>BNCR01000001.1:9027823-13827823 GCA_014656515.1 Oryzias celebensis | reverse complement strand
GAAGCTTTTGATGGAAGCTGCAGCTCTGATGGGCTGCATAAACAAAAGGTTAAACCCATGTCAAGGATTGTTATTTTTCTTCCTCCACTTAGTTGGGTGGGGGTGGTAAAAGGTGAGAGTGAAAGAGACAGAGCAGAGGCTGCAGAGTTGACAGTGTACGCGTGGCGCTGTTTATTGGACAGACCAAAACACCAGAGCCAGGCCGAGCTCCGTGAGAAAAAAAATACGCCGTGAAGGCTGAACTCTGACGGCCGGAAACCGGGAGTTTAAAAAAATAAAAGCCCGGAAAAAAAATTAATAAAAAAAAAAAAAAAGATTAAATCCTTACCTATTGTTTTGAGTTTTTCTGGACATTGTAGAGGCTTTTGTTTTCTTTCGAGAAAAGTCGTTGGTGTAGGGTAAAACAGATGCATAACCGTGCTCTGCCTCTGTTGGCACACAAAACAAATATAAATGCTATAGCTTGCAAGAGGAGGGAAATGCAATTAATGAGGCATTAAAATACAAATGCATCAGTTTGGTGTCACTTTTAAGGGATGAAAAAACAAGTGATCGATCGTTATTGGATTACAATACACTGTAGGATAAGCTTCATGCTCGGTTAAATCTATGTTTGGCAGGCTAAATATTGACACACAACCATTTACAGGCATTTTTGTTTACCAATTTGAACTAATTCGACACAAAATCGAATAATTTTTAAGCAACTCGTAGATTTCTACTATAATGACACATGCAAAATTAAAATTCGGAAGCTGGTGTGTGGATACAGTTTGCACCCATCCCGATTTTTGTCCCACTGAGCCTGAAGTGACATCATACCTGCACTATGGCAGGGCACGTCAAAACGTAGCATCAAAGACAAACTTAAGCTAGCTGTTAATGTCATCCTCCATTCACAAATAATCGCAAATATTTAGCCTGAAATACCTCTGTCTCTTCTTTCCAAGTACTCTGCAGCCTCCAGTAGAATTAAAAGAGAGTTAAGTTCCATCTTCTTGTTGTCTTAATATAAAAATAGAAATAGCCTATTTACACTAATGTACAGTTCATAAAATGGTGTAATGACCGTGTAAAAACTCTGTTAGAACGGTGTGAGCGCCCTGCTATGTTCACTTCTGAGTCGAGATGACTCCAAACTACAGTAACAACAGCACCTAACTCAGGGAAGTGAGTGATCGTACCTCCGCCCAATAAAAAAAGTATTCCGTCGTCTGGTGGGTGTGTCTAGACCAATGAATCGGTCGACACCTCGTTGGTGCGATCTGATTGGCTAAACTCTGCAAAAGTCATGAGAGGCATGCCCTAGCAACAGCCGAATCGGCCCGCCTTTTTCGAAGCTGATTGGCTGCACGCTCCAAACGGAGGAATTTGATTGGCTAGATGGAAATTGGAGCGTGTTTCGTTGGGTGTTGTTTTGGATGCCAAGCTGGAACATCCCCAAGTACGCCTTTCCATTAAAAGTGTAAAGTTAACTAAATGTATTCAGTCAAGATATTTCATATTTTCTACGTCATCTGTTCTTCGTATGAGTTTGTTTGTGGACAGATTTGATCGTCGTTCCTCTTTCTTCTTGATTTCCTGTCAAAGTCATCATGAAAGACAGGACTGCAGAACGTTTGCAAAGTTATCACAAATACAAATTGTGATAAAAGTATAAAGACATTTGTAACACACACTCTTTTAAAAGATGTTTCCTCCCAAAAATGTTTGTCTTGAAGATGTTCGTTGTGGAAACAACACAGCCACAGGTTTTGTTTTGCAGATTGTGGTAGACATGACTCATCTGTCCAAAAAGCATTTTGTTTTCTCAATAAATCATGCTTAATGACATTTTTTAGTGAAATATTGTGCCATCAAAATGCCTTTTAAGCAAATATAAAGGTATTTGAAAGTTATGTATATTTTTTAAAAAGTACATGCTACTAAAAAATCTTTGTAAAATGTATTAGTTTTTGTTATTCAGCATGGTATGAAAAAATCTTATTTTATAAATAAGTTCTACTACATTATTTGATTGGTAAGTCTTAAATAAATCATGTTGTCAGGCTCTTTGTTTTTCTACATACACATTTTGCATACGAAAAGCATAAAGCCTATTGTATTCTATTTTTTAAAGACAATTCGTGCTAAATGCATGATTAGAGTTTCTTTTATTCGGCCTTGACAATCTTAAAATACTAACGTTTAAATGTGGAGAGACCTTGATGTAGTTATAATCTGATCAGAAAGGTGTTTCTACTGTTTCAAGTCTGAAAAGAAAAAATAAATAATATATTTTAGATTAATCTTTTAATGTAACCATGTAAAATATTGTATGTTCTGGCATGCTGCACAAATGTGAAAATATGTGGGTTTTGTTTATGGATTTCTGTTGTCGTTTTTATTTTTTGCTCTTGTGCAACCAAAGCTCTCTAAAGAAAGAAGAAAAAAGGGAGAGAAAGAAAACCTTCCCTTTTGCTAACTAAGCTGGGTTTCATGTCTATTTTTGTATCTGTTGACTAAAGTCTGCAAGCATGATTCGTGACTCAGGTGACTAAAGGCCACGTGAATAGAGTGCACTCCCTAGCTTACAAAACAGTCATTCAATTTAATTTTATTTTAAGAAAACCTCACATCAAATGCCCAGTAAGCACAATCAAGGTGTCAGAGTTGCTGAAGTCGTGGAAATGTCATGAATGTCTCAAGATGGGAGGACAGATGTGGTTTGCCAAGCATGGCGAGATGTTAGTTCTTGAAAATGTATGACTCTATTCTCCATAAATTTCAAATGTGTTTCACGAGGAAGTAAGGTTCAGAGTGATGAGTAAAAAAGTCCACTGAAACCACCACAGCAGGCCCTGTTTGATTCATTGTAATACGGCATGTTTCACAGGTGCTCCTTGTGAACCCTGTAATTTGGCTTAAACTTGAGGCAATGCAATTTGCACACAGTTGTACAAGGCTGTCACTAAAGAATAACACTAATGTTGCACAAAAACAACTATAAAAAACCTACATTATCCACTAAGTAGCCACAAGGGGGCCAAGTTTAGGTCTCCTCCTGCCACTCCCCAGACTTAATAAAATACAAAGTTGTTTCAGGAAGGGCATCCGGTGTAAAACTCTCTGCCCGCCACCTGTGCAAACTAGTGAAAGCTAATTTGCTGTGGTGACCCCTGAAGGGGTACGCCGAAAGGTCAACAGCAACAACATGCATAACATAAAGGTGGACAGTTATTTTAAGTTGTAAATATGTATGCAATCAAAACGGTATAGCTGGATAGCTCCAATATTGCTCGCTATTTTTGTTGCACCAGTAATGTTTGGTTGGTGGTGTGAAGAACTTTAAGCTAGCAGAAGACCATGTAAACAGATAGCTCTTAGCAATGCCGAGGGGTGTGCCAATGGTCCCATCCACAACTCAGAGATGAATTTCTATTGAACTACAGCCTCTGCAGAAACTATGTCCTAGAAAACTAAACAGTATTTTTTACTTTGGCTAAAAACAGCATAATCCTAATTAAAAGACCAATAGATCAAAAGATGCTGGATGTGGAACTTTAAATTCAGAACCATCACCAGCAACATAAAATGGCACAATCTTTGCACTACCGTAACTCTTTGTTTATGCAATTAATGTAATTCTAACACATTTTGGCATGGAGAAAAGTTTGGTAAACGATGCTTTTTTCAGCCTTCACAATCCATTAGAATTGTTACTAATTGTGTTAAAAGTCGGCTCTAGAGTTAGAGGGTTGATCAGCACAATTTATAAATTAGGACGAGTTTTTTGGATAAGAACACAATAATCATAAAAGATGACTGGGAATGCTTTTAAAACACTGTAGATCAAAATTCCAGTCGTTTCCAAACTGTGTGAATATCTAGAGTGCTGCTGCGTTTTGATGTGTGATGCTCAACAAAATGTTTTTGTATTTGGCTCACCAAGCTCAAGCCATGCAGAAACCACATTCAGCTGCGAGGGAAGCTGCTTATAGCTTAATCTGTACATATTGAGCACCTTTCCTCTATATTTTCCATAATTTCAGCTTTAAGTTAGTAAAGGTTTGCAAATTTTTAAATCTAACACAAACAGCAAAAGTAAAGACTAGAATTAGGTGGTAATTTCAAATATTTTCTTCATTTTTAGAACAACTTGATTATGTGTTTGAGGAAGCCTGCAGGCTGGGAAGAAAACATGGTAAACAAGAAAACAAACATGCATTTAAGTTTGTAATTTAAGAACATTAAAGTAATTTTTTACAATTGTGCAACCAGTGCATAGTCATAGTGTGAGCCACACAGTCATATCACACAAGTAATATATTGCACATATTTCTCAACAGCTAAGACCTACATCTAATCCATTTATTTATTTATTTATTTTTGCTATTTTTGTTTTTGATCAAATGCCTGTACTAAAATATTCTCTACTATCAAAGCAAAAATATGTAATGACTTTGATGTGATATAGTGCTGGACTGTATAAAACGGCATTCTGGCTCCAGTTGGTCTGAAGAGTCACATAAGGTGTATGTCTCTTCAAGTTTAACATTTGTTTGACCTACTAGGAGGCCAGCGCACTAAAGCAAAGCCCAGCCAGTAAGCTGATCTCGACCCTCCAAGGATCCTCAATGTAAGCAAGCATTCGTCATCTTGAGCATGTTGTCACTTCTGTTTTTCAAGTTCTGTTTCCTATCTCATTGACGTGGATTTTTAAGAAGAAAGTTGTAGGTTTTTAGCTTGTACATTGTACATGAGTCATAGTACTGAGGTAGAATACAAACTGGTTATTTTTTTCATTTTAATTGAAGTATCGGAAAGCTACAATATTCCATAAAAATCCTTTGTGTTTTGCCTTGTTTTTAAATTGAAAATTTCCAAAGAATTATTCAAAAGATGAAACAGGTTGCCATTTGGTGACATTTGAGTCTTGTGATAAATATTTCAAATGTGACGTGATCAAAACAGTCATCACGCTCATGCTTTTGAACCTTCTTTGGAGATTTTTGACAGGTCGGCCTTTTACGTTCTCAACAATCAAAAATAATAGTAAAAAGTCTAAAGATCCTTCAGCCTTATTCGAAAGGGGAATGCCTTTGTCCCAGTTTCTATTTATAGACTTATCATCTGCATGCTCTCTGATCACAGAAGCTCAGGCCTCACACTGCACCTTGCCTCTGGCCTTTACAGCCAAATGAGCACAGTCTCTTCTCTCCTTTTCATCTACCCATCCATCCATCGTATGTCTCCACACACTAGCCACAGTTGAGCTCAGATCGGTATTGTCCCACATTAAAAGCAAATATCTGTGGAAATGTTTCTTAACTTGCTCTATTTCGTTGGGTGTACGACAAAACCTCAGACACTTTCAGCCGTCTTTAAATTAAGCAAAGTTCACCTCAACCTCATGTCCTTTTTTCCTGTCTCACTTAAAAGGGGTTGTATATTAAGGTATTGAGAAAAGGGTATGAAAACTGTAGCTTTTTGTTGTTTTTTTAAAGACCCTCTCAAATAATCTTTTAATATATTTCAAAAAGCATTCCAAATGGTCTTTACATTGAAATTATGCAATTTTTTGCCAATATATATATAAAAGACAACCTGTGTTGTTGTCTAGTTTTCTAGTTCTGATTTTAAAGTTTCTGTTGAATGGCAGGAGTTCATTAGAAATTCACCTTTGAAACGTGAGTGGGACCAATGCTGCTGTGCAACCCCGCCCCCCCTTCCTCTCCCCATTGCTGACAGCTCAAAGCAGGGAGCCACTGTGTTTTCTACATCACAAATAAGCTGTTTTTAAAGAGATTTTTTTTGTCTGCTCCCAATTCACAACAATTTGAATAAATAAATACTCAGAAATGCAATTTTGAGCTTAATTTGAGCTTAAAACTGCCACGAGAACATGTTAAAAACACCAAGAGCGCAATTTTTATCGGAGTGGGTCTTTAATTTGCTCACCCTAACATCTGAGTTTTGTTGATTATGTCTTATAGATAGCCTAAACCTTAGCCCACACATTTGTTGAGTGTCACACGTCACATCATTTGGTTCCACAACAGTCTGACTGCAAAAAGGCCAAGAGTGCCTAAAAATATTTAGCTTTTCCTGTCAGTTGAATTCCAAAAATACAACTCACACAAAGTAATTGCTAGACCATTAAAGCAGATGAAAGACGAGAAAAGAAATAAAACCAATTTCCCATGCTAAGATCCTAAGCATTTATGCTCACACTGTCCAAAGGTCAGAGTGCTTCAGTAGGGGTGTGCTCTGATTGGTCTTTGGCATCTCCGTATGCTTACTTGACTTGCCGAATCCTGTGACGATGATGAAAAGATACAGCTGACTCATTAAACCTTGGCCTCACACTTGCTGCTGAAAAAAAATTCCATCTGACTGCAACACAAGGCGTGGTTTAAGTGGTTGACTCTGACACAAACTGCTTTAGTCAGTTAAGGTTCTGGTCATGTTCTATCACAACTCAGTTGCTGAAGCATCCTGTGTTTCACAATTAGTGACACACCAGCAAACTAGCAGGGAACTGCTGAGGGGAAAACCTTTTTCCTGGCAGGTGATTTGGCGTGCTCCGACCTGGTGCCACATTACCTCTCCTTAAAACTCTTTTTTTTGTTTTCAGCACAAAAACGGGTGAGATGTTGCCCCAGCCCCAGAAAACCTGAGAGGGTTACGGTGCGTTCAGAGCAGAACAACATCTGTCATTGTTTCAGCCTTGTGATCTTGCCTCTTCGTAGCATAAGTGTCAGAGCCTGGATAACTGTTTGTGTGCAGACTTTTGGGCCTTCCAGTTCCTCTTGCTCATGTTGTGCATGCCCTTGTGCCACGCGACTTTGTGCATCATGTTTTATGCTGCATGCTTCTTCCACAGGACCTCAAATAAAGTCAAATCGTGGACGTGGTGCTACTTATCTCCTGATATGAAACAAAACGTGTGCAAAACAGATTGGACACATAAAAACTGGCATTTTATATTTGTTTTTGTCTCATCCAACATTTGAGACTGTCAGATCGGTGATACCAAAATCCCACCTTGAGGGGGAACTTACAAACAGACGCAACATCAGCTCCACAGCTGCACTGTGTCAAGAAAACACCAGAGGTTTTAGACATTGGTTTGTGTGTATGTGAGCTCAGACAGGCTCAAATAAAACAAACATAATCATGACCATGGCAGCTGGTGAAGTTAAACCCAGTCGATTCACAGGTTTCAAACAACAAACAAGCTCCCAAGAAAATCTGCAAACCGAGCAGGACTTTTCATGCAGGCAGGGAGGCAGGCAACTGGAGACAAACGGTGACAGACCACCCACCTCATAACACGTACGGTCTCCTAAAGACCACTCTGATAGCATTTTCATAGCATTTTTCTCATCACGCAGGACAAAAATAAGGAAAATTATGCTCAAAATTGAACTTCTGAGTATTTCTTTATTCAAATCGTGTATCAGGAGCAGACGAAAAAATTCTGTTTGAAAAGAGTGAATTTGTGGCCTAGAAAATACGCTCAGTGGGCCACGTGTTACCGCTCTCAGCAACAGGGAAGGGAAGAGGGGCTGGGCTGACTCTGCGCCAATGAGCCCACCCTCAACTCAGAGGTGAATTTCTAATGAACTACTGCCGTCCTGTCCTAGATGCATGTCTTTTGATTCAGGCTAAAACCAGCTTTATGACGATGAAGAGACCACTGGGAATGTTTTAAAAACAGATCAAAAATGATCGGAGAGGGACTTTAATGAAATAAAAAGAATTTGGAAGCGCTAGTTTTGGCTCATTGAACTCCTTTTGCATGAAATATCGTTCAAATGCTGTTAATCTGTGGACCTTGCTTGACTTGTATTGCATTTCTGTGCATCCAGCTGCAGGAATACTTAAGATCACTTCCTGTAGGCTCAAAGACCTGAAATGTTTGTCAATTTTGAGATAGCAGTGGTCTTGATTATGCACCAAATGACTAACTTCACAGAGGGGAAACCACAAAACTTCTTTCATTATTCATCATTGTTAAAAATGTGTTCTAATTTCCTCTTTATATGAAACATTGTGCATTTAGAAGGCTATAAATTGAAAGGCAAACCTAAATTATTCAAAACTGACCTTGAATGCTCTTAGTTAAAAAAAAACAAAAAACGTCAAGACTGGCAAAAACAGAATCTTTGTTTAAAAAAATCTTTTCCCAATTAGTAACAAGTATGAAAACTAGACATTTGGAATCTCTGGAATATTTTTTTCTAGTTTTTTTTTTTTTTTTTTTATGCACGGGCTTTAGAAATGCACGTGCCCAACCACTAATCAGCTGTGTGTGCTCACATGTGTGCAAAAGCCAATGTTGCTGAAAAGCCTTGCTTGAGCTTTTCATCAGCTGGCTCACAAGTGATCAAAGGGTGTGGTATGGACAAATGTCAGAGACAACACGCCATGGTGATTACCACCATCCCTCAAGGTCATGCATTCAGCGCAACTGGTGTTTTTTGTGAGCTGTGGCGTGTGAGCCCTTGTTTGTGCATACTTGGGTTGTGAGTACACTGTCTCTGTGTGTGTATGTTTAGGTGTCTGTGTGAATTATTTTGCCCTTTGGGCATTTTGACCCGCAGCTGCAGGGTTTGCCTCATATCCTCTGCTGAGCTGGCAGTGGAGGGAGGATGGTTAAAGCCGTCTGGAGTGCCGAGAGTCACTAGAGTTTGTTTTTTCTCACAAGAAGTGGTGCACATCCAGCCTGCATTTTCCTGTTGCACTGGTGCAACTTCCATAGATGCTGCTGTTTTTGATGCATCTGTGGGCTGTTTCGGCAGGGCGACACGTAAGCTATTGTGCAAAGCAGCAGGAGGGAAACACATTCTGCAGCTTAGCAAATTTCATTTAAAAACAATAGGCAGAGCTGCAGAAACGCCACACTGTTGCAGGAAAAGAAGGGCCATAAGCTTCCATGAGTGCTTTTTTTTTCACAAAGGAAGTGAAAAGCGTCATTTAAAGGAAACGTGCACTTCAGAGAAGACAAACAACAAAATGTGTGTCAGCAAAAAAGATTCTGTAGACTATTCGTTTTTCCTTCATTTTTCAGAGCAAAAATGAGAGCGTTTCAGTGCAGGGAGCGTTCCTACAGTGACATTTTTGCTCTGCATGGCTCTGCAATGGCTGTGAGCTCCAGCAGACAGAGAGAGTGGCCCGCAAACACAGCTGTTTCTAATCGGTAACTCAGCACCGATGGCTGACCTACATTCTGCTGCTCGCACGTCTTTGAACCCGTGGCCCTGCCAGACTCAGCCATGGGGGGAAGGCAGAAAGGAGAAAAAAAACAAGAAGGAGAAAGAGGCTGAGCCAGAGTGGGTAAAAAAGATAAGGAAAAGAAGAAAAAAAAACATGTCTTTCTTTGTTGATGCTGATGGATTGCTAGACGTTTAATGACAGCATGTCAAATAGCTAAACTTAGGTGCTATCAAATGTTTCCAGCATGCAGCTGTGCAGAGCAAAATGAGGAAAAAAGAAGGGGGGAGGGATTCATAAAACATCCTGACCATCAGTTTTCAGTAGCCCTGAATGAACTTGTTCCACTTGGAAAATCCTGCTTTGTTTTTTGCCTTTCTTTGTCAAATCTCAGCTGTCTGTCAAACTTCACTAAAGTTCTTTTGTTTGGATCTAAATTAGTTTGCTTTTGCATCGAGGCTTGTGTGCATTTAGCGGGGCATTCCTTGCATGCAGAAAGGGGTTCGGGGGTCCCCTGTTATTGACTTGTGGCCAAGTTCCACATCCACTTCAGTTCTCAAACAGGACGCTCTGCTTCAGATGGAGCAGAGACCATGGGTGGATGCATTGTAAGTTGCAAAAAGGATAAAAAAAAAAAATCAGCAGGAGAGGGGATGATCTGCTGCAAAAACAGAAACTGTTAACTTTAACATTCACACAGTCAACTTCAGAGAGAGGAAGGAACTGGAAGTGGGTCACTGTGTCTCAGATCTAAAAAAAAAAAAAAAAAAAGCCAAAAGAAAAACAGACAGGAGGAACAGTGGGCTCATGCTGCAAAAACAAATGATCGCAGAAAGAAAGGAGAAGCTAGAAAACAAATTCAGGCAGCAAATTAATTAGGAAGTGTTACAGATTGGTTCAAAAACCTGGTTGTATGACAGTAAAATGCAATCTTTTTGCAGGATTTTTTATTCTTAATACCCAAGAATGTTTTTGTCACCATGTCAAAGCAAGAGTCATGTTTTTGTGCAAAACTGGACTTAAAAAGCACCAAAAAATTTTTTTTGTATCCTTTTAAACAAAACAGCACTAGAACACTTTGGACATGCACGTTAGACAGGTTCTTTATTTACAGAGCCCCCAGAATAATCAACTTTTGACATGTATAATACCACACAGCATAGATGATGCATAAATGATAGTCTGAAGCGACGTTCATCGCCCTCTGCAACGTACAATTAAGTGGCCGCTTCCAATGAAAAGTGTATATAAATGTTTCTGGTTCCCCATTCAAAACTCTTGCATTCGTGTGAAGCGACATATTTTTTTGATCGTTTATGGGCTCTATGAACAACATGCACAACGATTGAACACGTGCTGCAAGTTAAGTTAAACCAAGGTGAACTTTGACCAATCAGGGATTCAGACTTGGTAGCGACGTCTGGCGTGATGTCCCTTTTAATTCACGAAAGCGCCAACCATTTGTAAATTGATCATGGTGGAGAAATTCATAATTGAAGTTAGTGGCCATCTTGAATTGCACGACACCAAGTCTTTCATGTATCGAAATAGAGCTATGAAATAAAAAGCCCACCACGGGCTAAATTCTTGTTGAAAAACCCATATTTAGCACGTTCTTTAATGCACGTCAAATGCCCGGTGTGCACATGGCTTAAAAGTTTCTATTTGTGGCAGGTGACAGCCCTCACACTATTATCTTACCTCCCTGGCGAGTGAGTTACATTTGGTTTTGTTGGAGTTTCCTCTTCTAAGATGGTTACGGCTTTCAGAGAGCCTTGCTAAAATGTCTGTCCTGCACATTCTTCCCTGTTCCACTCCTGGCCCGATTGTCTATATTTGTGCCCGACTTAGACAAAAAGTTGAATGTCAGCAGCTGCAGCAGCAGAAACTACAGAAGAAAGTCGAAAAAAGGGGGGAGTGTGTAATCAACAGGAGCAAAGGAAGCAAACACAGGACTTTATCGATTTGTTCTTCTGTGTTTTTTTCTCTTTGTCCTGTAAGTTCTCTGTAGAATTCCTTTCCTGCATTACTTCTTGCAATTTGTCAAATACGATGACACATTTTTTTTGTTTTCTTGGTTATCTAACAGAGTTCAGACATCCAGGTGAAGAATCCTTGAGGTTTGCGTAGACGCTTTTCCTTTGATGGTGTTGTTCAATTGTCCTGCTGCCTGGGTCAGCCCTGTGCATCAGGAAGTCTCACTGAATAAAGAGGCTGCAGCCAAATGCTGTTGAATCTGATGATGAAATTTCAGCTTCCTTGAGCTAGATTTGAGGTAAAAATTAATAAGCTTAACTTCTATAAGAAAACTCCAGTTTACTTTCCGGTGTGACTCTGTAATCCAACCTCTAATATGCAGATGAAAACCAAAGATTTAAAGCCTAATTCTTTGGATTACAGTGTACAACATTTTTCTTGTGGAGTATGGCTGCAACCCGACAAAGTCCTTTCACGTGATGTTTTGATCCTCTCACTCAGCGGCATGATAATCACATTTGATATTATCCACTTGCACATTCGCGCTGAAGTTAACTTTGGCTGACTTGTCAGGACTTGTCGCGAGCCTCTGTTTGGCCTGTGGTTCCAGTGTGTGAAAGCTGAGGGAGGGTAGGCACTGTCAAAGGAAACCGCTATCGAAGAGAGGAAGAAGGGCAGAGGGTTACAAAACAGCCTGCCAGTCATGTGTGCGCCTTCTGTGTTCGTTTCCTCTTCACCCAGTCAACAAGAAATGTGTGATTAGCCTTCACTGGCAAAGATCTGCACTGGAAGACGGTGAACATTTCTAGAAGTAGAAAAACACAGTCGGCAGAAAGGTGGGAAGGAAAGAAATGGCATCTGAGCAGCTGTTAGCATTTCACAATATTTCTTTTAGATGCATCAAAGTTGCATGGAGCTCAGAGGAAAACATTATTACCAGACATTTCTGAATTCCTCTGTAACCAAAAATATCAATTCAAAACATGTGGAAAACAGCTGCGTGTTTTTTATAAAGTTGAATGCCTAAAAACCAGTGTATCGCACCGGTTATTGTGGTACAAGTTTGGTACTTCACACAAGTAAAGCCAAAAAAAAGCAATTTTTTGAAAGATGTAATAAAATCTGACAAAGTGAGTCCAAGACAGTTGAGTTAACAACACTTCCAGACAATGATTACAGGCAATGAGCAAACTGTGCAGCAATGAGCTATACAACAGTTTCATTTTCTGTCTTTTCATCTGGTGGGGAAAAAATAGATTATATAAGTATGTATGTTTGTATATATATAAAATGCTTATTGTCCAAAGCTAAGGGTCTGCAACAATAAATGCTAAACAGAGCCATTTTGTCCAGTTTCTCACTGACCAAAAGTAAGCAAGAGCTGTGAGTCCCATTTTAATGTTTATTAAAATACACTTTATTTATGTTTTTGTGGCTATTGACTCACTCATTTATAAAATGTAGCTATTAAATGTTTATAAACTATTTTAATTTTTAAAGAAAATGTTTTTTACAGCAGCACATACAAGTTCCTTTTAAAATAAAATCTACCTTAGGTTGAATAAGATCCTCCAGCTGCAGCAGTTTTACTTGAATAAAAAAATCCAAAACAAGTCTTTCATTGGGCTGCATGGTGGCGCAGTGCTTAGCGCTCTCGCCTCACAGCAAGAAGAACCTGATTCAGATCCTGGCTGGGACCTTTCTCTGGGCACCCCAGCTTCCTCCCACAGTCCAAAAACATGCTTCAAGACTAACTTGTTACTCTTAAGGGTCTCTAGGTCTATATATCTATATATAGATATATAGATATATATCTATATAGACATATATCCTACCTGTTGGGCAAAACATATACATATATATATATATATATATATATATATATGTATATATATGTATATGTGTATATCCTTTTCTGTTGTTATGATTTTGTTGCGCCATCATCCTGTTTTTCTAAAAATAAATGACTAAACTCAATCAACGAAAACAAAGCCGTTCTTTATTAAAATCCTCCAAATTTTTCTACTAAGTCAAAGAGCTACAATGGAGGGATAAAAGAGCTGCATGCGGCTCCAGAACCTCAGGTTGCAGAGCCCTGCCTGGAGCGATGAGAACTTTGCTTTTGTCTTTAAAACTTCTATCATCTGTAGTAAACACATACACTTTCAAGTTATTTTTAAGGTAATGAGTTGATTAGCAGTGTTCACACAGAGAGTAAACAAGTGTACACATTGAAGACTAATGGTTTTTCAAATCAATTTTATTTAGTTCAAATAGATATCAACATTTTGCCTAAAACCTCCTTTTACACAAAAATTTATGTTCCTGAGTAATCCTTTGTTTATGTTCTACTTTTAAAAGTCACTTCATTGGGTAATAGAGTGACCTTTGACATGACACTTGCCCTCTTTTTTTCTGCTTTCAAGCAATTCAAGTGTAGAGCCGTGACTTCCATTGCATTTTAACCTAGAATGCTTCTTCTGTGGAGCACATACTTTACTCAATGCAACAAGTTCACATTTGCTGCAGCTCACACTTTTGGTTTCAAGATGTTCTTGGAACTCGTAAAGGTCAGGTGATAATTTATTGTAAAGTTGTGTAAAAAAGATAAGAAAATGAGAGGTGGCTTACTTTCTGTTCTACATTACAGTAAATAGTGACTTTTTAGTGTTTGGTTAGCATGTGGTTGGTGTCGGGCCCCAATGCGGAACATCGAGGCAAATGTTTGCACCGGGATTAGCTGTGCGATCCTTCAGCAAACATCTAAGGAACCGTTTTTGTGTAGACGTCTGCTTGCAGCTCTTGACACATGTAGTGTATTAGAGTTGGGACAATTGATTCACTGAGCTGATACTATAATGCAGTTCCTCATACCTCAAAACTGTTGGCAAAAGAGAGTAATCCAGTGATTTATTCTTTACCAGTGACAGTATCAGATGTAGCAAAGCAAAGTTTTTGACACCTGAGGTCTATAATTGTATAAGTCTATAAGTGTTTCATTCAGAGTTACTTAGAACATTTAAGGTATGCTAAAAAACTGTCATATTTCTGGTTAAACTGATTTTTCTGGTTTACGTGGGTGTTGAGTCTGAACCAACAGACGGTTATGTCTTGTTAGAAGTACAGGAGATTATTCAAACAATCCTATATGTTTGTCTCTGCTTGATTGCTGAGATACAGTGAAAGAAAAGGAATGTAGGCATCAAATCCAGTTCAACTGTTTCAAAATATGTGTCTTGAGAACTTTAAACCAGTAAAACTGAACTCAGAAGAAAGATCCATCCATTCCTAATTACAGTCTAATTTAAAAACGCTAAAAAAACATGTTATCTTGCTGATGATATATATATATATTTTATGTTAGTTTTAGTTTAGTTTGGTCCCAAACTCTGAGCCTTATTTATCTTCTATTTTTATAAAGAAAGTAGATGTCAAAACTTTCCCAAAAGCGTTATTGGAATCTCTTTTTCTAGAATAAAACCTGACATTCCCAAACATCGGCGTGATAATACTACATGTTTCAAAAATAATCACTGTGGGGTTTATAGCTCTGGACACATCAGTGTGTATTTTTCCGTTAGAACTGTTTCTAATTGTATCATACCCTAATGCGCTAAATGTCTAATGCACACTCAATAATTAAGATCAATTTCTGTTTTCATGCTAGATAATACAAAAATACAAACAAAAAGGTTTCAGGCAGGAAACTGAGGAAAACCATATTTGGGAGGATTAAAATGAAATATCGCATTCATGCAGATTATTTCATGATCACAAAACAAAATAGATCCCTGCATGGGTGAGTCCTGAAAAAGTATTTTTGGGTGGAAGCCCAGATAAAACACGCTCACAAACACGGAGAACATCCCAACCTCACACAAAAAAGTCCCAGCCGCGATCTGAAGCAGCGCCTTCTCACTGTGAAGCAAAAGTGCTAACCACTACGGCACTGTGCCGTCCTCCTCTGAAACAAGTTAGGGACAAAAAAATCATGAGGTGAAAATCCTTTTTTTTTTTAAATATAAAAAAGGCCTATTTGTGTAATTTGCTGGTTTTTCTTCACATGACTTTATGTAACATTTTGGGTAGTGTAAACCACAAGTTTACACTGAATTTCCTGAATTTCTCTGCAAAGGCTGAGCATCCACATATATGGATATTGTTGAACCAACTATCTATTAAATGTTCACGCCTTAATGTGAGGACAGCCTTAAAACATTTTGCACTGTCATTTCTTGTGGCATTTCCAAATGTCACATGTCCACCAGGCACCGGATGTGAATTGACTATGTAAATGTAATCAGGTTCATGCTGTTTGAGCAGCAACACTCATTTGCATTTCTGGAAATTAGCACATTATTAGGTTTTAACCATGAAAACAAAGAGCCACACGAACAATGAAAACATACGCCTGAACTGCATTCATGCCATTGTGTTGGGTTTTTGCTATAATTATATATGGCTGTGGAGCATTCTCCTTCTGTGTAACGTTGGACTTTGCTTTATGTTTTGTATTCAAATCAATATATTGATAGAGAAGATGACAACATGAATTCAGTTGTAGTGAATCTGCTGCCTTAAATTGGATTTTGTTTCATTTCTGAATGTTTTAATGATACATCATTTAACTCTAGTGAAAATAATAAGGAAAAATGATTATTTGTGCTTTTTATTGCAGTGCACCATGGTGTCTCTTTCCAACTCTGAATTCAGAATTATGCAGATTTTGTCTGTAATTGTTCATGCATCTTTGTGATTCAAGTGGGTCAGAGAAAGTGTGTTTTGTCGCTTACTTTAACTAACTATACCTTTATTTTTTAATAAATGAAATTATGATTAAGAATTTTTTATATCTTAATTTTTTATACCTAAGGAAATGTACTTTTTTTGTTGTATTTTGATTAAAATTTCAATTCATACATTAAACATACACTTGATTCTTGTATGGAAATGTGTATTAATTTGTTTTTTTTTTGTGTAAAAGTAGTTGTCAGTAGTTACTGAGAAATAAATTAAACATATTATGGCTGCTAAATTGTCTAGCCTTGTTAAAAAACTGTCCCCCTCCCTGCAGGAAACAAAGCGATCTCAAAAAGGCTAAAATAATGTAGCAAGTAATAGCTAAAGCGTATACTATAATTGCATGTAGAACAAGGGTAAAGCTGTAGGTGTGGCACTCCAAGCTGTTTGTTTCTTCTCTCCTTGAAAAGTTCTCACATTTGCTGAAAGAGTGGAGGAAAGATTTGAAGGAGGAAGTATTTTCCAAAAAGTGTAAATAAAAAAGCTGAATTTTGAGTTATTTACTGCAGCTGAAACTCTTGAATCTGACCTATTTAGAATTGTTTTCCCCCCACATACACACAGTAATAAACTCGATGGGTTTTAAAACTGAAAAGGTGTCATATACTGCCCTCTTCTGACTACTTTTAGCAAAAGTGATGCACCATATCATATTGAAATATTAATGTGTTGTTAGAGGTCAAAGTATTAAAAACAGGAAAATATCCTGCCTCATCTCATAAAGTGTGTGCATTCAGTTTAGTTCTATGTGTATGAGAACACACCATTCCATAAGACGTGTTACATCACAAAAAATAAATGCATTAGTATTTTTATGAGTTTTATTTTTCATAGATCGCATCGTGAGCTGTTTATTTATAACTGGCATACAATTAGCAAAAAATTGTTTACTAAGCATAACTTGAGTATTTTAATGTCAGGTTTCTAGGTAGAGTTGTGGTTGGCACTATCGCTTCACAGCGAGAGGTTCAAACCCTGAATGGATCCTTTCTGGGTAGAGTTTGCATGCTCTCCCTGTGAATGTGTAGGTTTCCCCCTTAACATTGCAGTTCAATTGGTGACTTTAAAATCTCACTTAGGTGTGAGCGTGTGTGGTAGTCCACCTCAGTGTGGCCCTGCAAAGGAACAAAAAAAAAGACTCCAACAACTCTGTGACCCCAGGAGGGATGAAGTGGATTTGGAAAATAAATAGATGGATGATGATTAATGTTCACAAACTCACATGAAAATAATGACCAAATTACTCAAATGAAAACCTACTTAAATTTACATTCAAGCAGCTGAAATGATCCTAGCAACAGGATCAAACTGATGATGGGAGTCAAAGTATGTCTGTTTATGCAAACATTTGTGTTTGAAAAAACCTACAAGTTTTTTCGGCCTTCATACTTTTGAACAGCTCTTTCCACAGGATTTTAGCTAATAAATGATGGGTAAGAAATTACAATTATGATACATATGAAACTATTTTACTGAAGATTTAACTAGTGCACAGGGGCTGCTTTGCTAATGCTGGAGCTCCTAGGCAGAAAGGGGACCTTGAAAGCTTTTAAACTTTTAAAGTCTCACTCTGATCATCTTTTGATTTATTGTAAAATGGTTTCTAGTGGTCTTTCAATTATGATTATGTCGTTTTTATCCAAAACCAAAAAGCCTGTGCCGTTTTCGGGCATAGTTTCTGCAGAGTGGCAGATTCCAGCTCAGACGAGGAAAAAAGACGTGCAAAATGAAAAAAAGGAAGGAACTTGTGGCACGTCCAGCATATTTTCTTCAGCACAAAAAAGCTCATTTTCAAACGTCATTTTTTTCGATTCACAACAATTTAAATAAAGAGATACACAGAAATACAATTTTGATCTACATCGTCTGTATATATGTCCTCCGTCATGAGAAAAAGGCTGCAAGATGATATTAAAAACACCAAAAACATAATTTTCCTTGGAGTGGTTCTTTAATGACTGCAAATGAGTCACCATAATATTTGATGTTCAGTTTATAGATATTCTTACACATAAAATATTTACATTTATTAGCTAAAGATTGCATGAAAGATAGATAGATAGATAGACAACAGATCTAGGCTAATTTATCTCTATTTTACGAGCTTTATCCTGTGTAGGTCCTGGGCCAAGATTCTTTAGCTACAAAGGACCCAATTTTGGGTCTCCATGTGCCAGTCCGCAGCCTGGATAAATTACAGGGTTGTGTCAGGAAAGGCATCCGGCGTAAAAATCTCTGGCAAACCATCTGTCCTGGCGACCCCTGATGGGATGAGCCAAAAGGTGGACTACTTTATTTTTTTCCCCTTTTATGTATTTATGAATTTATTTATTCATTTACGCGTTTGTTTGTTTTTTTTTATTTAAGGTGGACCTAATGCTCTGCATTCTCATTGAGACGAGAGGTCACAATTCCAAGAGAGATCAGTAAAGGCAGCATAGAACATACACAAAACATTTTCTACTTTTTCAAACAATTTATAAAATGTACTGCTGAGCTTTCGTTGAGCTCTGATCAAACACTTTTTTTAAAGACCCACGCACATGAAAAACGTATTTTTTGGTGTTTTGAACATTTTCTTATTGAATTTTTCTGATGATGGAGGACATATATAAAGAACATTATTTTTAATTTAGCGTTTCTTTGTTTAAATCATTGAGAATCAGGAGCAGACAAAGAAATACACATGGAAAAAGCTTATATGTGTGAAGTAAAAGCTACTGCAGCAGACCACTGGCTCTGCATCCATTTGCAGACAACTAGATCCATGTACTTTTAAGTCATCCTTGTGTGAGCTGGCATTTGGCTCAAATGCTCTGATATTGCTCACCACTCTGGTTGCGCTAGTATTGTTAGGTTAAGCAGTGAGGGGCTGTAAGTTGATGGCTGATGAGAAGTGGGGGCAGGCTTACTTCGCATCTAAGGTCCTCCCTACAACTCAAATTAAAATGAGGACTTTCCTGAAATCACAACAATGTTTTTTTCCCATTTATTCACTAAACCCTGATGCTCTGTTCTAGTAAAGGATGCATCATAGTGTAAAAATCTTTGGTTTACATTTGATGTTACAATTTTGAGCATTAGTCCTTAGGCTACCTCTTTAAATGCCCCCATTTGAACTTTTGCCAGGATTTCCAGAAATAATAGTTTCATAGTTTCAAGTGTTATTGGTGAACAGATTTTTTTTCTAAGGAAAACAAAATAATTGTTGAGTATGGTTAGTCGCTGATGCTTTTTTTCTATAGTTTTTCTCCCATTTGGACTTAAATGTGAGCAAGGTGATGAGGAGCTGATGCGTCCTCCGTGTGGCTGTTGCTGGGAGCTGCAGCCAATCAAAGCAGCAGCTCTCCAATGCAAGTACTTAGGTGGTTGAAGAGCCATGACATCATGCTCGACTGCAACCATTTCTACTATTAATTCATAGTAAATGAACGCTCTATTTTATTATTTTTATTTAGAAAACAAAAAGACTGGATTGTTCCGCCGTGCGCGCATTCACCTCCCTGTCCCTGTTATGGGCAGAGCTACGCGTGTCCGTTCAGAGGGGGGGAGAGATCCTCAGTCTGTGTGGAAAACAGCTGTGACTGACTGGGCTTGAACCATGTAACATCCTGCCTGGGCGTCCTGTATTGTGCTCAGCCGCCGCCATGGATCCAGAGAAAACCCTGACTTTCTGCCTTGGGCTGCAGGCAGAGGAGGTAATGTAATGCAGTCTTTCTTTCACACACATACACACCGCTGTCAACAGCTTTGCTTTGGTGACTCTGCAGAGCAGCATGCTTCACTTGGCCCACTGATCTATTGACAAACATGGCCATCACCCTTTATTCCTCCATCACAGGAGATCTTTAAAAAAAATGATTTGAACTTCTCCACCAATAGTAAGGAAAAGACAACAAAGGACACTGTCTTTTTTTAGATGAGACTTTATAGAATGTGTGTTTATAATACAGTGGACGTTTGGTTAGGGTCTCTCTTTGTGGATGAAATTATTGGAGTCTGATCCAACCGACCACAAGCAGGATTTTAGGTGAAATTGAATTACCATATTCTTTGCTACACATTTTATTCCAGTTCTGAGTTGGTGACACGACCATTCAACTCACTGAGTGAGGTCATAATCCAAGACAGGCCTTTGAAGGCAACATAGAACATGTAAATATGGGGAATTATTAATAAAATAAAGACGCAAACATTGTTTAAACTTGTAAACACTTTCTAAAATCTACTATTGAGCTTTTGTTGAGCTCTAGTCAAAGATTTTTTTAAAGACCCAATCAGATGAAAATTGTTGTTTGAAACATGTTCTTGTGGCTATTCATATATCTGATGGCATTTCTGAACATTTCTTGATTCAAATCATTGATAATCATTCAGATGCATCCACTTGTATATCTTTTTTTTCCTCATTCAAGCTAGCATCTTGCTCAAAACTGTACTGCTAGATAGCTCCAGTATTTCTCACCCTTTTGCTTGCACCGATCATCTTAGCTTGGGGTTGTGAGGGTCTGTAAGCTAGCAGGAGACTGTGCAAACAGATGGATGATGGGAAGTGGGGCTGGATTATTCAAGGCCAACTCAAAGTTAAATTTCAAATGAACTACTGCCGCTCTGCAGAAACTATCATCTAAAAACTACACAGGTTTTTGCATTTTGGCTAAAAACTGCATCATTGTAATTAAAAAACTACTTTTACAATTTTACAAAAGGGATTTTAATGATTGTGACCTGAGCACATAAAGCACAAGTTTCTACATTATTAGCATAGTCATACACAAATGCATTACCAACACCAATAGTTGTGAACTTGACATGATTGATTGGAAAAAGCATGAGCTCTGATGTTTATAGTGGTATGGGCATCATATGCTAATAATATGAAACCTGTAGTCAAACATATAGTCAAACTAATTATTTGCACTTTTGCTAAAGTTTGTAATCTGGTTTAAAGTCGGTGATACAATCTATTGGGTAAGTTTCACCTTTGCCTCATGAGTTTTGTCTGCGACTTGGTAGGCTGGATGGGGAAGCTTGGGTGGAAATCATTTGTGGTTAATCTGTGGTCTCTGTGGGAACATACAGTAAGTAAATCCACTCGGCACTCACTAGCTCTTGTTGCTTGGTGGAGCTGCTGCAGGAACTCAGTGTGACAGTATTTATGACAGCTGATTTCCCCTCTTGGCTCTGGCTTTTATAGCAGCTCACACCTCAACATCATGAATTTATGCTTGACGGTAACATCCAGCAGGAAATTCAAAACTAGTGTGTCATCAAATTAAATTATTTGACACAAAGTATTTAATTTTTATCTTTTGCTTGGTTTACTTTGTAAATATTTTTCATTCTTGATTGTGTATTTTGCATTTGATTATTTTCTTTTACCGGCATTCAGTATCTGTTTTTTATTATACATATTTTACAATTTTATGGATCAAACATTTTAAACATGTGGAGTTATTAAACTGAAAGTGTACTGTCTGTCATCTGTTACTCCATGATTTAAAAATGGCAACTTAAAAACATTTCTTAAAGAAGCCTTCCATAAAAATGTTATCTGTGTTTGACAATTTAGCTTCTGGTTTTTAACAAGATGCATAACTGCACTGTTGCACTCCTCTGCTTTTTATCAGATGACAATGTCCTTGCAGGGGCTGGTTGCAACTGAAGATGCTACGGTAAGAAAACCAAAACTTTACCCCTTCAATGAACAATAAATACAAAGTTTGCTTTGGGTATTTTTGGCAATCAGTATTTTTTAAAGAAAATATTTATCTTTTTCATTGGAATTTACAAGAGGATAATATTCACAAACATGAGCATGCCATTAGATTAACCCAGAAAGGTCTTTGTACTGAAAACAAAACAAAAAAAAAGCATCAATTAATCAAATGTATACATTTTAAACCAGAAGCAGAAACTCTCCAAAAACTCACAAGTTCAATGGATGCAAGAGTTGTGAGGCTGATACAAAATACGGGGTGCTATGTTCAAACATAACTTGACTTATTAAGATGTTTTTGATTGGAATAGATTTAGATTTCAGTAAATAGGATTTCCTAATGCAGCAAATTCAACAAATGGCCTTTTTCAGTTCTTTAGAATCTAGAAAATATTGTGGAAGTTTTGTGTGTGATAATGTGGAACAGTGTGTTTGAAGGTTTACAAAATATTGTTATCTTTAGAAGGTTTGTTCAATAACATTGAATGTATACTCTAATGATTAGTGACTTCAAAATGATGCCGACTGTCATTTGCATTATTTTAAAAAGAAAAACCTTAAAAAAAATAACATTTCCATAATAATTTGAAATGTGCTGCTGAAACAAAAGTAGTTGAAGTGTGACTTTAAGAGGACTAACTTGATATAAACTGGTGTTTTGCAAAATAATTAACCATGTACAGTTGTTATTAATGTAAAATCTTGCTAACAAGACCAATTTAAAATTAAACTAGGCAGTTACTATATCAAACATCAATACAAGTTATATATCTAAAACTATAGCCTGAATTTAAATGGGTTAAAGCAAAGTCTTTGTATGAGAGTAGTGCTGTTAAACGTGTTTAAAAATAAGCCATGGTTCTAGTATGTTTCAACAATAAGCAACAATGTTCTAGTATAAACAAGGAACATCGGTTTTGCTCCCAAATACCAGTTTTTGCATAAAGACTGACATTTATCATTATTTCCGATCAACAACAAGAACAAGAACATGTTTTATGATTTTCCAACATACATCTGCAATAAAAAACCCTTGACTTGTTTCACTCTTCTTGAAGGTGCCTGTAAAGGAAATGGAAACGAGTACAAGCAAGAAGGTATGTTTTATTTTTATTTTATCAAAAAAAAAACTTTATGAAAATATGTTTTTGTAGCATTGATTACATTTTTTGGTGTGATGGTGGAAAAAGCTCTACTGGACCTATTTTAAAAACCATTAAACCGGCCTCTACTTAATACTAATTTAACTACAGTAAGATACTGTAAAGAATATTTAAAATCCACGTTTTTGCACTTGATGATCACTGCAAGCAAAACACAATCTGGTATTTTTAAAATTTTGTTTAGTTTCTTTTTTTGTGCAGCATTAATTTGGAAATAAACTCTAAAGTTTTGTTTTCAGAAAAGATCATTTTTGTTATCAATTGAGTTACCAGATAATAAAATAAAATAAACACAGTCTGTGATTAAAAACAAATAAAACCATTTTTATTCAGTTCTAAAACAATAAGCTAATGTATGAAAATCTAATGACTTCACAGGATTTGTTCTTATTAACACTTAACCCTTTAAGTTTTATTAGCTTTATTTTAACCTTACATGTGGAAGCCAGAAATTGCCTACCTTATTTATTTATTTATACATTTATTTACAGGTTTCTCAAGATAAGAAATAGGTAGAGGGTAAATGGGTAAATAGATAGTTAGATGCCCTGCGGTTGTTGTCAAGTTCATCAATGACCAGATGAAGGGATCAGGGTGTCAACGTGGTTACAGCGTGGCTGGAAGAACTGTGTCACTCTGGACTACTGTTATCATAAGAAAATAACTTGTTTCCTCGTGATAACAAGATAGTAGATGTCGTTATCACAAGAAAACAAGCAGAAAAAAATGTAGGGAAAGCTTGTTTTTGGTTTCAGTGCTCGCATACTGTAGCTCTTGACATGTTTTCATTCACTTTAAGGCCTTTTTTAGGTGTTAACCAGTAATGCTGTAAAACCTACAAATTAGGGTGGGAACCATTTTTTCCCGATGTGTAGACATCTTAAGAGCCTCCATTTACTCCTAAGGCTTGGTAATTGTGTGTTTTTTTAAAGACAAATTTGCACTTAAAGAAGTGATTCCAAAATAACTTGATTTTCAAGATTGGTTTGATATATACTTCCCTTTGGCTTGATTTGTGATAGTGATGTGTTTTGTCCACTAGGTGGTGAAAAATCATGGGAATCTGGACAGCCAGCCTGCAGTCAGTCCCAAATACTGTCCTGGGGTAAACAACAAGCCTGGCTACCTGTGTGAAACAGGACACTGCTGTGGAGAGACGGGCTGCTGTACCTACTATTATGAAGTTTGGTGTGAGTTGGCTGATTACCTCTCTGCCACTGCAAAAATGACCTTCAGTGTTCAAAACGTTTGATTTCTCTAACCTGGGAAAGCCAAAATGACTTTTTTTTCCAAAAGATGTGCAGTAGAAGCAATGTTTTAGCCTATTTTAGCACATGAAACTCTTGCTTTTGCCATTTTTATAAGGCATTATCTTCAAGACTGAGCATAATCTGGATATGCAGAATGCTTGACTGAAAGCAATTAATCTGGAATAACAGTCATAGAAATGCAGTGGAAAATATATTATATCCACCTAATATGTTCCTGCACAAGTCTGTGTCGTTGTTGTTTTGTATTTTTCTAAACATTTCTGATTTTTGCAGGGTTCTGGCTGTTGTGGACAGTACTGATCCTCTTCAGTTGTTTCTGTGCTTACCGCCACCGCCGGGCCAAACTGAGAATACAGCAGCAGCAGAGACAGAGAGAAATAAATCTGATTGCGTATAACGGAGCATCCAACTACCCTTCCTCAATGCTGGACCTCAGTATGTTTGTTTCACCTTCATCTAGTTAAAAAAATAAATTCATAACTTGACCTTTTCTTTAACTTTTCATGACACCTTTCATGGTTTTGGTGTAACTTCCATAAACAAGCTATTCATTGGGAGGTTTTGAAAGTTAATGCTTTAATTTTCCAGCCATTCCTGTCTTACTGACTGTTGATTACAAGGACAAAAGGTGCAAAGTCACTATTGACTGCATAACATGACATAACATAACTGAAATGGGTGACCCCTCCCTTCCAAATAGGAAATGCCTGCTGGTTCCAAGAAGCCAAAATCCCATAGAGTTCTAATGAGAAATAAACAGTTATAACTTAATAATTTTTTTTCAGACTAAACATTCTTGCTCTGCTACCTTTTTTTAAAAATCTATTTTAAATAATATTTTTCTGCAGCACAAGTTGTTCAAGTTATAACCTGACCAATCAGATGCCTCAGTAAGGGTCTGTGGTCTCACATCCAATGTTTGAAACTTTGACAGATTCTCCCATTAAGTGGTAGGGGTGTGGACTTCCAACAAGCTCAATCCTGATTGGCAAGAATGGCTACCTTAGAAACATTGACTCAGACCGATCGCTGCTCACTGATGATTTCTGGCTCTGATGATATCTGGCTGCGTTTGTGTAGCAAAATAATGGTAACTGAGTTGACTTAATTTTGTTGGAACCAGACGCAAGTCATTTTCTGTGGGTGACGTCACATCGACATTGTCCATTTCCCATATTCAGTCAATGTAAGTCACTCAGAATGTGAAAGACACCATTTTTAAGCTAGGTTCTTGGACGCGCATTTAGAATATAGTGCTCACACTGAACTCGCTACCTAATACTAGTGCACGCACCTACAGTTGGAAGAGACTTGTTGCAAAATGTCAAAGTGGTGGAAATCTCACGAATCTTTTTCTTTTACAGTTATATGAAAGATTTGGTGTCATAAAATTCCAGTTGGGCACAAACTGCAACTATTAATGTCTCTGATTGGTCAAAGTTTGAACCTGGTTCAACTTTTAACGCATTTTGTACGTGGAACGCACGAACGCGAGAGTTTTGTATGTGGAAGCCCAAAACGCGTAGACTTTTCAACGAAGCGATCACTTGAATGCGCGTTGTGAACGTGGCTTCAGATGAAGGCAGATCAGAACAGATAGACTGATTTGGTATGTTCCATCTTTTGGCTGATTGAACACATTTAATTCAGGTAATTAAAAGTGAATAATGCTTGGAGCAGTGCTGAAAATCAAGAAAGGCAGACATTTCTGAAGACCAGGATTGAGCATTTCCTGGCCTGAAGAGCATATCGGTGTGTATTTTTTGTTGCATTTTTGCATGCTTACTAGCAAATTAAATATGTATATTTGTTCTTACCTTTTGCAAGGTTATTATATAGTTATTACCAGAATGGCCAAAAATGAACTAATGGTTCTAAAACTTAAAAACTACTTCTCAATATGGTGTTTTTTAAGCAACTCCAACCCCATCTGAAATACTAAAATCCCCTTTCTGATAGTTTAAACATAAAATCAAACAAACTTACCGATCTTTGTCTTAAAGTTCTTTGTGTATATTCAGGTTAAGTTACTTTTGACCCTGTTTTCGCTCAATTTGACATGAAATAGAAGTGCTAGTGTGATTTCTTTTTTTTTGTTTTATTTTGTAACATCAGTGGCATCATCTGTCTGCCTGCTTCTGCCCTCTTAGATGACACTCTCCTTGGTAATCCACACCCCACGTTTCAGTTAACACCTCTGTTGCAGGTTTTCTGACCTCCCTCAAGCTGCCCACCTATGAGGAGGTGGCCGCGCAACCCAGCACCCCTCCTCCACCGTACAGCTCGGTCTTCTCTCTCCAGGGTGATGTTACGGGAGGTCCCAGCTTTTCTTACCCTCACCCTCATCATCACCACCACCACCCTTGTAACCCCTGCCCTCCCTATCTGGGCCCTGGCCAGAGCGGCTTGACCTCCTCGCAGAGCTCTGACAACTACACCAGTTGCTCCTGTGAGTCGTGCTCCGTCACCTCCCCCTCCAGCACTTCCTTTTCGGTCCCAGTGACAGATGAGACATACGACAGCAGCCACATCTCAACGCCCAGTGAAGCAGGGGGCAACTTTACTGTCACGGCAAGGGCTGGAGCCTCTCGCCCGTCCACACCCTCGCCGCCTCCTCAGTCACAGGCTCCTCCTGATGTTATCCCTACAGCCACTCCCGATGTCATTCCAGTGCGGAGACGGTCCTCTGAATTATCCTTCAGCGCACCTCTGTCACTCCCCTTGCACTCGCATCCAACACGTCCTTCCCGTTTCCCGCTCTCCCCCCTTGTTTTGATATCCTCTGCTCCTCCCGGTCAGGTCCACCCGTTTTTCCCCCAAGACCCACCATCGTTTCCAAAACCAGGTGACGAGACCTCGCCGTACGAGCTGACCTTTAGCCTCACCCCCTCTCCACTCACACACCCCCTCCACCTGACAAAGGTGGATGTCTCTATGCATACCAAAAACAAGGATGCTCCAAACCAAGAAAAGGAAGAAGAGGACGAGGAAGACGAAGAGGACGAGGAGGATCATTTCCAACATAGGCGCCTCACTGGAGACTCAGGCATTGAAGTGTGTCGCTGTCATGTGAAGAGAGAGGAGCAGAATCTGCAGGATGAGCGCTTGGAAGACGGCAAAGACATTTTAAAAGAAAGAGAAAGAGCAGACAGGAAGCTGGAGGGGATGGACAGTTCCCAACAAATAAGGCCTGCTTTACAGTCACCCCTGGAGGGCCAGGTACCTTCACCTTCCTGCATCCCTCACAGTCAAGGTGAGGTCACCCTGTCAGCCAAGTCCTCATAAGCTGACGGCTAAGGGGATGTACTTGACCAGACAAAAAGGCGTGAGGCTTTGATTGCACTCTATAGATCAAGACAAGTAGGTGAAAAAAAGATCACTGAAGAAGTGTCTTGTAGGTCGTTCTGTAGAAGGGAAACGACAGTTTTCAGCTGTTCGAGGTTTGAAAGAACCATAGGATTTTCCGACAGAGAAGGGGACTTGGACTCGGGACTCGAGTCACACTCAAGTCTCACATACAGAGACCTGACATGACATTTGGGACTTGTGAACAGTGTTCATGAGTTCATCTTTTTTTTATTTTTTATTTAGCTCCAAAACATCACTGTCATGGCTAAAAACAAAGCTTCTCTTCACAAAGTTCTCTTTACATGAGAATGCAGAAACACAAACTGTCTGTTATTGTGTCCCTATCTGTTAAATAAGATCATTTGCAACAGTAAAATGTTCTATAGAACTATTTGTAAGACTGGTGACAACTTAAAACGACCACTAAGGAGTTGAAACTCAACTTGAACTCGAATGCAAAAATTTCAAACTTGACTTTCGTTCACAAAATGGACTTGTAAGCTTCTCTTTTCTAAATATTCAAATAATTCATTCGATTTAAGATTGAGAAAACTGGCATTTTTAATCAAAATAGTAAAACTGCAAATAAGTATTTGCTCCTTTCTAATGCCAAGTTCCTGCTTAAGCCTCCACAGGAGCTGTGGAGGTTCTTGGCATGCATCACATAGAACCCAAATGTTCTACTTTCTTTGTTGTCTCCATGAAGCATCATTATTCTTCAAGTAGCACTTTAGCTTTATTGAAATAAATATCTTATATCAGTGTCAGGTTTCAACCTGAAAAGTTGTGACTGTATTGCACGAGAAGGAAGGCTTTTATGTGCAAACAAATTCAGATTTCAACTCTGAGATGAAAAACTAAATATTCTCTTGTCTTAGTGTGTAAAACAGCAACAAACTAAACTGTTTTCTATGTAATGGACAGTTATATGAAACCATTGAGGGGGACTCTGCATTTTCAGCATTTCCACAACTAAGGATGTTCTGGATCATATATCATCCTTACTATTTAGATAATTCTACAAAAATATTGAATTCTGTCATGCTAAAAATTAGCGTTTTCTTGGACTTCTCTGTATTTGGCTTGTTACAAAGAGGGAAACTACTAATTTTATTGATTTGTTGGTTGGGAGAACAATAGATTCTATTTCTATTGAAATGTGTGTGAACAGATGGTTTACAGAGCCTTGCGGTGGTATCAGAGCAGCTCTGATGGCTTTGTTTTATACTCCTACGTACTCGGTTATTACATTACAGCTCAAGGCTGAATATGTTTAAACAGGCTCCTGGCTGTTTTATCCGTGAAGAAGAAGGCGGGAGGTTTTCCAACATAGATGAGCTGTAGTTTCTGCTAGGTAGACACTTTAAGCTCGTCATTAATGATGAATGTATAATGAATGTTGTGTGTAGCAAAAAAAAATTACAGACTTAAACTGTTTTTAATCTTTTGCTTTTCGTTGGGTCACAAGAAACCTCATCTTAAAAACCCACTCTAGGGGTTAGGGTTCTTTAACTTTGAGTAATACGATTTATAAGTAGAAGTTTGAGGGTTTTTTTTGATTGTTGCTGCTGATTTGGCTAAAAATGTCTCTTTGAAGTTGACTGTTGTCTTCTTGGTGCATCCTGGTTGATCTAGACTTGGTTCATCGAGACACATGCTGAAGGCTGTGCATCTCTTAGCTAGTGCATTCGTATCTTGTACAGTTGAAAATGCCTCATAGCCTTTTTTTGTTGAAGGCTGTGAACCGCATCATGGTTTAGAGCTTTTTCATGACAAGCCGACTTAATTGCCTGTTTGGAGCTCTTGACAGAAAACTTGGCCACGCTTAGTCATGTGTGATTTGCTTTTGATGTGGCTTCACGAGCAGAAGGTTTTGTTGTGAAGGTCATCCTCTGATTTTTGTGCAGTGGCTTACAAAGACTGTGGATATTTCTTCCACATTTGAACACAAATTGCCTCTGGCAGCTATGTGTAATTAGCTCTAAGTGTGTTTTTGTTGATTCCCACTTGTGTGTGATGTTTTTCAAGGTGCCTAGACGAATGCAGACACTCTATGAGGCATTCTGTGATATTTTTGCCTATATTCTTAGTGTGTAAATGTCTATATGTTCTAATGTGCTTAGCATTACAAACAGCATACGTGAGGATTTCAGCTGTTGTCCTTAGCAATAGTACTTTTTCCTTGGTTTCATTAACGCTGGTTTAAAGGAAAAAAGAAACTGTTGTGCAATAAACATTTACCTCTTTATTACTCATCCATTAGCTGTGGTGGGTGGAAGCTTCAAACACAGCGCTGTAAATATGTTTGTCTTATGTCTTCTCTCAAGTCCACACTTAGATGGTTTAGCCTCAGCTCCAGTTTGAAACATATGTATTTCAAAGAAGCCAAACTTCACTATTTCTGAAGATTTTGTCCAGGTGGACAAAAACAAACAAACAAACAAGAGGCCTTTGGGACTTTGGCTGTGTTATCCCAAAAGTGAAAAACAAATAGGGGATAATGGGGAAAGCGGTTGAGCTTTGTCTTCACAAGGATAGTAAAAAAGTAAAAGCACAAACTGGAGCCATGTCAGTCCAAATGCTGGTTCCAAATTTAAAACCAGTGTTTATTTTGTGGGGATACAACAAATAAAAATGTGTTTTTTCTGCTGCTATTGTGTACAGATGAAACACCTTATCTGTAGACCAAGGCCTAAAGACTGTTACCTTACTGGAGTTTTGACGTAGGACTGTTTATTTCTTCCTGTAAAGAAGGTGTTTGCTTTAGATTTGTACTGTTTTATATTGTAACGCCAATAGATAAAAGGAGGTCCTGCATAGACTGTTGGGTGTTTTACTGCATCCCAAACCCCAGAGCTTGTCAGGTATTTCCGTTGTACTTAACTGTAATAAAATGAAAGAACATATTTCACTCACTGATACATCTAAGGTATCAGCTAAAAGTTGTTTTTGATCTGAAGTGATAAACCTTTATTCCTGCAGCTAGAAGGCAGCAGACCAGAATATTTTAATGAGATCATATGTGAGGTTAGCATTTGTGCGACATGTCGTGCTTTTTAAAGAGTATCTCTGTGCAGCGTTCCCTGCAGCTCCTCAATGTGTCGTCTGCATGCGTGAGAGATAAAGTCACCGTTGCTTATAGTGAAGCCAAGCCCCATTTTAAAAATAAAAGCTTTGAAATTTCTTACACAATAAATGTGCATTCAAGTAAATCTCTTCTTTTGTCAACATAATGTACAATTATGTGCAGTTTTGGTAGATTTTAGTATTTCCTTTGAAATGTGGAAAGAAGTTAAACATTTTTAATATCATGACCTTTAGTCTTGTGGCACTTAAAATAATATATAATAAATGTATATTTGAGTTTTTATAGAGTTTTTCTGATAATTGAAAGAAAAGCAACACATACCCCTCAGTTTAAGGATGACACTTTTTTTGCACAAGTATCATTTTTGAAGAAGATGTTTGGGATTGCTGATCTTTCCCCAGTAAAAGAAGTGGAAAACTTTAAAATGATTGTCTTGCTCACACATTAAACCCTGTTTAAGAGAAATGCAATAATTGAATAGATTTATGAACTTCAGGACTTGGATGACATGGAAAAACTGTAAACATTACTGTTTCAGATTGGTTATATACCTGAAGATACCATGTGTGATCCAATGAATTTTCATTTGGTGCCACTTTATATTGGATTCGTTTTTGTTTTGTTTTTTGAATAAAAGTGAAATCTGTGAGAAAAAAAAAACTTTTATTCGGGTGTTTTTTTTAAATTAAATAACTTCTATTTTCATTTTATAATTACAAAGCTAGGCTTGTAAATTAAATAAATAAACAAAAAAGTGTAAATATAGGAAATATTAATCTTTAATATCTTTTTAAAAAAGATAAATACTTGTCAAATTTTTTTTGGACAAATTTGAAGCATCTTGATTAATCTGCAGGTTGCCAGTGTTTTGGGAAGTGATGCTCTTTAGTCTGAAAAACAAAACTTTTATTTTGACATAATTTTGGGGTTTCTGGGTTTTAATGGTTTGACACATCATTCCTTCTTTAAAGTTCGATTATTTCAGCATGTATTTAGTTAAAAAATAGTTCAGAATGATGACCAAGTGCTCTTTTAGCCTCAGTGCCCATGTAGTTTATACAGAACATCATTTGAATAAAGAAAAAGTAATAATCCAACTTACTTCTTTGTATATCAAGTTGGACAAATATTCATTGTCTTTGTTGTTGCATATAAATCTAAAAACATTTAATATAATCTTTGTGGTTGTGAAGTTTGCAGTAAATTCAGAGTATTCCAAAGAGAAAAGAAAATGTCTGCTTTTAGCTCCACCTGCTGGTGGAAATGGGAACGACATAAACACATTGGTCTGCATACAAATAATTTTCTTTTCATGGCCAAAAAAATCGTTTTTTTCAAAAATTCTAAACATAACTGGAACAGATTATGCTGAAAAAATGTATTATCATACAAAAAAAATAAATAAAAATAAAAAAACACCGTGAAATAATTTACAACCAAAGAGTACTGCAGCTTTTTTTTTTTTTTTTAAAGAAATCGGTTCATTATTGATTGAATTGTGACAAACATCTTTTGAATTTTCTTCAAATGAAATAAACGTACTATTTTATTTTAGATAGATAAATCACAGGACTAACGGCATTTTCAGCAACATGGACGCGTCGCGCTTCTGATTGGTCCCTGCTGACCACTCCCCTTCCACATTTCTGCCCACGTGACTCCTCTGTGAACGCTCTGGTAAAGTTAAAAACAGACTTTGTTTATCTTGCAAGCCCTTTGCTGAAATACAATTCGACCAGCGAACGCGTCGTAAACGTAATTCGTAATCTCCTCAGATCCTGGGTTTGAGGAGAGTTCTGACCATATTTTCTATGCTCTCAGCAAATTAGAAGGATTATAGATATACCGAGATTTTTATTTTAAAAAACTGATTTTTGAAACAGTCTTCGAAGGGAACCTGCTGGAACTGACAGCAGCCTGACGTGAGGAGGGTTTCAACTGAGCACTTGAATTGATAGCCATGGCGAACGAAGTGGAAGTGTGGTCAACGGCTTCTCAGGCGGACGGTGAGTACGTGGTTGCAGCAATCCGTTGTACGGTTTGACTGGGGCCCGCAGACGTGCACCGAGCTGGCTATTGTGCGTGCATGGGATGGTCTGCAGCGCCAGCCACGCTCCAACATGTGGCCCGCAGAAAGCCCACACAAACAATGAGCACACATGCGCTGTGTTTTAACGCACATTTGCATAGCTAAGCGCGCACGTTGTGCTAATTCAAGTTGAGTTGTTCTGTGTTGTTTTTTTCCTCCCGTTGAGTAGCCGTTTTGACACGAGCGTGTGGTTTAGCTCGCCTGCATTTAACCCCTTCACGCTTATGATTGGTGGAGGCCACACTTCCGCTTTAACAAGGCGTCGTGTGCTCTGCTGTGCTGCAGATTTTTTGTTTGCTTGTTTGTCTGTTTATGGACGTTAAACGCTCAAATGGAGCCGTTTTTTCCCCTTGAAGTTGTTCGTCTACGCATGCGTTAGTCGATCACAACGTCTTGTTTTAATCCCCTGCTGCAATTTGGAATTTATTGGCGAAAATGTCGCCGTCCCAAACCGTGTTTTCACTCTACCTGCAAACACATTAAACCTCAAACTTATTTCATCAATGTAACCGTGTAGAAACACTGGTTTTAATGTCTACAATCATGCTAGGTCCATACATGAGCTACGTTCTGTTTCGAGGCTGCTGATGACGTCAACACGTCAAGCCCTAACCAGAGCTAGCAAGAATATTTTTGTATTACAGTTATCTCATATCTTAAAGGTTTTATTTATTTATTTACTTAGTTGTTGCAATATTTTTCCCCCCGTAAAAAAATGTATTTGTTAATCGGAGTATTTCACCTTTGTGTTAAAGGAATTCCGCGTAAAATCAGTTTTTAGTATTAGTATAGTAGTGTGTGAATCATGTTACTGTAAAATCAACCAGTGCCTTTACCATTGGGTTTTCCTGCGTCCATTTTGGCCGTTAATATTTTCTGGTAGCTAGGAGTGGGCCATTATCTCCAGACTCACATTGATATACTTCAAAAGAAGACATTTTTGACCATGTGCATGCTGGGTAATACGTACAGCCACAGTCCTGTGTGTGCATTTAGGATTACTTATTAATTATTACAGAATTGTTGTCTTCTTGGTGGATTTAGGGTGTTCATAATGTCACATGCCAAGAGGCAGCAGTTGGACACTGAGTGCATGCAAACATTTATCTGACCAAACTGCAGACTTCATGCAGTTTTGCACCAAACTGTAATACAAATATTAAGTTGCTTACCTTTTTTTTATAACTAGCAAGAAGAATGTCAATAATGTTTAATTGCATAGTCTGCTGCAATCAAAGCTGGAAAACCCAGCATCAGTAGTTGTAGTATCTGCATGCATTTACAGCTGTGTTGTGCATGCGCTTGGCCTGTTTTTGAAAAGAAGCTGTCAGGAGTTTTGCAGTTCTCCACACATTTATCATCTTAAGGCCTGCAGCTTCATTAAAGCCAAAACATGTCCTTATAAGGAAAAACAATCATGTAAGAAAACTGTCATTTTCCATCTTCCTGTGAATAAAAGTTATTGAATTTTCAGATTAACTGATGATTTGTTATGACTGGAGCTGAAATTAGCTGTTTATTTCAATTCTAACTAGGTATTAGATTTTCAACTGTAATTGGTATACAATATTCTGGTTAAACATTGCTCATTTACACCCTCTTACTTTTGGGGTTTTTTTTATGTCCAAGGTGCTAAAAGGAATGATGCATTTTTGAGCTGCTGATCAAGTACTAAGTGGTTCTGATGTCTTGCCGCATACAGTTACGTTACCAACTTCCTGGCTTTCAGTTGACTGACCACAAACATTCCATAGGTTCTGTGTGTTTTTAAAGCACAACTGAGCAGATCTTGAGCATGGTGACATACATGCTTTTACATTGCTGTCCTGGTTCAAATGTTATGTTATTATTAAGCTGCACACAGTTACAAACTCATACCCACCATCGATGGAAAGCAGCTCCCTCAGTACGACAGTGGTGGATGTTATCTGTTGATAAACATGTCATCCACTAAACTGCTTATCGGTGCTTTTTGGTCATGAACTTTGCCAATGCTGCTGCTGAGTGTAGTTCTAGAAACTCTGGCCATGAAGCTTTTGTGTTGCATGTGTGGTCCACAATTTCTACTGTTGTGTATTTAAAGAAAAAAATCCACCACTTATCCCAGAGTTATGCCTCCGCATCTGCAACATGCATTTAAGCAGAATTCGGTTGGAGACTCCTTTCATTTAGCAAAGTGACATTTAAGACCCCCCAAAAAGTCCCATTATGGGTAACAAGGCCTCTTTTCAGCTTTTTCTCTGTGGTGAAGGAATGGCGGTCTTTTAGGGGATGTTTATGGACTTTGCTTTCAGCCAGCTTTGTAGAAAGTTGACAAACACACATTTTACAAAGAAAAAGCTAATGTAAAAAAATTGAAACTGCAAGTAGTATTGCATGCATTATAGCAGCCATTTTATTTTTTTGTCGCCTGGGGGGGGTGACAAACAGGTCTATGTCATTTTTAGAAGAATCAGCAAAAGTACATTTTTGGATCTCCTTGGCAACAGAAGTTTAATAACCCCATTCTTTATACAGTCATATTGTATGTTAGATAATTTTTTTGCAGTTTGAGCCTGGGATTCATGTATTAAAAAATTTCTCCATATTTTGATATAAAAAAAATTGCAAGCAACATGGAAACACCACTTTTACAAACTCATCACATGAACGATGTTAAACATCTACAGCTTTCAAACTTCCCAGTGATGCTTTAGGAGTTAGGAGGCGATTAAAATCCCAGAGTGTTAATTTGTAGGTGACCCTAAGGTGGTGAAATATTTTTTTTCTTCAAAAAAATTTAAGATGGCCGCCTCTTCCCGAGGTCAAAGGTCAACAAAACTTTCATTGTTCTTGTAAACTCGGTTAAACAAAAGTTGTTTTTTTCCCCTTATTTTGGAAAAATGTGAAAATCTGCAAATTTCACATTTTGTCACAAAATGGCTGCAAGCTGTTGCTCATGTGGTCATCCCATAAACATTTCGCAACTTCTTTTGGATATTGGATTCGAGCAATTGAATCTACAGTTTTTCGGTCATTTTTTTGTTCATGCAAAGTAAACACAACCTTCTGACCTTAAACACACTATTGACCTGTTAAATCCTGTTTTCTTGGCCCGATAAGTTCTGTCTTGTTTACTTTGCTCGATAGTCTAAGCACTTTATAGACGCTTTAAAGTGTGTGCGGCTGACATTGATTAGGCCTGATATTTCAGATGATTTGTCTTCACCATAAAGGTGTCTAGAGGCATGACTTTGTCTTCATTTGGTAAGATCTGACTTTAACGATGGTCCAGATAGTACAGGTTTAAATTTAGAACTTTGAAACCTGTCTCTGGCCCCCATGTGAACCATGAGAAGAAGCCTGCCCCACTGACCTGCTTCTTCACATGCATGGAGACCCAAAGTCAAGCCTTTATGCACCACATTTTAGTTTTAGTTTGCACCATGCAACACTGTCAAAGTTAAACTAGTTAGACTAGTTAACTTTTGGCCACTCATTTTGAAAAAGATTTGTGTTTTTTGTCCTTATTAGTGTTGTGACATATCCCCCATTTCTTGCTCAATCGTCCTCCACGGGCACAAAGCTTGCATTATCTATATTTGTGGAGTCACCAGTGCTTTTGGTTGTGCTCGTTTTACTAGTTTGGTCTTTGGGAAAGAGCTTTTTCTTTTCTGCCCTGCATGCCTTCTTATTTTGTTCTGCTTGGCAGGTTGAGAGCGGTTGCTGTGCTGCTTGCTATTGGTTAGCGCCTAATTTTATGACCTTGGCATGCACGCTCGCTTACATTGAGGAAGAAGGGGGAGTTGAGAGAGATCATGACACACGGTCAGCTGTTTACAGATTTTTGAAAGACACAGGCGTGGCACGACTCTTTCTGTAGTAAGTCAAGCCAGTAAGTTTACTTTTGTTGTCCACAGTTTTCATTCTTTACAAAACTTTTATGTTTTGAGCAACATTTTAAAAACTTTTTTATTTTATTTTATTGAACCACTCTCATGCTTCATTTGTTAGTTGTTTTGAGTTTTACTTTCTTTCCTCAGCTTGCTCTTTGAAAGACCTGCAAGCCAAAACTGACAACGGTTGTGTCCTAATTCTTTCACTACTCATTACATATTGCACTATTTAGTGCTTTTGCCATTGCCGTCCAAATCTATCATTCCAAAATCAAGTGCCCTAGAAATTTCCCAGGATTCTCAGTAAAAATCATTGTGCGTCGATTATTCGCTGTTAAGAAAAAAAAAGTAGCAAGCATGGTGTATAAATTGGTTTTGAAATCCTTCACATTTGCTGTTCAAAAAAATGTAGCGTCCATAGTGTCAGTATTGCTTTAAAAACCAAGGGCACTAGATAATCCTGCTCTCTTTCTCTCTCTTTATATATATATATAAATATATATATTTTAAAGGAGAGCTACTGGTTTTGTTTTCCACCCTCTGTCATAGCTTTAACCACATGCCATATGTACTCGTGTCCTCTCTTTAAATGAAAAACATCCAGTCAGCATTTTTCCAGCATGTGCTCCCCCATCCCCTCATGGCTGCTACTGCATTCCACCTGCAATTGGTTGTGTTGTCTTTTTCTACACACTTTTAACCTGGTTGTCCAAAATGGCCCCTTTCACCCTTATAGCAAGGTAAAATATTAAGTCCAGAGTCTTATATGTTACTAGAATGAAGCGCTACACATGGAGTGACAGCAGTTGCTTTTTTTTTAATCTACACAAATGTTTTTTTTTTACATGTCTGTCCCTACGTTTTATCCATTCCTGCTTGCACTCTTTGAAAATACTTTGCACAAAGGTCACAAATGACACTGACTGCCTGTGAAACACTGTGCTTAGACATGATTACCTAGCAGACAGGATGAAGGTGAGTGGGGGGGTCTAGTCTGATCAAAGGAGGTTATTGATTTGCAGTTATAATGGTTTTTGCCGGTATATGCTTTAGTTATGGTAGCTATAAAACAGGACTTACCAAAACTATATGCATATAATAAAATATAAGGGAGTCAAAACAAACTCTTAACCTGTAGAAATTAATGGGACATGTATTACCTTTTAATAATATGTCCCATATGTCTGAGGTTAGAGAAGGATTTTTAGTCTTTACCCAGTTAGCAACCTTGTGTTTTGGATCTAATCTAACCTCCTTTAAAAATAGCAGATACTGTTGCTTGATGTGGTTCATCAAGTAACCACTAAAGGCAGGTACAGTCATTGACTGTATACAGAAAACTGGACTGAGCGACCCCTCATGTTCTAAATAGGAAGTACTCACAGGTCCCAAGAAGCTAAAATTCCATAGACTTCTATTGATAAATAAACAGCTATTATTCAGTCATTATATCTGTCAGAATAACCATTCTTGCTCTGCCTTTTTAACATGTTCTTGCTAGTCCTTTTTCCCCCATGTGGCGGAAGTTATTCAAGTTATAAACTGACCAATCAAATGTCTCAATAAATGTAGGTGGTCCTGCGTCGAACGTTTGAATCGTTTGATTGACAGATTCTCCTGAGCCCTCTTTAAGTGGAAGGGGTGTGGCTTTCTAACATGCTCAGTACTGATTAGTACTGATGTAGACTAAAACCGACACGGACCAGTCACGGCTTACTGAGGACATCTGGGTCCAACATGGCGATGGATATGTCATGGAAAAATGGCGACTGAATTGACTTAATTTGGTTGGAACCAGACGTATAACATTTTCTATGGGGGACATATCATTCGCTCTGTCCAGTTTCCTATATACAGTCAATGGGTACAAGTAAGAATCAGCTTGAAATGAGCCCAGTTCATTGAACTGTGCAAAAACACAATTGTTGACCTCTTCTGATTTCCAGAGAGCATCCACTCGCACTCTGTTTGATGATGTGGCTCTGATAAAGCAGGTGAGGAGATGCACTGTTGGGATCAAAAGGCCCATAAATTCTTAAAGTATATAGATGTAGCCTTTAAATAGAAAACAAGCACTTTGTTCTGGACACCTAAACACATGTTTTATTCTATCTCTTTAGTTTATCTTGTGTTGCAGTTTGCAATTTCCTTAACAGTTTGGATCATTTGCAGTTGTTTTTGAGTAACCAGGTACCCGTGAGGGAATGTCATGGCTCTGGACAATCTTCCATATTTAGTGATTACACTATATCAGAACCACTTCATTAGAGCTTACATATGCAAATATTTAGTTTTAAGGGGTATTTGATTGACAAGTGAGTTGACCTAGAGGTGACTTAAATTTACTATGCCCCACCCAGTTGGTGTTTTTGCACATTTCAGTCAATGTGCCCATCCCGTTTCAGCCTTTATTTTGCACCAAGAAGAATCCATGCCAATGTGATTTCAATGCTTATTAGTTCAGTAAATTCATGTCACAAGCTTAAATAATTCCAATTCACTCCAGGGTTCAATTTCACAACTAAGTTGAACTCATTTCTTTGCTCAAAATCTTTCTCCTGTCTGCAGTCGATGTCATCCTTTTGATAACCTGCTGATAAACATTTATTTATCTCATCAGAATTAATGTTTGAACTCAAAATTGTCCACCTAATAAAGATTGTCATTCCTGCAGCAGCTGTACTGGAAATAACCAGTCATCTAACTGTTCAATTTTGCTATTTGTTTGCAAATTTTTAGAAATGCCAGTGTTTTGTGATGTCATATCCTGTTAAGAATTTAATTTATCTAAAATCTCGACAACAGATTTGTTTGGAGTCATTGTTTTTTTATTATTGTTTCTTCCCTTTGAGCCGAGTGAAAACGTTTCTGCTATTTGACTCTAGAAATGCTGTCTTTTAGGAGGAAACCTAGGAGATGTCAACGGTCCCTATAGTGATAATGAAGATGGATTGGATGAGGCAGTGGTCAATGGTAACTGGACGCCCCAGGAGAAAGCCCTCCATGAGGCTCGTCTTAAAGCCAAAGCCAAACGTCGCCTGCGCAGGTCCTCGTCGCGCAACTCCGCCAGCGAGTCCTCCGAGTCCAAGGACTTGGCAGGGGCTGACCCACACAGCCCAAAGGGCAAGGTTGTCACCAACGACCGCAAATCCAGAATGGGCAAAGGCAGAGGCCTCCCGAAAAAAGGTCCAGTTTATTATACAGCAATGTTCATTTTGTTGTTTGGTTATCTAAACGATCACATTTGGTGCTAAAATACTTTTTTAAAGATCCATGCATTAAAAAAAAAAAACTTCTTTATGAGAAAAGCTGAAAGTTGTAAATACTATCAGATATGAAATGTGATTTTTTTGTTGTTGTCATTTTTAGGTGGGGCTGGTGGTAAAGGAGTTTGGGGGGCTGCTGGGATGGTTTATGAAGATGAAGAACCAGATGTGAAGGACCCCAACTACGATGAGTCTGCCCAGGTGACTATCTCCACATAAGATATATTCTACCATTGTAATTTATTTTTCTTAAGGCTAAAAAGTGATGCTTTTAATCCTTTAATGGGAACCGAACATTTTGGGGATTCTGAGTTTGCTGTTAATGACCATCAAAACAGTTTTTACTGAGCACATGGCTTAATCCAGATGGCTTTATCCCATCATAATCAATACATTTTCAATCTTTAACCGTGTTATCATCTAAGTGCTCCTGGTGATGCTGAAGGCCAGGCTTACTTGTGCGCCGTTGTTGTCACATGACCGGGTGGGAACAGAGCTTATGTCTATAAAAGGCAGATAACATTTTAGAAACTCAGAAGAAAGTGTGATTTGGCCTCGACGCACAAAGTCAGTACAAATAATGTCAGGCGCTGAGAGGGATGTGGGACAGAGTGGTACAGAACAAGAGGTGGGACATGCGTAGACTGTGACCTTTGAGTCAGACTCAGTAGATCAAGGACTTCTGAACTGTTCAGGTCATCCCGTGCTTGGGAAAATGTCAGTTTGAGAACATTTAAAATAAAGATTGCTCATGTTAACACATGCTTTTCTCTTATTTCTACTAAGGTGCATTTAGGTTTAAAAGCCTTTCAGCTGAAAGCCAAGTCTTACAAAAATGCAAAAAGCACATACTTTGCTTAAATTTGGCATTGATTTTCAAAGATCCACTATGAAGAAAGTAGTGTTTTGGGTGTTTTTAACACGTTCTTGTGGCATTTTTCTGATGATGGAGGACATATATATAGGAAATTATTGTTAAAATTGCTTGTATGAGATGGATGACGGGAAGTAGAGAGGGGCTACTCCGTGCCAATTTAATTTTAAATTAACTCCTACCATGCTGCAGAAACTATGTCCTAGAAAACAACAGGTTTTTGGTGTTTTTTATTGGCTAAAAAACTGCAGCATCTTAATTCAAAACCCACTGGGAACACTTTTACAACAAATTAAAAGATGATTGGACTTAATTTTTTCTGCAATTTAAAAATGACAACAAAAAAAAATGACTAGCCTCTTACAGACTAATGCATTGATGTTTTTTTTTTTTAAATATGCATAATTTTGCATTTTTAACTTGGTAGAGACACCAGTGGTAAAGTGGGTGTTTGTGTATTAGCCTTAGCATCTTAAAAGATAGAGAGAAAAGCAAGCAACAACTAGTGGTGGGAAACGGCCACCTTCTGCGGGATGTTATTGCACAAGAACCAAACAGTTTTTAGTGCTAGAATTTTATATTGTGTTTGGTCATGTACATGTGTGGATGTGAGAACAATTTTCTTATAAGAAATGCTTTTTATTCCAGGGTGACACTGTTTATGAGACAGTCATGCCTGAAGTGGAGGAGCGTGAAATGGAGAAAATGGTCAACCCAATAGTACAGGAGTACTTTGAGCATGGAGACACAAAAGAAGTCCAAGTAAACAACGAAAATGAACCTTTTTTTTTTTTAAAGCTACATGTACTAACAAAAAATGGTTAAACGTATATGAGAACTAATTATTTTTGTTACTTTTCCCACACATCAGATGTTGTTGAAGGAGCTCAACCTGGGCCCCCATAAGTACGAGGTGTCCTCCTTGGCTGTGTCCCTGTCCCTGGAAGGAAAGGCCAGTCACAGAGAGCTGACCTCACGCCTGCTGTCCGATCTGTCGGGTAAAATGCTGTCGCAGGGCGACATGGCTCGCGCTTTTGACAAGATGCTCAAGGATCTTCCAGATCTCATCCTGGACACACCAGAGGCTCCTCAGGTAGACCTTGTACTCAGACATAGATGAGTGTTTAAGAGGGTGGAGAAGCACTACAGGACTCAACAGATTTAAAAGATTAAGTATGAGCTTATTATAGGTTGTATTTATTTGTTTTTCCATTCCTCAATTTCTAAAGCAGATTATGTGTTGATTCTACTTTGGGGTTTTGGGACTTTTCCACCTTCAGTGCCTGGTATTTTTACATTTTATGTTTTTTTTTTCCTCAAAAAGATCATTTAAACCTAAGTTTAACATAAAATAAACTTTATTTTGTCTACTAATTCTTATATTTAGGTAAATAATAGCTCATAAATATTTTACTACTGTGGCTGAAGGATTTTCAAGCAATGTGTGAGTCCTTTGAACCCTTTTAACAAAAAGAACCAAACAAAAATAGTCATTGCAGACTTTTGACTTTTGATTTAAAATTAGAAATGATAACCTATGCATTCCAATGTGAGTTAATGGAATGATAAATAGTAATGCAGCAAATGTCATATACATATACTAGAGTGATGAAGGTCTGGATTCAGCTTACTTTTTTTCAGATGAAATTGCAGGTTTTACCAAATATCTCAAACATATCCTATCTTGGTGGAAACCACAGCTTATTGGCTCTAAATCATCATTTAAATTTTTCAGATTGAGTCGTTGCTTCTTTAGTTTTACGTACTGAGGCTGTTCTTTTGTTTCAAGTTGTAACAAATTGTATAAAAGTCTTTGTTTTTCTATTGTCTGAATGTATCTGATTTGGTTTGAGCAGATGGTTAGCTTTAGACGAAGAGTTTAGTTTGATACCTCCTGTCCGATTGTCAGGTGTGAACATGTGTTATGAAGATCAATCGTGTTCCTAAATATTGCTGCTTTTGTGTCTCAGATGTTAGGCCAGTTTATAGCCAGAGCCATAGCGGACCACGTCCTCCCCATGGATTTCCTGGATGGTCATAAAGGCAAAGTGGACTGCGAACATGCCAGGTGACCTAGAACCAGCAGAGTATCAGTCACAGATGGGAATCAGTATTCATGCCTTCATCTGCTAATGGTTCAGAAAGTGTGCTAAATTGCAGATTTGGTCATTTAACTGCTTTTATTATTTTCAGAGTGGCTTTGGATCGTGCTGCAGTTCTGTTGTCCATGAAGAGGGAGATGGTTCGTCTGGATAACGTGTGGGGTGTTGGTGGAGGCCTGAGACCCGTCAAACATCTCATCAAAGAGGTCAGCTCAGGCCTTTTTCTGAAGCCTTAAACGTTTCACTTTTTTTTGTTTAACTGAATGGATGCTGGGATAGATCGTTTTTAAGTAGTTTAAGTCAGGAGGTTTGTATTGACGAGCTCTGCAGGTTTTTTTTTCTGCTTTATAAATCATTATGTAACATCAACAGAAGGCACAGAAGGCAAAAATGCTTGCTGGACTGCCGCACTGCTGTGTCAGCAGTGCATTCTCTGCCTGGGATGCTGAAAGAAAAATACCCAGGAAAAAAACAACACACATAGCCAACAGCTTTTTTGACAATTGTTGCCTTTAAATTGTTTTTGCACTTAATAGAATTGAAGTTTCCTTTTTTTAATTTTGTAAAAAAAAAGAAAAAAAAGTTGCCTGTGTATCCATTCCTAGTCGCACTCCAGAATGAAAATGTTTCTACCGTACACTTCAAAACAACTGAGCGGATCTTCTGGACTCTACTGTCCGCTTGTGATTTCCTGGCTGGTGCAGCCTGAGGGAAACCTTGAACTGGGGTTAGGTCACAGGATTTTGAGCTTTGTTTTGCTACAATGTATTTCGTTGAATTCCTAACAGTTCAGCTAAAACAGTTCCGTTTCGCATGAAACTTTGGTGTGTGCAGAAGTTCTGAATCGACCCAGCTAACTTGAAATGTGAGGATGGATCCATCTATTCATCTATCTTTGGAATAGGTATCTGATGTTCAACGTGTTCCTTTTTGTTTAGATCTTCTCCCTAATCAGATCATCCAGGAGTATTTGCTTCCTTTTGTACTATAAATCATAAAATGTTATGCACTTTTAGATACACAGATCTGTCCCTCCGTTTGTTTTGAGATTAAAGTCGACTCCAACTTTTTGTTTGTTGAGGGATCAGTATCAAGATAAACTCTGTTGTGAGCGCCATTGTCCGAACTCCGCCTCATCAACAGATCTTCCCTCATGATTTTGAGGGTTTTGGCCCTTCTTCCTCATCGTGCTGCACAATCTGCTGTCCTGTCTATGCTCTGACAAGCATGCATTCCTCTAGCTCATCAACCTTTACCCAGAGGCACATCACCAGCTCAAAAGATTTTGAGCATCTTGTTTGAAACAGGCAGTTCTTAGTTTTTAAGAGGAGCACCTGATGTGTGCATGAATTAAAGTAGCTGTTTTTTTAGGTGCAAATGCAGGTCAGCGGGGAGGGAAAACATGACAAAGATTTTGTAAAATTAAGTTTAAAGGTAAAAGACATGAAAAAAAAAAGTTTTGATTAGATTTAAAGTGTTCCAATGTGAATAAATTCAATTTTCAGAGGTTTATTTATAGCAAATTATTTGTATCCATTTGATATATATCAGCATCCAAAAGATGTCAAATATCATTCAACGTGCTTCTTACCTGCTGTAAATATGAGAGATGGGTTTTCGATTGCGTGCTACCAATTATCTTTTTCACATATTCATCTAAAAATCCTAAAGCTGAGTTTGTGTTCACCACAGATGAACCTCCTGCTCAAAGAGTACCTGATATCAGGAGACGTGGCAGAGGCTGAGCATTGTCTGCGAGATCTGGAAGTCCCTCACTTCCACCACGAGCTGGTCTATGAGGTAATTTGCAGTCACATCCATCCATCCATTGTCTTCCGTTTTTTTTTGCTGTGCTTGTTGAGAAATCAAAAGTTTTTTCCCAGAAACTTGTGGCTGCAAAAGAAATATAAAAAATAAACATCAAGTCATTCCCTTTGTCGCAATGAAGTATAACAAGGTATTCTCCTGTACTGGATGCTCCTGTGATGCTCCTCCTTAAACAATAGAATAGAATAAAATAGAATACAATAGAACTGCATTGATCCCATAAAAGGTAAATTACCTAAAATTACATATTCTTCTATTTATCATTGATTCTACTCCTATGGTGTGATTTTAGGCTGTAGTGATGGTGCTGGAGTCAAACGGAGACACTGCCAGTCACATGATGATGAAGCTCCTTCAATCCCTCTGGAAAACTGGTCTCATCACTGTGGATCAGATGAACAGGGTTCGCTCTTCCTGGCCAACAACTTTTTTTATTTTCCAGACTGCACCAAATAAACATTGTGTAATGTTTAATGTTTCATGCTTCTCCACAGGGTTTCCAGCGCGTCTACAATGAACTTCCTGAAATATGCCTTGATGTTCCACACGCCCACTCTATTATGGAGAACTTTGTGGATCTCTGCTATCAGGAATCTGTAATTACCAAACAGCTGAGGGACACCTGTCCTTCCAGGTGAGGTCATTTTTTAAGCTCTACAGTCATTTCTTTATGATCATAAATGAAAATTTCTGCTGCTAATATTTAACAAAAGTATGTTATAGTTCATTTTGTTCATTCAACATGAACCACCACTGCATGTCCAGTAGTAATTATTGAAAAATTTGTTCTGATATAATTTTTTTCCTTTTTGCCACTAGAGGGCGGAAGCGTTTCGTAAGTGAAGGAGATGGTGGGATAATCAAGAACTAATTTACAAGAAGACAAGCAGCAAGTGAGGGATAATAAGGAAAGGGGTGTTCACCGTTTCTTGCACCCTGTGTTATGCCTTCCAATGCTTCCCGGGGATGTTCCTGTCTCAAGAATATCAAAACACAAACCAGCATTTCTGTTCAGAGTTACCTGAAGAATGGCCTGGGCGTTCATCTAGTTAATTGGTTTTTGACCATTTTTTTGAAGAATATTTGTGGGGTTGACGTGACCTTTTTGCCTCAGTCCTTTACTTGTTAAGAATAATTTAAGTTAGAACAGGTTGGGGATAGGTGAACAGGCTGGCTTTGTGTTTCCTTTTTTTTTTTTTTTTGGTCACTCTCTTTGTTCTGCCCTTTTGCCATTTTGCTTTTTCATACTGTGCGCTTTGAATGGGGAAAAACACTTACAGAACAGGGCATACTGTACCGCCAGCAAGCACTTGGCAATTTAGTGGAACAGCAAAGATCTGAACCCTTTATAGCTTCCTACCACAAATGATTTGAAGTTACTTCAGACATCTTCGTATGTAAATTCTTATTTGAGCGGCTGACTTTATGATGGAGCATTTTATTGTTTTTTTTTTTTTTCTTTGCATCCTGGTCATAAACATTTACTTTGTAAAATAGGGATGTATGGCAGTGATTCAGAGGCAGTTTCTAAAAAGAACAAATTCTGGTAAATAATAATTGTGTGATAATTGACTTTCTGGTAGTTGAACTGGTGTAGCTAAGCCACAAGGTAAGTGAATTCTGAACAGTTTATTGAAAAAGGCCGACATGGAGAGCTGGTTGCCTTCAGATTTCAGTTGTGATTGATTTTAACGTCCAATCGATCTCATTTAAAGTTTATACCTTGGAAAACAATTTGTTGTTGAGACATTTCTGCCCCTTGTCCAACTGTTTTAGATGTTGTCCAAAAGTTGTACTAAAAATGTACTCATTGTCTTTCATTCAATAAAAAAGGCAACAAACTGAACTGTTTTTTCCTTCTTTTTCACCAGTTACTAAAATTATAGTTTCACTCTATTTCTATTGTAAGAACTTTCCCAGTGGTCTTGGGTCAGTGGTTTATGGTGTTTTTATCCAACATTTAAAAAAAAATAAAACTCTTAAAAAAAAAAATTTTTTTTAAAGAACTTCTTTTCTGCAGTCCAGCAGTAGTTGATTGGAAATATTTATTTAGTTGTGGGCAGGTATCTTGGCGCGGAGTAAGCCTGCCTCCACTTCCCGGTATCCAGTGCTCTCCCTTCTAATAGCCCCCTAGACCCCCAACATACCTGCTACAACAAAAATGGCGAGCAATATGTAAACTATCCAGCCATACAGATTTGAGGGAGATGCCAATAAGACGAGGAAAATGAAGACGTACAGTGCTCAGCATAAATGAGTAAAGCCCACTGCATTTTTGAGTAAACCTTTTAGTGCCCTTTCAGAATCAACATTTTCTCTGAGATATACTACAAAATACTCCCACAAATGTGGGCCATTGATTGCTAACAAGATTTGTTCGTTTGCACACACAAAAAGGGATTTTCCCAATGAATTCACTCAAGTCCATGTTGCAAAAATTACTACACACCAAGTATAGCGTTGGGAGACGGGCGCAATTAAGACTACAAAAAGAAAAGAATGAACCATGCAACCACAGGTGAGTCTAATGATTCTTTTAAGATGTGTCCAGGAAACAGGTGACTATAAAAGAGCATTGCTTACCAAAAAAAAGCCCTTCCCATTTTATGCTGTCAGAAATTGCTCCTTGTGGAAGGGAAATATCACAAAATCTGAGAAAAATCCTTATTTACACAGAAAAGGTGAGGGTTACAAGATCAGCAAAGCTTTACATGTCAGTCACAATACTGTAGCAAAAGTGATCTGAAAATGTAAGACAGATGGAAGTACAACCATCTCACAGAGACGTCCCGGCCATCCACGGAAGTTAACATCTCGACAGGAGCGACTTCTGAAGGGTTGAAGAAAATCACCATGCAAGTCCACTGCAGTTACTGTATCTAAAGCAGTAGAAAGCCAAACTTGAGTGATCGTTTCCCGTGACACTTTACAACGCACACTGCAAAAGAATGACATGCAGGGGTATCGTCGACAAAGGAAGCCTCTCCTAAAGCCCATGCATAATAAAGCATGCTTGGAATTCGCTAGGCCCCATGCTGAATAAGAAGAAGATTAGTGGGACTCTATACTCTAGTGACAAGACAAAGATCACTGGTTTTGGAACTAATGATTTTAAAACTGTATGGCGTCGCAAAGACGAGGATTTCAAAAGAAATCTTTGAAATCCTCATCTTTGGTACCTGCCATGGTGGTGGTAGCGTCCTTATGTGAGGCTGCAAATGAGTGCTGCTGGTGTTGGGGAGCTGCATTTCATTAATGGTATGATGAACTCAACAATGTTATGCTTTATACTGAAGCATAAGATGCTGCCATCACTCAGTGATCCAAAACACACATGGCAACTATTGTTGCACTTCTGAGGAAGAACAGGGTGAAGGTGATTTATTGGCCAAGTATGTCTTCTGATTTGAATCCAATCGAACATCTGTGGGGAATTCTGAAGCAACAAGTTGAGCATCACTCTCCATCCAGCATCCATGCCCTAAAATAGGTTATTCTTAAAAAATGGAAAAAGATCGATTTTGCAATATGTCTCCAACTTGTTCATTCCATGCCCAGAAGACTTGGTGCTCATATAAAATAATAATGTTTTTGATGCAGGTGGTATTCACATTTGCATTAAGCAATTTGAATCAAACACAAAATTTGGTGATATAAGTTACATTATTCACCATTTCATGTTTTGGAGTTAAATAATCCTTGTGGAAAGTTTGGAAATTGGCCTTTTATTTTTTTGATGGCGCTACAGTTTAAATAAAATTTTTTTAAAGAGGGTGTACGCATTTTTGCTGATCACTGTACATAGATCTAATTTTCATCAGAATGGAGCAGAACAGGGAGCTTGTGGCTTGCCGTTTTAGCTTCCATGTCACATCTACAAACTTTCTCCACCACTTATGTGTCAGATTCAGAACGATTTAAATAAAGAAATGGACAAAAATGCAATTTTAAGCTTGATTTTAATGTCCATCAGTGAAGAACATATTAAACGTGATTTTCACCAGTCTTTAAAGTGTAAGCAACAAATCGGGCGTAACCCAGAACCCAACATTCAGCAGTTTTATTAGCAGATATAAAAAATGTATTCCATATGGAAAATACAAAGAACCATTCTTAAATTTTATAGTAATGGTCACTTTATTAACAGATTGTCAATGATGGAAAAGAAAAGCTATAAAAACCATCATTACAAAAAATATGTAAAGTTATTTACGTCACACTTTAGGATAATTGTTTTCTGAATTCTCTAGGTGACCTGTAAAGGTTTGGCTCTGGCCCTCAGTAGACATGATTTAGGAGGTTATTTTCTCCCTTTAGTATACTCATCGGCCATTGAAAATCCCATTTCAATTAACTGTGTAAGGGGGGAAAAAACAGAACAATGTGACCATGTTGTGTCAACGCTTACGACATCAAAACAAAACAAACAACGTTGTTTCCCACTTAGAGGTGAATTGTTTTGTTTGACATCAGAATTTCAAGCGTTTTGAGTTACGGGGTAGTGACGTCATTACGCGACGCCACGCAGCATAGTACACGTCAGATGAAAGCCGAAGGAACCAGGAAGTGGCTAGCGAGCGTAGCTAGCTAAGAGCAGACCATGAACAGCTGAGGTTGGTTCTTTGGACAGGTCAGTGATTATTTGCTCAATGAACACGAAGCGGAAAACGTAAAACGGACCCGCTCCTTACGAGCTACCGAACTATCCAGAAGTAAATGTTGCAAACGGCGCGAGCGCATGTCTCATCTTCCTTTAGCATAGCATCCTGACAGGTGGATAGCTGAGGCGTTGTAGCGACTCACCAGCTGAAAGTGTTACCTCGCCCAGTGCATGAACTGCTGACATTTGGCGTTTAAACTGTTTTATTTATTTTTAATATTAAATCTAAGCTTCTCATAACGGAAAGTTGATGTGTCCTGTGAGGTTTTCGCATTTATAGGCAGCTAAAAACGCAAATTATCCTCATTTTCTTTTAGAGCTGCATTAATTATGTGTAAACATATTTAAATCATATAAACTCATTGCCGTCTGGTGGCTCCATTTTGAATAAGCCCAGGTTTTGATTGAATGAACACTTGATACCAGTGAGCAGGAATTACTGACGCTGGGAGAGCAGTAGCTTACGAGGAACAGGGTTGGTGATAAGTAACCAAGTACATTTAACTGTTTGGCCCTTTAAACATTAGAACATAAACCTAGAGATGTATAGAGAAATGCAAAACATGGGTAACATTAAAAACAATCAACAGAAAACGTATTAGCAGCTCTAAAACAATAAAACACTTAAAAAAAAAAAAAGACAAAAATACTGCAATTTGGGAAGGAAAAATTAAAGTTATTACAGTGTTGTGCCATCTGTATTTAATTTCATATTATTTATCTTTGCAACATTTGTTTTTTGGAGTGTCATCCACAACCTGTTTGAGATCTTGGTATTTCAAATAACATTTAAAAAATGCTATTCTGCTAAACAGTTATGAACACATTTGATTGATTTCTTACTTTTTATTTAAACTATGTCAGAGTGTGTGTCATGACTCTCAGGGAGATGCACACTCTAATGGAGAGCCTGGACTGAACTTTATAACATGTTAGTGGATGTGAGTCATGTCTTTAAACGAAATTAGTAAATATTCAACAGGTAAAAAAGAAACAAACTTTAGAAAGCCTTTATGTAAGAAGATATTTTTGGCTTAAATAATAAAACACAACTTGGATGTTAAACTTTTACATTTCATAAAATGTATTACAAAAGACATATTTAAATAATTGTACAAAGTTATTTTCCTACTAATAAGGAGGGAATTAAGGAAAAGTTGGATCTTTTAAAAACCTCTGTTTCAATAGACCACCTTTTAATATGAATGGAGTTGAAAGCCTGATAAACAGCACTGCATTTCTTTCATTTAATCAGAATATTCAAAGTTGCTTTTCTGATTCCAGATGACAATTGAGTTCTTATGGTTATTTAAAGCCCTCCTTTAATGACATAATATTTTATTGGTGCCCTTGATGCTACTATGAGTTGATTGTTTTTCCTCCTGTATTACAGAAGGGCAGGATGGGCAGGCAGAGGAAGAGGGTTGTGACCGGTGAAGCCCCTCCCCTTCCAAGGAAAGATGACAAACCCGCCGCGTTTCACCGCAAAGAAAAGAAAAAGAAAGTCGACATCGGAAAAATCTTTATCAACATTTCCATTGGTCTCTGTATATTCAGCCTCATCTGGTTCTTTTACGCCATCTACATGCGATCCAGTCTGGCCAAGCGAGTAGTGACTCTTCATCCAGCACCTCGGGTCCTGAACACCAGCAGCACCAGCGCCAAGGCTTCTCCGGAGAGATTCTGGGGCTCATACAGGCCCCAGGTCTACTTTGGGATGAAAACACGGAGTCCCAAGTCAATTGTTACAGGTATGCTATAAATATTTGAGGGCCAATAGAAGAAAACGGTTCTTTGAGGTTTAATTTCTACAGAAAAGATGATCTATTTCAGCAACTGTTTAAAATAAGCATCAGTATTCATTCTTACTGAATACTTTTCAAAAACTATCAATTTTATGAGGGGAACTACAATCCTTTGTCACCAAAAAATGTAAAAAAAGTTCTGTGGCATAAATTTAATTCAAATCAGGTCAAGATGGTTAGATAATGTTACTGTTATACTCAGGGGTGAAAGTAGATTTTTATTTATGCCGGGAATATAACAAATTACATCAACGTAAATCCTTTTTATAGTCGTAAGTGTAGATTAGGGGTGTAATATTTAATCGATGAATTGATTCATTCAGCCAGATCGATCTGTCCACCACCGCCAGATCTTTTACCGGTAAGCAGTACCACACAGTACCCGCTTACTTTCACCCCGGTTATGCTGTGCAGATCTGCTTCTTTATAATTGAGTGATGGCAAAGAAACAGATTTGTATTTTGGGCAGCAGATATTTTTTATATGTAAGGACTTTGTCCATGTAAAAATTGTTGCTAAACCTTTATCATGCCCCAAAATTTCCCTTAAGTGGCACCACTAAGTGCTGGAAACTCTCCTTACAGGTTATCTCAAATTTAGTTTTAATACCAGAACCTGTAAAACATCACATATTCTATTAGTTTATGATTTTCTTTAAGACTGTTCTTGTATTTTTGCAGGCATGATGTGGATGCGTCAGTTCTCCGACCTCGACAAGAATCTAAGACACACTTGTGAGCAGGGGGACCATTTGCAAGGATACGGCTGGCTGATGCATGACGGACTCACTTTTGGCGTCCAAGAAATTCGAGATAGCGATTTCACGCTAACCACAGAATTTGTAAAGAGGGTGGGAGGACATCATGGAGGAGACTGGACCTGGAGGATCACAGCCAAACAGCATGTTCGTTTGTAACTGTGTTCAGTGGGCTTCACTGCATGCAGCAAATCCAAAAATATCTGTTATCGTATTTTTCAGAAGTCGCAGCAGCCAAAAAAATGCCCAATAAACAAAAAGAAAATCAAATACAAGTCTCCACCCCCGCCAATCTATGCAAATAATTGCAACGTATACTCCGAAAGATACGATATTTAAGTTTTCACAGGTTAATGCAATATATTTTTCCATCTGTTTTGATCCACCAGAGTTCTGCTCCCCAAGCTCCAGTCATATCCCTGATGTTTTACGCTGCAGCAGACACACAGGGCTCACTGCGGGGACACATGGAGGAGAGAAATCGCCTTGGGTCCATAACCGGCTTCTCAGAGGAGCTTGGGAACTTTAAGATCACTTTCAGGAAGCCTGTCACTGGGGAGTTATCCAGCGCTAAATATGCCAGGTAGATGCGTAAATGCACAAGTGAATAAGACATTTACAGTTACAAACTTTTACATACTGTCTATCCAGTCCTGGTGAACCTTGGTATGCTTGCACAATTGCCAAGGTCGACCTTATGTAGAAAAAGATATGTCCAATGAATGAAATGTGATATTAGTTTTTCACCTCAAGAATCTGATGATCTTTAGAGATGAAGTTGCAACCCTGAAGCTGAGTCACTTACAATAAGTCAGCATACAGTAATTACTGTGGTTGTACAATGTAGAAGGGAGCGTTGGTAGTTTGCACATGTTACTGAACAGTTGAACTTGTAAAGACTTCAACTTTTTCAAACCTAAAGAAAGTCAGAGCCTTTCATAAGGACCTCATAAGATGTCAGATGCCGTTTGTTTAACAAAGTTTCTATTTATATTCAGAATACTGCTTTTAAAATTAAGTTTGGCATTAATGTGCCAGTCTCGCAAGAGAAACTTTTTATCTTTCTTTTTTCTTTCAGGGATTTGTATGATATAGATGAAACTGGAAGATTTATCTTCCCTTATTCATTTGCTTGACTTCTGAGATTATAGATTAGCACTTCTTTAATAATACAGATTGTAAACAGCACAAGATGCTAATCACTGGGCTCTTGTTTTTTTTTTTTTTGTTTTTCTTAGCTACAACCACCTTCAGACGGTCTCTCCTGGCCTGGAGAAGCTGACCGACATTGTGAAGCTCAGTCTGAACCGCAAGTTTGTCTACAGCCCCCCCTCTGGTGAGAAAAGGCATTACATCGGGGTAGACACCTACAAGCCTCCTCATCATCAGAACCAGCAGAAACCAGTAGACTCAAGGACAGAGAGTGACTTTGTGGTTCACCAGGTGACTGTTCAGCTACCTTTCCAAATTGAAGTTCTTTTTGAGTCCGGAAGCTTCTTCGATCGTCCCAACCAGCTGGTTGGCTCTGTCATGACTCAGGAGCTAGAGAGGAGGAAAGCTGAGTTTAATGCCAAGTTTGAGAGAATATTTGGACTTGAAAGTAAAGGTTTTAGTCAAGCGCATATAAAGTTTGCTAAAGCAGCTCTCAGCAACATGTTGGGTGGATTGGGTTACTTCTACGGCCAGTCGGTGGTACAGTCGGCCTATAACGAGTACCCACTTTTGTACCCTGAAGGTGCTCTATTCACTGCTGTCCCTTCGCGCTCCTTTTTTCCCAGAGGGTTTCTGTGGGATGAGGGCTTTCACCAGCTGCTCTTGAGTAAGTGGGATCCCGAGGTAACAAGGGAGGCTATCGCCCACTGGATTGACCTAATGAACATTGAAGGCTGGATCCCCCGGGAGCAGATTCTTGGGGACGAGGCTCGCAGCAAAGTGCCGGCGGAATTTGTTGTTCAGCAAAATGAAAATGCAAACCCGCCCACTCTCTTCCTGGTTTTTCAGGATCTCATTGAGCAGCTCACTTCTCATCCAGATGACGCAGCACTACAACCAACGCTGCCTTTCTTCCGTCAGCTCTTCCCCAGGCTGAAAACTTGGTTTGAATGGTACAACACCACCCAGAAGGGGCCCCGACCCAATTCTTATCGTTGGCGCGGACGTGATAAGGACACCAATCTCTACCTGAACCCCAAAACCTTGACCTCTGGCTTAGATGACTACCCACGGGCGTCCCACCCCTCAGTGGATGAGAGGCATGTGGATTTATATTGCTGGATGGCGTTGTCCTCAGGTGTCATGGCTAGCATAGCTCAGCTTCTAGGCGAGGACTACCAGGACTACAAACTCACACAGGATGTGCTCAGCGATAACAACCTGCTCAATGAGCTGCACTGGTCTGAACAGCTCAAAGCTTTCAGTGACTATGGCAACCACACACAAGCCGTGTCTCTGCAGCTGGAGAAGGTGGACGTGCCTCCAGGACAACCACGTGATCAGTTCCCGGTGACTCGCCTTGTTCGCTCCGTCCGCAGGGTCCCCAAGCTGCAGTTCGTAAACGCCTTGGGCTACATCAGCTTGTTTCCCTTCCTTCTGCAAATCCTTCAGCCAGACTCCCCCAAACTGGAGCACATTTTCCGAGACATAAGAGACCCGGGTAAGCTGTGGACTCCCTACGGTCTGCGCTCTCTGTCTAAAGCTGACCCTTTGTATATGAAGCGAAATACGGAACATGATGCCCCGTACTGGAGGGGGCCCATATGGATCAACATCAACTACTTGGCAGTCAGAGCCCTGCACCACTACGGCAACATTGAAGGGCCATACCAAGAGAAGGCAGCTGCTCTTTATGAGGAACTCAGGACTAACATTATAAATAACGTTTCTAGACAGTATGCTGAAACAGGGTACATCTGGGAGCAGTACAACGACAGCACGGGTAAGGGCCAAGGATGCAACCCCTTCACGGGCTGGTCTTCCCTAACCGTCCTAATGATGGCTGAGCAGTACTGAGCTCTACAGAAATCATTTTGATATTATTTTCATCTCAGATAATGGCCTTTATTTATATGGACAAAGTTCATGGCTGACATATGGTTAGGAAACAATACTGAAAAAAAGAAAAGTAATCATCTTCTCAGCGGTTCCCGCTTCTCTTTTATACGACTGATTCCAGAACGGTTTAGTGGAGGGTAGTTTTAACAAGAATGAAATTCAAATACCTGGGATTTGATCTAAAATGACCAAAGAGCTGTCGACTGTAACATTTAGGCAAGAACTAGTTCTTAGTATTTTGGGAAAGTAAATCAAGTCCTGCTTCTGTTTGACAAATAACGGTCATTATCTGTAACTGTGCCATTTTCCCACACTATTCTGTAACATCTCTTCTTGTCTTGACCATTGACCATCTTTGTATTGTTTATTGGCAAATTAATGGTAACATATTTTATGTCACAACATGTGGTTTGACTGGGAGGAATACAGTTCTTACTGTGACATTGGATTTGTTTTGTCAATAAATAAATGGAGAAAAAAGTCTGACTGACCTTTTCTTTGTAGGGCCTTAATAGTCCCACTCTGCTCATCTTTTGATCTATTTTGAAAGCGTTTCCAGTGGTTTTTAATTCTGATTATGCCATCTTTGGACAAAAAAACCCGTGTAGTTTGCTAGGACACAACTTCTGCAGAACAGCAGTAGTCCATTAGAAATTCATCTCTGAGTTGTGGGCGGGACTGTAGGAGTGAAGTAAGCCTACACCCCCATACCATCATCAATCTGTTTGCACACTCTCCTGCTAGCTTACAGGCCCTCACAACCACTACGTAACATTATCAACAAAAAACGACTCTCTGAAGTAAGTCTTTGAATAAATTCAGACAGTTGAATTCATTATGAATTGCATCATGACTGCATTTGAAGTGAACCTAGAATGTTGACTTATTTATGCTGATTATTACTGAATTCAGTGAAGGACAAGCTGTTATTGATTAGATGCAACTGAAGTTACTCAAAAACTAAAGATCATTTTTTTACTAAAATAAAGGATTTTTTAATGCATGAAAATTGTTATAACTTTTCATCTAAAAATGATTAACAGTTAACAAATATAGCAGAATTTGGCAACTGTATTTTAACTTAAAAAAACCGCAGTTTACATTTTTTGACCACTTTTAATTGAAGCTATCCAAAATGGAAAGAAAAGTAAACCTAACTGTAAAAGCCCAGAATTATTATTTTTTTTAGGTTCTCTGGGGTTAAATACACAACTTTTGTGTTTTAGTTAGTTTTACATTGGAACCATACATAAAATTCCATGACTTCTACTTGTTTTCATTGTTTTAATCAATTACATTTTTAAACAAGCTCTTATTCCATTAAAATAAAGTCAAACCAGTATTACTTTTTATTTTGTCTCCTCTAAAATGTTCCCCTAAAAATGCAGCTTACATCGGTACATATCTATTGTCAGCCCAGCACAGTGCAGCGATGAACCCGGAGCATCACTGAACATTAGAATCCTTAAAGAGCCTTATTTTCTGTTTGCAGCTCTCTTGTTCTCCAGGTGATAAAAAAAGTATTGAAGTAGCTTTTAGTCAGTCCTGTCATGTGCAATACAGACGTCGCCTTTTCTGTCAGTCAAAGCAGACGGGAGCTTCAGCACTGTGACCTTAAGTACAACAGCCGTATCATTTTTCCTTTTTCAAATGGCACATTCGAAGGCCTCTAGCTGACGTCAATTTTTTTCCTTTTTTTTTTTTTTTTTCTTCATGGTTTCCATGGAGCGCAGTTGTTGTGTGAGAGCCTGGTGCTTAATTACCCCACATCAAAAGGCATGAAGTACATTGATGGCAAATTCTTTTCACTCTTTGACATATGCTGGCATACAATCTCACTCTGGGGCATACAGTAGCAGCGTTCCTGTTAATAATTTTCCAGCAAACATAAAAAGCTGGTATTGAGATCACTGATGCGGGCACTCAGCATGGGTACATGACCGCTGGATTCCAGCCTGTAGACTTTCAGAAATCCTTTGAATGGGTTAGATGCGCAGTTGTATAGTTGAAGGCAAAGGCATGGTGCTGTAAGGTTGCGTGGCTAAAAATAGGGACTCTGTTAGCAGAACAGCAGATAGGCTGTGAAGCTGGCGGTTTTACCAGATGCCTTGCGATCTACAGTAGGAGCTTTTATCCAAGTACAACAAATATGGACGTTATGATCAACAAGGCCACTGTAAAGACTGTCAAAAACAAAAAAGCTGTGAAAGCATTTCTTTTGTGGAAATAATATATGCAATCGGCATTCACCCCCCCTCCCAAAACAAGTTTTTACTATGACAAAACAAAATCAGTGCTTTTGGCACAGCCGTAAGTGAGTCAAAATCATCGTTTGACCTCTGCGACCTGCTAACGCAGAGCAAAGGATCCAGGGGTTTCGGACACAGATGAGCCATATCCTCCTTCTTCTGTTGCTCCTCCCAGAGGAAATAGATTCCACATCCCCTCAATGTAACTGCAGTAAAAAAAAAAGAAAAGAAAAATGCATTTATTTCTTTGAAGGGTGAGGACGATCTGTGTGACTAAAGCACTCACTGCGCAATCCATCCCCCTCACCCAAGACCCTTTTTTCACAGGGAGATGGGATCATAGTTAAACAGCAGAGCTAACTAATGTGACTGAATAATAAACAGATGAGTCAGTAGTCATTTGCATATCATGTTATCCCATCCTAAACATGATCTCAGAGCTTCCATAGTCTGCTCGGTGACAGGTGAGTGCTGGACGGGAATTTTGAAATGGTGATAAATGTGCGGAGTAATTATAAAGTTGTCTCGGAGTGGCCCCCAGCTCCCAGTGCTGACTGCTGTATTGAATGTAATTACTGGGCAGGTATGCTAGAGGGAGCTAATTAATAAGGCATTTGTGAGTGGAAAAGTGGCTTTTTCAATACAACTTAGCTATCATTTTACTTTCAATGGAGAGCTACTTGGAATTAAAGTAGTATAAGAGGATAATTATGCTAATGGCTCAATTTGGATTTAAGATATGTTGGCAGGCTGTATTTCTCTGTGATCGCTGTTCGTGCACTACACCGTTTCTGCGGCTCTCACACGGTCTCTATATTTTATATTGTCTCAGCACAGATGTCGGGGGGGGGGCACATCAGGTCAATGTGTGTCCATGCAAAGAGTCAGCACTGTCACAATGACCGCTTGTAAAGTTGTTCATTTTGTGACTTGTTTTGTGACATTATTTAATCTAAAAACACCCCCCCCCCTCCTCCCCCCGTTTGAGGAACTCTGTCTTTGACACATCTGAAGGCCGACTCCCTGTTTGAATCCAGTTGCCGTGAGCATCATGATCTGCACTGATACTTGTTTATGGGTTGCTGTGAAATTGTGCTCCAGGATGCACCATTCGCCGCACAGCCTGCTGTTATCCTCCTCGAAGCAAAGCGTTTAGTGCCAAACTTGCCTCAACATAGGTCTATGTATGTTATGTAAGGCCCACTATAAATAGGTTCACCCGGGATCTTTTGTCTTTACCTGATTCGCTCTTAGCCCAACAGTTTTTGTTTCTGGAGAGAGCTGTGGAAGCTAGTGCAATGTAGAGCCGGCCGTTTCCATAGTTACTTTTGTTAGCTGCAAGCTCTTAACATTCTTCATCTGTTTCCTCACATGTCTACTCTTATGGCTATTTGTTTGGATCTGTTTGCATGGCTTTTTAGTGTAACAGCGGCATCAGCTGCAGCGCTGGTGAAAACAATGCTCACTAATTAATAACACATCTTTTCATAAACATTGTCATTTGGTTATGAGAAAGAGCAGCAAATAGAAATTAGTGTGGGTGCAGATGAGTCAGAGACCAGAATATGTAGACCTGTTAACTTCTGCTGGTCAAAAGTGTGTGCAATTAGTCCCATGCTGTTTGTGATAGTGGATGTTTATTGAGCTTTAGAGTAAATGTTGATGTATGTTTGACTCTGCTGTAATCCAATGATAATAACTGGGGTGTTTTTTTCTTCCTTTTTTTTTTTTTTTTTTTATTTGAGTGCCTCAAAACAGTCATCAGATCATTATAAAAAAAGAAGAAATATTATGAATCTTCAAAAATGGCCAAACAGTTAGGTAACACCAGGTGCAGCAGTTGGAGCGGGTCCAAAAAAAAAATGGACCGGGAGAGCGCTGCAAGCATGGATCGAGCAGAGAAGAGAAGAGGGCAAGGTAGGAGCCATGCGGAGTGCACTGTGTGTGGAGGAGTCTGGGGGCATGGTTACAAAAACACCGGGGCATTCCGCAATCACGATCAGAGAGCTGAGTATGATTCTCACCCATCCCTGTTGTAGAAGCAAAGAGTACAGGCGGCTGGGGACCAAAGTGGGCGAGCGTGAAAGTATTTTTGGATCGCACGGGAAACCTGCCACACCAGCAGCATCAGCAGCAGCGGCGGCCTCAGCATCGGGGCCTGGTACCGGGCTTCCCTAACCCACTCCCACTCTCAGAGGGAGTGGGTTAGGAAGAGAGGAGCCGGTGAGAGATGCTCCTCCAATAGAAGCACCACGCTTCCGCCTCTTTTATTTTCCTTATTTTTTTTTCCTCCCTTTCAATTGCCCAGTGTTTGAATGGTGATGCAGTATATATAACCATGCAGAGCCCAACATGACAGAAAGGGAGAGTCAGGCAGAGAGAAAATAACGAACTTGGCAGCCGAGGCGAGTATCTCGTATTTATAGAAAGTCGTGTTTCCGGCAGAGGTTTCTGAGGTTTTAGCTCTTCGAATCCATTTTTGCGGTTTCTTCTGGGCCGCATTGTGTTCAGTGTTTAGATTGAAGATGTTCCCTCATCTAACGCCTTCAGGGGGAGATTTGGCTGTGAGACATGTCAGAATGTGATTTGGGGGAGGCACACGGATTTCTCAGGCTCTGTTCAGGCCTGGCTTTACTAGTATTGATCCAAAAAAATGTTCTTCGCGAGACATTAATCAAAAGTGCAGCACAGCACCAGAGGCTAAATGTAAATGAGTCTGCTGTAGGCCTCTGATTTACATTTGTTTAATTACTTCCAGGATGCTGGCAAAAGCATGCTTTTCCTCATATGATTTTCTTTGGAGGTCTCGTAGTGTATTTGGTTTCTAACTTCTCAAATTTGCCTGTTTTTTTTTTTTTTTTTTTTTTAAAGTGAGCAGCCTCTGCATCTCAGTGGAATTCCAGGTTCTTCATTATTTACCCTAAAACAGTGTGGGCTGCATGGTTGGTTGACAGAGTGCCAAACGTTGAGATTTTCAGGAGCAATACGTTCTATATCAAGCACATTTTTGAGTATTAATGAGTAAAGTAAACACAAGTCTTTAGCTCAGTATTGGAGTCCAGACTTCTGACTGGTTCTAAAGTTGTTAAGAATATACAAAGGAAGAGAGGAAATAAGCTGCTCACAGAATTGAATTTTCCTTTTAAAAACATGCATGAGATGAGGCTGCTTCTTGGTTCTAAAGTCTAATGTATGCATCTTAAATAGGAGTTTGATGATTCATTTTAACAGCAATTCAATTCATATCACAAGTTATGGTTGCTCATGCAATTCATAGTCGAAAAAGGTTTATTTTGAACAGTCACTGAACTAAAATTGATTCAGGACATCTTTAGCCAAAAGTCCAACCAGTGTGACAGAGATAAAAACCAGGTGCTGAACAGTGAAGGTGAAGTTTTCAGATTCCTTGTATTTCTTGCAAGATAATCAAGTGTAAATTATATATGTGCACAAACAAATGAGTAAACAAGAATAAATCCCTTCTAAAAAAAAAAATCAATTCACATTTTAGTTCAATAAAGTCTAGTTCACTGTTGTTTTTCTACATAAAAACGGAACATCTTTAGAACATTCTACCACACTGTACAATTACGTCAAAGTGCTTCCACACATTGGACTGTAATGATAGTTGATCAGTTTTTGCTGCCATCATGTGTGTTGTCTGCTGTGACGGTACTTTGTCATTTTTATACTATAGTAAAATAAACCATGTGTCAATCCAAATGGTATTTTCCAACATCAATTAAAATCTATTTGTTTTTGTCACCTTTTTCATGGTATAGATCAATTTTTAATCAACTTGACTCAGACAGATCGATCTGGTGGGATCAAAGGAATATAAATCAATTAATCAATAAAGTCAATTGGTGGTTACACCTCTAATTTTAAAGTATAAGTCAATCACAATGTGGTACCCTAATACTCCGATAAAAGCAGTATTTACTGTCCAACTATAGTCTAAAGCAAGCACCTACTAAATGCATTTTTATTTACATTTTTTTTGTTTATGTTTTTTTCATTAAAGCTGAAAACTATTTTTTCTAAACAATCTTAACAGTTATAATGTAAAAACAGGTTGTAGAAATCACATTCGTGTTTCCCAAAGCTTCACAGACCATCACTTTTTGCTGCTCCTTCCCCTTCTATCAGGCATCTACCTGAAAAAAAAATAAAATAAAAATCTTCCTCCCACTCCCTGTCCAGACCTGAACCTGAAAATACCAAGGTCAGTGGGCTACAGTGACACAGACAGGCTACTTTTCTTTGTGGCACAAGGACTTCTCAACTGCAAAAAATGCATTTTTACAACAGTTAATCCTTCAAATTGGTTTTTAATAATAAAATTCCAGTTTGACGAGTTATAGAAAATATTTTACAGATCTGCCTTTTTTTACTTATTTTAACAGAAATTATTTAAGCATGTTCAGCCATTCATCTCACCAAGGTATGCTTTAATTAAAACAATATTTCATGCCTCACACTGTAAACTTCAGCCAAAGTCAATTTCTTATTGAACATAGACTTGGCTTTCTCTCAGTATTCCCTCTGAAAGACGATCATTTTGACTCCTTAAATGCTCAGAAATTAAACGAAATCCTTTTTTCTTTAAAACAAAAAACCAAAAAAAAAAAAAAAAAACTTTTACAAGTGTGACACTGGCCTGGCACTGAAATGTCAGTAAGTGCTAACATTACGTAAATCCATTACTTAGTCAATGACATTTTATGGAGGAGAGGTTAGCCACACTGCAGTTATCATAACAGCATCCCATGATCTGAACTCTGTGTGATCAGATTGGTGTTAATAGATTCTGGATTACTTGAAGGCAGTTCCTCAAAGCTAAACATCTTTGGGGCTGGAATTAGAGTGCACGGCTGAGGTGAAAACGATTTGTTCCAGAGAATGTCACAGCTGCAGCAAAAGACCTCATATGCTATTATCATGCCTCGCCTTAAAAAGATGACAGCGTAGCAACTTGGAGATCCTTTCATACATTTTCCAATGCTCATTACCGATGGAAATAACATAGTATTTGTGTAGACTGGTATAAGCAAGCTGTTTGTGGTGTTTATTTGCAGTAGTGCAGGACGAGACATAGCATTTTCTTCTCCACTTAAAGTTAAAAGTTGTTTTAATCTATTTGTCTGTGTAAAAGCAGACATTGATTCTACACATGTGGTTTTCATAAAGGCTTTATATGAAGAAAGTACAATTCTAGATTAGATTTTCATTAATTTGTAAATGTTTTTCAACTTTTTATGCAAGTGTTATTTGACAAAAGTACAATTCTGGTTTAGATGTTGCATCCATCAATTTTCTAAATCCATTTTGTCCCTTTTCGGGTCACGGGGCTGCCGGAGCCTAACCTGGCCACTCGTGGGTGAAGGCGGGGTACACCCTGGACAGGTTGCCAGTCAGTCGCAGGGCCACAATCACACAACACAGTACAACAATACTTCCTAGATTCTAAAGAACTGAAAAAGCTTATTTGTTGAATTTGCTGCATTAGGAAATCCTATTTACTGAAATCAAAAGCTATTCCAATCAAAAACATCTTAATAAGTCAAGCTACATTTAAACATAGAACCTTTTATTTAGTAGCAGCTTCTTGATTCTTGCATCCATTGAACTTGTTAGTTTTTGGAGAGTTTCTGCTTGAATTTCTTTACAGGACATCAGAATAGCCTCCCAGAGCTGCTGTTTGGATGTGAACTGCTCCCACCCTCAGAGATATTTGGCTTGAGGATGCCCCAAAGGTTCTTAATGGGGGACAATGGGGGCCACACCATCGGTTTATCTCCTTTAATGCCCATGGCAGCCAATGATGCAGAAGTATTCCTGCAGCTTGAGATGGTGCATTGTCATGCATGAAGATGGTTTTGTTACAGAAAGCACAGTTCTTCCACGGAAAGAAGTGGTCAGTCAGGAACTCCACATACTTTTCAGAGGTCATTTTCCCATTTTCAGGGACCCTAAAGGGACTGACCAGCACTCTCCCCATGATTACGCCCCAAACCATGACTCTGCGTCCTCCTTGCTGATACTGTACCTTTGTTGTGACATGATGGCCATCCATCAACCACTCACTACTCCATCCATCTAGACCATCAAGGGTTGCACAGTATTCATTAGTGAACAAAAGTGCAGCTGTTTCTGTTTGTGAGTGTGGTTTAGGGGTGGACCGACCTAATAGAAGGTTTATGTAAGTGTAACTGCATGCGTCTGGAGGATCCTACTCCTTGATGTTTGTGGGACTCCAGAGAGACCAGCACCTTCAAATATGTGCTTGTTGCTTTGTAATTGTACTTTACCAGCTCCTCTCTTAATCCAATGTATTTGTTTGGCATATGTTTCCTCATTCTGCATTTATCTGTATGAACCCGTGTGTGCTCTAAGTCAGCCACAAATCTCTTGATAGTAAGATGATCATGCTTAGGTTTTGTGAAAAACCTTGTCCAAGTAATTGAACTATTTCATGCTTTTCAGCAGCAGAGATCCTTTTCTTTCCCATTTTGCTTAAAACTATTGGTCTGCCTAATAATGTGAAATGTTCTTCTTTAGTTTTTCCTTTAATTGAGCTCACACTGAAAAAGATTGAACTAACCTGGAAAACAGTTTATCACAGATGTCTGAGATTTATTTCTGTGATCCAAAGAGCCCCAAGACACAATAGCATCCAGGAGTTTAATTGAAAACAAAGAATTTGATCTTTTTGACACTTAAATCCAATTTACATAATAGTTTGAAACATATTGTAGTACAGTCAAAAAGACATGTCTAATTTTTCTTCTTTTTAATGGCAAAACTGTTTGTACTATTCTGAATTGTATGAGGTTCTAATAAACAGCTAAGCATTTCTAAAATGTGTATTATAATATTTTTGTTTTGTGTCTGTAATTTTGCCTTGCATCATATGTGTAGTTTCTATAGATTTTCCCATCAAAAGAAGGCTCATCATAGTTAAAATATTTCAGATAATGAACATTATCATTGTGTATTGTTTCTGCACTAATTTAAAGGCTTTCCTCCCCTATTAGGAAACGTTAGCTTTCATTTTGCTTACAGTTTGGAGTGAGGATTATTTGTGACAAATATTTCCAATAATGTGTTGTTTTATAATAATACCAGCAAACCAACACATGTCAGAGCCTGAAATATAGGCATGCACAAACTTAAAAGCACAAGTTTTCCTTTCAGATCAACAGAGAAAGGTTAACATAGTCCAGTAAGAAAAATAAACAGAAAAAAAGCAACCACATTGCTGTCAGACCATTATATTATGATTATATACATACAGCAGCATTTATGGATGGAACCAGGTCATCTCTGCCATACATCAGTCATTAAAATGTCAGGAGAATTTCTGTCAGCTCCGGTAAAGGACAGTAAAGGCTGAAATTTGTCAAAAAGCTGTCTCGAATGTAATGGTTGGTCACAGTTGAGGTATAGTTTACCTATACAAGAACTTTTCTACTTTACATTGAAGTTGAAAATATATTATCTGATAAAATTTGTCATCATAAATAAACCTAAACCTATTTTAACAAAAAAACAGGATTTCTGTGTTCCATTGTGTTCATTTTTGGATGATTCTTTGCACACCTATGTGCGGTTTTGTTGTTGGATTTAATAAGACTGTTCAGCTGAGAACAGATCTACAGGAAGCATTCAGGATAAAGTCAAAAAGGAAAGGCTTTTGTGCGTCCTCCTGGTTCATGTGTGTTTACCCGCTGAATGCGGCGCCGGTGCTGTCCATGGTCCTGAACCTCCAGCCAGAGCCAGAGGTCTGCTGCAGACAGCAACGTCCTATGAAAGAGTATCGACTTTTTGTAATAGGAAGTGTGACCACAGTGTGCACTCAGCAACAGATGCGAAATAGAAAAGGAGGGAAAAAAATGCTTTGGGGGTTGAAATGTCATGTGAACAGTTGGGTTCAACCACTGAACACCTCAGGGGTGTTATCGACTCCCTTCCATGCTTTTAAAGGCCAGGAGTTCGTTCAGACTGGGCTTTGCAGTTGCTCGCCTCGAGCGTAAAAGCCACCATCATCTCCAGCTGCAACCTCGAGGGTAAATGAATTTGAGACAGTAAATTTAAACTGTGAGCTGACTGGAAGAGTGCTGGAAAGGGAAAAAAACCATCGGACCTTGCAGTCTGGAGAACAGAAAAAAAAGACGAGAGGAGCGGAGTTGGAGGAAGTGCAATGCAGATTGTTCCCAAATGTATCTTTGGCAAAAGGAACATTTTGTTATTTATAGATTTTTTTTCCCAAAGGAGGCACAAGACTAATAGTCTTTCTTCTTTAAGATCACAGTTTTCTGCTAAACTCTCAGACATTCAAGCCCGGATTTAGCCAGCCCCTCTATGGGGTGCAGGTAGACAATTAGTCTTGATGTGCTGAGAGTTTGGGGTGTTATAGCCCCCAAAATGCATAGAAAACCAGACTATCGACATCACTTATAATCAATCCATATGTCTTAGGTTTTATGTTAAATGCTGTTTCTGAAACCTTTGCAATTACCAGACTTGGGACAGGCACAAGCAGAAGTTTGTGCCCTGTTGCCTTATCTTTTTCATCTTTATCAGTCTGTCCCTCCATTCTTGTGTGTTTTTTTAATATATTTTTGCTGTTTTCTATGGTTTTGTTTGTTTTTGGTTTATGTGTGTGTGTTTGTATTTTTACCTTTTTTAGTTAATAGTGAGTTTCCCTAAATTTGTTGATTTTTTTACCTCAAAAACGCACATTCTCCAATCCATGAAAATATCCATCTGCCAAATGTTTATTGGATTCAGTTTGGTTGCAAAACAAGGTTAAAGGAAGATAAAGACCCTTTGTTTTCATTGTTACCATAATATCTCGCCGTTTTTTTCTTTCAATATTTGTTCCTGCTCCGTTTTAGACGCAGAAAACGTTTGATCGTTCAAAGAAGCTGTCGCATCCACCAAAAGCAATGTTTTATGTCAGAAACGAGTGTTTAATGTGGACAGGAGCGGCGCTTTACATTGATCGCCACTTGTTGCAACGTCAGTCTCCATCTCTCGAGTCTGGGAGGAGGGGAAGGATTTTTGGAGAAGACGGGACTCCGTCACATCCTCTGTCCATATATGGGCATGAAGTTTACACGCAGCGGGGAATCCTCTCACTGGAGCTGATGAATGGGGAGGAGGGCCGATGGAGCTGCCGAAGTGTATATAAGGAGAGAAAGGGGAAGTCGCTGATGTGAAATCCACAGCAAGCAAAAACCGAGGAGCAGGGACGAAAAGGAATATCTTTATTTTTCTTTTTTTAACAAACACACACACAAAAAGTCATTTTGGATCATTTGTTATAAGCCATCAGCAGTGAGGGGTTTAAAGAAAACCGGTGCTATTTGATATTTCCCTTCTACCTTTTTCCCTGGGACGCACGGACTTCTAAGTGCATCATTATGTTGAACAATATGGATTTGAATTCGAAAGATTCTTTCCACCCCCAATTCGAGAATTGCAGCAGTTCTGCGTTGATGGAAAACACTGCGCGCAAGGATAACCAGGAGGTGTACGTCGACGCAGAGCGGGGGGTACCTGCCCAATTCGGCCACGGTGAGTTTCAGCACCACGGATCTTCATGCATGAAAATATTCAAATGACAAACTCAACGTTGCATGTGAGATTTAACACTTTAAGTGTCACTATGAGCTTCAGTTCTTGGCACCTGTGCGTCAAATTACGCACGAATGTTTATGTAACGCATTCCATTTGACTTCACATTCTGACAAAGTTTTAACCCCCTCCCCCTCCCCCCATTTCTGATTTAACAGAAGGAGCCCCCGCTGCCCTTAAAACCGAGGCTTCAAACTCGGAATTTGCCTTCAACCCCTGCGAGTGCCCGAAAGACCCCTACACCTCTTCCTCGCTCGCCTACTCCGGCAGTTTTTATGTTGAGGCATCTCAGGGAGCGCCGTGCAGCACGGAAACACTCCTCAATATGATCACGGAGATCGTGGGCATCTCCACGCTTCCACTCTCAGAAGTGCAGCAGAGCGGCAACAGTCGGGGAACTTATCCGTCGCCTGCTCCCTTGGAAAGCGGGGACGACAGCTTTGGGGCAGACTCGGGCGTAAAGAGGCAGCCGTACACCTGCTCCGGATCTAACCCCCCCGTTTACTCCCCAGACCCGACATGCCGGAGATACACGGACGATCAGCCCAGCAGCCAAGTTCCAGATCCGTCCACTTCCCTGCTCAGCTTCGGCTCTCCACGAGCTCCAAACCCGAAAAAGGCTGAGCCCAAATCAGAAGCTGCCACGTTCCCGGTGGTGGTCAAGAATGAGTTTGAGAGCAGCTGCTATGAGTGGGGGGCGTTTAGTAAGTCTGAGTGTTTGGAGACAACTTTCCAAGGGGAGACATTCCCAATGTCCAGTGACTTCCCCCCTGACCAGCAGGTGGATGTTAAGGACCTTCTAGACACATTCCCCCCAATCTGTGCCAACCCAGAAATGGAGTTTAAAGTGGAAGGAGGGATCAAGCAGGAGCCCTGTTTCTCCGACACCTGTTCTCAGAGCTACTCCAGTCCCCTCTACAACAATTACCTCCCCCCACCCCCAGTGGGACTCTCCTCTAACATGAAACCCTTCCCCGAGGCCCCTCAGCCATCCAACCAGTGTGACTCTTTGTACATCTCACCAGCGATCCCCAGCACCATAGACTCGCTCCTGTACTCTTCCCTGATGCCAGATTCCTTTGCACAAAGTTACAATAACCGCCCGACGAAGCCCCCCCGGGCCAGAAAGAGCCCCGCTGCCTCCCACGGCCCCGCCAAAGAGAAACCCTTCACCTGTCCGATGGAGAGCTGCGACCGGCGCTTCTCGCGCTCGGACGAGCTCAACCGGCACATCCGCATCCACACGGGCCACAAGCCCTTCCAGTGCCGCATCTGTCTGCGCAGCTTCAGCCGGAGCGACCACCTCACCACCCACACCAGGACTCACACCGGCGAGAAGCCGTTCTCCTGCGACGTGTGCGGCAAGCGCTTCGCGCGCAGCGACGAGAGGAAGCGGCACGGACGCGTGCACCTGAAGCAGAAGGAGAAAATGGAAATTAAGCCGCAGGTGAGCGCCGGCGCGTGGCCATTTACTTTACCCGAGGGGATATGAGGACGTGGAAGCTGTGTCCACTTACGCACGCACACACACACGCACATGTATGGGCCTTCTGGGTCTGTCCGTCTTGGAAGACAAGCCAGGTGACCACCAGTCAGCCTCTGAGCAGGTTTTGTCTGGAAACTCACGAGGAGCAGAGAGGAGAACAGGAGCACAGCTCCTTCCTTTCTTGCTGCAGCCGCGCACAAGTAGTCAAAGTGGGGGAACCACTACACAGTGACTTGTTGCTTTTCAGTGGAGCCAAACCTTTCTGCTCTGCATTGCATGACTGCTGTTTCAGCACCTCTTCATCTGGACAGCTCCACCATCCATCCTCCTCTGAGCATGGATGGATTGCACTCACAGATTATTATTAACTCCATTTAAGATTCTTATTTTCTGCATTTAGCGTTCTTAGAGCAATGGTTTTAGACTATATTTCTGAAAATGCATGTTTATGTTAGTTTTTTTAAATTATTATTATTATTTGACTGAACTATAACTTGTCAAGCTTACTCCTTTACTTTACAGTAAAGGTGTTTGACCATAAAGCTGTCCACCTTTGAACGACTCAGTGTTTGTTTTTTCTTCTCCTTCTTTCAGTGTTTCCTGTCATTAGTCTTTGTGTTGTGTTCCAATTGTTTGGATTATTACAGTTGTGAAAGATTTATCATAAATGGAAAAATAAATAGATTTGTATCACTGTACTGCTTTGTATTTTTTTAGGAGACTGTATATTTTGAAACTGGTATATTCCTAGTGTCCTTTTCTTAAAGTGAAATGTACTTTCAATCATGAATGAGGTCTTGGTTTAATGGAGGGCTACTGTTTCGTAACAATATTTTAAATGTGACACTTTGATATTCCAGACATTTTTTGCACGTCCTCCCATCTTTGGTGTGATGAGAGTTTTTTTTTTGCTAAATTACTGACACACAACACACTCCAGTTGTGGTACAGCTTTTCAACTGAATGTACAGACTTCTATTTGCTGGAAAAGGATTGCAAATCACACAAACATTGCTTTTGAGTAATCAGGTAGCACACATTGCTGCGAGTTTCTGTGGACTTTATGTCGGAAAAAGGAAAAGGTTTGACCTTGTAATGTCATTTAATGGGAATATTGTATTGAAATGTTTTACTTTAGTAAAAAAAAATGATGTTGGTGAAATTTTCACCAACAGGCCATTGCAAAAAAAAAAAAAAAAAAAAAAAAAACAATTATTTGATGCGCCTTAAGTTATATTAACTGTTCAATTCAAGATTTTGTACATAGACACTTTCTACAATACTTTAAATTATTATCGATGTTGGTATTTTTATGAAAACTTTATGAATAAAATAAACATTTTCTGAAATCTGTGTTATCTGTCTGGTTTGCAATGTTTAAAATGTTCGTTTTCTGGTCTGTTTCTCCCCACAAAAACACTGAGATGCCACTTCCCGAAATACATCTCATAACAGGCCACCTGTAGGAGCTGGCAGAAGCCCTAACTTTAGCGTTCTGCCTCTGTGACTCATGAGGCTCAAGCACATTAAAGGGTTTCCTTTTGGAGATTTTGCTCCAGGTAACAGGCACACATGTCGAGGTAGGCACCTTGAGTGCCATGGTGATCTTGATAAAAGGGCCAACTTCTTGTCATGTCAGCGAAGCAGTCTGTTCTTTCCTGTTTTTGGTCTTCTGTTTTTTATTCAAATTTGAACATTTTGAAAAAAATCTGTTTCCTTTCTTTCATAATGTCCAGCTCATTTGGGAATGTAATATAGAGGTATCACATGATGCTACTTCAGTGGAGACTGTTAACAGATTTGACTCAAACTAGGCCTCTGTGCTGCTGCCTGCTTCATAGTTGGGTGTCAAGATCTTTCAATCTGTCTTTGGAAGGCTGTACAAGAGGGTCTCCACGGCAGTACGCAGGACATGCATGTGCCCGTGACGCAGTCGCCTGGCAGAACACTACTATGCTTGCCCACGTCAGTGCGTAAGTGCCTGCGTTGCCTGTAGCTGACAAACATACTGTACCAGCGTGAAAATGCAAGCTGCCACATGGAACACTGTGAATAGTATGTACCCATCTTCTCCTGTCTATCACTCATCATCTCTTACAGTAATGCAGAGCCAAAGCGGCACCAGCACACATTCCCTTCTCTATCTGAATTTTTTTTATGTTTTAGTGCCAAATGATGTCCAGTGAGGGATGGATGAGACTGAATTGCAGCGATGTGCAGTCACAGTGACCATTATCCACATACTCGAAGACTGAAGAGGTATTGAACTCTGGCTACTGATGGAATTTCTGCAATTGTGGATCTGCAATCTCAAATTCCCATTTGCATACTGTAAATGGTCCTTGATGTTTCTGCAACAGCAGTACATTTCCACCGGTCTTTATTGAAGATGTTTACCATGCTGCAAAACCTTTTAACTAAAGCCACAATAAAGGCAAAAGATGTGCAGTAGTTTGTTGGGTTTTTTTTTTCTTCACTGACTGACATTTATGGTTTTTGTTTCTCCTGTGGATATGCAAAACAGCCAAAGCCATTAAGTGATTGTGCAGGGCGGGTACTGAGAACTATGCTTTCGAAGAACGTTGATCACTGTGAATGGTGGCATATCAAGTCCATTAAATCCTTCCCAGCCCATTACAAATGCAAATATGTTAACATCAATGCTCTGGCATTTGGTTATTTATCCAAGTGAGTCTGTCTGTATGTTCCATAGAGAAAACCATAAACTGTCACTTCACCTAACCAAAAAAAAAAAGGTGGAGAGATGGCAGCTTTTTGATAACTTCATTTAAGAATTTAGAAATGTGAGATTAGAGTTGAAGGAAAAACATCTTAAAGCTGTATTTACACACTCTGTTTTTCTCATCAGTGCATTAATAATACACTTCTTTTTCCCTCTGTCAACTGTGGAGAAAAAAAATCTGACCTCCACGGGTTTTATATGATGCAGGGTAATAAGTGAAGCATATCGCCATCCTCAGTGTCAAGCCCATTTCCAACAGCGCTGTCGTTAAACGTCCACAGCCTGAAAGAGACAAGCGCGGCTCTAGTCGTCTGTGAAGAGCTCAGTATTTTTTTTTTTATGAATCCTTGAACTCTAAACAATTCTTCCTCTACGACAATAATCCAATAATGACTTTCAGAAGGTATGAAATGAATTTATTTGCTTATATGAATGATCACAGGCAGTCTTAATGGTTCAAGCTTCAGATAGCAGGTCACCTCAAGTGCCTATTAATAATCACAGTTCTACTTGAGACAGTCTATATGGCCACACAGTCTCCTTTGCATGTGGATTGATCTATTGTGGGGTAATCACCACGTAATTTTATGCGCAACTTTGAAATGTTCTCCCGGGCACGTCATGGTCCTTGGGGTGGGCTCAGTAATCAAGGTGCATAATCGCATGGCGGTAATGGCAATCAGGCTTAGCAGATTAATTCCTCGGATCATGCATCAGCCCGTCGGTCCTGTATCTGATCATGAACAAGGGTGTAGGTGGTCTGGAGAGGGCAGGTGATTAAAAAGAAGAGAACCACTGCAGCAAGAAGGTGCTCGTTATGCAAACATTTCAAGGGCCTAATTTTTTGTACTTTTGTGCTCTTGCTCCCAAATTCTTCATTTGTATTACTGATCAGCATGAGGCTCTGCAAAAACTTTCTCCTTCCTTCTTCATAAATTACAAGTCAACTCTTTGGTCAAGGAGTCCTGTCTGCCACTCTTGTATTGTGCATAAAAGAACTTCATCAAATTTAGTGCGGATGCTGCATCTGACAAGGATAAAAGTGAAGAACCTACTGGACAGACAGAAGAACATGTTAAATGCAGTTCAATTATTTAAATATTCCAGGTCTAATGCCAGAAATCACTGCTGCAACAACGCAGTTTACAACTCCTGATCATTTGTGCACTGGACGGATAATCATTGAAGTCACTTACGGAAAACTGATGCCCATATTGACTGGAGTTGGTTCCATCCCCCCCAACAGCAAGCCAAAAACGTGTGATTGGACCTGGAAGTTGTGGTTACTCAAAACAAGCCACCAGTGGTCTTTTTAAAAACTACAGCATTTATACTTACAGGTTTGGGAACAGAATGCCATGGCTTGGTGTAACCACTTCCTGGAATCCGGATGTCATTGGACATCATTGTTTTAGCCAACTGTATTTTTTCTACTGTAAATCGTTCCCAGTGGTCTTTTAATAATGATTATGCAAATTTTAGCAAAAATCAAAAAGCCAATGTCATTTTTAAGACATATTTTCTGGAGAGTGGCATTGGTTCATCAGAACTTTGCTTTTGGGTTGCTGGGAAAGTTAGCCTAGCTAATTTCCCAACATGCATTTATTTGCACTCCCTCCTAATAGTGACAAGTGCCTCATAAGCCCAAGCTAACATTAGTGTAGCAAAAAAATCAATAAATCAATATTGAAGATATCCAGCTGCACAGTTAAGAACCACATGTCACCTCAGACGTAAAAAATATAAACGTACATGGATCTACTTGCCTGCAAGTGGAGGATGTAGAATTAGAGCTGAGACTCTGTCCCGTCCACTGCAGTAGCTGCGTCAGAAATCCGAGCTTTTTCAAACATTTAGTTTTCATCTGCTCATGATCTAACACAATTTAAATTGTTATTTTAAATTTTAATGTTTTAAATGAAATTTAAAAGTTCAGAAACACAGTTTTAGTCTTAAGTTATTTTACACTTATTCTTCATTATGAGAAAAGTGCTACAAGAGCAACACAATTTTCATTGGAGTGAGCCTTTCACCATTTAACATAATTTCAACTCATTCTGTTTGCACTACTAGAGCTATCCAGCCAAAACAAAGATGAACATGGATCTATTTGTATTGTGTTTTCTACCTCACAAAACAGTCTTTTTAGGATCAGAATGTAGCTTCTATATCACAACTAAAAGCTTTTTCCAACAACATTTGTCATCTGCTCTTGATTTACCACAACTTGAATAGAGAAATACTTAGCCAAAAGGGATCCTTTTATTTTTTTTTGTAAAATAGAACCGAAATCATGACACGTAGACATCAATGATAACTCAACTCCCGAGGTTTAGATTTAGATTCTGCTCTGATAAGAATACCAGCTTTCAGTCCCCTAAACTCTCATGTGACTTTGACATCAACATTATTTACTTGGCATCAGGTTGTAAATACACAGCAATCAAATTTGCTTATTCAAGACATTATATTATTGCCACATTAGTCTGAATACCTCCAGCTTTTTGTTTTGCTTCTAAACCCATCACTGAATCATTTTAGCTTTGAAGCACAGCACATCCAATTGAAAGTGGCTCCAGCCATCAGGGAACATTGTTTCAGGTTCAGGTTGTACATGAGCTTGACAAATATAGATGCTATGTGTCATGTCACGTCTGCATGGACGGTTAGCCTAAGGGTTGCCCAGGACAACATTGCCCAGAGCAGCTCAATGCCAGCCCTAATGTTGCCTTCTTCCCATTATGCGTGTTGGGACCTGGTGTTTTTCAGGTAAGTGATGCATCTGCATGACTTCGGAACCTTTATTTTCCCTCCATGTCAGTTTTGTTGATTTTGTTTGGACATTGGACAAACCGTGTTTGTGTTTTTGACATGTTTCTGTCATACCTACAAGCAACTACAGGAGCTTATCAGAACACACAGGGCAGTCCAGACTACACAGACCATTCTTTTTTAGTGTATTTTTTTAAACGTTGAACATTGGTCACCAGAAATGACAACGGGGAAACTATTTGACTGCAAGATTTGAGTTTATTTTAAAACACAGCCAAGAGGAATTTATTAAAGTCCCAAACCAATTATCTTTTGATCTATTGTAAAGCGTTCCAGTTGCTGAAAGCTCTCCATTTACACTTTCTCCCACTAGCTTACAGCCCCTTACACTCTCAACTTAACTTTAGCAGTGCAACAAAAAGGGTGAGCAAAATTGGAGCTATCCAGGCATACAGTTTTTAAACAGATGTTGGTTCAAATGAGAAAAAGTCACCCAGCGTTAAGTTGTACGTCACAAATACAAGTTTTTTTTTAAAAAAAGAAGTTTTTTGTCTGCTCTTGATTCACAATGATTTGAATAAAGATATCCTCAGAAATGCAATTTTCATCCTAATTTTCTTAATATTTGTTCTCCATTGTGAGAAAAATGCCACCAGAACATGTCTTTAAGTAATCACTTGGCAGGACAGAAGAGTTTACTTCCAAGTTATTCTTCCAAGTCATAACTTTAAAATACCTTTTTCATCATTATAACAATTACAATAAATATCCATGGCAGACAAACCAGGTGATCTTTTTTTTAGTCATACTAATGTTGATTTTAATGTTAGATACCAACTGGAGATGATCTTTTGATTTACACTCAACATTTGAAATTTTCATCTGCATTAATAAGCATGTTCCATATTAGCAAACCAATGAAAAAAAAGTGAAATATTTATTTTCTCTATTCTTCAAGTTACCATTTTGTTCTGTAATCCAGCACTAACTGTTTGTTCCAAAGATGCTGAAGCTGCACAACGTGGTTTCTTTTAGTGTAAGATCTTTTTTTATTTTATAGTCTTAATTGACTCACCAAGAAAGCAACACATTTACAACACAGTCATGCATTTGGACTGAATTATTATCTATAATTAAATAAAAAGGAATACATGCAGCTATCAGCTGAAATTGTCGATATATTTTAGGAAACAGTTTTTATTTTTGATGTTTGTAACCCGAAGCTAAATTATTGAAATATGACATTTAAGTAAATGCATGGAAGCATATTTATTAGCATGAGTGAGACGATGTCTGTGAGCATCAGAGCGATAATGAGTTGATCATCTAGCACTTCTAGCACTTCAGCTCAAGCAGGTGTTCATCCAAAAATCATTGGCTCTTTTTTAAGACTAAAACCTCATTTGAACATCAACAATTTTAGAGTAAAATACAGGAAAAAAGAGGCAAAATATATTTTTTTAAATACTTGCAGGAGTTTTGCACAGACTTCTGTCGAGTCCTTTGTACCAAAGCTTGCAATGACGACAGGAGGAAATGTAATCAGCTGGCGGCAAAGTAATATATGAGTATATGTATAAGACAGAGACAAGCTTCCATGCTGTTTCTTGTTGCAAATACCTGTAAATTTGCTGTCACATTAACATGCAGCCATCTAGTAAAGTGTCTCAAACAAATACGTGTAAAGTGTATACTTATTCATATTATAGCAATTTTATATAGCCTACTTGCAACTGTTAACCCCTCTTACCACTGAATAAATTACTACTGCATATGACCATGCATCCTGTAGAGCTATGAGTGATTACTTTAGTGCTTTGACATTTGCAGCAGCTGTAATGAGGCATGTCTCTGACAGCCGTGTCACCACCGGCAGCCGATGTATCGGCTGCTCGGTTCAACTCTGGGAAGAAGGCACACTGTGGCCAAACACTGGCACTCTTTCTAGATAATGATGGCTCACCCATAGAGAGGCAGAGGAAACGTGTCGAAGTTTCAGAAAACCGTGCGTGCGTGTGGTTTAGAGGGAAGTGAATGAGGAAGGCCAGCTGAGAGCCTATGTGAAGTGAATTTGGCGACTGTTTGTGTGTGTGTGTGTGTGTGTGCGTGCGTGTACATGTCTGCCAAGATGGAACCACTGACAGGGATGGATGGGGGGGTAGTTTGGGATATAAAGACTATCAGCGTTGAAATAAGTGGACCAAACATGCTCATACAGCTCCTGTCAAGTTAAGCAGGCGGTGATTTGCATGTGCACACCAGCCCCAGAACCAGCAAACTGCGTGTATATTGTGCATCTAAATTAAGCAGAGAAATCAAGGTGGCTCTTTGGAGGCTCCATGAAATGTATGCAAAATGTAGCTACTTCAGCCACAGCGCCCCGGCTTTCTTCTGCTGTTTTAATAAAAAGCTGAATTCTGATAGATGTGGATTGGAGCCATTAGTGAAAAGCACAGAGGGGCTCATTGGTCAACTCTGTATGAGAGGCTGTGTTTAGGTCAGATAATGTTTTCTTTAGCAAAATGAGTTTTTTTCTATTCTTTTTTTTTATAACATTGCAGATAACATATGAGTTACCATTCGGAAAAACCTTCCCTCTGGAGTGACATGCAACTTTTTTAGCTCTTTGCAGCTGCGGCTGCTTGGGTTGTATTTTTACAACAACAGAAAAAAGGCCCTGCATCCATCAGCTGTGTAATTTGTCCTTCATTTCCTGCAGGTAAAACTGTATTAATCATCGTAGTTAGAGAAAAAGCATATAACATCAATGTTTACCCATTTAAGTGATGAACAATTAATACTTGTAAATAGCATTTTCTGTAAACACATCTCACATGTCTCTATCCTTGTGGATAGTTGAATAGCTGAGCTCTCCTCCCCTTTGCCCCCTCCCTCCATCTCCAGCAGTGCACAACAACAGCTTCACCACCTCCCCAACAAGGTGGCTTTACCGCTGATTGACTGCTGCTTTCACCCTGGCTGGAGGAAAGTGGCGGAGGTGGGGAGGGCATGCCAGACTGTTACGCTCTTCCTCGTTTTGAGTGTTCGGAGCCACACCAAGGTCACACTGGGGCTTTATGTTCTCCCCGAGCCTGGAAGACGCGCCTGTGCAACAGACATCAGCCGTCTCTGATCTCAAACCTGGGGAGGCTCACTGGAAACCTAAAGAGGCATGTTTTATCACTCTCCATGGGGTTTTCAGCACTTCAAATGCAGCCTTTTATATGGATGAGTCAGATCTGCAAATCACTTTGCTGTCAGTGCCCAAATTCCCTGCTCTCCCGTTGTGCACAATCACCATGCGATTTGAGAAATGTGATTTAGTAGTTTTCGGAGCACCATTTGTCGTTGACTTGGCTGAGAAGTGAACAGCTGATGAAACTGAGACTTTGTGTTGAATGACTGCTGTGATGATCACTGTATATTTTACAATCCTCTGAATTTGCCTTTTTATAGAAACTTCCTTCTGCAGTAATGCATCTTCTTTTTACTGCAAAGGATTAATGGAGTGAATAATTACAATTCCTGCTCTCAGGAATCAACTGCACAACAAGAAAAGAGTCGATGGAAAAAAAAAAAGAGTGAGGGCTGCTGTTGTTGGCCATCTGTGATCCTGTCACTCAGTGCTATCGCGGCATAGGGTCTGCTTCCTGTTAACAAGCTATGTTTACAGCATCAGCACCGGGCTCTCGCTGCCTGTGTATTTGTGAGTTAATACTCCTTGTCACTCCTCAAGATTGATGCGTCCAAATGTCTGTTACCCATTTACTGGTCAGGAACTGACATCTTCGGGGAGACAGTGACAAGAGTCCACGGCGGCTCTGCAGCACTTCAGCACTGAGGCGGGCCTTCCTTTTTACAGGATAGTGGCAGGATGAGGTGTCTAATCATTAACTGCATTCCTGACACTGAGGCTTACTACTGAAATTCCAGCACAACAGTCGGGACTAAAATTTAACCCCCTCACAGCCGGGGCTCTTCCTCTCTGGACCAGTCGGTAATTGAAGAGACGCCGATCCTTCCATCACCATCAGTTTCTTCTTCCTCCCACTCATTCACTCGCTGTGTTTGTGTCTCTTCTGGCACTACTGACAGGGGCGTCTTGTAGAAGATGAAGAGAGGGATATTATGAGAGGTAATGCGCTGCTTCCTGCTTCAAGATGAGAGAAGGAGAATAAACTCTGAGTAAACTCATCAGACTGAAGGTCAAAACAAGAGGAACACACATTTATATTCTCGAGAAAAAAATGATCCTCAAATGATCAAAATGACCTAATGCAATGGATTTGACAATCAAATTAGTTGTCAGATCAGGTGTGATCAAAGGCTTTATCAAAGTCCCACTCCGATCATCTTTTGATTTACGGTAAAAGTGTTCCCAGTAGTCTTTTAATTATGGTTATGACGTTTCTAGCCAAAATCAAGAATAATCCATGTTGATTTTTAGGACCTATTTCTTGCAGAAAGGGCGAAGTTCCTTGTAAGCTTGCCTTGATTTCCCATCATCCCTTTTATTTTACACTCTCTTGCTAGCTTACAGCCCCTCACATCCCCAACATAACATTAACGGGGCAACCAAAATGGTTAGCAATATTGGAGTTATTCTGCCGCACAGCTTTGAGCCAGATACCAGCTCAGACGAGGAAAACTAAGATGTACATGGGTTTAATTTTCTGCAAGCGGGTGCATTGGAATGGAGCAGAGCAGGGAGCTTGTAGCCCACCGATTGTAGTTTCTACGCCACAACTGCAAGCTTTTTCCATTGGCATTATTTCATCAGGTCCTGATTCACAACAATTTAAACAAATGCAAAAATGCAACTTTAAGCTTAGTTTTCTTTATTTAAGTTCTCCATTGTCAGAAAAAAGCTACAAGAACACGTTAAAAAACATGATTTTCATCGGAGGCTTTAATGTAACATATTGAGAGTCTTTTTTTAGAAATCACTGATATAAATCCACTATTTTTAGACTTGTTTAATCAAATGTCTAACCCGTTATCAATTTGAAAAAAATGACTTTTTTAAACATTTACCCATTGACCTGTATACTTTTATGAAAGTCGCTGATAGAACAAACATATCTAAATGAGGAAGAACATTACTTTTATGCTTTTAGTATCAAATGAATGTTGAAAAAGTCTTCGATACACCTCCTCATTGTGAGTTTGTTTAGCACGTTTACCTGTAGAGCTTTTGCTGTCACCTGGTTTACTGGGGGTCATCTTAATTCTAAGAACGGGGAAAATTTACTATTTTACTATTTAATGTTACTTGTTTAATCGGGAAGCCTCGCCAAAATCAATTTCATTATTTTGTTATTTTACTTCTTATTTAGGTCCCCACTAGTCAACTAGTTGTTTCACATAATTAACTGCTGTAACTGACTAGTAGTAGTTGTGGTAATAGTCATTTGATGTAAATATTTTAATAATTTGGAAATTCCTGTTATGTTTTTATTTTCTAACTGGTGTTTTGAATTAAAAAAATATTATACAATAAAATATCTTACTGGTTGAGGTAAATGCTGATTACCATCAGTGAGAATGAATAATAGCCTAAAAGGGCTTCTCCAGTAGATTTATTTGATGATCCCTTCTCAACTGTGACAGTAATCTCAGTTTACAGCTTTGTTCGGCGCCCTCAGTCGTTGTCAGTAGTGTTTAACATCTCCAAAATATATTTCCTTCTTTTCCACGATGTTAAACGAAAGGCAGATTTAACTGTTGCCACTGACATTAAATCCAGTACCGCTTCATAAAGTCAGCACACCTCCGCTGTGTCTCAGCCTCGAACCATTATGACCGCTCGTGGTCCAAATGGACTGAGGGGCTTTCATGTGTCCTGAACAGTCTATTCCTCTCATTACTGCTCATACTGGTCTCACATCAAACAGTCTCATTATTTCCAAAGAAAGAGGAAGCGCAAGTGTGCGACGAGTTGCAGCTACAAAGTGACTTCCAAGTTCAAATGAAATCTGCACTTTGTGTGTGTAATATGCAAGCAAGATGCTACAGAGATTAAAGGTCTGTGTGTCCCCGGTCTGCTGTACCTCCAGTCATCACTCACGCTCTTATTTACAAAGCATTGGGGTGAAAATTCTCTGAAAGTTGAACTTTTAATGCCTAAATGGGACATTTCAGCTGTTTAATGAACAAAACTGAAGTGATCTTCTTTATGCACGCTGAGCCATACTGTGATGATGTTGAATAGGATTAATATTCCACCTCAGCACTTTCGAATATCATGCATCGTAAATGGCTTTTCACAATCTGACCGTTAAAGTGCAGCAACAATGTTTTGATATTACGCAGACCGGCATATTGGCTCTCAGCGGAATTACGCCTATTTATAGATTTGAAGCATTTTACATGATTTACATAAAAAGCCCCCATCACTAACATAATTTAATATAAGCTGACAACAATTTGACAAGGCAAGATCAAAGGTTAAGCTAACACACAATGGCTGTTAACTCTATTAACATGGAAATGAATGCAACAACTCCTAATAGCCTGTTGTCATACCTACAGTGAACAGCCTAAATAAGTTGCAGTGAAAAATCACAAGGGCTGTACTTGATAAGACATACTCGTGTTACTATGGCAACATCCATGGCTCAAGCTAAGAATGTAGAGATCTGGATAGTCATTGTCGCTGTGATGCACTGATTTATTTTGCAGGGGATCTGAGCGTTTCCATGTTCGGACCTCAGCGTGCCTCCAGCTCGCCGGCGACTTTCCATTCAGAAATTTAGAACAATTAGGGGCCACACAGGGTTGAAAGCGCAACACAAAAGCTTCATCTAGTCACCGTGGTTCCATTCTCAGGATTACTACACATCTGATTTCCATGAACTCATTCCTGTACTGATTCAAACAACAGCACTGTGGCAGTTTTCCCTCACAGCGGATTATTTTTGTGTACATCTTTTCTAAAAGACATTCACGATCCAGCTTTGACTTACTTTCATCTTCTGCTGTGTTGCCGGCTGTTTTTTTTTTTTTTATCTCGTAAGTGCAAGGCTGAATGTTTTTTGGTTTCCTTTTTTTTTCTTGGTATTTTAATTTGACAAATAGATTCAGGCATGAGCTTTATTTATTTTTGTGAAAATGAAAGAAGCCATTCAAAGAACAGCTTAATGACCTTGACAAACAAAAGACAAGAGAAAAACAAACTAATAATTGACAAAATTAACATTTTTTTGCTCATGGGGAAAATAAAAAAGCTAGAGCGAGGTGACTTAAATGCAAGTTACTGATTAAATTTATTGTACTTGCCTCAGACTGTTCATTTTGACAGCTGGACTGCTCTGGAAGAAAGGAAACACTCACACTGGACTTTCATTGTTGTGTGCTGAATGTGATAACAACTTTCAAGCTGTTAGCCTGCAGATTTCACATTTCATCCATTTAATGAACATAACTGGCACTTGAGGTGATATATTGGTACTGGCCACACTCCCACAGGCGTCTATGTTATTCCACTGTGTTACTCTGAGTGTTAACAGACAGAGAAAAGCCCATTTGACCCACTGATGGAGCAGATATTTCTCCTGCTTTGAGAGGCCAGCCTGTCATTTTGCACAGCGTGAGCTTTTTGAGTCAAGCAAGTGTATCGATTTGTCAAAGTATCTGCTCGATATTTACATCTTTACAGCTGTCAGCGTGCGCATTACTGCAGTAATACATTTTATATTTGACTTATGATTTTTTTTTTTTCATGTCGCTGTTTCACATATTTCTAATGCTCTTTTAGCCAATTCAAATGGTATGTATGGAGTTTCATCTGTCTGTCCTTGTATGCTACTGGCTCCCTCTGCTGCTCACAGCAGAAAATGAACTCAGCGAGACTTTCAGTTTTTCTACAGTTAAGCTAAAGGAAGCTGGTTAAATCTGCATTTCTGAAAAAGTGAATTAATTTTCAGTAAGATTATATATAGGTGTCATTAAACAAATTGACAGCAATGAGGGTTGGTAGGCAAAATTGTCGGCTAATTAAAAACGTATTAGGAAGAAAACTAATCAGACAGCCTTGACAGGCTATGATGGAACAAATGAACAGGGAACGAAAGCAATATGAGAGTTTGACAGAAAAATGCTAGACTGCATAACAAAAAAACTGACATTTAAGTGCAGTGATCAGATAAGTACATGCAGATTTTTTTTTTTGGGGGGGGGATTTCAGGAGCAGACTGTAGGTGAGTTGAGAGGTAAATTCAGGGACTGAAGACCTCTGGTGGATGGAAAAAGGCAAGACAGTAAGGAAACTGTTTTAAAAGATCAAATGAGACATGTAAAGATGCAAACCAGTTCAGAATTAATGAATTTCCTACAGAAAAGAACAAGAATACAATGTTTTTGGTTTGAATAAACTGAATTCTAATCAATGGGGAGCAGATAAACATTCACTTAGTTTTCCTTATGTTTATATTTTTCCCAGCATTCTCTGAGCCAAAAAAAAATAACTCCAAGAAAAAAAAACATTTTTTATCGTGCAAAAAATGTCAGACATGTGCTGTGGTTGCTAAGCGAACAGTAACTAATAATATCTACATGGAAGAGGTTTGCATTAGTGCAGCAAGCCAAAGCACAGCACGTCTCAGTCTCCACCAATCTAAAAACAATGAAGGTTCACCACACTGTAATTACCCAACAATGAGTTTGTCAATCACTTCTCATACATATGAATAAGGGGGGATGGATAAAGGTGTTCAGTCTAAATTTGCCAGGATTTTTGACGTGAGAACGAGAACTCGGCCCAGCTTCATATTCATCCTATCAAAATCTCTGGAGGGAGAGAATTTTTAAGCTTTTGTGTGTCAGTCTTTTCTTGTCATGACTGGATGAGCGAGGCATGTAGAGGGCGTAAAGAGGGTAAGAGATTGATGTAACAGGTTTAGAGTTGAACTTTTTTTTCCCCCTCTTAAATCATGACAAGAAATATGAAGCTTGATGGTGTCAGCCACTGCTGTGAATTGTGGTAAAGCGACAGCATGCCCTGACGACAGCACATACATTAGAGCTTTGCTGTGAAAGACCTTAAAAGCACTGCATTTTATACATTTACCACGAACAAATAGGCGTAATTGTAACAGTTTTTTTTTTTTTTTACCAAATTTCAAACTTCAATCAAAGAGTTTTGTTAAAAAGAAACATTTGTTGGTTCCATCAGTGCTTTTCCAACTTAAAGAACTTTGTTTTTTTCCAAATGTTGTCCTTCTATAGTCCTACATTCTTTATTTCTGTACAGTTTTTCAGTAATTTTCCCCATTTCCACTTATATTGTCAGTCATTTGCTCTGTAGCAGGATACTGTTCTTCAGAGCAAATGGACTTTAAAAGGTTAATCTAGACGATCTTTTGCAGCTCATGCGAGTAGCTCCGTCCAGTCTAACTGCTGATGGAGAGTTCTGGTTCTCTTTGTTGTGAATATTTCATAGGTGTGGCAAAAGGTTAAATAGTTAGATGTCATGTGAGCAGATATTACAGTTAACAATCCACGGATTATCAGAATGGTTGGCTAATGTCCTCTTACTTGGTGTGGTTCAGAGGTGGTGGCAGTCATTAGTGGTTTTTTTTGTTCATGTGTGGGAATGCGACAGAGGCTAACTGCAGCAGATCTACATGACTAAATGCATTGACTTACTGCCATGTGACTGACTGATTAGAAATTGACATTAAGAAGCAGTTGGACAGGTGTGCCTAATAAGGTGGCGAGTGAGTGTACATGTCTTTTGTTTGTCTGCTTCAGTATTTTTTGTTGAGTTTTCTAAATAAATCAAATCCCATGTATAGAGCCATTCAAGAAGGGTAAACAATTGTCCTTTAGGAGTTCCAGAGTGAACCTGACGTATTAATGTGGTGAGTGAATTCCGTGTAAGGAATCTGAAGCATTGGCTGGGTGTAGTTCCTGTGAAAGACTTTCATTTCTTGCTCTTTAGTCATACAGATTAGCCATTTTGGGATCACTGCTTGGGTTGTGTTTTTGGTTGTTAGATTTCCCTTGAAACTAGAAATGTCCAGCAGATCACAGATGTGTTCTGGTGTCTGACTGGTTCTTTCAGGCTGGCTTTGCTTGCTCCAGGCTCGTCCTTACCATTTTTGTGGCTTTTGTGGTGGTAATACAGGTGAAAAGGACGGCAACATTGAAGTAAATCACAGTGCCATTTGTCACCCAGCAACAGACTGTGACAAAAACTGGTCCACCCCAAGGACAAAAACAGAGAGATGCAGAGCAATGTGCTCCGTGCTATTCAGTACAATCAGAGTGCTCTGATCTGCACTTTGGGGAAACTAAACATTGCTTCAACAAAATGATGGCACAGCACAGGAAAGCCACAGAACCAGGTATAGTCTCACACCTAAAGGATTGCATCTGCTTACATCCAGGTATTAAAGTTTTTGGTAAACCTCTGAAGCAGTTGATACACGAATAATCTGAATTATCCATCGGAATTTAGAACTAGAGCAGAAAATGAGCAGAAAAACCTCCTCTGAATCATCCATTTAAATAAGGTTCATCTTAATTAAAGAACAGAATTTAGTTTTCAAAGTAAAAAGTGCAGCTGTAACCGCACCATCGATGACCACCACTATTCTTCTGATTTCCTTTTACTGTATTCAATAAACCTGTGATAAAAATGGCCTCAGAGAAAAGGGTTTAAAAGCAATCCTGTGTTACGTTTGCATGTTTTGTACTTGCCTTAGTGGGCCATGTCTGCATATTTTTGCAATCTTGTGCAAAACTTATTCTATTTCTGAATTGCCTCCCTACTCTCTACGAAAATGTGCAGGACTATCCAGGGCCTCGGATTTTAAAAGCAATTTGGACAAATACGTCACCAATTTCCCAAAGTAAAAACCTAATAAGTATGAATATTTCCCAAAGACTATTCAAAAATCCACTGTGTTCTGATCATGAAAACTTGGAGGATTTATGAAAAAAAATAAATAAAATGCATTTGATTCACATGAAAAATTGTTCAAATGCAATGCATTGTGGTTTATATTTGTCAATCTAGTAAGTTTATTGTAAATTTACAGCACATTTCTAAAAAGTTTTTTTTAAATATTGTATATGCATGACTGAACAAAAAAAAGGGCTTTTCTTATTCAAAAGGGAGAACAGTTCCAATTGCACCTCTTTTCTTCCACCAGGAAGTGGTGCTTAAGCTCCTGCATGCAAGTCCTCACATCTTTTCCTCTCTCTCAGCTCATTGTGTAGCTTGTGCTGCAATACTCACAACCCTGAACTGACTCCACATCTTCAGACTCATCTTGTCTTTATACTTTCATGTCTCTTAACAAACTTTGATCAATCTTTGGGCCTTATTTACCCTGAAATATTGTGTTTACTGCAAAAATTGAATTATCAGAAAGTAAAAAGACACTTGTTTTAAGAAAAAATGTCTTCTGTGCAAGAAAAGTAATCTTATCAAGAAGGTTTCTTTATAGTAAAATATTGAGGAAAACCATGTCACCGTGACAAAAATTTTATTCTTAAAATGGTTTTCTTAAATTGGTTTAAAATGGGTTTATCAAGGCAAACTTCTCTAGAAATTATTTAAATACAGAAGAAGTAACATAAAGAAGTTCTTCAAATACATGAAATTGTTTTCTTTCAAAGTAATTTCTTGTATTCTTTCAAGCAAAAACATGCAAACAATTATTCTCTTTTAATTCATGCACAAATTCATAACTTTAGTATGGAAGGTACATGCTGGATCACAGAGTGTAAATGGTATTTTAATTTGTTCTTTTTTTTTTTACTGAAGACAACATTTTCAGAATGGAAATATGACAAATCACAACTGATTTGTGTCAATTAGAATTTGAATCAAACTATAAAATTGGAAATTGAAATCAAATATCTTTCCTATTTTGACAGTGATACCCAGCCTCCTGAAACGCCAGCTGGTCATTCAAGTTTGTATTTGTTTCATCTCTTTTATTTTAGATTAAGTGATTAAAAGCAGGCGTGTCCAAAGTCCAACCCAATGGCTAGGCCAAATGCAGCCTGCGTTCAACTTCTTGGAAACTGGGAATTACTTAAAGACTGTATCAGTGCATCTGCGTGTGTGAAACATGCAGCTGCATGTCATCTACGTAACCACACACACTGCAGAGTCCGAGATGGACAGACTTTGTGTTAAACAAATTGACCCTGTGTCTAAGCAATAATTGAGGTCAAAATCATTCTTTCAGTTTTGTAAAGCTCACAAGTCAGTGATTCTATTAGTCTCACTTACAAAGTTTTTATGTCAATTTGATCAGAAAAAGTACATTTTTTTTCTCAGCTGAACTAAAAATGCCATGTAATCCAGTGGCATGGCTTCAATATATTCTATCTCCAAACAAATGGTCATATCTACAAAACTCTTTCACATATCAAAAAAGTTAAGCGCTTGTACGACTCACAAGCCTTTGGGCTACAATGTGTGAAAGTTTCATGCTTATAAGTTCAAGTATGTTCCCTCAATCGCAAGTTCAAAACATCAAAAACCAGCGAGAAGATTTAATATGGGTGGGAATGGGCGAACTGAGAGAATTTTGTGTTAGACTAGAGGCTGGAGGGGCAAATGTGTTTGCCCCATGGGTTTGAAGGTAGCACTTTTTTAATCCAGAGCCATTTTCCTAGGTTTTGCTGAAAAAAAAAATCATGACTCTGTGACAAATGGTGTTCAAGTACAGACAGCTTATCGGGAAAATTTTTCATCTCAAAAAATCAAACTGCTCCACTCTAGCTGTGATATCATCCACTCAGATCCAGAACATTCTGTCCATCTAGTTACATTAAAAATGGAAAATGTCCTAAAATTGGCATAAAACAAAGACATAGGACGGCCCTGTCGATATGCACTGTAGGTGTAAACAGGACACCTCAGACGACTCTACTGTAGATGCAGTACATGGGAAGAAACTACTCAAATGGCTTGTTGTACGTACAAAGCATGATGGGACTGCGACGCAATTAGCTGTTGGAAAGTTATCTGCTAGGGATTTTTATGGGACATGGGATTCAATTGAGAAGTTAGAGTTTGATCAAGCTGCCTACTATAAATTAGTTTGGTCTAAGGATTTAACAGATTTTTTTAAATTCATACTTTTAGTGTAATATGCGATACTCAATTGACTTCTATTTGCAACTTGATCAAGCAATTTGAAAATAGATTTTGTAATTGACAATTCAATATGCAATTCAGATTTGGAATATGAAAATGCATTTTGCAATTTAGAATTCAGTTTGAAAAATTAAAATTCAATTTGACAATTAAAAAAATAAATAAATAAAAACAAAATCAATTGCATTTTAAATTGTCAAGGGTTTCTGATGTCATAATTCAAATGATAATGCATTTTGCAAATTACAATTCGATGTACAATTTGACCATTCATTTTGAAAAGGTATTTTGGAATTCATCAAACAATATTTAAAGTGACATTTCAATAAACAGTTTGGTTTAAATTCCTTTTGAAGTAACTCAAACTCAATTCAATTGCATTGAAATTTGCCATATATGTTGTCAAGTTTTATAAAAAAAATTATTGAAATTGCAAAACAGCGGCGCCCGGTGTAATGCATTTTCATTTGCATAGCATTGTGCTCAGTGTTAGGTAAATTACTTTTGAAGAGTAATTGGTTACTTTACTTTAGTTACTGGATGAAATTGTAATGAAATTACTTTAATTGAATGACATGCTCTAATTTAAAAAGTAATTTACTACTCGTTGCTTTAGTTTAGTTTTTATCTACTCTCACTTAAACTTTCAAAGGCATAAAGCTAGCCTAGCACAAACTAGATATCTTTGTAAAATCCACAAAATAAAAACAGTTTTTTTAGCACCTCTTCATTAATGTCGCCACATGACCATGAGAACATGTACATTGTTAAGTAGCTTACATAGTATATAGACAGGTTGCTCATTAACACTAGGGCAGTAGAAAGCAGTTCATCTCCAGGACAAACTTACACTGAAATTGGAAAAAATGTTAATATCTCCAGTTGCCGAATGTCCCCACGAATTCGACCACATTTCCACTCTCTTCATCTTACTTTAAACAATCTCCAACTCTGCATTAGCGTGCACGCATCAATAACTGCTTTTTTTTTATCAGTTTCATTTTTGTTTCATTAAACCAATAAGTAATGTCAGAGTCAACTGTTAACACAATTTAATTTGTTTTATTAGTCATTAGTCAGTGTGAATCATGGTGCAGTGGTAGAGCGGTTTATCTCTGATGGGAAGATTGCAGGTTCGGTGCTCATCGATGTGTCCAAGTGTCCTTGAGCAGGCCACTGAACCCCACATTGCCTCTGGTGGAAGGTTGGCGCCGGTGTTTGGCAGCGGAGCTGCCATCAGTGTTTGAAATTGTGTGTGAATGGAACTGTGACTGCAAAGAGCTTTGGGCCTTCTAGGAAGGCTCCCTAAATGTGCTAAATCCTGCCTCCACTCGCCTCTGGAGATTTGAGGACAGAATGTCTCAGCTCCAAACATGTTTGTTGTGAAAAAACAACTTTTTTCTTGTCTCCTAGGAGTGTTCTGCGGAAGGATATTTATACAGTATGTAGAATTTATCCATCTAGATCCAAACAGATAAATACATACATGCAAACATATTTATACATATAAAAATACATATTTATACAACCTAACAGATAACATAGATACGGGGGGCTAGTCTAATGGTTTAAACTTAGACTTTGTGATGAAGATTTTCCCTTTATTTTTAGAGTGGATGCTAACAACCGGACAATAACTTTAGCCTTGTCTGACTTTTAAGGTGTGATAGATAAATAAAGCAAAACAAAAAAGCAGAACTGTGTAAACCTGGTATTTTCTAAATATAATGTAAACATAAATCCACTCTGTCTGCAACTTTATTATCTGCGTATGTGAAACATTCGAGTCTGACGCCACTTATTAGGCAGAGCAACTTCTGGTACATGGAAACAACTGTCTCCATAAATCTGCATGTCGAGGAAGACGCCTGGTTTTGTCTGTAAACTGCAGCTTCATTTTTCTTAAAGTCAAAGGCTCTGCTAGTTTCCTTACTGGCTCGTTTCTCCCCAAAGAAACTTGACAAATATGTTTTATTGTTTGGTTTTTGTTAGCTTTTTAGGTTTGGGCTTTTAACTTAGTGGTCCGGACAGCCACTTCCTGTCGCGTGACCAAGGCAAAAGACTTTACAAGCGTCAGGTCTATAGACGGATGTGGTGAACAGAATCTGGTTGTTTTCCAAAATAAAACTTGCTTCAGTATCAGAAATAAACTAAGTGGAAATAATCCAAGTTTTCATATTTTATTTTTTATTTTTTTCTCTCTCTCGGCGGCCCAGTACCGAGTGACTCGCGGACCTGTACTGGTCCATGGCCCTGGGGTTGGACCACTATGAAAGGACACAGCAGCCCTAAGAATGTGCTCCAAAAATAGCTCTAAGAGCTGCAACAAATTCAGTCGTACACATCGAAGCTAATTCTTTAGCAGGTAGCACATTTTCTGCTCCGGCGCCAAATAATTTTATTGTTTAGTTGAGTTTAATATCTTTTTCTGGTCGACCAACGGAAGAGGAGGTGGATTTAGCAAACCAGATGCTGAAATGTCGTTTTTCAGTATCGAATTGTAAATTGCAAATTGCATTTTCAAAAAGAATGGTCAAATTCAGCATTTAATTGTAAGTTGCACAATGTCTATTCAACTGAATTATGGAACCAAACAAAAACCCATGACATTTTAAACTGCAATTAATCTAACTTCTGTTTAAAATGTTGTGTTTAAATTTGTACAATTAAATTGTAATTTTTCATTTTGAATTCTACATTGCAAAACTGTATTTTCATATTTCATGCTAAAATTGCAAATTGAATTATCAATTGAGAATTGCATATTTGAATTATGACTCAAAAAGACGTCCATAGCCCGGTAAATGCAGAGGGTAGTGTCAGGAAGAGCATTTCACATTCAACTTATAAGCAATATCAAGGTAGATTATATAGATGAACTGATTTGATGATAGCATGGTTTACAAGCAGTTTAGGGACTGCGGGGGATATGACACCTCCAACTCTCAGCTCACCCAGACCTGCCCTATTGCACCCTTATTGGGGCTGGCTATCCTGTATGCTACACATGTTGATGGTGGTTGATCAATATTTTAAAGTCACATTGTACTATTTTCATGGATGTTAAAACTATGAAACAGAGGCAATAACACTCTTTTAATCTTAGAGTATATTTATGACTATGTAGACTATTTAGACTGTGTCTAAATGACTGGTCTGTGTAAAAAAAACGCCCTGGGAGTTGCTTGGTGAACTAACCTGTTTCAGCTACTTTAGTTTTCAAAAAGGATTCAATGTGGAAGTTGAGGGATGCTTCTTGATAGATATGGAAATTAAAAAAATAATAATAATAATAAAAAAGAGAGACTGACTTTGAAAGGATTAACACAAATTTCCGAAAAAAATAACGTCACATTTGAAGCAAATTTACAATCAGACTAAACATAATGGCCCCTAAATAGCCTATAAGAACTCATAAGAAAGAAAATTGAAATTAAGTAGAACAGTTAAGTGGTAGAAGGTTTACACATTTTACCACAATAGATGCAAAAACAAAGCATAAAAACCCAAATGAATCTAACCATAAAGACCTAAATAGCGCTTAAACGTGTATTTTTGTCTACACGTATGGTTGATTAGCGTCACCTTTTAAAACTTTTTTCTGGATTTTACTCTGCATTCTCTGTGCTGCATCCAATATGAATGGATTTTTTTTTCCGATTTCAGAGGCGAACCTGCGTCCTCTGTCCATCATCCTCGTCTCTCCTCCTTCCTCCCTGTCTCTCCTCCCTGCTCCGGTCTGGTCCTCCTCTGCGGGCCCGCTCTTTGCTGCAGAAAGGGGCTGCGTGACGTCACTGACGGCACAAGCGGGTCCTTGATTGGCGAAAAAATAAAAATGAGAAGAAGATTGCGAGGTGAGTAACAAACGCACCTTTTTTTTGCCCCCACTCCTGTCTTTGAACAACCCCCTCCTCCTCCTCTGATCGCCTCCGTGGCGGCGTGTGCGTGGCCGGTCGTCCGTGCATGCCCGCAGCTCTCTGCTGCTGCTGCGGCTTCATGCGCGACGTCGGGAGTCCGGTGCAGCCCCGGAGCTGAAAGCAGGGGAGAACCGGAGATGGGGTGGAGGAGGGTGGGCATGCCGCCGGTTTGTCGTGCATGTCTCGTCACGGGAGGGCTCGCAGCTGCGTCCGCACGAACCTCCCGGCTCATCTGCGTTTTTTCTGTCGCCGAATGTCAGATCGGCGATGCAGCCCGTCCACACCCACATGATGATCCCGCCGCGCGCCCCATCTATGTGCAGTGCAGAGGTGAGGACTGACGGCTGTCAGCGTTGAGGTGTTGGCTGTCCTCAGCTCACCGTAGGGATGATCCGGTCCGCCTGGCCTGCAAGTGTCGGAGGAGGACTAGCAGATGCATTCAGGCTGATGAGGGTGTTCTCATTAGAGCATGCACACAGTCCAACTTTGCTTTGCATGCTTTATATTGTCACATTGATTGATGGTCTAGTGTGTTCAGTCATTTGGTTTGGTCCAAAACCATATACTAAAACATACAACTGCAGGTTGAGGCAGATGTTTGTCATCACAAGTCTCACTGATCCACTGGTAGATCTCACATTTGCTAAAAGTTGCTTAGTTTTAATAAAAATTCAAAATCTATAATATTTCTCATTATGCAACCAAGCATCCGAATGCAAAAGTTGTAGTGCATCCCTGCAGCTAATTGGAGCAACCAGGAGTTCCCTGACAGCTATACTAGCAGAGTTGGTAGAATACTAACACATTATAACATTTGATCATCCTAAAGCCCACCTATAGAAACTTGATTATGGTGTTTGACACATTGCAACAAATCAAAAAGGGATGATAAAATGGCTTTGATGCTGTGCTGGTTAGAGCTCTCACTTCACAGCAAGGAGGCCTTGGTTCAAATCCCAGCTTCGACCTTCGGAGTTTTAATGTGTGGGTTTTCTCCAGGCACTCCGGCTTCCTCTCACAGTCCAACATAGGGGTGTAATGATTCACTTGAACAACAATTTAATTAAAATGATTTGCGGTTGATGGTACGATTCAAAGTCAACTTAGTTAATTTTCAACGATTCGATCCGAGTCACTGACCTAAAATTGATCCAGGACATTTTTAGCCAAAAGTTCAACCAATGAATGTATTTCTTACAAGATAAAATTTAAATTAAACATGTGTACAAACAAACAAGTAAACAAAAAAATCAATGGTAAATCCATTCACATTTTAGTTTTATAAAGTTCAGCCCACTGTTGTTTTTTCATATAAATGGAACATGATTAGAACATTATGATCTACACTATGATCACGTCTTTGTAAAATTCAGTGTTTCCAAACATTGGACTGTAATGATGGCTTGATCATTTTTTTGCTCCCATCACATATGTGTTGTCAGCTGTGATGTCACTTGGTTGTTTTTACGTTATTTTAAAATAAACCCACGGTGTCTCAATCCAAATGGTATTTTCCAAAATCAAAATAACCGATTTATTTTCAAGGGATTTGATAAAGGTAAAGGTCATTTTGATTTTCAACTTGTCTCAGACAGATCGATCTTGTTGGATTGTAGGAATAATTGCTTCATAGATTAAGTGGATAAATCATTACACCCCTAGTCCAAAAACACAATTCATAGGTTACCTGGTTTCCATTCCTAAGTGTGCATGTGAGCGTGTGAAGCCTGATTTTCACGGGTCCATTTGCGGTGTGTCTCCCTTTCGTTGCATGTGGAGTTCATCTCGTGATCTCAGTTAGTGTACATTGTCTTCATTGCATCTCCAGTCCATCCCCCCTTTCTCCCTGGCTTTCGGAGGAGTAATTTGTCCTGCCAGCCCCCTGTCATCAACATTCAAAACTTTGTCAATCAGGCCCCATGCCCTCTCCTTCCTCACTGAGTCCTTTTAAAATCCATATTTTGTTTCATGACTGCTTTTATGTTTTTGTATTTTCTGAATTACAGTTTGTTGTTATCTGTGGTGTTAATGTGCAATATTGCATAGGCACATCAACCTAAATATAAAATTTTATTTTTATAAAGTTTTATTTTGAAAGTACAACAGATGTTTTTGTTTTGAAACCTGTACCTATGACTTCCTCCTGTGAAATCGACACTTTGGCAGACTACAAATTGAACTCTTATGCAAAGCTTGCATTGTGTCAGACACATGTCTGTGTCAGACACAGACATGACAGAGGCGATGTAAACATTCAGATTGGCTAATGAACGTTCTATGACCTGCGACACACTAGTGACCTGTCCGCCTCTCCTGCAACCCAGTGGCCCCAAAAGGGATAAAGTAGGTTCTGCAGCTGAATGGATGGATAGGCTTCAAGTCTCACTCTTGTCACTTTGAACTCAAGGAAAGTTCAGTGAAATTGTTTCAGGTTCATCAGATCAGCAGAGCCTTCACAACCTTAATGGCCAAAAAGGTTAGGAAGTCACAGTATCAACAATGGCCCCAGCATGCCAAAAACTGAGAAACAGGAAAAGTTTTAAACAACAACATTCCTGAGTTTGGAAGTTTGTTTAGGAATATATAGGAATATTGAGTTTTGTTTAGGTCTTTTAATCATTAAGTCCCACACTATTGCAAATAAAGTTCCCAGGACACACAAAAAAGGATAATACATCTGGTTTAGAGATCCTTGCTGCTAGCAGGTCTTATCAGGTAACTTTGTGCATTTCTTCTTAGAGGCTTAAAGACAGCAGTGTCATTAAAATAGAACCATGTAGATCTCACTGTAGACTGATAGTTTCCTTTCGATCACACAAGTTAACATTACATTGATTTACTTGTCAATTAAGTATGTCAAGCTTCCAGTGCTGACTGTTGCCTCCTTCAGTGTCAACTCAGACTACAACAAAGATGCACAAAAGCGTACTCTAATATGTACAATAGGCAATTATCACTTAGCCAGGTAACCCAATGAAACTTACTTGGGTCTGTTTGTCTGAGTGTTTATTGTTTCAGTGTCTAATGGGGTGATAAAAAATGAGACTGCAGATAACACAAAAAAATCACAGTATTATTAGAAAAACATTGCAGGTTTTTGATTTAACTACTCAACATTCACATTATTTTATTGTCGCTCAGACTGATTTCGTTTAGGTCCTTATTATCCTTTTATTATGGCCTTTCACTTTTCACTTCAAGTATGAAAGAATTGATTTTGAGCGCAGCTGGCTCAGGAATCTCCTGACTGCTGTTATGACATCTGCTTGTAAAATTGTGCTCATTCAACCGTCACTTAGAGACCGAGAATCATGTTTAATTGTGAGGTCTGCAAGCAGAGATAGGACTGGTTCCAAAGCTTTAATGCATCAAGGCTCCCCCTCATTGTGAAACCAGGTTGGAATGCAGAGTCCCCTTTTAATGAAACTTCAACTTTTCATTTTGTGAACAAGTTTTTTGTTTAAAAAGAACATGTAGCAGAGCTGACTACATTAGCAGGACTACATGAAGGGATGTAGATAAAGAAATAGTTAATTGATTGGTAACATGTAAACAATTGGAAATACTTAAAAAACCAATCAAAAGCTTTTTAGGGGGGTTTATTAAAAGACTTGAAGCGGTTGGCATAAAATCCAGTGCAGGTCAGTCTCTCTTAATGAAACAAAATTGGTTATGAAAGTTGTTGATTAGCTGACTCAGGTGTTTTTCACTTTTTGATTGCCTGAACACATTGGGACCAGGTAATCAGCTGCAATCAGCCAGAAAACTGGCAGAGTGGTAGATCTCAAGAACAAGAGTTGGGAAGCCCTTTTCTGTTGTCCTACAATAGAATCTTTCTAACACATGTATTTGTAACATGCCATTGTGGATGTCTCATAATCAGGTTTTAGTATCCTGTTATAAAGAGGAAGTTGACATGTTATGGAGATACATGGGAAGCCATATTAAGATGGTTTGGACATGTTTAGGGTCAGTAATTGGATTGGTAAAAGGATGCTGGGGTTGGAGCTGATCAAAGAGTAGGTTCAAAGTAATGAGGGTGGACATGAGAGTGTTTGGTATACTGGTAAGCAAGGAGGATACTAAAGAGTAAATGTGGTTGTGATGACTCCTAAAGGGAACAGACGAAAAACAAAGAAGATGGTTTAGGAACCAACTCCAACTTAAAGTCCTTCTTTCTTTATCCTTGCTTGGAAGATAGACAAAATAAAATGTAGAAAAGAAACGACAACCAGAGTTTACACCACTAAACCTACAAAGGAGGAGTCTATTGAACACTTGCTGCTATTTTAAAATTGCATAAAAGTTCAGGGCTCAGCGTTTTTACACTTTTGCAGATCTGCTTGACTGGAAAAATGTCAGAGATAATGGTCGACAACTGCTGAAGGCTTTAGTCTGTTAGTACTAATGACCTTGTGCCACTGCTGAAAAGAGCCAAACTTTTCTGGCATCAATCCATCCATCCTTCCATTTTTCTTCAATCATCCGGAACTGGGTCGTGGGGGCAGCAGTCTGAGCAAAGATGCGCAGACTTCCCTCTTACTGGCCACTTCCTCCAGCTTGGGAGGACCCCAAGACGTTCCCATGCCAGCCAAGAGACGTAGTCTCTCCAGCATGTCCTGGGTCTTCCCTGGGGCTTCCACCCAGTAGGAAATGTCCAAAACATCTTTACAGGGAGGCGTCCTGAAGGTATCCAGACCACATGCTCAAGCCACCTCAATTGGCTCCTCCCGATGTGGAGGACAGCGGCTCTACACCGAGCTGTCACCTGGTGACCGAGCTATGGCTTGGGGAGTGCCCAGCCACCCTACGGAGGAAGCTAATTTCAGCCGCTTGTATCAGGGACCTTGTTCTTTCGGTCATGACCCAGAGCTCATGACCATAGGTGAGCACCGCCTTTGACTGCCACCCAAACCACGGTGCACCAGCACCTTCCCTGCTCTGTTGCGGGTGGTGGACCCACGGGAGAGCGATCTCATGTCGTTTCTCTGGGCTGGACCCGACAGGGGCCCGTGGGGAAAGCCCCGGTCACCAGGGGCTCACCTGCCAACCCCGGGCCTGGCTCCAGGGTGGGGCCCTGGTGACGCCAATCCGAGGGACGTTACTATTAACTATTATTCATTAACCAATAATGACATTTAACATTATTGAATAAATTATGAGACTTTTTTAAAGGTTTTAGCCTTGACTTGAAGGGTAACTTCACATTTCAAGTGATAGAGCTTCAAATTTTGATCAGTACTTTTTAAAAACAAATGTATAGCAGAGCAAACTAAAAAAAGAGAAGTAAGGAACTAACAGAAGCAACATGCTTTCTGAGAAAAATTCAACAGTGTGAATCAAAAGAAACTAAATTCAACAAGTCAGAAAAAGTTTTCAGTAGAACAGTGAGGTGCTTTGATGGAGAACTCCATGATTGTGAGGGTTCTGTGGTTTCTTTGGTTTTAAAGTAGTGTGTTTTTGGTAATGTTTTGAATTGTCCTTTTGTCAGTCACCTCAGTTTCTGTTTTATCATGATTCACAGATGTCTTCATTTCAGTTAATTACCTAAAGCGTATTTAAGCGTCAAGTTTTCTGTTCATTCTGGTTAGTTCATCTGCCTTGTCACCCTTTTCTTTCCCCTATCGTTTTTTTTGTCATGTTACACATAGATTTAATGAAGATGATCAGTTTTTTGGCTCAGAAATCTTTAGAAGAGAAATGAGTAACAAACTTTAAAACATTCTACTCGTTACAATACAGAAAACAGAACATTGAGCAGTTCCTGCATTGAACAGCAATCAGGTTCATTTTCAAACCTGTTCTAAAAGTTTCTTATTTCTGCTGACTACTTATTGGAGGTTAAAACTACTAATTTGGTATTCAGTAAATAATCAAGAATGAAAAAAATCTCAAATGTATAAAATATACCCTTAAAGAAAATCTAAAATACATTTACAGTTAATGGTGCAGCAAATGTGAGAATTATTATTAGTTCACTTCCTTTCATGCTTTGTGATCAAACAATGAAATTCGGAATTCTTTGAGAATTAATACCGCTAAATGGTGTTTAAAGGTGTGTGAAAAATGCTTTTTTAAGTATAGTTTTCCTCCATGTTGCAACTTAAGTTTCATTGAACTTATGACATGCTAAATGTGATGCATAGTTGTAATAGACAATGGGAAAGTTTGCATCAATTTCTTAACAGACATATTTCATATTACTTTACTACTCCATATTTTGCTTGCTTCATAACCCCATTTTATGTGATGGGAAAACTTTACACTTTAAAAGATGGGATTTGATATCTCCCATAAAACCTGGACTTCTTCAGTCCAAACTGTTTAGTGTCGCTCTCACACTTCAGAGCAAAACACATCTGGATCAGAGATCGCAGAAATATCGAAATAAATCCCACCTGACGATGTGGTAAAGGCACAGACTGTGAGGATTTTATAGCAAAAAGTGAGAATATAGCTGACATTTAAATTCATATTTAGGGTAAAAAACAAAAAGGCCAGCAATTAAAACGGGGCTCACATTTAAAACAAATAAATTATTTTCAGGCGAGTGTGTGTCTGAGTGCAGGGAAAGAAATGCTGAAAGAAATTGTATCACCACATTGGCTTACATCATTCCCAGTTTGAATCTTAACTGACCTATTTAACAGGAATCAGTTGCTAAAATAAGTGCCTAAAATATCTTAGAGGCTGTGTTTTGATAGTTACGGGAACAAAAGCAGAAGAGGCATTTATACAGGACCCTGTTTGGGACACAAAGAAATTTTAGCTAAAACACAAAAAGTAGCTTCTTCTAATTAAGATGAATAACAATGTACAAACAGTGTGTTGTTAAAACTGATAGTGATAGGTGCTACAGTAATAGAAAAGTAATGGTCAGTATACTTTTACAATTGTGCATTTTCTGCTGAAAACTCTGCTTGTGTTACAAATTTGATTATGACGTCTATACTTCACACATTTTGATATATTATCCTCTTTTTAGGCCTGTGGACTAAGAAATTCAATAAATCAGTATATGTGCATTCAAATCTTTTACATGAGTTGTAATTTTACAATCAAAGCCTTCTCTCAGAGTGCTCAGAGTAGGGATTAGCTCATACTTACAGATACAGTTCTTGAGGTTACTGCCCTCATGTAAGGAGAACTAGATAAGGAGTATTTTCTGTGGCGCTAACATCAGTGTCACTTCTGACCTTGCAGCAGCGAATAAATGTTTCCTGTGAGTCTCTTTATGTCTTTTCTTGACAGGTTTGAATGCTTCTTTCGTCCTTTCTCTAAGATATATTTTTTTCTTAGTCCATGCCATTTATGTTATGGTACATTATATAAGCTAAAAAGAATAATTCGGGAAGCAAAAGTGACCTTTCCTGATTTACTTGTTTTCTTATCATCTATAAGCAAACATTATTCAAAAATAGTGAAGTTTTGTGATGCATCTTGATGCTAACTACCACACAGTGATTTGTTGCCAGAGCGCCAGGTGGCTACTATGCGGGATTGTTCTTAGACAACCATTTTGTGTTTATCTGCATCCCAAAATAGCGGCTCGACAAAACTGTGGCTTTGACATCTTTACAAATCGGATCAGTTCCGAGCAGAGACTGAATACGCCGTGATGGGACTTTCACCTCATTCTGAAAGACCCAAACTGACTGGAAAATAAACAGGTTATTGAGCATTTGTAAATCTTGTTTTTATTATTATTTTGCTACAGTTTTTCTCAAAGGCAGTTATCTAAAGTGAAATCTGAGATGTGCTTCCTCATTGATTTTCTTTTGCAGCTTGTATTTAAAAAAACAAAGCATTAAAAATGATATTTGTGGGGCAAAATTACGACTTCTGGTTTAGTCTATATCTACCCATACATTCATTTTCATAAATATCTTCTGTTTTTAATGCCCATGTGCTGGATAGGGGAGGTTTTTGTATGAGCTGTATCAGCCAAAATATTACCAAGCAGCCCTTCTTCCTTCCATTCTCAGCCTCTCTCAATACCTCATTCAATTTACTTTTCAGATGTACATTGGAATTGGTTTCTGTCTGCTCTGTTGTGACTGAGTCTGTTAAATCCCCCTTGTTTAATTAGTGGGCAGGACTTGCCAGTAAACTCCTTGATCTAGCTTAACCAGACGTCTAATAACAGCCTCTGTGGCTTCAGGGGGTTGCCAGTGTGTGAGCCCACTGTGTCCTGGGTCTGTATTTGTGATATGTCATTACAGCTCCATTGCCTGCTGCTTCCCTCATTATCAGCAGACGTGGAATCTCTCTGAAAATTAATAACTTTGGAGTCTGCTGCACTTTAAACTCTGGTAGAGGATGACCTTTTCCAGCCAAATATGAGTCCAAGTGTTTAAATAGACGCCATAAGTATTTGTTTGATTAAAACCAGTTGTTACGTTCACACCAGGCTTGGCTGGAAGAGGTCTCGGCGCAAAATATCGAAGAGGTGAAAATCTCACGACTCTTGCGCAAGGATTTTTTTGTTTTTCACACCTCTATTCCAATATATGAAAGACTTGGTGTCATGTACATCACAAACTGCAATTATTGATTTTTTCCGTCATGATCCGTTTTCAAACACACTTCTGTGTTCTGGAAAGGACGCTACCAAATCAGAGTCCTGGAATGGTCAAAGTTCAACTGGTTTAACTTTCAGCACATGTTCAATAGCTGCGCTTTTTGTACGGAAACTGACTTAAAAATGTTTAAAGCGATGAAGGAACGCAAGCATTTTAAACGTATAAGGTCGAAATGCGCGCTTCTATGTAGACTTTTCGTTGGAAGCTCTCGCTCAAACGTGAGTTTGGAGCCCGGTGTGAACGTAGCACAACAATAAGAAAGTGTACATTTTTGATGCAAACATGTCAGAAATTAGTTTTACGTTTTAATCAGTTGATTTTGTTCCTGAGCCCTTACACAACATTTATTTATCAAGTTCCTTAATCCAATCATTTCTATTGGAAGAGATTAAGATAGATAGCTGACAAATACACAATTTTTGTGGAATTTTAAGTGCCCAGTCCTTACATTCTTAAATGTTGTTTGTGTTCCATGATTAAACTTGTGAATTCCATTTTCTATAATGATAACCAGCTTGTAATAATTACTAGAACAGCTGTTTGATGTGGCTCCATTAGCCGTGTTTGTCCTGGCTAATGTCAAATAGCTCTCACATGTTGATAAATGCTGTGGAACTATTGTAGAATGTTCTGTTTTTTCTTCTCTGACAGATGTGAATACAAGAAAATTCTAGTTGAATAAGCTGATGTAGGGGAATCAATGCAAGCCTGTCAAATTTTTTTTCCTCTGGGGGCTTTAAATGATGGCTAAATAGACAGGAAAGTCCTGCAGTGTTCTTTACACAGTTTTGCGATCAAGCAGTACAGAGAAATGTCACACAATTAAGTGTTTTTTTTAATAGTAGGAAGGTATAACTTGTATAAGAAACAAGGTGTTTTAGAAATTGTGTAGATCTAAAACAGTGACTTATTATGGTTTAAGATTGAAAAGTGGTTCTGGCACTAACATGCACTCACCCTAATGGACCACTGCTATTGCCAAACCAGACTTTCCACTGTGTGTCTGGGAAGTGCAGGGGTTTGCTTTTAACCCTTCCTGGAGGTCTCGTGTTTCTAGCCCATTAAAGCTGGAGATCATTGTTACTGAATGATAGACAGACCTGTGGACTGAGTTAGACAGTAAATACTGAAGGCTCCACCTTTGAAGACAAGGAAAAGTCATGTGTGATTTTTTTTTTGATTTTTTTTTTGATTTTTTTGGTCTGGATTTAGATGCTTTGGTATTTCTTGAACTGCAATCTTTTATTTGTATACTGGATTCTTATTTTGGTGTATCTTCTCTTTATTTAAATGTGCATATTTTACTGAATTATTCCAAGTTAAATATGAATGGATAATGCATTTTTGGTTGCTAAAGGTGTTTTAACAAAGAAATAACCAAATACTGAAATAAGGATGTTTCTCTAAGAAAATGATTTTATTCCATTTTAGTTTCGATTTTTTTGTTTTATGTTACTTCTTAAGGATTAAAAGTTGACATTGTTATAGGAAACTTTTATAATTAACATTCAATTTCTTTACGACTGTTTTTGTTAACTGAAGATCTGGTATTTAGCTTACATCCTACATCTTTTTAAAATAAAACCTCCAAAGCCACAGACACACTGAACATGTGACGCGAAGAACGTGCTAAACCCATGTTCTTGAACGTGCATTTAGCCCATGGTGTTCACACTGAACAAGCAGGGATGGACTTCTATTTACTGGTAATGTCCACCTATAGATGGGGGAGACTTGGTGCAAAATCTCAAAGCAGTACAAATCTTGCACACAGAATAGAAACAATTTGGTTCATCATTAGCATCCTTGCAATGGCTGAAATGGATAATCATCATGTCAGAAGAGTGGCCTTGCTTTATCTTTACATTTAAAAAACAAACGCAGACGTCAGTTGGCTCGTCACTGTGTCTGGGGACACCAGATGAACCAAATACATATGTCACAACCAAATTCTAGTCTCTGAGTGGTCAAACTTCGACCGGTTTAACAGGCAACGCGCGTTCAGTGGCCACGCATTTTGTATGTAAAGCCCAAAAACAGCTCTATAAACTTCCATAGCTACGTGTGAATCCAAGAGTTTAAAATGCACGTTTACACGGGTTTACGTAAACCTTTCATTGGAAGTGTCAGCTTGAATGCACTTTTCCAAGGCCGGTGTTAACATTTCTTCACCGTTGATTTTCTCTTCCTTTGTCCAGGACCTGAGGAGGAGGAAGCATGGGAGATGTAGTACAGACCAGCTGAATGTTGCTTCTCTGTGAAGTCATGTAACTAATCAGACTTTTCCATTTCACATGGGATCTTTCCTTCACTGACTGACATCCCCCGTTCCCATGTTCTCACCATGAGAGGGACTGTCATGAGCCTGACCTCTGTGCCCTCATACTGGCGCTGTCACTGAGCCGCGTGAGCGCCGCCTCTTCCCCGGCAGTAGCTGCACGGAATGGCCTCTCTGGACCTTCCATACCGCTGTCCTCGTTGCGGGGAGCACAAGCGCTTCCGAAGCCTTTCATCCTTGCGTGCCCACCTTGAGTACAACCACACGTACGAGACTCTCTACGTCCTGTCCAAATCCAACAGTGTGTGTGACGCCGCTGCTCTGCTGCCTCTAGTTGCTGAGGGAGCTCTCCTCACACCTGCCAACAACAACGACGCTTTTGAGCCCCTCAGGCCTTCAGCCCTGAAAGAGCGACACTTTCCTTGCCGTGAGCTTCCTTGTGTGGATGACCTAAGTTTGACCCCAGCCAACTCCAATTCTGCAGCCAGGTACATTCCTAATGTGGAGTTCCCCTTGGGGGAGATCTTCAGCAAGAAAGCTATGACATCCACAGACCCAGGTCCCCATGGAAACCCCAGCACTGCTGTCGCGGTTGCAGCTAACGTGGCAGCCAGTGCAGTGGAAGCAGCGTATGAAGAAGGCCTGGCCAGGCTGAAGGCCCGGGCGTTTGAACGTCTGGAGCTGGACGAGAGGCTGGAGAAGCTGTCAGAGGAGGTGATCTGCATAAATTAGTTGTCAATCAACAGTAGTTTATTTTTAAACACAGTCTGTTAAGACAGAGTTTGTTCCTGCTTACAGGTGGAGCAGAAAATAGCGGCCCGTGTTGGGCGTCTCCAGGCGGAGCTGGAGAAGAAGAGCTGCGAGTTGGAGCGGGCCAAGCAGGAGAGCGACCGGCTCAGCCAGGAGAAACAAGAGCTGGAAGACAAGGCCTCTGAGCTGTCTCGACAGGTGGATGTGTCTGTGGAAATGCTGGCCAACCTCAAGCAGGACCTGGTAAACAAGGAGACAGAGCTCAGCCAGAAACAGCAGTAAGTTAAACCCACCCGCTCCACTAACTAAAGCCAGCTGAAGTATTTCAAGCTCCACCCCGACCATCTTTTCATTTATTTTCAAAGCATTCTCAGAGGTGCCATTTTTTTGGAAAACTAAATAAACTTTTGTCATTTTCTAGGACATAGTTTCTGCAGAGCGGCAGAAGTTCATTAGAAACTCACCTCTGAGTTGTAGATAGAACTGTTGACATGGAGCAGCCTCGCCCCCTCTTCACTCCTGCTACACAGCTCCTCACGTCCCCAACCTAACATTACCGGTGCAACAAAAATGGTGATCAATATTGGAGCTATCAACCTGTACAATTCTGAGCCAGATGATGATCTACATCAGAATGTTGCGGAGCAGGGACCCTGTGGCTTTTGTGTATTTTCTACATCACAAATACGCAAACAGCATTTATTGATGTTTCAGATTCACAACAATTTGAGCCACATTTTTTCAATATATGTCCCCTTTCGTCAGAAAAGTGTCACAAGAACATGTTAAAAATACCAAAAGCATTTGTTTTATTGGAGTGGTTCTTTAATGTAAAAGTGGGCGTGACTTTTAAAAGGAGCTTTTTTTTATTGTTCTATCCTGTCACCTTATGGCTCTGTGATGAACTGTTGACCTTTACGGAATGTAACCTGGGTTTTGCTCCACCAACCTAGAACTACAAGAATCAAGTGTTTTATGTTATATACATTTGATGCCCCATAAACATAGGATACATCTGTGGGACTCCTTTAGTATCTGTAGCTTAAAGGCTATAAAATTTCAATCAATTTTTTAAATTTAAAAATCTTGATTCACTTCAAAAAACAATAATAAAAAACCTTGAAAGAGATAAAAATGTAAAGGGATAAGTAATATCTACACATTTAAAACTGCTTTTAGCAGTATCTGTTATAAGCATGACACGGCCTTGTGCTAAAGCTGGCTTTCTGATGGAAATGTAAGTTCAGACTTTTGTGCACTAAATGCAAATCTCACATTCTTCCAAGTTTTAACACTGAAAAATAAACCAAATTAAGTTACTGACACTGCTTTAAATCAGACTGTATTAAGTGGCTTCTTTTTTGTTAGGAATGTTACTTTCTTTTATCTCTTTCCTTTTGTTTGAAGGTGTGATTTTCAGTTGACAGATGTGCTCTTTATTTGTCCCATATATATAGATATAGATATATCTATATATATCTATATCTATATAGATATAGATATAGATATAGATATAGATATAGATATAGATAGATAGATATACATAGATAGATATATAGATATATATAGATATACATACATGTCCTCCAGGGCAGTTCATCTGCTCTGTTGTGCAGCAGCAGCTGGGTTTGCAGCCGCTAGGTTAGCTTGCTGCATCGTACAGCTTTCTCTGTAAAGCGGGATTGTGGTCTCCTTTAGTCTGAATAGTGAATAGATCTGGATTTAAAAGGCAGAAATATAAAGTTTAAATGTGATTGAACAGAATGCAACAAAAGTTGTTCCAGGACATTAGTGAAATAGTGCGTTCCTGTCATTTTTAGAAGCTATAAAAACATAGTTTAAATATAGTGCTAACGTTATCATCAATGTAAATCATTTAGTGGACCGGAAAAGGAAAGTGTCTGCAACACGGAAACTTTTTTTAATACCGTATTTTTTAGTCTATGAGTCACACTGGAGTAATAGTTGCATTTTTGGGAGAATTTTTTAAAAACCCAATACGGGTCCAAGAAGGGACATTTCATCTTGAATGACACATCATAATAACGGAATAGATAATAACAATAGATTGAATACATGCACACTTCACTATTGTTATACAGGGATGTTTTTTTTGCTTAACCTATGTGATGCAAAACAGGGGGACCATGACAAAAAACTCAAAAGAAACAAACTCATTTATCTAAACATTTATCTTTTTGCTGCTATTCAAAATATATGTAGCTTGTAAACCTAGCTAAAAGTTTAGCATTTTAGCAAACAATAAAACAAACTTTAAATGTGCCAAAACACTGTTCTTGCTAATTTTTTCATTTTTAAAATGAGCGTTTGGGAATCCGTGTCAATTTTAGGGAGATTTTTTGCTGTTTTGCTGCCACTACAGAAACATCAAATGTCAACGAAGACAAGTGTTTTTTTTTCTCTTTCTTCATCCTGTTCCTGTCACGTCTGCTGCCATCATGGTTACGGTGTAGCCTCCGACTCCCTGCCTGAGGTGTGACAGCCATGTACGTATGTCAGCAGCTGAGCCTCCCTTCTTCTCCTATTTCGCCTTTCTCCCTGCATTTCTGCCTCTCGGAGAAGTTGGCAGTCAAACAGGGAGCTCATTCACACTCGGCACGGAGCAGGTCTGAGGTGGAAAAAGAGCATCACAGCCACTGAATGCTCAACAGGCCTCATGACTAAGCAGAGACAAAGCAGCTTAGGTCTCAAACAAGTCAAACTAACAGTCTCTTACTTTCAGCTGGAGCGTGTTCAGTTCTGAGAGATGCCAGTGGCCGTGCAGGCTCTGCGAGCCTCTAACAACGAGGTGTCAGCGGATAAAAATGTGAGTCACTTAACTGTGGGTTGCTATGCAACCAGAAAGAACTCCTACAGACTAGCTTTTGCTTCTTGGAGTGCCATGAATAAAAATATGATTGACCTGATACATTATCAAGCACCAAGTACCTCTGTAAGTGATATTGCACACATCATCTTAGTTGTTTTACTCCCTTTGGACTTAATTAGTCCCTGAGCGCACTGCTTGGTTTGTTTAAAGTATACTCAACAAACAGACACGTTAAAGCCCTACTGCTCTCAACAGCACAGAAGCTTAAAAGACCTACTCAGATGAAAATCATGTTTTTTGGTGTTTTTAACGTGTTCTTGGAGCATTTTTCTGATGACGAAGGACATATCTAAAAAAAATTAAGGGCAAAATTGCATTTCGGAGAATTTCTTTATTCAAATCAATGTCAATCAGGAGTAGATAAAAAAATGCATTTTGAAAATGTCTGCATGTGTGACATAGAAGCTACAAGCCACAATCTGGAGCCACAAGCTGGAATCTGGCTCAAAACTGTACAGCTGGATAGTTTCTATATTTTTCACCATTTTTGTTTCATTGATAATGTTAGGTTAGGGTTGTGAGGGGCTGTAAGTTAGAGAGAGTGCGTAAGCAGATGGATAACGGGAAGTAGGGGCAGAATTACTCTGCACCAACAGTCCTCCCCACAATGGACGCGAATTTCTACTCAACTCCTGCCGCGCTTCAGAAACTATGTCCTACCTGGAAAACGACACCGATTTTTAAAATTCGGCTAAAAACGGCATAATCATATTTAAAAAACTACTGGGAACGCTTTTACAATAGATCAAAAGGTGATCGGTGTGGAACCATATCTTAAATTTTCACTCATATTAGACTAAATAATCCCGTCCATGCTTGTGTGTCCTGCATGAAATCGCAACCGAAGTGCCGAGATGGAAATTTTTCCTACAGTAAGCCACTACTTTTACCACTTCCCTCACCTACCAAACTAAAAGTAGTTAAATGAGCACAAACAATATAAAACAGTGTAAAGAAAAATATAAGAACTTGTATCTTGTAAAGCAAAATATGAGACATATAGACTCTGAATAAGACATTCAGAGGAATCTTATGTAACCTTAACTCTCAGCATCTAAAAGAGGTGCTGTGACCTAAATTCAAAGCACCTCCTCATGACACCCTTACTTTGACTTCAGGTGGATGCTGGTTATCAGGTTGCAGATTGTAAAGGCACTTGAGGGCAGTGCAGGAACTACTGTAACCATACCTGTAAATTAAGCTTGTAAATTAAACCAACACATTCTAACCACGCTGGACTGGACATTTAAAAAGAGGTTGTCCTACTTTGTTCTGAGAGAAGCTAAGAGGATATCTTAATGTTTAATGATTTTTTTTAAGTGTCCAAAAGTTTATGCAGTTTCATATAAGAAAGTAAAAGTTTGAGCAGCAAATACTCCCTGTTCCACAAAAGATCCCACACTTTGTGTTGTCACTGCAAAAGCAGACCCCTTAGAAATAACTTCTTTCCCAATTGGCAGATTTGCTTTACATAAGCAAAAAAAAAAAAAAAAAATCTGCCAATAAGGTCAGAAAAATAGTCTTACCATGAATTCATATTTTAAGTAAAAAAAATTCTAGTCATGAACGCATGTTTTCTCAAACTAAGATTGTCTTGCTTTTGAAAAACTTTCTTGATGAGATTATTTTTCTTGCAAGACAGAAAATAAGTCAGTTTTTCTTGAAACAAGGGCCTTTTTACTTTCCTAAGATTCTGTTTTTGTAGTGTGGGGTGCGTGTGTGTGTAATAAAGCAAGCCTTATTTCCAGTGAGCTGTAATTCTAGCTGCAGAGTGACTGCGATGGCAGAAAGAAAGTTCACGGTGTTAACTGCAGTCTCAAAAAGGAAGGCATTGCAAGGCTACTGGAGGCTGATACAGGGAATCAGATTGTTCAGCGACTGCATCAATAAACTTTCAGAAAATAATGTTTTTTTTCAACAACAACAAAAAAATCATAAAATAATTGAAAAAAATAGTATCTTAAGACCATGGAGAAATGTTTGGAGCACTGAAATGAATGTCATGTAAGAAAGAAATGCCTTGTGATTTTAGTCAAATGTTTGTATGGATAAATCCCTCTTTTTCTCGTCTACAGTTAGATCTGTCCAGGGTCTATTATAAGTGCAAAAGAACTGCAGTTGTGCCAACTTTGAGAGCGTTATGCTCTGTGAATACCAAATATGTCTGTCTTGATACTGCATTCGTGTTTCCTGCGGTGAGATGAGGGGGGTTGTAGCCTGAGTGATTCTGAGCGATGGATAACAAAGACTCTAGTGTACTGAGGGGTTTGGCCAATGTTGCTCCTTATTTAGATGAAGATTTATGAGTGGAGAGCTCTCTGTGTCTGTTATTCTATGAAAGAAGCTGACAAAGATGCTCTTGAAGTTGGGTGAAATGATTTGAAGAGGGAGGAAAAGAGAGCACGGAGGCTGCAGCCAAATTTTTAGTGGAATGGTCCCTATTTCTCTTGTTTTTTAGGAGAGATTTAGATGAAAGAAGGAATCATAAATTTGTAGTAAAAAATAATTATAATGTCACATTTTACTGAATTATTTCTTGATAAAAAAATTGTCATCTACCTTCTTATTTCCTTTTATACTCTGTTATAGTATGACTAATAATACACAGTTTTAATACACTTGACATAATTGTAATGAATATTTTTATTTGAATGTGAAGTGCTGGATTTCCTTTTCACTTTAAAAAATGTTTAGGGTATGTTTTTGTCAGGGATTGCTCATTTTTTGGAAAGGAACCACACTTATTGGTAGAAGAAACATGAAGATGCCAGTTTGGCTTCAAATGCTGACAGCAGTATTATCTGTGCTCCACCATTCAGAGCTCACATTTCCACAAATCTCTCATGTATCATCCAATCTTTTTTTCTAGCATGCACCCTTTTTTTCTATTAAAGAGGACATTGAAAACAAGTATCAAGAACACATTTTGTTTCTATTTCATGAAAACTCCCATAGCTGAATTTCTGGTGGCTTTTTTTTCCAATAATGGGTCTTTTTTCTTTCATACTATGAAAAAAAGCTTTACATCTCATCACCTCTACACTAAATCTCTTAGTAGCACAACCAGGGTTGGTTTTTGTGTGTTCAATTTCCCTTCAATGATGAATAAACTTATTTTTTAGTCTAAATTTACATTTATAAAGGACTGTCCATCTACAATGGCATGTTTATTCCCCCTAATTGATGAAAGAGAAGACCCGGATTCACGATTTCTTTGGTAGCGGGTCATTTTGAAGCCTCACATTTTCAGCTGGCATCACCTTGTTCGCTCGTCCTTTCACCCTTGCCCTTCTAACACCTTCTGCCTCACTGGAATTGCTTCCACCATTATAGTGTTTTTTGTAAATGTGAGCGAACGGAGGATATAATGACACAAAACCACTGTAAATAAGGCTGACCACCAACCAATTGCTGTATATGATTAATGGGTGAAACGATGAGCAAAACCAAACATGGAAATATTTGGGTTTTGTGTTGGTCTGTTGTTTTAGTCCAGTTAGATTCGTAAAAATAATTTGAATGTTTGATGTTTAAGGCCACTTTTAGAACTCCTGCCACTCAGCTCTGCATTAACAAAAACAGTTTGTTTTCAAATCTAATTGTCAGAAAGGTTGTTGGGCGAAAAGCAGATCATTTTCTGCTTTATTCAGCTGCTTGGCATTCTTTCATGCATAGTATTTATACATTTAAAATATACCAATATTGATACTCTGCTGCGAAAACTGCCAAACTAGTCATCTGCTCATAAATGTATTAAATATTGTTTTTCACTCCAGTGTTCTTGCCTGCAGGTATGATGCAGCTGCTGTCTTAATACAACAAAGGGGATGATTTAATGAGCAAGCATTTTATGAGATTTATATTCACATTTTTGAGAGAGTTTTAATTCATTCCTGATTTTAATCCCAAACTGAGCCAGGCAGCTACTGTCTTTAGAGTCAGGTTCAGTTTTACTCTGCGGAAAGATCCGCATCCTCATTTGAAGGATAAATTGTGCATGCTTTTTGTTGAAATTTTCTTGGCTTTTATATCAGAGTTTTTTTTGTTATTATCTTTGTGACGTTTTTTCTTCTCCAACATTATGCTGCAAACCACAATTCCTTGCAATTGTCTCTTAAGACCAGTGATTGTTTTTTATCTTGTACACTTGGGCAAAGATTGTCAACATATTGCTGTTTTTGTTGACTGATGCTGTTGTTGCATGCAGGTTTTTCACTGAGGTGTGTGCACAGCTTTGTTGGGTGTGTCTGGAAATGAACAAAGAAACAACCTGTTTTTCACTTCTTCAACTACACATTTGTGGTTGTCTTTTGAAAGTCTGTTGATTTTTTTCCCCTGTACTTTAACAGGAAGTAGTTGCGAAGTGACTGTTCAATGTTTTTGTGTTTGTTCAGAGGATGTCCAGGTTTTATTGAGGTTTTTCTCTGCAGGGTTGTGAAGCTGCCAGGCAGGAAAGGGAAAGCCTTTCCTGTGTTGATCCTCTCAGTTCCTCCTGATATGACTGGCGTTTCTGCCTCTACTGAGCAAAATCTCAAAACTATTATAGCTGAATCATTTAACAAGACAAACTGATTGAAAATGCACGTGTCAGATCACAAATGGCCTAATTTGAGTTTTACACAAATGCACCTCTACAATGGTGTATCTAAAGGTTCTCATTATTATTTCTCTAAGATAAACTAAAACCAGTCTCTCTGTTTTCCTTTTTTTGGTCAAATTGTATGAACTCCAAGCAACAATTTTAGAGCACATCCTAGCTATTTTAAGGCAAAGGCGGGCCACACCCTGGCTACACCCTAGGCCACACACTCACACCTAAAGAAACAATTCAGAGTCACCATCAAACATTCAAAGCATGTTTTTGGACTGTGAGAGGAAGTCAGAGAACCCAAAGAAAACCCACCCATGTATGCACATGGAGAGCATAAAAACTCCACATGAAAAAGCAGGAATTAAACCAGAGCCTTGTTGCTGGGTTGAAAATCTAATCAAAGTTTTTGTGAAAAAACATATGTGACACGAAAAAGTGCGACCGTGCCCCTCTGAACACACCTGAAGACTTTTATCGAAAGTGGCCACATAAATGCATGTTGTCAAAGGCGGTATGAACGTAGCATTAAATGCTTTACATATTGTTTAACGGCATTCACATTTTTTCTATTACTAATCAGATTTTTTCGGTTGTTTGTTTAACTCCCACTTTAAGGTTTCTTTAGACTCCTTCCCTCACTGTCACACCACAGCAAATCTTTTGGCACAAAGAGCTGAATTAGTCTAAATCTTGCATTTACCCCAGTTCACCTCTGCAATACAGTAATGATGGATTCCCAAAACCTTTTAACAATCATTCCTTTCCACATAATTTGATGCTGTCTCAACAAATTCAAAAGTTCATATTCTTTTTTGCTTCCTGCATTTCTGTACCTTGTTGTGTCTTTTTAATAGGTCCTAAATTTGAGTCAGGAGAGCTTAACAATGCTCTTTAGCCAAAGGGAAAAACCAAAGAAGTCATTAGTAATGTTCATTAAAAACATAACAATGTAGAATTAGGACAGATAGCATGTCCACAGTAAAAATAATGGAGCTAGTAAACATCATGTAACCCAGAATCCTCTCCAGATCAGAAAAAACAAAGAACATTTCACTAAAGTAGATATTTGAAGATAAAATGGTTTGACTTTGTAAACTTTTGTTATCTTAAGGCAAATATGAAAAAAAACATGTTGTGGGATCAATATAGTTCTATTATATAATACCATGTTTTTTGAAAACAAAATAGGTGGTGTAAGCCTCCATCCACATTACGACGAAATCCATCAATGCCGCCATTCATGGCAATTCCATAAGGCAGGGGTGTCCAAATCCAGGCCTCGAGGGCCAGTATCCTACAGGTTTTCTAAACAACCTGCCATTGAAGTTCCTTATTAGCTAATTACGCCTGATCCAGGAAATCAGCACCAGATAAGGCAGAATTTCTGGAAAACCAGCTGAGGGCTGGGCCTCGAGGCCTGAATTTGGACACCCCTCTCCACAACTTTTTCTCTGACCTGTCTGGTGTGTTCCTTACACTTCATGATGCTGTTTTCTCCCCAAAATTCTCTTGACAAACCAAAGAGACGCTCACAAAGCAACTGTATTTGTATACTTAGATTAAAGTACACCAGCAACTTCTGAAGACAGCTGGATGCCCTCAGAGAAAAGGAGGCTGAATTATTTTTTGCACACTGTACTTTCCAGTTTTTATATATTTTAATATATACCATATATTTTATTTGTGTTGTTTTAAAAAAAAAGAATTCCTGTATAACTTTCTTTCCACTTCACAATTGTGTGCCTCTTTGTGTTGGTCTTTCACATAACATTCCAATAAAATGTATTTATGTAGTACTCATAATGAGAGGAAATTTTGACAAGTTCAAGGGGTATGAATACCTTTGCAAGCCACTGTACTGTAGATACTAAAGCATGACTTTTCTGTTCTTGTTTATATTTTTCTTAGTAAAAAAACCTTTTGGCTCATGTTTGAGTTTAATTCTCGTATTTTTTTTTTTACTTTTTTCTTTATATTTATGGCCTGTTGTACATATTTCTTTTGTATTCTTGTGCATCTGAGTAACACGTTGTCTCTTGAGTTGACAGGAACTTGGCATTGCTGTGTTAGTTCTATACAAAAGTTCTATACAAACAGGGTCAGCTCCCTGACCTTGCTTGTCACTGTTTGCTCTGTTTGTATTGTATTTTTGTTTGTGTCACTGGACCTTTTGTGTATTTTGCACAAAAACTGCTGGAAATATGGCATTGATGTTGGAGAAGTGCAGTGTCATCACACAAAGAGTGTGTGGCCTTTAAATCACTTACATAACTTACAGCTGAAGTGTAACTTCCTGCCACAGCAGGCATTCATCAGATCTGAAGACGTCTTTGTGGAAGATTTTTTTTTTTGGCTTAATTTGAAATTAGAGCATGAAAACAGTTGTTTCTGTTCATTTGGTTCTTGTTGTACTTTGTCTGCAGAGAAGTTGCCCAGATTGATCAGTTCCTACAGGAGACGGCAGCGCGTGAGGCCAACGCCAAGGTGCGCCTGCAGCAGTTCATTGAAGAGCTCCTCGACCGGGCTGACCGGGCTGAAAAACAGCTGCAGATCATCAGCAGCTGTGGCACCACACCGAATGGCAGTCTGGGACGCTGCAGCCTGCAGGCCTCAAAGGGCAGTGGACGACAGGTTCGGCATGGCTGTATTTGTCTTGTTTTGTCCTTTCACCGGTCTTATGTTAGAAACACTGCACAAAAAAAAGCGTAGCTGTGAGATTTTAGCATCAACACATTTGGTGTGGAGTCAAACACCAAAAGCTTTATTTGCAGAGTGGGTGGGCCAAAAAAAAATCATTGAAACCTTAAACATTTGCAACCTTCTGCTTACCTGTTCAAATCCAAGACGCTTTAAAGTTTTTGACAGTCGATCTGCTGCTGCATATGACCATCACTTGCTGGTCTGTATGCTCACTTCGACTTTAAATCTTGTAATAGTACTTTTTTTGTTTTTTTTGGTGGTCCTAATACTCCTCGTACATTCCTCACATTTTGTACGTAGAGCCCAAAAACATCTGTAGAAACTTGTGTAGCTATACGTGAACGCGGGAGTTTTGAACATGGAAGTCCGAAAGCCGCCCAGTGCACTTTCTACATTACAAATAAGCTCATTTTCAGTTCAAATAGGACTTTTTTTGTCTGCTCCTGATCACAGCAATTTGAATAAAAAAATACTCAGAAATGCAATTTTGATCTTCATTTTCTTAGAATATGTCCTCCATCATGGGAAAAATGCTACAAGAACATGTTAAAAACACCAAAAACAAATGTTTTTATAGGAGTGAGTCTTTAAAACAACACGGTTTTGACATCAGGGTTCATGTACATTTCATTTTTGATGTAATATTTGACATTTTCTGCATAAGAATCAATGGTAAATTGTTCCACTTTGACACCATCCTCCAGTGTTCTTTTGAGGAACTGCAACATCTGATATTTTATAGGTTTCATCAAATTTGGGAATGGAAAGTGAGGGGTTTTAAAATGTTAACAGGAAGAAAAACGTGACTCATGTTTTTTTTCAAATCGTAAGCGTTGCTGTTGATCCACACTTTCTATCATTCTTTCTACCTCCACCCAAGTCTCCCACTCAGGCATCTGCTGTGTGACTGCATGCAAATCTGACAGCTTCCTCCTCAAGAATGCAGCATGTTCAAAACTACAGATAACATAAATGCTATTTTATGCCACGATTTTAAGTTATTCAAAGAACTTCAGCGCACCAGAAATAAAATCAATTGTTCAGATAAATGTTGATGGGACCTAGTCTTACGTTTTAGAAAAGGGTCGCTGGACTTTTTAAAAATTTTATGTGAAACAGGAAGTCGATGTTTTGTCTGATCAGCATTCAGTTCCAACAGCAAAGGTCTGCAACAGTTTGTCCTTACCAGACAGTGTGTTTTGCATAAAAAGCAGCCTGTAGTGTCTTTTTCTCATGGTGGAGTCCTAGAACTGTTATACTTCACCCCTACTCGTGTCTATGTTACACAACCTCAAGAAAAGACTCTAACGGTAGCTAGAAGCTGTTCTTAAAATGCCCAGCATTTATATGATCGAGACCTGTAGAAAAAGAGGTGACCTGTTTCACGTTTTGAAACTGTGCTGCCATGGAAACCAGTTCCTTCTCTCCCTCAAGGTTTTTACATTAAATCAGATGCGATACAAGTTTTTTTTCTCTTCCTGCAAACACAGCAAGAAGCTGTGTCCGTGTCATTGGTTGCTTAACAATTTTCCTCATATCCGGAAGACGCTCCTGAATTTCCTTTTGTGCTTTTGTTCTTTCTGCAAATACATTTCAAAAGTGGAATGACTTGTGGATTTACACATCACTCAGCATGAAGGGATAAAGTCTGCATGGTGCGGAACGCGTTGTGGGTACGAGTGTGGAGTCACACTCACATTGATTGGTGCTATGTGATACTGCCAAGGGAAACCCAGAAGTGTCACCGCACCATCCACTCACCTTTTAAGACCTGCCTCATCATCTCTCCATCTGGGTTTAACAAGGTCGCTCCCGTCTCCTGAAGAGACAGGCTTCAGAGCTGCAGAGGTATTTTTAGGAAGGTGACGGATTGCTTGTTTCCTGCTCTCACGCTTGTTAATTTCTAGCTGAGTAACAGGTGTTTGTTTGGTGGAAACAGGGGGAAGCACAGCTTTGGTGTTACATCCCCTCGATTTTTTTTTTTTAGATGTTCTGCCTTCAATACAGTCTGTCCCAGAGTGCAACTTTTTTTTTTTTTGCCCGTTTATGTTTCCATTTTCCATTCCATAAGTATAGACAAAGGGCAGAGAGGGATGTCTGGGTTTCTGCACATTCTTCTGTCTCTGGCACGCCTGGTCTACAGAGGTCCACTTTCCACAGCTTCATACAAAATGTGTGTGGACTTGTGCAAACAGTTGGCACTTCAGTGCATAGGCATGAATTAGGGACAAAAGAAATTCAGTCACGTCTCCACTTGTGTTCAAATTACCCTATTATTTTTAAATAAGGTGCTTTTTATTATCTCCACACTTTTTTTTCAAAACCAGTTAAAAACACAGAATACAAGATGTTTTTCCCTTCTTATAAATGAAAAAAATCTGCTAATAGAACTAGCATTCATCTTGGCAAGATTTCTTACAATCAGTTGTGATGTCTTGCCCTTTTGAGACAAGTTTAAATTGTCTTGAAACTGGCTATAAACACCCATATTTAGGTATATTGCTCTGGTAATTGGAATTAAAATGTCTTAAATAACTGCGCATTGCTCAAAAAGAGTTTTACATTTTTAAAGTAAATATGTTGACACATATCTGATTTTTTGATACACTTTTCGCTCCCAAATATATTTTGTTTTACATTTTATTTATTATTTACATAAATGTACATTTACTTACAAACTTACAAAATACTTTACTTACAAATTTCTGTCCTATTGTTGTTAAATGCATTTGTTCAGTGTTATGAATCAAATGAAACTTTCCAATTTTCCTAAACCAATCAAGAAATAAGTTCACTCACCATTCACAAATACAACTTTATACAACTTAATACAACTTAATACAATACAAGAATAGTATGTAAAAGTTAAAACAACTTGTTTTTTTTTTTTTTTTTTAATTTTTTAATTTTTAAATTTTTTTTTTAAACTTGTCCTGTCCAACAGCTGAGCAAACAGATATGAGCTGAGAGCCTCTTGCATTAGACAGATTTTACTCTTACAATCGGGGGTTATAAATCAAAACAACTTGTTTCTTTAGAACAGGGGCCTGCAACCCTTATTGCTAAATGAACCATTTAGGCCAGTTTCTTTACTAACCAAAACCCAGCCAAACCCAACCCAACTCCAAAGAATTTGCACTAATTAATTAATTAAATTATTTAATTATTTATGTTTTTGTTGCCATGAAGCCATTCATTTGCAAAACATAGCTCAAATGATCAAATTGTAAGACTGTTATATTTTTCTATTTAGCTTTTTTTTTGTTTTGTTTTGACTGAAGAACATATAAGTTCCTTTCAAACTAAATTAAAATAAAAATATATTCTTGAAGAAAGTTAGACACGACATTTTCTGATATTTTTGGAATGCCATGATATAAATATATATATTTTCAACCATCAACTATTACAATGACAACATTGATGTAGAATTCGATTTTTCTTTTTAATCTATAAACATGGGATCTATAATCTATAACCTATAATTGTAAAATCTATACTTTAAGAACTCTAAACAGCAACTACTGTAGACACTATGGTGCCACATAGGACAAGAATAATGAATCACTCTTAACAATATATTAAACCTTTTATCATCATTTTGCTCCATTATCTCACTTATTATCAAAATAAATTACGAAACTTAACTAATGCAAATTTGAATAAATATCCACACTTTTTTTCTTGAAAATCCGAAGAGCAATAATTGAATAATAAAAGATCTGCATGTGGCTCCATTCTGCTAAAAAGAAAAAAATCAATAGACTCAACAAAACATTACCAATTTATTGTCTTAAAACAACAGTTTGTGTCTTACTGAAAAGTTACTAAGAATAGTTTTGTCTTCAAGTGTAAAAATAGGTTTAAACGAGAAACTTAAAAAATATATTTAGTGAGATTTTGTGTCTTTTCTGTGCAATCTTAATTTCTTACTGTAATATCTTCAAAACGATTGAGATTTATAATCTTTTTATTATTTACAAAAGATGTCAGATGATGGCTCCATCTTCTATCTCATCATCACTACTCATCCTCATAAACAGATTTTTTTTTTGTTTGAATGCATTAAGTTTTTACATGCTGTGCTTCTTACGGTAACGTCACTACAGGGTGAGTCCTGATAAGAATCTTCTTCCATGTCACCAACAAGTCCTTGTCCGTCTTCGTTTCCCTGCTCAGCGACAGACCACATGTTCAAATCTGATAAGATGATCCTCAAATGAAGTGGAACGAAAGCAGTAATGTCTGTAATTAGATGAGCAAAGTGAGTTGTTCATTTTAGTTTCTGCCTTTTAAAAAGCTCATCTGTCGAGACACATTTAGGAAGGTTTCCAATGATTGCAGCAAGTTCATGTCAGAGAATGATCCAATTAAAATGATGGGAATTCAGTTTCATTTTTTACTGTACACTTAAAATGTATCAGAAAGTGTATTAAAATAAAAGACGTCAGTGTTTGTGGCCTTTCCTGCCTGTTTTGAGATGCTTATTTTTATCTCTTTTTCCAGAGGAACTCCAGTCTCTCTGGAAGTACAAGAGGAATGTACCAAGTTTCAGAGAGACGCTCTTCTCCCAGCACTGGGTAGGCTGAAAGGAAATTGATCCTGGTCCATCTTTTCACATTTGCACTTTAATACTGGGGTGAAACAATTCATTTTAACAACAGCTTGATTCATACCACTAGATGTGGTTGCTGATTTGATTCATGGCTGATATTCATGTTCATTTTGAACAATCTAATTCAATCCAATTCCCTGACCTAAAATCAATCCAGGACATCTTTAACCAAAATTCAACCACTGTGATTTATATATTTATGTATTTTTTTATTTGCTGGAGACATAAATGATGTTTTAAAATCTACCTCTCTTTTATAATGTTTTAATCAGAATTGTAGGAAAAAATAATATCCATCAGTTTCTTTTTCCATTCCTATTTTGAGTTTTATTCATGTGTCATGTTTTACTATGTTTTACCATGTTTTACTAAATTTTAATGGTTTTAAGCCTAAAAAGCACTTTGTGTGACTGTTGAAAAGTGCTTTATAAATACAGTAACTTTTGATTTGATTTGATTTACAAACGGTAAATCAAAATGAATATCTAAAAACCAAAGAGCCAGTTGCTGCACATGAGTTTGGTTGATGGTTTTTGCACCTCAGATGCTTCATTTAAAATATTAAATAATCATGACACACAAAAAAGCCTAAAACCTTGTGTAAATCACACGTAGATCGCTAGTGCAGTCTTGTGAATGAGTAGATTACAGTTGTGGTCATGAGCTCTCATTACTGCCGTGTAATGCGGATCTCTCACCCGCTGACATGCAACCTCAGACACGTGGTCGTGCCCTTGCAACTCTGACTAAACACAACTGTCATCCCCAGTTGGTGTGTGAATGTGTTTCCTGTTGTGACGTCACACAGAACCTGTCAGGCCTTCCCCTCTGAATCACTCACTCATACAGAGGGTTGCCAAAAACTCGCCTATGGGCCTTCTGTGTTGGAGTTAAAATTAGCACTTTATCGTGGATCATTAATTCTAACCTTTTAGTTGAAGAAAAGGTCAGCTTCTAAACAGAATTATAATATGATGATGATATGATGTGAAAGCTTTAATGGTTCATTAATTATAATCACATGAATGATGCAACAATCATTAGTCAGTCAAAACGTTTAGCTGTGCAGCAACAGAACACTGCCAGCATTTTATAATGACTTTCCACAGTAAATTTAAAAAGTATATTTAAATAGCACCTTAATTGTAAATATAAATACAACACAAAGTATTTTACATCCCCCTAGTGAAATGAAATAGAAATACTTCCATGATATAAATAGAGAAAAAACAAATACAGCCTAAAAAAAGAGAAACAATAAGAGAGCTGAATGAATTTTCTTTAATCCATTGGTTCTTTTAAGTCATTCATTTATTATGTTTGCCCATTATGTGCATTGTAGTTTAGAGAGTTGGAGGATAACAAAACAGACAAGATGGGCAAAAAGACTTTGTCGCTCTCAGATGCAAGGTGTCTCCATAATTACGACGCACTGGATGCTTTAAGACGTCTGCATCCAATGCCAATGCAGCTGCAAACAACTGCCACGTCCACCGCCTACTGCATCTTTTAATAAACAAAAACTAGAAATCCTTAAAGTTCTTCAGTCAACAAGAGGTTAAGCAAGAAGTAAATTCAAATTAGTCAAAATTCATCTAAATGCAACATTCTCCTACAATATCAAAATAAAATGTAATTAACAACAAATTTAGATAAAATAATAAAAACATACAGAAAAGAAAGAAATACACAAAATAAACTAAATGAAAAATGTCGTGGTTTAAAATAACGTCAAGAAAAACAATAAAATTATTAAAATATTTTAAAAAGTATGAACAGTATAATACAAAAGCTCAAAAAGTAACATTTTTTTAATGGTATTGGCCCTTTAACAGTCTGATGCCCTTTTCTCTGCCGCAGTGCATCAGGGAGGATCAAGTCCGTCTCCCAGGGGTCTGGAGGCTACGACAGTGACAGTGTAGAGATGCATCCCATGGAGGAGTGTCCCGAGGTGCAGTATTATCAGATGCAGTGCCGGCTGGGCGAAGCAGGGTATGAGCGCTCCCCTGGATGTGGATCGAGAAACTGGGGGCTCCGTAAGCAGGCCATCCAGAACTGGCAGCGTCGACCATACAGGAACAGCACCGAAGGGGATGAGGGAGATGTATCAGACGTGGGCTCTCGAACTACGGAGTCAGAAATGGAGATGTGGGAGCAGGAGAGGAGAGCTGTGGCTGAGGTCCAGCAGTCTGCTGCACCCTATCCCCACCATGGCAGGGCAGCATACCGCCCTAACACAGGTAACAGATGTCTGGGATGTTGCTGGGAGCAACAGGGGCTGTTAAGCTATGAACACACCAGGCATGTGACGCGTCTTCGAGAACGTGTTGAATGCCGGTTCCTGATCGCACTTTTAGCCCATAGTGTTCCCACTTGGCAAGCAAGGAGGGCCTTCTTCTTCTTTTTCTAGTGCACATGTCCCCCACCTACAGTGGAAGAGGCTTGATGTGAAATTTTGAAGCGGTGCCAATCTTATAAATCTTGCTTCAGGTTTCTTCTTTCACAGCTCTATTCTCATATATGAAAGACTTGGTGTCAAATAATTCCTGCTGGGCACAAATCGCAATTTTAAATTGCAAAATGTGCTTGTACATAGACTTTTCATTGGAGGTAGCCCCTTCAAACAGGTAGAGTGAGTAGCAGGTTTGAATCTAATCAGTTTCTTTATAAAAAACACACAAGCTCATTTAAGAATGTGGCAGAAGCAGAAAAAAAAAAAAATCTACAGCACTGTTTTGTCAAGATGTACATTCCTGGTTCTGTAAATTATGCACTGAAGTGTATCAACGCCAAGATTAGGAGCACAAAGTAAACTGGAAAAACGGATGCAGATTTGACTATTTGCTTCAAACCTTAACTAAACTGTGAATTTATGTCAGTTTATTTCCTGCAAAGATTCCTAAACTCTCTTCTACACTATTCTTTTTTTTTTTGTTTTTGCCTTCTGCCATTTTTCTAAAAAAGAAAAAAAAAAGGTGGGGCATGGCAGTGCTGGATGGAGGGAAACTGGGGGAAGGATCTGTGACAAACTAAACTGAGCATCAGTTATCAAATGAAAAGATTTTTTTGGCAAAAAAAAAATCAGCATTTTGGAGTCATCCTTGATGTATTTCTGTTTTTGGGAGAGTCAGGGTTGCAAACTGCATTCATAGGCAGAAAGCTTTGTTTTTTTTTTCAAATAAGACTTGCATGTACAGTAGAAGGTTTTTAAGAGTTTTGAGAAAGTGTCATTCTTTGTTTATTCATAGGTTTATTTTATATGCAACAGAAGAAGGGATCAAAGGGCTTCCTCCACAGTAGCAATATCACAGTATTGAGGTCTGGGTTAACAAACTGTTTTATTTCATTTAATCAGCGAGTTCATTGTAAACTAGTATTAATTTTCAGTGATGATCTGGGTTAAAGGAAGCACAAAAAGAGCAGTGTTTCTGCATTATAAAATAACGAAAAGATGTTTTTCTTTGCCTTTTAACTCCTCCCTTTAGGGGTCGCCACAGCGACTCTTCCGCCTCCATCTGTCCTTATCCTCTGCATCATCCTCACTCGCATAAACCGCCCTCATGCCCTCATTCACGAAACAAAAGGATCTATAACAGTACAAATAAAGATATTTAAGGTCAGTCTAATGTTCAGTGACTGATAATCTCATCACAAAACTGTTAAACATATTTAAAAACCTGCAATGATCAGAGAGTAAGGATTTCACCAGCTTCTTTAATGATGCAAATAGTGTTTTGAGGTTAATTTTACTGTGTTTTGGTAGATTTATTTCTCTTGCAGACAAACTGTGGACTCAGGAAACTTCATGATTGACTGCAGCAGACCTGGAGATGTACTTCCAGGAGTGTTCAGAATATTTCCCCCTCCGGAATAGCACTACAATTGATTTCTAATAATAATTTCCAATCATAACTGTGTACAACCTGATCACCAGCAGGATTTGGAGTACAAAAAATGGATCCACATAACTGACTCTTTTCTTTTTAGATTTAGACAGTTTTTCCTCAACTTTGGCCCCCAAACTAACAATTAAAATATTATTAAAATAATTAAAATAATTATTTTAATGTCTCTGAGAAGAGCTGACAGAGGTTTACATGACTTCATATGAAATAAAAGACCCTGTGTGTCACAGAAGATCATCTTACTGCAGTAGTAAAATAATACGCTTCTTGGCCATTTTACTACAACTACTACTACTACTACTAATAATAATAATAATAATAAATAAATTCATTTATAATGTATGTGTTTTTTTAAAGAAATTTGGATGTTAGAAATACAAAATTGAAGTTCAGACTAGGATTACATCTTTGTACTTTGTGTATTATTACATTTCACATCAGTAACACTACTGACAGTCCAATAGAAAATTATAAGGGCAGCATAGTAACTGTATTAAAGTTTGAAAGACTTCTGTTCCTACAGGACGGTCTGAGGGAGTTTACAGCAAGTCATGCCGTCACGAAAAGAGCCCCGCCAAATCCAATGAGGTCATCAGCCCTGAAATCCTGAAGATCCGTGCAGCCCTCTTCTGCATCTTCACATATCTGGACACCAAAACCCTCCTGAGGGCGGCCGAGGTCTGCCGTAACTGGAGGTTTGTGGCCCGTCACCCAGCCGTGTGGACCAGGGTGCTGCTGGAGAATGCTCGTATTTCTTCTAAGGTGAGATGTCAAAGTTTGCTTTTGAGTTTAAGTGCGAGAGAACAAGAAGCAGTGAGCATCAACGTGCCAACATTTTTCTTTTCCAGTTCCTGTGTACATTATCCCAGTGGTGCACTCAGACGCACTCTCTCATCCTGCAAAACCTCAAACCGAGACAGCGAGGGAAGAAGGAGTCCAAGGAGGACTACCTTAAAAGCACACGGTGAGAGCTGTAGGCAGGGATGCAGCAACTGTAATCTTCAAATGTTAGAACCAACTTCCCTTTACGCTCAAGCTTTTATGTTTTTTCTATCAGCTAATTATTGTGGCCCAGAAGTCCAAACAACTTGACATAAAAACATTTTTAAGATCGCAAAGACAATTAAAGAAAACAAAATTCCAGAAACCAAAAGTATAAAACAAAACAAAAAACGCATTTCGAGAAACAAAGGTTATTTCCAGACATCAACACAAAATATTAAAAAGTAGGTATGATGGGACACCACTGATTGGATGATGGCACTTGTCCATCATTTTAACAGAAAGTTAATTGGCATTAAGTGACACTAGATATCATGATCTTGATGTGATTTGGACTTCAGGGACACCGTAGCTAACAGAGTTTCGTGAATACATTTATATCCACTCTAGAGGGCTAAGAAACATCATGGCTCCACTGCCAAACAATCTTAAAATAAAAAAAATAATAACAAACATATTTGTTTATTTTACCCATGAATATTGTGGTAAAAATGTTTTATGAAATATTATTTCAGGAGAATTTGATAACAACTGGTGTACAAATGAGTGATACAGCAATCTGTCAACCTCTTTGAGTCTTAGAGCATACAGTAGATGTTTTCACAAAATCTGTATTTTGCACAAATAATACTCAGCTGAAACGGTTTAATGCATGCTGTTCTAGAAGGGGCAAACCTTTTATGGTTTAGATTTTCTCATAAAACAGTTGAGTGGGCCTTTTTTCCTGACTTTTCTCTGCATGCAATTTGCAGTGGCTGTCTAGAGGAGGGTTTGGAGGCACTGTTAAAGGCCACAGGAAGTAACCTGCTGATACTGAAGATTTCCCACTGTCCCAATCTTCTGACTGATCGCTCCCTTTGGCTGGCAAGCTGCTTCTGCCGAGCTCTTCAGGCGGTGACTTACAGGTACGCCACCGTACACAGACAGTCAGCATTCATGATCAAAACTTAAAGTTCCACTCCAATCATCTTTTGAGCCAATTTAAGTATCTTTTCATTATGATTACACCATTTCTTTTTTACCAAAATAAGACAAACCTGTGTCGTTTTCTAGGACATTGTTTCTACAGAGATGCAGTAGGTCATTAGATATTTGTCTCTGAGTTGTGGATGGAACAGTTGGTGAAGAGCAACCCCGCTCCTCGGCCTTTAGCTGAGCGCTCTCTGTTTTTGCTCTCCTGCTTACATCAGAGCAGGGAGCTTTTGGCCCACCCAGCACATATTTTACGTCACAGCTACAATCTTTTTCAATTCGAAGCTTAATTTTCTTAATATTATCAGAAAAATACCACAAGAACATGTGAAAAACACTAAAAACACATATTCCATCACAATGGGCTGCCTTTTATTTCTCAAGCACTTAAGAAATGTATGAAGTTTTTATTAGTTTTTAGTGCTGCCGTGTCTGTTCACAAAGCTTTCTTTGACATGGGGATCCTTCATGTTATTTTGTCTTATTTTTATGGCAAACACATCTGATTGTTTGAGACATCTTTTTACTCCCTACATTTCCAATTACAGAAAGGTCAGACGCTCTCTACCATTTTGATTCGCAGCAATGGGTTTGTGCAGTCTGTGGGTCTCGTCTAAAAGGCGATACACTCAACTGTGTGAAATTTTTTAACTGTTTACCACCTTCAGGCTTTAGTTACTGACAGATGTTTTCATTTGCGCGACAATTGTCTGTGTGACTTTTGTTGTACTGTATTTTTCTAGTGGAACCCCTTGTCTAAGTGAATTATTGGTTTTGAAAAATAACATTTTCTTTCAACAATACTCGCTCTGTTTCCCCTTAAGGCTGAATTCTCCATACACCTTGAATTATTGAAGAGCGTTTTGTTCTCTAATGGAGGGAATATGTAAATCTGTAGTTTTTCTTTGTGGACCATTGATTTTAAACATTACATAATTTAACACATCTTTCGTAAACCGGAAGTTCTCAGCTTCCTTTATATGAAAGTCGGTTTTCTGACCCAATCTTTATTAAAATGCTTTTTATTTTTGTGGCACAAAAGATCCCCTGTGTAGATCTATTTTAGTGTGTTCCAGGCATAAAAAGTCAAAAGAAGGCAAGATATGACCTTTTATATTGATGTAGTCTTTAGTGAAAAACCTTTTTTTTTTTTTTTTAACTTTTACTGTTTTGTCACAGGAGTGCCACAGATCCAGTGGGTCAGGAGGTCATCTGGGCCCTTGGTGCGGGTTGCAGAGACATTATTTCTCTGCAGGTGGCACCATTACATCCATGGTACTATATGCTATATAAAATTATAATACTTTTGTGAGTCATTGTTAATTGATGGAGTGCTTTCTTTAACATGGCTCCATTTGTTCCAGCCAACAACCTGCTCGCTTCAGTAACCGATGTCTGCAGACCATTGGGAGGTGCTGGCCCCACCTACGAGCTCTTGGAGTGGGGGGAGCTGGATGTGGCATTCAGGGACTCGCCTCACTGGGTAAACGCAGCACAAAAATGAAGCTATGCTTTCACTCCAGTTGAATTCATACCACAGTGAGGTGTTATACAAAGAATATAAAAGAGAAAAGAAGAAAAAAAATGTGAAGTTACATAAAAAGACACAAAAACTTTATCAAATATATGTGATGTAAGTTGTTTCTGCCTTAAACTGGTATGACCTTATCCTGCTGTAACGTGATGAATGGAAAGTGATGAATATTTTTACCTGGGTTTCAAATTTCCTTCAGATCTTTGTAACTTTTTTCACAGAAACAGCACACGCTTTTGTAACTCATTTTTACTCAGATCTTTTGTTATGTTCTATAGCAGACCGGCAAACCCTTCTAACATATAAAAAAGACACAAAACACAGCGTCTTTACTCAAGTCTGCAATGTTTTCAACCTTAACTTCCTCTGTCTGTACAGCAAGGAACTGCATGCGCCTTCAGGTGCTAGAGTTAGACCATGTGAGTGAAATCAACCAGGAGGTGGCAGCAGAAGTGTGCAGAGAAGGCTTGAAGGGTCTGGAGATGCTGGTGTTAACCTCCACACCAGTCACCCCAAAAGCCCTCCTTCACTTTAACAGTAAGTTTGTAAAATCCCTATGCAAATAGAAATGCAACAATCAATTGACAATTAATTGTTTTTTTTTTTTTTTGTTTTGTTTTATTAACGAACCATCGTCTTAAAGTAGAGAAGTTGCTGTTTTTTTAATCAAACTTCTGTCATTCTGGTCATGCTGGAACTGTCTGCTTTATATATTTTAACACCAAATAATCTTTTTTTTTAACTCTTAGACATAGCACAAAGCTTCTGAAATCTTTTTAAATTCAACAGGTGTTTGTCGGAACCTCAAATCCATTGTGGTTCAGATTGGGATCGAGGATTACTTTGAGGATCCCAACAGTCCAGAGGCAAGAAAACTCTTTGATGAGATGGTTAACAAGCTGCAGGTAAACAACATTATTGTGTCTCACAGAACATACAAACATAAATATGTTTCGTATGTAACATGCTGGTCATGGATTACCATGAGAATAGCTCTCCACCTATTGAGCTTGATTTTCTAACAAGATTTTACTGCAAACATTTGAAAAGAAGTATAATGTATCTTGTCCTTTTAGAATCGTGATTAAAGTGGATAGACTTTTTTTGCTGCTTCTTTTGGAGCTAATCAGCACATACATGGTTCATCTGAATTATTTTACGAAGGTTAGGAGAATCTGCTTGAATTTTACCATGATATAACTTTGGCAAGCCACACATGGCCATTGATCATCTGTTTTAATCACTGACTGTATATGAGAACTGGAGTAAATGACCCCTGCCTGTCAAATAAGAAGTACCTGCTGGCACCATGAAGTCAAAATCCCATAGACTTCTATTGAGAAATAAATAGCTATTACTCAGTCATTATATTTGTCAGAGGAACCATTCTTGATCTGATACCTTTTTTTTTACATGTTCTGGATAATCCTAGTGTTTTTCATGATACGTTTTCTCTAGTGCAAGTTATTCAAGTAATAAACTGAATAACCAGATGCCTCAGTAAAATTGGTTTCACGTTTAACGTCCGAAACCTTTGATTGACACATTCCCTGAGACCGACTTGGACCAATCACTGCTTACTGACATGTCAGCGTCTGTACTGCGAAAAAACCAATAATTTTATTGGAGCCAGAAGTAGGCCCTTTTTCTATGGGTGACGTCACACTCGCTCAGTCCAGTTCTCTTATACAGTCAATTATTTTAATGCCATAAAAAGTTGTGTTTTATCTTCAAAAGGCACATTTTTAACGGTTGAGGCATAAGGTTAGTGTGAACGTCGGCTTGGTTTTCAATACCTCTGAGCTAATATAGACCTGGTGGCAGCCCAACGTGAAATCATCACAACTGCAGTCCTCTGGTGTCTTCTTTCAATTGAAACTCTCTCATTCATGAAAAGGGAAGTTATCTGAAAAGATTTATCAGTTTAAATGTAATATTAGCTGTCTAAATACTGTTTGTTTATGTGTCCCACTACTAATCCACACCAAGAGAGTCTCACTCTGAGCTATTTCAAGGCTGACCACACAGAATCAGAGATATGAAAGGCTTTGGAATGTCCACTTTTGTTTGTGTGTTGGGATGAGTCAGACTGCAGTATGTTTTTTGGAAAGTGAGAGGAGGCACATTGTAACAAGCCTCCCAAAAGTTGCAAATAGATGTGATTCATTGGTTTTTCTTGCTGCAAAAACGGGCTACTGGAAAAAAGGGTTGTTAGAGGTGAGTCTTGGGGAGCAACATCTTAGTGCATCAACTGAAAATTTAAAAAGGTTGTTTTGAATCAAATAGATCTTACCCTTTTTTAATCAACACCCTGCTTTTTTTCTTTTAGGCTCTGAAGAAAAGGCCTGGATTCTCCAAGATTCTCCACGTGAAAGCAGACAGTCTCTGCTAACCCCGTCGGTGTATGTCTAAGATCTTAAGAGGGCGAATCGGAGCTGCAATAACTCAGAAGAGTCCAGCTGGTCAGAGCCTATTTTCCAGAGTTGAATCCATGTGCCACATCAGCACAAATAAGACTTGGTCCAAAGCTCACTGTTCTTTTGTCGAGAGGTAAAGATCCAAATCGAAAAATGTGATTAAGGCTGACTCAAGTTTTATGTAACCATCAGACTCGCCATGGCAACTTTTATCAAATAAGAAGGCTGTTTTGACAACTCAAGAACGGCAGCAACTCTCGGATTCCTTTGTGTCATTGGTTATTTCAGAAAAGTGGGCTGTTGTCGCACACAGCCAGGTCCTTCAGACTTCTGGAGCGGCATTTTCTCTTTCTGCATACATCGAGTACCTTCAGTCCCAACAGCTAAGAGGCAGGTTATCAAGTCAATTTGAAAAGATGTACATAAAAACAGCAGCCTCCTAAGAGCTTTGACCTCCCATACTCAAGGGGTTAATGGGAGCTTCTTTTGTGCAACTCATGAGGAAACTGGACATAAAGGGCAACTTTGTGAACTCTTTCGGCTTCCGCCCAGAAACTAAAAAGGGCTGCAGCAGCTCCATGCACTGTGGGGAGAGTAGAGACGGCTTCCCTGTAGCGTTGCAGCCATGTAAATTGCCTCTTTTAACTATCCTCTTCTTCCACATGCGAACGGAACCAAGTCCCTCATCTGGACTCAGTGTTTTTTGGTCATGTAGGGACGTGTTTATGTCAGAGTACAGCAGGCAGTACTATGTTTGTAACAGTGTATGTCCAGTGAGCGTTTTCTTCTGTGTGCCAATAACAGAGAAATGGGGGAGGAGCATGCGATTGTTAAGCAGAATATGGGAATGATGTGAATGGAAACATAATACTTCTCTGAATGTGTTCTGACATGGTTTGAGTTTCCAAACACAAGTCTGAGATCCTCTGGCTCCATCTGTTGGTATTTCCATGTAATGGCACCACAGACAGAGGCAGACTCATCCTTTGCAACAGGAAACAAAAATAACCAAAAAAAGCATCCACAAAATTATGACAGTGATCCAATCATGTCTGCAGAATATCAAAGGATAATTGGCAATACCCACTGAGTGTGACTGCCGTGAGTCAAACAGGGCAGGGCCTTGACACGCTGTTTCCTTTTTGGGAATTTAACCCCTGCGGTTTAGTGATTGTCTCACCTCAGATCACCAACCAGACATTTGCGGCTAAACATTATGGTTGTAAAAATTACATGTTTTAAAGCAGAAAGACATAATAGGGAGCTGGGACAGAAATCGATCCATAGTGGGGGGCCATTTCCAGATTTCTTTTTTTTATTTTTGTGAGATTTAACTCACATTGTGGACCAAAAAAAAAGGCTAGTATTGTTTTGCACAATTTTCTTTAATTACCTGCCTGGAAATGTTCTCCTAGTTTTAAAAACAAGTGCAATATTTCTCACCACACTAAAGCTAAACTGAAAACATGCACACGTGATTGTAACGATTACTTTAACAAGAAAACATCGACTTTCTAAAAGTGCTAAGTAAACTCTTTAAAATTAATATTTTAAAAAATACTTACGTAAAAACAAGTCAGCTTCTGATTATTACAGAGCCCTAAAGGGACATAGAAAAAAAATGCTGGTTTCTTTTGCACACCAGTTACTATCTGGTTCTTACCAGATAGTAACTGGTGTGCACCGGTTATTACCAGCACAAGAGACTACCATTTTTTTTCTGTTTTGTTTTGATTTTTACTACGATTGTCCCTTCAGGGGCTCTGTAGATTATGGTCTTGTAAAAGCTATTTATTACTGCTGAAATTATGTTCTTCCATCACCGCAGCATTACTTCCCCAATCATAAATACTAGCAGTCCATTCATATAATCTGGAGAAAAAAAGTTTGCAACTTTTCGACACAACAGCACCTGCTGATTTTAAGTTTTTGACAATCACATTTACGTTATTAGCTACTCTGTACAAAAGGTTTGTAAAGAAAAAAACAGTTTAAAATTGACCAACATGTGATGTTATATACTATTTAATGTCAAATACTGAGTGGGAACGTTGGAAGTTTACAGGTCTTCATCATAAAGAAATTTGTTTTTTCCCACAGTTGAATGAACGATAAACATAGAGAATTATATTATGTATAACAGTAGTGTTGAAATTGCAGTTGTGTAATAGATACTTTATATTAACTGTGCATCAGAGTCATATAGAGATGGAAATTATTTAAGAAGAGGATAAAGATAATTCTGCTATTTATTTCTATAAAAGAGCGCTGTGTATAATGTTGGCATGTTTGTGTTCATGCATCAATCATTGAGTTGCCTTCCTAACTGTTTTGCTTCTGTGGCAAAAAGAAAATTAAAACAATTATTAGATGTTTAAAGAGCTTTGATTGCCTGCAGATCGATATTAGCATTCCCCTTTTATTTTTACTCCCTCTGTTGTTGCACTATATTAAAAAAAAAAAAAGATATTTGAAGATGCTAATTATAGGAGTGTTACTTTTAATATTTATCAATATTTGAAAAAAACAAAACAACAAAAAAAACAATGAAGCACTTTTTTCTTGGACACATTTGTCAGACGTTTCTGTCCGGACTCTTTCCAACCTCGGAAAAAGCGAAGCTTAAGTCTCACTTTTCATAGAAACAAAGACACTGAAAACAAAGTGATAGCTTCCAATTCTATCAGTAAACAGATGTACACCTTTTTCTCTCATGAAGTCTAAGTTGATGAGAGGTTAAAGATCAAATCAGACTCGGATATGTTTATGCTTTTCTTTTTTTTTATAGAACCTTATTCCCATTTTTTGTTTGTTCTTGTCATTATTGAATCAAGTCATTCATCTGTAAATAACAGGCTCTTTCTGACAGTGCTCCTGCTGTGTTGTAACTAATCTGCTGTGGATGCTGCAGGACTGCTATGCTCTGAATCTGCAGGCTAAAAGTGCCAACTACACTGAAGAAAAACGAATTCCTGTTCTCCATCTGCAGATTTCTACTATTTAAAGTCCAAAGCATCACCTATGAATCATGGCACTTCTTTATTCAAGTGTTTGATACATGTTTTTATCAAGTGTCCTCTGTTGCAGTTATAATGCTGTGCAATAGAAAAGTCATGTGGGTGCTCATGTACATACTTTATGTTTGGAGGATTGTACTATGCCCATTCATGAACAGTGTTTTACACATTACCTCAACACTTAACTGGGCAATTAAGTGTGTTCCTTTTGTTTTTACTACCACCAGGTATACTTGTTTATTCATGAACTTCATCCAGTTTTGCTCTTGCAAAAAATATATATTTGCTGTTAGAGGACAAAGATAAAACCCTGCCTTCTATGATGACTGCAATAGATGGAAAAGGACAAGTTTTCACTCATTTGTTGTCATGAATAAAATTGCTTTAATTGTAAGTACCAATCTAGAGTTTTTTCTTTAAGTTTGTTTAATTATAGAATCAAGGTCGTCAAAGTCTTTCAGTATAAAACAGTTAGATGTTTCAGAGTTGTAATGCTAAACGGTTTTTATTTCAGCCTTTGGAATACATTAGATAGCTCAACAATAGAATCCAACGATCATTAAACCGTGAATTTCAAAACCATCAGGTCACGTAAGCAAAACCACCTGAAAGCTAGGAAAAAATAATTATATTAGGTTACAAGTTATCAAAATATGAACCAAAGAACACAAGGATATATGTATTTTTCCCACTCATCATCCCAAACATCATCTCAGTGAATTATAAAGATTCTCATTCATCCAGAACATGTTCTCACATGATTTATAGACTTTAAAGGTTTATCCAATAACCTTTTTGCTGGTTATTCTTGAAACTTCTTTCACTTTACTATTAGACATGTAAAGGCTATCATCAAAAATAAACGTATTTTCATAGTTAAAAAAGTGAAACTTCCTTTAAAAGCATGTTCAACTCAAGCAGATTTATGTTGTTTTTTTAATGACTTTTCAGTGTATATTTTATCTTTCACCAAATGAAAATTTGATTTTCATTTGATTGATTTTCATTTGAATTCAGAATCCGCAGAAAATAAAGACAGTAAACACAGTACCATGCACGATCAAAAAAGGAAAAGTTAATATTAGACTACAGAAATGCCCTACACTGCCTTTGCATGACTTACTGAAGTTGACTGCGTTGACCTTGGACCTGACAAAACATAACCAACAGGAGCTGAATAACAAACATATCACTACTGACTGAGGAATATTTGACAATAGAGCTAATAAAATCGGTGTTTTGTGGCTGTCCTCTTTTCCTTCAGAATCTTCTAGATCAGAATAACCTGACACATATGATGTGATGGTTGAAGTCCATGCCGCATATGTCTGCGTGATTCATCTTGATGCTCTGACTCTAGTCGCAGTCCACAGCTGTCCTGTAAAACGTCTCGTGTGTCTTTTATCACATTTTTTCATCCAGTAAATTTTGACCAACCATCTTCTTCGCCTTTTGTATCTGACATACAGCATTTCAGTGATGTTTTCTGACTGGCTGGCTCAATAAAGATCGAGAAAACCTTTAAAACTGTTATTACTTAAGTTTTGATGAAATGGAAACTTTCTGAGATAAGAAATATTTGACTTTTGTTAGCTGAAGTTAAAATATTTAAAATGTTGGAAAATTAGAAAATTAGTAATAATCATTTTTTTTTAAAGGAATTACTAAAAATATGTTTTTTTATTTTATCAGAATTCATCTTTTCTTTACAGATATACTAGGAAGAAGCAAGGAGAATGGAATTTAGTGAATGCGCAGCCAAGATGACCTGTTTTCATCCAGACCTGTTTTAAGGCAGTCCATCCACTCAATGTGACCAAAACGAATTATCAGGCCTTTGTAGTGTTACAAAATCCAATAGTTTATTGTTCTGCCGCTTGAAGATTTGAAAGGTCTTGTGAAAATTGAGATATGTACTTCCTGTTTACTAGAGAAAGTGATAAAAGCATCTCAAGTATCCTTATAATTCTTCAGTGTTTAAAAAAACGAAACAAATATTTACTGGTGTGATTTAATTGCTTACTTCTATATCTGTCTTTCTGCTGTCTTGTCCTTCTTCATTCAATGACTCGAGACACTTTCCACAACAATTACCAGAGATTCATTTTGGAATCACAAATAGAACAGCGACGGAGAGGAGTTTAAAAGGGAGAGATGAGATCAATTAGATGTCAGAGCTGTAATCTAATTTAATGGAAGTCTGACCTTTAAGCAGTGAGCAAACATAAACAACTTCAATACCTCTTTCTCACAAACTTTTTTTTTACATTTCTTATCTTAACTTATCATTTAACTAAAACATTAAATGTGTACCCATTTAAATAAATTCATGCCCATGTTCTAAAAACATCTAAACCACAGTAACAGTAACATCACACTATAGTCATATCGATCATACTTATTTGTCATTAACCTCAGCTGTTGCTCGTCGTTGTGAGGGATGCTTCCAGTGTGCCAGTACATTCTGTCCTTCTGAAATAAAAAATAAAAGGTGGCACAGGACCAGGAAGGTGATTAGACCTTTTTCTGCTGATTGTTTGGTAGCCATGTTCAGGAAGGTCTCCTGCACACTGAACAAATAGCAGATAAAAGAAAAAGTGAATTATATATTGAAACATAGCATCCATGGATGAAAAGAGGAATCGAGTAGGAGTAGAAGGAGCTTGAAAAAATTGTTCTGGAGGTGAAGAGATTGTCAGATAGAGCGATGAGCCTAAAGCTGGAAGCTGAAAAAGCGATGTTGAATGTTATAGGTGGTTATGTCCTTCAAGTCTGATGTAAGCTAAAGGAGAAGGAGAAATTCAGAGGGGAGATGGATGTGATCAATGGAAGGGAGAAAGGTGATTGGAGTAGATTTTAACAGATGGGTGGATGAGGGAAACAGAGGTGAAGAGGAAGTTTAGTTTTCAGGACAGGAATTCAAATGGACAAATGGTGTTCGACTTTGCAAAAAGAATGGAAATATTAGTGGTGAAGATGTTTTTCCCCAAAAGAGAGAAGAAACACAAGTTTATTATGTGAATTGATCACATGAATGAGGAAAGCATATAAGGAGACTTGATGATGGAATGAAAACATTCAGCAGTTTGCGGAAAAGTAGAAAAGGTCAGCCAAGAAAAGCGGAACAAAGAAGACAGCAGTAAAGAGTACTGGGAGATGCAGCACCAGGTGAAAGTGGAGGTGTCAAAGGTCAAACATAGAACATATGAAGACTTGAATAATAGGATTAAACAAATGAGGGAGGTGGATCAGTACAGATTCGTAAAGCAGAGAAACAAAAGATGGAAGGATGTGCAGCAGGTTAAAGTCGCACTCCGGTCATCTAAAAGCATTATCAGTGGTCTATGAATTATTATCATACCATTTTTAGACTAAATTTAAAAAAAAAATTTTATAGGACATAGTTTCTGCAGAGCGGCAGTAGTTAATTAGAAATTAACCTCTGAGTTGTTGGCCATCATCTATCTGCTTACACGCTCTCCTGCTAGCCTACACCACCTCACACTCCCAACCTAACAATAACGCTGCCAAAAAAATGAAGAACAATATTGGAACTCTCCAGCCGCACACTTTTAAACCAGATGCAAGCTCGTTTGAGCAAAACTAAGACATACATGGATCTATTAGTCTACATGTGAATGCATCAGAATGGAGCAGAGCAGGGACCTAGTGGCTGTTTTTGTTGTAGCCTCTATATCACAACTACAATCTTTTGCCATCTGTGTTTTTTTTTTGTCTGTTCCTGTTTCACATTTATTTGAATAAAGAAATACTCAGAAATGCACATTAGAGCTTTTTTTTTTATATATATGTCGTCTATCATGAGAAAAATGCCACAAACCACCAAAAAACACAATTTTCATTGGAGTGGGTCTTCAAGGTAATCAATGACAGGGATAGAAATGTGTGGACAGGTGCTATAATGGAAATATGAAAGGAAAACTTTGAAGACCTGATGAAAGAGAGAAATGTTAGATATAGCAGAGTAGAAGAGGTGGCTGTGGAATGGAAATGTGTTATGGTGCCCAGGAGGAGGGACAACTGTGTTGGTAAAAGGGTGCTGTTTGGAAAGCCAGGAAAGAGGTCCAAAGGCAGACAAAAATGGAAGTTCAGTTAAGTTAGGATGCAGAAGATGAGGACATGAGCATAGGTGGTGTTAATGTGGCAACCTTCAAAGAGAACAGCCAAAAGACAAACATTTTTAAATGTCACGCACAAAAAAAGTTTAATTTTGTCAATCACCATGCGGTTTCAGTTCTATGAAGCAGTAATCGTTTAGAGGCACAGCATTAGTCAGCATCAACTTTGATCTTATTTTCACCCAAAATTCAAAATAATCAAAAACACTTTTACAACCAAGTTCTAAAACCTTGATTTGTACGTTGACTTAAAAATGCAAATGTATCTAAATTGGTTTTACATTAATGAGCGCACAATATGTGTTCCAAACACACTAATTATAAAACTACTATATTTAAAATACTTTTTTATTATAAAGTAAAACATTAATTCAGACAACCATACTTCAGAAATACAGGACAAAAAAAATATGAACTTCGTATAAAAAAATTTGAAAGATGAAAAAAATTTAAATGTACTTCAAATATAGTTTCAAATATAAACAAATGCTAAAAATAAAATACATTTGTGAATGGTATGTATATTAAATAAAAGCTTAAGAACTGGTGCCATTTAGCCAATAGTTTTATCAGTACTGTTTGGGTTCAAGTTATGTTGTTTTGTTCTATTTCAGAATCTCTGTTTATCCTTTTATCTCACCTGGTTTCACTTGTTAACTAGCCACAGCTGTCCTCCACGAGTCAATTATCCTCAGTGTCTTTAAGTTTAAGTTAGTCAGGTATTCAGCTTGTCACCCTTTAGTTTTTCAGGTTTTACTACTAATTCTGGTTTTAGTCATTTTTTTCCCTATTGCATCTTCTCTGAAAAAGTGTAACGTCTGTTGATATTTTTAGTCATTCCAGTCCTTAATTTTTAATTTGAAGGTTTTTCCATCACTGAGAACTTGCATTTTCCATTACACACCTTTGTGTTTATCCAACAACTAATGATAAACACAGCAAAAAACTAACAACCATCAATTCTGGACAAAACAATAAAAAAAATCTAAATTTAAGGGAGGAGAGGCAAAAATTTGTATACATTTTATCTTAAGGTTGATAAATAATTTCAGCAGTTTGTGTACTGTTTCTTTAAAAAAAATTGACTTCTAAAGTGTTGAAGCACAAAGCTGTGTCTGAAAGCTGCAGCTGAAGAGTTAAGTCCTTAGCAGACTGTTCTCTTCCTACAGCAGGACTCCTGCCAGGACTTCGTCCCTGTGTTTCTTTCTCTAGTGTCTCCCTGTGAATGAGGGGCGAAGACGTTTACTCCAAACAGAAAACAAGGTTTCAGCTTACAAATGTCAACTAGTCCATGTATACCCGTGAGTCCATGCTCACTTCCTGAAATATTTACTTTTAGTCATTCAGATCAGCCGATTCTTTATTTTTCTTTTTTTATTAAAAGGACTTGCATAGTATCAAGTATTACAAGAGCCAAAGAGGAGAGTGTGATGACGAGAACCAGGTCAAGTTACAGAGAGGTAAAGGCACAGGGAGCCTAGCAGTGTGAAGTTGGGACAATTAGGTGGTGCATCTTGAACAGGTAATTTAAAACAGATGAATGCCCTTGCTTTTATTCCTATGAGAACATCATCCAAAAGCATGAAGAAACATGTCTAACGTGTGAAAATATGTTGTGGTTTCTGATTATGTTACTGTAAAGGAGACAAGATACAACCAAAGCACACAAGTGGATGATAGAAAGATTAAAGTCCCACTCTGATCATCTTTGATCTGATGTAAAGTATTCTTTTAATGGTCAAATCCTGTGAATTATAGATCCTAGTTTCTGCAGGGTGGTAGGACTTCATCAAACTCAGAAATGCGCCTCTGAATTTCCCATCATCGCTTTGTTTAAACTCTCTACTGCTAGCTTACAACCCCTCATAACCCCAACATAACATTGCTTGTGCAAATATGGTGACCAATATTGTACACTTTTGAACCAGATGCCAGCTCGGATGAGGAAAGCAAAAGAGATGCACTGGAACAGAGCAAGCAGAGAGCTTGTGACCTGCTGACTGTAGCCCCTTCTTCACAGCTACACGCTTTTTTAAATGTCTGCTCCTGATTTACAATGATTTGATTAAAGATAAACTCAGAAATGCAATTTTAATCTTAATTTTCTTTATATTTGTCCTCCATCATGAGGAAAAAAACATGATTTTTGCTGGAGTGGGTCTTTCCTTTTATGATAAAAGATCAAATAAAACATAATTATTAGATTTAATAAAAAGGAAAAGGAATACTAGTGCAGAGCCCTGAGGTATACCAATGGAGATTCAAGGTAACATCCGTTAAAGCTGAAGAAATACTTAGGAGAATTTGTTCATCTTGGTAATGTTTCTTCCTCTCTTTTGCTGTTTTAGAACAAAGTCATGGCAGCAAATCTTTGTAAATGATTATTTTTATATTAGGAAACAAGAAGATGCTGGATTGTTGCTGCAACTGTTAATATCTACCAAGAGTAGATGCTAATATATTTTAAATGACCACACAAACTCCATATGTTTTTAGCTATATGTCTGAATAGAGAATTTTCTAAAAATCTCCCTGCTTTAAATTGATGCGTTATGCTTACTTGCAATTATATGACTTTTTAAAAGTCTAAACTGACTCTAACTAAAAGGTCACTGACTCCTCTGCATGGTAAACAATTTAGAGTATTTCTTGTTGATGGAATCTGCAGCTGCAGTTCATAACTATTCAGAGTTGAACAGACTACTGTAAGTAACTGCTTTACTGGAAAACGTGTGAAAAATCCCAAAAAGCAAGCATGTCACGTCACAGACTTGTAAATTTAAAAAAAGTTTACATAAAGCTTAATTTTAAGAGATATGATAAAAATCATCTCCTTGTGGCCCATGTAATACATGTAATTGTATTACATGGGCTACAAGCTCAGAAAAGGATGCCAAAATAAAACTGGAATAATAATCATTTAAATTTGCTAGAATGACATTAAAAACAACAGACTAAAGGATTGATTGTCTTTTGGGGAGGACTGACTGTTCCCTCCAACAGAAGCTGAGGTCTGTTCAAGCATAATGACACTACATAGCATTTTTTTTTGGTAGGTTATCCAATCTTATCATTTGTTCTCACTTCCTGTTTTGTGTCAAAAATTCTTCCAAATGCCAAATTAACTGTAATATTAAAACATTTTTATTTTTAAAAAAAATCAAATCTGTTGGTGCTTAATGCAGAATTCATGAAAACATTCTGGTATGGTTTAAAGATCAAACTTTTATTTTTTTAAATGTTCTGTTTGTGTTATTTCTCTTAAACATTTTTGTAATTTTAACTAACAATGACTTACATACAGAAGGCACTTAAAAACCAAGATAATTACAGATGTTATAAACATTAATTTACTGATTTATAAAAAATATAAAGACGAATGAAAAAGACATAAAATAATAGCACCATTGGCAAATTTAGAAACCAATTTAAAAAAAGACATTAGCATAATTTATGATCTACAACATGATAGAAACAATACTTGATGATCAGTATAATGAAGGCTATGCTTTACTTGGGTATAAATTAATCATAATGACAGAAAGCATGAACTCGATGTTTTCAATTTTAACATTTTCACAGGTCAGAGGTTTTAGGTTCTATGTTATATGTTAGGCTTTGTGGTTTCGGCTTTGTGCAAGTCATGGTACATGTCTATCAGTCGAGTGGCCTCTCTCTGTCCTGATAGCAAAGCACCGTGTGTTGTGGAATAGTATTTTCTGTGAGTGGCCTCTCCAGCAAACAGGACCTGCAGGAGCTGCAGAGAATGAAAAAGAAGGGGAGGGGGTGGAGACACAACAGAGTCATCATCTTGACATATTTTTGGCTTCTGTCAAACACCATTTTCTATTCCTGTTTCCCTTTGTGCCGTGTATAAGAGAGTGCGGGGGCTGTCCTAAGGGCTGATGTGTGATTTGGCTTTGACAGGGCTGAAGGACTCCAAGCAGAGGGCTCTTGCCATTCCTTCAGCGGTGTCAAGCTTGGTCTTAAACCCCTGGCAAGTCATGAGCGTTCGTTGCTGTCCTGACAGGGTCATGGCATTGCTGATGACATTTATGAGCTGACTCTGAGCACCGAGCCTGACTAACAACAGACTCAAGTACTTCTAGAGCTTTCCTAGTGTCATCTTTCAATTCTATACTAACTAAAGTATTAAAAAATAATGTGCAAACAAAAGTCGGATTTTCACCAACTGCTCACAGTAAAATAATTAAAGGATTGCACACTAAATTCCCTTTTCTAAAATATTATATAAAAGACCCGCTCCGATTGGAGCTATTTTAAAAGCATGCAGGATTTTTTTAAAATTATGTTGTTTTTGGCCAAAATCAGGTACTTGTCGTTTTCTGAGACATCGTTTTTGCAGAGCGGCAGAAATTTGCTTCATAGTTGTCGGCAGGATCGTTGAGCAACCCCACCCCCCTTCCCCTCCCTGTTGCTGAGAGCTCAGAGTAGGGAGCTTGTGGTCCGCCTAGTGTAGTTTCTATGTCACAAAAACGCCCTTTTTTAAATAGCATGTTTTGGTCTGCTCCTAAAATAGCACAAGAACATGTTAAAAACCCAATGTACACAATTTTCATTGGAGTGGGTCACTGTGTCATCTTATATTTTTCCTTACAGGAGCCTTGGTGCTGTTGGCATAAGGCAGCGGCATTGACAGCCTCTCACAGTCTGCACCACTGGACCCGACCCTGGTGAAGGAGTAGGACCCCCGGATGTATGGGTTACTGCCCCATGATGAACGCAGGACATGCCGGGGCTTTGGAATGTCAGGGTTCCCTGCAGAGAATGAAACAAGGGAGTCATCGATGAAACTGACGGTGGTGTGGTTTTAAAAAAAAAATCAAAAACAGGGCCATGTTAGAATTCCTCGCAACCTAAAGTTTTTTTATTCCACAGGATATTTACACAGATGAATGCAATATAATAAGGAGGAAAACAGTTTTTTGTTAGTATTTTTAAAAATCAAAATGTTTAAACTTTACTTTAATGGCTGATCGGGAGTAGGAAGACTATAGTGTTGCAACATTATTCATCTGCATCTGTCTTGTTACATCTTTATTGTGTTAAATGTATTTTTACTTTATAAAAAATAAGTTTCTAATCCATCAATAAACCTAACAAACATGCTTTTGAACTGTGGCAAAAAAATCAAATACTATAAAAAATCTCACATATATTAAGGTTCAATTAGTTATTTAGCATCAAAGCAAAGCTCATAGTTTGGATTAAAATTCTTTTCACAATATTGACACAGCAAAATAATGACTTTAGCTAAGTTATATTGTGCAAATATAAAGTGAAAGAGATGAAGTGAGATGAATCTTAAACAGGCACCAACTAAAAACACAGGATATGAGGTTTGGAGAGTACTTATATGTTTACAACATTTTTTAAATAAGCTTGAGTAAATGCATCCTTTTAGTAACCAGGGGTATGTAGTATTGGCTGACTTTTTTTTATATAAGTGGAGCACTTGTGCATTTAAAAAAAGATTTCTAAATCAAAGAGGCTCCTTATACCCAAGTAGGAATGCAGCAACTGTGCATTGAAGTCTTTCACCTGTGATCCTCTGAGAGCAGCATGCTCCGACTTTATGTAATGAAGCAGAGCTGAGTGAGGGCGGTGTATGTTTCACATGTCTATTCAGCAAACACCAGCCTACTGAAGTGACAGTCTCTGTAGTCACACTGTGACCTACTTCTGAGCCAGACACCAGCCTTTCACTCCCTCCACCTCCTTCCTAATGTGTGACCAAACAATACATCAGACCACACAAAGAGCTCACATTCTGGGCTTCACAACTCAGTTTTTTATGTTTTTTATGCCCTGAAGAAGCGGTTAGTAAATATCTTAGTTTAATTTTTTTTAAAAACCCCGTCCTCTTTGTGTTGCCTCAGAGAACAAGAAGGGCAAGAAATGAAATGTGAATAATTGTGAGCATGTTTTAATTGTGAGGATGCTTTGTGACAATGACAAACAAACCAGTTAGCTAGTATTTTTGTATTATTTATAATAATATTACTTAAAAAAGAACATCTGAGTCATTCAGCTCCTCAGTTCTCTTGTATTTCCTTCTGAGATGGATGTGGCATTGTCACAGCCTCCTGTCAATGGATTTCTGAGACGAGCAGAGCTGGCATGTTTCATTTCAACCATCCAAAGGTTACTCATAGTCTGACGCTTTAAAAGTGTTTAATTTAGAAAGATATATATAAAACATTCTTAATTTTGAAATATTTTCCTCATAGAATGTGTTAATGAACCAACAAGTACATTTCTAGTACTTCAGCTTAGATCATGTGATCGTGCCCTGACCTGTAAAGCGCCTCAGAAGCTCAGTGCAGGTTTCTGCCACGGTTTCATCATCGCAGCGCTCCATGTACAGCGCCTCCTGCCCACAGATCCAGCCACTCAGCATATAGCCATAGCGCTCAGGTGGGTAGAGGACATCAAAGCTGCAGATCTTTTTGTACCACAGCTCCTCGGGGTATGCCAGCTGCTCAAGCTGAGCTTCATCCTCCCACACAAACTGGATGCTGTTGCATTCTGGACTCCAGAAGGGCTCTTCAAACTCTAAGAATATCTTGTTGGTGGTGCTGATGCCCAGCTTCTCGATGGCGAGCACTTTGTCCTTGGGAAGCGATGGGGAAAACATGGCCTCGTGGTTCTGCTTCAGCACACCGAGGGATGCTGTTACTATCACATGGTCAGCCGTTATCCACTCCTCATCCTCACACTCCACGCAAACAGGGCGGCCCAAGCTGGGGGGCTCTTCACGAGGTTGGTCGCCGTAGTTGTTATCATTGTGATTGTTGTGGCTATTCTTAGCAATGACCTCTTGATGCTGGGCTGAGTAGTTCCAGTGAATGTGGCGCACTGGTTTGCCAAGACAGATGGTATGGGATGGAATGTCTTGGGCCAGGAGCTCCACGATCTTCATGAAACCTTCAGGAATGACATAATGTGCACCAGGGATCTCTGTCCACTCTCCAAACTCACTCAGAGATACTTCATCCATGCTGGGAGAGCTACTTTCACAGCTTTCCACCTGAAACAGTGCACCACATGGACAAACGCATTCAGATGAGGAGGCAACACTGCAGTTAATATGAAAAGTGGAGAACACAAACTCGATTGCTCTTGTTCAAACAGCCCATGACAACTGATTGCACGTCTTTTCTTAATATTTATTGGACTGCAGTTCTATAGCAATTACCAGAACATTCTGTTCTGTTTGTATGGCAACAGGGCGGGTTTATACAAGCTGTGGACGCTCTCAGATTAGAACAGTTCTGACAAAATGTGGTGTATCTGGTTCAATAGGTAATTAGTCATTGTAGCTTAAGTGTGACGTGACTTGTCCCCTGTGTATTTTGCAACATCCTTTGTTTCCTGTGTCAATGTGTGGGTGGAAGTACACAACGGAAAATATGAGGGAGACTATGTAGGATATGAACATATAGTGACACATTTTAGCAACTATGGTAATACTATTGTAGAAATTTCATCGGTTTTGAACTATTTTGCTTTTTTCAGCTATTTCAAAACTTAGATTTGTACAATATCTGATACTGTTTTCCTAAAGTTTGTTTAACCCTATTTAACTATTTGTATCATATTTGATACAAGTATTTCTGAGACCCCTATCTCATTAGCATGATCCAAGCTTTTCTTAAAAACCCATTGTATATAATTTTGTCCATGTTTCCTGTCCTGTAGTCCTGCATCATTCCAATGGGGGCAGTGGAAGGGCTTTCCCTGATTATTTCAAAACGGCCACTTACATGAAATCTCAAAAACACTTTTGGCAGTAAAGGTTTTGCTTATCTTCAAAGCATTAAAGGGAGAATACCTCATCTATTCTTATTAATTTTAAATGACATTTTGTTTTATTGAAAAAATGCAAACATTTCTTGATAAGTAATGCTTTATAACACAGTTATACAGTATGTGTGGATCAAATTTAAGACAGTATACAATAAGGTGTTTTCTTTTTTTCCCCCTGAACTCTCATGTTGATATTTTTGCATCTTAAACTAACATTACAAATCACTCAACTTTTCATAATTTATCCTGTCTATATCTAATTAAAAATGGTACTGCACATTTTTTGCATGGATTTCATCAAAAGATTTAAAAAAAAATGTTCTGTCAATTCTTTGATGGAGCTGGCTTTACAGAATTAAAAAAATGTTTAAAAAGTCCACTTTTTTTCCATTATTCATCAGTCTAGAAATCATTTTTGTTTTAGAATAAGTTGAAAACAGGATAACTGTCCTAAAGCTCCGACAAAATAATGTATTTGAAAGATGGCATTTCTTTGTCGTTCTGCAAAAGTACTTCTCAAGTTGATGTCAAACACAATACATACAGGGAAAATAACACAGAGAACACAAACACACACCTTGAGGTACTGCTGAAGCATTGACAATTTGAGCTTCTTGATAATCTCAGCGTCATCTGGATCCACCATGATCTTTTTGCGCACAACATCTCGAGTAAAAACGCCAACGCTGTTCTGGCTCTCAGCACAAACCGGCTTCCCATTTTGGAAAAACTCTTGAGTCAGCTCGTACACCTAAAAAAGAACAAAATAAAACACAAACAGTTAAGGGTGAAGGGGTAAAAAAATAAGTAGAAGGAAGAAGTGTATGAAAACAAAACAATGATGAATGCACCATAAGACTGCAATGCATCAGCATGTTTCAAGTGAAAACAGCTCACTGTTAAATTCATGTTCCATAAACAGTTCATGTTAGACATCTTATATATATATATATATATATTTAGATGCTGCCTTAGATTTTCTATATGAAAAATTATTTCAAGTTACATGTATGATTTACATAAATGATAAGAAACATTTGTAATCTTTTGCAATGACCAAATACATCACATACAGTTTGCATATCTCTGTGCTCACACAAACTGTGATCTAAGATCAAAGTCTGCATGATTGCCTTTCTCTGTGTGTAATGGTTGTGTGTTCTGACCTCATTGTACAGGTCACTGAACTCCTCCACCAGGTCCTTGGGAATCCTTTTGCCTGCGTTGGTCTGGTAGTGGGCCACGCCGTTCTTGGCGTACAGGCTGATGCGGCCCACGCTCCTTTCTCCATCTGTGGTGTGCTCCAGCAGTCCATTTTCCTCTGCCAGGTGATACACTGGGTTACCGTTGGCACCATGGATCCAGGTAGCTCCGAGTTCCAAGGTTGTTCCTCCTGAATAATTAAAAAAATACTTGTATTAAAGTTCTCCAATTCTAGACACTTGCGCATTTAAAAAATGCAGCGGTTATTCAAATTTTTGACCGTGCATTTCAAATAACAAGCTTAAGAAAAAGTGTTGATGTATGAACAAAGGTTATAAATAAAACTTGTTTAAAATTAGATTACATGTTTCAATTCATAACTGAACTCTATTTTGGCTACACAGCCAACAAACTTGACAGTGACACTCATATTACTCTTGAGGTTATCTGCTGATAGTGTTTTTTAAGCAAATTCACATTTTTTCCAAATCAGGTTTTGCTTATAGCAAACAGACTTCGTAAAATAGAGGCTCTCTCCTATTTTCCAAGATCTAGTGTTATTTTACATCCAAATTTGTGCTTTATTCAACCCATAATTATAACATTAGGTTTTCTTGTAACCAGTTGAACATCAAATTTGTCATTTAGCACAGACATTTAGTTAGGAAATAGGTTTATCGCTCTAAATCTTCTTAAAGCCTATTGTGAGATGATAGGACACTTGACACTTTGCTAAATTTAGCTGAGGATCATATATTCTGAAGACCTTTGCCCCAAGGTGTCAAATTCATCCCATAAATGTCATATGATTTGAAATAATAGGAAGGAAAGCACAGTTTTCCCTGAGGTTTTGCTTATGGAAAATGCTATGTAGAGTTTTTGCCCAGTCAGTGCGTCATTGCTTTTATTGAGTCACAATTGAAGTAAAAGGTTAAAAAAAAAAAATAGAAAAAACAAGAAAGCATTCTCTGACCGTGATGAACACTCTGAACTCTCCCACCAATACGGTCTGATGCCTCTAAGACAGTGACATCCGTGAAGCCGTTTTCTAGTAGGAACTTAGTTGCAGCAAGGCCAGCCAAGCCGGCACCAATCACTACTATTCGAGGCTGTCGATGAGGGTGTAGGCCACTACTAAGAGGATCATCAGTGCTGTCTGAGGAAATTTCACAACTTTGCATGCCGTCCAAGCTTCTCTTCAATGGAGTCTGAAACAGATAAATTGCATATTATTTCATTAAAACAAACACAAACACAAAGTACAGCAGGTTATAAACAAGATTTTGCAGTTTTATTTGAAGTCTTCCCAGATAAAGAATACTAGAAAGCTACAGCTATTTCAAAAATAGGTGAGGTCTTGTGCACACAACAAAGAGTACAAAACTTGCAATTTGGGATAAAAATCAAACAGCAGGATTTTTGACACTTTAAAAAAGTGGAAAATATCTCTGAAAATAAAGCAGCCTTTCAAACCTTCTGTCTAAATATAGCTGGTAAGAACACCAGTCACAGTGAAGAACGACCTCGATTAGACTTTTCAACACCAGAAATGAAAAAGAAATGCAAGTTCACATTTTCAAACTGGACCAAACTAAACAAACAACTTTTAATCTTCCTTTAGCTGGATACACAATCCTTTAAATCTCACCACATTTCTGCCAAAACTCCTGCTTTTTCACTCGCATTACTTCACCTTATTAGAGTTGTGCTGCTAATTAAAATCTTTCTTTTTTTTAATTTTTTTTTACAGCTGAACCACGCTGCTTTATTGGTATTCTGTTTACTACAACCCACATTTACAGCTGAGTTTATGATTGTAATTAACCAGCATTGGGGCTTAGTTTCCATCACGTGTGTACACTGGTCTGTCTACTGGTTTTGTATTACCGTTTAATAATGGGAAGGGCTAAATTAGATGGGCAAAAGAGAACCCTGTTATTTCTGTTGAAGAACAGACTACAACACTAAAAAAAGAGGAATTGTTGTTATAGACTCTTGAATTCAAGTGAATTTATCTCAGTAAGAGTGGAGAAAAGAGAACTCAGTCTTGTAATTTTAACATAAAGCTGATTGCTGAGTCAAAGGACATCTGTGTGGGGCAATAACACATCCAGACGTAATATAACTTAGTAGTATTTATATTGTTTGCGCTGCTGTTCGAACATTTGAAATGAAAGCAGTCAGTTTAAGAAGAAATCCATCTGTGTCCTGCTGCGTATGCTCAACTCCCTGCTTTGTTACCACAGCAACCCTGGAGACAGGGCAGCAGATTATAGTACTATGTAGAAGGCACATACGGACTTTCCCTCATGGCATTACTGATATTGGATCTGTTATTTTATTATCAAAGAATCACTATGTTAATGCTTTGAGGAGTAAAATACACACAACATGATAGGAACTCTTCTGATTCCGAAAAGTACATATTATTGTAATTGGTTTGTAAAAACCTTTGTTCTCCGTATTACCTGAGGGAGTGGTGATTCCAGGCATAAATCCATCAGGTGGTTTAATTGATGCTGTCAATTTTCATGACTAAGCTCTGAGATCAAACCCACAACCTGCTAGTCTCAGGACAAACCCTTTCCCCACTAGGCCACTGAGCTGGTTTAAACTTGTCAGAGCTGATGAGTCAGCTTGATGAATCATCTGAGCATCCAACAGCTGACAAGAGTCTTACGACAAACACCGCAAAAAATGGGAACAGGTTTACCAAAGTGACTGTGACACAAACATGAGGACAAAGGGGGTTTACAGTAAATCTGTGTATGCTCGTGATTGACTGCTGACGTCAAAAGCAAATGTGGGTCAAACCTGTTAATCTACAAGTGTCAACATCCTCTGACAGCGTGAGCATCATCCCGGATATGGGTCAAGCATCTCTATCAAAAGTGGGGAAAAAGCCTAAAAAATGATCATGAGATTGTGTTGTGTCCTTAAAATGTGACTTTGATGCGCACCTCACTGTATTTTAAGTGTTTATGTGATTGTAGGAAGTCGTCGTGGAGAGATTTTCCTTGTCATTTTTGGTGGGTAATGTTTTTAAATTGAATACTTTAACCAAAAGGAAGTTGTTTTATACATATTCTGTCATAAATGAGCATAATCTATTTGTGTTGTGAAGAATGAACTTAAGAAACAGCTTTGAACTCACAGGTACTGAAACCACCGCTTTCTGCTGAGTCTTGTCTGTGTTTAAAGGAATAAAACGTTTCAGTTCCACTTCTGTAAGTTTCTTTTAAGCTGACATGGCCACATCTGCTTTCACCCAGTCCATCAATGCACAGAAAACATCAGCTAGACTCCAGCATTACTAAAGGACTCCTTCTTTGACTACAAAGACTGATTACAAATGGGATAATGCTGCATTTTGTGTTTTTGGAACACTAGTATACTGCTCCATAAATCACTTGAAAGATCAGGACCGTATCATTTATTTAAAAAGAAAAAGCTGGGGTATAATTTTTGTCGGATGGGAGTTTTTGATTTAGTCTGTGATCTCTAATTATATGTAATCTGACTGCACTACTAGTTTGGATTTTTTTGACTGGTTCCGCATGCAATTAGTGGCGTCATGTAGTTGATTTCACGTGGCAGTTTCCACTGTGACTGCTGCTCTTTTATTTTACATCTGTTACAGATGATCATGTCTGGATGGTGCTGATTTGAGGCTAGAAATAACACAAAACTAGGAGAAAGTGTGCAAGTCTCTTCTTGACAAACATTGCTTCATTGCTGTGCGTGTGTAAGCAAGTCTGAATGTTGGATTGTGGCTTATTTTTATCAATTTTCACAAACCTTCCATGATACCAAAGAAATCTTGAGAACATATATAAAGAAAAAGAGAATTTCTGTATTCAAATCATTGCTCTGAGCTCTCAGCAACGGGGACGGGAAGGGTGACGGGGTTGCTCCCACTCAGGGACACATTTCTAAGCAATGTCCTAAAAAACAACAGTTTTTTTTTTCTTTTGGCTTAAAAGTGACAATCTAAAAAAAACACTGTGAATGGTTTGAAAAACAGATCAGAAGATGATTGGAGTGGGGCTTTAAGTGGACACACTTGTTTTCTATAAAAAGTTATATGGTTTACTTCTTATCTTATCAGACAACTAACTACTAAATAGGAAACTGAAGAAGTTAGTCACTTTCGCAAGAGATTTTAAAAGATATTACACACCTTGTTCAAAAGTCTAGGTGAGGCAAAATGCTTTTCTCATCACAGAAACAAGGTGACCAAGTAGGCTTAGATTTTAAAGTAAATAAATTAAACATTTTTTGCATTTTTTGTCAAGAAAGAATCTCAAAGTGCTTAACAAATTAGGTCAAAACCACATCAATACCTGGATAAAACAAGAAATAAATTGTATATGAGATAAAAAATGTAAAATTACAAAATCTTGCCAACATAACCCATGTTTGGCTGAAAGGCTGCTTGAATAAAAAAGATCACCAGACCTGTTTTGCTTCTCAGGAAATTAAAAGAAGGTCAGGAGATTGTGTTGCAGTGCTGCAATGCAGGACATTTCCATGTGGAAATCACTACAGATGTCCTCTTTATGAACCATTAGAAGATAAGCGCTTGTGTTATTGAAAAATCTGTTTTAAATAGGCCTCTAGTGTTTTACTTGAACTGTCTCAATAAAGACAGAGAGAAGTTCAAATCTACAATATTTTGAATCCGCAGAGTCTGTTTGAAACTTCCTGGTTGTTTTCTCAAATATAAAAAGTGATCACTCCAACTTTTTTTTTCCAGAGTCACAGATTATTGTTTGGGCGGCTCCTGGTTAGAGGAAAGTAAACTGAGGCGAGGGGTTACTGGCCTAGATATTGCAATCTACACAACAATGCCGACTAGATTGAGGTTGTTTGCTGCCCCAGGTGCTGCAGCAACTCACTTTAAGGTTTTAAATTTCTAAGTTTCAGAGAAAAATACCAAGTCATGCTGATTAGTCTTTTAAATGTGCTTATTCTATACATTCCTTTTATTTTATGTATTTCTGCACATGACCAGATAATAATGTGGCTGCAGATAACAAAAAATATGACGTTTATGTCCATTTTTAAAAAAATCGATGTTGTAAGATCATTTAAAGGAAGTCTTGTGAACCCAAACTCTTTCACACTGAGTAAGGCGAAATCAACAAAACCTGATCTTCAGCTGTAAAAAATTTTCAACATTTTCCTTGTAAAAAAATAAAAAGAAAACTCAATCTGTGAACACTAAAAAAAAACAAAATATACATTTTATCAAACATAAATAAAAAAAAAACAACATAAAAGGTGCAATTTCTTTTTTTATTAAAAGTTTCCACATTAGGCTGACTGAATGCTATACCTTGAATTAATAACAAGGCAACCACAGCGTGGTCGCTGGTTTGGTTGCTCGCTGTTTCCTGCCCTGCAGCAAAAAAAGGAGCTGATGTCATCAACTAGAGTTTTTGGTGGTTAAAACTTAGAACGTATAACAGACTCTGAACCACTTTGATGGAAAAAAGTATTCCGATGACCAGATGAGCCCCTTTTTCTCTGAGCTTCAACTGTGGACCGGTCTTTCCAGCTGTATTTACACTCAGATTTGCATTTCCTCCATCAGTCCCATGAGAGAAGTAGCATAAAAACAGACTTCGCTAGAGTGTTAGATTAATTGTTCCAAAGTACAGTCTTAGAGATTTGTGCCAAAGGCCAGACATTCCACACTTCTCTTCCCAGCTCTGGTTTTCCAAAGCTGAGGTGATGGAGTGGAAGGGCCACAGGGCGGCATGCACACTTCACCCTGAACCCTTGCTGTTAATTCTATAGCTGCAGATAAAAGCATAAACCAACATCAAAAGATGACAAAAAAAAAAAGAAATACCCAGCTTCCTGCAGCAGAACTCACTTAAAAATAGATACCAGATCAAATTACCAAATAGACATCAGTGTTTAATCTATAAAGTAGAGGAAAGCATAAATATATGTTAAGCACATTTCTTTTTTATTTGTAATAATCCATCTATTCATTATATATGTAGCTGGAGCTTAGCTGAACAATCAGCTGATAAGAGGAGGGATGAGAAATGAGAAGATGCCCTCCTTTAGAGGCACAAACTGGGAAGAAACCTCTTTAGAAAATTTCAGAATAAAAGCATGCAAAGGAAATGAGTTTTAAGTCAGTCTGAGTGCGGAAAGTTGAGGGAAACAGCTGGTGTGAAAATCAGCTGTGTGGCAGCGGTCTGCCACGTATTAGTGGCAGCAGACAGCTGTAGGACTCAAAACTAAGTGAAAGTGTAACACTAAAAACATATCTATTGAGAACTAATAAAAACAAATGCATCTTAATATGGAAACACAATAATACAAATATATGAGAAAACGGCTTCAAATAACACATTTGTGTAACACTTGATTTTCTTCCTCCTCTTTCAACCACATACGATGTCTTTGTGAGTCATTTCAACACAAACACCTGTGTAACATTTATGACATTGTGTGCCGAAACGCTCACTATCGACTTACACTCACGTCACAGCAGTATAACAGAGGTTTCATCGAAACGAAGCCTCGCACTCCCGGTTTGTTCTCATCGTAAACAAGGCTCGGACAGAAACCGTTACCTGACTCTCTTGGTCTTCAGTTTTAGAGCAAACAATGTTCCGTTCCGCTTTCCTTTGTGCCGCTTCTCCCCTCCTCAGACCGGCACCGCTTTGTATTTATGCCTGGAAACCAGAAGCAGCCAGTTTTCTGAGGCCGCTGCCTCCTCGTGAATTAAACATGAGATGCGATGACGACAGAGACCAGCCCACAGCCGAGCCCGCCGTCACGGGCACGCCGCCAGCTGCCAAAACACACAGGGGCACGTGCTCACCTTCATCCCCAAAGACAAGAGCATCGAAGCTATCCGGACAAGTCCCATGTTTGCTTTTTGTTCTTTGTTTCCACTCTCCAAAAAGATGAGAAAAGGCAGAAAAAAACTGTTTTTTTTTCTCAAAAAGTCAAAGCTAATCCTATATTTGATCATTTTTTGTTTTACATGTATCATTATTTTTGCACATTTCATAGTTAGAATATAAACAGAATGAAATAATCCAAACATGATTTAAATATGTGTTCATAATGTTATATAGCTGATATATATAGGCTTTTTTCTGCTTTGACTTGTTCAAAATTGTATTAATAACACATCTTTTTTTTTAAATGAATCATTACTTTATTTAGGGTTATAAGGGGCGATGTAATGTTCACTGAATAATCACAAATATGGATGTGTCATTGATTTTAGATCTGACCTGCAAGTTTCTTTACTTAATCAGCAATGTGTAATTATGAGCATTGGATTAATGTGATAACGTGTTCTGGTGATAATCAACCAGTATCTGTTACATGAATGGAGATCATTGTCTGTATATGAGAACTGGATTGAGTGAGTGTGGCATCACCTATTGAAAATGACTTACTTCCATTTCCAAAGAAACTAAGTTGATTGAGTCGTAATTTTTCCAGACTTTTTCGCTATTTAAAACATCACCGTGTTAGAACCAAAGGTCGTCCGTCAGTCAGCAGTGATTTATCCGAGTCCGTCTGCCAACAATTCTATGGCAGCCAATCTGACCAATCAGGAGTGAGCTTGTTGGAGCGCCACACACCTACCACTTGAAATCAGCCTCGGCCGAATATGTCCTTCAAATGTTTTAAAACGTTTGACGTGAGACCAGCTACGTTTATTGAGGCATCTGATTGGCTAGTTTATAAATGGAAAAATGCACTAAAAAAATAAACTACTGTTAAAAAAAATCTGAATTAGCAAGAACATATTCTTTAAAAAAAAAAAGGTAGCAGAGCAGGAATGGTTATTCTGAAAGTACAATGACTGAGTAATAGCCATTTATTTGTCAGAAGAAGTCTATGGGATTTCAGTGCTTAGGACCAGCAGGTATTACATGTCTGTTACATTAAGTGTGAATTTTATTAATGTTAATTAAAACTTTGTAATAATCAATATATATATATATATATATCAGAAATATCAAATAAGACATATCACAAAAGGGGAGGAGTTATATACATTTGCTTCTTCCCATTTCCTTTTAAACAACAAATCAACCTCTACATTACTTTATTTGATAATTAGTATCCTTAAATTGTCCTAGGTCAAATGTGTGTTTACTGTATGCATAACTACAACTATGTATTTCTATTATTACAAGTAATTACACTGTCATGAAGATGACATTGTCTTCTTTCATCTTCGTTGATATATATATTTTTTATTTTCTAATCAATGCATTACTTAACATCTGAAATGGGTTTGATATATGTGTAAATCCATAATTTGCAATGCTTGAAAGAAACCAGTCAAATCAAGTGTGTTTTGGGGAAAAGTCACATCGTAAACCAAATCTCAACAAACATTCCCTTCTAGCTTCTTTTAGTACAATATAATGCTGTACATTTTCAAGTGAGACCGGAAACAGACATTGGAAATTGTCTAAGGTGGGATGACTTTACCATCGGCATGTAACTAAATCCAATGTAAAACCTTTTAGCTATGCTGTCAAGAGCTAAAAGAAAAACAAAAGCTAACAAGATGCCTGCTCTGCTTTTAAAGCAAGGTTAACTCAAAATTAATAAATCCCATTTGAAATGGATATTTCAAACGCCTTTTTCTTTGTACAAAAAATTGTTGTAATCACAAGGGGGACAATCCAGTGCTTTCGTGTGTTTATCCCAAGTAAATGGGTAAATGCAGAGGGTCATGTCAGGAAGGTCACCTGACACAAAACAAATGCCAGATTAAACATTTGCATCACATACTGAACTTTCTTGGAAAAATCTGTTGGTCAAGTCAACAGTGATCACCAAGCTGTTGATCTACAGGGTACACATAGAAATTGGATAACTGTTGGAGAAGAAGGGGAAAGGAGGAAGGCATCTTGGTGGACGAAGAAAAGCAAGAATGTGGCAAAATGGGAACTTTGAACATAGAAACTTTGACAGAGAACACTAGAGGGTTGGCTAACAGGAGGGAAATGGATCAGGTGATTCAGAATTCCCAGAGAAAGGAAAATGGTGGAAAGTGTGGGTGAATTTGACAGACTTGGAAGGAAGGAAAACAGAGGTGAAAAGGAAGTTATGGAGGATGGTTATTTTTTTTGACAGAAAAGCAAAAGGACAGATGGTGGTGGAGTTTAATAAAAGAATGAACATCTCAGCGGTGAAGACATTTATCAAGAAAAGAGAAGAGCAAAGGGTGATGTGTACGAATGGAGGGAGGAACAGGCTCACAAGTTGATTGCATCTTGAAAAGGTAATATAAAAGAGATCAACAACTCAAAGTTGTAGATGGGGAGAGTTTAGCCAGACAGCATAGTGGTGGGGGGGTCAACGCTACTGCTGACACTGCTAAAGTGATCAGGGAGACTGAGAGGAAGGTACATGGTGTTTCATCTGGAATGAGAAAAGCAGATAAGAAGACTTGTTGGTGGAATCCAGACATTCAGGAGGCTCTTTAAGAAAACCAACACGTTTTGAATAAAGAAATACTCCGAAACACAGTTTGAATCTTAAATTCTTTCATAAATGACATCCATCATCAGAAAAAAAGCTACAAGAACATGTTCAGAAGACCAAACAATCATTTTCATTGGAGTGGGTCTTTAAGGTGATCGACAGGGATGAAAAGGTGTTGACAGGTTCTACAAGTATAACGGAAAGATTGAAGGAGAACTTAATGTTAGGGAGCACAGACAAGAAGTGGCTGCTATGGAGCAGGACGTCGTAAAGATAAGGAAAAAGTGAGTACGATTTTTAAGAGGAGGAAGTATGGAAAGGCCTGTGAAGATTTTGTTGAGGGGACGTGGCGGTACAGTTTCTGGCTGGGTTGGTTAACAACATCTTGGAGAGTGAGAGGATGCCTGATGAATAAAGAAGTAAACTTGTGTTCATTTTTAAGAACAAGGGAAAAGGCCAGAGTGGTGGAAACTACAGACAAAACAAATCTGATTCACATGTTTTTCATTTCAAACAGTTAATTTTAAGAAGGACCTCTAATAACTTTTTTAAAATACATTCTTATTTCCTGACTTTGCAATCAAGATTAACAGCCATGGTGTAATCAAATTACTATGAACAAAAGATCTTAAGTTTAAAAAAGTACCACCCTTTAGAAACACACGCAGAAAAACACTGTGCCTGGGGACAATTAGTTAAATGTTTCTGAGCAGAAAGCTGTTTGTCTTGGTCATTTGACCTTTTGCTAACTTCAGTTTACAGATTCACCCACCCTTGAGTCAAAGGGAAGTTCCGTGGATGATATGGGAGTGTGGGGCGCTTCTTGAATGTCTGTTTTTCCTGTGAGATGGGCCAATAACCACCAATGACGTCCGTGTAGTAGGTTGCCTCCCTTCCTGTTCTGTCCAATGTCTGAGGCTTTGTTCAAACTAAGGAAGTTTGTCCTGAAATTGCTTTTATAACTACAAACAGAACACAATACAGCCTTAGATTAAATTAAATTAAAGGGCAGGACCTTCATATGATTTTAAAAGTAATAATTTTTAAATACATATAAGAGGAAAATACTTTTAGGAGTAAAGTTCGTTTAAGAAGCTGTTGAGCTGGTAATTGCAGTGATAGAATAAAAACGTTTGGAGGAAGCAGTGTGATGATATGGGAGGGCTGAAAAACAGCGCCAGGTGTAGGTGTATGGTTCTTTCACACAAAACTAAAACTTCAGTTTGTTAAATAAGCTGTAAAATGTCTTGTTTCCTCAAACTCTATTTAATTTACAGAACAGAGGAACTGTCTCACAGTAGGTGTGGTTTCCCTGCGTGGCTTTTTTTTTTTTTTTTGGCTATAAGTTGTTTACGGGGTCTTTTATCAGTTCAAGGTCAACACCTCTATTCCACAGTGAGGAGATGAACCTGCACAAGATAAGAAAAAGTGTAATCTCCTGCATTTTACTCCTACTAACAACTTTAGTCACTCAGACTGAGTTTCTTGAGATTAATGAGACATTAAAAAGGTGAAAGTGAAATCCTTAAAGAAAGTGACCTCAATTAAGTTTACAGTTAAAGATAGGAAATGTCATAGTCTTATTTGTTTTTAGAATATGTCAATCAAATCCCCAAAACATGGTGCTTTGCCAGTAAAAAGCCAAACAATGTCTGTAGTTTGGTCTTCAGGACTGTTGTTTGTAGAGATCCCAATGACAATTCCCAACAACTGATCCACTGTTACCAGAAACATGACCCCCTGGAAACCTTGGATGAGGTTTTTTGATGTGAACAAACTGTGCAATAGTCTGAACATTTTAAAAGAAACGAGTCAAAACAAGTTTCCAGAAAGTGAGCAACTTCATATCCACATAGATTTCAGTCATGAACTGTAAACGTAACTACTAACCATCTATAGTTTTGTATTAAATATGTTGTGCTGTGTGCAGATAATTGGTTTTAAGATGTAATTAAATTTCAATTTACATGTGTGATGCAAATGAAAATAAGTTTTGTTTTAGCCACTTTGATACATTTATAATTGAGCTTTTTAATGAAGCTCTGTTGGTGAGCTGTAGAAATTTGCATAACAAGCTAGCCATAACAACTTTTGAGTTTTTTTCACACAAAAATAGATTAAGAAGACCTTCTTATAGAGTGCAAAAAAGTTCATTTCACTGTAGAAAGAGCATATTAAAGCTCAATTTCTCTCAACCTACAAAAGTTCTTTGGCTGTGTCTGCAAACCTGGTGGGGAAAAAGAGTTTTCGGTGAAATCTCATTTATGTCTGAACTCAGAAATCTACCTAAATCTAAAGAGCCCAGTCGAGTTCAAAAGTTCCAACACTTTTGCGCATTGACTGTGAAGAGGCACTCCAATAAAAAATTGTGTTTTTGGTGAGTTGAACTTTTTTTTGTGACATTTTTCTCATAGTACAGGACATATATAGAGAGGAAATTAGGAAAAAAATGAATTTCTTAGTATTTGTTTATTTAAATTGTTGTGAAAAAAAGGTGGTTTGATGAAGCCTGTAGCAGTGATGTAAGCATTACAATCGGTGGGCCATAACCTTCTTTCTCTGCTCCATTCTGATGCATCCACTTGCAGACAAATAGATCCATTTATATCTTTGTTTTCCTCATCCGAGCTGGAATTTAGTTAAAACTGTGCGGCTGGATAGGTCCAGTATTGCTCCCCAGTTTTTTTGTACTGGCAATGTTAGGCCTGGGTTGTGAGGGGCTATAAGCTAGCAGGAGAGAGTGTAAACAAAGAGGTGATGGGAAATAAGAGCAGGTTTATTTTGCACTGAGAGTCCTTCCCACAACTCAGAAGTGAATTTTAATGAACTACTACTGTTATTCAGAAACTGTATCAGTTCAGCAAAAACTTAGCATAACTGTCAAGAGGAAGACGTAATGCTTGACTGTTGAACTGAGCTTAATTGAGCTCTTTATGGAATTCAGCACAGATACCTGTTGTTTCAGCTGAGGTGATGTGATCGGCAAGTTAACATTATCTGCATAATTTAAGTCCGGAGAAATGCTGGCGTGGGATTGATGAGGCCGTTGGGTCGTGAGAAAGGCCTCTCTGTTAGTGGCTCCACCAGGACACAGAGAGCGCACATTGTGTGCCCAGCCAGCTCTGGGTTACTGTATTGTCCATCGTTTTGCACACCTCCCTCTCATTCTGCTGCCCAGCCACGGACCACAAAAGGGGAAGAAAGTGGCTTTTCATGGATGGGTCAGTCGGTGCATGCACACGACTATGTGCATCCACTGACTTTCTCCCCCAACGACGAGAGGAGCAAGTCAGTCAGCTGCAACTGCCTTGAATGAGCTCAATCCGTTTCTCAGCCGAAAGAAATATTTCCTATAAAATATGGAAGAAATCTGACCAACATGAAATAATGAAAATGGAAAGCCTAATGTTAGCTTCCTTATTTTTAGCCATGTATAAAATATGCTACCGGTAAATGTTAAATGTGTGCAATTTTAATGCAGTAGCTTCAAACAGCACTTACTTTACACTGGTTTCTACAAATAATAAAAATGGTAACTAAAAAAACTACATTTTGGTTCCTAATGGAGTTACAGATGCTTCATTGTAAAATGCTTAAAAACGCGTCGATAACCTCCACACTCTCACTTTTCATTTTGCCAAGACTCTGCTGTGAATACATTGATTTTTTTCTGGGAATGGACATTTAGTTGTGATGGCACATAGTGTGTTGGAATCATAATGTGTGTATTTTCTGGAGCAGTCATTTACAAACTTGAGAGATTTCTTTGAAATAAAAAGGTTCAACATTTTGAGAAAAATTTGGAATTTGTAAGAAAGAACAAAGAAAACGCAGTAAACATACTTAACATGCAATATAAATGAATATGGCTAAAGACAGAGTCCCGTCTGACTAAAAGCTAAAAGGAAAACTTTGCTTTTTATTGAATTCTGAACTCTTTGACACCAATAGGGACATGAGGATTAATTCATCTCACTAAAATGTAACAATTTAACATGAACTCATGTTTTTACAAGGCACAGCAATTGTTAAAGGCATACATTTAAGAAATATTGATTCTGCATCAAAGCAGCATAAATCTGCAGACATCAGCTGATTATGAGGATGGCGACCTTTGCTTTGGTTGCTTTTCAGCTGTTTTCCTGTAATGTTCTGTTTCAGGCTTGTTTTCCTCCTGTCACAATCTTACCTGGTTTCATTTGCTAATTATTCACAGCTGTCTCTATCTAATTTTATCATTTTCGATGTATTGCATGTCTGGTTTTCAGTTCCACTTCACTTCATCTGTCCTTTTTTTTCTCTCTTGTTTAAAAGATTTCTTCAGATTAAAGTTCACTGAGGTTTTGTGCTCCTGTCATTAAGATCGGCCTCCTATATTATTGCAATTGCATTGGATAAAACAGTTTGACACAGATCAGATTTAATGCCTTTTTTTGATGGACATCAACAATTTAAAAGGTTGCTATAAACCCCTTTGTAAGAACCCAATTTCAAATAATTTTATTCTATTGTAAAAGCGTTCCCAGTTGTCTTTTATTTCTGATGAAGTTGTTCTAAGCCAACATTTTTAAAAAAACTGTGTTGTTTTCTAGGACATAGTTTCTGCAGAGCGGCAGCAGTTTCTTACAAATTCAACCCTGAGCTGTGGGCAAACTGTCTCCCAATAGTTTACAGGCTCTCACAACCCCAACCTAGCATTGCCATTCCAACAAAAATGGGAAGCAATGTTGGAACTATCCAGCTGTACAGAGTTTTCAGCCAGATTCCAGCTCAGACAATAAGGAGATGTATGGATCTATCTGTGTACAAGTGGATGCATCAGAATGGAGTGGAGCAGGGAATGTTTGGCCCAATTGTATTTTCTTTGTTACAAATAATCTCATCTGCCCATGATACACAGCGGTTTGAATAAAACAATACTCAGAAATGCAATTTTAAGCTCAATTTGTATTTATATATGTCTTTCATCAACAGAAAAATGGCACAAGAACATGTAAAAAGCACCAAAAACCCAATATTTATCTGAGTGGGTCTTTAAGTTCATTCCACATATTAGAAAACAACAGTAATCTCTCTGTCAAGCTTCTGTTATTTATGTGTGTGGAAGGAAATTCACCTAAACAGATTCGTTGTGTAATTTATTTTTTAAAAAACTAATGCAAGGTCATGAAGGCTGTGAGAGCTTGAAAACTTTCCTAAGTTTTTAGGGCATTCCCTAATGATGATGCTGCCACCCCCAAAATCCTGTTGCGTTTAATTTTGTTTACAACAAAACAATTTGACTTTTAAGGATACAGCTACAAATTGAAATCATTTTGTTTTTAGCCAGCATTACTAATAAATTGTTTTTGCTTGAGATATGGAGCTGGATTTTACATGAGATCTTGTTCATTTTTCATACTGAGGACTTCTTTCTGAACAGCTCATTGGCTGTGTAGCTCATGCAGCTCATGTACATTTGTAGTTTTTTTTAACAGATCAACAGGGGACACATTAAAGAATTGGAAATTATTAAGATTATTATATTGTATGCCCACAGACATTGTCATGTAGAAAAATATTGTTTAAAACTACAAATATTTTCTTTGATATGGGACAGAAAAGATTTAATATATTATAATATATAGACTTGTATTTTTTGCAAACGCTACATAAACACATGGTAATATGTGTTCAGTGCTTTTGAATGGAACATTTTTGGTTGACTGCTTGAGAAAAATGTCACCACCTTTACTAAAAAAGCAAGGTGAACACGTTTAAATGCTAATGAGAGCAAGTGGAGCTCATTGCAATGCTTGAAAGCTTTTATAGTCAGTTCCAGGTCACGTTTGCCTCTCCTGCCCTTTTGTTTCTGTTGCCTCTGTCTCAGTTTCTCTCTTCTTTGTGTAGACTATCACACCATCAGTTGCGCAACAAGTCTTGGCCGGCGGTCTGTGATGTAACAAGGACCCCCGTTACTGTATTTCAGCCAAATCTGTTCACCCTAGAACTAAAGCTGCAACATTCTCAAACTCTCCAGCTGATCTGTCCACTCACAGGCTGCCCTCTGTCTCATCTGCAAAGTGGCTCATTAAAAGGCAAAGCCATACTTGCTACTTTTTTCCTGATGCAAATTTACAAAAGCAAAAGTCAATTCTGTACTATAGGCATAAACCCAGAATTATGGTTAGCTGTGTTAAAGAATTAATTGTATATATTAGTGAAAATCTTTATGAAATTGATTTACTTTTCAAAAGCATGTAGCTGAAAAAGATAATTATGTGTAATTGTATCTACAAATAGATAAATCCAATGACATTAGGAATAAAATCATGTTTTTCTGTTAACATTGCAGGAATTTCATTGACTGTTTTGGTCCAAAGAGCAGAGACCACTGCATTCAGTTTCACGCACACCGGATAACTTATAAACTTGTAAATATATTATAACGGAATGTTAAGAGCAAAAGAATATGATTTTTTTTTAAATGATGCTGCTTCTAGGGATGATGTGAAATGGGATTATCCCCATACTTTTCTTTTTTTTTAATGACTGTTGTTTGCCTAAAAGTCGAGCGAACATTTTCTTCAAGACAAATACATTTGGTAAACTTTAATTTACAGATTATGCAATATTCTAATTATTCTTTTTTATTATAGCTGTGAAAAATCTTAGGAATTCTCTTATAATTTGGCCCTTTTTTGTTTTAATTAAAATATCAATGTATATTCTACTGCTTTCTGAATCAGGAGAAGATGCAGCAATCATTTGTAGACAGTTTTTGGTTTTCCAGCCTGATGGAGGAAGCAAAAACACTTAGATTGTAAAGTAAAAACGTTGCCATTTACTTTTTCCAAAACAAGTCTTTTTGCCAAAGTTATCCACTTTTAAACATTTTTAAAAAATTGAAAGTGAATGGATTAAAATGCATAACATAGTGATCTAGTAGCACATTCTTCTATCAAATAACACACATAAGCAGAGATTTCAACCACTTGGTTAAATTCTTTGGTTCAATTAAACTCTTTAGATGTTGACACAGACCTGTAGCTCTGTGCATAACTAGGAGCTGATTCTGTCTCATTGTGACCTTACAGAGAAATAGGTGGGCCAACAGTTAAAGCAGTCTAAAGCGTAACCAGAGGCGGAGCCTCCAAACAAGGTTGGAGTTCAGGTGCAACCTGGAGAACAGGTCCAGTCTATACCATTTTAGTAAAGTAGGTTTGTAAAATAAACTCCAGCATACACATTGTAGTATCTAAGATTGAAATGAGTTTCTTGTCTCAAAAGTGTGTGCAGTTTGTGTTCTGTTCATTCACAGAGTTAAGTTTGGCTGTTAGTTGGATTCTAATGAAAGTTATTATAAAAAGAGCTTTTAAACTAAATAAAATGTTGTGATCTAATGTTATAACTAAACACAAATCTCTCTAAATAGAATAAAATAAATCATTAATCATAATCATTTTCCTTTAAGTTTAGAACAAGTTTCACTTTAAAAGATAAAAAGGAGAATTTTAAAGTTGTCATGTAAATTCACACAACCTCTACAGACTGTTTCATTACAGTGTAGACACAACAACGGCGGCAGTCCTAATAAAAGCAGGATGTCTACCTTATCAGAAAAGACGATAAAAGTCATTCCATTTTCATTCCATTTTCATGTCTCTAATGGAAAATAGTTGAAATTTAAATGTATCAGCGTGAAAAAAAACAGTATTAGACAATTGGTCTCACTAAGCAAATTCTCCAGTTTTAATTACAGAAATGAAAAAAGGACAATGAGACGGATGTTAATTGTTCCTGACGTAGGAAGCAGACAAAGATAGATGGGGAGTGGCCTGATAACAAATGAAGTCTTCTGTTTTATCTTTTTCATAGAAGAACAAAGAAATTATGATTAAACTCATATCATGGTTTCCCTTCCTTTAACCCAGAGGTCGTGCTGTGAGGAATGAAAGGTGAATGATAACCTTTTGGACTCAGCTGGGCAGATCTGTAGGTTATTTTAAAAGTTCAGGAAAAGGATGAGTGGCCAACACCCTGTCACAGGCAGTCTGTGACCCAGATCAGCAAACATCTATTTTAAGCACCTTGTCATTAAATAAACTCAACTTTCCCTGACAATCATTTAACCATCCTGCCCATACTTATGAGAAGAAAAACGTGAAAAACGTGCACAAAATATATTTAATGAAACTCGTGTTTTTATTTAGACATTTTGAAGAAGCTAAAGGAAACCTACTCACCCACGTTGGTCTCATGTTTTCATCACAATTGTTTAGTTTTTCTTTTTTAAAATTTATGCAAAACACATTTAGAAATTAGGCTAAAACACTTTTTGTAGTTGTTGATCTGTTTCTGATCATTAAAGTTGTTGTTTAAATTGTGTATTTAACAAAACTGGCTGATTCTAATTGCATTTCAAGGTGTTTCAATTGTGTAATAGAATGATAGAAATACAGTAAACGTGAAAAAGCAAAGCTACTCTTTTGCAACTTTTACTTCCGAAAGTTTTTTTTCCAAAAAAGAAAAAAACTAGCATGTTTGGTAAAGCTGAATGAATGCAATAAACAAAATTAGGACTGAAGTAATTCACGTAAACTACAGATTGGACAAAATGTAAACATTTTCATAATTTTTTTTTTTTTTTGCTTTCTGCAGACTATTGTTGTGTATTTCTTACAGTTAAGCTCAGTTCAAACTTTCAGAAATTCTCACCTGCATCTGGCCCGTGTTTGTTACTGGATACTCTGCCTTGTCACAGGCCAAACTGCTAAGCTTTCCTCAGTGGGAGACCTGGCAGAGCATTGAGACTGTAGACCTCTCCTGTTACAAAACACGCACTGCAGCTGACTGCTGACTCTAAATGTCACGCTGACTGCAGGAGATGCTGACTCTCTCACAAACGCGACATGCAGGATGTCCTTTTAATTTTCAGTCAAAGCAGCTTGCAAACATTGAACAAAGTCTGGACTGTGGCTGATCTGTAACCACAGCAGCAGGAGTTGACTTGTGGTGGAAAGAATGCTGGCCTTTCTGACCCCATGTTAAGCAGGTTTAAAGCTTCAGCAGTGCTAAGACCCACAATGTAATGACATACTGTGCCTTTAAAGAGCATGGGAAAAACTCAAGACAGGGACAGCAGTGCAGGTTTACACATGATCAGATGTATCATGATGCAGTGCATATGTAAATGTATCAAGTGACCCAGAAAAAATAAATCAGAATGACAAATGACAGTAAATAATTCATTACTTGAAACAAACATTCTGATCATTTTTAAACTGAATTTAACAAACATATTGCACCAAAGGTGTCCAGCTATTTGAATAAATGTGTTTATACAAATTTACGTACCAAAGCGGAATGTCAAAAAGCTCAAACTTCTCCTTTTTTTGCAGGTTAAAGATGGTGCCAGTTTCCATTGTGAAGGTACAGATTACTTGATATAAATTAGAATAATACTGACATAATCTGGCATGAATTATGAAATCAACAGATGTGCTACATATTCATTTTGACACTTAATGTCTTTTTTTCAGTAGTAAAAACGTTTACGCAACACCAATAAACTGTATTATAGTAACAGAAAAAAGCTGTCTTACACCAACAAGAGGTTTCATCAACACCGGAAATTTTGAATTTCAATAAAACACAGCAAAGTTATAATCCATGAAATAACTGCAATTGTTTTAAAAATCAGGAACATAAAATCACAAAGAAACATCATGTAATTCTACTTTATAAGTTGATCTGATTTATTTCAAGCATTCAACAAGCAGACAACACAACAAAAAATCACAGGAAGAATAAAACTCATTTCAGACATTTAGAAATGTATTAATTAAAAAAAACAAATTAACTAAAACGTGGTGTTGATGATGTCATCCTTTTAACAATGGAATTACTCCTAATCATAAACAGAGATGTCTGCAGTAATTAACACATTTTGAAAATGTACAATTATAAACTTCTCTGTTTTATTAGACTATTTTTACTTTTTTTATTATTTATTTGGTGTATTTATATGGAAATTCTGTGATTTTAGCAATTTTATTGTGTGAATTCTACTATCAATGTGCTTCAGCCTGTTGGCAAAAATGTAAAAATAAATAAACAAACAAATAAACAACACACTTGGGTCACATTATATGTATTAAATATGATGATTATCAACTAAAGTCAAGTAAAACTTGATTTATTACTGGAAAAGGAGTCTCTGAAGAAATCCCACACATGCACGAGGAGAACATGCAAACTCCACACAGAAAGGTACCCCCTTGGTGGTTCTGTTTCAGGTCCTCCTGCTAGGATCTGAACCGGGATCCTTCCTGCTGTGAGGTAAGAGCACTTACCGTTGTGCCACCATGCAGTCCTCCTCAGAAAAAACCTTTTTTCATAATTTCAGTAAACAATAATATGAATTACTTGTCATGTAATAGATATGTGGTAATCATTTAGATATGTATGTAGATTTTTTTTGCTGGTCATTTCAATGAGTTTACAAAAAACTCAGCAGTCTTTATCTGTAGAAAGAAGCATGTCAGACTAAAAAGAATTACCATCAATGTTTTCCTTCATTAAAAAACTGAAGTCTCCAAAAACTAAAAAATTCAGCTGAGCCTTGAAAGCAACCTTGTCTTCAGTGGCCTTGTGGTAGAGTGTCCGCCCTGGGATGGTGAGTTCTAATCTGCTTGAAATTCTGCATTAAGGGATTGAATTTGGGGGTTAAACCATCAAATGCTTCCACAGCGCAGTTGTCTCTGCAACTTACCGCTCCCCCAGGATATGGGTCAATTGCAGAGAACAAATTCCTCACGCTTAGGCAGCTAATGGAACTTTAACTTTGACTGATATCATTACACAGTGCCATCATGTCTACTTCTTTACATGGGATGCAATCCTGTCACGTATATACCTTCAATTTAAGTTTGATGCTTGCGAGATCAACTCTGAGCTTCTGTGTGGGTCCAGCTAACTGATCCCTTAAGCTTTATCAACTACCTCCTCTAAATATCCGACCTCACCAACGTTCAGAAACCTGGTGTCCAAACTGTCGGTCCATTTGTTCTAAGTCTGACCTCACAGGAAAATAACACCTAAACTGCCTCAGATTTATGAAAATAATGTCCCAGGCTTCTTGACAAAACACATTTTTCTACTATCATATAATGATCTAACTATGAAGTCGAGCCAAAACAAAATAAGTAAAATTGACATTTACTGATGTGTGATGACAAGGGAATTTACAAGGTGAATGCAATTTAATATAGCTACCACTAGAGGGAGGCAAACACACATCAATGCAAACCTGAGCACAGCAAGAACATTTTTCGAAGGACAAGGAAAGGCTTCTCAAGCTGCACGAACGGAAGAAGCAAGTTGGCCCTAGTCAATGGTCCTGTGCTATAAATCTGTTTGAAACCACTGGAACTGATTTTACTCTGTAGAATGTCAGATGTATAGACAACACTGATCATTTTCTGCACAATATACACATGAAACCTCAATGTCTTCAGTCACTTTTCATAAAGTTCAACAGCACTTTAAAACAGTCCCAAATGCAGAGATTACATTCTATAAATCATTTCTACAGATAAAATGCTTTATTTTTGTGACTTGACGAGCTGATACAAAAAGCAGATTTATTCTTAGGGATAATAGCATATTTAAATTGTGATTATATGTTGTTTTGATCTGTGGGGAGACAATGCAGACTCAATAAATTTTCTTGTCATTTCTCAAAATTAGCTGTAAACAGTTTCAGGAAACAAAAACAAAAAAAGAAAAAAAACTCTGAAATTTAGCATGCAAACAGGAACAATGGTGGACTGCTTTCATCAGCAAGCTTAACAAATGTTGTTTTGAAACTTGCTGTGTTTCTTACTTTCCTTAGATTATTTTTCTATATATTAGCATCTAATGGGTTATTTTAAAGCGTATTGTATTTTGATTCAATTATATTTGTATGCCTCATTGACAGTAAGTGTGTTAAACTGTTTAACTTCCAACAAAAGGAACTTTTTGTTTGAACTTAAAAAAATCAGATATCTTCTAAGATCCTTTTAAAACTTGCACAATCTCAGATGTTTTATTCACTAAAACGTGCTTTAGAACTTTGAAGCTGTTTAAAAGACATCTAAGGATACAATAAAATCTTGAATAAAGGAAACAAAAACAAACTGCATGCTTTCTTCTAGTCTCTGGCAGAATAAAGCTCAGAGTTTTCCTGAAGAAATCCTGAAATGCTGGCACAGAATGAATGCCTGTCATATTCTGAGCACAACTTATTGTGCATTTATGTGAAAGTGGTCCTGAAAGCACAATGACACAACATTTTAGGCCACAAGAACAACACAAAGTTGTAAATAACAAAAGACATGGAGACATAATGCTCATCAACAGAGCAGAGGAAGTGATAATAAACCTCCTCTCTCCAATTCAATCAAAAATAATCCCTCCATTCACTCAGTACCAAGCAGTGGCCTCCTCCTGCCATACCATGGAAGTGAAGTAGGACCAGTGCCAGTCTTGTACCTAGTCTGCAGCCTTTCAATGGGTCTTTGTAGATGCTACCATCCTCTCCCCCCCAGCCAGCCCCGGCAGCCCATTCAGGAGTGTCACATGGCACTCCCTCTCAGCGCACATCTCACAATGCACTCCTGTCATTTGCACCTCATTGACATGCACTCAAAGTGATGTTCAACAGGGAACGGTCGTGCTCTTCCACCCATTTCAAAGGAAATCAAGTGCCGGGCTGGGTGGCCAAAGTGTGGCTTCCTGGATACGGACTTCATATTTCTTGGGAGGAAGTGTTGGAAATGAATGTGTGAATGAAGGTGTGGGCTGGGAGCTGCCTTCACTTGAAACAAACCACACTGACACTATTCTAAGAAAATACTAAACACACAGGAATGTTCATGTTCAGAGAATCTTTGTGAAGAAACTTCTTCTGTTTGATTCTGTTTTTAGTTTCTGGCAATCTTCCTTGAGCTGATAAGTTAATTTTAGCACAGGGCAGTTGGCGTGTTTTATTCATCAACATACTTCAGTTTTGAACTGAAAGGATACACTGAATATGTATGCAGTTCTAATATTTTGTCATAAACCAGGGGTCTGCAACCCGAGGCGCCAAAGTCACATGTGGCTCTTTTTCCCTTCTTTGATAAAAAAAAAGAAGATATTTTTAAATAAAAGGTGCATCAAGCTAAAGTAAGAAATCAGATAAGTCAAACTTCATTCAAGTTATTCACAAACAATTGAGGGACAGTAGTCCTGTCATGTCAACCTTTGCCAAAAGTTTTAAACTATTTCATATTTCAAAAAGGCTATTTTCTTTATGTTTTATTTATTTATGACCCCCAACAAAACTGTTCATTTACATTTATCACATAACAATAACATAATTACAAATCAGTGTCTCACTTTGCTAAAGGATGAAGTAAGACTTTGTGGCCCCCACTGGGTTGTGGTCAGTGAGAAATCAACCAGAATAGTGTTAAAGGTTGCTGACCCCTTTTCAGACCGATCAGGAGGCTCTGCTATGAATCTGATGTAAGGGCCTGAAGTGGGATTTTCTCTTGATGAACTTGGTTTGAACATAACAACTTGTTTTAGTTTTTGTTTTTTTTTTACTTCTGGGCCATCACTGTCAAGTCTAGTGAGTCTACTGGGTCTTATAAGTTACCATAATGGTATTTTGTGATGTTCTTTTAACTGAGTTTAAAGACTTGACTTGCAGAAATTGACTTTAATTCTCTTTCCCTGTTTGTGTGCCTGCCTTTTTAGTAGTGTGGCTTATGTGTGTAACTTTGTACTATCAACTTTTCAAATGTCACATTTTACAGCAATGTTTAGGCACATAAAGATTAAATCTGTCTTTTTTAAGCTAAATACCACAAACAAATAATCTCAAATAAAATGAGTAAATGGATGAATGGCTTTGCAACATGAAAATAAAAAAAAAATCAAACTCCATTAAGATTAGAAGTTTATTTTAAGATAGATAGATAGATAGATAGATAGATAGATAGATAGATAGATAGATAGATAGATAGATAGATAGATAGATAGATAGATAGATAGATAGATAGATAGATAGATAGATAGATAGATAGATAGATAGATAGATAGATAGATAGATAGATAGATAGATAGATAGATAGATAGATAGATTAAAAAAAGGTGATTATAAGAAAGGCACTTTCCTACTGTTTAGTTATTGTTTAGATAAGACACTCAGAATTAAAGGTTTTATTAATGTTTGGATCCTGAAACAAGCACGCGCTTCACAGAACCTGGATGTAAGAGCTCTTCCTGTCCCGCGTGCAGCATCTCTCTTCCTCCCTGGAAGTCGCGCGGGGAAGGGGAGGGCCCTGCTCTCCTCCTTCACCTCCTCCGAGAGCTGCCTCTGAGGAGGTGGGGTCTATTTACAGTGGTAGTGGGCGAGTAGACGTGTACGTGCGAAACGTGTCCACTGCCAAGGACGACTGCCGTTCCCGACGACGTACATTTTCGGAAGAAACGCAAACTCTTTCCTCGATTAAAATAAAAAAAAAAAAAAAAAAAACGGACCCCTGTTGTTGTGGCTGTATCCACCCACCCACCCCTATTTCTATTTGCGTCTCCCGTTGGTCCTCACGTCTGGTGATAAAAAGTCTGCCCGATCCGCCGCCCACCGCCAATATCGCAAGACAGGCGGAGCCGGGGCTCTGATGAGGAGGTCGCTCTGCTCTGCAGCAGGGATTTGCGTAACATTGCCATAAGAGGGTTTGGGTCGTGAGAAGCGCTTTCAGAATCGCTTTTCGATTTGTCCGTATTGCCGTTGAGGTTGTGCGAGGAAACAAAAAGCCCGCTAGAGAAGAATAAGGCGGCTACAGGGGCGGACTGGGAGACTGCTGGTGAGTAAACGATTCTTTTATTCACGTACCGTTCTTAGCTAACACAGTTCAATTAACGCGCTGAACTTGATGCTGTTTAGTTTGTTTAAACTTTTATTGCTTACTTGACACAATAATGCGCGGCTGTTTAAAATGAAATCGTAAATTGCTTACTTTTTATTTTTAAATTAAAATGACTAAACTGTTCTGAGGTTGAGGCTCATGTTACGCTATGTCATTCGGGGCTACTGTTAGCACTGCTAGCTAACCAGCCGCCGCCCATTTATTTGGCTGCCCGCTCATGAGCTGTGGTGGCTGGAGGAAAAAGAAACGCTAACACGCTGAAAGATATTAGCCAAACGTGGATGTCAATGAGCTACACCATCCACTGCCAGCCCGTGAGCTTTTATTATTATCATTTTACCCTCCTGTTCACATGACAGTCCTTTTTGTTTGTGTTTTGTGACATGTGCACAATAAAGCGCATCCGTCAGGGTTAAAAGCTTAACTCCGTGTTGGGGAGGTACCAACAACCCCCTGTGAAAACGCGTGGAGCTTCGAACTCTGGCGGCTTTGTGAGAACAAAAAGTAGAACAAAGAGGCTTCACACTGACCCACTATTAGAGAACCCTTATGCTAGCTGAGGATAATTTAATTGAAAAGTACTTAATAAACACTCAGGTGTTCAGAGGAGTCACAAGAATGATTTATTGTGCCGAGATCTTGCTGTGGAAGGAGTTGTCATCCAACCTGAAAGCGTTTTTGCCATTTAAAAAAAACATTTATATAAATTCTTTACAAGTTTGTTTCCAGTTACGATTGCAAAATCTTCAGAAAAGGATTCGTCTCCATATCTTGAGCATGAAGGGAAACTGACTGGTTTTGGTTTTCCTTTGGGACACATGGTACTTTCCTACATTCCAGAACATTCTTCATTCACATGTGGTTCAGCACATCAACAAGCCCACTTTTACATTCATTTTTTGGTGTATGGTGCTGTTCTCCCTTTTCGTTTTTTATGGATCTTGGACCATCCTAGTTAATTATCACATTAAGTCACGTAAGAAAAAGTTCTATTTTGTAGAAGACTGGTGGTAGATTGGTATTGTAATTATTAAAAAATAGTGTACAAAGCCAACTGCATCCATAAAATGAACTGCAACTTTGAAATGTATGTTTTACCATGGAAATTTAGAAAAGATTTGCATCAAAATTGTTCAGGTTTTTCTTGACACCGTCTGACAAAAAAACTACATGAATTAATATAAATATTTATGAAAATATAAATAACGAAAATAAATTATGACTGTTTCCATACTATAATTTCAACTTCCAAAAATTAGGAAAGGGGCTTTATTTATTTGTTTCTAAAGAAACCCCCCAAAAAGTCCCTTCTGTAATATAATTGTAATCACAAAATTTGAGGAGTTTTTGGGGACTAGTACTTCCTCATAATGGGATGAAGTTATTCAACAGCTTTCCTTTGTTTGTAGTAGTTTGGATCTGATGGTACGTATTGACATAAATAAATGTACAAAAAAGGAGTAAAGGAGTTAAAGACCCAAACTAATAAAAATCATGCTTTTGGTGTTTTTAAAATATTCTTGTAGCTTTTTTCTCAGAATAGAGGACGTGTTTAAAATAATTTAAGATTAAAACTGCCTTTCTGAATATTTCTTTATTTAAATTTCTTTGGAAAACAGGATGTTTGAAAAAAAAACTGGGGTTTGTGACCATTGGGAGCGATTTTACAATGGAAAAAAATGTTGTTGAAGTGCGCCTTAAAGCATGTGCCCTTACTCATACACCAATTTTCCTCTTTTCCATTTAAATGGTTGTGTTGATTTTCCATAACTTTGTTGGTTTTCAAACACTTCGTTTTTACCAACATTTTCTGTAAGCCAGTGATCTCATCCTTCTGTTTCCTGCATCCTATTTTTAAACGGCTTGAATTGACAACACACATTGATTATCTGGTGGCAAAAACTTAAAAGTTTAGACCTAAAAAGCTGTCTGCTTTTGTGTAAGAAAATACCTTTTTTTTTTTTAAACAACATGCTTCTTTGAAATTACAGTTGTGTAACTGCTCAAAGAGGAAATGGCATTGTTGCTGCAAGTGTAGTGAAAGGCTATTTTCAAAGTTAGCCCAAAACTTCTAGATCAGATGGGGATATTGTGGTGCCTTAAAAAATAATCATACTTATGTAACAAGATTTTTTTTTTTTTTTAAACACATGCTGGTTTGAAATTTCTAGATTTGTCCAAAAAGGGAAGACGTGTCAGGGATTGATACATTATACAACATTTTCTTCAGGCTTCCTGTGAGGTTGATGCAACAGCACAAAGTTGCAACTCCGGAAAATCAACAGACGCGATCCACCTTTAAGGAGAATACTAACCCTTTTGTTGGTTACAGATCTGAGGCTGAGTTTTGATGTTCATGCTTGAAAGTAACAAATGGGGATGGTGAAATATGTACGCATCATTTCATAACAAAAATTATTCCTGATTTTATATATATATATAAAAAAACTGACCATCTGTTTTGGCGTAAAAAAAATATCAAATTGCTGAATACCCATGTCTTCTACAATAACAAAAACACTTTAGATGCAGTTAATAAAGGTAACTTTTTATTTATAAAGCAGAGTGTTCTTTCACTTTGCGGTGAGCTAGTATGAGAGGGGTGCACATACACATAGGGAATCAGTCAGCTACGTTCAACGCAGCAGTGCGTGTTCAAGGGACCCCTTCAAATGAAGCCTTTGTAAATGCGCATGTTGAGCTTCCATGTTCAAAACTCTTGCGTTGACCGTAGATTGCAAGTTAAACCATGTCAAACTTTGACCAATTTGGCACTTTGGTTTGGTTGTGATGTGTGCATGACTTTCCTTTGAATTCACAGAAGTTTCAACCGTTTGAAAATTGATCATGTAGCAGATATAATATAATAACTGCAATTTGTACCCAGCTGGAAGGATTTCGCAAAGTCTTTCAGATATTGGAAAAAGTTGTGAAAGAAAAAAACATGGAGCAAGATTTCCGTAATTTGCATTGCTTCGACATTTTGCGCTAAGCCTTATCCATCTGTAGGTAACAGACATGTACTAGTAAACAGTAGAAAAAGAAGAAGCCCCTCCCTGCTTGTACAGCGTAAACACTATTGGCTAAACGTGTTTAAGAACCTGCGTATAGCTCGTTCTTCAACGCACATGAAATGCCTGGTGTGTATGTATTGGTAAATTAACACTGCAAATTTTGTAGACTTGAGGAGGAGAGGAATTCTTTTAAAATGAAACTACAAAAGCAATATACTTATAATTAATACAAATTTAGTCTTGGGCCTTATAATCCAAGAAATTACTGCAAACAAAGGAATTCATTTAACTCAGTGTTTACTCTTAATTATAAGCTTTGACGTCAAGTGGTTCAGTAGTTGTTTCTCATTAAGTCTGCAGAGAACAGTAAGACTAAAGTTGTCACTTTAAGAAGGTAATGAGGTCATTTATACTAAACACGTTATCTGAAAAAAGCTTTAGTTACAACTCATCACATTTCTTTTGAGTAGGTCATGGATTTTGTTTATTTTTTGAAGGTCAAGTAACTCTTAAGAGCTGATATGACTGGCACAGAATTTAGATTTTCATCTTGTTGGTTGTTTTAGACACACTCTCATAACTGAGAGGTTTATTTTTAGTGACAGCGATCCTACCCTCAGCAGACCAAGGATCTTCTTACTTTAATGTAGATAGTTATGAAATTGCTTTGCCTGGTGTGAGACTTGCAAAAAAAATCATGTTCTGTATGATTTCTAACAGACCAGTAAACATTTTTAATTTGAACAACCTGGTATTTTTTTTAATAATCTTTGATATTAAATGACCATTTGAACCAACACACATAACTTTAAAGAAGCTGCAAAGAAAATGAAAGCTTTATGTCATATGTTAGCAATTAAAGAAGCATTGGAGTGCTAGAAGCATGGAAAATAGAAATCTTAAAATAATTACTTTAACATGTTTCATTGAGCCTTAAAAGTAAAAATCAGTTGAATTGCAAGACTAAAGATCTGTTAGTTTTATTTAAAGTTTTAAAGTTTTTTTATGCATGTTTTTAATTTATTGCAAATACTTTATCTGCTGAAGTTCATTGATATAAATGTTTTATTTTCTGTTTTTCTCATGTCAAGCTCCAAAATTAGGAGCAATTTAACATCTAATTACAAGTGACTGTTTTCTCTTTGTATTGATTACTGATTCAAATCAGTAGTTTGGCAGCAATTTTGAATCATGATTAATGTTGAATCACTGTTTTACAATGATTGATAGTTATTAATAATAAAAATACTAACAAATGTCAAACTTAATTTTTTTATAACTGACAAGCTCTTTCATAAAGTGCTCAAATTGCTCACACTTTGTGGCTTATGCACTATGCATTTTAAAACCTAAATTTCCTTTACATTGTAGTGGAATTCAGCAGGTTGGTGTTTGATGCTTTCAGTAAAGCCAGTTAGAATTCATCCTGTGATAAATGAAACACTTAAACATTAAAAAAGGAAATATTACCACCAAAAAGTTGCTATAAATAACCAAAATAATTTAAAGTTGTTTTTTTGTATAAAAATAGTCAATGTAGTCATATGTAGTGTGTTTTACAGCCTCGGCTGTAAACCTTTATAAATAGGTACATTAAGTAGCGAGTGTGCTTCTTATTACCGAGTAGATTTATGAACATCAAGTGCAGTTACCTCTATGGTGGCCAGAATGTAAGTTGAGAATTATATAAACGTGAACATTTTACCACCACAGCCAGCACATTTTGAAGAACTCCCTGCTTTGCCTCTGAGGCTCGGGTGTTGGTTGCTGCCCTTTGGCATATTACATTTCAGATGATCAAATCTCATCACCTATGGTGGTAAGCTAGTGGAATTTTCCACTTCTCAGTCAGATAGCATTTTGTAAATTTCATGTTGAGGTTTGCTGAGTGAATTTCAGCTGTGCAAAGTTGCAGTGGGCTCAAGGTTTGTTTGTAAAGGCTGTTTGATACGTGATAAAATAAACACAAAACTAGAAGTTAAAACTAAATATTTTTGGGGTTTTATGGGCAGAGTTTTAAAGGATTTTTGCCAGATCCTAGCCTAATCCTTATACTCACATTAGTCAGAAGTTGTAATAGTGATCAAGTTTTTGGGTTTTTTTCTTACATGATGAAAAACTTGTTAATTCACTATTGATTGTGGTTCTGAAAAAATGCAAAGTTGATTTAGAAGCATTATGGTAAGCCTAATAAGGTTTTTGTAAAGAGAATGGCTTAATGTTACAAGTTTTCTTGTTGTCTGTTCATAAGGTTACTGATATGTACATTTGTTATTGTCAGGTTTGCCATTCAGACATGTCTCAGCTCTCGTCTTTATTTGAGTTTCATAAATCTTTAAAACTATATATATATTTTTAACTTAATAGTTTATTAATAAAGTGAATAATATTGGGAAAGTGTGTACTGTTATGTCAAGGTTATTTTACAGTATGTAACTTTTTCAGACTGTTGTCCTGCCTGTGTCAAAATGAAACCAGTCTGTTGTAAAAATAAGACATGACTCATCTGAGAAACTGAAGAAGGACCCTTGGGAAGTGATGACCTCTGTTCATCTTAAATGATCTGTGAGGAAGCATTGATTTTTGACATGTTTTTACAGATGCGTTTGGTGTTTTTGTGCTGTTGAGTTTGAAGAGATTTCACAGTGGAAATGACGATCAGATTAGAAACATTGTTATACAGAAACATTGTGTTAGCTCACTGAGCTAGTAAGTTTAAGAATTCCACCACTCGTTGGATTACAGTTCAGGAAGTGGAAAATTACAGTTGCGTTCTTCTGGAATTTTTATAGAAAGATTTAGAATTCAAACAGTTTTTCCTTTCAGAGAACTGATTTTAAAAACGTTTTTTTTTTTATATACACTAAGCATGAATGCTGTTGTTCCTACAAATGTTCTTGGTTGAGTGGTTTTCCTGTTTTATTTGTGCCCTTATCCACAATTCCTTTTGTTTTCCATCACATTGCACTGGCATAAATGTAATTTATTTTAGCTACTAAATATGCTAACAGAAGTTCTTTTCTGTCAAGTTGTCATCATTTAATATTTTATAAATAGTGCAGTAGAATTAAAAATTCAAACTTCTTTTTCTCACTTTCCCCAAGCGCCTAATTTTAGAGAATGTAAGAATTTGCTTGATTTTATGCTTTTTATGTCTGTATACATTTATATTTTTGTCACAACAGAGTCTATGTATAAACGTTGGCTTGTTTTCAGTTTTTTTTGTTTGTTTGAGAAAGAACCAAATTCATGGAAAAAAGTGACGACCCAGAAACTTTTCGCCAGCTTTTATTGTTTTTGCCTGTCACATTTGACTTTGTTTACAGGGCTAATACCCTACTACTAAGTATTGCTTTCATTAGTGTTTTGGTAATAGTAGTAGTAGTAATAGTGGTAGATTCACATTTTCTTCATTCGTATTTAACAATTGACTCATTTCCTTGACCTGCATGGAAATTATGACTTGTTCTTTTCTTTGCCCTTTTATCAGTTTTTCTTTTCACTTTTTAACCTTTGAGTTAATGTTTGCGTTTACTTAAATGACTGTAAATGTGCTATATTATGTAATGCATCAACCTGGATTAATGTTTGAGGTATTTGGGTTTGAAGACTGTTACATATATCAAGAACAGTGATGGTTTCAGGATCCAGCTGGTCAGTAAACCTTTTTATTTGCACACAAAGTACAACATGTGATTTCTTCAGTTTCAGATTTTTACTTTGATGTCTAAACAAAATGTTATGAGATATCATATAGATTTCTATTAAAAAATCAGATATTTCCTGGCATATTCCCACATTCGTTCAATGTTTTTTGTAGATTTACATCTTCATGTGTTAACAAAACGACAGAACCGGAAGCCGCTTAAGATGTGAGAGCATTTTAAATCCAATGCAACCACTGCTGCCTCCTTGTTACATAAAAACTGGTCGCAGCTTCAGTGCGTTATTTTGCATGTTAATGCACAATGATGTCTATAAAGCTTGTAGGTTACGGTTCTTTTCTCATAGGTCTTTCTTGACCTCTTTTCTTACAATATGTAAACAGAATGAACAGCGTGTTTGTCAGGGAAACAGGTCACGTTATGGCTCATTAAAATGCAGGAAGATGTAGTTGTTTTTGTTAAAGCAGCACTGCCCCAAAGAGTCATCGTAAGGAGGGGCTTGAGTTAGAAAAAAGGTGCAGAGAAAAGCAGGGGGTCCACACATCTGAACAGACAGAAACCTGGGACCTCAAATCTCAAGAAGAAGTTATGTTGGCTTCTAGCTCTTCAATATGAAAGCACCAGAAGGGTAGGTAGGAAGGTGGCCTCTGTTGCACACTTTTTGTTTATCGTTCTTTTATAGGTTTCCTAAATATTGTCATAGCTACAATTTCCATGTTAAATTAAGAGCTAATAACTGTATGAAGGGGTGGATTGTTTGTGGGTTTTTGGCAGAAAGACCAGATGTTGTTCAGGTTGGGTGTAAATGTTAAAAGAAGTATTTAAGTACCATCTTTAACAAGGGCAGCTGTAGTGGAAGAAATTCTGTTTAGTTGTTCCCATATCAGGGTCATGCTGAATTGGTGGACTGAAATGTTTGTTGGGCCTGTGTTTTGTTTTTTATATTGTGAGCTATGTGTATGGCTAGAAATGGGTAATCTCGTCTTAAGTGGCAACTAAGTATTATCTTTTTTTTTTCATTAAAAGAAGAGCTGATTAGTGTGTCAATCTTGACTTGGTTCTTGATGGAAGAATGTTTTCTAGTGGTTTGGGGAATCCTCTGTTTTGTTGCACAGTACAGGTTTTTCAGGAGACAGCTTATTGTTAAGAGTACAAGAGTGGGAAATGCCCCAGCAAAAGTTAGCCTTTTTCCCCAGTGGAGTGTGGCAAAGTGAGGTTGTCTGGAAGAGGGAAGGGAACAGGATAGCGTCCCAAAAAAAGCAGCAGTTATTCTGGTCTCATCTGCAACCTCCACCTCCTCCTCCTTCTCCTCCTCATCCTTGGGTTAGGCAGAGACATGCCTGGTCATGTTCCCTGTGACACACTGAGTAAAAGATATTTACTATTAAGGCCCGTCTTCGTTTTTCTTGGTAGTTTAATAAGTAATGTTTAAATCTATGTTTAAAACAACAAAACCATAATGTGTTTCGAAATGAAGCTTTTTTTGGGGGGGTGGGGGGAGACACAACCTGTTGGGTTCTTTTACTTTGAAAACCTATCTATATGAAAATGTGTCACCTTGTTTTGTTTGTACAAAACGTGCATCAGTTGTGTTTATTATAGTATGTACATTTGCAGGTGAAAGAGTATTTCAAATGTGTTATATTACCAAAAACAAAAAAATCTGTCACTTATATCATTTGTTAATCTCCTGATCTGTTGTCTGCGTTCTATTGGCTTGGTGAACCCACATCTTTTACTGTATTTGTATTTGTATTTTTTCTACAGGAGCTCCTTATTTTGAACCAATTATATGTAGAAAATTTAACTGTGCCAGATAAAATTCATAATTTTAATACATTTCTTTAATTAAATTGGTTAGTTTTATAACATGTCTGCATGTAGGTGGCCGTTATATCTATTTTATCCTGATATTCAACAGTAGAATTCATAAACTTAAGTTGTATTCCTTTTAACACCATTATAGTTTTCACTTTCAATTTTTCTCAAACTGTCTTCTTATTTTGATTTGTTTTTTTCACTTTGCAGAACTTGTCCTTGTGTTATTTATGGAAGTAATTATACACAACATGCTACATTTCTTTCTCCCTGCAGAATATCCATGAGCTCCGATTTTCCACACTACAGTTTCAGGATGCCAAATATAGGGTTCCAAAACCTTCCTCTTAATATCTACATCGTGGTGTTTGGGACAGCCATCTTTGTCTTCATCCTCAGCCTCCTCTTCTGCTGCTACCTAATAAGGTACGAGCCAAACTCAATTATTCTGGGATTAGAATAGGATTAAATTAGAATTAGGATCTTTACTGTGTCGATGTTGTTGGTCTACGGCGATGGAATCACTCTGGTCTTTCTTCTTTCTGGGAACTTTATTGAGTTTAGCAAAATAACAGTCCTACTCGCTTTGTGAAAAGTTTCAAAGGCCAAGATAAATTAGAAGATTAAATAAGAAGAAGCACACAGTTCTTGAGATTAGTTACAATATATTCAGACACTATCATGTTTTAGTTTATGCCTCACAAAAGTCAGATTGTTGACGGGAGCATTTATAAAAGAAAATTGCATGTCTCTGATCTGAACAGGAAAGTAGTCAGAAAAAAAACTTATGTAGGAATTCATTACATAAAATAAATATTCTTGTTGCATGACACTTGTGAAAGCACCTTTGGTGTTTTTTTTTTTTTTTTTTTTTTTTTTTTAGTTTTAGCAAGGATTTGGTTGACAATGGTTCGTTTTTCACAATATGTTAGAATGTGTGAACAGCACAGTTAGAGGTAACACTCATACTAAAATGCAAGTATTTATGTAAATTTAAAAGAAAACACAAATTCAAAATAACTTTTTTTTTTTTTTATTATCATGGCAATTGGCGTCAAAGAATTAAAAGTTGCCTTTTTACATGTAGCTTAGTGTCTCCGGAGGTTTCAGGAAAAGTTAAAATTTTATGACAACCGGACGCTTTTTCTCTAAAAATTGACATCAGTCGGTGGCTGCCTGGGGACATTTGAAGGTTTTGGTGGCAGTCCAGTGACGGGCCATTAGAAATGGCCGGCCACAGGTCTGATCACTAGCCAGCAGCAGCTCTGAATGGATGATGTGTAAATGTCTCTGGACAGCAGACGTCCATATCAAGTGCAGCCACCCGCCCGGTAACCTAGGGGTATACCCAGGGGCCATTCTGCACCCCTGACTGCCACCTCACTGCTGCCATCGACAATCATGACCACGGCAACGATTAAATAACAAAAATCGGTCAACTACTCCCCATCGTGTGGTGACAGTTGTAGTTGTGATTGTAGCATTAGTTGAACTTGATCTCAGAGCTAAAATTTGTATTGCTTCTAATTTTTTTTTATTTTCTTGTGTTGTAATAATTAAGGGACTACTGAATATTTGGTCAGCATCCAATTTTTTAAATTAAAAAACTCCTTGGACTAGTTTCAGGTCCGCTCTGTACTTTGGCTTCACGATAGTTGTAATCATCTTGTGCTAGCTGCTAATGCTTCAAGGGTGTTTTTTCTCACAGCTAACCGAACACATTGCCCAACATTGTTTTATCTAAGACAGTGAGAAGCTCTAAAAAATCACTCTATCAAATCCAATTTACTGGGCAAATGGTAAGTAAAGTAAAAATACCTTTAAGTTCCTCATTTTCCCATTTGGAAAAAAAAGCACGTTTTGATGCAGTGCCATGATTCAGGTTTTATCCATTTAAGTCAAAGAGAACTGATGTTTTATTTATATATATATATATATATATATATACACACACACACCCGGTATATAAAAAACAAAAGCTTCTAAAACTGCAGTCTCCCAAAGGACTGGTCGCCAGGGCTTGTGTATAGATGTGTGCATTTGTGCATTTATGTGTGCGTGCTTGTAAACATTTCTCTAGACATTTAATGCATACATTGAGGGTTTCTTATTCAGAAAAAAAAACAAGTGAATTTAGAGCAAATATCCCCTTCAAACCCTGTCAGGAGACCCTCTGGCTACCAGGAAAGTAACATCCTCTGCTACATTGCTCTTGCCTCCTTTTGACAGAAGAGCGAAGAAACCACTCTTCAAGCTGATGTGACATTCCAACAGAGCTCGATTTGCACACACATTTTGACAGAAGGCAGACTCTCGCAGAAATACTCAACCACTTCTCTCAGCAAGACACGAGTCTGTGACAACAGGTGAAAAATCTGTAGTGTGGTTTGCACAAACAGTAGATGGATTTATTTAGTACTGGGTTTGTCTTTGGAGAAGCAGAAGATGCAGTTGCACTTATTGATGTGTAAAAGGAATGCAGTGAAGAAGTGCACCGCAGTGTGTTTGTAGTCATAGAGACCATCTTTAGTAGTTTGAAATGATCACTTATGTAAAGAAAAGTATAATAATGATCACATTGCCGCCTTGAGTTTAGTATTTGACCCATTTACCTCTAAATATCACCCGTCAGTCAACAATGACCCACTGGCCCTTGACCTTGCCCTTTGCCCTTGAGAGTCTCTGCACCTTTACTTACTGACTTCCTTCAAAATGTCAGTTTCTCTCCTAGACTGTGCTGCTTGTTTTACAGATTCCTCTCACTCAGCTGCGAGAGGTTAAGATTACTAGTAATGGAGGTAAATTTTACAAACTTATGAATTTCTCTCATCTCTCTGCTCTTTATCCCACCCTAAGTTTCTGCATATGTAAATCTCCCTCTCAGCCAATAGATTTTTATCTTGATAAGTGGGTGTAATCTTATCTGTTCACAGTGTTTATTGAGTTCATGTTGAATCTGTTGGTGCTGCACTCCTATTGGAGTTGTGCAAGCCTTCGCAGATGTTTCACCAAACCTGCAGTTTTTGATGTCCCGTGAAACATATTTTAGAAATGTATACGTTTTTTTACTTACTTCATGTGTAGTTCTTACAAGATATCCATATATTATGAAATTATTATTATTTTGTGCTTACTATTGTGTTTACTAAAGAAACCAGTAAAATTTATCAATGCAATCTTGAATATGTCAAGATTTTTGTTTGCTTTTGCTAGTCCCTCTTAGCTTAGCTTTGTGGCTGTTTTGTTAACATGAAAAATTGTATTTTAGTAACCTGAATCCAAAAGGTTATGTGGAAAGAACAGATCCCTTTATTTTATTCTATTCTTGTCATTTTTGTCTGTTTTTCATTTTTCTTTACTCTTGCAGGATCTATAAACGTGTCTTTTTTTGCCAGTTGGAGATCACTAACTAATCCGAGAAATGATTTGTCTTTGCCTCTCTCCAGGTTACGGCACCAGGCGCACAAAGAGCTATATGCATACAAACAAGTAAGAACACACACATCAAGACACGCACACTTTATTGAAATGTAAAAAGGAACATCATTACCCAGCACTGCTACAGTGTAGCTGCTGTGTACATTAGCTTGGCAATTCCTCTGACACTTTTTCCCCAGTGGAAAGGTTTTTTAAAAAATATTTGAATCATTTTCATTGATTTCAACATAAACTACTGTTTTTCACACACGTAGCCTTCTAAAAGTTCAAACAAGCAACAACAAATGGCTCAGGTGGAAGTGACATTTTAATAGCTGAGGCTGACAGCATAACTTAAGCCAATAAAAATAACAATACGGATACAGATGGGACCGACAAGGCCACCGTGTTCCTAAATTGTGTAACATCAACAGCCACATGTTTGATAAAGCTCATGAGAACACACAAACGGACACAGTGTTCAAACAGATGTTACTGTGACAGTACCTCTGTACCTTTTTTATTCATTGAGCACATTGAGTTGTGGTCTAATAAGAATGTGACATCCAAGTCCTGCCTCGGTTTACATAAGACCATCAAACCCATAAAATTTGTTCATTCACAAACAGCAGGCATGTATTTGTGAGAATCCATGTTCTGGAAATTAGTTGCTATAAAAACTAAGCATCTGTTCTTCGTTTATTTAAGTTTTTATGAGACGGTTTTGTGTAAAGTGTTCTCTCTTTCTTTTTAATGCTGGGACACTTTTTTTTTTTTTTTTGCTATTGCTTGTCTCATTTGAATTTATTTTCTTATTTTCCTGTGTGCCCCCTCAGGTCATCCAGAAAGAAAAGGTGAAAGAGCTAAATTTGCATGAGGTAAGAACTTGCCATCTCTGGCACTTCAGTGTAAGAAGGTCTTGTTCCAGTTCTCAGACTACAAGATCTACTCTTTTAATAAACCTAGACAATCACACTTTTTACTTTGATAGCAATGTGTATGTTTCAAGTGGGCAAATCTTGCTTCATTTATGATTAAACAATGTATTATGTTTTTTGTTGTGTTGCACTCATGTAAAAATGGGAAACAAACTGGCTTCTAAATTAGTTTATGGAAAAATACTAAACTTCAGTTGGGTAATATGCTTAAGAGGCAGATACACACCATCCTATTCATTTGTTGTCTTTTTTGTGTTCTTTCTTTTTATTTTGTTAGCTGTTGAGACACACTCATGGCCTATTGTTTGACGTTAACTACTCACATGACTTACTTTCATGACAATCATGCGGCTTAATCGTGAGTCTCCTCCCTAGTCTTATTTTAGTCTAATGGCATAATTTTTCATGTCAGCCTAGTTTCGTTGGAAAATTACAAATAATGTTTAAAGAAGCATAACTAGCTTAACTTGAAAGTCTTCACTCAAAATACACAATAGCACAAAGGAATAACTAAGAATACAGTCTTAACTGTTTTTTTGTTGGAATTTCCCAGTCTGTGTTTGAACTTCATGCTCTGTTGTTTGCGTTTAGAGTAAATCAGACATCAGAAAGCATTATGAGAGTGAAGTCTGGGACAGAGAAGCCAAGCTAAAGATCTTCGAGGAAATGAATAGAGGCATAATAACTGCCTGAGTGAATGGCCTGTTTATGAAAGCATAAGAGGGTCCTGGAGACATGGACGCATTTTATGGAATGTGTAGTAAAGGAGTGGGATCAGTTTGCGGATTGTTGTGTGCTCAAGTGTTTTGTCATGCGTTACTCAACCCAGTCTGCTAGAACAGTTCTCCTTTTTAAGACAAACTTTAAGTGAACTGAACAACAATGATTAAACTGAGCACTGTAAATGTTTTCAAAGTAATCCTGATGGGATCATTTGATGATATGAATTTGCAGCTCCAACAGTGCAGTGATGTCTTCTGAAAAATATATTATTGTGGGCTTCTCTGATTTTTTTTTTTTTTTTCTTGATTGTATAAAAACAAAAATAAAAAAAACACAAGGCTATTTTGGAGTTTACCGTCTTTACCAGAGAACACACTTTTTGTCACTCAATCACAGAACACAAGTCCTTCTCAAAACAAGTTAAACATTACAGAATACAAGATGTTGTCCCCCTGTTGTAATCAAAAATATCATTTAATGGAACAGTAGAATCTGTATAGGTAGGCTTTCTTATGAAAGAGTTGTGATGATCTGCTCTTTTTTAAGGGCTTATATCATGCAAAATAAACTTTTTTGAGCTTTAAAGTCTATTATAATGTGAATTCCTCACAGAACACCCTCAAAGTGGTATTGTGCTCCATTCACGCATTCACACCTACTTTCTCCGCGGAGATCGGCAAAATGTATTTTCTTTTTTCTTTTTTTTTTTTTTTTTTTGCACATTATGCACATCAATTTTTGCAAAAGTTCGGACATGTAGGTTTTTGTGAGTGAAACGCAAAGGCCGGATCTAGATTGACATCATTAATAGAGCAGCACGCACAAACAGCGAAAGGCGGAGCCTCAGAGATCGAGGGGTCTTACTTACAATTAGGGAAAGGAGCCCACGAAAATAACTGTTTCAAAAAATCCATTCTTCCGTGTGCCAAAAGTAATATATATGCGGATATAGTTTACTCAGAAAGGCTTTGGATTGCATGATATAGACCCTTTAAGATGAAATCAAGTCGTGGAATTAGCTATAAACAATCCAATTTAGTTTTAATTGAAATGTCTTCAAGACCTACTACAGTAAAAATTGTGTTTTTGTTTTTTTTTTTATTTTTTTTTTAACATGCTTTTGTAGCATTTATATATCATATATCTTACTACAACGGCCATCCTCTAATTAACGCCAGTCTCCAATGAACAACGGGTGTAACAGGTGTTTGTTACTTTAGACGCCGGTCTCTGATAGTGGACAGTCCCTGCACAGTCGTGCATATGCAGGGTGTCTGTGGCATTTGTTGTGAGCCAGTGTATCGATGGCTCACGCCCTTTAGGGTTTAAACTTTGCGTGGTGGCACATACTTCAAGGAACATTCTGGTGAGGAATCTGCACCAGATTTTGGGGTGGATCCTAAGCCTATCTGATAATAGTGCAAGCAGATGGGTGATAGTGAGAAGAAATAAAAAAAGAAACAATTTCCTGGTAGAGGAGCAATAAAAATGGAGCGACAGATCAGAACATCTGGTTTGAACATGCATTATTGACCAAAGACGGAAAGGTGTGGGTGTTTCCAGGAAAATGATCTGCTTGAAAGTGAAGCGGATTTTTGATACGGAGATTGACGATGCTTCAAAGAGGAAAGAAACATTTACAGCCAGTGCAAATCAGAACATAATACATTGTATTCACCATTTCAATAAATCCTGAAATGTTCATCTGTCTATTCATTAGTAAAGGAGAGAAAAACAGACTTCCTAATGAGAGAGATTTCTATACCCAAAACTTCAAAAGAGGGGTTGTTATGATCCCCCATACTGTTCTTTTCATCCAGTTTTCCATCAAGCCATAAAAAACAGAACTGGGGGGGGGTTGTTGCTAAAAAGAGTAATTGTTGCTGGGTTCGACAGCCAAATCCAAAGAGTGAAAATAGACCCTTCAGCCATTAAAGACGTACTCCCCGGGGGTTGAGGTTTTGTATGGGGAATGCTGGTCGGACTAACAATTGCCTTTCCAGCCTTCTCATTGTGAACCGCTTTACTGGTCATTGCTCTCTCTTGGAGCAGATAGATGGGTGTGGAAAGTGCGTACATCTCAGGGAAGAGTTTTCCTCTGCTCCTTACTCCCGCTGTACTCCCAGCAGCTATACGAGATCATTCCACGTGCAGTTCTTTTCACCTGCCGTCACACTAGAGCGACTCCACGATCTGCAGCTGTTGTTGACATGGTTGGTTGACCCATGAGTTAAAAGGTCATTCACACATCTGCTGGTTTTAAATCTCAGCTTCTCTGTTTCACATGTCACGCGTTCCTACTCGGAACGCCAAACCTCGCATTGACCTCTGATTTGAAATGTAAAAAAGAATTGTAAGAGATTACCAAAACCATCAATGTGCTATTTAAAGTAAGTTGATAGAACAAAAATTAAATCAGGGGATCATCTGAAATGTCCTGATCAAGAATAAAAAAAGATTTGTTTAACATTTTTTGTGGAAAGCTGCAGCTATGTAAATATTTAGTTCCACCGAGGATCACTCGACATGTGCAGCAATGCCTTTGTGCCTCTGGGCAGAGTGTGTGGTCCTTGGATATAAATCTACTGAAGTCAGTGGACAGGGGTATCTGTGGATTTATGTTGTCACAGAAGCAGCAGGGAAGAAAACTGCAGCCTGGCATGGGTTTCCTGGTGACGAGGGCCTGTAATCAAATGACAAGGAGATTACACGATCGCTGCTGACATGTGTCATGATGTGAACATTAGTCTGAGTTTAAGAATGTTTTGATTTACCAGATTTATGGCTGAGAGGTGCTTTAAAACTGGTCAGACTTGAAGATTGGGTGTCGTTTTTGGACTTCTTTTTACTTTATTTTACTTAAAAGCTGTAGATAACTTGTCACCCAGCTATTAAACAGATCATATGAGCTCTCAGGATTCTTGATTAAAGATTTTACAATTCAATGCCTTTAAACTTTTGTTTTTACTTCTTTAAGTTCATTTTTCAGCAAAAAAAGGAACATATTTTCAAATAATACTAAATGCCAGTCCTATTTACCATACTCAGCTTCAAGACATCACCTGGATGGATGAGAAACTTTCAACATGTCTATAAAATGTTCATTAGGAATTACGGGATTTCTAGGTCACTAACTCACAAACATGCATGGATGTAGAAATGAGGCGTGAACTCCAACTGCTTCTATTAAAAAAATCTTACAATTGTATCCATGTTAGACTACACTTTTATGTGCTTTCCTAGTAATAAGCTCTTTTATGACCTTCAGTGTCTATGTGCATTGGTGTTTACAAAAAACCTGCATCTATGCGTTTAAATTGGTATAAATGTCATAGATGTTGTGCTTGGTAAAGGTGTGTGTTCATTCAAAACAAAGACATCTGTTTCGTGGAAATTCCTCGATGCCTTTTATTACTATTCAAGGAAATCTACAGCTAATGTCAATAAAAACCTGCAAGTCCATGTCATTTCCATTTATTCTGTGATTTCAAGTGTATGACTGGACATGCAGGGTGAAAACTAGCTGAAATCTGTTTATTGGAAATGAAAAGGCCTCTGTTCTGCTGTTTTTGTGTGACTTGGGCCACAGGTTTGTTGTCCATTTATACTAGAAAAGGCTTGTTTGGATGACTTAAAATTTCTAAGAATGATCAAACACTTAAAGTTGCTTTACAGCTTTTTCTAAGAAGCGATTGACTGAAACAGCGACCATGTGTTTTTCTTGCAGATATGTGCAGTATGCTTGGAGGAGTTCAAACAAAAAGATGAGCTGGGGATTTGCCCGTGCAAACATGCCTTTCATAGGAAGTAAGTACATGTTTTTACATATATGAATGCACAGACAAACACTATAAAAGATGCACGGATCAGTGCAGCTTTGGTTCATGTTATAGATCATTTCACTTGCATCTTTTCATGTTAATATTAAGTGCATTACACCAAGAAGGGGAAAAATCGCAAGTTTATCCCACGCTCCTTTCATGCTCTACTATTTCAGCAGAGTTGTTTACAGCAGCGTGATACGTCCCTTGACCTACTTTTTCCCCACCAGTTGCCCCAAAGGTGGTGACCATTCACAGCACACACTGTGTTCACAAGTAACAACGTGCTGTTTTGTGCAGGGAAGAAAAAGGTTTTAACGGAGTTTGTCCTTTTTTATGACAAGATGATCGATTTTAGTGTAAGAGTAATCTGCAAATGACTCAGTATGACTATAAAAAGGGAAGAGATTATTTATCATAGGTGAAGAATAAGCGAAAAAACATCTGTAGCAATTTTCTGTCTCCCTACATGATAACCAAACTAAATTGAGCTCTGCATCCCGTCAACACAAGCCTCCCATTTGTCATGCAGTAATGAGCTCATGGCTGTGGTTTTATTGTGCAAGCACCCATAACCCTAAGACGTTAGTACAGTTGCTCAAGTAAAAATAGGCTTCAACAAATGTTATTGTGGCTGAGGTTCACTGAACATTAGTGTTACTGTTCTCTTGGCTGCAATAAAGACACAAAACTGTATGTACAAATCTGTATGGGGCACACAGGTGGGACTAATGGATCACTCAGTGAGAAAGAAAAACACTCATTCACTTTTTCTATGATATGTTGTGAGCGACGGGTCATCCTAAACACTTAAAAAAACAGGCAAGTGAAGCAAATGAGACGCAGGCATGTCGTACGGACATTTAATTTTTTGACCCCTTTAAAATTTGGCGCACTGTACAAGGAGCTCATTAGTGCTGTTCACTCAAGTGTGTGCTACCTGACTGCAGTCTGACTGTTAGAATATAGAAAATTAGACAGTGTAGTTGGTGTGTGCATTTACAGGCGTCCTATGGGCACTTGAGGATCAGGTGCACACCCCATTCATGCAGCATTTTTCAGTGGCCAGTACCTTATTACTGACTAATGTGTGGCGTAGGGGCATGTACAACAGCATCAACCATACATCATAAGTGTGTACAACTTACATTATCCTTACAAATACTTTGATACACACGACAATGGTACGTTCCATTTTTATTTCTTCCCTTGAGGTGGCCGCACAAGCCTCAAGGGAACTGCAAGACCCACCTGCGCTCTTCTTAAAATGCCACTCATCTCTACGACCCTCCACAGGCCCAGATAACTCCAACACCAGATAATCCGCAACACTACATTTCCTGTTCTTAATTTCTCATCTGTGCACAGCATCCGAGATTTAAAGCCGAACAAAATTATGTTGCTCCAGCCAGAATAAACTGCATTGAGACATTCGGTAGTGGAAGGAGCACATATGCAGGTCAAAACTGGTTGGTAAGGCAGAGGCAATTAAAATAAAAACAACTTTGCAGAATGTGCAAGGTAAAAAGAAGAACAGCGGTAGGCATCAATGAATAGGTTATTTTAGAACTTCTGAGTTTTGCGACTCTGGCTTTTTTTATTTATTTATTGCAAATGAGCATTTTAGCATTTAGTTGGCTCTTTAAACTATGTCCAATCCCTGTATCCCAGGTGCCTCATCAAGTGGCTGGAGGTTAGGAAAGTGTGCCCGCTGTGCAACATGCCTGTCCTCCAACTGGCCCAGCAGGCCGGCAGCACAGAGCCCCCCGCTCCTGTTCCACAGCCTTTGCCCGGAGTGGAGAACCTGGTGTAGCAGAACTGAAACGGTACACAAAAGACCCGCCCATAAACATCCCATCAACTCACACTTGTACAGTTAGGTGTGAGTGTGCGGACAGAAGAAGTTGCTTCACACAAATGTACAAAAACAGTGTTTCTGCAGCTGCCATCATCATCCTCATCTCCTGTCTTTGCATTCATTCACAAGAGGATTTTCTTCACTGCAGCTCCGGTTGATAACGAACAGTTTCTCTCAACATGGACAATGAGGACAAGCTGATGCCGAGGAGCTTTCATTTGTGTTTTTGCCACAACCAAAGCACTTTTCTGAGGACACCAGCGAGAGGAGGAAGAAAACACAAAAGCCAAGAACTTTAATACACTAAAATATATATTTTCTTTTTTTTTTTTTAACAAGCACTTTATCAAACCCTAATTGCTTGTGGATCTTAGTCCCAAGATAATGTAATATATATATTTTATTCATAACTTTTTTTGTGTAAATAACAAATCCTAGTGTTTTCAGTTTGAGTTGATGAACTTTAAAAACGAATATCTCAAAGGGACAGTAGGAACTGTGCTGGTGAATATCAGAACGTGGAGAAGGGTTTGCACACAAACATGTTGCATTCAAAACAACCAACGAATGTTTTGACTGACTTAATGTGAATATTTAGATGAGCTGCCTGATGGTAACACAAAGACATGGACAGCTGTGCTCTGCCCCTCCAGGAGTTCCTTAAGACTTCTTCAAAAACAGAAAATCAAACTGTCAAAGTTACTGCTGCCAATAATAAACTGGTATTCACGAGTGTAGCTGAATGCTTGGGGTTTAATAGAAACTTCCAAGTGACGCACATTTGCAGATGATGCATTGATGTGCTGCATTGTGAATGGTTGAAGGTTACAGTGGCTGGCTTTAAAGCTCGGAAAGCAAACGTGGCAAACTTTTTTTCAAGAAACTCTGAAAGTACCATCACATGTCTCTCAGCAAAGCTGATCAAACTCCTTCTCTACGTCACAACTGCACACTTTTTGCTTCCATTTTAGAAATGTTTTAGTTTATTTTTTTTATTGGTACTGATGTATTAGGAGAACAAGTTTATGGTTTGGCACCTGCACCACATCTACTGCCTTCAGCAGAACCACTAGCCCAGCTTTTGGTTGTCAGCGACACTGCCAGAGTCGGGTGGTCAGCAGGTTGCAGTGGAACAGCAGTTTCATTCATGCAGGCTCACATATGGGACAGTTTAGCCTTTGGGCTGCAGCGTTCTGGTGCTTTCGTCTCTGCCTCTTTCTGTGCGGTACAGGGTGCTTTTGTTTTGTGCTACACTGACTCTGAGCTCTGCTTTTGTTTGGGCGCTTTAAGGAAATTGGTGGTTTTGAAAAGCTTTTTCGCACAGACTCTTGAGTGACATCGGAGGGAAAAACAGTCATCTGTAGTCGTATGGTACCAAGATGTGGCAATGAAGGATTTGTACTTTCCTTTTCATAAGAATGAATCTTTGGTGAGAATTATCATGTAGTGACATCTCCGTTTTTCGAGAGATTTTTTACAACTGACCCGAAGATTAAAATAGCTTAAGAATATTCCGATCAACCAAGTATTATGAGGCCATAACAATATATACGTTTACAGTTTTAAATGTAAAAGATTAAACAATATCATCCTCATGCTGGAAGAGTTTGGAATGGATTCTCTTCACAAAGTAACTCATTTTAAAGGAGGCTGCAAATGAAAATGCATCAGTCAGCGTTATCAACAAATATTTCATGGTGTTTCTGTGCTTTAAAGAGTTTGTGATGAAACAAATACTGAGAATAATCAGGAGAATTAACAAAAAAAATGTTGAATTTCAATGAATTAAACTAAATCATCAATGTAGTAATACTAGTTTTTAATATACCTCTCAACAAATCTGATTGTAGCTTTACCTGCACTCATTTGGATGTTTTTGTTTTTTTACTCAGTGCACTGTTACAAAGAGAGCAGCATCTTTAAAAAAAAAAAAAAAAAAAAGGTAACGCTGTTTTTTGCCTCAGCAACGTGTTGTTTAACTCGTGCGGATCGAATGTTCCATTTCTGTTAAATCTGTCCTCAAAGGGGGGAGAAGACTGTTTCTGGGAAAATGCTGTAAAAAAAATAACAGGTTTTATGACTTTATGCAGAATCTACTTTCATGTGAAAATGTAAATTAAAAAACAAATTATAAAAAGCACTGTGGGCCAAACATTAGATTCGTAGAGCTTTCCCACTAGCTTTGAACACTAGTTTTGTTAAGACAACTGAAGCTCTCTCTTCTCCCAACTGATAGGAACAAGAAGAACATTTTTTCTGCTTTAAGTACAGTATCATTATCCCAGAAATATTCCTCTATCTCATAATGTCCCAGACAAGTCTTATCAAAGCTTTGTTTCCGTTAGATGTGTCACTGAATGTATGTTTTGTGTGTGAGAGAAGCAGAGATTTAATGTGAAAGTATGTTACTTAACGATGGTTACTTTGCCACTTACATTGTTAAGTGTCACCTTGGGGTAGTTGTGTTTTAAGGTGCACAAAAAAAGCTCCTTGTAACGTAGTCAGCAGCTGACACCTTCCTGCCATCTCTGCTCTGCTTGGTTTTTTTACCTGAGCTTCCTGATTTGCCTCCTCTGTACCACACCGAGCCCTTTTGAAGTGCCAACTTAAAAACACTCAAATGTAAGAATGCATTTTTGTTTCACTTTTGTGTTTTTTTTTTTCTTAATTATTTTTTTAAGAGTGAGTCCTTGTGAAGAATCCTCCCAGAAACCAGGACTGAATCAGTCATGAATACATTAATGTCTTCCCACAGCTGAAATCATCATTGACGTCAGTGTTAAAAATAGTCGCACAGTCAGGGACACGGTCTCACAATGACCAAACCAGCGATTTTTACCCAAGAAGAAGGTGTGAGCAGTGCTCTCAGAGGTGTTTGTGTGATGGTTGGCCGGGGCAGGAACACCTCTCCTAAATTATGGAGGAGGGAAAAAATAGACTAAAGTGGTCGTTTTCTCTCGCAGTTGAGAGTTTGATCATATCTTCTGTGATTAGTTTCTTTTTTTTTTTTTTTTTTTTTACTGCCTTATTGAACTGAACCTTCCTTCCATGTGTTTGGTGATATTTATTCCTAGGTAGCTTTTAAAAACTCACAAATAACGTCCCCCTCTCTGTCCAAGCACCCCTCTTCCGTTCTTGTATTTTTTTTTAACACTGATTGTTTGTGAACCTTCACAGACATTGTTTGTAAAACTAAGAATTCTGCAGCAGAATATTTTTGAACACAGTTTGCTGTACAGTATTTGTAAACTCTATTTTTGTATATTGCTATTTTGAAGAAAATAATATGCATTTTCTTTTCTTGTTTTTGCTAATTTTTTGTTTCTTCATTTAAAAGAAAATGTTGCATGTGACTGACTTGAACTGTAAATAAAAAAAAAAAAAATCCTAATTTTGGGAGCATAGTTTCTGTGACTTTTTGCATGTGTAGTAGCACATTTATAGAAATGTATTTGAGGTTAAAAAGTATTTGATCAAACCAAAAGGGTTCACAGTCAATTTTCTTTTTTATCCCACAGCAAACCATTGTAAAATATTGTATTAAGTTCAGTTATCCATTGCTTGTTAACGTTTACATTTGATTCTTTTGTAGTTGAACTGTAACTTGCATCAAGACCAAGAGAAACTTAATTTAGCAGCTAAAAATCAGAGAAATGGCATTTTGGTTTGTTCCTACATTTTTAATGGGTCATATGTCTTCTAACAGCACCCCCTTGTGGCTAATTGTCGAAAGTGACCCTTTCTGCATATTTTAATGGATTTAAATCATTTTCTTTTAGAAAAAAAATCCCTGTAATTTCCATCCATCTATTTTCAAAACTCATAAATCCTTTCAGAATCATGAGGTTGCTGAAGCCAACCCAGCTACTTTTAAGTGAAGACGAGGTACACCCTGAGCAGGCTGCCACACAGTCAGCTTTCCATTTATGGAGATTGAGACTCGCCAATTAATCTGTGAAGGATGTTTTTGCACTGTGGGAGGAAGCCCACACATGCACAAGGACAAACCATCTTTACACAGAACCCAGCCGGGATTCAAACCACGACTTTCTTGTTGTGAGGTGAGTACCCAACATAATGCAGTCCTCTGAGTAATTTCTACAGTCTTCATGTTTAGTAGCACAACTGTCTACTTAAGGGTGATATTTTAGTACAAATTGTTGCCATGGCAACATATTCAACTGAGTTTTGCAGATCTTTTGCAGCTGAAAGGATAAAAAGATCAATTTCAGTGAAACAATTTGCATTGTCATCATAAACGCTCTCCTTTCAAGCCGTTGCTCCTCATCTTTGGAACTCCCTCCCATTGTCACTGCATCAGATTGATGTCATTGAGTGTTTTAAATCACAGGTTAAGATTCTTTTATTCACAAGAGCTTTTAGTTGATTTCAGCCCTTTTCTTTATTTTACTATGTTTTTAGTTTTTATTAATATAATTGGATTTTATTACCTCTTAGGGTTTTGATTTGATTATATTTTTGGAAAGCACTTTGTAATTCTGTGAAAAGTGCTATAGAAATACAGATATTCTATTCACATCGTTGCACACATTCAACATTTACCAACCCATTTATTGATTCAGAAAATTTATTTCTAAACCAGGTGTCAGCAACTTATGGATTATTTGTTTCCATCATGGCTCTCTGGTTGAAAAAATAAATGCTTTTCATTTAAAAATGTTGTCAGAGATAAGGTGCATCAAGCAAAACAAAACAGTTGGATAGGTTCCTCTTTATTCATACGTATTCCCAGGGAGGTTCCTGACTACAGTACCCGCAATGCTCCAAAAAGCCATCAAATAGTGAGGCTTTGTAGTTAACCAGTCATACTAAAACCTTTTGATGCTGTACTATAGAAAAATGGTTTGGGGCCACTCTGGCACAACCAGAATTCAAATGTTAAAGCATGTTGGATAACAAAGATGCAGCTTCTGTTTCTGAAAAACTCAAAGATTGATTTGTGTTAATTTTAAAATTGTATCTATAAAAATGTCTGCATATTTTTTTTTTAGATCACTGCAGACATTAAGCTTCATACTACTACACTTGCTGCACTGAGATGATCTTATGTGGCACAAGAGTCTTATTTTGAAGGGAAGTCACATGAACCTCTGTCAGTCAAAAATTATAAACGGTCATATTCTGAAAAAGTATTTTCTCTTTTATTTATCCAAAAAAAAAACTATCATTTTTATCATAACAGTAACAATAATATACAGTAAATCCAAATGAGGGTTGTTTTTCTTTTTTCTCTAAACATTGTGGCTCCTGTTGTCGGTGAGAAATTGACCCAAACAGCTCTTAAGTGTTGAGGGTTGCAGACCCCTGGTCTCAACAGTCCCTAGGTGTGAATGTGTTTGTCGCCCTATGATGGAATTGCAAACCATCCAGAGGGTACCCTACCTTTAACCTAACAGTGGTTGGGATAGGCTCCAGCAAGTCTGTGATGCTAAAAGGGTGCATGTTAGAACAATGGTTTAATGCTTCTTTAAACACATTTAAATCTTTACTTGTAAAGTCTTAATTATTCTTTCATATAGATTTAGATACTTTTTTTCTTAAGAACATTTATTTTAGTTACGGAGTCCTATTAATCCCTTCTACCATATTGCTATGCTTGCTTCAAAGTCTACACTGTGGGGTGTAACAATAATCGGATTGCTAAAATATTTTCTTTGGAAAATCCAGCAGGAAACTTGTTCTCTTTCCTTGGTAATGAGTGGCTCCAACAGTCTAATCAGTGAGGGCATTTATTGCGAAGGCTCAAGACAAAAGAGTGAATTTAATTGTAATTTGTTTAAATTAAATCTTGCTTAATGTCTTTGTTTGTTTTTGTATTCTGATTCTTCTGCAGCAAAGCCAGAGTGTCTCTTTTCTCGATTTTCCGGAGCTGCTTTTTCTTCATCCGCTTGATCTTGGAAGTGTTCCGAATCTATGAAACAGATTAGGGAGAAGGTTTGTCAAATTGGAATATTTGATAAAGATGGAGGATTTCCATGGAGCCTGACATACCACTTGCACAATTTCTGCTTTGCGCTCGTTCTCTGCGCGACGTTTCAGATTTTCTTCCCTTCTCTTCCTTTTTTCCTAAAAAAAACCCCACACACAAAGCAGGGTTTATTTGAAAAGCCCCAGCGTGGATCCTGCGGTACTTCAGCACATCCATGCATCCACGTTACCTCCTTCTGTCGAGCTTTCTCCTCTTTAAGCTTCAGAGAATAGGCCTTGACCAGCTCCTTCTCACGCTTGGCCTCCATCTTCTTCTCCCATGAGGAACACAATGGTTTGTCTCGCAGCAAAGCAGAAAACCTGGAAGAAAAGCATCCTGTTTAACATGTGAGGACACTGAAATCCACGTGATTACTGAAGGGAACCCTTTGAAAACTTGATGGAAAAAACTAATGCCAGATTGGAACTAAAATGAACAAAGAAACCCCATTATAGGAGTTGAAGTGGAGGACTAAATAACAAACCCAGGTGTGATGCTGACAGGTTTATGCCATTGATTTGAGGGAAAACGTATTGTTTTGATTTGCTGTGGTGACCCCTGAGGTGAACATTTTAAATGTCGTGTTCATGGCTCCATACCAAACCCCACATTAAGAGAATGTTATGAGAGGAAGGTCATAAGGAAACAGAGGAGTCTCCATCACCTCTGTTTGCTGCGGTCCTTCCACACTCGTCCTGATTTAGGCTTTCCCAAAGGAATAAGCGCGCTCTGCTTGGCATTTGGAGCAGGCGGAGGTTTCTTCTTCTTTTTCTTCGGGATGATTTCGGAACACGCAGGAACCGTTTCCACAGGCTCACATGTTAGCACGTCGTCATCTCCGCTAGCTTTATCGGCGGCAGCTTCCTTCGGCTCCTCGTTGTGTTTTCCTAACTCTGGTTTCGTGGACCCACTGGGCTCATCTTCGGCTGGATCACTGGGTTTGCTCTCCGGTTCTATCGTGTTTTGTGCCTCCACAGTTGGCAGTTCTTGGAGAACAGAGCGCCTCGTCCTTCTGCTCGGAGTCTTCACCGAGGCGGCGGGAGGGCACAGCCTGCGGCCACTCCTGGTCCTTCTCGGCTCCTCCTCGTGTCCTGCTTCGACAGCGGGATTTTCTTCCACCGTGGGATTCAATCTTTTGGGCATATTTTCAGTTTAGCTATCAATATCAAACGTAAAACTTTACACACGTGGGTCCCCTCTGCGTCTTCCTGCCATACGTCATTCTGTTTCCGCCTTTACTGTAAGTTATGGCACAAAAATACGCGTTACTGCCACCTACAGGTGTAGCAGCGAGGGTGCAGCCTTCAAAAATGGTCTAAAATACAGCAATTACACTTTTTCCACATAGATATTATATTGTATACAAAAAGTATAGAATTTGGCACTATTAAAAACGCTGTTAAAACAGTTGAAGCGTGTTCTCATTTGAAACTTCAGAAAAGAAAAGTTTTTTCCAACGCCATACTATGAACAAAATAAAGAATGGTTCCCTGCCAGCCACGAGCCAATTCCCATCATTAACATTAATGAGCCGTTCAAAAGATTCTATTCGTTCATTAACGTCACATCTTCTAATTTCGCTGGTTGTCCATGCGTGTCAAAATTCATGTCAAGAAGAGGTTAAAACCAAGAAGAAGTAGAAGAACAACAGATGGAAGGGACAGAAACAAGATTGACCTCTACAGTAATCAGTAAAAATGTACATGGTTAAATCTAAAGTAAACCCACACATCTACAAACATTATTAAAAGTCTTCAAAGGGCAGAACAAGAAACAGGGAACAGATGCATGTTTATATTTAACTTGAAGGTGATCTTGTGCAATAAACATACCGTTCAATTGGGAACAGTTTTTACACGCTACTCATTTTTTGTTTTTTTATTCAACCACAAAATAATTCTTCAGTATATTTAAGAAGTATACACCTAATTTGAAAGGCTAAAAAAAAAAAAAAGTTGATCATTATCATTATTTGTGAATAAATTGCGAAACAGTGCCATCGTGTGGTTGAAATGAATCACTGCATCGCCATGTCACGTGATTTAACTTCCGCGTCTCATGATGTCGCTCTACTTGAAAACACAACAATCAGGAAATTCATTTTCTCAGCCGTTCTGTCGTTGGAAGCTTTTATAATTTAACATTAGACTGATCATGTCTTTGCTCAGACTTATCTGCCTATTTACAGTGTTGTTTGTGCGACCGGTGAGTTTAACTTTAACTTTAAGGCTACTTAGCTCTCCAGGTCAAAATAAAACATAATGTTGTTTTGTGTAAGATTTACATTGTTAAGCAAAGTTCTGTGGTAGATTGTTTCATGTGAAAGTAAAAGGTGTTGATTCTGCTTGTTTTTTTGTTTGAATATTTGTGTTTCTTTAAATATTAGTCAGTTAAAAATGACCAGATTAAAAAAAAAACTTAAAATGTTGATGTTCTTGTTTGATCATTTCTTTTATCAGTAAGCATTGCTTCCCATGGATGGTTCATGTTGTCTCCTAGAAGGCTGTAGATGTTAATTTTCCTGCTTAAGCCATAATGTTCTGACCTGCAGCTCTGGGCAGCGCCTTCATTCAGCCTGGACTACAATGCTGACTGCTTCCGTAAAGATGGGGAAAGGTTCCGCTTCATTTCAGGAAGCATCCACTACAGCAGGATCCCCAGAGTCTACTGGAAAGACAGACTGCTGAAGATGTACATGGCAGGACTGAACGCCATTCAAACGTAGGTTCCTCTGCGCACCGAAGTTTGGTCTGTGAGTGGCTGAAAACAGATATTTGGGGATTATAAATGTTAGGGGTCAACATTTTGATGCTGTGCAGGTACATTCCCTGGAACTACCACGAAGAATCTCCTGGCATGTACAATTTTAGCGGAGACAGGGATGTGGAATACTTCCTCAAACTGGCCCAGGACATCGGCTTACTGGTCATCCTTCGGCCAGGTCCCTATATTTGTGCAGAGTGGGAGATGGTGAGTGAAGCTGTTCACTTTGAGCATTTGTCTTTGCAGAGCCTAGAAAAGAAACACAGATTTTATTTGTTTTTTTCTCACAGTTGTCAAACGTAATAAATAAACGTGCAGCCATAAAGGCAGAAGGACAGGAAAAAGGCTGCAGTCATCAAAGTTCAGTACAGTCTCATGGTGTCACATGATGTTTTTTTCAGCTAAGAAGGCATCACGTTAAGTCAATTTAATGTAAAAAAAAAAAAGATCACATTCATTCAGTGTGATTTAAAAAAAAAAATTTAAACAAGACCATATAATGTCCAGCTCTACTTTGATATTCTGGAGCTTGACAACTCCAATCATTGTTTTATCTTGTGTAAAAGGGTTCCCAGTGCTCTTTTAATTATTATTCTGCGTTTTTAGCAAACATAAAAAACCTGTGTGGTTTTTAATGACATAGTTCAGCAGAACAGCAGTAGTTCAACAGAAATTTGCTTTTGAGTTGTGGGCAGGACCGCTGGCACAGAGCAAGCCTGCTCCCCTTCCCATCATCCATAACTGAGAGCTATCTGTTTACATGTTCTACTGCTAACTTAAAGCCCCTCACTAACCCCAACCTAAAATAAGCACTACAAAAAAAAAAAGAGTGAGCAATATTGGAGCTATCCAGCCATACAGTTTTGAGCCAGATGTCAGCTCAGACAAGGAAAATGAAGATGTTCATGAATTAGTGCTGTCATGAGATTCATTTTTTTGACCCAATTTATTAATCATGTCTTGTAGTTAAATAATCTCTTTTTTAATGAAAGATGAATCATTTTGCACCAGAGAAGCTCAAAGAAGCACTTTTGAAGCTTCATTGTTTGTTTTTTTATGTTCCAATAGGGCGGCCTGCCAGCCTGGCTTCTCAGTAAGAAAGACATTGTGCTGCGATCTTCGGATCCAGGTGAGCATCAGCCTCAAAGAGACAACCTTTGAGCCCAATCAACACCTCTCTAACCTGTAACCCGGTCTAGATTACGTGGCAGCAGTGGATAAATGGATGGGGAAGTTGTTGCCCATGATGAAGCCCTACCTCTACCAGAACGGCGGCCCCATCATCACTGTTCAGGTGGGTGAGATGCTCCTGCACACCTTCTGAACCCAGAACTTAGAGGAGGATGAAACTTTTGATCGAATCTTTAGGTGGAGAATGAATATGGCAGTTACTTTGCCTGTGACTACAACTACATGCGCCACCTGACCAAGCTGTTCCGCTCTCACCTGGGGGAGGACGTGGTCCTGTTCACCACAGACGGTGCTGGCCTGAAGTACCTGAAGTGTGGCGCCATACAAGGCCTGCATGCCACTGTGGACTTTGGTCCGGGTCAGTTTTCACCTGCGTTCTACTGGTTACATCCAACTGGAGCTGTAGGAAGAGTACAGCAAGTGCAAAAAAGCTAGCAGCTCTGCTGTCATAGGAGTTTCCTTTGAACGTTTGGCTTCCTGCTTGTCTTCAAACTGACTCAATGTCACACTTTTGAGAAGTCCCGCAAATGAGAAAGCTGCTAAAAAAAAAAATCATTGTCACCTTTGCATTCTGGCTTCTCAAGGTTCAAATATAACTGCAGCCTTTGATGCACAGCGCCACGCTGAACCTCATGGTCCTTTGGTAAGTGTTTCCCACCTTTTTTGCAGTTTCATTGGATTCTATCCAAATGATTTGTCATTGTCCTCCACAGGTCAACTCTGAATTTTACACCGGCTGGTTGGACCACTGGGGATCCCAACACTCGGTTGTATCATCAGATTTGGTGGCTAAGTCCCTCAACCAGCAGCTGGCAATGGGAGCAAATGTCAACATGTGAGTCTTTACTTTACTGCAGAGGTGCCTGTTGTCCAGTAAGCTGCTGAATTCTGAGCAGCTTCTGGATAAAAAAAAACATGCTTTGAAAGCTGGAGATGAAGTCATTCCCTGATTCCACACGATTTAAGGTGAATTAGTGGTAAAATGTGTCCCAAATTTTTCTCTGCAAACCCGAAAGCTTGGTTTTCGGGAGAAATCTCTGGAAATCCCTGATCACAAAACAGTGTGAAGTTGAGGTGAAGGTTTACATCAGATTTTGACTTCAGATTTACCCAAATTTACTCTCAGTTTTTTGCTTTAAAGATTAAATGACAAAGTCCCACTTCAATTATCTTTTAAGCTATTTTTCAAAGCATTTCCAGTGGTCTTTTAGTCAAAATTATGCAGTTTTTAGCCAAAATAATTTTTAAAAACCTGCGCCGTTTTCTAGGACACAGTTCTGCAGAGCAGCAGGAGTTGATTAGAAATTCACCTCTGAGTTGTGGGCGGTACTGTTGGCATAGGCAACTGTTGCAACAGAAATGGTGACCAGTATTAGAGCTATCCAGACATACAGTTTGGCGCCAGATGCCAGCTCGGGCGAAAAAAATAAAGATGTACACGGGTCTAGTTGTTTACAAGTAGAAGCATTAGAATATAGCGGAGCAAGGAGCTTGTGGTCTGCCATTTTTATTTTATACGTACTAAATGTGATATTTTTTTAAAGGGATTTTTTCATCTGCTCCCAATTGAAAATGATTTAAGTAAAAAGGAAAGTTCAGATTTGCAATTTTAATCTCCGTTTCCTTTATATGGGTCAACGATCGTGAGAAAAATGCCACAAAAACATCTGAAAATCACCCAAAAAACACTTTTCAAAGGAGTGGGACTTTAGAGCTCGTTCACAAACTGAAAGTGACCAGGCTTTTCCATCCATCATGGATATTTGTCATTGTTTCTCCTACAGGTACATGTTCATAGGAGGGACAAACGTTGGATATTGGAATGGTGAGTACGCTGTGACAGGAGAACCCTATAAATCTTGAAGTAAACACTCGCCACATGGTCACCACTGTCTTGCCTCCAGGTGCTAACTCGCCTTACAGCGCACAGCCCACAAGCTATGACTACGACGCCCCGCTGACAGAGGCGGGTGACCTGACAGAAAAATACTTTGCCATTCGAAAGGTCATCAAAATGGTGAGGACAGACACTGGACGTCAACTATCAACAACACTGACTGTATAAGAGAAGTGGACAGAGTAAAAGTGGGCTACACGAAATCTGTCAAACGTTTTGAAAGTTGGACGTCAGACCACATACTTTTATTGAGGCCTCTTATTGGTCAGTTTACGACCTGAATAAATGTCACTACAGAAAAAAATATGGTTAATAAAATAGGATTCACAAGAACATGTGGCAGAGTAAGAATAGTTATTCTGACAAATAGAGTGATAAAGTAATAACTATTTATTTCTCAATAGAAGTCTATGGGATTTCAGCTATTGGGACCAAGCAGGTACTTCCTGTTTGAAACGTGGGGGGGGTGTCATTCAGTCCAATTCTCATTTATAGTCAGTGATGAGCAGAGAGATGCTGTTCTACTAAAGACTCTTGTTGTAGTATCGGAAAATCCCAGAGGGACCAGTTCCACCGTCGACCCCCAAATACGCATACGGGACCGTAACCATGAAGAAGGTTGGCTCTCCGTCCTGGCTTTTATTTCATGAACATTTTAGTTTTGTCTTTCTGTACTTACTCTATAATCCTTCGCCCCTTTAGCTGCAGACAGTAGCAGACGCTCTGGAAATCTTGTCTTTCTCTGGTCCTGTCAAAAGCACATATCCTCAGACTTTCATAGATTTAAATCAGGTATTCATGAAAGACAGGTCTATTCTTCAGCTTTCAAAAAGAAACTTGTGTTTGTAACGATTCTTTTCTACCTCTAGGCTTATGGGTATGTTCTTTACAGAACTACATTGCCTGTGAACTGCAGTGAGCCCACCCCCCTGTCATCGCCTCTAAATGGGGTTCACGACAGGGCGTATGTTTCTGTAGATGGGGTAAGACTCGTTCTCCACCCTCAGTTTACTGATCTTTTACTGCAACGCTTTTCAAGCAATCTGATGAGGGAAGTAATTCATTTTTGATTGGTATTAAAGTGTTGGTAGTTTCATGACATTCGGAGGCACTTTCTTTCCTTTGATATAACTGCGCTTACTCTGAAGGTGGCTGTAGGAATCCTTGAAAGAAACAAAGTCATAAGCACCAACGTGACCGGAAAGGCGGGCAGTCAGCTGGACCTTCTGGTGGAGAACATGGGCCGGATCAATTATGGGAAAGGCATCAACGACTTCAAGGTTTCACACATTTCCAAGCTTAAATATTCACTGAATGGGCTTGTATTTCTCATGAAATACTTGTGCTAAATAAAACTACCACCGTGCAATGGGGAGGCATTTGCAGAATCAAGATTTTATGTTGTCCCTTGATTTTATTTTTTTATTTGCAAATCATTTGCATGGTCATGAATGCAAACAGTACCTGTCAGGCATGCAGAATGGCCGGCTCTTTACATAGTCAAGAGAATGCGTTCATTTTTTAAATGCTGTCATCGGAACACAGGGTTTGGTGTCCAACCTGACCTTGGGGAAGGACACGCTCACTGGCTGGACCATGTACAGTCTCAGCATAGATGATGCTGTCAGCCAGGGCCTTCTTACAGAAACACCCTCTGCAAGGACAGATCCTCCTCAGCCTACCTCTCTGTCCACACCAGCCTTCTATGGAGGAAGCTTCATAATTCCAGACGGCATCCCGGACCTCCCTCAAGACACTTACATCAAGCTGCCCAACTGGAGAAAGGCACGTTCCGTCTAGTCTTTGTATCTGTCTGTTTTTGAGGATTTTATTGTTTATGTTATATATCTAATGCTCTTGTCACAACTGCCCTTATGACCCTTACTAATGACTACAGTGCTGCATAAAGGGCGCAGCACAACAGCATCGCCTGCACAACATATGTACATGTAACTTACGTTATCTTTAAAATACCTTATCATACACTTGGCACATGCATGACAATCGTACGTTGCTTTTTCATGACATCCCTGAAGCTACCTTCATGTTGCCCTTGGCAACGCACGCTCAAGCAAATGTTTCTAATGAAAAGTCAAAGTAAGCGCACGTTTATGCGTGTTTTGGGCTTCCGTGTTCAAAACTTGTGTTCATGCATAGCTGCTCAAATCTTTAGGACGGTTTTCCAGCTCTACATACAAAATGCATGGCAACTGAATGCACGTTGAAAGTTAAATCTTGTTAAACTTTGACCAATCAGAGACTTGGATTTGGTTGTTACATATGGATGGCGTCCCTTTTAATTCACAGAAGTACCAACCATTTGAAAATTGATAATGGAGAAGAAATTAATAATTGCAGTTTGTGCCGGGCCAGAATTATTTGACACCAAGTCTTTTATTTATTTGGATAGAGCTGTGAACGGAAAAGCCTGGAGCAAGATTTGCAGATTTGCACTGCTTTGACATTTCACACCAGGCCTCTTCCAATTGTAGGTGGTTGTAAATAGTGGAAAAACAAAAAGAAGAAGTCCCTTCTTGCTTGTCCAGTGTGAACACAATGGGCTAATTGTGCGTTGAAGAATGCAGGTTTAGCATGCCTGGTGTGTTCGTTGATTTAAGGTGGCCATATGAACCTCAAGGGGACTGCAGGACACACCTGCACACCTCTCTACAGCCCCCGAAAGCCCAAAAACCTGCAACACCTACATGTCAACCCTTGTATAGATGCATGTGACTAAGGCTTTAGTCTTTTAGGATACGAACCCTCAAAGGATGAAGCATTCCTGTCTGAAAATGTGTCAATAAGTTGTCAGTGTTAAAGGAAAATAATCATTCATGTGTCCTTTTGTTTGTATTCTTCATTTCTTTTTACTTGATAAGATAGAATAGAAAAAAACACTCTTTCTGTTTGTTTTTAGGGGCAGATCTGGATTAACGGTGTCAATTTAGGGCGTTACTGGCCAGCTCGAGGACCTCAAATGACTTTATTTGTGCCAGCCAACCTCCTCAGCACAGCTGCACCCAACAATGTGACTGTCCTGGAGCTCGAAGGGGCTCCCTGCAATTCCCAGCTGTGCACTGTGGAGTTCACTGCCACTCCCATCCTGAATGCCACAGTCCAATCTGAGTATGAACAGCACAGGAGACTCTTTGCAAAGGAAGATTTAGTGTGATAACAAGGGAACTCTGACACACAAAACAACTCAGTTTGCACTAAACTTGTGTGTTAATTTTAACAGTTGGAGTGAACTTAATTATAAATAATTTTATTTTGGGAAAATCTGTATGGCAAAGTCATTTGTGTGTCTACCTCACTGAGTGTACATCACATGTATTGTCTCTCTTCAGTGTTTGATCTACAAAAAAACCACACCATTTCATCTTGAAATACATTTGAAGAAGTTTTCTATTCAAAATAAATAGGAATATATATTTCTAGATGTAAATCATTCAGTTGTTTGTCAAGCTTAGAAATTGCGAAAAAAAATAATCATTAAAACACATTTTATTTCTTTACCACGTTTTTTTATGGTTTTTGTGTGTGTGTGTGTGTGTGCTTGTTTGAAGATCATACAAGTAGGTGTTTGAAATTTTTTCTCAATTGTGGAGTGCCACTTGGTAAATTGATTCCAACTGTATGCACCAGCTGCTCACCAGAAAAAGGTTTATAAAAGTGGCTTTCCTCTTGGAGTGAGTCCCTGAATGCAGCATCAGGTTTAAGTGCCACTGTTTAGGTGTAGTGCTTTTATGCTGTTGTTCTGGTGCCACAGGGTTTTTGTGCATCATTGTTTAGGCATCGCCACTACCTTGGCTCTGAGGGGCTGAGTTTTGCTCCTGCCACAGATCAGCTGCTTGCTGTCCATCCATGCATCAAACCAACGTGACCAACGCACCAGACACCACCAGATCCCGGAGTTTTTCCCACAACAGAGAGGCTTTAGTTGCTGCCACTGCTCACTCAAGCTGTGGGGGACTTTGCGTAGGCTCTGAAGTGACCCATCACTCACAGTGTGGTCTAGTTGTGTTTTAAGGTTTCATTGGCAGCAATAAAAGGGAAACCATAATGTCTCATCCACATTTGACACATCCCCTGGGGGAGCAGGGAGCTACAGACTCAGCCAAGCTCAGGAACCATTTGGATGTTTAACCCCCCAATCCAGCTCCTAATGCCGAGTGTCAAGCAGGGAGGCACCGGGTCTCATTTTTAGTCTTTGGCTGCCAAGTTGTCCATCTCGGTCAGGTCTTAAATAGGTTTGAGATTTTCTTAAGGTGACTGTATGCATCGACTTAGTAAATCTCTGTGCAGTATTTCTGGTATTGTCTAATTCTAGTTCTTTCTTTCATGGCCGATGTTATTCACAAGTATTTATGTGCGAGCTGCATAAATAGTGATGGAAATTCACGTTGGCCACACGTACTACGTGCGGCAAAGATGCTCATTTTCATTCTGCTTTGTCTGCACGTATTTTAAGTGCATCCAAGGCTGGATTTTGTTGTTGGCCGCACGAATGTAGACTTATGCTTAAAGTTAAAGTCCCTTTAGCTGTCACACACCTAGGTGCATTAAACGTGTCCCCTCCCTATCCCCTGGCGGACTGGGAAGCTGCAGATATCTGAAAAGGCAAAGTTTGCCTTTAGAAACTAGAGCCCATTCAAATGCTGTTATAACATTATGACACTTGATAATTTCATATGATGTCATGTGGTGACATCATCAAGTGGCACAATGCCATTATGATAATGTCGAGACATGATGTCACATGTGATGTTGAGATCACATATGGCATCATCATGTGACACAATGACATCATTACACATCAAATTTCACAATTACAGTTATATGAAAATTAGCCTAATGACATCATGTGACAACATACTTCATCATAATGACACATTTTGCATGGCATTTGCATTGCGTGAACGTTATTAAATAGTCACAAACATTTCTAAATTTCCACTTTCAAGCCAAGAACAAATCTCGAAAGGAACGAAAACAAGAGGAAAAAAGACAATGAATGAAAACTACAGACCTGCACTTTACAGCGCCAACAGGGAAGTCCTTCCTCGCCGCAGCACTCGTCAAACACTACTTGTAAAAAGGAAACAGGCGAGACTCTCACCACCGCTCCCACTTTTGGACCGGCATCACCGTGAGGCAAACAATCGTTTGGCTGGCATGAAAAGAGCAGAAAGGCTCAAACAGGAGAGAATTCAAGAAATGCACCAAGAACGCCAGTTTCAAAGCGAGAAGTCAAAGCCTGAAACACTGGAGCTTTCAAAGGGAAGACAACAGGAGCCAATGACAAGAAAACAGAGGATTTTGGACACTGCACAACAATATCTTAGTGTGCAAGGTGTTGTCCTTCCTCATTACGGCACTCATCCAGCTACCGTTGTAAAAAGGAAACAGGCGAGACACTCACCACCGCTCCCACTTTTGGACCGGCATCACCGTGAGGCAAACAATCGTTTGGCTGGCATGAAAAGAGCAGAAAGGCTCAAACAGGAGAGAATTCAAGAAATGTACAATGAGCGCCAGTTTCAAAGCGAGAAGTCAAAGCCTGAAACACTGGAGGCCTCAAAAGGAAGACAACAAGGGCTGCAGACAGACCGTGCATACAATCGAGCTAGAGTTTGTCAAGAAGAAGAAGAAAGAAAAAAATGGATTGCAGACACGAGAGAGGAATACCGTGATGTGTATGGTGTAATCCTTCCACATCGTGGTATTCGTCAAACGTCCACCATAACAACAAAACTGAGGACAGGCCCACCACGGCTCCCAGTTTTGGAACAGCACCACGTTGTGAAAATAAATCCTTTGGCTGGCATGAAAAAACCAGAACAGATCAAACAACAGAAAACACAAGAAATGCACAATGAACGCCAGTTTCAAAGCGAGAAGTCAAAGCCTGACACACTGGAGCTTTCAAAGGGAAGACAACAGGAGCCAATGACAAGAAAACAGAGGATTTTGGACACTGCACAACAATATCTTAGTGTGCAAGGTGTTGTCCTTCCTCATTACGGCACTCATCCAGCTACCGTTGTAAAAAGGAAACAGGCGAGACACTCACCACCGCTCCCACTTTTGGACCGGCATCACCGTGAGGCAAACAATCGTTTGGCTGGCATGAAAAGAGCAGAAAGGCTCAAACAGGAGAGAATTCAAGAAATGTACAATGAGCGCCAGTTTCAAAGCGAGAAGTCAAAGCCCGACACACTGGAGGCCTCAAAAGGAAGACAACAAGGGCTGCAGACAGACCGTGCATACAATCGAGCTAGAGTTTGTCAAGAAGAAGAAGAAAGAAAAAAATGGATTGCAGACACGAGAGAGGAATACCGTGATGTGTATGGTGTAATCCTTCCACATCGTGGTATTCGTCAAACGTTTACCATGAGGGCAACTCAACACACTGACAGGGAAGCATATCAGGAAGAGTCGCCTCTGGTGTGCACAGGAAAACAAATAGTGGCAGCTCGTCGTGAACTCTCTAAAAAACCAAACCGTCTGCCATTTATCCGGGAATGCACCTGCAAGAAAAGAACGTAAAAAACTAAAATACTCCAGGATTAGTGGTAGGGATTAGTGGTAGGGATTAGTGGTAGGTAGGGATTAGTGGTAGGTAGGGATTAGCTGTAAGGATTAGTGGTAGGGATTAGTGGTAGGTAGGGACTAGTGGTAGGGATTAGTGGCAGGTAGGGACTAGTGGTAGGGATTAGTGGTAGGTGGGGATTAGTGGTAGGTGGGGATTAGTGGTGGGGATTAGTGGTAGGTGGGGATTAGTGGCAGGGATTATTGTCACAAGAAACAAGTTAGGGTTATAACTGTAGGATTTAGATGTAAATCCTGCTTTATAGTAACAAAATTCTATAAAGTAGGACGAATTAGAATCACAAAGCAACAAGTTAGAGTTATAACTGTAGGATTTAGATGTAAATCCTGCTTTATAGTAACAATATTCTATAAAGTAGGACGAATTAGAATCACAAAGCAACAAGTTAGAGTTATAACTGTAGGATTTAGATGTAAATCCTGCTTTATAGTAAACAATATTCTATAAAGTAGGACGAATTAGAATCACAGATAACAACAAGTTAGAGTTATATCTGTAGGATTTAGATGTTAATCCTAATTTATTCTAATCATCCTCTATAAAGTATAAAGGGGAAGGGTTATGGTTGGGGTAAATACTGTATAAATTCAGATGTTAATCAAAAGGAAGAGGCCTGGCCACAGAAACACTGAGATATTACAAACATGTTTTTTTTAATTGAAATTTATTTCAAACAGGGTAATAATAAGGTGCAGTCAACATGGGACAAAACAATAGGTAACAATACTTAGAACAAAATACAAAAGCAACAATAAATATACAGACAAATGTTTGAAATGTAAAAAAAAAAACAATACGATACAAACAAACAAATAAATCTATAAGCAAATAAATAATTTCCCCTATGTAAACAGCCACCATAACATGGCGTAGGGGGTTTAAGAGCTTGAGTAATCCCAGGAATTAAGGTTTCTGAGGCAAGACATTTTAGCCCCAAGTTCACCATGGGGAGACCCTACCTGTCTCCACAGGTAGGGTCTCCCATAGCAGGCAAAACCTAGGGTTAGGGACCTGTTCATCCACCCTAGGCATAGGATAAGAGTCAAAAGCAGAAACAATGTTCAACTATGAGAAATTAACACAAAACCTGAGCTCTGCATCATCCTTTGGTACTAGCACCACGAGCCTACAACACTCAAAAAATCATTTGTTCGGTGAACATAATATAATTGTGGAAAGAATTTCCACGTAAACCAAATGTGTTAATATTCAATTCAATTCAATCTAACTGAGAAGGATGCAGACCAGAGGGTGGGGGGGGTGGAGGCGGACGAAGAGTGAGTAGGAGTGAGTAGAGTCAGTGTGGTAAACCCCATCACAGCAGGTGAGGTAGAGGAGCAGTAAGTTAAATATTCTCTGATTGCTAGCTAGCCTGACAATAAGCCTGTCCAAAGAGGAAAGTTTTAAGTCTAACTTTGAATGTAGAAACTGTGTCAGCCTCTCTTACATGAACTGGGAGCTTATTCCATAAAACAGGAGCTCGGTGGCTAAAGGCTCTACCTCCAACTGTGCTTTTAGAGATTCTAGGAACCACAAGCAGTCCTGCATTTTGTGAACGAAGTGTTCTGTTTGGTTGGTAAGGCTCTATGAGATCTTTAATACAGGGTGGGGCCAAGCCATTCAAGGCCTTATAGGTTAGCAGGAGGATTTTAAACTTGATTCTCGATTCAACTGGGAGCCAATGAAGTGAAGCTAATACAGGAGTAATGTGTTCTCTTCTGCTGGTTCCTGCTAGCAAACTAGCTGCTGCATTTTGAACAAGCTGAAGACTTTTTCAAGAAGTTTTAGGACACGCTGCTAGCAAAGAGTTACAGTAATCCAGCCTAGATGTAACAAATGCATGGATGAGTTTTTCAGCATGAATTCTAGATAATATGTTTCTGATCCTAGAAATATTGCGTAGGTGAAAAAATGCAGTTTTACAAGCCTGTGATATGTGAGCCTTAAATGATAAATCCTGGTCAAATAAAACCCACAGGTTTCTAACTGTGGGATTGGAGGCTTTATTTACACCATCTGAACAAGTAGGGCATCTCTGGGGTATTTTGGACCTAGTATAATGACCTCCGTTTTTTCTGGGTTTAACAGGAGGTAATTAACTACCATCCAAATCTTGATGTCACTAATGCAGCATAAATGTCCATTTACATGAACAAACTGGTACCTATCAGATAAATAGGATTTAAACCATAGAAGGGCAGATTCTCTGATCCCTATGTCATGCTCTAGTGGAGTAAGATGCTGTGGTCTATAGTGTCAAAGGCTGCACTAAGATCTAACAAGACCAGAATAGAGATTTGTCCCTTTTTTGTGGCTAGTAACAAGTCATTATTGACTCTAACTAGTGCGGTTTCAGTGCTATGGTGAGGTCTGAACCCTGACTGGAAATCTTCAAAGAGGCTATTGTCCTGTAGGTGGCAGTATAGCTGTTTAACTACCACTCTTTCTAATATCTTTGACATAAAGGGGAGATTTGATATTGGTCTATAATTGGCCAGAATGCCAGGATCTAAACTGGGCTTTTTCAGAAGAGGTTTAACAACTGCATATTTAAAAGACTGTGGCACATAACCTATTTCTATGGAATTATGTATAATAGTTCAAATTGATTCATTAATTAGGGGGAAGGTTTCTTTAAAAAGCTTAGTGAGGATTGGGTCTAAAAGACAAGTTGAGGTTTTGGAGGATGTAATAAGTGATGTTAACTGTGCTTGATCTACAACTGTGAAGCAGTCTAATATTACAGAGGTTTCTATAGATGCCTTTGTTTCTACTGTTTTAGCCTGCTCTGGGCTTATAGTAGGGATAACCTTGTTCAGCTTTTGTCTAATATTTAGGATTTTACAATCGAAGAATGAAAGAAATTCCTCAGAGCTGAGAGTAGCAGGAATATGTGGTTCCACTTAGCTGTGACTGCTAGTCCGTCTGGCTATAGTACTTAAAATAAATCTCGCATTTTGTCCATTCTGTGCTACTAAAGCTGAATAGTATTGGTTATGGCTTTACGCAGAGATTTTTTATAATTCAAAAGGCTATATTTCCAGTTATTCAGGGACTGCTCTGAGCCGGATCGGCGCCATTCTCTTTCTAACTTATGAGTTACTTGTTTAAGGGAACGTGTTTCAGCGTTAAACCACGGTGATACTCGGTTTTGTCTAAATAGTTTTGGTTTCAAAGGAGCAACAACATCAAGTGTTCTCCTGAGGGCCTCCATGGAGTCATCAAAAAACTGATCATTTTTTCTGGGACTGAAGTTATGGGAGCTGCTCTCAGAGTGTTTGCTCAGCATGTTACTAAATATTGGTTGGACTGTAAGTTTAAATTCAGATACAGAACGGTCAGTCAATGTTCTTGTGAGCTGTTCTTTATTTATTGGAGCGGTGGAATTCTCTAGAACAAACTGAAAGGTGATTAGAAAGTGATCTGAGAGTATGGGGTTACAATTCTCACTATTGACATTATATATTTGACATTCATTTCTGCTTTGACAAACTTCAACTTCTTTAGATATTTCAGGATTTAGTAAATTGCTTTAGGCCTGTCACCATAAAGCGTTTACACTTGCATTATTGATGCTAATGTAAATGCTCTAGTTAAAAATATTTTCTGGAAAAAAAGAAAATGAAAAAGAAAATGATGCTGGATTCTGGATCTATTTGAAGAGATTTCTGTTTGAGAAAAAACAATGTCATCAGGAATCGATGGTCAAAGACTGAGAATGCTAATTACTGGGCTTGGTGGAGGAAAATTAAACATTTAATGAACTTAGACATAAAACCACAGTGAAAGAGAGAGACGATCACTCTGACATGTGAGGTTCAGGGAGGTGAAGGAGTTCAGTGGAAGTATGAATGGAGAACACTTCAGTCACAGACATCCTGGACGTCCAATAGAGACCAGACCATCACAGCTTCCATCAGTGGAGACTACAGCTGTAAGAGCAGACCCAGATATGGTTCATATTCTTCAACAAACTGGAGTCAAGCTTTCAGATTATCTTTCTCTGGTAATAATTTCATTTATATCTAAATGTAAAGTTTATTTTTATTTTCCTTTGCCTTTGACAAAAATGTAAAATGTAAAATCTACTTGTAAAATGTCAACTATCTTTAGTATAAACAAAAAACAAACTGTAATGTAAATCAGCACCAATGAGGTCAAAAACATCATTCAGTAAAATATTGAGTTTTGTTACAACAGAATTCAAAAGCACAACAATAAAACAATTCATTAGAACTTAAATTAAAATGAAGTTAAACAAACCAAAAAAGAGCATATTTTTTTAAAGATCAATCATTATTTAATAATAGATACAGAGAAATCTTTTTTTTTATAATCAAGGACAGTTTATTGGTTTGTGTCTTAAAACCAAACAAAACCATAAAACAAGAAACTCACAGCTGTAAACAACAAAACTCACCTCCATCAGCTGTTCATACATCAGACTGTGCTGTTTGTTACCCACAGCCCTGGAAAGTGGTATCTAAGGTTCACTATTTTAACATATTCATCCATCGTCAGAACTCTCTTAAATCCTTTTGGGGCCCGGTTGAGTCTAGAATCAAGTTCAAAATCCTTCTGCTAACCTATAAGGCCTTGAATGGGATGGCCCCATCCTATATTAAAGATATCATAGTGCCTTACCAACCAAACAGAACACTTCACTCACTCACAAAGTGCAAGAAAAGGACTAGATGCTTTCCAATAAATGTTTATGTAGTTTAAGGCTGTTTAAAAAAGCTTTACTGTATGGCCTGCTTAGAAAAATTGGTAATTTGAAGCAAAAAAAATGTATTTCAAAGTCTTTGACTGTCCAAAAGTGAATTCATGAATGTACACCCTGAAGTGTCCAGAAATCATGATAAATGCAAAACCCTTTTATGAGACAAAATTTGTTCACTTCTGTTAATTTTCTATTTACTTCTATTATTTTCAGTAAATGCCGGAAATGCTACAATAAAAAAATAAAACGCTCAAAAAATGTTTTAAAACCTTGCCCCAACTCACACCCCACCCCTGTCTCACTGCTGATGTCATCAATGCTGATGTCATCAATGGTGATGTCATCAATGCTGATGTCACTAACTGATATTATTTGCCAATGTCATTTGAGGTCATCAGCCTTGATGTAAATGATGTCAAATGACATTACAGTCCTGAAACTAAAAGTTATTAAATAGAGGTGAACTAACACTTGACTGATACCTTTATCAGCCAAGACCTTTGCAGTACTTTTGTGTGAGCGAAACACAGTGGAAAAATGACTGCAGACATCTTCAAAACCAAGAAAGCTGCCTTCAAGAAAGCAAGAAAATTACTGAAGGAAAGTATAACGCTGAAGTCAAGAGCTCTTAAAAGAAACCGGAAACTGGCACTTTTAAGACCAATAAAGCGTTGCCATGTGGAAGAGCCCAAAGCATCACCAGAAACAAAGAGTTATGAGGAAAACAAAGTGGATCCTGAAGTTGGAACGACAGATCAGAGACAAAACCTCATCGATGACTTCTGCAAGTTTTCCAACCATTATAGCAACTGCTGGTTGAACTCAGCCCTACAGGCTCTGTCAAAGACAGATACTGTAAGGGATGCAGTTCAATCACTGGACCGATACGCCATGGTTGAAATTTCACCAGTGCCAGCCTGTTCAGAATTGTTCTTGAACGCTGTCCAAAACCCAGGAAAGACATTTTCCGAATACGAATTGGCACCAGTGTTAATGGAGTTAGCCGATGGTATTCCAGCTTTGGAATTAACCAAACAAAATGACATTGTTGACTTCATGTACCCGTTCTTGTCCTGGCTGAACCGCTGTGGAATCCAAACAAACATTAGGATGGAGCAAACAAGTCGCTGTGCCAGGTGCAAAAACACCACAAATGCAGTCAACGATGTGGGTAGCATGCTCTACGTTTCCCCGCAACCGGGGGGAAATGAGTCCATCGCCTCACTTCTCGACCGTAGCGTCAAAGATTCCTGTTGCAACAAAAAGTGTCCGTCCTGCTCAGCAAATATGGAAACAGAAATCTCATTTGATGACTGTGACATATTTACAGTGAATCTGCCAAGACAGTTCATAGACAGGGAAAAAGTGGCGCCGAATGACTTCATCTATGTTCCCATCAATGGGAAGATGCAAAAGTTCAAGCTGTCTTCTGTCGTCTGCCATAAAAATCTGTTCTGCATCTTGGATCACTTTTACAGTTACATTTTCAAGGATGGTGTAACTATTAAAGCAGATGACACTAGAATCCAGCTAGCGGACCAGACTAGCGTGGACGACATTAGTTTATATGGAGTCCTCTTCCTCTACGAGAAATGCAAAGACACAAATGCCAGCAATACGATGGGCGTTTCACCTGATTCTGTGAATAATGTTGCTGTGCAAGTCACCATGATGTCGGAAGAAGAAAAGCCAAGAAAGACATTCAAACGCATAGATTATGTCAAACTTTTCAGAAAAAGAAAAAGAAGAGAAGTGAAGGAGAAATGGAATATTCTGAAAATAGAGAGGTTTTTTCACCGACAACTAATAAAACAAAAAACTAAAACCACTGCAAAATACCCTGAAGTGGGAATGGTGTGTTAGAGCTGAGGAATCAAGGGTTAATTAGAGACTATATGTATGCTTAGTGTGGGCTCCAAACCCAACTGTATAGTTCAGCTTTTAGTTCACTTTATCTACAGTTTCTTTTTTTTTTTTTTTTTTATTTCTTTGTGTGTACATAAATGTTTTTGTAGAACCAAAGAAACAAATGTTTGAGACTATAGGCTCCAAACCCAACTGTATAGTTCAGCTTTTAGTTCACTTTATCTACAGTTTCTTTTTTTTTTTTTTTTTTTTATTTCTTTGTGTGTACATAAATGTTTTTGTAGAACCAAAGAAACAAATGTTTGAGACTATAGGCTCAAAACCCAACTGTTTAGTTTCGCTTTTAGAAACTTCATCTACAGATTTTTTTTAATTGAAAAAAATATTTTTTTGTATTTCATTTATTCTATGTATTTGATTTTATTTTTAGTGTTGGGGTGGTAAAGGGTGGGTTGGGGTTTTTTATCTATTCTTGTAATTTACTGTAAAACTCTTCAAGCTGAGCAATGTATGAAAACTTATTTTATTTAAAAAGTTCGTTTTGATTTGATGAACTCAACAACATAAAAAAAAATAATAATAAAAATTTAAAAATAAATAAATAAATAAAAACCCATTACAAAACGCACCCAAGTGAACAGGGCAGAAAAATGTTACACATTAAATTTGAAAAATCCCTCCAAAGTTCCTTCAACAATTGGGCCAGCGACTGCCAGGTCTGTACCTCCAAACCCAAGAAAAAAAAACCTTCCCTAAAAAACAGTTCCTCTACACTCTCTGGAAAATCTGTCCCCAAAATGAGCTTCTAAAAACAGGGGCAGCACGTTGGTCTGTTGGTGAACATGGTTGGCTGACAGAGCCGCGTCTGCGTGGGTTTTCTCCGAGCGCTTCGGTTCCCTCCCACTTTACAAATGGATTTGTAAATATTTAGTGACCTTTACACAGGTGTAGACCAAAAGTGGAAGAATCAAGAAGTAAAGAGGTACAGCTCAAATTATTACCCCCAATATAAAACAAAGAAAAATTATAAAAATAATAAAATAATTCGATTTAATGAAAAAAAAAGCATCAGTCACCAAAATTTATAGGGAAATAACCAAAATAAATCCTGGTAGTCCTGTGGGTTTTCTGCGTTTTCCCCACAATAATTATTAGTGATTGGCTAGTGACTGATGTATTCCCCTCCCTGAATCGCCACCTTATCGTGGTGGAGGGGTTTGCGTGCCTGAATGATCCCAGGAGTTGTGTCGGTGAAGCGTTTGCCCTGTTGGGCTGTTTCATGACAAACTGCTGCTGGGGGACGGGCCAGACTAAGGGTGATTCAACCAAAAAACATTTTCTTACAGGATACAATTATTCTTCCCAACAAGAGTCACAGGGTCTCACCCTGAAGCCAGAACTGTAGTAATGACTCATGAACTAGTTTGTAACGGCTGTTACTTCCATGTAACGGTAGCTGGATGGAACGTCACAGTCTAAGAGATCCTTCTGGATCAGGATTGTTCCCCTTTCCATTAGCCATTCAGGGTGAATCCCATCTCTTAGCTTAGGTTCATTTGTGCTGCCAGGCGCTCATGGAGTGCAGTGAGCTTATAAGCCAGTATGCATGTATAATGTCAGGGCCCTGTGGTGTCCAGTCTTCATACTTGAGGCTGCCACTGTGATGGTTACTGGATTCTGTTCAGAGGTTTCTCGGTGAGACCAGTCATTGAAGCATTGCTGTTACGTGACGTCTCTTTTTCTGAAATTCTTTTCCAGTACTGTTCAGTTTCCTGCCTTGGTGGGTGTGCTCTGCTGGTAGGACTTTGCCACTGAGCGTACACTTTCACAGGCTGAGTTGTGAACAGCCTGTTTATCCGTCTGGCGTCATTGTCTCTTGTGTACGTCTTTATGCGGCTGCTCAAGGCCAGGAGCCTTAGTTTGGCAGTTTCCAGGCATACCTCTGGTCTGTTTTAATCTAGATGTTCTTAATAATAATATATACGTTATATGATTATAGATATATTTATACCCCCTGAAATTGGGATGAAACACAAGGCTATGCTCGGTTCATTTCATGTTTGGTCAAAAAAATAAAGAGACTGATGATGGCATGCCTGCTTTAGCAGGTTAGGGTTCGATTCCCTATGGTGCTCTGCAAAATATTTTGACTTTTATATATGAAAAAATGAGCATTTTAATCCTAAAGCTGGATCAATGCTTATGTCCAAATGAGAATCAGAGAAGGGTACTAGTCGAAGAGGGCATTTTAAATGCATGGTTCAGCCATTCAGTCTAACTGACTGTCCTGCAGATTTTCAAGCCACGGTGAACAACGTTCTTCATGACTTTTTTGATCACTTTGCTTTTGTATACATTGATCTTGATTTATTTCAGGAACCACTCCAGGCATTCTGGTTTCCTCTCACAGTCCATAAACAGGCTTCTTAGGTTAACTAATGACTCTACATTGTCCCTAGGTGTGAGTATCTGTGTGTGTGTGTTTGTATGTGCTTGCGTAAGCGTGTGTGTTGCCCTGTGACAGGCCAGCAACCTGTCCAGGGTGTACCCCGAGTTCGCCCAACAGCAGTTGTGATGGGCACCAGCAACCCCAAAAGGAATTCAACAGATTTAGGAAATGGATAGATAGATGGATTGATGGGCTTTATCTTTCATCTTTGATTATCTGCAAATGGAAAGCACATTTACAGTCATACACTTCACATACGCTCATTAGAAAGTCAATAAGAAGTGTTTTTGAATGAGGAATCAAAATTGCTAACATTGGTCTTAACTCTGGCAAAGGTGAATATTTAATTCACTAATTATTTAAGCATATTTGCATTAGAGCATCACATTCCTTTTAGTTTTGAATATTTGTTGCATTACATCACCAACACAAAAGGGACAAAATGGGTGCAGAAAATAAATAAATAAATGAATGATTTTTGCCTGATATTTGCCTGCAGCTCCATCCTGCACAATCTGTGATGATCAGTGCATCAGTGAAGAGGACTGCTTGGAGCCCACAGATGTTGAGCCACAGCAGTACAACATCACCAGGAACCAGCAGGATGAGCAAAGTGACGTCCATCTGCAAGGACTAATCTCTGGTTTAATAATAATAATTATTATTTATTGCAGCTCACCACTCCTCCAGATGTCTACAGAAAAAAAAATCACACACCTAGGTGCGTGACAGCTTTTGCAGCGCTTCCATAAATTTTCTATACTCTTACCATCATGAAGGTTTGATGTCCTAAGAACGTTGTTGGACCTCCGGGCCTGCAGATTGCAGATTGTCTAGATATACCCTTCTAAAAAAAAAAAAAAAAAAAATATTGCGGTCCAACTTTGCACATGCGCAGTAAGGATGGTGAGGTTCAGATCCGTCTTTTTTTAAGCGGAAGTAGATGCGTAATGCGCATGCGAGGAAGTATTTCCGGTATGGATCGGGTATCAACAAGGAGTCAATAATGCCTATGAATGCTAACATCTAAGATATTTCTAACTTCCCAGACGATTCGATTCGTAAGGCACTTTAAGAGAGGACCATGGTCGATAACAGGTATGCGACGGCTTTAGTCATCGGTTCGGTTCTGAGCTTGCTGGCCGCGGTCTACCTCTCCGCGGCTGTGGGAACTCAGCACTGGTTCCAGTACAGCAGCCCCCCCGCCAATCGGACCACCAACGTCTCCCGGCTCGTAGAGGACGTTGTGAGGAGTGGGTCCAATGAGAGGAACTACACGGACATCATGTTCCGCCTGAACGGCACTCTGGGGTTGTGGTGGTGGTGCGTTCAGGTACATCGAGAGTCAGGTGAGGATCCACGAAGTACAAGCTTCTGCTGTCAGCATCTTTGTGCTTATTTCACCCGACAAATCATAGGGATGTGCTGATTAGTTGTTGGTTTTTAATGAAAGATTTAAATGTGAGAATTTTATTATTATTTTAACAGGGGACATTTAGATAAAAATATGTGAGATAAAGGTATATTGATAAAATTGTATTTTCTTGCTCTAAATCAGCGCTCTTATGAATTTGAATGCTTATGTTGTGTAAAATGATTGGCACAAAAATGGGCGCTAGTAGTATTTTCTTAATTTTGTGTGTGTGTTTTACAATAATTTTTTAGCTGTTTTTTCTTAAAGGTTTTTTCTCTTGTTGAGTGCTGTGTTACCTGAAATATGATTTACAACAAAAGTTTGATTTGACTTAGCTTAAAAAAAAGCACAACATTTAGGAATTCAGCTTTAAATTATTTAGGAAAAACGTACACATTTAAAGAGGGCAATTTATTATTAAATTTGGAATGATTATTAAGATTACTTTTACCACTATCTCAATCATTGAGTTGTTGTTACATTTTCGGCATATCCAGTCAAGGGTCGCCACCACGAATCAGCTTTCACTGATTTGCACAGGTGTTTTGGCAGAGATTTTACGCTGGATGTTCTTCCTGACTCAATCCTCCGTTTTGTCTGGGCTGGGGACTGGCACAGGAAGACCCAGACTTGGGCCCCCTTGTGGCTACATAGTTTAGGGAGCAGCGTGAAGGGTCTTACCTAATGGTGCTTACACACCGAATGCAATTTGTGCGGAGGAGGCGGCCAGTTTCAATGTTAAGTCAATGGTTTAAACGACATCTGAGGTTCTGCGGCACGAATTCAGCGGCCAGCACCGCGGGAAGGTCTGGAAACGGCGCAATTTAAATGGCGGATGCACCGAGCCAGAGTGAGAAAAAAAAAATCGAAACTCGGAGAGGTCGCCACTCGTGTCAACCAATCAGGGACTCGACTTTAATCACGCAGCGTTTTCAGTGACAGCAGGTAGAAAACATCCAATATGGTGGACTGGATATCCTGAACTTCCATTCATTTTCTTAAACCGATGGATCCCTTTCAGGGCAGCAGGGTTTCCTGGACCTGTGCTGGCTACTGTGGGGCGACAGTCTGTCACAGGTCCCATGGAGCTGGAGCCTCACGCTCGCTATGCAGGTTACTGGGAAATGAGCTGGAGGCCAGATCCACTCCGTGATAAAGAGACAGCCTGCTTGGGCCTCCTGAACTTTATGATTTTTGTCACATTTTCATCAAGACAATTATAATGAAGAAAGGTCCCCTAATTTTATTCTTGTTTTTATTTTTGATCTCTCGGGTTAATGCGGGACATCAAGTTTCAAACACGGTCAGAGAACGACAGCTGAAGCGGCCGTCACCCAGACACAGCGGAACTGAATGTCATACCAAGAGAACCTCTAAATCAGGGGTGCTCACACTTTTTTGGCATGTGAGCTACTTAAAACACAAAACAACATGAAGTTTTCATTTTTAAATGCTCAAACATACAACCAACATGCTATTACAACATAAACACATAATTACTGTTTAAGAACTGTGAAAAATCCATGGATGAACAAATCTTTTCGTGACAACCGGAGCGAGCCCTTCACTCAGCAAAATGTGGGTAGTTGTCTTTATCGAGTGGCAAACACTTCCTTGGGTCAGCTGCTCTTGTGGTAACTGTAGCTAAACCCCCATGTATTGTAATTTCTGTATTTGAAAGAACCCCGGGTTCAAATCCTGCACCTGCTGTGGTAGTTTGTCCAATCTTTTTTCCTTTTCTTTTTTTTCCCGCAAAATTACTCAACCCACATTACTATAAATATTCATCAAAAACATGTAAATATTTTTTTAGTTTTAAAAATAATTAGAATGTCTTTTTTTAAATAGACATGACTTTTTAGTAATATATAGTTTACACAAATTAATGAAGTCTATTTAGGCGAGTTTAGGAACACACTTTTGGCCACACAGCGAATTTGGCGGAAAGAGGAGCGAACATGTGAATTAGCCGCGCGAATTGTGTTCGGTGTGAGTGCCGCACAGGAGCCCGCACTGGTTTAAGCTCAACCCGCCTAAATCACAAAGTTGTTAAACTGTTTGGATCTGCCCTTTCACATTTGAGTTGTCTTTTTGACCTCAGATCACACCTTTGAAACAAAGTGCAAGTCCTTCAGCTTAGACCAGCAGTTCATGCCAAAGTACAAAAACCTTAACTCCAATGCTGGAGAGGACCTGCTGAGAACATGTAAGTTTTTTTCTTCATCTCTTTTTTTGCAGATGACTGCACACTATTATAACAAGTACACGTTTAGTTGTGTGTTCTTTATGTTTTTAGAATGATTTAAACCAGACACTCAAAATACATACATGGCTTAAGGAGTTTTACATGATAAAGTATAACAGACTTTGTAAACATGTGTGTTTTTAACATGTTCTCGTGGCATTTTCTCATGATGAAGGACATATGTTAATAAAACTGCATTCTTGAGTATTTCTTTGTTCAAATTGTTTTGAATCACAACTTTTGTCAGGAGTCAGCAGATGAAAAAAATGCTGTTTGAAAAGTGTTGAAGTTGTCGTAGGAGCTACTACGACGGTCACAAGCTCCCTGCTCTGCTCCATACCGATGCATCCACTTGCAGACAAATGGATCCGTGCACATCTTCATTTTCCTCATCCAATCTGATGTCTGGCTTAAAACTGCACAGCTGGATAGCTCCAATAATGCTCGCCATTTTTGTTGCACTGGTAATGTTGTGTGTATGAATAGCTGCAAGCTAGCAGGAAAGGGAGAAAACAGAAGGATGTCGAGAAGGAGAGGGCAGAGGTGAATTTTTAAATGAATTACTGCTGCTCTGCAGAAACTATGTCCTAGAAAATGAGTCTTCAAATCTGAGAATTTCATTCAGCTCATTCTCCTTTATTTTCTTTACTTTCTTTGTGATTGTCATGTTTTAGTGATTGTAAACCACAGAAGTTTGAACTGGTTCTGAAAGCTGATATTTTTGACCGTTGTGTTTTGTTTGTGTGAGCAGACCTGTGGAGGTGTCAGTTTCTCCTTCCTTTGGTCTCACTGGCACTGGTCCTCCTCGGTGGCCTTGTAGGGGTCTGTGCCTGCCTCTGTCGTAGTTTCACTCCAACCTTGGTTGTGGGTGTGCTACATTTTCTAGCAGGTGAGTAAAATGCGTTTGTAAAATAAATGTATATTTTACAGGCCACGTAAAAGGCTTTAAATTCATCTTTGGTAATTTAAAAAAAAGATATGCTACATAGGTTTTTATTCGGATTGTGAATTGTCACTTAGGTGGTGAATCGATTCATCAATTAAGATCAACAAGCTACAGATCAAATCACGATTCTCACTCTCAGTATGTTTTTTTTAATTTAATGTCTTAAAATTAAACCAATGTGTATTTAAACACATTCACAAAGATTTAGAAAGAAAGAAAAGATTTTATCACTTTAAACAATGGCGCACTAAAACTGTTTTTTTTGTCAACTTCCTGGTTAACTTTAACAGTAAACAAAACATAATCATCAACGTCGCTTTGGATTTCATAGCAAATCCTAAAAATGGTTTCCACGATTTTTCCATCCTCATGGAACTATGGTACTGCTTCTCCGCCATGCTTGCAGACAGTCGTAATTGTTACTTGATCTTGAGATTTTTGGAACTTTTTAAATTAAATATTCTATCCGTTTTCTTAACCCGTTATATCCTTTTCGGGGTCACGCGGTTGCTGTAGTCTGTCCCATCTTTTCTTATGCGATTCACCAGTCTTTTACAAAGCACGCAAGTCTTGGACAAGACAAGTCCGAGGCTTTTGTTCCTTGGACAAGCACTCCGTGTACACATCTAGGTACACTTTAGAGTCACTAGTTAACCTCTGAAGCATATTTTTGGATTGTGGGAGGAAGCCGGAGTGCTGGAGAAAACCTGCACATGCACGGGGAGAACATACCAAGATTTGAATCAAGGCCTTCTCACTGTGAGGCAAGAGTACTAACCACTGCGCCACCGTGGTTTTTTTAATTCAAATTGTCGACTATATTTTTAAAACAAAATCCGTTTTTCAGAACTTATTTTAGTAAACTGAACTTCAGTCTCTTTTTTTTCCCTCATCCATGAAAAAACACTTGATTGTTTTACTTTGAAAATGAGAACTTTCACTGACATTTTACTTTGAAGGTCTATATACGTCCGGTGACAGGAACACATTCGATTTGTTTGGTTTACTCAAATCCAACATTTTTCTGCATTTTAGAGTAGTAATTGCTTTGCCATCAGTATATTGTTTATTATCTACGTCTTGCCCTGTTGTTTTGCTGCTACTCCCTCTCTCTGCTCCTCAGGTCTTTGTACTCTGGGCAGCGTCTGCTGTTTCCGGGCAGGAGTTGATTTACTCGACTATTACCACTCGCCTCCCAAAGGAGTCAAGGGCTCTATGGGCTGGTCTCTCTACCTCGCCCTCATCTCTTTCCCTCTGCAGATGATGGCAGCTGCACTATTCGTGTGGGCCGCCAAGAGCCACCGCAAGAACTACACCCGCATGATGGCGTACAGAGTCGCATAACTGCATCTGAAAAAAATTAGATATGAAATGAGATTATTGGGTGTAACTTTGACTTCTAATGGATAAAAAAGTAGTTCCAGACTACTATTATCTAAAGGGATGAAATATTTGCAGCTAAATCCTCAGAGGTGCTCAAACTTGAGTTCTTTTTGTGCTTTTGCTTTTCCATTGTCCGACTGACAAGTTTGCAAATGTTGTTTGTTTCTGTTTTTACTTTCCTGAGTTTTTAAAGCATGCTTTAATTTAAATGGATTGTTTTTGCTTTGCCTTCTTTGACCTTGCCAATGCTTCCAAAGCTGCTCACCATACAGGTCCTTAAGTCACTTCACTTGTTAAAAAAAATAAATGGAGGGGAGAAAAAAGTACTTCCATCCATCCATCTTTCTCCTCTCATCCGGTCGCGGGAGCAGCAGTCTTCTCTCTCCCCTACCACTTCCTCCAGCTCCTCTGGGGGGAGCCCAAGCCTTTCCCAGGCCAGCCGAGAGACATCATCTCTCCACCGTGTCCTGGGTCCGAGTGGGTTGGAAAAAAAATCAGAAAAAAAACATGTCTCACATGCCTTTGAAGCATTGAGTTTTATTCTACTTTTGCATATTTAAATGAAAGGCCTTTGCTCTGCATGCCTTTGTAGCTGACCTTTCCATCAGCTGTGGTAGTTGTTGATTTCAATCTGTGGTTTATGCCAACTAAATGTCATGAAATGTCACTCACTAAAAATGGAACCACTTCACCAAAAACGACACTTTTACATGACAAACACCTGAATGTTTTTATTTCTGCGAAATCTGCACTCTTATTATATTATGTTTTATGAGCTGATCAACCGAGGAGTTTGGTAAAGTGTACGTCGTTCAAAAAAAAAAGTTTGATACTCTAAAGTAACAGGGTTGACATTCTCAGTGATTTAAAAAAAAAAAAAAGAGTTTGCATTCAAACAATGTAAGAAAGTGTTTGAGCACAAAAAGGTCAACTCTTTGATGTTGTGTGGTCAAGGTTTTGGACATGGTGTGTCATCCGAAGCACATTGTCGTATTTCAACAATGTAAAGTTTTGCTGACTTCCTGTGTTGTTTTTTTCTGCTCAAAATAACAGCAGACAGAGCCTTAAACTGTGAGACAGTAGCAGCAATAGACAGAATAAAAGCATAAACACAGTAGATTTCATTTAGTCGTTGTCTTCTGTGTAAAAAAAAAAAAAAAGCATTTATTTTGGATTTTGTTTTTCTTTCAAATTGACAGAGGTCCCTCTCTAATTCAAGTTTTGGAAAATAAATTGTGTTTTCAATCATTCAAACAGCCAACCATATCATAGATACATATCTAACTAGACAAAATAATCATTTTTTTATTGCAGGAGATCTGTGTCAAAGGGATTACATTTAATCCTCAGCTGTGACTAGCATGTACAAGTTCGTACATTTCGTTACTTGAAATGTTTAGTGTAGTATTTTTCATGATCATCTCTGTGTTTGGTCCTCTCTGTTCTCCTAGTCTTTCTCCACGCTCACGGATGGGAGGGGGAAGGCGGTCTTACGAGCTAACTGGAAGGCGACCTTCTTCTCGTAGTAGGCACATTCATTGATGAAGAATGGGTAGAGGTCTTCTCCATCGTGTTTCACAGTTTCGCCACAAAATGACAGAAATAAAGGATCCCCCGAGCGTAAAAGCTTAAAATCATTGTCCTGGACAAAGTAGGTAAAAACATACATTCAGAATGGTAATATTTAAAACTAAAGATTGAAACTAACAGATTAAAACTGCAACAAACCAAAGCAAAAGATGCAAAAACACCAAGCTTTAAAATTATGATTTAAAACAATTCTATAGCCAATATGAAATAGAACACCGTCAATTTTTTTCTTCAAAACTGCCAAAAACAAAGGGAATTGTTACCTAAAAGCAAAAACAAACTTCAGAGATTGTAAAAATCACAAAAAGAATTATTGAAACTGCTTAATTTAGGCTTACAAACTTGAATTGTGGTGAACTTTAGTGTCTTTTTTGTATTACTTTATTTATACTAATACGTACTTCACATGCTTTATTTTTAACATTCTTTTCTTTTTTTTTGTTATTTGAATGTACCTGCAGCTCTGGGTGGATGGCAGCAGTGATTTCACCAGAGGAGTCCCTTGGATAATCAATGCTTTTTACAAATGTGTAGGCTTCCACCTCGCCTCCTTCAAACTTGCGTCCTGTTGGTAGGAAAAAATAAAAAGATTGTGTGGATTCATCTCACTAAATAAGGTTCACACAAATCTACTCAAGGAAAGTCATTTATAAATATTACTCCTTTTGATTGAAATGGAGAGGAAAAGCAATGTAAACGTAAACAGAGCCCTTCAAATGACATAATAAAATAATAATTTAATACATTGTTCCCTTTAATGAATAAATTGTGGCCTATATTAATTTTTTTTGCACACATTAGCAGTTAGTGCTAATAGAAATTAGGATTTAATGGCCGTAAGTTAGAATTTTGTGGACACAAATTAGTAGTAGAACTTGAACGTACTAAAATGCAAATAAAATGATAATGATAATTTGAGGTTTTTAAAAATTATTTTATTTCATGTCCAGCGCTTTGTAGGAAACAAAAAGTGGAAAAAAGAAAAAAAAATCAAAAGAAAGAGAATTACTAAAAAAAAAAAAAGGAGAGCCTTAAACTGTGCAGGTGAATAAAAAATGCAGTGAAAATTGGTTTAACCCTACTCCTTTCCTCAATTCATTTCACAAATTGAATTGATGAAAGCAGATTATATAAGATGGAGAGAAATTCTAATAGCACATAATGTGAAGGTAAATCACTGATGTGCAGGGTCGGCTCCTTACCAGAATTGAACTCCTGAATGAACTCCAGAGTCAGATCCACAGCCTTTTTCGCCACGTTAAAGATGTCAGCTCTAAGAACCCCGTGAGGCTGAGGGCCAACTTCTATAGCTGCAAACAAACAAAAAAAAAGCCTGCTATCTGATGTGCTGTACATTGAAAAACTAAAAACAAACAGCATTCGGGGTTGTGCATGAATGTCTTAAACAGTTACCAAAGCCATGTTTGCCCACCGCCTCCAGGGAATAAGCATCAGAGAGGGGTATATCCAGCTGAATTGCTCTCACAGGCACAGATGAAATCTTATCCTAATGCAAAGAAATAATTTTTTAGAAAGTATGTTAAATATTTAGATTTTTCACATCCTCTCATGTAAATCTACATCCATGAGTTTGATATACAAATGTTATTTTTTCCTCGTGTGTTTTTCATGAATCTTGGAAAACATATTTACACAGCTGGGACACTTAGAATAACTTAGAATGAGACCATAGTTCCTGCAGTTAACCCTTGACAAGTAAAAAACAAGTTGATACTAATATACCATCAAGAGATCGTGATGGTAGAAACATGACAAATAGATAGTTAAATCTGTAGATTACTTTTAAGGGCCTTTATAAACTGTCAAATCCCAGTATAAGCCTCTCCAATAAATAAAACTACATTTGAGATATATTTCTGCGATTTGGTCAGCCTAGTACAACCGTGCAATATTATTATTATTATTATTATTATTATTATTATTTATTTTAACTAGTGCTGTCAATCGATTAAAAAAAAAATCAGATTAATCATAGTTTTGAATTGTGATTAGTCACGATTTACCACAATGTTTTACTAGGTAAATGTTATATAACTATATGCGGCTTTCGAACAAACAAAAAATATTTGTATTGACTGAAATGCTTTAATTTGTAAAGTGTTAATTCAAATGTCCCAGAAATGTAATTTGTGTGCACAAAACACATCAACAGTAAGATAAGCAGAACTGTAAAGACTTTAATGCCTGCAGTATTACTCCAAGAAAACAAAGTTGCTGATATACAGCCATAAGAAACTAATATTGTGTTTCTGCACTTTAAATGGTCCTGGTGAATACTCAAATCTAAAAAAGAACTTTCAGTTCCCAAATGTTCTATATCTCACCGCAGGCTTCTCTAAAACAAACTTTTTGCTTCATCTTCTGGACAAAAACAGGCAGTAAGGGATGAACTTCCTCTCTGATCTGGTGCTTTCTTAAACCTATCGGAATGATCAGCATACATATATATCAGTTTCCTTTGCCTCTGCAGTCGAGGTGACAAATGAGAACAGCAGAATGGAAAATTAAACTAGAGGATCAAAAATATGTATTTTACACAGTTTTATTATTAATATTAACATATAATAGTATCAAGAATATTCTATTTGTTATTTTTGTAATGCTTTAAGAAGCTTGCATTAGCTGCGTTTACATGTGCAAAACGTCTTTCATCGAATCATAGTTCAGATTAGAATAGAATTGTGTACCTGAAAAAAATCTATCCGATTATAACAAACATTTACATGACTACATTTTCGATCGGAATAAATCATTTTGACACGCACAGATCTATTTAAAATACTGGACACAGCTGTAAACTAACAAAGCTGCTTCATAGAGCAAGTTCATCTTCAAAACATGCTTATATTGTTGTTATTCAGATATTTTTTGAAGTGACTGTTTGCACATAAACTTTCTAAATCTTCGCGGTCAGTGCTCTATTCTTGGCAGCATGGACCCAGAAGAAGGGTTATGGTTTGATTAACACGCACCAACAACATTAGGCCTTGGATGCACTTAAAATCCGTGTGGGCAGTGCAGCGATGTGCATCTTTGCCACACGTAAATACGTGGAAATAACATCAGCCTTTATTTTGTCTGGACACCATTGGAATCATAAATTCACATGATCGCTTGCACAGTTTCTCAGGACTGTTCTGGGTGCAAAGCGGCATTTCCGCATTCATTGCATTTATTATTTATATATTCATGCATTTATTCCGATTGTTCATGTCCATGTAAACGCAGCTACTGATGATTTCTTGATTTTTGTCAAGAATGATACTAATAGTAACTCCAAAATTGGGAGTCAAGGGGGGTGGTGATGCCCCCCCATAGCTCCGCCCCTGTAGGTTGAAGTTTTTATGATTAGGTTAATTTTTATAATTGATAACTTGGATATTTATCATGTTCCATGCAGAGAACTGAAAACACCAGTTAAATTGTTGCAGCTTCCTTTGTCATATGATACATTGGAGAGGTAATTATTATTGTGGAGGTTGACATATTTAAATAGGATTTCAATAAATGATGTCAGTTTGTTTGACATAAGTTTGTACCTGGATGTATTTCAGTAAGTGCAGGGTTAGCCAGTCCAGAGAGTAGAAGATGAGGCACAGCCCCATGTTGGCAGTTGTGTTGTGGAGATCGACCAGCAGATCCACAGCCTCTTTTCCTCCTTTGGGTCCCAGCTGAGCGTTCAGCTCTTGTGCTCGCCTCAGTTCGTAGGGTGTTGAGTCTGTCACAGGAGAACTGGGCACCAGACAAATCCTACTTTATTGCTTTAGAATGCAGTCCACTGGGAAAGTATTTTTTAGCTTGCGTGAACTGTTGTTTTTACTTTAAGAAAAACCAAAACAGTTGTTACCTCAGTAAGGCATCGGTGAAGCAGCGGTTGAGATCCTTGTCTGTGTATCTTCTGCAAACGTCCACAGCTCGAGGATTTGTGAGGACAGGTGTGATGGAAAAAGAGCTGGCAGCATTCACTTTATCCTTCTGCATTTCTCTTACAATGTATATCCCAGTCATCTCATTACCATGGGTGCCACCGCAGATGGCAACCCTGGACAACGGCGCGAGAGACACATGCTCCATCTGTGTGCAGGAAGACAAGTTATAAGGCCCCGGATGTGGAGGTGCACAAAAACCTCAGAAACTCAGACTCTGACCTGAAAACTGGGTTAGAAAGTCCATGGCTCTAGTGATGGCAATAAGTAATCCATTCAACTAAATAGATTACTGGCTGTTTGGACAAGTTAAATTATGTCCAGGCAAGATGTTTTTTCTTTTAACAAGTCTTGTCACTCTATTTTACATTTACTGCACAGACAACCTTTATTAACATTTTTTTTTTAAATGAAAACAAAAATTGATGTAGTTCAATGGGAAGGAAAGCTGGAAAAACAGCACAAATGAGCTGCCATTTTTGTAATGGTTTTTTTAAGTCTTTCCTATTTAAGAAAGTTTTTTTTAAAATCTTAACCACATTATTAATGAATGAATGACTGAATGAAAACAACTTTATTTATATAGCACTTAAAAACTCTCTTAAAGTATCAAAGTATTTTGCAATAAACAATAGAAAAACAAAACTGTAGGAAAGGGCAGATTGAGAACAAAAAAAAGTGTGCCATGATTTTTGTGCTATTTATTCATTCATTCACTCATTCATTTGTTCATTAATTTATTGTGGTTTTAACCTTTTTTCTCTAAAAGGTCAAGTAAGTTCATTTCCGTTCATCAGTTTTTCTTGGAGGAGTAATCAAAGCCTCTGTTTTATCTCCTTCAAACTAACTATGTCCTTGAAACTCTCCTTGTTTTTAAAAGCTCGATGACGGTATAAAATGATTTGAAAAAGAAGACAATAGCAGCAAAAACAAGGTGTTCTTGTCAGTAACAGATGAGCCAGCTGTGATGTGTCTGCCTGTTTTGTAAAAGTCAAACCACAGGGAAGTGTTCTGCACATCTGCTGCCAGAGACCCAATGGAAATCTAGTCACTGTCACAGATGAAGTACAGGAAGATAAAGTGAAAACCTATTTTTCACATGTGGATTCAAAAAAAGGACTTTGACTAGCACACCAGCTCTGTTTGGCTTCCTACTGACAAAAAAAATAAAACTCAACCAAAAAAGAGCAACATCAAATATTTGATAAGAATAAATGGATTTCTAATTGTCGTTTAAAGGTAATTAAAGTATGATTAAGTACTTCTGCTGAAAACATGTAAAAAAGCGACATGCTAATGTTTGCTATATAGCTGTGAATGCATTTAAGAGTGAAGAAACATTTAGGTCAAACTCAGACGATGTGTACAGCAGATGCGCTTCACAAATATTGTCTCTGGAGTTCATTTTATGCTTGAAGTGACACGATTTCAAAGGAAAACAAAGAAAAAAAAATACAAAAATAAAAAAAATACTTCCAATCCATTTAATCACCCCCCACTTCCTTACCTCTCTGCCAGAACGCAGCCCTGTTTGTTGTTCACATAACTTCAGCAACCTTTAACCTTTGAGGGGAAGGTTGTGTGTCGCGTCACACTACCTGTGCACAGAGGGAACTTCAGGAAAGCTATCTTGGTTTTCCCAGGCAGGAAAACTACTCGTGCACACAAGTGTAACAGGCTGTAATTACACTTACATAGACTTTATCCCTGTGTGTTTTTCTTCTTCCTGTCACGCTCCTCACACCCCTTTACACTGATCAAGTTTCAAAGAATATGATGCAACAGAAACTTGGGTTAGTTATGTCGTAACTCACCAGCAGGAGCCGCTGCATGGACTGAGAAGAAGCTCTGAGGAAACAGGAAAAACTCGCTGTGGCTCTTTTAGAGTAAGGCTGACATAAAGACTGTAAATCTGTTCTTGTGTAGGACTTCCTTTAATATGTCAGTACCATAACATAATGTTAACATGGTGATCTAAATTATTTATTCTGGGTTTTTTAAAGGTTTCTTTTATGTTGACTTTTGACCTTTCACAATAAAGCTTTGTGATAAACCCAGCTTAAGGCCACAACTATAAACAAATCTTCACGAGACATGCATCGTCTACAACTGACTGATAAATGCTTACAAATTAATATATATTAATCTCAGTTTGTCCTATTCAATACATCTGGCCAGAGTGTGTTTCTAACACAATAAAGAAGGAAAAAAAGTACCTTGTAATCATCGGAAGTTTCTGCCTCGGACAACTCCTCCACTCTCTGTGACTTTCCCAGCAGGTGGAAGTCCCATGCTCTATTTAGACATATAATCCTATTGGAGTCATTACTTGACAATAAGCTGCTTTCTGTCACACATTCATTCTCTTCCTCTTCTACCATTTCAGCTCAATTTGGTAAATTTAGGATATAATAATTTGGTTAAACCCAGCCAATGATGGCAAACAAATTCAACATATAAACGTCACAGATTCATAAAACCATATTTGATGACTTAGGAAAATATTGGCACTGTTTTTTTTCAGTTTTAAAGTCATGTTTAAAGTAGATCAAAATCATCTTTTGATCTGCTTTAAACGTGTTCCCGTTAGTCTTGTAATTATGATTATGCTATTTTTAACCAAAAAGAAAGTCATTTTCTAGGACATAGTTTCTGCAGAGCGGTAGTAGTTCATCAGAAAATCAACTCTAAGTTGTAGGCGGGACTGTTGAGACAGAGTAAACCTGGCCCCATTTCCCATCACCCATCTGCTAACCTACAGCTCCTCACAACCATGACCTGGCATTTCTGGTGCAACATAAGGGATGAGCAGTATGGGAGCCATCCAGCCGTACAGTTTTGAGCCAGAAGCCAGCTTGAACGAGAAAAATGAAGACGCACACGGATCTATTTGTCTGCAAATTGATGTATCAGAATGGAGTGGAGCAGGGAACTTGTGGCCTATCGAGTGTAGCTTCTATGTCACAAATAAACAGTGCCTTTTTTTTTTGTCTGCTTCTGATTCACAACAATTTGAATAAAGAAAAACTCAGACATGCAATTTTAATCATTATTTTCTTAATAAATGTCATCCATCATCAGAAAGATTGCCATAAGAAGATTCTAAAAACACCAAGTAAGTCTACAATCTTATGAAAAACCAGAAAAAACTTGTTTTCCTTTCTGTTTATCTTGATAACTGCATTATTAGAAAAAACCAATGGAGCTGGTGGGGTGCATTTTGCTAATTTCATATGATAAAGAGATTTTCTTTGAATATTTAAACATTTTCCATAACTTGAACATCTGAGGTTAGAGGCTGGTTTTCATTTCAATCTAAAGGTTCATTTTCTGTTTTCAATATTTTCTGGAAGCACTGATACCTAAATAAACTGCATTACTACACAGTCTGATATTTTCTTCATATATAGACAGACATCATTCACATCTCACACACCAGACAAAGTGACACACCCATCTGTTTCTCTTTTTGCGATGAAAAGATGCCTGAATTATTTACATGTAATTGTTGGGAATTACTTTGCAGCTAATGATGTTGTTAGCAGTTCTTTAACAGAGAGTGACCTTTTTAATATGTAGGGCCGGACGTTTTTCAAAAGCAGCTTTCATAAAGTGACATTTGATTAGGGGAGGGGCTCAGAAGAAGTGGCCTCTGGGTAATCTGCCTAACTGACAGGAAACAAGCTTTATGACCTTCTCAAGGGTTTTTCACAGCAGGAGGTGTTCTCCAAAGAGAATGACCAACCATCTCCTCTTTAAAGATTGAAAAAAGACAGGAAACATGAATAAAATGAGGCAAAAAGGGATTTTTGTGGGATGGGATTTAATATATTGAACTCTTGTTTGTTTATTGGGAGCAAAACAACATAAAATACAACTCTGCAAGCTTAGTCAATATAGCAGGAGGTGAACTTTTTTCTTTTTATACTTTGACAGAAATTTCTGGATCATTTTTTTTCAAAGACAATCTATTATTAAGTGTAAATGAATGGATCTTTGGGTCAGATAATGTGGAATTGGAGCCACAATGCCCTGAAAAGACATCATGGAGTTTTGACCTGTAAGTGGTTTGTTTAAAATCATCCACTTATGTAGCAAGAAGGTGAGCAACACTCTGTGACTGAGAACAGTTAGCTAGAAAACCGCCTGCACAGTCCAGATTTAGGAAAGCTTCTCAATCCTCTTAGAAAATAATGCTTTTTTTCATTCTGTTATTCCCAGTCCTGTTCATTTGTTTGTTCTCTATACTTTTCAGCTTAAAAACCATTTGGCATCTTTTTAGATTTATTACATAAATGTTTTTGCTGAGAGGAAAAGGTAAATATCGCTCAGAATTTCCTATAAAATGTTTTTCTAAAACAGAAACTATGTTTTTTATGTCTTGCAGAAACTTATTTCTTGACTGTATTTTGCTTCGATCCATTTGTCTTTGCAATATTTCAGAATTTCTTTCAGACTCACTATTTACTTTATTTTGCTTAATTTTACTAAAATGAATTCATACATACAGTATTTAGCGTTGTGTTTTTTGGCAGTCATTTTGTACATTTTGAATTCTTTTGCCTTATGGTGCAAATGACTTTTTCCATTTTAATTCTTTTGGTTTGACTTTTGAAAGCAATTTTTGTCACCCCTTTTCTTTTTATGTCTTTGCATTTGTCGAGTGGACTTAGACCCTGTGAACCTTTGGAACCGTTATTAAGTCATGCAAAACAGCAGTAGAAAATTTAGCGTTTGTCCATTTGATATTAATTCACTCAACAACAGAAGAGACTTGTGACCAAAATGCTTTAGTAAAGTTTAATTTCCAAAAGTTGGTTATGCTGAATTCACAAAGATAGAACTTCTGTGGGACTGCTTTTTCTGACTCAACATCAGCCTTATGAATTGAGAACAAGTCTTATCAGGGGGCAAAAAAACTATCTTAATCTGCTTTTTTGACCCAAAACACCAAGAGCTCAGCACATCGTTCAAGCAACAACAGTGACAGATTTTGCAGATACTTTTAAAATCTTTAAAATAAGAATCATAGGCTTCATTCTACAAAATCAAGAGGTAAACAAACATAGGATTTTCCATCATGTTCAACACCTCATGTAATTTACAGTGGGATTATTCTTACATAATGCAAATAATGATAAAACCCTGATGAGATTTTCTTTAGAAAGAAAGACTATCAAGGATTAAGGTGATCAATCCTAGGCAGGTTTCCAAAGCTGTGGACACCTCCAGGGGAGGAAATATTTTTTACCTTTCAAAATAAGAATGAGATCAGTGAAAAAGACAGAAGAATTGATCATATTGGGCGGACCTCAGGTTGAGTCATTCCTGTTGTTTGTGTCCGCCCCCCCTCTTTGAATGATCCTGACCTTATCTCACCCCACGTCCACGGTGTTTCTCTGGGAGACGCCTGCCGCGCGCTGCTCAGCATCAGGACCGCTCTGTCCGCATCCCTGCGCGGGTCATCACCCATCGCAGGCGTCGAGTTCAGCCGTCTGCATGCCCACTGCTGGCTGAAACGGACCCCACGGAAGGGACGTCTGTGCCATGGCCTCTGAACGGGATGGCGCGAACACAACCAGAATCCTGGCCAACCAGTTCGTGCAGCCGGCGTGGCGCGTCACGCTGTGGTCGCTGGCTTACATCGCCGTCCTGGCGGTGGCCGTTTTCGGGAACTTGATCGTGATTTGGATTATTCTGGCGCACAAGCGCATGAGGACTGTCACCAACTACTTCCTGCTGAACTTGGCTTTCGCGGACGCGTCCATGGCCGCGTTCAACACCCTCATCAACTTCATCTACGCGGCTCATGGACAGTGGTACTTTGGAGAGGTCTACTGCAAGTTTCACAACTTCTTCCCTGTGGCTGCAGTGTTTGCCAGCATCTACTCCATGACGGCCATAGCCATCGACAGGTAGGACTGCATCAGGGATATTTCATCAGTTTGACTCAGAAAAAAAGCAAAAAAAAAAAAAGCTGAATTAATTAAAGTTATCTGTTTCTCTGATTTTTTTTACTAGTCTATTAAAATTTTTTACATAATTAAATAATGTGGCCTGCTCAAAGCTCATTTTACTGGAAAGAATTTCCTGTTATGATTCAAATCAAGGAATGCATTATTTGTCAGATCATTTCGAATCATCACAGTTTAAAAATAGCGCGTTTAAAATGATTTACATAAGCTGCCATCAGCTTCCCTTATCTTTAGTGCCATGTTGCAAAAAAAAAAAAAAAAACAAGCGTGTGTTCCCCCTACAATAGTTGAATGGTTGATTCATTTTAATGAATTGCCGATGATAAAAGGAAGCTTTTTGAAGACTTTTGAGGTAGAAGAATGAACAGACTATGTGATGATTTTGCTCTGACTACAGTCACCAGACTAAGCTTAAAGATACACTTAAATAAAAATTGTGCTGTTGGAGTTTTAATATGTTTCTTGTGACATTTTTTCATGATGGGAAAAAAAAAAAAGTTGGAAAAGCTTGCCATTGTGATGTAGAAGTAATAATCGGTGAACCACAAGCTCCCCGCTCTGCTTTATTCTGATGCATCCACTTGGAGATGATATTGCTCACCATTTTTGTTGCACTGGTGCTGTTAGGTTTGGGATGTCAGGGGCTGTAATCTAACGGGAGAGCGTGTAAACAGAGAGCTCTCAGCAACAGAGAGGGGAAAGTGGCTGAATATTTCTGTGGCAACAGTACCGCCCACAACTCAGAGGCAAATTTATAATGACCTCCTACCGCTCTTCAGAGACTTTGTCCTGTTATATGATTTTGGCTTAAAACGGCATAAACATTTTCAAAAGACCACTGGGAATGCTTTTAAAATAGATCAAAAGATGATCAGAACGGGTCTTTAAGGATGTAAAGAAGAAAGAATGGAAAGAAGAGAGCATTCCGGGTGAAAGATAAATTTGAGAGGGATATAAATATGAATGAAAAGCTGATTCATGGGAGAAGAGATTCAAGACAAACAGTGCAGGAAGATTTATTTTAAACCTGTTAATAGAAGCTGTTGCTGGACGATTGTCAGATAGTTGATGTGTGATGCAAACTTTAGCCAACTCCTTTTGGTTGCTTTGTGTGTTGTGACCTTCTGCGTGTAGATACATGGCCATCATCCATCCTCTGAAACCTCGTCTGTCTGCAAAAGCCACTGTTGGAGTCATCTTCTGTATTTGGAGCCTGGCTGTGGTTCTGGCTTTTCCTCTCTGCTACTTCTCCACCACCCGCACATTACCCAGCAGGACTTTCTGCTATGTGGCGTGGCCTCGGATGGCAGACGACCCTTTTATGTAATTATACACTATTATGACAAATTGGCAAAGTGTTTCATTTGTTATCACTAACATAAACTTAGTCTTTACTCACGTCTTAATAACTTTGTGTTTTGTTCCATTGTGGTTGTTCATTTGTGCAGGTATCACATCATAGTTACAGTCCTGGTCTACGTGCTGCCTTTAATAGTGATGGGCATCACATACACTGTTGTTGGGGTGTCGCTGTGGGGAAGTAAGATCCCCGGAGACTCATCTGAGAACTATCTTGGACAACTCAGGGCCAAAAGAAAGGTAAAAAAAAAAACATTTCTATGAAAAAAAGAAAATTAGAGTTATTTTGCATTCAAGCATCTGCTTTCAAAGAAAAGTCTATATGAATGCACAGATATTCACTTTTTGGGCTTCCATATTTAAAACTCTTAAGTTCATCCGTTGATGCGCACATTTTTAAGACCATTTTTGGGCTCTACGTACAAAATGTGCATCCATAGAACACGCCCTAAAAGAAAACCAAGTTGGACTTTAACCAATTAGGAAATCGGATTACTGTATGGATGGCATCCCTTTCAACACAGGGAAGTGCCAACTGTTTGAGAATTGATCATGGAGGAAAAATTACTAACTGTGATTTGTGGAATTGTTTAACACCAAGTCTTTCATATATCTGAATAGAGCTGTGAAAGAAAAAAAAGCCTGGAGCAAGGTTCGCCAGATTTGCACCTCTTTGACATTTTCACACCAAGCCTCTTCCAACTGTAGGTGGCAGACATGAGCTACTGACGGTCCAGTGTGCATTGACTAAATGCACGTTCAAGAATGCATCAGATTCTCGGTGTGAACGTAGATTCAAAGCAAACAAACTTCACTCAAAGGCACGTACAGTAAAAACTTGGTGCTGCACCTAAACTATCTGCTGTGTAATTAGAGCTAAATCTGTTAATGAAATACTTCCCCTAATTGCATTTACATTTAGTAATTTAGCAGATGCTTTTTTTTCCCAATGAGCAAAACTGAGTCTGAAACTCGCAATCTAAGTTTGTTTATTTTTAAATGCATAGGCAGCTTTGGAATAGGTCAGTATTTGAAATTCATTTGCATAAAGGCTGTGATACAGACATATGAGTGAGGTTAGATTTCTCCTTGTGATTACACATCTGAAGGGTTTACCTTTTGCTGGGTGGTGTAGACATCAGCATCCACTGCTTGTTGACAGAGTGCAGTGTGAGACTAGGATAATAGGATTCTTTTAGGCTGATAAAATAAAAAAAAAACATAATTTTTGATCATCTGTAGAGGCTGGATACTGCAAATTGGTACCCCTGTTAAAAAAGAGCTGTTGTAATCAAGTAGAGAAATGATTTGTGCCTCCACTGGAAAAGGAGTGGAGCAGAAAAAGATGTCTTGCTAAATTTTCATTGAATCATTGAAAAATCTCAGTTCACAGTGAAGCTGAACTGTATGGAACGGTGAGCAGGAAAGATGCTGCAACATTTGTGGAAAGAACTGGGTTCTTCCCCCTGCCAGAATCTTTTAAAAGTTTGAACAGACAGGATTTGAGGCAGTTGGGAAGATATCCACTTCATAAAGTGAACTGGCCATAAAAGGATCAAGTGGGATTAAAACAGATATTGTCCTGCAGCTTTAGCTGTGTGAAAAGATTTCACAACAGAGAGGAACAGGATATCCATGGAACGTCCGTTCCCAAAAGCAGACTGATTGACGCCAAGTGGGCTATTTGCTTTTTGCTTTGGTACAGTGACTTGAATATAATGGTATTGAAAGGTTGTCAGGTTGTTTGAGGGGTGTTTTAGAATGAAAATTTCTAGTGATGAATAATTCAATTTTGTTTAAATAGCAATGTTTACACTATGTAACAATGGAAAACATTACATAAAGTTTATCTTGAAGTTCCGTTGCTCCAGTAAAGTCACTGATGGCTGCATAAAGATGCCCTTTCATGCATTACAAAAGATATCTTGTAGACCCCTGCATAAATTTAATGTGGCATCATCAGCAGCTTACAGCAGCAGAGCATGGATTACGGAAATTAAAGCGGGGATGATGAGCATCTATGAAGGCAGCCCGGGGATTAATGCCACAGAATGCAGTTCATTGATAAACATTGCAAAGGCTGCAGGGTAAGATGGAGGGTTGAGAAGACACAAAAAAGAAGCCCAGTGAGTTTCTGGCATATCTTCAAGAATTATTTGAATTTAGAAAATGTCTTCAAAACAGGAACAGCGTTGCTTATTCTGCAAACTAAATGGAAAACGGGACAGAGTAAACCTCAAGTTTACAACAACCAAAACAAGTTTCTTTAAAATAAATTTAAATCTTCTGACAAGGAGAAGAGAGTCAGAGTAGAAACCAGAAAAACAGATATATTTAGAGAAGTCTGAGAATAAATCTGTGACATAACATCAGACCCTCAAATAGGATCCAGGGAGCAGATGAGAAGAGATCACTCATCTCTGTGTTAGAGATTAGCATCTACTGGTAGTCTGCTCCTATTCAGTCTCCTGCCACATGGCTCTGTGCTGTTACACACTGGCGATTTCTGTCATGGTCTCTCTTGGTTTGTCACTTGGACCCTGCTGTTACTGATGCGTCATCACTAACCTTTCCCTGTCCTCTCACACCAGCCAGTGTGGACGTATTAAACAGCAACGTTAGATGTGACTACAGGGAAAGGGTCAACAGACACACAAAGATAAGGACCGTAATTAAATCCTGGTCAAAATTAGGATTTTAACACCTTAAAAGGGCACCAACACCATGTGATGTTGTGCTTATCTGTCTCATGCAAATGATAAAGATATTGTATGTTTTCTTTTTTTTTTTTTGATGAAATTGTTTTGCTAAATCCTATATTGATTATTTCAGAAAATGAAATAGTAATTTTCCAAATCCCTCTTTTCCTTTAAAGCAATTTCTTGAATATTTATGTTATAAAATATTTTTTTAAATTAAATTATGTACAGTTTTAAACAAAAAAAAACTCCACATTTGTTCAGTTAAAATCAGTAGTAAAGTTAAATTGTTTTTCCGTACCAAAAGCATTTGATTTTATTGCTATATACTAAAGTTGGAATCACCAGGCTATTCTTGGAGCATCTTTAGTAAAATAGAACTTCTTTACATTAAAAAAGGGGTGAATAAAGATAGGTTGTATGATTCATCATCTATCTTCTTCTGCTCATCCAGGATCAGGTCACTGGGTCACTAAACAAAGATGCCCTTTTCCCAGTTACTTCTTTCAGCTCCTGTGGGGGGGGGGGACCCTAGGGAGCTCCCAGGCCAGCTGAAAGATATAGACTCTCCAGCGTGTCCTGGGTCTTCCCCGGGGCTTCTGCCCGGTGGGACATGCCCGAAACACATAATTCATCATAAAGCTTAGAATGTCTTTTCCTTTGACGGATTTTAAAGGATCAGCAATGCATAAGGTTTAAGCATTGGTTTCTGACTATATCCCTTTCTGTTTTCTCCTGAAGGTTGTAAAAATGATGATCATTGTGGTGGTGACCTTTGCCCTCTGCTGGCTGCCCTACCACGTCTACTTCATCGTGACCGGCCTCAACAAGCATCTGAACAAGTGGAAGTACATCCAGCAGGTTTACCTGTCGATGATGTGGCTGGCAATGAGCTCCACCATGTACAACCCCATCATCTACTGTTGCCTCAACAGCAGGTGGGCGATAAAACACTCTATGTCATGATCACGTTGATTCACAGCATGCTTACGTGTCACCTGCTGTTTGGCTGCAGGTTTCGGGCGGGTTTCAAGCAGGTTTTCCGCTGCTGTCCCTGTGTACGGGTGTTGAGCTACGACGAGCTGGAGCTGCAGAGCAGAAGACTGCGACCCTGTCATCAGAGTAGCATCTCTCGAGTTGACACAAGCATCCTGAGCAAAAGCAAGAGCTTTTGTTCCCGTGGAAACTGGTCAAAAATGAAATCAGAGCGGTTCAATAAAAACAGTTAAACCTAAAAGCTTTTGCCAGCGATGCAGATCAGCATCATGTTTTCTCCCCTGCTCTGTTGTAATTTGACTTTAGTTTTGAAGAAATGGACTCTGAGTCAAACAGAAACATTTCTTTGTTAAGGGAAATGCGTTGCTGTTTTGGCCCTTTGGGAAGACAGATAAATCAGAAATCACATGCAGTAATGAGTGCAGCTACGCCTGTCTCAGAACCATGAAAATAATCCTTTGCATAGAATTATTGAACATCTCTTAAATGCACAAACGTTCTGTTTTTTTCAGTTTACTAAAAATTATTTCGTAGGTATATAAAAAAATACTTTTTTTTTTTTTTTTGGTTTCTAAAATTGGTGGCCTTGCTTTTAACATTGCATCTTATGCTCACCTTTAAAGACTTTTTTTTTATTTGTATTTTTCTCTTAAATAAGCTAACCAATAGAGAAATAGGATCAGTATTTTAAAAGAAATTTCATTTGTTCTACTGAAATGATTAAAAAAAAAATAACTTGGGCAAATTTAAGATGGTCAACAAGCTGATCCTTCTTCTAGTTAGAAACCTGTCTAAGGTTCAGTATTATGCGTTGTGTGCATCTTTAGGTGTGTGAACTGATGAAATGAGACAAGCAAAGGACCAAAGGATGGGGTTGCGTGTTCTCACTGCCACAGTTTAAAAAACATGCTACATAGGTTATAATATCTTACTCCAAAGTGTGCACTCTAGCTGCTGTGAACATATTACTAAAAAAGACACACTTTGTAATTTGATGTCTGTGGTGCTTTAGAGAAGAAATTCTGCACAATATTTTAACTAAAAGTGTAATATATGCATGCAAAATCTTAAGTCATTAAATTTGTTTTTATATTTATGTATGTTTAGCTTTGTTACATGGATGTCAGAAATCAGCTGTACAGATAAATATGTTAAGGTGTGTTAAAGTATTTTTCAATGTTAAATCTCTTTAATTTTGCTTTTATTGTCAATAAAGATAAATTGATCATAAATGCTTTTTCCTGTATAGACAACACAGCTTTAACAGATACATGAGTGTTTGACACATTTTTATGATCATGATGTTTAAGTGCTCTTGTACATAACTGCTGTTAGCTGGATCATGCTTGTATATTTAGAAAAATCTAGTTATTTGATTATAAAGAGTCAAACAAAAGTATGTATTTTTCCAGCACAATAGATATGTGTGAAATGGCAACTCATATCATATTTGTGTGAAAAACCAAACTGTTAGGTTCTGTTTAAAGCCTGAAGTAGCGTGTGTTTCTTGATGGGATCATATAGGAATAGATTTGTTTTCAGTATGTAAAAATTAAAGAAGCAATAATGTGAGATATTGTTTAATTTTGTTTTTGGCATGTCACATCTGCAGTGTTTTGATATAAATTGTAGCTATTTAATATGTTGATAAATGGGTCTAGTAACAAACAAGTAGAGATTCTTGTATTGCCTAACTTATTTCTGCCAATCCCAATGTGTAAACTTACATATTTACAGTGTTCTGAAACTCAAACTCTCCAGTTGCTGTTTCCATTTAACAACATAATATTTGAGATGGATTATTCAAAAGCATCTTGAGATTAGTCAAATGAACAAAGTTACCTTCCTTAAGAACAATCTGACTCTTTTGGTTAACTATGGTGGCCTTGAAGTGCAAACCAACAAATCACTTATAGTAAAAGACATATTAAAGATCACAACAACAATAAAGAAAAAGTAAACAAAATAAAAATGAAAAGTTTTGGAAAACAAAAGTAATTTTCAGAAATGAAAAAAAGGGGTGTAACAATTAATTGATGAATTGAAAAAATCAATTTATGCTCCTACCAGATTGATCGGTCTGAGACAAGTTGTTAATTGGATCAAATTTAATCAACCTATAACAGCATAAAATCAGTTTCAAAAGGAAATACTGGACAAACATTGTCATGCAAACAGTGATTTCCCAATGTACCTACCTTTCCCAGTTTCTTAGTGTTTCGTTTTTTTAACATTTCATTTTGATTTCTGGAATCTTTCCATATTTTTCCAAACTGTTTCATTTTTATTTCATTTAATTTTTTATTGTGTTTTGGTTTCTGGAATTTAAATTTAATTTCTAAATTGTAATGTTTTTTGTAATGTCGTTGTGATCTTTAATATAAATTTTTGCATTGAGTGCTTTGTTTTGTGCGATGTACATTTCAGGGCTACTGTAGTTTATAGGTAATACAAATGCAACAAAAACAAAAATACATGCAGTCCAAGCATTGGCTCATTTTATAGTACAAATTTTAACTTTAAAGCTTAAACATCATTAAACAACATTTAGTTGCACAATAACCAATTTTCATCCAAATTATTTTAAAATAAAATAGGCAAACAAAGAAATTTTAAGCAAAAAAACAATTACTTTTTCGTCACTGATTACATAATCCCTGTATCAACATTTTGTTTTTAAAGTGTTGCAAAAAAAAGGGAGTAGACCACAAACAGAGGAACAAACGTGTGAGCAGAGGTGACAGCTTCAGCCCTATGGAGGTAGAAACAAACAGAATTAACAAAAAAGATTAGAGCTGTTAACTACACCCATTTTTCTATTTGGGCTTTCAGACAAAAAAAATGTATGTGCACTTAAACTGGTTAATGTTTGCATAAAAAGACACCTTATGAAGAAGGTGCATTTTTGTTCATTTCTTTTCTGAAAGCCTCTGTGGGGCTGTGTAATACAGTATGTGAGAATTACAGAGACAACAAAAAATACACGTTTTTTCTGGGGGGTGGCATGGAGACTACAAAATCATAAAGTGTAAACCAAAAAACAACTGGACATTTGCAAGGTTCCAACATCAAGATTTTAAATTAAGAAAAGTGTGTCTTACCTTGAAAACACCAAACAATTGTGTGTGCTGTTCAGAGATGAGTGTTTTAACACAACCTCGTTGTACTCATCGTCAACATTGATTATTCTTTCGACTTTCTCCACAGTGAAAACTTCAGATGGAGACAAAAGCATCTGGCCAACATTCTTCTTACAAATCCTTTTCTCCATGTTGACAAAGTAGCAAGAGTTGATTTTGAGAAAGGTCGAGCCATCTGGGTCAGCATGTTGTTTAAGGTCTGTGTCCACTAGTGTGAAACCAGCTAGTCTCACTGCTGAGCCTAATTTTGGCTTTTTGAAGCCATCAACAATAGCATAGCCAGTCTTGCACTTCTGTGGCTTCAACAGCTTCAAGGCATCCATGAGGAGAAAATGAAACGACTTAAATTGAAAGTCTGTAAGATTTTCTCCCATCGTCTCCACTTGAGTGTTCACCTCTTCGATGAACTGTTCACCTCCATTGTAAAATGCTGAAAGTGCAGTAGTGTGTTCCCTGATTCCTCTGGGAATCGTAACTGAACATTGGGTGTTTGCATTCCACGCTTTCTGGAATTCCACACTTTTATCAAGTTCCTGCCTTAAGAGGCCTGACTGAATGACGGTCTCCATGGCTATTTCTCTGCATCCTTCATACATGTCATCCACGACATTGTGGGACATGTCCAGCAGCTTCAAGCTCCAAACCAACACCTACGATAGAGAGCATTTATATTTTGATTTAAGACCGTTTTTGGACTTTAAACACTGGTTTTGACTTCATCTTAGTCAAATAATACTTACATTTGTGTTGAAAACTGTGAAAATGAGGGCAGCCAGAAGCAGTTTATCCCTGGAAAACATTATTGTCCTCATCTTTTTGCACTCCGCTGTAAAAAGATGAAAAATTAGAGGCAAGAAAATTTCTTCAGCGAAAGTTTTGCAACACTTTAAAAGCTAAAGATTAGTGTGGTCTGGCTTGCCGGTACCAATTTTCTTCAGACAAGCTATAATTCAATGACATTCCTTGACAGGCGGCACTTAAAAATTGCAACCAAAAACACAAATTCGCATTACTTAAAAGACATACCTCAAAGGAAGAAAGTTGAAGGGCTGCAAGCATAAAATGTAGTCTTGCACATGTAACTGCTGTACAGGGGAAATGGGAGTGCTTCTGCTGTAATCGCTTTCTTTTTCCTGAGGAAGGAAACTGGCCTCCACATGCAGCTCACTTGTTTTTGAAGCTCGCTTAAGGTTTGAAGAATCTGTAGGCTTTGCGAGCTAGAAGTGCAAGGAATTCGTTCTTTCTTTTTTCTTAACTGTTTGGCACCTCTGCTCTCATTTGAAAATGTAATTGTTCCCCTTAGAGAGTCGTACCAGAATTTCAGTTTCGTTCAACACATTCCAGCCAGATCTAAATAATGTTTAACAGATACGGTCTGCAAAGCACAATAAAATATCCATTTCAAAAAAGTCACAATCCTAAATGGCAAACATTTCAAAGCAGATTCAAAGCAAGACGTTTGAAATGCAGCAGTCTGGAAAGGGTTACAACACCATTTCCATGGGTGTGGGTCTTTTAGTTTGCCCAGCATGAAGCTATTATTCACAACAGTGAAAATTAAAAACACATTATAGGACAGTCCATCCAGGATTGTGAGGCCCAAAAGGATTTAGTACATTGCTGACTAAGCTCAAGAGGATATAATGAAATCCAGAAAAGCAAGGCTCCTCTTACATTTGCTGAAAAACATATTGAGACTGTGGGAAAGTATTACACACAGATCACATAACTGATCATCACTGTGAACACAAGGTTTTAGAGGCAGGTTTAGCTACAGATATATGTAATAGGAAGTGGTAACAAGTTCCATTATTCAAAAGACATTTACTAAAGAATCTTTTTTGTAAAATCTGTATTCTGACTAAAAATAGAAAAAAATAAAACTCCTATTTCCAACCAAACACCAGGACACATAGCTAACTACTTGTGACGTTTCTTACTCTCATTTTTAGAAATGGAGCGTGGAACATCATGTGTTTAGGACTGAATTAAAACAAAAACCAGAGACATTTAGATTTATGACCACAATACAGAAAAAAACCCACACACAATGTTTACAAGTAGAATACTGGTTTAACTAACATAATTGATTACATTAACATAACAGGAAAAATCCATCATTGCTTTATTCACTAATATTAAAGACCCACTCGTGAAAATCTTGTTTTGGTATTTTCAATGTGTCACTATAGAATTTTTCTCACAATAGGGGACATAAATTATAAATTATATTTCTTTATTCAAATTGCATTGGATTGGGAGCAGATGAAAATCCACGCCATGAACAAGTTTGGGTTTGTGATGCAGCAACTGCCATGAGCAGACCCATAGTCTCATTGCTCCACTCCAATTCTAAATCCTCCACTTGCAGACAAATACGGCAGGTCCATTGACGTCTTCATTTTCCTCATCTTCACTGTATACCTGGATAACTTTAAAACTGCTGAACGTTTTTTGCAATGCTAATGTTAACTTGGGGTTTTGAGGAGCTATGAGCTAGCGGGAGAGAGTGCAATCAAAGGAATGCAGTGAAATCAACATAGACTAACTTCCACGGCAACAGTCCTGTAGCGTGCTCTGATGTTGTCTTACTGAGCCTCTGCTGCGCTGTACAAAAAAAAATATCTTAAAAAAACAACACACACTTTTTTAATTTGGGCTAAAACTGGGAAAGCTAATAACTTTAATAAAAGACTTGGGAATGATTTTATAGTAAAATATATATATTTGAAATCGGACTTTAACGTTTTCTTGCCTGGAAGACTTTCATAATCTGAAAATACCTATATTTGAACATTTATATTTTTGTACACCTGGTATAAGTTTTAGAGTAGGCTTTAAGTGTTTAGTTTTGCCAGTAATTTTTTGCATTCACTTGAGTAAATTTGTAGTTGTTTTTTTACTTATAATGGGAAAAACACCATTTAGAGTAAAGCTGTGACCTTATATTATTTTCACGAGAAGTTATGGATGTGTATATATATATATATATTTGTGTGTAAATACAAATTGAATCAGCAAAGATGTGAATTGAAATAAAACATATAAGTGCAGAATGATTTGGTGCTTTTGCAACACAAATTTGTCCTTGTCAATGACAAGAAAGATGCAAATTGGTCGATCAGTTTTTGGCCGTGTATGTAGATGTATATAATTATACAATAATCATATTTAAACTCAGAGTCTGTAAACTGAGTTTGTGTTTGTATCTGCAAGCCAGACACAATGACTATAAAAGAGAACTCGACGGAATTAATTTTAAGTCACCCACAGACAATGACTTATTATTGGTTCCAACAAAATGAAGTCAATTCAGTCACCATTTTTGTGCAATACGGCTGTCTCCATGTTGGAGCCAGATTTCATCAGTAAGCAGTGATTAGTTCATGTTCTAAATTTACATTTATATGGCAACCAGTCTCTGCAATCGGGAGTAAGCATGTTAGAAGTCCATACCTCTTCCGGCTGTGTGAAGCTGTCAATCACAATGTTCGTTGAAGTTTCACAATTCTGACCAATCACAAATCTGATTGGTCAGATTATAACTTGAATAGCTTGTACTATAGCAAAAATGTGTTTTTTTTTTTATTAGCAAGAACAGTAAAAAAAAAAAAAAAAAAAAAAGCAGAGCAAGAATTGTTATTCTGACAGATTTAATTATTGGGAACCACCTGTTTATTTCTCAAATGAAGTCTAAGGGATTTCGGCTTTTTCGGGACAAGCGGAAACTTCCGATTTGGAACACCAGGAGGAGGAGGCCACTCTGTCAAGGTCAGCCATTGTGATAAAAAAAATAAACTATTAATAATATTAATTTTAAAAAAAACTAGAAAAAAGTGCAATTTGAAGTTAGCCGTACCTTCTGGAATGCTTTGGAGCAGGCCTATTTCTACAGACAATTACAAAATATAATTAAACGAACAATCGAAAAACTAACTAACTAAATAAATGAATACATAAATGACGTATTCATGCACTGAACGTGGATATATAATGGCTGAAACAAAAAAAATGTACTTGAATATTTAATGAACAAAGCGGAATGTCTGACCGGAAGTAGCTGCACTTCCGCTTCCGTTACAGGACCGGGAAAAACAAAAACAGTAACCGTCGGTGTACAGTGCAATGCACGTCGATGAGCAGGAATATATCTTTGGTCACGACGTAGCAGCAAGTACTTTGGAGGACCTTGACTCAAATGAGGTAATAAAGCTTTGTGCAAATGCAAACATACTTCTTCACCCTTCGCTTTTGTTTACCGCTGCGATGAAAAAGAGCATCTATTATCATCAAACATCATCCTCTTATTCATGTCCACTTTAGAAACGTAAGGTTTAAACTACTTTATCTATTAAAAATGAAATTTTAAAAGTTAATTATCAGACTGTCTTTCAACTGTCTAAACAGCACGTTATTGTATCAGCATTTTTCTTAAATGCAATTAAAATATGTCGTTTAATGTTGTAGGGGCTCATAAACTCCCAGTGACGTTTTTTTTAACTTTTCAAATCTAAAAGTATTTAATATGGTTTACTGCTGTTTTATTTTTGCCCACTGCTCAACTATTAATATATTATGGATTGAATGATTTCAACATAACTTAAGTGGTGATACATAATGGTTATATTTCAGGATGAGTAAGTGGGGAGACAGGCTGAAGAAGGTTGAGCTGCTGGCTCAGACCTTTCAGTCCAACCCTTTGACTACGCGCTACAAACCTCGGCTGTGGCCGTGTGAGCCCTCATCCGTGTGGAAGCTCTTCCCTCGTCAGAGTATGGCCATGAGCTTTTCTCAGAGCTGTAAAGAGGTAAACAAGACCCTCCAGTACTTCATTACTTTCCTCTACAGTCAGTGATGAGTTTGTGGAAAGATGGCTGCAATTTTTTTTTGTCGTCTTACTCCTTTATAGACTGTACATGTTTTCGCACTTGAAAAAGAAAAGGCATGGTTGGGTCAACGGATTTTCCTGGTTACCAGTTACAGTGAGCTGTGGCATTACTACAAGTATAAACAATTTTTCTTCCACATAAAAAAATGTTGTACTTTCAGCTTTCTGTATTTTTTAAGCAAACAAAAAGCATTAATAATTAAGTTTGATATTTCATCCCTCCTAGGACTTACCCTCAGTCATTGATGCACTGTTATGAAGTGATACCAGAAGGTGCTGTCTGCAAGCTGTACTTTGATCTGGAGTTTCACAAACCTTCAAACACAGAAGCTGATGGAAAATCTATGGTCCTTTTGCTCATCAAGGTGAGGCAGTTTGTAATCTTCATTTTCTTTTTAGTCTATTTCCCTGTTTGAGCATTCCTCAATTTAATTTAATTATGTTTTCTTCTCCTCTGTATAAAAACTTATTTGTATTTGCAGTACGTCTGTGGAAAATTAATGGACATTTATGGGATTGAATGCTCTGAGAAAAATGTCCTCAACCTTGACTCCAGCACAGAGGAAAAATTCAGTCGACATCTTATTTTCATTCTTCACAACGCAGCTTTCAAAGACAACATTCATGTTGGTACGTTCAGCCTGACGTGGGTGCAATCATTCAGCTAAAATGAATAAAATTTACAATGCCATCAGGGTCCGTCCGTCCGTCCGTCCGTCCATCCATCCATCCATCCATCCATCCGGTTGTGGAGGCAGCAGTCTAAGTAAAGATGCCATGACTTCACTCTCCCCAGCCATTTCTTCCAGCTCCTCTGGGGGGGATTCCGAGGTGTTTCCAGTGTCCCGCGTCTTCCCGGGGGACATCTGGACCAGATGCCCAAACCGCATCATCTGGCTCTTCTCAATGTGTAGAGCAGCGCTTCTATTTCGAGTGTCTCCGGGTGACCAAGCTTCTCACCCTATTTTGAAGGGATGAATGGAGGGATGGAAACTTGTACTAAAATAAAACTACTTTTAGTAAAATAAAATTTAAAACAGTAAAATAATAATAAGGTGCAATTTAAAATTTAAAATAATTTTGTTGGCAGGAACAAGAGTAGAGCATTGAGTATTAAAGGGCCTGCATCATGCAAAATCTTTTTTTTTATTTCTTTTTTACTTTTAAGTGTATAATGCTAATTCTTTACAAAAAAAAAAAAAAGCCCAAAGCAGTATTTTGATGCGTTCAAGCATCTCTGAGTTTTCCTCTAAAAATCTAAACTCTGAGCACCAGCCCCACCCAACCCATGAAACGAGTCAGTCCTCACAAGATGATGCAAGAAAGTGAGAACAGCCCCTTACAGGGAGAGTCTGCGATGCCAGCACCTCCCCCAGACTAACACACGCCCACTTTCTCCACGGAGTTAGCAGTGATCAACAAAACGCTTTCATTTTATTTGCACTATATGAACATCCATCTTTGCAAAAGCTTGAATGTTGTTTGTTTTCATAGACAAACACGAGCAGACGCGCTGTTGAGGCCGGCTCTAGAATGACGTCATGAAATTGGCGACACCCACTAGGAGTGAAAGGTGGAGCCTCAGAGATGGTCGTCTTCCTTCCGGGATGGAATTGAGTTTAGGAAAATAATTAATTTTTAATTTTTAAAAATTGTTCTTTTGTGTGATTGTTCCAAAGGCAATATAGACATGATTATTGTTTATTATAAAAGGCCTAGCAATAGCATGAAATAGGCCCTTTTAAAGAATCTTTGTAAAATACACTAATTACCTCAGTCACACACAAAAAAAAGCAACTTTCTCCCTTTTTTCTCTGTAACAGCCTCTGAAAAGTTCATGCTAAATGAAAAATTTCATTCAGTCAAATAAAAATCGGACTTATTTGTATGACAAGATTGGCATCATTTGAGGAAAACAAAAGTCTTTTGTTGTCACAAAAGGACATTTGTCTTATTGGATTTTTACAGCAGTGTCATAAAATGAAACTGAGTAACAAAGTTTTTTTCTTTTTCTTTTAAGGAATGTTTGTCAAAGCAATTCTTCAATCTGCTCTGAACAAAATCAAAAGTGATGGTGGAAAAGGAGTGAAATCACCCACCAAAAGCAGTGAAACTTGGTCTGTTTGTTTAACAAGCGTCAAAAGCAGATATTGTGCATTTTAGTTTTATTTTTTGTGGGGGGGTTTTTTGTAATTTCTTTATGTGTTGGTTTTCTCTTTAAGTGCTGTGAGTGTGACCCACCTTTCTGAGAGGAAAACAGCAGAAGTGGAAGGAGAGGCTGAGAGTCCACAGATAAAAAGGCGTAAGCTGGTGGAGCAGGACCTCAGCTTCCTTCTGATAAAAAACAAAGACGGCAAAGATGGCCTCTTTGTTGATCTTGGTAAATACAGTTTTTAGAGGTTTTATGTCATTTTTTTGTTCCGAATAACGTATTTACTTAGTTGAATATACTTTTTTATGTTATATTAAAGCACTAACATATACTGCGATTCCACCTAGTGTTGGCATTTAGGGATTAAAAAAAATCAAAATTCTCTTTCAGGAGAAGATTCCAGGTAGAGCTGGAGACAAAAAAAATGGTTTAAGGATGTGTGTTATTAAAATTATGACACAAAAAGTAACTTGTTTTGGTGCATTGGTTTAAAAAGAGGCGCAACTTTTCACCCTGTTATCCCAAAGCAAGTGGCTCTTACAAATGAGGAAGTGGCCTCTGTGAAAACAACATCTGCACATGTTTTAAAATAAATAGGCAAAATAAATAGGTAGGGCAAATAGAGAGATTTATTGACAAGCATATTTTGTCAACTGCACAGGAGTTTACACCAAGAACAGAAATTTCCGCTTGTACAAGTCATCAAAAGTGGGGAAGAATGCTGCGTTTACTGTGGCAGAAGACAGCAAGTTTATTCCTCAGCCAGGGAAGGGGATTTCTGCTGAACAAAGTATCTTCCTGGCATCTTTAGTATGTAATCTGAGGTACAATGCACAGTTTTACTGTTTTTTTATACTTTTTTTTTTGTTTTATTTTTAAGCAATAACCTTTTTTTATGTATGTCAACAGCTTTACGGGTCAGAAAATTCTTACCTGGAGTGTTCCGGAAAGCAACAATGCTAAAATCTCTACAGCATCTTGTCAGCAGGGATCAGATCCTTTTCCAGGTAACTTTATTCTATCTACTTTGCTTTGAAGTTCTACTTTGCTAGACAAACTAAAAAGGTTATGGAAGCTCGTTCCTCTGTGATGACACTATACACAATGTTTACCTTTTGTGCATAGCTGGATTTTAGTTCAGTTTGCAGCTTGGAAAACATTCTGTTTTCAAAAAAAAGACAGATAAGCTGGACCTTCATTTTCATCAGATTTGCTTTTAGTTTATGGGCCTCTCAGAGACTGCAGGTCCTGCTGGTGGTCCCACAGGTCAAAACAAACACCCACGGCGAGACCTTATTCCAGCACTGTGCTTTTGGAACAGCCTGGCTGAGGAAGTCAGATCTTCATCCATTGTGGACGTTTTTAAGAAAAAAGTCAAAACTCATATTTTTAGTGCAGCGTTTGATTTTTTTTTTTTTTTTCTTTACATCTCCTATTTTAATTTGATTTTATGAACTGTTTCACTTATTTGTTTTTATAGAATGTGTGTTTTGGGTTTTTTTTATTATAATTTTTGCTACCATTTTTATTATTTGTCTATTTTATGTGAAGCACTTTGAGGTGTTCTGTAGCAGGGAAAGTGCTCTATGAATAATGTTGAATTGAATAGGTGAACCATCTTACACTTCGTGTCATTTTTTTCTACTTGTAGGTCTTCTTTCTGGCTACACAGTGTCCCCTTACCCAGAAGTGGACAAATATGTACTGACCGTGGTAAAAAAAGAAGCAATACAAGGAAGTAAGTGTTTTAGAGCTGCAGGACAGACTTCTGCAAATGGCATATTTGTTTCACTTCTTCGTAATCCTCTATTATTTTTTTCAATCATCTTATATCTGTAAAAAGCTTTAAAATGTATTTTCTTTGGTTTACATTTGATGTAAGATGTCTTAAATGGCATTAATTCGTTTTCTGTTGTGTTTTAAATGTTAGTTTATCACAGTAAAGTGATGCTTGGAGCCACTATAAAGATACAACCACAGACACTGTTGGGACAAAGTTTATTATTTATTCTCATATGCACCAGTGGGGGATTTAAAAGGTTCTATTCGTGGAAAAAAAAAACACAATGAAGTTGCTGTAACAGATTTTTGTAGCAATATATGCAGTTAATGAGATTGTGTTTCTGTGTCTTGAAATGAACTCCTCACACAGTGTCATGCAGCATGTTTGAACCCATTAGACTTCTACACCTTTATTTCATTATTTTATTCTTACAGGTATCAGAAGATGGAACTACTTTGCTGCAGAACAGCTTCTTGTCTATGACATTGCAAAATATCGCTGGTGTGAAAATGTGGGGAGGTTTCACAAAAGCAACAACATCATGTATGTAGTTAGTGTTGTGAAGCCTGTGCTTCACATGTGCATGTGTCTTTTTTAGTATTAACCTTTGTCACTTTGTCACTTGCAGGATTGTAGTGGATTTTAAAGAGGAAGTCTGGTACCAGAAGTGTCACGATCCAGACTGCAGAAACTTTAGGTCTTCAAGTAAGTTACAATGCGAACAGAAAATATATTTAAAATAATTAAAAAAATACTATTTAAGGTAATAACTTTCACTTTACTGTTTCAGGTTACCCACTTCCACAGGAGATCTGCATCAGTTACATCTTGAACCTGGTTTGTTGATCTAAAACTCTTAGTGGACGATACATCCCAAGATTTTAAATTTTTAATGATCAACAAACCCTTAATGTGACGACCTCTTTTGTTTTCTTACAGGATGAGGAAGACCAGGTTTACCTAATGGATGAAGCTGGAAACTTTGAGCTCAGTCAGGTACCAAACCGGCGCCCACAGCGCAGAGACACTTTATCAGAAGAACCCCCAATTATGTGGGGAGATGACCAGGACGACCAGGACTTTTCAAAGAGTCTGATTGACTTTGAACAAAACTCTGGGGAAATCTCTGACCAGCTGCTTCTTACTGCAGACTTAGATGTTCAATAGAGGATGAAGCAGCTTTTAAATATGCCAATAACTCTTACTGGCATCCTATTTAGTATTTAATTTCCATGTAACTTTTTGTGAAACAGTTTGAACTGATGTTGATATCTAAAACAGATTAAAACTACTTTATAAGTGTGTGTGTGAGAGTTATTGACACTTCCAGTGTATTGATTAGTTTGTTTAAACGCCATGCCTCTGTTAATGTGTGAGCACATTTGTCATTGGGGGCCCAGAGGGCCATAGTTTTTCAATGACCATAGATGGTTGGGAGACCAAAACAGCTTTTCAGTGAAGCACACTTGTGAATGTAAAGTTTAAAAAAGCTTTATTCATCTCAATGGACAAATGCAGATCCTATGCTTTACACTAAACTGCACTTTTTCAAAAATGATCCTTGAATCTCCATGGAAATGCATCCTATAATGGCGAAGTGCTGTGAAAATATCCACTCAGAACATTTAAAAATCACCAGAGATGAGATGAAGACAATGACCCACCAATGCCCACAATAAATGCATTCAAAACAAACACAATTGTCTCAGTATTACATATTATCTTAACCAAATGTGCAATATACAAATGGCAGTGAGGGAACTTTGTTCCACCGCCTGTGGCACTGAAATTTGAAAGGGCACTGTGAAGGTCTTCTCACGTACAGTACATTAGCAACACAGAATATTTTACATGCATCGTTGGATAAAAACAACCCAAAAGGCACAGAAATCGACGCAGTAAATTGTGCTTTAAAGCAGATGAATGAAGTCAGCTGTTTGACCTGCAGCAGTGAGACAGGAATGCAGGAGATCAGAGCGTCTGGAAAGACACTCCGGATACAAACATGCGTTTCCAGGACAAACACTATTTACAGGTTTGTAAGTTGGGAATTTAAATAGATTTCCAAAACATTAAATATTTTGATATATAAATAGTTTATATCAAGTTACTGTAAAATATTTTGCTTGCTTTAAATAAAAAAAAAATGGCAGTACATTTTTTTCAGGATTTTCACTTCTGACTTTCACTTCTGACTGTACAGTTTGAATTTATGGCAGTAAAACGCACAGAGAACAACTCTTCTATATTTATTTGAACCCCTTTAACCCATATTTTTTTAAATGATTATAACAACTTACTGTACACTAAAACAAACAGGTGTTTTTTCTTCTCCCAAATTTGTTTGAAACTTCTGCAAAATGCCTTAGACAACCCTGGCAGAGAAAATGCAGGCAGTCCTCTGATTCAATGATCTGTTTACCCTTCAACAGAGGAAGTTTTCATTTTAGCTCACATCTTTATTTTGGCATAAAGTTCATCAATCTGTTCCCTGAAGCGGTTCCGCAGCTCAGTCCTTTTGGCCTTCAGCGTCGGAGTCAGCAGGCCGTTTTGGATAGAAAACATTTCGGTGTGTAAAGCAATATCTCGAACCTGCAGACAGAAAACGCGAAGGAGAAAAAGGATGCAAACGTGGAGATAGTGATTATTATCCTCAGTTGGTTTGATATTCTCTTACTGGATGGATAAATTAGTACAGAAAAACAACGCATTCTGATTTTCACCTGAAAAATTGGATTTAAAATAAAGGTTACGTAGAAAACGAATCTGTTTTTTTTAAGTTAAAGCTCTAGTAATTCATTAAAAGGAAACATATTTTGGAAAAAAAATCAGCGATGAAACAGAAACGTCACAATTCTGTGACTATTGAGGCAGAAAACAAAGGTTACCTGCTCAAAAGACTTGAGTCCTGCTTCTTTCCCCAAAGTGAGAACATCCTCAAGAATGGCTGCCTTCACATCCTGAAGAGCAGGGACATGTCAAAATGCTGCCTGCAGAGCTCTATATTCATGTCATCACTGTTTGGAACAGACCTTGTTTTTGCACAAGTCAGAATAGGTTCCTTCAAAGCCTTTCTTCTGGGCCCAAATGGGTAAAAAGTCTGGATCAGGCACCACTATCCCCACCAGACACGCCTTTAAATAAACCATGAAAAAGATACAGATTAGGTCTGCTCAAAGGCGTTTACAGTGTTTACACAGAAACCGATTCAGTTTCTTCACCAGGCGTTTGAGACGGAGTCATTACTCACCTGTAAACTGTCACCGTGGACAAATATTTGGGCCACTGGATCGCTGCGGTTATAAACTGTTTCTATTTTCTCCGGAGCGATGTACTCGCCTTGTGCCAGCTTGAAAATGTGCTTCTTCCTGTCGATGATCTTCAGAGTTCCATTCTGAAACACACCACAGGACAAGTCCACGTTCAGGTCTGGAAAACACTAACAACCAGACTTCATGTAAACATGACTCTTGTTTGCTTACAGGAAGCCATTTCCCTATGTCTCCTGTGTGCAGCCATCCATCCTTGTCGATGGCCTCAGCGGTTCTGTCGGGGTCTTTCAGGTACCCCCGAAAAACATTTGGTCCTTTGACACACACCTAAAGCATATTAACAAAGTTATTTGAATTCATGAAAGTAAATTCTGTCAAATGACGTGTTAAGAAATAGAAATCTGTTACTGTTCTTTTGGTTTTCTTGCCAGTTTTGTGGCAGGTTATTGTCTTGTTTGTAATATGCTGAAAAATTATTTTATTGATATATAAAAATGGGACTAAAAGTAGTTTTCAGAAGGTTCAAGGTTTGTGGGATGTTTCTTCCTTTTTTAAGTTTCTGGTTAAGCACAATCTAAAGACACAACACTTTATTTTCAGTAACACTTTTGTGCTAAAAAAACAAAATCCCTAAAACGTAGGTAGAATTGGATTGGGTTGAAAAAGTCACTTGATCCAATCAATCATCACTTAGAAAACACATTATTAACTTATCAAACTCATAAAAGAATATTTTTAAAAGCATTTTGTTGTACTTTCGAGGCAAAAAACAGCTTTACTGTTAGTTTAACTAAGGGGCTGTATAGTCTTATTAATGTAGGTTCAGCATTTGTTCATTTTAAAGGATTAATTATGTGAAAACGTTTCTACATGATTAAAAAAAGCAGGAGGGGCTGCACGGTGGAGCAGTGGTTAGCGCTCTTGCCTCACAGCAAGATGGTTCCCGGTTCAAGTCCTGGCTGGGGGACTTGAAACAGTGTCATCAATGGGGAACCTTTCTGTGTGGAGTTTGCATGTTCTCCCCGTTCATGCGTGGGTTTTCTCCGGGGACTCGGGCTTCCTCCCACCGTCCAAAAACATGCTTCATAGGTTAATTGGTTACTCTAAATTGTCCCTAGGTGTGGATGTGAGTGGGCATGGGTGTGGTCCCTGCGACAGACCGGCGAACAGTCCAGGGGTGTCCCCTGCCTTCGCCCATGAGAAGCCGGGTTAGGCTCCGGCAGCGCCGTGACCCCGAAAGGGTGCGAAACGGTTTAGAAAATGAATGAATGAATAAAAAAAGCAAGTTTCACAATAGAAAATTAACAAACAGAAAAAACATTGGTCTAATTGTATTGAAAATTAACTTAAATGTAATCACATGAATTTGGTATTTTGACAGTCAGTCCCAGCTTTACATATTGTGATTTAGTCAGTGCATTAGACAATTATGTTTCTCACCTCTCCTTCTCCGTTCGCTGCCAGGTAATTCATTTCAGCCACATCCACCAATTTTATTGCATTGCAAGGTAAAGGAGGCCCGACGTGACCTGATGGCATAACATTCCTCTTACTTTCAGAGAACAGAGCTCTCCACATTATGTTAATTCCTTAACTTTCATATAGCTACAATAGGAAAGCAGTATTCTCTGTGCAAAGGCAATAAAATCAAATCTAGATTTGGTGAAGCTTTGAGCCTCCTACCTGCTGACCAGTCTCCAGGCATTGACATGGAGCACCCAGCTGTGCATTCAGTTTGCCCATAACCTTCATAGAACTGTTGAAACAAATAGTTTCCTTAAAAAAAATGCCACCAGCCAGGGGCACAGGCAAGAGCCGGACTCACCTGACAACCGAGAGCAGCTCGTAAGAAGGTCAGGATGGTGGGGGACACTGGAGCGGCTCCGGTGATCATGAGTCTCACACGACCACCCAGACTCGCCTGCAGATAGCAAGCACAGAGAAGTTAGCATTTGTTTTCTCACTTTAGCTTGTTGTAAATCATCAACAGAGGTGGTCCTTTTACTCTGGTGAATTTACTTGAATATCAACGCTTGAATCTAGAGCAGGGGTGTCGAAAACCAGGCCTAAAGGGCAGCTGACTTGCCTGTTTTCCAGATCTCCCTGTCCTACCAGCTGCTGATTGTCTGGACCAGATGTTTGGAAAAAAAAGCAGTGCAGCAGCCCTCCAAGGCCTGGATTTAAAGAAATGTTAGTGTTTTACCTGTACTTTTTTGAAGATGAGTTTGTCCCACATGCTGTCTGTTCTAACCACTCCATTCTTCAGCTCCGACTCTTTCCTTCTGAACGCAAAGTCCAACATCCATCTCTTTAGCGGAGTATTGGCCTGGCTAAAAACCTGAAGGAACAAGAGGAAGCTCCAGCTAATTCGGATCACACAAAAACAAAAGTATCTGCCTGACAAACCACATGCGTAGCTGTAGAGGAGCTAGGATCTAAAGCTAATTAGAAGAAACCAAAAAATCAACTGATGTGAATTTACCAACCTTGTCAAACATCCGGTTGAGGAGACGAGGGACCACAGGAAAAACTGTTGGCTGCAGTGTCTTCAGGTCGTCCATCAGGAGTCGGATGTCCCCCTGGAAGTAGCCTATTCTTGCTCCATGGATGAGTACAACACCCTGAGGACACAGATTTTATTCAGCTGCTGCAAACAAGAACAGCTGGACAAACCTCCTTTGACCACAAGAGTGCACTGTTGTTAAATAAACTGGTGGCATTCCAAAAGCTGTTATTGTGGATCAGATGCTGTCAGAGTTTGTTTCACAGATGGCAGCACTTTCAAACAATATTTGACACTTTATTTGGTGAGGTTAAAAATGTCTATGTTATGTGGACTATTTAAAAATCAGATTTTCTATTTAACATTTTTATATGGCCACTATTTAAAAAAAGGTTAAGTAAAACATTATAGGGGTGAGATTCCATAAATGTACTTCTTTCAGTTTCCTTTTAAGAAATGTATAAATTTTATTTGATTACTCAGACTTATTTGACAATTGTTAAGGTTTGATGGATTCAATGTGACATGTGTGTTCTTTATGAGCAATATGTTCCTTTATAATTCGTCAATTATACTGTAAAACAGGCAGCATCATTTTCCTTTATTTATTTTTAAACAATTTTTGAATTAAAATCTAAAACAGACTTAATATGTATTTTTTTCCTTTTGATTGCTTGAATAAACCAATGTCAATACTTTTTCTGCTTGTACTTTAATTATTAAAAAGAAAATCCAGCTTTATTTTTTCCCAGATTAAGATAGCTGTTTTAATGACTCATTTTTGTTTGAACATGGAGCTCCTTGCTCAGCAAAGTTTGGGAGGAAATAGTTGACATTCAGGGTGTGGGTTTAAATAGGATAAAGTTACTGTTACTGGCAAAGGCAGAGCTTAACTTGTTTAGACATCGTTGGAGTGCTTTAGTAAAAAAATGTTGTGTAATGTCAGAAACCCCACAACATACCTGCACAACCCTCTCAAACATGTGGGCGAGGGGGAGGTAGGATATGTGAATGTCATGGAAGTTCAGCATGCAGTGTACCTGCAGAGGACACACGCACACACAAAAAAACCATGCAAGTGAGCAAGTCAAACACAGCAGATACTGTACCTCCACCACCCTCTCAAACATGTGGGCCAGAGGGAGGAAGGAGATGAGAACATCTTTTGGACTGGCCTTTAGTGTGGCCTGAGCAAACAGGCAAACATCAAACACCAAGGAATGGATAAGAGAGGACACCACGGGACAGGAAATGCGTCAGAGAGGGCTATATGCTTAAAGACAGCTTTAAAGAAAAAACAGGATAAACATGGATGCCTGAAAAGGTAAACTGTGAAGCTACGTTCACACCAGGCATGTGACGTGTGTTCAATAACGTGTTAAACGCACATTCCTGAAAGCATATGATGTTCACACAAGACAAGCAGGGAGGGGCTTCTTCTTTTTCTACTGTTTACTAACGCATGCCCGCCACCAGCAGTTACAAGAGGCTTGGTGTGAAAGGTCAAAGCGGTGCAAATCTTGCCGATCTTGTATCAGACTTGTTTTTCACCGCTATACTCTGACAAATTAAAGACTTGGTTCGTACAGTTACGTCCGGGCACAAACCGCAATTATTAATTTTTTCCTGGACGGCATCTATACGTCACTACCAATTCTGAGTCTCTGATTGGTCAAAGACCTTGTTTAACTTTCAATGTGCGTTCAATTGCTGTGCATTTTGTACGTAGAGCCAGAAAACAGTCTTAAAAATGTGTATAGAGATACATCAATATGAGAGTTTTGAACGCAGAAGCTGAATATGCAAGTTTACTTACACTTCTCATTAAAAATGATCACTTGAAGGCGTGTTGCCGAAGGCGGTGTGAACATAGCTTTAAGTTACATACTTTTGCTGTATAAAGCTTATCCAAAGAAGACAAAAAGCTTAAAAAAGGCGGATCAATACTTTTAAAATCTATTAATGGCTAAATAAGTAAAACAGTTTCATGAAGAGCTGGCAAAGAAGGGTGTGTCTTTAGGGAGAGTTTACCTGTGTAATCTTAATGAAGGCTGCTGTGTTGGAGATGATATTTTGATGCGTTAGCATAGCACCCTTAGGGTCTCCTAAATAAAAACAAAACAACAAGGAAAAAACAATAATAACTGTATAATGAAGAAGGATGGAAAGAATGAATGAGGCATGAGGTTCTCCGACTTTAGAACATTTGTTTTCCTTTTTCTAAATACCTGTGGTGCCAGATGTGAAGCAGACGATAGCAAGGTCATTTGGTTTGGGAAGCTGCATTTCAAACAGAGCTTACATTAGGTTGTAATCGTGTAATTGCTGTTGCGTTGAAGTGTAAAAAAGTCATATTTTTTATGTGGAATTCAATACGTTGTTACTTACCACAGGTTTCTGTGGGTTAGCCTTACCAATGGCCTGAAAGGCATCAAGTTTGCAGTACATGTGATAGAAATCATTATAATATATATTATATATATATTTATAAACTTCTATTTATCAGTGCAGATGTAATTTTTTTTTTTACCTCAAACTGCTTCAGACTCATAATGGTGACGCCATTCTCCTGCCCACATGTCTCCAACTCACTGTCGAAAGCCTCCATGAGAACAATGGTCTTCACTGTTTTTCCTTGTCCTTTGACACAGTCCAGAATCATCCGAGCCTTCTCAGGGACGTCACAGATCACTGTGGAGATGGCCGCTGAGGGACACAAGTCATTGAATTAACTATTTATTGTCCTTATGGGCGCTGTATCTGATGCACTTTGATTAGTGTTGTAGCTTTGTCTGTGATGAAGGTGTTTTGTAAACCTCTGTCGAGGATGTAACCAATGGACTCTGTGCCCAGGGTGTCGTACAGTGGAACTACCATCAAGGAGTATGTGTAGCATGCCAGCTCTGAAATGGTCCACTGCAGGAAAAAGATAGCAAACATGACATTTAAATTTTGTTGTAACAAGAAAAGAATTTCAGTATGTGAAAAAAAGTGGCCTACTGTCCCATCCAAACACATTCCTTTAAAAACACATCACAGCTTGAATAAAAAGTCTGTAATCCAATTTTTTGATACAATTGCACCATGTATTTGTATATAGTATATAAATGATACATGCAAAAATTAGCCTGTCAAAATAGCTTCTGGATCACTAGAAAGGCATTAATAAAATCATAACTATTCACTCACTAATGAAATTAATTCTGACAAACATATATGTGGAAAAAAATCCTGATGCAGTATTTACTAGGCATTTGACAAGTGTCAAGGACATATTATTTCAAAAGTGCAGAATACGGTGGCCCCAAAGTCCAAATCACATCACGCAAAAACACATTAAAGATCACAACGATAAACAAAAAAGCAAAGCAAATTATTAAACAAAACATTAGATTTTAAAAAATAAAAATTCCAGAAACCAAAATGTAAGGAAATCAATATTTTGGAAAACAAATGTAATTTTCAGAAATCAAAATGAAATGTTAAAAAAAACAAAGCAACATAAGAAACTGGAACAGGTAGGTACACATCGCTGATTGGAATATGATGTTTGAGTTTTGGAAAGAAGAAAAGCAGAAGGTTGTTTTGCCTGAATTGTGGAAAAGAGTTGACAGAGAAAACCCTAAAATGTAATGTTGCCTTTTTATTAATTATTTTTCTTTTCAAAATGTCATGATCTTTATTATGTTTTTGAGTTGAGTGATTTGTTGAGGCCATTTGCACTTCAGGGCCACTGAAGAAGAAGCATTAAACTAAGCACTGAAACTTTTACCTCTAAAATCAAACTAGAACTAGGGCAGTGCTTTTTATAACCATCAGTTATAACACAGATTTATAGGAAAATGTGAAAAAAAGGAACTTTTTTTTTTTTTTAATGACATCAAATAGTTTTTCAGTAAAAACTCCTAATTCATCTGAATTATTATTATTCATCTGAGATTTACTTAGATGTAATGTAACTGTCACTCAATACTTTGTTATTCCTTTCAATAGAATTAGTTTAGGTTCAATCTCACGTCTAACCAACAAAGACCAAGTAAAATTGTTTAGGACAGATTTGGAAGGGGTTTGAGACTATTGCAACAGTCATACTAAAAAGGAAAATCACGTATGGTCACGTATTTTTTTAATCTTTGGCGAGAACCCTGGGAAACTCTGCAAATGTTCTGAGATATTTAGTGAATTCTTTATAAATAGTGTTTACGGCAGGGGCTACCAACTCTGTTCTTCAAGGGCTACCGCCCTGCTTGGTTTGTAGCTAACCCTGCTTCAGTAATTGCTGCTCATCTGGATCAGGTGTGGTCAGTCAATCAGAAACTGCGCTGATTCAATCAGCATCTACTGAAGCAAGGTTAGCTGCAAAACAAGCAGGATGGTAGCCCTCGGGGAACAGGGTTGGTGACCCCTGGTCTACGGTCTGTAGTCAACAGTTGCAGCTCCGTGAGATCCAGCCTTTATCCATTATTTCCCTCTGGTTTTCAGTACAAGGATCTCATGCAAGTGCAAAGGGATGAAGAGATGAGCATTACCTCTGGTCTGTTCTGAGAAAAGATGCCGATGAACTTGTCTCCTGTGTTGGAGTGTCCTCTGTGTATGAGAGCAGAGCCAATGTTCTCTGCTCTGTCTATGACCTGAAAAAAATAGCACAGCATTATGTTGTGTCAAACTTAGAGTGATGTTGATTCATCGTAGCTTCAGATTAGTATGTGACTAGTCTGAAGCTACGTTGGCAGCAAGCATTTGTCAAATTCTCAAGAGTGCAAGTTTAGTGTTTTCTTGAATGGGCATTTAGCCCATGGTATTCACACTGGACAAGCAGGGAGGGGCTATTTTTGTTTTTTCATTTTCTACTGTTTACAAGCACATGTTCGGCACATACAGTTGGGAGAGGCTTGGTGCAGATTGGCGAAGTGGTGCAAATTTTGCTCAATCTTTTTTTTTCAAAGCTTTATTCTAACAAATGAAAGACTGTCATATAATTCTGGCCAGACACAAACCCCAATCATTCATTTCTCCTCCGTGATCAAATTTCAAATGGTTAGCACTCCTATGAATTGAAAGGAACACTATCATCACTACCAATACAGAGTCCCTAATTGGTCAAAGTTTGACCTTCGAGTTTAACTTTAAACATGTGCTTAATGGCTGCACGTTTTGTACATAGACCCTGTAAATCAGGGATAGGCAACTCCAGGCCTCGAGGGCTGCATTCCTGCATGTTTTCCAACTTACAATGCTCGGCTATGTTTTAATTGGCTGGACACACTTGAAGCAGGTAATCAGTCATAAGTAGGGCTTAGATATCTGGAAATCATGCAGACACAGAGGCCCTCAAGGCCTTGAGTTGCCTATCCCTGCTGTAAACCATTGTAAAAACTTGTGTATCAATATGTGAACCCGGGAGTTTTGAACGTGGAAGCCCGAAACACGTGCCTATATAGAGTTTTCACTGAAAGTGGCCACTTGAACGCGCGTGAATGAGTGTGAATGTAGCTTTAGTTTTACCTCTTGATAGGACTGCCACTCGTACGGCTGGTTTGGTTTCCTTGACCCAAGACAAGGTCCATTATCTGTGCAAAAAAATAACCTGTTTTTCTTTCTACATATTCTGAGGAATGTGTTTTGTTTAGTTAATGCACTCAATCCTCTTACTTGATACTCTGAGGCCTCGCTGGAACACTTCATATAGTGTCTGTGCATCACTGTAGTAGTGTGTCATGTAGTCGTCGTTGTTGTCGTTCAGAACTGATCTTCGAGCACGTTCTCCACCCTTGAAAATACATCATTCACAGTAAAAAACAAAAAACTGCTGACTTAGAACAAATTTGTCTTTTAGCTGCTTTAAAGTAAATATTTTACTTAAACAAAGAACACTATCCAGTCACATTTAACTTTAGAGGTTAACATTAAGCCTTCCATTCTGTCCTTTTGGAATAAGCTGAGATATCTAAAAATCTTATCTGAAAATCTGCCTTGATAAAGTTTCTGAAGCTTCAATAACATTTTTGTGGAATGAGCTCAACTAGATAGTTTCAGTTTGTCCTTTAGTCCCACTATAGTGCACAAAGAGTTTCATATCAGGCCATTTTATCCAGCTACAAGTGAAAAGACCAGAGCCCAACAGGTCAACTTCCTTACAGCAGAACAAACAACTAAAATCAGTCACTCACTGGGATTTCCACTGACTGCAGTCCGAGATCACAGGGTGGTTTGAGGGCTTTGGGCCGGGTGGCAAACCAGTAGGTGGTGATGGCGGCAAAGGCACCCATTCCCATGAGCGCGTTTGTGGGGAAGCCTCGAACATACTGCCGAAAGTCATCCAGCTCGGGAATCCGCAGCTGTCTTAGGACTTCCTGAGCCTGCATGACTGCAATGACTGTCCGGGGAAAAAGAAAAGAGATTCTCTGACATATGAATTTCAGCTCTATTGCAACTCCAAAGTTTAGTTTAACAACCATAACATTTTCGCCATGACGCAAATACCCTTAGGTTATCTTTTAAAAGTTTTCTCCACGAACTGGTTTATTAGTAGATGGGTTATTTTAAGGCCACTTTCTGCTTGACTTTTGTCCTTTCTGACCTTCATGGCGACCTGGAGTTTAAACCTTTATACTGTCAGTCGCCAAAACCACCCTTTTAAAAAGTTAGTCAAGTTAAAACAGTAGGTCTGAAAAGGAAATTCCATCTCAAATGATTAACATACAGAAAGTTAGCCTTTGCATTAAGTTAGCAAAAGTCAAAATGCTAAAGCAGTTAAAAAAACACCTCAATCCAAATGAGAAAACCACAAATAAAGAACAGACACTTATATTTTTCACTTAATCATTTTTCTAACTTGAGAACAAATGCCACAGAGATTTATTTAAGAAAAAGGATGGTTTGATAAAGATTAAGCTGTGTCAGAAAATCACGCTTTCACCGCCTTGCCTTAAGTTTAATAAAAACAATTGTTTTATTGTGCTTCACTGAGCACTGGAGCCAAGTATGTATTTCACTCTGTTGTGGTGATATTTGTACTCAAGTGCTTTATCATCTCAATCTTTTTTATGCAACTTTATAAAAACAAGCAGTGCTTTCATAAGCTAAATAGGTTATATCCTTATTAATACAGTTTAACAAACCTGATGACGCTTCTGCTTTAACAAAGGCAAACGCATACATGCACACACTCAGAAGATCAGTTAATCAAGTCCATTTTTTCTATCAGCCCCTGGCTAAATGTATCTGGTTATTTCCAATGGAAGCAGCAGCAGCGTTCCTGTTTCCGTTGTCTTTCCTGCTCTGTTTTTGTTAAACATGCTGTTGTGTGTTATGTGTTGTGGTTCCTCTGCTTTTGTTTAGCAAATTTAAAGCCCAGATAAAGACCAAAGTCACAAAAAAGGACCATGACTCGGCTCACATTTTCTAATCCCAAACCTCAGTGCTGACACTACAAACAGATGTTGGACCTCTGGTGTCTGGAATGAAGAAAAGTCATCAGCTTTTGGATTTTTAAGAGATGAGCTCACTGTGGCTCTGAAGCCTCCCTCTATAAAGACTTGGACATTTGGTGCTGCCTTCATAAAATGTTGATTTTGCATGTAAGTCTCTTTTAAAGGAGCGACTGAAGTTACAAATACAAATAAATTATTGGAGCAACAAGCAAAAATAAAGAACCTAAACTATAACTAGAAACAATTTGTCAAAATATTAGACCCAAACTTAATAACTAAACTAATACAAAATCTATTAAATTATTTAGTATATTATCTTATCTGGAATCTTAGATCAACCCATCTGACCTCTAAACAGAAGGTAAATGACGTAAACATCCACCATGGAGGTAACAATTGACTTCTCACCTACTTCTATTATTAACATCAACCTCATGACAAATCGGAGCAGCGCCAGCTTGGATAAAGTAGTATGGAAAAGATGTCAAACAAACTAAAAATAAAGTGTAACAAATACAGCAGACCGTGCTGAATATGGATTTGTTGTAAATCTACGTGGCATCTACGTGCATACAGCTGTTATTTAGACCTGTACTCTCCATGCAGTGAACAGCAGAACATGTCAGTAGTGAAAGGACAGAAGTAAATTTTAAAAAAGCAAACAAATGTGTGCATCAGTTTAGCAGGTGCCACTGTAACCCGGCAAGAAAGCACATCATGTCCAGATTTGTTTTAAATGCAGCTAAACAGATTTTTCAAAAGCTCAGAGTTGATTTTAGCGTTTGGCGTCAGTACTTACAGTTCTAGAGAATGTGATCAAGGAAAGTCCTGACTGCTCCCAGTGAGAAGATATGGTTTTCTGAAAGGCTCGCCGCTGCTGCAGTTGCTATTAGAAGGACACACACTGACCTCTAATAGACCTCTGAAGTTCTCACAACTATGAATAGCAGAGACACGCCCCTTTCCAGACAGAAACACAGACGCACGAGACGCTGCTGCCCGCTCACCACACAGCACCAAAGCACCGCGCAGGTTAATCAAAAGCCATAAAGACTTTACTTTTATTGTTCTTTTACATCTAATGTACAAGAAGGTTTCTGCCTCTCTGAGCACAGCCACGTCTTCATGTATACACTGAAGCATCCGTGGCCATAAATGTCGAGCAATTCAATCACTGACCAGCATCTTATCGCACATTACAGAGACAGTGTTTGCAGTTGTGCTGCTCGGCATCAAGTTAGACAAGCTTGACACAGTTTACAAAAAGTGTATACAACCTGATTTATCCTCTGACCTGCTTTTTCTCACATTCATGACATGGATGTGAGAATAATTAGATGCTCAAGTAGGTTGAGTGCATAGAGCACTATGGCAGTAAGAGTTGGATCACTTTATAAAAATGCATACATTTTAGGGATGTACAATGATTGCAACATTATACTAATATAATTATTGGCTGGAATTATGATTTTAGCCGACAATTAAAAAAAGACTTTATACCACAGATTATTGAAAAATATTTACTATAAACATTCAATTCGATCATTTAAATATATGTTAATATTCTTTTTTAGACATCATTCAGTCTAATTTCCTGTAACCTTTGGATATAAAACAAACAAGGAAACAACTTTAAAGGAAAGTTCTGATCCTCAAGATGCAGTGTGCTGAAATAAACTATCAAAATTTGCTTTAATGTAAGATTCTCTATTAATACTAAATAAAATTAAATTTAAAAACTGGTTTTGAGCTCGACTTTATCTCTGACATCTTCAAAACTTAGCATATAGTATGTATGTTTTAACAGTGTCCTGTATTGTTACACAGTCTGAATTTTAAGAGAGGGAAACACCAGGTATTCACTAGTGCGTCAATTTGTGACAATTCTGACTGTACATTTTTCAGACACTTGTTAACAATCCTACAGTATATTAAACCTGGATATCACAGGCAGAGCGTTTCTTGCCTCATACATTTTAGAGTGTAGTTGAATAAATAAATTATTTTAAACTTTTTTTCACATTGGCATAGTGCTTTATTAAAAAAAATGGAATGCATACAAATGATGATAAAATATAGTCTCACCTAAAATTGGGATGTTTGGACTAAACAACAAGGACTTTTGAAAATGAAGATAAAGAAAAATCCAATTTCAGATTTGGAAAGAAGAATAAAAAAATCCTCACAAAAGCCTTTTTTTTCAAAACCATAATGTAACCTTAAAAATGTAATTTTTAATATTACTTTGGTCATAACTTAACAGTCAGAGAAAGCAGCTGAAATGGTAAAAACACCTTCCCATCTGTGTCAGGTGGGCAATAGTAGAGCATGCCGGCTGTCACGCATGACTACCAAAAGGTAAAAGGTACTCGGTTCTCCCACAGCCCCCGCCCACCTCCATTACTTCTGTTATCCATACTTGGCCTCAGAGGATGGGAAGCCAATTGGAGAGCAGGTTCAGCAGTCACCCCACACCCGAGCACGCCAACACAAGACGGCGAGAGGAGGAGGGAAGTGGGCAGGGCAGCAGGGTCATTTGACACATAACAACAACAAGAAGACAAGCTGGCTAAGTCAGACTGAAGCTCCGCTGTTCATTAACCGATCGACCCACAACTCCTATTGTTGGAGTCCTGATTCTAAAGCTCAGAGAGGGACCGTCCTGCTGTTTCTACGGAGTGTAGCAACATCTGTGTGAAAATGAATAGCAGGTCCACCTCAATGTTAAACAGAACTTCCAAGTATTTATTCTGATTGATTGGACCTCGTCAACTGATTGTTTAAACACAGAGCCTTCACACCACAGAGATCAAACCATCTTTGCTGCATTTTAAATCAGCTATCCTCAAAATACAGTACTTAGTACTTTAAAGGACTGATTCGGATTAGTTTTTATGATTTTTCATTCTCCACAAAGCATCTTTGATCTCAGCTGTGAGTCACTGGTGAAGGTTTAATGAGTGGAACATTAAAGAATTTACAATTTCCTCCACTCTGATCTTAAACTTGGGAGCAAATTTCTAAGAAATGTGTTAACATTGCAAGTATTTGCTGATGCGTCTGTTGAGTTTAGTGGTTAAATTCACATTCCAATCATCTTTTGATCTATTTTAAGTGTCTCCAGTGGTCTTATTTGTGATTGTGATGCCATTTTATAGCCAAAATTTAAAAAACTGTGTTGTTTTCTGGGATGTGATTGTTGGCATGGAGTAAGCCCACCACTTCATCCCATCAACCATTTGTTTACACTCTCCTCTGCTAGCTTTACAGCCCTTCACACCCTTAACCTAACCTTAGCGGTGCAACAAAAATGGCAAGCAATATTGGAGCTATCCAGTTGTACAGTTCTGAACCAGATGCAGCTCAAACAAGGAAAATGAAGACGTACATGAATCTATTTGTACAAGTGGATAGATCAGAATGAATTGGAGCAGGGAGCTTGTGCCCCGCCTACATCACACCTACGAGCTTTTTCCATGCTCCTGAGTCACAACGATTTGATAAAAGAAATACTCAAAAATGCACTTTTAAGCTTAGTTTTCATTACATATGACCTCCATCATGAGAAAAATGCTACAAGATCATGTTAAAAGTACCAAAACACAATTTTCATCAGAGTGAATACTTAAAGACTTAATTCGAGTAAATCGATTGCTCCTTTGAGTCCTCTTAAATTTATCCTCTTATATTTGAAGTAAGTGATTATTATAGATTCAGCGCCAAATCAAAGTAAAGAAAAAAAACACATATGTTTGTTTTTATTTTTTTAAAAACTGGTGTGTGCTTTTAAACCTTCAGATTACGATGAGATTTTTTTAAGGTCATGATACAAACAACAGCTACATAGGTTTACAAACAACTTGACTGGATTTACCGGCATTCCCTGAAGGAGTCGGTTCATGAGAACAATCCATGTGTATAAGTGAAACTCCTATCAGTCACTCTCAGTTCACTCAGACAAGGAGGAGCAACTGACACGCCGCAACAAGTGGCGAAGCAAGAGGCGGGAGGAGGTCGTGCGACTCGACTAACGTCTTTTCAGGGTTCTGTGAGTCTTCCCCTCACTCAGAACCACGACGTCAGGAGGCCAAGGCTGACCTTTGACAAGCTAACCAGCATGAAGACGAAAAGTCCTGACCCTCTGATTGAAAGATCACACCCCCCTCGTCACGTAAGCAGACAGCGGAGAAATTTATAGTTGGAGGGGGGTAGAGACAAGGGTCACACACCTGTCAGTAACAAGCAGCATCAGACCATCAACATGAAACTGGCACTGAAGAAGAGTGGAAACCAGCTTGAGCCCTGAAGCTTCTTTTTTTTTTTTTTACACATTTAAAGTGATGATCAAACATGATCACTTTAATTAATTATTTATACTCATTAGGCTTTGAAGCATTAGGCTACTCAACAGCCACTACAAATAACTGTAAAAAACAAAAATGAGCTCTGAAGGCTTTTGCATTTTTTCATTTACAGTGAAGGCGTGGTATGCAGAGGAGTTTAACAGGCAAGCTGGATGAACAGAAAAAGTATTTATGCTGTCACTCACTCTGCTAAACCGCTGAGCAGCTGACATGGCGTGGCACAAAAGCAGGCTTGTCAACTTAGATAAAACCACTTCAAGTTAAAATCAGGTTAGCTTTTGAACAAAATCCTTATAAAATGACACACCCAAATCTTCCTTCCTTAAAAAGCTGGATCCTTTTTCTTCTGTTTGTTTAAGGTAAAGACACATCCTTTATGTTTACCACTCAATTCTTTGAATTAAAAAATTCAATTTAGTGAAAATGCAACGGTAAAAGCTTTTGGAATGACATAAGACTTTCTTTAGGAGCTCCAAAGCATTCCTGCTTTAGAAGTTGCACGTCGATGCTAAATGTTGTGTAAACATCAGATTTTTCTGCCTGCTAGCAAAACCAAAACACAAGTCGCCTGATGCTGGTATTCATTCTCATATGACGAGTCTGGTGACGGCAGTCGATCAACAGTCACTGGTGCCCCAGTGCTCCTAACACAGGCGTTTAATTGCATATTTTCAGCCACTTTATGGTCAGTCACATGACAGCACAGAACGGTCGAAACAAGTACTTCCTTAAACCTGCATTCCAAAGTTCTGAGTAAGAGGAGTTGGCAAGACAATGCTCCCACCATGAGGTGCATCTCTGGTCTACTGTCTCTACCTACTAAATGTGCTACACGGCACTGTCAAACAGCACGAGGAGGTTGGCAAGAGCAAGTGAGGAGGCTTGAAAGTTGATCAAAACATCTAAGAACATGTCAATCACTTCTGACTCCTAAAAGGCTAAAAGGTGTTTTTGTGTCTCAGAGGAAAATTGGATTTTTAATCTCTAAAATATATACAGCACATGGCATAAACAAGGGTAATTGTAATGTTATCTTAAGTTTCAAGAAGCTAAAGTGGTCATTATTCTGGAGCCATGAATTAGAGCAATTACCTGATGAATTAAGCCTACAGTGAGTGATAATTAAATGAATTCAAATTAAAACTAAATAGCAAATTTAATTGGTTCAACTGTTCTGAGTTTAGCATAAAAAATTATAAATACAGAAAAAATTGGAAGTATTTATTTGCAGTGTTTCAGGTAAAACTCAACATTTACTTCATGCATCCATTAGTTGTTTTTTTCTTTCAATATTAGTTTTGTTGTACTTTATGTTAATAGTTTATATCAGTGCTGCAAAATACTTGAAAAATCCATATATACTGTCATATCAAAATATAAAATATATATATATATATATCTTTTTGACTATCTCTGGATTTGTATTGGTATCAAACTAACGCCAAAGTTTTAGTCCCACTCCAATCATCTTTGGATCTATTGTAAAGTTTTCCCAGTGGTCTTTTAATTAGGAATGTGGCGTTTTTAGCCAAAATTTTAAAAAAGGGGGTTTTCTAGGATAGTTTCTTCAGAGCGGCAGTAGCATTAGAAATTTGACCGTTGGCATGGAGTAAGCTTGCCCATACTGACCATCATCTGTTTGTTTACACTCTCTACCGCTAGCTTACAGCCCCTCACACCCCCCAATCTAACCTTACCGGTGCAACAAAAATGGCGAGCAACTTTGCAGGTATCCAGTCATACAATTTTGTGCCAGATGTCAGCTCGGATGAGGAAAACGAAGACATACGTGGATCTAGTCGTCTACAAGTAGATGCATCGGAATGGAGAGCAGGAAGCTTATAGCTTGCCATTGAAGATTCTACGTCTGCTACAAGCTTTTTCAAACGACTTTTTTGTCTGCTCCTGGTTCAATTTGAGTAAAAAAATACACAAAATTGCAATTTTAAGCTTAATTTTCTTTGCAAACATGTTCCATCATCAGAAAAATGCCACAAGGACTTGGTAAAAATACAATTTTCATCAGTGAGGGTCCTTAATAATAAAGGCTCAAGTATTGATTTGTATAACTATACTCATGTCAAATCTAGTATTAGAAACTTACATATATTGATGATTTTTATTATCGTGGGATAATGAATTTCTTTTGTAATAATCACTTAAACAATACAATTATTAAATTTATTCATTACCCTTTAAAAAATGACCTGCTTTAATGAGCATTACAGTGGGAGCAGCAGTTTGTACTCAGCTTCTACCTGGTTCAGATGGATGTGTAGACAGCCCAGTGTCCTGTAATAACCCTGTTCTGAAATTTCTGTTGGTTGCCTAGCAACACCAGCTTACAATCTTATCGGAAGAAAACAGCAATGTGGTCCACTCTGTGTTCAGACCACTGACATATAAAGAGTGAATTGGTTCAGGCGCAAACACGTTTTAAAATATTTGTTAAAATTATAAATCTGCCGATTTCACGACAAAGGCGTAGCTTACGTTTTTAATTAAAAAAAAAGATGCGTCACGATCATTTTAAGCTAACATCAACCGTTTTTGGAAGAACAACAGACAACCAAATGAAGACGTGAATGTCGTCTCCACTGTAAACACACGTGAGCGCGCGCGCCCAAAGCCACACGCGCGTATGAACAAAGTGGCGGGATGCCACCACATGAACAATCAAATAACAGCTGAATTGTTCCTCCTACACTCCCATGTTTTCTTCTTTTAAAAGCTAACGCAACAATACTCGTAAGCACGCGCTCATAGAAAATTTCAATACAGACAACGAGAAGGAAGAAGCAAGAAAGTGTCACGACAGAAGTAACAATGGACACTGGATATGTAATCATCTCTGGAACTACGTGTCCATGTCTGCGCTCGTGAGCCCCCTCGTTAACTCCCAGGCTGCAGCTGCAGCTGAGCTATCTTGATGAAAGACGTTTTGACACGAAACCGCTGTCGCCTCACACGGACGCAGACGCGGTTGTAACGAGGACTTCTCGAAATCAACGGAAATGATGATGAGGCGCTGTAGACAAACTGGCTTCGCTTCTGTTTTATTTAAACCGCGAACAAAAGCAGCCGTTCTTCTAAAGGTTCGAACCCGGCTGCTGTTTTCGGGGAAAACAAACACAAAAACCCCACCCAGCACTCATGTACCCTGGCGTGCGTTAGCTTTTAGGTGGGTAATATTGTACTGACCTGTGGACAGCGACACACTTTATCGGGTTTCTCGAGAAGGAACAGGAGCGACGAAGTTGCCAGATCTGATTGATGGTTTCCAGCACGAGGAAAATCATGTAGCCCGTTGGTTAACGAAAAAAAGAAACAATTATGATCACAACCTGTCACTTTAAAGCAGCAAGACACCCAGGGTTGTGTCTGTCAAATATTTATACTTTTAATTATAAATTATTTGTGTGATAAATAATATTCTGATAACTATTATATTTTATGATATAAACCAATGATTCGAATTAATTGTTCACTTTACTTTCTATTTTAAACAAACAAACAAACATAAAAATAATGTTTAAAAACAGTTCGGACAACTCCAAAAAACAGTTTCAACTTCATAAAATACATCAAACACGTTTGAAAAACATGTTCTTCAAAAGAAAACCAATTGGGGCAACATTCACCCGATCTGGCAACGCAGCCACAGACTTGTGGGTTCAGTTTCTCCAGTGAGGCTTTCAGCCAATAGGAGGCAAGATTATATGCTGCTCAGACTATTTTTGAGAAGACACCGCTCATTGGCTCAAATGAAAGGCAGTTGTCGTGCATGTGGCGTCTTTGCACACAGCTGCATCAATCCAAAGTGATGTTAAAAAACTGCTTTATTTCACGACAGTGGGTACTGTTTGCACTCATAGCAATACATCTATTAGATGCTCATAAATTGTTGCAATACATCATTGTGAATTCAATCAATCAATAAAACAGCTGGCAACCAATTTTCATCTACGGAAAGCAATTTGAACGGCTTTGTTGGGTGGTTAAGTAATTGAAATTCAGTTTAGGATCAAACAGACCTTTTCTCAGTTCATGTTGTTTGGCTTTAATTCTACCAGTTTTCCCCTAGCAAAAAGAAGTATAGTTAAATGTACTACACCTTACTATACTCATAGCCTGAGTAGGGGAGTATGCTTAAAGTTTACTTTTTATACTCTATATTTTAAAATTAAAATATTCCAACTTACTTTGAAGAAGTATTCAGTTAGTAAACTAACACTACACATAGCCACATGGTCTGAAGTATAGACCACTTGAAATACTTTGTCTACTTAATAAACTAAACTAAACTATTTTTTATTATTCTCAATTAATACAATGACAAGAGGTTTGCTAAAAAATGACAACTTTTTTCCCATATTGTTGTGGAAACCAGTCAGAGGGTAGGCAGATGGTTCATCTGTGTAAATATATATATATATATAAAAACAGTTCCCAAAATGTACCACAGGAGGGCGCACTCGTGCACCATATTTAGAGCAATTTCTGGCTGAAACCTTTGACACAAAAAATGCTAATTATAAAATTGTTGTTTCTTAGATTTTTGGGGGACTTAAAATGTTTTTGCCAGCTCAGGAAAAAAAATTATATTCTTATATGTAAAAATACAAGAATTTGAATTTTCTGTCAATTATTTAATGGTTGAGTCTTTACACAAAGCCTACATTTTTAGTAATGTTATGTTTGTTCGGTTTTACATAAAGCTTTTTCACAAAAAAAAATCTAAAAAATTGCCTTTTTTTTAAAGAATTTCCAAGATCAAAACATGTAATTCAAAACGTTACTATGAGACGTTCCTGCTTGACTATATACATAGGTTTGACAATAATAAATATAAAATAGTTTTAAAAACATTGATGTTTGAGCACAATTTTATCAATAACTTGTTTTGAATAAGTTGCGCGCCTGTTTCCATTGGGGGGCCGTTTTTTGCAGTAGGAGCTCAGTGGGGACCGTGTGAACTGCCACAGTTCAGGCTGAGGGGGGCGCACCGACCTAAAGGATTGTCTCGGGCTCTTCAGTGGAGGTCACCACGGGTCAGAGCGCAGTGCCAGACAACACCCAGAGTCCACAGTGGAGGCGACCGCCGCTGATGTCGGAAAAAGATTCAAACCTGTAGGTTCATTTGTGATTTCCTGTTTGTTTTGCCTGACACGCACATCCGAGATGAATAATGGCTGCATTAACTCTCCAACACAAGGATTTATTTCAACATGAGACAGAAAATGTCGAAGTAAAGTAATCTGCAGATAGATTTGAGTATAACTTTGCAAAATTCATCATTATTGTTTATGTTGGCTTTTCTGTATGCCAGGTCACACTGATATTTGGATGTTTTTGAACAAAAGTAAGTTTTAAATTATTTTAAAGGTACATATGGATGCCAAATCTTTCGCCTTAATAAATTCTTTCTTTAGACGTGCATGGAATGATTTGGATTTTTCTAGGTTTGGTAGAAAATTTTAACTTTTGTTATTTTAAGACAAAACAAAACCAAAAAAAAGTTTTTTTAATTGTTTTGTAACAACATTTTTTACGAACAACATCAATAAAACCGAAAGGCTCATTAGGAACAGAAAATATCCCAAAAGACAAATTATTTTATTTTTAAATGTGGACTTGCCTATTCTGAAAGCGGATTGGTCACTTGTAAAATGCGTTTTTATCCTGCATAAACGATCAAAATTGTTGCAGCCGTTTTAAAAATGTTTCCAGTCTTGATATATTTTAGCCTTTTTGTAAGTCTATGAAACTGTAAATTAAGTTCTATACTTATATGAATTCAAAAATGGTTTGGAACGCGACTGCTTTTGGCTCAATACGCACTAATTTAGCCGCCAAGTCAGAATTACGCAGTTAAAACCAGGGAGAAAAAATACTTATTAATATTGGAAAAACAATTGGCTGCCTTGAAATACAGTATAAATATAGTTTCAAAACATAAACGCTGTCATTAAAGAGCTACAATTAATATCAGGTGTGTCTAAAAGAGAGTTACGCACATGTTTAAAATGGAGCTTACTCCAAAGAGCGCAATTCTTTACTCAAAAGATTGAATGTAAATGCTAATATTCAGGATATTTCAAATGTTGCTTAATTTTGTCACGTTTAAAAAGTAACAATAATGGTTCAAAGGGAAATAAGGGAAAACGATTGGAAAAAGCGGATTTTGTGTTATATCCCATTGATTTATTCTGGCGCAACACAATAGTCCTCCAGCAAAGACTTCCAGTGTTTAACTCAGTTCTCTTAAAAAACCAACAACACACAAGTCCGACCATATTTCAAAAGACAAACACATAAAAAGTGTTAAAAACTCCACACTCAAGTAATTGGATTTTATGCCCCTGTCCCTCTCACTCGCGCCTTTCTCTCCATGGTGCTCTCAAAACTCTCCAAAAGCCTCAGATGTCGTGTGAGCTTTGCTTTCTTCAATCTATGCCGCTTTTAATTCGTCGACATCGCTCACAGGATCAAATATACCAAAGCATGGAGAAAGTTTCCAGATTAAAACATTCCCAGTCACAAACGGAGCAGACTGTCGTGACGCATGAGAGCAGTCTGAATCCGTGAGAGGGAGCGCACACAATAAACCTGTTGTGGACCTTGCTGTGAAAATATGTTTGAAGAAAAACAGCCAATTGTTGTATGAAATGTATTCAAGTATAAAATAATGCCCTTTGTTTGGGGGGAAAAACTTGAGCAATGTGAGGGTACAAAAGTCCCCTGTGGCATTTACTCGCAGCCTTTGTGCAGTTTGCGCTTTGGCGTCTCCACTTGGCGCATTCCCCAGGCCCCTTTAAACGCGATTGTTTCTTTCTTTCTAATGACATTTACCGGATCAAAACATGCTGTTAATTCGATCAGAAAGCTTCACCCTTCATAACAATGGCAGTATAATTTCTCCCAAAGTTTGTTAAGTTGACCGAAATTAGGCAAATGAAAAGAGGTCTCAGGGCTACCCATCTTGCAGGTGACGGGGAATAATGCGCGCTCACACCAGCTGCATTCTTCTTTATTTCTCCCTTTCTTTCACAGCATTATTAAAATTTAGGCCAATGAAACTATTCATTCGACTGAATAGACATTTTCTTATAGGATAATAGGATACAAATTGAGCCTCTCCAAAGAGTCTCCAGTGGTGGGTAACCCTCGTGTGCCAGAGGCTGCTGGAGACGCTGGCCTTGACGCAGACGACGCTCGTGTGCCAGGGCTAATCACACACCTGCCGTGGAGTCCAGCAAAATAAAGAATGTAAACAAAAAGCTTGCCATCTCTCATAAAAGATGGACGTGTCACCAAGTCGTGTGAGAAACGCCGAGAACAAACGGGGGGACTCCGTCTCCTAAAGATCTCCCCTGAACTTGGCGGAACAGCCTATTAAAGGCTTACTTAATTACTTTAATGGTACTGGACAGGCCTTAAAACTCGTACCGGGCTTGGATGAAAGTTAGGGTGGCTTGCTGAGAATTGTAAACATGCGATCGTGTGAGAAACGCGAGCTCGAAGAAAAAAGGATTCATTTTTTCGCCCGCTTTGTCTCGAGTGCGCACAGTGCGCCCCGCCAGATCAGGCGAGTCCAAACGCTCTGGTATTATTTCCCTCCTGCGTTTTTGCTATGCAAATAATATTCTAACAGCAATCACGTGTCTTTTAGACAGCCACGTGGATTAACAAAGCATGTTTGCCCCCCCTGCTCAGATTTTTTTTAAACAATTTCTTTAACTGATCCTAAACGCACACATTTACCCAATGCGCAGCTCTAATCCTGTGGAATAATTTACACAGTGAATGACAGAGTCTCTCGGAAGCTTCCTTTATAAGCCACATCACTGCCCTTCATCTCCAGTCTGCTCAACCTTCAACCTGGCCAACACACCTCATCCATACGTTCAACAGTACGGATTTTTCAGAGTTTTGCCCAGAATTCCTCGATGGCATCCAAGATGAAGGACAGGAAGGTACGCGCTCCGTGTGCGCACTCAAGAGTTACATACTTTGGCAAACAACTTTTCTGATGCTTTTAAAACAAAATTACTTTTGGTAACTTGTACAACTCTCTTTGACTAAAAAGACTGAACTGCTACTTGTACTATTTTTACGCCAATTGGAAAGATAGTAGCGTGTTTGGCGCGCGTTACAAAAGAAATTCTGTGCGCCTTTGAGATTAACGTTTTGAAATTATCGAGGGACAGCAATGCAAGTTTCAGAGAGCAACATTTTCATTTTTTTATGTTTAAATGCATCATTTGTTAACGAAACGAGTCTGTTGGGAGCACAATTGTCCACGGCGCGCTTTGGAACGACCACATGCGCGCTGCGCAAAACTCCGGCCGACAGATCTCTTAAGCATGAGTTCACTTAGTGCTTGATGAGGAATTTAGTTTAGTTTCGTTTTTTTTGCCATGAAGAACCAAAGAAGCAGCAAATATTCAACGTGTTTATCAATGTTTTCACAGAGAACTCCAATATCTCACAAAGTGATCGAGAAAAGAAGACGGGACCGTATCAATCGCTGCCTGAACGAGCTTGGAAAAACCGTTCCAATGGCTCTGGCGAAACAGGTGTGAGAATAAATTCTTTGAAATTTACTTTGACATCTTTAATGATCAAAAAAGGTCTCAAAAAGAATAGCACATTTTCCTTGAATCAGAATGAGGCCTGCTCACATGCAAGCGTTATCTCTTAAAGTTGGATTTGTTTTGCGCGCATTTCGGCAGAACTCTGGTAAACTGGAGAAAGCTGAAATCTTGGAGATGACAGTCCAGTACCTTCGAGCGCTCCACTCAGCAGATTTCCCCCGCGGGAGAGAAAAAGGTTAGTAAACTGTTCCCACCACAACGCAGCATGTTAAATCATTACATCAACAGGGTCGTATAACCTCCCTCCTCTTTGGTTAATTCCAGGTGAGCTGTTGGCTGAATTTGCCAACTACTTTCACTACGGATACCACGAGTGCATGAAGAATTTGGTGCATTACCTGACCACAGAGGACAGAGCGGAAACAAAAGACATCAAGTACGCACGGATTCTTGCGTTTCTACAGTCAAAGTCTCGTGTGGTCACCGAGCCCGTCTTTGGCTCCGTGGGCGCACTTGCGGAACCATCTGATTATCTGAGCCAGCTCCACTCATCGCCGGAGCACCAGAGCCACAGCCCCTCCGAGTACCAACAGAGTCCGCCAGCGCCCTTCTCGTGGCACGGCTCCGCCCGCAGCCAGAGCATCTCGTACCCTACGGTGCCTCTCTCTACGCACGCTCAGCAGCACGGAGGATACCTGTCACCGGGGCTCGATCATCATTATTTTAACTTCTTGGGTCACACTCACGCGAACGCTTTCAGTCTGCACAGTGCGCAGCACGCGATGTAAATTAGCCTTTTTTCCCCTCTTCATTTTATTTATGCTGTAGATCATGTACATGATGTGAATAAATACAATATTTCTTACTAAAAAAAACATTTGCACGTGTTAGTATTTATAAACCAATATCAAGGCTGTGCGTAAAATATAAACTCGTTCCAGAGGAGGTCAATCCACTGACGAAGTAGATCAACAGTTTTGTGAAACACAGGGAAAATGCACAATTCCAAGTGTACATTTATGATGGAAAACAACAACATTTTTCCAACCAAAGGCCTCAGTTAAACAAAGGCAGATGAAATGTCTGTTTAGTCAAAAGGTGAATCTTTAAGAGTGGAAATAAAATTGCTCCTGTATAACTTTAGTCAAAAACTGATTTCTCTGCAGGTGAATCACACGGTTCAGAAGGATTGAATGTTTTACAGTTTTCTTAAGTGTGTAAAATCTTCTGTTTTGCAAACAGAAAGTCCAGTTATGATACATGTGCAGCTTTATCTGACATACAATAAGTTTTAGTAGACTGCATTGGTAAATGAAAAAAAGAATACTTGAGTCAACCCAGTTCCTGGATTTTTCATGTTGGGATGCATTTTGGGGTTACTTTTTAAAATGATACACTTGGTTTTTTTTGTTTTTTTGTTTTTGTTTCATTTTAAATTATTTTAAAGTGTATGTCTTTCCTTTCCTGTGTTCTTTTTTATTTTTATGCCGAGTTAAACCTAGAAAACATTAATCCCTTTTAACATCAAATTTGGATTAAAAACAAACCAACTTGGATTATTTTTAACTTTGGAGTTATTATTGTGTAAAAAAGCAAAACCCTGAACTGAGAGAGAAAACACAAGCGCAGCATTAGATAAAAACTTAACCAAAAATGGATTAAGCCTCACATCATGGCATTAAACACAAATGTTTGATCTGAATTTAAACAAGTAAAATAAAAAATCTACATCAAACTCTTCAGCAAAGTTGAAAACACACATCAGCAGAAAGGCAATAACATTTTATATCAGATCGCTATAATCAGCTGCTTCATTTTTTTTCTTTAGTATTTGTATTAATATCAAAAGGAAGAGGTGACTTTATAGTGCAGCAGAAGCTTCATCCTTGAGTGACTGAAGGAAAAATAATCAAATAATCTGCTTTAAGTTCAAACAAACACAAACATGAATAACCGACGCATCAAACAAGCAGAAATTCCCCTTTGGTAGATGTTGAGGTGCCAGAGAGGGTGGATGTAATAAATCATTTCTCAGAGTGGGTCAGCAGACTAATGGATGGATGGATAAGCTGATGATAATCGCCTGGGTGGCTGGATAAACCCACATTAACCAGTCGCTGACCAAAAAGAGAAGCAACAAGGGAGCTCAAGGAAGAACTGAAAGACAGTGTCCACGCAGATGGAGATGTGACAATACCATCAAGGAGAAAAAGGATTTGGAGGCAATCCTTGGATCCCCACAGCTTCAGTATTGGTTTAAATCCTGACTCTAAACAAGAAAAAAAGACTCATGGTCAGCTGCCTGTGAAAGATTTCACCACATCACATCACATGAATAACAATAAATTGAGCAGGAATAAAAACGGACTCCAGACTATTGATTGTCATGTAAAAATCAGCCGCATTGGTGATACTTTTCCTTGGAGAATGTTTATCTTTTGCATTAACATCACGCTCTGAGCATTAACAATCTGTCCTTTCAAAACATATTCATTGCCGGATGCCATGGAAACTTTCAAACTTGAGTTGGTAGGAATAAAAAAACAGGCGGGGCATTGTACAATTTTGTTCCGGACAAATAATCATGTTTTCCCTTTTAAAACACTTATTTGTCATCATGTGTTTGTAATAAAACTGTTTATTAATCCGCACAACTTTTAACAGAAGAAATTGTGTATTTTATACTAAAGGGATAGAAGAATAGAAGTGAATGTCTTTTACAAACAGCTTTTTGAAAAGTTGCGCCTGTAATTTCTTTGAAATGTTTGAACTGAACTACTTCCCACCTTCCTGACATCTAACTTTACCAAATGTATTGTGAGAAAACCATCAAATCTGTAACAACTGGTTATGGCTCTATTTCCAAGTATATAAAAAACATGTCAATGTTTTCTTTCATTCAATGTGATACTAAAGTGAATGGAGTATTGGATTTCATTGTACATAGAAAATCAGTGATATGAAGGGCCGAAATCTTTAACAAATGTTGTTTTAATGAGAGTCTTCAATAAATAAACTGCTTTTATCTTTTTTTTTTTTACACTTTTAGACTTGTTTCAGCATCTATCTGACTGATTGACTGGAATCGTCGTCGGAGCTATGTTGGTCAGTATCTATTATACAGTAAAATAATTGGAAATGTGGAGTCCTGACTCTGAGGTCAGGTCTATCAGGTTTTGTTTTTCAAATAATTGTTGAAAGATGATGTTATGTTTCAGATCAGGGGTCTGCAATCTGTGGCTCTTTTGCCCTCCATTGGGGCTCCCTGGTTCAAGAAAAACATTTTCAATTTTAAAAATTGTAAAATCAAAAGTAAGTAAGTTGTAAAGTAAAAAAATAACAATAAAGTAAACTTACTAAAACTTTATTGATTTCATTTAGAAACAGTTGAAGGACAGTATGTATCATTCCTGGATTTGGTAGTCGTAATTTTCCAACAATCCTTCGTAGTTTACCAAACTTGAACCAAAACACTTTGACAGATTTTTGAACAAGTACCACAGAAAATCAATTTGAGATCAGTAACGACAACCAGAAGTCATCAGATTTTCTATTTCATAACAAATCAAAGGATTTTAAGTGCGCTTTATAATAATGAATTGGATTTTTCTTCACTTTTCCAGACACTCAAAGTACTCACAATGTGTGTCCATTATTCATTCACTCCTTATTAATACTTGGTCAAGTTACTGCTGTAGCCATAGCTGCCCTGGGGCAGGCTGACAGAGGCGTGGCTGCCAATACACAGCCGTGGTGCAGCGGCAGGTCTGTCTCTTGCCTAAGGACACAACAACAGTTGACTGGGAGGAGCGAGATTCAAACCACCAACCCTTCAATCAACTACTTAAGCCACTCCTACTCATGGTTCAAAATATGTGGAAGGGTTGCTTAATTAGCTCAGATTTAATATTAGTTTGTGAGATCTATGAATTTCTGTCTGAGATGCACTACAAATGGTAAAACAAATGTTTATTCTTATTATTTTTATTACTGCTAATACTACCCACTACTACTTTTGCGCTACTACTGCATTAAGATGAGTGGCACATGGTGTCTTATTTTGAAAGGAAGTCACTTGAAAATCTTTCAAAAGTTATAAAATATGAAAAAGAAATTTATTTAAAAGCTATTTTCTCTTTATGTTTTACTTATGCAAGAAAAAAAAAACAATATTTCATTTAAATGTATTCTAATAGTAACAATAACAACAATGCAAATCCGTGTCTTATTTTTCCTAAAGACTTTATGGCTTTTACTGGGTTGTGGTCAGTGAGAAATCGACTCTGAGGGTTGAAGGTTGGAGACCCTTGTTTTAGATAAATGCTAATGCTATGTTATGTTGAACTGATCTAAGTGAAAGAAAGCAGATGCAGAAAACACCAAGGAAGAACTGAAAGACAGAGTCAATTGGTTCCCTTTGAAATGATGGTCGTTTAGTCATCGGACAAACCAATGGCTTTCAATCTATCACTTGCTGATTGTACTTCTGTTGTTTAATCAATTTTAAACAAAAATCCAACCTAATGTATTTTACTAAAATAAAAACGAAAAAACTTGTGGACAAATGCCTGATGTTGCCATGGATGTCAAATCATTATAGATTTCAACCAGAAAAAATTGTTTTAAAATTCAAAGAGAAATCCTCAAACCAGCTCCGCTAAATGTTTTACCGCAAGGAAATAATGTGTCTGCTGTAGGGTTTATGAATTATGAATGTTTTTGGCTTCACAGTCAGATTAACAGAAAAAAAATCAATGTCAGTCCTACATTTTACTTTGCGATTTGTTTGTATACATTTTTTTGTATACATTTTAATGTCACTTTTTGTTTAATTTTAACCTGCTTATTTTGCCAATTTTTGTTAATGTTTCAATTTTTAATCACATTTTACAACCTTGAACTATTTTTTAAAATAAAGTGTAGGGACACATTGTTGCTGGAGCCTATCCCAGGCGCTTCTTCAGGCTTCAGAAAGGGTACGCCCTGTCAAGGTTTCCAGCCTATCACAGACTCACAAACTTACACCAAAAGAACAATTCAGAATCATCAATCAACAAACAAAGCACTTTTTTGGAGCACTTTTTTTTAAATGGAGGAGTCCCTCTCATGAACAGGTAGATGAATAATATGAATGTTGATATCTCCAAACATGTGCGAGCAGAAATCCAATATTTTGTTCCCTTTGATTAAAATGTAACACCTTCACACCAGGTCACATTTCTGCCGCCTTTACAAGACTTGCATGAAAAAGGAGTCTTGTCTCTCTTAGAGATGTAAAATTTCTTCATGTTGACATTTGTCACACCTGTGCTGCTGTTTAATCAAAGCCTAATTAAACGGGTGAAATCTTAAGTTATTCATCTGGCCGATGCAGAACATGATCTTTTTTATACAATCAAATGCCGATAACGATATTATCCCAGAAGTTACAAGACAGACACAGCATGTTGCGAACAAGTAAGAATAAAGATTTTTAATTCAGCTGAACGAAAGTAAAAAATGTGGTTCAATAAAACTGCTGCTTGGAAAACAATTTGAACTAAAAGTTATTTTAGTAAACCTTTTTACTCCAGGCATACAACTCACAGGGTCAAATTTGGCCTTGTTTTTTTTTAATTCTCTTTAAGATTTTTTTTTTCTATTGATTTATTTTGTTTTGTTCGGCTGCTGTTAATTGCTGCTTCCCAGAATAAAGAAACAAAACCAAATTTGTTTAATTAACTTTAAAACCCTGAAGATCTTTAAAAAGCCTGAAGTCTGGCACTTGGGCCAAATCCGGCCAACGTTAATATTTCTGCAGGCTCCTGTCATAAAATCAATAATATGCGGCCCCCAGTATTTTCTAAAAACTATACATTTCTTGATTGTGATTTTTTTTTGTATCTGATGATGATTTTATGAAGTTATCTGGTCTAAGGGCAGGGATGCCAGTTAACTTAGTTTGTTTAGTTTTTCCCGCAATCAGCTATTGTTTAGATTTTATGACTGACTTTATTTTCTTTTGGCTCCGGGTTCTTAAATACCGGTGTGAAGCCCACTGTGACGGCTGTGGTTGTGATACTGGGCTAGGTACTGTAAATAAAACTGAATTTGATTAAATGTGAACAGGAAAATAGCACAAATAGTAAAAAAACCTGTAGTTTTGATCACAGAAACGAATAAATCTGTTCCTCTTGTTTGGCCCTTAAAGCTCTGAAGGTCAAGCAGCCACAGGTTGTTGCCACAGGTTTACTTTGACAGGAATCTACGTTAGCGCGTAGCTGCCAGCGCTTGTAAAATACATAACATTGGTTTTATAACGTTTAAAAAGTCACGCTAGAACAAAGTTTTTCCTTACAATAAAATGTAAACTTCTGTGATTCAGAGCACACCCATGTGAAAAAATGCGTTTTTCCCCCGCAGCACAGCACAACTCAAATAAACCCCTTCGATTTCCCCTTAAAAAACAATTTTGGACACCACTAAAGCTCCAAATGCCCCTGCAGTTGTAGGGATAGGGAGAAGGCCGAAGGGGTAGGGTAAACTGAACTGTATGCAATAGGAGAATTTTTAAAAACGTTTTTGTCTGAGTAGTTTTTCTAATTTTGTTTTTTTATTGGAACCCCCCCCCCTCCCCCCCACACACACACAACATTAATAAACTGAACTGAAATCAACAGAATTGTCCCCTAAAATTTCCATTTGAGAAAGCACTTGCTCACTATGCACTATGCTCATTTTGCCAAATCCCTTTTGATCTCTGCATCTTCATGAATGCAAAAAAATGGGCTTAAGTGAGCTCTCAAAAGCAAGTCTCCTGCTGCCGTGTGTTTGTGTTGTCTGTACGTGTGTGTGTGCTCAGTGGTGCCATGGGAGCCCAGCAAACGGGCTGCAGAAGCTGTGAGAAAACCGACTGTCCCCGACACTTACTGCTGGGTGGTAATCACAGCAAACCAGTGGCACCAGATCCTGGCTGGCTCACCTCGGACTTGTCGTCTGATCCACTACATGAAAAGATCCAAAGTGGGGGGGGTTGGGGGCGCGAGAACAGAAGAGAAGAGAAGCAGAAACTGCGTGAGAGGGAGCCTGGTTGTACGAGAAGGGGGAGAAGGGATGAAGATCATTCCCACAGCAGATAGCGCTATCTCACAGGGTTTTAAGGGCCCCCTTTCTGTACACCCCACTCCTCCCTCCCTCCCTTCACCTATAATGCCAAAACTTGGCAGCCAACCCAGCACATGAGCAACAGTTTCCCATCAGAGAGAGGCAGTCATCCCACTGCCTTGGCACCAGTCACGTCTGAAGAATGACGGGCACTGTAAGACATGAATGGAGCCTCTTTGGGAGAAAGAAAACAACACTTATCTGTGGTCTTTGATCGTCTAGAAACACAGAGTGGAAAATGATTTGTTTGTTTTTTTAAAAATCCGATGAAGCCATTTTAACTTATTTTAAAAGCACATATTGTCATCATTTTTCTTGATAATACTTGGTAGGAAATCTTGTTTCTGTCCCCTGCTAAGGGATGACACATTCACCTTTTAGCTCTTGGCACAAGCCTCTGTGTGCTCACCAGCAATGCCACCAGATTATGCAAATCAGGTGGAGATGTCCTATTCACGGCTACCACTATTTAGAGCGAAGATATTTGAGCCCAAAATGAATAGAGTGATAAAGAGGTAGTGTTTCCAAGGCAAAAAGAACAGAGGGGTCAAATTCATCTCTCAAATAAAAGGACACAGGATGAACTTTACACAAAACGTCCCACTGGGGATCATCAGTCCTGTCTTGACCTGCACTCCTTCTTGATGTTTTTGTCTTGTTGGTTTGATTTTAATGCTGGAGTACAGTACTGTCACCGTGACCGCAAACAGGCACAGAGCAGCGAAACACCATGGGAACTGCCCCACAAGCGTGCAACTGCACACTATAGAAAAGGGTTTAAAGGAAAAAAAAAAAAGGAACAAAGTTGGATGAAAGTCTTTTTTTATTCATGGGAAAAATAGCAATCTTGTTAACTTGCACAGTTAAGGCATCATTTGCCAAGAAGAGGTGCAGTTCTTTGTTTTTGAGGGACAAAAGGTTGGGAGTGTGTGTTTTAGAGTGGAACTGTGTGCTTCACAAGGGTGGGTTTGGTTATATGGTGTGCCACAACAAGGGCCACTTTTGTCACAGCCACAGACAGTGTGACATTGGAAAGTGCTCAAGATAAATCAGGTGATTTTGCATGGTAGTTAGACAAAGAGCTCCAGACATAGTCGTTCCTGAGTAAATGTGGAGGGAGTTGTGTTTGGAGCGAAAGTGGCACCATGTGAGTAATTTCACAAGACGTCTCCAATGGAGTGGCATAACCTATAATTGAAGGCTTTTTGTGACACATTAGTGGCATTAAATGTAACACCGTCAATAAATTATTCAAATTAGGAATAATAATGTTGAATCAAACAAATCCTAATAGAGATACTCAAGATCGAGACAGATGTAACAGGATTCATTTCAGTAAAAATGTTAGGATTTCTGAGAAAAAGCTGTGAAAGCAAACAAATATTTGGATTTTTGATTTAATTTAAAAAATGTTTTGTGGTTGTATTAACACTGTCCCACAACAGTCACCTTTTTAGAAAACTACATTCAAGCCTGTTAGTTTATGTGTACCAATAATTTCTCTTTTTTTTTTTTGCAGTGGTGCCTAACCTTTTCCAGACTGGTTTATGTCAGACAATATTTTCATGTACTAGCCTGTATGAGGCTGATGTGGGCATCCAAAAGGTTTTTTTTAACTTCCAGTTTGCCTTTTGAGAGTCAAGTTCGTTTTCATTCTCTGTAAAATACCTCTAGCTGCTTTAAACTTTGTTTGTACACTAGATTTTGTGTAGGAAGCATTAAAATGTTAAACTGATTTTCCCTGAACCCACAACTGTCAAAGTGGAAGCTAAACATCAGACGTCCACCGAAGCCTTGTCTGACTTTTAAGGTGCTACGGGTAAAAAAAAAAAGCCTGTAGCTAAAGCGGTAATTTCTAACTAAAAAAATAAAAGTGAATCCACTGTTTTAACATCTTTATTAGCAGGATTGAAGTTGATGCATAGCTTTGCTTGACTGTACAGAAACTGCAGTAGTGAAGACGTCACTAGTAAACATCTCTACTGTGAAGTGCTTATGCAAACAAAGTTTATCAGCTGATTCTGTGTCAGAGAAAAGCGGCTTTGCACCGGTATGAAGAGCCACTTTTCTCCGCTGATTCACGTTGACCACGTGAACAGTCAGAGTTACGACATGACTAAGAGTGTGTGATATCTTGGTGTTGCAGGTGTTAAATTGTTAAATGCAAGTACAGCAAATACATGCGTTCAGAATTTAGGAACATGCAATCGGCCTTTTTCAAAATTCTTTTGTCTTTCACATTTAGTTTTTACTCTTAAAATTTCTGTCTTCAACTCTCACTTTCAGATGTTTTATTATGTGTTCTGGGGTAGAAAACAAAAGCCTTGAAATAAGTCCAGAGGGTCATTAAGAAGACCGCTGGCTGCCCTCTTCCCTCACTTTGGAAGAGCTAATCAGATCAGAGGACACCACTTAGGAAACACTCCACAGAGGAACTGTTGAATAACTTTTATCCCTCAATGGATAGAAGAGGTTTCACCAGAAGGACAACATTTCTTGTGTATAATTAGACTAATCTGTTTGTTGTCTTTTCGTTAAAGCAAAAAAACTAATTTATTTTGTATTTTTTTTTCTTTTCTAATGTCTTTCAAATTACAAGACAATGGGACCTACCTGTAGTTCACAAAGACTTCTACTCTTTTACTTTGAAAATCAGAGGAATTCTCAGGACTCTGACAAAAAGCTTAGATTTGTGTTACCATTTAATTCAAATGCCACCACAAACAGCAACAACACATTTCTGAATTCTAAGACAAAGACAGACATTTCACTTTTGCTTTGTGCCACAATTGTAAATCGTCAGTGAGGAAAGTACCAATCAGAAAAGATGTAATAAAAGACTGGGAAAAAAAAAAATGTTATACAATATTAGATGGAGCTACAATCAATTAGTGTTCTGTGAAGGTTTCAAGCAATCATTTAATCAAATTCTAATTAAAGTGTTTGGTAAAAAGGAAAAAAAGTCATAATTTTTTGCAGTTTACATTGGCATATTTCTAGAAAGAGTTTTATTCAAATTTGCCACATAAGGCAACGAGACATCAGGGAAAATGTCTCATTAGGAAAATCTGTATTGAAAAATTATTATAATCTCCAAAATTAAGCTTTATAAGCAGTCAGAAGGTGCTTTGTTGGTTTGTTAATTTTGTAAAATATGCATTGTGCATAAGATTGTGGCTCTTTTTTAGCTTGAAAAAAACTGCACAGGCATCTCAGAAGGGAGTTAAAAATGTTTACTCCATTGGCAGATTTTCTTTAAACATCAAAAAATCTTTCAGTGGGGTAAGAAAAATGGTCTTACTGGGAATTCTTATTTTAAGAAAATAATTCTATTCCCTAAGACATGTTTTCTTAAATAGGATTCATTTGCTATTGGAAAACTTTTGTGATATCTTTTTTTTTTGTTGCAAGACAGAAAGTAGACAATTTTACTTGAAACAAGGGTCTTTTTATTGTCTGAAGCTTCAGTTTTTGCAGTGAAAGGAACGCCCTGCTTTTAACTTCAATCACTTGTTTTTGTAAAACTGCATTCACATGTAATGGTGTTTTTAAGAAAGCTGGTTCCCTCCTGTCATGACACAACGCTTCAGTGGCGTGTGGAAGATATGAAAACCGACAATGTGAATCACGAGAGTGCGACATGAAGGTCTTTAGGAATTTGACCAGTGCAGTGGTCAGACTGTTCCATCTGAGGCAACTGACAAACTTAACGCCCCAGTCAACTCCTTGCAGGACCAAAAAGAAAAGAGAAATAAAACGCAGAGGTCCTAATGTGGTCCCTGTGCGCTTGGCTGGACTCAAGAGGGGTGAGCGTACCGTGCTCGCCCCTCTTTATAAACCATCATGCTCCTTTTGTCCCGCAGAAGGACGGACACTCCTCAGCATTAAGTTGCTCCTGGGAGCCAGCGTTGGGCCAGAGAGGGTGGAGCCCGGGTCTCTGTAGGTCACACTGAGGTCACAGAGTGAGTAACCACTCCAATGACAAAAATAAGGTGAAAAACTTGATTGGTTGCAAGACTTCTTCTCAGGGGTCAGCAGTAGCTGAGACTGAATGTGATCAAACTGAAACATTCTATATGTTCATGTTGAAAAATTTAGGTAACTATCTTAAAGAAAGAAGTTCAGCACAAATCTGAAACATTAGAAACCTATATTTTCAAAATAATTTTATTTATTTAAAGAGAAAAAGCAGTTTAGTTAACTAGAAATTTGTAAATTGAGAAATAAAACATTCAGACCTCTGTTGACCTCACTGTGACCTTTCACAACCAAAGGCATGAGAAAAATGTTGTTTTTAGTGTTTTAACATGTTCTTGCAGAATTTTTCTCATGATGGAAGGCCATAAAGAAAATTAAGCTTAACATTGGATTTCTGAGTATTTCCTTTTTGAAATCACTGTGAATGAGGAGCAGGTAATAAAAATGCCATTTGAAAAAGCTTGTAGGTTTGATGAAGAACCTACAACAGCAAGCCTCAAGCTCCTTGCTTCCCTCCATTGCATATACCTGTAGACAAATAGGTCCATGTACGTCTTTGTTTTCCTCGTCTGAGCTGGCATCCAGCTTTAAGCTGTGCAGCTGGGTAGCTCCAACATTGCAGCTTCAACATTTTTGCTGGGAAGTCAGCAGCCTGGCTGTACAAAATGACATTTAGTAATTTACATTCAGTATCAGATCCCAACTTTTACAAGCCTCATGTTTATTGTTGTTGGACAATGTTTGTTTAGTGAAAAAAAATCATTTCTGAAATTTTATATGAGCCAAAAAAACCATACAGGTCAGAAGTATTCGTACTTCACTATCACAAATTAAAACATGGCTTTTTCTTTTAAACTTTTAAACATAAAAAAAAAATACATAAGGAAACTAAATTGTTTTTTTAACCCACAAAGAAAAACAGAAACTCCACAGTGGAGGCAGAAATAGGAGATTAAAACAGCCATGGAACAAACCAACTTTTGTGAGGAGGAGACACCCACAGATAACTTTCTGAATGGCAGCTTATACTTCTCCTTTTCTCTTCCCACCCTGACACAGGAGAGGAGAGAAAAGGGACTAACAAGATGCACATTTTACACAGAAAACTGTTATTGTTCCCTTTCTAATCTGGCCTACCATCTCAGAAGAGGACTTCGGCAGAGAGTAGGGCTTTAATGGGAGGACGACAGCCAACACATAGACAAGGGAGGAGCAGGGAAGAAGGGGGAGGTGGTGGCTTTATATGGGGGATCAGTTGGGAAGTGTAGAATGGATGTTTCTTTTTTGCTAAGGGGGGAACTTTGTATTTGACTGTTGATTGTATCTGTCTTTCAGTGGCCTGATCCCCGTGGGCTGTGACAGGGAGATGCTTCTGTATGTGTCCATTTATGTGTTAGTGTGTGTGAGGGAAAGACAGACTGACGGTGGGATCTATCCGTCCTTTTTCCTACAGCTGCAGCTCAGCGGATTAGCCGTCATCCACAAGGCAACATTACACAAGTAGCCTTTGAACAAAAGTCATGGATACTATTAATGATATGGTAATCCGTAATGGAGCTACCTCCCAGTAGTGATTATACTGACATGGGAAGAATGTCCAAGAGTCCTGGACGCAGCAAACCAACCCATTGGCTTTTGTTGGCAGGCCTGGTCTGAATCCTGCACCTACATCCACATCCTATCCTCCTTCACACACAGGCCCCAACTCACACAAACAGCCCCCTACTTTTTTGACACCCTTCCCTCCACCCTGATCACCCAATGAATAAAAATGAAAACCCAAAAATGGATAGTCAAAAAGAGAAGGAGGGAAGGGGTGGTGGCGGAGGCCCGAAAAACAAAGTGTGTTGGCCTGGATCAGCCAGGGATTTCTTCCTATGTGGTTCCCACACACTGGCTGAGGCGCGTCCCTTTCCCTGCTCCTCAAAGACGGCCTCCCCATGACTGAGCGAGGACCACACAAACACTAAATGATTTCATGATTTAATCTGGAACGTTTGTGGAAAGGATGAGAGTTGTGTCTGCGCTCCTCTTTTCTTTCTGTGGGTGCTATAGGCCACTGTGGAGGTGGAGATGGAGAAAGGGTGGGGAGAGGCTGCTGTTTACTTGGGTAAATGCTCTCTGTTGGACAGGCTGGGCCACAGCAGGGGTGTTAAACCCTAAAAAAGTGTTTCTCTTTGGATACAATTACAAATTTGTCTGTTCTCTCCAGCCACTAATCCACTGGTTTGTTAGTCCACTTTCTAAGATGAACACACTGAGGGGAACCCCTGCATGTGGGACCATTCCAAGCTTTAGGAATTCACTTTTGAATTCTGGAAAAAAAAATCAAACTTGGACTGCAGCTTAAAAATTCAATTGAAAAACTGATGTTTTTCACTAAAGTTTTAGGTTTACAGCCTATGCAATACCATCTTTATTTTCCACAATTAAAGCCCTGAAGATATTAAAGATCTGAAGATTTGAAATGGAAACAATAAGAAATCCCCAAGCAACATATAATGGGAAACTAAATGCTTAATAATTATGTACATCGATGTGAGTCAATGAAGTAAGAAAAAAAACTCGTAAAACATTCAGTCAAAAATGTATTTATTGTTCATCTTAAGTTTTTCCAAGTTTGACGTTAATTATTAGATTTAAGGATTTACGACAGTTCACCTGCTTCAGTCAACATTAAGTCCAGTTTGAACGTTGTCACTTCCTCTATACATTGGAGAACCCTTAAGCAATCTTCAGACTTTCCGGGTCCTCAGAGGGGTTACTTTAAGTTCTCTGCATCACCACTGGTGTAAACATCAGGGGCATTTTTTTCTACTTTCTGCAGCTTTTTTATTTTTTTTGTAATATATAAATGTAGGATTTTTTTACTCTGACAAGTCTACATTGATTCCTGCTTGAGTCCTCTGAGCATTATGGTTCTTCTGAAATGATTTTGGGGAAATTGCCCCTCCAATTGTTTTATTTAATGTTTCACAGCATTAAAGAACTGACAGACTGTTACTCTGCTCTTGGACTTTATCGTGTTCTGTAGCAGTGAAAGACAGCAATGAACATATTGTAGCCACAGTGTTTATAATTATTATTCAGTTTAGATATTTCAGACAGGTTTCAAAATGTGCACAAAGTTCATACAGTTAAAATTTAACAGTTAATTTTATTTTCCTTGTTGCCTTAAGTTCATCTGGAGTATATATCTGGAGTCTGCTATAAAAACAAATATTTACTTACTTTACTTTACTTTAAGCTGTTCACCATCTTGGAGGGGTCACTCATTTGGCTTTACAAGTCTGGTTGGTTTTTGATCCCCTCCTAGTACTGGGGTCTACAAAGTGAGACTCGGGAGCCACTTGTGGCTCTTTTACCCCTGCATTTGTGGCTCTCTGGATAAATGAAACAGTTTTTAATTTCAAAATGCAAGTATGTAGCAAAGTTGAAAAAAAAAAAAAGAAGTAAAACTAAAATTACTCAAACTTTATTCAATATATTTTAACAAACAGTTGAAGGACAGTCAACTAGTACAAGTCGAACTAGAACTTTCTGACTGATTTTTGTGTGCTGCGTGCAACAGAAAATAATTGGAGGTCAGCTAGCACAACCATAATTAATGATAATATTAGATATTAGATAATATAGATTTTATATTTTTGTAAAATTGCTAAATTATTTAATTTAGATTTATATTATTTTATTTTATTAATCAAATGTAAATATATTAAGTGTGTCTTATGGTTAAAAAAAATACAGTAAGGGTCACTTAACTAGCTATGATTTTATTTTGGTTTGTTAGATTCACAACTTTTTTTGATGCGATACAACAAAAACGGTAAAATAAACTGTGTGGGTGCTTTTTTTATTCATTTATTTATTTACTTTATTTCACAGCAGACATTACACTATACTACTATTGCTAAGATAAGTTGATTTTTTTGGGACACAGGGTGTGTTATTTTGAAAGGAAGTCAAGTGAACCTCTGTCAACAGTTAAAAATGATTTCATATTTGGAAAAAAACTGTTTTCTATTTATGTGTATGCTTTATTTATGTAAAAATACCACAATCGTTCATTTATATTTATCATAGTAGTAACAATAACAAACATGAAACTCAGTGTCTTATTTTTCTAAAGGGTAAAGTAAGAATTTGTGGCTCCTCCTGGGTCGTGGTCAGAGATAAGCTCCAGTGTAGAAGTTTTTCAATTAGTTTTTTAATTAGTGTTTAAAGTCGTGCTATTTTTTTTTAAATAAACTTTATTGACAATAATTATTAATACAACAACAAATTGAATGCCTCAGGGGATCTGAAATGTGTACAAATTGCAGGAGAAACAGACAAGAAAAAAAACAAACAAACCCTAACCCAAACAAAAAATGATGAACATATATAATATATGAGAAAAAAAATCCAACAATCTTCAAGGTTCAATAAATTTAATTTAAAAAAGTCAAATTAGTTCAAATTGCTTTTTTGTTTTGAAGTTGTTTGATAATGTTACAGTACTGATTGATTTCATGTAAAAAAATGTTGTAGTCTAGGTTTGGAGCTAGACCATTTAGCTTTATGAAAATTGAATTTTGCCATCAATAAAAACAACTGTGTAATGAAAATAATTATCTTTATCTACTTTGTCAGTAAGGTAACCCAGAAAAGTGTCTTTATACAAAAATTTTACAGTTTCTTTAGTTATATTTCCAAACATAAATTCCAACTTCCATTCTAAACATATTTGTATGTACGCAGTCTACACACAGATGATAAATTGTTTCCTCTTGAGTCTCACAAATTGTACAAGATTGGTCCATGTCAACAGCAAATCTACTCAAAGTTTTTGTAGCAGAATATATACAACGTCATACTTTCAAAGACACCTCTTTTACTTTGTTATTTAAACAGTACTTATTAACAACAGTCCTAGCATAAGTCCAACTTATGTCCACACGTTTCGAGTCCCATTAAAGCTTCCAGCAGGTTATGGTTGTGTTATGTAAAAGATTTCTTATTTCTTTATTGGAAACTGAATTAACACACATACCCACATCGACCAAAAAAAATGTCTAAGTTCTCATTGAAATGGTGTTAGAGGTCCCTTTAAACAGTTGCAGTAGACTGGGTGAAATGGCATCTAACACCAGTGCATATTCTTGGGGTGGAATAGGGATACTAAACTTTGAAAGAAACTCGTCATACATCAGAAGATGCCCATGAGGATTGAAAAGTTGTATTACAATATCATTTTCATATCATCTAGAAAAAAAAGACTTTTTCTTGTATTGCACATCACTGTGAATCAAAATAAAACAAGAAGTTGGAGAACAATTGTGTTTATAAATTAGTTTCCCGGCCTGCACGGCTGGCTTATAAAAGTTTAAAAGTTTTGTGGGTAATTTTTCAACTTTATTATGACATATGAGCAAGAACCTATTTCCTCCCATTGTGTTAAATATATGGTTGGGAATTGTGTTCCAGATATTGTCTATATGCCCCATCAAGTACAAAATAATACCGTATATCTTTTAATAGTAGCCCTGGCATTTATTCCTAAAATGTGGCAGTCGGCCTGGTGTTTATCAGAGACTGGCTTTTATTCCATCACAGACAGCATGGTGATGGTTAATGGATTCATTTTAGGGTGAAATTTGGTCACACCAGATGAACATTTCAGGATTTATTGAAATGATGAGAACATTGTATTCTGTTCTGATTAGCACTGGCTGTAAACATTTATTTTCTCTTTGAAGCATCGTCAATCTCCGTATCAAAAATCTTTTTTGCTTTCATACTAAGAATTTTCCCTGGAAGCACGTGCACATTTCCATCTTTGCTCAATAATCCATGCGTAAACCAGCAGATTTGAGGAACAAACCTCTAAAGAATGAAAATAACAACACGGTCTGTATTTATTATAGAGACAAGTCAAATAACAGTTCCTGTACATGTATCTAACATATTTATTATAGAGACAAGTCAAATAACTGGGCTGTAGAAAGCTAAAGCTACAGCTTTTCAACTCCTGTCCCTAAATGGGAATTTAACAAAAATAAAACATATAACAATTAACATCCTATACAGCACCATACATGAAAACATGTACTACAAGCCTACTTAATTAGGTTCAAATCATCACAACTCTAAACAAAATACTTCAGTGTCTGTGAGAGTGTGAGAGACTTAGAGACAGGTTGTTTCCCACAAACCTGCTGATGAGCTCTGTGAAGTTGATCCTTCTTGTGTTTGCCTGACACAGTGATGTATTTATCCTCTTATTAATATATGATGGACAGCACAGGCAGAACCGGACCAGAGGAAACAACAGATGAACCCATTTCATGATTATTGTTTCTTTCTGGGAGTTTTTCAGCTGTTGATCCTGAGGTGCTTGGGGCTCAGACTCCGCTCTTTATGCGCCACGGACAGCTGGATGTTGTCTTTTATGTTTCTTAAACAAATCCAATCAACTTTTTATCGATAAATCCCGTGTAACACGTTGGATGAAAACCAGCGTCTCCTGGAACATTGTGAAAGTCCATTGTAATGCAGAGCTGGTACATCTCTCAGCAGTTGTCTTGGACTCACCACTCAAACAAAGTCGCCATTCAACGCAGTTTTGAGTCAACTGATGGAGAAAATTGTGAAAATGAACAAGCATTCCCATTAAACCAGTTTTATTTTCAAATTTGATATTTCTAACTGAATTCTGGAACTAATTTACTAGAGAACTTTTTGAAATTGAAATGTTAAATGCCATTTTCCTTATCATTTAATTAAGTTACAGAATGAGCGGTGTTGGAGAGGAAAAAGAAAAACCCGTTTGGAGGATTGAGCTGTCCTTTCATTTTTGAGTCAACTGACGCATCTATATTATGAAAATAAAAAAGCATTTCCGGTATTGACTTCTAATTTGAAATATGAGTCACATTCGCTTCTATAGAGTTTAGCCTCTCAGCTCACAGCTGCATGTCTGAGGCTTTCGGTTCGGTGATGTGAAGTCAGAGCTGCGGTTTGAAGCTGCTGCGCGAAGCTGCAGACAGATGTCCTAACATGCTGTTGCCGTTTAAGAAAAACAGAAAACATAATGTCTAACTATAATATAAAAAAAAAGACCAAAAAAATATGATGCAATGCAAGTAAAAGATAACATCAACAATGAGCTATGATTTGATGATTATATGATTTTAACTAACAAACTCAAAGACTTTGAATAAATAAAAAGAAAATATTGAGTATGTATAATACATTTCTTAGCACATATTTAATACATTTTTTCAAAATGATTATTAAAAAACAAATCAATAATATATAATTATTGTAATATTTATTATTTAAAATAAATGATCTAATGAAATCCTTTATTTTTCATGCTTGGTGTTTTTTGTTATTTAGTAACACCATTCACACCTTAATAACCTTGCCAATCTTGCACCGCTTTTCTGAAAAAGTCTTGTCTTAGCCATGCGGCTGTTTTTGGATCTGGCCTCTTTGTAACAGCTCTGTCCTTGCTTGACTGATATGTCAAAGTTGAGGACACAACGGAAAGCAGAGAAAGAAAATACCACACAGGCACTGACACAGGGATCAATCCGCTTGGACTGACTTAGCATTTCTCCGTTTTGAATAAAAATGAGTGCGCTAGACGGTGGAGCAGTTTGATTAGATGAATCCCTAAGTCTTTCCAAAACCTTCAGGCTTCTTTCTGTCGTCCTTCACTGGCAGAAGAAAAGTCCTCTTTCTCTCCTTTCAGAGGTCCCCTGGTACCGCGGCCTTTTTCCTCACTGTTGGTTTTACAAAATCCCCATTCACAACAACTCTTGTCACCTGTCAGCTAAGCCAGGCTGGTTTGCTAGGTCTTTATCCCCAGCACATAAACTCACACATACACACAAGCCGTCTCCCAGCCCCCTACTCCCATTAATGCACATACCATCTACATTCATACAGATTACATAGAGATCTGCAAATCCTAACTGCACACACATACGCTCACTCTCCGGTGCTCACACACTGAAACCACATGTCTGAGAGCTGTTTCTGTAGCACTTTAAAATTCATTACCCAGTTCACTCTCAGCAACTGACACTCTGGCATTGGTTTGCTTACAACTATGCTTTCTAAATAAGGCGGATGTTGATTGTGATTGGAACACTGAACAAGCCTTCAAGAAAAGATGGGAAGAGCAAGAGAGTAAAGCCAGAAACACGTTAAAAAAAACATTTATTTAAAAATACTGGACTTGACACTAATTAAACTAATCTTTACTGTACTGAAAGTTTAAAAAATCCATATGTTTATGGTATTTTCAAGTATTTTGTGATTTAATAAAAAAAATGTAAATGTCCTTCACCAATTCTGTCATAATTTAGAGCTAAAATCCCCTCAAAGCTTAAATAATATCAAAACTGATTATGGAACTGTTACCAATATATAGCTGAGTAGGGATTTGAGGTAATTATGGGCAGTTATTTCACATTTTATTACTATATTCATATAATTTTTTTTCATAATATCTCAGATTTATTGCTGCTGCTGTTTTATAAACCAGTGAAGATATTTTTGCATTTAAACCAACAAAGAACATTTTTACCAACTATAAGTAAAGTTTATTTTTTGCTAAAAACAGTGCATCTGTTCTTGTGACTTTTTAAGTAACTTTTTTCTTGTTTGGTAAACTTTTGTTTTATAAAATTTTGGAATTAATGTGTGATATTTTACAGGTTTTTGGTTTCACCTCAGATTGTGCTCATCAATATGTCAAAGCATTGTAGTTACTTTTGTTGAAGTAGTTCCACTTTAAACAAAATATTTGCCGAAGCAAATGCACAAAACCAATATTTTCTGTTCTTCTGCTGTGAAAAGTTTTTGTGATTTTTTTATTTTAAAAAAAGTGAGTATTTGTGTTTGATTGTTGTTTTATAGCCTCCTTTTTGCAACGGCATTGGGGATGACCACTGAGGAAATTTGAAGAAAAGACCCTGAGTCGTATTTCATCGTAACAAGAGCCCAAAAGGGCTTGACAAAGTCAAAGCAGAGGGTGGTCATCCTGTCCAGTCACTTATCCACAGCTCACCCTGTCCTTAACGTCTGTTGGTCATTAAACCGCTGACCAGAGCCGCGAACACTGAGGATCGCCACCCACACAAGAGGGTCAAGAGGTCAATCAGCCTTCTCTCTGGCCATCAAATCAAGATGGAAGCACACACAGCAACTTATCCCTCCAACCAGTCATTGATGCTTTATCAGGCACCAAAACACAGAAGCACAACCACACAAACACACACACACACATCTGCCAGCACTGGAAAACAAATTGATTTATCAAGGGCGTTGAGGTCTTTTCAACGTAATCTACTGCAGAGACTCTCAGATAATCTGAAACCAACTTTCAAAAGAGACAAGATGCTATAAAGACATAATGATGGACTGAAAATGACATTTAGTGGGCCTTTTTGTTGAAAATTCTGAACTATCTTTAAGGAATACTTTAAGAGCATTAAAGAACTCAGAATATTCAGTGCTGCAAGTGATAACAATAAAGGTGACTTTGGACTAAAAGTTGAAAGTAGTTTTTCTCAATTACTAGATAATTTGTGAGCAACGTATTGCAACTTAAAAAGTATGTTTTGTTTACTATATCTAGTCCCTGCAAGCTATATGATACTTGCAAAGATGCTTGTTTTTAGACATTCAAGAGATTCTACCAGCTTTTAGGTTGGTTAAACTTATCTTTACCATAAACTTTTCAAGCTTTTCTCAAAAATAACAGTTAAAAGTTTTGGTCTCATTAAAAGCTAGGATCTCGAAACAAAGAAAATGATTATTAAAATGAGTCAAACTTCATTCCTCCATTTCTTGACAGTAGAAAAACTTGATCTGAGACTTTAAAAATGTTATTAAAAAGTTTAATAAATGTTGACAAGTTAGACATTCATTGTCATTATTTTGGAACAAAAAGGTTTTTACTGTAGGTTCTAAGAATAAGTGCTAGTTTGAGATTTGTATGATGATTTATTAAGCTGGGTCACCTTGTACTAAGATTGTATTATCATTGTTCATAAAATTAATCATTTCCACTTATTAAACTAGTTTTTGTCACTGTAATCAAAATTAATTTCAATTTATTACATGAAAATAAAAAAAATAAATCAAAAACATTTGCTTTGAAGTTGCAAAAAAACTTTTGCAATTATTTTTGGACTGTATAGCATTCCTATTTTAGCTTGTTTTTTTTTCAATGCTTGTGTGAAACCAGCTCTTTAGATTTGATATCTTACTATAATTTTACATGTTAGGTAAAAATGACTTACAATTTATTAGTTGTTTTCTTCCTTAGATTAGAATCCTGCTTTGGCTCTTTTTGCATTGTTGAATTTTTTTCTAATTTGATACATCAAAAACATAAATAATGATGTCCTAACAGAAAAAAGAAGGTGTAACTATCACACATGAACACATACCTAAAAAGTCAAACAAAGCAGATTTTAAAACTGAAATCCAACCACGGTTAAGCAATAATGTCTTTATCTCTCATTTCTCTATACTCATGTCATGCTGTTTCCAGACTTTTGCGCCGCAGAACCTCAATTCGTGCCTAAACCATTGACTTAACATTGAAATTGGCTGCCTCCACTTGGATCGCGTTCGGTGTGTCAACACCTTATCGTTAACTTGTGAGGGTCTGTAAGATAGAGAGTGTAAACAGATGAATGGGGGGAAGTAAGGGGAGGCATAACAGTCCCGCCCACAACTCAGAGACAAAATTCTACTAAACTGCTGCTGCTCTGCAGAAACTATGTCCTGGAAAATGAAAGGTTTTACTGATTTTGGCTAAAAACGTCACAGTCATAATAGATAAAAAAATGATCGAAGTGGAACTTCAGGGATGCACTTCTTTCAGAACCTGTTAGGTGTTATGAGTCAACTCCTACCAGTTTTTTTACTTTGTTTTTTAGCAGTTTTTTTGGTCTTGTTTTTATGTATTAAGTTTTAATCTTAGCCTTAAAATGGCTTATCAGGTGGGGTCAATTTTCATTCAGCACTTTATATCTGAGGTTGTTAAAAAATACAGGACTCACTGCCACACATTGACTGGTTGACCTTGTTCAATGCTCATTGGCCTCTCTAACTCCCTAAATCCTGAAAATGGACTGTAGCTAAAGTCTTATTTATCCAATTTAGAGAGTCTAATCTGTGACAGCTGCCTGCTCTGCTGCTCCTCAGCTGGAGGAAAACACAGTGACCCTTTGTACCCTGTCACTGCCACGTCTAACAGCCAGTACATTAACATATCAGTGTATGTTCTTGTAAATAAGACCGCCTCACAGGTGTTTAAAAACTGTGAGTGATACGTAATGATACATGCATTGAAAACATTAATTTTTCTGAGTAGTTGCCTTTTCTTAATTCCAGTATTCTTTAATGGTTGTGAAAAAAGGCCAAAAACGAAAAAAAAAAGGCCAAAAGCAGAAGGGGATGATAATATATATTTTTTTACCATCTCATTACAACATTCAGAAATATAAGAATGCAGCGACTTTTATTTAAAAAAAAAAAAAAAATAGCAGTAAAGCTGAATTTTCTTTGACAACCCTCAAGGTCTTTGTTAAAAAACAGAAAAACTGAAACTCTGTCAGTCCCATCTTTAACTTCCTGCTCATTATTTACTCCAGACTTTTTTTTCATTAAAAACAAAATTGTAATGCTTTCTACTTAGGAATAAAACTGTGTACATTTGATAAAATAAGTATGTAAAGTCAACCTCAGAACATCACGAGAGAGATTCAGTAAAACAGGTGAATTTGTTTTTTAATCCAGGATCTCCATCAAAATAAAAGTTAATCTATGTGCATCTGCAAAGCAGCGGAAAATACGTAAAATAAAATTGTATAAAAGCTGTAATAAATGTGTGTCACACCAAATCAAAGAGGTTCCTTGGATGAAAGTGCTACAAAAATGCTTTCGTCCAGTTACTAAAAATTACAAATTTCTTTCAGTTTACTCTTGGTCACATTTCATTTTGGAACTTAGGATCTGCTGTATTCTTTTTGGTTTTCTAATGTCATTGGATCTTCTTTTAATGTTCTGCTTTTATTTATCATAAAACAGAACATGGTAAATGTCTAAAACAGCTTTCCTGGAGCTTTAATAACACGCAAAAAGTTGTTTTTTTAAGGCATCTGGTAATCAATTTGAAATTGATTCCAAACACAATGTTGGAAATAAATCAATATAATTAAAAATTTGGAACATTGAAATGTGTTCTATATGATTTATTGTCTTTAATATCTTTTATTTAGTATAAAATGTTTGATTTGACCTCCTAAGACCTGGCGTACACATTACCTTGTTGGTTATATTAGTTAATTCTTCTTAACTGGAGCTCTGTCAAAGAGAAATGAGAAAGACACGTCAAACAAGAGCTCGGCTTCTAAGAGATAAAACAAGTTATAACTGATATAAAATGGGAAGATTGGAAACAAGTAAAACTATATGAGAGGAAAGCCAGGTTTTTGCAGAATTCTATAAGCAAATGGCAGAAATAGTCGCAATGAAAATGAATTGTACTACAAATGTTATAATGTGTTAATACTGTCTACCTTTATGATGATAAATGTAAAACAAAAGGAATTTTTTTTTTTTCGTCTCAGTTTTTCAAACTGTCCCAATCTTTTTTTGTTGTTGTTTTTGTTCGTGTTGTCAGCAGAGACTGTGATTGGCTAAAACCCCGTCTCACATCCATAATCTCCATTACCTTTGAGCGGCTGCTTGTCTGACACAGACAGTGGGAGATCGGAGAAGTAAAAAGATGTCTTTCACATCAACTTCTCACCCGATGAAATCAGTGACTGTAGTGGTGCATAATAGTTGTGTGTAAGTGTGTCCGAGGGGGGGGACAACTGTCTGACACCTGCAGCTCTTCATACTCAAAATGCTAATCCATGCTCACCCCACCCACATAATGACCCCCTCCCTCAATATCCAAAATCCAGGGTTACCGAGCAACATTATTTCAAAATCTACATTAGATTTGGATTAAAGTGAAGAGAAAAGACTGACTTAAAAAAAATAAGACTTTGGAACTTTCTCACACAAAAACATCTATTATTTGAGATACTTTCTTGTCCGCTTATATTTATATCTGGATACATTTATTAAAAAAATTTAAAAAGGGAAAATGATTTTTTTTTTTTAAAGAGAGAGTCCCTGTGTTTTCATGATCTAATTAAAATATACAAGCTTAGTTTATTAACATCAATCTCCTGGTTCAAGGTGCATGACTCACACAGTCAATGACAGCTACACTGTTAACTAAGAAAAGCAGAATTTCTGTTGGGTAAATATATACACTTAAACTGCAAAAACATGATGCGTTTGGCCGCCTCGAAGCAGGTGCAAGTGCTTAATTTCAGTTGAGAAGAAGATGCTTAATTCCCCATCCAGTTTCAACATTGCAGCCCTGCAGCTGAGCCTGACCTCTGACCTGCTGGGTGGGAGCTACTTAAGGGCTATTCCCCATGAGGAGCAAGTAAAGTGCTGCATAAATTTGATTGTGTGAGAAGTATGTGAGAAAAAGTATCTTTTTGTGTAGGAAACCACATTTGGCCTGATGAGGTCGATGGTGCTGCCTGTGATCTAGCGCTACACTGCCACCTAACGAATAATTTGGGCATTACAGCAGCTCAACCGGAGGCTCTTGCAGAGAGTATAAATGGTCAAAGTGTCAATAAATAAATGATAAACTTACAAAACTTAACAGTTTATGGCGGCAAGACTATGTCATATTGAAAAAAATGAAAAAAAGCCACAACTACTTATATTTATTTGCTTATTTTTTGGTCAGTCAATTTAAGCTTTTTGTTTTTTTTTTTCTGTTTTTTTTATTTTGACCTATTTTAATGATCCACATTTCCTATTGGACTTCATATTTTCAAACATGTTTTCTTTTTGGGGATTTCTAGAAAGTGTGTCTATTTCTGTTTTCTTCACTAATCAATATCTGTCTGTTTCGTTGTTGCAAAGTAATTTTAAATCTGCTGCCACCTTAGACCTTGGGTTTTTTATTTGTTCTTTGTTTTTTTAGATGTTTGAAAGTAGCCTGTATTCCTATTTTTATGGCCTGAACCTGAGATTCGAGGGGCACATGTGTCTCTTTTACTCCTCGGCTGTGGCTCTGGGATTAAAGAAAAAGAGAAAGGGTTTAATTTCACAAAACAATAAAGCAAAAAAAAAAAAAAAAAACAAAATAAGTTAAGTAAACCAACTCCAACTTGAATTTAAATGTAAACAGTTGAAAGATAATATTTCACAGGTCGAACTACAACATTTTGACAGATTTATGTACGCTGTGTACAACAGAAAATTATTTGGTGATCAGAGAGGACAACCAGATCATGAGCCAGATTTAGCATTTTTGAACAAATGCAGGGATTTAATGAGTGTCTTGTGATTCAAGAAAGGTCACCTACTTATAGGTCTGGTTTAATTTTGGTTAATTTGGTTCAACAGTAAAACAAACTGATTCTGTTTTTTAATTATAGCTGACATTTTATGCTGCTACTGCAATGAGATGATCTCTTATGACACTAGGAGGGGGCTTTTATTTTGAAAGGAAGTCGTGCAACCTTCTGTCAAAAGTTTTAAATAATGTAATATTTCGAAATTTTAAAAAAGCATTTTGTTTATTTATTTATGTGTTTCATTTATATGAAAAAAATGATAGCTTATTTATATGTATTATAATAACAGCATAAGCATAAATACTAACCGGTATGTCTTTTTTCTAAAGAGTGAACTCAGACTTTGTGACTCATACTGGGTTGTAATCAGTGAGAAATCGACCTGAATGGCTTAAAGTGTTGAAGGTTGCAGACCCATCCCTGCACTAAAACAACTTCCATCAAACCTTTTGTTGTACTTCTGTAGGTGCAACAAATTAAATAACTGAAAAGTCGAGCAAACATAATGAAAATTACAGTACTGAGACAGAAATATTGTAAATGAATATGACATAAATTACGTTAATTGCATTATTATTATCAAAAAATACGTGTTACTACTTGTGGTCAGTCAGCCTACGAGCGCCGACAAGTGGTCAAAAAGAAAAAAATGTTTAGCAAACTTTACGCACAGCATGTTGTGCCTTTTTGGTAATTTGCATTAAAATTGTTCGAGAATCTGCTAATAAAACATTAACTCTGTTTAAAATAGACACTAACTTAATAGATCTGATTTTTCTGACTAGCTTTAAAAAATGTGGAGATTGAAAAATAAAAAAGTTCATGATGGCTTTTCTGGGCAACACATGATGTGAATGTCATGTTTGAAAGTGTGCTTGGCACACATCCACGTGGAGAGAACGTGTGTACCTATATAGGACATGATGTCCTGCCTGTTCTTGGTGGAACAAAACGGAGCCAAGTTGGCTCGTTTGCTGTTTGAACCACGTTCTTGTTGCATCTCACAGGGACTCACATTTCAGGACAGTCCAAAGATTTCCGTTACGACATGTCACATCCACAGACCATGGGAGGCATCACATGGCATGTTTTTAATGCCAAAAATGAAAACAAATCATGTTAGTCTGTTTTTAAAAAACTGTTGGAGTCAGGAGTCAAAATAACTAGAAATAACTCATACTGACTGAGGGAAATTCAAAAATATGAGAACTGGTGTTGAAATGTTGTTTACTGACTCAGTGAGCTGACCCCCCCTCCCCACTGTTAACTGGTAATTGAGAAATTAGGCTTTTGGTGAATATTGGGGAAAAACCCTGAAGTTCAAATATTTTGTAAGGATGCTTTGATTGTGTCCTTTAAACGTCCCTGGCTTAGCCGGCAGCTGACTCCAAAACATGGCGCACAGCTTGAACTTCAACCTCGGAAATATATCCAGCCTCGTTTATCTGTTTGGCAAACCGCAAATCCATCACTAAAAATTCTCGCGATGCATGAATCCCATATATAAGCACGGATGGGGGGTGGCTCGCCCACTTGGAGGAGCGTTGGGTTTCCTTGGGGAGCTTGGTGAGGTTTGGAACGGCTCTGAAACTCTGCAACCATGTCGGACGCGGTGATAAGTTTCATGAAAGACTTTTTGGCTGGTGGCATTGCAGCTGCCATCTCCAAAACAGCGGTCGCTCCCATTGAGAGAGTCAAGCTGCTGCTGCAGGTGAAGTAACTGCACCAGGTGTGGCTCGTGGAAGGCGCGCGCGCTCACAGCTTTTGTGTGTAAAACGTGTATTACTTTGTATGCAATTTGTGAATCAAATATGAACTACTTGTACTTTCTTAAACCGACAGACCCCTACACTGCCCTGTGGGGGATCAAATTATCTCGTGCGCAATACCAGGGGCCACATGAGGGGTCAGCGTGGAGATAGTATTACGCACAGTGCGCACGGCTGTTTGGAACGATGGAAAGACCTTTTGATCAGAGTTTCCGTTCAGAAACATTCAATTTGACCCCTTTGTGTTTGTTAACTTAATAGTTATGTTAATATGCGAGGTCTTGCTCTGAAGTGAAACAAATGTGCTAAAATTATCTGAAAATGTAATTGAATACACACTGGCGTCTCACGTGACAGGAATGTGCCAGACTGAGAGACATAAGAGTGTATCATTTCTTAAATAGGTTCTTGCAATTTACAAATCTATAAACTCATTTGAAGTATCTTTGATTTCAATATCTTTAAAGTTTTTGGTAATGAAATTGAGTCTCTGACATGTGGATTTGTGCTTTGGTCTGACAGGTCCAGCACGCCAGCAAGCAGATCACAGCTGAGACACAGTACAAGGGAATCGTTGACTGCGTGGTGAGAATCCCTAAGGAGCAGGGCTTCATCTCCTTCTGGAGAGGCAACCTGGCCAATGTGATCCGTTACTTCCCAACGCAAGCCCTGAACTTCGCCTTCAAGGACAAGTATAAGAAGATCTTCCTGGGTGGTGTGGACCAGAAGACACAGTTCTGGCGTTACTTCGCCGGTAACCTGGCATCTGGCGGCGCTGCAGGTGCAACTTCTCTGTGTTTCGTGTATCCACTTGACTTTGCCAGGACGAGGCTGGCCGCTGACATCGGAAAGGGGGCCGCAGAGAGGGAGTTCACCGGCCTGGGAAACTGCATCACAAAGATCTTCAAAACCGATGGCCTCAAGGGTCTTTACCTCGGGTTCAACGTGTCCGTGCAGGGTATCATCATCTACAGAGCGGCCTACTTTGGATGTTTTGACACAGCTAAAGGTGCACCCTTGCTCAATCCATACTACTTTCTTTCTCTGCAAATGTTCGTCGCTGAACAAGCACTTTCTTGTTGCAGGGATGCTCCCAGATCCAAAGAACACACACATAGTGGTGAGCTGGATGATCGCACAGACTGTGACCGCCGCCGCAGGTCTTGTCTCATACCCCTTCGACACAGTCAGGCGTCGTATGATGATGCAGTCAGGACGCAAAGGAGGTAAGCCTCCCTTCACTTGATTTTCATATTGGCCTTTGTCATAGTTTGACCCTATTAGATGGTATGCATAACACCCATTGTCTCTGTTTTCAAAGCTGACATCATGTACAAGGGCACAATCGACTGCTGGAAGAAGATCATGAAAGATGAAGGAGGCAAAGCCTTCTTCAAGGGTGCCTGGTCCAATGTGATCAGAGGCATGGGCGGCGCCTTTGTGCTGGTGCTCTATGATGAGATCAAGAAGTTCACATATTAAAGTCCAAGTCCATAAGGAAACCCGCCACTCTGTTTAAGTCTTACTTCAGGTGATGCACTGACATCTTGATGAATTGCAATGCAGGCATGTATGCGGCCAGCCTGCGCAGCAGCAGGACAGTGGGTGTGTGTGCCTGGGTAACCATGCCTCATCACAAATGTGTATATATGGCCTGTTCAATCTACAATTAGAGAAAAACAACCTTCTGTCTTCCTGTGAGGCAGTCAGAGAAGACGAGGAGACTCTTGTTGCTTCTGAAGCAGTTGCTAAGGCCCAAAATGTGTTTTATTGTGACCACTCCGATGCTTCTATCCCACCGTATACATTATTTTATTATGAATAAAGATTTATTGGTCTAATAGTGAAGACTTTGTTGTTTTTTTTAATCAGAAGCTGAAGTAAATGTAATCTATTTTTAAGTGATGCGTGCATTGATGTGCACAGAAATGTGTATTTTACCAGCTATGCAATTATTTTAACCTCTTGGCCTCTATTGATGGAAATATGTATCAAACCACTTCAGATAAAAAATTACTTTTAAAAAGCATGAACAAAAAAGCAAAAACTTTTTAAACTTTTTAAATCAGGCATCAAAGGGTGAAAATACTGTTTATCAGGTCTGAAAAGCAGGTTGACATTTAGGAGACAAAATAAAAAAACTGACAGAATTATGGGACACTTTGACATCAAACAAAACTAAGGCTAAACGAGAACTTCCTTTACTAGTCGTCTAAATTATTCTTATTATTTCAAACTTTGGAGGAATTTTTGTCTAAAACAGTGAAAACGTGGAAATCATACATTTTGATTCACTTATATTTACAAATTGTTTTATCAAAATTGGTTTTTCACACCATAAATCTGCAAATAAAAACATGCTACGCATTGTCCCAAAAATGCACTCCTGAGCAAACATGGTTATGCAAAAAAACAAACAAAAAAATCAATAGCGTTGGAAGAAGTGAAAAAAGCAAACTTTATTTAGATGGAGCATAACAAAAGGACAACACAAATTGAAGTCATACCATTAAAAACAGTTTTTCACTTTATTTTTGTTGAAGCAAATGAAGCATTTTCTAAAAGGTACAATTCCAGCAGCTATAAACTCATGACAGTTGAAGTGCTAAAGTCAACTGCACCAGATATGATTCAAGACGACCCGCAATATAAACAGGCTGGAAAAAAAAAAAAAAACCCACATCACTATGATGCTATTAAATAAAAAAAATGCTCTGCTGAAAAATGATGGGATACACTTCAGTGAGCAACAAACTGTTCCATTTCCATGTTGTTTAAAAAAAAAAGTCAATTTAAAACCTCACTGGATTTTTATGAATAAACATAGTCAGTCATTGATAATAAGGGACGTAGACTGATGATCACATTTAAACAGTTGATTATTAATGAAAACCTTGTCTGTCACTGCCTGTCAATATGATATGCTGGACGAAAGAAAGATAAAATATATAATATGAAATATATTTCACCTTTGATGTGTGATGGATAGAAATAAATAATGTAAAGAGAGTCACGTGTTTATTTTCAAACAAGCTTTGAAAGGGCAATGTTTTTAGCAGCGGGGTTCTTGGGTTGCATCGCGTGTTCTCGACCTGGGTAAGCTTTAGGAGTATCATCTTCACTGAAAGTTGCTCTGGAGCTGACTGAGCTGGGACCTGAAGATGCTGAAAAGAAAGATGTAACCATGTATCAAGATATTAGATTAAACATAAAAACAGGAGAGACATTTTATTCATTCCTGAAAATCAATATGTTGTCTGAGAAAAGACAAAGCATTTAGCAGAACTAAGCATAAGTGCAGAATGACTGCTCTGTATCAATACTGAGTTCAGTTATTCATTATTTTACTTAGAATTCACTAAAACAAAACAAGTGCATTTGACAAAAAATGATCAATACTTGTCTTTTCTTCCAGCTAGCTCTCACATGCTAATCTTTAAAGACCCACTCCAATGAAAATCGTGTTTTTAACATGTTTTTGTGTCATTTTTCTCATAATAGAAAGCATATATAAAGAAATATAAACTTAAAATTTAATTTTTGAGTATTTCTTCATTCAAATCATAGTGAATCAGGAGTAGATGAAAAAAGGCTGTTGGAAAAACCTAGTGACGTAAGTGCTAAAATTGGCAGGCCACAAGCTCCCTGCTAAGCTCCATCTTAATTCATCCACTTGCAGACAAGCAGATCCATGTATGTCTTTGTTTTCCTTCTTTTTTTTCCCGTCGAGAAGAAACTTCTCTTACATTATATCTTTTGATCAATTAGCAGATCAGACTGTCTAACACAAATATATCTATTAAGTTATCTATAATGAATAACTTTTTGATTCATGAAATGAAAAAAATAATCATTTGAACAATGAGTTAATCATTTCTCACAATAGTTGAGTAAAGCTTTGCTTTAGAGGAAAACCAATATCAAAGTGTCTAAAATGACAGTTTTAGTTTAAATTTGAAAGTCTAACAGGCTTGGATGAGCATATACTCATTTGTTATGTGTAAGCCAGTCAAACCAAGTTGACCACTTTCTGGTATCCACCCGTATTGTTGCATATCCTATATAACATCTGGGCCAGCGTTTCAGCTTCCTGCCTTCAGCTGCTCACTGCTTTACGAAAACCCTTTGCAGTTTCACCCTTCCTAGATCTCTACGCTACTTTTCTGTCAGGTTTTTTTCCTTTTTTGTACATGTTCTGGATTTTTTTACCCCCTCAACTGAACCTCAATATTGGATGGCGAGCTACGTAAAGAACCACCCTGAACAGAAACACAGGAGAACTCCAGCAACAACGTTATCCTCAACCACACAAGAGGAATATATTATTTGGACAATACACAATATTTGTTTATTTGCCAGTTATTTATATATGATTTATTCTTTTTTTTAGTGCAGTGACTATATTTTACAACCCAGTGGTTTTCTCTGTGTTCATTTACACACTTTGGGCTCCTGAGACGAACATTTGTCTGCACTTAGCCCTACTTAGCATTACACATGCTGTGTAAGATACATGTAAACCATTAAAAGGTTTTAAGGCAATTCCTTAGATCTATTATCTACCTGAGGTTGACCTCTTGCTAGATCTTTCATTTGAGACAGATCTGTAGATGTGACAGGATGGATGAGCTTTTTCAGGCTTGAGATATCCGGCGAGTCGCTGATAGTCAGCCAGCTGGTTCGAGCGCTTTAGGTCCGGTGTAGGTTTGACAGTCTCAAGTCTTTTGAGGAGAGACTGAAAGAAAACAAACAAACAACAAAAAAATTGACTTTATTGAGGAAAAAACTGTTCAAGTGATGCAAAAATTAGAGAATTCCCAAAATTAAATTAGAGATTCCTAAATCATTTATACATCAGTCAGTTTGCTCAGTGCAAAACTTACGGTGAAGTATTTTCCAAAAAATACATGGTTAAAACCTTTCCATGGCAAAAATGGTTACATGATGATAACTCTTAAAATACAATATTTGCAAGAAGGATTTAAGCTTAATTAAATATCTGTTTCAAGGTTTTTTTTTTTTTTTTTTTTTTAAATAATTTGTTCTTCTTTGAAAAGTAATATTCTAATCCTCACAACTCCTTTTTGTGCTGGACAAATGAGGTGTGTCACACATGTGACATGTGGGAAGGATGCACTGATCGCACCGCATATTCAATTACTTCTCTCCAAGAATAGAGAAAGTGAAAAGCATTCTAGCCAAGTCTGACTTCAGAAGGAACATTTGCTCCTGGAAATGAATAAAATCACTTGTATAAAAAGAAAAATGCCCAACTTTAATGCTCGATCACCGCTTACAAGAAACACAAGAACAAAAAAGGGGGAAAAAAAGACTAAAACAAGGAGGTTTTTCTCTGGAATCAACTCCATGTTTGCCAACCACCCGTGCAACCAGCATTTTAGCATTTCAAAAACAATCCTACTCCCAGCTTAACTTTACTCTAAATATTAGTTTATTTTCCAAGATGGTGAGATATGAGGAGGCTGGCTACAGAACTTTCTCATGTCACTGCAGCACTTCTGGCACCTGCTGCCGTCCATCCGAGTGCATCAGTGTCTGTTTTTAGGGGGGGGCTCAGACCAACATCGACTGAACCAAACTATTACTCCACCAATTTTTTTATAAATCTACACTCAATTAAAGGCATAAGTTAATTCATACAGTGTTACAAACATGACTGATAGAAACAAGGACAGCTTTCATGTTTTGCGACTTAGCTAAAATGTTGCTTTCTTTAAATGAGCTTATTTAATCTGCTACTCATTATTTTTATTACCTGCAGCTAAATAGCATCCATCCTGAATACCAAAGAAAGGATCAACGAAGTAGTAGCGGGCGCTGCAAGCGAATTATTAGAGCAAACAATCTATTTTTGATGAAAGTCAAATAGGAAGTAACCCTTTTTATTTTTCTTTAATTCAGTAGGATGCAGACGTCATACCAAAGGACAGGTCTACCTGCAGGAGAAATCAGCTCATACATCTGAGTGTCACTTGTGTCTTGTACCTTCTTATGTTTACAACACTAATGATGGAAGATGCAGTGTTTTATTTAATCAATCAATGTACCTGTTGTAAAATAAAACAAACTTTAGCATCTGAATATAAGAAGATCATTTCTGATCTTTTTCATGAGTACAAGTCTGAACAGGAATTATTCAGAGACCAAAACTTTTCGGTGGTTTACACCTAGAAAACGTGTATAAGGCCAAAATCTGGATGGAATATTTCATATATGGTGGGGCAAAAGTTTTAGTCAGTTAATGATTTAGCACATTGTTCTTTTTGAAACACTGGAGAGGTTATTTAATGTTCATCATAGGTACATTTCTGCTCATCATTTCTCATCCAAGCCAGGGAAATAATCCTCATTTTCTGAAACATAAAACTTAAAAATATTTTTGAAAATAAATTGAAAATTAAACAAAACCCAACAACAAATCTTATTCATGACCTCAGGGAGGTTTCTTTCTAATAGATGTTGCGATTGCAGGATAAGGTATTTAAAGGCTAGAATATTCCATTGATAGTAACATAATTTATAATAATCTGTTTAAATTAGAGCTGGTCGATACGGCCAAAAAACAAAGTCTCTTATTTTTTCACACTAAATTAGATTTTAATCTATTTTTTTCTCCTTCCTATTTTACTTTTTGTAAAAAAAATTCAAATGACAGAATATATTTAACACAGACTATTTTATTTTAATATCTCCTTAGTAAATATGCTCAAACACAAAGTTCAACTAAATATAAGCTGTAAGAATGTTTCTAGATCAATGCAGCAGGTGTTTTGTGAGCTACAGCCATGTAAATCAACCTTATAAAGAGAAACACTTCTTGTCTGTTTCAACTGTTGAAACTCATTTGTCATACTTCCACGTTTTGCAGCTACAACCTTCAAACACATTTAGCTGTGTGTGGTTTGAAGTCACAATACCACTGGTCAACATTTCATTTTTGACTCACCAGCCAGGTAACCTGGTAGATGAAAAAAAACCTACTAGCCAGGCACATTTCTTTCCAGACAAATTATTACAATATTTTACAAAGAATAACTATAAGCATTATTTTCAAAAAGGATATGATGTTGAATGCAGAGAGAGGAAGTCACAACATAAAGATAAGAACTACTATTTTAAGTGACTCAGATTTCTAATCAGTCTTTTCTCTCTCATTTTTTTTTGCATTTTCACACAGTCTATGACGTGTTTTATTTTCTATCACAAATGAGTTGTTTTTTCGTTTTAGCACAGCTAAAAAGCCCTTCCACTGTACGCCTTATGAGGATGGCTGTCAAGTCAGTCACATTTAGTTTGAACCACTGACATATTTAGAGAGAAGGACAGAGAAAAAGGACAGATTGACCAGAGGACTACAAATTGACAGCATTTTTTTTCTTTCCTAATGCTGCCTCTAGGCGACTCATTTTTATATGAAATCATAGCAAAAACATCCTAAAAACATTATGTTTTAGACTCTTGTGTCATGGATAGTAAAGGTTTGGCCTTGTAGAAGATGTTTCTCTGTTTGCTGCTGCTTTCTTGGCTACTCCTTGCGAGAGACAGACAGGCTGACTTTACTCCAAACAACGGAAGCCCAAGAAAGCAGAGAGCTGTAATAAAATCCAGATTTTCCCCAAAATTAATCGAATTAATTGATTAATCCCCCAGCCATAGTTTGAATACACATTTATTCCAACAGGGATTTTCAGAAAAGTGTCTTTAAGCCTTTTAGGAGTTTAGGTTATTAAGAAAAAACAAGAATGTGTGTGTGTAACATAAAGTCATCAATTTAAAGATACAATATTTAGTAAAGTTTCTTTTTTTTTTTTTTTTATCTGTTTGTCCAGACCTACACATGTGAAACAGTTGTCTTTTATATTGATCATTCCTGATCAATATTCTTCAGTCTTTCGCTCATGTCTAATGTTAGCAGAGACATCCTGAACATCAAAAAAATTGTGTTCATTTTGTGTGGAATTCACCAGATCTCAATGGTTAGATGATTATTTAAGTAGCTTGTTAAGTATGGATCAAAAAAGACAGAAGAAAATATACATATCAGTGACCAAATTGTCCAAAAGAAAACTTTTCTTTACTAAAGCATTTCAAAATGATTGGTGGTTAATAAAGCAATACCATAACAACAATAAAAAAAAAAAACACAATTCTCTTGTGTAATATGCAGAACTAATAAATACAATTAAATTCCAGCAAAGAATTAAAACCGTTCACTGTTATGTGGTTCTCTAAAAGTAAGATGCATGAAATGATTATATGCTACTTTTACATAAAAGTTCAGTAAAGAACAAATTTGGCCAACTGGCAAAATAGACAAACGAACCAAAAAAAAAGTACTAAAACATTATTTTTGATACTGTGTTGCATGACTGAGTGCACTATCCCTGAAACTTATTTAGGCTAAACAATAGTATGTTTTTGAGCAAAGACCCAAAGCTCACCCGGTTTTCCCGATGGATTCGCTGCTGCTCTCGCTGCCTGTTCAAAGCAGTGTGAGAGAGACGACTCACAGGCGAGTTCATGGCCACTGATGTTGACTTCCTCACTGCCTTTTTCTGGCTGGAATCTGACAGTAGATGATTCAGCTTCTGAAGAAGTCGCTGATTCTCTCGCTCGATGCGTCGGACCTCATCATTGGAAAATGAGAAGTTCTTCCTCTGCGATTTTCTATGGAAGTGGAGGGCCTGCTGATATTCTAATGAACTTTCCATGCTAAGAGAGTCTGAAAGAAAATTTGTTGCAAAATTTATATTTTTCAAAGTGGTTGACGTTTGTCTTAAACCTTCAAATACTTTATACGTTTTAAGAACACAGTTTAAAAACAATATGACAGAATAAACATCAATCTTGAGAAAGACACAAAATCAAGACATTAGATAACTTCCTCTACTCTAAATTGGTAATAGTAGTATTTAATCCTCTGTAAACAGCGAGAACAGAAGAAAAATTATCAAATTGTTAGAACAGAAGTTTGTTTCAATGGCCATAATTAGTCTAAAATTCTTACAATCGGTTTAGAGCAGGGGTCTGCAACCTTCTAATGCTTAAAGTGCCATTTGGTCCAATTTCTGACTGATCAATATCCAGTGAGAGCCACAACATCCCCTATCACCAATTTTATGGTGTCATTTATAAAATGTAGTTTTTAAATATTTACAGTAGTTGAATCATAACAATGAAATATTTTTTCTATACGTATATTGACTCCCTTTTCTTTTGACAGCAGCAGATACAAGGCTTTTTTAAAATAAAATACATCCTTTGTCAATTAAGATCCTCCTGCGAAACTAAACATGTCAAAAATTATGAATTTGGTGCACCTTTGTCCTCTTTGTCCTTTTGCTTTCATCATTGGTGTAGAATAAAAAAAGATAATGTAAAAATAATACAAAGAAACAATAATAAACAATTCTAAATTCAAGTTAAACCTTTTTCCATCATCTTTCTCGGTTATCTGTCATTTAAAAATGTAAAAAAAAAAAGACAAATTAACCATAACTACAAACAGAATATTTACTCAAACCAGTAGCTTTTCTTTAAAGCCAAAGAAACACAAAGTAGTGAGAAAACAGCCAAGATGCAGCTCCGGAACCTCAGGTTGCAGACTCCTGGTGTAGAGAAACAGCTATTCATTTTTGAAGGCTGGACTTGTTAAGTATGGAGCCCAAAATGTTCATGAATAAATAAATATGTAAGCTGAGCAAATCAGCAAATCAAATCAGCTGAAAGAATGTTTACTCACATTTATCCAAGTTTTGATACGGATCCTCCTCTTCTTCCTCCTCAGTAGAAATATTGGAGTCAGATGAATGGCATTCATTTGTGGATCTAGCATCTGATTTGAACTCCTTTTCTTCAGTCTCATTTGGACTCTGGGTAACAGAATGTCCTTCTGTCATGTCGGCTAATAAGCTCATGAACGCTCCACTGGGTTTTTTAGAGAGCAATTCAGAGCCTTCTATCTTTTCAGCTTTCGAGGAGTCCTCATCATCTGCATTTTCATTGATTTTTGCTGATATCTTGCTGTGTCGTTCAGGGCTTTGCTTTTTAGCCTTCAAACTTTTCTCAACTCCTGACTCTTGATCACTGTTTTCACCGCCACTATCAAAAAAGGAGTGATCCACTTCACCTTCTAGTTCAACGGAATTGAACATGGTACTCTTTCACGCCACAAGACACCTGGGAGACAGGAAATGAACGATATGTTAGGTAAATACATTGACTATAAAAAAAACAATATATATATATATGCACTTTAATATATACGGTCTATGGGTAAATATCAGAAAAGAAGAGAAGCCAGAACGATACAGGATAGTAGCAATTGTGTGGTACGTACACAAGAACGTTACATAGCAAGGCATTAAAAAAACAAGTGTAATAGATTTACTGTTTTCATTTAAAAAAAAAAAAAAACGTTTTCATACCAGAACAAAAGTTAAAAAATAAAATATTAGATGAAAACATTTCGACTTTACTATTTTTTTTTAATATTAATTTGTTTTTCTAATTAGGACTACATTAGCATTTGGCAACATGTTTTACTAACTCACCAGACGCATGTGACACACAGTTATTTTTAAATATACTGAACACAATAAATAACAGAGGACTAAACATACTGAACACAATAAATAATAGAGGACAAACCGTGAGGAAGTAAAGAAGCTATAACTGTCAGCGTTGACGTAGCTAGCTAGAACCTGACCTGTGGTAGCTAACTTTAGCTTCACAAAAACGCATCAACATATATAAACTCACCTATATAGCGTAGAAACGTTAATAGTTGAGCTGCATTGAGTTTTACAGGATATATGGTGTTCCGCAGATGAATTGGCAAAAAAATAAAGGAAAAAAATGGGGAGGGACTAAATGCGAAATAACCATTAGCATTATACAACAACAGCCTGCTAGTAACCATGGAACGTCACTTCCTGGCAACGGTGGCTGAGCGGGAGACGTGCGACGAAGCTGCAATGCTGAACGTCAACTTTGAAAAATTCATGAGCAAGAGGATCATGTGCACAAAGGATAGGCCTTTGGTTACATTTCAGGGACACAAATTGATTTTCTAACATTTATATTTTAAAGTCACATTTATTAGTCACAAATTATTAAGGGGATATTTTATTGCGCGGATCAAATTGAGCTAAGATATTGCATGTCTTTAATATCACAATAAAAATCTTTATGTTTAGCAATCTTTTTCATAAAATATGACTTATTCTGATACAGATGAAATAATGTCATAACAAACAAAAAACAATACGGTACAGCATTGTTTCATGATATTTAAAAGTACTACATGCAGAAGTGGAAATGTATCTGATTAGAAGCATTTACAATGTCATGGAGGTAGCATAACTGTATTTTCTAATCCATTTATTGTGTAATCAACAGACTATTTATTTGTATAGCGCCTTTCATGCCACTGAAGCACAAATCGGTTTACATAACAGCAAATATATCTTAAATAGATTTAATGTACCTGTTTTTTTATTGTCTTTTTTTCTTTGTTTATTGCTGAAATTACTTAATTGAACTAAACCAATCAAACAATACTGTAATATTGTGCAGAAAAACCTTCAATATTGAATATGACTCATCATTTCTCTAGAAGTTTTAATGCATATTATTTTAGGTCTCGGCTGTAACCTCCAAAATGATAAAGGTACAAATTCTACATTTAGAAGAAATCCCAAGTTTGCCTTTAAAACTCAATTCTTTTGCTTTGCCTTGTGCCTCTAAATTCCAAAAACCTTCTCAATCTGACTGTAGGTATTTTTTTCAGAATTTCTTAGCTAAGGTTTAGCAAACATCCCTCCTTTACCCAGTGTTTGGCAAAACTGTTCACCGTCAGTCTAATTTCTCTCCTGTGACAGTGGAAGACGCTCATTTTCTGCTGAAAAAGATCAAACCTACTTCTACTGTTGTCGACCTCATTAATTTCTCCTTGAAGTCAGACTAAGTCCATAAATTAAAGCACATCTTAAAAAGCTCAATTTAGACTTCTCAGATCCAGCAACCTTTAGACCAATCTTAAAGCATCCTTTTATTTCTAAACCTTTTGGAGAGTGGTCTCTGACAACTGTATTTGTACCTGGAAAAACATACGATTCCAGATTCTTTTCTAGCAGGCTTTATTAAGAGACAGGTTTCTTAGGAGTTTCTGATGATGTGCTCATGACTGCTAACTCAGGCCAGTACACAGTCCTAGTGTGTTTATACCTAGACTTGAAATCTGCTTTTACACAGCTGACATTTTAATTGAACGTCTTCACAATGACCATGGTCTCTCTGGGTAAGTTTTAAATTGGTTTCTTACCTTAGCAGATAAACTTTCAATGTTGTTGTTGCTCTTTAACTTCTGCAATAAACATAAATCTTGTGGCATTTCCCAGGGTTTACTTGGCCCTTATTTTATTTATCTTATGTATGATTCCTCTTGGGAGAATTAATAATCAGTTCAGCTATATTTTATATCATATATTCCATATATTCTATGTGTTTTGGTTTGATTTATGCCATCTTTTGTGAAGCATTTTGTGATTTTTTTTTCTGTCAAAAATGCAATAGAAATAAAGCAATTCTATTATACTCGTGAAAAAGTAGAAACCTAATAAAACAATTTGAAAAAACTGTTAATTTAACAGGAAGGAAACAAAGCAAACCAGTTTCTTTTTATTTAACACCTATCAAAGTGTTGTCATGCACTTGTTTAACAGATAATAGCTTGGATGAAATGTTACTGCAATTACCAATAAATCCATCTAAACAAGCTGGTAGAATGCAGTTTATTGTTAACCAAAAAGCCTGAGTTCAGATGACTCTCGGCCTCTGTGGCAGGCAGAGATTATAATATGCAGTTTGATCCCAAAAATCTGGTCCTTTCCAGCCACACCAGCCCTAAGAAAGATGACATAGTCATTCAGAATAATAATGTATAATTTGAAAACAAAAGAAAAAGCTTTATATGTATGAGCTGGTACCTTTTCAGTTATAACCTGTAGGTCTTCTGATCCAGTGTAATGTGGATCGAGAATAAGATAGCGAATCTGCCCTGTAGACTCACTCCATGCCACCCCAAGGATTGTATGGGCCAACACTCCCCCACCTGTCACACCAATCAAAAGAAAATTGAATTGTCACTTTTGCACACAGACTCTGTATTAAAGTGAAAGCATTTTTAGGGTCTTTGTAAACAGATCACATGGGCTTTCAAATATTAATAAAGAAGCACAGAAAACTAGCAATTCAAACTAACTGTTGGTTTCACTTGGAATAATGATATTCTAACTTCAATTTAATTGTATTTATTTTGCCCAAAATTACAACCAAAGCCATCTCAATGGGCTTCACACTGGTGTTTATGCAAAGACCATGAAGTCAGTCATTAAAATATAAACAATAGCTGGATGCTAAACTAAACAGACTAAACTAAACTGGCATCCCTGCCCTTTGACCCTCCTTCTTGGTGAGGAAAAACTCATAAAAAAAAACAAAACAAACCCTATCTTGGAGGAAAAAATAAGAAACCTCAGGGATGCCCACATGAAGGAGGGATTCCCTGCCAGGACGGACAGACGATGTGCTAAAGCTGTTAAAGAAGAATTACCTAATCCAACTGAACAACTACATGTTTGAAAAACAACTACATGTAAATAACAATTACATGTACAACTTCAGTCATGTGATGTGCTACAAAAGTACTTTAAAAAGTTAGGTGCTTGAAAAGGTAATAACAATATTAACAATTTTAAAAAGAAATGCATGTGGAAATATTTAAATATTCCAATGTTGCAAGTCATTGCATCTTTCATTAAGAGTTTATAATATGAAACAATTTGGAAAAAACTGTAGTCGCGTTAAAGCTGAACTAAATTGGTTCAATACACATTCTCATCAATAGTGGAAGATCTTTTAACGTAAGGGCAGCATAAGGCAGAGAAAGTTGTGTGTCCATATTTAAACTTTACTGGCTATAGGCTTAGAAGTAAAAAGTAAAAATTAAAAAAATGTATATAAAAAAAGGAATTCTTGAAATCAATGAGAGGTTAAAAGATTTGTGAGACTAACAGATTTTTTTAAAAATCAATTTTTCCCTACTTCTTGGTGTTTTAAAAATATATAAAAAATAATTTTACAACTATTTTTTTTAGCATTTTAAAACTGATTAGATGAAAAAAGAAGAAAACCCACAGTGCATTGAAACCCTGATTCTTTAAATAGATCAATCAAAAGACTGACAGTGAAAGATTTAGCTCACCGATCATGATAGGAGTTCCTTCAGTAAGGAAGTGGTTGGCCAGTTCTCTGCCTTTAGATGCCAACTCGGAGCCCTGACTAAAGAACATGTACACTCATTTGTAGATCCTTTCAATCAATATAAAGGTGCATTCACACCGAACGCTATTGGCGCAATTTGCGTGGCCCGCCCCCCTTTTGCCACATGGGGCCAAAAATGTGTTCCTAAGCGCGCCGCCCCAGCCGCATGTGGGAGGAGCAATCAGCTAACGTTTTTAGCCTGATCACTATATGAAGTGTCTGTTTTTATCTCTTTTACAATGCATGGAAGACACGAACGATGTTTAAAGATCAGTTTTTCAGCTCTACAAAAACATATGTGATCACGTCTTCATGTAGATCGCGGGCCATCAAAATAAATATATCTAAATCATCTACCCACAAAACAAAGTAAAATTCAGTCACCCAATGGCAAACGCTCTTATTTAGTGATCACTCTTGCGGCCAAAGAGGTTTGTTGTTGCGTTTTTAATCCAACGACTCAGGAAGTAAGCGGCTTTAAATACCACTATTATTATGTTTTATCTTTTTAAATACATAGTTGCATTTTATTAAGCATAAAGAATATTTGATTTTTTAAAATTCCTATGAACATCTTTTTAAAAACAACAACAAATTTTAAAACAAGGGTTTGATAGACTACATTTATTTGTGTTGACTATTAAATTACAAAAAAAAAAAAACAACTCATTGCTACAAAAAAAAAAAACATTCTAATGACGTTTAAAATCTAAAGAATTATCCTGATGTTTTGATTAATATTTATAGAATTGTGGGTCAAGTAATTTATCTCAGTTCACTTCTATGCCATTGACTTAACATTGAAACTTGAGGCCTTCGCTGCGCAAATCACATTCGGTGAGAATGCACCTTAGGAATGCATAACTTCTTTTTGTTAGAAATTCTTTTGTACCTCACAAACATTATTTTGGAAGTGATGCCAAGCAGATGGTTCAAGACAACTTGAACCTCAATGGATCCAATCCACTGACGTGACCCCACAAAAGATGCCTGCTTGTCTCCAACATCCACTAGAGCCTAAAAAAAAAAGACATGGAAAACTAACCAAGGATCTTTGAGCATCAGTTATATCCGGGCAGGTCAAGTTATGTTTCTTTTTGAATGGCAACCGATTTATTGTAAACCTCTACCTGTTGGATCTCCTTGTGACTGGGCACAGGCCGCTCTGCATAACCTTGCTGCTGGAACCAGGAACAAATGGTCTGCAGGGAGCGATAAGCACATCCCCAGCCATTGTCATCCATCCGATCCTGCATGTAATGGTGGTAGCTGTAGATCCCCTGGACCATAAATACCTTAAAAGAATAAAACCCAATAACTTTTCCAAAAGAACAATATTTTAACTGCATGCGGAAAGGATGTTCAATTACTTTTCCGTTTTCAAGGGTTGGATGTGTGAGAGCGTGATGCGGGTTTCGGAGATAGCCGTCTTTGTAGTGCTCATTGGGAAAGTGGTAAGCATTTGCTCTTCTGAAGTATGGATGGTCATCAGGCAGTTCGAACCGTTGATGCAACTCCTGTTTAAACCAAAAAAAAAAAGTTCAACAAGAAATTATATTAAATAAGCTTTTCTTTATCAATTTATATTTCAATTTCATCACTTTTTTTTTTAGAAAAGGAAAAAAGTAATAGAAATAGCACTTTCAGTCGCTTAAAAAGTGGCTACATCTTACTCTTCGTTGCGTCTCCAGCTCCTTATCAGGCACTCCTGCTGGAAAGATCACTGTCACTAGTCCTTTAGGCTCTGGAAGGAGAAAGTGGAGCGGCTCAACGGCGAGCAGTGTGGTCCCCTTCATGTGCTGCAGCATCACCTTCTCCATCTCACACAGCTGCTGAGTTAAAGCTTCTAACAGTCGATCACAAACACTGCAACACCAGAAGGGACACAAAAAAAGTGAAATAGCAAAAAAAAAAGTTTAAACTAAGTTGACTTTTATTATAAGCATTCATAAAACTAAACAAACTCTTTGATTGTGTCCTTGCAGTAGGTACGGATAGCACAGTCGAGGGGAAGAATTGCAGAAAGGAAGTGGCTTCTCTGAACTCTTCTGCTGATCACTGGGGCTGGGAGAGGGCCTGGCTTCGTCACCTCCATCATCAAACGAAGGCTAATGACACTCTAAATTATAAAGAACAAATTCCCATTCAAACGCAAGCTTCAAAGGCAAATGAAACTAATAACTTTTCAGGAAATATATCCTTGGCACTATTAAAATGGAATACAACAGAGGAAAACAGAATTCATGAAAAGTAAATTTGCTTATCAGAGCATTTTGGACAGATTTATTTCAAACGTCTAAAAAACCAGATAGAACAATACAAACTAACAAGAAATAAAGTAAAATAATAATAATAAAATACATAAAATAGACTGAACTAAAATGCTTATTTAAGCCTATGCCCTTATCTACTTTCACATGTTAGTACATAATATTACACATTATTATATCTCTCCTTCCAAAATCATCATTTCACAGTAAATAATTTGATATTTTATAAATTTTGTACATCCATCTTAAATATGCATGTAAAAAATTGAAAAAACATTTTTTTGTTTGTTCTGTCAACATATTTGGACCGAGACACAAAAACAAAATCAGTAGAGAGAAGTTTTTATTTCAGAAAAAAAAAACTATTTTTTAAATAAAAGGAAAAATAAAGTTTTTAACTACTTAAAGCACTTTAGCCTGCTGTAGTGGCTTAAAAGTCAGAATTTAAAAGAGGACAGTGTTTCTCCATTTCTGAATGTTCAGCCTAAAAGAAAAAAGCACAATGAAATCATGCTTACATTCTTACTTCTAGGAATCCTTGCATTAGACAAAATAAAAACCTACTAAAATCATCAAAAGCAGAGGATACACACGGAAATGTACATACCGCAGACACATCTTTTTTGCTCTTCTTTTTTGTTGCTTTCTTGCCACCACTTTCTGCTTCATCTGACCTGAAATTAGTAAAATCGTTCATGACATTTCAATCTAAACTCACCCTCTATGTAGATTCAAACATAATCTTGTTAGACTAAACAAAAAAACCTTTATTTACTTCAATGCGACAGCAAAAAACACTTTCCAAATTGAAGCTTCAACCTGATTACAGCTTAGTTTTTTCCAAATGTGATCTAATTTAAAATTTCTTGCCTCATTTTGATTTTATTCCACACAGCTTTAATGTTTTACATGGAGAGAGTGTCTTAACTTGAGAAAATGTGCTTAGTTTGCTTACTGTATCCTTTGAAGTACATCCTCACATGGAGAGTCTGGAGTTATGTCTTCAAAAACACCTTTATTTGGCCAGATAATGACAGGAGTGTTGCAGACTGTAAAAACACACGCCTCTGATTTCATCTGAGCACGAAGGCTCTCAAAAGCACTTGACACAGTTTTTTGACTGTGAGATGCTGCAGAGAAAAAAGAAAACACAAACAGATAAATAATTACCAGAGCTTTTACCTATATTTGTATTACACAAAATTACATATTGCATTAGTTAACTACAGATTGTCACACATAAGAAGCCATATTTAGCCATGAATGCTTACCCTGTGTGCTGTCCAGAGGACATCTTAACTCTAAAGACCCCTTGATCCGAAACAATTTCAAGGTGTTGGGATCAACTACCTGTGGTACACAAGGTAAACAGATATGAAGCCTGTCGACAGGCTGTAATCATTTTTGTGAATTTGACTTCATGCTGACAAGGGTTTTTTCAGTCACTGGCAGCTGGCTAGCTACGACTACCGAAACTTCACAGAAAAGTGACTTAGAAACAAAACCTTTTGCTTCTTTTTTATTTTTTATTTTCTCTAGACTGTGGGTCAAAAGTCTTACCATGGTGACGCTCAGTACAGAGATTTAAAACGGAGTAAAACACATGTAAACGCTGATTTCCGAGCTTTAACCCTCAAACAGGAAGCTGAGATGTCAAAAGAGGAGGGATTTAGTCGACGTGTCTCAAGCTACAGCCCTCTATTGGACCTTGATGGCTCCGCCTTCAGTGTTGCATTTAAAGTCACTCGTATTTTACAAATTTACGAATTTTTGCTACTGAATGTTTTCGAAGTGTTTTGGTTTAATTTGTAGAAATTAATAACTAGAAACAATAAGACGTCTCTCAATTGTTTTTTTTTTAATTTAACGTTTCAGGTCAATTGAATGAGGCGTGCAAAGTTAAGGTGAAAAAATCTTAATCCGTTTGTGTTCTCATGAACGTGTCAAAAAAGTATTTACAGTTCAGAAAACTTGACATATTTTACGAAAAAAACAGATAGTAAAAATGTGTTGCAAATTGTTTCTATAAATGAAAACTACTGCCTTTTCCACTTTGGGAAGTTCTGAATCAGTATCAGTGACTGTAAACTGCTTCAAAAAGAAAAGGAGAAAAAAATGGAGCTGAGGATTTTACAATCATTATAAGGATTGCAAAATGAGCTGAACCTGTCATTTGACAGAAGTCTGTTACACAATTGAAATTATTACGCTCACAGTTCCTTTGTCGCACAACAGTTTTAATAAATGTTTGTGTTTTAAGTAAAAAAGTCATGACACAAGTTTGGCATTTGTGCATTTGTGTAGTTTACCAGTAGAGGGTGTCTTTGCCCTTTTGAAAAAGATCATTTTAAACACCTGAGTAAAAACTGTAATTATCTTATAAATCTTTTTATAGCCTTATAAAACTCACTTAAACATACTAGACTTAATTAAAATATCTGTACATTTTTCTTATTTTTTCCTAGCGCCAATTCTGTTTATTGAAATAATTGTGCTGGCCAGAAACAAATCCACGCATTGAAGGTCACTGTTCTTAAAAACAAAAAAAGCAATAGGCCTACATTTTAGAAATAACAAAAATCATTACTGTAACTTGTGGACAAAGTAAATCAATGTTTAATTCATTCACTTTGCATCACTGTGTTTTGAAATTAGCACGAACAGAACTAGTTTTACATAAATATTTTCACTAAATAATGTAATGAATAATGACTGCCACTATGCAACACCCATCAATATAAATTTTAATGCTTCTCCACTGTATAGCTTTAAAAAAAATCAGTTATTTATAAACAAAATTGTTAAAATGCGGTGTACATCTCATCTCCATTTAGAAATGAGTACTTTGGAGACAGAGCTTCTAAGTTGGAAAAACATATTCATGAAAAGAAAGCATATCATTATTAGCACAATAACTCAAACAAACCTTTCTTTTTATTTGTACATAAAAAAAAGTCTTGACAATGACATAATAGACCACACAATATTATGTCATGTCTTTACTAAGTTAGTTTAACTTAATTATTATGAAATCAAGTGACAATTACTTGTGAAGTTTCACAGGGAACCATCTTAGACCAATTTTATTTTAAATCCTCATATTCAAAAATTGGAACAAATGTACCTAAACTGCATTAAAAACATGCTAACTATTCTATAACTATTGCCTCCTTTTAGCCACTTAACTTGTCTTTAAAGTTTTACGTAGCATGCCATTGCTGACACTTCCTTCTGCATTTACCTGGGTTTGGGACCAGCGCCAATGTGGCACTGGCTTTTGTTGAGGCTATATTTTTAAAAACTATTTTCTTAATTTTTAAGTGAGTGAGTGAGTATCTTTAGTGAGTATTTTTATTTATTTTTTATTTATTTATTTATTTTAAGTCTGTCTGTTTATCCATTTCTTTTTTGTCTTATTTTTAACATATGTTTATTTATTTTATTTATTTATTATGTACTTGAGGAAAAGATGTATTCTTATACCCATGTAAACATTTGCAAACACTGGAGAGGTTTAAACATTGCCATCAGCACCAGTCTTTTTGAAATCTTCTTTTCAACACAATTTCTCAGTGAGAATCTCATTGGAAAGTTTTTCACTGTCACTTCCTGCCACTTTCTGTAGATGACTTAACATGGCAACATCCAGAAAACAGGGAGATTGAGGTGCTTTTGATTGCTTTTGGAGAACCTTATCCCTGTCTCTACAATGGCCATGTCCAATATGTTGAGAAGAGCTCTCTTCAGATCCTGACAAGAGTCAATGAGTCTTCTGCAGTGGACATAACATCACTACCTGTGAGCACTGAGCTCATTGTTGTCTTTCATTTAGGAGCTGGGGCAGGCGTGCTGGCTAATGTCTCACTTTCCTCATCCTTCATCTGCTTCAGAGCCTGCAGAAATGGACTGACTACTTCTGAAGCACAGCACAGGTCAACAGAATGAGCCTGCAGCATGACATTTGCAGACTTCAAGGAACCCAAAACTTTTAGAAGGAAATTTCCTATTTCAAAGATAAGATTCCTCCTTAACATCACCAGTAACCCTGGATCCTCTGTGCAGATGTCAACAGCAGCAGCTCTCTTCTCTGTGACCTCTGACAGGAGACTCATAATAGCCTCCTGATTCTTCACAAAGCACTTGGTCAAATCATGGTGGCTTGTCCACCTGATCTCCAACAGTTGTTTTAGGGAGGGAACATCATAGTTCTCTGACATATAATGTCAATGAAAAAATGAGTGCAGGGATCCTGACAGATCGAAAAAGGTTTTTGCACATGGTTTTGCTTGCACTGTATGGGCCACTGCCAAATGCAGCTGGTGGTTATAGCAGTGGATATAAGGAATAACCTTCACTGCCTTCTTTTGTAGTAAGGCCTGAACCCCACCCCTGACCCCTGACCTGCGAGTAAAAGAAGGACAAGAATGAGTTAAAATAATGAGGAATCAAATAATGTCACCAATAAAAGGTAGACAAAAACAGCGGCTGAGCTCTACTGACAAGAGCGTTTGGGACTGAGCAACCACTGAGACAAGGAGTGGGAGTGAAACAAGAGGCCACGCCCTCGCCTGCATCTACCAATCAGCACTAACAGCTACTTTGAATGGGAGCAGAGAGCGCTCTAGTTTTCTTTAAATATTTTTGAAATTTGGAAGGTTTCCTGGGTGTCATGTTTTGGGGGGGCATTCCCAGCATTTGGGGGGGCATTGGGACACCCACGAGGGCGGGGGGCAAGCACTGCTCCTGCCTTGATCCGAGCTTACATAGCAGTGTTTTTATTCAATATGTAAAAATTTGAAATAAACTTGTTGGCGTAAGCTTTTTTTTGAGATAAATCCCAGATTTTTAAGATCTTCTCTCTTAAAAAAAATATTTTTGCATTCAACACCCACAAACCACACTTCTGCACATTTTATATTTATCAAATGACATGATAAACTTGTGTTTACCTTTATTTCTGTTCAATCCTCTGATTTAAGTCCATATGCTGTGGACAGAAGTTGACTTACACTGCTTCTTGTGCGGTGTTTGTTCAGAACATATACAATTTTTTTTTTTTTACATTGCCACCGAGCCTCAGATTTACTAACAGTGTCCATTAAAGGTCTTACTGTGCCCGACTGTTACAAAAAGTTTCCTCTTGTTAAAATGAGCACAGACTGGTATACATTGTTGAGCTCTGAAGTCACATCTTTCAGGGTTTCTTTAGACAATGTGCTGGGTTTGATTTGTGATGAGATTAGTTATCTCTGTTATATTTTAAACAGCATTAGATCATTGCAAGGTTTTTTTTCCATGAACTATGGAAGCATACGTTCATTATCACAGAGAACAAAGCCGGCAAGGTTTCTTCAAATCAGACAGCGCTGGGCATAAATCAAGCATCACAACTGCACCAGTCTAAACCAGTTTGCTGTAGCTTTGAAGGAGACACAGAGCAAAAACTGCACTTTCTGAGACTTCTCAGGAGGAATTACTCCACGTGTAACCATGTTCATGACAATAAGAAGGCACTTCTCCTCAATTTTGATTATGTTTTCATTTCTTGAGTTTTTTTTTTTTCTAAAATAGTTTTCAACCTATAACTCATGTAAGAGTTGTTGAGTCTTTGTTAAAATCTTCCAATCAGGTTTGCCTTTTTTTAAAACAATTGAGTTGCTACTGTTTGATTCTTAGTAATATCAACATTCCAAAAGAAAGAAAATGTGCAAAAAAGTGGAATTTAGGCAGAAGATGATAAGTGCTCATTTTCAAAACTTCCTTTCATTCTCAAATAGGTGCACAGAATAAGAGAAATCCTCTTGAGTTAGTGCAAGATTTTCCGAGCAAAAGCATTTACAATAATTTCTGGATGTTTGAAAGTTGATTTGAACTGCCTTTGACTGGGCTTTATGTTACAATTAAGTATGTTCATTTTGGTGATGATTGTTTCACATAGCTGTGCAAAGGAATTTGTTGTAACAACAATTTGGTTCATATCTTTAACAGTCGTTGCTGAAGCAATTCTTAGTCAATATTGGCTCATTTTGAACAATCTGATTCACTGACCTGAAACGGATCCACGTCATCTTCAGCCAAAACTTCAATTATGGAAACATGGGGAGATATATGTATGATTCACCACACGATCTTCCAACAAAACATTGATCCTAAACATTTGTTTCAATTGGTCCAAACAGTTGAAAAGGTCTACAGGTTTAATCTCTGTAAGAGTTTGTAAATATAGACACCCAAGCTATGGTCATGATCAATGTAAAGTCCCACTCTAATGGTATTTTGATCTATTTCCTGTGGTCTTTTAATTATGATCAAGCTTTTTTTAGCCAAATAAAAAATAACAAAAACAAAAAAAAAACAACCCTGTGTTGTTTTACAGGACATAGTTTCTGGCTTCCTTAGAAATTCACCTCTGAGTTGTGAGTGGGACTGATGTTAGGGAGTAAGCCTGCCTCCACTTCCAGTCATCCATCTTTTTACACTGTCTTTTCCTAGCTTACAGCCCCTTACACCCCCAACCTAACATTAATGGCAAAAATGACAGCAGTATGGGAGCTAAACAGCTCTGTATAGCAGTTCTGTATGCCAGCTTGAACAAGGAAAAAGAGGTGTGATGCTGTGTTGCTGCATTAGACTGGCTATGTGGTTGTCCACAGAGGAAGAGATCCCAAATATAAGCATGTCCACCAACCGACTGTCTCTGTGCTCAGCATGTTTTCCAATGGTTTCCATCAGTTAAGGGGTAGGAGTTGTGAAAGGGGTCGGGAGGATTGCAGGTGTGTTTGGGGTGCGGCTATATTTTTATGGTCATGCTTGTTTTTTATCTGTTTTATTTAAGTGTAAAGCACTTTGCGTTATGGTTCATTTGAAAAGTGCTATACAAATAAAGTTTGATTGATTGATGTACATGGATCTATTTGTCTGCAAGTAGATGCATCAGAATGGAGAGGTGAAGGGACCTTTGTGGCTTGCCATTGTAGCTTCTACCTCACAGCCACAATCATTTTCCAACAAGCTTTTTTTTTCTTCGTCTGCTCCTGATTCACCAGAGTCTGCATATAATACTCAGAAAATGCAACTTTAATCTTAATTTTATTTTTACATGTCCTCTATCATGAGAAAAATGACAGAAGAACGTGTTAAGAACACCAAAATCACTGGAGTAGGTTTTGCTTTGATTCACTTTTACCCAAAAGTTGATCTAGTTTCTTGAAGATTGAGAGACTGCAGGAAAATCTGTATATTATTCCTGTTTGGGCAGAAATTGGATGTATTCCATGTTATTGATAATCACAACACATGTTTGTGCGTGCCAGTGCAGCAGCTGCTCCTTCCTCTGGGTCCTGGTTAGAAGCAGCAGATGGCAGCTGTTTCCTCTGTGGCGGCAGATGGGTGACTCTGAAATGTAAATCTGAAGTGTGTCGGTAAAACAGTTTTATCTAACTTCCACATTACCATCTTTAATAAGCATTTTAGTTTAAGTGCATTAAGCAACACATTGACTGGGTTTATTTTTACTCTTAATCAAAAGAACATTTGCTCAAGCCTCTTTCGAGCTTTTTCTTCAAAGTTCTTTGATCACAGGAACATGAACACACGTTCAAGTTTCAACCCATTTCAGGAAAAATATACTGGTGCTGTCTTGTCTCATGAAACATTTTTACCAGTCAGATGAGGCATGCATCTTAATAGAAACGATTAAAAAAATGTATTTGTAATTCAGTTCAAAAGGTGAAACTCCTATATTTACTTGATTTAGTTTTCTTATAGGTTTGGAATTTAGCAATAAATCTAAAAAAGTTATTGCCGCAGAAATGTAGAACTACTGAGAACAATAAACATGTGCAGCAATCAGTACATGGCTAGGGTTCCCTTTGCAGGAATTACTGCAGCAATGCTGAAAGACATGATTGTAATCAGTGGCTCTTCAGCGTTGAGGCTTTGTTGGATCTGGGGTTTGTCATCTTGACAATAAATCATAGATTCTATGGACTTTAGATCAGGTGATTTTGACGCAATCCATCACAGAGATAAAAGATTCCCAAAGAAGTGTCTGAAACTTTTAGGAATTGCCATGACTTGCATTCAAATTAAACAAGTATTTCAATCAGAAGAAAGCTTGAACTCTTCAAAAGAAAAAAAAATCAACATTTACATTTAACTATGACGTGTTTTTAGACTAAAAGAGCAGTTTGGGCCAGATTCTAACTGACCAAAACCCAAGAGCTTTTTCTTTAAAGCCAAAGAACCACAATGGAGGGACAAAAGAGCTGTGCATGGCTCCAGAGACTCAAGTTCTAGACTGCTGGTCTGGTTTCTTGGCTGTCCTCGGCTCAGGTAGGACACCTTTTGTAAGCATAGCTTAACAAAATATACGCTCTGTGTGTGATGGCGTTTTTGATGGTCTGACTTCAGAAACAATCCACTTCCTCTGAATGTACCTCAAACTCTTAAATGAGCTTTTTTAAATCTTCCACAAGCCATTTTTCCCATTTTTGCCTTTGCATATCTTTTCATGCATTTCTCAACTTTCCATACCACTTTTTGACAATGTGCACTTTGTTAGCACTCTTGTTGCCATTTTGTGCTCTCTTGTGCAGTTTCAATGACATTCACATGGATGACTAAGTTTGCAGAAATCCTCGCTGTTAAGTATTAAAGATCCAGGAAACTTTTAGAGGTGTTTTGACAGCATAGCGGGTTATGCGGCTGGTACACCTGTCTGAGAGTCCTGCCCATGTGACCTTTCTCCGCCCTAACTCCGACTGATGACAGGTAACCTATCATTAACTTGTGACTGAAGGTCTGTATGGAAACACCCACTGATAAACCACGATTAATGCTGCACAACTGTTTCATTAGATCAAACAAATGTAGATCTATACCCTATATGTGGATGACAGGACTGCGATTCAGGTTTTCGTCTTTAACATCCTTTTCTCCACAGCTGCTGCTTCATACAGAATCCTCTCACAGACGTTTCTGAACACTTTGGAAACCATGTTGGTGCAAAAGGTGGTGGATATTTCTGCATGCGTAGCCTTTACACCAACGTTTTATCCTTTTGTTCTTTTCTTATAAAGCTATAGCTCGGAGATTCACACAAACTACTTGTTAAATGTAAATAATGAACTTAAACGTTCATTATCCATTTGCCCCATTGATGATTTAATACGTGAATGGGAAATACATGGACTATTATGGGTCTAAGTTGTTTGGATGATGATATTCAGTATCACTTCAAGCCAAATAACTTTCAGTTCAAATGATGGACAAACGTCCTCATTCAATCAGCGATGTCTGTCTGTACCTACCTTTTCCGGATTCAGATAAGTCTGCAGTACATGTAGCCCTATAGATGTTACTGGCACCCAATTTGGTTTTGGCACATATATGTGGAAAAACAGCACTCAGTTCAGACTTTGGTCTGAGAGAAAAGAAATGTTTAAAAACATCTTGCATGAAAAGAGTAGACAGCAAATTCTTTCTCCTTGCTGATAGGTTCTTCAGACCCACCAGCCTCACTTCACGTGCGCGTGGATTGGTCTGCTGCTCTTTTTCCCCAGTTTCTCATTGGCGTTTGGCAAGGTTAATTCCCCACCACCATTTGCCCAGGCAGTTTTCAATGAATATTGTATGCGCTCTCCAGCTTCTTGCTGATCATTTGAAACAGCGCGTCGTGGAGATGAAAGCATCATGGATGAACACCCAAAATGATGGGATTTCCTCCAGAGCCCGCGGCTGCTCGAGCGCATCTGTCCTCGTCTCAAATTAGATAAAGGCAGCAGGGAGACAGGAGGAGGCTGTTCAGCTTGGGAAGATGTTCTGCGCCAAGTTGAAGGAACTGAAGCTATCCGGAGAGTGCCCATTCTCCAGCAGCGCCAAAAATAATGAGCTCGGAGACTTTGAGGAGCGCTCAAGTGACGCTGCGGATTTATTGCCAGTTTCCGAGGACGTGCACGGAAAAATAAGAGAGAATGTACCGCGGCAGACGGCGAGCAGAGCCAAAGTTAACCTGCATACACTTGGGGAGAGCATCCGAAAATTGGCATGCCCGGGGGTGAGTTATAAATGCGTCTGTTTTGTTTACACCTGGTGCGTCTACAGGCCCCTTTTGCGCAAAAAAAGCGCAAGAACCAGTCATCTGTTACAACATGCGTCCACACGCTCCCCCAATGCACGCTTTCACTGAATAAAATATGTGCTTTCAATGTGTCCCTGTAATTGTGATTAAGTCTCACCGTGATGATGTTTAACTTGATGGATACTTTGTGGTACAGTTTCAAAGGCTGCACGACGCCCTCCAACGCATGATGAAGGCGGCAGATCACAGCAAGGACTCCGAAAGGTAACTTTTGTAGGCTTCCTCACGAACACCAGGGCGACGCTCACCGCCGGAGCCGCCTGCTTTTTCAATGAAGCCTTCTGTCTGGCCTCTCATCTTCACCACACCATGCGTTCCCAATAACGCAACATGGTTTTCTATTAGAGACTGCAGCCTCATTTTTTTGGCCCTCGGTTTAACAATGTCTTTGGAAAATGCTTCCCAACAGACTCATAGGTAGCTGATGAGGATAATAACAATGAGGTGGGACGTCGGCTGCCATGGATACAGGGAGGAAGGGAAAAAAAAAATGCTTACAAATCAGCTGAAACACAAACCAGGAAAAAAAGGCACATTGTGTTTTCTCTGTTTCAAAAACTGTGATTAATCAATCAAACAATTAATTAACAGGACATCATTATATTATTGTTGTATTGCATTATTACAGGGTTGGAGCTAGAACATTTTATGTGGAACAGAATTTTTTTGAAAGGGTTGCAAATGAGAACAGTAGAGTGGAAGGCCATTACACATTAAAGAATAAAAAATGTACATTTCCAACAGTTATTTTAAAATTATTTTATTGAAAAATATTGCTTTCGTGGTTTTTGTAATGCCCAACGCCATTAGGAAAAATGCAATTCTTAAGCATTTCAGAGTAAACTATATCCAAATGATCATATGTTACCTTTTGGCACACTAAAAACCAAATTATTTATGAGTTGTTTTCAAGAGATCCTTTTCCTGCCTGAAAATAAGACCTTTCAAACTCTGAGGGTCCACCTGCCGCTCCATGTGGGTGTTGCTCATTTCATGAGGTCATCCTAGAGCCGGCCTTGGCAGCATGTCTGCTTTTCACCCACAAAAACATACATCCGAACTATTGCAAAGATGAATGTGCATACAAAATGATAGCGCTTTGTCGATCAACGCTAGCTCCACAGAGAAAGTGAGCGTGTGTGTTAGCCTGGGGAGCGCAGACTCTTCCTCGAAGGGGCTGTTCCCTACTTCCTGATGTCACAGTGTGAGGACCTGCTTGTTTTTGTAGATAGGGAGGGGGTCAGAGTGCAGGGTTTAGGAGGAATGCTCAGAGATGTGTGAGGAATTAAGATTATAATACGCTTAAAAGCTAAAATAAAAGTTGATTTTGCAAGATATAGGCCCTTTAAAGAAACTTGTATTAAAGACGTCCTAATCTTTGTCAATAGTTAGACTAATGCTGACTCAAAAATTGGGGGGGAGACAAGTGACAAGGATTTTACGGAGGGGGAAGCTTCCCCCCCTTGCCCCGCTCCTGTATCATTAAATATATTTACATTTATTTCACATTGAACACTTCTGGGTGCTAGAGTAAAAAGCAATGCTGCTGAATTTGTAACAAAATGTTCATCTTCTTTTGCACACCATATTTGAAAGAAAGTTTTCATAACTTTTCGTCTTAATCCTTTAACACTGGAGATAACCCTCATTTTTTTTGACTTACCATAACTTTTCCACCATTTGGGCTCATTCCAGTTAATTCTGAAGTAGAGACAAGCAGCTTTTCTCTACTTCAGAATCCACTATTATCACATTGATCGCGTTTATGATTGAAAAGTTACTGCTACTCAAAGAACATCAACACTATAGCCAAAGCTCCGGTGTTAAAGAGTTAACAAAAGAAGCTCTCGTGAGATTTTGTGAAACTTTGACATTTCTTACCTTTTTTTAGTGCATTGCTCCACTGTTGTCACCATCAAAGCTGCAGTGACCAACCTGAGCATCTCATGGATATGATGAAGAGTTATTCAACCAAAACAGGTACTGGCAGAATGGAGATTATGTTGCACACAATTAACCGGTTATTTTATTTTATTAAAGACAAAAATAACACAACTATAAATGAAGCGAGATGTATTAAAAACATCCTAACCTCTTTCCGTTCCATCATTTGACAGCAATCCCGATGGAAGCTTTGAAAATTGCTCTCGGCGAAGAGATCTTCAGTATGTGTTATGAGGAAGATGGGCATATTTTGAGAGTGGTGGGGGGAGCTCTGCATGACTTCCTCAACAGTTTCAACGTCTTGCTGAAACAGAGCAGCATGCTGCCCAGTCCAGATAGGGAAGATTGTGTAAACGAACCATCTGTGCTTTGCTTAGACAAGGATCCAGGTCTGCTTACTGTCTATTTCTTCAACCCTAGCCCTACCACAGAGATGTTTTTCCCCGGGGTCATCAAAGCTGCAGCCTGCCTGCTGTACAACACCACAGTGGAGGTGTTGAAGGACCCCCTTACTTCTAAAGACAGCATTCTGCAGTCCAGCCCACATCCTAGCCTTCTGTACACAGTTGTAGTCAAAGATGCTAAAACCCTGAGCCCTAGTCCACTAAGAGCTACCTCTGCAGGAACCCTCCCTACTGCTCTGTTTTCCACCATCTTCCCTTTCCATCTAATACTGGACCAGGACCTGGTTCTGGTACAAATAGGACATGGCCTTAGAAAGAGACTGACGAGGAAGGACGGACTTCGAAGGTCTCCCACTTTCCAAGAGCACTTCTCTATCGTCTCCCCTCAGATCAAATGCACCTTCCAGGGGATTCTGACCATGCTAAACACGCAGTTTATCATTCGGATCAAACACGGAGTCTTTGTCACAGATAACACAGGGAAGGTATGTGAACACATCTGTGGGAAAATGTGAGAAATGGCATTAGTGACTAATGACACTAAGGGTTTTCTCAAATGTGTAATAGAGTGAGAAATTAAATCCTTAAGTGGTGTACTTCAACGCACTTGGCCAATAGCAGAGATCAACAATGTACTCCCTCCCACAGAGATGAGAAGAAAATGTCATACCATTTTATGACCATCAAGACGTGCTTGTGTTGTTTACGTGCTAGTGCACAGCAGTCAGCTGCTCTAACAAGAAGAAAAACAGTAAACAACACATCGGAGGAAAACAGGCAGAAATCATTGAACAAAATGAATATCGTCTCATGTCTAAGGAACATTTTTGAGTGTTGGCTGTGCACAATCCCGTTATAATGTCAGTGAAAATGAGATGGTTAACATAAAGAACTGTGCATTAATGTTTAAAAATGCGAGAAGAAACAGAAAAGATGCTGAGAGACACTCTAATGAGCAAAAAAAAAAAAAAAAAAAAAAAAACATATTTTTTTTTGAGCACTGTACTGATAAAATAAAGGCTCCCATACAGAGTTCATGACATGTTGCTAAAAACGTTGGGATAGATTGATGTTTTTGAACTTTTGCTCCACTAGAACATAAATAGGCTTTTTGGCTTTGTTTACAGTTCTAACTTGATGGAAAGTTTTACACAGATGCAGATTTAGAGATACTAATTTTGAAAAGTTTTTCAGCTTATTTTTATAACATTCTCGTCTGTTAACACTGGAGGAATTTATATACATTTTATGATTCTGATAGCAAAAAAATAATTTGTTACAAAAGATCTGGTTTATTTTCAAGGAAGTTTTAGAAGGAAAAATGATATATATTTACATTGTGAAATTGAATTTTTTTCTCTATTTTTAAATGTTTTTTAATTCTTTCAGCCCATGGACCTAAAAGGTCAGATGATATACGTTCCCGAGTCAAACGCCATCCTGTTCTTGGGCTCACCGTGTGTGGACAAGCTGGAGGAGCTAACAGGCCGCGGCCTCTACTTGTCCGACATCCCTATTCATAACGCACTTAGAGATGTGGTCCTAGTCGGTGAGCAGGCAAAAGCCCAGGATGGTTTGAAGAAGCGGCTGGGGAAAGCCAAAGCAGCCTTGGAGCACGCTCACCAAGCCCTGGAAGAGGAGAAGAAGAAGACAGTAGACCTCCTCTTTTCCATTTTCCCAGGCACCGTGGCCCAGCAGCTGTGGCAGGGGGAAACCGTTCAAGCCAAGAAGTTTAACCAAGTTACAATGCTCTTCTCTGATCTTGTGGGCTTCACTGCTGTTTGCTCACTCTGCACACCAATGCAAGTGATCACCATGCTCAACGAGCTGTACACTAAATTTGACTATCAGTGTGGGGAGCTTGATGTCTATAAGGTAAGTTCATAAAAGAAAAGCTAGATTTCCTTCTTTTTTTTTTTGCTAACATGCTACTAATACTTTGTATTTTGACCTATTTAACTGCATTGTACAGTAAAGCATAAAACACAATAGTTATCATTATTTGAAATTTAACTTTTATGCATGTTTAGCTCATTTCAAATGGCAAACTTTCCCTCTTATACTGTTGTTATTGCGTACTTAACAAATTAAAATGTTAGTGATACGTTATTATGACTAATGCTTAAATTAAATTTATTTTTGCGATTTTCATATATCTAATGCTAAGTTTATGAAAGTTTCCTTGCTATTATTTTTACAACTGGCTTCATTTAGCTTTAGTGTTGGTCCTGTTGACATTAAAGTCTCACTCCAACTACATTTTCTTCGATTGTAAAATCTTTCCCAGTAGTCTTTTAATTATGATTATGCTGTTTTAGGCCAAGATTAAAACGCCTGTGTTGTTTTTCAAGACGTATTTTCTGCAGAGCGGCAGAAGCTCATCGGAAATTTTCATCTGGGTTGTGGGCGGGACTGTTGGCATAGAAGTTGGCCACACTAATTTCCCATCAGCCCTTTGCTTACACTGTCTCCTGCTAGCTTATAGCACCTTACAAGCACAAGGTAACATTACCGTTGGCTGTTCAGACGAGGAAAATGAAGACATTAATGGATCTATTTGTCTGCAAGTGGATGCTTCAGATTTGGAACAGAATAGGGAGGCTTTGGTCCACCCATGTCAGTTGCTGTGTCACAAATCAGTCTTCATCTGCTCTCGATTCAACACAATTTCACTAACGAAACACTCAGAAATCCTGTTTTAATCTTAAATTATGTTAAACATGTCCTCCATCCTGACAAAAATGCAACATGTTGGAAAACCAAAAACACTATATTCATTAAAGTGGATCTTTAAGGACTCTGTGCCTTTTGGTAAATTCATGCAGTTGGTGCATGTCGCAGACACACGTAACATGTGTTTTACAAGGGCTGCTAATCTGCAGGGAGGTTGGATAACATAATCAAAATGTCACTAAAGCCTAACAGAAAGAAAATCCTGCTTAACAAATAAACGATAGGAAGTTAGATGTTCCTTAAGCACCCTGTTTCCACTCCACATGAGACTAAATTTAGTTTTACTTTGTCTTAGCCAGACAGCTGAGTGCTCTTCAATCCACTTTGAGTCAAACAATGAAGTGGAAAATGGAGGAAAAAAGGCTAAATGTTTTAAAAATGTTCAAATATCAAGTAATTTTACTGATAAAAGTTGCATTAATTCATCTTTTATGTGACCTTTTGTCTTCAACTGCAAGGAAAGTTCAGGCGGTTAAAGAGACTTTGATGAATTCCCACTTAACATTAATCATTCTGTTAAGGGTTCATTTTCCCAGTCATTTCTAACTATTAATTTTAAAGATTAATGTAAAAAAAAAAAAAAGGAAAAGATATTACACGACAGCCAACTGAGGATTTTCAATACAAAAACCTTTTTGTTTTCTTTTGCAGACGCAATGATAATAGGATCCATTAAACAGAAAAAAGCCCAACAAAGTAATCAGATTGACACTGATTCTGTTATGAATTATATCCCATTTAATTTTTAAACAATTTTTGTCCAAATTTTGATAACTGTGTCTAAAGAAATCAAAACATTTGAAGCCAAGGTTGGAAAAACTCAGAGAAATTGTTCTTTGCATCGTGGGAGGCCCATCAGATGCCTGAGCTAAAACAGCTAAAGGGTCTAAATCAAATCCTAAACATTCAATAATTTTGGAGTGGGGTCTTCAATGTGTGCTTTGACGGAAGGTTTTCGAAATATTTAAAGCATTAAGAAACTTAAGTAAATTACCTTTCACTTCAAGGACATCCATTATGACAGTAGCTAAAAAATGTAATGTTGAGCCCACTCCATGTACCAAGAAAGTAACAGTTTGCAACTTATTTTCAGAAATGACTCTGAGGTATTTGTTAAACAATTAAAAGATGGTTAAAAAATGTCATTATTCCACAGTTTCAATGTGGCTTGTTATTTATTGTGTTTAATGGTGAAAATATATTAAAGCAACAGATTCTGTTTCTATGTAGGCTTGCTAATGTGATAGTAAAATGCTCTTTTCTACACTATACTTAGACTGATTGTACATAGACTGTCATTATTTGAGTTGAGGCAATTAAGACATCAACACATTTAAAATATGTATCACTTGGTTGCATTGTAACTGAATAATTACATATGGCATACCTGAATATATTCTGCACAGTAATGAAAATACAAGTTGGTGTGTAGACTTATATTGAAAGACGTTTTGTTATGAACTAATGGTGGCATAATTAAGGAAGGCTTGTTGTAGAGACAAAGCATAATCTGACAGATAAATGTGAACTACTTCCATCTTAATGTGCCTCTGTTAAAAGTTCCTACAGGCCATTGCAGCTGGTGCCCTTTCTTGAGAAGTGTAGTCAAAAATATATTATTTGAGGCTCTGTTAACCCATTATTAGTGCATAAAACTGCAGATAAGTCTGCAATTACCAATCAAATAGTTAGATTACGTTTTTTTTTTGCATTTGCAAATAAAGAAAATATTTTTTTGACTGATTTATACTGCTTTTTAGGTAGAGACCATAGGTGATGCTTATTGTGTGGCCGGTGGCTTGCACAGGGAGAGTGAAACTCATGCGGTTGAGATTGCATTCATGGCGTTAAAGATGATGGAGCTTTCAGATGAAGTTTTGACACCAACTGGAGAGCCAATCCAGGTAAGTGCAAACCACTTAAACATAGTAAGTTATTTACTTTTTATTTATATTGTGAAGCAAGCTGTGTACACACCGGACATTTGATGCATGTTCAAGAACGTGGTGTTCACATGGGGGGGTTACTGTTTATGAGGGCATGTCCACCTCCTACAGTTAGATGAGGCATCGGTATGTTGAAGAGGCGCAAATGTTGCAATTTGAGCAGAAAACGGAAACGATTCGATTCATTGCTAGCGTCCTTGCCATGGCAAATATGAGTTAATGGATTACGATCATGTCAGGAGTGTGGGCTTGGTGTTTTTTTTTTTAAATTTGATAAATAAACACAGATGTTCTCAGGCTTGACGCTGTTTTTGGGTTAACTAGATAAACTCAATTCAAACATCACTACCAAATCCAAGTCCCTGATTGGTCAAAGTTTGATCTGGTTGGTTGTAAATAGTTGCTTAGCTCTGTATGAACGCAAGAGTTGTGAATGGGGAAGCCCAAAAACACACGTCTACATGCGTTTACATAGACTTTTGAACTGAAGTGGCCACTTGAACGAGCATAATAGAAGGCAGTGTGAAGCGTAGATTTACGCTTCAAATAACTGAAGAGTTCATCAAGAAAAATATGGAATATTTTTATTTTTGAAGCATTACTCTGTTATATTTCACATGATAGAGTAATGATAGAACACCGAAGGAGTATTTTTTTCTTAATTGAAGGATTTATGAATGTGTCTTTCTTGTGTCCACATTCATTTTCTCGAAGGCTTCTGCTTACTTATTCATACGCGGTCGTATTATTTGTAAAGCTTGTGTGTATGAAAAGATATGTCCATAAGTGACTTTGATTTTGATGTGTTCTGTTTGCCTTTAAAGTCCCAATTTGAACTGGCACACTTGAACGGAATACCAACCTATAGTTAGAAAACTTTTATATCAGTGTATGCATAAGCTTTTTCATACAGGCGTGTTTGTTTAGTTTTAAAATATATCAACCGACACAAGATGCCCAGACATTATATCATAGCATCTTTCTACCTTGTTAAAAAGTTGTGTTTACAAACTTGGTCAAATATATCTGTACAATATTTTTTTGCATTATTAAACAGTATCATAACATTTAATTCTTCAATAACAATAGTTATTTTCTCCTATTTGTCCTTTGCAGCCACTATGTGTTCTCAAGCTTTTCAAATTATATTTAAAAAAGTTAAAAGCTACTACAATTCTGCAAGGCCTCAAAGGTTTTAGCTTCAATTCCAGTCAAGTTTCATAATTATCAAACGGAATTCTAACATTTTTAAACTTTATTGCTTTTATCTTAAACATTTTTTCATAGGTATTCATGTTTTTTCCTTTTAATTTCATGGTAAGTCTATAAGTAAAATTCAGTTTCCCATGAGTAGCCTCTCACAGAGGACATATGCTTGCTTTCTACAAACGCCTCCACTGGTAAAAATGCAGTGTTAAACTTTGATTCTCACAACTTGTTAATTTCAAATTTAGAGATAAACTTAGCATTTTTAAAAAAAATTAATCATCTAAGCCATTGTTTCTTTTATTTCTTACATCTATACTACCTCACTTTCAATTTATTCATTTTATGTTTTTATTAAAATGTTATTTAAACAATGCTCATATGAGACAGCCATCATGAGTTTGTGTGTTATTCTTTCTGTCTCTATCAAATAAACAATTATTATACAAAATAAAGATTTGTCTACTGTCACAAAAATATGAGCATGGACAGAAAAAATATTCAAGTTGCCTGTAAAAATGTAAACCGCGCACAGTTGATGCTAAAGAGCCTTAAGTGTGCCAGGACAATATCCCTCACGCCAATGCGTCCTGAACTATTGATGCAAGACAGAATGGATCCATGCTCTCATGTTGTTTACACCTTTTCTGACCCTGTTAGCACAGCGGAAATCAATCTTAAATTTAACTGTTAGGATTCTCAACCCTGTGCTCTCAAACTGAGTGGAAAACAGGATTCTGACTGACTTCATGTTAGTTGTTTGACTTAAATACAAAACAAAGCATAGAGTCGGATTTTCGTTAAATCCTCTTAGGGTCTAAACCAGAGTTATGACAGTGGAGGCTCTGGAGCCTCATATGGCTTTTTGTCTACAACCAACAAAGCTAATGATGTAAATAAATAGTGTGTTTGTAGTTTTGGCTGATTTTGTTTTAGTTCATTAAGCTTTGTTACCTATATTTCGATTTTTAATTGAGCAAAATATTGGAAAAAGGTTTAATCTGTTCTCAGAGTGGGTTCTTAAAGTATAAAACTTCATTTACATGTATAGCAGGTACAGATAAAAGAAACTTCATTCTAAACCAATGCTGTCATTTATATTAGTCCTGTTGATCGATTAAAACATTAATCAGATCAATTCCCACTTTTGGGTTGTGATTAATCACAATTAATCACAATGTTTTGCCAGTTATTGTAAATTTTAATAGCCTAATGGTCACAAAAACATAAATAAAGTGTATTTTTCCAAACTGTGAGGTGGGACTTTGCAGCTCTTGCTGGGTTTTGGTCAGTAAAAAAGTCAGAAACTGGATCAAATGGTTCTTTTACTGTTCAAAGTTGCGGAACCCTGGTCTAAACATACTAGTTTTGGTTGAACTGATTTCAGTGTTGCTAGTTGAAATAACGTGTGTACATGTGTTTAACGACAAGCAACTTGTTAGCTTAAATTTGGTCATTCAGCTGATGCTTTTTTATCAAAAATAGAGAATATATACGCGAAGCTTACTTTGTTGCTGGTGGTCCTTCATTATTTTTAACATTCCTTCTGCCAGTAAGTGTAAAATCTTGAAACTGTAAACAGGAATGTGTAAAGGCTTACCCTGAAGATTGTTGCAGGCATCCTCTTTATATGCACAAGCAAGCAGAGACAAGTACTCAATCTTTTTCCCTCAGATGCGTATCGGCCTTCACAGTGGGTCAGTGTTGGCCGGTGTTGTTGGGGTGAGGATGCCAAGGTACTGCCTGTTTGGGAACAATGTTACATTAGCCAACAAGTTTGAGTCGTGCAGCCAGCCGAGAAAAATCAACATCAGCCCAACAACGCACAGGTGAAGATACACTGACAATCACTGTTAATATTATTGCTGCTGCTTTTCGAACTCATTCCACGGTCCTTGAAGGAAAACAATGTTTTTTTTCTGTGCATTTAGTTTTTTTTTTCTTTCCCAACAAGTGACTGTTGCATGTGAAGAAGAAAAAAAAACAAGTGCTCTTGAAAGGAAGCTACTTTTAGAGAATAACTGCTTTTTTCCTCTTGTGTCAAATAATTTGCCACAGTGTTTGCAGATCTGTCTTTTAGTTGTGTCCTCTTCTTCCCAGATTGCTCAAAGGTCGCCCAGAGTTTGTCTTTGTTCCCAGGAGTAGACAAGACCTTCCGGCCAACTTCCCAGAAGACATCCCTGGTGTTTGTTACTTTTTGGAGTCAGCCTTGAAAACGTCAAAACGTACAAAAAAATGAAGCCAAACTGCAGCAACACCCAAGCACATTATTCCTGAGAAACGTATAAAGTGAATATATAGTGCAACTACCTGTATGTTTCTTTCCAGGTTGTTTCATTATTGATGTCTGACAGCCAAACCTTTGCAGCAGATGCTTAATTACAATGATGTCACTTTACTGTAAAATCTATTGTTTCTGTTAAATTGTCTATCTATGATAGAGAATTTTCCTCATCTGTCTTCCAAAATGAATCATTCCTGCAATTTCATATCTCAAAAAAGATAACTCCTCACCTCTAGCTCACAGCAGAGTCATGTGAGTGAATAAAACTTTTTCTTTTGTTGGTTTTTTTTTTTTTTTTTTTGGTTTAACATGATGCAAATCTCAACACAAAAGTCAAACATGACACAGACGTTTTGAATGGAATGTAGCAAATCTTTAAAAAAAATAAATATAAATAAAAAATCTTGGGACTGTTTTATTCCATTTAAAATTCGAATTTTTAAATACTTTAAATGTGGCCAAGAAAGCGCAACACTTGTCAAAATATAATAAGTACCAGCATAAAGTATTTTATGTGTTGCAACACATAATGCCATGTAAATATTACTTTAAAGACAAAGTTTTAATACAAGATAACCGTTTATGTGCCAAATGGGATAAAAAATGTTTTTGGTGGTATATTTTTCTTAATTAGATAAGTTATGAATCTTCCCTTGATAAATTGTATAGCACTTTATACTGCAACACTGATATGAGTCTACAAAAGACTTGTTCTTTGTTATATACGCCAGTAGCTAAAAGTAGTCCCAGATAAACCAGAACGGTTGCATTCAGCAAACTCTTGAAGATTAAAAGTCCTATTAAGTTTATTTAAATAAAGTAAAACGTTCCCTGCATTTATTTTACATACAGAATAGTAAAACTACATTTAATTATAAAACAACACAATTGTGTGGTTTGTCGGCAGAAAATGATTTGTTGTTACTTTGCCAATGTGTTCGCTTGTGCACTTTTCTTCTTTCCCCCCACACCTACTACATATTTATTATGCATTTCACATAATTTTTCTTTTCACAATGGAAAATAACACATGTAGAAAACAATGAATGTCACTGACAATGATGTGCTTCTATTGTAATGTTATCAAAGTGCAATAAATGCTGTCATTAATGGACTCAAGTGACTGACTGAATTTCATTAAAAATATTTCCATCCCTATAAGTCTATATAAAAAAAATGAAGATTATACTTTTACCAAAATATAGTTTCATGCATGTATTTTTATTTAGTTTTTGTATTTTATCATTGTTGCAGAACAGAAAAGTCACATCTTAAACATTACAACTTTATAAGTTGAAGTGGAGCCCAATAGTATTTCCTGTGGGCTGCCAATACTCTCTATTTAGTCCATTTCTTAGTGTACTAAAGTGATGAAATGATTAATCAAATCAGTTTCTATTCCTACAGTTCAACCAGACTGATTTCTCTGAGGCAAGTTATTAATCAAATCAAATTGACCTATACCATTATGACATTGCTTTGAAATTAAATAAATCAATATTGGAAAATGCCATTTGGATTGAGGCACAGTAGGTTTATTTTCGCATAACGTAAAAATGAGCCATCATTACAGTCCAGTGTGTGGAAACACTGAATTTTGCAGACATTTGCAGAAATTTGACCATACCTTGTGGCAGAATGTTCTACCATAATCCCTTTGTGTCATTTATGAATAGACTTTAATTAATTCTTATTTACCTTTTTGCACACATTTATTTTATGCCTACACTTGATTAGCTAACAAAAAACGAGGAATCTGAAAGACTTCAACTGCACTGTTCAGTACCCAGATATTTATCGCACACTGGTTGAAGTTTTGACTAAAGATGTCCTGAATTGATTTAAGGTCAGTAAATCGAATCGTTCAGAATGAACTGAAATCATATTGTATTGTCAACCACAGATTATGATATAAATCAAATTGTTAAATTAATCATTACACCCCTAGTTTACAGTGTACTTGTAATACTTATACTCAAGTATCATAAAAATGTTATTATTAAAAAAATAGTGTGGATAAAAGTAAAAACGTTTGTAAAATGTTTGAAAACATCGCCTTTCTTTAATTAGCTATATCCCAACAATAAAAGCTGGATACGTGTCTTTTAACTTTCCATTTATTAAAGAAAAATAAAAGAAAATGTGCTTAAACAGAATACATCCGCAAGTTCAACACAGGTTGATCTGCATCACTAGATCATCAGCACCTTTATTCTGATTGGTTACAAGTCGCTAACGTAACGCCCTCTCCATACAACTATTGGACAGTTGAGCTGTCTGTCAAATCTGTGGACTCTGCTGGGGGATGGACACCGACAATCTCAGCATCTGTGCCAAACGATGAACGCTTTACCTGTTTCCGCGGTTTTAACTGGATAATAAAGCCGTAAAAAATCTGCAGTCGACATGGTAGGTGCATAAAAACGTCTGTTTATGCTGAATTTATAAATATAACGAAGACTTTCATGGCGTCTGTTGCCTTTTAGCGTTTGACGTTTCCTGTCGGAAGACCCCCAAATATAGCGGTTGTAATGTTTCTATGAGATTATCGTTATTTACATGCATTTTCACGGTAGAATGATATAAAACATTTAAAAATAACATGATTACACATTAGCAGAATACCGTTTAAGTCAGTGAAATGATGCTTACGCCGCCTGTCTTTATACATTTCCAGTATGGTTTTGTGAATCACGCCCTGGAGCTCCTTGTTTTAAGGAATTACGGTCCGGAAGTGTGGGAAGACATAAAGTAAGTTTTAACTGTGGATTTATTTGTTTTCCTAAAATGATCCCAACAAGGACACCAAATAGGCCCGAAGAGCCCGCGGTCCGTCCAGTCAGTGTAGTGTTTCCAGAGGGAATAGTTGGAGTGTTGCCTTTACTTACCGTCCTCCGTACAAACAAACCCATTTATTTGAAAATATTACATTTCACCTTCATTCAGTGCTGAAAAACATGTTTTATTTTCTTACTGTAGCTTGTAATTGTTGTGGTTGCAGTTTGTTTTTAATATGTACAGACCTAATTGAATAAAAACAAAAATGTTTATTTGATTTTGGTAAAATTAGTAAATTGTCAATCAAATTACATCTTAACTATCGTAATTGGTGTTGATTATAAGAATTGATGAACTAGAGTAAACATTTACATTATTACGCTGGACTTTTTGCCAGTTGTTCACTGAGGTAATGTGACTTTAAATGGTCAATTAATTGATCAGTGAGTCATCACCAACTGCCTTACAGCAGGCTTGTCCAAAGTGTGGCTGTAGGTCAAATGAGGCCTGCATTCAAATTTTCACTGACCCACAGGTCACGAAAGCAATAAAATGCAGCCCTGGCACTTTCTAAAAACTGTGCGTATGATTTATTGATTGTGATTGGCTAAATTCCATAATAATCTGTTGTAAACCTCTAACAACACAGTCAGAGGACTGTTGTGTGACACTTTCTAGCTCATTTCAACAATATCTGCTGTAAACAAATATACTTCTCTGATCAAAACCATATACTTCGGAATAAGCTCGCTATTTTGTTTCATTTTGCTGTTAACAGGATTTTTATATACATTTTAAAATATTTTAATAGTAAATAATAGGTAATATTACATACAAGCCCATATTTAATGTTGACAAAGCTTTTTTCCCCCCTTAAATAGGAAATTCATAGGAATTTGGGTAAAAATGTATTTCTTTGTATTTCTGTTTTATGTTTAGAAATAGAAAAAATCCTATTGGCGAAAAAAATCTTCATTAAATAGTTAATTTGCGTTTAATGTTGTTATAAGGGCTCAAAGAATGAGTGGCCCTCACGCATTTTCACTTCACCAAATCTGGCCCTCTTTGCAAAAAGTTTGGGTACCCCATGCCTTACAGGAAATGAACTCTGCTGTGTAGTTCTAACATCAAATAATGGAGAAAACTAACTGTGCACTTCAAGGCAATCCCAGCTGAGAATACTTCGACATAAAACAAAAGTACAGATGGTTGGACGACAGAGTCCCGAATGGGAGTCAATCCTTATTCTCCTTATCCATATAAGGTTTAGAGCTTAATATTTGAAAAGTGTATACGTTTGGGGGTTCATGATCGCATGGAAAGTGCTCTTAAAGATATTTTGCCCAAAAAATTCCTGGTCATAATGAGGATGATGTTTTTTGGTTTGACTGAGATGTTTGGCTCAGCCTAAGTTTATTTTTAATCTCTTGTACGAGCCGCCTTAGCCTTGACCCGACCCTTAAGAAAAGAAAAAGGAAATGAAAACAGCAGCAGGGGTTGTGTAAATTTTCTTCAAAGTGATTATGCTAAGCCACAAGCTGCCAAAACTATACATAAAAGTAGCACTTGCTATCATTTTAATGCCTAATTTATCAGGCCCAGGTTCGTTTGCTTTTATAAAATGAGTAATGTCACGCTCTTTTTTTTTCCTGATTTTCTCCTCAAAGCATTTCAAGGTTTGGACTGTTTATTCAGCTGTTAGAAATTGTAATAAAATCGTATTTAGTGGTCAGGCTTGTAAATCATTTCTGTTTTCTCTGTTAAACCCCACCAATTGGATCCTTACAGTTTTGACAAATTTGAATCGCCAAAAAGATGATGATTGAACGTCTGCTTTAATTTAGCAGCACTGTCTTTAATCCAAACAACCACTTCATAAAGTTACATGACGTTTATTTGAATTATTTATTAAATGAGTCAGGAGAGCACTTGCATACTTGCAACAAGTACAATTTGATTTTTATAACTGCTTGTGAAGTATTATTAAAGTGTAGTAAGAAATGAAAATCAGGCTTTAAAAAAAGACAAAGGCACTGGTCAGTGAGCAAGTTGTACATAATGACTAATTTACTGTGACATTTGCTTGAGCTCATGAGTAATGCTGTTGCTTTCATTGCAGGAGGGAGGCTCAGCTTGATATTGAGGGTCAGTTTCTTGTTAGAATAATTTATGAAGATGCTAAAACCTATGATCTCGTGGCAGCTGCAAGTAAAGTTTTAAGTAAGTAAACCTGAATTCAGATAAAACAAAAAAAAAGACACATTTGTGGTTTTAAATCTTAAACCATCCTGATGTGTTTGCAGAGATCAATGCTGGAGACATCTTGCAGATGTTTGGCAAGATGTTTTTTGAATTTTGCCAGGAATCAGGATATGACACTATTTTGCGTGTCCTGGGCTCCAACGTAAGAGAATTCTTGCAGGTAAGCATTTGTAATTTTTTTTTTGTATTTTATAAAATAATCTCAATAACATTTATTTGGAACAATAAAGATGAGCTTTTATATCTCTTATGACTTTTTCAGCAAGTTAAAACCCTGTTTTTTGTGGCATAGATAGTATTGATGAAAGCAAATATTGTTCCGTTTTTTTTTAATTTAACCTAAGATTATAATTTTACAAAATACTGCATATTCTGTCAGATTAGTTTATATTTAAAACATTTTTTCTGTATAAAGTACAAATAAACTTTGGTTGTAAAGTTTTTTTCCATCTAAATCAAACATTTTAAACACAAGCTGTGCTGTGTTAATTAACTAGGTATTGAACCGCTGACCTCCTGGTCAGAGGATGGCTGTTATAGCCCCAAGTCAGACCTTCCTTTTTGTTGATGTTATTCTCAACTTTTTTTTTTGTCTTTTTGAATAGAGGGCATGGAGATTAGGAACAAAAAAAAGTCATGTCTAAGTTGAAATACACGGTCTGAACTCTTCTTAGATTATGTGTGTATACAAATGTAACCTCAGGGATATAACAAATTACATGTGACACTACTGTTTATGTAAGAAAACTAAACTAAATGGTTCAACAAACTGTAAAAATGAAAGTACACAAGGGAAGAGCAGAGCACAGCTGTGTTATAAGCCTCCCACAACAATGATGGCATCTGTTGTTGAAATCCCAGACTCTGTTCTCTTTTGAAACCCATTCATTTTAAGCATTTTCTGCTATTCAATTGTTGCTACACTGAGTGAAGCTTGAGGTGAGCTTTATAGTTGGAGTTCATCTTGGTTGAACTTTGACTTCTAACTACTGTGACAGGCACGTTTTCTTTATTATACTCTCACTGGCATGAGCTGTTTTATGGTACATTTTGACTTAAGGTGAAAAGCAAAGCCATTTGAGTTACTTTGTTTGTTTAGTGATAATTTTCATGACATTTCATGACGAGTTATGAGTGACTGCATGACAGCCTTCGGTGCAAAATGGTCTCTCCATGATACTTGACTTCACTGGGCTCCTGAAACATCTATGTATAGTTCATTTTTATGTCAAATAATTAGAGCCAAGACTCGACTGTGACCCTGGGGGTTGACTTGGCTGTAAAGCAAACCCAAATCAGCTTTTTGTTACTTGTTGCTTGTGCTGCTTTTATTTCTCTTCAATGTGACACAGATCGTTATGACTAAAAATTCTCATGTGGCATTTTTCTGACCAGATGAGGTTACAAAGACTTGCGACTCTGGCTCTGATTAAATTTGGGAATATGCAGCCATGTTGATATTCAAATAAAGAAGTTTTCCCATAAGCAAACTATACATTTATCATTTGAACTTTGCTGTCACAAACTTGAAACTGTTACAGAACTGCCCAGTTCCTAAAAGAATAACCTCAAAAACTCTACTCTATAGGGTTATATTTTACATTAATTTATGGTATTTTCCACTTTGTGCAGTTTTGTAATATACCAGTTTATTTTTGTTTTAGTCCTGTTGTTCCAATTGTGTGGAGTTAGATTGCAATGTCACACAGACCATTGATTGGCCAAAGATTGACATCACAAACATTTCTGTTTGTAATAGGGAGAAGGCAACTGTGGATGTTTTCACTTCTAAACAGAATGCGACGTTCTAAAGTTTTAAAACAAACCCAAAAAATGAGCAACAGCATCAGCTGTTAACCAATGTACAGAGGTCACTGGTCAATTGAGCGCTGTAAATGAAAACTATTTCAAAAATTGGTGTGATCAGGTCTCCAACTGATTCTATTGGTCATCTCTTAGAATTCCTTTAAAAATGGCACTGGCATCCCTTTGGGATTTCTTTTGTAGACTCGTATGTGTTTTCCCTCCAGGAGTAAGGTACATTACTCAAAAAAAAAAAAAAAAATCCACGCCGATTCATGAAAAATACCCCAAAATTCACGAAGAACATATATGAATTTTACCAAAAAAAACGTATAAAAATATGGAAAGAATTTCATCTATTAAATTAGAAAATAGGATTTTTTTTTTTAGTTAAGATCCATTCTTTTAATCCTTTAAAAATCTAGTCCAAATCATCCGACTTCAAGTTGGAATTTACAGCTTCAGTTTTGTTGCCCTTGACTGTCAAATGCACCTCTGAAAATGATCATTTTCTGTTTGTGTTTTTTAGACAGGTTTACAAAATAAGCTCATAGTTTCAGGGAAAAAATAAGAAAGAATGTATTGTTTTCTTACATTAAATTGCTTTACTGTAAAAAAGGTTTAGGATGTTTCACTTATTTTCCCAAAACGAGTTCAAATTAATTTCTCTGTGAATAACACGCATTTGAAAAAAATAATCTTCTGTTTGTTTGAATAAATATCTTCCGTGAGCCTAAACAAATGCTGAGTTTGAACTTTTATCATACCTTTATTTAAGTGGATTGTAAGAAAACACTCACATTCTGAGTTCAAAACAATTTTTTTCTCACTCAAGTTAACATAAAGGACAGTTTTTAGAGCAGCTTGTGTTGGGATATTACTGGTCTATGATATTTCTATCAAGCTGTGACAGTATGAGGCACCTTTCAGTTGAAACATTTTTTCATGATTCAAACACATTTATGTGATACCAACCCAGAGGTCTAAATGTCTCTACAGCTCTTACTTCCAGAGCTTGAATCCCTCTTTCTGTATCCATTGTCAAATGTTAAGTAATATTCTAATGCTTGTGAACTTTAGTACAGTTTAAGACAACTGTTCTGAAAATATGTTTATTTTTTATCTTAACTTGCAGAATCTGGATGCACTACACGATCACTTGGGCACCATTTATCCCGGAATGAGAGCTCCCTCGTTTCGCTGCACAGACGCAGAGAAGGGAAACAATCTGATTCTTCATTACTACTCCGAGAGGGAGGGCTTACAAGATATTGTAATTGGTATCATTAAAACTGTCGCTCAACAAATCCACGGAACAGAGATTGAGATGAAGGTCAGCATCCTTCCTTCCGTTTCCCTCTCGTGCACAAAGAAGACCTGCAGCGCTAACGGTTCCCCTCCTCAGCTGCAGAGAAATGAACATGCTTTTAGTTTTCTAACCCCCTCTCAATGAAGCACGTCGTGCCTAGTATGTTTTCTATCAGACTGTGACAAGTTATGTCACAGGACCTAATTGAATATGCCATAATGTGAAGATTAAACAACATAAACCTCCCAAATACAAAAAAGGAAATGGTGTTATGACAGCAGTTCAGTTTTTTGGGGTCTGTCTGTTAGTCAGAGGATATTTTTAGATCTAAGTTAAAGAGCTCCCCGCTGTAGGCTGGCAGCTGTTTAGGGGGGCGGGGCTTTCTTCTTCTCACTTTAGGATTAACTTTGTCAAACTAACAGTTGCAAAATAAAAAAGCAATTATATAATTGCAGAAAAATTAGGTTTTGATTAGATCAGGGTAATGTATTGTTGTAACTCGATTCAAAATCCTTTGTATATATTTTTATTGTACTCTATTGAAGCAAATAGCACAGGTTGTACTCCTTAATGTCAACTGCAGCAGGTTTCCTTACTACTTTTTATGTTATCAGTCATTTTCTTTCAAACCTAATCTTGCATAGTTGGGGTCCTATTTTTCTATGGTTCCACGTGTAAAACTAAAATAAGTTGGAAAAATTGGGGAAAAGGAAAAAATCAGAAAATGGCTGATGCTCTAAATGTGACACCCAATTTTCTGGAAATATTAGCCTCTGTTGCTGTGGCAACAGGGTGCAGAGACAGCAGTTTGACGTCAGCACGCCTGATGCCCATAAAACCCACAGAATATCATTTATTAACCTTCCTAATTTCATAATTTGGACAGAAGAACAATGACGCACACAGTAGATGCTTCATTGAAAGATTTCTTTTTGCTGTCAATCATAAATTAACCTTAATGTTAATTGGCTTCAAACCTAAATGCTAAATGACTGACTTCAAATGTTGCAGGTGATCCAACAAAAAAGTGAAGAGTGTGACCACATCAAGTTTCTGATTGAAGAGAAGGACTCTGAGGAGGAGGCTTTCAATGAAGACCTTGATGGCTTTGAGGAAAACGGTACTCAGGAGACCCGGATCAGCCCATACACATTCTGCAAGGCCTTCCCTTTTCATCTCATGTTCGACAAGGACCTCATGCTCACCCAATGTGGTAACGCCATCTACAGAGTTCTACCACAGGTTTGCATTTACATCTACTTAAAGAGTGGAAACTCATTGAAAAAGTGCTACATTTTTGTCCTCCTATTTTCTCTTTTTTCCTTTAACTAATACATGTTTCTTATAATCTAGCTCCAGCCTGGCAGCTGCATCCTTCCATCCGTGTTTTCTTTGGTCCGGCCTCATATTGACTTTAGTTTTCATGGAATTCTTTCCCACATAAACACGGTCTTTGTTCTACGGAGCAAGGTAAATATGACTTTTAATAAGTTTGTTGTTGATTCACTTCTGCCTGTTTAATAAAAAAAAAAGTTGTATATGTATATATATATATATCTATATATATCTATATCTATATAGATATATATAGATATAGATATATATAAAAATCAATAAATATAAATACATATTTTACATTAAAACTATGTTTACATGGCAAGATGTTAGTACAAAATGCAACTCTATCATTTGTAGTTGTGTTTTTTCATGTTTTCTTGTTCAGCTTGTGTATCTGCATAACACTGGCTTACCACCAGTGCTGTTGGAAAAAAAAAACATATTAAGTAAACAACTTCAGTTTGTTACCTATTTATATTGTTCTATTTAAGTTGCATTAGTCTCTTAACATGCAAACAAATGATTCAGGGAGAGATTATTCCGTTATCTCTGCATGAGTCACGTCTCACTGGACTGCTACGGCTCGTGACAAATTGCAAACAGCATTTGTGAGTGATTTTTCAAAATGTCCTGAAATGTCTGTTGGTATCTCAGTTTCTTCTTGTAAGTTGCAGCTTCTTGCGCCTATGCCACTGAACATTTGAACATATTTAAGTCACTGTTATGTCAAACCTAGAGGGATTAACATTTTTTGTCTCCCAATTTTCATATATAAAACATATGTGTGTCAAAAGTTCCAGCTACATTTTATTTTAACTCACATTTGTCTGACCAAAGAACAGAAAAACAACCCACTGCTAATGTGGGGAACCTGTCTGACAGAGTATCAGGTTTAGTTTACAAGCCAAAAAATTACAGGAATAAAGTTTTATATTTATGAATTTAAAAGTCACGCTAAATTTATAACTTTTTTTCTTGTAAATGTACGTTTTTTAGAGTTGTTAATTTACAACTTTACAATATTTAAATTTGCCAGAAAAAAACAAATTTACGAGATTCATAAAGTAACGAAAAAAACACTAAAGTTGTCTATTATCTGCCTTGTACTCGAAGATGAAAAACGTGTAGCATTTCGTGAAGCTTTATATCCTGATCGGTTTAAAAAAAAAAGGAATTCTGAACCTTTTAGTGGTTCAGTCAAAAATATTATTGGCATAAGAACATAGAAAAAATAAGCCAAACTGTGTGCCTCTTTGGACGCAAGCATCACACAGACTTGTATGAGATCTTGTGTTTCACGGAGGAAGAAATGATTGGAAGTGGACAAGTAGGTTCACTTCAACTTTATACTTATAATAGAATTTTTTTCAGTCCTAATTTGACCAATATAAAGGAGAAAAAAATTGTAAATTTATGAGTTTTTAGAACTTTAATTTTATAATCTTACTTTATTTTTTGGTGGTTCTAATACTCTATCGTATACCTGTTGAAAGAAAAGTGGAAGAATTTTTGTGGGGGACCTGGCTCATCATTGGCTGGAGTGGAAATTATGCAGTTTACTCTGACCCTAAAAAGTGTGAAGAATTGTAGAACGAACTCTTCTAAAGATTAAAACGCAAGACACTATAACTGTTAGGGTCACCAATAAAAATAACGTTTTTTTAGCGATATCAAAGGACTTCTGGTTCTGGTCAAGGTTCTTCGGTTCTGGACTTTGATGCCTGCATCCTGGTCCTCTAGGAAATTTTATGGGAATTGCACAGACGGATGAAACCTAACTGATTAACTCGAGACAAAATATGAAAATGTGACATTGAGGAGGCTTGAATATTACTCAGTTAAGCGAACTTCCAAGTGAAATTTGTCAACAATTAATGTGCTGTCTCACAATGTTGTGTGTAAGGGTAGAAAAGGCTCTCAAAACCTGTCAGGAGAAAGGGGATTTTTAAAGTAAGGATTTACAGAAGACTAAAAAAAAGACTTGTTTCATATAACTCAATAACAACAGCATAAAAAACAGATAAAAATGTGATTTTTGGAGGTATAAATCATGCAAAGCTCATCCAGTGTGGCAGTTAAGATTATAGATGCTGAAATGAGCATAATAGGTTTTTTTAAATATTGATGAGTTCACAGATATTTTTAGAAGCTTCATAAAATTGGACTGGGGGGGTTGGCTGACATTGTTAATGCAGATGAGTTTTGACATTTAGAGGGGAAGGATCAGTTAAAACTGCAATCATTGTTAGAGGTGTGAGTTTTTTAGAAATACATACTTATAAAAAGTGAGTCCTGACATATCTAAAGTATCTCACTGAAAGAACAGATTAAATGGGTGAGCATTTTTCTGATGAGCAAACTTCAAAATGAGGAACCTGTAGCAAAGGTGGTGTGAAAATAGCAATTTTGTCAAAACATCACTTTGGTGTAGTCCCTTTGAAGACACTCGGAGACAAAGCTGATCATTTTTTAAGCTTCTAGAGATCTAAAATATTGTATTTAAAACATGAAGATTTCAAAAGAAAGGAGCTTAGTTGCTTAGCAATTTTGTAGCAGATTTAGAAAAGAACATTACAGTGTAATAAAATATGTATGTGATGTAATCCTGACAGGAGGGCCTACTTAATGTGGAGACGATGGAGAATGAGGATGAGCTGACGGGGGTGGAGATCAGCTGTCTGAGATTGAAAGGGCAGATGATTTACTTGCCAGAGGCAGAGAACATCCTTTTTCTTTGCTCACCCAGGTAAACCCACTGTGCCATCTGGGCTTGTAGAAGCCACTGCTGCAAAATACTCACCCAAATAATGCTTTTGATTTGTACAGAGCATCTCAAAGGAGCTAATTCACCTTTTTTAATTTTTTTTACATTAATGCAGACATACAAATATACTATGTCTATTTTTTTTGCATTTTCTTCTAATTTTTGGCAATAATTCCTTCTGTCTTTGGATATTTCTTCTAAGAGTTTGAAGATTGAAGACTTCGGGTTTGATTAAACATTTACCTAAATATATTTTCCACTTAAAAACTGTTAAGTTTGTTGCATTTGGCAATAGATCAACTATTCCCTAAATAACCTATGACTTCTTAATTACACTTTGTATTTTCTCTCAAATTTGGGCTGCAAGAGAGCAGAATTCAAGAGATATTGCCCTCTTAAAATGCTTTGAAGTGGCATTTAAAAAGCTGATGCCCAACAGAAATAAGCTGACATAGGTTAGCAGTGTTTTTTTTAACCTACAAGCAGATAAATAATTTTGAAGCACCAGGCTTTGCAGGGATGGTGCTTCCTCAGTTTGTACTTTACTCAGTGCTTTGTTTAATTTACATCCAGCTTTAAAAAAGCAAGAGCAGAAACATGTCCACACAGCTGGCCTCTTAGCAAAGACAGAAGCCTCTTAGTTGTAGTCCATTTTATGTTTATTTAGTTTTTATCTACATTTTTATGTATTCCTTTCTCAAGCCGGGTTCTGGTTTTGTGGTTAGTGTCATGAACTTGGATGATCTAACAAGGAGGGGGCTGTACCTGAGTGACATCCCACTGCATGACGCCACCCGTGACCTGGTTTTGCTGGGTGAGCAGTTTCGGGAGGAGTACAAGCTGACCCAGGAACTGGAAATCTTGACAGATCGTCTTCAGCACACTCTCCGGGCCCTGGAGGATGAAAAGAAGAAAACTGATAGGTTTGGAGAAAAAAAAACACATTGATTTAGCTTCAACCATACTCAAGGTGTTTATAGATTTCACTCAGCTTGTCTTGTTACTTTTTGTTTTATTTTTGAGCATAACCCTGTACGTTAACCCTGTATGTTTTTAAAAACATCTGAATTTCCCTTTAAAGCACTATTAGCAGTACAGCCCAGCAACCAATCACAGACTCTGCATTGCAATAAAATGCTTCAGTGTATACATGTATTACTCTGTAGAGCATTGTTAAGAGCGTTTTTGTTTGACATTAGAATAAATACCTGCTATACTTGTGTCATTTGTGTTATGAGTCAGCCTCGTAGCCTCTGTGCTGAAACTCTGCTGTTAACACAAGGAGCAGACGTTCATTAGTCCATCTTGTGGGGCGATAACAACTCTGCACAAGCAGTAAGATGCAGCTCCTCGTCTCATTCTGGTGCATGTTCTGTGGGGGGCAATAGGGTCTGGTTTTATTTTGTTTTACTGTGAGATATTTCCCTAAAGTCCACCTCGGTTCTTGTTATTGTGAGGACAGATTTGACTAAGGAGCAAGACATGAAGAAAGAATATCACAAAGTTTGACTGTGGTTTTTATTAGAAACACCTCTCCACCAAACACACAATTCCTTTTCTTGGTTCTTTCATGTTTTTATTCTGACTCTTAGCTGGTCTCAGAGGGGCTCAGGCTCTAAATTTTGATAAGAATTCAAGGCCAGCATTTGAATTGATCATGCTTTCTGACATTGTGATGCATCAGGAAAGTTATTTTGCTTTTAACAAGGCAGCCATGATCCAACTGTTACCATAGAAACACTGCCCTCCCATGTGAGAGCAGCTTGCATGGTTAAGTGACCAAAAGGTGGGGGGAAGAGCAAATAAACTGCTGATCCAGAGGATGGTATTTAGTCTGGCAGACGCGGTGCATTGCTGTGCTTCAAACTCAGCATAACTGTGTCCTTCTAAATAATTGCCCCCCTTTTCATTTTTTTCCCCCCAGACTGCTGTACTCCGTTCTCCCACCATCTGTTGCCAACGAGCTGCGGCACAAACGGCCAGTACCAGCGAAGCGCTACGACAACGTGACCATCCTCTTCAGCGGCATCGTCGGCTTCAACGCTTTCTGCAGCAAGCACGCTTCAGCTGAGGGGGCCATCAAGATAGTCAACCTGCTCAATGACGTTTACACACGCTTTGACATCCTCACAGACTCTCGGAAAAACCCTTACGTGTACAAGGTCACAACCAAAACTTTTGTCGCTAATTTAAACAGCAAAAAGAATAATCTAACATGTGAATGCTATTGTCTATAGCTGGTCCTCCAATCTGAATGGTTGTCCACGGTTAGACCACATTGAGACTACATAAGTGACCTAACCCTGACCTCTAAACTCAGTTTTACAGAGAGGCTGGAGCATTTTATAGGCCTGGTGCAGATTTACACTCCAGGCTTTCAGAAAAGAATGCACTTTGAAAAGTCAAACAAACCTCTGCATTTTCTGGCAATTGGCTTCAGGCACTGGGTCACCAGAAGAAGTAATATTTACTCAACAAGCAGAATGGCTAGGTGGTCCTGGTGCTTTAGTGGAACTCAAAAAGGCTCTAGATGCTGTAAAGCTGATCTATGAGCGTCCATTTATCCGGGTGTTTCAGTTTGTTGCTTTCGAGAGACATCCTTTGTTACATGTTGGGAGCAGATACTGCTGCAGCAAAAGCAAAACAAGTGTGATAACCACCGTGTAGCGGAAAATAACACAGCCTGTGTTTTTTAAACAGGTGGAAACAGTTGGTGATAAGTACATGACGGTGAGCGGCCTGCCGGAGCCGTGCACGCATCACGCCAAGTCGATCTGCCACCTTGCTCTTGACATGATGGAGATCGCCGGACAGGTCAAAGTGGATGATGAATCTGTGCAGGTGTGTTCAGGGAAGATATTAGATTCAAATGCGTTGTATAACTGTTTGTTGCACAATCCAGCAATTTCTTCTTTTTGACATCTCTAACCCTTTAATATCTGACCAAAAGGGAGGTTTTAAGCAAAATGTAACATAGTATTAATGGTTTTTAAATTAAACTTTTATTAATATGATAATGCAAAACCTTGTTATTCCCTTTTTTATTTTATAAATCACAATATGTATCACATGAAGCTTGTGGCATTATAGAGTTAAAACATTAAAGGAGGCAGATTTGTTAGCAGAAAAAATAGGATACCTTCTAAAGACTGGAAAAAAATGTCCCATTTATTATTTTTTAAAGGTTCTTTAATGGTGGTATGCGTAGTAATTAGGGCTGGGTGATAAAACGATAGCTATTAATGTCGCAGTAGTACTTTTTCTTTTTAACTTGGCCAGTGTTTTAAAAATAACATTTTGGCCTTTGTGTGGACATATTTTAGTTATTTAAAATCCGGCAAAAACAGAGTAACGTGCACTGCAAATTGTGCAGACATGTGCCTTCTAAAACTGGAAATACCATCAACCTTTTTATCACCTGAAGCAGTTCCACCAAGCATGCTTAATCTCAGACTGAAATAAACGAGAATTCTCCAGCAAAAACAACAGAATGAAGACCTTCACAGCAGCAACAGTCTAAACTACCAGAAGAAATGCAGAGAAGTTGCTTTTAGTTCCTAGCTTAGTCACAGGATGTTGACAAAAATATCTGTCAATTTTATGTTCGTTCTGTAAAACTTAAAACATTAGAAATTTTTTTTTTTGAAGAATTAATGCTTTATTTTTAAATGGAACTGATCAAGCAGTTTAGTGTTCTGTTTTATTTATGTTCTTTTTTGAAACTTGAAAGCTTTTGCTTTACTTTTCAGTTTAGTTTGTAATATTTATGCCTTTTTTAGTTTTCTGGGGGGAATGAAACTGTTGCATCATGTTCCTTCAGTGCATCTGTTATGTTTAAAGTATGATAGGAATACATATTGAAATCTAAACTACCTGCTGATGATTACACATTTCTCTAATGAGCCACAGAGTGCTCAAATTAAACTAATGTAGTTATTTAATTTATATCATGATATATGTCACTGTCATTGTCTGATATGAAAAAAACAATATCGTGATAATAAAAAAAAAAATCACAATTATCCACCCCTTGTAATAATGAGTTTTTTAAAAATATTTCTTTAAAACAATAAGTATGAATGTGTTAGGGTGCTAGCTTTGTATTTGGTGCATGTGATTTTTGAAACTGTAGTTTTTTATTTTTGTTTTTTTTTTTTTAAACAAATGGACATGCATTTTCAGATCCATTTGAATTAATCAGATCCTTTTTGAATGATTACTGTTCTTGTTTTTGTGCATCTGGATGCATTTTTTCACTTTTACAATAATGTAATTAGCAGAAAACATTGTTTTACTGTTTTTTTTTTAAATGACTTAGCTCTGAAAAATCTTATCTGCTTAGTAAAGTATTGTGTGTTTTGGAGCATGGTACTGACAGATGCAATGTTTAGATTTTTTGAAAGAAATGCACTCCAATCGTCTCACAGTCTATTAGCTAAAAGTAGATTCTCATTTGTCCCAGACACTCAGGACATGCTTACGGCCTGCAGACAACAAACCACAAAGGGCTTATAAGGTCAAATGTTGATATTTTTCTACACAAGCTTTAGAACTCTAGTAGAAAATGTTTATTGCAACTGTAAGAAGAAGAAAAAAGAAGTTAATTATGTGCATGAAGGGATTCCTGGCAAAGTAAGCCTTCTATCCACCCACTGAATGTTGCACCTTTTTACTTTGTCAGAAACAATGGTTAGCAGACTATGACAAAAAATCTCAGTCTTTGTCTTTTGTTTCTGTCCTGCAAAATATTCCTTACTTTAATTTTCAGTTTTTTTTAATGGCTTGTTAGGTTTTTGTTTGACTTGCCGACTGACTATTTTTATTATTGTGCTTTTGAAGCAGATGAATCAAAAGATCTGAAAAGATCCTATAATTTACATCTACTCTGAAATAGTGGGATTTATAGGGGGTGTGAAAGACATATAACTTCTGCAACTAAAGTAAGGAGGAAAGCTGAGAGCGGAAAGAATGCTGACTGTGCGAATGCATAAAAAATGTGATTTATAACAATGCTGTATCATAAGAGAAGGAGATATTTTGATTTATGATCAAACACCTTTTTCAGATTTACAGGTCGGCCCTTTTGAGATACAGCTTCTAAACTGAATTTATTCTTTATTAATACATAAATATATATATAATCATAGTGCATTCTGACCTTGTGTCTCTCTTTGTTTTTCTGAAGATCACCATTGGCATCCACACAGGAGAAGTGGTAACTGGGGTAATTGGTCAAAGGATGCCCAGATATTGCCTGTTTGGAAACACAGTCAACCTCACAAGTCGTACTGAAACAACTGGGGAAAAAGGAAAAATTAATGTCTCAGAATACACTTACAGGCAAGTACTGGCACTTCCAGCATGGCTTTAAATAACTTTTCAAGGAGGCACACTGGCTTTTTCTTTAAGCCTTTTTCTTTAAGCCATACCGTGTAAGGAGAATGACAACCAATAAAACTTTAATAGGCAGGCTAAAGTTAGTTTTAGATGTACCAGCCAAATAAGCGTTTTTTAGGACCAAAGCATGATGAATTTGTGTTGATTTTGACATTGTGTTTCAGGTGTTTGCAGTGTGCTGAGAATGCAGATCCTCAGTTCCAGTTGGAGTATCGCGGCCCCATCACCATGAAAGGGAAGAAGGAGCCAATGAAGGTGTGGTTTCTTTCAAGGAAAAGTAGCGACACTGACAAGGCATAATCGACCAACACACAACTATCCTTGAGGGTGAAATCATGAACATTTCATTCCAGTCTTGTGAGTTGATGAGGTATTGATCAAAAAATATTAGGTCAACTAGAAAAGTATTCTTGGCCAAAAACATTCAAGTACTTTATTGTGGAAAGAGCCACAGTTTTTGTTGATTTTATTTAGGGCTGTCAACGTGTCAATACGTGATAAATAAATAAAAAATGAACGTGGTAACATTTATTAACGCTAATTAACCACACTCCTCGAAGCCATTGTCTTCCACCGGTTCAGGCTTCCACATCAATTTTAATTTCTGATAATGCACACTTTGTCAAGCACTATCCCACTTATACCATGGTCACTTACAAAAGAAATACACATTTAAATCAATTTTTAGTGCTTTATTCTTGTTATATTTTAAGTTTAAATTGCTTTTTCACAACAGGCATACTATTTGATACGTAATGCGGCCCGTTGACACGGTAACACAACGCGTCAGTGACCTTGAATTGCAGGGGCAATTTATGTGTTGAACACGACAATAGGTTCAATAAAGCTTCAATTCAGAGAGAAAGTTCTCCTCTTACTGCTTGTTGTTTTAAAGAAGCCTGCACATATAGAACATTGTGACCGGAACTTCTTTTTTAGATGTTCATCCACACCCAGCAGCCAATCAGAATAGAGTTTTCACCTGGACCATTTAAGATGCAGAAACACAATGTTTGTTTTTTATGGCTGTATTTCAGCATCTTTGTTTTGTTGGAGTAATACTACAGACATAGAAGTCTTTAGAGTCCTGCTTATCTTACTGTTGATGTGTTTTGTGCAAACAAATTAAACTTCTGAGTTTCCATTTGATTAATTTAAACATTTCAGACAGAAAAAAATAAGGGAAACATTTTCTCTCTGGCCTTTTTTTGCTCAAAAGCCGGATACCAATATTATCGTATACAATTTACCTAGTAAAACATTGTGATCAATTGTGATTATTCACAAACCAAAAGTGTGATTTATCTGATTTTTTAAATAATTTGACAGCACTAGTTTTATTGTACTATGACCTCACTCTTTGCTCACTTGTTTTCTCTCATGTTCTTTCTGTTTATTAGTATTTGTGCAGTGTGTCAGAAAATACTGCAAGTATTCTGCAGTTGGAGATTCTCCTGAAAGCTTTGATTAAAAGGCAACCTTTGGTGCTGTTGTTTTCAGTTTTACACCCTTAAACCATCACAGAGAACCTACGTGTCACTTTTGACCAATAAAAACATTGTATTTATCTGATTGCTGCTATAGAAGAAAATGATTTGTAATTCTAAAAAATAAATATGTAACAATTTGTGGGAATTGTTTTTGTTAGTTGACTTAGAAAAGTATTTTTTTTCTACACAAACTTAGTAATAGAAGCATCAAGAACATTGTTAAAATAGAGCACTACATTTCAAAGCTATGGAATCAGTATATATTCATTTAAGTGTAATTATAAGCCTTTTACGGCAAATGTTGTAAATTAAAAATAAAGTATGATCTCAAAGTATTCTAAAAATGTAAAAACATTTTTTTTAACTATGTGCAAAGCTTTTTCTGGATCATTAAATGTCTTTCACAAAGCTTTTTAAAAGCTACATTGTGTGTAACACTGAAAACACCTTTAGGTTCCATTTATTTGTTTTCACTTTGCTTTTATAAGTGGTACTACAAAATAAAATGTATTATTTTTGCTTCACAGTTGTTTTAGATGCTCTTTAATATTTGCATATTTATTGTTTGTTTTGAGTTACTTTGTATTTATTCTGCTTTCCTTATGATTAAAAAAGTTATAAATGTATTATATTTATATATATATACTAAATAAATATACTAAACTTATTTATGGTTGATCTCACAAATGTGTCTTCTTTTTTATAGTTACAGTTGGCTATTATATGTCTTTCATATATATTTTTTAAATACTGAAGTTATATTTGTGTCACTTCACTGAGAACAAAAGACAGTTTTGAAACCTAAATGTCTTAAATTGCAAACAAAATGTATAGTTTTAACAACAAAACGTTCTAAAATAATATATCTAGCTTTCAAAATCTTTTCCTCTGATTTTAAAACACATTATTTTTTGGCTTTGCTGGTCCTTCTGGCCTCTACTCAAAAGGAAATGGGCCAGAATGGTTAAAGATGACTGATGCAAAGTCTGTGCTTGCCTCTGAGCAAAAGGCAAAGACACTTGATTGGATTGGAGTCTAGACCAATCAGCATGAACCCTCCTGTTTGGCTGTTTGGTGGCACAAACAAAATGCTAAACTCAGAGGAATGCAAATTAAAGATGGGAGAAAGGGAGATTCGAGATAACACATCTGAAAACTCAATTTGAAAATTTTAAACTATTACAGTATTATTCTTAATATTTTGAAATGAAAATTGAGTTAAGTGAAGTTTATCAAACTTGGCACAAGCTAGCCAGTTGGCTGCAGTCACAGAACACACACACACAAGCACACAGTTCAATTCATGTTCAGAAAAAACCAACAGATTTTTTTTGGCCTCCTCTCTATATAGAATTATTAGACATGTAAAACATTTTTTTTTTTTTTTTTTCTTGTCTTTTCATTGAAATATAACAGTTATAAGGTGAACTAAAGGTTAATTCTTTTTATGAGCTGACAAATGTGACTCCTGTTACAGCTATGAAGAAAAGGCTTGTAAGACATACAATTTTATATATATATATATTTATATATATATATAATGTGTGTGTGATTTATTAAAGTCAAATGGAGGCATTTGTTTACCTTAAATGGCAAATATGAGAATTATTGACACACCTCTTGTAATTCTATGTATACGTTTTTACATTGTTTAATACAGAACAAGTTTTTAAATAGTGGTTTTATCCCAATAATGAAGACATTTCTAAAAACCATTAGAATGTTTCTTGGTAAAAAAAAAAAAAAAAATGCTCAAAGAAACCATTGACGTGTTTGTAAAGTGCTCCCTCTAGTGGAACTTTAGATCAATGCTTGAATGGTTGTATGGGATTTTTCAGAGGAAACGAGAAGCTATGACAGCTAGTACTCAAATATACTATATATGTACTGTTTTATTTTAGTACAGTCTTACACAACATTTATTTGAGCCTTTGAACTTATAAATCAACAAGTCAAGACAATTTAATTGCAGCTTTCCCGTAAAGACTCACAAAAATCCAACCAGGATAAAAAAAAATACTACAACATAAAATTGCTTCAAATGTTCTTGAAATACTTTGAGCTACTGATGTAGTAGATTTTGGAGAAGATTCCTGGAAAAGTGAATAATACTTTCAATCTGGGTATTTTATGTAGTCTAGAATAAGCCTTAATTTTTAACAGCATAATTTGTAGGCAAACTCCTATAACTTTTCTATTCTGACTTGTGTTTTAAAACACAAAGGACCAGCTATAAATTCCAGGCAGTGGGACTTGTTTGGCTCTAGTTGACAACCTGCAGTGACGACAGGTTTATCCGCTACTAAAGACTAATGTTACCCTTCCACACCTATGGAAAAAAAAACGCTTTGCAGTAGCTGAAGAGTCATATCTTTAAAGGGACATTAAGTAGAAAAGTTGAGGTAGCACAATGTTTTGACCCAGTGGTCCAAATAATCCGAAATGGTGATGGAAGGAGGATCCCACCGAAGAGGGGTCGATTTTAAGAGAATTAGAGAACATTTTTACTGTAGAGTGACTTAAGGCATGACCAGAAGGGAAAAGAAACTGTAAAAACAAGGAAGTAGTAGCTGGAAAAGAACATGAATGGTAAAGAGTGGATCTGGTAAACGACAAAAGAAAACAAACGGGAAGCAGCTCCTGTGATTGCTAACAGAAACCGGGTGTGACACAAAGCAGAAGCAACACAGGGAACAAGGCTGAACAGAACAGAAGATAAAGAAACATATTTAATGCTCAAAAAAACTAAACATGAACTCACTTTGAAGGAAAGAAAGGAAGCAAAAAATCACCAACGTCAAAGCAGGAAGGTCAATTTCAAATCACCCTGTGACTGCAAAATTCTGTCAGGTTAACAGTGCTAGTATGAAGTTTGCAGTTACACAACTTTCATTAGATAAAATTAATTCATAAAATTTCTTTGCAATTCTGTGACTTTGAGGCAAAATTAGCCGTAAAATTGAGCTGTTGATGTGTCAGAGAAAGACTCCTGTCATAGATTCAACAAGACACTGGAAACATTCCTCAGAGAGTTTGGTCCATATTGACACAATAGCATCACACAGTTGCTGTAGATTTGTCGGCTGCACATCTATGATGCTAATCTCTTGTTCGTCCACATCCCAAAGGAGCTCTATTGGGTTGATATCTGGTGACTGTGGAGGTCAATTGAGTCCAGCGAAGAGATTTTCATATTTAAGAAACCAGTCTGAGAGGATTCCAGCTTCATGACAATGGCGTGTTCTCCTGCTGGAATAACCATCAGAAGATGGTTCACTGTGATCATAAAGGGATGAACATGGTCAGAAACAATACTTAGGGAGGCTGTGGCTCAATTTGTACTGAGGGCCCCAAAGTGTACCAAGAAAATATACTCCACACCATGACACCACCACCAGGCTTACCAACTGATACAAGGCAGGAGGGATTCATGCTTTCATGTTGTTGATGCCAAATTCTGACCCTACTATCTGAATGATTCAGCAGAAATGGAGATTCATCAGATCTGGCAACATATCAACAATATTCAGCTGTCCAATGTTGATGAGTCTTTGTGTTTCAGTTTCCTGTTGTTACCTGACATTAGTGGCACCGGTGTGTTCTTCTGCTGCTGTAGCCCATCCGCCTAAAGGCTGGACGTGTTGTGTGTTCAGAGGTGTTCTTCTGCAGACTTTTTGACTTTGATGTCTTTTTTTTACTTTTTGACCTTATTGTCATCAAATGTAAATCTTTTATACATATATATATATATATGCTTGGCAAAAATCAGTTGAACAAATGTAACTATTATTGTTTTTTTTTACATCAGTGGCCATAAAAGTACATTGTTTTTTTGTAATGTGTTTTAAAAAAAAAAATAAAGTAATACATTGCTGTATGGGTAATCTAAGTTAAGGTTTATTTTGATAAAATAACAAGAGTATCTTCATTTACAGCATTAAATACAGATTGTTTCCGAAACCTGACCTTGACCTACTCTGTAAACTCCTCCTTCTCCTGGTCTGCATGTTATCACTATTTATTTCCCTATACAGTTCATACTACATCTCAGATAAAACCAGAAAGGATATAAACACGTCAAACATTAGCATCCATAAGGTCTGAGAAGCCTCAAGCTCAATTGACAGTCTTATTACCTCAGGCATGGTAGAAAGGTCTTTAGTGTGATAAGAAGCATTTGTACTGAAGTGAAGGTCAAGCAAAGGTCTATCATGGTACATCGGACCAAACTCTGATAACCAAGACATTTGTTCCGTCTTATCTGTTTTTTTTTGTTTTTTTTTACCCCTTATGACTATCAGGATCAAAAATCTATCAGTGACAACAGACAAACTTCTAACGGATAAGATAATCTCAGTGTTCCTGTCATTCTGAAGAGGCACCTTGGATCATGAAAGCATCCTTTTGATAGATGCAATGAGACCATCAACACAAGTGTGATTGGAGTAAATCTGAACAGGTTTTACACACATTTAGACTACATTTCTTCCTTTCCTCACTATGTCAACAATAATCCATAATGTCAGACATGTCAAATGAAGTGATTAATGCAACACTGCAGAAAAAGTTACAAAAAGCTTACATTCACTGTTTACTCAAAGAAACTTTCAAAGACATCAATTTAATCTTAAAACTGGCTTATAGATGCAACAAACTTTAAAAATGTAACACTGGTGGAATATTAACCCTAAATATCAAAGGTCCCTTTCATTGATAATGGCCAGATTCTGGTCAAAGGTAAAACAGGACCACAAAAAATTTGAGTAAAGCGATTAGATATAGCTCAAGATCATCAGCAAATGGGAGTATAGTAGATTTATGTTAAAATAGACAGATTAAAGGAAAATCCCAATAAATTAAGACTGCAGCAGCTTGACTTTTCACTTTAGAGGTTGAGGGCAACAATAAATTCCTGCATTTCTAAGCTGTATTCTATTTTTACAAACTCCCAAACTCTGGCAACATGGGTAACTTACCTCCACCACCTTACGTAAACACAAATTCATGTTCCACAGGAAATTTGCCAATCAGCAATTCAAAAAGCAAATTGTGTGGATGTGTGCCTTAAGAAAGCATGGGCTTTAAACAGCCACGTCATCAAAATAGATTGGTGATTAGATAAGAGGTTGTGCGGCTTATAAGGAGCGGGAGACTTTGAGTAAGACGCTCCTTTCTGCAGAGTAGTCCAGCTCACCTTCACAGTCACCATGACCTTCAATGGCACCTGGAAAGTTGACCGCAGCGAAAACTATGAGAAGTTTATGGAACAAATGGGTGGGTACTGTTAGGCAAAATCCTTCTTAAAAATCTTGCTGAGGCGGTTTAATTTAACAATGCATGCTGAATGAATGGAGACATCAAAAACAGATAAAGATTTTTGGATGGTTTATACATAGTTTTGTTTAACCCCTTGTTGCCTAAATTTATTTCCAGCTATGAGAAAAAAAATACTTATGTTTTTGCTTTCAAGCAGATTAAACTGTTGTAAAATTGATTAAGGTAATTTTAGAAGTGGTTTGATGCATATTTGCATAAATAGGCATCAAGGGGTTATAACGGAACCACATTTTCTGAACAACATTTCTTTTTCTTTTTGGTTGGAAAGAAAATGAGGGGAAAAATGCTTGTGCATGAAGAGTTTTAACCATGAGCACTTTCAGATTCTGACGCATGTTTCTGATGTGTCTGTTGCCAGGAGTTAACATGGTGAAGAGAAAGCTGGCTGCTCACGACAACCTCAAAATAACCATCGAACAGACTGGGGACAAGTTTCACGTCAAAGAGAGCAGTAACTTCCGCAGCATTGAGATAGACTTCACCCTGGGGGTCACCTTCGAGTACAGCCTTGCAGACGGAACTGAACTATCGGTAAACAAAAGCTGCACACTACATTACCCAGAAGCTAAACTTGCGCCAAACAGTTCCTTGGCTCAGGTGTAGCCATTTGTTGTATTTGTTGTCAGTCTTTATCTAAACAGCCCAAATGGCTGTTTCATTCACTTTAACTGTAACAACAACATTAAAACTTTGACTTTTATTATACTAATTTGAGCATGATCTGTGTTTTCATAGCACTTTTTCAAATACTTAGAAAAATATTATTAATGCAAAGATTTGTCTTTCACTCTTAAGGGTGCTTGGACACTGGAAGGGGATGTGTTAAAGGGAGCTTTCACCAGAAAGGACAACGGAAAAACACTGACAACAACCAGAATCATTCAAGGAGATGAAATGATTCAGGTGAGGATGACTCCGATTTTACTCCATTTTGAAGACGTTTTTTTGGAAACTTTCCTGAAAGCTGAAGAGGGTCAGATATTTAATGGATAAAAATGTCATCTCATTTAATACGTTAGAATGTTAACACTGACATCATGTGTCTCCAACAGAGTTACAGCTATGAAGGTGTGGATTCAAAGAGGATTTTTAAGAGAGGGTAGACCAAACAACTCTATGGAACTGAAGTCAGAAATGGATTACAAGTCATTAAACTTCTAAACTCCAAAAACAACCACCAAATAAATACTTCCCGTTTGTAATGCATTTGCAAAAATAAAGCCATAACTTGTCATTTTCACATCTTCTTTTGGTCTTTTATTACTTTTCAGCTTCAAAGGTTTGTGTGAACTGGAAGACAGTCAGTTGGCTGATTGAAGTGTGACACACTAAATGAAACTTTATTCAACAATGAATAAAAATAAATATTTTATCTCCAAAAATAGAAAGTGCTGACACATTTTTTTTTGTACATGTTACTTGCAGTTGAATGGTACTGAAACATGTCAAAATGCATTCAGGTCCACTCTGCAGAGCAGAGGCGCGACAGGGCGCTGAAACATCAGGCCAAACTCAGCATAAAATATCAGTGACACAATGTGGAAAAGTCCGTTTTGTTTTGATGCGCATCAGTAGAATTAGAGTCTGTCCCTGTGTGTTTAGCACAAGATAATAGATTTATGTCAATGCTATGTCACTTGCTACCATATGTGGCACCAGAGACAACCACCCGTTGTCAAACAATCCTTTGGAGAATATAAAGCCTTTAACTGTAGCACTACAGAATGACTGTACTGGGAAGACATGATCCGTATCGGTCCATATACATACAGCAACTCAGCCTTAGTGTTGCAAAGTTAGTAGAAGCAAACATTTAGGTTTCAGTTTTCAAACCTTGCTTCCCAGAAAGACTTTCAGACTTTTTAGAGATGAACATTTAAAACTTTGTTTCTGTGAGAAGTTTGCTGTTTCCAGCTGTGAAGAACAGCTGTCCGTGGGCATACTTTTAATGACAGACGTTGTTAAATCTTTTTTACTACATATTTATCCTCAAAAGTGAGTCAATTTTAAAATTTAAAATTAAAATTTCCTTCATTACAAAAGATGAATTCATTTGCTGAAATGAAACAAAAACAATGTCAAGGCACAGTCATCATGAAGGACATTTGGAATCAAAGATACTTAAATAAACTTTAGTCATACAATAGGCTACTGTTATTAAAAAAAACACTGGAGTGTAAATGGTTCTTATTTTCACATACATTTATCAAAATTATCATTTCAGATAAATGGCAAATTAAAGAAACTCCTTTATGTATGTGTGTGTTCTTTTTCCAAGAACAAAAAATGTTTAAATTAATCAAAATGAAATGTGAAAGAGATCAGAGGGAAAGGTGTGTTCACACATACCCCTATGGAAACCTGAAAATAATCTGGTTTCTGACAGCACACACACAGCCTGAGAGATTTATAGACTAACTGTGCTGAGTGACGGGTTGAGAAACACCTTGAAAAATATATTTGTTTGTTTTTTTTTAAGAGAAACACAAATACAAAAAAAAATGTTTGTCATAAAACATTTGAAAAAACAAATGAGTATTAAAGAAAAGTTTGCAAACAACTTAAGGGAGAGCACATAAGAATTGTTTTTGGTTAAAATATTTGACGAACTGAACACATAAAGAAGGTGCATCTAAAGTTAATTAAAAAACAATGAAATTCCAATGAATGCATAGTATTTGTCGATAAATTTGCTGTCTTTTGTTTGCATCACACTTTGATTGAAAATGCATAAACATATTTTTGTTTGAGCGACAACAAAAATGTTCAAGTTTCCAAATTAACCATGGTTATAAACTTCAGATTGACTCATTTCAATACAATAAAATGTCGTCCACATAATCTTGACCAGGCTCCGCCCCTAGCTTTTAATGCTCATGCAAATGCTGCACATACAGCTAGTATGACTGTTAAAGGCCACATGCAGGCTTTAAAAATTGGAAGGAAGAATATGAGCGTTAGTAATTTGTCAGATGTGTCAATTACACTGGCATCGTTATGAAAATACCTGCAAATATAGACCTGTTTATATCCGTCCACTCAAAAAGAGGAAGACTGGAAAAAGTACAGTTTGACATCAACTTGAATTACAAAAAAGGACAACGACAGGTCAAATCTAAGACAGAATTACACGAGGTTTAAATGGTTTAAAAGGTCAATTTTGCATCATGACTTACTGAATAGCCTGAGAGCCCCCCCACCCCCATCTACTGTATAACATGCTCTCAAACACTGTTTTTTTTTTTTGTGTGTTTTTTTGTTTTTACAAACTGAATGCAGCCATGCAAGAATCACCAAGATGCACATTAATACGACGCATTAAATGTGTTTTTCACTTTTTTGAGACGATGGAGAAATCTATCCTCTGTTATAGATTTTAACAGAAACAGCTGGCTACTGCTGTGGGGCAGCTCACAGTCATTCATTTACAATGAATGCTGTAAAAGACTTGATAAATGAAAGGACGTTGAACTGAACGTGGATAACTGCTGCAGGACTTGGTGACACGTGCATAAATGTGCAATGCGCTGTGCAGAAAAATTCAAAACTTGAATCCGAATCCTTCCGACGGGTCTCAGGTGATCCACCTTCAACGTGCAGGAGTCAAGTCTTGACTTTTATGTATTACGTTGAATGACTTTCAGGTAAAGTATTTTAAATGTACAAATGCACAAATAGTTAGGAAACAAGTTGATTATTTTCTGTTAACATTATCAACGTCCAGGATCGCCATTATCTCTCAATGCGTCAGTGAAATACATTAAACATCTGCACTTCTGCAGAACTTTAGCATAAATGAAAAAATATCTCAATATCATTCTAGTTCTTTAAAAAATAATGACATAAATGACATAATCCTTGGCGCAAACAAAGAAGAAAACTTGATATTAGTTCATTCATACCGCAGGACAAGAGAAGACTTCTCACAATCCATCCAACAATGTATAGCAGGACTTAAAACCGGCCTTTGCTCATGTTACAGGCTTGGTTTAACATGTCCCTCCTGGTTTGAAGTGATCAGGGCTTTTGAGCACTTGTTCATTCCGTAAACTCTTTGGCATCCGTTTTATTTCTTCTTCTGTCCACTCCTATGAATTGAAACTTACCAAGTCAACTTTCATAAAAAACCTCGTTCATCCAGTCCTTTGGTTGTCACCGGGTTCCATTTTGCAGTAGGTTTATTGCTGTTATGGCCTAAACAGAAAAAAAGACATGCCCTTTATCAGTGCTCTGGGTAATATGTTGACCAAATAGCATAGAATAATAGTTAAAGACCCACTACAATGAAAGTTACAGTTTTGAGCCAGATGCCAGCTTGGACGAGGAAAACTAAGACAACTGTACATTGATCTTTTTATCTGTAAGTGGATGAATCAGTATGGAGTTGTTAGAGCTGGTGGCCTGTTGTTGTAGCTTCTATATCACATCTACTAGCTTTTTCCAAAGGCGTTTTTTCTTCTGCTCCTAATTCACAATGATTTCTATCAAGAAATATTCTGAAATACAATTTTAATCTTACATTTCTGGATATATGGCCCCCCTATCATGAGAAAAGCCACATTAAAAACACCCAAAACACAATTTTCAATGGATGGATCTTTAAAAACATTTTGCTTATTTTTAAATGGCCTACTTGTTTCAGGTTTGGCTTTTGGCACATCCTGTGAGTCGTTGGGGTTTGCTTGGCTGTTCTCTCTGCGCTCACTCACGGCTGCAGTCCGTGGCACTGTGGCAGAGAGGACTAGAGGCCTCTGGTTGTGGTACTTGAGACGGTAGGTTTCTGTCATACAGTTATCCACGTTGAAGTAGGTCGTCAGGGAAACTTCTTGAGCTGGCGCTGCCTGCTCCGCTTTACCCCCAGCGAGTCTCTCCTCACTTTCACATGATGACTGAGTGCTCCTTTCAGGGTCAGAGCCGGATTTTGAACTTGCATCTGAGAAAGTTCGCAGGCCCGACATGTCAGGCTTCCGGTGAGGACTGAAGTAGTACGTAGACGAAAGATGAGGGTTTGAGGAAAAGGGTTCTTGAAGCATCCTGGAGCTGAAGCCGTGGCTCGCTTCACCCTGTTGAGACATCCGTTGAGAGGGTCGAAGATTAGGCGACCCCGCTGGGCCAAGCTGACGCTGGCTGTTCGGTAGGAGAGCCTCTGCAGGCTTGTTATTTGGAGGGTGGTACTGCAGGGACATTTGAGGGCACTGGGAGTCAGAGGAGACAGCCTCACTGTTACTGGAGAGATAAGTGCTTTCTCTGTCTTCAGACTCGGACAGAGCAAGGTCATCGGAGCTGTTCCATTCAGAGCTACTGGTTTTTGTGATGTGCTTCAGGGTTGTACTTTCACTGCTGTGCCCTCTGAAGTTTGTCAGCTCCTGTAACTCGCTCTGCTTGTTTTCAGATCCAGCAAAAGTCTTCTCCTTTCTGGAGGTGCTTCCGTACTTTGATTTACGTCTAAAAAAAAAAAGAAGAAGATTAGAAATATGTTATTATGATGTTTGAATAAAACGTACCAAAATATCATTTGAAAAAGTATCCAAACTAAAAATATTGTACGCTCTGAAACCATAGGAAGCAAGTATTTCCTAATCTTCTTTGGTTCATCAAGAAATAATCCTTGAGTTAAACTAACTGTCAGTAGAATAACTAAATATAATCATTTTTGAACATGTTTTTTGTATCAGAAAAGAAACAGCCTAATTTTGAAAAAAGAGATCTCTATGATTAAATAAAGGTAAAGGGGAAAAAAAACATTACATTTGTTCAAATGAGAATTATTTTGACTTTTTGTTTTTTTCTTTAACCCCTTGACCTCAAAATACATTTCCAACTATAAAATTTAAAAACAAAATCACTTATGTTTTTTGCTTTGAGTAGATGCCAAATTCAGGTAATTTTGGAGCTGTGGTGGTTTGAGGTTAAGAGTTCCTAAATTCACTTTATTTATAAATTGACAAATCACAACTTTAGGGGTCTCAAGGCACAACAATGTTAACATAGTTTTTAGGTGAAAACCCAAATTTTACAGATAGCTAAAAAACAGTTTGAAGTAACTTATTTCCTAATCTGACTTGCACTTTTCTGTCAGCAAGATGACCAGTTTCCCCTGATGCCTTATATACGATGGAAAGTTCTACATGTAAGGTTTAGTATGTTGTTTAGCTAGTTAGTTAGTATGTTTTTCACAGTGGGAAAGCGTCTTTGAGTATCTTTAAAAGCGCTATATAAATAACAAATATTATTGTTATTATTACCAGTAATTAAGAAGTGGTTAATGAAAGAATGCAATTCTCAAAAATGAAAAAAAAAAAAATACCTTGAACATGGACTGAACTTCTGATGAGAAATTGAAGGTTGATCATATTTCTTTCCCTGAGGTCTGGGCTGATGTTTTCCTGTAAAAACCAAATGAAAACCATTACAAAAAAATTGTTGCTCAGAAAGAAGTCCAGCTTCTGTTAATAGTAAGGATAAATGGTTATTTTTTTCTTATGTATAGATTTTTTTCACACTTTTTTGGCTATAGTGTATTTTATTTATTAATTGTCTGCGTATTACAAATAAAGTAAACGTGTTCTCTCTGTGTGTTTTCACAAAAAGTAAATAAATGGAAGACAACATTTCAGGAGATATTGTAATGAGCCTTTTTCCCCACAGGTCTGAAACATGAGTGTTACTTTTAATCCATTCGTTTATTAGATCAAACTATCTGGTGCGTGCTACATGAAAATAAACCTATAGCTGTTCTCTTTTACTATCATGCTAGTATCCTTAATTATTGCTTTAGTTTCCCTTTTTAGTCTGTCTCATCTTGTACAGGTGATGCATTTGCACATTACCTTGATCAGGTGATTCCAGGTTCTAAATTTACACCTGATCCAGGTAAATATGACGGAGTATTTATAGCTGAGAAGCAGTTGCAGTGACAGATTGTAAAAACTAGAGAACCAGATAATTTTTTTTAATTATTTTTTAAGAAAAACGGCACGATTAACTTCCCACTAAACAGCTGTGAACCTTTGAGGACACAAGGTGGCAGCAGCTAAGAGTTCAACAGATCAGATTTTCCAAAAACTGACTGAATCAATCACAGCGCTCACTCTGCGTACCAGCACAGACAGACACTGTGACACTGAATTCCCTTCTTTTAAAAATAGATGTGTTTTCTTTTCTCTTTGCTGTTGCCTCGGAGAGGTCCATGCAAGGATAAAAGCTTCCACTGCTGTTTGGGAACGCTGCCTCCTGAGGCACATGGTCTTGATCAAGCAGTGCTGCAGACTCAGGGTGCAAGCCTGCAAACGAATATGTGTGGCAAAACCATGAGCTGGGTCCAGCTGTGCCGCCTAAGAGAGAGCTTCGTGGGATTATCATCAGATTAATACCTGCGCGTAATCGGCTGGGTAAAAAAGTTAAATAAGCATGTTGGCGCTTAGAATTAACCCAAATATATTAACCCAGAAAAACAAACATGCATTCAATTGTATTTAAAATGTCATTATCATGTTTATACAGACACAGAAAGGGAAGTTTTGGAGAAAATTAGAAATGTTTTATGGTAAGTCATAGAAACACTAGTTGAGGATAACTCTAATGCAGAAACTCTTCTTTAGGATGTATTTCTAGATTTTTATACTTACCATTATGTGGAGGAGAGGATGTTATGTTTGTTTTTGTATTTACTCCCTTTTGATGCAGCTGGCTGGAATTGAAAGAGAACAAACATTTAGCATGTCTACAAGCTTAAAAGCTAAAAAAAACAACAACTTTTAAATCATGTACCAAAACAGGAATAAAGGCAAAAGTTCACTGATTCAAAATTTACATTTGAGATAAAATGACAAATGAAATTAGATTTTAATAGATTTCAAATTAGTTTTTTTTTTTTTGTTTTTTTTTGTGGGAAACTAAAAGATTCAGGTTTAATAAACTTTTACACTGTAAACCCTGAACCATTAAATATTTGACAGAAAATTCCAATTCTTTGAATTTAGAGCTTTTATAGGCCCCTCTGAAAAAAAAGTTATGTATAAATTTTCAATTTGTATCATATTTGATACATCGGGTCACTCATCTTACTTATATTTTTTTTCCTGAGCTAACAAAAACATTCTAAGAATGACAAAAACAAGAAATGTGTATTTCCATTCTATTGCTCTTGTGTAGGGCTGACAGACTCATGTATCAGATATGATACGTTCGGCTTTAAAGGGTTAACCTCTTAAAATGTGAAGAAATGATGACTCTAAGATAGATTTTTGTATCTCAGACTAAGTCTCTTGTCAGTTGAGTCTAACAAATGAATAAAGCCAGTTTACAAGCATCACACCCGCCTTTTATATTAACATTGAGTTAAACCTGATTTAAAAAAAACAAGCTCCCAGCTTTGTGACCTCCTCAGCTTTTAATTAGGAGGCAAAAACACATATTAGTGTCTATGACTTTAACTGTCACAGTAAGTCTATTTATTACACATTATTAAAAATACTTTTACAGACTCCAGTTATAAATAACCAAAATGATATTGTCATAAAACGTGTTTTTTGCAATTCCCTATTTAACTGTATTGTACAGTTGTGTACCACTAAAGACACCATCATTTGTTGATAAACCAACATATTTGAAACTAAGATCTTTTCGTTTTGGAACCAAATCTATGATGAACGTTTGCAACTAGTCAAAGTGTGGTTTTCCTTTGAGTAATTTTGACACTTAAGAAGTTTAGTATTGCAATTTTTTAAATAAAAAAAGGGTTCCAGGACAATATTTACAAGTATCCAGATGAAACACAGTTAACTAATTGTTTGTCATTCCTAAAGGCACAACTCTGAATTACTGCATTTATCTTACAATAAACAAAATGTTTTATAAAATCTAGAATAACTGTTTTTTTATCACGATTAATCTTTTTAATGTCTTCAATTTGTTGAAATGCATCTAAAAAACTTAAAAAAGTTTTTTTTAACAGAAGCTCATCTTTTAGTAGACCCATGTTTTACAGTTTGTGCTGCTTCGAAGCTTTTCCTACCTCTGCAATTGTGCTTCTGGTGTGGATCTCTGGTCTGGTCTAATGCCAAATCCATCAACGCCTGGAGAGTCAGGATTGGTGGAGCCACTGCTGAGCCTATCACTGCTCTCATAGCCAGACTCTGTTCTTTGAATTGTCCAGGTATCGCTTCGCAGCAGAGGCTTGGAGCAGCCTTTGAGTCGGCTGTTCCTCTGCTGGCTGACCTTGCTCTCTGACTCTGCAGAGCTGTGACTGTCGGTTTTCTGTCTGTGTTCTTCTTCGTAAATTGTCATTAAGTACTTCTGCTTGCGTTCATCCACAGTTTGTGCATAGTCGTGCGTGCAAACCCTTGGATCAGAGCGCCCTCTTTCCTGGGATACAGTCTTGCTGCACCGCGGGCTGTCTTGTTGCTGCTGACGCCGCTGCTCCAGTTCATTTAGAACTGTGTCCACGTTCAAAACCTCCCGGACAGGCCTCCATGCAGACTTATACTTGTTACGATTTCCCACGCCTTTGTCCCACTGTTCATGGCGGCTTTCGTGATCAAAGTGACCTTGGGACGTGTTTGTCTTTCGACTATTTTGCGTACTGCTGGACTGTCTGTGAGGCTCCAGAGGAACCCGGGGCGAACTGCTGGACGACTTTTCAGAAAAACCTTTAAGAGGCCTTGGTCCATTCTCTGGTGAAGTTGCAGATCGTGCATAGGTGATGTCTGAGACAGACAGAAAAAGCAACCATTAATCAACATTTTTAATAAGGGACTGATGGTCATTTTGTAGCTATATTTATTTGAAAATCCCCAAATTTTAGTGCCAATTTATATATATTTTTTTTTACTTAATTTGCATTTGGGCAAGCTAAAAGTTGATTCACACTTACTTTTTTTTTTTTAAGTGTTATCTTTGGAGAAAAAAAACAGAATATAAGAAAACAAATTGCTGTTTCTTAAAGACTTGATTTAAAAAAAAAAAACAGTGTTAAAAAATATAAATGACTGCTGATATATGTCAAGCTACATTTCTATCTCTTTTTCTGTATTTGAACATTGTTCAAAGTTTAGCTTGTTGAAAACAAATCGCTCAACCTTTGTGTTGCAGCGGTTCAATTCTTTGATGTCCCCTGTCTTTCTTTGACGTTTCACCAGGCCTCTGCAGGTTCTCCATGAAAGGTTCACGGAATTGCTTAGGACTGCTGAATGGATGTTTCACTGGGGAAAGAAAAAATAGAAATCACATGTTTTTTTTTTTTTGTTTTTTTTCATATTTGCTATTTGGTTAAAATTTTCACAGCCAAGTGAAAAACTGAGGTTGCAATTTATTGTAAAAACAAACTAAATGGGGATCTTATAATGCCTATTCAGCACACGGCAGGTTATCACCATGGAATCAGCTGAATGATACATGTCTCACTGCTAAAAACATTCATAAAAAATCTGAGCTTTAGGATGGCCCAAAAGTAGCGACTGACTCTTGGGAAACCAGGGTTCAGTTCCCAGGGGGAGTGATGACCTTAATCCAGTGTGGATCCTTGGGCAAGACCCTTCACGCCACTGCCTCACTATGAAGCCACAGGGGAGACCAAATCCTGGTCTCCCCTGTGACTGGTCCTCAGCCAGAATAAAATACAGGGTTGTGTCAGGAAGGGGATTCGACATACAACTCTGCCAAACCAAATGTGCAGATCAGTGAAAGCTGGTTCGATCTGGTGACTTTTTTTAGGAAATGCCAAAAGGTGAACAGAATGCCCCAACAGTGGAGTCAAACCCACTTGCTCCAAATCTCTGGGCAGACACTCCACCAATTAGTCACTGAGCTGCTTTGCTGGAGTACTCCATCAACATTCGGTCCCTCAGTCTATTTAAACTATGAAGAAGGGAACAGAGATGGTTTATCATCTTTTTTATGCCAATAAAAGACGATTCTTGTCTAAAAATATCTTCTGTTTTTGGCCTTGGAGTCTCTTTACAGTAGCAGCTCAAAGCACTATGGTGTTTGAACTGTCAATTTCCTTTCATTACTGTTGGTGGAAACATAAAAACATCTTCTTCTATTTCTGCATAAAAAAACCCACACAAAGCCTGAGATTAGATATAAATAAACGGACAAAGCAATAGAAAATTGAATGCAATAACTTGTATCTAAAATGACGCTCCACTCAGTAAATTTCAGTTCCCTGTGCCAACTACTGTTGTTCACTGATTAAGATTTGGCCTCTAAAATTTTTTACAATAAATTTAAGAACCAAATTTTTACCAAAAGAGACTACTTTCTGGAGACAGGTAACTCAATTTGCAACACAGACCGCTTTCTTTTGCAGGAGCAAATATCAGTGATTGCCCAGTTGATTTTAAACACCAAAGATCCTGGGAGAGAAACTCATGAACTGCTTTGTTGGCAAGATGTGCCTTTAATTATCTAAATGCTGACGCAGCATATCTGCCTTGCTGCAGAATCCAAAACCACTTTTGTGGATATATAATTTTAGATGTTTCTCCTTCAGCATGCGAAACTTGACTGCAGGTTCACTGCGTGTGAAAAACAGCTGGGATTTAAGCAACATATCTAATGATCACTGGATTATCCTCAATTTTTGTTCTCTGCATGCTCAGGTGTGAATGTTGTTGGCTTCTTGATGGCATTCAGCTGCAAAAAAACAACTTTCTTTAACTAAAACACCAAAGCCCGACATTACTTACAACTAACAGGCAGTACTAAATCTCTATTTTTACACCATCACTGAGATAAGTCTCAATTACTCAAATGTTTTGTCATTATGTCAGTCATTTTGGACAAATCTGGATTGAGCTATTATAGGTGGCTTTCTCTTATCTTCTGCATCTTACTGCAAATGAGAACAGAAACAAAAATAAATCTCACTAAAAACCAGATGCTGCATCATTAACTGAGATAAAACAAGGCGCTGCTGCCTCCTCTACTAACCCTGAGGTGTGTTGCTTTGGCTGGCAAGCAGGTGACTGTAAAAAAAAAACAAAAAAACGCAACGATGTGATCAGCCTTCAGAGGAGCTCGTTTGCCTAACAGCTGATGCTTTTACCTTTCAAATCACATCTTCTCTTCTAGCAAAAACACTTAAGATTATAGCACACATAAACGTTTTCCCGTTGTTCTTTTTATCTAATAAAAAATACACCAGTTTGATCATTTTGGAAAGAGATGAAGGAAACACATTGCAGTTTTTACTGTAAAAAAAAAACTTCTCAAAAATGTTCTGAGTGCACTTTTGTGTAACTCTAACATCTGCCAAGCAATTAACTAATGCACACATGCATCTTGCCGCCTGAAGTTAAGCAGGTCGTTATGCAAGTTTTTCACAATAGAGGGCAGTTGCTATCATTTACTGCAGCTGAAATAGGGTTCATAAGAAAGCACTACAAGTAATGAGAACTCCTGCTGTTGTGCAGAGAACGTTATATAGACTCCATTAAAGCATGCTGTATAATAAAATGTAACAGATGATATAACACCCTGCATTTTTATGAAGAAAACATTGAGTAAATATGACTGAGAAAACACACGATTGACTTCCTTACCTGGTTGCTTCCTCCTGGTAAGGAAGTCAATCAGGAGCCTGATTAAGTGTTACAGAAAGCAAAATAAACAAATAAAAATAAAGTAATCTCTAGCAGCAAAGTGGTTAAAGTCCCACTCCAGTACTCTTTTAATCTTTTGTAAAAGTGTTCCCAGTAATTATGATTATTCTGTTTTCAGCAAAGATTAAAAAAAAAAACCTGTGTTGTTTTCTAGGACATAGTTTCTGCAGAGAGGCATCCCCCCCTCAATCTAACATTACCGGTGCAACAAAAATGGTGAGCAATGTTGTAGCGATCCAGCTGCACAGTTTTGAGCCAGATGTCAGGTCGGATGAAGAAAACAACATGAATCTATTTTTCTGCAAGTGGATGCATCGGAATGAACCAGCGGAAGGAGCTTGTGATTTGCCAACTATAGCTTCTACATCACGATTCATTATTTGAGTCAAGATATGGCAAATGGCGTATACTTGTATTGTACTTTTCTACCTTCCTTGAAGGCCCAAAGTGCTTTACAGTCACATTTCCATTCACTCACACATTCACACCCTGATGGCGGCTCCAAACACCAGCGTCAACCTCCCACCAGAGGCAATATGGGGTTCAGGGTCTTGCCCAAAGACAAATGGGCGGGTAAGGCAGGAATCGAACCTGCAATCTTCCCAGCAGCGGTCAACCACCCTATGGCGGCACCACAGCTGCCCCAAGAGCTGTGGTTGTGGCTTAAAATAAGTAAATATCAAAACATTCACATACATATATAAATACATCTAATACATTTATAACTTTAATTCCATAGACCAAGAGAAAAGGTCACATTTCTCCAAGTAGGCTACCACGAAACTATACTCGCTGTATTCTTTTTTAAAGCAACTTTTAACTACCATACGTTTTGGACCATAGGGGGCACTTTAAATCCTTTGATTTTCTCAAAAATTGAGCGTGCCTCTTGCAATCCAGTGTGCGTTATGGTCCAAAAAAAGTGGTCCTCACATATCTTTATCGTATCATAGTGTCCAGACATGAAACAATCGAGTGAAACTGGAAAGATCCCACTGCCAAAAATGTCAAATATAAAGTATCATAGCAAGTGGAAAAAAAATATTGGGAGGGGTGAGAGCTGAAGAGCCAGAGCATGAGTGCATTTGGCCACAGAAACAGGGATTAGGGAGAGAGGCGTGGGTGGTAATCTGCGTGCAACAGAGGCATCATCCTCATTTGAAGTTCAAGCCAGCGCATAAGGCCAGGCAGTCTCTCTTTCCATGGTTTTATAACCCAATCCCTGCGGTAGTCATGACAGTAACCTGTTTTTCTCTGAGAAGAATCAGGGCTTTTACAGATACTGGTAGATTTAACTATGAATTAATTATTTTAGGCAATAAAAACATACTAGAAGATAAAGAAATTGTAATAATTTGGTAATTCTTAAATATGATTTAAAAAACAGTCCTTGCTTTGGCTTATATTCCATCATTTACATCATACATTGTTTTAACTGGCAGCTCACTCAGAAAAAAACAGTAACCAAATAACCCTTTTATGGAGGTACAGCAACAGCTGTAAAATTCTATCATACTTGCTACTAAAATAGTTAAATAAACAGCAAAATTATGTCAAAAAAAACAACCCACTAATCCCCACAAAGCAGGTAAGTTGGTGTTTTTATTTCATGCTTAATTTTACACATCCTAAGGTTTAAAAGGGCATCTTACTGCTTCCCTAAAATGTAAACAATATCTGCTAAAAAAAATAAATAAAAAAATATAAATAAACATTATTTTCTGAAATTACCACTCTGTAAAACCTTCAATTTAACTTTTTTATAATTGTAAAAGTAAGTTAGACTATAATGCAGTGTGTTTTCCTTATACTTTACCAACACAACACTCATAAAAGAGCATGAACAGGGTGTTAGCAAAAGCGGAGGTGGATTAGTAACCACAAACGTTACTAACATTTCATGTCAGTCTACTCATGTCAGTGCAAATAAAGTCTATTATGCTTTAGTTCTTACTGGTAAACTGTTTTTAAATTAATAATTGTCATATTCAAGTAAGCCTCTTTTTATTTTCCAAACATGGAAACATTTTTGAAATGAAGGTTAAAGCTTACATTAAAATACCAAGTTGTTCTATAAATCAATGTTTTTTTATTTTTTGTAACGTGATCCAAAGACTTGCTGATTGTACAAAAACTGAAAGTTTCCAGTTACAGAACAGACTGTTTTGTTAAAGACATCGACTTTTATAATGTCTGAACAAGCCTACAAAAATGAAAATAAAACACATTTTTAAAAACCTGATCATCATAACATTGTAAAGTCTTCTTCTTTTTATCATGCATTTACCTCTAGAACATGAGGATGCATTAATGACTGACGCCCATTCTTCACATGCATGTAACATCAGATTATCTCAATTAACTAGAAACGTTACTATCAGATTAACTGGTTAAGGATAAAGTTTGCTTATTTTTGCCCTCAGAGCTAGACAGGTTTGTACACCCTTAAAGAGTTTGATTAAAAGAGGCCATCAATGAAAACTTTATACATTTTGGAACTCTTTGTAGGGGCAAAGAATAGTAATCAAAAGCTGTCTTACTTGTCACGTCACCATTTACATGGGCTTTGTAGCGTGGACACATAGTGGTTTGTCGAGGTGCATCTTCATTAGATACTGGACTCCCCTCAGGATTAGTGTAAAACAAAAGGAGAGGTTGGAAATGTCCTCTAATGCATTTTGAAGCGACATCCTTCCATTTGGATCCAATCTACCAAAGAGAAAAGTCTGACATCAGAGCACAGCTTTACAGGTAGGACACTTCAAAAAGGGATTAAAGAGGTTTAATCACAGTTGTGCTAACCTCCTTTACAGTGGCATCGTCAAAAAAAATCCACTTTGAAGATTTGGTGTGATACGCAAAAGCTGAGTAATGTTTACTTGAAAAGCAGATCATCCCCACCAGATGCAGCTCACTCCGTTTGGCAGCTTCATCAGTGACTCTGTTAAAAAGCTAAAAGAGAAAAGATGTTATTCTAGTTCACACTCTATGTTTTAAATAAAAATAAATACTATAAAAAACTTTCTTTTTTTATCCTAAATTTTTCTTTGCAGTTCTCTATTTATTTGACAAACCAACGCACTTTCACTTGTGATCGAGAGTTTAAGAAAACAAAGGACAATGCCGTGAACCAGCTCTTACCCCATACAAGTTCAAACGGGGGCTGATGGAGCGGATGACATCGTCAGTGAGATCAGACTGTTCAGCATCCCACACAAAGCCGATGGTCACTATCTCAGGGCAGTTCATAAGAACCCGGCGGATCTTAATGCTCTGGCCACAGTCACTCTGAAAAGCAGAATAAAAACAAAGGACAAAGATAACAAAAAATCTGTTATTTAGCAGGGATACAAATACAAAAAAAAAAAAAAAAAATCACACTGTAAGCAGGACAAAAAAGTCAGTTTATTTTTTATTTTTACAAGTGGTACAAGTTAAGACTAGAGAGCTTACAGGTTTAAGTTTCAATATAGAATATAAACTTCCCTAAAAGTCCCAAACCAACTATTTTTTTCTATTATAAAAGTGTTCCCAGTGGTTTTTTGATCATGACTTTACAGTTTTTAGCTAAAATCAAAAAGCTTATGTCATTTTTTAAGACATATATTCTCTGAGAGCAGAAACTTGGTGGAAATTTGCCTCTGAGTTGGCGCAAAAGTTACCCTAATTTCCCATCAGCCCGGTGTATATACCCTCTCTTGTTAGCTTATAGCACCTCACAAGCCCAACCTAATATTATTGTAGCAAAAGGAAAAAAAACTGTGAGCAATTTCAGAGCTATCCTGAAGAGAGACTTTGGTCCGCCTATGGCAGTTGCTGCTTCACAAACCCAGGCTTATTCAAACTGCCTGTTTGCTTAGCCAACATGAATAACGAAATACTCAGAAATGCAGTTTTAATCCTAAATTCTTTGATATCTGACCATCATCATGAGAAAAATGCGACACAAACATGCTAAAAACACCAAAAACAGGATTTTCATTGGAGTGGGTTGCTAATTAAATAAATGTAAAGTTTTTCTGCATTTTTCTCAAATTTAACCAAGGTTGGATTCCACGGCCAAAGATCTAAATTAGCGATTTCAAGTCACCAATTCATTTGCGTGTCAGTTTTCTGAACAACATTTTGCTTTTTGTCTTCCTCCTTTGACGCAAAACTTCCTGTTTCGCAAAACAGTGTCACATTTTGCATAAAACAACAAGACTCCCATCTGCACTTTGGTACTCGCTGTGTTTTATCGCACAGGCATCGAGTACAAAGAACACTCTTTTATTCTCAGATGACCAATTAAATTTGTATAAATAAATAATGAATTTGAGCCCTGCAATGTAATCAGTATGACCAGGTTGCCTAGGGAGTTCCTTGGAAAACCATTATCATGCATTACAGAGCTTCGTTCCATCCACAAATGCAACTTGAAACTGTTTATGTAATTTAGAAACCACCCAAACAGACTATCAAGAAGTCCTGCACAGTCCTTAGACAGACATAGTAGACACATGTTCCAGGGTCAGAAAATGAATGACAGGTTCAATGAAGCAAACCAGTAATAGCATATATATTAACAAAGAAAGCAATGTGACAAAATAGTGCATGTAACAGGCTACAATGACATATGTGTGTAATAGACATGCAAAGCACACATTTTGGACACTTGTAAAAAAGGTATTCTGCAGCATAGAAACAAAATTTGTGACTGTTTTCCCTTTTTTCTGCAGGACACTGTTAGAGCTCATTCTGGTCCACTAACAAAGAGCGTGTGCATTAGGCCAGCTGCAAAGACCTGTCTCCCATAGAAAGTTAAATGCAGTTCATGATTTGGGAAATCAGATGAGGAGTAAGTGGCTGGAACGTATTCAAAATAAACCTATAAATTTCATTTAAGCAAATCCGTGAGGATAAATCTAGTCAGATGTGATATGAAACATGAAAAACTTAAAAGAACCTTTGCTGTTACCCAAGCTAAAAAGTGATGCAAACCGAAAAAATGAGGAAGAAGTAGCAAATGCAGATGAAAACATGCAGATAAGCCCTTGCTGCTATTTATATCTTAGCTCTGGTTTGGCATTGTTTCCTTCTGGCCACTTCAAGTACAGCACCACAGCACTGCGTTTATTCAAATCAGAAGAGAGAATACATTTGGAGATCATCTCACACTGACAAGTTTTGAACTGATTTTTCATTAAACCCTTTACATAAAATATGAGTCTTTTTGTAGTTTTGGATTTCAGTCCATTAAAAAAAGTACTCAACCATCGATTTGGAGTGTATTTGTAACCTACAGGGCAGCTCCGCAGTTCTCCTGTGCTGTTTGCTGCCTGCAGCAGTTCTCCAAACATGTCTGAGCGGAGGCGCTCGTGCTTCCCCAGCATGCGGTCAACCTGTTGACTGGGAATAAATAAAGGATGAGGAAAAAAATTAGCATCTAAATGACACATTTAACAAAAATATCTCTGAAAACTTTAATGCACAATTTATTCAACAAAAGATTGCCAAAGCAAGACATTTACAGCATACTTGTTGTTCAAAGACCGACTCTAAACCTCTTTTGAGCTATTTTAAAAGCATTCCCAGTAGTATTTCAATTATTTTAAGTTTTAGCAAAAGTTAAAACACCTGCTTCGTTTTCTAGGATGTAGTTTCTGCTGAGCGCTAGTGGTTCATTAGAAATTCACATCTGAGTTGTCGTTTGGACCTTCGTCGCAGAGTAACCCTACTGCCCTCCCCGTTGCTGAGAGCTCTCTGTTTACATGCTCTCCCCTTAGCTTACAGCCCCTCACAACCCCGATCTAACATTACAACAGAAATGGCAAGAAATGTTGGAGCAAGTCAGCTGTATAGTTGAGTAAAAAAAAAAAAAAAAAAAACACATCCGCCAAAACTTTACTAAAGAATCAAAAAACACATCAAATATTGTATTTTTCATCCTGTCTGAAAAGATACCAACATGTGTTTTAATCTAGCATCCAGCTATAGTTACATTTTGGAAAAACTACATTTAGAGAAAAAGAGCCTTCTGTTTGTGGGACTTGACTAAATTTGGAATTACCCTAAAATCCACAGCAGCCTTAAAGGATCAGCTGAGGTAAAGAGTTTAGCACAACAAAGAAGTTACAAAATGACACACTGACCCTTATGAAATCAATTTCAGGGTCATAAGTAAACTTCTGCACCGCATTCAATGTGCAAAAGCTTGTTCTCATATATTTTCTAAAAGAAAGTATCTAACAAACATAACTGAGGGTAATTCAACACATACTCACCACAAAGCAGTGGTGGAGACATAGTGGACAAACTCTGTGAACGGATGAGGGTCTGAGGACGCACCGCAACATCGACACACGAACTGCAAAACAAAAGCTGTGTCATCACTACACTTCACTGCAAATTGAGCTGTGCCACCGCGATGTGATATTCAAAGATTTCTAGGTAGCTTTATGCTTATTTTAGTTACCTGCTCGTAGAGCATCATTGCAAACTTCTGGTGAGTGATGCAGGATTTGGAGGAGCAGGCGTCAGTCGCTGCGTCTGAAACTATGTGCAAATGAATTCGCTCCAGGATGTTCTCCTAGCATGGGTGAATAAGAACAGCAACAATGTCAGTTTCTCCAAATAAACATGAGTATGAGTCTAATATTGGCAATAAAGTTTTGAAGAAATCATGTTAAAAGGTTAAAACTAACCCAATCCAGCAATTCAACATATACTTTTTTTATTTATCCAACATTTGCTATCAGGAGAGCCACATCATTAAAAAACAAACAAATGTGGTAAATAAAAATGAAAAGCATAGAAACTTCATACAAAACACTCTGCAGCATCATCCATCAGACCAAGCTGAAAGCGCTGCTCATCCTTAAAGGTTTCAGCCAGAGCGTTGCGCAGGCTGTCAGAAGGGAGCACACGCTCTCTGCTCTGCTGAAACTGGCTGAAAATACTCTGGAAAAAAAAAAAAAGCTTTGCGTCAAGTTTTATAAACACCACAAATTTTTGAAAGAATGATTAAGACAGTTTAAGATCAACTTTTTTTCTTTTTGACAGCGTGGTTTACCTTTAATGCGCAAAAAATGCAGCCGTCGCCGAGACAAAAGTGACCTGAGAGCTGCCTCAGACTTCTCCTGAAAATGTCCAACTGCCAGAGCACCTTTTAAAAGGAATAAAATGCACATTTGACAATACCTAAAAACAAAATATTTTACAATTTGGTACCAAATAAGAAGAGAATGCTTTTTTTAAAAAGAAGAATCAAACTGAAAACTGACTGAAAAGTTGCAGTGATGATATTTCAGACTTGTGTTTTGATACATTGATCAGTTTCAATGTTTTGACTCTTTGGTCGGGTACGCTGTTTTCCAAATGTTACATACTGCAAGTTTTGGATGTTGTGCTGTCAGCTGTCATGGCTGATAGAGCTGAAGCTCAGCTGATTCTGGTCACTGATCAATTGATGAATGCATCCCTGCTTCTGTGTAATGTTTGCTAACACAGCAGGACTCACTGAACTCCAGCACTCAGCACTGCAGCTTTCTTAGTGTGACTAATTTTCAGCTGAATGTTTTAAAAAGTAGAGTCCTCCTATTCCCTCTTTTTTACTTAACACAACCAAAACTTTGTCATTACAAAGTACTTTTACTTTGATAGTTAGTTTTGAATCATCCTCAGACAAAGACAGCATGCACGAGTGGCTCAACTTTGAAAGACGTGGAAGCTGAAATGAATGAAAAGGATTTTATGTTTTGAATGGAGTGGTCACCTGAACAGCGCTGTTGAGGAAGCAGCTGTTCTGCCCAGGCTCGTTCAGCAGACCTTTTGTAAGAGCGAGTGAAAGCATGCTTCCAGGCTGGTAGGATTTCTTCAAGCCTCCTCCGGGTTTCTTAAACATCTTCACCCATGCCATGGAGTTAAAGCCTGCAGCTATAATAGAAACAAAGGGCAAAGTCTCCGTCTGTGCTTCTGATCAAGCAGGTCTCTTTAAAGTCCCAATCTGATCATCTATTGATTTACTTTCTAAAGTGTTCCCAATGGTCTTTTAATGATGTTTTTAACCAAAAATTTCAAAACCTTTCCCAGAACATAGTTTCTACAAAGTTCTAGTTTTATTTCATTAGAAATTTGCCTCTGAGTTGTGGGCGGGACTGATGACGAAGAGTAAGCCTGCCTCCACATCCCATCATCAGCTTGTTTACACGCTGTTAGCCTACAGCCCCTCACACCCCAACCCAACATTACGGCTGCAACAAAAATGGCGAGCAATATTGGAGCTTTCCAGCCGTACAGTTTTGAGCCAAATGCCAGCTCAGACGAGGAAAACAGACAAACATGGATCTGGTTTTCTTCAAGTGGATGGATCAGAATGGAGCAGAGCAGGGAGCTTGTGGCCTGCCTTGGCAGCTTCTACGTCTCAAGCTTTTTCAAACTTGATTTTTCTGTCTCCTCCTGATTCACAATGATATGAATAAAAAAAAATACTTTAGAAAAATTAATTACTTTTTATAAGGTTGTCCATCATCAGAAAAATGCTACAAGAACATAGTAGAAACACCTCAAACACAATTTTAATCAAAGTGAGTGTTTAAAAACTAAACAATGAGCTAGTTGGTAATTGAAATCTCAATGTTGTTAACTTTGATGCTTAACAGTAATGTATGTACTCATTTGAAAACACACTAATTGTGTGACTTTCATACCTTCTCCAGAGTTGGAGGGAGACTTGCTGCAGCTGGATGTGCTGGGACATGGGAGCTGGTGCACTGGCCTGGCCATGGGCTCCATCCATCTCATCCCCACACACCTTCACGGTCTCCGAGAAGCATCGCCAGAGTCATCCAATGGGAAGCCTGGAAATGTGTTTTTGAACATTTACTGGAAGCTGTGAAGGAAGGAGAAAAGGAAAGGAAAGGATGAGGCAAATGAGTAGCCACATCTATCTATCCATCCATCCATTTTCTTAACCCTCTTTATCCCTTTTAGAGATATGGAGTCGCAGGCTGTCTGTTGGACAAAGTTGGGATACATCCTGAACAGGTCACCAGTCAGTTGCAGGACATAAAACCACTCCCACGTTCACACACAGGGACATCTTAGAATAACCAGTTAACCAATGAAGCATGCTTTTAGACTGTGTGAGGATGACAGTGTGCCCGGAGAAAACCCATGCATGCACAGGAAGAAGTTATAAACTCCAGACAGAAAGGACCCAGCTGGGATTTGAACCAGGGCCTTCTCGCTGTGGGGCGAGAGCTTCCTGCAGCTATTGTAAAATGTTTAAACTTCCACTAAAAAAATCCAATATTGTTTTCTCAACATAACAGAATCAGCTTAAACGTGTGACTTTTATGAGCATTGACTTTATTTTAGAAATAATAAAGAACCTAATTGTTCAAGTGGTAAATCAAGAAACCATTAAAAAGCTGCCATCAAAGACACTGGTTAAATAAAAGATCTTTTTCTAATGCATAGGTTTCACATTTGAATATTTTTTAAAAGCTGATTTCAGTTTTGATTGAGTTAAAGTTTTTCCCGAAAAAAATATCATGTTTATTTCTATATATGCCTATTTTTTTTTTACTTTATTAACAGAAAAGGTACAAAAAAAAAAGAAAGGAAGAAAAACCATATCAGGTGGAATTGTAATCACATTTTACTAGTGTTAACTTTAGGGTAACAGCTTCTGGAAATAGTCGAAATATTCAATATATTTCATTTAAAAAAAAATGCTGTGCCTGAAATTAGGCCTATAATTCGAAAATGTGTAAAAAGAATGAAAATATGTATAACATAAAATGTATTACTGCCTAATTTATACCAAAAAATGTTCCCATTTAGGGTGAAATCGTCATCGACTTGATGGATAAAGTTGGCCAGCTCTTTGCATTTTTCTAAAATACTAACAGCTCCAAAACAGATGAGTGACCGTTTCAGAGTGAGATTTATAGACTATTTAGGCCTATGAGGTTTACCATGAGCTGGCAGTTTGTCGTCATGTTGTGTTAGAGGGCGTGCATCCTTTTCCAAAGCTGCATGGGTTTGTGGAGCAGCTTCTTCTTTTTTTTTTTAAAGCTCCATTTCCCGCCGTCAGCGGGCATGCAGACGGCGGTGGAACCGCCTCACGGCTCGCTCCATCTTCACACGCACACACACAAAAATGAAAACATGCTGCAACTTGCATCCATAATTGGAGAAAACGCGCGCCCTGCACGCGCTCACCTGTGACGGCGGCAGGTACCTCTCTCCTCCGACCGAGCTGTCAGCGCTCAAATGCCCCAGACTTCCTCCTGCATCCCGCAAACACACCGAACAACTGCAGAGATGCTCCTCCTGGCGCATGCGGCGCTCTATCTGCGCTGCATCCTCCGACCACGCAGCCGCGGCAGGCAGCAAGCTCAGCGGGGAGCCGCGCAGAGCGGCCAGGATCGTGTTGTTTTGGAGGAAATCTCTCCCATATTCCGCACGCACGGGGTCGATGATGGCCTGGACCGGAATGTCCGACTCGGATTAGTGATGTTCTCAGACCTGAGAGGTCAAACTCCGCCCCTAGTGTTTTCTAAAGTGCACTGCTGATGTATTGTGCTCTTCAGTCCCTGCTTGGCAAATTGTGTGCTGGCGGAAGGTCAGACTTCCAAGTTGTCATGATGATGATGGGAGAAGGCATCACATGATCACAGTGGTTTCATAATCATGCAGCAGTGTGGGGACTAACCCTTTCCTGTTTTCCTTTTCGTTTTTCTCTGTAAAGGCAAAAAACAAATAAACAAAAAAAGCCCCACAAGCCTTTTACCCAGTATGATGTTCTTAAAGCTGTAGAATGTAGCCTATATATGCATGAGCAATCATGACAACCTTGAAGTTTGCTCTCCGTTTTCTCCTTTGTCCTCAGTTTGTAGAGAGTTGCAAATACAATAATTTAAAAAATGTGGGAGAATTTCGTGCTGCAGTCAACAGAAAAGTGAAAAAAATTAGGGCAGATGGAGGGCCGTGCAGGGGAAAGGCTGCAGAGCTTAGCAGGTTGGAAGTGAAGACAGAAGGAGTAAAATGGGCTGAGGCAGTCTGCAGTCAGCACAACTGACACCATTCTTTTTGTCTTTATATATTTTAGAGTTTGCAAGTTTGTGGCAATGATCAGTTTTCGCTTCATCACAGTGAGACATATGTTTTAAAGTCTTTTTAAACTGATTTTTTTCTGACTTGCTTAATCGCGAAAAATAATAAAAACTAACTTAAAATTAGCAAAACATACAAGCGGATTGCAGGGGAGAATTAGGCCGAGACTCTTTTAGTCCTAAATCTGCACAGGAGAATCTTTTTTTTCTGAATACAAACATTTTTGGACTGAGACTGTCAAGGAAAAAGTCGTGGTGATATAAACAACAAGACTTGGAGGAATTATTGTTTAAGATTTCTTCGAATGTTTTTGGCACATTTGAACTATTTTCATGCGAGCTGTCAAACACCTGAGTGCTGATGCTCTTCACGTTATTTTTGGAGATATGGTGGCTTTTTGGTTTTTTTTTTTTAGTTCTCCGTAGAGCATCGAGCTTTCCTGCTTGTAGCTGTCAAACTTTGAGTATTTTCACCACTACCAGGGATGTTCAGCTTTTAGTAAAAAAAAAAAGACAATAGCAATTACCTTTGAATTCCTATGTTCTTCATGTACGATAAATAAAAATGTTTTATTCTTTATTTACAATAAATGTTCATCCCTCATTATTTAAATTTACAGTTTTCTATTTTTTCCAAGTGATGAGGGAGTTACAAGTCACATTGTCCAGTTTTTTTTTACATCTTACATCAACAGACATAACAGCAACAGGACAGATATGCTGCTTTTTCACATTATTTTTAACACTGGAAATAACTCAAAAGCGCGGGTTTCTTTTTTTTTTTTTGTCATTGCTTAATCCAAACACTACAGGCTGCAGTATGTTTTGCTCAATCCAGATGATCTACAGATCGTCAGATTCTGGAACGCTAGTGGGCTCCAGGGTAATAGTTGGGATGATCAGATGTGCGCCTTCGGATATCCATCCCTGGGCTGTCCGGTTAAAGGTGGGCCTCTTCATCCTCGGCTCGTTCAACTCTGGGAATCGTGGTGGGTTCAGGTCCACCTCGGGGAGCTTGAAAGTGATTCCTCTTGGAGCTTTGTCAAAGCCACCGTAAGGGGTTGCAACCCTGAAATTCAGATAGCAATATTTAAAAATAAAAATCATTTTTTGCAATTTCTCAAGTCTTTAGTATTTTCCTAACCGGTTGAAGCATCTGAACTGGGGAAGCTCTGATTGTGGGTTTGCTTCTGGCATTTTGAGTTTGATGGTTTCAGCGAGGTCAGGGTCACTGAGGATGGCCTCCTCCCATGGCGTGTGATAGGTCTTGTGCATACCTGTGCTTTCTGATTTCTCTTCGCTCATATCTGTCGATTGGAAACAGCAAACAGGGATTATACTGACAGGAAATCACACTGCTGTGGATTGTTCTAATATCACAGAGCGATCTGAAGGTCTGGTTTGCTATTTGGGGCTTGTTGTGAATGCAGAGCAGTTTTTCTTTTCCTGTAGATGGGATTAAGAATAGATACTGTGCTTTGAAAACACTTAACACTGACAGACCGAGTTGTCCATCATGATCTGAGGACCTAAAATAGCTCATTTGAAGTGTGTGCTCATCCTGAAATGTGTTGAGACTGACTGATGCACTACGTTAGAATGAGTGCACAGCTCTGTTCAGAAATGATTAGACAAAAGGGTTTTAATCTGCCCAATTTCTGTAATAAATCATAACATACATTGGGACAGTATTGGAAAAAGCTGTTCAAACTGTATGATACAAGTGGACAAGGTTCTTGTTACATAACAAAAAGCTTTTTTTTAATGTTCCATAATATCTTGAGCTTAAAACAGGAGCTTAATTATGTCATGAATTTAACTATGACACGCAATTACTAAATATTTACCTGAAGCAGGATGTTTTGCTTTTTGGTCACCCTGAGCAGATGGATCCACCATAAATTGTACATTGTTTTGATTTAGAATATCATTCTGTAAAGACAAGAAAACATGTATACTTTAAAGTATTGGTTACTACGCCAACATCAAAGTGTGGCACTGTTATCTATGCACTTGAATGCATAGGCATGCATCGTCACTACACATCAAGTTATGGTCAACAAAGTGCCAGAGCAGCTTCTATCTTCAGTGTGTTGGAGTACTTTTTTTCTAAGAGCGTAGTTACTTATACGTTTAGTTAATAAAAACAGCTAAGACGTTTCTACTGACAACAGTAAGAAGTCTGCCAGAAAACCCTTGAGAGGATCAGTCAATATGGTGCGGGAGAGAGTTAACATGCAGTCATTCAAACACATGAATGATGAACATTCAAAAAAGCTGACTCACATTCAGCAGCGTGTTTGCTTCATTTTGAATACTTTCAAAAGTGTATTTCTCTGATCTCCTCTGCCGCATTTTGAACAGGCGAGAACCTCTGTTGGAAAGCAGTGATAGCTCCTCCAGCATGATGTCTTTTGGAGTGCTGAGCTTCTTTCCCAGATCCATGACGCCTCCTGACAGGAAACAAGACTCAATAAAAGTATAAATAAGAACAGAAACCAGCCAAAGTGAAGCTACATTTAGGGTAAAAATGAACAGAAGTAAAAGTTTCAGGCGTTTAAAAGACAACTCCAAATTTCAACCCCTCAAAATAATTTCCATCTCATCAGGAGGCCTTTCTTCTAAGGCTGATATTGTATCTGAATCAGGTCACGTGTTGTTTTGGAATACAGTTTTGGAACCCCACATAGAGGAAAAACGAGGAGCCATAAAGAATTGGAGATACTGAAAAACATGACATATATATTTCAAGTTTTGCCTCATTGGTGCCTCAAACAGGAAGCTGCCTTGAAATGTGCAACCCCCTCCTAGAAAGGCTTCTATTCCCATCAGGAATCATATCTATTCAGTTTAGACAAACTGTTATCTAATTCCATTAAGGTATACAAAGGATAATAAAAAAATTAATAAATGAGTTATGACATGAAAGCAAAATTGCATTTTTTTAATTTCAGCTTTTCTAAAGTATTCCATAAGTTTGAGGTTCATATGTTGGAAACGTGCAGTCTTCGGTGTAAACGAGAGGAGCATGAAAGCACAGGCTGGTGTTGCAGTGATTTTTATGGGTCTGGACCATTGACTGTATTTAAGAACTGGGCGTCATCATTAGTAAAGGGTTTACTTCCAGCTGCAACCAAATGACATTAATTCAATTACCTTTGTGTGTGTGTGTGTGTGTGTGTGTGTTTCGGGCATTGACATGTTGGAGCCAGATGATGTCAGTAACCAGTGATTTGTCCGAGTCAGGAAAACCACTCCCACCAATCAGGAGTGAGCCTGCTGGAAGTCCACACACACCTACCATTTGAAAGCAGGATTCACGAAATATCACGTCTGTCAGACCACATACGTTTACTGAGGCATTTGAATGGACAATTTATAACTTAAATAACCTGCAATAAAAAAATACTATCACAAATATATATATAAATATATATTAGCAATAACATATTAAAAAGGTTGCAGAGCAAGAATGATTATTCTGACAAATAGAATTACTGAGTAACAGATAGAATAATAGAAGCCAATGGAATTTTGGCTTCTCGGAGCCAGTGAGTGTTTCCTATTTGGAACACCAGAGAGTAGGGGGTCACTCAGTCCAGTTCTCATACACAGTCACTGGTCTGGACCGCCTCTCTGCTGAAGTTCTGGAAGCACCCCTGGAAGGAATGTGATCTATAACTGCTTCCGCATGTTCTCTGGCAACATGAAAGCTGGAAGTTTAGACTTTAACAGCTCTAAGCTGATATGCACATATACTGTACATAATGAAATTCATATGCAATTATATCAGATTAATTCGCTTAGGAGACATTAGACAATATTAAATGTGTGACTAACTTTACTTTTTTTGTTTTGTCTACAGTACACCCTGTCATGGAAATGAGTTATCACAGAACACATTTGGTCCTTGGTACAAATTGTTTCCTCATACACATTCATTGAGAGTGTGCACAACAGCTGTCACGGACCTTCACGCAAACAGCTTTGCATGTGGCCACCTCAAACACCCCCCCGCCTGACGGACATTTACACTCATCCAGAAAAAGAAACAAAGGATTAACCAGCTCAAGAAGTAAACATCATATTTATTTATGGCAGCCGCAAGAGAGCAGCCCCAGATTTCAGAAGTCAGATCAGTATGGAGATTCTTCAGCTTTTTTATCAGATGAGGCCGAACACTGCCGGGACAGTGGACTTCTCCTAAAATAGCAGCTGCATGCCTCCACCTTTCTCCAGCTGCTGCCGTACATAGTAATGACATTGTTTCTTTGGAGAGGTAACAACACTGGGAGATGACCATAAACATACGGTAAACAAAGAACATAGTTGCTCTTTGTGAGTCATGTGGAGATGCTTGACCTGATGTGACCATGAAAGTGGACCGGTTACCAACGGAGACGGAAAGAAAACACACTTGACTTTATCATGGCATCCCTGCTGCTCGCTCTTGTGCATCTTCAAACAGTATTGAAATTCATCTAAAATGTCAGTATGTGTCATTTTTACAAATATCTGCTGCATGTGTAATGATTGCAGTTGGTTGCATGATCCACAGAGCTCTGTTGTACTTGCATTTTGGGGAGTTAAGGTCATATTAGTCACATTTTGTTTAAAGAGTATAAAATGGTGAATGAAATAAGTATCCACCTGAAATGCTCCAGCCCAGCAATCATTTTTTCAATGTGTTATCAAATCTTGAATCTCACTTGTGTTGGCTTTTTAATAATTGTACTGTCTTTTAAAAAGTTTAACGACACATCTCTAAAGATTTAAATACGTTCTTATGCAGTGAAGAACAGGCAAAGTGTTACAATGTTTTATTAAAGCTTATTTTCATGTTTTTACAGAAAAAAACCCAATTGTTTTAAGTTGCAGGATTTTTGTTAGTAGACAAAAAGTGCACAGTTTTTTTCATACCTGTGACGGTGTCCCTGTATCCTTGAAAGGAAGCTCAGGGGTCAACACACAATAAAGTGGTGAGATCTTTCCTGATCTTCACAGTCCCGGACACTAAAGCTAAACTGCGAGCGTCTCTGCCTCTGTTGTGAGCGGAATGCACGCTTACATCAATAGGCTAAATTTAACTTGCCAAACACTCAGAACCACTCACAGGCACCAGGGAGCAAGGGTAGAGAGTAGAGGGGACCATGAGCAGCACATGCAATAATCTGCAGCAGCATTCTCAGGGGTGAGGATGTCCCTGCTGAGAAATATTATTTTCCTCCATCTGAATTCTTACATTCCTTTTCCTTGAGGGGGAAATAATGTAAAAGAAAATCTCTCTTTTTCTAATTTCACCTCACTTTTAATATTATAGTTTCATATTTTATTATTACTATATACAACATTAATTATATTGTATTTAAAAGAGAAAACATATACATATTAGTCCATTCCTTTTTTGTGTTGGACATTTTTTTTATTTGACCTTGGTTTAATTGTTTCAAATGAGATCCCATGGTTTTCATTTCCCCAAAAAACAAAATTTTTTAGGAAATTTTAAGGTCTGACTGGGTTAAAGAAATTATTTTTTATATGGTTTTAAACTCTATATAATGTAGAAAGTCAAAATGTAAAACCATTGATTAGCTATGAACAAAAGACTCAAATCAAAAACCTCAAAATAGGAATAAATGAGACATGCAATACAATTTTATTTGTGAACAAAACATAAATTTAGTGAACAAAAAAGCTCAGATTGGAATTTTACTCATTTAAGCATTACTTTGTAATCACACAATGTGAGTGAACTCATAAGTGAACACCTTTGTTTCTTTCAACTGAAGTGCATACCTGTTGATAGGGAAACAGTTTTGTGTTCAGTCATTAAAGTCAGTGTGAAGTAGTACGTGTGCATTTTTGAACAGACTTTACAATGCAGCAAAAAATGAACATTTTGTATGGCAGTCAAACAGAAGAGTTGATTTTGAAGTGAAATGTTCCTTTTACATATAATCTGAAAAAAACAAAAAAATGCCTTTACCTAAAGCCCAGCCGATTTTCCAGTAGGTATATAGGCTCACCAGCCAGTTTATTAGGTACATTAGGTAGCTAGTACTGGGTTGTACCCCCATTTTAAACTGCCTTAAGGCTTGGTAGCATAGATTCAACAAGTTACTGGAAACATTCCTCTGGGAGTTTAGCCCATATTGACATGATAATATCACATAGTTGCTGCAGATTTGTCAGCTGAACACCCATTATGCCGATCACACGGTTCCACCACATCTCAAAAGTGCTCTATTGTGTTGAGATCTGGTGACTGTGGAGGCCATTTGAGTGTGCCAAGAAAATATCCCCCAGATCATGACACCACCACCACCGAGCTTAAACATTGATGCATGGCAGGATGGATCCATGCTTTCATGTTGTTGATGCCAAATTCTAATCCTAAGGTGCTCAATAAATAAATAAATGAAATGAATGAAACATCTGAATGTTTCAGCAGAAATGGAGACTCATCAGATCTGGCAACGTTTCTTCAATCTTCTGTTGTAAAATTTTGGTGATATTGTGTGAATTGTAGCCTCGGTTTCCTGTTCTTAGCTGACAGAAGTGGTACCGGTGTGTTCTTCTGCTGCTGTAGCCCATCAGCCTCAAGGTTGGAATGTTGCACGTTCAGAGATGCTCTTCTGCAGACCTCGGTTGTAACCGGTAGTTATTTTAGTAACTTTTGTCTTTTTATCAGCTGGAATCAGTCTGGCCATTCTCCTCTGACCTCTGGCTTCAACAAGGCATTTCTGCACACAGAACTGCAGCTCATATTTTCTCTTTTTTGGACCATTCTCTGTAAACCCTAGAGATGGGAATACTCAGACCAACCTGTCTGCTTCCAACAACTATGCCACTTTCAAAGTCACTAAAATCTCATTTCTACCCCATTCGGATGCTCGGTTTAAACTGCAACAGATCATCTTGACCATGTCTATATGCCTGAATCCACTGAGCTGCTGCCATGTGATTGGCTGATTAGAAATCTGTGTTAATGAGCAGTTAGACAGGTGTACCTATAAGTGGCAAGTGAGTGGAGTGAGGGAGTGTACATAGCATAGAATATGATTAAAGTACAATTTTAAACATTAAAAGAACAGTAACATGCTGATACATCTTTCCAATCTCCACTCATTTTCACTCAACATTTCTCAAACTGAAACTCTTTTCTGAGATACTTCCACTATAGCACAAAAACTACAAATATGGCTGAAATATATTTAATAGCCTTTAGATGCTGTACTGATTTGTAGACCAGATATTTTTCTTTTCTCTTCTGCTCTAGTTGCTGTTTACTTTTATTTTTCCTTTCTCACTGTAAGTTACTGTGTCCTTCAAGTTAACAGTTTAGATCTTGACCAGAGTCCCATCTGCCACCATTTATCAAGGTTTAACCACAGCTTCTTGTCATTCTTTCTTTTGCCTGACCTTTTCATTCCTTGAAGTATTATCATTACTATAAATATACATCTATCTTTATCTGGTGTATGCTAGACTTAATCTCCATGGCATTAGTTTGATCACTCTCTGCTCTATAAAAAGGAGATTACTTTGTTGGACTTGAGCCTTTCCTTCTGTATTCCGAGCCAGCCCAGCTGAAAAACCTCAGAGGCTGGGCAGGTCTGAACGGAGGCCCGTACATGGCCGGTTTCTCCGGTGAGAAGGACCAGCTCATGGACAGAGGTTGAAAAGCCGGAGCAGAGTGATGACAACGACTGACAGCTGCAGAGTCAAGAGACACTCTGCGCTTCCATTCTTCTGGAGGCTCGAGCAGAGACCTGCGGTGAGCTGCTTTTACGACATTACAGGCAGTGGATGATGGAAGACCAATGAAGACTGTGCCGGTTGGGCTTTTGGACGCTGCTTCCCACGGAGTCGGTGGCTTGGGGACATTTTCTTGAAAGGACGTTTGCCTTGTTGGTAAGAAAGATGGCTGAACTCCAGGTGACAGAAGTGAGGAGACAGGAGCTGAGTTGAGTCGCTGAGACAGGCTCAGAGAACGGCTCCTCCCAAAACCCTAAAAGAAATCATGTGTTATCAAACTTATTCAGCAGAAACTTCACAGCCTTTGCTGCCATCCTCTGGATTTATAGAGGTTCATTTTTAAACCTACATTAGTTTCAAGAGAAGGAAATAATAACAATTAAGTCAGAATAAATCATCATCATTCCATGTTTACGTGAAACAAAGGAAGAAATAGTTTTCATTTGAAATTCCCTTTTTTATGACTTAATTACAAATTTTCTTAAACAATTTTAGGTAAAAAAAAATGTCAGAGGTATCTTTTGTTTATTTATTCTTTTGAACTTATCAGTATACAATTAATGCATACTCTTATTCTGTAGAGTGAATGCCTCAAAAGCTTTTTCAAGCTCCTTTTCATCCAAACGCTGTGTAAAACTAAACAATGTCACACTATTAACGGAAAAGTGTTCATCTTTTTTTATAATATATTTGTAATATTTGCTTTAAGCTGAAATATCTTTTTAAATTAATTAAGAGATATGAGTTTTATTTCAACAGTTAAGAACAGTCTAGATATTTGGAAGATTGTAGTTTACATCTATTTTCCTATCAAGATGTAATTAAGATATATTGTATTTTTTTTTAGATATCAAAAAGATAACAAATGAAACATGTAACCAGGTATGACTTAGAAACTTAAAAAAATACACAGAATTGCCAGTGTCTGGGTAGTTGGGTTATTCTAAGCAAAACATTTTGATTAAAACTACAAACATACCTGTATGCTATCACAGAAATGTATTTAAATAAATGTTCAGACACAGTACCTTACTTTTAAAGTATTTAATCAAATTTTAATTTATGAAATTGAGTTAAAGATAGGAAAATCATCATAATTGTATAATTAACTCTGTTTTTTATGTAGTATTTTAAATTCAACTCAGGCAAAAATTTAACTGCTGTAACATTTTTAATGTTTTCTATCCCTGAGGTTCCCTGAAAGTTTTGTGCCAAGTAAAAGTAGGAAACCCATTGTCTGGTAGCGGTTTTTGTGTGTGTTTTCTTTAGAAGCAAAGTTTCCTTCAGAATGGATTTCCCTACTTGGCAAACATAGACATCACCCAGGAATAAAATGCCAAGAACGCAGCTTTTTAAAACAGTTTCTGATGGAAAGGCTGTGGAGCAGGCAGACACAGGTGCACTCAGAAGCTGAAGAGCTACATTCTTACTGATTGACAGTGGTTTAAAACGAGTGTGCTCTTCATGAAGGTGACAGAAACATAGTTGGTGAAGAATAAGCCATTCAGTGTAGGAAAAAGAAGAAAATAGAAATCAAACATAAGACAAACAACCAAAGGAGGAAAAGGAAGTTTAATAGTACGACTATGCTCATTAGAAGAAGTGCAATTAATGGAAATACAGACAAACAGACGTGCTGCTTTTCTTTTCTCTGTGCATAATGAGTCAGGGATCGATCCTTTACATTTTTGCTTTACAGGTAGTTGCAGATTGCCTGATTACTTTTCTGACAGCTGGAAACTGGCTCTAGCAGGTGATTGCAAAAATACATTCTCACAGGGAAAAATAAAGGAATACATTTAAAGTCATGAGGGTTTCTAACTACAGCAGTGAAACATTTACGGTTGTGACACAATCAAAGACCGGAATGAGACTGAAGGAATCTCCCGTTGTGTGCACACAAATTAAATGTGAAGACAGGTTAACTCCAAACACAACGGATTCCTAAAGGAGATTCTTAAAGAGGCGAAATATTGTTTTCTCTTATGCAAAAATGTATCTTTTCAACTGTTTTTGATTGTTATTAAGTGATGTTGTTTGGGCAGTTCAATAATTTCTGATGCGACATAAAAATAGAGCTGATATAGAGCAGAGTGAGCAGCCTCTGTGCACACAGCAATGGAAAAGTAATGGCCCTTTCTAACAACCTTAGCATGACTTTTCCTCACTTTTCTTGCTTTTCGTGATGCACACATTTTCAGGGAATTTTGAAAAAGTTCAAAGTCATCATTTGTGCTATTGAAACAATTTAAACATTTACTTGGAATTATTGCACTCGAATTTGACACAAAAAATCCCTTTTTGTCACAATATTAATTAAACGGAAGTATTTTTTTTAACCCATGGGTTTGTTGCAAAGTTTGTGTGGTTCATTTTGGATCAAATGTAGATTTAGTGCAAAACTCTAAACATTTCAACCTGTTAAGACGTAGAAGAAGTCACAGAGTTGGAGGTATAATGAACCAAGTGGTTTCTCAGACTTTACCAGATCAGCACAATGTTCCGTATCAGATCGAATGAAGCATAGCAACAGGCTTCCACTGCTTGCCTGTCACCACTGGTTTCTTTGCAGAAAACTTTGGCCGAGGAGCCATTTGACGTGCGCCTCTAGCAATAAGAGATGCAGGAGAGAAAGCTGAAGCTATGCTGTCACCAAGGGACGAGTGCTGAGATGATGTGCTTGCAAATCGGGCTCTTGGTGCTTGCTGGCTGCTTACGTGATGGGCAGTGGTTGTGAGCGTTTTATCCAAATGCTTGTCAGCCTCAACCAGCTCAGCTGATCTTGTGTTTTTGGCAGAGAAAATTCTGAGACTTACCGATTCAGAGGACTTAGCCGGAGTCTCTGCTTTGCTTTGAGCAGAAAGCTCTGGGGTTTTATAGGAAGAATGAAGGGAGGCTGATCTTTGTTTGCGGCTTTTGGCGACTTCAAACTTTGATGCAGGAGTTGGTTTAGGGCTAGGGGCTTTTTCAGGGACCGCATCATACTTGAATAGTGACGAGTCCAACTGGTACGGCTGGTGTTTCATAATATCTAAGGCGTTGAGCTGCTTGGGGGATGATTTAGGTTTCTCTTTGGACTTTACTTCTGTGCTTGTGGGAGAGGTCTTCTTGGCTGTTGATGGAGGGTAAAATGGGGAAAGCAGAGGATTATATGACAGTGGAGGTGGGGCTCGGATATTAGATGAATATCTCCAAGAGTTAGGGAGGGACTGGGTTGGTGAGTGGGGTCTGGTTTGGTGAGCTTGCACAGTGTCTGAGTCCACAACAAACTTCTCCATACGAGACTGTCTTTTGGCAAACAATTGTGCGCCCTTTCCTGCCATGGCTGCACCTCCAGTAGACTGACTGACACCTTTGCTGGAGGTTTGGACCTTTGAAGAAACTTGGGAGGCTTTTGCTACATGAACGTATGACTTTTCTGATGGTGAAGAAAAAGAAGCAACTAAATTTGGAGCGCTATCTGACTTACTGATTGAGGGTGAATAGGGACTGTAAGAAGGACTGCTGGCCTGCATACTCACAGATGAATGAGGTGGCTGATGACTCCAGCTATTTGTGGTTGGCTGGAGATGAAGTTTAGGAGAGGAGCTGACTGAAACCCAGGCATTGGCAGGTGTTTGAAGCGTGACCTTTTGATCTGATGGCCAACTGCTTGTCATCTGTTGAGGCTGGATCCAGCCATCCTGGCTGTGAGCCCCCACAGGACTGCGAGACAGTTGCGAGATCGGACTCCTTGAAAGAACATGTAGTTCACTGGAAGGACTCTTTGTCATCCAGGGTGGGGAGGCTGGATTGATTGTTGGTTTTGGGGCAACAGGAGGTGGATTTTTGAGCTTAATTGTTCTGGGTTGCATGAAGTTACATGCTTCAGCACCCAAACTAAAACAGTCTTCCTCTGGTTCAATGTAGGACCTCCTCTCTCCTTTGTTTTGGCGCTCAGATGCTTGTGCAGATGCTGGTGGCTGCTTGTTTGCAGATTTCCTTTTGGAGTCTGGAAGAATGCCCGTCTTTATTGCTGGCACAGATATACGCTCATCTCTTGAGGCAATGATGTCTCCAGTTGGAGACCACACTTTTGGGTTGTTGTTGGGCAGTTCGGACACTTTGAATTTTGTTTCATCCTTCATTGGGGCTTGAAGGGTTTCCTCAGCTAAATCTAAGCCAGCTTGAAACCCTGGGAAAGGTCTTGCAGTTCTGTTTGGCACCAAAGGTTTTGGCATGTTGGACAGGTTGTTTGTCTGTTGAGCATCTTGGTTGTGCTCCAAATGCTTCTTTGGATTCACACCAGTGTATTTGGTCACTTCGGCATACACTTCCTTTCTGTCGTTAATATTCTGCTCCTCCAGTCTTTGCGGTTCTTTGGTAGCACCCTTCAACGTTTCTTTTTTTCTCAGTTCTTCTTGCTCTAATACAAATTCATCAATCCGTTTGCGCCTTTGAACAAACATCAAAACACCTTTTCCTCTCGTCTCTGGTAGTGCATCCATTTCTTTAACTCTTCCCCAGCTCACACTTAATCAATGCTGGTAATAGTAATTGGAATATTGTCCGTCAAGCTCAAACACTTGTAGGTCCTAAATTATACCTGGCTGATCTAATTTTGTCAGTTTTCCTTCTACTAGGGCTTCCTCTACTAGTGGGTGAACACCAGTTCCCTAATTCTTAAGTGTGTTTTTCTGGAGTCATGTAGTGTCTTTTGAACAGCAAACCTCCCTCTTTTTCAGTATTTTTGTTAGAACCCAGACAGTTTGTTGGCATTTAGTCTTGATCTCCTTGACATAGTTATTTGTGACTGTCTCTTTTTGTGCCTGAGCCCTGAAACAGAAAAATAGAACAGAGTGGCAATAAATAAACAAACAAATAAATAAACGAGAAATGTGAAAATCAAAATGTAAATACACTATGCTTCAGCAAAACTAGAATTTCAAAAGACTTTTGGGGGATTTTATACTGGGTGTAATTAAAAAAAATCCTCTACTGAAAGAGGCACATTAAAGTGGGCAGCTCACTTTCCGCTGCAGCTGAGAGTTACGATTGGAAAGAGATCAGGTGACGGAGCAGGCTGACACATGCTGGTGTCTGTCAAACTCGCCTGTGCCACTTTCATCATATGGTCATATTTTATTCTTATCCTGCTCCGTCTAAGCCATTGGATGGCCCTCTTAAGTCCACCCCAAATATACTGTGAGATTACAACATGAAAATGGATGACAAAGTTTTTATTTATCTTCTAAACTAAATAATTTGCAGAAATTAAATATTCTATTCCATTTGTTTCTTCCCTGTTCCGGCATGCCTGCATACAAAGTTATCATTGTACTGTCCATTTACAAAATAATACAAAAGAAATCTTAATTATCTTAATCTGATATATAGCATCTGCACAAGTGGCTTTTTTTTATTCTAAAGGAGAGTAGAGGATAGACTCTTACTTGTTTGCCTTGTCCTGTTCCTGTCTGCTCTGTACAGATCTGAACCAGACCCGGGCTTCCACCTCTCTGCCTGCTCAGCACCCTCATCTGAAATTCCAAAGAAGACAGAAGCAGGAGGCGCTTCTTTACTCCCTCCTTCCTCTGAAAGTTCAGCGCTCTCGTTTGAATTTCCTGGGGCATGTTTTGGGGTCGGGGTCACGACCCGGGTCACATCAGCCATGTTGATGGAGAACAAGAGAAACTGGAGGGGCTGCAACAGTTTCTGAAGGTTCAGAATCTGGGGTCTCTAGGCATAAAGACAATAAAATGTGCAAGTTCTGAATACTAGAATTCAGAAGTGGCCACATCTAACTTTTCTATTTTTGCCATAAAGTTGCTGCCTAACTCTTGCCTACATGCAGACTAGTATTTAAATAAGGTTTTTAAACCTGAAAAACATTGAGACCAGATGTTTGCAATGAAGACATGAGTTTCATGCTCGAACCACGAAGCCGGAATGCATCTATTGACCTAAAAGACATTAATGTACTTCTTCAAATTATTCCATTCCCCAATAGGAAGAGCATCTTTGCTCTGGGAGTTTCATTAGGCCTGCAACTGCTGTAAATGGAATGGTATTTAATATCATGGGACAAACAACATTCACGTCCAACAGAATAAGCAAAACATTAGGAGGCTGTTTTCCGGACTTGTGTTTACACAGAGGTTTCTTTTTCTGCACTGTGCCCATCGGTCACTTCATGTTTCACATCTGCCTTTGAAATGCAAATACATATTTAGAATTTCCAGCACTTTTCTTATATTAAAACAAGAACATTTTATTCAATTTTTAGGTAACAGTTTTTTTTTTTTCTGAATTGACAGTTTTTTTTTAAGTTGACAAAATGTGCTGTTTAATTATGCTAAAATGTTGCATGTTATTTTCCTAAAATTGAGTCTTTAAATTAAGAGGAAACTGTTGTTTTCAAGAGAAATCTGTCTATAGCCGACTCTTGAGCACAAAAATATTTCCTGATAGTCACCAAGGGATGGTGCCAAAGCACTACAAAATGAAATCAACTTTCAAGGTAAAATCCTTCAAGCTACTAGCAATAGTAATAAAAGAACATGAAGTATTGTTTTTTTTTTTTTTATTTTATGAAACCATGGCTCTTCACAGATACTTCATGAGAAAATATCATTTAAAAGGCTGGTGAAAAAAATGATAATACAGTAAATACAGATGCGGAATTTCCTCCTGTGCATTCACCAGAATACCAGGTCACAAATATTCTTTATGATGCTGGTTAGAAATGATTACGATTGTGCAAGTAAATGTGTATATAACACAAAGTCAGATTGTGATGCAAGCTAAAAAAAATGATAACAGTAAGGTGGGTTTGAAAAAGCCGCAAATTATAGTTTAACTGCTAATGAACACATTTAAAAACTATAACAGTATTAGTACTATTATTATTAGCTTGTCATATGTTAATACAGTTTTTGTTGAGTCTAGTAAAAATATCATCATTAACCAAAACAATTAAAGGCTATTTTAAGTATAGTTGGCGCTCTATGTTATTAAATGACACATTTAAGCTCTTAAATTGAAATATAATAATAATTGGCAGCAATTTATTTTTAAACTGAAATAAAAAAGGTTTTTGTTGTAATCATAATAAATAATATTACAGTAGTCAATACTGATTGTACTAGTAGTTTTAGTAGTAGTAGTAGAATTAGTAGTGTGGAGACAGTAGTTAAATTATAATAGATATTATGAACAGACATGATTTCTTATTTTCTGCTCTTTTACTTGTTTATCTGCTTCCACACACAAGTAAACGCAAATATTAGCTTTTATTAATTTTGTGAAACATAGTTTTAGTTTTTCTCTTTTGGTTTTCCTGATTGGTTTTATTAGTCATCATATGTGTAATTTTTTTTTTTTATTATTACATTCATTTGTTTTTTTATGTCCATATCAGTACATTTTTATTTAATGCTTTGGCTAAGTAATAAAAAAAAAAACAGCAACAAAAGAAAAAAAACAATAAAATAAATGCACAAATGACATAATATTTTAATAAGAAAAAGAGTGAAAAAGTAATTAGTAATTTTATGCTGATGTTTTTCTGTCATTTTTCTTAATCTGCCTAATTTTAAAAGCTTTTTTCATTGTCTTATTTATTGTATTGCCCTTTGGTCTCTGATGATGTTGTAAAGTGCGACATAAATAAAGTTTGATTCATTCATTTAAATAAAAAATAAATAACGGGAGAAGAACAGAAAACATCTTCGTTTTCTTCCCCTGTAGCTAAATTCTACTCCAACACATGAAACAAGTATATAGGTTAAGTAAAAACACATCAAATATGGTAGTTGTCATGTGAACTTAATTCACAAGCCTCTCTGTGAACAGGTTTGGGTGACGGCCTCTGCTGCTGGTGTCCTCTCTGACCTTTGCTGTTCTGAGCACCGTGTCAACGTCATTTGTTTTGTTTGCAGTCTTGAGGCTTCTCACTGGGATGTCCTTTGCAGGAATAAACATTATCTCCATTGCCCTATAAGGAAGCTAACATTTGTACACTCATCCACATAATTTGTTCTGCTTCACTGAATCTTTTTTCTCAGATATATTGAATGGTAGAGTACCGCACACAGGACCTTCTCTGGCATTATAATTAGTTTGGATTGGACACTTGGAAACTGGCTTTTGTTTGGGATTTCTTATGGCATAAATGAGTGGAGAATAATCCTTCTGGCTGCAACTTCACCCTTAATTTAGCTGTTATGGTCTGGAGGTAGAAAGCTTCGGCTTAACTTTATTATTATCATTATTTTGTCTGTATAACAACTTTGGAATCAATCGCATTTTAATCAAAATTTCTACAATCTCAGACGGCATCCAGAGTCTGCTAAAAACTTGCAATTTTCTCCGGGATTGCTTGGTACGTATATATATTATGTGATTAGGTTGAGTCATAGGTAGATCGTGAGCTTCTTTTTGAGTTTTAAAATACTTCAAAGCTGATTAAAACTGGCAACCTGATAACCAGGCTGTGGCCCGCTTTCACTCAACAACAGCTGGGACAGGCTCCAGCAACCCCGACTCCGAAAGGGACTCATCTGGCTCAAAAAATGGATGGCTATCTTCATTTTTTTTAATTATAACTTTAAATTGTTCATTTATTTGAAAAAATGATTAGATGTTTATGGCAGTTACTGTTTTTTTCCAAATTATTATTATTATTATTATATTATTATTATTATTATTATTATCCAAGACCCTTTTTTCAGTTCAATTGAAAATTACATTTATAATAGTATTTGTACAGAATTACAAGCAATAAACACATTCCGAATCTGAATTTATGGGTGAAAACACAATGGTTTAAACCCAATAACAAACTTTTCATTTGTTAAGACTGCAACAACATTCATTTTATCAGTTATGAAACTGAAATCTTTCTTTTTCAGGCTTAGAGTTGCCTTTACATACTATAGGATAACTCTGAATATTATGGGGTTTGGACTTAACTCTCACTGGACACAATTTATATTTGCATCTCTTAAAGTGCCAATGAAGATCGCAGTTTATTATACAGAACGGTTTTGGCTATACTGCGTTTTTGGCTGGGGATGTCCGTTTCCCCACTAGTCGTCCAATCAGAAGACGCATGGCATCTACTCCCAGAATGCATCTACTGTGCAGTGGCTGTCAGATCAGGTGTGATTGCTTCACCCCTGCCTGAAACATTGACCGCTCAACTACCAGAGTTCATCAAAGACCATGAGAAAATCAGGTAAATGAGAGACAGTTTAAAAGAAAAAAGTTCTGCAATCCAATATTTAATCTACAGTAAAGGATTAGTCTCGGTAACTGAAGCTTTCTGTTAAAGAATAACCCAGGGTTACATTTCTCAGCACATTAGAGCTTGCTTGGTCTCAGGAGAGGATCTATGAGGAAGGAAGAGATTCAATCAAAGATGCACGATGACCTGTTACAAACCCTTTCCGCTTAGCATTGTGAAATACAAAATGCACATTTTATCCTGTTTGTTATTATCCTGGTAAAATCATGACCAAACTCAAAAAATCCTTTGACTAAAAATGTCTCTTTCCTTGGTGAGTAAAAAGTAAAAAATTAGTGATGTGTTTCTGTGTTCCACTTTTTAGTTAGTGTTTGTCCTGTGAAATGAATTGACTTAAATAGAGATAAATATGTTTATGTCTCGTTTTTACTACTGGTGCCTCATTAACGAGATGCTCAAAATTATTTGGAAGCATAATGACGAGTTCTTCCAATCGTTCTGTTAATATTCACATTAAAGTATGGAAATTTATTTTATATTTGTAAATGAGAAGGTTAGAGAAAAGTCTACTCAAATTAAAAAGTAATGGAGAAATCAGAATTTTTTTTCTTTAAATCTAAATTAGTTCAGTTTAGACACAATTAAGATTTTTTTAGACCAAACTTCAGGGACATTTAAAAAACAACTTAACAAACTGCCTTATCCTCTTGACTACCAGCTATGCAAATGTGTCCTTTATAGAGGACATTTATAAACCTGAATATCTCCCAACTACAGGATAGTAATATATTAACTCCTTTTTTTGTATTCTACAAAGGACATTAGAGGCTTCTTAATGATATTAAATGGGAAGGAGTGGGATTCTGGGAATTGTAGTTTTTGGTGGACTAAAACAAATTTGACTGGACATATTTTTTCTCTGTTAGTGCAGAAAATATGCCGGGTGAGCAATTGACGAATTGATGATAAATTCATAAAATCCAAGTGAGGCCTACAAAGTGCACGAGTTAAATGTAAAGTCCCACTTATTACTATTTATTATATTTCTTTTGTTGTGAAATCGTTCCCAGTGGTCTGTTAATTATTATGCAATTGTTAGCCAAACTAAAAAGAGCCTGTGTAGTTTTTTTTAAGATAGATTTTCAGAACAGCAGCAAGAGCTCATTGAAATGTTGCCCATTAGTGGTGGATGGGAGGGACTGTTAGCCAGCCAGGCTAAATAACAAATTACTCAAATATAATTACTTTTTTCAGTAATGGAGTAAAGTCACAAATGACAGTTCAAATTTAGGTAATTAATTATAATTACTGGACTAAAGAAACCCTCGTTACTTTGTCACTTTGGTTTTGTAGGTTCTCGGTTAAATGAAACGAAACATGGATCAATTTAAACAACAGAGTAACTGGCTCATGTGCGCGCAGAGTTGGGGATCGGTCAAAGTACAGACATGCCCTCAAGGTGATTTCCAAACTGGCTCAAAGATGAGACGAAAAGAGATGGTGCAAGAAGTCCTCTCAGGTGAGCGGCAGAGCAGTGTCCAGCCCTGTGCACCTCCACTCATGTGTTGATTACAAATGAAACGCCTCTAAAGCCGGTCTTTGGTGTGAGTGACAAGAGCCACTCTGTCTTACTTTACTTTTCTCTCTAAGCTGCACGTGACTAGTGGTCAATATGAGTTTCCTCTCAATGCGCTCCATGGAGGTAGGGGATGCAAAATTTTGAGCCAGATGGCAGCTCAGATGACATTGTCTGCAAGTGGATGCATCAGAATTGGAGCGGAGAAGAAAGATTTTGGCCTGCCCATTTCAGTCTTCACATCACAAGCCTGAGCTTTTTCAAACCAGTGGTTTTCTTCTGCTCCGGATCTATCATGAGTTGAATGACGAAATACTAAGTAACACAGTTTTAATCTTAAATTATCACAAGAAAAGTGCTACAAAAACATGTTGGAACACCAAAAACACCTTGTTTCTTGGAGTGTGTCTTTAATAAAATAAGGCATCTACAAAGAGTAAACAAATTACATACATTTTATAATAAAAACTGAAAAGTCAGAAAACCAGATACTATTGAATTGAGAATTTTGCTATAATTGTTCTGAAATGATCGCTCAACTGTTATAATTAAAATGCTCAGTAAATGAGATCAATTGATGTACACTATTTCATAAAAAAATCATACATCCATTTTACAATAGTTTAGATAATACACATTTGTATAACAATATTAGCACTTTGTGATTATTATTAAATTTTAACATAGTGGGAAAGGTGTTTAATCTAAAACATTTTGGTCAGTTGAAATATGCAGTTTTGTGATAAAATTGCCTCTGCTTTATTGCATGAGGTGTTTAAGTGAGAATTGGGATTTAGAAGAACAAAGTTTTCAGACCTTACTGGTAAAAACACAGTTTTATCATTTCTTTGTAAATTTGACTGATTCTACTGTTAGGAGTACCTGCTTCACCTTGATTTATCTTGCTCAGGGTGGCTGCAAGCTGTAACATTTTGCAGACAAAATACAAGTTACTCATTGAAAAACAAACTTGTCGGACTCCTGTTATATAGCTGAGTGAGCACTATGATTTTTTCACTTAGCAGCCTCTGAGTGATAGACATTTTGTTGCTTCTTTTATTGTTTTTTTTTGTCATTTTGGGGGCAATTTATCTTTAAAATGAAGTTTGAGAACGTGCTGGCAGAGGTTAATGGCTTTGGGAGGTTTCAAATAAGGACTATCCTTCTTTTGGTGATTCCTCGCATGACTTTGCCTTTTCACTTTCTGCTGAATAACTTCATTGCGGTCATTCCCCCTCACCACTGCGATATCAGCTCTCTGGATGATGGAGACCTTTTTGGGAATTTATCTGAGCAGGAGAAGCTTGTTATTAGTATCCCCACTCAGCAGGATGGGAGTCCACACTCCTGCCAGATGTTTGCAGAGCCACAATATCATCTCATTTTGAACGGCACCAACAGCTCTGACCCACTGAAAATACCATGCAAGAATGGCTGGTGGTATGACAACACCACCTTTAAATCCACTCTGGCCTCACAGGTGAGATCTCTGAAGACATGAAGTTCATATCAGATCAGTATTTTTATTCTTCTGTGTGTACTTTGACTCTAGTGGGATCTGGTTTGTGATCAGAAAAGCATGAACAGAGCTACAGCTACCATCTTTTTCATGGGGGTCATGTTTGGAGCAGCAATATTTGGATATCTCAGTGACAGGTATTTGGTTTTTGATCATTTTTCATATTAACTAAAAATCAATTCTACAAGTATGAAATTTGAATGGTTCATTTACAGCAGGGATAGGCAACCCCAGCCCTCGAGGGCCACAGTGTCTGCATGATTTCCAGAAATCCAAGCCCTACTCATGACTGATTGCCTGGTTCAGGTGTGTCCAGCCAATTAGAACATGCCAGAGCATGGTATGCTTGAAAACATACAGCAATGCGGTCCTCGAGGCCTGGAGTTGCTCATCCCTGTTTACAGTGATAGCAATTAACGCTGCTCAAAATTGTTGAAAATATTCATTGTTAGTTTGCACCCAAAAAAGATGAATTCTCATGTGTTTCATTTTTGCAATCATAACTGCTAAACGATATATATTTCAGTTTAAATAAAAAGAGGAGCAAATTGTCTACAGGTTTATCTCAGTTTAACATTTTAAACTGCTGACACAACTTTTTCTGAGTTACATTTTAATGTAGACATTGCATAACCTGGATGATAATTGATGTTTTTGGTTCATTTTCTACTTTGTCATTTATTTGTTTTTCACTCCACCCAAGCCTTCTAAAAGGGAAAGATCACACTGTCATGGCAAACAGAGTGATGGTCAGTTATTTTATTGTTCTTTATCTGTCATGCCAAACTGCAACACTGAACATAAACAACAACAAAAATCTTTGAAAAAAAAAAGAAGCAACTTCTGATGTCACTATGACAAGCCCTTCCCATCAATACGCTTTTTAAGCTCAGGACAACGTTACACACAAGCTATATTTAAGACAGACTTGACCTTTGACCTTCAGAGTCATTGTCCAAGAGCGAAATTACAATTTAAAATTAAGCAGGAATAGAGAAACTTTATTGGTTTGACACATAATCTTTTGGCAGGTTGTGGTGAGTGGAGGTCAGTTGTGGCAAAGCTCATTTTTAGATGTTTCATACACAAAACCAGAGAAGCTAGAGTGAGAGGGTTTGGACATGGAATATATTTGTAGAGACAGAGTTGATGTTTGAAATTACAGGAAAATCAGAGAAGACACTTATATTTGAAGAATGACATAATGACGGTTGCTGTTAAAGAAGACGTTGAAGAATAGTGGGACATTTTACAATAGACACAAAAATAAAAAGCAAATGTTTTTCTAAAAGTCACCATCTTTACTTATAGTGTGCCATCAGTGTGAGGAATTTAGGTGTCAGGGATCTCACGCTATCAGACGCAACTGCAGCTCTTAAAATACTCGCCATTAACATTGATGTTTTTTTTTATTTGTCTCTCATATTATATTTTGTTTACAGGTTTGGCCGCAAAAGAATCCTTCTGGTGTCCTACATAGCAACCACCCTTTTTGGATTTGCAAGTGCTTTCTCATACAATTTTCCCATGTTCGTTGCTATGAGGTTTTTAACCGGACTAGGAATTTCTGGAATCAGTATAGTTTCCATCGTCCTTTGTGAGTCGAACGTCTTTGTTTTTGCAGTTTATGCTTATTTAAGTAAATAAAAAAAAGAAATGACAATTTGTTGTTTAAGAGACACAACATGAGACATTGCGCAGGAAATGTAAAATTTTATAAGAAGTTAATGTACGCCAGTTTTGGTGTTTCTCTTAAATATGGGGTGGATTTTTCAGGGAACAGCTTTGCTAAATATCACATCGTTGCTCAGTGTTCAAACATGCAAGCTCAAATTTAGCTTTAAGAAGTCTTTTAACAAAAAATTAAATACGAAATGATCAAAAACATACATACCAAATGGATTTTTTCAACTATTGTTATTTTTAACTAAGCTATTGTAAAATACAAAATAGTTGTACTCTCAGAAGACATCTATTAGTTAGAGAAATTAATCTTTTAAAATAATGTTCATTTATAGTTTGAGTACATTTTTGCAGATTTTGTTTTACTTTTGTATGTAACAGTCAAACTATGGAATGGCACTGTGCTGAGTCACTGTGTCAAACTGAACATGTGCTAAACATGATGCAGCGTTGAGTCTCACTGGTTAAAAAATGATGTGAGATAGTAAATAAATGTTCCGTACAGAAGTAACTAAAACAAAAAAAAAAAACGTTCAAGTTAATGTGTCTTGTCAGTACATTTTTTCAGTACATGTTTGTTTATACATTTTCAAACCAAATTAACAGTTTTTTTGCAATATTTGTTTCTGGATAACAATCAACAAAAGCAAGTACAAGGCAGATATGAGAGATTCATTTAAAAGTAACTAGAAAAAAAAAAAAAAAATGAAGATGCCAAATATTATTTCCGCACACTGACATGTCAAAATTATATATTTACAAAACATTTAAACTATACTTTATTTTAAAAAGTACCTTTTTCCCATTAAAATGACTAACTAAGCATTAACAGAATTGACCTGATCTTTTATATTGAATGATAAGATAAGAATGATGCTCCTGCAGGTGTTGAATGGGTGGACATTAAGCACCGGACCTACGTGGGTGTTCTAATGAGTCTGGACTGGAGCTTTTCTACAGTATTACTGCCTGCCCTGGCCTATTTTGTGAATGACTGGAGGTCCCTGACTGCCACTGTGACAGTCCCGCTGCTTGCAGCTATGATCACTTGGCGGTGAGAAGTAACAACTTCAGATGCAAACTAAAATGTACAGTGCTTTGAGGTGTGACTTTTCTTCCATGCATCCAATTCTCTCATCCCCTTGTGTCACAGCTGGCTTCCTGAGTCTGCTAGATGGTTGATAAGCACTGGAAAGGTGGATAGAGCTCATTTTTACCTTCATCAGTGTGCCTCTGTCAACCACAGAAAGGACTTTATGACAGACATGAAGCCCGAAGTAACCATTTTCTTTTTTTTTCAACATTCTTTTGCATTACAGATACTCTATATATCATTCTTTGATTAATGTTTTCCTTTTACTCTCCAGGTTTTGTCTAAAGTAATACTGGTGGAGGATGAAAACAGGAAATATTCCTATGTAGACCTTGTGAAAACCCCCAGAATGAGACAATTGGCACTTCTTACCGGCATAGTTTGGTATTTACATCGTCAAGTATTGAGATGGCTTACTGTGTTCAAGATTTTCTTATTTTACACACATATACCCTCACCTGCCACTTTATTTGGAATATCTTCCTAGCACCAGGTTTTCCTTCCAAACAGCCTTAATCCCTGGTGGCATAGATTCAACAAGGTACTGGTAACATTCCTCAGAGAGTTTGGTTCATATTGGTACAATAGCATCACATAGTTGCTGCAGATTTGTTGGCTGCACATCTATGATGAAAATCTTCCGTTCCGCCACATCGTGAAGGTGGGTTGAGATCTGGTGACTGTGGTGGCCATTTGAGTCCAGTGAACTGATTATCATGTTCAAGAAACCAGTCCGAGAAGATTCCAGCTTTATAACATGGTGATTAATCCTGTCAGAAGTAGTCATCGGAAGATGGTATACTGTGGTTATAAAGGGTCGGACATGGTCTGCAACAATATTCAGGTTGGCTGTGACATTGTAATGATGCTCGATTGGTCCTGAAGAAATACCAATACCAAGAAAATATCCCCGACACCATACACCACCACCACCAGCCTGAACCGTTGATACAAGGCAGGATGGATCCATGATTTCATGTTGTTGACGCCAAACTCTCACTCTACCATCTGAATGTTTCTGCAGTCCGTCTGCTACCAACAACCATACTACATTCAAAGTCACTAAAATCACCTTTCCTTCCCATTCTGATGCTCAGTTTGAACTGCAGCAGATCGTTTTGACCATGTCTACATGACTAAATGCATTACGTTTCTGACAGGTGATTGGCTGATTAGTACTTTTATTTAATGAGCAGTTGGACAGGTGTGTCTAACAAAGTGGCTAGTAAGTGTAAATACATATATATGCCAAAGTGAATTAAAAATATACACACATAACTTTTTTTTTGTTTTTTGAAGGTTTGGAGTGGCTTGTACCTACTATGGAATTAGCTTGAATGTCACTGGGTTCGGTGTGAACATTTACCTCACACAGTTCATCTATGGAGTGACAGAAGTTCCAGCAAAAGCCTTCATTGTTTTCTTTTTGAACAAGATAGGCCGAAGGTTGACTCAAGTGGGAACACTTTTACTGACAGGACTGTGCATCTTCTGCAACATTTTTATCCCCCAAGGTAACAGAGATATACTTTTCTTTTTCTTTCAGTGAGAAAGTTTTTTTTAAATAAGTTTACCAAATAAACTTTACAGATCAGGTGGTTGCACGGACCACTGTGGGAGCATTGGGCAAGATGTTTTCTGAAGCTGCATTCACCACTGTATTTCTGTACACAACAGAGTTGTACCCCACTGTGATGAGGTAAAAAAAAAAGTGTAGGTTATATTTTATCAGAACTGTATTTTTTTTATAACCGTACGATTGAAGGCATTTTAACACATCATAAACAATTGTGATTTATGGACTTTTGGGGACTGGAAATCTATTTTTGTTCTCTTTTTGTCACACAGGCAAAATGGGTTAGGATACAGCTCCTTCATGGCCCGTATAGGAGTTTCTGTTTCCCCTCTGATGATGATTCTTGAAGAAACGTGGATTCACCTTCCAAACATCGTTTTCTCCGTGGTGGCTTTTGTTGCAGGACTATCCGCTTCTTTTCTCCCTGAAACTCGAAACATTCGTCTTCCAGAGACCATAGAAGACGTAGAACAAACAAGGTAAAATGACACGGCTTGTATTCAATCTGTATCCTTTTAACATGAAGATGTTTTTGTTTACAACTTTTTTGATTGTTTTTCTTTTACACATTTTTTTAATCGTCATTTTCGCAGTTCTCTTTTCCAACATTCTGTGAGCTACGTCTACAATAATAAAAATATGTGAATTTTTTTTTATTTTAGAAGACGATCAATTCCATCAAGTGATGAGAAATCTGCTTCATGAAGATTGTCTTCAGTGGAAACAAAGGATGAACCAGCAAATGGTGGCAGCTGATGAAAAATAGCAACTGGGCGTGTTATAATTCAAAGCCGTCCAAAGACTGTTTATCTCAAGGCTTTTGATCTCTACTGTAAAGGAGAAAGCAAAGTAAATAAAATGATGTCAAATGACTGTTCTTGACTTTGGTTGTGATGTATAAGTGGTTTCATATTTGTTCTGGTTTGCAAATAGTACCAACAATATAGATATATATTTATTTATTTTTTATTTCTTTGTTTACCTGAAGCTGTATTTGTAGAAATGCAACAAATCACTTTATTTCTATTTGGCTCAAACTTAAATGTTTGGGTCCCAGTTTTGTTTCAGTTCAATATACAGTTTCTGTATAAGAAAACAACACCAAAAAACTGAACGATTGGAAAAATTACTTTTTCAAGCAAGTGACAATGACAAAAATCTTGCAGTTGGCTCATCTAAGCCTGTAATGTAATAAATCAATAAATACATTTAGCAAAACGTGTTCAACACGAAGTACAGTAGGGATGCAACGATTAACTTTTCTCCACGATTCGGTTTAATGCTGTAAAATAAGGATTAGTTTTTGATTTAGAATTGTGGCATCGTGGTTATTAGCTCATGTTGAGACAAGCTGAGGACCAACTGACTTTGCAAAACTGATAAAGTGGGCTGTGACTGTCTTGCACTCCACCACAAAAAAAACACTTTTATTGTAAAAGTCACATTCACACTTTACTTCAGAAGTCTTTGAAATCTACAACTCCGACACAATCATGAACGCACTGGCAAAATGAGAGGACAACAGTCCAAAGAAACACATCAGTATGCACACATTTAAAGCCATGACTCAAAATTTGAGGACAACTAAAGCCTTTTTTATATTTCTCTACAATTTTAAAGCCTTTTTAGAGCTGTTTTCAAATAAAGGGTCCTACTGGAAAATAAAAAAACATAAAACACATTTTTATAGCTTGTTTCCAATACTCGGAAAACATGTATTCTCAGGTACAATTTAAACTCAAAAGGCAACAAAATGATTTATTTATGAAGCTTATTGAACATTCATCTATTTTCAAAACCTACTTAATCCCTTTCTGGATCACTGGGTTGTTTGAGCATTTCCCAGCTTCTGTTGGGCAAGGGTGGGGGTTCATCTTGGACAGGTTGCCAATCCATTGCAGGGCACTTATTGAGCTTACAGTTTTATGTATAACCACCATCTAGGAAAATGTTTTTCTGTGGTTTCATGGAATAAAACATTAACATATTTCCTCTGTAGTTAAAGAGAGAGTGGAAAGGTTGAATACCAAAGGTTAGCTTGTCCACCCAAAACTGTAGCCTGTTGTTTAGTATAAAGGTGCAGGAACAAGACAAAATGTGCTTTTGTTATCCAACTCAGAACACAGACTGACAGAAGTCGGAAGGAACTATGAAGTTTGAGAATGTCCTTGATGATATCAATGGATTTGGAAAATTTCAGATCATGATCATTGGAATCAACTTCCTAAGTCGCTTCACTTTGCCCTGCCACTTCATGCTGAGCAATTTTGCAGCAGCTGTTCCACCTCATCACTGTGACTTTGAATCTCATTCCAATGAAGGTAGGTTTAAAAACTTATCTTGGGAAGAGAAGCTCCTAGTCAGTATTCCAGTTCAGCAGGATGGCACTCGAAGTTCCTGCCGTATGTTTGTGGAGCCTCAGTATCATTTGCTGCTGCTCAGCTCTCCCAATGTTACTGAAACGCCAACTGTACCATGCCAAAATGGGTGGTTTTATGACAACACAATGTCCAAATCTACAATAACCTCAGAGGTAATTTTAATTCAATCATGAGGACTTTAATTTATTGTCTGATCAACCACGGGATCTTGTTTTAATCAGCAATCTTTTGTTCAAGTGGGATCTGGTGTGTGAGAAGCGCGACAAAAACAAAGCAACTGCCACTATCTTTTTCATTGGAGTCATGTTCGGAGCCGTGTCCTTTGGAAGTCTGAGCGACAGGTACGATGAGTGTTGATCTTTGAACTTAAAGATGGACATGGTCGATTTGTTAAAAAGTCACTGGAAATTGACCTGGTAACCGATTTTCTACAGGTATGGCCGGAGGATTATGCTGCTAGTGTCTTACGTAACAGCCCTGATCTTTGCTGTTGCAAGTGCTTTTTCCACAACTTACACGATGTTTGCAGTACTGAGGTTCTTCACTGGGTTCTGCATTACAGGCATTGTCATCATCTCAGCAGTTCTCAGTAATTCATCTTTATTTTGCATCTAAACATGTCTTAAGTTGTGAGCTTTTTAATGCTAAAGTCAAAGTCTTTTTAAAATGTTTTGATGTGATCAGTTTGTACTTCCTTGCAGGTGTAGAGTGGGTGGATGTCAGCCACAGGAAGTTGATAGGAGTGGTTGATAGCATTTCCTGGTCAATTTGGAACTGTGTATTTCCGGGTATTGCCTACCTTGTAACTGACTGGCGATGGCTGATTCTCAGTGTTTCATTACCATTAATCTTGAATATCATCACTTGGAGGTAACTCAGAAATTCAAATGAACTTCAACTAACTAGGAAAAATTATATGAAGTCTAAAAGTGCATGTGTTTTGGGGATTTTAAATATCAGATTAGCAGAACATATCCAACAACCTGTTCTAGGCATGTAATATGACTTTGTACATAGATTTTACAGATTTTAAAATTACCATCTTAAAAATACTCAGGTTTCCAACAACTAAAAAAAAATTCCGTGGACATTTGGGGATGGTAAAACTTAACTTTTGAACTATTTGTTTACAAAAATTACTTCTGTTTCTGCATCAGATGGATGCCTGAGTCAGCTAGATGGCTTATTGCCAATGGGAAGTTTGAACAAGCTCAGATGTACCTACAGAGATGTGCCAAGATGAATGGAGTCAATGAGTCAAGCCCCTTCCTGAACATAGAGGTTTGTATAGTTACAAGCTCAACTCAACAGAGCAAAAAACATAAAATGTTTAGATCTCTGCAAAAAAAAACACCATACCACTTTTTTCACTTTCAGACACTATCAAAGATCGTTGAGACAAAGAAAGCAGATCGAACTTATTCCTACCTTGACTTGATAAGGACACCCAAAATGAGAAAAATTGCCCTGAGTACTGGTGTATTGTGGTATGTATACTCATCTTTTAAAATGACATGAGTCAGGGTTCAATAAACTCAGGATTGAGCTCTAGAACATGTGTTTCATTACTTTGAGTTTATCCCTCACCTACTAACAACAAAACAGCCATCATCATTGGGATTCAGAATAAATGATTTACCATAGAAACAGATCGACCACTGTTCTTACAACCAAAGAGAGGAAATGCTGTGAGACACATTTATAACGATAAAAAACTAACCACTGTTGCTTACTTCTCTCAAAAACTTGCCACAGCTTCTTTTATCAGTAATGTATTGGACTGTTTTCTATTAACAATAGACGCACAGTCAAAAGCACAGTTGCAACAAACCGGAATGTATTAAGTTGTTAAAAGATGACAAACAAACTTTGTTCTGCATCACACAATATTAAGGGGGAATTGACGTATTTATGATAATATAGGCTTTGTGTAACTTCTACTGTTGTAGTCATTCAGAACTTCCAGCACGGCATGGATGAGAAAGGTTAGGAGGTACTGAGCACAGTTTCTAAAAGGTCAAACCATTCAAAATTACACATATAGTGCATTTTTTCTGACAATAGATATAAAACATAAAGCAGATGAATCACATATTGTAATGCATTTTAAAGGGTAGGGTGTCCGAGGTTGCAGCAGATAAATTCCTAGAAGTTTTCCCATCTAGAATGTCTACCGGTGTCTTATCTGACCTCTTTTGTGGTTGTCGTGGTGCTTAATTATGGCTTGGACCACTTTTAAAAAATATTGGACTTGAGCATAACTCTGTGCCTACAGGTTCTGTTTGGCATCCACATTCTATGGCATCAGCTTCAACATCACTGGCTTTGGCCTCAGCCTCTACCTCACTCAGTTTGTTTATTCTTTAATTGAACTCCCAGCTAAAGGGACAGTTTACTACTTGCTGGATAAGATTGGCAGACGACCCACACAGGTGGGAGCTCTGCTGTGTGCCGCCATCTCTCTTGGAATCAACCTTATCATGCCAAGAGGTAAGCCTTATGCTGCACACACACCACATCTTTACATTGGTTTAACATTGAAACTCAATGGTCCTAAATACCTAAAGCAGTATTTAGTACCATTCAAAATCAAACTGCATAAGAAGAAAACATGTATTTGTATGTTTGTTGTTAAGATAAACTAAAATTTTAATGTCCTTGTGGTTTTCTCGTCAGACCTGTCTGTCCCCAGAACAGTTGTTGCAGTTATTGGGAAAGGGTTTTCCTCAGCATCCTTTTCAACCGTTGTGCTGTACTGCTCTGAGCTCTACCCCACTGTGCTGAGGTAATCACCCATGTAAACTTGCACCCTTTGAATCAAATGTGTCGCCACCTTGCAGTAAATTAACACCGCAGGAGCTGAAACATGATTGCTTCCACAATTTTGTGTATCTTTGCATGCATTTTAGGCAAAATGGCTTTGGCTACAACTCTTTCATGGGTCGGCTTGGTGTGGCTGTGGCCCCTTTCATCCTCCTACTTGATGAGGTCTGGGAGAAGCTCCCACAGCTGGTTTTATGCCTTCTGGCTCTAACAGGAGGACTGGTGGCGAGGACGCTTTCAGAGACACGCAATAGGTTCCTGCCAGAAACCATAGAAGACATTGAACAACAGTGGAAGAACAAAACGCCACTGACATGAGCAGACTTGGACCAATTCAGCAAAAAAAAAAAAAAGGTTAAGAAACTGCTGTTTCAACAGCTGGATTTCCATAGATGTTTTTTTTTTTGGTAATGTGCTAAGCTACATAGTTTTTGACACTGTAAAAAACGTATTAACAAACTTTAAAAAACTTGAAATTGATAATATTTCATGTAAAAATGACTAAAGCTGTGGAAGTTTTATGTAGGTTCCCTGCCAGCTGTTTTTGGCTGACTTTAAATACTGCTGAGCGGCAGAACCATTCTAGAGTCTGGTGAAACCAGAACCGCATTTAAATGTGCATTTACGATGGGGGTCACACAAGTGGGAAAAAAAAGACAACAGTCAGTTCTGAATTTGTAAGGAGTGTTGTCATCACTGTCGAGATTGACGGAAAGTTGCTCTTGGTCACCAACTTTACAACAAACTTTTGTAAAGTTTTGTACGAGAACCACATTAGCTGCTCAAATAGGATGTTTTTTCGAGTCGTCTGAAGAGTTTCTGCACTTCTTTTCTGAAAAAGTGACAAATATTTGACTCAAAAAATTGACTCAACTATTGCAATTCTCCTTATGATTGTATTCAAGCCTCCATTCAGTGGTTCTTCAAAGTTTTTAAATGCTCATTTGTTTTCTCTGCATTTTTTCTTTTCTTCTGTAGATGCGTTCTATTAACTGGTTTAATTAATTACATGTCTCCTGACTGTTGATCATGTTGTAGTTCTTAATGTCAGTAGTAGATGGATTTTAGAGCTCCATAAACAGAGGTCAAGTACATCTATAAATAAAATGATCAAAAAGCGAACATTTGAGTTTGCCATATTAATCTATGTAGCTTTAGACTCTTACAATCTCAAAAATATTTTTTTTCTGATCTGGAAAGAAAATAGAGAACTTGTTCAGCACATCCAACAGCGAATCAGCTTTCAGTATGAGACTGAGAACACAACTTAATATGAATATAGACAGTCAATAAGGTTTAACTGACTGCTGACTAAAGTAAATGCTCTCTTTAACATGCACACAAAAATTAGGTCAAAGCTCCTTTATTAAAGAAAAGCAAGCATGGGTCTTTGCTATGGCTCCAGAGTCTCCTAAAATGAGTACAGCCACATCTAAATGGTATGTTTCTGACATTTCTTCTGAAAATGATTATAGCCAGGATTAACAATAGTTGCTGATATCACACTTACTTACATAGCTGACACTTATGAGGGGGAAAAAAGAAGCAAAATAAGAAGTTATAAAAATCAAAACGCCAACTTTAAACATCAAGATACAATGGTACAGAAAAATCTAAAACTATAGAATGCAGCTGTTTTCCAGGACATGGATTTTTACTGTTCAGTACTGAGAATACTCTTTGCTCTCCAATTTGGCAATAATTCGCTCCAGTTGTCTCTTAGCTTCACATTGTGGAAAGTTGCTCATATCGTAGTACTGGGGTGCAATCTTCACCAGCCTGGAAAAAAGACACAAAGAGGTGTGGTTAGAATCCAAACCGTTTTTTTATTTTTTTAACTTTAAATACAGAAGCCTGCAAACTTACCACTCTGGTTTGATGTCTGTGCATGTTCGGATGTAGTTCTTGGTTGTGAGGACAAACTCATTGTAGAGCACCCACTCTGGCTTATGGTCCAGGACAGTAGACGGGTGCAGCTGAACCACCTGGTTATCTTTGACTGTGAGGTAATGGCCTGTGCGTTCCAAATGAGCCACCTGCAGGAGAAACGGGAGAGGTCTAAACGTTTGCAGGGCAGGAGAAACACTAGTGGACCTACATGTCCGATGAAAGCAGCATCAGATCATCTCACCTGCATGAAGAAGCCAGTGCAGAGAGCACGCCGGATGTTGATGTAGTAATCTCTGCTGGTGAACTCTGTGCTCCGCCTGGGCAGGTTAAAGCGGTCCATGATCCTCGACAGCTGCTGACGCACGTTGTCAGCAGACATCAGTGAGCGGTAGTTGACAAAGTTGTCATAGCACCACTGGTTAGACTCATGGTCTAGAAATAAACCACAAAAAATAAAAAAAAATAAAAAAAATCAGATCCCCGGATTAACAACCATTTTCCATTTAAAATGACCGACAAAGCTGAATGCACGGCAATGATTCAAACATCTTAATGATTTTTGTCAACATCAGGGGTATCCAGACTACTAACAAATAAAGGATTTAAATTCTAAAAATATAACCAGTAACTGTAATATAAATACATGTATTTCTCATGTTCTATCACACTAAATATCAAGGACTGAAAGTGCAGTGTGATGCTTGACAGGACAACGTTTAGATAATATTGCATAACAGTCATTGGAAATTGGATAAAGTAATTACAAACATGCAAAATGCAAATGGAAAGCAATCACCAGAAAATCCCGATAAACAATATTGATCCTTTCAGAAAACCACATCTGCAACCACATACATAACTTTGGAACTTCCCGTTCTATTCAAAACTCACTTTTGTCTGCTCTCTGTAAACAGTGTTAGTTTCGCAAATGTGGGTACTAAAAATTTTGCTATTATTCTCCATCTATACGATTCCAGATTGAAACAAAGGTTGTCTCAAATGTGCAATATCACTCTGGGGTCTCACATGACCTCCGTCTCCTGTGTTTTGACACAGATGTAATCTTAAAAAAAAAAAAAGTTTTTTGGGTGAATCACATTATCAGACAACTGTCATTATCAGATAAAGGTGTCTGGATTAGTGTGTCTACACGTCACTTGAAAAACCTTAAAGCAAATCAAAAGATCACATTTTCAAAGGGACTGGCCACAGTGCTGCTGCCCTCTGCTGGTCAAATAATAAATAGGCATTTGTTTTACTCCCATAGTAATGGTGCATCATGTAAGTGCATCATAAATTTTATTGAAGTGGCTTCAGGCTGGATTAAGTTTGATCACATCCCAGGCTTTATAAATACCTGGTTTGCAAGGTATCAAGCTGTCAGATAATTATGTGAATATACACCAAAACAAAACAAAAAAAGTCTTAGTCTGATACTTGCTTTGTTTGAAGGCATGGTAGACGTTGAGCAGCGTCAAGTGGTCTCCATCAATGTGAGCAAACCTCATCTTGGACTCGTCAGCTGCCTTCTTAGCCTCCGTAGGACGGACAAAGCACTGTGGGACTAAACAAGGTTGGTATGGGCCCCAACAAAGCCGCCCATACGGATGAGTCAAACATTCACAGAAAAATGGAGCAAAGCCTATGATGCTAGGGCACTCGACACAGCGTTGGGACAGGGCAGGACCACACTATCAAAAGGGTAGGGGGAGAGCTGCGGTCTTTTCTCATGGTCATTTCCAACAGTAATGGATTTTAGCACGGAGAGAGGGGAGTCATTTAAGCACATCTGTAAAACAAGAGTTTTCACACAACTACAGAGTGTTAGGAACACCAGCAATGACTCAACTTTACAAAACTTCAGGATTTTACTTTGGAATTAAAAAAAAAAAAGATATACAACAGAGAAAGTCTTCATCCTAAAATACATAAGACAATTATTAACAACTTACAAGCATACAATTTTTAGTTATTATTTTAAGTAAAGATTAATTCTGGAATTTTTAAATAAACCCAAGTGGTGCCTGCCCTATCCACATATATAAATGGTTGAAAGGAAAAAAACCTGTCTACCTTTAATTAAAATAATAAATCAAGACTAAATAACTTAATAGTTCTGTACATAAAAAACTGAATTAAGTAAAAGGTTAAAAGGCAATGTCCAAAAGTTTTATGCTGACCAAAGGGACAAGTTTTGTGTTTATTCTCAAAAACTAGGAAAAGATTTTAATAGCATACTTTTTAAAAATAAATACATACAAAATGTAAAATCTGCACAACTAATATTTCATAAGATTAATTATAGCCCGTTTAATTTTGAACTATATAAAGGATTAAAGTTGTTAAATGTTAATCACAATGTACAACTTTTTTCGAATAAATAATTAAGAAGATAAAAGTTATTTTAAATAATGCTGCACCCATTTCCTTGAGTTAAAAATCACAGCTTTTGGTTGATTTACTTGCAAAGATATATTTTTTTCCTGAAAAGAGTTATTACTCTGTGGGCAGCCATGTTGCAGACGTCTTTACTGGACATGTATTAACCAGATTAGACTTGGCCTACAACAGGCAAGAAGACGTCAGCCCAGTTCTGGGCATTACCTGACAGCATGGCGGTGATGGAAAGAATTTCATTGGAGCAGTTAAACTCGCAGCTCGCAATGACCATCTTTGCAAGCTGAGGATCCAGAGGAAACTCCGCCATCATGGAGCCCAGCTCGGTGAGGTCGCCGTCGTCGTTGAGAGCAGCCAGATAGTTGAGCAGTTCAAGAGCTCTCATGAGGGTCTCAGGAGCTGCGGTTGGATGGAGACAGGTGGAGCACTTAAGTACAGAAATGTAAGCTGCATTGGTCCCAGCTGGGCAGAATGACTGACCTGGTGGATCCATGAAGTCAAAATGAACAAGGTCATCAATGCCCAGTTTTTTCAACTGCAGCACCACGGAACCCAAATTGGACCGAAGAATCTCAGGGTATGTGTTATCCTGGTAAAGAAAATATAACAGTACATTTATTTAATTCTACTATAAACAGGTTGCTTGCAAAGCATCTACAGATATGTGAAAAGATGCAGTGTCATTTGTTAGAAAGAGTTCAAAAATTGCCCAGCAGTTATTATACAAAAAAAAAAAATAAAAAATAGAATTTCATGTGGAACCAGACCCACTGAGAGTGCTTCCATCCAAAAAAAAAAAAAACATGATTTCTTACTTTTTGCTTGAACTATGAAAAAAGGAAAATCTCCACACTGATGATTTGAGGCATAATATAAATAAAACTTCCAATTTTTACTAACTTTTTCAAAAACATATTCATTCTTCTCATTTTTAGAAGCTGATTCTTGTATCTCCGCTTCAACACTCTTTGCTTCATAATAGTTCAATTATGACACTAATTAGCCACAATGTGAGTAAATGACAAACTCATAAAAACCCAATGCCTCTATGGTCACTTGCCTGCATCTCCGTTTTGTAGGCCTTCTCTGTGTAAAGACGGAAACATTTCCCTGGACGTGTTCTGCCAGCTCGACCCGCCCTCTGCTGGGCAGAAGCTTTACTGATGGCAGTGACCAGCAAAGACTCCACTCTGATCCGAGGATTGTACACCTACACCCAAATGTCAAACTATAAGAACTTTTTATTTTAACAGAAACCAACAGAAGCTTTTTTTTCTTTGTTTACCTTCTGTTTGGCAAATCCAGGATCGATTACAAAAACCACACCATCAATTGTTAAAGAAGTCTCAGCAATGTTTGTTGATACCACAACCTAGAAAGGGGGAAGGCAGAAGACTTTCAGCTCAACTCAAGTCTGATCACATGAAAAGTCCACATTAGGTATGATGTAACTAAATCACACCTTTCTGCCAATGGCACCGTTGGGCTTCCTTGGAGGAGGCGGCTCAAAGATCCTTTGCTGCTGCTGAGGAGGCAGTGTGGAATACAGTGGAATGATTTTGATGTCCCCAACTTCAGGACCCAGGTCGTCAACCTCACGCTTAATCCTCTTGCATGCCTCGTCTATTTCCTAAAACAACAGTGAGGTTTAAATTTGTGCTTTTAAGGAAATGCGGTTTTCAAAAGAATGAAGAAAAAAAATAGAAGATACCTCTTGGCCTGTGAGAAACAGAAGACAGTCGCCTTCTTCTTCCTCGCACATGTGAATCTGAATGACTGTGCGGATTGCCGCCTCAAGGTAGTCTCGTTCTGGCTCGGGGGTATAAAAGATCTCTACAGGATGTGTGCGTCCAGGAATTGTTAACAGAGGACAGTTGTCAAAGTATACTTGGAACTTCCCAGCATCCAGAGTGGCGCTCATGACAATGACCTGTACAGAAAAAGAAAATTCAATGTGGACATGCACACTTTTTAGAAACCTGCTGATCACCAGTCCAAGAGTGATCAGTTTTGACACAGCAAAGTAACTAGTGCTTCCTTAACTGATGGGTAGTAACTATTCAAACTAGCATGCAATTTTGTTTGTAATATTTAAAGAAAAGAAAGTGATGACTGTCAGCAAAAACATTTGTTGATACCAGAAAAGCTTCAAAACAAGAATACCTTCAGGTCAGATCTTTGGCGGACCACTTCTTTCAGCACTCCCATCAGGATATCTGTAGCAAGAGTTCGCTCGTGGGCCTCGTCCAGAATGATCACACCGTATCGCTCCAGCAGAGGGTCATTCATAGCTTCTCTCAATAACATACCGTCTGTCATGTATCTAAAAACGTAACAGGAATTTTTAAACTTCTTTTATTCATTGGAAATACTCCAATATTTGATTAATCAAAGTAGAACTCACTTTAGTATTGTTTTAGCAGAGCTACAATCCTCAAATCTGATGGAATAGCCGACTTCTTGTCCAAGCATGACATCCATTTCATCCGCCACCCTTTGAGCGACGCTCATGGCAGCCACTCTCCTCGGCTGAGTACAGGCTACAGCTCGCTTAGGACCAGGCAAACCTCTAACCATGTCCACACACCACTGTGGGATCTAGAGTTTGACATAAATGTTGATGTGAGATTCAAATGAATAACTGAAGCACATAATCTCTTTTGAAACAAAAATTCATTTATTAAAATATTTCTTTTTTATCTACAACACCAAGCAAGTTTTACAAATCTAAATTGGGAGAAAATAGAACATTTGAGACTATTACCTGTGTGGTTTTTCCAGAGCCTGTCTCTCCTACAAGGACAAAGCTTTGTTGCCGTGTGAGGATGTTGGTGAAGCTCTCCTTATACTCCCACACTGGAAGTTGTAACCTCTTCTTCAAGATCTCGTAGTAACGCGGTGTGTGTGGCAAGTTGGTGAACGGGTTGATCTGCTGATGCATAGGCATCTGCTTGAGAGTGGGTAAGCTGGCAACAGGAGTTGTGCTGTTGGAGACTGCAGCAGAGGGCTTGGAGTCTCGATCCCTGTCTCTGTCCCGATCCCTATCTCGGTCCCTGTCCCTGGAACGATCCTCGCGGTCCCTGTCCCGATCTCGGTCCCTCCTATGAATTTATTTAAGGAAAAAAAAAAGATTTATTATTGGTATTATTATGACTCAAGCTGCATGTTTACTTTGCAGCAAAGCAGAATAAGAGGTTTAAGCAAATAAAAGCAACACCTTGAAAAATACAGTAAAACACAACAACTGTTTTTTGGGTAAAAACAATCAGCTAATATTTTGCACTGCAGCTATAGTGAATTTTAAGTGTGACTTCTGGACACAATTTGTTTACTGAGAGCAACACAAAGACAGCAGTGTTGCAGCATTTCAACACCAAAAAGTAGAAGTAAACAACAGCAACAATTTGACACCCACTGCTTCCCCTTTGACGCATTCAGTTGGAGAGTATAGGATAAATAAACACAATGTAGGCTAACAGACAGATGCTGTAAGAAATAAGCAAAACAAGGTTTGAGAGTTCAGCTAAACCACAGAAATACAGCAACATAACAAAACTCAATCACCTGCAGTTTTTTCAACAAAATATAACACTAACAAATTAAAGAATGACAGCGATAACATCTGCCATCCTGTAAGTTAACATCGTGTAAGCTATTCAACATCAGCAGATGAAAAGGTTTTAGATGATAACTAAAAGCTACTCATTTCCAAGGTCCAAAGGTTGGTACTGGAACAGACATGTGACTCAAGAGAGAGTAAAAACAGCACAAACAAGATCCAAATTTGAGCAATCCAAGACTGGCTCCATTATTTTGAGTCTCCCTCCGATCATCTTTTGATCTATTATAAAAGCGTTCCCAGTGGTCTAAATATAAATATGGCATTTTTATCGAAAAACAAAACAAAACAGTTGTTTTATAGGAAAAAGTTTTTGCAGAGCAGTGGTACTTCATCAGATGTTTTCCTGAGATGTGGGCACAACTGTTGGCGCAGAGTAAGCGTGCCCTGAATTCCCATTGTCCCATTTATTTACACGCACTCCTAATAGATTACAGCTCCTAAAACCCCCATCCAAACATTACTGGTGCAAAAAAAAAAAAAAAGCGAGCAATATTGGAGTTATCCAGCTGTAGAGCTTTGAGCCAGTTGCAGCTCAAACAATGAAAATGAATGGATCTGCATGTGGATGAAATGAAGCAGAGCAGGGGGCTTGTGGCCTGCAGATTGTAGCTTCTACATCACAACTAAAAATCATTCAAACACAGTTTATTCATCTGCTATTGATTCCAACAATTCAAATAAAGAGGTACTCAAAAATGACATTGTATGCTTATGTTTTATATATATATATATATATATATATATATATATGCTTCATCATAAGAAAAATTACACAAGACCATCTTCAAAACACAAAAAATACAATTTTCATCTGAGTGGGGCTTTAAGTCAACTTTAAAAGTAAGAAGTGTTCACATTCCTGTTGTACTTTGCATTCTTCAGACTTAATTATTTCTACAAATACTTTTTTTTTCTTTTTTACGTTTTAGTTCCCTAAAGGTATAATTTCTTCCAAACCCAGTAAAGATGAAAGATGAAATTCATTTTTTTCCAAAATGATGTTCTAATTATGATGCAAGTTTCTTGGTTTAAATCAATGTTTAATGTATAAATGACATAAAATGGAAAAAATATATAAAAACAAAAATGTGGATGGTGAACGAGTCAACATATTAGATTGTAGTGTTATAACTGTTCTATTTTAATAGTTAGACTCTAAAGATTTGTTGTAAAACGATTATTAAATATATCTGTACATTGAAATGCAGTATGAAAAAGACGGTATATGAAAACATTGTATATACTGTAAAATAAAAGTGTGACGATTAAGTTGCGAAAGGCCTTATTGGGTCAATATTGTTCAAATTAACCGTCACATATCGTAGCTAGCGTCTAAATTCAAGCCTAAATTGCGCTAAAAAAAAAAAAAAACAAACAAAAAAAAACAACAAGAAACCCGATGCACAATAACTGTCAGCAGAGGGTTTCTTTTAACTCGGGATACCGCTTAAAGTAGCTCGAGACGACTGCTAGCTACCGGCTAATTTAGCCACACACGTGTATGAATGAAACAGACAGCGTCGATGCTTCGTTTATTAGTTTAGGCCATCACTAGCTGCGCCGGCTGCACTGCTTAGTCTACCTAGGCAGTATGACAACGTAACACAATGACATTCACATTCTGTTGAGAAATGCTGGCTCAACTACAGTTATATTGGTTACCGCTGAGGCGGTATTGTCTCAACTCCTGTAAGCTATTAGCAAAGTAAACTAGCGCCAGCTAAAGTTTAGCTCGTTGCTAGCATATAAAAGCGGATACGCCACCATACAGCTTCACTTACCCGTCAGACCTCTTCTTACTGGAAGAGTAATCATCGCCTAAATCCAAACGATGTCTTTTAGACATCTTTGAAGACGAACGAACCCTATCTGTTGTCAACTGACAAGAACAGAAAGCTAAACGCGTAACAACGTCGTTTTCCTGATTTCGTCTTCTGCTTAATTTTGCTTTCCAGAGCTCATTACTGCCACCTTCGGGTCTTCTTCTGGCAATTGGAAAATTAATTAATGGCTCACTACTGCCACCAACAGGTAGGGAGGATGAATCAAATAGTTCTTCACTTCTCTTCCTGGATTTTCTATTCTAACCTTTCCTGTCTCTTTTACCTTCTAGTTACTCTCTGTCTCTCTTACAATTGGTGAATTAATATTTATCTTTAACTTGGTATCAAATGTTCATAATATAGACTATTGGCACAAATTATCCTATGTAAACTGTTAGTTGTTTTCCGACAGTGAACATCCGCCACCCCTATCTAATTTGTCAACCATTTGTATGCATTTGTAAAGATTTTAACATAACTATGGTAATCTATAGTCCATGCATAGAACACCTGCAGTTAATATACCTTGTCTTAGTTCTATTAACTGAAAAATGTTTCAACTTTTCTCAATGTAGCAATGGTGGTTTTGCAGGAATTGGAATTCACTGGCCATGCAATGTTGAGCTGATAATTATTCACATTTGTCACTTCATGTTCTGGAACCCATTCAAAACCTTTCTCTCTATTCTTATTTTTCTCCCAACACAGACTTAAAAATGGTGTTAGTGAAGTAGTCCAGAACAAACCAAATCAGGGACCATTTCTTTCCAAAAAGCTGTCCATGTGCTGATGACCAATTTTACACAAGACACCTGATTCTTGTATTTTATTTTTTATTTGATTCTTGCACTTTTTTAAACATTATCTTCTCCTTTTTATTCAGATTTTTTTGTCAGTATTTTCCGTTCACGTAGAAGCGAACTATTTCTGAAATACCCTAGGTCATATATAATGATATTGAAGGTTTTCTATTCTATTCTATTCTATGCAGCAGGTGTTGTTTTAAGTGGTTCATCTTGAAAGTGGTCTAGTTTTTTTTTTTTTTTTACATGTTTTTAAGCATTTCTTTCAGCATATGTCAAAATAAATCAATGGGATTTTTTAACCTTAAATTCCTATTGAATGATTCTCAAGACAGAGAATGATGAGTAGGATTTATCTCAACTATTAGTCTGTGCAAAGTGTCTAAAGTGTGTTACAAGGTTAGAAAAAATGTTGGATGTGAAACCGAACAGGAAATAAATACAGTCCTATACCCTTCTTACAGTTTAATTTAAAAAAAAAAAGAGAAAGGAGCAATTGGATTTGCATTATTGCAACCTCATCATTTTCCACAAACAAGACTGGCTTTCAACTGAGATCCTTTCAAAGGTAACATTTAATTTTTTGCTTGTCTAAAAACTAAAAGATCTATGTTCTGATGTCTCATTAATGCAAAATGTAGAGACTAACCCAATAATGAATACTATTAAATCAAATTTATTTTAAGAAGACTTTCATTACTGGGTCAATTGCTAGTCTGACTTTAGTAATTTTTCCTGTTAAATTCTATCAATTTCAGTTTGCATTTTCAATAATGAAATTGTGTTTTAAAACAAATTATCAAACATTTTATTTTAGTTATTTTTAATCTATTTTTTCCCTCAAAAGTGCAGTGTGTTCCAAATTATTATGCAAATTATAATCTCCTATGATTTTTTAAAATACTTAATGCAAATCGTGGTATAATTTTCAAGTCACTAACCATTAGAGTATATATTAAATGTCATTGAACAAACCTCCTAAAGATGACTGTTTTTTTAAGCATTAAAATGCACTGCTCCACATTGGTACGCCCAACAGAGTTCCACAAAATTTTCTAGATTCTAAAAAGCTTAAGATGCTCATTTGTTGAATATGCTGCATTTGGACTAGGAGCTCATATGTGCTGAAATCAAAAGCTATTCCAATCAAAAACATTTTAATAAGTCAAGCTACATTTGAACATAGAACCCTTTATTTTGTAGCAGCTTTTTAATTCTTGCATCCATTGAACTTGTGAGTTTTTGGAGTTTCTGCTTGAATTTCTTTACAGGATGTCAGAATAGCCTCCCAGAGCTGCTGTTTGGATGTGAACTGCTCCCACCCTCAGAGATATCTGGCTTGAGGATGGGTCAATGGGGTTGAGGTCAGGAGACGATGGGGGCCACGCCATCGGTTTATCTCCTTTAATGCCCATAGCAGCCATTGATGCTGAGGTATCCCTGCAGCTTGAGATCGTGCATCGTCATGCACGAAGAGGATTTTGTTACGGAAAGCACGATTCTTCCTTTATCTGCATAAACCCATGTGCGCTCTGAGTCAGCCACAAATCTTTTAGTTTTTGTGAAATATCCAAGGTTTTCATACCTTGTCCAAGTTATTTAACTACTTCAAGCTTTTTCAACAGCAGAGATCCCTTTTCTTTCTCATATTACTTGAAACTACTGGTCTGCATAGTAATGTGGAGATCCTTCTTAAGTAGTTTTTCCTATAATTGAACTCACCTGGAAAACCTGGTTACAGGTGTCTGAGATTGATTTCAGTGATCCAAAGAGCCCAAAGACACAATGTCATCCAGGAGTTTAATTAAAAAACAAAGACTTTTTTTTTCTTTTTGACATTTAAGTACAATTTGCGTAATAATTGTATTCCCCTTCTATTTTTAAATTTGTGTATTTCTTTGGTTTTCAATTGTTTTATTTGGGATTTAGCGGATTGTTATTGCTCATTTGTGGGTGTAAAACCTTTCCAAATGTGATTTATTATTATTGTTTTGTTTATTAAAATTTGTTTGATCATTAAATAAAAATGTACTCAAGCCACTTCCTGATCACATTAGTAATTTACGCATATATGGTAAAGGTTAACATTTCTACTTCAGGTGAATCCAATCCCCGTCTTAGTGAGCTTACGTAAAAATGGCCACCCCCACCCCACCCCCACGTGACGCACACTCTCGCGCACTGAAACCTGGGTCAAATTTAGAAAACTTTTACTGCGCGAGCATTGCGAGGACACACTCTTTACCACCTGTACTCAGCAAATGAAGACTTTCCTTCCCTCCCTTGATCAGTTTACAGTGAGCATGCGCGTGCACAGGTAAGAAAATGCTGCATATTTTTTACCTGCAAGATGATTAAAGGGTACATGAAGTCGATCTGTTTTTCCTTCAGTTTCTGGATTCTTCAAATATGTTGTTATTCTGCTTTAATTTTTTTTTTTACAACATAACCATATTTTTCAAACTCATGTCTGGTGAACTGCTTTTAAATCAGCTGTTTTTCTCATTTGATTTTGTTTCAGGTCAGTAAGTGTTTTTGAAGTGGCTCTCCTGGTCTGGCTGGCATGCTGTCAACAATGCTCCTCAACGTACACGGATTTGCTCCCGCCAGAGTTCTCACAGTACAATGGCACTCTGTATGCAGCCTGCAAAGTGAGACCCAGCGCTTCCCTTGCAGACGGCCTGCCTAAAGTGCACGGCCAAGTATTGTTTAAGCAAGATCAAGCACAGGGAAAACTCCAAGTCCTCCTGCAGCTCACTGGCTTTCCAATAGATGAGCCGTCACAGTCCAGAGCCGTGCACATCCACCAGTATGGAGATCTGAGCCAGGGATGTACTTCCACTGGTGGGCATTACAACCCGTATGGTGTGCATCACCCTAATCATCCGGGAGACTTTGGTAACTTTGTGGCTCACGAGGGGAGAATTAGTGACCAGATGGAATCGGAAGCTACCCTGTTTGGTGGGCTGTCTGTGCTCGGAAGAGCTGTAGTGGTTCACGAAATGATTGACGATTTAGGCCAAGGGGGAGATGCAGGGAGTCTGTTGCATGGCAATGCAGGAAGAAGGCTGGCATGCTGTGTTATTGGAATGTCTTCTTCCAATTTATGGTATGAGCAGCAGGAGCTGAATGCAAGGAGAAAGTAGACTGGACACTAGGGGTATGCTCTCTTGATCTGCTCCAGGATGACCTTTGGATTCATTCACTGATGAAGGCAACCAATAAAAGCTGTACTCTGACCTTGGCCTAGAGAGGATCAAAATGTGAGCTAAAGGTAAAAAGTGGGGTCTCGCAATGTGTGTTTCAGCATGTTTTCTCTAAAACTCAGTGACGTATACATTTCAATCTAGACTTCCTTATTGTTACATTTGTATGACTTGCTTGTGTTAATAAAGACACAAAGTCTGAAGAGTCTTGTCAGAAATTAGGATTTTGCAACACTTTAAATAGATGACAGCAATAATACTTTCATATTTACATCAAATGTATATAAATATTTCACAACAAAATCAATTCTAAAGTACACTTTCCATACTGAAGAGCAAATAAAGTTTCCATCAGAGTGATGTCTTAACTCTGAAGACTGAAGCAGCATTTCTTCATCATCTCACATTTATACACTACTTAGCCAGTAGGGGGCACTGTAAGCTCAACATACCAATGGTTATGAAGAGTAGAACAATCCCAAAAATGCTGTACAACAAATTAAGTTCAACTGAATTACATGACAGGGCAGAAATACTTTTAAACATCTTTAAAAAGTTAAATGTCATGTTTCTACACTTTCACGCCTAGTCCTGGAAGACTTTGTTCCACCTGATAAACTAGAATAAACACCTGTTCTACTGGATGTCTTGCTCTTGAGAAACAGCAGAAGTTGACACAATGTTTTCATTTGTTATAAAAGACTCCACAGTTTCCTTTGCTCCTGTGTGATCTGCTGGCTCAGATCCTGCTGGTTCAGAGTCCTCTGAGAGTTTTCTGGTATCTGATGTCTGGGACTCGCTCATGCTCGAGTCGCTTTGAAGTTCCGTTTCTGTAGCTGAAACAAAGTCAGCTTTTTCCTGCGACGGGTCGTTTTCAGGACAGTCTTGTGGCACGTCACATGAGGGAGCAATTACTACTTCTTCTTCCTCCGGTGACAACCGCAAACCCTTCTGGAGAGACGTTTCCATCTTGGTCACGGATTGAGCCTGAAAACCTGACTCGGCTTCCGTTTCAAAGACGTCCTCCAGAGCTTCAGAGCTGGGCTGTGAGGCGGGCTCATTTCCAGAAATGTCATCACCTGCAAAGACAGTAAGGAGGCTGGTGTTCAAACACATCAGAAATTCACAGCTTGCACACTCGTGCAGGTTTTCACCTTTCTGTCCAGAAGAAGCAGAAGATTTAACTTGCTCAGAGTTCACAGAGAAGCCATCTTTTCCTCCTATAATCACAAAACACGATGCAGATGATTCAAACTCAATATAGATCCAGAAGAGTGAACACAGAAATGGAAACTTCAGTTTTATTAAATAAATGATACTATAATTAAAGGAACATACTTCCGCATACTCCTAAAGACACATTATAAGACAGGCCTTCAGGGAGCATTGAGAAGAACAAGAAAAGCATATTAGTATGAAGTCAATACTGAACATTTTAAAAGCTTAAAAGACTGGTTTCTACCTGGAAGTCTCCAAAGTCCAGAAATTTCAATTGTTTTCAGTTTGATCTCCAACTCTGCAACTCTGTTTCCAAGAACCCTGATGACAAAACAGATGCCATGATATTAACTTATTGAAATGAAATTCAACCAGGATATGGAAGTCAAGTCAGAGAAGAATCAGTACTTGTTTATCTGGCGCTGGTGTTGGATCACCATGTTCTTCTCGTGGATTGTTTCCAGCAGAGCCGTGGCCAGAGACTTTAAGTCGGAGATGGACTGAGGAGTCACCGGCAAGCTGCAGCCGTTTTCCTCAGACAGCAGCAGTTCCTTCACTGCATTCACATCCGAACTGTTAGAACTCATTGCTATCTACCAACTGCAGAACAAGAACATGCATTTAATGCTTTATTAAAAACGAAAAAGAAGTCGGTCTCCTGACCTTGTTTAGCTGAAAGCACTCCAGTTAAAGCGCTACTGTTTGGCTTGCCGTTGATTTTTGAATTCTTCCTACTCTCCAATGCACTCTGAAAACAAGAATCAGTATTTTATCATATTGTTTTGATTAAAACAGCAGAAAAACAAAACACGAGTTTTCGTACCTTGTACTTTATTAGGTTTGCTTTGAGGAGGTTGACCTCTTCTTGAAACTGATTAATCCTCTCATGCAAGTACCTGAAGCAGATTTTACGTCTTTATTCAATTGTTAATCAGCTCAAAGATCTAATGTTTGAAGGGAATGATAACAACTATCGGGCTCTAAAATAACAATAAAAATGACGTTTCTAAATTCGTCAAGCAGCATTTCATAGTTTCTGTAAACTACACACGGAGGCAAATGTACTAAGAAAAAGGAAACCTGTTCTCCATGCAGAGAGCATCTATGTCCAGGATCCGAACATCGTTGTTTCCAACAATGTGGTTCATTTCCACATTGAGCCGATGAGCTTTCTGCTGAAACACGTCCCGCTCGGCTCGAACGTCCTGCAGCTCATCCGTGAGCGACTTCACGCTGTGCTCCAGAACCTCATTCTGCAGAAAACGAGCAGCACATTTTTACTTTATGAATGATTCCATTTTTTCTTTAAAGACCTATTCCAATGAAAATCCTGTTTTTAACATGTTTGTGTGGCTTTTTTCTCATGGAGGACATATATAACAGAATTTAAGATTAAAACTGCATTTTAGGAGCAGATAAAACACAACTGACTCATGTCTAATACTATATATATATATATATATATATATATATATATATATATATATATATATATATATGTGTGTGTCTTATGATATATAGAGAGATATGTATTTCAAATGACAGTGTTTACACAGTTAAGAGCAACTTCTTGTAAGATTTAGGGTTCAATAACGTGTTGTTTAGCCTAAAGGAAACCTATCATAATGCCTATGTTTTCAGTTAAATATCTTGCTGTAATGGTGATAATAGACAACAATTATAGTTTAAAGGTCAAACCCAAGTTAACTGAGTTCTAGTGATGTAATTGCAGCAGTCATGCATCTCAGGAAACAGTGAACATGGTTGTTTTCCCAAGGCATGACCATTTGTTTGTTGAACCACTCTGGAGGGTTCTGTGTATGTAATTAACTGTCAGGATAAATCCATGTGCAAGTAAAGAACATTTTGGACGTGCTTAAAGCACTTCTACATTTTTTTTATTAAATCCTTTTAAGGTGATTTTGTAACAACAGATTTGTATTATGCTACAGAACTTTTTGAGACTCTACTTTATTCTTGGTTCTGCATATTGCAGGCACAACAGTGAACAAGAAAGAGACGGGGATGAACACCGTTACAAGAGAGTATGTGAAACTTTTGGAATTACTGGCATGAATTGAACAGAAAACATTCGTAAATCACCCTGAGGAGGGAACAAATACATGGAAAGGGTTTCAGGTGACTTGACATTGAATTCTAATTTGCTGCAATCATTTGACCAAAAGTTTACATTTGTCAGCATTTTCTCAGTTTAGGTGGATTGTTTTGTCAGTATTGCTCATCTCACATTATCGTGAATTGAAATGAAACCATTCCCATCCAAATGTGTAGAATATCCCCAAAAAAAGGCCAATCCTCACCTCCTCTCTGGCTCGTTCCAGCTGTTTAACCAGACCTTCTCTTTCATGTGCAGGAAAGTGGCGAGTGCCAATCTCCTCATCCCCCAGCCTCTGTTTGGTAATGGTCATTCTCAGAAGCTGCAGGGCCAGAAAATAACAAGATCAGAAGCCTCCACAGCCCTGTTTTGTCTTCCGCTGGTTACCTTACAGGGGGTGTGGTGACATTAACAGCGCAGATTCCCAGTGATTGTGCTGGACAGTTTAACATTTCACCTTATTATCCCCAGAGCTTCTGTCAGTCGCTGCTTGAGCTCCTTCACCTCCTCAGAAAGCTGCACACTCTTTTCTCTGGAGTCTCTCAACAGCTGAGCTAAGTTTACCTGAGCAGAAAAGGATAAACTGACTGTAAACTTATCTATGGCATTATTTTTTTTCTTCTTTTTGACCCGACATGACAAACTAAACAGTGAAATGCTTTAGTTTTTCCTCTTAAACACAGGCAATGTCAGCAAACAGACATGTGTGCACAACATTCCAGTGTCTGCTTAACTAACCCGTTTTTTCTTTTACAGTTTGCTGACTTACTTGATTCCTTTTCTCAGGGGGAAGAGACAGATCTCCATCCTGCCGGTCAAAAACATTTTACATTTCTTCATTACAAAATAAAGGATTGTTGGGATTTTTTTTTTTTAAATCTTCATATTGCTCTTTAAGCTCACAATGAGTTCTCTGTACTTCTTCTTGAGTGCCTGGTGTCGTTCCCGCAGCTGGTTGGCCATCAGCTTGTACTGATCCCGCTCCTGCTGACAGGTGTCCAGCTCTTTGGACAAAATCAACAGAGCCTCCTTCTTACTCTCCAGCTTTCGCTTGCAAACGATAAACTGTACAAAAGATGTGCAAATCAGGGATTAGTATTACTGTGTTTGCAGACAGATAATCTGACAGCTAAGCAAGGTTAAATACTGATTTAAATACTGATGTAGAGCATAAAAGTATTTGACAGTCAGCAAATGTTCAATTCCGTCAGCATTTTTGGAGGGGGAAGAGTGCTGAGTTAGACGATTGACTATTTATGAAAATCGGACTGAGCAGCCACTCCCCCTAACATTCCAAATAGGAAGAACCCGCTGGTTCCAACATTTCAAATCCAACATTTTTTTCATGATATATTTTTCTTTATCGCAAGCTATTTGAGTTATAAGCTGACTAATCAAATGCCTCAGTAAAAGCATGCGCTGCTCACTGGCTCTCACCTCGAACGTCTGACTGACTGATTCTCCTGAGCCAACTTTCAGTGGTAGGGCTGTGGAATTCCAGCAAGCTCACTCCTGATTGACAACAGTACAGTTGAAATAGAAACGCTAACTCAGACCGACTCGGACCAATCACTGCTTACTGCCGTTGTCTGGTTTCGTATCGTGGAAAATTGGCAACTAAATTCACTTCATTTCACCAGAAGCAAGTCATTTTCTATGAGTGATGTCACACGTGCTCAGTCCAGTTCTCTTATACAGTCAGTAGTTGCGCCCCAAGATGATCATACCCACTGTGAAGCATGGGGGTGGAAACATCATGCTTTGGGTCTGTTTTTCTCCAGAAGGGACCAACTGATCAGTATTAATGACAGGATGAATAAAGCCTGGTATGGTTAGATTCTGGGGAAAACCTCCTTCCATTAGTGAGGGCATTAAGGATAAAACATGATTGGGTTTTCCAGCATGACGATCCCAAACACATCACCCAGGAAACGAAGGAAAAACGACATTTAAAAGGATTTTAAGGTTCTGGAGCTCCACTTGCAGCATATGTAACTGCCAAAAACTAGGACCCCATTGATAACATTTTAGTTCCTGTGACATTTAGAAGCAGACCGAATATTGAGTCTAGAGGGTGAATAATAACAGGAGCAACCACAGACTGTAGACATGTACACGTAGCACCGCTGTGCGGGAAATATGCGTGGCTTTGCTCACACAATTAAAAACATGCATGTGCTTCCTGATACAGATTTACTAAATCAGTGCCATCGAGGTTTAATTCCAGGCTTTTTGGCGTAAATTTATCCACCTTAAATTACAACTGCTGGACGTTTGCCGTTTTCTAAAATAAATGACAGAAAATATCGGTCTGGATCCTGAACTTCTCCCTCCGTCAGGTGCATTAGTTGAAGCTTTTCCAGATCTTTTCCTTTTTTTTTCCAGGTCAGCTTTCTTCTCACCTCGTTCAGCAGCCCCTGCCAGTCACCGTCGCTCTTTCCGGTCGGGTCCATCTCTCTGCGGACTTAAGGGTTGACCAGAATCCCGCTGGACCTCTGCCTGCTCATTGTCGCGTCGCTTCTGCTGAATCCGGAGACATTTCGCATCATCACCTAAACGGATTAGCTGCATCACTTCCGCCCTCCTCTGACGTCAGGGTAGCGACAAGGTGCGTTCAATAACGCTCGTTAATCAAGGTTATGTTTGGAAATAGTTAATTCCAAGCAAACGCAAGGTCTGGTCCTCTTAAAGACAAATGTATGGAAGTTGTTTAAACTGTAAATTCATTTGTAAAGACATTATCTTATCTTTCTATTTTATTTTGTTATTTATGGGGGTGGTGGTGGGGTGGTGGGGGGGTTACCATTTAATTATTTCTGCTTGAGATTAGGGACTCAGCTTGCACTTTTAACATTTTAAAATTACTTTGAACCCCTTTAAACATTTTTTAAAATAATTATCATATGTATAATTTATAATGATAAGTTCTATGATATATTATTTTCATTTGTGTCGTTTCTTAGTTTCAGTCATCGTAAAAAAGCTATGTTTGATAATTATTATTACATTTGAGAAATTATTATTATACAAATAAATGCTTTGGAACTTTCTAAAAACCTAAATCAGGGGTCTACAGCATGAAGCTCCATTGTGGCTCTCTGTTTTTAAAAAAAAAAAAAAGCATAAAGTTTTTTGTTGTCGTCCACTTTGTGGCTCCTACCAGGCTGTTGTCAATGCCAAATACCCAAATGGCTTTTTAAGTGTTGAAGGTTGCAGAAACATATAAGAGGTTATTTATGTAAGAAAAAAAAGCTAATTTTAGTTTATTTTGTATTTTGTTTCATTGACTAAACCAAAGTTGTAATTTGCACATCATCAGTTTTTCTTTTTCATTTTTGTTGACAGCTTGTTAAGCTTATGCATGAAGTGCTTTTCTATCCTAGTAACTGGTCAATACAGTATAATGTCGGCAAAATGAATGATCAACAGTTTATCCCCAAAACTGACCACATTTTTTCATTGGCTTGGGTTATTTGCATCAAGTTAAAACTCAGAATTTCTGGGAAAAAAATGTCTAAATACCTAAACTAGTTCAAGGATCAAAGTCAAACAAAAGGACTGATATAAATGCTTTGTATTATTGCTGCGCTTCATTTATTGACAAAAGAATAAAACACATTTTATTATAGTGCAGTAAAGGGTTTTGATGCATTGATCAAGCATTCTCCTACTGAACACACAAAGTGGTTAATGGTGTAAAAGGTCACTTCTTCGACATTGCTGTGGTTTTTGTAGTGTGGAAAACCTCCATATTCACAAAAACACTTAAGTGTACAGCATATACCGGGCTGAGAATTTTCCAAAGAACACATAGCCTAACCATGACATCATGCTACAGCAGCTTAAAAAAAGACAGTTTCACAAATTAAAAATACAGTTACGAAAACTATTTGAAAAAAACTGCAAAAAAAGGGTTCACATTTGTGAAAAGTGATTTTTGAGTTTAATTCTGCTTTTGCATAGAAAGTAATGTTAGAGTTTTGGTAAAAAACTTGCTTTTAACCAGGCAGTCGGTAGCATTTATACATCAACAAAACACTGACACTTAAGCTCATTATATATTTTGACTACATTCAGCTGAGGTTTTTTTTTTTTTTAAAAAAAGGTCTTTTTAAACAATCAGGCTTTCACTAGAGGATATTGCAAGGCCATGGCTATAAAACTGTCTGAGGACTGATTTTATTCATTTAGTTACAAGCCAAAAGCATTTATTAAATAATTTGTAAACTAAAATGTCAATTTGCTGCAGCTGAAACCCCTTTGCAGCAATACTTTTATCCAGTGATCCGGGAAAGTAAAAACTCAACGTTCCTTTGACTCATTTTCAACTACTGCTGGTCATGGATGCAACATCTGGTCTGTTTTTAAACTGGAAATTTGATTTGTTCTCCCACTGATGATGCAAAAAAAACCCCAAAAAAACAAAGTTGGGTCAGTTATGAAGGATGCACCTTCAAAATTCACATTTATTTGGTTTTTAATCTAGAATTTGGAACAAATAGCTGACTTGATTCCTGCGCTTAGAGCTCATGCCCCATTCTGTGACAGTCATAGAATTGACACATGTTGTTAGTGCATTTTAAGGCAAAAGTCAAATCTTTTAAAGCCTGATTAGCCATAACATTATTTTCATGCAACGCCATCCCAGCATTTTCTTTGTATACAGATTTTTCAGGCCATTAAATAAGTTAGTTTCATTCTTGTATAAACTATTCATCTACAATTGCTTGAGATTTTTATGATTTCCAAAAACTCACACACTAGTTCAGTCTCAGAACTGAAGTGGAGTCATATTGTTTGTTGCATAAGACTGTACAGCATATAAGATTCATCTGGAATAAGTAATCTGACTAGTCAAATATACTAAGATTAGTCATTTACAAGCTGAGATCTACAAATATGTGCTCAAAAACAATAGATTTTCCCTTTAGACTAGAGGAGAAGATAAAGCTCCTGCGATCAGTGGTCACCACAGTGAATGATCGAGGAGACTGCACATAGATATCTTTAAATTTGTGAAATGTTTTTGTCTCCGTATCCCAGAGGTAGATTTGTGTGAAGGAGTAATCACTGCCGAGAGCCAAGTACTGTCTGTCTGCGAAGGTGAAAGGTTGGAGGATCATCGCTCCTCGAGAGGGAAGGGCCAGCACCTCAGTGAACTGCTTGTTGGCCCACTTGAGCACTTTCGAGTCTCCGATGTAGCAAGCAAGGGCTAGATACAACTCACCCTCCACCCAGAAGGCTTTGACTGCCACCACATCATCTACATCTGGGATTTCACTGTGGTGTATGAACTTCAGGGTACTCTTGTTCCACAGGTAGATGACAGGAGGCTGGGAACGACTGGCTAAAATAAGGTAGGACTTCCCGTCTACCTCAACAAACTCTGCATCTGTATCACGAAACCATTCATGAAGAAACTGATAGGAATAAAAACCAGTTTCATTGCGATCTGGTTGGTCTTTCCACTTGTAGAGTGTGGACATGCCGGCCTTGGAGCTGTCTACAATCAGGAAATATAAGTCATTGTCTATCCGGATGACCTCCATATCATTTGGTTTTGAGATGTTAAAGACCTCCATGGTTTGAAACTTGATGAATTTATTTTGTTGCTCATCAAACTTGTAGATGTGGGAGCCACCAAAGAGCTGGGTGACTATTATTAGAATCTGGTTTTCAATCAGAACTAACTTGCAGCCAACAACAGACTTCCCTGTGTGGAAAAACAAAAGATGGAAACACAGAATTTGAAGCATTTTGTATTTTTCACAAGATCACAATCAAACAGTGAGGCCATTGTCTGTACCTTGTCTTGATTTCTCTTTTTCTTTCAAAGTAAAATAATTACAGATGGAAAACATGAACCCACTTCTGCTAAAATGACCTTTTGGTTGGCTATTTTCCAAGAGAACAACATAGTTCTGAACTGTTCTCAAAAATGTCTCGCACAAAGATAATTCCATCAATGTGAAGTAAAAAGGACTGTGCTATTTTGGGGTATATACAACATTTTTGCATGGACATTATTCTACGTACATCACAATAAAAGGACAAACCTAAAGAAGAATTGTGGGTTTACTGATATTATTAAAAGAATAAATGTGTATTATACTTCACAGTATTACCTAAAATTGCTAAAGCTAGTTAGAAACGATGCAGTAAACTCTTCAGCAAATAACTGATGTTCCAGCAACAAAAAGGATCCTAATTTTCATTTTCTTTCAAATTTTGATGCAGACCTTTTTTTTACATCACACAATAGTACATGGTATTTTATGCAACACATAGTTTACAACCAGTGAAGGTTAATGCTGTAGATAGCCTGTGGCTGTGCAACAAATAGATTTGAATTCTTGTATGATCCCTTAATTGCAGTGTCTTGATCTTTTTAACCCAAAGTTTCAAAACTTATACAAAAACAAGAAAAAAAAAGCTGTCAAACCTGTTATGTTGTCAAATTTTCTGAAATTCATTTCAATGTGATCCCACTCCATGATCACACAGCTGTTGGAGTTTGGGGCAGCCATCGCCACAAAGATGTCCTCTTTAAAAGAGAAGATGTCTCCTGACAGAGACTGAATGGGAATCGACTGATGACGCACAAAGTCTGGGAGAAGCAGGCAAAAAACAGAAACTGCTGAAGCAAGGATCTCACTACTTACATTTCACTTAAAAAAAAGATGGTAAAGACTGCACGTTTGCTGTCAGTCATTTTTAAAATCGTGTTTTGTTCTATTTTAGAATCATATTGAAAAAGGGCTCCAAACATTCTCAGCCCATGATGTAGCTTTTTATGTATAACAGTTTGATTTATTTTCTTGCTTTGCTTTTTACAGCAGCACATACATGTTCTTTTAAAATAATATATACAAACACACCTAGTGTTAAATAAGATCCTCCAACTGTTTCAGATTTACTTGAATTAAAAATACAAGAAAGTCAAATGGTATTTTCTATCATTGTGCCTTCATCCTTTTTTTTACTTTTACTATTAAAAGCAGATAAATACATATGAAAACATTGATGTATAATCCAATTAAATACAATTATGTACTTTAAAAAGCTGCAGCAGCTAGACTCTGTCTGCAGCAGACAGTATGAATATGTGATATGTTCTTATAATAAACCTCTCTGACAATAGATTAAATATTTTACCATCATCTGGCATGTCAAAAAAAAACCAAACATAAATAATGAAACCTAATTAATCCAAACCAAAAATTCTTTTTTTTCTGTTTTTTCAGAGCCACAATAGCAGGATTAAAGAGTCGCATGTGGCTCAGGAGGCTCAGGTTGCAGAACCCTGAACCAGATCCTGTGTCCTCCGTCTATAGTGTTGTATCCATTTTTTTAAAAGGTTTTTCTCCAGCTTCCCAATATTTTTATGCATGAGACTTATCCGATTTTTGAATTTCTCTTTGGCATTTTTTGATTAAGAGATTAAAAAGAAACGTCACCATGCTATTCATTTGCTTCTTCTTTACGCTCGATTTACAATTATTCTTTTGTAATTTTTGCTGAATTCAATTCTGTGACATTTGAATTAGTTTTTATTTTTAAAAATGGTTGACTTTGACTTCGCATTACCTGTAGAAATACATTCACCGGGTGGGATGGGGACGTCATTGAGCCGCTTGCCCTTCATGTTATTGGGGCCTGCACACAGGACATCTGATACTGTGGCGTTTGTGTTTTTCAGCCACGTCATCAGCCACTTGTTCTCACAGCTGCACTGGAAAGAGTTTCCTCGCAGATCTCTTGTTCACGACAAGAAAAGATCATTAGCAGTGAAAATTTGTGATAAATAAAAATATGAATGGATGGATGGATGGACGGATGGATGGATGGACGGACGGATGGACGGACGGACGGATGGATAGATTGATGGATAGACGGATGCATGGATGGATGGATGGATGGATGGATGGATGGATGGATGGATGGATGCATGGATGGATGGATGGATGGATGGATGGATGGATTTCCCTCACATACTTTCCACACACACGCATCCACATACACCCACACACTACCAGTCAACGGTGCAAGTGCTTACTCACAGTTCCATCAATGAGTCCAAATCAAAAAAGAGATCTCTTGGCAAAAACCTCATCCTGTTATTTGCCAGCGAGCTGCAACGAGACAATAAAAGCACGTTTCTGTCTACTCTGAATCTTTTTTTCCTGCACGCTGCTTTTTTGTGCTGCAGAGGAAACACTAAAACCAGACTCACAGATAAGTCAAAGCTCGAAGTCCTCGCAAGGCATTTTTGGTGATGGTCTGAATCTTGTTTCCTTCGATGAATCTTTGGATTAAAATGGTGAACGTGTGCAAAACATAACATCACAGAGTACATTTTCTATTGAGATAAGTGAGGTTGTTACAATAAAACGTTTAAGTTTTATGTTGGGCTAAAATGAATTAAGAAATGTGTCATTTGTCCCAATGATAATACTCACAAGTACTCTAGATGTGACAGACCATAGAAGGCATCATCTTTGATCATGGTCAAAGAGTTGGCATTTACAAGCCTGGCATTAGAGAACAAGTAGAGAGAAAAGAAAAGTCCTTTTTTTTAAATTTGTTTTTCTTGTTTGGAACCAGAAAATCATAATGTTATGCTTTTACTATCGTAAGAAATACAAAAAACTCTAGTAGTCAGAAGATGGTAAAACACACTTACAGCAGATGAAGGAAAGGCATCAGTGAAAAGATTCCCTCTGCAATTTCTGCAATGGATCCATTTACAATGCTTCTGTTGGTAGAAGGACATTAAAAACAACTTTAACAAACTCAAACTGGGGTCAAATTAAAAGCAAATACCACTGGAGGATGCATCCATAGCACTTTGCTCTTACAGTGAGGTGATGTCATTCGGCACAGTCCGGGGGATCTGTGTAGTCCCGATGCAGATGATGGTCTCCTTGGAGCATGAGCATCCTGAAGGACATTTAAAATTCCTTTTGGATTCAGCCTCTCCACAAACGCACCACAAGACAAAAAGGACGGCTAAGCACCGCAGAGCTGCTGGCATGTTGCTGCTCAGGCATTAATGACTGCAAATGAGACGCAGGCTGGGGCGGGTAGCTGGACAACAACAAAATGCTGCATTACAGAGAAAGCTCTGACACGGACTGACACGGCTGCAGCCGGAAGGGGGTGGGGGTGGGGAACCGGCCTTGTCGCAGTAAAAGACTAAATAGTTTATTTTAAAAAACGTGTATGTGTTGCCCATATTAACGAAAGCAAAAAACAATAAAATAAAAGAAAAACATTAATCCGCGGAAGCTTTTCAGGACCTTGGAGAGCGTTAGCAAATCTTTGATCTTGAACGCTTTAAAATATTGACCAGCGATATGAAAAACATCAACTTGTAAATCATGTTATATTGTGCCTGAAACATACAGACAAGGACTTATTTTCGGACTTTTTGTTAAAAGTGCCACGCACGAGTACATAAAAAAGCACAGGGTGCTCTTTTTGATTGTTGAACCTGTATGTTGTTCAAGACACAAGTGTGTCATGAGAAAGTAGAAAAATATTAATTAAATTTTCAGCAATTTATCACAATTGTAATGTCATTTGCATTGCATGCTTTGTTGGTTTACTGAAACTTTAAACACTTTAAAAAGAAAATGCTTTGTATTTTTTTTAATTGCTCATTTTCTGTAGTTACAAACTTCCACCAGTAGAGGGCATCGGCCCTCAAAACAATATTTAATTGGTATTTAATTCCCCATTTACTACATCTGTTTAAGATTTTAGATTCAATCCTTCTCTTCTATTTTCATTCTATTTATATATAATCAGATTTTGTTTGTTTATATGTTGTTTTATTTTCTATGTGTTCTTCTGCTGTTGTTTCAACATATCATGATGGTATAGACGATGCCTTGATTGTAAATTAACCAACTTGCGGAGAATTTTTGCTTTTTACTTCTTGAACAATTCAAAGTGTTAATGAATCATGTGAAAAAGCTGATGCAATTACCTCTTGAAAGCTCTGAGTGGGTGGATTCCTATACTACTTTAATCACAGTATAAAAACATTGTGTATTTTAATTCAAATGTCAATTTTTACTTATTTAGAGCACACATAATGAATTCTATCAAAATACCTTGTAAAAGCTTGTCTGTCATCAATCAACCATAGCTGGGTTTTTGCCAGTTGGTCGAGATCGTAAAGAGTTTTTCTCCTAAATGGCACCATTCTTTCAACAATAGTATGGTTTGATGTTTCAACAGGTCATTACAAGGGTCTAACCTTTGCTGGAGGACCTGTAGTCTATGAGCAGGAGTGAAACCACGTAACCAAAGGGAGAAACCGTACACGTCTACCATGGCTGGCATTATTCATACAGCTCTAGCATAGCTGGTTTTAAGTTTTGGGAATCCATAAACACATAGGATACATGCAAGATGAAACCTGCAAGCACTTCTTCTGATCAACTTTCCAAATGCTCAAAGCAAAATAATAATAATAATAAATTTATGCAGTTAGTTTTTCTCCTTTTTTAAAGTATTTGACCACACGTTCAGGCTCATCTGCAACAAATAAACTCAGTGGAGCATCAGATACCAGTTTCTATATGATGATTCTTATAAAATCACACAACAGTGGATTTAAGTGCAACAATGCAAAAATCATTTCTCTTTAAAGTTAAATCTTTAACGGACTTAGTTCGACTTATGTGTCTGTTGCTAAATAAACAGTGCAAAAGTTTATACAAATATGTCTTTACAACTGTTTGCCTAACTGGATGCTCAGAACAGTTCTTTATTTCACCATAAATCTACACAAATTCATAATAGTTTTGTGAAAAAAATAAAATGTTCCTCATTTTTTGTGTTGAATTCTTACAATTCTTTTCAGGGAATTTAATGGAAATTGATTTCTCACTTGACAGCTGGCTTCAACAGGATGCATTGCTGGATTTTTCCTCCCTGGTTATCAGTGAGAACAGCCTGATCCCTTACATCCACAAGTCTTGCTCACTTGCAACACTTTCTGATCCAAAGTTGACCTTTCACCCTTACAAGTGTGTAATGGTTGACGGATGATGTATGCGAGTGTGCGATGAGAGGAGAGAGAGGATAACCTGGAGAAATGGCTGTCAGTGCCTGCATGAGAGCAGGTGTTACTGATCTCCGACTTCTCTGGTTCCTGCGCAGGAGCTGCAGAAAGCTCAGCAGTCAAGGTCAGGAAGTCACTGCTAGATGCTTCAGAAAGCGTTAACATGCTGTGCTAGCACACAACATGCAGTGGAAACGTTTGCTTTTAGTATCACTTACGAGTTTTACACTAATTTAAGCATGAATCAGGAGAAGCAGCTTCTTGTCCTTGCTTGTAATTATTTCATAAATTTAATTAAAACTTTTTAAAATGATACCTTCCTAACTTTGGTTTCTTTTTTTTTATTAAGTACGTTTTTTTATAGGATCTATGCAAAGTAAATCCATTGTACACAAAGACTGGAATAGTTTCAACTCGAATTAAACATGACTTTTTCATTAAATTTTACATTTAAAAATGCATCACATAAACATCAGACAGTCTGCATGATGTTGTTTTAAGTGTTTAGATGCATTTTATGCTTTTCAGAGAGACTGTGATGCATGAAGAGGCCTGCAGTAAAATTCAAGGTAAGTCAGTTAAAAACATGTAAAATTCAATCCAAACTAAATAAATACACTTACTGGAAGTAAATAAAGTTAGGGCTAGCCAGGGTACCCAGAATTGTGTTTTCATTTATGCTGGTATTGTCTTCTGGGGGTAATTTTATAGACAAAACAGGATTTTGCTCACCTGCTGTTCTGTCTACCTTCCCTCTAGCTGCTCTTTTTCTCCTCCATTAATGCACATGTCATTGTTGGAGTCACTAAATTGTTTATTTTTGTCTCAATGCAGTTATTCCACATGGTTGCACTTAATAAATACGTTTCTTGGTGGAGGTTTCTTCCATTTAGAGGAAGTTTTCTTTTTGCAGTAGCCATGTTGCAAGTTCAAGACGGGGGATTACTTAGAAAATTCTGAGATGTCATTTGCTGTTTACTTTCATCTACACTCATGGCCACTTATGCCAAATTCTGACCCTACAATCTGAATGTTTCAGCAGAAATGGAGACTCATCAGATCTGGCAACATTTTTCCAATATTCTGTTGTCCAGTTTTGGTGATCTTGGTGTGAATTGTGGCCTCAGTGTCCTGTTGTTGGCTGACAGGAGTGGCACCGGTGTGGTCTTCTGCTGCTGTAGTTCATCTGCCTCTAGGTTGGATGTGTTGTGCGTTCAGAGATGCTCTTCTGCATACTAGAATCAGCTTTTCTAGAATCAGTTGTAATCAGTGGTTATTTGAGTTATTGTGGCTTTTCTATCAGCTTGACCTACTTCTGACCATTCTCCTCCGACCTCTGGCATCAACAAGGCATTTTTACCCACAAGACTGCCGCTCATGGATATTTTCTATTTTCTGATTGTTCTCTGTAAACCCTAGAGATAGTTGTGGGTGAAAATCCCCGGTAGATCAGCAGTTTTTTTTAAATACTCAGACCAACAATCATGCCACGTTCAAAGTCACTTCAATCATCTTTCTTCTCCATTCTGATGCTCGGTTTGAACTGCAGCAGATCGTCTTGACCATATGCCAAAAAGAACTGAGTTGCTGCCATGTGATTGGCTGATTAGAAACCTGTGTTAACAAGCAGGTGGGCAGGTGTGTCTAATGGTGACAGGTGAGTGTATTTAGATGTTTTAGGACAACCACAACCTTGAGTTAACTGGAATGCTTTGGATTGTAACAGTTTTGCATAATCCTAATTCTTTTGCTTTGTTTGATGTCTTCCTTGCTTTCCTTGCGCATCACCTTGAAAGCACCTCAGCTGTGAACAGCCTCTTTACAAACAAATCTGTGAAGATTTGTTGGGTCATGTTCTCATGGCACTCTGATCTTTAGGGCAACTGGACTTTAAAGGTTGATCAAGAACACTTTTTCACTCCATTTAAAAATAACCTGAGCTAACCTAGCCTATCTGACAAATTTATTCAACTATTCCAGCAGCAGTAATCACATTAAATTCAATTCAGAATCTTTTATTTTTATCAAAAGTTGCAAAGGAAAAAAAATGCTTCCCTCACTCTTTGTTCTTTTTTTCTTACTCAGAACAACAAGGCTCATCTGGAATCAAATAAATACCAACAATCCCACCTTTTAAATTATATTTTTTACCATTCAAACAGAACTGTTTTACATTAGATATAAACAGCTCTGTCAATCACAGGTGTTTTAAATTTCTCATCTTTCGTTTAGCTACTTTTTAGCCATATCTGGTCTCTCAAAGCTCCTGCTACTGTGGATTAGGTTGATCTCAAAAGGTCATGAAAAAGTGTAAAACCCCATTAACAGGCTGCTCAAACCTAGAAAACTCAGTCGGAGTTTTATAAAAAGTTCTGAACGACCCACGCAGAGACACATCAGCTGTCAGACCAACAGCTGAAGATTTGTCACTTTAAAATCAGCACTCGATAATACGTGGGGATTTGCTGTGTTGCTGTTCAACTTATCGTTCCCCATCAACTGGCTATTTTATGGGCAGCTTGCATATTGTGTATCATTTCCCCCCAATTCTTGATCAACATCTTATACGTGAGTGAAACTAGGGGTGGGAGTGGTCTTCACGCCATCTGATGGTGGTGTTGATTAATGGCGCTCATGATTTAGCACCTTCTGCTTTGATGCAGGCAGTGAGAACCTGTTCTCAACTCGCTCACATGAGCCCCGTCCACAAATTAAATGCCTGCCTCCGTTTATCGGCTTGTGTCTCTAGTCCATCTTTGATACGCATACAGCTGAAACTGCACTAAAAAAGAACTCTTTTTTAATGGGGGGTTGATATTTTGAATAAAATTCATTTTTCTTTATCATTTTACTTAATAAAAGTTTAAATTTACTACAAAAAAATCTAAGTTTAGGAAAATAAATCCAGAGATAATTTGGTTAAGTCCCATAGAAACACAGAAATCTTGTTTCTGAATGTTTTTAACTTAATTTGTCTTATTTATAGATAATTTTCCAAAAATGTATATGTGTTTTCTTATTTATGGTCATTTTTATCAATGCTGCTTCATGTTATTTATGTTTTAAACAAGCCAGTGAGTTCTCAGGCTTTTATTTAATAAGGGTCAGACATATAAAAGCTTGGGTGCTGTTTCATATGCTGATCAGATATCTTACATCATGTTTGTTTTTATGTTTAGTCCTAACACAAAAATAACTACAGCTGTTCAGCAAATGCAGAGGAGTGCATTCTTTCCCACTGAAATGCAGTGTAGTATTAAAGGACATGAAGTGATACAGAAATACAAAAGTGGAAACATTTCCCAAAACTGAACTTCTTGTCAATAAAGTATCAAAATTGGGTTCTTTTTGAGCTCTTGGGACAGTTTTTTTTCTGTGCGTGTTTGTCACATTAATGCAGGCAGGAGTTAAAGTTTAAAGGGTGACAAAGGTTTAATATTGGTGGCCTCTGTCCTTGATACTGCTGTCAGTGTGCCCTCCACAAGCAGCAACTGTCAGCCTACCCCCCGCCGCCTGGCTGCATACCACCAATCTGGGGCCCTGTCCAGGAACAACACTTGCGTCTTAAAAAACCTAGACAGACACCCAACAACTGGATCGTCTTCTCACACGACACCCTGATTCAGCATTCCTCTGGCCTCACCACCAAAAACAGTCGTTTATTTTGTGTTCCTCAACTATTTTTTTTTTTTTAAGCGGCTGTCAGTTTGATGTGGGCCGTGCATCCAAAACGTGATCTGCACAAACATCTGCAGCTGAAGGCGTGGACTTCTTTTGGCTGACTGGCTCTCGCTGGTGGTGAATACTTCTGTCCATCATGTTGACAGTTGTTTCAGTGAGTGGGAACAGCACTGAGGGCATGGCTGCGTCCAAAATTATTACAAGCTGGTATTACCTGTTATTTAAAGTAAAAGTTTTGTAAGAAAGAAAAAATATCTGAAAAACAAAAATTTTGCAATAAAAATCCCTTTGATGTAGATCGTATTTCCCTGCCGTCTCCTAATAACTTTAAATCTTTAACCACCCAGAAAATAAAATAACAGTTATGTAATATATGTTATCTTATAACTGTTGTTTTCTTCCCAAATAAATAAAATCAAAACAAATGAAATTAAAGTTAAAATAAGTCACTTCAGCAACAAAATGTGGTTGTCACCTTTTATTTTTTCCATGGTTTTTGTCATGTTCTGATTGATTTATTAAGTGTTAACGTTTCTGATACCTGCATCGATTACCTGCATATACACCACCAGCACGATGACCTGAAACTGGTGACTGACAAAAGACATATCAGACATGAACAAAAACAACTTAAAAACCACAGAAACCTCACAGTTATTGTCAAATAAACCTACCATGTATCAATCCAAACGCTATTTTCCAATATCGACAATCGATTTATCTCATCTTAATAGGATTTTAGAATAGTATCGGTCATTTGATTATCAAAATGCCTCGGATGGATTAATCTGGTTGGATCTTATAAATAAAAATGGATTTATTAATTAAATCGATTAATCATGACTCCCTTAGAAAAAGCAGTGTTACCAACTTCCCTGAAACTTTAAACATGCTTTGACAAACAAGAGTAAAAAAAAAAAAAGGAAAAAGAAAAACATGGACTTTGTAATTGTTTTCATCATGATTAAATGTATTGATAACAGATTTAGTTCTCACTACAGGCCCAGTCTCTTTCATTTTTGATCCATTTAATTGAAAACGATTTTTTAGGCTATTTCAAGTATTTGATATTTTAACCAAAGCATTGAGAATTTTGTCGTTTGTTACAAAATAAAAGCTCTCCAAAGAGGAGCTGTTCTTCCGGAAGTGCTGAAAACTTTTATTCAGTAAAACAAAACTTAAAATCCTTTTTCTGCATCATAGAGAACTGTTTACCTCTCTGTGTCTAACTCTATCTGGACACCCCCACCCCCCCTACACTCACACAACTTCACGCAGACCCTCCCCATACCCGCCCCCTCCCCGCTTCCAGTCGCCACCAGCCTGCAGAGTTTTCCGTCCAGTGTCAGAGTAACATCGTAAACGAGGACCACCTGACGGTAAAATCCCGGACTGAATGGAAGCAGCGGAGAAAACTCTCACTTACCAGGATGACACCGGACTTCACGGAAAGCTGCTCAAGAAGGCCGATCCGAGATCCAGGAGCCCCGCCGCCCCCGAAGAGACCAACAGCGCCGAGTCCAACTATGTGGATCTGGACATGAGGGCCGACGGCCCGACCACGGTGAAAGTCACTTTCACCGGCGAGGGGAACCAGCTGTCTGTTTTCAAGTGCTCGAAGCCCGAGGAGAGCAAAGCCAAGATCACCGAGGAGGAGAACGCACTGCTGGAAACTCGCACCAAACTTCCCAACGCCGACCCGGACTCCGGAAACGAGGACCTGCAGTACACCGACGTTTATCTGAACAGCAAGACGGATTTGGACGACGCGCTGTCCGAGCGCTGCGGCTCCGACGCCGTGGAGGATGAGTCCCACTATATCACGACGCACGAAATCCAGCTGACCGAGCTCGACCACGACGTGGATTACGACTTGGGCAGAGGAACCTGCTGGGAGTTTGAAGACGACAACCTCGTTTACTCTTTTGTGGATTATGCTTCTTTTGAAAGCGACGAAACCCGGGAGGGAACCCTGGTTCTGGAGGGAAGGAGACAGGCCAAAGTGCTGTCCACTCTGACCGGAGCGGTCAGCACCGAACAGGAGGACAGTGATCTCTGCGACTCGGACAAGTGCGCCAGCTCGGATGAAAGCATGTGCAAAAACCTCAGGGAAGACGCGGGGAAAGTTCACCTGTCCATACAAACCTCCTCCAGAGGGGGCAACGACCCCACGGGTGCCTCGGGGTACGCCGCGCACCTTGGAGACAGGAGACACCTCTCCTTGGTGAGCTCTGGCGCCAGAGCAGGGCCCCTGTGCGATAGGGGCCAATATTTCATCCCCGCTCCAGGCCGTCAGCACCTTGCAACGAAGCTGAGACGGAACGATATTAATGACTATTCCAGCGGAGCGTCCAGCTCTATCAGTGAACTGGACGACGCTGATAAAGAGGTGCGTAACTTGACAGCAAAGTCTTTCCGAAGCCTGGCATGCCCCTACTTTGATGCCATTAATTTTAGCACGTCAAGCGAGTCCTCCTTGTCGGAATATGGGTTGAATAAATGGTCGGCTTACATGGATTGGAATTATGGAAACATGCGCACCAAAGAGCGCAGCGTAATTGCGCACAAAAGCACAACTCTGGAAATGAATAGGACTGTGGATGCTGGCGGGCATAACGAATCTAGGAGCGGAATAAAAGCGCCACTGAACAAAAGGACAGATTCCAGGCAGTCTGCGGCCTCTACTCAGAAGATCCATCTGACAGATCCTCAGCAGGTGCAGCGCGGAGTCACGTTGAATTTCCGCTGTAATGTTGAATCTCCAAACGCACGCAGGGGCTCCAAATGCTCCGTGAAGGCGGGTTGTGCGTTGCAATACCGACGCACAGACGGCACGGGGGACACGCACAAGAGGGCGATTTTTGCGTCGAGTCTGTTGAAAAATGTGATTTCTAAAAAGATGCAGTTTGAGCAGGAGCGCAAAATGGAGAGGGGGGAAATCTGCGACACGCACCCGGCAGTCTCCCCTAGTTTGCATATAAAAGATCCGGATCAGTTGAGAGACAAGTGCAAAAGCGTACAAAGGCAAATTTCAGAAACAGGCTCAGTTTTTACAGTCAATTCTCTTGATGAGGGAGGCAGACTCAGCTCATTTGAGTCTGCAGAGGAGACAACAGATAACAAAGCTTCAGAAAGGGAAGAAGATGATGCAGAAACAGCTGCAGTCCACAGTTTGTTTAATGAATCAAAGGAAGATGATCCACCACCTGAAAAGGAGGTTTCTTCTGTCAAAAATGCCGCAGCAAAGGAACGGCTGGACTCCAGCAGCATGCTGACCAAACTACTTTTTGTGCCTAGCTGCCAACTCCTATCAAAGGACCGGGACATCATCGGGGATCTGACGCAGCACACTTGTGATAAAGGGGCAGTAAATGAACTCAAAAAAGGAAATAATGGAAGCCCGCAAGGCAAAGAGGGAAATGAGAAGGAGGGAAACACACCGGAAATAAAAATATGCCTCAGAAGTATGAAAGAAGACAAAGGCTGTACACTCAACATTGCACACCTATTGACCCCAAAATTAGTAGCAATATTAACACCTTCAGGGCTGGAGATGATAATAAATCCCACGTCTTAACTGCAGGCGATAAAGTTCCAAACTTCACTGTGAGAGATATAAGAGACACCAAATGCAAGTTCCAGGCGCCGATCTACCATGTTAGGGATGTTCGGAAATTGGTTAAAAGCTCCTATCGTTTTATTTCGTTGGATAAAAGCGATAATAAATGCGAAAAGCTGGAACCAAAGATCAAAACGGAGCCGGATAAAAATTCTTTACCTTCCCCAATGGTGATCAAATGCAACTCTGTGAAAACTAATGTTCAATCAGAGACAAGTGAGGTGTCACACAAACAAGAAGGAGACGCGCTGCATGAAAAACCAAACAGTGAAAAAAACCCTTTGCCTTGTAGCAGTGGGCGACTGCCCACTACTCTGAACAAGCTGGATCCGTTTGAGGCTAATCCTGAGGCCAAACCGGCAAAACAAAGGCAGGAAAAGTTTCTTTGTGAGACAGCGGAGAAGAGAAGTGAGGCTCCAGTAAAGCAGGATGCACTAGAGAAGCTAAAAGCTGCAGTCAAAACGATGGAGCAGCTTTATGTTTTCGATCGAAATGAATGGAAGCGCAAAACTCAAGCCCCGCACCCGGTAACTGGCAGCCACGTTCTGTCCGTTATTGCCAGTGAGGAGCCTGAGAGTGCTGAAAGAACTCCTCAGCCTTTAATCAATACAACAGAAACAGGGAAGAGAACTGCAAACATCATACACGTTCCATACAATAACGACGCGTTTAAAACGATTCCCCAGGAAAACAAAACTTTCACAAACAAAGACGTCCTTCATTTTGGGAACAGAACCTCTGTCGGAGTTAGCTCGGAAAGTGTTCCCGATCCACAAAGTTCTCCTCTGCAAACATCATCTGCTATTAAAAACTCCAAGACACCAGTGGCTCCACTGTCGGTGAAAATAGAGCCGGCGAAGCACGGCCAGGTGGAGCAGGGACTGTCCAAAATCAGCCCCAGTAATCCCACTGTCACACAAGGCTGCTCGGACTCTGAGAACTATTTAACCATTCCTGGGGTGTGGCGTGCAAATGAAACCAAACTGCTAAATCGAGAGTCCGGGTCTTTAGGCCTTGGTGGTGCTGATGCAGATGATTTAAAGGGATCCGAGAGGAAGAAGTCTCCTTTGATCTTGGAGCATCCAGCTGCATCCATCTACCATCATTCAACAGCAGTGACAAGCCCGCAGAAACAGCACCAGGTGTTATGTTTCTCATCTTCTGCCTTGAATGTGTCTCCCACATCGTCTGCTGGAGACACGGCCCCACAGACCCAGAGAAAGATGCTTTTAGATCCCACAACTGGACATTATTACCTGGTGGACACTCCCTTACAGGCCACCACGAAGAAGCTGTTTGACCCCGATACAGGCCAGTATGTGGAGGTGCCTATGCCACACTCACCTGTGGCTCCTGTTACACCTGTGCATCTCTCTTTGTCTCCTTTAGCTCTCAGCCCACCAGCATACGCCCCCACTTACATGATCTATCCCAGCTTCATCCCCTCTCCCACCTTAGCAACTCAGGCGGTGATGTCACAGTCACCGTGCCACTCAGAGGATGCAGCCGGAGAAAATGTCAAAAACTCCAAAGATGCGTGGCTTGAAAGGGCCGCAGGGGGGGCAGAAAGCGCATATTACAGTGCAACAAGAGAAGCTCAGCAAGGGCCGCTACACTTACCTGTGAGCCTGGGACACGTAATCACCAGAGGAGGTGCAGCAAGGTCGAACAGAACACCACTGATCAGCATCACAACGCAACAAGGTCCAAGGATTGTCGCTCCTCCTTCCTTTGATGGGAAGACAATGAGCTTTGTAGTCGAGCATCGGTGACCAAGAGACTTTCTCTTCATACATGTAAGTGCATAAACTCTGCAAGACAGTTCAGAGCATCCTTTTCCTGTGTGAATCTTGCTCGTCAGTGTTCCCTCAAGTGACTCTTCTTTTGGATGATGTTCATTACCGCTTAAATATGAAAGAAAAAGGTTCACAGATAAGATGATGATATTTAATTTCTGTTTCGGTGTAGTCCTGTTTCCTCTCTAATGAGCACATATTCAGTTTCAGAGACCCCTATACACACATAGATACATATACACATAGAAACACATACATGGAAACACCAACACTTGTTTTGTACAAACATTCATTTAGTTCCATTTAAATGTTGTTGCATCTCCACATAATTAATTAATAAATGTACAGATTTATCAGTTTATTCATATCTTGTATATGTCATATATCTATCAATCATATTTCTATATTTGTTCTTAATCTCTTTTATGTTTGGACATTATCTCAAGTTTAAATTGGTTCTGTTTCAGAAATGATATAGAACAAGCTAAGCCTTGAGATCTTTCAAAATGTTAGTAAGGCCTAAACATAAAAATAGTAATAATTTTTTTTAATCAAATTTTCATCCTAAAAAAACCCCATCAGATCTTGATTTTATTTAAATCAGGAGTCATTGCAGATTTGAAAACCTCTACCTTTGAGAGGAAGGATCCAGTTAAACAACTGAAGGCTTTAAAATATCAGGACAAGTAGAAAAAGAGTTCACTTGTTTCCAATCGGCTCTACCTTCAGTATGAAGCAAGTAAAATGCAAAGGATACATAAGGAGAAATAGATCAAGGAAAGCATCACATGTTAAGCTCAAAAAATTATCATAAGAAAGATTTTTTTTGTTAACAAACGCAAAAAATGTGATAAAAGAAAGTAAAATGTGCTATAACTCTAAAACTAAATAAAAAGAATCAGAAGGACTTCATCTAGGTAAAAAAATAGAAATAAATAGCATCAAAATGAGTATAATGTGTACATTTTGCTAAAGCAACCTTAGCCATTTTCACAGCAACATGTCTGGCTAATAGAAATGCAGTAGCTTCTTGACAGGTAATCTGATTCCTCTAAGCTGATGGGAGATTGGATTTTCACGCAGTGCGCTGAACTTTTTCTGCATTACACATCTGCCGTGGATTTTACTCATGTGTGACGTGTTTGTATACCTGATTTATTCCCAGGGTGTTCATGACACCTTGTTTTCTTGTCATCAGTAACAAAATTGAAGCTTTATTTTGCTAAGTAGTTGCACCTTTTTGAAAGGACTGGCCTAAAACCATTTCACTTCATTACAATGCACTTCAAGTAAACGTCAAAATGTGTTATAGTAATCGAGGGTACACAAATCCTCCATTAACATTATTAGTTTTCAGCTTATTTATTGTCACATTTTGCATAGTTTGAATTGATTGTTGTTATTTTTAAGGAGGAATGCAGTGAGAAAAAGTGATTCTGTGTGCATGTACTTACTTTACAGTCAGAAAAAAATGTGCATTTTAAGATTTTTCACCAAAGTCCGTGTCCAAAACATTTCTGATGACTAACTATGATAGTTTAGTAATTTTTTGAAACTACTTACTCACTATGCACTACTGTTACATTTTTTGTGGTACTTTGACGACCAATTTTGTGTTAGCATTTAGGTCAGATGTTTACAAATGAAAATGCAGCTCAAATTTTGCTAGTATTTGCAGACTTCAAACTGAAAGAGCTCTGTAATGGAGAATGTCCTTTTTTTAAGGAATGCATTTTGTAAGACATAAATCAAGCTATAATGTGCCTCAACAGTTTCATGAACTGAGATGACACTATGCTGATTATTGCTAATTCATTCACACACCAACATACTGAGCATGCTTACAGTCTCGCTATGTTTGACCCCAGATCTGGTTTCAAATTCAACCGATCAAGCTTTCCTCTGCAAGCATTCTTTATCGTTTTTCTTATTTTGCTTCACTGATTTAAGTATAAATCAAATTATCCTTTCAGATAAAACAAATGTTAATTCTATCATATTTTTACTGACGATAGAAACAACTCACAACCTCACTTTTATTCAACATCCTTTGCTGTATTTCTTTTTTCCGCCATATTTTGTCACAGTGCTGCATGATACCCCCACCACCCCCACCCCCACCCCCAATTGGAAATTCAAATTAATTCTCGCTTTCCGACGGGCTCACATAAGTACACGCACACATACACAGAAGTCAGTTTTGAGCTAATGTGTCAGAGCAATAACACAACTGTATGAGCCTGGAGGGGATACATGTCAGCCGGGTGCGTGGCAGGGAGGGGCCTTGTGTGGGTCGAGTAGGGGTGTGAGGGTTTGTGTGTGCGTTAGTGGCAATGTGTCGGGTGGAGTGACACAGAGGGGAGGGGGGGCATGGCTGGGATAGTGATGCAGGTGGAAAAGGTCAGGCAATGCAAAGTATTTGTTGTGCTGATGCAAAAGCTGGGACAGCTGCTCGGGGAGATCAGATCCGGGCGGCTGCAGCTCCAGCTTGGAGGCGAGTCCGCGAGACTGTGAGGGGGGTCTACTTTTTATAGCCCCCCCCCCTCGTCCTATTCCACAACGGGAAGAGAGAGGTGGAGTTCACTGCTGACCTCCATAACTCCTGTGTACACACATTGAGCAGCAGTTTCCCAACTGTAATTTGAATAAAATGTGTTTTTAAACTGTGTTTTTCAACAAAAGTGTCTGATTTCTTTATTTTTCTGTTTTTAGATATATCTGCTGACAAATCTGCCCTCAGTCACTGTAAGTGCAGTTCACCCCTCTGTTGTCATCAACTCCCAGGACTGCTTCCACCCTCTTGCTCTGTTCTGTTTTTTATCATTGTTTTTTTTTTGTGTGCAATGCAATACTTTGACAAAGCAACATGTCTCTCATTGATATTCTCTGGCTTTGTGACAATCTCCATTCAGACACTGTCTGGGTCTCTGATTTCTGTTTCAGTGCTATTTCTGCCCTGCAGTCAGTTCAAAAGGAAACAAGGCAGCGTGTTACAGTGAAGTTCGTTTTAGCCAAGCTACCATTTCTTTACAATGAGTTTCATGTTACCATGCATTAAAAAAACGACCATGTAATTTATCTAAACCAATACGTATTGTGTAGTATTTCCTATAAGATAAAGACAGAGTGTATGAGTAATAAAAGTAATATAAGTCAAAACAATCCAGTGAATGTCCATTTGTTAGTAAATCTGCTGCATCCACATTGTAATGATGGATCAACTACTATTTACTGCTTGAATGTAAGAGACTTGAGTCATCAAAGAAACATGAAATATTGTGACTAAGCACTTTCTTAAGGTTTGTTTCCCACAACAAACTGTAGCGTTACTCTTTGGAAGCGTATTGTATTCAATAAAAAAACAGATGTTTTTCATTCTAATTTGTGGGTTTTTCTCATTTTTTTGTGTTTTTCGTGCATATTTTTTAAAAGGCAAAGAACTAAAAACAGGCTGAGCACTAACTTCATCTGCTCATGAAAACAATAAGAAGACCTGCAATTAAAAGTTGAAAAGCCACAATGATCGTGTCTTACACGATCTGTATTTTATCCAGGATGGGAACTGGCACAGGGAGACCCTTGTGGCTACATAGCTAAGCAGTAGCATGAAGAGTCTTGCCTAGGAACCCACACTGGATGAAAATCATTGCACTAACTGGGAATCAAACCCAAGTTTCCAATGTGCCAGCCCTACACCCATATTTTACAAAATAGGATCCACCTGTTCTAAACTTTTAGGTAGAAAAAACATCCCAAACAAACAATTTCCAGTAACTCGCCATAAATAATCACAAAAAAATCACAAATACTCATTAACTTAATGTTAATTCTACAGGAAGTCCTAATTTAATTACTCTTTTTCTTAGAGTGAACCAGCATGATCGAGTAATGCAAGTTGTAGATGTGTCCTTATTTTCCCGCTTTAGGACTGCAACTGTTGCAGTCCTAGAATAATTATCATCTCTAAAAGAGAAAAAAAGCTAACTCAAAAAACAGGAAAAAAATTGCATCAAAAAGTTAGAAACACATATCTTGAAAAACATTAAAATGATCTCAAAAATCATTTAAAAATTCTCAAAAATGAAAAAAAAAACCATTACTACAAACCCCCACCTCCCAAAAAAAAAGAGGAAAAAAAAAACCTCTCGCAAACCAGAAAAAATTACATTGAAAGTTGGCAAACATTATTTTGATGAGCAAAACGGCCACGGATCATGTCTACAACATGGACACATTGTGGCTTTTGAGTTTTTACATGCAGCCTGTTATGATTGGCTCTTGCCCGTAACAAATAAGAGGGGAGATGAAGCTGGTTTTAGAACTAGAAGGACATTAAATATGTATAAAGAATAATATTCAACCAAAATAACAGAAAGCATCATGTAGTTTTCAGGAGTAGATTAACTTAGTGCTCTGCCTGTTTGTTGCTTTCATAGGTCTTAAAATCTTTTCAAAAAAATTAACACGAAAAACATAAAAAATCAAAGTGAAAAAAAACCTTTGTTTTAGAAAATTGTTTTAATTTGAATACAAAATGCCTTCATATTGTTCTTTACTGTCCTTTTCAATTAGAAAAACGACTTCTGACATCACCCTCTAATCATGAACGCAATGGCGAAGAACGCCAGCAAAGCTCAATGTTTTATTGATGATGGGATTTTTATTTGACAACACTTTTAATTCATAACTTTAGCATTCCTATCTGTGGCACAAAAAGTAGCCACAAAAAAATCCCATGACGTCACTTTGACCCTCTAGAGAGCTTTTCAATCCCAATTAACCTCAACAATTTGGTCCAAAAGTATCAGTTCACCTGGATTTATGCTGAGTCAACAGTATAGTTTAATCCAGTGACAATGGAGACTGTATGCTAGCATAGATTGATGTTTTGAATGATGTTTTTTTTTTCTTTTTAACAATATATCATCATTTCAACTTGTTTTTATGAATCGATGTTGGTTGCAGTGTGTCAATTTGAAAGCTTAAAAAAATCTGGTTTAGTTTAGAAATGATGCCAACTTTTCCAGCAAGACGTGTTTGTTTCGGTTTTATGAAGTCCAGAATGTTATCAAAACTTTGACTGTTTTTTTTTTTTTTTTTTTAAATTAAACCTGAAATACGTTGTAGACATTTGACGTCTTGTTCAGATATTTAATGAAGACGTCAGAGAGTGCACCCGGAATACCCGGAAGGGACGACATACACTTTCAAGTATGGAAATGCTTCAGTGTCCTTCAGTGAAATTGTTTTTGTACTTTCCTGACCTTTGGAAATTGAAGAATTAGGATATAGAAAACAATTCACAAAATCTGTTTAGGATCTGTCTATTTTAAAGATTTAAAATGTTGTTGATTGAATGGGATTGGTGAAAATATTTGTTTAAAAGTAGATACCTGAAATTGCCATCAAAAACAAACAAAAAAAATTCATAGTTGCATAGAATTCATACAATGGTTAATGCTGTTTGCCAGATTTTACACAATTGCTTTGAAAGATGGTTTTAACTGCACAGCATTGATTTATTATCCTATAGATACATAGCTAAACAGAGGGACCATTAGTCAACAATGAGTGTCAAATCCTTATTCATTGCTGTTGCAACAAATAAGAAAATAAAAACATATGAAAAATCAAATTAATAATTATTAATCAAATTATTAATAAACATTTAATTCTAGAATATATAATTAATACGTTTTAAAAATTGATTTATGTAAGTGAGTAATAGGGCTACATAACATGCTGTGTATCTCATTGCCACGCATACGTTCACAGTAAGATTTCCATGTCACTCAGTGGCTCATATTCTACCTTAAGTAAGCTCTTTGTCGAGACTTGCAAAATGCCACTAATTCCTGCTAAATATTCTGTGGGTTTTCACTTTAAAAGCACGCTCCTAACGCGATAGCTAACAGATAAGAGAGAATTTTTTTTTTTAAAAAAGAGCAGTTGAAAAATACTGACATGGTCACAATCAGTTGTTTTTGGCTTTAAAGTTAAAGCAAAAATCTTTTTTACTTTCTGTAATTAAACATGAGCAAATCCCATGTTTGTTTGCGGTGAGTTATGTTCCGCATTCTGTGAGTACAACGAGGAGTTATGTTTCTTTGCTGCAAACAGGGTCACAGACTAAATATGTGTGAAGTGTGCCTTTGCCTTTACACACGGCACAAAATAATGGTTTTCTTAGGATGTCTATTGTATCTGAGATAGCAAAAAATGTTCCCGACCACTGAGACCCCCCCAAATTTAAAAAAAATGTATTTTCTTATAATGACCTCTTCTTGTACAGATTTGTATTTTCTGTCCTGTTTCCATTTGAAAACGCTGCTGGGCTTCGTTTGGCATTTTTGCTTGATTGCATTTAGATATCGGAGCACTCATGTAAAAAAAAAAAAAGTAAAAAGGCTACAAATTTGCTATTTCTCTAGTTTGTGTGAAAACTTTAAAAACAGGAAGGTATGTGGAGCTGCTGGTCAGTCCGTGTACTTCATGTAAATTTAAACATTTTGCCTCAGAGAATATATTTTAAATGAACTGCTCTACAAAATATACTTGTTCTGAATTGATCCATACAGGAACTATTTTATTTACTACTTTTTTAAAATTTAGTTGTAAAAAAAAAAGTGTAATTAAATTATGGGCTGCAATTAAAAAAATGCATATATTTTTGAAATTTAAAATGTTTTTTAGCCTTTTTATGAGCAGCATAGAATTTTTTGCATTACACCTTTTCTGATATAGTTTTATCATCTTCATCAAAGCAGTTAATGTGTTCACAGTAACACAAAAATAAATCTTGAATATTTAAATGATATGGGGCATTGATTTCCCCAAAAAAATACAACAAAAAACTTTCCCTAAATTTGCACAGCACAACCAATGTTGTTTAATGGTTGAAAACTTTCTTTAGGATGGCCTTTTAAACCATCATATAAAGCATTTTTTATAAATAGCACGCCAGCCTAAGTGCATATCTCATGTTATTCTACGGCATAAAGTGACATATAAGATGGTCAGAGGTAAAATAAAGCTGATGGCAGGCTGTCATAGTATATACAGGTATATAAAATGACAATATTTATGAGGATTTTGAGTAATTTACATGCTATGTCCTAATTCCTTGATGGAATTTTAGGACAAATAAAGCGGTTATAATAGTATTTTTATATACGAGGGCTGAGTTTAGGTAGAATGAAATGGTCAGAGAGAAGTTAGTGTTTTGGAATATGGGCTCATGTTTGAATGACGTACTGATGGCTATAAAGTCATGCACTGGAGAAGTCTGTTTTAATGACACTGTGGACTGACACATGGCTGCCTCAGAAAAGTCGGAGGTCAGGGTGGAAGTGGTGGGAGGACTTGTTATCAGAAGTGAGTGCAGTGTTTGCACAAAAATGGATTGAAAATAAGTTATGGTGAATGAGTGTTATGTAGACTAAAAAGCCTACATATACTTGTAATAAAGATTCATTTAAAATACGAGCAGTGCCTACATTCCTGTCTATGTTAATCGGTTAAAGGCCTTGAAATAAAAGAAATGTTTGTTGTTTTGTTTTAGATATAGGTGTCTTTCATGAACTATGACGATGTATTATTTTAGCAAACAATTTTCTTTATATATCACAAGGAGAAAGTAATATCAGAGAAATTGTAAAAATAGTAGGAACAGTATCTTTATCCGGACTAAACTTCAAAAATCCTTTTATGCACAGTCAATCAATTCGTTTTATATATATATATATATATATATATGTACACAGATAACCTTGAACAGATAACCTTGAACAGAAAAGGCTACCGCTTTTGCAACCATAAAGTTACCGTTTGAGATTGGCAAGGAAAAACTTTAAAATCCTTTGGTTTGAAAATGCTGTATTTAAGCAACCAGCCTTTTGTAATTGACCCCTCTGGTCGACCAAGGCTTGTGGTTTTGAGGGACCCAAATTCAGGAGACTTGCTGACATGTCCTGACAAAAAGCTATAAAAGAACTCGACCGTTACATAACAAAAGAAAACTAAACATGAGCATCAATCCAAACAAATAGCATCAAGCTGAAATATTTCGTCATTTTGAAAAATAATAATATATATAGACATATGCATACACTCAATGTCGACTTTATTTCATCTGCTGCATCACATCCATCCCTGCATTCCAGATCCGCAAAGACCCTGTGCCAACAAAAGTTCCCATCAGGCATGTGCATGCGTGCGAGGTTAGCTTTCGGGTGACACTGAAACATCACCCAGCGAGGCTTAAGTTTAACCTGACAGTTTGCTGCTGTGTTGACTTGGTTGCCATGGTTGCCAGGAGACTGGCAGACACTCGTTTGCCCCCAGCTGCTCTCTGTGCTTTCTAAAGAATCTACATTAGGGCCCAGTTGTTGAGCTTGGATGCCAGCAGGGGCTCTGATGTCACAGTTATGACATGGGAAGAGCCAAGATTTATGGCCTCACCTGGACCAAAATTCAAGTATCGTATTTAAGCCAGCGAAGAACATTTGGACTTTCAAGACCTCTAAAAACAACCAATGCAAATGCAAATGATTTCTTTCCTTGAGACAGAAATGGTAATAAAATTTGTGCTTTTTCTGTACATTTTTAGTCTCTCCAGTTTGTGTTTATATATTTCAGTAACATTGCAAAAGAAAATTAATGAACAGTAATTTTTACTGGGGTAGTCAAAGTGGGCTATGTTGAGCAAACTTTATTGAAAGTTAAAGAACATAAATCTGTATCATAGTTGTTCAAGATTTTGCCTCACTTAAACCAATGCAGTTTTTTCAACATTCACATTTTTTTTAAATAAATTAAACTGATTTTATATTTATATATGCATTTATTCTCATTTCTCTAAAAAACAAAAAATCTGCAAATGTTTTAAACAAAAAATATCTTTGTTTTAACATCTTTGTTTTAAAATCTAAAAGTAGAATTTTGCTAACTAGCTTTCTGTTAACACGCAACTGCTGTGTTGCTGCATGCTTGCTCCCTGATTGGTTAAAGTTATTATTATTTTTTTTTTTTTTACAAAATATACATGTTTTCTTTACTTTTAATGACATGGCTTATTATTTGTCTCCTCTTGATGGACAAGATTAACCATAAACTGAGCAGTTTAAATTAGGGGGGCCATAACTTTGCAGAGATTATGTCCTTGAAAGCAACACAGCTTTTTCCATTTTGGCTAAAAACGGCAAAATCACAATTTTAAAAAACCATTGGTTTTACAACAGATCATAAGATGATCGGAGTGGGACTTTAAGGTGAGGTTGCCCAAGTCAAAAGCAGAAAAAAACAGTGTCTCCATTTAGGCTTTCCACATTTGTAGTCAGATATATTATTAAAGAAATGTTTGTAATTGAACTTCAACGATGCCCATCATTTCACTTGATTGACATGTTGAATTTTTATGTTCTGTTTTTAAAGGACAAGGATTAGTTTAAATCATGTTCTGAACTTTGAATAAAAATTCTCACAAACTTCTGCAACTTTTTTTGCCAACAAATTAGATGAGAATTGTAGACTAAGAAATCATCTTGTCCTTTTTCCTCCAATGCCAATTTTTAAAATCCACGTATCCTTTTTCAAGTGAGATTTGAGGCTTACAAGACAATGAAAGTTTTTTTTTCTTCTCAGATTAAGTCTTTTAAACCAGTTCATCTGCTATAGTTTATACATGTAAACCAATAAAACACAAAAAACAAGTTTCCAGGGCACATTTATGGTCAGGTGATGATAAATATAAAATAAATCTAAAAATAGGAAAACAAAAAGTAATTCACTTCAAAATATCTTAAGACAAAGAGCAATTATGCCTATTTGAAAAGTAGAACTAAATCACAGACATAACCTTTTAAGATTCAAGTTTTCTTTTCACATCATGAATAAAGTTGATACAATATCCATCTATGTGCTGTACTCGAACCAATAAAAAAGCAAAATTAAACAAATCATAAATCAGATTTTGGTGATTTCTGCATTTCTGAGGCACATATGATGAACAAAAGATCCAGTGACTTAATACTGTTCCCACTTTCAAAAACATTACATCTAAAACCAAAGGCATGGTGGCAGATCCAGCATTTTTGGTGATCACAACTTTGGTTTGTCGTTTCCAGTTTTGATGTAACCTTGCTAACACTAGTTGCAGTGATTCTGTTTATGTCCAATACTACACATCAAAATATACATCCTGTCTGTGCCCTTTTATAAATAAACTTCTTTACAGGAATCAACAAAAAGTCAAGGCCAAAAAAGTAGAGTTAAAATGACTTAAATACTTGCTGGAATGTAAACATTTCTTGTGTCACCTAGAAAGAAAACATTTACCACCTTTCATTGGTAATTTTTCACTGCTTGAGTAAAAAAAATGTGAATGTGTAGCTTTAGCCCCTAAATGCAATAGATCTTTTAGTAGAAATAGTCCATGATTTTTTTCTCTACCAGCTGGAGTCAAAAACCCTCTTGCACATGTTTGAGTTTTCCTGATGCAGAGGGAACTCGGAGCCAGAAACAATCAACTTCCTCTGCTTTCGCAGCTGAGAACTCTTTCCTGAAGACATGTGCTCATACTTGGAAAGATATTCCCTAAAAAAAAAAAAATAAAAAATATCACCTTGACAGCTGATGTAGGAGCAATTTATGACCATTATTTTTAATAATTTCAGCAGTACCTGACGGGGAAGGTAGCCTTGTCCATCTGCATGCACACAAGGAAGGGGTATTCTGAGAACTGGACAGTGGTGATGAAGTCCAACGAGGCCTCAGTTTCGAAGCTGACCTCCACACCTGCCCTTAAGAAGTCCATGTCCACAGTCACATTGCCAGTAACCACTAACGCGCCCCTAGAATGGCAACCAAAGAAAACTACTGTCAACACAGTTGACACTTGAGTCGTGCATGTGTTTGGGTCACCTGTTGTTTTTCCTTTTAAAACTTCAAAACTGGGAATGCGAGGTGATGCATCTCTTCAAACCATCATTTACAGTACCTCTGCTAGCCAAATAGATCAGATTCCTGTTATGGGTAAGTGTGGCAGCAAAGATTGGATTGAGTACAAAAGAAAACAGCACCCCTTGTGGTATTTTTTCAGATAACACAGAAAGAACTCTTTCATCAAAGTAAGTTTAACCCTTTAAACCCTAAAATTGTAACAGTCCAACTGGACTTCTTTTCTTTATTCGTCAATTAATCTTTCAAAACATGCTTAACCCTTTAAAGCCGAACGCATCATATTTGATACATGAGTCTGTCAGCCCTCTGCAAGAGCAATAGAATGGAAATACAAATTTCTTGTATTTTTTTTGTCTTTGAAATTGATAAAATCAGATTTATGTGTTAAAAAAAGTTTTTTTTGGCTTGCTTGTTCAAAGGGACCTATAAAGGCTCCAAATCCAAAGAATTTGAATTTTCTGTCAATTATTTAATTGTTCAGGTTTTACATGGTTAATAAGTGAAATCTTTTGCCCCTTTTTTTCAGAATAATTTTAACTTCTAAAATCACTTAATAAATTGTATTCTATCAATTAATTCTGATAATAATGTCATTTAACAAAAAAATGTTTGTCAGCACAAAGATATTTATTTGATGTCTGACTAAGCATTGTCGGGGCCTTTGGCAAAAAATAAAATGAGCCCCTATGCAGCAGTTGTGTTAACACTTTCTTTTTTTTAATCCTTACTTTGGTTAAAACTTCTAATAACTTTTTTTATTGGTCCACTAGTACACAGATTCAGTTTTAGGAATCCAAATGTTTTAAGGAGCATTTAAAAACTGAAATAATTCAAAAACGGAAATCATTTAAAAACAGCCATGCTGCAGATCTCTCGACCTGCTCTTCAGTTGAACAGCAAATATGCAAAATACAGTGAATTGAAGGATAAAAATGAAATGGTTAGGATCAAACATGTAAGTTGCATTTATGGAAAAGGTTAGTGGATACATACTTATTTTATTATTAGTAGGCTATACTAACGGCAGGTGAGGCACTGCTTCACATGCTTCTCCTGGCAACACGTCGCCGCTTGAAACGTATTTCAACAAGGAACCAAAAACTGCTGAACCGATCCCAAACCCGCCCAAATTATGCCCACCGCCAAAAGCAATTTTTAAATTTTCTGCTGGCTAACTTGCTATTGACTGGAATATTTCATTGCTGCAGAGGGAAGAGGGGAACAAAAACACTTTCATATGATCAGTCTTATGTCATTTCAGTGATTTTTGGTGGGTTTTATAGGACAGAGTTAAAAAAAAATGATTTTAGACACTTTTATTTAGTGTTTAGCTCGGGGCTCCAGGGTGTTGGGGGCAGGCAATGGCCTACCTGTAGAAGTCTGTCCTATGGATGTTTAAACACTTCCAAACAGCAAAACATTTTATACAAACATATTTTTAACCAACATCATAGAGTCCTCGGCTTTTAATTCCAGAGACGTTACCGCTTTTCCTTTTCACTTAAAACTAGGAAAATGAAAAAGTTGAAAAAAAAGTAACACATTTCAGGCTTTTATTTGTCATTTTTATAATAATTCACCCACTCCATTTTTTTTAATGAGACATATAAGGTCACTGAAAACAGTCACTCAAAAAAAGTGCTGTGTAGTTGACCTTGCTTCTCCATGTTTCAACTGAAAGTGCAGAAAATCCAGCCTCTGTCACTTTGTCCAGAGAAACGTGCTTTGGAAAAACGCCTGTGTGGTTTGTTCCACTTCTATAGATAGCTCGCTCTACTATTATCAGAGTGGAAGAGGTACAACTGTGCTGATCCAATCACCTGCTTCTGTCATTCTTCTTCACAAGAGTAATCTTTAACTCTAATTTGAAGACATGACTAATGTTTTTTCTGGCATCTAGAAGTTGGAGTAAATGAGTAAGTAAATAAAAAAAACAGATAAATCAATGCATGTAGGATTGATTTGTTTCTTTAAGAGACTTTCTCTGAATTTACCACACAGTCCAACTTGATACCTGGGTATTTTCTAAACAATGTGCCCTTCCAGCATTATGAATCTGTTCTGCAGTGAACTTAAATTATATTTGAATGTGAAAAACCGGCAGCATTACTTTTAAGCCCCGTTTCATTACCAGCTGACGTGGGCCATTTGATTCCAGAATGATGATGATGTGCTGCTGTTTCGACTGCTGTGTGTTGATCGTGACGTTTTAAAATAGAGGAGCGAACACAACTGATGTCACTGTCACACGAGGTGAGGAGACGTCGCTGGAACAATTGAATCAGACGCCACTTATAGACCCAGCCGGGTTCCCTTGTGTCCAGCATCAATGATCCCAGCTGAACGACGTGGCTGGAGCAAAAATAATTTCTTCTTCAGCAGCTAAGATTGTTTTCTGAGAAATGTCTGCCCATCAAAAAGACCTTTGACCTGCAAGTATGTTACATCAGACAGTACATAGTGTACTTTAGGAAAGATAATCCAACATGTGTGTACATACACACAATATGGACCCGACCGTTTGTCAAAGCCTTACAGTCACTCGTGCAAAATAATACAAAACGTTTTTGAACAATACCTGTTGTTGACGCTGGTCTTGGACTCCCTGTACCAGAGGCTTATCTCCATCCCTCCAGAAATGTCAATGGCTAACCCTCCTTGGAACTCTGCGCTGGCCTTCAGTCCGGATTGCAATTGAAGTACCTGTAGGAGCACAGATTGAGAGTAAAAAAAAAAAAAAAACCACACAGGTTTTTTAAATCTTATATTGATTTTATTTGTTGGGAAATAAATAAAATTCAAGGCTAACGCAGTTGAAAAAAATAACTCAGAAAAATCCTTGTTCAGTGTGTATGAGACACATTTCCTCCCTGTCATTACTCAACCCTGACAACTGCAATGCAAAACAACTGTTGGGGAAGCTGCCACAGACAGCAATGGTGTCAATGTCATGTAATACTTGATGCTTCAAATCATCTATCTTTCCCTGGGGAAATGCGGGATGTTTGAATGTCTGGTCCTCTGTTCAGTCTGTAACCCAAGTGATCTCTGCTAGTATGACAAGTACTCTTTAACTATGTGAAGTCCATTTGTTATAGAAGGAGGTGGCTAAAAATATCACTTTTTGGCATGTGGCGTCTTGTTGAGACAGGTACTATGAGCGAGCATTCTTACTGGCCCAACTGCACAAGATTTATTTTTTTTTATTTTTAAATTTTTCCAAGTTTAATTTTGACTGAAAATAGTACATATTCTATGATAAATGCAAACAGAAATCACAAAATAGATTTATGTTTTGTGTGTAGAATTTCACTTTTAATTTGTTGTGTTGTCATTTTTTTCATAAGAAAGTGTAAATATTTTTGACGATGGGTTATTAGGGCCACCATAAAAATAAAAATAAACAATTAATGAGGATAAAGTAGTAAAATTACAAGAAAAACGTTGTAGTTTTACAAGGAAAAAGCCATGCTTTTTCTAAAATTAAATTGGTTGTGTTAGAATCTGTTCATGTTACTGATGAATAAATTAATCAATGCAGCCATTTAAGGTGATGCCATAAGGCTTTAGTTTATCATAGGAATCTATGTACCATAATGCATTTGGACTATTGTAACTGTACTGCTGTCACCTTCATGGCGTGCCCACAGGAAATCCACTCCTTATGGGTCAAGTATCTTCTTCTGAAGAGACCCTGTGACCTGAAAACTCTATTCCATGTCCTTATACTTACTTATAAGGAAATAATGTTGACTTGCTAAAGACTTTTATTTCCTTTTTTATGAAACCAACGTTGAAATAATGGCTTACAATGAGCTCTGTCTGTCATACTGAAACATAATATTGGTTCTTATTTTGTTGCGTTTTATCATTTTCTTAGTGAAAAAACTTTTGCCTCATAAACGTTTGACCATAATCTTATAAAGTCATAAAATTCTCAACATATTTTATGAAATTATAACTTTATTATTGTAAAATATTCTTTTACTTATGTATTACAAATATATTCTCCTGAAAAAAATGTTTCTATCTTTTTTCCTCATAACTTTACAACTTAATTCTTGTAGAATGATGACGTTTTCTCATAATTTTATGACTTAATTCTCATATTTTTCCCCTTTTTTTCATAACATATCTTTAATCTTGTAAAATTATGACTTTTTTTTCTCAGAATTTGACAACTATTCTCTTAAATAAGCCTCATACTCTGTCGTGATTTTTTTCCAATTCAATTCTCTAACTCTTAATTTTCTGCTTTACTGAGAATGACCCAAACATAATCTTGTTCTGGCCAGGTAGGAGTGCCATGTGAGTGTGGTGATCTAGTACCTCAGAGTGATCAGTCAGCAGGATGAGTCCCTTCACCACGTTCATGGGATCTCCAGTCATGGAGAACATTTTGGCCATGAGGTCGCTATACCCTTTGAAGAAAGTGACAGGGCGCAGCTGAACATCAAACAGCAGAGCTGACATCCCAGCAAACGACTCCAGGTCTTCTTCTCCTTCATCAGGTGTTGCAGCAATGAGGGACTCCAAACCCTGGGCCTCGATCGCCACCTAAGAAAACAGCAGATGTTTATTACAGCGTCATAGTGTGCAATTATGTTGTACATATTTGAGAGCAGAGTAGTGTTTGTACCTGTAATCCATGAAGCATTGCATCTTTACTGGCACCATAAATATTCATGTTGCTTCTTCTCAGAATGCCAGAGCCCGAATACAGGATATCCAAACTGTACGTAGACGTTAAGTCAGAAGATTCTGCAGGAAAAAGACTTTTTGTTATTCATTTAACTATTAAGATAATAGACATTTTAAAAAATCGGTTTTGTGATTTTAAAATGATATTTATCAGTGCAATGAGAGAGCTATGGCTGTAATATTGGGTTATATAAATAAAATTGAATTGAATTGAATTTAGTTGAATAAAATAAAAACTTTTTTTACAATGACTAAAAGAAAAAAAAACATTGTAGTTTCTGAGAAATAAAATAGCAGTTTTATGATCAGACAGAGAAAATAGTCCGAAAACGACACCTGATTCCAATGTACGTTTAGAGTTTTTACTGAATGAATGAATTCATTGAATGTTAGAATATGAATGTTAGCACTTATTTATAAGAAATCTGCACATAGAACAGCAAATTTGTATAATTTGTATAAATTAAACACATGTAGCTTTGATTTTACCTTCTCTGTTTAAAATAGACATGTTTCTCTTAAAATTCTACTTTTTGTCACTTACGTGCCATGAATCCTGAAAATGCAGAAGATGATCCAACTTTAGAAAAGCGGTCATAGTTATGGGAAACCATATCTTTCAGAGCTTGTCGTATGACCTTGCTGCAAAAAACACAATAAAAAAATTTGTGGGTATTCACATTAATGTGCATTTTTATTTATGCTCAGCTTCATAACAATGTGGTAATTGTTCTTTTCCCTCTAGCACACCTTGCAGGAAGTTGGAAGCGAAGGTTGTCTTGGATCTTTGACAGCATGTATTTATTCATTTCGTGAGGCAAGTTTCCGATGGACAGGAGCAGATTTTTCACCTCCATGTAAGAGGGGTTGCTGCTGAGGAGGACATCAGCAGCAGCAACTCTCACGTTTTTCTCATAGATCCGGTGAGTCTGGTGGTAAATCCTGTTGACTGTCCTTTTGACCTGAAACAGCAGATTCCTGTTGTCCAACTGGTGAATCCGTAAAAGTTTGCTTTACCGTCACTTACCTCGCTGGTGATGAGGCTGACATCATATCTCTGCAGGGCGGTCAGAGCGATGGTGTTGTAAGATCCAACCTCTGACTCTGCATATTTGGTAAAAATGGGAATGGCTTCCGGCAGAAGAGAATTCTTCAGGGCCAAAAGGTAAACCTGGACCTCAGACTCAACCTTTGTGCTGTCCGGCCCCTCTAAGATCATTTTCTTCACCTGCACGACTGTCTGATGGGTAGACATTCAACAGAAAATCCTTTATCTGCTCTTTTCCAGCCAAGTTTAGATTTTTTTGCAAAAGTAAAAAGATAGTAAAAATAGAAACGTGTTCCTCACTGGTAAGCTGCAGCCTCCTTTCAAACACAGCTTATGGACCAGAGCTCCCATAATGATCACAACTGATTCTCTGATCTCTACACTGCCAATCTTTCCTTTGGAAATATCCTAAAAAAGGGCAGAATGTATATTAATCACATAAAAACATAAACTAAAAACATTTCAAAGTAATACAGTTCAGGATGTGAAAAATGTCTTTAAAGCTATTATTTTCCCAAACCAATTATTTCATGTAAGGGCTCTTAAAGACCTACTCTGATCATCTTTTGAGCTATTTTAAGTGTTTCCAGTGGTCTTTAAATTATTTACTTATTATTATTTAATTGAATGCCAATTTTAGCCAATTTTTAAAAAGAAATGTCATTTTCTAGAATATAGTTTCTGCAGAGTAGCAGGAGTTTAGTAAAAAATTTGCGTCTGAGTTGTGGGAGGGATCATTTTCATGGAGCAATCCCGTCCCCCCTTCCCCTCCCCGTTTCTGAGAGGTCAGAGCAGGGAGTTTGTGGCCTGCCCAGTGTATTGTTTATGTACAAATAAGCTCTTCTCAAATGAAATTTTTCTCCCAGATTCACAGAGATCTGAATATAGAAATACTCAGAAATGCAATTTTTTGTTTATTTTTCTTTAAATATGTCCTCCATCATGAGAAAAATTGCACAAAAACATGTTTAAAACACCACAAACAGAATTTTGATCAGAGTGGGTCATTAGGAACTAAAAAGAAGTATGTCTATTTTTACATTGTGTTTATGTAAACTTAAAATTAAGAATTACGAGTAAATAAAACTATTTTTTCACTTTAAAACACAACAGTTTAACACAATCTCACCAACAAAGCTTGAAGCATCCTCTCATTGGGATGGGAGGCGAAGCCGCACGCATAAAGAAACCTCTCCTGCAGAACCAGGCCCTTTGCATCGGTGAAGTTCAGAAACTCAATCATGGCATCCAGAGACTCTGGAGTTTGGGAGGAGGTCACAGCGTCGACCACCTGGGGTCTGATGTCAGCAGAGAGAAGTCAAACAAAACAGCACAGAGATAACTGCATCCATCAACCTGCAGTCTTCGAAGTTTAAACAATTTCAGCTGACAGCACGATGCCAGTATAAGAAAATATGATATTGCATGAGGGGAGGGATGGTTTACAGAGAAGTCTTGCTGGCACTCTTCAGCACTTTAAGGATCTCGTCCTTGGACGCCTTCCTAATGCTCTGGATGAGGGCCAGGAAGCTGCGAGGAGCCGACGCTTTGGACAGGCTCGCTGGCTCCAGCTGCTTCTGTTCAGCCTGCCAATGCTCAAAAAGCTAAAGGGGGAAATTAGAATGGGACAGGGGATTCAGAGGACACATAATCTTCAGTCAGTAATTAAAATACAAAAATACACAGTATCTGGTTACTAATGTGCAGCTATCAGGAGTAAATTTGTAAATAACTTTAGTAGCTCATCCACACTTTTTGTGCAACCAGTTGGAAGGAGGAATGTTTGCTTCAGAAAAAATAACAAGAAAAATGCAACTGCTTAAGCTTTTATTCCTGGCATACTTTTAACCATTATTTAAGTTACATTTTGCAGTTTTTTTTTTTTTTTAGTGAACAGCAATGACCATAAGAGGATCTACTGAAATCTTGAGGGTCTCAATGCTTTTGCAAACATAGACATGAAAAGTAGTCCACACAGCTTCCAGTATTAAACAGTCTACATACACAATTTTGTAAAACAACAAAAAAAAGTTAATTCCAACATGAGGGTTTCACAAAAACTGGTTCCTTGTGTTTTTTCTGAAGTTTTCAACCATTTGTTTAACTTTTGCTTTACCTTCAGGTTCCTAAGTGTGAGTGTACGACCTGCTGCCATGTAGTAAATAAATCTGACTATGAAAATAAAAGAGAAAAGAATAAATACACACCGTTGGACAGCCTTTGCACTTAGATTTGACTTTCTCTGCTACAATGCCCACAGCAGCCAGTTTGCCATCAATTGATTTGACAACACCAGCAACATCTTTCCCAGCAACCTCCAGTGGGCCGGCCTCCTTACCCGTCTTGATGAGGATTTGCCTAGAAAGGTGAAAAATTATTAATTTACTGAATAATTTCTGCAGAATTTAAAACAATCTTACAAGAGGGTACATATTTATACTGCATTTAAAATACTGTAAAACATATCAGTGATGGAAATTGATGTCAATAGGTAATTTGGTTTAGTGTGTAATTGGGCGAGTTTGGTAATTTTGGTAATTCTTGCCCACATTTTACATTTCCCCTACCTGGACACAAGTTTGGCTGCAGTAGATCTGCGAGCATTGACAGCCAGTGAATGAGTTTCTTCACCCACAGCTGAGCGGATAAAACCATCTTCAAGAGTGAATACTGTAACAGAGCTGGATTTCCTGCCCACACCCAACACCTGGAAGGGTCAAAAACACCCAAAATGAGCAACCTTTAAAACAAAATAAACTTTTATCATGCTGAGTTGGTTTTTATTTTTGACCAACCTTACTATGTGTGGTAAATCCAGTTTCTGAAGTCTTGCATGTGTCCAGGAACTTGGTTCTTGTTATTTGATCTTTAGCTGCCTGGTACTGCAGAGTACATCTTCCAGAAATGTCATTCTGTAATAGAACAGTTTTTATTTTGATAACCAAGCATTTATACATACAAACTTCTGTTTTTATGGGTACCTTTTAAATCAAATGAGTTATCATTCTGTAATTGCAAGAGAAGATGTATGTTGTTTACCTCAACAACCTTCCCAGTTTGGAGCTGAAACTGAATTAAGCTAGCCAGACCTCTTTTTAGGTTCTTGATAACTGCAGGTTCTGTCCAGTAAGAGTAAAATGCTTTTGTCTGCAAAAGAAAAAGTCAACAAAAACAAGATGTTTAATCCAAAAGTGACCGTTTATATCAATTTAATCACACTTTCCGGAAGCAGATGAGATTAAACTTTCCGGGCGGCAGCTGACAGACTTTAAATAAGTCTTTTTTGAATTGTGTGGGTTATTAATCTATTCCATGCAGGAACACATTATTTTAATATTCAATTGAAGTGCAATTCCATAACTGTGTGCATCCCAATCAAAATGGTAAGAAAGACAAAGTTTAAAAAGGTTATATTGTAGCAAATAATAATAAAGTTTTTTTGTGTTAATGCTTTGATAAATAACAGTACAGTAGTGCAAGACATCTACATTTCTGACGCCATGAATTTCAGAATTGTGTAAATCAGCCATAGACTGAAAGTAAATGTCAGTCAGATGGTGTAAACAAGAAGATCTTCCCACATGGCTTCATAAATGAATGAAACCACGTTGGTGCTTTGTTGACAAAATAATAATTTGAATCCAAAAGAATTAAAATAATCCAAATGTTCTATGATCAAGTAGTTTTGGGTCTGAAAGTGGTTGAATTTGAAGGATTCCATCGTTTCATTTTTAGGTCATACTACATTTAAGGGGGCTGATCATTGAACCTATGAGAGCCTTTCTTCTCAAATTCTGTCTGATTCTAAGGAAACTAACACAGCACCGCCAGCGAACGTTGAACCAGACTCAAAATCTTTCATAAAATGTCGCCATAAACGGCGTATCAAAAATTTTTTACAGGAAGTTACAAAAAATGATGCCTTTTCACACAAAGAACGGCTTTAAAAAACAACTTGATGTTTGATGGATACTTAATATTGATAAAAATGTGTTTTCTAAACCATTTACAGAGAAAAATTCTAATAAAAAAGATGTGTTTTGTAAAAATAAATTCTGCTTATAGAGTTGAGATCAACACAACTTTCAGACAAAGTAAAGTGATATTTTAACAAACAACTTATCTACCAAAAGTGTTAAAATACACATTTCCTTCCTTGTAGTGGTTCACTTTCAAATTTATCTTCATCCACCTACCTTCAGTTATTGTTTTACTCTGACTATTTCAGCTAATAACCTTCTGAACCTTCTGACCTTTGCACACACACACACACACACACACACGCACACATACATGCATAGGCCTACACACATATCTCTATGGTATTTCCCCTGCCAGCGTCAGCACTGCATTAAGTGAAAATAAGGACACGTTTATCATCTGAGCTGTGACTTCCCCCCATCCTATCTCTTCATAATGACTGCTGGTAAAAAAAATAAAATTTAGTTTAAAAAGTGTTTTGTTTGGAAATAACGTTGTAATCTTTGTTTTCATGTTTTTAAAAGAAGTGTAAATGTTCTTACTTTTCCATTTTTCAGATGCACCAGGAAAGGCTTGGTCAGAGCTGCCAGTTTGCTTTTTCCTAAAATTCTTTCAGTGGTGGATCCTTGGAGGATGTTTTTCTTGTCTGATCTTGGTGACACGTGCTCAATCTTCACGTTTGAGATCTGTTGAGGACACAGGAGTTGAATTAAACAAAAGCCTTGAAATTACATCGTTCATGTCTGCAGACAACTCATCCCCGTCTAAGAAAACATTTCTGTTGCATTAGCAGTTCGAGAAAGGCAGAGTTGTGATGTAATTCAATGTGGTGTGAATGCTGATATAGCATTTACATTATTGCGTCTTCCATGTGTTTTTCAGCAGGTAAAGCAAACTGAGCCTCTACTATTCAGTTTGACAGCTTTTGTTGTTCATCTCAGATTATTCCGTTATTTTTAGCTCTCTTTGGCACTTTTTGATCGGTTCAACATTTTTAAATAATTTCGCATTAAGCGAGTGACCTTAAAGTTCGATACATTATTTTAACCTTTTAAATTTCCTTAAGGGATTAAGCTCATTCTTGTGTGGCCGTTTTTACAAGAAAAAATAAATAAATCAAGTTGGCTGTCATCAATTTGTTGTCAATAACTTTCAGCCCACATACAGCCAGTTGAATCAGCTGGTCATCCTTGCTGCTTGGATCCCTCCAGACCAGGTTGATGTTGACCTCAGAGGAGATTTTGTAGCCAGCCCCGCCTTCTTTTGACCCCTTGGCCTTGTCCAGCAGGACCTCGTTGGTGTAGCTGAATTTGTACAGCTGGTTGTTGTGTAGCCGAGGTCCAGCAGCAGCACCTGAAGAAACACAGGAAACAGTCTTCTGTTAAAACATAAATAACAATTCTTCCAAACATTAGGCAGACAATAAACACATGTGGGCAGAAAGCTCCTTCAGATGTCAACTTGTTAAGAATGTAAACTCAGTGTGAGATTTCTTATTCTATAGAGTGGTGACAAACCTCTGTTCGTTAAATTTGAGTTGTGATTAAAAAAAAGAGAGACATTACGGCAGAAGTGATTCAATCATGAGCCATTGGCTTTAGTTCTCCAGGTGAGGGAGATAAAAGTCATGACAAGCGTCCTGATAGATGGGAGATTCAGCTGTGAGGAGAGGCTGACTGACGTGTCGTTTTTTGATTTCATCAGTTTCATGTGTGGCTTCAGCTCGGGTCATGAAACAGCTGCCAGCTTGCAACATTTAGGAGATATTGATTCCTGATTGTCTATAGATCAAAAAGGTAGTTAGCAACCAAAACTATTCATTTGAGGGTTTGAATCTTTGTAACTACAAAATATTGAAGGTCAGAGAAGCAAACCCGTTTTTCCCTTAACTAATGTGACTGATTGCCACTTTTTGCTGAATTAAACACATTTTCTGAAACTTTTCAAACACTGTTCTAATAGTTTCATTCAATCTTTGGCTCTGCTAAATGCTTTCACACCATTCCCACCAAAAATAAAACAAAAACGTAGATCTTTCAACTTACTTTTGGCAGATGCTGAGACGGAGGAGGCAGCACAAAGCAGGAAAAGAACCACAGCAAACATTGTGAGCTCTCCTGCAGCCAGATCGTTCAAACCACGAGAGTGAGTGGCTGAAGGGCTCCAACAAGGCCAAAAAAAAAGAGAGGAGCAAAGCGAGTCAGAGCCTCTCCTGTTCCGCTTTATCTCCAGGAGGGCAGACTCCAAACTCCACGCTCAAGTACTAAGTACGAGATAATAAGCAAATCATTAACGTCCTTCTGCACAGATTTGACCGGAACTACTGCTATTGATACCAATGACAGTGATTAGTGCATACCTCAGGTGTCCTCTTTATAAAAGGTGAGTGGGCGGCGTCTGCGCACAATAGTGTCACAATGGTGTTTTTGATTATTTCAGTTCATCCTTACAGACAAATCTACGCTTGAACAATGAAAACTGTGACTATTAGTCTAACAAACTTCAATGAGACTTGATTAAAGCAGTTTTAATAGTTAAAAGATGACTTTAAAGGTGTTCAAGAGCTACCAGCAGCTAGCAGAGAGAGGTCCTTATGTCACGCACCTTTCACCCACTTTCCTCTCAGGATGAACGGTCGGCCTGTCGTGTGCTGATTGGAGGAAATCACTAGCATTGTCAAAAAATAAATAAGCAACCCAGTCCTGTTGTTAAAATTCTAAATTTCTAATCTTAAACTACTATATTAGTGTATTAGATTATTTTTTTTAATTGTGACGTGGTGATCTCTCAACCCCAGATTCTCATTTTAATTAGTTACTTTTTTAAATAAATCATTTAATGAAAATAAAATAAAGTTTTTTAGATAACAATTTTTAAAACGTATGTAGATAATAGATTTTGCAGCCTGTACCTAACATCTTATCAAGTACATTTTGATATTAATGAGCTATTATTGATGTGTAGTCGTTATTTTCTTACAACTGTTCATTTTAAAATCAATAGAAGCTCACTTTAAAGAAATAAAAAGATTAAACAGAATTGATATAGTACAAGATGAATGTGATCAAGCAGCCACTAGGTGTCAGTGTTTGCTCACCACTTTTGTAAATCTCAACATCTGATGGATATTCAGGATAATCCCATAAGCTTTCCTAAATGAGAGGACTTCTGGGAGACTTCTCCAACAATCTGGAAAATACAGCGAATTTTACAGGATAGTGAAAAAATTGTGAGCTTTTTAAAAAATGTAATATTTTTCTAAATCTCTAGGTAACGTCCATTGTGATTATTTACAGTATCACATAATTGGAAACATTTTTGTTTTTACAGTCATCAGAAAAGCTTTTGTGACGCTAATTTCTTTGTCATTTTTTAACAATAGGCATCAAGAATAACTTAAAAAAAATAATTTTACAAGCAAAGTTTTTTTTGAGAACTGCTCAAGGAATCCATTTAGTTTATTTGCTCAAAAGTGAAATCATTTCCAAGAGAAATTCAGTTGTATATCAGCAAACTTTGGAGACACGCATCAAAGTGTGTACATATACGTGTAAGAATGTTGTTCTTAATAAAGACGCCATAAATCTGGATAAAAAAAAATAAGAGCGACGGAGTAAATGTTGCTTTGCAATTATAATACAGCGAGCACATAAGCAACAGATGTCAATTGAAAATTGTCTTTGCAAGGTGGGAAAAGTGTGTGTGAACAAATACTTTGAGACTTTTTTTTCTTTTTTTATGGTGCAAAAGCAGTTTACAATAACAATCAACAGAAATAAAACATGCAATCAGTTTATTGATAGATAACCTTAAAACCTCTTTTTGGGTTTTAGTCTTCCTTCTTAGAACACCATGAAATCTAAGCTTGGTTTTATGTTTTAGTTTGATTTTACTGCGAAGTATAAAACATGTAAAAGCTGGATAAACCATTCACAAAGCTTCACGTTAAAGTAAAAAAAAGTTTTAAAAAATAGACTAGGAAAAATAAAAAAACAGACCAAAAGTATACAAATCAACATATTTATTCAGAGTCCGTATATTTACATCCCCATCCAGTTTTTTACAGGAATAACAAGCACATAATACAAAAAAGTACTTATAATATGTGGGAAATCACAAACTTGGCACTAGGTGGAGATAAAGAGTGTAATAAGTAAACACAATCATATGAATCTGTTATTGAAAGAGAACATCTGCCATGTAGAGCTTACAATTCTAAAGTGTTCAACATAAGAAAAACAGTTCTGTGAAACCTGCTGTGATTTTACCGTCCATCCGTGTAAGAAACCGGTACATACACTGACTGGTAAGGAAAACACAGGAGGAGAAAGCTTTATGGTACAGTCTTATGGCAATGTTTGCATCAACAAAAAGTGCTGGTGGCACAGCCTGTGTGCTCTGCTTTCAAGTACTGCATGTAAGAAGGCTTTACATTAACTGTACACTCACTTCAGTGTCATTGAGAGCAGTCAATATGCTGTTGAAAATCACTTGTATCCAGTGACAACTTGCATTTTGAAAGCGGAAAAAAAGGAAAAAAGCAAAAGTTAGTGATATTGTTTAGAAGGCATGGCACCAGATTACGATTACTTTTTTTACAGAGCTGTTTTTTATGATAAATAATTAGACATAAAATTCTTTTTTAGTAAATGCCACCTTCAAAACAGTTCCTGACTAACTAAAATAGTCAGTTATGAGCAAAGATGAATGACCCACAAGAAGTTTATCACTTGTTTTTGATTAAAGTGCTTAAGTTGGTATTTTCTGTACATGCAACATCAGTGTATTTGATTTTTTTTTCATCATTTCTGACAGACCATCCTTTAGATTTTGCATTTTTTAAGTTCCTATAAAGAAACTAAGATCTGTGTGTGACTGAATCTAAACGTCATAGCTTCAGGGAAAGCATATTTAAGCAGCCATCAAAGTGCTTATCAGTCAGTTCACTTGAAAACATTAAACAAAAGCAGTAAAACACTTCATGAAATTCTTTTGAGTGAGCCGATGTCTCATCAGCAGACAAAAGGCGTGCAGTGCATTTCCAGAATTTTCTTGTGTGTTGGGACACAATCCTTTCATGCAGCTGTTTAAAGTGCAGCTGTGGAAACTTATAAAGCTAACACCAATGTCATGAATGAAGCACAACGCCTTCATTTCTCAAACGCACAGTCATTTCCCAGCTGAGTTCCTCCACATAGCTGTTTCTATCAGAGCTGCTGGAACTGAAACAAATTGAACTGCATTTGTTTCTACTGTATAAGAGCTACACTACATGTTCAGAGGTTGCACTTCTTAAGAAAATCTGTATACGTTCTTAGTTATGTTCTATATTTACATATGATTTAAGTTTCTTTTTGCCTCTCACTGCAGACATCCAGACCGCAGAAAGTTCTGTGGGAAAAAAAAAAAAGAAAAAACCTTTCCTTACAGATCCAATAAGTTGAAATAAATGTTGGCTGAAATGTTTTTCTTACCTGTTACATCCACTTTGCCAACCGAAAGTTTGCAAAGGTCTTAGGTATACAGACTGCAGAAAGAAAGCACGAGAGTGATTAGAAATGGGTACTTATAAGGAGCAGAATTGGGATTGCCAAAATTATTTTGGTTGATAAAATCAAGAAGGTAAATCCATTTTTTTTCTTTGTCAAGTGCAATTTACGGACTAGCAAATCATCCAAAGGATTACTGTTACAGCATTTCTTGTTTTAAAAATAAATCTGAGTTTGTGAAAATAAATATTTACCACATACCAACTCTCTCTCACAGCCTCGATGTCGCTGACAAGATTCTGTGCCAAACATATGCCGAAGATCTAAAACCAGATAAAAAGCAGATATATTAGGAGCATTTTAGGTTTTAGAGAAGTTCAAATGTCAGATAATACACATGTGTTACCTGTAGTAACGCTATTCCAATAAAGATGCCTGCCACCACAGTCAGGTTGTCCTGAAGCCATTTCTCAAACTGGGGAACGCAGCCTTTGATGTAAATGAAGGTCCTCTGCTCAGAATCCTGACAAAACATTCAAGACTTTGTCTGTTTAATAAAATCAATTCTTATTTCCTTAAAGTCCCATTCCCACCATCTTTTGATCTATTGTAAAAGCCTTCCTAGAGGTCTTTTAATAATGATTACTGCCGTTTTTAGCCAAAACTTATAAACCAGTGTTGTTTTGTAGGACATAGTTTCTACAGAGCAACAGAAATTCATTAGAAATTCACTTCTGAGTTACGGGTGGCACTGTAGGTGCAGAGGAAGCCCACCCCTATTTCCTTTCATCCATCTCTTTACACTAGCTTACAGCCCCTCACAATATTGGGCAATATTGGAGCTATCCAGCCAGACAAATTTGAGCCAGATACCAGGTCGGATGAGGAAAAAGAAAACATATGCCTGCAAGTGGATGCATCAGAATTTGTCTGCTGCTGTTTTGCCACAATTTAAATGACGAAATACTCAGAGATGCAATTTTAAGCTTAATCTTCAAAATAGCAGTTCTCCATTGTGAGAAACAAAATGCCACATGTTATGAACTAAAAAACATATTTTTTTAATCAGAATGCGTCTTTAAAAGTCATTTATTTTATAGTCCCCTTAAAAAAAAGTTGAACTTCGTTCTCACTGAAAGTGAAGGAAAACAGAGATTTTCCTACATATGCTGCAGTGGAGACTGGCCAAAGCTAATGATGGGGGAGGGGTTCAATTAGTGTCACATTGCTGCTGTATGAGTAATCCCAAAGTACTAATGCAGCCGGCTGCTGGGTTTTGCAAAGTGAGGAGCTGGAAAACCCTCTGAAAGAGGACCATTGTCACCAAAGGGAGGAACTGATGACATCACGCAGGCTAGTGAACCCCCCTTATAGGCAAAATAAACTGCAGCACATTCATGTCTGCTTTGGATGGCTCCTTTACATCCATGGTAACAATCTGATGAAATGCTAAGCTTTGTATGTCTAGGAGTTTTGTTCACCACTCACCGTTTTTGCACGGATGTCGTATCCACACTGGGTGTTAATGACATCCTCCTGCAAAGGAAAGATCGTTAAGGTTTTATTCACCAATCAATCTCGTTAGGATTTACACCTTTTCAAAGTATGATTATTTAAGTTTTAAAATGATCCAAAAAAACTTTATATATGAAAAATGAAACTTTCTGTTTTCAGGTGTCTATTTTATTTTTTTTATAGGATCAATGCAAATTACTTAAAAGGAAAACAAACAATAACTGCTTTATTTTCTTTAATCTGGCAATTTGGTCCAGAAAACCATTAAAATCTATTTAAATTATATACTAGAACATCATTTTAATCTGGTTTGAATTTTCACTTGCGAAAAGATGTCATACACATTTAAATGTATTTGTAATGCCTTATAATGCAGATTAAAAATGAAGTGAAGATTAGCATGGCTGCTGTAGGACTCCAGTAGTTCAGTTTAGTATAAAACACAGATTTTTTTTTTGGTCAGAGCATAACCTCGGTGGAACAGGATGCTCTCAGCTCAGCGGTAGAAGTCTCAATGCTACTCTCATTAGAAACAAGTGTTTTTCCTCAGCGTTTTACTGTGAGCAGCAGCATTTTTTTAAGCCAAAAACATTTCTTCAAGGTCTTTTCCCTTCTGCACTCAGACTTTGCAGTGCTGGCAGAGTCAGGGAGGACTAAACACCGAAAGCTCTCCGTCCTGTTGGAGGCCAGCCATGACAGTTGGGAACGTCAGGCTGCCTTTTGGAGCACTCAGATAAGAAAACTATCTGTCACCAGAAAGACAACGCCCTGTGCAGCTAGCAGCGCCTTTATAAAAATAGGAGCTCAGCAAGTAAGCAGAAATGGGTTTCCGGTGGAGCAGAGAGGCGTACCGCTGGATCTTTGGTGCAGCAGGAAAACGGCACTCCGCATTTCTCACGACTTGGATTTGAATCGGTGCAGTTAAAGTAGATGTTCAAATTCCAGTCATCCGCTCCAAAAGCCCCACAGCATTCCCACTGCAACGTCAAAGAGAAACTCAGCACAAACAGAAATTTAAAAAAAAACAAAAGAAATGTGCAAATATTAGACTAAAATCAACCAGCACGATAAAGAAACGGTTCTCACATATTCCTGGGTGAAGTCAATAAGGTTTTGCAAATCGATGTCGTCTCTGTAGGCTCGGATGTTGTTGTTAATGAAAAAGTTTAGCTGATCCTTGATCCAGTCTTTGAAAACGAAAGCCAGGACACCTGCAGTCAGCTCCAGAAAGAAGATGATACCCAGGAACACAGAGAACTAAAAAAAAAGCACCAGAATCACTCATGCATCTACAGTTTTCCTCAGAAAACATTGCCCAAATATTCGAAAGCAGTAAGGAACATACAAACTTGAGCAGAAAGGAGTTCTCCCGCAGAGCGCCTATACAACCGGCAAAACCGAGGATGAACATGACACCACCCACCACGAGGAAGAGCCAGACAGGGTCAAAGCCCCCCAGATCAGTAATGGATGAGATGTTAGACAGAACACCCTGGTAAGAGGGGAAGCAGAGTGGTGAAAAAGAAAAATACAGACATGCTAGAAAAACCCATTGTTGTTTGTTCACAGTAAGCGGTTGTGGGTGACTGAGGTTCCTCAGAGGTTTGTGTTAGTTCCTTTTTCGCCTAAAAATTCGACATAAAACTGCTGCGTTCAATATCTGAGTCACCTAGTTCCTACAATCACTTTCTATCATAATGCCTGTCAAAAGAAATGAATGTTGCTTTCAACGAAGTACGACACCAAAGTCTAAACTCCAGAGGATCAGTGACATTTTTTTAAATAAAAGTCAATAAAACAGGAATCAGCAAAGTAGATATTTCTGATTTTTTTTGTGTCAAAAACATGAAACAAGATACTATTGGTCAAATACAAAGACATACTACAAATCAACAGTTCCTGCTCTAATCTAAATACTATTATGACTTATGTTCTGACGTTTTTAAACACTCAAAAGAGTGTTGGCTGCAGTTTAACAACATTAAAATTAAATCTGGATGTGTTCATAAGTGTCAAGTGGAACTGGAAAAACTTGGAGGGAAGGGGTGTTGTGGTTGGAGAAAGGGGATGATACTGTCTGTATTTATACTTCTGACATCACTTATGTTTGAGGACTTTAAGTTCAAATAACTGACAAATGGTTTTAAGAATATATATATTTTACCTCCTCTGGAGTTGCTGCAAGTCTAAACATTTTTAAATTAAATATAAATAGTTTCAATTTTCAGAAAATGTACTGTTTATTTTCATCTTTTTTTAAATAGATTATCTTTTGATCTACTGTTAAAATGTTACTAATGGTCTTTTAATTATGTGTCACAAATACAATGTTTTCCAAATGGCATTTTTCCTTCTGCTTCTGATTCACAACAATCTGAAAAAGAAATACCTGGAAATGCAACTTCAAGCTTAATTTTAGTTGTATATGTTCTCCTTCACTTGAAAAATCCCACAAGTACATGTCAAAAACACCAAAAACATGATTTTCATTGGAGTGGATCTTTAAGGATTTTTTTTTTCTCTTTACAAAAACAGGAACAAAAGCAAAATTTCATGATCACATCTGTACGAAAATTTCCCAAGATTATGAGTCAAGTCTGTGTGCCGTTATGAGCCGACCGCAGCAAATGAACAGCGTCACATCTGCTTAGAGTTCATTGTTCCTACGGAAAACGTGACATTCCTGTCTAACTCAGGAAAAGAACTCTGGCATTCCATGAAGACGGACGCGGACGAATAAGAAGGAACACGAACGGCATGCTGGTTATGTTCAGGTGTGAAAGAGAGCAAAATAAAGCTGCTATAAAACCACAACAGATGTATCCTGCCCACCTTTTCACTCCATGCCCACAATCCAATGCCAAGGAACGCCACTCCCAGGAACTAACAGAGAGAAGGGAAGACAAAGAGAGCCAAAGAGTTATTATGCAGCATGGAATCATCACACTAAAACATATGGAGAGAAACCACAGAGTTTCCAGGCAATGCTCCATATTTCTTTTCTCTAAAACATGAGAACGCATTTCCAAGAAAGTTTACCGGAAGCTGACCAATCATTCTCAGGAATTAAGGTTGGGAAAGAAACCAAACAATTTATCACTTCATTGAATGTTAAAGATCTTTAAATGTCTAATATTTTTGCATGAATGGGAAACTTATACATATATTTTAACAGCAATTTGAACTATATCACAATTTGTGATTGATAATCCGATCCAAAGTCGATATCGGCTCATTTTAAACGAGCCGATTCACTGACTTACAATCGATCTAGAACATCTTTAGCCAGTGTGACTCAGATAAATATCTGGGTACTGAACAGTTCAGATGAAGTTTTCCACATTACTTGTATTTCTTAATTAAGTGTAAATAAATATCTGTACAAACAAGTAAACAAGAATTAATGGCAAATCCATTCACATTTTTAGTTTCATAAAGTTCAGCCCACGTCAAAATAAAACAAACGGAACATTATCAAACCACACTGCATGGTCACATCGCAACATTTAAAGTGTTTCCACGCATTGTACTGTCATGATGGATGGATCACTTTTTGCTGCCATTGCATGTGTGTTGTCAGTCGTTTTTATCGATTTATTTCATTTTGAAATGATTTTTTTTTAATGGTATAGGTCGATTCGATGACCAAGTTGCCTCAGACGGATCGATCTGATTGGATCGCAGGATTAGAAATCGATTCAATTGTTAAGTTGATTATTTACAGTGTATTCATAATATTTGAATTAGTGCCTTTACTGATATACTTTGCTATCTAGATTCTATTTCTATTTGTTTTTTTTTTACATTTTATATTGTTATGTTTTTCTAAATATTTTCATATTCAACACCATACAGGCCTACCATAAATAAACGGAATAGATTGAAGCAGAAACGCCACCAGGTGGGGTAAACAGCTGCTGACAGCCGGAGGCCCCGCAGTGAAACGCAACCCACGCGCGACAGCAGGCGTTTGTTTTCCTTCGCAGGTTTTCCCACGAACGAACAAATTCTGATGACAGCCGTTTTCTTCGGCCCGCCGCCAAAAACAAAAAACAAAAAAACAAAAAAAACAACAACAACAACAAAAGGCGACGGTGATGTCGTCATCAGGACGGTATGGATGGAGGAGCCGTACAATAAAATGAAAACCTGTCATTTGTGCTCAAACGCGGCCCTGAGGATCCAGAAACAAGAGACTTACCCAGAAGATAATATTGAATCCGAAGATGAAGTACTTGATGCAGCAGCTCACCTCGTGAGCTTTGAAATGTTTCCCCGAGATCATCTGGAAGGATCTGGTCCGCTCACATCGAAGCCGCTGTATGTTCGTTTGACAGGTTGCTGAAGAAAACACCTTTTCGGTGTGATGATGATGACGATGGTCAGCAAAAAACAAAAAATGTATTTATACAAAAAAAATAAAAATAAAAAAAAAACGCACCGTCAGTTCATTTTAGCGCCTCGATCGGAGCATCGCGCTGTTCCCGCAAAGACGAAACCGCACCGAGCGACGAGGCCCGTTTTCTCCCGCAGTGGTCTCACGGAGGGTCTTATTGTGCCACGAACCCGCCCCGTGATCCAAACCAACGGACTTCCATCCGACCCGCAGTTTCCACAACAGACACGGCAGCCGTAGAGACATCTGCTGCAGCCAATCAGGAGCTTTATTAGTCGGAGTAGGCGGGACTTCCTCTCTTCAGCGCCAATATCATAGAAACAGATTAGAAAATGTGTTTAAAAAGCAAAAACAAGCACACATGTCGCACTAAAGGGGGAAACAGGTTTAGTTATTCAATAAGATATTAATTCACGTTTCACCCAAAAAGCTTTTTTTTTTTTTTAAATAATGCACCTACTTTATTTACCTATTTTCTTAACTCATCCTGCCATCCAATCTGAAAATGTTGTACCTAAATATTAGGGATAACGTTTGTTTTTATTGAAAAAAAAAGCTCACACTCTTTCCAAATTTAGGTGGAGGGAAAAATCTGTAGAAATCCTAGCTATCTTCTGAAATACAATAGAAACAGAATTTTTTTTATTTTTATTTATAAGATTCCCTTACATTCATTAATGTTAGATACATTTATGTTATAGTAATGAATCCGTCTGTGCTTTTGTTGCAATTGTCTATAAAACTTATTGTTTGCTGGATTTTTTTGGCTAAAAACAAATCAAATGCAGTTAAATATTTTGAACTCTGATGATGTAACACTGCCCCCTAGTGGCAGCAAAAGGTACCAGCATGTTGCTTGAGTCCCACCATTCACAGAAGAAACATAATCAACATTTAATTTTGGATTTTTATTTATTGCACAAAATATATGAAAACTTGCATATATTACAAATACTTGAATACAAAACAGCCTTATTTTTAAAAATAAATATTTTTGTGCAAATCATGTGTACTTTCAATGTTGTTAGAGAAATAGATTTTAGGAAAAAGACAATTTATAATACCTGAGGCCCAATGTTAAACAACACAAGCACTGGGCTTTTCTATACAAAAGTCTTTAAAGTAACATTGATTCCCTTCTCACAAGAAATATTTCTCGTTTTGATTCAAAAATATTGAATAAAAAAATATTCTTAACGGGTTCACATGCTATGACACATAACGCAAATGTATTGTACATTAAATCATCTAAGTTCTAATTTGTTCCTAGCAATATTTTACCTGACAATTACTTTTATTAATAAGAACCTAATCATGTATTACTTTGCTTTATGGAATGTAAAGTAAAGCAAAAAAACAAAAAAGTTTATAAAAAATAAAGATGCACTCACATATGCAGCCCCTGATATTTTTTGGTGAAGACTTTTGGAAAAGATTAAACCAACAAAGGAAATCAGGCTGCTTTTTAATCAAACAAAAGTATTTGTATAAAAATATTTATATATATATATAGATTTTTTTTTATTTTCATTTTATGCATCCAACACAAAAGTACCAAGTAAGTTAGAAAAAAAGGAAAACAAATCGTCTTCAAAAAGTATCAGAGTATTATAATGTTAACAAAATATACACTGAAATATATTATAACTTAAATAATCAAAGTTGCTGAAAGTACATCCCTAACAGAAATAAGAAAAAAAAAAAAACAGCCCTCATAAAGGGTAGTTAGATGTCAGCTTAAGGCTTCAGAGGGAACATCTTTGAAATCATCCTGTAAATTCACAGAGTTGCATAATTGGCCGAACAGCATGTCAAGCCTCAATGACATTAAATTATTCCAGTGCACCAGTTTTAGGGATTTAAATGAAAAACTGGATCCATGAGGTGCTGATATTGACGATTGTACTATAAAGCATTGTACTGAGGATTTTTGGAGATCACAAAGAGGGCTAAATCCTGTCCTTCATAAAGGATTAAAAAATGCATAACAGTAATACTGTGACCCAAAAGAGATTACATGATTTCTCATGCAAAGCCTGAGAGCAAGTGAGTAACACTGTAAAGGGTTTCTGACCTTTGGCGCTTTTTTTAAAGTGAAACCCTGTTATATACTAAATAAATAAAACTTCACTTCGTTTAAGATCAATATGACACAAACCCAGATCAGGGCAGGGAGTTTTTCACTTTTTATCCGACAGTCGTGCAGACTGTCGTAGATGTCCTGGAGCCATCAAAGCAGCAGTGGAGGAAGCACAGCTTGTTGCAACTCTTGTTGCTTATGAATTTGTAGAAAAGCAGAGCCGGGCTGATTTTAGGTGACCTTGACGACTGGCTTCTTATGGATGCAAAGGAAGGAAACGTATGGCACACCAATGAAAGCCCACTTCTCATTTGGCCAGAACATGATGACAGGGCCTCGCTCCGGTGCTTCGGTGGCGACGTCAAAGTATGCAAAACAAACGCAACCCAAGTAGGAGGCCAGGCAAATGAGGATGTGCCTGTAAGAGAAAGATAATCATCAGAAATGTATTCACAAGGGAACATTTAAAAAAAATAACATGGGACGAGTATTAATATTTATTGTGTATTGATACACTTTTCTGCAGTCATGTGCCAATGGCTACATTAATAGATGCCTAAATAGCCTAAATTGAAGGGAAACCTCCCAGAATTTAAAACAAAAGCACATTTTAGTTATTTTTAACGATCCATAAATTCCACAGAAATGAAAGCAAGCTTTCACAAAAAAAATCAGCGTTTCAAGAAGAGTACCAAAAAGCCAAGGACAAAAAAAGGAGCCAAAAAATCACGTGTACGCCTACTAGCAAGTTGACCGGATGTTTCTGCTCCTACCATTACTCTGAGCACACTTTGAGCTTACCAGGCACAGTGTAAATAGGGGAAGTTAACAGATGACCACATTTCGCAGAATATCCTGTCGCTGATCCAGCAGAGCAGAGCCAGTGCCCACCAGATCCCTGAGATCAAGCCCAGCTTGTACACACGTGGGTTTTCACACCTGCAGAGACAAAGAAACTGAAAAAACTGACAAAAAAAATACAATCAAGTTGTTTGGGGTTTTTTTTTGTTATATAACAGAAAATGAAGAGTAAAGTGCCTTTTTAGTACTGCACAATGAGATTCATGTATTCTGAAAGCTATCCAAAACAAATCCAGGGTTTGCACGTTTTATCTCCCACCTCTCAAAGGGTTTTTGAAGCTACACCACAAACGTTCCTGGAAAACACTTAAAAGTGCGATCAACTCTGTATGCAGAGTGTTACAAAACTAAACATCTCCTCTGACCTACAAAGATATGCTAATCCAGAGGGCCACTGATAAGCTATTCTTAGTGTTGTCCTCCTTACCGACTCCAGTTGAAGTAAACAGTCATGTAGTGCTGTGCTCGTTTTGACAAGGTGTCACCTTCCCTTCAGACTGTACATCTGAGGAAGTCACACCATTTTATCTTTAAGTTCCAAGAGGTGCACCACAATGCCATCCGAACAAGCCTTCAGCTTAGTCTGCGCACTTTTTCAGTGATGAAAAAAACCGTCCACTCTGACAGACTTTCCGCGTTTTGTCTGCAGTCTTCTGCCAGAGAACACAATGTTTCTAAATGACCTTCACAATCTGAGAAAAAACATTCAGTTCATTTGTTGAACTTGGCAGGAATAAAGCGTCTGTGCTCCACAATGTCTTCTTAAGCTTTTATTTCAAATCCAATTATTGATTAAGAAAAAAAAAAAAAAAGAAAATGTTGAACAAGGTGTGATGATGATGGAAACGAGACGGAACTCTGTGATTCAGTTTGATAAAATCTCTAAAAAGTAAAACCTTCGTTATGTCCTCACAGAAAAGTTTGGTGTTAAGGGTTTGGTTTATTTCAAAATCCTAATAAGCTTTAGTTTTTAGAATTTTGAGGGAAAAAAAAACCACTTTCAATTCCAGAACACACCACAAAATTTCTAACCACTTCTTTATCGACAACACAAATGACAAAACAAAATGTCCTTAACTTTAATTGCACAGTCTATAACAATCTGACATTTCGAATAAAACTTACTTTTTTCTTTAAACTAAAATGAAAAGTGAAAATTCCAATGCTAAAGGATGGAAGACAAACTCCAGATGCCTTTAACCCAATAACTCGACTTTTCTGGTACTTGGATACACCGAAAAATTGTTTTACAAAAGTTGTTTGAGTTGTACATGTACATTTGCACACTTTAGAAACATTAAATACTGGCAAATCTAACCTATAAAGTCTAAAATAGAATAAAGTAAAGTGTCAATCACAGCAAATGCTGATCGATTTAGCTACTTCATCAAAATGAGCTGCAGCAGCAACAAGCAGAGCAAAAGGCTTCAGATTTTTAGACTAACGGATGTTAATATTTGCACAAGTTATCCTGTGATCCACTGGGCTTAATGCAATGAGCTGAGAGTGAGACATTTGATTCCTAGAACTTCGGCTCTAATAAAGTAAATTGTCTTATGAGATTAACTCCTGAACTGGATTACATAACCAATCCAGAAATCGGGCAGGAAAATTGTCACCGCTTCTCGTTAGCAGCAGGAAGTCAAAAAAAGAAAGGAAGCAAGTCGTTAAACTGTTGCGGACTGTCGTCATAGTGCAGAGTGAGGTCTCAGTCTGCATTCCAGGCATTCAAGTCATTCAGCTTTAAATTCCTTATGGCATCTGTTTGCAGGTCAGCCAACGTCTCTTCCTGCTGAACAATCAGTACAGTCAGAGAATCATGGAATAGAGTCGGAAATTACTGACCTGTCTAAGATAAGAAAATGTATTTAGATTCATGGAGAGTATTGATATCATGATATTGTATATTTGAAAAAATCCTGCAAAGAGGTATTAACGTAAAGAAACCTGTGTAGGTTTTATGATATGATAGGATTTACGAATAGCACCGAAAAAATTAATTAGGAAGAGCACGGTTATTTTTCTTTTGTCTTAGAAAAATTGTGAAAAACAACAGCCAAAAAGGAACAGGACATTAGTCATACATAGCCTATATTGGTAATTTACCAAAAAAAAAAACAAAAAAAAAACAGAACAATTCCAAAAAATGTATCAGAAAATATAAGAATTTCTACTTCAAAACAGAAAAATAAATGCAATGTTATTTATATTCTATGTTAGTATGTTATGAAATCTAAATAAGTGTCAATTTAGCCTTTTTTATATATAAATATAGCTAGATTTTGAAATTAAGACACATTTGACCACAAACACAAAAGTAAGTTTGTGCTAAGTTTCTTCTTTAAATGGAAAAATATATATAGTTAGAAAAAAACCGTGCCATATTCTGCAAAGTAAAACTAAAACCACAGCTTGTTTACAACACAAATGTTGTTAACAAGATCTTCAACTTTTGGTAAGTGGTGTCATTAAAGCAGATTTTTCCATGCAGGTGGTTGAAACAGTAGTCTGCTGTGAGAAAACGCACGACAACTTTGCAACTCAAAATCCCTTATGGAAATATAACTTCCTACTTTCCCTGACCTACACAAATCTATTTTGCTTCCTTTTTTTGGTGGCAGTACTTCTCTTGCTACGTACAGATCCAATCCTTTCACGATGCAATAAGTGCTTAGTTTTTTCCTTTTGTTTCTCGTTTTGGGGAAAGAAAAAAAAACATCTGAGAGTTTTGATTATAGTGGTCATCATTGATGGCATCTAATGGACCAAAAGGTAAGAAAAAACAACTACAAAAAAGATTATTTGTTAAAACTACAGTAATTGTCAGATAATGAAATAACTTTATTTGGTGTTGGGAGACTTGTCATGTTACTATGATAACAAATCCCTTGACACTGTGGGTACCGGTACCTATAATTTTGATTCACCATTTGGTTCAGTTGGTGTGGTGGCAGCAGAGATGATGTTCTGAAAAAGAGAATTAGTGTGGTTGCTAGGCAGTTTTAAGGGTGGGTTTGACTGCAAACTTCTTTGTGGGGATAACTTTAAGGCGAGCAGAGTTGCTTCCTGTTTTCAAAGAGATGATGCAGCAAAATATGCATTGTTTAACAGTTTTGTTACTAGATGGAAGACAGCTTCATAAACAAAGCTAGAGTTACCAGAAAGCTGAGTTCATTCTGACTGCCCAGCCCTTTGAGAAAAAATTCTCTGGAAGTGATGACCTTATCAGCAAAATCTGATACCAAACACAATTAGTATTTTGTATGTTTTCTGGAAACACTGTCATACAAAAAAACAAATAGTAGTGTCATCTTAAAAAGCACTTTTGAGGCTGAGACTTTACCTCACTCAGATCTCCATTATTGCACCTCATGATGCTAAAACTACCACAGAATGTAAAAATGGCACTGGGTGCTGGTTAGAAAGATGATGAGACATTTTTTAAAAAATAAACCAAACTCACTGTGTGGTTCAAAAAACAATTTGGGTTTTGACAACCGGATTACATGTTCAAGACTATTGTATAGGAATTATCTTTTTTGATCAGTTGACCAAATTTGTCTGTTGTGTTGATTTTCTACATGTATTCCTCAATAATTTTGTATGGCTGCAAAGCTTCCACATTTATATGTTTCCAGTTATACTTAGTCACACTCCAATCACCTTTTACTTATTGTAAAAGCGTAACCAGTGCTCTTTTAATTATAGTTATGCTGTTTTTGGGCAAAACCAAAAAGCCTGTGACTCCTTACAGGACATAGTTCCTGCAGAGTGGCAGGAGTTCATCACAAATTCACCTGTGAATTGTGGGTGGGACAGTTGGTGGAGAGCATCCCTGTGTTTACATCCTCTCCCGCTAGCTTACAGCCCCCACGTTTTGAAACAAGAAATACTAGAAACACTTAATTTTTTTTTTTTCCATACGTCCTCCATCATGAGAAAAATGCTACAAATTATATCACAGTAAAAACACGATTTTCATTGAGGTGAGTCTTCAAACAAGCTTCTGAAGGCTCTGGATGTTGCATGATTATCTAGGTAAATGCATCTCTGTACCATCACATGGGCATTAGTAGTTCCCAACAAGGATGGGAGAGTGTGTTTTAATTACAGAGCATTCAAACTGCGCTCAGCCTTCCCATCCTAATGCATAGGATTGACTGTGGTATTGACCGGTAGGACAGTCAATACCCCACCATTCAGGGGGAATGCTTCCTGATGCAAAAAGCCTTTAAGGATGTTGGGAGTTTACACACCCAGTCCACGTGTTGTGTAGATTTGGAAAAGGCATTTAAACGTGCCCCTTAGGATATCTTGGTAGGTTTGCTTGAGAGCAAGCAATACAAACGGAGGAGGAGTTTGGGTTGCTTAGACAGCAGTAAATCAGATTTGCTCCTGATGAGAGTTGTTATGATTGCCCTTTGTTATTAAGTCTATTCATGGCAGAAGGGTTTGGCTTTCGAAGCCTTAAAAACCTCGTCTTTGTCTTTCTTAGATAATATGGTGTTCTAGGTTGCTCAAGCCCTGAACTCAATCTCACTGAAGTGTGTGAAGGAGGTGGGGTTAGAACAAGGAACCCCAAGACCATTGTTTTCCGCAAGAAAAAGGTCAAAACGCCACTCTCCATTTACCGAAGAGTCTATGTTCCATCCGCACAGTCATGAGCAGTACTGAGGTCTTCCTAAGAGACAGGGAGCCAATTTCAGCCATTTGTAGGGTGTCTCAGAATGGAGATTCTACTCATTTACACCTCCGTATTGAGGGATTATTGGCAGGAGGCCCCCATGAGAGATCCAGAACAAGCTGGAGAGACGATATCTTGCCTGGCCTGGGAACACCTTGGTTTTGTACTTAACCTCCTGAGACCCTGCATCCTCATACGAGGACATTACATTTGTGCCTCCTAGCACAATGATACTGACTTTTTCAAATCTTAGATCTGTTAGCTACATTTCGAAACACTGCCCCCTTCATCCTGTGGTGACATCACAGAATTACAACAGTATCCGTAGGAAAAAAAATGTCAGGAATGTCAGCAAAAGTCTGCTACAAGAGTTCCCAGAAGAAAAATGTCCCAGGTAAAATTTGTATCCAAATTTCATTAATGAAACCAATGTATTTTTGTAAAATACTTTTTCTAGTTTCATTTGGAGATCAAATCTAACACATTTTATCAGTTGGTTGAAGCTAGGACATAAGTAAAAGTGATTTCCCCAAGCGAGGACATGTTTTCTTTGCAAAAACTACTTCCTGTACAAACTCACACTTCAGGTATTATGGTTATTATGTTCTACTTATCTAAAATAGCAATAAGAAATACAAAATGCACATCACACAAAAGTTCGGGTCTCAGGAGGTCAAAGAACTGGAAGAGGTGGCAGAAGAAAAGAAGGTTTGGACTTTTCTTGCGAAGACTGCTGATGACGCAAACTAGAAAAACAATGAATGGAAACTGCACATTAGCAGACATTTACCATGCATTTACTTTTTACCTGAATTTTTTTAACATGAGTAATGATGTTTTTGCTCAGCTTGAGGGCACTTGAAAAGCAGCCAACAGTCTGTGATGCGAAAAAGCAAACAACAACAAAATATTGCGTACTTTTGAGGGCAGAAGTCAATCAGTCAGGAACACAGGAAATGTGTCCCATTTAGAAGAACAAAAACAAACAGCTTTTAACGATGACGGGCAAGGCCCTCATGTCAGGAATGATCCAGAAGTTAAACAATAGATGACTTAAGGTTTTAGGGTAGGGGAGTGAAGCTTGTGGGAAACAAAGAAAATACATCACACATTCTAAAGACTTAGACGGAGAAAAACATTTGACACATGCACTCACGAAGACAAAGAGGTCCATGAGATGTGGTTTCATGGACTTTCTTTAGCAAAACAACATACTATAACTATGCCTGGAACAGTCTGACCAATTTAAGGTCACCAAGTCACCACTGCCAGATTACAGCATTTTTTTTTGTCTATTCTGTTATGTTTGCAACTAATGATTATAGAAGCTGGTTAAAACATTAAAAAATTACAATTCTATGTATTTTTCAAATTTAAAATTGTTTTAGGTATTACATTTTAACCAGAAAATTTCCAAAAACCAACAAAGCTTTAAGATTTTTTTTTAAGTAAAAATGGCCAAATGCGTACCTGGATATAAACTGAAAACAGCCTTAAAGTGTAGGGAGTTTCTACACTGGTTATTATAAAGTAATTATTATTTTTTTAATCACATATTTAAACACGCCATTCCACCAAAGCACATCTTTATCCATTAAGACGTTTGTGTTTTCCATTCTGTGATTAAAAAAGACAACATTAGATTGTGCAAACATTTTTGAATTCTTCACAAGGTAGCAAAAGAGTACAGTTAGTTAATATAGAAACACAAGTATTGTTACAGCAGCTGATGGATCCCAAATAGAGTTTAAAAAAGGATTAAAAATCAAACTTCTGTAAAATTGTTTCAACAGAAGTTCAAGTTCAAGCAACCCAATGACCCCAAAAAAGGACACAGCGGGTTAAGAAAATGGACGGTACGATGATTGCTAAAAAGCACATGAAATATCCTTTTCTTTAATAACTGAAAACAACAGAAATGCATTAAATATTTGCTTGTTTTGTTCCATTGTGCTCCAAGAGATTGAAAATGAAATATTTTCTTGTAAGAAAGTTTGCTTTTACAGTAGTTTGAGGACAAAAACTACTATGGAGTTGGTGTGTTCACAAACAACAGCTTTCAAACCAGTTTAAAAGGGCCTACACCATGTTTTTCTTAAACCTTTTATAAGAAACAATAACCATGAAAATAATCATATATTACCTTTGGTACTCTAAAGAACAAATAATTCATGAAATACGAGTTAGTTTTGTGGACTCTTTTCACACCCAGAAATATAACGACTCGACCTCTGAGGCACCGCCTTTCGCTCCTCGTGGGTGACGCCCAAATCATGACATCAACCTAGAACCTGCCTCAGCAGTGCGTCTGTTCGTGTCCGCTCAAGAAAACAACCAACACAGAACTTTTTTAAAGATGGATGTGCATGTTGTGGAACTTTACACTGTTGACCCACAGTCCGATCTGGAATTTCTATAAGCGAGGCGCAATGTGTGGAAATGTAGCATTAGCTTGTGGATTATATGGTTTTATGCATAAATTCAGCTAGTTGTATGATTTACTCACAAGTCTGGCATCTTCATCAGGTCTAATTGTAGGAATGGTGGTTTTTGGAGTATTACTCAAAAACAAGTGAATGGATCAAAAAACCGCTTTGGGGGTGTTTACCGTGAGGAATGAACAGTATAATACACTTAAAAGTTCAAAAAGTTGATTTTTCATGGTATAGGCCCATTAAAGTCTATCATTTCAAACTCCACAAACCTTTTTAGCTCTGATATGAGCAGCAGTGTACAGGGGATGCCCAGAGTCATCAGCGACAGAGAGTTGATGACGGGTTTAACAAAAGCCAGTCCAGTAGTGATTCCGGACAAGATACCGATGACCACTTTGAAGCGTGACCTGCACGGGGAAGAAAAACACACATAAATACAACTTGTTGCTAATTTGAAATGCAGAAGACAAATGAACAACCAAGAACTCTTACCAGATTGAAACACAACATAACTTAGAGGAACAAAGTAAACAACTCAGCAGATGACATGCAAAGACTGAGCATATCCAAAAAGTCACTTCAAACGGGAGAGAGCTGCCATCACAGCTGAGTGACAATGAAAAAAAGAAGGACCGACATGTGATGCAGCTTTTTACTGGTGTCAGCTATCCTTGACAGGTCTATTATTAGAGTCATGGCAGTGGGAACATCATGGGACAAACCACTGACCCACAGTAAACTCGAAAACCAAAAGCTTCCATTAATTCTGCTTTTAAAATATCTTCATTATTCACTGAAACAAAAACCACGACATTAAAACGCTTCCACCTAATTATTATCTTTTTAATCATTAGCAGGAATGACATTAAAAAAAAAAACTTTCTTAAAAACATCCAGCTTCTGAAGCTTCAGAACAATTTTTAAACTAATTATGAAAGATAACTTAAGCGTATATACCGATCTCTTCTGAAGGTCCTTGGCAGATATCTTTTAGGAAACCACATGGCAATGGCACACATGAGCACCCATAAAATCGCCAGCTCATCCAACATCTGACCGAGGAAGCTGAGGGTGGCGTGGAAATAAGTGGATCCAATTCCTGAAGAAAAAGTGATACGGGAGCTTTAGTCTATGAGATCAGGGGTCTGCAACCTTTAATCCTAAAAAAAAGCCATTTGGGGCTGTTTCTTATGAAGGAAAACCCAGAGACAGCAGGAAAGTCCCATTTCACTTTTTAAAAGAATATATTCCATTTATGGTTTTGTGGCCATTAATCCATTCATGGATAAAAGGTTGATTTTTAAATATTTAGAATAAGCGAATTATAACAATTTCTTTTCATATGTAAAACAGCTTGTTTTTTTTTTTTACTTTTAAAAGCAGCAAGTACAACTTCCTTTCAAAATTAAATACACCCTTTGTCAAATAACATGCTCCTTCTGCAACAGTTTAACTTGAACTTCTAAAAATGCTTAAAATGACTTTTTAAAAATCATTATGACTTTCTTTGTTTTTTGTCTAGCACAAATCAGATATACAACAAAGATTCATAAAAAATAAAATCATAGCAGTGCAGAGGCAAAAAAAAAAATCAAAATGGCTTATTAAAGTCATCCACCCAAAAGAATCTCACATATAAAATATATGTACATGTATATTACTAAAATGGTGGTTCACAAATAACAGGATTGGTCTAAAAACAGCAATTAAATCCAATTATTGGCAGAAAACATAAATGTACAATTATACAATTACGCTACACAGATAAAAGTGCACAAGTAAGTGACAAACATTTTTAAGATAAATAAAAAAGAAACAATACATCCCAATGACAAAACAAGTAAATGTTAGTTAATCAAGAAGAAATTAATCTAACAAATATAGAGAAGACTCATTGCAAAACCGAAATTAAAGTTGTTTTTTTTTTTAATCTTTTATAACACTTTGAAGAATTGCAGGTTTTTTATTGCATGAGAGCCTCATTCAAAAGTTTTACTGCCCGAAATCTAATTGAAAACTGACCAGAGAAGTGAGATTACTTAGGTAAATGAAGAACAGAAGAATTATGAGTTTGGAACTGTAAGTTGAGTATAAAATATGCTGAGAACTGCTCAGGCATATTCCCTTTAATGAAAAAGAACATTGTATGTAAAAAATAAATAAATAATAAAACAATTGAAAATCTGAATTTTATAAATAGAGAGAATTTGAAGTCTCTGAAATAATTGGGCAGATGGAGTGAGTGACTCTGATTTAGTTGCAATCCTAACAAAGTGTTTTTCTGCAAAATAAAAATCTCAAGGAGAGTAGTTGCAAAAGTGCTATCCCCAACTATATTATAGTTTGAAAGATATGGAAAAAATAAACTATAAAAAAGAATCAAATACAGTTTTTGGAAAAAAAATGTCTGATCTTCATAATTATACCAAGAGATTTGTGGATTTTCTTTACTGACGCAATCTGTATGTTTTTTCCAGTTCAAGATCTCATCAATAAAAATGTCCAAGAATTTAGTACTGAACACCCGAGGGACCACAACAGAACCCATGATAATTTTAGGATGTGCTTTTTGCCACTAAAGAAAGTATAGCTCGATTTCCTTATATTTAATTATAGTATATAAGAGAGAAAGCCATTATGTTTTTTTAAGGCTATTACATTATTTAACCGCATGGCCGCCACAGAAAGTTTAGTTTTGTCTGGGCTGAAAAGAAATGAAGGCAACTTGAGGAATTGCATAATTGAGTATTGCATGTAAACAAGCATTACATCACATTTGCAACAATACAAAAATCTCATTTTTAACTTGAGTGCATTAAATGAAATCTCAACACACAAAGTAAAAATACTTGTAGGTCGTGACATCTAAATGGTTTTTTAGAACTGTGCTGGAATCTAGCTGAAACGGTCGAACAATTATGTAGCGGTTGATACCATGATAAATGAGTCATCTTTCTTGCCTTTAAGTGGGTACTTCAGGAGTTTATTATGCATGCATCTGCAGACATCCTTTCTCTGAAGGGGATTTCAACTCATGCTTGACAACAACTTGGACAAAGCTTTACTGCATCTTCTAAATAATGAGGGCAATGAGCTCATCTGCTGTGGTGACAGAGAAACCAGACTGTTGCTTTGTGCCATTTTCTACAGTCCAACCCTTATCAGACATCGCATCAGCTTATTTATGGCACTATCACATGCTTTATAGTTTTCGTTTCATTAAGTAACTCTTTACTAAGTTGTGTCTAGGCTATATCTACCCAACAAGTATCAGCAAGTATCAGCAATTAAACTTGAGTTTTGGAAAAGTCAAGTATTCTTTTTGACCAAAAACAGTCTGTTGAAAGCTTTGTAACTACATTTGATAGAATATTATCTGTTATTGTTCATCAGACGGTCAGGGACCCCAGCCTCTTAATGGAGAGATGAGATAGTTTACTGAAACGCAGAGACAGGATGGATCAGTCAGTGCCCCACTGTTATCAATGTCTAGCAGACCTGAAATTATCAGCATAATCTGTTATCATTTCAACAGGCACTAAAAGAATTTCCTTCATTTTTCCTTTTTTTTTGTTGTTGTTGGTTGGACAAAAATGTTTAAATAAGCAAATAACCCGTGTTTTAGTCTAATGACTATATTTATAGCTATATATTTATTTATTTATTTAAGGAAAAAAATTGCAAGTTCTTATGAGCTGTACCATATCTCTTCCTTAACAAAAAAAAACACAATTGTGCATCTATAGATTTTTGAGAAGACCACAAGGTTCAACTGACAAATCTAAGAAAATCTGAAGAATTATTTAAAAAGGAGGTATATTTTATTGTCTTTTTACAACCAGTGATGCTTGTAGTAGCAGCTCATTCTTCCATCTTGTAGGTCTGATACAATAGGAGCCAGGAATTAGACTTCAGTAATATCAAAGAATAGGAAATGTCATATAAGTAATAAAGGTAAACAAACGTTAAGTTGAGAGTACAATCATAGACTTGTTGTAGACTGTTACTCCCATTAGTCATAGGAAAGGTCATTTCAAGGCAGAAGAAGAGAGGAAATCATGTGACTTCTGTCACCAAAACTGGAACCTTAAAGTGTGAAGCAGCTAGTACTCTTTTCTAAGGCTTTTATGGCAGAGAATAAGAAATGTATGAGGCAAAAAGAAAACTGATTGTTTTATAAGTAAAGATTGACAAAAACACTCTTTTTTTAGTTAAATTACTATAGTTAACTTTCAGAGAACAATGGTGCATGAGAACTTATAAAAGTCTTGCTATTATTAACATGTTCTTGTGGCGTTTTTTCTGGAAAACATAAAGAATCACAATAGCCCTGGGCTGCATGGCGCCCTAGGCAAAAAAAAAACAAAAACAAACAGTCTCTGCAGAGCAGAAGTTCATTCAAAATTTTTAAGAAATTCTTTTTTCAAATCTTTGTGAACACAGAGCGAACAAAAATGCTGTTGAAAAAAAGATAGCAGTTTTAAGTAAATCGGTGGACCACAAGCTCCCTTCTTTCCATTCTGATGTATCCACTTCCAGACAAGTAGATCCACCTCCGTCTTTGTTTTCCTCATCCGAGTTAGCAATTAGCTGAGAACTGTAGAGATGGACACTCCCAATATTGCTTACCATTATTTTTGCTGCACTGGTAATTTTAGGTAAGGGGTTTGAGGGCTGTCAGCTAGTGTGAAAGAGTGTAAACAAAGGGATGATGGGGAATTAGGCCAGGCTTACTCCGCTCCAATGGCCCCACCCACAACCCAAAGGTTGTTTGCTGTTTGTAAGAACCCGCTGTTAATATCACGGAATTCTCTCACACTGAGCCTATTGAAATTGATTGATTAGTTGTTTAGTAAATTGCCAGATTAATATATGTGAAACTAATAATAAGCACCAACTATGTCGTTCTGCTTGTTGCACTCTTTCAACGGGTAGGAGCACATTCCAGCGTCACCCATCTATCTGCTTCAAAGAGTTGAATGACATAAAGACAGAAGAAGTGTCACTCACCGACCACAACCAGCAGGATCCAGATGAGGTAGATCCCGCTGTTGAAATGCGTGGCGTATTGGCGGAACAAGCACATCAAGATCGGCGGCAGAACAAAAAACAGTATGTTGCTGATCTGGAATGACAAACAAAGAAAAGCCATGAAGAGAGGAGAGCTCGCGCTAAGAGAAGGGATGATAGCGAAACGTGTTGATAGTGTGCAGCCACGCAACAACGGAGGCAGTGGAAATGGTCGTAAACGGCTGCAAAACAACGTAAAGTTAGTTTCAACTAAAGACTTGCAAACCCCACCGTAGGATGAAGGAAAAGTTCCGAAACGGAGAAACAAAACCAAAGATGAAGCTGTGAACAAAACTGCATTATAGTGTTGATGCGAGACTTTAAATATAACTGACCGTGTTGTAAAATTCTGCGATGCTGGGGTAAATAATGTAATTGCCTTCACACCAGTCCACTTCGGAGCTGCCAGCCTGCAACTGGTCCCAGAAAATCACATTGACGCTACTCATGTCTGGGCTATTTCTGTCGGATGGACCGTCCACAACAGACAGCACTCCCACGGCGCTGTTTAGCACATCAAACTACTCCAAATATAAGGAGAAACAAAAAAATGGAATTCAAATATGTCAACACGGTACTAAACGCTCGACTTCAGTGTCTGAGAACCAACGCGTTTTGTACGCCTAAGTTGATGTGCGAAACAGCTGATGGACTGCATTTTCTGTCCGTCCTCTCTTCGACAAAGCCTCTTTTTAGTCATGACGCTCAGCCTCCTCCTCTCACAGCTGCTCTGCCGTCAAAGACTCCACAAGCCAAGAGGAGTCGCTCTTTCTTACTTCCTTCTTCAGTTAGGGCGTTTCCGGTTTGTCCCGGAAGTAAGCCGTTTCTCTCGCGTTTCTTTAATTCACTTATTATTTTTTGTATTAAAAATCGACAGATACATTTTCTAAAGGTTAGTAACACTATCTCTTTAAATCTAGTATTGATCTATTTATCCCCCCCCAAACTTAATCTGTAGTGCGTCAAACATTACATCTCTCTCAATCTGAAGAACTTGTATCTTAATTTCTCCGAGCCAGACAGGACTCTGTTAGATATTTACGCATACAGTTAAGTATCCCATGTAAGAAGATTATTATGAGGCCCTTACAAAATGGGTCCTCTTTAACCGCCTATTTGTGACTAGTGGTAAGTCTTGATTTAATTTCGGTCATTAATTTATCCTTTTGGTTCTGTTTTTTCCCCTACTATTCTTGCATATTTTTGTGATTTGCACTTTTTCAAAGCCTATTGTTTCATAATTTCACAATTGTAAGATGTATTTCGTGAATTAAAGAAGCTATCGCGAGAACAGCTTGTGATATGTGAGACTACGTAACGGAAGTTCAGTCTCTTTCCCGTGGCGGACCAGCCGTTTGGTCGGTTTAGCATCATGAAGGTACAATGTTTTAGGGATTATTTTTCTTATCTAATCAAATTTTTTAAAAAATATAATCATACAAGTTACGGTACAATAGTTACCGTTTAGTGTGCGTAGTATAAGGCTAAAATATGAATTATTTGCCGAGGATGAGGTTTGATTGAGAGCTTGTAGTATTGGAGTGAAGCCTCGCCGACGTAAATGTGCACAGCGAGAATTTTTTGTGCTACTGTAACTACTTTTAATTTAAATTATTCATGGTATTATATCCTTTTTTTTTTACCATTGTAAAGGCTTTAGGTTGGGAAATACCGTATTATTGCCTAAGTTTGAGTGTCGAACCCCGCAGAAAGGCCTGTTAGCCTCTGCGGTGTGAGCGGTCTAGCTTGTAGAAGTTGACAAGCTAACGTTTTCTTTTTATAGTTCACTTTTACTTTGCACTGAGGAAATTGCGTTCAGAAAAAATCATTGTAATTAATATTTACATTTTGTTTCCTCCTCCGTAGCTGAACATCTCATTTCCCGCTACTGGCTGCCAAAAGTTAATTGAAGTTGATGATGAAAGGAAGCTTCGCACCTTCTATGAGAAGCGAATGGCCACCGAAGTGGCTGCTGACCCTCTGGGAGATGAGTGGAAGGTAAATGATATCTTGTTTATACTATTTTCTTTTTCTTTTTGCTGTTGAAGAAAACATTAGAAAACAGTTATAGCACCTACTTTCGACCCTGGTAGACTTGCTGGTAGTCGCCAAGGGGAGACATTGGTGCTAAAACAACCGCAGAGCATCCTTCCAGATGCGACCAGCCTGCATCACCATGACTGGTTGAAACTGAGTCGCTCTCCCAGTTCTCAACTTTTGGAATTACTTCTGTCCTTCAAGATCTTCTGACATTTAAATAAACTTTATTAGTTTAAGAACTGGACAACATTCTGGTCAGCTTGTTAAATTACTTCACGTATCAACAGTGTTAAACTAAAGTTTAGTCTTTCCTTTCCCCAGGGTTATGTGGTGCGCATCAGCGGGGGTAACGACAAGCAAGGATTTCCCATGAAGCAGGGCGTTCTCACTCATGGCCGTGTGCGCCTGCTTCTTAGCAAGGGTCACTCCTGCTATCGTCCCCGCAGGACTGGTGAACGCAAACGCAAGTCTGTTCGTGGTTGCATTGTTGATGCCAACCTCAGCGTTCTCAACTTGGTTATCGTCAAGAAAGGTAACTTGCTGATGCATATGAAGTCCAAACTACACTTTTTTTGTTGGCTGAATGTTCTGAGTGGAAGAAGATTTAAATGTAATTTATCCAACTTTCTGTTAAAGCACATTAGGAACCCTTTTGATTGTTTTGTCGTCAAAAAGGGGGGACAGTATGTGCTACAGTAACTGTAGAGCTTCTTTCCAGATGTGACCAGTCTTGATAAAGTGGATGGTTGAACTGCATAGCTCTCCCATTTTTTTTTATAACACGCGAAGTAGGAAACTGCTAGTAAATGTTGAAATTTAGCAACAAAAACGTTAACAAATTCTTTTGTTTAAAAAATAATAATTCTTCAAGGTGAGAAGGATATTCCTGGACTAACAGACAGCACTGTTCCTCGCCGCCTTGGTCCCAAGAGGGCCAGCAAGATCCGCAAGCTGTTCAACTTGGCTAAGGAGGACGATGTAAGACAGTATGTTGTGCGAAGACCCCTCACTAAAGAAGGTTAGAATGGAGTTTAAGCTCTTTTCAAATATACATTCAAGTTGATTCATAAAATTTTCCTTCCTGAAGTGTAATTTTTCTCCTACTGTTGGATAATCACTGAAGTGAAAATGTTTGTTTTTCAATACATTATTGTTTTCTATGTAGTGGTTACATATCATAAAGTTATCCAAGGAAATCTTAAGTTATTATATTGTATTTTTTGTTTTCTTCCAACGGTACAGGTGTTTGTTTTTAATGTTTAAAGTATAATTTTCCGCTTTTTTTTTTTTACTTAAGGGGGAGCTTTTGGTTTCATATAATTCAGTTTTGGGTCTCTTAAGTTTAAATGTGACGTCTCTACAATTTCTTAATGTGAAAATGCTATGAAATAGCAACTTATTTTTGAATATGTTTGTGGAAACATTGGATCCTATTTACGTCTGACGCACTAGTACAAAAACAATGGCATGCCAAAACCTGTCTAGTTTTTTTAATATTCGTTAAAGGGAACTAACGTAGCAGCTTCTGTTATTTGTTCAGTTGTTGGAGCAAAGTGTACGCTTGAGAATATGAAAAAATTGGTTAAAGAGCAATGTTTCTAACTGGGGCAAACATAAAAAGCTCTTTCTCATTTTCTCCCTCCTTGTCTCTTTCACGGGAGAAGGTACCTGTGTCTTCAATCTTACCTGTTACACTGAAGAGCTGTATGTTATCCAAACACGTGATCGCTACAACCCACATGATTAGATAGAATATAGCTTCCACATGCTTGACCACAGTCTTAAAATTGCAGTGGTGAGTGATGGTGTGGTGGTAAGTGATAAGTACTTTTCAATTTTAAACGAGGACTATCACCCAACAAAAAATCCCATCAAACATTGACTAGTACGAGCTAAGATCATGTCATTGTTTTGTCGATTCATTCATGACATTTGCTATAAAAAATAGTTTAATTTCTTGCAACAATCATGGAAGCTGCCATTTTCTTGCAATTATGCCGAATGAGACTTCAAGCGTCTCTAGCGACAGAAATTAGAGTAGCCGATGACGTAGTACACATACGTCATTCGGGGACAGCAGCCTGGACTGTTCACGCTTTAGTGTTTAGGATCACAAGGATTCCTACCGGTTGTGTTGGACTAGAAAGGTAATTGTTTATTTTAGAGTATTGTTAGCAGTATTAGACATAAAATACGATTAAAGAGTGTTACCAGGAAGTTTACCAAGCTGCTGTGGTAAAAGCAAAATTGTTTTGAGCTTGTTTTTGACAATCCAAAGAAGATGGTAACACATTTAAAGAGACAGCGAAAATAGCTGATAATTGAGATTGTCGTACAACATTTTACATGAATTCTCACGTCTTTTGTATTTTTTTCTTTTTGTTGTCGTCTTGTTTCTATTTTGCGACCAAACAGCCAATCGCAGACAAGAGGGTTCATGCTGATTTGGTCTAGATTCTATCCAATCAAGTGTCTCATCATTGATGATTCTTGGAAGCCGACAGACACAGACTTTGTATTGGTTCTGTTCCAACGGGTTTATGCAGTTTTCAACCACTCTGGCCCATTTCTCTTTGAGTAGAACCCAGAAGGAAGCAGCAACGCCAAACTAAAACAGGGTTCATTATTTATTAATGTAGTGACCAGCGTGCTTAAAATGTTGGCAGCAGAAAAAATCAGATTAAACTGTTTTATATTCATTTTTGTTGTTGTCCAAACAAAATTTCAAATTGTACGGCACTGAAATTAAATCCGCCTGGTTTTGTGTCCATCCTGAAGTTTCTGAATCCATGTTGGCATTTTCATGTTAAGAATAAGAAGGAAGATGACTCTGGACACAAAATAGCCTGTTTCATATCCTTTGACAGTTTTTGTATCTGGTCATTGACAGATTGGCTCTTTTCTTAAACAAAGCACAGCAGATGGTTCCTCCAAGGACCCACTTTGGACCACCATTTACTTTATTTAGGGGGACCAAGGGGGTTAAACACAAGATTTTTAGAAACCAGTGCACCAATTGGTAGTGGGTTGTTTTTTCTTCTTTGTGACGGCTTCTCTCTTCCATTATGGTAGGCAAGAAGCCCAGAACTAAGGCTCCCAAGATCCAGAGACTGGTGACACCACGTGTGCTGCAGCACAAGCGCCGCCGCATTGCTCTGAAGAAACAGCGCACCCAGAAGAACAAGGAGGAGGCCTCCGAGTATGCCAAGCTGCTGGCCAAGAGAATGAAGGTTTGTCCATTTAGCTCCTAACTGCTAATTGAAATTAAATCAAACTGCAGCTTTTTAATTTTTAGAAAGTATTTCCAACTTCCTGTCATGCTGGACTTTTGATCTTGCATTTGCATGCACAAAATGTTTCACTGTTATCCTAAAGAGATACTAACTGTAGGTTTATAAATGTTGATAATTTGTTGCATAATTTAAATATTTATTCTATTTCGTGACAAAGACAGGTCCTTGAATTCCTTTAACATGTCCTATTTTTAAACAGGAGGCCAAGGAGAAGCGCCAGGAACAGATCGCCAAGAGACGTCGCCTCTCTTCTCTAAGAGCATCCACATCCAAGTCAGAGTCCAGCCAGAAGTGAACACGTGTCACAATAAAGAATTAAAATCAACACTTCACTGAATTGTACTTTCTGGTGGGGAGGGCGACCTACCGCTTAACCATTTAATACGAGATCTGTCACAGACAACGGAAAATAAAACCTGCTTTAAACTACCATAGCTCAACCATTAACACAAATTCAAACATTCTGAAGCTCAGAAAAGCATCTTTGCGTCAGTAAATAAGTTTGAATGGTATTGATTGCATAAACTGTCCAAAGACTCAAAGTAAACTCTGGAGCCACAGCTTCAGTGTTAAAGGCTTAACCTAAAATTCAGTGTAGATTTGAGCATTTTAATCTCAGGGCTTCTTCATCCACTATTGTTCCTAATGCTTAAGCTATGGTCATACAGCCCTCTGCAACGTGTGTTTAAGTGGAAGTCTAAATGCTAGTTTGTGGCTTCAGTGTTCAAGCATCATCATGCAAGTTGACAGTTTTCTGGCTTTAGGTACAAAATGGATGTCCATTCACTTTCCAGATTAAACCAGGTCAAACTAATTGGGGACCCTGATTTGGTAGTGATGTAGCTGATGTCCTTTCAATTCACAGTGCTAACAGATTGAACATTGATCAAGTTCTGATTTGTGCCCAGCCAGAATTAAGTCTTTCATATATGAAACATGTGAAAGGAAAAGCCTGGAGCAAGAGTTCTATCGGCTAAACATGTTCTTGTACGTGTTCGTCATGTGCCAACGTAGATCAAAGTGCTAAATTCCAGGAAAACCTCAACGAGGCTAATCCTCAAAGGACTAAATACATCTTAAGTCATCCGTTTATGGAAAGCATCATAAGCAAAGTTTGACTGTTTAGACGCAGGAACCCACTCAAATCTGAATCTTTTATTGGCAAGTTTTCTTTTATGAACAAGTAGTCAACAGCCCACACAGACGACGAGTCACATGTTCTCAGCAGCCATTGTGCAGCGGGGTTCGGGCAGGTCTCAGCCGGAGTGCAGGTGTGGTCTTACAGCAGCTACTCTTGTAGGGTTTCGACAGAAGCATAGGATGACGTCTGCTTTGAGACTGCTTCTGTTGAGGGGACAGATGGCCTAAAGAGTACATCTGCGTCAGGAAGAAAAATGCGCTGACTGCCAGGTGCTGCACGTATTCAGGCAGTCCTTGAAGGTTCCAGCTGGTCTGAAGATCCTGCAAAAAAGTTGAAAAAACTTCACAGATAAGTTATGCTTAACAAAACATATAAACCTAAAGCAAGAATGTAGGTCAGATTCAGTGTTTTTAAAGAGGTATGGTTTCTTTACATAGCAACTCCTGCCTCCGAGGTGAATTTTGGCTAGTTTGCACCAAATAGAAATGTTTCTTTTTTCCTCTAGTGGCAACATTTGAAAGTGTTGGAAGGAAAATAAAAGCACACATCTGATACGGGAGACATTCTTCCATGTGCTGCAGGAGTGAACATACCTGAAAAGACTGGATCTTACAGACGACAACATGGTACGTCCTCCTATACAGTTTAACGGTGAGTGAAGCAATCCGGGATCTTTCCTTGTGACTCCCGCCTTCAAATCCCTCCACCAAGTGGGCTTTTTCTTCTAGAAGGAGAACAAAGTCAACATTTAAGCTGAATCCAAGCTGCTTCATATGGAGACCCTTACCTTTCTCCTCCTCAGTTGGAGGCAACACCTTGTTCAGCAGAGCCTCTGACAAGTCCAGGCCCACGTTAGCCAGAGAGAGTGCCCGTTCTGCCACAGACTGGGTCTCTCCGTCAGTCGGGAACATCCTGGTCACAATCCAGGAGACTGTGTGTTGGAGATGCCCTACAGTTCCAGAGGCTGCGACAATGACCTTTCCCTGGATCTCATGCATCTTAGATTTGGCCTCAGCGACAACCTGGAGCATGAGGAGGAGTTAACCCACTTGATTTGGGTGTTGTACGGGGTTTCAAGGTAGGTATGTAGTTACCTGGTCAGTGGGAGACTGAATGACAGGGAAAGACGCTTCAAGCCAATCCAGACTTTTACATGCAACATTATTTGCGAGGGAAACTGAGGGGGCACAAAATGTGGATTTATAAACTTGAAAATATGCCTTTAACTTTAAAGATTCAAAGCTAAAAATACATGTTTCAGGGGAGAGAAGTTTGTTTTCCACTCAAAACACACATTGCACACTTGAAGAGCCCATACCATAAAAAAAAAAATAAAACTTTGAGCTTTTAAGTGAATCATACTGTTCATGTCTCACAATAAACAACCTCAAAGCGGTATTTTGATCTTTTCATGCATTTCTAAATAATCCGTTTTACTTCCGGGTATGAAGAACGTCTTCAAAAATAACTTATATTTAATACAAAATGTTTTTTTTTTTTTTTTTTTTCTGTTCCAAAGATAATGTATTAGCATATATAGGCTATGGATATAGTTTTCTCTGAAAGGCTTAAGAAAATCGTGGTGTGGCCACTTTAATTTATGAGGGAAACTGTCTCCATCCCGGAAGAACCCTTTCAAATTAAAAGCACTCACTCTGGGGCTCCAGTTTGACCATGAGTGGGGTAGCTCGGCTGGAGGCCGCGGTGCTAAGCGCGCCCACCCTGCTCTCTAGCGCCTCACACAGGACCCTCAGGCCGGGACTGCTGCCCTTTACGTCCTTGTACAGAGCTGACACAGTTGCACAAGCAGAGCGAACCGCGGGGAGCTTGGCCATCCTGGCAGCTGCACTCAATGCTTCCTGCAACAAAATAAAACACAAATTAATGCTATATTTTAAATATTAAGAATTGGGTCCAAACAAAGAAGCAACTAAACACATTTTTCTTAATTGCACTCACCTGATTGTTGTTTGAGGGCATTTTTTTTGTGGACACACTGGAACAATAAAAATAATACCTAAAAGTCTTGCGACCAAAAGTTTCGTCTTAATCTGCTCGGGAAAAGACCCACAAAGACCTTCAAGGTCCGAAGCAAACAAGCCGCTTCACAGCTGAGGTTCCGCCCAAATACCCGGATCAAGCAGCTGCTCAATTAGCACTCACCTGAGGGCAAATCAACACAAACAAACCTACAAGGAGTTTTGACAAATTCAGAATGACCATTCGTATATTCTCATGGACTATTCATTAGATGATCTATTTTAACTTTCAACAGACAATCATTAAAAAAACAATTGTTATGATCATTATTATTAGGAACACAATAAAATGTAATGTAATGCTGTATTCTCAGTTTCCTAAGAGGGTAAACAAAAAAGTGGCCCAATTCAGCTAATGTCACCCTTTTATAAGAATTTTCAATTAAATTATTGCCGAGGTTTAATGGTAAAGTAAATATTGTGATTATCTTAACATGAATTTTAATCCAAATATGAAGGAAACGTGTTTTTCTTGTTTTTGTTTTTTTCTGCTGTTAAATTTAATTTTGCTCCAGTTAGATTTTTGACTTCTCTCCGAGATTCTTACTATGATTTATGCCCTTTTGTGGTTTGGTTCTAATGAATTATGTTCTTGTCGTATAATGTTTTGCTTATGTTTGGCTTCATTTTTCCTGTTTGCAGCATTAGCCAGAATGATGCTTGATTGGAGGTTCATTCCAATCAAAAATAAGCACATAAAATTCAGGGGAAAAAAAATCAAAGAAAACAGCAACACTGTGGATTAAGACTCCCATTCTGGAATCATCAACTGGTGTGTCTGCAGATTGTGGCGCAGACGCAGTCCCCTGCCTGCGTTTAATTCTTAGGCGCCAACATTTCGCCAGAAGGCCATTAGAATAATAAAGCTTCGTCTCCCGCACAGGGCTGCTACAGCTGCGCACGCTCTGCTACACGGGGTGTGATGTCTGTGGTGCTGATGTTGCAGCTGTGACTGGGACTGCATCCGCAGTAGCCCGCCTCCGCGGCGCGCAACGTGTCTTTCATCTGTGGAAATCGGTGTGCGTCAGGGATGAGGTGCGCCTCTGAGACCCCGATATGCGAGTCACCGAAAGAGGCACGTGTAGTGGGTGGTCCCCGGCACATGGCCTTCACGTGGCTCCAGCAAACACAGAGCCCCCTTTCCAGCTGCCACAACGTCAGTCCGGTGCAGCAACAGCAGCACGCAACATATCTACCATGGCTATGGAGATGGAGCCCACAGAGTAAGTGCATTCTCAGATGATCCTAATTCTTTCACTTTGCAGAGGAAATTAGATCATAAGTTTAGTTGGCATAGAAATGTCAGAATGCATTAAATGCTGTACATGCTATACATGTGCGCACAATTTTCCTTTTATTGAGCATAATGTTCAAATTGGTGTACAGGTCCTTCTGGCTGCACTTTTTTCTCTGCTGTGCTATTTTGAGCATGCTATGTGTTGTTATTGAAAATTGCATTTTTTTTTTCCAGCTGTATTTATGATGTTCAATTTCTTGTTCTTGCTGCAGCATACATGCTCATTCAGCTGTGTGCAAAGGATGAGATCTTGTTATTTCTATGCTTTTTTTTAGCCCTATGTTAATGTTCTCAATGGATGCATGTCAGTGCACATAAAAATCAGAATGAACTAACATTGTGGCAACAAGAAACTCAAGTTTCCCCTTTCATTTGGAAATGGTCAATTAGGAAAAATGAGCTGGCGTGCAAATTTTTGTGGCAAAAAAACCCCAAAGCTGTCAATAACAGTTAGCTCTGACTTCAACAGTGTGATTCGCCTCATAATGCAGTACCTGAAGGAGAACAACCTTTACCGCACGCTGAGCACCTTGCAAGAAGAAACCACCGTCTCTCTCAACACAGTGGAAAGCTTTGAAAGCTTCATTGCAGACATCAACAGGGGTCACTGGGATTCTGTATTTCTTGCCATCGAGTCCCTCAAGCTGCCCGACAACATTCTCACTGACCTCTATGAGCAGGTCAGTGTTTGCTTGTTTTTTTCTGGACCTCGGCTTGATTTTCGTCCAGAAACCTCAACTCAAATGTCCCCGACAGGTGGTGATGGAGCTCATAGAAATAAGGGAGTTGGGAGCCGCTCGCGCTCTCCTCAGGCAGACTGACCCCATGATCATGCTGAAGCAGACCCAGCCTGAGAGGTACACACACCTGGAGAAGCTGCTAGCTCAACCCTATTTTTACCCTCGGGAGGTGAGAAAACCAGGTGTTTGTGCGTCCTGACATTGCTGTGGAAGCAGGGCGTGTGTTACGTGGTGCTCCTTTTTAAACCACAGGCATACCCTAAAGGCAGCAACAAGGAAAAGCGGCGCGGCGCTTTGGCTGAAGCTCTAATGAGGGAGGTCTGCGTGGTGCCACCCTCTCGCCTCATCGGGCTTTTGGAACAAGTCACAGTGAGTATGAAGATCAAGAGTTAAGAAGATATTCACTGCAAATACAAATATGTCTACCAGAAAAGAAATTACTGCATTTTCTAATCATTAGTAAGTTAAATCACTTGCAAAATATAATAGCTCTCATCATCTGTGCTCGCAGCTGCAATAAGTAAAACAGCACAATTCAGATGTACAGTGGGGATCGAAAGTTTGGGCACCCCAAGTAAAACGCTATATTATTGTGCATAAAAGAACCCAAGGAAAGATAGAACAATTGACAAGATTAAAATGGAACTTTTTAGCCACAATGAGGAAAGATAGGTTTGGAGAAGAAAGGGTTCAGAGTTTTATGAAAAGAACCTCTGTCCAACTTTTAAGCATGGGGGTGGATCAATCATGCTTTGGGCTTGTGTTGCAGCCAGCGGCACAGGAAACATTTCATGAGTTGAAGGAAGAATGGATTCCACAATCTACAAATGGATGATGATCCTAAACACACCACAAAATCTACACTATCTTACATTAAGAGGCATAAACTAAAGGTTTTGCAGTGGCCTTCCCAATTTCCTGACCTCAATATCATTGAACATCTCAGGATAGACCTGAAAAGAGCAGTGAGTAACAGACATCCCAGAAATCTTAAAGAACTGGAAGACTTTTATAAAGAAGAATGGATGAAGAAACCTCAAACAAGAATTGAGAGACTCTTGGCTGGCTACAAAAGGTGTTTACAAGCTGTGACACTTGCCAAAGGGGGCAGTACAAGGAACTAACTCTGCAGGGTGCCCAAACTTTTTGCACACACTATTTTGTTTTCTGTATTTTTATTTTTTTTTTTCCATCTTCTAAGTTGGGTTCACTATAAAAAAAAAAAGATTAATGTTTGCAGAAAACTTCATTTCTTATGTTATCTTTAACTTTTATTCTACAATTTGAACAAATAGTTCAAACTAATGAAATTAATCCAATAAGATTTCATAAAAAAATAGCACAAAAAACGTAAAGTCAGAGAAATGTCTTTAAAAGGGTTTGGGTTATTGACATGGCAGTCAGATCTGTAAATATGTACAGGAGGAAACTGATAGTAACAGAAGTTAAAGTATGGGTTGTGAGGCATTTTCTGAATGCCATTGAACCCCAGATTGCTCTTTGTGGTCATAGGTTGGCACCAGTGTTTGTTATGCTCTTCGGGCCTTTATATATAAATATACACCATGTACCATTTACCATGATGGTACCTAATCTGTGTTACAGTACATGACAAGACAGCAGAATCAGGGATGTATCTCTGCGGACATGATCGTTGCCTCTTCTGGGAAGAAGGAGCAACATGTGGAGAAAGATAGTTTTCCAACCCAGCTGTACAGACACGTAAAGGTAAAAACAGTCTGCGAAATGTAAAAATAAACTAGTTTTTGGACAAAATGAAGGCATACATAGAGTCCTACTGGAGAACTTTGTTTCTCTGAAGCCGGTCAATGTTTCACAGCCATTTTGTTTGTTGACCCGACATATATTTCAGATTTTTCCCCAATAAAGTCATTTCCAAATGTGTTCTGTCTGTGCAGTTTGGGCGCCGGTCACACGTGAGATGTGCTCGTTTCTCACCCGATGGACGGTATTTAATAACAGGATCAGTGGATGGGTTTATTGAGGTCTGGAATTTTAACACGGGAAAAATTAGCAAGGTAAATTTAGTTGTCAGTCTACGATATATATTTATCTTCAAATGATGGAAATCTTTTGTGGTCCAGTTGAATTATTTCACCAACTTCCTGTTGTGGATGTAAATGTAGGACCTGAAGTATCAGGCCCAGGACAGCTTCATGATGATGGATGACGCCGTGCTTTGCATTTGCTTCAGTCAGGATACAGACATGCTTGCCACTGGAGCTCAGAACGGCAAAATAAAAGTAAGTTTGCACTGATGTGCCAAAACAAATTCCAAACATTCCTAGAAAATAAAAAAAACAATGTGTGTGTGTGTGTGTGTTGGTTGACTGAGTAGGTGTGGAAAATCCAAAGTGGTCTGTGCGTGCGTAGGTTTGAGCACGCTCACAGCAAAGGCGTGACTTGTCTGAGCTTCTCCAAGGACAGCAGTCAGATCCTCAGCGGTTCCTTTGACCAGACCCTCAGGTGAGACACCACGAAGGGTCCAGAAATCACACAGCAGACTGCAGCTGTATGACTATTCAGTATTATGAAGATCAGTCTCATCAGTTTTTACTAGGAAGCCATAAACAAACATGTTTGAACTTTCAACACTTGGACAACACAATGCAAACAACAATATGCAACAGATTTAGCCCCTATAAATTATTTTAATGATCAAACAAGTAAAGCAAGTAAAGGAAATAAAAAAGTAAGTATTTCTTTGTTTTTTACTTGTATAAGAATGCATGTGGGAGTAAAGAAGGAGATTTACAGATCCCGTGATATGACTCACAGCAGTTCGGAAGCTGTTCATGGTTCAGCTGAAGGAAGACAGTGAGATCTAGTTTACATCCCAGCAGAAAGAAATAAAGCCTGATGTTAAATTGTAAGATAACAATAATTTATAAATGCTATACTACGGTTTCCCAAGTCTTCTGTTCCCCTAAGACTTTAGGGACATCAATTTATGCTATTAGAAAATGCAAAATTCAATTAAAGTCACAAGTGGTGTTGCATGGGCCGCAGGCACTATCTGCCCACGCCATCGCCTCAATGCACCACCTCCGCCCTCACTGCCCACCTTTGACTCGACCTTACTTGCTAAGCAGCCACAACGCACCCCTGATCCCTTATTGGGCATCCCTTATTTTAAAATTGTTTTTTTTTTTTTTTTTAATGTTCATTACTTTAAAAAAAACAAACTCATTTTTTATTTAGTTTGAAAGATAAACTGAAAATTTCTATTTAAAGCAATAGAAAGAGAGAAATTTGAATATTGAAGATGAAAAGAATGAATTTTATGTCTGATAACAGAAGTTATAATGTCCATTTGAAGCACATTTAGACATATTTTACAACATGCTTTCCTCTTCTTAGTGCAAACTGTCATTTCATAAGCTAGTACCAGAATTCCTCTCCTTTTCTTTATCTTTTCCGTGCGCACACAGAGTGCCCCTCCTTCACATTGGGGTTTGAATGTTATTTCTGACTCCTGGGGGGTGTGGGCTGCTCTGTCAGAGGCACATGTGCTGTGTGGGTGCAGCTCAGGCACCATGTGCTCAGGCACAAAGCTGCAACGTGTTCCTCCAGCGTCAGAAAACCCTGCATAAACAGCAAATCATCTGCGCAGAGATGTAGTGACTCCATGAGGCGTTTTGTCACAGATTAACCAATCTGCACCCAAACACACCACTGGCTAAAAATAACAGCGTGGTCTGTTTGCTCTCAAGTAAATTCGTCTCTTTCAGAGGAATAGTTTCTTTTTTTTTATGTCCTCATTTGTCACCCATTTTTCAATCATATCATTTGCAGAATTCATGAACTGAGGTCGGGGAAGACACTAAAGGAGTTAAGCGGCCATTCGTCATTTGTAAATGATGCAGCCTTCATCAGAGATGGATCTCACATCATCAGCGCTTCATCTGATGGCAGCGTGAAGGTACAATTCCCATTAAAGTTTCCACACACTGACATCACATCCACTGGAAACTGCTTAAAAATGACAAGTTAATCATCAGGAAAAGTCATTCCAGTTAGTTTGTGATTTATTTTTAATTAAAACCCGTATTGCAGTTGTAAAATCAGATTATATCTGCAATCCAAAAGTATTAGATTTTATGTGTTAGTAGCACTGCTTTAATGGGCTTTTGTTTCCTTTTTTTTCAGATATGGAACACAAAGTCCTGTGAATGCATTAATAATCTGACAGCAAAGCCAGGTGTTCCTGTAAACAATGTGATTCCTCTGCCCCAAAATCCAGAGCACTTTGTGGTTTGTAACCAGTCCAGAACGGCGACTGTCATGAGCATGCTGGGTCAGGTAAGTCTCCCCGTGAGAAAAATGATCCTAAAAAATGCCAGAAAGTTGTAAAAATGCCTGGTTTATTGTCATTTACAGCACATAAAGCAGATTAAATTAAAAAAAATGAAGTTTGCTTACAAATTACTGCATTTCCTTAGAAAAGCTTTCAAATACATAACAAAAACATAAAAACCTACAAATTAAAAAATATTTGGAAAACCTTGCAAATTTGCTAATTGAATTAAATTCCTCAACAAGATGTTCAGAATTAATATGGACCTTGAATTCTTCTGTCAGGAGCTGCTTGCTGCTTTATCTTCATTAAAAGTATATAAACACAGAAATGAGATTAAAAATTAAAAATGTGATTAATTATTCTTGTTGTAGTGATACAACAACAAGTAAAGACTTCTGAGTTAAATGATAAAAACTGGTATGTTTGACTGTTCTTGCTGGTGGTTTATGTTATTATGACAACTATACTTTTTTACTTTCAATTGTTTTAGTTGTTGTTTTTAATGTTTTGAGCTAATGTACACCGTCTTGTTTGGTGGGCAGTTTAAGGTGCCATGTAAATAAACTTGTTTAAACCATGTTTGTTGAATACAAATTTCAAACTTAATTTTAGTTTGGAAATTTAATCATCAGGTTTTAGTAGAATTAGATTAAAAATGCCAACATTTACTCAAAGAAACACTTTTTTTTTGCTAACGTCTATGCAGTTCATGAATTAGGTTGTTCAGGTGTCAGTTATTTCATTTCAGTCGTCTTTTAATTTGATTAATAGCTGCAATTAGCACAATTTTAGGTAGTTTTTCTGAAATTATAAGTATGATATGTCCAAAGTGAATGCATACCTGACAGAAAACAGTAATGAAAGAGCAGTGTTTCCCTCTTCCTCCTCAGACTGTGAAGACCTTCACTCCAGACCGGTCAGAGACAGTGAACTTTGTGTGTTGCACCACGTCACCCCGGGGGGAGTGGATCTACTGTGTGGGCGAGGACTGTGTGCTGTACTGCTTCAAATACTCAACAGGAAGGCTGGAGAAAACGCTGACTGTAAGCCCCGCCGCTGATGGAGAGCAGTTATTTTTGAAAAGCAGCAGCAATCATTTATTCTTCTCACAGCTGAGAGAAAAAAACCTGCAAAAAAACCCTGCCAGGCTGGAGACAGAGAGGCTGATAGGAAAACATCAGTGCTTACGGGTCTGTGTCGTTCTGCATTCACAGGTTCACGAGAAAGATATCATCGGTGCCGCTCACCACCCACACGAGAACCTGCTCGCCACATACAGCGAGGATGGCCTGCTGAGGATATGGAAACCTTAAGGATAAGAGACAGTAGCTTATGGCAGCTGCATCTGTTTGAAAGAATGTTTGTAAATGGGATTCTCAGAACAATGTGAAAACAAAACGACAAACTGCTCGATCACAAACAGTTTCAGAAATAACTTTGAGCATCATCTAATCTGTAGCCATAATCCCATCAAACCATTTCTGATGGTAAATTACAGACATTTCTCTTATGTTTTTTCTCTTTTTTATACAGTGAAATTCCATTCATTTGATCCATTCATGAACTTGAATTGGATCATAAACTGATTTTGACTCGTGTCAAGATGTATTCTGAGGATATCATACTGTTTTGAGTAGTGCAACACAGTCTTCCGTGCTTTATGCAGTCTTCCACATGCATCCAATCTGAGTGGTGCCATTGCTATCCTCTAATTTCATCTTTTTTTCAACAGACATATATCTTAAACATATATTTATAACTGCTGGTTCAACTTTATAAGATTACAGATTTCTGAGGGTTCTCTGCATGTTATTTCCATTTCCTAAGTGCTGGAGTTTACATTTTTTAATATATGCATGAACATGAAAGCCAGTTATTTTTTGTGTTTTCATAACTGTGATTTGTGCAATAATTTTATACACATTGGTGTTTTTTTGTGGATTTATATGCCTGCAGATAAAACTATCCTGTGTAAACATTTAGTATTGCACTATTTGGTGTTAGTATATGCCAAAGCAAAGTAAATGTTTACTGTAATCTGTCAAAATTAAAGTACAAAGTCTGAAAATTATTTTAGATTTTTTTTTTGTATTTAAAGCCATGATAAGAAAAAACCCTGGCAAGTTTTAAATGTAGATACAATCTGATTAAAAACAGCAAGTCACATTTTCAGCAAAAAAAAATAAAATAAAAAAAACTGTGGTTTATTAAGAAGTTTCAATTATTTTGATGACGTTTTCTGAATATTTATCATGCTTTGAGAAGCTTTACAAAGCATGACATTTTATCAGTTGTGTTTTGGTTTCGAAGGATGTCCATTTCTTCAGACTGAAAGTCTCCACATGTAAAAAATATTTTTAAGCCTAAGAAAACGTGAATTATGGTTTTAATGGTCTTGCATCTAAAAAAAAAGGGGAAAAAAAACCAAAGTCTTATAAATTAGGACATTTTTATTCATTAAGAAAAACATCACACACATTCTTTGCCAAAAAAAAAAACAACTTCAGTTTAGACCTTAAGATCGTTTCCTTTTTAGCTTAAACCTGACAGTCCGAGGACTAAGAAATGCTAAAAAATAAAGTAAGCAGTTTTTTCAGTGATTACATGTTTTGCAACATCTAAAGAGAGTCCAAGGCAACAGACAAAGGAACTTTAATATTTAAGTCATGATCGGGCTTTGGAAAAATGTAAACGTTTTAACAAGGTATCAAAACTTTCCATCTATGACCTTTCTTAATCATTTCATATATGGTACAAATACCTTCTTCTTTTTTGCTTCTCCTTGTGATAGAATTTAAAATAGAGTTTGGCACAGTTTACAGTGGCTGACTTAACTACAACAGCACTACTCTCTCAAATGTTTAAAGGTGTACATTATCCAGGTGCTTTGGAATTTGTGGAACTTAAAAAAAAATATGCATATTTTACACATGTGGAACACACGTTCTTTACATTTGACAAGTACAAACCAGTAAAATCTCATGCTGAAGTCAAAAATGACCTTTCTGAATCTGTAGTTGGTCGCCAGAGCCTAAACTTTCCTGGGTCAGGTCACACTGTTCAAAATGACTTGGCGATGTTTAGAAAATAGCCCTTTAAAGGGAAACCCTGCCAAAATGTTCTGACATTTAAAGTTTTAATGTGCATTTCTTCATACTCACATCTGAACTTTAAGAAAGTTCATAATTCAAATGGAAGCCTTTGTAAATTGCAGTAAGAACAAACCAGAAACTTATTTGTTTTCAGGTAAATTTGAATCAAAGCTTGAAGTAATTGCACTAAAAATAGAGGAGAAAGTTATTTTTCTGAGACTCTTGTGATTGATGCTCATCTGTATAATCACAGTGTGATTGGTAAAAAGAAAAAGAAAAAGAAAGTTGGTCCCAGTGGTTACAATAAGTTCTGCATCAAGTCCTATACTTGTGACAAACGATGCTCATTGATCTAAATCTGTTAAAATAAATTAGGAATTTACTGTGAAATATTTTCAGGCAAAGGAAAAGTCAAGTCATAAGAAAGGAGGATTCTGGGAAAAAGTTCATTAGGATGTCTGACACTGAACACCACCTGTGCTGGCATAGTCATCCTCATCCATATAGTAATACTGATGTCGGTGCCGCCTTCGGCTCTCCAAGTCGCAGTCCTCCAGCTCGGCGTAAATGTAGAGGTCTTCGTCCATGGCGTCTGGCTCCTCTGCTGCTGTTTTTTCTGGGAGGTAGCGCTTCAGGTCCTTCAGTCTGTTTTTAGGCAGGAAATTGGCGGGTGGGAACGCCACCTGAAGGACACACAAAAGTGTTTGAACACAGGAAGCAGCTGACGCATTGGCGTGTATTACACTGCACTGATGGGAAGGATGGAAGAGTCTTTCTTTGAAGTACTCACTGAGAAGTGAACGATGAGAAGTCCTTTCTCAAACGGTCTGCGGTAAATGGGCATCCCTTCATTGAGGATACATTTGGTGTCTTCAGGCTTTATTAATTCTCCTGTGGTTAGAAAGGAGTAAAACACAATCAGACTAAAGTATTTGCCATTAAACCCCCAACAATTTAAATCTTTGTAGCGTATCATGCATTCTCGCTAATGTTTCACTAATGCACAATAGATTGGGTCCTTATGTGTTTATGATTTAAGTAAAATTTAATGAGCTGAAATGTTGAACTATGTTCCATGTTTAAGGCAATCTATTCAAACTAAGTATAAACAATCTTTAAAGTTATTTTTAACAACGTCTTACTGAAAATCATTTATAATAAAGGAAGTTAACAAAGTAACACAACTGACAGAAGAATTTAAAAAGACTGTTTTGACAGGTTTACAACCACCAGTCAACCAGTTTTATTACAGAAATTAGTTACAATCTAAACCAAATAACTGGAGTTTTGAACTTTTTCATACATAAGACAAATTAAGGAACTAAATTATAGCATCTATTTCTTCAGAAAATGTTTAAGCTTGATTGATGACAAAAATAATTTGCCATGTTCACTCTGCTTTAAATATGTTTCAGTTGACATGAAAATCATCTATGTTTTGATAATAAATAGGTCATTAGCCATAAACCCTTAACTTGTCAGTTAAGAATGTACATGTTAAACAACATAAACTGTTATAACAGCACAGCGTTTCAAACACAGCTGCTATGTTTCCTTTTAAGTATGATTTTATTCAAATGTATTTACCGCCACACAAATTTGACAACTTACAATTAACCAAAAAGCATTAACAGAATAAAAAAATATGTTAAAAATGGTAAAGTCACTTCGAGGTAAATAATTTACTCTATCCAGACCAACCATGTAACTGAGACCAGGTAATGACCCACTGATGAAAATTTTGCTTTTTATGTGTTCTTGTGACCTTTTCTCTTGATAACATAAATAAAGAAAATTAAAATTAAAAAAGCATTTCTACGTGTATCTGTAATCAAATCGTTGTGAATCAGGTGCAGATAAAAAAACTACTGTTTGAAAAAGTGTATTTGTGACAGAAAATTCACTGCTCCGAGTTCTCAGTAACGGGGAGAGAAAGGGCGGGCGGGATTACTCTGTGCCAACAGACCCACCCTACAACTTGGAGGCACATTTCTAATGAACTACTACCGCTCTGCAGAAACTATGAAGTTGAAAAAAAAAAAAAAAGTATTTTGACTAAAACAGCATAATCATAATTAAAAGACCACTGGGAACACTTTGAAACCAGATCAAAAGAAGATCAGAATGGGACTTTAAAGAAAGCTGCAGCGACATTTTTAACTGACGTACCAGGATGTGATGTGACCAGTAGAGTTCTGTTGTCCAGCGTCTGGACGGGCCTCTTGAAACCACATAAAGCCTCAACTAGTTGTAACTCCATAGACATCACCAGGTCATTTCCTCTCCTAAACACGTTTAAAAAATAAAAGCAGAAAAAACTTTGAAGCGTAATTTAAAAAATGACAATATTTATGAAATAAAACTGTTGTTCTCACCTTGTGAAAAGCGAATGTTCACGCAGGTCCAAAACGATGATGATATCACCTGGTTCAAGACCTGGCTCTTGATCTCCCTCCCCGTGGAAAACAATCTTCTGACCATCTTTCATTCCTGGACACAATTACTCTAATGTCTAAAAAAATGTCGTTCCTACACATCCTTTATCACATTAACAAAAAGACTTTCACCTTTGTCAATATGGACCTCCAAGACCTTCTTTTGCCGCAGAATCTTTCGGCCTCCACATGCTTTGCAGCGGTCCTTGTGGCTGATTCTCTGTCCTTGTCCCTGGCAGCTGGAGCACACAGTGGACACTTGCTGAACCATACCTGGTAGCAACTGGTGAACCCGGACCTGCATTCCTGTTCCATGGCAAGACATGCACACCTGTGCCGCTCCTTTACGACTTCCACGTCCTGCCAGAGGAAACAGACCCTCAGAATGATGGACAACAAGAGTAACAAACCAAATCAGAGCCATACACTAGCTTCTGCTGAGGAGGGATAATAAGAATGACTTTCCAAAATGCAGACAATTTTAATTTTTACTTTAGAACATAGGACTGATTTGGGTCATTTTTCAGGTTTTCCATTTCTTGGACAAGTTGTAAACTAAGCAGATCTGGCTCCAAAGCCATGGGAAACAGTGCCTGACTTTCACTGGGGGATTGTGGGAAACGCGCATGTTAACATTAATTCCCGCAAACTGAGCTTCTATTATGTGGGGAAATTCCAGCATAAAATTAATGCGTAATAATCCGCAAGAGTAGGACTGAAACGATGAAGTTGCTTGGAGTAAGGTTAGCCGACCCACACAGCGCAGATAAGCTTGCTCCGCAAGGTAGAAAGAGAGACAGAAAGTTACTTTCACAAGAGAAACAGGCGCGAGAAGATTTTGTCTATTTGATCTATTTTTAAATCATTCCTGTTGGTCCTTTAATCATGGTTATGCCGCTTTAAAGCCAAAATAAAAAAATATGTGTCGATTTCTAGGATATAGTTTCGGCAGAAATTTCGCCTCCGAGTTGTGGGCGGGACCGTTGACGCAGAGCAGCGTTGCCCCCACCTCCCCACTCTGTTGCTGAGAGCTTGAAGCATGGAGCTTGTGGTCTCCCCAGCATAATTTCTAATAACAAATGGGCTCTTTTTGAAATGATTTTTTTGTTTGCATCTTAATCCCCACGATTAGAATTTAAACATACTCAGAAACCCAATTTTAAGCTAACTTTTCTTTAAAATATGCCCTCCGTCATCAGAAAAACACCAAAAACACAACTTTAATGGGAGTTGGTCTTTAAAAGTTTGAAATATTCTTTTATCAGTGTCTATGTAGCAGAATAGCTTTACCAATAATTGAGCACAAAAAGACTTACCCTCACACCTCTCACAAATACAATTCTTCTGCACGGCTAGTTTCCTCGTTGCTCCGTTGTAAAGTTCCTCTAAAGTTACAGTAATCTGGTGCACCATATTCTTTCCTGTAAATGAACAAAATAAAGGATTTTTTCAGACATCGTACAATTTTCAGATAACATCCATGGAAATATAACTAAAATATTGTTTGTGCTGTTTGAACCCTACACTATGACATGTTAACTTATGAAGGGTGCATTTGTTTGACATTATTAGACTTGGTACAGCCCAGAGTAATAGAGCAGACACAAAGGGATTGAAACATACACACAAAAATAAAAGCTGTTGTGTGTATAGTTTCTTATCATTATGTAGCATATTTTATACACACGTACCTTTTCGCTCTCTGTGCATCCGACTACCTCCACCAAAGAAAAAGTCAAAGATGTCCATGGGGGATGCAAAGCCGCCGCCGCCACCACCACCTGTCCCCCCTTCCTTTAACGCCTTTTCGCCTCCTCTGTCATAGATTTCTCTTTTCTGAGGGTCTGACAGCACTTCGTACGCCTGTGAGATCTGCTTGAACTTTAAAGATACAAAGAAAAATATATATTGGGAAAAAAAGAAATCCAGGACATTTCAGGCAAAGGCGTTATTGCGTACCCTCTCTCCTTCAGTAGGATTTTTATCAGGGTGATATTTCAGGGCGAGCTTGCGATAGGCCTTTTTCAGCTCATCGAGTGTTGCATTAGCCTGAACGCCCAAAGTGTCATAAAATCCCATTTCCTTTACCATGATGGGGTTTTTAGAGACAGCCCTAAACAAAAAGAGGAAAAAGAATGTTAACACAAGCACACTAAACAAATCTAATCTTTATCTAATTTCTTAAGTTCTCTGGTTATTCAAACGATACTGTAAACAGGATAATTTGATCATCTTTAACTGATAATGACAGTAAGCTAAACTGGGAACTTTAAAGTCACACTTTAATCATATTTTGATCTGTTGTTAAAGTGTTCCCAGATGTAATTTAATTATGATTGTGGTGAAACAAAAAATTGGCTCAAACAAAAAAATCTGCTGTTTTCTCAGACATTTGTGCTGTGTGGAAGATTATCTACATTAATTATCTAAAAGAGGATGCATCAGAATGGAGCGGAGAAGACGACTTTGGCTCACCCATTTCAGTTGTTGCATGTCATGACCGGCTCAAATAAAAGTCACGACAAACAAGAGAGAAACTGGGTAAGGCTTAACCAAAAGTTTATTTAAACATGCTTTTAATCCAACTAAATCTACAAAGAAAAGTAAAACGGTTAGTAAGGCTGCAGCCTCATCTGCCAGGTGGGAAAACTTTTTTTTCCTCCTATCTGCTCCTGATTCATCCTGATTTGAATAAAGAAATACGAAGATATAGATTTTTACTATATATATATATATATATATATAGGAGTGGGTCTTTAAAACTCAGTTAATTTAGATAAATAAATAGCAGTAACTACATGAGTAAAAGACAAAATAACAAAGACAAAAGCTCGCTGCATAAAAGCTAACTTTCGTTTTGTCTTCCTAAACGGTAAAGAAGCATTAAGTCTAATTTTGCAACCTGTCTGCTCTGTTGCCCCAATCTGAGATTGAATACGTTTTGACAATAAGAATTCTGTTTAAAAATACAAACAAAACAGAAAGAGTGTTAAGTCTTTACCTGCACACAAAGCAATCTGATTATGCACTAAAACATTTCAACTTGATCAGATCTGAACACGGCTGTTTTCTACATTTTTTTAAGCATGTAAACAAGCACGATGGGAGTTTTTAAGCTTAAAATTCGCCATTTCTGTGGTTTATGTGAGAAAACAGCGGGGGTAGCTGTGAGGACAGATTGTTCTGGTAAGAAAACAAACAAACAATGCTGACTTTAAGACTTTTAGCTTCGACAAAGGGGTCAGTTTTACATGAGAAGCAGCACCGGGGTTAATCCTTTATGGAACATTTGATCAATATAAAAGCCGAAAGCTTCTTTTGAGGATATAGGAAAACGGAAAATACAAAATAATGCTCATGTAGACTTTGTGGCATTGGTCTTCGGTTTGTTACTTTTATGTAATCCATGGATAGAGTTACATTTCTCTGCGTATGGGGGCACAATGATTCGGCCTTATGTAGCTAATTTAGCTACTCATCTCGTCCAACAATTCACCATCAACAAGGTGCTTTTTCTTTTGCCATTTTTTTAAGCCAACAGGTTACGTGCGGGCTTTTGTTACTAGCATGTTTCGAGAATTAGTGGTTTCCAACCTTATATGAAGACAACGCTTAGCACCCTCACAAGCCTGCAGCTCACAACGGCTCTTCCAGAATCTTCCGCGAGCCCTCTTTCAACCGAACGCTGGTGTGGCGTCGAGTTGTGTCTGCGCGCAGAACTCAACCTCGCGGGAACGTGCCTCGGCAGCAAAGCTTTAGATTTTTTCTGTTTTTTTTTTCTTTTTTTTATATTTTATTAATTGTATCATTACTATTATTGATATTACAAATAGAGAGATTAAAACTATATCCACCTAACACAGTAATATTAAATTACAACAATTAAAATTAAATGTTGACTTTAGCGCATTACTGTTAGTAACGCCGTGTGGAAAAATGTTTTAGATGAACTTAAATAAATTATAATTTTTATTTTTTAAATATTATTTTTATTTGTTTGCGTCCAGTTGGAATGCGCACGCATGCAGATATTTCTCATATTTAACAAACCAACCATTTGAATTAAGAGTTGTTTTACAACATATAGTTTGAATTTACAAGAACTTGCGCAGAACATACAAGAAATAACCGTAAAGACTTTAGCTTTTGTGTGTTCTAATAAATAAAGTAATAAATGTGAGTGCACAAGTTTTGTTTTTGTCCACACCACACCCAGTCGAACCCTCCTACGTCATCACTCCGCGACAAATTTAACAAACAAACTGCAAAGCGTGTGTTGTATGGCCGCTCTGCTAAACCTTAAGGCAAACAGCGTAACAATTAAAAAAAAAAAAAAAGAATGCCCACTTGCTGGCTCATTAGCGAAGAGGGTAATCACAAACCCATTCAGCTGCCTCATTTACAGACAGTTGTTGTGGGTCGAGGCCCAGAAACGACTATCAAAGACAAAAAATGTTCCAGGCACCAAGGTAACATTTCAACCGACTGCAGCAGAAAGAACAGCAGCTCAATACAAAACAACATCTATAGACGATAAAAAACAACGAGATTTTCTGTGAGTTCAGTAAGAAGCCCAGGGAAAATAATCTATGCCATTGCTTTAGTTACATATGGGTTATTACATTCAAAATTACACGGAATTCCATCTATTTTCTAAACCCGTTTTGTCCCTTTCGGGGTCACTGTGCTGCTGTAGCCTAACCTGGAAGGGTACACCCTGGACAGTTGGACAGGTCGCCAGTCTGTCGCTGGAAACAGCAGGAAATGAATGACATTAATGATTCACTGTGTTTTTATTAATGTCTGCATTACTAAATGTTCTCAACTTTCCCATCAGTTGAACTGAAAGCTGAATGCAACAAAGGTTATGTCAAAGTGAAACAGGTAAGACACAACAATGATCAGGGATATAATAACAAAATGCATATTGCTTAAAATGTGTGTTACTTTTATTCATTTAGCTCTTTTTTCTCCACCCTTAGCTGGGGTTAAACCCCACCTCCATAGGCTCCGTGGTGGTGGGTAAAGGCAACGAGGCCAGAATGAAGCCTGGAGAGCAGCTGCTCGTGGTCAACAACCTTTATCCATACACTGTGAAATTCAAAGAGGATACCACTGGGAGACTGGGTGCCATTAAAAAAACAGCAGAGCAAGTTGAAATGGATGAAGGAAACCAAAGAGAGACTCATAACATGAAAACTGAAAAACTCACAGAAAAAGTCACCATGGCTGTCAGTCCTGGAGAAGCTCCAACAACTATTGTAAGGAGAGATGAAACAAAAAAATCTACAGCCTTTGGTTTATTCTGAATTATATATTTTTATGTAGCAGAAACCACCTGGAGAGTTTTTATTTAAACATTAACCCCGATAACTCATGTTAAGGGACATGTTTTGCAGGGAAATTCTGGGCATTGGAGTCAGGGCCTGAAAACGTCAATGCAAGACCCCAAAATGCAGGTAGCTGTAACAAAACAATACTTACTACTGATACACGTATGTCCAAAATTACTCACAGTCTGCATTTTGAATGGTTTTGTTTCTGTTTTCTTCTATTTGAAGGTGTACAAGGACAGTAAAGTTGTGGTGATCAAAGACAAGTATCCCAAAGCTCGTTATCATTGGCTGGTTCTTCCATGGCAGTCTATTCCCAGCCTGAAGGCTTTGAGGAAGGAACACTGCGATCTGGTGAAACACATGCATCAGGTGGCTGAGCGCATGATTCAGCAATGCCCAGAATCCAGCTCACTAAGCTTTCGGACTGGTTATCACGCCATCCCAAGTATGAGGTAAGTCATTATTACATGTGTTTATTGTGCCGTTACTCCTTAAAGTACCTTATCTATCCTTACGGGGGTCACATGTTTGCTGGAGCTTGTCCCGGCTATTGTTGGGCAAAGGCAGGGTACATCCTGAATAAGTTGCCCGTCTGTTGCAGGGTCACACACAGACACACACAGACACACACATGCACACTTAGGGGCAATTAGAGTTACCCAATTAACCTGTGAAAAATGGACTGTGAGAGGAAGCCAGAATGGCTGGACCCCATTCATGCACAAGGAGAACATACAAAGAAAGGTTCCAGCTGCGATCAAACCAGGGCCTTCTCACTTTCAGGTGGGAGCGCTAACAATTATGCCACCATGCAGCCTAAAAATACCCCATTCTAGGGATGTAACAGTTCACTGTCCCCACAATTCAATTCAGACCTCAGTTTTTTTTTTTTTTGTTTGTTGTTTAATATATTATCTGTATATTACAAAACAACAAACAAAATCTTTTGATTTTTTTTTTTGTAATTTGCTAAAAAGTGAGTGACAATGAAGAAAAACCCTTTAGTTTCCTGATACTCATCTCTACCTGGATAAATAAAGGTACTTTAAAAGTTTTTACTTTAAATGTAGAGTTGTTTGTGTTTTGAAGGAAGCCTATAAAAATGGTCCGTGATCATCATGCTCTTTTTAAAGCACATTAAATCATCAGATTGTCAGATTAGTGTTACATGAAGACATCTTTTAGAACCTGAATTTTAAATAAACATTGCACTAATGAACTCTTTTCAGTCACATCCATCTCCATGTGATTAGTCAAGACTTTGACTCTCCGTGTTTGAAGAACAAGAAGCATTGGAATTCCTTTACGACAGATTACTTCATAGATTCTGAAAGTAAGAGCCGAATTTTGTTATAGTATAATCTATTTTGATGTGCTGTGTGTAATATAAAGCAATGTTTTTGGTTTTAGACATCATTCAGATGCTTGAAAATGATGGGAGCGTCTCTGTGAAGGATGGGACCAGTGAGCTGTTGAAATTGCCCCTCCGCTGTCACGTTTGTCACAAAGAGTGTCCTACCATTCCTGCCCTGAAAGAACATATGAAGCAACACTTCCCCAAATAACAGTGGGACTATTTAGTCTGGGCTGTTTTGCTTAAGGTTATTTCACTTTCTAGAAAATTCAGAGCTAGAACATTATTTTTTCAGGATTTCTGTCTGTTGAAGTTGAAGCCAAAATTTTAATATCTTTGGAAATACTTGTTATCCATCACATGCCAGAAAATTCTTAAGCCTGAAAGTTCCTTGAATTATAGTTATGGTATTTTAATAATAACTTATACTTTTTCTTTGTTTTTCTTTTCAAAATTCATTACTTTGTTCTGTGTTTATTCTGACAAATCGTTTACTTTTTTGTTTGGACAAATACGACAGTTTAGAGTTTGAAGGACTCAGTAAAGTGTTTTTCTTGGCACATAAACATTATTGGAAATGTAACGAGTTCAATTTGTGAATAAACTGTAGTGGAACTGATGTGTCAATACCATAAGTCTGTCGCCATCTAGTGGGCAATCTAAAAAATGAAGATATAATAACAGGAGGTTTAATTTTATATATATATGATATATATATATGATGTATTTATTGATATTGTAATTCTGTGAAAATTCTTAAAAAGGTCGCCTTCATCCTGATCTAATATTAGTTACTAACTGAACAAGGAAAATGAAACTGTGGCCCGTACGGGGATCGAACCCGCGACCTTGGCGTTATTAGCACCACGCTCTAACCAACTGAGCTAACCGGCCCTTACATCAATTGTTGACATTGAATCAACACACCTGTGTTCACTGGGATTTATTGGATTTGTGCAAAGTTGCGTACATATCTTTTTTTTTTTTAAAAAGACAATTATTGAAAACATGACAGCTTTGTTATACATTTTAAACACAGTTGTTGATAAAAAAAACATTTTGATTTATTTTACAACAGTAATTATCTCACTTAAGATTTATTTAATCAAGGTTACATGAAGCCAGAATTACCTTTTTTTAAATAGATGTGATTAAAAAAAAGTTGTCCCCATTCAATGTTGAGGTTTAGAAAATAAAAAAATGTTTACAAGGGAGAACATAAAGCTAGATAAACAATCATCTCCTCAAACTTAACTCCCTGTTTTCCTCATCTGGCATCATCAGACCGTGAACAGAGAAATGGGCATCATCTCCTACGCTCTGGAGGAAGTACTCTTCACTTTCACAGCTCTGTGTACCATTCACACAGTCTTTGACCTGCTCAGACTCAGCGCTGTCACTTTCGTCACTTTCCCTTGAACTCTTGCTCGCATCACTGCTGTCGCTGGTCTCTTCGCTGTCCTTGTTTTCACTACTGTTGCTCTCAGTGCTGTTGCTCACAACTTCTGCCACATCTGTACTGTCGCTGCTGCTGCTGTCAACACTGTCTAGGGGTTTGTCCAAAAGGGGAAGGTTTGCACGACTGCCAGCAGTCACAGAGATATGGGTCAGTTTCTTGCTAGCATCTTTTAAATGACCTTCGACCTCCTTGCTGGCATTGTCCTCAGCGCTTAAGACATGACCAACACTGGAAAACACCTTTACCCAACTCTGCTGCAGGGAAACAAAGCATTAGTTAGGGTTAGCAGCAGCTAAAGCAGACCACTGATCAGCGTGTGCAGCAACTCACCACTTTACGGACGTTCTCTTCACTGCCCATGCTGTTATCTTCAGTTTCAAGCATAGGGTCAATCTGTGCACATTTAATGAAGCATATGAGCCAAAGAACCAATAATGAAAAGAACTGTTTAAAGTCGCACTCCAATCATATGCAAAAGCTTTACCAGTGGTATTTTATTAAGAATTATTTTATTATCATTATATCATAATATAATTTATCATCATTTTATTAATGATGATGCCGTTTTTAGCTGAAAAGCAAAACGGTGTTGTTTTCTAAGACACAGTTTGTGGACAAGTTCATTAGAATAGACCTCTGAGTTGTGAGTGGGATTGTTGGTGTGGAAGTAAGCCTCAGCTGAGTTCCTATCATTCCTTTGTTTACACTTTCTCCTGGTAGCTACCAGTAAATTACAACCAGAAGCTAACATTAGTGATACAACTACGTTTGGTTCCAACCAAATGAAGTCAATTCAGTCACCATGTTGGAACTAGATGCTCACAGTAAGCTCTGATTGTTGGGCTTAGGACACATTACAATGGCAACCACTCTCCAATTAGTAGTGAGCATGTTAGCAGGCCACATCCCTTCAACTGAAAGCAGACTCAGGGAAATCTGTTATCAAACAGTAAACATTCGACGCAAAGCCACCTTTGTTTTTTTTAGGCCATTTGGTTGGTCAGTTTATAACTTGAAAACTTGCGGTAAAGCAAAAACATTCAAAAACCTTATCAAGAACATGTTAAAAAGATGTAGCAGAGCAAGAATGATTATTCTGACAAATACAATTACTTTCTCTATAGAATTTCTCTATTAAGGTCTGTGTACTTTCAGAATTTTGGAACCAGCAAGAAAGAATTCACTCGTCCAGGTGTCATATAAAATCAATGGTTACAACTGGGAGCTTTTCAAACCGCTAGTTTTTTATCTGCTTCATTCTGATTTGAATAAAGAAATACTCAGAAATGCAGTTTTAATCCTAAATTATTTTATATTCATCCTCCATGATGAGAAAAATGCTACAAGAACACGTAAAAATAAAAAAAATCAAAAACGCGATTTTCATTGGAACGGGTCTTTAACTTAATGAACCAACAACACAAAAAATGCTGTTTTAAATGAATGTATCTTACCTCAATTACCTCATCTGACTGGCTGTCACTCTCCTCCGAAGTCTGTTTGTTTTCCCAGAAAGAAAAAAAACTTTAACAATGAAGTATCAAGAATACATAGAAGAAACAGTATGTAAAGATCCCACCTTGTCCTCTGAAGCAGATTCAGACGATTCTGACTCTGTGCTCTACACCAAAAAAAAATAATGAATAAAAAGTTTATTAGAGTTGCACTCTCCTTTATTTTTAGACAGCAAATGTGACTTTTAACTTACTTGTGTGGAGGCAACTTCCTCAGAGCTCTGAAATATAAAGACAGGAAACAGTCGCCCATAATTGGTAAACACAAAGAGAATTACAAGTTAGAACAAAATGTGTTTCTTGTTTAATATGCTGGGATACACAGATACCGCAGTGAAATTACCTGTAGCTCTGAAGTGTTTTCAGAAGATTGTGAAACAGGCAGACTTTCCGTCTGGAACAGAAAAACCAAATTAAGCACACAGCGCAGTGGCTTTAATTATAGCCATAACATTCATTTCAGATGCATTTATGTCAAGTCTGGCTTGGGTGAATGTACTTGCTCCATAAATGTGTGCAGACAGACATACAGTATGGCAAACAATAGTCTAAGAGATGTTTTGAGTTTTATACCACACCGATTTTTTCAGTTCTTTTTAGTGAGACAAGAATAATGTAGCTGCATTGCCAATGAAATAACTGATGCATGGATGGAGGAGGATTTTTTTAAAATAAATGTGTCATGTGATTGCACTCACTGAATTGGAATCCTGCTCATTTGAAACCAAAACGTTGTGTAAAATCTGTCAGAAAGAACATAAAAAATGGTGAACACAATAAGATACACTTTCTTTTTAACTAGTTGTGCATAATATATAAAAAAAAGTAAGTACAAAAAACAAAGCAAAAACACACTGACATTATTATTCAGTAAAATTGTACCTGGGGAACCAATTTGCTTTTAGTAAATTACAAAGAATTCAAGCTGCAGTTTTATAAATCTATGATTTATACTCACTGGGTTTGCAAAAACTGATCCAATGAGGCAAACTGTTACTATGACTGCCTTCATTCTGTAAAACAAATGACAGAATATTTCAGTTCTGTTGATCTGTAAAGTTACATTTCCAGAAAATAATTTTAAAAATGAACAAAAATGCCACAAGTTTCAGAACATGTTCTGAATCCCAACATGAAGTCATGTGGGGTAAAACATGAAAAAACAAATTATTACTTCTGTTTGGATGTTAGATACAGCCCAATTTTAAACTAGCAGATTAGCGTAAAATTGTTACGAAATTAAGCTTAAACTGTTTTATAAAACACAAGTTAAACTGATACTATGGTGTAAAAAATGAGATAAAGTAAATAAAACAAGATTTACATTAATGTAGGATCAGTTACCTTGTTCTCTTTAGGTATCACAGCTTCTCTTGACAAATCTCCCAATGTTATGTTTCACCAAACTAGAATCCAAACTGTTGAAGCAGTGGAAGAGCAATACTGCACGATACCTCAACGACCAGTGTACATATGTATATATAGGTATAAATATATCTAAATATACATACGTAAGTGACCTCAGCTAAGATAATTGCATAATTTCCTTCCGGATGTGTGTCTGCTGCCAACACATGAAGGTGTATTTTTCCCCTGAATGTCTGCTTTAAACAAACTGACACTGGCACGATGATGATTGTAGGCACAAACACCCACAGTTCCATTCACTCTCACATATATTTTCTCCACCCCTCTCAAGCCTTAGGGGAAACATTGCTTCGCCTGCTAAACCATAGGGTTTGTGGCCTCTTGAAAAAACAAACTCGCCCACTCGGAGAGAAAACGAGAGATATTCAGGTCAAAAAGAGTTTGCGATTAGACATTTTTATTGTTTTTGTTAAATTTCTGTTAAACATCATTAAAAGAAAAATTACAGATCACATAAGCATAGCTGATTTCTTTAAATGAACAAAACAGACTTTACTGTTTGCTAATAAACAGTACTGCACTTTCTCCAATTTCTCCTTGATCAGTATGTAAAGTTTATAGAAATTACTATTGAAATCTGTGCAGGAATCGTTTTGTTTTTAGCAAGGAAGTTGTTATTGAAGCCTCACTTCTAGTGAAGGAAAAACCATATACAGTAAAAATCCTAACTGAAGACATCCAGTTTCCCTCCCTGATGGCTTGGGATTATTTCCTGGATGTCCTTATTTGGTCATGCCCAAAATAAAATGACAGATTTCTTGTTTAATCCCACGCTAGATCTCTACAGAGCAGAACAAACTTGTAATTAGTCTGGATGTTCGCCAGTCCAGAGGTATCCACCAAAACCACATGGGAGGGGTAAGGGAAGGATGATGGATGTTGCCTGTGGAACACTGTGTCTGCACATTCACCCCGAAGTGACTCAAGCTTTAACTTTACACTAAAACCTTCAGCCAGACGCCAGACTAACTGTTGTATTTTTTCCTTTATTTTGTGAGGAATTTTCCCGTCTGTTTTTCCAAAACTTCTAAGTTAAATGTCACAACCAGAAGAGAGTGGAAACATGGATCCAAGGTCACACAACTCTGTGGAAAAAAACAGAAAATAGTCAACAATCAGAAAGAACACGAATAAACTTGGATGGACTGATAAATTTTTTTTTGTTCACACTTGAGGCAAAATCCTTTTGTATTTTTTCCTTCTCAAATGAATAATAAAGATCTTAAGAAATATCCCAATTCTGATCCTGATATTTAAGTTAAGGTTTTACAATAGATATGGGATTATATAAATTTGCCTCTCCTCACTCCTTTTCAAGCAACAAATCAAACTCTATTTGACTCTATAACAATAACGATATTTAATAATTACAATGTGACTTGTGTGTACGGTTTATAGGATGTCTTTTTAGGATTATGAGTAATTACAGTAAAGAAAATGGCAACATCTTTATTTGTTTTCTTTTTTTTCTTGTCAATGTGTGACTAAATGTTTGAAATAGGTTTAATACATCTGTGCTTTTTATTGTTTTATTCTCTTGCTTTTTTAAATTCTTTGAAATAAACCAATAATCAAATCAATTTAAATAAATCAAATTCAAATTGCAGCGGAGGTCAAGAAAAGGTTTTCTGTGGGTCAAATGGGTTATTGCTCAGAAGAAAAAAGGACTTCACAGATGCTGACGTAAACTTTGCCCTCAAACCAAAAGTGCCGTTTCTATGACAAGCACTTTTCAACAGAATGAAAGTTTTTTTTAAACGTGGCTGATTAGAAGCATCATTTTCCAAATCTTTATTTATTCTACTGCAGAAAGCCACAAACCACAGTTGAGATGGTCAGTCTGCACTTTTTTTGGAGTCTTCTTTTGTCTGTTATAGAGACCATCAGCGACCAAAACAAATGTATTTAATCTAAAGCAAAAGGCCAATTTGTTCCAAATATATTTAAATACTGTAACTACTGTGGTCGGGGATTTTACAGGCCATACCAGAACAGTGATAAAGATGAGGAAGCCAGAAACAATGATCTAACCCAGAAGCCAAAGATAGAGAGCAAGTTAGCAAAATGTTCATATTGGAGATCATGATAAAATATCATTTTAGACAATATAAAACAAAAACTTCAGTTTTCTCTCATATTGCATTGACAGTTTTAAATAAAACCAGTTCTAAAATGACACTTAAGGAAGTCAGAACATTCCAATACTTGTAGACAAAACACCAAGCAACTTGGGCACAGCAATGAATGTACAGATTTTTGTTTTGACAGAAGTCTGTTATTACTCCATTGGATAGGGTACATCTAACGGTCATCACTGTGCAGTTTTTTATTACCTCATTTGGACAAGCAGAATTTGGCTCGATACTTCCAAAAGTTGTTTTAACATCTTCAAAAATCCTACTCTTGGTTGAAAAGTATTTTGTGAATTTAGGAACGATCTTTGTTTCTATCTTTTCTTTTTCTTTTTGTTTCGTTAACTAAAACAGTACATTTTATCTATAAATTAAAAAATTTTTTTTTATTGATTTGAATTGAATCAAACTAAAACTAAGAAAATAAGATTAAACCAACCGGGGTTTAGTGTGCTGCGCTATGCCTACGCCTCACCCGAAAGACCCTCCCAAAGTCAGCATTGACATTGCAGACCCCATGTGTTCTGCATGCCAGTTTGTGTGGAGTGTGTGTCCGCCTTTGGATACAAACACACATCCGCACAGGTACAAAAAAGGCACGCATCTGTGTTTATAAGGAATCCATTTTTGTCTTGTAACAGCCAACTGCAGGTAAAGACCTACTAATTAGACTTTTCAAATGTTTTGTGGCAGTTTTTTCTTTTTACCTTTCTGCTTCCTTTTGTTTGTTTTGCTTTAAAAATTTATTTTTTTAAAGTTTGTTTTCTATAATTCTTTGTCTTTTGGGTTATTCTCTTCAGGGGTTGCTGCAGTAAATATTATGTTGCATCTCTTTTTTTTAATATGTTATGATATGGAGCGTGGACTGTTTATGGTTTTAGCTGCAAATATTTGTTACAGTTTTGCATTCTTCCAGTAAAACTTGAATTTTATAATCACTAGAACCAACTTAATAGATCAAAAATATCATTTTTTATTTTGGCAAGTTAAGAAAGAAAAACATGTATTTCAGCTATCTCATACTATTTTAAAGTACCAGTACTTTACCAAATAAAAGCCCCAAAGTCCAAAGACGGATGCCTGATTGACACTTTTGGGTCAAATTTTGGATACACATCCTCATAAAATGCAAGTTTTTCTGAATTTTTTTAGCAATTATTCTGCTGGAAAGAACACCACTGTCTGTATTGTTTTTGTCCAGAGTAGCAACACATTTGTTGGCATAGCCAACTTTTTCCAGTCTGGTAACTTCAGTTGTTGCCTTTAGGTCTCATTGTGACTTTTCAACGAGGGACACATCTCTGAGGTCTGTAACCCTGGCAACAGGCTACTATCACAGCTCTGACTTATTTTTTAATGAATTTACTGGAAGTATACATAGACATCTATCTTTTTGGTCTTTAAATGTCATATATAATGCAAAATGGTATCTATATTTCTTAGAAGCAGGTATGAGGGCCTGCTTGGTGTTCATTTGCTTCCTAGTAGCAACCTTTGCGCTGTCTGTGAGTATCAATATTGACAATTGAAATCTGCAAAAACAAAAGGATTTTGACTTTTAGATATATATATTTTTTATTTGTCACTGTTTTGTGTTTTAGGTGAAGGGCAAACATCATGGAAAACACAGGGGACTGCAAAAGACTTCAATCAAGGAAAAGGTACGGAAAATATTAACCACACTTTGTTGTCAAAAGCATTGTAGAAAAATTTGTTACCAAAATAGAAAGAGATTGATAAAACTCCATGCAATTAAATTAATATTAATCTTCTCCCGGTTAAGGATGGGATCACAGAGGAAGATAATAACCCACAGATGTCGCCCACATTAGTCCCTTTTGACGTTAGCAGCATTGAGGAGGAAGATGGAGAACCAAGCTCAGATAGTAACACCAGTGCAAAGAAGATCGAAGAAGTGAAGGGAAAGAGAGACCAGAGCACTGCTGTCCTGCTGAGCGAAGAGGAACTAGTTGATCTCCTGAAGAAAGAGGCTGAAGAAGAGGAAGATGCAGAAGTGAAAGAGTTAGAGAACGAAGAGGCAGAGGTTGGTAAGGCACTGAAGACAACCAAGGATGAAGGTGAGAAGATAATCATAGAGGAAAGCGCAGAGGTAAAGGATGAGGAGGAAATGAGGGATGATGGCATGGAAGACAAAAACAAAGAGGAGGTCAAGAAGATGCTCCTTGGGGAAAACATGGACAATCCTACTGGTGAAGAACAGACAGCGGCCTCGCCAGAGGAAACAGAGAGCAGCACAGAATCCGAGATAATAGCAGATCTTGATTATGCTGCTGACAGTGGAGTAGTCCAACCTCTGAAAACGCTACCAACTGAAGTTATCACCTCTGCTCATGAAATCCAAGCCATTTCAAAAAAAGACATAGAAGAAGATAAGAAGAATATGGAAAATAATGAGGCAGAGTTCCAACAAGACATGCAATCCCCCAGCGAAGGAGAGCACGATGATGACACTGCAGTATCAGCCAAATCTGAAGAAAAGAGCACAAAGCATGAAGAACCTGAATCAAATGTGGATCCTGCAAAAGAGGAAGAGACAGTTAAGGATGACAGCAAAGCTCAAACCAAGACAAAGACAAGGATGCAGAGGAGAAACCAGCGAGCAAGAAAGCACTCTCCACAGAGGGATGAAGGGCTTCCTGAGCAAGCACAGAGCCAACAGGATCCACAGGAGTCTCAGGTACCCAGCTCCAGAGGTGGACTTAGCAAAGCAAAGCGGAGAAGGACAGAAAAATGGGTAAATATCTAATCCACCCTTCCGGAGCCAATTCCAGATTTGCTGAAGGCAGGGTGGACATAAAACAGCTGTCCAAGAGTCAAGCTGTTGAAGATAACATTTTCTTAAAACAGATATTTTCCTTAATCAAAAACAGTGTTTTGACAGCTATATGAACAGCAGATACTTCTATAGCGCTTTTTTACCTTATTTGAAGGAAGTCACCCATGCACACACACATTCCCACTGTGTCTCCACTGACAAACCCTTGTACAAACCTACAACCACTAGGAGCAATACAGGGTTAAGTGTCAAAGACAGAAACCCCAACCTGTGGTCCTTCGATCAGAGGTTTACCGCTCCATCACTGCACCACAGCTGCCCAACAAACATTGAAACAACTTAATGTTAAAACTTTTTTTTTAACTGACCTACTAAGTCTTTCATGAAGACCATGGGGTTACTGATGTCAATTAAATGTAAATGTCTGACTAAAAGCATTTTTTCCAATTATATTTGTTTGTCTCTGAATATCAGCTGAATGTGTGAACATGCAAATGTTAAAATACTGACAAAACATATTGTTATTCAAATCCCATAAAGAAAAGACATTTAGAAACAAATAAAAAACAAATATACTTTTTTTCCTTCTTCTTCAGGGTCCTTTAGTGGGACTGAATCCACTGCAGGTCAAATCTTCAGTGAGTCTGCACCCTGAGTCAAAGCCATCTTTCGCAGGAGACATCCATGTTGAAGAAAGCCTTACTGGTTAGTATCTAAAGTTGATTGTTACTTCTGCAACAGCACGCACATAAACTATAATCAAATTTGATTGATTTTGATTCAGAGATTTGTCTTTATTTGGAAGTTTTTTGATTAAGAACTTTAAAGAAGAAAAAAATGTGTGCAGCAGTGTTGCAATTACAAGATCCTCTAAAGAATAACAAAACAAAACAAATATATGACCTGAATTTCTGTGGCCTTTTGTGACGATTTATAACATTTTAAATATATAAAAGACAGAATTCAACTACATTAGCTAAGTAACAGTTACAAGTGCTTTCCAAAAGCTCAACTTTCATTGTATCAGTATATTTCTGGTTTTTCTTTTGGGCCTAGTAATAATAGAAGCTTCTCCAATAGTGTCTGGTCAGCACTTTTGACCACTAATACACTATCCCAACAGTCCCACAAGGGAATTTGCTGACAGGGTCATTTTGCTAAAACTTCCACATGACTACTGCCCGCTTTGCTTTACAGTCACTACCAAAACACAGCTCTGCAGGCTTAAGGAGTGAATAAGGGAGATCATGCTGAATTTAACCGTTGCACCGGCTCTAACAGAGGAATGTGGAAGATGATGTGGAGCGTTCATAAGTCATGGTTACGCGAGGAAATAAAACCAAACCAGTGAAGAAAACACTTTCTTTTCTAATGTGATGATGCGTCAGAGATAAAGTCCTTTTCATGATTTTTTTTTGTCTTTCAGATCCATGTTACAATTTCCGTTGCAAGCGTGGAAAAACATGTAAGCTTGATGCAGACAATAAGCCACGTTGTGCCTGTCAAGAACCGTCAGAATGCCCAGCCAGCACAAATGAATTTGATAATGTGAGTGTTTAGAAAACTGCCAATGATTGAACTTCAGCATTTTGCTCATATCTATTCTACATCACTCTTTTCAGGTTTGTGGGACAGACAACAGAACTTACGATACATCATGTCATCTCTTTGCTACTAAATGTAACTTGGATGGGACTAAGACAGGCCACAGGCTTCATTTGGACTATAGTGGTCCATGCAAACGTGAGATTATTTTAGTGACTAACCCTAGCCCCATGGTTCAGGAATGGCCTTTGACACTGCTCTGTCTGTTTGTCCTGCTGTCTCTCAGTGATACCTCCATGTTTGGAAAATGAGCTTTCCCAGTTTCCTCTAAGAATGAGAGACTGGCTGAAAAACGTGCTTCTGCAGTTGTATGAGCTTGACTCCATGTCACCTGGCTACCTCACCCCAAAACAGCGTTTCAAAGTAAGTCACATGACACTTTTTTTTTCTCCTTTGGAAAATGTTTCAAAAATGCAGCACACTTTCCTGTTGGGTTCAATTTTTGTTGTAAAACAAAGAAATAAAGCTTTAGTTAAATTGATTTGAGTTGAAAAGAATGAAATCCTATTAAGTGAAACATTCTACTTGATTTACAACTTTAAATGGTCAAAACAAACTCATCTTTTGTTTTCCAGGTCAAGAAAATCTTTGAGAATGAGCGACGCCTTCATCCTGGTAACCACACTGTACAGCTGCTTGCACAGGACTTTGAGAAGAACTACAACATGTACATTTATCCTGTCCACTGGCAGTTTGCTCAGCTGGACCAGCACCCTTCAGACAGGTGCATTTGATCGTCTGTGTTTAGGCTGAGATTCGTTTTTTTTTTTTTTTTTAACATCTCTGCTGTAGGTTTGCAAAAGTGTTGGTCTTGGACACAAGTGCTCAAACACCAAAATACTTGTTTATCTAGAAAAGCTGGGTCAACAACTTCAAATTAAAGAACCACAGCAGACGTTATAATCTAAAGACTTTGCTTTTTTACTTCTAGAAGGTACTGGTTTTTAAAAGCTTTTAAAAGGTGTTTAAATATCAGAGCTATTTAGCATTACAGTTTTGTGCCAGATGGCATCTCAGACGAGGAAAATGAAGATGTTAATGGATCTCTTTGTCTGCAAGCAGATGCTTCAGAATTGTAGCGGAGAAGGAAGACTTTAGCACGCCTTTGGCTGTTTTTTCATCACAAACCTGAGCTTTTGTAAACTGTGAGATTTTTTTCTGCTCCTGATCCATCATATTTTGAATAAGGAAATACTCAGACATGCAGTTTTAATCTTACATTGTTTTATATATGTCATTCATCGTGAGAAAAAATGCATCAAGAACATGTTGAAAACATCAAAAACACCATTATCATTGTAGTGGGTCTTTTAATAGTTTTTTTTTTTTGCATGATCACTGCAGGGTTTTAACCCACTCAGAGTTGGCACCACTCAGGGTCCCGCTGGTACCAATGGAGCACTGCACCTCGCACTTCTTCCAGAAGTGTGATGCTGACAAAGACAAACAGGTTTCCTTCAAAGAGTGGACCTCCTGCTTTGGTATCAAAAATGGTGAGGAGCAAAATGTGGGATTTTCTATTTAACAAATTTAAAGCCAGACCAGGGGTCTGCAAACTTTGACTCTAAAAAAGCCATTTGGTCCCATTTCTTACTCACCAAAAACCAGAAAGAGCCGCTAAGTCTTAATTCACAACTTACACTTTACTTATATATTTTGGGGTCACTAAACCATTCATTTGTGAAATGGAGCTAATTGCAACATTGTTACATTACATATTACATACATATTACTTTACTTTTGACAGCAGCACACACACACTTTTCTTTCAAAATGAAATACATTCTGTGTGAAACAAAATTCTGATTTAGTGGATTTATTTGCAATTACATATGAAGAACTCTGTCTCTGCAGCAACTAGACATAAGATAAGAAGATGAATTTAAACTTTTTCTTGTAATAAACCACTCTGCTCAGTAGTTTTACAATCATTTTGCCTTGTTGTCTGACATATATATTTTGGAGGAATCGTGACGCTCTTAATGCCTCTTGATTAAGTGTCAGCAGTGGTAAAAAAACCTTATTTTTACTCATGTAAGATCATCTCAGTTTAAAAATAAATGACAAAACTTAACTGGCAAAACTATTGTTTACCTTAAATTGTTAGCATTTTTCTTCAAAGCCAAATGGAGAGATAAAAGAGCTGCGATTGGCTCCAGAGCTTCAGGTTGCAGACCTCTGAGCTAGGAATTGTAAAAGAGTGACGCTCTAAAATCTCTAATCATTGAAGAATGATCATTTTTACGTGTTGATACAAAACAGTAACTGACATTTAAAAAATGTTATGGTAAATTACAATCTTTAACCCACAGATGTCTGACAACAGAGATTTCTATTGACAGTAACAGATGTCTCAAAACTTGTATCTTGAAACTTGACTATAAATTGATCAATACTTTTTTCCTCGAATGTAAACCAGTTTATCTTTTTTTTTTTTTGCAGATGATATGGATCCCAACTTACTTTTCTAAGAATGGATTCTGGACCTGTTGCCTCCTCATAAACTTGTAGAAGCTGCTGGATAAATCATCATGCTCTTGTCGTGCCCCAACACACAAGTTCAGATGAAAACGTGACAAATAGCTATTATTGTTGTGGGTTAGGTTACGTTTAGACATTTACTTTGGTTATCTGTACCCTAACTAGAGTAGGTAGGATTGTTGGATTACATGGAGAGTTACCCTGTATAACCCATGAGTAGTTTAATTTTAAATCCTTGTTTTTCTACTTCTGTAATTCAAAAACGGTGCTGCTTCATTAAAAGCTGATGCGATCTTGTTCACTGTAGCTAAAATTAAAAGTTTTATGGAAAACAAAAGCTTTTCTTTATTTGCATGGTGGATGGAAAAATCCACCTGGTCTATTAAAATGCTTTGTGAACTAGTTTCTGATTGTCTACATGACATGAATCTGAAATCATGGGTTTGAAAACGCAAGTCATTCAAGTGTGGTGTTGGCTTGCCACTTCATCCTGGATAATGGCCCTCTGTAGAGCTGCAAGGCAAAAAACATCTCCAAGCTTGGTCAGAGAGATTACTCAGACTTGTTGCTGTTCTGATTGGACAGATCACTGACTCATCTGTTTTCTATATAAGTGAGCAAAGAAGCAGGAGATCATCTGTTAGCAGTATGCTGTCACAAAGCTCAACCATGTACTGCATGCTGTGGGTTATTTTTCAGATTCTTGCCATTGTGGTAGACGCTGGTGTGTCCTCAGGGAGTGCTGAGGCTCTTGCTAAAGCAGCAGCCAAAAACAATGGAGGAGCTATGGGAGCAGCAGCCGCTGGTAACGGTGTCAACATTCAAAATGGGGCTCCTCTGATTGGTGAAACCATTGCTCGCCTTCTCCAACTTGGTGGGTCACTGTTCATCCAGCCAGTCGGAAACCCAGGAGGCCAGGCTCCTCTGCAGCAGTTAATTCCCCTTACAGTACTCCAGCAAGGTGGACCCCCCTTGGCGAGGCAAGCCGGTGGGGCCAATGGGAATCTACAGGGGCAGATCGCCGGACAACCTGCCGGGGGACCTGTGATGGTGTTTGGCGTGCTGCCACAGAACAATGACCCTCGGCAAGCCATGTTGATCCCTGTGCCAGGGAACCAGCAACTTCCAGGGGGTGCGGCTGCTGCTGGACAACTGTTGGGAAGATTGAGGTTCCAACGTTCGGTGGCAACTCGTCTTAGGAGGACACAGTCTCCACTGATGAAGACAGCAGCCACTGAAGAAGAAGATGATGAAGAAGAAAGCTCTGGGATGGACCCAGACAAGAAGAATCTGAATCTAGACCACACAACTCCAAGAAGCGTCCCATGAGTTTTGTCTGTGCTGTTCATATTCTACATGAAAATTACTATCATCATAACAAGAAATAAATAAATGATTTAAGTTTAAACTGCTTTTTTCTTATTCAGCCTGAACGACTACATCATTTGTCACCAAAAATATATCTATCTTGAAAGGACAAACAATGTAATTTCAAATAAAATCACTCACCAGTGTGGGTGCAGCTCCAACGATTGCAGTTATTTTGGATGTAGGAGAGAAAAGATACACAGATTTCTACCTACAGCTCAGTGCCACTTTGCAGCATGTTTACGTGAAACCCCAGGTCTGGAAACCCTTTCACACAAGTGCTCACTACCTTTGATAAATAAAGGCTATTTATTAGAGCTTGTGAATAACAACAAAAAAAGGATAACACATCTTTATTTTTGTATAAGGAAGCACAAAAAATAAAATAAAAAAGTGAGATTTCTTATGGTTAAAACTACCAGAAAAAAACTGGGATTCCTAATTGGAACAGCATGACAGTGTACAATTAAAGCTCCAGACCAGACTTCCCACGTAGTGTTTACCTGCCTGGCTGTGGGCTGCTCAGTCAGCAGCTGAAAAACCTTTCCCCAGACAAAATAATGAGACGATGTTTCAAAACTTGTTGATGGGATGTATATGGTTTGAAACACCTCACATTCTCCAGCCAGGTCCCCAGTTATGACAGAGGAAAATAAGTGAACTTATTTCTCTGCAACTGGCAGGATTTTTTAATGTAAATGATTACTCATTGTGTTTTTAATATTAAGATATTTAAAGTTCAAATTCAATTCAATTTTATTTAAATTTCCCAAAATCATAACTATAGCCATCTTCATGGGCTTCACACCTGTATTTATGCAAAGAACATAAAGTCAATCATAAAAATCTAAACAATAGCTGATTGATAAACTAACTAAACAGACTACGCTAAACTGGCCTTGGACCCTCTTTCTCGATGAGGAAAAACTCCTGAAAAAAAAAAGAAGAGGGAGAGGCCATGCAAAACGCTAAGCTAAATCTAGAGTTGTTTAGCTAGGGAGGAGCAACTATGTCGCAGGCTGCTTAGACAGCAAACGGTTAACACAGTGGTTTACTCACTCGACTGATGAAGATGCTACTTAGAATTTTTGAATACTGGACCACATAACGTTAAGTTAAATATCAGCAAATCAGGAAACTGAATATCAGGAGCAACAAAAGGAATAACTGGTTACAGCTCACCTGGAAGTGACGTCACAGGAACTTCCTTTTAACACCATCCACACTTAAGTTCGAAATAGAACTCAATGTAGAAACACAAACTAAGTTCTTTTTTTGAAAACGTCTAAAATAAACTGTCTGTCACACTTAGTTATCAGGTCGAATTTCTGTACACAACATGTGTGAAAACTTTGATTTTGCACATTAGACGGTTGTACTTGTATCTTCTCTGGATTTATATTTTTTGTTTTGATCCCACCTGGTTTAATTTGTCCATCACAGCAGCTGCTTCTTATTTCGATTATTATTTTATGTCAAATTCTCTGCGGATCAGGGTTTGAAATTGATGTGGTTAGCACTCTCATCTCTGAGCAAAGTCCCTGGTTAAATCCCACCTTTCTGTGGAGTATCTGTGTTGTCCATCAGCAGGGATAGGCTTTCACAGCACCCCGACTTCCTCCCACAGTCCAAAAACATGCTTCATAGGCTAATTGAGAACTCTAATTTTGTCCATTGGTTGTGTGTTCGTGTACTTGTCTTGATGTTCTGGTTAACCATCCATGGTGTAACTTGCATCTGAGGTGATTAAGCTGGGATAGGCTCCACCTCCTTATGATACTCCACAGGACCAAGGGGGCATAGAAGAAGCACAGATTACTAATCATGATTTAAATTATTCCCTGTATTAAGTTACATTTCCTCCCTCATCCTACTTTAATTTTCCTGTAATTTTCTCCTCAACAGACCACCCTTGACTCGACAAAAAGCTCTTTGAGCTGTATGAAAGTGGCTTCTGTGGTGTTTTAGCAAATACAAAAAAGATTTTTTGATTGATATTTTCTTATTCTACTTGCTGTAGTGCAAACAACTCAACATATTAGATCAATTCTACCACCTTTCAGATAAGAGTAATAGTTCAACATCATTCTTTCTTTCTAAATCCTAACGGAAAATAAAAAAAATGTGATCCTTGTCACCCTCCCAAATTCTTATGACCCCTCCTGCCCACCGTATAAAATGTTCTAGTTCTGCCCCTGTCTTGGTTTTAACATAAGTATCGGATATTTCTTTTACACTTTTTTCCTCAAACATCTTTATGTAACAATTAGGTAATAATATTTAATGCTAAAGTTCTGTGCTTTCTGTTTTTCTAGTGGCCTATTACTTAAATAAAAATGTATCTCTACTGTAATAAAAGAAGGATAAATCTTGCATTGCAGACAGAAATAAAACTATTATTTGTCCCTTTCATTTGGCTCTTTAAATTTAAGTACAAAAATATGTTTTTCATCGTGTCATTAGCAGAAGGCACCTAATAATAATGATGTCAGCTTCAAGCTATTCGCGACCACAATCCACACCATTTTAAGGCTTCTTGTAGGTTTTTGGTTAGTAAGTTGCGCAAATCCTCAAAACCCCAAATCTCAAGACACTGACTCACTCCGTTATTTACTTGTGGTCCCTTCGCTGAGTAAAGATCCGTGTAAGATGTGGAGAAGTCCTTGTAAAAAGACAGCTTACACTCATATAGTCCTTTAATGCTCTTATTGTTAAAAATTAACATGTCACCCAACAAAGTTCCTCTGACATACAGGTGACAAATGCACTGTCCCAAAAGGCTCTTTCTAATTGGTTCGTAATAATCTCTGGCACAGATAAAAGCTGTTCTGAATACAGAGAGTTACTGTGTTTTTTTCAAAATTTTGGAGCAAGAGCACATTTGACTGATTCCAAGTGGCAAAATGAAGTTTCTTCTCTTCGCTGCATTTGTAGCAACCATCAGCTACGTGAGTATGGTTTACATATTAGTCTTTGCATTTCTTCACATTCTCGTTTTCTGGTGGTGTGATGTCTTCTTTCTTATTTTATTGCAGGTTAATGCAGGCAAGGTGAGATCAACTTGAATTTGTTCACATTTTTCACATTAATCAAAATAATTTCAGGTGAAAACAATTCTGTTTTCTCTGCTGTGTCCAGACGGCAAGGCTTTTGGCAGCCATGAATGCAGGAATGCTCAACAACATGATGGCAGGAGGTCTGAACCCCCCTTTGGTGGCTGGTGGTGGAGTGGGATTCATTGGACAGCCCCAGTTTGCCCAGGTCAGTGTGAGATGTCATCATTTGACCTCTTACTAGAATAAGTATTAAAGATATAAAATAAGAACACATTTGTAACAATTTATCTCCTCAGTTTGTTCCTGGACTCCCCACCATTGCTCTTCGTGCTCCTGTGCCTAATCTGTTTCCTGCAGCAGTCAATGCGGTCTTTAATGCTAATTACATTTATCTGAATCACATTTAATGTTTTTAATGCCTCTGAAAAGTAATGATTACAAGTAATCTTTACTTTTATTTTTGTTTACCGCCAGGTTCCTTTCATGGGTGTACCTCAAATGGCCCAAATGGGTCAAATGGCCCAAATGCCTCAAATGGGTCAAATGGCCCAAATGAACCAAATACCTCAAATGGGTCAAATGGCCCAAATGCCCCAAATGAACCCAGCTCAGCAGCCTCAAATGGTACTTATTCTGTCACAATATGTATTACTACTTATAGGTTTGCAATTTTAAGATATTAGAGAGACTCATTCTCTTGTTTTGCTTGTTTAGGGAATGGGAGGTGGTGCTGCCCAGCAGCAGCAGCTTCCCCTTCAGCCTGATCCACTGAGGAGATTCAGGGTAAGAAAGGATGAATCTGACATTCTCTGTGTGTGCCATGAATTATATCTGATCTGTTCCTGTCTGTTTCCAGCGTCAGACTTTCAAGCCTCAAAATACTCTGAGGTCCACTGTGGATAATCAGGTGAGCCTGAAAAACACACTCAGAGATCAAACGAGTGAAGTTGAAGAGTGTTTTTGCACTTCTATTGACAAATCACTGTTCATTTTTTCAGATTGAGGTTCCCACCGAGACAGCTGCCACAGCACCTCCCTGTGTTGAAGAAAAACATGCAATGAACTAAAATTGCTCCTTTAAAAAATCAAAAGGAAGTTTTTTTTTACTTTCTAGATGTATTTCTGAAACTTATGGAATTTTTGGGCACAATAAAAAGTGATAATTGCACCGTGTTTTCTGGTCATTGAATAATTTGTACTCTAAATTTAACAAAAAATTTGTGTTTCTCTGCTTTGTGGCTCAGAACAGTTCCAACAGTCCTCAATGCAATTTACTTGTCTCTGCTGCCACCTACAGGACAATAATGAAACAAACCAAGATGCCAAAAAGCCACAAAAATCGTTTCAGAAATGTACTGAAGAACTGAAAAATGTTTCACAATGTTAAGCAAGTAAGCAAGTTGGTAGTTTATTTAAAATGCACTTTTCCCAGAAAGAATCACAAACTGCTTAACAAAACAGGTGTCTAATGCAGAGCATTCCAGGGTCGGGAACACTCGATTGTTTTTGGTTTTAAAATGTGTGTGGAGGACAACCAGTAAAACTTGACATGCGTTTCTAAGAGCACATGAGGGTTTGTGTGGGGCTGGACCATGTAGAGCTCTAAAAGTAAAAGCTAACATTTTGAAATGAGTTCTGAACATAAACTGAGAGTTGCTTTATTTTTATTTTTTGTTTTGTTTTTTGGTTGCTGGTAAAGTGGAGTTCTGAAAGCTCCTCTTGGTCTGAACAAGTTAAAAGACATGTAGTTCAATGTTTGTCGCCCTCAGTCTTTCACCCAGCAAATGGCTGAGATAGGCTCCAGCAACCATCTGATTCCAAAAGCAATTAAAGACCCACTCCAATGAAAATTGTATTCTAACATGTTCTTGTGGATTTTTTCCTTATGATGGAGGGCAACACTAAAGAAAAACAAGTTTAAAATTGCATTTATGAGTATTATAGTGAATCAGGAGAAGACACAAAAAAAAAACCTTTTGAAAAAGTTTCTCCTTGTCTGAGCTGGCATTTGGCTTAAAAGTGCACTTATTACACTGGTAATGTTAGGTCGGGGTTGTAAGGGGCTGGAACATAGCGGGAGAGAGTGCAACAAAGGGATGTTGGGAATGATGGCAGACCACAGATGTAGTACGCTATTGTCCAGTCAGCAACCCAGGCAAATTTCGAGTGAACTCCTGAGACTGCAGAAACCAAGTCCTGAAAAAAGTTTTTTTATTTTTTCCTAAAAACTGCATAACTATCATAATTAAAACACCACTGGGAATACTCTTACAATAGATTGCCGTGGAACTTTAAAGTGACATATTTTTTATTTAGAAATTGTCAGCAAAAATATTTTCAGGTGTCACCAGAAATTCCTTATTTTGTTCTTGGTGGTTCGTGTACAAATGAATGCAGTGAAACTCCAAGGTCACTTTTTCTAACTTTCCCATCATGCAGGAGCTGACAACAATTCTTTCCTTATTTAATGAGCTAAACTAACAAAAAAAAAACATGTAAAGTTACGTTTTCTAATGCACAGCTTCACTGTTTAAATGTGGCAGACTTCTCCTGCATAATTCCCCAAACTTTTGATCCGACGTCTCCTGATTGTCGCACGACAGTCAGCTTTTACGGACTCGTGTGCATTCTGTAATGCACAGGGAAATAACACTACCATTATAAATACTCAAAATATATTTGAAATGTTTCATTTTTAACATTTAAGTCACTTGTGCACAGCAGATGATAGCACTTTTTTTTCCACAAATCCATCTCAGAAAAAGCTGAAAGATAAGTCATATGTCACAAAACGTTACGAAAACCCCACACTAAAGCTGAAGCAAGGTGAAAAGCCGCTTAGCACAACTATTATCATTTGCATCAATTCAGTCCAATTAGATGTCAACATCTGTCTCAGTATGATGAAAAAAACAGTGACAAGTGTCTGATCACAAGTTTGCTCCTGTTTTTCTCATGACACGTCAAAATTCTTAATAGCTGTAATTACATGCTGAATTGGTGGAAATGCAACTGATCTTGGCTTAAGAGAGAACACATGGAGTGACTTCAACAACCTTTAGTTAGTGAATGAAGTGTGTGAGAAAAATGACAATGATAATCTGTTCATTTTGCCAAAACTAGTTTAAAGTCTTTCTGCAGAGTTGGGAATAATTTGGCCCTGAGCATGACTTGATGTTTGGAGACATGACTTATGCATAATAACATACTTGCCTATCCTGTGTTGTAAGTGTCTGAGTCTGCTGCTTTAAGGACTGTCTGTCACTCTGACCGCACATTGTCGGGATGAGTCGTTGGTAGAATTGAGCAGCTGTCATGTAGAGAATTTAAAAGGCATCCCGGGTGAGATGAGGAGGCAGAGAGAATAAGAAAGAAGAGCCAGAGCAACCCTAAGATAGGTTCGTTAACAGTCACTGAGCCAGTGAAAGTGTCTTTTTTTCTGCAATTTGGATACAATTTTTCCATTATATTTGTTCAAAACAAGCCTCTTATTTCTACTTTCTTCAGGACATCATGAAGCTGCACGCTGCCCTTCTGTTGATCTGCCTATTCAGAGCAAGCCTCCCTTTGCCTGTAAGTTTTATTTCATTGTATTACAATTGCATGTGTGTATTTTGACATGTCAGTGTACAAATCAACTAACTTGTTGATGTTTATTCAAGGTACTTATTGCCAGCAATAGCAATGAGGTATTTTTCAAAGTTTCTATCACCATTAAAATTCCTTATTTCTAACCATATGCATAAAAATAGTTAGATTTCCTTTTTTTAAAGAAACCCCTTTTATGTGTTCAGATATTGAGACTCAATGGATTAACCCTTGCAGCTCTTGGACAAGCCCAGGTATGAGAATGCGTGACATGGTTGTCAGAGGCGCCTTCCCCTCAGATGTTTAAACTCACCTGTGTGCTCCTCTTTCAGGCATCATCCCTGTTACCCCAACTGGTTCTGCAGCAGCCGGAATTGTTGCTGACCCCTCAGATGGTGAATCTAAACCCTCAGATAGCAGGTCCCTTTGGTCCCCAGGGTCCACAGTTGTTGCTCCCCAACCAGGGCGGGCAGGTGACATCCGTGCTCGTTCCCAACGGTCAGCAGGAGCAACTTGGACCTCAGCAGGATCCCAATAATCCCAACATCCCTCAGCAAGCCCAAAACCCAGTGCAGGTAATAAACCACCTAACATTAAATCAATACTGTTTACCATCCAACATGATTAAAGCTTTAAAGCTAACCGAAATTAATTTGACATTTCCTCAGATGTATCCTTCATATCAGTACCCATCTTTTGGGTTTCCCCAGCTTCCAAGACAGCAGGTAAGAGACACACTAATCGGGCATACAAAAAAAATATTTTTAGAGAGTTTATCACTGATGTTTGTCTTTTTCATTCACAGGCCTTTCGCTATTTCGTTCCATCTTACGGTTACCCGCAGCAGAGGAATCCTGCCATGCTGCAGCCCAACAACGGACAGCAGAACCTGGACAGAACCACCCAGAGGCCTCAGCTCCCCCTGCAGGTCAGACATAAAGGAGATCATCCCTGATTGAAAATGAAGGATTTATTTTTTTTGGGGTCTTTTTTAATTTACATCTACATAACACAAATATTTACCCAGATATTAGTGATAAAAGCAGGAAATAATCACAAAAAAAATGTTAAATAAAATAATACGTTATAAAATGCATCCAATGTCTTTGACTTGTCTCATGTTTTGGATTTTCTGAACATGATGACAAGTCAAATTTATGACTTTGCAATAATAATACACTGTAATTGTGGACATTGACTCATGAAGCAGTGACGGCAGTGACAGTTCTTTATTATTGCAACCCCAACGTGGGTTTCTGTGGTGCTCCTGGATTTATGACAGAGATAAGTAATGCTTACTAAGCATTTTTTTAACAATATATTAAATCCTATTTTCTTGGACTGGTTGTAGTTATGTTTGTCGCATAATATTTTGGCGGGTTCATAGCTGTAATTAGTATTGACCAGGAGTGTTAGCTTACGTTGCTTTTGAAGTAACCTTGTCATTTGAGGTTTCAGATATTCAAAATGTTCCTCCATTTATCGTCTTAACCTGCTGTATTCCTTTCATGGTTGTGGAGCTGCTGGAGCCTGTCAGAATGATCCATTTTTCAAATAACAATTGTTTGAAAATGTGTTTTTACTTTGAACCAAAAAACAATTTGGCAAAATATGAGGATTTAAAGAAATGATAGTGACAGCATCGTCTAAAATGTACTACTGCTGTGTATGCAAATGGCTGTGTGTGATTTTTTATTTATTTTCTTGCATCGATTTTAGCAGGGTTCCAGGCCAAAGCTACAAACTGAAAGGGTGAGTTTTACTGCTGATCTTGTCTTTATTTTCAAACTGCCCAATAGATACAGTTTTGAAAGTGAGAAATGTTAATCAATTTGTTTATATGGCTATTTTACAACATGGTTGAATGCCTTTTCATTGTCAGACATGGCCTGCCGGGACACAAAAAGAGTCCTCTACAGTTCCTCCTGATCCTCGAGGTGATGCAACTGGTCCTGGGACTGATGAGGTATCTCCACTTCTCATTCATTTTTGGAAGTATTTTCATATTTTTTCCGACTGAGCAGCTACCTTTTCTTTTTCCTCATCAGGGCAACGTCAACTTCCCCTTCCTGTTTGAGCCATAAAGGACACCTGTAAAACAAATGCAGCCGCTGAAGCATAAATCATTTGCTAAAACCTGACTGAGACTTACTGGAATCTGATCCATGCTTTTATTATATACAATAAAGAATGTCATCAAAAGATGGTTTGTGCAATGTGCTTTTTTTAAATTAAAAAATGTAGTTATTTCTTCAACCTATACGCCATATAACTCTATTTCCATGTTTTCATATCTAATCTTTATTGATAGATACTACTCTACTTTTAGAACAAAACTAATCAAAATGATATCTTTCTTAACCTGCATTCTAACAGGTTTAAATCCCACCTGAGGACATTGAAGCTTCAGCTCTTTATATGCAAGTGTGAGTTTTCCCATAGTTACTGCATCTTTTCAAAATTATACTTGGTAGGTTTTTTGGTGACTAATGAAATGTTAGAAGGATGTTAGAATTCTTTGTCCCTTTAACCCTTTTAGGTTTCCTACAACGGTTTACGAAGAATCCTTGCAGGCACTTCATGTTAGAATCCTGTTTCTGATTGTAAAAACTCACACTTGACATTTTTTATTCAACTTCTGTTGTATTTTTGCTTCTCCTCCTCAGTTTTCCCATGAGAACTAAGAGTTTTATAAATGTATATGTATCATTATATGTCCTGCTGTTTTAAAAAAGTGTCTATTTTACTCACCAAAAGCCCAAGTAATCTTTTCTAAACAACAGCTGGAATAGATAAAACAGAAGAATTAAAGAATGGGAGTGTGGAGTCCAAAACAATCTCACAAGAGGGCACCATTTACATCTTGTATCACAGTAAGGAGAACTAGGAGTGCCTGAACATGCTCCAATTGATTTAGTCTATAACTAATTATTGATTGAACATCAAGACAACTTTTATCTATCTAGACAGTAAAAGTCCAGAACACGTGGAGAGAACTTATTAAACCAAAATTGTTAGAATTACAAACCTTCACTGATATCTTACAAAACAAGTTTTATCTTTTTTATCATCTTCTTTTAATACATTACGTGGAACAGGCAGTTAGCTATTCAAACTGTAAAAATTATCTCATGGATGTTTTTAAGTTGCAAATATAAAGCAAAAAAAATCACATCTGGAAGACCCAGCAACCAATCAGAATAGAGTATTCACCCAGCCCATTTAAAGTGCAGAAACACAATGTTTGTTTTTAAGGCTGTACATCAGCATCTTTGTTTTGTTGGAGTAATAATGCAGACATTAACGTCTTTAGAGTTCTTCTTATCTTACTGTTGATGTGTTTTATGCACACAAATTAGATTTCTGGAATATCTGAGTAAACTTTTTACAAATTAAAATATTTCAGACAATGAAAACAAAGGAAAAATGTTCTCTCTGGCCATTTTTTAATTTAAAAGCCTCATATTGCCATATAAAATTTACCTAGTAAAACATTGCAATTAATTATGATTAATCAAAACAAAAGTGCAACTAATCTGATTATTATTTTTAAATCGATTGACAGCACTATTCAATATATGAAAATATAGTGTCTTTTTCCTTACTAAAGTTGAATGGTAAGAATGGCTGAAATGAGTAAAGTTAGTTTTTGTTTGGTTGCTACCATGAGTAACAGTCTGCACTTATTTCAACAGGAGGAACATTAGTGATCAAATCCACGTCTGTTCTGTTCAGCGTCACTGGGTTTTACCTTCAATGTGGCCAAATTGATCTTATGTTGGCACAGTCAAAACTAAGGTGGCAGATTTGCATTTTAAATTAAAGTAGCTGTTTTGTTTAAAAATTGTTGCTGATAGTTGATAGCGACTGCAACAAAGTTCTTTTTTGAGCCCGTTTTCCAGTAAAATGCGTGTGAGTGATTCATGTTTTTGTTGTGATAAATTTGGTCTCATAACATAGTTAAAAACATGAACAAATAATTAAAAAACCACACCTATGTACATCCTTTGCAGCTTCTTTATCAACATTTTTTACTTAGGAGCACATTAGCAGACATTTGGAAACACTTTTAATGGAAAATTACCAGAAAGAACAAACTATTTAGCTAAGATGCCAATGAAGATTTTCAGTCATCCAGACGACTGCCTTGAAGTTGAGTAATGATGTCTGCAATTATTGTTTTCATCTAAGTTGCCTGGATTAGTGGCAAAATGCTGCAGGAAGAGAAGACACAAGGCCGAATGCCAAGACTGAACTTCAAGACATCTTAGCAAGACATTTGGCTATTTACAGTTAAGTTATAGTAAACCAAAACTTTTAATTTGTTGCCCCAACAGTTTGTTTTCCTTTCAGTCTAAACTCCATCCTACTTGATTTGATGACAGAAAAAATTTAAATACATTTCTATTTAAAGTAATGTTTTAAGTGTATTTCCACCAGCAAGAGCATGATCGAAAATATATATATTAAATAATAACAATTAAAATGACTAAATTACCACAGAAGCAGCACAAAGCTTTGAAAAGCTTTCAATGTGGAAAATATATCTCACAGGAGACACAACAAAACATGAACACAGCAGTTCATCTTTAAACTAATTTTCTTTTTTAATTTCTAAATATTAAAAAAAACAGATTTTTTTCATGATTTTCTTTAGTTAATATTTAGGCCTAATAGTTTCTATATCGATCAATTGCTCTCATATCACACAGGTTTCTAACTGAATAACTTATAAAAATTCTTCTTAGTTTCAAAAACAGTTTTTTCCCCTTAGCTCCAGGACCAATAACTAAAACTTTTTCATGGTTGAGTTGCAAAAAATAATTTGATTTCCATTATTAAAGATCTAAGATACAGTCAAAAAGTTCCCCTATTTGGCCTTGTGTCATCAGGAGACGTGCAGTATCTGTGTACAGCTGGATATCATGATTTGAAAGCTGATCTTGTGGCTCCTGGTGACATTTTCCAGAGGAAGCATTTAAATGTTAAAAAGCAAGAGGGCAAGGATGGAACATTGGGGCACACAACATTTTATTTCATGGACCCCAGAAAAGTGTGTGTATGTGCTTACTATAAAGTTTCTCTCCATGAGATAAGATTTGAACCACCTGAGAAAAGTCCCTGAAAAGCAGAAACTTTTAATTCTGTTGAAAAGAATCAGAATATCCAGAAGTACGTAAGGGTTTGTTATCTTAAAATCTATTTCTTTTCCAAACAGACACAAACGCATTCCTCTCTACATGTTGACATATTAAAGGCAGTATAGATGGAGATGAATGGTTTGCCCTCCATGGCGACATCTAAAGAGAACAATTGAAAGCTAAAAAGATGAATAGAATATCAAGAAATTAGACGCAGATAGTTCAATGCTGTGCTTTCCTTTAACTAAAACTAGTGCTTTTACCTTTTTTATTCACTTCTTCTTTGCAAAATGTTCATCTCAATAAGCCATTTTGTACTGGTTAGGGAGTATTGGACTAGAAAAAAAAAGTACTTAACAAAGCAAATGTGGTTTGAGTCTAAACGGCCAGAGGATCATGTTCATGCAGTACTACAAAAAGGCCAAAATGTGACCCCCTCTCAGTTTTTTTTCTTTTAATACCCGTTCGTACAGAAAGCAGCAGCTGCTTGATAAAACCAAACTTCAGAATCCGCCATGGCAAACAAGGCGGTAATAACTCTAGTGAGTAACTATTGCAGTCGTGTTTGTCTATGTCTCAATATATCAGCCCCATAGGATTGCAATTGTTTTAATGAGACAAAAGCTGTTATGAGGTCAAGAACATTGAGAAGTTGTTTCCATGAGCAACATGGCAGCAGAAATAAGTTTATCAGATTTCATCATACTTTGGGGATTTTTCACAGACAAGACTCTTTCAGATGTAGTTGACTGAAGTTCTCTTGATCATCTATGATCTGTTGTTTGTTCTCTGGTCATTGGAACAACTGTTAAAAAAAAAAAGTGTAAGCAGGATCTACAAAGACAGTCGGACACTTGCTTACTTAATACATTTCTATGGTTCATAATCACCATAAAATAAAGATTTTAGATGGAAACAAATTTCAGTAGAGCATGATTTTGTGATGTACTTTTTAAAAATACGCTTTCTATATTTTTAAAGATTATTTATATATTTCTACCAACTGGCCGAAGCCCATGAATAGGCGAACTCACACACTACACTCACAAATTCTTCCAATAAATGTACTAAATAAATATAATAAAACAATAAATATAAAAAACAAACAGAGAGGTTCATTATTTCAAATGTTCACAAACTTTTTATGTTAAAAGACAAGATTTTCAAATTGTAGGAGTGAGCAGAGGGGATGTCAAGGTGAAGAATAAAGGAAGAATAAAAGTTATGATGTTTGCTTTTTGTATGAAATTTGAGGATATCATAGTGGCTATTCATTTTTTCCTTATAGTCAGACCGACTCAGAACATTTCTTGCGGACTTAATGAACTCTAATCTTCTGGGGTGATGTTTTTCTCGTCAAAGAAGGGAGTGTTGTCTGTTAATCAACTTTGTTCATTTTTGGTATTTGATTTTAATCATTATAAGACCATCCTGGTCTGATTTCAACATTTCCTCTGGCTAATGTAGATCACAGAGGTTTATTGAACAATGAGCTTTAGCGTGGTGCTAGAACATGTCACAATGGTTGCAGTTTCTCAACTGCTCTGCTCTTGTATATAAGAGACGTGTAGAATCCAGTTCAACACTCCAGAAAACTCCCCGATCTTCTGTAACCATTTGTTGAAGCTGTGAGTACTTGACTTTGATTAAATCAAAATTTCAAAGGTTTGCATATTTTTTAGACTTTTTCATTTGTTTAACAGGTGTCATCAGTAAATCAACCATGCTGAAGGTAGCACTTGTGCTTGGATGCCTCCTGAGCCTCACTCTGGCTGTAAGTTCGGCAAACTCATTATCACTGCAGCAGATTGAATTTGTACAGTTCTTTCTGTTGTTGTTGCAACAAAAATCAGGCTAATCTGATGTGAAAACATAAAAACTGGTGTATTTTTATAGAGGGGCCACATGCATTCCCACCCACACCGCGGTGGTTCACACTCAGGAGAGGTGAGTTTTTCCTCTTTAGATTTTTTTAAAGCATAAAAATCATCAGTCATCAATGTGAATTTATTTCTGATCCATGTTTGCTAATGTTGCCCACGACGTGAAGTCTCCTAGACCTACTGGACCTGCATTGGATAACTCACTGCTGCAGCAACTTTACAACCTGCTGCAACAGTTGGCTACAGCTACGACCACCGCAACTACGGCTGCAACTACGGCCACGACTGCAACCACAGCCACCACTCAAGCGGCTGCAACATAAAATAGAAACATCTGTGACTTTTTTCCCCTAAAATAATTACTACTCTGTTCTCTTAAAAGGGATCTTTGAACTCTTTGTTCTTCATTCTTTTATTGAAAAAAGGTCACAGTTTTTTTTGTCATTTGTCAAATAAATAATTCAAGTGCAAAAAATGTCTTATGTCTGCTGATTTGGTGCATCCATCTTCCCTAGAATTGCATCAATTTTTTTTTTTACAAATTTCTCAGAAGGTGTTGGAAGACTTGCACATCTTTATATTTCAAAAAATGAAAAATACTTTTGCAAATGGAAAAATTTTATTTAACAACAAACATCAACACACCAAAAAAAAAAAAAAAAAAAAAAAAAAAAAAAAACAAAACAAAAAAAAAACAACAAAAATTACTTTGAAGGAATTACTGGGTTGTCTTTTCTAAAAAAAAAACCAAAACAAACAAACAAAAAAAAGTGCAAATCAACAAATCGCTCAACACAAAAACATTTTAAAGATCACAACCACAATTAAAAAACAAAACAAATGTTAAAAAGCAGCATTACATTTTAGAAAAAAACAAAAATGAAAAAACATGTTAGAAAACAAAATTTCGCTAAACTGCAATGGAAACACTTTAAAAAAAAATAAAAGTCAGCGTCACAGCTCATTAAAAGTAGCGTGTCAAACGGAAATGTTGGAGCCACAGCTCCTCTGTAAAATCACCAACAAAGATTATACAAAGTCGCCGCTCCCACCCGGGAGGAGCGGTTAAGCTTGCAGCTCCATGGCCTGCACAGACGTCTCCTTTGACAGATGATGATGAGCAGAAATCTGAATGGATCCTATGTTATCAAACAGAAAAATGGTCCAACTTCTTACTTGTTAGAATGGTTATTTTTAAATAGGGCTGAACAGGCTTCTGTCGTGTGTCTGTACACTTTGATATACATTATCAACGGTCTAGTTACGCTGCACGCGGTCCCCAGAAGCCGTGACGTCACCAAAATGCTCCCTTTTTGTGAATCAACTTGAAACAAAACTAGTTCCTGTGGTCTCTAATGACTTATCGTGTGAGTTATTTTGTGTTTATTCGCATTATTATGATTGAATGGAAACAGTGTAATCGCTAGGTTGTTTTTTTTCGTCAATTCAAGGATGTCGATAAAGTTTTGCGCATCTATGTAATGGAAAGCAGCAACTGTCTCTTAGTTTCTTTTATTGAAAAACATATTCCTGTTAAGTATGTAATAAATAAACCGCATATTTATAAACCGCATATTTATAAACCGCATATTTATAAACCGCATTGCCATGAAACCATTTTGTTTATTTTCATATCCATTATTACAATGCTCATGTCAGCATTCAGTTTTTCTAAAGACATTTCTAAACAGCTTTTAAAAATGTCAGCATCAATTGTGGGTTTCTGTGGTGCTCCTGGATTTATGACAGAGATAAGTAATACTTACTAAACATTTTTTAACAATATATTAAATCCTATTTTCTTGGACTGGAATGTTTGTCACATAATATTTTGCCGGGTTCATAGCTGTAATTAGTATTGACCAGGAGTGTTAGCTTACGTTGCTTTTGAAGTAACCTTGTCATTTGAGGTTTCAGATATTCAAAATGTTCCTCCATTTATCATCTTAACCTGCTGTATTCCTTTCAGGGTTGTGGGGCTGCTGGAGCCTGTCAGAATGATCCATTTTTCAAATAACAATTGTTTGAAAATGTGTTTTTACTTTGAACCAAAAAACAATTTGGCAAAATATGAGGATTTACAGAAATGATAGTGACAGCATCGTCTAAAATGTACTACTGCTGTGTATGCAAATGGCTGTGTGTGATTTTTTATTTATTTTCTTGCATCGATTTTAGCAGGGTTCCAGGCCAAAGCTACAAACTGAAAGGGTGAGTTTTACTGCTGATCTTGTCTTTATTTTCAAACTGCCCAATAGATACAGTTTTGAAAGTGAGAAATGTTAATCAATTTGTTTATATGGCTATTTTACAACATGGTTGAATGCCTTTTCATTGTCAGACATGGCCTGCCGGGACACAAAAAGAGTCCTCTACAGTTCCTCCTGATCCTCGAGGTGATGCAACTGGTCCTGGGACTGATGAGGTATCTCCACTTCTCATTCATTTTTGGAAGTATTTTCATATTTTTTCCGACTGAGCAGCTACCTTTTCTTTTTCCTCATCAGGGCAACGTCAACTTCCCCTTCCTGTTTGAGCCATAAAGGACACCTGTAAAACAAATGCAGCCGCTGAAGCATAAATCATTTGCTAAAACCTGACTGAGACTTACTGGAATCTGATCCATGCTTTTATTATATACAATAAAGAATGTCATCAAAAGATGGTTTGTGCAATGTGCTTTTTTTAAATTAAAAAATGTAGTTATTTCTTCAACCTATACGCCATATAATTCTATTTCCATGTTCTCATTTATAATCTTTATTGCTAAATACTACTCTACTTTTAGAACAAAACTAATCAAAATGATATCTTTCTTAACCTGCATTCTAACAGGTTTAAATCCCACCTGAGGACATTGAAGCTTCAGCTCTTTATATGCAAGTGGGAGTTTTCCCATAGTTACTGCATCTTTTCAAAATTATACTTGGTAGGTTTTTTGGTGACTAATGAAATGTTAGAAGGATGTTAGAATTCTTTGTCCCTTTAACCCTTTTAGGTTTCCTACAACGGTTTACGAAGAATCCTTGCAGGCACTTCATGTTAGAATCCTGTTTCTGATTGTAAAAACTCACACTTGACAATTTTTATTCAACTTCTGTTGTATTTTTGCTTCTCCTCCTCAGTTTTCCCATGAGAACTAAGAGTTTTATAAATGTATATGTATCATTATATGTCCTGCTGTTTTTAAAAAGTGTCTATTTTACTCACCAAAAGCCCAAGTAATATTTTCTAAACAACAGCTGGAATAGATAAAACAGAAGAATTAAAGAATGGGAGTGTGGAGTCCAAAAAAATCTCACAAGAGGGCACCATTTACATCTTGTATCACAGTAAGGAGAACTGGGGACTGCCTGAACATGCTCCAATTGATTTAGTCTATAACTAATTCTTGATTGAACATCAAGACAACTTTTATCTATCTAGACAGTAAAAGTCCAGAACACGTGGAGAGAACTTATTAAACCAAAATTGTTAGAATTACAAACCTTCACTGATATCTTACAAAACAAGTTTTATCTTTTTTATCGTCTTCTTTTAATACAACATTACGTGGAACAGGCAGTTAGCTATTCAAACTGTAAAAATGATCTCATGGATGTTTTTAAGTTGCAAATATAAAGCAAAAAAAAAAATCACATGGAATCATTCTTTTAATATTAGAGGTGTCACCGTTAATGCACGTGATTAAGAAAAAAAAATGTGTTAATATACATATTAACGCTGATTAATTACACTCCGCAAAGCAAGCGTCTTCCGATGGTTCAGGCTTCCACATTGTGACCGGAACTTCTTTTGGAAGACCCAGAAACCAATCAGAATAGAGTATTCACCCAGCCCATTTAAAGTGCAGAAACACAATGTTTGTTTTTAAGGCTGTACATCAGCATCTTTGTTTTGTTGGAGTAATAATGCAGACATTAACGTCTTTAGAGTTCTTCTTATCTTACTGTTGATGTGTTTTATGCACACAAATTAGATTTCTGGAATATCTGAGTAAACTTTTTACAAATTAAAATATTTCAGACAATGAAAACAAAGGAAAAATGTTCTCTCTGGCCATTTTTTAATTTAAAAGCCTCATATTGCCATATAAAATGTACCTAGTAAAACATTGCAATTAATTATGATTAATCAAAACAAAAGTGCAACTAATCTGATTATTATTTTTAAATCGATTGACAGCACTATTCAATATATGAAAATATAGTGTCTTTTTCCTTACTAAAGTTGAATGGTAAGAATGGCTGAAATGAGTAAAGTTAGTTTTTGTTTGGTTGCTACCATGAGTAACAGTCTGCACTTATTTCAACAGGAGGAACATTAGTGATCAAATCCACGTCTGTTCTGTTCAGCGTCACTGGGTTTTACCTTCAATGTGGCCAAATTGATCTTATGTTGGTACAGTCAAAACTAAGGTGGCAGATTTGCATTTTAAATTAAAGTAGCTGTTTTGTTTAAAAATTGTTGCTGATAGTTGATAGCGACTGCAACAAAGTTCTTTTTTGAGCCCGTTTTCCAGTAAAATGCGTGTGAGTGATTCATGTTTTTGTTGTGATAAATTTGGTCTCATAACATAGTTAAAAACATGAACAAATAATTAAAAAACCACACCTATGTACATCCTTTGCAGCTTCTTTATCAACATTTTTACTTAGGAGCACATTAGCAGACATTTGGAAACACTTTTAATGGAAAATTACCAGAAAGAACAAACTATTTTGCTAAGATGCCAATGAAGATTTTCAGTCATCCAGACGACTGCCTTCAAGTTGAGTAATGATGTCTCAAATTTCAGTAGAGCATGATTTTGTGATGTAGTTTTTAAAAATACGCCTTCTATATTTTAAAAAATAATTTATATATTTCTACCAACTGGCCGAAGCTCATGAATAGGCGAACTCACACACTACACTCACAAATTCTTCGTTTAAATGTACTAAATAAATATAATAAAACAATAAATATAAAAAACAAACAGAGAGGTTCATTATTTCAAATGTTCACAAACTTTTAATGTTAAAAGACAAGATTTTCAAATTGTAGGAGTGAGCAGAGGGGATGTCAAGGTGAAGAATAAAGGAAGAATAAAAGTTATGATGTTTGCTTTTTGTATGAAATTTGAGGATATCATAGTGGCTATTCATTTTTTCCTTATAGTCAGACCGACTCAGAACATTTCTTGCGGACTTAATTAACTCTAATCTTCTGGGGTGAGGTTTTTCTCTTCAAAGAAGGGAGTGTTGTCTGTTAATCAACTTTGTTCATTTTTGGTATTTGATTTTAATCATTATAAGACCATCCTGGTCTGATTTCAACATTTCCTCTGGCTAATGTAGATCACAGAGGTTTATTGAACAATGAGCTTTAGCGTGGTGCTAGAACATGTCACAATGGTTGCAGTTTCTCAACTGCTCTGCTCTTGTATATAAGAGACGTGTAGAATCCAGTTCAACACTCCAGAAAACTCCCCGATCTTCTGTAACCATTTGTTGAAGCTGTGAGGACTTGACTTTGATTAAATCAAAATTTCAAAGGTTTGCATATTTTTTAGACTTTTTCATTTGTTTAACAGGTGTCATCAGTAAATCAACCATGCTGAAGGTAGCACTTGTGCTTGGATGCCTCCTGAGCCTCACTCTGGCTGTAAGTTCGGCAAACTCATTATCACTGCAGCAGATTGAATTTGTACAGTTCTTTCTGTTGTTGTTGCAACAAAAATCAGGCTAATCTGATGTGAAAACATAAAAACTGGTGTATTTTTATAGAGGGGCCACATGCATTCCCACCCACACCGCGGCGGTTCACACTCAGGAGAGGTGAGTTTTTCCTCTTTAGATTTTTTTAAAGCATAAAAATCATCAGTCATCAATGTGAATTTATTTCTGATCCATGTTTGCTAATGTTGCCCACGACGTGAAGTCTCCTAGACCTACTGGACCTGCATTGGATAACTCACTGCTGCAGCAACTTTACAACCTGCTGCAACAGTTGGCTACAGCTACGACCACCGCAACTACGGCTGCAACTACGGCCACGACTGCAACCACAGCCACCACTCAAGCGGCTGCAACATAAAATAGAAATATCTGTGACTTTTTTCCCCTAAAATAATTTCTGCTCTGTTCTCTTAAAAGGGATCTTTGAACTCTTTGTTCTTCATTCTTTTATTGAAAAAAGGTCACAGATTTTTTTGTCATTTGTCAAATAAATAATTCAAGTGCAAAAAATGTCTTATGTCTGCTGGTTTGGTACATCCATCTTTCCTATAGAATTACATTTAAGATTTTTGCAAATTTCTCAGAAGGTGTTGGAAAACATGCACATCTTTATATTTAAAAAAATGAAAAATACTTCTGCAAATGGAAAAAAATTGATTTAACAACAAGCATCAACACACCAAAGAAACAACAAAAATTACTTTGAAGGAATTACTGGTTTGTCTTTTCTAAAAAAAAAAACAAAACAAACAAACAAAAAAATCAACAAATCGCTCAACACAAAAACATTTTAAAGATCACAACCACAATTAAAAAAAAAACAAATGTTAAAAAGCAGCATTACATTTTAGAAAAAAACAAAAATGGAAAAACATGTTAGAAAACAAAATTTCGCTAAACTGCAATGGAAACACTTTAAAAAAAAAAAAAAAGTCAGCGTCACAGCACATTAAAAGTAGCGTGTCAAACGGAAATGTTGGAGCCACAGCTCCTCTGTAAAATCACCAACAAAGATTATACAAAGTCGCCGCTCCCACCCGGGAGGAGCGGTTAAGCTTGCAGCTCCATGGCCTGCACAGACGTCTCCTTTGACAGATGATGATGAGCAGAAATCTGAATGGATCCTATGTTATCAAACAGAAAAATGGTCCAACTTCTTACTTGTTAGAATGGTTATTTTTAAATAGAGCTGAACAGGCTTCTCTCGTGTGTCTGTACACTTTGATATACATTATCAATGGTCTAGTTACGCTGCACGCGGTCCCCAGAAGCCGTGACGTCACCAAAATGCTCCCTTTTTGTGAATCAACTTGAAACAAAACTAGTTCCTGTGGTCTCTAATGACTTATCGTGTGAGTTATTTTGTGTTTATTCGCATTATTATGATTGAATGGAAACAGTGTAATCGCTAGGTTGTGTTTTTTCGTCAATTCAAGGATGTCGATAAAGTTTTGCGCATCTATGTAATGGAAAGCAGCAACTGTGTCTTAGTTTCTGTTATTGAAAAACATATTCCTGTTAAGTATTCTATAAATAAACCGCATTGCCATGAAACCATTTTGTTTATTTTCATATCCATTATTACAATGCTCATGTCAGCATTCAGTTTTTCTAAAGACATTTCTAAACAGCTTTTAAAAATGTCAGCATCAATTGTGTTTATAAAGTTTTTTTAAAACTCAAAATGGTAAACGTGGAGCCACTAAAGACCAAGATACAAGAAACACAAACTACTTGCTCAACATCATCCATGTTTTCCATGGTGTTGTGAACGAATGAAGTCAGTTGGCGTCAAGGTGTCGACCAGTAAACTTGACGTGCATCAAAAGAGAGGTAGCAGATGAAAATTTGACGCCTCAGCTATTACAAAATTACAATTTTCCTAAACCAGCAGCATGTTTAACTGAAAAAACCCCAAATAACTTTGAAGCATTTACACAGTGATCAGTTATGCCAGTTATGATTTTAGGGACTTCACGAAAAAATGAAATGTTTGACTATTGCTAAAGAATGTGTAGATTAAGAATACAAATATAAAAAAGAAAAATATTTTTAATTTGATATGTTAGAAATCTAATGTAAAATGTAGTTTAAAGTGAATGATAAAATCTGTTGTATTTCCACACATGGAGCATCAGCGGTTTGCCCGCTCCAGCTCTGGTTCCAACTCAAATGAGGTGTGTTTTCTCTGTCCGTGTCCGTTTGAGTCCATACACATCAGTCAATGTGAATTTGTGTCTCTCTTTCTGTTAATGTCTCTGACCACATGAAGTCCACATCAGAGCAGGAGGGACCAGGTGAAGGTGATAGAGAATCAAGTGGTGCGTTTACTGGAGGTGGGAAGTTACAGACACGATTTGTGACAGACCCAGGTAAATAAAGCAGGATTTCTATTTGAATTGAGTTCGATACCCCTGATCTATAACAATACTGTGTGTTTTTGACATTTTGAGAACCAAATAGTATGTATGTATCCTAAAGAGCACATACCCACCCATTAAAAAAACGTTCAGTAAGAACCCCCCTTCAAAAAAAGAAAACAAATTTCAGTAATGGGTGAAGAAAAGAAGCAGTTTCCAGGTCAATAAAATTTAACATAATCTGTTTTTCTACATTCATTTGAAATACTTAGTGATTAAAAGTTTGAATGAATGTGTAGTTTCCATAGCATACTGTGTAATTCTGATTTTCCACAGAGATTGAAATTATTTTATAGGTCTGAGCTGCTCTTTGATGAGAACTACTGTTAGAGCTACATTTCAACTGCTGCAGAAGAGCAGAAGTGTCAAGGAATGTTGGGTCGTTTAACCAGCTTATGTGGAGGATTGGATTCACAGACCAGCGGAAAAATCTGGGAAAAGAGTCAACAAGAAACTACAAGGGAGGAAGGAGGCGCGAAGGAGCAATCGGAGAGGAAGACCCAGCCCACTTTTTGCATCATAATTGTGTTTAAATGGATGGGTCAAGGGTCAGAGGGCGTCTTCTTCATCGGGCCTGGTGTTAGAACGTCCATTTAGACGGTAGCAGATAGGGACATTTTGGTGACCCAGAGCTCTGCCATTAGCACTTACATGCTAGGAATAAATCTTTTGGTGAAAAACCTCAAAATCACTCCAGACCTCGATTCTTGAACACGCACTTAGGCATAATCGAAAAATTATAGCTTACATGGGATAAGTATCGGGCAGATGCTGGACATTTTCTATCGTTCTGATGACCGGTTCCAGATGTGGACCATGTGACTTCCTCCACGGTGAAGGATGAGAAAATTAGAAGCTGCTCTTCCTTGTAGCATGGAAAACAAAAAAGTTGAAAGGCAGCCCCACCCACGATCCGCCCAGCCGAATTTTTCTCAACCCGCTGGGGCGGTGGGGTTGCCGGAGACTTTCCCAGTTACTGTTGGGAAAAGGTGAGAAACACCCTGAAAAGGTCGCCAGCCCATCACCGAGCCCATGTAACTGAAGCAATCGCGCCTGCTATGCTAGCCAGCCACACGGTGGACAGCGTAGCAAACTCTGCCACCCAGGGTCCGGAAGAGCTAGCGAGGAGCCGCTGCAGATACTATTGTCACTCCAGCTCTATGGGCTGATGTTGTTTATCTTATTTTCATTTGAGACAATAATAAAACAATAAAAAGATCCCCTTTTCTATTTTTATTTTCCCCTTGGGATAATGCAGGATGGAAAGCCTTCAAAATGGGCCACAGAAATAAGAAACACAAACTACTTGCTCAACATCATCCATGTTTTCCATGGTGTTGTAAACAAATGAAGTCCGATGGCGGTTGCTCCACGGCCAGGGCGTCAAGGCGTCGACCAGTAAACATGACGTGCAGCAGACGCAAATTTGATGCCTCAGCCATGTTCGGTGTGAATGCAGCATTAGGCAGAGCTCAGAATCCCATACAAACCAAAGACTCAGTGGTAGTTTTCACTCCCTTTAACAAATGTTGTTAGTATTTCATACAATAGCAAACGCTTTAACGCAAAAATTAAAATGTTCCTAAACCAGCAGCATGTTTAACCGAAAAAAAAACAACAAAATTGAAGCATTTACACTGTGATCCGTTATGTCAGTTTGAATGTTTGACTATTGCTAAAGAATGTGTAGATAAAGAAAAATATTTTTAATTTGATGTGAGAGAAATCCAATGTAATCTCTGAGTGCCAAGATATCTTCTGGGTGTTGTTTTTTTCCTTTCCGCATTTTTCCACTTCATCAGATCAGCAGATTTCTATGTTGAAATCAAAGACTAACCTTTTAATAGCAGGTATTGCACAAAATCTTTGTGTAGGTTTTTTTTCCTATTACAATAAAATGACTAAGATGGTGGCATTTCGTCTGGATTTGAGAAATTAGGAAATTTTGAAGGTGCATCATTGTTTGCTTAACAGGTTTCGGTATAATGCTGGAAGATTTTGTAATGATTGCAGTTTTCAAAGATCTGCTCTTGTATATAAGAGAAGTCCAACAGTCAGTTCATCACTGCAGAAACCTCCAGGATCTTCTGTGACCATCTGTTAAAGCTGTGAGGACTCGAGCATAGATTTTGATACTGAACGTGTACTTCAAGCTAAACTTTTTTGAATTTGTTCTTTCAACAGGTTAGATCAGTCTATCAACCATGCTGAAGGTAGCAATTGTGCTTGGATGCCTCCTGAGCCTCATTCTGGCTGAACCTGTAAGTTTCAGTTTTGCAAAAATCTTGTGCTATTGTAGTAAAGTAGAGGTTAGTCTAAAGTGAATGATAAAATCTGTTGTATTTCCACAGATGGAGCATCAGCGGTTTGCCCGCTCCAGCTCTGGTTCCAACTCAAATGAGGTGAGTGTTTTCTCCCTTCCGTGTCAGTTTGAGTCCATAAACATCAGTCAATGTGAATTTGTGTCTCTCTTTCTGTTAATGTCTCCGTCCACATGAAGTCCACATCATCCACAAACAACGTGTTGCTCCAGCTTCTCCTTGCTCTCCTGCAACAAACAACTACCACTGCAACTACGACCACCGCAACCACTCCAACCACTGCAGCTAGAGCCACATAAGATGGAAACATCTACAAATGAATGAAGATCCAGCTTTTCTTCACCAGAGTCACTGTTTTATGGATCCATGGTCAAATAAATAACATCAGTGCAAAAATCTGTTCATGAAGCCTTTTTTTTACTGATTTTAAACCATGTTGCTGTAAAAATGAAAGTTTCAAATGTGTGAGTGGTTCAAAAGTAGCACAATAGTTTAAATCTTTGCTCCGACACTCACCAAATTAATAATTCAAGATTGAAATATAAAAAATCAACCTAATAATTCGTCTACCGGTAAATTACAAAAACGAAACACAGTAAATCCTACTTCGGTGTATTTTTGAAATAAAGTAAGATGTTAACTAAAAGTAAAGAAGAAATGTTGTTATTTCGTTTAGATTGTTAGCAAAATGATTGTGAAAGGTTTAATCTGGCCTGACCCAGGTAAATAAAGCAGGATTTCTATTTGAATTGAGTTTGATTCCCCCTGATCTATAACAATACTGTCTGTTTTTGACATTTTGAGAACCAAATAGATTATCCTAAAGAGCACAAAACTACCCATTAAAAAAATGTTTAGTAAGAACTCCCCTTCAAAAAAAGAAAAAGATTTTCAGTGCTGGGGTAAGCATCGTTCTGATGACCAGTTCCTGACGTGGACCATGTGACTTCCTTAGAAAATTAGAAGCTGCTCTTTCTTGAAGTATAGAAAACAAAATAGTTGAAAGGAAGCCCCACCCGCGGTCCGCCCAGCCGAACCAGGAGATGTGGATTTTCTGCTTAACCCAAGTGGCTGTATTGGTGTTGAGCATCACTTTCTGATATCTGACAGACACAGATAATATAAACTGTAATTCTAAGGAAACTAAAAAAAGGTCCTACTCAATAAATATTTGGACACATGCTGTTCCTGCAAAGAAGTGTGACAAATACACAATGGAAAATATTTAATCTTGTTTATGCTCAAGATTCATATGCAAATATTCATATTTTGAGAAAATGCGTTTGTCTTGAATAAAAGATAACAGTATTTACTTTTTTTTGGATTGTAAGCAGAGCAGCATCAGTCATGTTTAACCTCTTCAGATCTGGCATCCACATGCATGGATATCACATTTTAGGTTATATTACCACAGAAATTTTCATTAGTTCTAATTAATTCTTCTTTACTGGGCCCTGTGACTGTGTGTAAACGGTTTGCTCAAATATTAGCTTGAGCCCTAAGAGGTTAAAGGCAGGACGATCAACTCCATGAAGAGGTAAAAAAAAAAAAAAAGAAAAAAAAAAAAAACTTCTTAAATGGTAAAAACATTATATATGATCATATGCCAACAGTTTTATTTACATGAAAGACAAAAAAATGACATTTTACAAGTTCATCTTTTACTGCTATGATTTATTGTTTTAAAAGCATGTGCAGAAGCCGTCAAGTCTTGTACTTATGTTTCAGAGGAAAAAGACCAAATGCCATTTTAATGGCAACATCATGTAATAGATTATGAAAAGATGATAGAAGTTTTACTGTAGAACTAAAGAACAATAAAAAGAAATGAAAACAATCAACTAACAGCAAATACTCTAGAAAACATGTCGGGTCGTTTTGCAGGGTGTTGTCCTCAAATTATTTCACAAACTAATTCACAGTTTGTAATGATTGCATGTGGTGTTTGTGAACTTTTGTCTGTTTAACAACGGCAAAGAGAGCAGACAGAATCTACAAATGCCTTCTAATTCCAAACAAATACTTGCAACAACAGTTTTATGCATAATTTATTCAACACATCCAAACTATACTTTGTAGAAGGTGTATCATTGTTTGTCCAATAGGTCCTGACATGGCACTAGAAGATTTTGTAATGATTGCAGTTTCCCAACTACTCTGCTCTTGTATATAAGAGAAGTCCAACAGTCAGTTCAACACTGCAGAAACCTCCAGGATTTTCTGTGGCCATCTGTTAAAGCGGTGAGAACTTGACTATAGATTTAAATACTAAAGTGTATTTCAAACTTATTATTTTTAAAATTCATTCTTTCAACAGGTTAGATCAGTCTATCAACCATGCTGAAGGTAGCAATTGTGCTTGGATGCCTCCTGAGCCTCATTCTGGCTGAAACTGTAAGTTTCAGTTTTGCAAAAATCTTTGTTATTTTAATAAAGTAGATGTTAGTCTAAAGTGAATGATATAATCTGGTGTATTTCCACAGATGGAGCATCAGCGGTTTGCCCGGTCCAGCTCTGGTTCCAACTCTGGTTCTGGTTCCAACTCTGACTCTGGTTCAGACTCCAACGAGGTGAGTGTTTTCTCTGTCCACTTCAGTTTGAGCCCATAAACATCAGTTAATGTGATTTTTTTGTCTCTCTGTCTGATAATGTCTCCGTCCACATGAAGTCCATCAATACTTCTGACATATACAAGACGTTGCTCCAGATTCTTGCTCTCCTGCAACAAATAACTGCAGCGATGGTCACTGCAGCAACTACAGAAGCGCCCACTCCAGCTGCAACCACATAAGATGGAAACATCTTCTAAACGATGAAGATCCAGCTTTTTTCAACCAAAGAGCCTCAGTACTCTAATTTTTTTTTTAGCATAAAAAGAAGTCACTGTTTTATGGCTGTATGGTCAAATAAATAACATTAATGCAAAATACTGTTCATGAAGTCTTTTTTTTTCTCCTTTTTTAAAACTATGTTGCTGAAAAAAATCCATGAAAGTTTCAGATGAGTGGTTAGGGTTACATTATAACATATAAACATTTCAACCTGAAAATTACTCTAAATATTAAGAAAAAAAAAGTGCAGTTAGTGTATTTTTGAATCAAATAAAATAATTATTAAATTATGACATATGAACATTTCAACCTGAAAATTACTCTAAATAGTAAGAAATAAATGCAGTTGTTTGTGAATCAAATAAAATGACTGTTGCAGATGAAGAATGATGTTCTGCCAAAATTTAAATCCCAATATTAAGTTTAATTGCTTTCTACACGTTTCCCGTTGTAGCATTGCCCGATTCATTTGTCCATATTTTTGAAATATAAAAAATTAAATATGCCTGGAATGTCTGTGATAGTCTCACCAGAATTAGAACTATTATTTTCCATCATCAGAGGTTTATTCAACAGTCTTGTCTAATATGAGAGCTTACTCACCAAATACTTGTTCATCAAACATATTAACTATGGTTACAAAGTTTCAGAGAAAGTTAAAAAATTGGACATAAATGTCTAGTTTTTTCTGCTAAGAAAGTAAAAAAAATGTGTTTCTAAAGTTAACCTGTAATGAAGGCACTGAGGCATGTGGATCCATTTGCAACAGTTTGAAAGAATAAAGTAGAACAGGACAATGCAAAGGTAAAGGCAAAGGCGAAGTCAGGGAACAAACCAGGGTCAGAGTACATGAGTGAGGCAGCAGGCTAATAAACAGGCAATAGTCAGAACACAGGCATGCAAGGATAACCCTGCTTAGACTGACCAACAGGGAGTTAAGTTCAAGACTACACCACACTGAAGGAGTTCAATAGGGTTAAATAACATAGTTAATGACATGAATGAGGATCAACTGGGCAGGAAAGGAAACTGGATGCAGTGCATGCAGGGTGTTACGTCCCCCTGCTGCTGCCACCACATCATGTCATGCTGCCTCACCTGGCAGGTGAAGCCAGTCTTCCTAATCAGCACCTGCCGGGTATTTAAGACCAAGGAGGCCACCCCAAAGAGGGCTGAGAGCAGGAGGGCTGAGAGCAGTGGGTTTGGTTTGTGCTGGTTTGTGCTGGTTTGTGGCTCTTTTGGTTCCTCAACAGTCTTATACTGTTGGGTTTTGTTATTTTAATTTGGGACCTTGGTAGTCTTAGTTTGCGGGCTTTGTTTCTGTTTTTGTTTTAGGTAGTTTTGATTAGGCAGCCTTTAGCAGGGAGCTGCTGACTCCGACGGCCAGCATGGCTGGGTCAGCTGTCTCCCTGACCTTTTGTTATGTTTGGCCAAGGTTCCAGTTCCCTTTGGTTCGTCATTTTGTTTTAAACCAGCACTTGAATTATTTTGCTTTTTTTTGTTTCCAGGACACAGAGTTTTGTTTATTTAATAAACTGTGTTCTTTTTAATTCTGTGTCCAAGCATTTTCTTTATGTTGCAACCCCATCTTGTCTACCCCTAGACCTGAGCCATGTTGGGGTTGAAACAAGGGAGATGAAGCGAACAGGCAGCAGTGACAGACAAAACTCAGGAGAGGGCTCCCTCTGGTGGGCAGAGGCAGAGTTGGATGACTGAGACCTGACAAACATTGAGGGGCAGAGAAATCCTTTGGAAAATGACACACTGAAATCCAATCTTACCTAATGTAATTTGATACCTGACGACAATAGCACTAACATGATTATACAAATACACTAAATATGCATGTGCATTCCACCGTACATGACATTTAACATTAGTGGTTTCTAAATTAGATCTGAAACATTTGCTAGAATCTTAGCCAATTATCTAAAAGTTTTTCAAAATGCTTCACAAAAATAAAGATCAGAAACAGTAAATTCACAAAAACACATTCAACATTGTAAAAAGAATACCTATAAATCAATTTAAACTTAACTAGGAAAGAGTATAGAAAAAAAAGCTGTTTTCGTGCATTGACCAAAAACTACGGTGGCCCAGAAGTGTAAAAAAACACCAACAAATCACTCAGAGCAAAAACACATTAAAGATCCTTATAGCAATTAAAATGTAAAAAAAACAAAAACTTTACATTCTAGAAATCGAGACCAAATTCTAGAAACTAAAACACAATTCCAAAAAAATGAAACAAAATAAAAATGAAACTCTTTGGAAAATAGTAATTTCCAGAACTCAAAATGAAATGTTTAATAAAACGAAAAACTGGAAAAGGTACGTTTTTTGGTCATCACTGGTTGGATGACAATGCTTGTTTTTTACACCCTAAAGTGTGCCCATGCTAATAAAAGTTTTATGATTAATACAGAGAATATACAGTATCACTTCATGCTTAATAACTTTCGATTGAAATGATGAACAAACAAAATAAATCCAGTCAGTGATGTTTAATAGTATGTACCTTTTCCATTTACTTTTTTGTTTTTAACATTTCATTCTGATTTCATGAAACTGTTAAACCTCAATGAAACAATTGCATTTCTTTTTCTATTAGCTAAAGATATTTTTCTTTAGTATTGTCTGTGTTCAGCTGAAGAAATATAGTTGCGCATGTACTTAGCAATGTGTTGACAGTGATTAAAAAAGTAAATTGCCTTTTTATTAGCAACATCATGTCATAGATTATGAAAAGATGATGGAGGATCTAAATTCCAAGTTTAATTGTGGAACAAAAGTAAAATAAAAAAAATAAAATAACAATAACTTAATGGCATGCTCATGAAAACATGTCAGGCCATCGTACTGGTCATTGTAACTTCCTTGAGATTAAAACTGGGTGTTGTCTTCAAACGGAGCAGACAGAATCTACAAATGCCCTTTAATTCCAAACAAATACTTGCAGCAACAGTTTTTAATCCTTGTATCCTTGTTTGTCTAATTATCATTTCCGGGCATGACGCTGGAAGATTTTGTAATGATTGCAGTTTCCCAACTGCTCTGCTCTTGTATATAAGAGAAGTCCAACAGTCAGTTCAACACTGCAGAAACCTCCAGGATCTTCTGTGACCATCTGTTAAAGCTGTGAGGACTCGAGCATAGATTTTGATACTGAACGTGTACTTCAAGCTAAACATTTTTAATTTGTTCTTTTAACAGGTTAGATCAGTCTATCAACCATGCTGAAGGTAGCAATTGTGCTTGGATGCCTCCTGAGCCTCATTCTGGCTGAACCTGTAAGTTTCAGTTTTGCAAAAATCTTGTGCTATTGTAGTAAAGTAGAGGTTAGTCTAAAGTGAATGATAAAATCTGTTGTATTTCCACAGATGGAGCATCAGCGGTTTGCCCGCTCCAGCTCTGGTTCCAACTCAAATGAGGTGAGTGTTTTCTCTGTCCGTGTCAGTTTGAGTCCATAAACATCAGCCAATGTGAATTTGTGTCTCTCTTTCTGTTAATGTCTCCGTCCACATGAAGTCCACATCTTCCGTAAACAACGTGTTGCTCCAGCTTCTCCTTGCTCTCCTGCAACAAACAACTACCACTGCAACTACGACCACCGCAACCACTGCAGCTGCAGCCACATAAGATGGAAACATCTACAAATGAATGAAGATCCAGCCTTTCTTCACCAGAGTCCACTGTTTTATGGATTCACGGTCAAATAAATAACATCAGTGCAAAAATCTGTTCATGAAGTCTTTTTTTTACTGATTTTAAACCATGTTGCTGTAACAGAAAATGTTAAATTAGTGAATAGTTTAACAGGAGCACAACAGTCAAAATGTTTGCCCTAACTCTTTCCAAAATAAGAATGACATGCTTTAAAGAGGAAAACACAAACCTAAAAATTACTTCACACCATGAAAACAAAAAATATTTAATTTTTTATTTTTAATTTCCATTTTCATCAAATATTGAAAAATCTATTTTTTAGTGTTGCAGTTTTTCTACTTCCTTTGACCAAACACTTTTGTAATTATTTAAAGTTTTCAATATAATTGCAGGTTTGATTCCAGCTTTGTTCACTCAAGTGTCCTTGAGCAAGACACTGAACCCCACATTGCCTCTGGTGGAAGGTTGGCGCCAGTGTTCAGCAGTGTGTGAATGTGAGTAAATGGGACTTTGAGTGTGAAGCACTCTGGGCCTTCAAGGAAGATAGAAAAGCACTTTAGAAGTATACACCATTTACCATTTCATATTTTTTAGAGCCATGATATTAAGCACCAAGATCTGTTTTAATATATTTGTATACATAACATAACTATTCGTATAAGCATAAATTGGGTATTCCTGAAAGATTTCTGGGGACCCAAAAGAGTCAGCAAGTGACCACATGGAAAAATAAATATTACAGCTACTGCTGAAACGAAAGAAAAGCACCAACAGAACAGGAACTCAATTTTGAAAACATAAAGCTGTTCAAATGTTTTCAGTACAGAAAAAAAAGGTCCTAGAGAGACAAAAAACCTCCATTTATCCCTAAACGCTGTGGAAATCAAAGAAGTCAAGAAGTAGAAAATTGCCTTGTCCTATTGGGAAGTTTCATTAAGAGTAAAACATTTACTTTTTATCAAAAATAAATTTGATTGAACCAAACTCACCTAAAAAAACTAAGCATTAACACCCCCCCCTCTCAATTTTAGTTTCGGGATCAGTGTGAAACTGGCAGATAATGGACCGTTTTTGGCAATTAATGCTGATAAACTAAAGAACATCACACATAAAAATCACTTTTCTTCTGGAAATGTCTTTCTTTGCCAAGACACATTTGAAGGGTTCACTTTGACCAAAACTAAAACTGTTGTTGTGGTGATGTCCACTTAAGCACCAAAGGACAGTCCTCAGTGAGATCCAAAATGTTTGCTAAAAATCTTCTTTATGATTGAGCTCTGCCCCATTTAGTCCACTTCTGTGAGGACTGGCTCCTCTTTAGTATTCAGAGGATATATTTTCTTTCATCAGCTGTTTCTGTCGATTGCATTCAGTGCCTCCTTTTAGTTTCATTTCATTCCTTCTTTTGTTTTTCCTTTTGTTCATAGTTGTGTAATGTATATATAGTCTGTGTGATGTTTCAGGTTTTTCTAAGAACCTTTTAGATTCCTATCACAAGCCTGACCTTTTGGATTTTTGGTCCACCACTCCAACTCCTAACAACTTCAGGAGAGCCTTCAAACCAGCCACGTGCCAACCATTTGAAAAGTGATGATAGATGAGAAATTAATAATTATGGTTTGCGCCCAGATGGAATTATATGACACAGAGCCTTTCATTTATTGGAATCGAGCGGTGAAAGAAAAAGCCTGGAGCAAGATTTGCAAGGTTTCAAGATTTCGCACCAAGCCTCTCTCAACTGTGAATGTGATAGTGTTGAATAGCAAGGTTTAAGAACCCGTGTTCAGTCCGAACTTGAATGTGCATCACATGCTTGGTGTGATTGTAGTATAAGACAAAACTCAGGGAAGTATGAACAAAAAATTACCATCTATGAAATAAAAAGATTTTCCTCAACTAATTTGGAAAAAGATTAGATTTAGTTGTTCTCAGAGAATTGCATTTCAATACACATTTCTAAATTAAAAAATAGTGCAAGTTATTTTATAATGCAATGTGCATTTTTTAACTGTTCATTTTTTTGCAATCCTTATACTTCATTCACAATGACTGATCTTAAAAAGGCTGTATTGTTTTTTTTACTGACTCTCCAAGTTGTCCAAAAACAGCAGCCTGACAACTTTACAGGAGATACGTCCAGAAAAAAAGTAGGGTGTGCACAAGAAACATATTAGTTAGTGGATGGTATGATGATGTGAAGACGATGCACTCATGATCAGTACAAAACAGATCTGTGGTCACCAGTCAAACCATTGTTTGCCTCTCCTTTTTTAGGACATGATCAAACTCACACACCTATTAAGGATGGGTTGTTACACACAGGTAACGTTACGCAAACTGACAGAAACATGTCCCTTCTTTACAAAGGAGATCAAGGAGAGTCATAACTAAATATGGCTTAAATGTTTTGTAAGATGCTCCACCACCGTTCAATGGTAAGCATGTATTCAAGTTAAACCTGTTTTTTTATGTGAACACCTTTTGATAATTATATTATGACATTAAAGCCTCTTGAAAACAAAAAGGCCTCTTTTGAAAAGGGAATAAAATACATCTTAAGACACAGTCAAAGCAGAGATGTTCTGTGCACAATAACTGCTTCTTAGAATTGCAACTCAATATAAGCAGTATTGGGGAAAATCAGCTTTAATCTGAGGTTTGACTGAATTGATTTAATAAAGCCCTAAAAGTGTCAAATTGAGGTTATAGACTAAAAAAGGATAAAAAACATTGAAGCAAACCCAATGGGAAAGAGTTTTAAAATAACATGTCCTTTCAGCCCTTCGCCTCTCCAGCCCTGGGGTGATGTGAGGTACAGAATTGGCAATAAATGTCTATTAAGAATATGTTCTAGTTATAAATGAAATCCATTGTAAACTTGTTTAAAAAGCTGAGGCCACAGGAGGACTTTTTCATATTTTTTAAAATTAAGCTCGACTTGGGAGTTCTGCACACCTTTCTGGGTGTTGCCAAACCACAAAACCACTTGATTTCTAAGACTGAGCTCATGCATTTTCATTTGTTTTTCACTTTGCCAATACTTAATTATTTAGTTAAATATAAGAATTTAGAGAGAACTCATTGTGATACAAAAATCCAGCAGCTTTAGGTTTTATAAAAAGTATAAAAAGTATTTTTTTTGGATCACTTGCCACATTTAAAAGACCTTTAATTTAATTCAATATTATACAAAACACAATAATTCCATCCACCTTATAATCCAGTCCCTTGCACCCTAAATTCAGGTTGTGTTTATTGACCTAAAATGGACTTTCTGTTGAACAACGTACTCAAAAATCAGTAAAAAGGTTCAACTTTAAGAAACTATGAAGCTGCACCGCTTGATGTATTGTTGGAGCATTATGGGTACTGTAGCCAGGAGTCTGGCAGAACGATACAAACGACTGTGTGGGAATGAGTTGAAAAAAGTTAGACTTTTCTTTTTCTGACTATCGAATAGTTCAAAAATATGCTACTTATTTCAAATGAAAAACATTTTATTTTTCTTTACCCACAGAGGGATCAAAGAGCTTCATGTGGCTCCAGAGCCTCAGACCCCTGGTTTAAGTGGTTGACCCACAGACGTTTTTGCTAAAATATCAAGCCCACGCCTATAAAAAGAATAGACAATTAAATTACTTGTTCAAAATACTCAAAAGCAGAAATGTGCAAATTCTTCATTGCTAATAAAGTAACTGCAATGAATTTATCTTTGTCAGTGAAAATCAAGAAAATCATTCATGATGTACAGCAGGGTTAGGTCCAGACTTCAAATGTTTTTTCTTTTTGTCATTAGATAATATTAAAAACAAAGTATATAAAAAAAAAGGTAGTTAATACCAACCACAGAGTTAATTCATGTAATTATAATGACTATAAATTATAAGGTTGCAAACACCTTAGAGTTTCAAAAAATCCATAATTTTACCTAAGAGTATTAAAGCCGATGCTGATAAACCCTAAGCAGCATTTGTCTCATCACATTAGTCACTGTTGTTTCTGGCAGAGTTTCTCAATGATTTCTCCTGTAAAAGGTATAAAAGAGAAGGTCAGCATTCAGAGCAGCATCACAAGAACTTTTCCTGAAGCTGCAAAGACTGTAATCATATTTCTACTTGCTTCCAGTATTTTCTGTAATGAGGCTAATTTGACTTGATGATGAACCCTTGATATTTGTTTCCAGGAGTGAAACCATGCTGAAGTTAGCGCTTGTGCTTGGATGTCTCCTGAGCCTCACTCTGGCTCAACCTGTAAGTGGGATTCTGTCCTGTGAAAAATGCATCTGGACCAACATTTTGGTTTGTGTGAAACAGGAAAGAAACCTCCAGCTTCAAATCACATATTTCCTTTTCTTTTGACTTTTTTTTAACAGATGGAGCATCAGAGAGTGGCTCGTTCCAGCTCGGACTCCAACTCTGGGTCCAACTCAAATGAGGTGAGTGCTGTCTTATTCTGACAAGTTGGTGATTTTTTAAGTAAATGTTTTTCTTTCTTTCTTTCTTTTTTTAAGGCAACCACCACCACTGCAACAACTACAGTTGCAGGAGCAACAACAACACTTTCAACGGCCCAGCTAATTGCTCAACTGCTGGCACTACTGGCGCAGCAAAATTAAGTCTGTCATGGAGCCAGAATTCAACAAGCGCTTTAAAAAGCATTTCATTTGTTATGGCACTCTGACCATTGTTTTTGGCTTGTCTTTGAACAATGAAAATAAAATTAATCAGTAATCAGCATGAATTTTGTTGTTGTTGTTTTGAGGCTTTAAATAAAAGAAATGAAGTCTTTCAACATAATTAAATTAAAGAAAAACTAAATTGTTGTTTTAAAGAATTAAAAAGGCAACTGGTAAAATTAAATGCCTTACTTGACAAGTTAAACACTAGATAAAACAATAGATAAAAAAATAAAACTTCATTAGATTAAATATCACAAAAAGTAAAAAAAACAGGATAATTAACTAATTACATGTTTTTTTTTTAAAATATGTTTTATAATATATTCATTTAACAATACAAAATAATAAAAATAGTCAGTATAGCACTGAAGGTTCTCTTAGAAATAACTGAAAATTAATTCACCATAAAACATGTTACACTAAGCTCGTTTTTCCAACATAACGTGTCTTTAATGTCAGGAACTGGTGATATAGGACTCAAAATGCATGAGATCAGGTTGGGTGATGCTAATATGTAACAAATGTAATAAAAACACTTGACAAAAACCTGGAACTAATGGTTCTGGCTTAACCTGTACGTTTCATGTGATTAAATGTCTTGATCTGTTCAGTGTAGAACAGGGTAGACATCAATAAAGTCACATTTTAAATAAGATATTTTCTGCTGATTGAGCATCAGAGATTGGCTCGTTCCAGCACCAAGTCCAACTCTTGGTCTGAAATAAGAGTTTTTCTAATCTGCGCAAACATGTCAGTTGCTATAACAAAAGTTAAGTGAAAGTCCTTCACATTGTGTTAAACTCAATATTTTTTAGTCCTTAAGGCAACCATCACTCCTCCAACTACTACAGTAGCAGGAGCAACAACTACATCATCAACGAGTCAAACACTTCAGCTCATTCAGAAGATGCAAAGCCAAAGACATGGAGCCACAGATCCATGTGTTGTAGTAAACGAACCTTCAATTGCAGTTTATTCAATTATTTTTTATTTTGACACTTAAGTTCATATTATGATTGTCAGTAAACATGACAATAAACAATTTTCTAATTATCAGTCTGTTTTTCTTTTTTTTTTTTTTTAATAATACATGTGTTTCTTTACATGTTCCCCAGATGTTATTAAATTGGTTCATTTAGGTTCTGTTTTCCTGTATATTATGAGCTGTAACTATTGTTTGTATTAAAATAAATGAAAGTTTACTTAAATTCACTTTGTTTTTTTCATCTTAAATGTTATTACTTCATTTACTACCAATAAAAAAAACTTTTTTTTGAGAAAAGTTTAACCAGACATATAATTGAAACTTTAAAAAAGAAAACCAGTTTTTAATAGCACAAAGATAATGTGATAGGTTTGCAAGTGTAAAGATGAATACATAATAATTATAAAATAATAAAATCATTCAATAATGACAACACTTTCACTCATACTTGAATCATTTCTACATCCGATTTTAATGGTTTAACATGTGTTTATCATCGTGAGCAGCTTCTGTCTCACAGCATTAGTCACTGTTCTTTCTGGCATACAGTTTCTCAATAATAGAGTTTCTAAACATCTCGGCTCCTGCAAAGGTAGAAACAAGAAAACCAGCATCAGAGCAGCAACACAAGAACTGTTCTGATCTTCTGCTTAAGATGCTAAGCTTTGAAAGTTGTCATATTTGTGCTTGGTTTCTGGATAAGCTGTGTGTTGATGCTCTTCTAAAGTATTATTTAACTGAATTACTTTTTGATCTGTTGATACTTGACATTTGTTTTTTCCGGCTGCTCGAGGTTCTGTGGTCCATGGGACATGAGTCAGCTATGGAGGTTTGGGCAATTATTTGTCCCCCTGTTGGCTAGTGCAGCTGAGTTCTTCTCTATCCAAGCCTGTGCGTCAATCCAGTCACAGCAGCCACTCTGATGTATGAATACCTACTGCTTTTGTATTTAATAATATATTCTCAGGTTTTTATGTGTTCTTATTGGTTAATACATAAAGGGTAGAAAAGTAATTTTATCAACTGACAACTTTATAACGTTCACAGATGTGTACCCCAAACTTGAGACTGATAATCAACACGGTCGTCTTAACATGCTCTTTAACTAATATTAACTTCTCTCTGTCTGGTGATTCTGGACCCACTTTGAGTTGCTACATGTTTCATTTGTGCTTCATTCAGCTGCATTTAAGAGTACAGATGTAATTTCCTGACAATGTAACTCAAAGCAATCTACAAAAAACAAACAAAAAGAAAAACCCAAAATGCGTTTTGTAAGGGTGAAGGTACTTAATGTTATACAGAGTGATACTTACAAGTTCCAGAAAATGACAAGAATGTTAAACTTTTTTTCAAAGCATATTAAACTGTTTTTAATGGTAATCCCATTCAGCATTAGGAACACTAAAGTTTCATCACACATTACGTTTCTTCAAATACCCTTTAGTAATAGTACAGACATAATCTGAGTTCTTATAATAATTGTTACATAATTGTGCTGATAACACCACATGAATTACATATAAATGAATCATTTCTACACAAGACTTTTGATGGTTTAAGATATGTTTACGTTTCTTAGCAGCAATTGACACATGACATTAGTTACTGTTATTTCTGGCATATTGATTTCTCAATCACTCTGCTCCTGTAAAAGTATAAAAGAGAAGGTCAGCATTCAGAGCAGCATCACAAGAACTTTCCTGATTTCCTGCTGTTGCTGCAACGACTTGACTGTAATGATTTTTCTACTTAGTTAAAGGATTGTCTGTGTGATGTTGCTGCAGCAATATTGAACTGATCATTTTGTTTTTACATTCTGTTTTGATATTTGTTTCCAGGAGTGAAACCATGCTGAAGTTAGCGCTTGTGCTTGGATGTCTCCTGAGCCTCACTCTGGCTCAACCTGTAAGTGGGATTCTGTCCTGTGAAAAATGCATCTGGACCAACATTTTGGTTTGTGTGAAACAGGAAAGAAACCTCCAGCTTCAAATCACATCTTTTCTTTTCTTTTGACTTTTTTTTTAACAGATGGAGCATCAGAGAGTGGCTCGTTCCAGCTCGGACTCCAACTCTGGGTCCAACTCAAATGAGGTGAGTGCTGTCTTATTCTGACAAGTTGGTGATTTTTTAAGTAAATGTTTTTCTTTCTTTCTTTCTTTTTTTAAGGCAACCACCACCACTGCAACAACTACAGTTGCAGGAGCAACAACAACACTTTCAACGGCCCAGCTAATTGCTCAACTGCTGGCACTACTGGCGCAGCAAAATTAAGTCTGTCATGGAGCCAGAATTCAACAAGCGCTTTAAAAAGCATTTCTTTTGTTATGGCACTCTGACCATTGTTTTTGGCTTGTCTTTGAACAATGAAAATAAAATTAATCAGTAATCAGCATGAGTTTTGTTGTTGTTGTTGTTTTGAGGCTTTAAATAAAAGAAATGAAGTCTTTCAACATAATTAAATTAAAGAAAAACTAAATTGTTGTTTTAAAGAATTAAAAAGGCAACTGGTAAAATTAAATGCATTACTTTAAAAGTTAGAAACTTTAGATCAAATAATAGGTAAAAAACAAACCCACAGAAAACACATTAAAACTCACTAAAACAAAAAAAAGAAAGAGGATAATTAATTAATTAATAAAATGTTTTTTAATTGTTGTTGAAAAGAATTGTTTCACCAAAGAAAATAATAAAAAGGATCAGCAATGAAGATGTTCTTAGAAATGACCTTGAAAATTTATTTGCAGTTCAACATCTTACATCAAGCTATGTTTTTTAACATAAAATGTATCCTTAATGTCTGGAACTGGGGTGTAGGACTCAAAACGCAAGAGATCAGGTTTGGTGTTGGACACATACACATGTAATAAATAAACTTGACCAAAACTATAAACTCAAGGACAAAACAGGTGGCCTGACAATGAAGAACTGAAAACCAGACACTTGCATTCTCTGATGGCCACAACACAAATGAAGACAGCTGTGGATAGTTGACAACCTAAACAGCAAATCCCACAGCACCACCCAGAGGGTCCCATTACCCGTCAGTAAAAATGGAATATAACCACCCCACCTGACTGATTCTGTGAGTGGGTGTCTTTTAAATAGGTTATTAGTTCAAATAGGTGTCTTCAATTCAGGTGACAGGTTGATTAGGAGAGTCTTACTGGTCTGTGACCAGAACTCATGATAGTTACTATGGGAACAAATACTGATTTCCCTCATTGAAATGCAAATACATTTGTAGGAATTTGATGAAGTTGATTTCTTGATTTTCTATTTCTCACTGTTCAATGGAACCTGCCATGATGACAGATTGTCTGTTTCTTTTTAGGTGAGCAAGTCAGTACTGGAACACTTAACTTAAGCAACAACTGCAGTAAACCCAGCTTATGGTTGAGCCATGTTAAGGAAAGAGTTGTGTGCATAAAAGGGAGCGAGTAATTAAAACCTCAGAAATGGGTTATTGTTGGGCCGTATGTATATTTCTACATGTATATATTTATATATATACATCACACTGCAAGTTTAAAAAAAAAATATCTAAAACAGTTGCAACTGGTTATAAACATTAAAAGAGTAATCAACAATTAAAAAGTCCATCCAATCTTTAAACTGCTCCAAAAGCATCCACTGTTAAACCCAGTCATTGAGGAAGGAACTTTGTTGTTGCAGCTAAAGGAACACAAAAGTGAGAACTTTAGGGTGCTACATCAACATCAGCCACATGCACAAACACTGATCAGGAGGACAGCAAACTTTTTTTTATGCACTGTTTAGCAGGCATTCAGTCTCTGCACTCTGGTCGACTCTGGTTCTCTACCTGTGGTTGCCACCTCCCATCTCATCAGGCTTCCACTGCGTTCTCAGCGTTGTAGATCAGCTGTCAGCTCTCCATTAACTCCCGCCCATCTCCTGGTGCACTGTCCACCTTCAGTTCTCTTTTTGTGCAGCACAGCTCAGTCTCAGGTACTGTCAGTCCAAGCCCTGTACCTGGTCAGAGCTCCATTTAAGCAGTTTTAAGGGGTCCTGTCCAATAATGTCCAGGTCAATCAACCAATAACATGTGGTTCAAATAAACCATTAACCAACATAACATGCAAGAAAAGCAAAACACTAAAGCACACAAAGCAATGAATTCACATTGAAAAATGCAAATGATCATTACAACACATCCAGGCCAAAATTTAAGAAGGTAGACCCCTCAGTAATAAACCTTGAAGTACAGCTCAAATGAAAAAGAAATTCAAGTGAAATTTTTCTAGAACAATGTATTATTCATTTTAAGTACAGTATTAAAGTTCCTAAAAGCTTGTACATCTGTAATTTCTTTAAGTTGCTTTTGCTTTGAAAACGCTCACCTACTGTGGATTTAGGTAAAAATCACAATAATCAAGAAACTCAAGGAATGTATCAACAATTCCCCTTTTATATTAAAAATATGTGACAGTTTGAACCACATGTGATCTGTTTTAGGGAGTTTTAGTAAGTATGTTATACTGTATACACCTCAACATATTTTTGACACCAAGTGTAGCAAGAGTAAATGTTGACTGTTCAGAAAATGCATTAAGGGCTTAATTCTTGGAAAGTGGGCAGAGCTTAGCATGGACATGTTTTAGTTCTGGAAAATATCATGGAACTGTTAAAGTAGATCAACATGCCTATCAGTGTGTGAATGTGTGTGTGAATGGGTGAGTGGGTCTGTGTCTGTAAAGCGCTTTGGGCCTTCAACGAAGGTAGAAAAGCGCTATATAAGTATACGCCATTCACCATTTTTACCATTTAATACTAAGGTTTTGTGGAACATTTTACTTCTACATCTGCAACTTGTTAGTGGGTGGAGATCTGAGCTAACAGTGGTTGAAAATAATCCATCTGTAACATCTTTCAGACGGATAAGATCTTGTATATCTTGAAAGCTTGTGAAGCTTCTGTCTGTGGTCATTAGTCACTCCTCTTTCTAGGAAAAGATTTCTTAAAGAGTACAGTTTCCCAACGTACAGTATCCGCTCCCTGGAAATTATAAAAGAGAGGGTGAACATTCAGAGCAGCATCACAAGAACTTCCCTGATCTTTCGTCTGCTCCGAAGACTTGACTGTAACTATCTTTCAGTATTTTTGTGTTGTGATGCTGCAGTAATGATTGACTGAATTTCTTTGACCTGATGAAAAAGATTTGACTTTTGTTTCCAGGAGTGAAATCATGCTGAAGTTAGCTCTTGTTCTTGGATGTCTCCTGAGCCTCACTCTGGCTCAACCCGTAAGTCTGACTGTTTCAAATGGTCACATAGGAAGAGGCTAAAATTTGTGACAAAATAAACGATTTTGCTTAACATTAGACACATTAACACAATGTTTTCTTTATGTTTCTACAGATGGAGCATCAGAGATTTGCTCGTTCCAAACACAGGCACAACTCTGGGTCGAACTCACATGAGGTTAGTTTTCTGTTCTGAGCAAGCTTTTAACTTTTTCACGGTAAAGTCTCGTGATAGTCTTTTATTTTCAGCTTGACTTCACTGTTTACAATTTTCTTCAAGGCGACCACCACTGCTACAACAACTACTGTTGCAGGAGCAACAACTACCCCATCACTGAGCCAACTGCTTCTGCTCATCCAGCAACTTCTAAACAGAGCAAGATAAAGTCTGACCTAAAAATCAGCAAGAGACGGAAAATCAACTTAACAGCTTGTCAACATCCTTGAATTTGCTCTTGTAATGATTCTATGAGATTTTTCTTGCTTAGAATGAACATCAATCTGATCTCACAACTATAATAAATGTTAAAAAAGAAATAGAATTGTCTGTGTTCTTTGGTTTTACTTTAATGGGTCATTTTACCTTTAAGAAATGTTAGCAACTTTTTAATGTATTTTCTGAAACATTTACAAAAATGGTCATAGACCACCAACAATGACAAACTTCACGTCCATCTTTTGAAAGAAACCAGAAGAAAATACTACATTTAAATGCTTATTCTAATAGTAAGTAGGGTTTTTCTTCCATAATACTCTGCTTTATAAAATGACAATGTACTTAAATCTACCATGATAGCAAGTAATCTCTTGGTGAAAACAAATATTATTTTATAAACCATGATGCAGTTTTTGTTTTGTAGATGTAACAAAATGATTTTATAAAATAGGAGATGCCAAAATATGGTAAAACTGACTTCAATAATCAATGCAAGCAAATACGATCTTATCTTTCCTGCCACTAAAACTTTGATAGAACTTTTTTTCTTTATCAGAAGGACTTTGTTGCCAATGGTTCTCCTCATAATTACTAAAACTCATGAGATATGATTTTTTAAAACTGAATCTTATTGTGGTTAAAACCAAAGTTATAGGTTGATCTATAAAATTTGACAAGACATAAAGTTTTACTCTACACACACGTACTGGTTTAAGTTATGTCATGGTTATGGTTTAAGTTTTGTATGCTGACACACTAACATTGGATTCAGCTCATCAACAACTTTTAAAGAAACCTACAATTTACAGTAATAAGAACCCACTTTTTTACATAAAACATGAAGGACAGTGTGCCCTTAGGAACATGATTAGGAAACCTTGTGTATTGCTTAGCTATGCAATGAACAGTTAAAGAAAATTATTAGAAAAAACTTGAAACATCAGATGTTTTTATTGTATAGGAAAACTTTACTGTCCTGTTCAGCTTCTGTGTTTCCTAACCAGTCACTTTTTGACAAAATGGAATACGCTATCCACCAACCCAGCTAAATAACCAGTTAAAACAAAGAGGTATTTGTGCAACAAGTGTTGAACTCTAAAGTCTGACCAGCCTTACCTCCCTATACACACACTGGTTAAATGTGGAGGAAATCATTGTAAAAAAATGCCTGATCACATGTCTCTGATTTAACTTCAGAGACCATTTAAAACGTTTGCCCAACTTTTGAGGATTTATTTAAAAAAGAAAAAAAATACTTAAATATTAAACTTAAAGAACCAAAAGGATAATCTCATAATTGGTTTAATCAGAACCTATTTGTTGGTCCTCATGCAGCCCAATGCTGCAACAGCATGTTGGGAAATGCTGTTTTTATTACAGGGATATCTTGCTACAATACCTTCTCCCTAAATGATGAGTGCTTTGTATATTCTTTTTGTGTCAGTCAGGCAAGCAGGTTGGACCCCAAATGCTGGGAAGAACTACAAGTAAAGTCCCAAGGGGACTTATTTATAACAACAACAACAACAACAACAACAACAACAACAACAACAACAACAACAACAATAATAATAATAATAATAATAATAATAATAATAATAATAATAATAATAATAATAACCACATAGCTAGTAGTCCATGAACACAGCAAACTGTGTGTCACACAAAACAAGTCAACAACCAAGGGCCCGGGGAGTGTTCTTTAAAGGCAGTGTGGCTGATTAGCAAAGTGCAGGCAGCTGTGACTGCTGCATGAGAGAATGGGTGGAGTCATAATCAGCCTGTGTGACAGACAGGACTGTGGGAGGTAGATTGTCCCTCATGATACACCTTAGTTTACCCTTGATGGCCACAGCTGGCCCCTGAGTGGGGATTGGCTCGTGAGCCTGATAAGTAGCAGCTGGAGAATTTTCTGCCTGTGGCAACTCTCCCTGGAAGATGTTGAAGATGTCTACATCATTGGATTAATGGTCACCGGCTTTCTGCTCATTGGAACCAGCGGAATCTGGATGTATCAGAACCTGGCGAAGCGACTCACAGTGAAAGGCAGGCTAGGATTGCTTTGTGATGGGATACTTGAAGCCGTAAAGACTCAAACTGATAAACTGCAGGGGTTGGAGTCCAAAGTGGATACACTGCATGCCCGCACGTATCGCTTGGAGGTCTCACTGGGAAGAATGGAAACCAACTTGGAGCGAGTTACAGCTCGAGTCGGAGGAAACCTGGAAAATTGACCCAAGATCAGTGGTTATTCCGCCATATGCAGCGAGAACATTCAGCAGGCAAACAACAGATGAGTGCCTGCGTCTAAACAATCATCTCTTATCAGACACTCCCCCAAGCCAAGGACACTCTCCTTGAGTGAACCAAACAAATCAGCTGAAAGTGGGATAAACAGAACCAGTTGTCATGGACACCTACATTCCTGCCCCTTCCACGACCCTTTCCCTAGATATCAACGCTCTGGTGACTCTGACCTGTAACCATTGCTTATACGTAGATGTATTTTTGCTTGTACTTCAATTTATGCCGCTCTTCTGCAACACAGATCGAAGATGCTTCATTTTTGACATCATTCCTGTACACACACACACACACCCGTGTGTGGCAGCTGTCAAACACTGAACTGAATTTCCCAGCTTGGGATGAATAAAGTATCTATCTTGTCTTATCTCTGTGGGAATTCAACCTAGCCTTGGGTTGCTGGCTGGCTATGGTGAGTGACCTGAAAATGTGGACCTTTTTATTTTGAAGCTTTTAAGAGTTTTAGTTGGCCAACATTTTAAATTGTTTGTATATTGACAGGTGGGGAGATGAGTTCAGACCCTGGGGCACGAAAGACAAAATAAGTTTGTAAATAAAACGTGTAGGTCCCAGGAAGAACTAACTTCTTTTTACCAGCAGAGTTGCCACTGCTGTTTTGCTGTTGTATTGTTTTATTTGGTTTTTTGAGCTCCACTCTCTTATTTTAATTCACTTCTTAACTCTGTTTATACTCCTCTCAGTGTTGGACCTGGCTGAGGTAGCTGTTGGTTTGCTACATGGCATTCAGTGTGGTATAGAGGACTCCATTTTGCCTCAGCCCACTTGTGTGGTGTCCTGCTCAGGTACACCCCCCTTTGTTTAGAGCGTTTCTTTTTGGTTACTGTTGTGGGGTGTCTGTGTTGGGGCCCTTAGCAGGAGCTCCTGGTGGGGATGGGATGGGAGACTCCCCTGGTTGTAGGTAGTTGTCCAACCATGGTTGCAGTAGGGCTGAAGGGGTCTTTGGGGGCGGCCATCCTCACCCAGCGCTGGATCTGGGTCGAACAGTGAGTGCATTCTTTTTTAAAGAACTTTGTCAGGCTTTTAAATAAACTATATTTTATCACCACCAAATCTTGTCTCCATTTGGGTGTTTGTGAGAGGACGTGCAGTCACCATGAAAAATGATCAACTATAGGTGACCTGGTACTGTCCACCGGGGTTTGGGGACCACTGTCTTGAGCAGCCCTAAAGATATGCTCGTAAAAATCTCTTTAAGAGCAGCAACACAGCAGCAGCAGTTTTAGTCATGAAGGCAGAAGCTAATTCTTTAGCAGAAAGCACATTCTCTTTTCCAACCTTTGATGTTAAATAATTCCATTGGTTAATTGCGAGTCTTTATTTTTAACTGGTCAACCAAAGGGTGTCGATTTGGCAACTTTAGTGAGGTGGTGGGCCCCGCCCTAATGAGTGTTTGACAGTTTGCATTTCAACTTTAGTTTTGACAAAGATGAAGCGCGATGCTGTGCAAATGAAAATGGATTACACCAAGGGGGCGCTCTTTTGCATTGCATACCGCATTTCTTATTAATTTGGACACAATAGCATGACATTTTACAATGTAATAGATTTTAATTTAAATGAGTTTAGAGAAACCAATAAATTGAAATGTATTTAATATTGAATTATAAATTACAAAATGCATGATACTAAAAACTCATGATAATTTGAAATGCAAATTATTTTGCTGCTCACATTTTTTGTAATGGTAAGACTTCAACAGTCATTTTTTAAATTGAATTCTAAATTGCAAAATGTTCTTTGATTTTGCAAGCCTGAGTTGCACATTGAATTGCAAAATGCATTAAAATGAATAGCCTAATTGCATATTGAAGTGTAAATCACCAAATGCATATTTAATTCAATCAAAATCCATAACAACTGAAAATGGAGCTCATTTTATTGTTTTGTTTTAAAAATTGTCGTGTTGAAATGTAATTTTTTATATTTAATTCTAAATATCAAAATGTATTTTCATATTCCAAGCCTTTAAGCAAATTGAATTGTCAACTGCGAATTGCATATTACTTTGAACTGACTCAAAAAAACTTCTATAGATCTCCACTGATTTTTAGTGATTTTTTTTTTCCTTTTTTAATCTTTTTCTAAACAAACTGCTTTAAATTTGAGTGATTCAGCCATGTTGATTCATTTGTCATCAAAGTTTATTTTAATGTGCAATTTTCAAAGTTTTTTTTTCTCTGAATCTTAACATTTAAATTTCGTTTGCAAAAATTTTGTATAATGCACATTTACTTTTTAAGTTTAACCAATCAAATACCCTAAAATGTTTATGAAACAATCTGTCCATACAAAGCTGTGTGCTTTAGAAACAGGCCGTCTGCATCATGTGTGAACAGCCACACAAAAAGCCACACAAAAAAGATGAGCTTTGAGTTTGGTCTTTTCCATTTAAGAAAACTATAAAAAGATGCATCACCATGGATTTCCTTTACTCAAGGAACTGTTCAAAGCATCCTTAGTTTTTTTTTTTTTTGAAAAAAAAAGATCTGATAAGTTTAAAGTAAGACCCAATAAACATTTTAAAAACTGTAACCCTAAGTGTGCCCCTCTACAATGAGCCCTTTTTTGTAGTGCCAATGTTTTACCACTCGCAGCTTTCTGGCCCACATCGTCTAACAAGTTTTCCAGAGTAGTGTATAAAAACACAAGAGTGATGTTTCCTAAAGACCAGGTGTGATAAACTCTGGTATAGTGAAAAACTACATGACAAAAGAAAAAGCTGTGAAAAAATATTGGCAACTTTCCATTTAGGCAGATAAAACTTTTTTAAAATGGTTTTGAGTCAGAAATCCTTAGAAACCAGTCCAGCTTCTGTCCACTGTTATTACTCATTCCACTTTCTATATTTTAAATTGTTTGTAATTGTAATGGGAAATCCAATAATCCAGTGCAGCATTTGTCTGTAATCTATACAGTTTGTAAGAAAAAATTTCCAGGTAAATGCAGTTTTCACAACAATTTTTCCCCTTCAAAGGTTAAGAAAAGCTGGTGAACATTCTGAGCAGCATCACAGGTTCTTTCCTGATCTTCTGAATCTGCTAAATTTTGACTAACTACATTTCACATCACCATTGCAAAAGCGTATGTTGCAGGAGCAACTTCACCATTACTGAGCCTGAAATTTCTTTTTATCCAGCAACTTCCTAATGATGCAAAATAAAGCCTGACATTGAGCGAACGAAAGAGAATTTCATTCCTTTTTAAATTCACATCTGTTCATTAATTTCTCGCTCATGTTTTTGGGAAATTCTTAAATAAAGAAATCGATTTTTGAAAAAAAGAGCACTGTTTCATTTTTCTAAAGGCATTTTTTACAACAATTTCTTATAATTTATTCTCTAACAATTGATACCTTATTCAAAAGTACACTTCATAACTGGGGAAAAAAAAAAAAAAAAAAAAACGCCTATTTTTGTGAAAGAAAAACTACTGGTAGCTGTTCATGCATTGTTGTTACATAGTTGTAACTTTTACTTAAGTTTTGTAAAAATTTCATTGCTTAAAATGTTTTGACTCACTTAATGCTACAATATTCCAAAAAGGGATTACTTCATTATTCCAAAAAAGCTGGTTGTCTGAAGCTGCAGTAAAGCCAGGAAAAAGTGAAGTAGATGCTAAAGAAATCCACTCATGGTATTGGATAAGGCAAAAAAACTAAACAACCAAGTCAGCTTACAAAATTACTCAGGTTAATGAAACTGACAAGAAAAAACTAACCTATTGATTTTACTAAGAGGTAAGTACATTTCTTGACCAAAAAATATAAAAAAATCTAATCTTCTCTGCAGCTTCTTGGAATTTAATTAAGTGACCAACAACTCATTTTTTGACCTGTACAAAAACAGATAACTGGACAATTTGACCGGATTAGCTAAATCCATATTTCTTTTTTATTTAACTGTAGACTGGGACAGTGCTTTGCCCCATCACCAAATGTTTCTCTTTCTTATGAATTTGCATGTTCTCCTGTTGCATGTGTGGGTCTTGAACACTCTCTCTCAAAGGTTTTGGTGGTGTTCCATTATGGAATCAAAGATGTTTTAGAGTCATGCAGTTTAGTGATCATCTATTTGGATGATTTTCACTATATTATGTTGATAGATGTGCAGTTTGAAGCACTTTAAAGCAGAACATTAGTCCTAAATCTTATTACCTACTTACTCACCCACCGACAGACCTACATACATATATACTGTCAATATTTTAACTTACTTGTCTGTCGGTAGATTATTGTTGTTGTTTTTCTTTCTTCTTAGACTTAATTGCTCCTCAAAAACTGGCATCCATAAGAAAATATTTCATAATTAGTTAAGTGAAGGCTAAATCTATTGTGACATTAATTACTGTAAACACTGCTATTACAACAGACAAGTGCTGATGAAACCATCTTAGACTTTCAGAATAATCCATTGTTTTTACGATGTGTGTTTTTATGGTCATACAAATCCTCATAATCCTGTGCAGCTTCCATCAGCAATCAGTGTTCTTTCTGACAGAATTTAACAAAGAACGCAGTTTCACAATAGTTCTGCTTTTCTGATCATATAAAGGAGAAGGTCAGCATTCAGAGAAGCATCACAACGTTCCTGATCTTCTGCTGAAGAAGCAAAGACGCAACTGTAATCGCATTTCCATGGTTTCAGTATTTTTTGTGATGCTGCAGTTTTTTAAATATTATTTAACTGAACCTATTTGAGCTGTTGATAACATTTTGAAATTTATTCCCAGGAGTGAAACCATGCTGAAGTTGATGCTTGTGCTTGGATGTCTCCTGAGCCTCACTCTGGCTCAACCTGTAAGTGGGATTGTTTCAAATTGTCACATGTTTGGACGGCATGCTTGGCTGTGCAGACCAGGACTGACCTTATAAACTTTCAAACTTGAATTTTCCACAGGTGGAGCATCAGAGAGTTGCTCGTTCAAGCTCAAACTCAAATGAGGTAAGATTTCTGATCTGTTAGATTAGTCCAAAACAGCAATTCTTGCTATAACAAAGTCATGAAAGAGTCATCTGTTTTATCTTTGACTTGACTTTTTCTGATTGCTTTAAGGCCACGACTTCAACAGCCATTTCAACCACCACTCTGAACCAAATCATTGCCCTCCTCCTACAGCGGCTCCTTACTGGATGATAAAGTCTGGGAAGAAATCATTCATCAACAAGTGATTTGGAAAAAACTTCAAAATGCTTTTGACTTGTTGTTGTCTTGACTTAGTGAAACAGACTTCATGTCTTTATTGTTCTGAATAAACACAGCAAATGAAAATGAAAGCAACTGTTTTTTTTTCTTTTAAAATCAACAAATTTTCACTTCTTTGAACAGTTTTTCTTTTTTTTTTAACTTTAAATGTCATTCATATAGTACATAAATATTAAGGCATTTACAAAGACAAAACAATAGACTATAATGATACAAAAAATCCCTAAATATCTTCCTTCTTTGCAGAGTTTCCAATTACATCGTTTGAGTTAACAAAGTGGGAGAATATGCAATTATTGAATTTATCTGCTGCCTTTGCTTTAGTAGACCATAAGATTGAACTCAAGGTTTTATAGCTCAAGCCTTAGTAAAATGCACTCGAACAGGGCTTGAGCTGTACTGGTGCAGTAGGTTGTTGGGTTGTTAGGCCCGTGAAGGGTCATGGAGAGGAGAAGCAGCGCAGCTGTGTCTTGCAGTTCCCTTGAAGCTTATATGGCCACCACAAGGGTAGTTGTGAAAATGGAACGTATGATTGTCATCTAAGAGTATTTTTAATGGTATTGTAAGTTGCAAACACTTTTAATGTATGTGTTTTGCTGTTAAACAATGCCCTTACACCACACTCTGGTCATTAGTAATGTGTGAGAACTGGTTCCTTACTGACTATGTGCAATTGCAGCATGCTTGAGGTGTGCAGGTGATTTGTATGCGCTCATGGGATACGCCTATGATTCCCACATAAACTACACTCTGATTATGTAAAACTTCTAAGGAGCCCCACTTATTAAATGACCAATACTGACAGGCCCCCTTAACACTCTGCAGAACTTGGGGGGGTTAAAATAATTAAAAATACATATGACACACCAAAGTCTCTTATGTGTTTCATAAGTTTGTTTATGTTGTTCATGTTTTTATTACAAACTGTTGCTAGCAGCATGCCCAGAGGAAAAAACTAACAAAAAGCGTGCATGGTTATTTTCACTCTAAGGGTTCAGCAAGTGCAACCTTGCAATTTGTGTGGGACAACAGTGTACCCCTATTCACTGTATTCCATCAGCAATCAGTGTTCTTTCTAACACAGACCTTAAGAAATGTAATTTCACAACAATGGTTCTGCTTTTCTTATCGTATAAAGAGTAGGTCAGCATTCAGAGAAGCATCACAGCGTTCAAGATCTTCTACTGAAGAAGCAAAGAAAGACATAGTTGTAATCATGTTTCCCTGGTTTTCATGTTTTATGTGATGCTGCAGCGACGTTTTTTATTTAATTTCATTTAGCTGAACATATTTGATCCGTTGATAAACTTTTGATAATTCTTTCCAGGAGTGAAATCATGCTAAAGTTAGCCCTTGTACTTGGGTGACTCCTGAGCCTCACTCTGGCTCAACCTGTAAGTCTGACTGTTCCATGTCAGTGAGCACATTCCTTGTATTCAATTGTTTTATTTGTACAGAAGAAAGTAATTCAGCGTCTAAAAAGTGTTTTTTTCACAGATGGGGCATCAGCGATTTGCTCGCTCCAGTTCCAACTCCAACACCAATGAGGAGAGTGTTTTCTCGGTTTTCTCTCTTTTAGCTTCAGGAAAATTGAAAAGGTTTTTTTTTGCTTTTGTTTTTTTTTTTTTAAAGGCTTTTTTGTTCTCTTCAAGGCAACAACCACAACAACAACCACAACTACTGTAGCGGGTGCAACAACCGCATCCGCTGTGAACCAGCAGATTCTCGCTTTACTCCAACTACTTCTTAGACTTAGAGGATAAGAAAACCAGAAATTGAGGCACAACTTAAGGAATGTACTCTGGGATATTATGAAAACAATGAGCATTTCATTGGCATAAATTAAAAGAAATAAACAGCAAAAATGAAAAAAATGGTCTCTTTCAATTATTTTATTGTCTTTTTAAAAATTGTAAATATTTGTCTTTCCCCACTTTAATGGAATGTGTGGCTGCATAAGAACTAAAAACAGATACGAATGTACTTCAAAGTATGTACTAGTTTTACACAAAAAACTAATAGCAATTCACACCACAAAAATTAAGAGTCATAAAATACATTACTCTTCATATAAACACATTTTTAGATTGTTAAAAATTGTACACAATATTTCATCCTGAAAAAAAAAAAAGTTTGGCAAAAATTTTGAACAAATGCAACTTTAGGGTATGTACAGACTATCAAAGGCATAAGGCTGAACATAAAAGAATGGAAGTTTGGGAAGAAAAAAACTGTTTTTTTTATTTATTCATCAGACAAAACTGTACAGATTTTAAGATACATTATCAGTTTTTGGTTTCCTTTGTTAAAGTGAGAGGATTCTTGGCTTAAAAAAAAATAATCCTACCGGGTATTTTTCACTGGAAGCAAATTTCAGGGGAAGGCAATACAGCAATGGGCATTTAAAAAATGAATAACTACTGCCTCTAGTGGAATGATGATGAACTACAGGGCACACAAACATGGATCTAGTTTTGCACCATGGTTACTTACAATAAGTTTTTGAAGAAAGGTTCTGATCATGCTTATGAGAAAGGGGTCTCAGAAATGCATGTATCAGATATGAATCAAATGGATAAAGGAGTAAGAAAAAACACTTCGCTTTTATATATATGGCCAAAAAGCCAAAGTTGCTTTTAACTATTCACATTACAACTTTAATTTCTTTACTAGTCAAGTAAATCTCTTCAAAATAAAATCCACCCAACATGAAAAAAGTCAAACATGGCTTTTGTATCATTATAGATATATGCATAGATAGCTGGAGAGTAGATTAAACCTATAACCATCATTTTCCTCTGAGATGTTAAAAATCTAAACATAAATGACAAAACGTGATACACTAAAATAAAAAAACAAATTCAAACCCAAAAGACGTCACATTAAAATTACATTTTGACAATAAACGGGAGGGAGTGGGACAGGAGTGGGAGTCAGATTACCTGGAGCAAGACGGGACAGCATTGTTTTCAAATTTTGGTCTGGGAGCTGTACTGGACGGGATAAACTCTCTGTGGGTTGTCTGCCACCCAGTGGTGTGATGTTACATTCTTGTAAAAGGTTTGGGTCTTTGAAGTTCAGTCAGATTCAGCAAATTCTACCAGTTTTTAAATGGAAGTTGCATCTGTCAAATTTATGCAGAAAGACTGTGCCATATTTTAGTCACATATTTACCACTTTTAGAAGCTTTCCCTTGCTATGACTACATTTGTTTTTCAGCATAAATGTAGATTACGTGGTTCTTCCCTTGCATCTAATAGATAAACCTGACAAATGTGGGCTGCAACAAATGTTTCCATCCTTTCTGCGAGGATCAAATGCATTCTGGAGGACAGTTTTCAGAAAAGCCCAACGTTCTTGAAGCGTGAACCATTACTGTAAAGTCAGAAAGACATTCAGATCGCCGTAACATCTACAGAATTGATTACGTTTCCAAGAAAATGCAAATAAATTGGACGAAACTGCAAACACAAGTCGCATCCAGGCAACAAAACAAAGCTTGTCCTGCTGTTTCACAACTGAGCAGACATTAAAGGCGATTTCCCGATAGCCAGTGGGAAATCATTGTGCAAGATTCGCCCTGCAAGGATGTGATTTCATCACCTTTCTGACACAAGTCAAGTATCAAAACATCTTTCACGGCAGACAAAATTACTGGAGGCAGGTTTCCTTGAACAAAAGCTTAACTACCACCTCCGCAGGGTGCAGCATTTGGTCTTTGTTTTTATCATCACATTTCCTGCAGCCTGCAGCTCTTAGAAGAATATGATAAAAAATGTCCGTCCTGCTGTCCTAATGACATCTTTTCATGTGCTCAGAAAGCTCCCAGCATTTTAGGGTTGTTTTTCAATGTTTTTTTTATGTGTTTTGCTGTTGTTTTCCACTTTCTGCAGTCAAGCACAATTTCAATAACAATGAAGTTGGGTAAAAATTCTTTCACTTATTTATCTATAATCATGATCTCCACATGAACATTTCTTGCACTTATGAAACATTTTTGGGTTTATTTATTTATTTTCTTTAGATTTAACTGTTTAGACATTATTCCTGAACTCATACTCAAGTAATTTGGACTTTAAATGTATGACTAAAATAAAAACAGACAAATGACAAACCATTTGTATGCATGCATTTTTACAAGTTCCAAATCAGTCACCACCAAGACAATACAATTCTACGAGTACAAAACCAGCACAGTGGCCTTGTGGTAGAGTGTCTGCCTTGAAAATAGAATGGCCTTTAGCTCAAGTGAAACCACAGACGTTAGAAATGGGGCTGAATGCTTCGCTGCTTGACACTGAGCATTATGGGGTTGATTGAGGGGTTAAACCACCAAATGGTTCCCAAGCGTGGCCGTGTCTGCAGTTTCCCTGGAAATGGATCAAACTTAGAGAATAAATGTCATGCACCTTGGTGCTTGAAAGCTAACTGGCTTTAACAAAACATTCATGGCGTTTTCAGGAGAATACTTCATTCCTGATGCCAAACTTTCACAGTTGTTGGCCTTTAAGGATTTCATGTAGTATATATTTAATGTGAAAACAGTTATCATACATTTATTTCACTAAACAATAGCTTCTTGTAATAAAAGAAACAGATCAAACTGTTGAAGGAATAAAGGGATAATGGAACACAGTAATCACAGTAAACCTCACCTATACTTAATAAAGGTGTATTCTTCTGTCCTTCATCCTCACTCAAACATAATTTTGTCCTCTACAAACAAAATACCGTCCCTGACATCAACCAGTTACTAAATTAATCATCTGGATTCATAAAGAAGGTTTGCAACACAAAGTTCATTAGAGAAGGCTTCATCACTCCCACGCATACACACACTCACACCCAGACACACATGCTAACAACAGAAAATAATTTATTAGAATCGTTTAAAAGTAAACAGTTTATAGCATCTACAAACTGTAAAAAACAAGTAAAGGTTGTGCTCCTGTATCTAATTGATTTAATTATACATCGATTTTCAAACTTTAAGATGAAAACAGTAAGTAAATCCCAAGGACAGCACAGTATGAGCATAGAAACACAAGTCTGTGCACAAGGATGTCTTTTCCCAGCTATCTAGACCTCCTAAGATGAGATCAAGATACACTGAGATATCCTTCTGACAAAAACATACCCACCTAGATGAGGTTTTCCAGTTTCAAGCGTCTAAATAGTTTGAACGGAAAACCCAAATTTTCACAGTGTTACTTAAGCTCCTCCCCTTGTTTTTTTGCAGTAAGTGTTGGAACTCAAAAGTAATTTGTTCATCTGATTGCTTTTGATTTATTTCTTCATTTTGCAATGCGGAGGCAGAAGATTTCATTAATAGTGGAGCTTTACAACAATGTAAAAAGTTTGTCATCCATCCAGCTGCAGTATATAAGCAAAGCTCTGCAGCTGCACCATCATTCTCCTGACCAGCTGTGAAGCAGCCTGCAAGAGTTGTAAAGACCTGATTGTAACTGTTCTTTTCCTGCATCTTCATTTTTATTATTACAACGCTGAATATGGATATGTGCTGATTATTGTGGTTTTAATATAATTTTGTTTCATCAGCAGGTGACTGTTCAGTGATGCTCAAAACAGCCCTTGTGCTTGGATGCCTCCTGAGCATGGCTCTTGCTCACTTTGTAAGTTCAACAGAATTCTGTTTATTTTTTGTGAAGCCTTGTGAACAGAGAGTTATACGGGCTATTTAACTTTATTTTTTTAATAATAGCATGACAGGGGCCATGAAGAACCAGAACGATTTCCTCCCAACCTTCCCTTCCATAATGTGAGACACTTGATTTGCCGTTGTTTTGAACACACTGTGACAAAAGCTGTCTGCATGTGAGCAGAAACGTGTTTCCTGTTGCAGGGTCAAGGGGATTTTCATCAGCCTCCCGGCCGACCTTTTGACAGACAGAACTTGCTCCAGTACCTTCTGTCCATCCTAGAGACGCTACAGTCGACCACTTCGCCCAGTACTGTGACTACTGGTGCTGCATCTACTAGCGCCCCAGATACAACAGCTACAGCAGCTGAAACCACCACCACCTCTGCTGCTACCACCAGCACCTCCACGGATACTATCATCACCACATGAGCCCTGGAAGCGTTCTCTTCAGTGAACGTCAGTTGCATCAGATCTAATTGGCAATAGCTGTGTAACAGCTTTAATGAACATGATGGTGAAACTTTCCTTGTTCTCTGAAAATTCTGCTTAAATAGAAAAATAAAGCAAAACAAAAAACAAATGAACAGTTTGCATGAGTTTGTCTACACAACCACACACAAGTGACAATGTTAATATTGAAGATTTTTTATAAAGTGAAGATTCACATTAAAACATACTAAAAAAGAACGTCAATATTTTGGACATGAAATGATATAAGATGAGTATCAAACTAGAACGAAAAGCAAGAGCTGCTGTAAGGAGGGCTGAATATCCCATTAAGGAATTTGCAGGTGTGTAGTGCCAACTATTGGTGGCTATTGGTTACTGCACCTCACAGAATTAACCTGTTTATCATACTTATCATATTAATTTAGTATTCTTTTACAAAAGATTCTTTTTTATTTTCTGATAAATTAACTTTCTGGTGTCATTCAGTCCTTGAGGATTTTTTTTTATTACATACTTTGGTTTGATTCTCAATTACCACTTAAGTCAATTTGCTCTTCTCTAGATTTCTATGTAAATATTTTACAGTGGCAATGGCATTTTACCCAAAAAAGAATAAAAGGTGAAGAAAATTTCCTTTTGGAGTGAGTGCAAACCAATAACTCAACACTTAAGCAGCTGGAATGATAAATAGAATCTACTAAATAATAGAATAGGTTCTAGAAAACATTACAAATAATAAACAAAGAAATATTTATCAAATCCCACCAAACAGGCAAAAAATACCATTAAATATGTTGATGAATGTTAATATTTAGGAAACTAAAACTAATAAATAGGGCGTGGAAGAACCCCAATGATTTAAAACATTGCAAAGCAACTTGTAGCAGCAAAGATTAGAAACATTTTATTATTGCTTTTTAAGAACTTTTCATTCCTCACAAACTTATGAAGGAATTCAAAAAACAATACAATGTTTTGCATTTTAGGCTTCAACTCAGCTCTGAAGTTTTGCAGGTCCACAAATGCTTATAAATGCGGGAAATAAGAGATATTGTCAAAGTAAAATTGTAATATCATTTGCTGCTAGTTAACTTTTTAACTCTCTAGTCAGTTTCTTTGCTTTTTATAGATATCTGAGAAGTTGAACACATGACTATGAGACTCTAAAAGTTTCACAATTTTTTTTTCTTTTGTGTCCTGCATTTCCATTTTTAGTTTTTTTATTCCAATCATTTCATTTTTCCTTATATAAACTGAAACATATCAAAAGTTCAGTCTACCATAAAATGAGAGATTACACTAGCTATAAAGTGTCTATGATGTTTCACTTCAAGAAAATGTAAGGTTTTCAGGTCGGAATGTGTATGCCGTGTCAGGGTGTGAACTGCAGTTGCTCCTGCTGAGGAAATTAATGTGTTCCTCCATGTGTAAACAAGCTAATTACAGTCTTAGATAGATTTTTAGAAGAAATTGCTTCATGCACGGATGTGTAGCTCCAGGCACGGAGCTGTCAAAAGCCTTCAACAGTTCTATGAAGGGCCCATGAAACCCTTCAGCTTTGTCAATCTTCACTCTAAGGGAACGTTCAGCATCTGTGTGAAAAAATACTACATGTTCTAGACTGAGATATAGATTTCCAAGTGGGCATGCATGATACTGTGCTAAAAGTTGACCTATATGAACATTTTTTTCGCAACTAACAAGATGATTAATAGCATGTAAGTATTTAATGTTACAAAAGCACAGTCTCTACTCGTACTCACCTCTGTTGATTTTGTCGGAAGCTGACCACAAGATTGAGGATGAAGCAACACCAAGGAATGTCGACATACTCAGCCTGTTTAAAAGCTAATTGAGGTGGTGAGAAAAGCATTTGAGATAGAAGTGGGGGTGAATATTTTATTCACCTTTCTGCTCCTCTGCGACTCAGAGGCAGTTTTAAGCTGCAGGAGGTCCGAATAACAACACAAAGTGCAACATGAAGGCGTTCCTTCTCGTGATTTTCCTCCTGGTTAAACCCTGTGAAAGTGTAAGTACAACATTTCTAGCTTTTGACATGCTTTTTGTCTCATTTATGTTTGAATAAAACTTTAAGATTTCAATTGTGTCACTTAATTTTTTTTTAGAGAAGACACAGAAGTGACAGTTCTAGCAGTGAATCCCGAAGTGTAGAGGTAAAGACAGAACCTTCTTTTAAACTGCTCACGATTCTTTCAGATGTCTTTTCCTTCATATGTTCTTTTGTTTTGCCTTGCTGTAGAACACGAGGCCCTTAGTGTTAGAAATATGTAGGATTTTTCCTACTCTATGCAACCCACCTGCTACAACTACAGCTGCAACTACAACAAGAACAACAACGCCAACAACAACTAAAGGAACCACCGGGACCCCACGTGGAGACAGTGGCTAAACTGCTCCCAAACCTAAAGAAGATCCCCACAAGGAGCTGCTTCTGGTGGGGAGTTCCTGTTGAAATGTCATGCACTGTGTTAGTTTTGTGTTTGTCCCACGGTTTGTACCCACCTGAAAGGCTTATACAAAAAAAATCTGAATGTATTCCATCGACTGTTTAAATGTCAGTGGTGTTTTATGATTCTTCCATTTTTAAAATGCCTTTTTTTCTGTTTTACTTCTGTAATGTGCAATAAGGCTGCAGTGAAAAACCTCAGTTGTGACTCTTCTGAAGGTGAAACGAGTCTAATTAAAGCAGTTGAAACGCAGAATCCTGTCGGGAGCGTCTTCTGCAGACACTAATGACAGTGTGCTGATGACACAACACTGTAATATCCACTCAGCGCACTCACATGACCGTGCTGGATCAGAACAGCTTAAGAAAGGGTGGAAGCTGAGTCTGTAACACTGTCTGTGTGAGTGAGAGATTCAGTCTCTTGACCAACATTTTCATTCACCCCTCTGAACTGCTGACTACTCAAAAAAAAGAGAAGAAGAAAACAATTTTACCATAACTAACTTTTCCCAAAGTTACATTTTTGTCAACATTTGAATGTTTACTTTTTAAATAAAGATGAATTCTGAATATTTTTTTAATGTATTTTAAATTACTCTAAATATGCGCTGAACAATGTCATTTTGCATGTATTCTCAACTGCAACCAACACAAATAAACAACTGTATTCAAACAAACCTTCTTGACATAGTTTGATTGCAGATATCGGTGTATTTTTTAAGTAAACAGAAACACGGCAGCAAGGTATGGTAGTGATAAAACAATAAAAAAAAAAAAACTTTAATCATGTTATAGTATTTTATTTAGTTACAATTTTTATTGAGAAAATTGAACGTTAACTTATATTATCTCATATTTAGCTTCATAATTTCTCCTTCATTTACCCATAACATCTAATACCGTTTGCAACGTGAAAGATACAGTCGTTTCCAGAAGTACCTATATTTAAGAGCTTCTTTTTACAACGATTCGATTCATATCTTAACTTGTGTCTGCTGATACAATTCGCAGTTGAGATTGTTTCATTTGGAACGATCCGATTTACTGACCTGAAATCAATCCAGTTTATCTTCAGCCAAAAATTCAACCAGTGTGACTCAGAGATAAGTACTTTGGTACTTAACAGTGCAGGTGAACTTTTCCAGATTCCTTTCATTTCTTGCAAGATAATCAACTGTAAATTAAATATGTGTACAAACAAAGTTTCCTAAAGTTCAGCCCACTGTTCTTTTTCTACATCAAAATAATACAAACTAAGCATTTTTAGAACATAATACCACATTGCATGCTCACATGTTTTAGCAAAACCTAGTGTTTCCACACAGTGGACTGTAACGATGGCATGCTTGTTTTTGCTGCCATCAGAGGTGTTTCATCATGTTTCATCGTTTTTAAATGATTTTATCATGATATAGATTGACAAATTGCCTCAGTCAAATTGATCTGGTGTGAATGTAGGAAAATAAACGGATTTATCGATTTAGTCAATCATTGCATCCTCAGTATTTTAGAATACATTATGAGTTGAATTTAAATTAGGAGTAAAACCATAAACAAAGCAAAATAAAGTTTAATTTGTTCACAAACCCAATGTCCAAAGGCCTTAATGTTCAAACTTGAATTTTCTGATGGTTTTTTTGAAGTGGGTCTGCCCTCTGCTGTTCTATAGCGTACATATCTTCAATCACTGGGTTGAGGAGAGAAAATCCAGGTGTTTTGTAACAATCTTCTGTTTTAGTTCTACTTCTTTTGTTTTTTTCTTGTCTGCTTGGTGTTGTGACAGCAATTGATGTATTTCAGACAATTTGACAGAAACTCTGTCTTTCTACACTTTTTTTTTTGCCTCGTTCACATATCTGGCCTGATGATAATTACAATGGTTAGACGCTAAAGACATTACAGCAGGGTAACAGGAAACCTCGAGTCCTGCACTTTAAAATGTTTATCTATCCACTTTTTTAGACATTACAGCATCATCATTAGAAGAAACAGGCATTTAAGGGAATTTAGTACCATTTCCTTGGTTAACACCTAAGTGCTTCATTTAGAACAGATGTTTTAGGTTAATTTTTTTGCGTTTCTTTCTGCCGTGTGATTGGTTAGCTCCCTCTGCGAGCAATACATAAGTCCATGCTTCCGTCAAAAAAACTTCAGTGAATTTGGCCCCAAGGGATATCAGCTTCAGGTCCTTATTGATTCACTGGAAAAAGCTGAAAGTAATTAGTTCTTTTTAAGCTTAGAAATGATTATTATATTGTTGCTGTTGTGTATCACCGTACTGGTGTCTGCTGTACCGGTAAGTAAACTTTGACTCTATAAAAATGTTTTCCTACAAATACAATTTACTAATACAGAGTGATTTTTCAGGGAATTCTAACTTCTAAAATTCTTCTTTATCTCAGGTTGCCCCAAACGCCCATCCTCACATGCTGCCACAAGGAGGCGCCACTCAAAGAATCCATTCTGTTCAGACCGCAAACCAGAAGCCTCAGGCTCAGACACCAGCTCCTCTTTCTCCCATCCAAGAACAAGCACAATCTGGGATTCCCCAGCAGCCAGATCCCCAGGCCGTCCTCGAGCCCAGCCCCTCATTGCCTCAGCACACCTGGTATCCACAAGGGGGCAGCAACCCAATCAGCCCCCTGCCTCAGAATGTGCACCCATTTCTACCTACCAACCATCTCCCTTTAGGACAGCTGCCTCTGGTAGGGGAACACAACAGCGGGAAAAATCCCAATACAAACATCTGATTATGTTGTTTTTTTTTTTTTTTATGACAGCAGTACAGAGAAGTGTTAAGAAATGTTAATGTTTTGTGTTTGTTTTTGTGTTATCAGATGTTTCCACCTTATGGTTTCTATCCTTTATTCGCTCCACCCTATGGCAATCAGTTGGTAAGGCATTGCTAGTTTTTGTGCCTGCAGCTAGATCACACGCAGACTCGCAGAAATGATAAAACTCTGCATGTTGGAACCATGGTCTGTAGATCAACATAAACAAGAAAGAAAAAATTCCAACCACATAGTAAATTAACAGGTGGTGCCTCTGAGTCTTAAAACATTTTTTACAGCATGCAAAAATGTATATGGGACTCGTATAGTAGAGAAAGCTAAATTTTTGGCTGAATTATGTTGCTAAAGTGCATGCTTTTCTCTTCCATCCCTATTTTATTGAAGGGAACTGCATTGATTTTGAATTGGTAGCAAGATTGGACCACAAAAATGACGATTTGTTTTATCTGTCACAAAGTTCTCTCCTTATGGTTTTCCATCAATGCGCGAGTCGCCTTTACTTCAAGCTCCAACACAGCAGCTACAGAACAGTCCGGCACTGCCTGCAGAAAATGTAGTTGGAGCCGCAGTTCCTGCAGGAGCTGCACCTCAGCAGACGCAGCAACAGGTCATTTTACACAACATAAAGTGCATCAAAAATAATGAAAAGACAAATAATTATGACAGGATAAAAGAGTCTAAATTTCCTCCACAGAACCCCCAGATTGTGTACATGCTGCAGCAACCCATGGTAAATAACATAGTACTTGTGAACATGGATTATACGTTTGGTTCAGGAGAGTTAAAGAATATTAAACTTGACATGCTGATTTTTTTCTAGAACCCTGCACTTGGAGGTCTTAGCTCAGAGGAACTTGAGGTAAGACAGACAAGATGTTTATCTGTCTCACGGCGTGTTCAGGCAACCTGTTAATAAACTCAGTGATCTCTCTGATGATGAAACAACCCGCTCCCTCCCATCCCTCTTAAAGTATGTCTCCATGTCTCTGCTTCAGACGCAGGCTAAATTGAATCAGATGAGCTTGTACAGTGTGCTCACAAACCTGCCTGCTGGACCTGTGCAGGCCGAGAACCAAGCCGCTGGACTCACAAACCCTGAACAGCAAGGTGCTACGCCGCATGTGGGAGGCTCAGCAGCAGCAGCAGCAGCAGCAGGGGTTCACTCATTACAGGGCCCGGCTTGCTCTAGATCACTGCTGAGCTCCAACAGTGTCCCCGCAGGTGTGAAGAGCGCAGTGCCTGAGGCCGACACCGTCCAGACACAGAATCGAGCCAAGAGTCTGCCCACACATCGAAACTTAGTCCGAAGCAAAGCCAACTGATAGAAAATGAGAAAGTGTTCCATGTCATCTGTGTCTCAGGAAAGAAGCCTTCATACCATGTCCAAGTTATGTTCATCTATTATTTTTTTCCCTTTCAATGAGAAGAATGAAATAAAAAAGTAGTGCAAGAAAAACATTTTACTTTGTTTTATTCTAACAAGATGCAGTTTTTCATTTACTTTGCATTTTTCTCAAACCTGGATCATGTTTTGCATTTGAGAGCAGCGTGACATTGTCTAATCCACACCTTTCCAGCGCAAAGCCAGAGATCCAAGTGGAGCAGACAACAATTAACAACAGCTTTTGTTAGGAAAAATGTGTTTGCTTATAAACCTTGCAGCATGTAGTCACTAATGAGTCTTCAGGGACTGTCTGTCACTTTAGCAGCTAATTGCCTCATCTGTGTTTAGCAGCCAGCTGCTTTTGTGGGTTGTTGTCTCAACAGGCCATCAGGTGACACAAAACCCAACACATGTAACATTTCTGCAGAAAAAGGGCCTTTTTTGCAAATAAAAAATCCTCAGATCTCACTTGACTGATGTAATCTTGAAGACATTTTCTTTTTAGAGATTTTTCTGACATTTTACTGTAATATCACAACCAATCAATGTGCAATGTCGCAACATTTGAGTAACAAACAAAAGAAATGAGGCAGAAAACAAAACAAATTTAAAAACGAAGGGCAGAGAGTTCATCATTGAAAAAAATTGAGTTATTTAAAAGGAACCACAACTGCTGCAAACAGATGCATTATCAATTACCTCATCAAACACTGGGTTTTCCGATAGTCATCAGTGGTATTTTTTTGGCAAGTTCAATGTCTCTGTCTGTGTGCAGAGGTTTCAATCATTCTTCTGAGTTTGGATGTCTGTGCCGGCTCCTTAGCTGTTCTATCTCGTTCTGGTTTAAGGAATTACATCACGGCATAGCTGAATGCGTTCCTTGTAATCACAGAGGGTTGAGTTCAGTGGATTGTCTTTAACTACATAAGTTTTAATGCAAATTTAGCCAAGAATTACCCATTCTTAAAACTTATTCCACCATAATTTCCTCACAATTAATGAATTTGCAACAAAAACAAACCTGTATTAAATGGTAATTAGTTTTGGTATGATAGCGTTGATGAATATTTTCCTCCATGTTGGAAAAAAAATGGTTCTCTGTTGTTTGTTTTTTACATTAAAACTCCTAAAAGGTTGGGCTCTCTGGCACTGTGAGTTCAAGACAAAATTATTTTGCAACAATACAATATATATTTGATTTGATTCAATTTGATTTGTTTCTGATATTTGCTTTCTATTTTTTGATATACCCTTTTTCCTCATTTCAGAATAACATTTTGTACTTTAGCCATCGGTTTCAGGAGCAAAACTCTCTTGGAGTTCATGATAAACTATTGATCCATATTAATGTGGTACATCTATTCTAAATCACATAATTTTAATTTCATAGATGTGACATCTTAAGATACACAAAGAAATTAACATAAATACTTATAATTGTAAATATGATGAAAATAAAAAAAAATGTATATATTTTTACCATTTGCTGGTAATAAATCTACCAGTCTGCTGATAACAGTTATTTTATCACAGAACCTACAAAATTATTGATCTGTGGGAGGAAGCAGAAGAAAATCCATATCTTTAAGAACATGCAAACTTCATAAAAGAGAAGTCCAAGCTGGATTATACACAATGCCACCATGAAACAATTTTATTGGGTTAAGGAATGGAAAACAAGCTGGAAAAAGCTCTAACAAATTGGGGATTTGTGTTGAACTCTTGTCTGATGAGCAAACTTTTGTAAAACTGACATTGTCCCAGATAACAACAAAATCTTCTCTGTCATTTTCTTGTTGAATGTCCTTATGAATGATGGTGATTACAGTTTTTCTCGGTTATTAAGACAGGCAGCAGATTTACGCTGGTGTAAGGTAACCATTCATATACCTTTCTCCACCACAAGGAGAAAAATTCCTCAGTAAAGTTTAGGAAAGGGGAGTAAGATGGAAGCCAAAGATTGATAAAACCTTGGTTCACATTGCACCACTCTCTAACCTGTAGGGATCTCTGAAAACTCAACATGAATGGGATGCACATCCTGCTGTCCTAACAGAGCATCTCGCATGTGACTGAGGAAAATGAGGAGCTGGTGAGTGTTGCAAGGCAGCCCATAATGTGACATTGCTACCACGCTGCCCAGAAACACCAACTTTGGCCCAACAGCCAATCACATTACAGCCTCTCCTTCTCCTTTTGGTGAGATTAAACCAAAAGGAGAATGACACTTAGTGTTTTACCAATTGGGAAAAACTTTAATAAAAACAACCAAAAAAACAAATTATTCATAAAAAATATATATATTTTCTGTTCTATTTTAATAGTTCCTTTCATATCCAGGCATTTCTATAGTAGATTGTGCATGCAATTGATGATTTATTGATGTTAAAAAAGACTTCCAGCACTTTTTAGGGTTAAAAGAGTTTTGCACATATTGCCTGAGTATCCTGGAGTCATTAATGTGGTTCAAGCCCAAAAAAAAAATGGTTTATGGGTTTTTCTCACGGAGACAGTGCTGGCAGCTACCGATCATAAAGTTTCAAACTTTGGCTTAACATCAAAAACTGTCAAAAGTTTGCACGTGCTTTGTTTTATCAGCAAATAAATAGGAGCAGGTCTTTCAGTGCAAAGCACATCCATCACATTTTATCTGCACGCTCTGCTGGAAGAAGGTAATGTAGACCCAAAAAAATTAAAAGAATAATGTAAAAAGACCATTACTAATTGTCAAAATTCTCTCAAACAGCTCACTTCAAAAATGAAATTGATCCTGGTTGTGTCCTGCATCATTGGGGTGGCTTTCTGCGCCCCTGTAAGTAAATACATAAAAAAATGTTCATGTTTATTTTTGATAAGTTACTTTTTGACGTATACAGTATATATAGAGTATATTTAAACTTTCTTTTTTCAGGATTTCACATAGCTTTGACAGTGTGCTCCTCTTTTGAAAGATTCACATTTTTTAATGAATATTTTTGAACAATTTTTCCCGACGGTTACTTTTTTGGGTCATTTTATCTTCTAGAAACCACAGGGATACAAGGAGTTTGACATCTACCATGCTCCGGCTGAGGTGCAGTATTGTATTATAAAGTAAAAAAAAAAAAGAAATACAAATTCTTTTAACTGGGTTCATATTTTTTTATAGGCAGCACAGGCCATCCCTGCTGGAGCCCCAGCTGGAACTCTCGAAGTTGTAAGAAAAAAAAAATGAAATCCAGCTTTAATATAACTTTTACTCTTTAATGTTGTTGACCTGGACGACTGAGAATCTCCACAGACTTATTCATGTTTGCGTCCTTTCAGCTGCTCCCGGTGAACAGTCTGAGACAGCCAATTGGAGGCGCTGTGAGTATTAGGATTTAAAAAAGATCAATTTTGGACGTATCAGAGCCTGAAGTGGGACAAACCATGACATTGAGCATGTGCGTACCGAGTGCTTTTACATATGTGAATGTAAAAATGTGCTTTCCATTAAAAGGTCAGTGGCTTTATCAAGCAGGAGATTCCACGGGGAAATGGTGAAGATGACGAGGTGGTAAGTGTCTGCTGATTTTATTTTGAAAGCAGGAAAATGTTTTGAAGTACCTTTTGATATGATGATCTGAAATTCTCGTTTTAGTACTATCCCTTTGGCTTTAACGTGCCAGCTCCTGCTGCACCAGCTCCTGCAGACCCCGTTGTCCCTGCTGCTGCTGCTGTCGTCCCCGCTGCTCCCGCTGCTCCTGCTGTTCCTGCTGCTCCTGCCGTCCCGGCTGCTCCTGCTGTTCCTGCTGCTCCTGCCGTCCCGGCTGCTCCTGCTGCACCTATTCTGGTCATCGCTGCTGCCCCAGTAAAAATTAAATTAAACATTAACATTCTGGCCACATTTTGTTTTAAAAAAATCAATAAAATGGCTGCAAGAAGAAACAAAATTGCAACAATGATGAGGTCATCAAGTTCAACAAAGTCATTAAATGAGCTGTTCTGCAGCTAAATGCTGACTCACCAATCAGATCACATGCAGCACGTTGGCATTACTCCTGTCTGACTCACCAGAGACCTGTCATTTCAGGCTCCTGTTCCCAAAGGAGATGATGATGATGAGGAAGACGACTGAGAAAATCAGCATTTTATCTTGCTGCCACATGAGCCAACAGGTAAAACACCTGAAAAGGATGTTTGCACAGTCCATCACAAAACGTTCCATCTTAGTGTGAATTTTTGACAAAATAATGTGCTCAGACATTCAGTGATCAAGTATTAATTATGATTATTTAATTTTTCTTTATTTAAGGTCACTGGAGGGGTAAGGCTTGCCCCCCTTCCAATACCCCCATCTCCAGCCAGCACTTGTAAAGGAAATGCATTGTGAACATGGGGCTAGTTTAGTAACTCATTACAAGTAAAACGCTAAAATTAAAAATGTGACTTTTTTTTTTTAATCTTTGCATGTGTTTTTATTTCTACCTACTGTCATGTTTGCCAACTTTCTAATAAATAAAATCGTTGCATTCACAAATTTATTTCTGGTTCTTCATTATCTGATAAACATTGCTGTTTGATAAGAACTGAACTCAACAATGAAACTTTGCATTGTGGTTTCGATAAAATGTAAATAAAACTCAGTAAAATAAAGGCTTAATAACGGCAACACATCCCTCTTACAGAAAGCAGATTCCTGACATATTTTTTTAGTATTTCTGTGATATATCATCCCAGGCATCCATCCCGGGCTGTCTTTCAGCTTTCTTGGAAGACACATTCTGCCTTGAACCCTCTTGTTCTGAATGACAATTTTAACAAAATTATAACTTCACTGACATATTTCTGTTGCTTTTTTGAAGAAACATTCAATCAGCAACAGATCATAAGAAACATAAATGAAGTATCAGAAATGGAGATCTTTTGCACAGGTGGCCTCTTGATTCTGATATATCTGTTTATACAAAAAGAGTAAAGGTGCTCTGCTCCAGACAGTATAATTAACCTGAGTACATTACTCAGAGAGTGGATTTGACCACTGGTCATTTACTAAAGCTGAAGACTAGACATGTTCTCTGTACCCCCTAATTGAGTGAATTCCCTCCCTATTCCTCTCCTGGGATTGGCCCATCAAACAGAGCAGGCACTCTATAAAAGCAAAAGGGACTGTTTGCATGATACAATACGATCAGATAGTCTAATCTCATTGTTTTGACGGTTCATTTTCGTATGCTGTTTTGCTTCTAAGGGTGAGTTTATGAATGTTTGCGTATGAAAACAAACATTCAGTGAGAGTTATGTCAGTTTCTAACTATGAGGGTTCATATTTGTAGGGCAGAAATGAAACTCGCCATCCTGTGCCTGTGCTTAGTGAGCACAGCGTGTGCTGTACCAGTAAGTCCAAGACAAACATCAACTTGATTTTCCCCAGTATATATATATATATATATATATATATATATATATATATATATATATATATATATATATATATTCATATGTATGTATAAACCCAGCAGCATTTGTTTTTATCTTTAGTTTCAGTACCTGCCACACTTCCCAGGCTCCAGACAGCAGCAGCCACCTGTACAGGTAATGCAGTTTTTGCTAAAGCTTTTGCTCTACTTCATTAAGTTCTAATTTGTACAAAAAAAAAAAAAAAATATATATATATATATATATATATATATATATATCAGAATTTCTTTTTTTTAAGACAAATGATCTGTTTTTGACATTTATTTAGGGGAACAATCCCTTTTCATCTGGTTTCCCACAACCTGGACTTCCAGGAGCTTATAGTGTGGAACTGGTATGTTACAGTCCTTCAGAGCACCTTGAGATATTTGTAAAGTAAAATAAAATAGAATAGAACTCACAAAGAGAATTAAGCTTTACTAAAGGTACCGGTGTATATTTTTGTGTGTAAGATTTACCCTCACAGATTTCCAGGTGGTACCACTGGTGGAGTTAACCCAACACAGGTAAGAAAGAAATATTTCTGTAAAGTCTGAATTATAAAATAATAATCAGTGATAGTTTGAAGTACTTTTGGTTTTAATCAATCGTCTTTCCTACAGCCCTTTAGCTCTTACGGTTTCATCAAATACTCCATTCCTCAGCCACCAGGCAGACAGAGTTTAGAGATTGTAAGTGTTTGTGTCCTGAATGTACTTTTAAGCTTGTCACAATAAAATCCATTAATAACAATGTTCTTGTGTTTTTCTATCTGCAGTTCTACCCCTATGACTTTAGTCAGCAAAGGGTAAATAAAACATATAACATGTATACTTATGTGTAATTTTATGCAAAAATGCTTTTTTACTATATTTGTAATGACATGGTTAATTGTGGGTTTTTTTTCTGGTTTCAGATAGTTCAGCACCTTCCTCCCATGTCAAACCAACCTATAATGCCAGATGTGAGATTGTTTTATTTTGAAATCCAAACTCATTTTTACCTTTACTCTTCTAAAGAGCCCTTTTATTTACACAAGTTTTTGCATATTTCAGGTTTTTCCACTTGAATACCCTCCTCAAAACATTCCTCAGCAACCCATAAATGTAGGAACTGAAAAATTCGCTTGAAAAATTTTTTTCCTGTAGCCTCTTACTCCAATTTTCCGTCTTCTCCTTACAGAAGCCAATCTCTGATGCCAAAGCTGTCCCATCCAAGGAGCCACTGCAGCCACTCCTGCAGAACCAGCCCACACAAGCAAGCCAGGTAGCCTATAACCTCCAAACAACCTTGAAGACAGTTCTGTAAAAAAGGACATGTAAAGAATGTGTGTCTTTGCAGGTGCCTCCAAAGGTGTAAAAGGAGTCCTACAGTCATCATTTGCAGTGAACCTGAAAGTGCTTGATGAAAACAGAATTAATGGGTTAAATGAAAATAAGATATTAGCAGATTCAGATTTGACTGCATTACATTCTTAGAATGATTCATGTTAAAAAAAAAACAACTGTTTGATTTCTTTTCCCTCTGATTCTTAACAGTTTACTGTTGTAGATCTGCAGACTGAGATTTTGTTTCTTTTTTTTACAGAGTTTTCACAGTAACTGCGTCTTAGTTCATGTTGTCTCCTGTCCTACTGTGTCATTTTCTTTAATAAACACACACTTTGAAGCATTTCTCTTATGCTTACTGTTTATTCTGAAATACTTTGGAAGTTGGTTGCATTTTTAAGTGAATGAGTGAAATTAACTCAAGACTGATTTCTCAATCAAAGATGTCAAAGTTTGGTTGTTATGTCTAGTCAGCTGATCAACACAGGGAAAAAAAAACATTAAATGGAAAAATAGTAATCCTCGCTGCAGAAAGATTGCTTTATACCAATACATGTATCCAATACATATAAAAGTGACTGAATAAAAAAACAAAAAAAACAAAAACAAAGGACAAAAATCACAAAATGGGGTGAATTGTTATAAAAGCTTATTTAAAAATTCAACTCAATCAAATCAATGTTTTTATTTTTTGGGTAGACATTTCCTTTGCCGGTGGAACTCAGGGCAGACAAACAATCGTCAGTAAAACAATGAAAACAACAAGTATGCAAAAAAATAAAAACTAATAAAAACAAAAAAAAAAAAAAAAGTGGTTAAACAGTCGAACTGGCCAAATATATTACTGTGAAAAATAATGCTAAAACCTGAAGACCACTGACACTCTTCTGCCCCCTGGTGTTCTTTTTTTTACTATACAAAAACAAAGAAAACAAATAGTAATGGAAAGTAACCTATTTTGTGTCACATTGTGGAGAGGAAACACATTAATTTTCCTTTTTACATTTATTTTTGGTAACACTTCATAATAACTGCCCGTTATAGCTAGTTAACAAGTCAATATTAAACTGTTAGTTGTTGAGTTAGAAATTACTTGTTAATTAACAGTTTACAGTTTAAGGATTTCTAAATATACATTATAGATATGACAGCAGATAAAAAACATGTTTTAGTTAACGAGTTATAAATGACCTGTTACCTAAATATTAATGATTTCTAACTGCAGCTTATTAATTAGAAATATTTCATGAAGTAGCTGTTACTAAATTACTTACTAATCACTTGTTAAGAATCTGATAATATTTTATACTTGTTACTGGGACGTGTTTGTTTTCTTTTTTTTTAGTTGTAGCTATTCCTTTATTGACTAACTGAAGGGAAATGGGTAACATTTTCAACTAACCCTAATTCTAACTCTAACTCTACATTTATAACAAATTGTTAATTGTTAATGTGCAAGTCATTTGTAACTCAACAACTAAAAGTTTAATGATGATTTGTTCAGGTAGTTATGATAAAGTTCAAACTTATTTTTTTGTCTCAATCCTTTTAGATCTTGATTTTGCTTTTTGACACTTTTATTCTTGTTAAGGTATGTGTCATCAAGCAAAAAGTGTTCATTAACAATTTGTACAATGAATGTGTTAAATGCAGTACTGATTGTCCCCATTTTTGAACTCTTTTATAGAAAAAGTAATCTTAATTTTTGAAAATATTTGCATTTTGTGCAAATTCAGAGAAATATAAAAGCAAATGATACACAATGAAATGAGACATAAGAGAACTGTCTTTTCCACACTCAGCTCTTCTAACTGACAAGTCTGAAATTATCCTCATGCCAGGATTTACTATATATACATTACAGAAGCTGTATGTTATTCAGTTTACATACCACTGCTTAAAGACATTACACTAAATATAATTATTTAAGTGGTTGAGCAAATTTCCCCGCAGTAAAATGTAACTTTTGTAGAAAAGACATCAAGGGAAAGTTTCTCACAGCCCTGAAGTTAAAAGTCCTGTCCCAGCATGATTTCAATTTTTACCCCTGCAAAGTAACATGCCATCCTCTCACGCTAACACTTTTTATCAGGGATTCTTTGTTATAATTCCAATCAACAGCTGATAACATTTTGTTGAAAGCTGCACTAATCAAAGAGACTTTCTGCACTGGCTTTAGGCTTTGCTATTTTGTGGTCTACTGAGATGAAGACAAAAGCACATTTATCTAAAAAGAGACCCAAGACTGATAGATGGTTTGATGGCTAATACAAAGGAAACAGCAAGCCTTTTCATCAGTCTTTTTTTACAACTTAAAAGTTCTCGATTCATAAACTTATGAAGGAGAGAGCTCAGTCAAAAAAAAAAGCTGCTATAATGTCTGGTAATCTTGCAGGGAACCTATTGGCCTTTATGAAATAAAGTCGCAAAAACGAATAAAGAAAAACAATATTATCAAAGTAAATGTAAGCAATGTAGCAAAAATATTAAACCTCTATGGAGAACAATAAATGAACTCTTAAGTAGAGGTAAAAGGAACGAAAGGTTGTTTACAGAATTGGAAGGTGCATTTTTAACCAAACCTTCTGAAATTGCAAACTACTTTAATAATTACTATCAAAGTAAAATAAATCCAATTACAGATGAGATGACATCAGTGAGTGGCCAACTATTAGAAACAATAATAAAAAAACAAATAATGAATAATAAAGATTGTCAGTTTGCATTTGAAAGTGTTGGAGAAGAGGAAATTTAGAAGTTGCTTACAAATATTAATTGTGATAAACCTCGTGAAATTGATAATATGGACGGAAGACTTATAAAGATTGCAGCTAAATCTATAGTTAAGCCGTATGTCACATATTCAACTTGTGCATTGATGAATGTGTATATCCAGATTTATGGAATGTTTCAAAAGTTATTCCTTTGTTGAAAAATGCAAGGGAGCCTCTGACAGGGAAAAACAGTTGACCAGTAAGTATTGAGCAGTTTTGAGTAAATTGATGAAGGGAGTGGTGTTTAAGCAGATTCAAAATTATTTTTATGTAAATAGTATTCATTCTGATGCTCAACATGCTTATAAGGAGGGCTTCTCCACTAGTACAGCACTGACAGCTCTAACCGTGGACTGGTTTAGACACACTGATAGGGAATGTTGGTAGAAGCTGAGTTTTTGGATTTGACTGCAGCATTTGATATTGATGATAAACTTTTGTTGAAGAAATTATCAAATTATGGTTTTAAAACTTAGCTTGGCTAACAGAATGGCTCCAATACCGACGTTGTTACCCTTAGCTGTGGAATTCCACAAGGGAGATGTCTTGGCCCTTTGCTCTATAATATTTTTGCAATATATAATTATTATGCATTAAGTAAAGCACGTGTGACTGTTTACGCAGTTGACACAACTATATCAGTTTCTTCTGTTAGCTTAAATCAGGTCAATGACATGCTACAACAGGAGTTAATGTCTATTTCTGGGTGTGTTGTGGAGAACAAGTTAAAGATAAATGTTTTGAAAACCAAATGTTCTAAATACTAAATTCGACATCTTTTTACAGAACAAGACAGACAGAGAAGTACACACAAACAGTTCAAGGTTGAAAGCGGATACAGCCCACAACAGGCGGCCCTTACTTAACATGGGTGTAGAAGAAAAAAAAATACACAACAAAAACGAATGATGACTGAACTAATGTGATTGACTTCATCTGGAACTGGACAATCAGTCATTTTCTATGGGTGACATTACACTCCTTTGGTCCAGTTCTCATATACAGTCAATGGAATGGGAACAAATGCATATAGCTTTGGTCTAAAAAAAAGAGTTTACAATGTTTGAGTTTTTAAAGCAAATATTAATACTCATGTGAAGGTATTTATTATTACAACTTGCTTTTAAAGGAGCACAATCAAGCCTTTTTAAAGAAATCAACATTTTCATAGCAGTTTTCTCAGGTTCACTCATGCCTTGTAAGAAAAAACAAAACCTCACTCACAAAAGGTTTTTGTAAAGATGTAACCAGATTTTTGTAATATTAAGACAGTAGTTTCTCAGTGACCTCCAGAAGTGATCTACAGCACAGACTAGCTGAATCTGGTGACTTCAGTGGACCTGTGAGTTGTGTATTTAACACACAGCTCCTAAAACTTCAGTTCTCAGGTAGGCTCTTTGCAACTCCAAAAGCAAGAGCCACAGAGATGCGTATTTTAAACAACAGTCTCCTCACTTTGCTACTTTGCCAAACAAAAAAAAAAAAAACTGACAGGTTAACTTGTCAAAAGTGAGGCATTCCTCCTGGAAAAGACAATAATCAACTGAAAATAAAACCAAAACTAATCTTATTTGGAGGTGTCACAGCAGCAGTAAAACTTGAAGAGCTAATGAAGAGATTGTTATCTTGGAGGGAAAACTCATTATCTCAGCAGATCTGAGGCCAGACTTGGACACAGTTTTGTAGATTACAGAGTTAGCGCCTCATTTTCTGATCTGAAAAAGCAAACAAAGAAAAGGCTTTTTAGAGACCTGCATTGTTCAAAATTACTATGCTGTGCAACCAAAGCACCCAAAGCAAACATATAGACACCCCATACTTTCCATTAAAAATGTATATGTGCTTGAACCACTTACATTGTGTCTGTAAATTATGGTTAAATGTAGAGCACAGAGGTATGTCTTTCAAGACAGCGAGCCTTAAAAATCTATGCCAGGAAAACACAGTAAATCATGTGATGTTCATAATTGATTTAACGGTTAGCAAAATTACTTCAGGAAAAAATGCCAGTTATCTTTTAAAATGATGTGTAGCTTAATGAAAATGTTGCCACCAAAATCTGTGTATTTGCTGCGTGTGTGTGTGTGTGTGTGTGTGTGTTCGTGTGTGTGTGTTACTGGAACATGAGGATCCACTTGTAATTACAGTTGGGCTGTGGGGCGTAGCGGTTCCAGGTCTGAGGTCAGACTCTTGACAGGGATCAAGTAAATTAGAAGGTCATGAAAAAAATTCCTGAAGCTCAAAAAGTGGTTGAATACTTTTGTTTAACATCATTTGTCACTTTCTTTAACTGTATTTGCATGACTGAAACGTATGGTAAAAATAGCAATTTGGTATTTCAGTGCATTTCTTTACATAATACTTGAAGAAATATGTTGTTGAACTGAAGTGGATGAGAATTATACGTATTAATGTCGCTATCCTCCACATTTTAACAATGCGCTGGAACAATCCCAACTGGAAATCGGATTTTCCAACAGGATCTTACATTTCTTTTCACACCATAATGTGCCTGTAAGATATATTTTGGGCTGCATTCATGGATCTCCCTTTCTTTCAAGTTTTGGTTTAGGGCAATAAAGATGAGCATGTTTGCTAAGCAGACTTGAACACAGCTTGTAATTAAGTGTAACCAGGGCCTCAACCCCACATACCACTTTTTCTTTGGTTTTGACACGTAAGACATTTCTTCAAACACATAGCTGTGCATGTTTTACTGGTTGTGATTGGCTATCACAGGATATTCCAGAATATAAAGGGCATCTTTGGGCGACATGAGGAAGACTTTGCTCCGTATCTGAGAAGAAACTTTGTCTGCAGCAGGAAAAGAGTAAGAAGTATTTTGTTTTGCAGATTGCAATATTAGAGATTTGATATGAACTTTTCAGCCATTTAAAAATGTGCTTATATTTTGGTAATACTTTTACTATGTTTCCTTTTAAATAAAGGTGTAATTTATTCAAGAACAAAAATAATTGTTATACTATTTTCTGCAGGAGCCATCATGAAGTTGTTTGTATTTTTGTGCCTTATCATCTCAGCTTTTGCTGCTCCTGTAAGTCATTCTTCATTTTATCTTTCTTTTTAGAAAATAATGCATTCTTTGTTCAAACATGAATGTTTTTCAGAACTCCTTTATATATATTTATGTGTGTTTCTCTCCTTGATTGCAGGCTCCAGACAGTGACAGCAGCGAGGTAAGGGTGTTTCTTCTTGAACTGTTCTGTGAGAACCTGCTTTTGGGACTTGCCAAATCATGTTTCTGTCATGTCATCGACTGCACAGCACAATAGCTTTCTGCGAGAGGGGGGATAATTGCCTTTATTGTAGCTTACAGCTGCGGATGTCTGGTATTTGCCCAGCAGGTTGCAGCACATGCTAATGCAGCCCTCAGGTTCATGGAGCTGTTTAGGATGTACCAGCAACAGGTAGAGGAGCTAACAGTCTTTTGCTTAACAAAAACAAAGTAACTTTAAGGACCAACTGTGAATATTTATCTTTTCAGGGACTTGCAAACCCCTTTCTTCCAGCAGCTGATGCTCCTGTGAGTTTTGAGTTAAATTCTGTTTGACTTTCATTTGCTAAAAGCAGTTTATTTAGGCTTATTTAGGCGATCACAAAAACAAATTCCACCGTATGATGGGGAGGCGTTGGTATAATCTTCAAGATTTCATGCCACCACTTCATTAAAAAAAAAAAAAAACATCCTTGGAGTTTGGTCGTGAATGCAGATGGCGGCAGTCAGGTGGTAATCGAGCATGTAGAATGGCCTGCTTCTTATGTACCCTACCGGTACATGACGGCTGGCAGTCAGTGGAACTTGATATGGACGGACGCCGTTCGGAGACATTTACACATCCTCCATTCAGAGCTGCTGGTGGCCTGAGATCTTTATTTCGTAATGCTGTCATCCCCGCCTGTCACTGAACCCCTACTGTGTGACCTTGAAATGTGCCCAAGTGCCCAATGAACAATATCAACTTTTAGAGAAAAATCATCCAGTTGCCGAAAGATTTTAACTTTTTCTTAAAACCGCCATGGCCAACGAACAGCATGTAAAAATGTGAGTGTCACCTCCAGATTACAAATCCGCTCTGTGGCCACCTGTCGAATTTGCTGAAAAACTTGCATTTGGGTTGCCAAATGGTGGCATTTTGGAATACGTCATCGTAGTTTTAGTCTGAAGAGGTATTCAGTTAGTGTACCCCCCACACACATCCCCACAACACCCTCACCATCCTCCTGAACAAAAAAAAAACTGCCTGAAATATGTGACAGTAAAAATGTCTTTATTTTAATTCTGAAAACTTAAATTATGACCGCTCATGATTGTTGTTTATAACAAACCAACACCCGAGCGGGACTCAATCCAGCAATCTTAGCAATGAGCAGCAGGAGCTCTAACCACTGTGCCACCATTTGACTGCAACGGAAGACATGGTAGGTGATAATAGAAGCCTCTCCAATGGAGAAAAAAATGGAAAAAAATAGATCGCCAGTCAATTTGTCTTTTTCGACCAAAAAACGAGCGTATTCTTTGACCGAAATGCAGCAGGGGGGGTAAATTTCCAACCATTTGAATGTAAATAAAACAGACAAATCTCTGCTTTGAGCCACTTTTTCCTCCTCTTCCTTCCCTGTTTTTTCCCTCAAAGTTGTCCCTGAGAGCTTGTTTTGCTGCTTTTTCATCCTTAAAGTTTTACAGAAGCACTAACAGAGGCAATACTGCTGCACCCCCTAGCTTAGGCAGTGGCAGCTTGAGGTAAGGAGGGGCGCTGCACCAGGAAATGTTATTTGAGTTATTTTATTTAAGTTTTAAATGATTACTTTTTAAACTATTGAGTGGTGTGTCTAACTGTTATAAAATTATAAAAAAAATTTCATCAACTTAAAAAAAAAAAAAACTTAGCCCAATCATTGTCATCTCCAGCAGATGGCGCCATAGGCAGTCGCCTAGGTCTACTTTGTCCTGAGTGTACTTTCTACACTACATAAACATGGTCTCTAATAGACTTACTATACTTGTACTTCTACTCAAGTAGACTTGATAAAATAAACTACATGTGTACTACTTCATGCTAAGAGTTCATGAACAAAATCTAAAAAAATCAACACATTCATGTGATGTTTGACTTTTGACTGTCCATTATTGCTGTTTTTTAGGCTGGTCCTGCAGCCGTAGCTGTAAGAGCCTTCATTACATTATTTCATTGCAACATCTTAACTGACAACAACACTACATTGAAATTAAATCATCTTTTTCATCCAGATAAATGTGCCAGTCCAGCCAGCTGCTGCCATCCCAGCAGGAGATGCCTCCGATGAGGAGACTGAGGTGAGCTTTTGTTTTACACCAATGCTACCTTTTCCCACCCCTTTGTGCACAAAACATATTTTTTCATCTTGTACCTTCTTTTATTTTGTTTAAGGAGCTGTTTGCTCCAACAAAGTCCTATCAAGTTTAATCACACAAGTAGAAATCGTGACACTCCTGAGTGTAAAACTGAAGTAAATGATGCATGGATAGTTCTGCTCCAGTTTCATCAAGCTTCCTGGAATTAGTCACACACTCCTAACCAGACACAAGAGCACTGCTGTTGTATTAAAAGACCATAAATGGGTCCACCAAGGATCCAGACACATGTGACATTACAGTGGTGAGACAAATTTAAATAGACTGCCAATTATTTCGTAGATATATTTTGCCTCGGTATTGTCTGAAATTACTGGGTGTTGCTGGGGTTCCTGGTACAATAACAATGACCCAAAACAAACTGAAGATCCAAATTTATTCTTGAGGCTTGAGAATTGGTCTTTATTTAATTCTTTGTTCTCATAAAACACATTGCTGGAGATTTTGTGAACGTTAAGGTTTTTTATTTCTTTTATCAAACAAGCCAACTTCAGACAAGCTTGTTTTACATCATGTTTAGTGAGCCCAACTGGAAGAAATATTAAGATTCTGCATCTGATTCTTCCTTGTCTAAACGAAACTTTTTCTTTTTCTTGGAATTTGCAACCAAGGGTGGGAATCCAGGTCCTGGTGTTGGGGTGGCACCCTTAAACTCTGACGAAGAAGAGGAGGTTGAAGAAGTGGAGGCCGCCGAAGTGGAGCCAGCAGTGGTCGAACAGACACCAGCAGAGGCCACGGCGGTGCCTGCAGCAGCGGCTGCTGAGCCCGCCGTGGTGGATGTGGCTGTTGATGCTGCACCAGTCGATGATGTTGTTGTGGATGTGCCTCCTGTTGATGTTGCCGCTGTTGACATCGGCCCCGAGGTGGCTGTTGATGCGGCCAGTCCTGCCGCAGCTGATATCCCCGCTGCTGCTGATTTCCCGGCTGCTGGTGACACTGTGGCCGCAGACGCAGCTGAGAATGAGGTGACAGGAGGCATTGCAGATCCTGCTGCATTGTAGCTGTCCTTCTCTGTTTTTAAATGACTGAAACATTTAAATTTGATGTAAAAGAGAAGCAAAAGAAAAAAAATGAAACAGAGTACATACGTTTTTTTTTTTTTTTTTTTACTTTTGAGCATGAAAGTACTTAGAAATTGTTTGCTTTGCTTTGTGAACTTTTCAAATTGAAATTCAATTTGCCAAAGCTTGGAAACTGTTGTGTCTTCCATTTTCTTGATGCATATTTTAGATGTGTTGTTTTTAGACTACAGCAGAGACTGGAACCTTTTTATAGCAGAAAGTTTGATGGATTTTTATTACAATATGTAGTGTTATGACCTTTTCTTGCTTTAAATGGCTGTAAACAAAATAAAGTGTTGTTTGCTTCTAAAATACAATGCATGTATTCATTTTCTGTAAGTGAGTTGTAAAATTCACACCTTCCAACAGAGAGAGCTATTATCCCTTTCACATTCAGCACTAATGAAAGTGTGACACTACATGACTCTACAAACTAAAGAGGTTTCATGCTCATCTGACCTGAAATCTTTTCAGATGGGGCTGATCTAATAGGATCAGAAGGGGATATGACTGAGAGTGCTGGCTAAGCAGAAGAGGTGTTTGTTCGTGCGCGCAAGTGTGAGTGTGTTTGTCAAAACAAGGACATTTAATCTTACAAACTCCTCAAATGGTCATAAAACGCTGGTTAGACTTGATTAAAACGTGAACACGTTTACTTTTATGCGTTGTGGGTCATGATCATTACATTAAATCTGACTCTTTCCAAAGAGAAAGATGAGCGACTCTGACTCCCTTCTTCTCTGCCAACTCTAATCCACAAATCCTTAGTAGGGTCACTGGGACTCCTTGACACACCTAGATCATGTAGTGCTTAAAGGTGTTGTTTTCCAATCCTAAATGTAATTTTAAATTATTTCTGGTTTAAATCATTATTTAAATGCCCTAATATCAGCCTTACATTTAAAAAAAATATCAATGAAAATGGACTAACCACTGCTTTAAGGACTGGAAAAGGTAAGTCCTTGCACATTTAGCTTTTTTAAATCTGAATTTATCAGAAAGAGTAAATCATTTCAATATGAATTAGTTTAGTAAATGACAACTTTATACATTTAATCTAATAAAACAATCTTTTCTGATTTGTTAAACTTGTTTGTCTAATATTTTAAGATCAATTAACAGATGAATAATTACAAAGATGTGCAGCCATGACATATAAAGTGCATAAATTGAATACAATTCCACGAAAAAAAATGTGGAAATTGTATGATATAAGAAATGTGGATTTGATTTCTATTGTATTGTCTGATTTGTATTGTGCCTCTGAAATGTAACATTACATTTGCATTGAGGCTTTGGTAAAAAATCCTTTTAAAGGACCCCCTGAAATTGTTTCTACAGTGACTCATCTCATTACCCATATTGCTCAAGTAAAAAATGTTCGACATTGTTGCGGTCATTTGTTTTTGTGTGCTCCACGTTCAGTTCCTATAATCTATACTGAGGATGAAAAAGCGTTTTTATTGCAGCATTGTTTGATTCTCCAATTGTGTTCCAAGACTTTTTAATTAAATGAAATGTTTTCTTTGGGCCCCCCCACCCCCCCATTCATCCGCAGAGACATTTTATTCTGAAAAATGTGTGATAATGTAAAGAACTGAGTGGTCTGCAGTTTTTTGCTAATTCAGAAAATGAGGAAATAATTATAAATTAATCGTTGGCTTTTTAAAATGTAGTGATGTTCTGTGTTGGTGCTCAGATTAAAACTTTTATTGCACTCATGTAAAGAAAATGTAATACACATAATTGATTTATTTGAAATTAGCAACAAGTTTTTTTTTTACAATTCTGACTCCAAAATGCCTTTTGTTGTTTATATGGATTTGTTTTTGATCAATGATTAAGTGCTTTTTGAGTATGGAAAATCTTAAAAAGACTGTTACTTATTTCTTTATTTTTGTTAAATCCTAATTTATGTTTTTATTTTTCAGTGTAGACTGCAGAAGATTCGTCATGAGCTTCTCTACAGCAGTTCATCACCTCTCTTTACCACCTCACACAGAACCACAATCTTGCAGCGACAGTGGAGAACAAAGCGAAGATGAACTGTAAGCCAAACCTCTCAGAAGGGCTTAACGAAGAAAAGAAGTTATAAAACACTTAGTTAAATAAATCCTGACTGCTACTGTGTTTGTCACAGAAATGGACCAGAATCAAATCCCCCTCATGTGACCAACACAAACAACAGCAATAACAATGAAGAGTAAGGTTTATAAGTGAACATGAAAGTCAGTTTTTTTTTTTTCCTGTTTTAATATTTTAACTGTTTTTTCAGGGAAGAAAAGGCACAAAAAGAAAAAGAGAGGAGGGAGAGGAAAGAGAAAAAAGAGTAAGCCTCTTGTAAATCTGTCTTAGTTATTTTCACAACAAATGAACACTTCAACTCAAAGAGTTTATTTTTTTCATGTTTATTTCCAGAAAGAAGAAGAAGAAGAAGGAAGAAAAAGAAGCAAAAGAGAGGGAGGAAAAGGAAAAAGAAGAGAAGGAAAAGGAAAAGGAGAAAGAGAAGGAGAAAGAGAAGGAAAAAGAAAAGGAGAAAGAGAAGGAGAAAGAGAAGGAAAAAGAAAAGGACAAGGACAAGTAAAAACAAAATCACCAAAAAGAAGCATGAAGGATAATTTTTTACATATTGTTTTATACCTTAGTTTCTCCCATCACCTCTTTCTCTTTATTTTTACAGACCTAAAGAAATATTTGTAATTAATCCAGCTGGGAATCTATATTACAACTGGCTGTTTTTCATCACAATGCCTGTTATGTACAACTGGACCATGATCATTGCCAGGTGACTATTAAACTCTCTCTGTCACCCAGTGGCAGTTACCCCCCCAAAGCCCCGCCCCTGCCGTCAGCAATGCCTGCTGCAGTCAGAACTTTAACTTTTTAAGTTTGGGCACCCCAGGTAAAATGTATTATTATTGAGCACACAGAAACCAAGGAAACATTGGTGTCCAAACTTTCAATCTCCATTGTAAAAATGAAATCTTCTTTATCAAATAAATATGTAGATATTAAAGGACCTATACCATGTATTTCTTCAACCTTTTATAGTGAACAATATCCATGAATATGATCATATATTGCCTTTGGCACACTAAAGAACAAATAATTTATGAAATATGAGGTAATTTTAGTGGACTCTTTTTACACCCAGAAGTAAAACGACTCAATCTCAGGCACCGCCTTTCGCTCCTTGTGAGTGACGCTCAAATCATAACATTAGCCTAGAGCCGGCCTCAGCAGTGTCTGCACGTGTCCACTCATGAAAAAAAACACCTTTTTAAAGATGGATGTGCATGTTGTTGAGCTTTACACACTTGACCCACAGTCCAATTCTAAAATGTAAACGCAAGGTGCAACGTGTGTGGAAATTTTGCATTAGCTTGTGCATTATATGCTTGTACTGCGTAATTTCATCTAGTTGTATGATTTACTTACTGGTTTGGCATCTTCATCAGATTTGATTGTAGGAATGGCGCCAGCTCTGAGTATCAGTCTGCTGAACAATCCACTTTGATACAAGCCAAGATTAACAAAACAGTCATCTGTAAAGCGGTGGTCACAGACAAAAAGTTGCTGGCCGGTTGGTTGCACGCTCCTAAAGATAAACTCCAACCATTTCTGACATCGAAATCTCTCGTAGCCTAAGAAACATTTTCTCCACTTAATAGACACTGCATTGCCAAAAAGCAACCCTCTTGCAAGTGTTTTAAAATGTTTCATATCATGTTCCATCTTCTGGGAAGTGCAGAAATGATGCTGTCGATTTTTAAATGAAGGACTTCAAATTTGTGATTGAAACCAGTCCATTTAAACATCCATGATAAAGATGTTTTGACACAAGTGGAATTTGAATTGTGGTAGTTTTTTTGGTCTTGAATAGAAAAAGGCAAAAATAAAGCAAGGGTTTATTTAAAAAGTTACTTTTGGTTTTACATCAAATCTGAATAATTCATTGCCTGCTTGGAATGTACGTACACGTACCCAGTCTAGTTCTTATTTACAATCAACGGTTGGATTGTAGGAACTAGAGTGAAATAAAATGATCTGAATTTTAGCAAAAGTTGAGTCAAAAAGCTTTCAATCAATCAACATACTAACTTTCGTTTGTCTTTGTTTTTTTTTTTTTGTTTGTTTCTACAATCAGAGCTTGCTTTGAAGAACTTCAGCACGACTATATAATCTATTGGTTTTTTTTGGATTACACATCTGATCTAATCTATGTGGCTGACATGTTCTTCAGGACCAGAACAGGTAAAACATTGAAATCTATCCAAAAAGACTCTTAAAGTCCTCATCTTTACCAGTAAAAATCATGACACATTGTCCTGTACAAATACATATATATTTTTGTCTGACATTGCAGGCTACCTTGAACAAGGCTTGATGGTCAAAGATAAGAAGCTGCTCCAGGATCGCTATACATCCAGCTTCCAGTTCCGTCTTGATGTCCTCTCCATGCTGCCGACAGACATTTTCTATTTTGTCTTAGGTCTTGATTACCCAGAGATCCGAATCAACAAGCTGCTGAGAATAGGTCGAATGATGGAGTTCTTCACAAGGACAGAAACCAAAACTAACTATCCTAACATCTTTCGCATTGCAAACCTCATCATGTACATCCTCATTATCATTCACTGGAATGCCTGCTTGTATTTTTCTTTTTCTAAGTCCATCGGCTTTGGGGCCGATGAGTGGGTCTATCCAGCTCTGGATGACCCTGATGAACCGGAGTTTGGGCAGCCTATGAGGAAGTATGCGTTTAGTCTTTACTGGTCCACACTGACATTGACCACCATTGGAGAAACCCCCCACCAGCTCTGGATTCAGAATTCTTTTTCCATGTTATGGACTTCCTGGTTGGTGTCCTGATCTTTGCTACTATTGTGGGAAACATTGCCACCATGATCTCCAACATGAATGCAGCTCAGGCCCAGTTCCAGTCCCGGATTGACAACATCAAGCACTACATGCAGGTTACTAATGGGCTACACAAGCACACCATTGCCTTGATCCCTTTTCTTGATGTTTCCATTTCTTTTTGTTTCTAGGCTCGAAAAGTCAGCAAGGAGCTTGAGCTGCGAGTCATCAAGTGGTTTGATTACCTGTGGAATAATGGAAGGGCACAAGACGAAAGAGAAGTCCTGCGATATCTCCCAGACAAGTTGAGAGCAGAAATAGCCATCCAGGTCCACATGGACACTTTGAAAAAAGTTCGCATTTTTGCAGACTGCGAGGCAGGACTCCTCATCGAACTGGTGCTAAAACTCCGACCCCAGGTTTTCAGCCCAGGAGACTACATCTGCAAGAAAGGGGACATTGGACGTGAGATGTACATCATCAAAGATGGAAAGCTTGCAGTTGTTGCTGATGACGGGGTCACACAGTTCGTTGTCCTGGGTAGCGGCAGCTATTTTGGTGAGATCAGTATTCTTAATATCAAAGGCAGCAAAGCAGGCAACAGGCGGACAGCAAACATCCGCAGCATTGGATACTCTGATCTCTTCTGCCTCTCCAAGGATGACCTAATGGAGTCCTTGTTAGAATATCCAGACGCCAAAGGCATGCTGGAGGAGAAGGGAAGGCAGATCCTGATGAAAGATGGACTGATAGACCTGGATCCAGCCAACATCAAACCTGAGGCTAAAGAGCTGGAGGAAAAGGTTGACAAATTGTACTGTACAATGGACCTAATGCAAACTAAGCTCAAGAAGATTCTGGAAAAAAATAAAACCGCTGACAAAGTACTCAAAGAGCGCATCAAAGATCTGGAGCGCCTGAGTGGAGAGGAAGTAGAAGAAGAGGAAGAGGAAGATAAAGATGTGAAAAAGGAAGTAACTGTGGAAGAAGCTGTGGAGGAGAGAGCAGATGAAAAAATGGGAGATGATCAAGAGAAAAAAGAAGAAGAAGAGAAAGGTGAGGTGGAGGAGAAAACCGGGGAAGAGGAAGAAAAACCAGATGAAGCGAAAGAGGAAAAAGATGAAGAGGAAGAAGAAAAGAAAGCAGATGAGGATGAGAAAAAATGAAGTCATTTATAAGAAATAAAACAGTTAAAAGATATAATTTTTGAATATCTTTAATAGAAAGTCATTGGAACTAAAGAACTAAACGTAGTGGTAAAATGTTGAACTGCTTACTATGAATTTGTTCTTGAAAAAATGAATAAAGTTTTCATGACTGGAGTTGAAAATAACTTTTCTTTTCCATAATATGATAAAAAAAATATACTGATCTGGACATGATTTACTATTAATAGACAGTTTTGGGATCTAATCACATGTAGAGTACGGGTGATTCAGTATGAATTTAAAGTGGATAGTTTTTGTGCATTTCAGTTCAGTTCTTAAAGCTACGGTTATAGCCGAGGTTGTTTTAAAGCGCTACACAAAAAGTACAACAATTGTCAGACTGAGCTTTTTTTAAAATGGCTTGATTATCAAATTTAGAATGAGTGGAACACATGGCATTGGAGAATTCAATTCATTTTCTCGTGAAAAAATAAGAAACATCTAAAAGAAATTCCAATATTGGGACAAAATACATTTCGCTCCTGTGGAGGGTACTCAGGGAGGATGGGGTTTGGAGATCCTTATTAACGGCTATCTGGTCTCTGTATGATTAGAGCAGGAAATCATTTTGGCAGGCTTTTTGTTGAAAACCCATGGAACAATAAGAGTTCCACTATTATTACTGTGCAAAGCCTGTCTTTATTTTTGCATCATTATATTTGTCTTTTTTTAGTAACATAAAATAAGCACAAAAAAAAAAAAAAAACAGCAAGTGCAATGTGAAAATCAATGATACAGTCTGTGTAATCTTATACTCAGTTGTAAAAGCCTGTCAAAATGACTTGGCAGGCAAAGTGCAGCAGGGCAACAAACTATGTGTCATTTGCCCTGAGGAAATTCTGTCTTTGAGGCTGGTTTCCCAAAGAAGATGTTTTTCTTAAGGATTTGTTGCCTCAAGGGCCTCTCTCGAGCCTTAGAACATCCATAAAATAAAGAGTAAACAGGTCTGTTGTTACAAGTAGCTGCGAAAACAAGTCATTTGACATGTTTTGCTGTTTTACACAAGTTATCTGCAAAAGATTCTGTACATTAGAATGGCATTCATAAATAGACATATTTCTTATTTAAATATGATTTTTAGCATTTATAGTATTTAAAACTAGGGGAGACCTATGAGCATTTCTCTGAAAAAGGTAAACTTTTGCTAACTTGAAAGTTTCACAAAGTACTTCTTATTTCAAAATACGAGGTCAGTGATTTCAATTTTATGTCACTTTGGTCCTGTTTTGTTATCCTTTCACTTTCTTCACCTTTTCTATCATCATAAAAGACCCTCTTTTAAAAATCCCTCAGCCAAATTTAGGAGAAAATAACCAACCAATCCAGGCCGCAGGCACAAGTAATGGAGGTCATGGCTCACAAGGTGGCAGCCCTGTCCCAGCAAGTCGCATGCCATTATTTACCTCTGTGAAAGGGTGTAAAGTGGTTCTTTTAGATGGAATATTGTTGGATGAAAATCCCTGGTGCATGTCTTGTGTTCATGGGTTCTCAATCAAAATCATTTTCTGAGGCAGCAAGACGAAATAAGTTGATTATAGGGGTGGCAGGAGTGTTGCTGGGATCTAAGAGGATGCTGGGCAAAAATGTCCAAAAGTCTCTCCAGCCAGTATTTCTCACAATTCATTTAACACCCACCAACATTGTGAAATTCAAAATCCGAAATGTTCCGCTACCACTCCCTTAATTGCAGAAGATAAAAGAAAAAAAAAAGAAATAAGTTGAGTGTTTTCTTTCAAGTCGTCGGGATGTTGGATTCGGGTGAAAAAAGGGTCAAATGAAGACTTGAAATAAAATGTATCATTTGTTTTTTGTTTTTTTTAATACTAAAACCATTAAACTTTTTTCGTTTATAAACGGAATGTCTAAAGACAAGCATAAAGCAATACATTTAAAACCAGAGCAATTACAAAAATAACTGTATTTGTTGTGAATCTGTTTTTTGTTGTGTGAAATACTGGAAGAATAATTGATTATATGAGTCATCTTTTCCACATCTCTCATGAATAAGGACTTAGGAAAAAAAAACAAATGCTGTTTCAGCTGCATCCCCACGTCAGGTTTTTGGTTTTAACATGAGTCAGGGTTGGGAGTCACTTGATTCATTCTAAAGGTGACAAGAAGCTGGAGTTCATTCTCTACTGAAGTGGAACTGACAAGGAACTTCTTCCAGATTAGTCTTCATGTCATAAAATGATGTGCGTTGCAGGGATGCCCCGTTTGTGCTTCATCATCACTGGTTATACATATAGCCGACTTCTGTTCAAAGTCAGCCTGACTATTGATCAACAGCTGCCACAAATCAATTACATGTTGGCGTGATGCTTTTTTTTTTTTTTTTTTTTTTTTACAAATGAAACCAAAGAGTAGCCTAATCTGAAACCAGACTGTGTGCAGATACAGCTGATAAAAAAACATTTTCTAGAAAATAAAACCTGGCTGATGAGTTCTAACTTTTCATTTAATTCAGTGCTCCCATCCTCTACCCCCCACACAAATCAAGCCATGTTGTGTCTGTGTGTGTGTGTTGGGGAGAGGGGGGTCTGCTGAACAGTCCCTGAAATTGTGTCAGTATTGACTGACCTCTTACAAGTAGCTTTATTGCAGAGGTTAACCTAGAACAATGTACATCCCAGTGTCGCATCTGCTTCAACCATGTAATTTTGTAAGGAGAACGATGAATGTGAAAGCAGATTATACTTTGCTTGATATGCTTTGATCGATGGAGACATCAATCTGTGGCAGAGTTATGTCCACATAAACTGCCGGTGAAAGATTAAAACAAAGCTATCATCACATCAAGTAATTCAAGTCTTTTTTTTTGAGTCAATTTTTGATTGTTTTGGCCCAAAGGGACAATTTAAAAACAGACCTGCAGGTAAACCTTGGAACACAAACACACACAAACACATATTCTTACGGGATGTACCACCAAACTATAACTGAAAATATAGTTTGATATCAAGAAGTTTTACCAATAGCTAGAAAGGGCTGGCCTACAGGACAGCACCGAAGCGCTCATCCTGGCAGCACAGGAACAAGCCCTGAGCACCAGAGCGATAAAGGCTCAGATCTACCACACTAGACAAGATCTGAGGTGTAGGCTGTGCAAAGAGGCACTTGAAACAATCCAGCACATAATGACAGGGTGTAAGATGCTGTCCGGGAAAGAATACATGGAGCGCCACAACCAAGTGGCTGGAATAGTAAACAGGAACATGTGTGCAGAATATGGACTGGAAACACCAAAGTCAAAATGGGAAACACCTCTGAAAACAATAGAAAATGAGAGAGCAAAGATCCTGTGGGACATCCAGATACAGAGGAACAGGATGGTAATGATCAACCAACCAGACATTGTAGTGGTGGATCAAGAACAGAGGAAAGCTGCTGTGGTGGATGTGACAGTACCAAGCGATGGTAACTTCTAGAAGAAGGAATATGAGAAACTGGAAAAATACCAGGGACTCAGAGAGGAACTGGAGAAAGCTTGGAAGGTGAAGGTGACAGTGGTGTCCGTGGTAACTGGAGCACTCGTGGCTGCAACCCCCAAAACTGGAAGAGTGGCTACAGCAGATCCCTGGAAAGACCTCAGACAAGATACTGCATAGGACCCTCAAGCTACCAGGCCTCTGGTAAGAGGACCCGAGCTTGAGGTACCACCCGCGGAGGGTGAGAGGAGCGTTTTTTTTTTTTGTTTGTTTTTTATACCTATATAGCACAACCCAAGCTTCTTTTTTAATAGAATTGTTTTCAATATATCACTCAGTAATTCCACAATGAACCTGAAACTGTTCGAAAAAGTCAGTCGTAGCAAATAATTTTTATTCAATGTTGTCATTTTTTTAACTCCAAAAAACCTAACATTTTTTATGTTTTACAACAATGATCAAACGTGCAGTTATAAAATCAGAATGCATACATTTAACAATTAAAGCTTAAAGAAGGTCGAAACAATGTGAAAATGCCAGGCAAAGCTTCATTTAGCTATTCATGGGATGTCACAATTACAGTCCCTCTCATGATTGATTTAAACTCGAAAGTTTGGGGAATACTGAGGATTAAAACGTTGGGTTGATTCTGGATTTATTTTGAAAGATCATACCCATAACTTGTTATAAATGGTGTTACACTATGACCACTTCAGGTGTGCTTCATTGTTTATGCGTGGAAGTCTCTTTGGGACTCATTAGCTGACTTACATGAATGACATCTCCACGTGAGTTCCACTCTCCTGACTGTAAATCCATTGGACCAACACCAAAGGTAGAACTCATTTCAGCGTAATGTTGTCAAAATGTCTAAGGGTGTTTTGTCTCTGTTTGCAGTGGATACTTGTCACACTTGCGTTGATCTGGAATCTTCACCATTTCAGCTGTCATCTGGGTTGTAATAATAGAACATAAAGCAGCTCTTTCACAGTATTGAAAATATTCCAACCAGTTTGCCACATTCTCGTCTCTCTCCCAGGTGTTTCCGTGGCCAAAAAAAAAAGAAATCTGCACTTTTGGTATTTAGCTATTTAGCTGGGATGTCACTTGAAGCCCCCGGAGGTCTGTCTACCTCTCTAATCAAAACAGTTGAATATAAGCAATAAAAATGTTTAAAGAAAGAGATATTTCTGCTATGCAGCAGGAAACTGTTTGCTGAATCCAAATTGCTTCCCTATCCCTACAGTTATCCCATCAAGGGATAACGTGGAAAAAAATAGTGTCTTTAATAGTGTCTTCAATTCGGACGTTACTACCACATCATCAAAAGTCACTAAAATTTACAAACCATCGTTTTTTTGTTTTTTTTTATGAAGTCATGCAAAAACAAAAACTCATTCAAATGTCACATTGATGAATAAAATACCTACATTTAAATGCAAACGTTTGTGCTTCACAGCGCATGTACATGAAGAAACAAGGAATTTGTTTCTCCTCTGCGCCACCAGTGGGATGTGGATCACCATATCGGGTCAGCAGAAGGAGAGCCAGCCCTGAGTCGCTACTGCTCCTCATTACTACAGGTACAAATGCCCCTGCAGAAGGAGCAATAGGGAGGGGACGGAAGTAGGGAAGCAATACAGATTTGGTCATTGTTTTTTATACTTGCAAGCAACAGAATTGAAGTTTTCAAGACACAGTTTTTCTGACTGCAAGTCTTTAAAATAGCGATAAAACCTTTCTCAGGGTTCTATAAACGTTCTCAAAAAACCGTGCCACAAACCGTGTAGCAAAAAAGCTCTTTCCATGTTTCTCTTTACTTGCCTAATGTTTCTGGCAGCAGCACAGAGTTATGTTGGGTGTACCAAAATGGAAGAGAATGTGTACATCATCTTGTTTGTCAGCAGTCTCACCAGCTCTACAGAAAACATGAAACCAGTAGATTAGCCTACTTAAAGCTGGTGCTTGACTATTTATTGAAACCCTTTCTGAATTATATTTTTTTATTTTTGGTAAATGGTTTTGTAGCTTACCCTCTTTTACTGTCTTCTTGTTTAAATAAAAAAGCAAAATTCCAGTCAACTCTATCATTCCTCATCAAACATTGCAAAGAAGCTCAAGCTTGTACCTGTTCACAAATTGATTTTACTTAAAGATGAAAATCTTTTACTACACAAATAATAAAAGATACATATGATGGGCCACCAACACTCATAACTGGTTTAGATAAAATCTTAAGGCATCTGCAAAGTCACAGTTGGACACAACAACAATGTATTCCCAAATGTTTTGTGCAGTTAAAATCCTTAAATACTGAAGAATTGGTTTCATCCTGTGAAACTCTTTCCTTCTACTTTCTCCACACAGCTGTTTTACATTCAGGAAAGTGATTTCAATCACAGCAGCTTGTCTGGGTTTCAGCTCTTGTTTGTTTTTGTGTGTGTGTTTTCATTTTGTTTTTTGCTTCCTGTCTGAGCAGGTTGGCTCTCCTGGATTCTCCAACCCTTCCCTGTGGGAGTTGTCACAGCTGCCTGCACTTTAGTTTGTTTCAGATTTAAAGAGGTGTCTCTGGGTCCTCAGTGTCAACTCGTTTAGCATGTCTCCTTATCTGCTTCTTTGAAAAGCCATCCCTGAGGTCCCTGTATTTTTGCTTGAGGAGTTTTTTTTTTACATTTTTGTCCCACACATTTAGATCTTTTTCATTCATAAACCGGAATTTGGCTTCCAGATGTTTCCGAGTGGGTCATCAACATCAGGACTTGTTAAACATTCCACGTTGCAAAACTTATTCAGGATTTCATTAGAGCTCAAAGACTAAGAGAGAAGCCATCCTGATGAGATGTAAGTCATTTTATTTTTCATTGCACGCTGTACCATGACATATCCACAGTGGTTGTCATTTTTCCAATATGTATTTGGGTATTCTTTTTTATATTTCAAAAACCTTATTACCTTCTACATGTGGATCAAACGTTTCATTTCATTGCTGAATATGTATGCTCTATAGTCATCCAACCCCTGCTGCTTTATCTTTTTAAACTTTTGCAGTGTTTGCGTATCCCAGGAGACCAAAAAATCGAAAGTGCCTGATCTGAATCACAATTAGCATTAATAGGTTGCTCAGAGCAGCAGCTAAATGCAAGACTCTTCCTTCACAACGGCTGTGTGTAAAATATAAAGATGCTTGTTTTGATTACATCATCAATTATACAAGCTTCTTGTCATAATTTGGCCATCTCTTGATTAGGGATGATTAGCATATTGTTACTGTATAATGGAAGATTTTTGGCAAAGATAAAGGTGTTAGAAATCATCATAATCAGAGGAAGAAGAGTTTACAATCCATCTCCCTTTTAAGCAGCTCTCTTGTCTTCTCTTTCTGGTCTTGTTTTATTGCAAACTATGCAAATTTGTGATTAATTTCAAGAATCTTTGTTTTCTTGCTCTCACATTGTTTAGTCCACAAATAACTGTGAGAAGAGTCTGCAAAGCAACTGCGTGCAGTGATGAGTAAACCTCTCGTGGCAACGGAAACGTCAAAAAGGACTTTCCAATGATTTTGGATTTTGTTCAAATGTTGTTTGATTCTAGATAGGTAACATAAAGTACAACAGAATCAGAAGTTTTGGTTCAGAAAAGACAAAAAAAAAAGTCTGACTAAATTGGAACCTTTTCGAGTTAAAGCAGAAGTTTTTTGTTTTCTTTGGTGATTAAATAAATCAGCTTCAACCCTGCTATAAGAAGGTTTTTTTGTGTGTGTGCTGAAATGCTTTTGTGGACTGAAATGATTTCATGAGTCTAGAGGGAAATCTTGGGAATCTAAAGGAGGTTATGACATAGTGTCTACACAAACAGATGAAGTGTTTATCTGAGGCAAACAGTGTCTTGAACCTGTTGGGTTTTGAGTCTAGCATGACAGAAGAAGAGAGTCAGACACTTTTACCCGGCACGCTAAGACATCACAGCATCTCCACTCTCTCTGGTGCACCAGGAGAAAGTCCCACACAGTTTTGAGCTAGATGTCAACTCAGATGAGGAAAACAAGAACATACATGGATCTACTGTATTTCTCTGCCAGTGGATGTATCAGAATGAAGCAGAGCAGGGAGGTTGTGGCTTTACTGACCATAGCTTCTATGTCACAGCTACTGACCTTTTCTAACGGCATTTATTCATGCTCCTGATTCACGATTTAAAGAGGGAAAGACTCAGAAACATATTAAATTATTCTGTATAAGTCTTTAACCATGAGAAAAAGGAACATGTGAAAAAAAGATACTTTTCATTGGAGTGGGCGTTTTGGAACTCAAGGCAGATCCATGAGTTTAAATCAGTGGAATCAGGTTGTCTCTGGCATAGATATTGTGCAAAATCTCTATTTCCTCCATCCTTTAAGATGCTGCTGCCACAGCAGCATTTGTCGGGTTATGAGAGGTAAAGTTGCATAATGTGCATGAAGAGAGAGTGCAGACCATGTATTAGTTATTCATGAAGTTTGAAAGACCACCGGCGAGTGGCTTATCAATCAATCTCCCTCACTGTTTGTGTCAGTGGCGCGCCAGCCTGCCTGTTGCTGCTGCTGCGGGCTGTGGCTTTGCATCCACACCCATGTTTAGAAGGCACTGCGGGTTCACGCACACTTCCACTGAGCTGTTTTGATTTAGCCACAATGGCCAGTGCACGCAAAGGAGGAGGAGGATGAGTTTTTTTTCTCTTCTTCTTCTTTGTTTGTTTCTTTCTTAGCTGTGTTTAATTTGTGCGCAATGGAAGCTGTGCGTAAATCCTCTCCCGCCGTTCAAGTTTGGCACCTCATTCTTAAAACCCCGTAAATCCACGGCAAGCTTCGCCAGACCAGGAGAAGTAGAGGAGAGGATGGGAGCCCCGAATAACGGATCCAACATAACCTCGAACTATACCAACCAGTTTGTGCAGCCCCCCTGGCGCATCGCGCTTTGGTCGGTTGCCTACAGCCTGGTGCTGGCGGTGGCCGTTTTTGGAAATGTCATCGTCATTTGGATCATTCTTGCACACAAGCGTATGCGAACGGTAACGAATTACTTTTTGCTCAACTTGGCGTTTTCGGATGCATCCATGGCTGCGTTCAACACTCTGATCAACTTCATCTACGCTGCGCACGGGGAGTGGTACTTTGGAGAGGCTTACTGCAAATTCCACAACTTCTTCCCGGTCACATCTGTGTTTGCAAGCATCTACTCGATGACTGCGATAGCAGTGGACAGGTGGGTTGAAGGAAACTTAACATGAATCAGAATTTAAATCATAAAATTGTCCATTTTTATGGTAAAAGAACTCAATCTGGCTGTTGTCCTCTGGAAAATTGGGAATTTTATTGAAAAAGGCATGAATCACCGGTTTAAAAAAAAATATTGATGCGCATGAAAACCACATTGCTGTGTCAATACCTTTAAAGTAATCTGATGTAAAAATGTATAAATCATATTTTGGACACAGTGTTCCTGGTCATCAAACTTGGTCACAGACATCAGATACTGAAAGCTACAAAGAAAATCCTATTGGTGCTTTATTGAGTGCATCCTTTATCGGTAAAACCTAAAACAGCCAATTTCATGCAACTATCAAAAGGATCTTATTTGGTGTCACTGTCATTTGTTTTTATATGTTTTACTTATTTTTGTGCCTGTTGTGGAACAAAACATGTCTTTCCAACAGAGGAGGAGGTGATTATGTATCATTAGTTTTTGGGCTCATCGCTTCCTGTAGATTGAAACTCCACCACAGTTGAGGACTGTGTTTGCACCAGCATCCGAAAAAAGATAACCCCCTTCCTTATGTCTTTTTTTTTTTATCAGGCTCTACCTACCCTGCTCTCTTTCGCATGTTCTCATTCTATTTTGCTCCTCTCCTCCTTTTTTGTGCAAGAAACGCTATCATCTAGGCTTTGATCAGTGAGCCGTTTTCTTCATCTTACACTAGAACGCAATGAAGGAGAGAGCATTATCAAAAAGACCATAAAGATAAGTGAAAAAACATAAAATGTAATAAAGGAAATGTTGTGTGCTCTTATAAATAAGTGTGGCAGGGTGTTTTGTGTCATTGTTTGAGGTGCTTTCCTCCTCCAGGGCTAGTCCGTTGTCACGCAGAAAAAACGGCGCATTTCCTTGGGCTGTGATCATTTTGGCTCCTCTACAACAGCCCTCCACGCACTTTATTATTTTTGGCCTGCAGTGCCCCTTCGGTTTTTGTCGATTGTTAACTGGGAAAGGGAACATCAGCATGACTTACATGATACAAATGTAACCTCGGGTCATGGTTCTTTTGTGACCCCCGTATGGTGCTGTCTCCACTTTGTCCAAATCTTAAAATGGCAGAGGCCACAGTTCGTGATTATTTGTGAGTGCTTCCTTCCTGCAGACTCTCTGCAAATGTGGGTTTCTCAGTGCAAGAAAATCAGGTTGATGTGCAAAATGTGCTCAGTCAGAGTTTTATATTTGCTCATAAATGTGACGTAAAGGCCAAGATATAGATGATACTCAGCTTTTTACTTGACAAAAACAAAATGTCAGCACCAGAAGCAGCAAAAGGCTGTGAACCTTTGTTCCCAGCAGGTCTGCTTTGGTTCTTTGTAATAGATACTAAGTCATGCATGTCTTTCACTCATACAGAAGAGCTTTAACTCATGTGAATGGTTCACCTCAGATTCCAACATAATATTCCTTTTTTTATAGGTCAGACATTTGCTTGGGTCATTCCAAAGTATCAAACTATTTCTAAAACCATCACTTTGGTGTTTATTTTGAATAGAAAAATATATACACTTTAAGAATATTGCTTTGCCATTAAATCAAGCTTCTTTATGGATGTGTTATTTCAAGTTTTTTTAAGTTGTTTTTGAAAAAAAAAAAAACTGTCTTTCAAGCTTTCATCTTATTGCTTGCAGGTACATGGCCATCATCCATCCTCTGAAGCCTCGCTTGTCAGCAAAGGCCACTACAGGGATCATTGTGTGCATATGGAGCCTGGCTATAGTTCTGGCTTTCCCACTTTGCTACTTTTCCACCACCCAAGTCCGTCCTCGAAGGACCATCTGTTACGTGGCCTGGCCCCGCATGGCAGACGATTCCTTTATGTAAGAAACATTTTTTTATTTACCAAACCTTTTTTATTTCTTGGACAGTTTGACTGATGATCGTTGTAGGTTAATTAGAGTTCACTATCTGGGATAAGACACTTTGTTTGAAATACTTTGGCAACAGCTTAACCCAAAGTAAAACCGTACAAGATCAGTCCTATATGATCCTTCCCTAGGGAGTTCCAGTGGACAAATGGAAGCTTAACCAGAGAAGTCAAGTATCTGATCTGTAGCTCAGTCAATGCCAGTTAATTTTCCTGAAAGAAATGCATGCGTGTCTGTGTATAGCTGGAAGAGCAAGACAGGTTATATTTTTAGCCAGGGCATTTCATATTTGACGAGTAGTCCACTCCAGATCTTGTTAAATTCTGCCCCTGCTGCAAACATCACATGCTCTTAGTGTCGTTAGAATCAACTGTCAAAACAACAAAGGCAAAGTACCTGAGGTGTTTTTCAGCAGATACCATCCAGGCAAAAAGTCCTCACAAATGACTTGACATTTGAACATCCTTGCAGTCTTTTGACTATCAGTTGCTTTACAAAGTGATCCATAGTGCAAACTGCAATAAATCTAATTTATGACCATTCAGCAATAGTTGTCTGCAACTGAAAATACCCAGTTTCAACTTGGGAGGTGTTGGAAACAGAGATGTGAACAAGACCAATAGTCTCTGACGTCACACATTGGATTCTGAGTGGCAAAAAGGAAGCCTGAAGTGGTTTGGGAACATTGACTGGAGTTTGCGCCGCCCACCTCAAAAGCATTCCTATAGTGGGCAAAGTTTACAGCTTCTTTTGAAACCAGCCTCCAGTGGTTATTTGAGGAGCTGCAACATTTGGTACTGTGGAATTTGCAACTTCGATGCTTCCAAATCACAGAAGAAATTAGACCAGACCCTTAAATCATGTAGTGCTATAAGAGAGCTTCCTTTTTTATTGAGTTTGAGTCTGAGTCTGCCTTAACTGGTTGACTGAGGTTCTGGGGACAAATTGCTGCAACTGGTTTAGTAACAATGAATGCCACCTAAACTAGTTTTTACACCAAATTTGCTTCCAATCAAGATACTTGAGGTTTTACTCACTCCAGCCAACCCACACTAAACTATGCTAACGCAAGCTTGTGTGCGTTTGCCTGAAGCTCACACCACCTTTGGGAATTCAAGAATGGATGAATGATTTTGTTGTGTGTGGATGAGTGGTAAGGATGTATGGATGGCGTTCCCTTTAATCCACTAATGTTCCAACCGTTGCAACATTGATCATGAAGGAGAAATTTATATTTGCCTTTTGTGCTCGGCTAAAATTCTATGACACCAAGTCTTTCATGTATCAGAACAGAGCTGTGAAAAAGCTTGGAGGAAGATTAACGAGATTTTCCTCGCATCAACATTTTGCACTAAGCCTCTTCTAGCTGTAGGTGGCGGATATGCACTAGTAAACAGTAACAAAGAAACAAGACAAACAAAAACACCATATAATGCACTATTCTAGCTTCTTTATTATTGATCATTAAATGAAAAGGATAAGAGTTTGCTGGCGGTGGGGATTTTTCATTGTGGTCTCTTTTGATGAGCGCAATATTATTTGTAATCTGGTTTAAGTTGTGGTTAATTTGTGGAATAGAATCCAAGAACATTTAGGAATCACACCAGATCCTAACTTCAACAAAGACCACTGAACCAGGCTGTACCCAAACTGTGAAGGCTCCCTTGACAGGATTTCTCAAATTGCGGCCAAGCAAACAGATCAGACAAACGCATCAGATCCTGATGGTTAAATAATAAAAGATCGAACAATTTACTCACCTTCTTTGTTTTTATCTGCTTTCCTTTTTAGGTATCATATCATTGTTGCAGTTCTGATCTATGTGCTGCCTTTAGTAGTGATGGGCATCACCTACACCATAGTGGGGTTGACGCTGTGGGGAGGTGAGATTCCTGGTGACACCTCTGATAACTATCACGGTCAGCTCCAGGCTAAAAGAAAGGTAAGCATGCTCCAGGGCAGTCCCACAAGAAGCAGGACCTGGGGCGTCCTCATTTGCCTCATGGCGTCTGAATAAAAAATGCAGTGAAAGGGGAACAGCTGTCAGTCAGAAGGCTGCGTGTTCAGGCAATTATTATGTTGATCTGCCTTTTCAAAAGTTTCAACCGGATGCAGAACAGTATTGTGACAAGTTGAGTCAGCTCTATTTGACATATTGTTATGAAAACCAAATGAGTTGAGTTTACTTTTAGTGTAAACCTGTAAGACATTTGATAACAAAAACATTTATTTATATTACTTTTGCAATTAATACAGTTTACCTTATTTTGGGTATGAAAGAAATTAAAGTTAAGAGTTCATCACTACCAACAGACAATGAAATGATACTGAATTCCCTCTCAGAAAAAAACTGTATCTCATTTTAACACTTTATTAACTTAATACAAATTCTTAAAGAACCACTCCAATGAAAAAACCTGTTTTGTGTTTTTGACATCTTCCTGTAGCCTTTTTCTTATAATGTAGGACATGCATAAAATAATATAAAATTGACGTTGTGTTTTTAAGCATGTCTTTATTCATATTGTGAATAAAAACCTGCCATTTAAAAAAAGCTCTGCTCCATTCTGATGCATCCACTTGTAGACAAATAGATCCATGTACGTCTTTGTTTTCCTCATGTGAGCTGCCATCTGGCTCAAATTGTACAGCTGGATAACTCCAATAATGCTTGCTGTTTTTGGTGCATCTGTAAAGTTAACTTGATTGTGAGGGGCTTTAAGCTAGAGGGAGTGAGTGTAACAAAGTGATGATGAGATATCAGCAGGGGGTTAATTCTACTCCAAAAGTCCCGCCCACTACTCAGAAGCGAATTTTTGATGAACTCCTGCCGCTCTGCAGAACTACTTTTTGAAAAATGACACAGGCTTTTTGACTGGCTAAAACTGCATAGTTATAAATAAAAGACTTCTGGGAACGGCTTTACAACAAATAAAAATATAGTTGGAGTGGGACTTTAAGAATTGAAATAAGCTTCCTGAAATGTTGTATAGTGTTTTACTAATATTAAAACATGTATTTATTTAAAAAAACATTTAACTGGCATATTGGAAAACTGCAAAAACCCTCATCACACTTGTACTGCTGTTCCCTAATCTTAAAGCAATTGAATGTGCTGGTGTTTGTGCATTGAGGACCCCATGTGCTTTTTTGCAACAAGTGTACACATATGTAGTCTATCACTTTCAGCAGCAGGGAGCAAATGTGAACTCCCACTGTCACAGCAGTCTTGTTTTGGTCATGTTTTTTAAATGTATTTTTGTTGAAGCGGTGTCGGGGGAATGGATTCTGAGGTTTAAAAAGAAGGGTTTCTCTTCAGCTGTTATCATGTGTGCTGCTTTTGTGTGCTCAAAAAAGCAATCAAAATGAGAAGTCAAATATTTTTGCATGACTACTGTTGATTAAGCATTAACATATATAGTCAGTGATTCAGGTAATATAGCATTACTTTGTGATAAAAGTGACACCTGCTCTACACTGCATGATTTGAGTCTCAGTCTGTTTGCTTAAAGCGCTCCCAAACCTCCCGTCTGATCCCGTCACAGGGTTTTCTGACTGATGCCATGAGGAACATAATTAAGGAGGTAGTTCATAAGTGAAAAGCCAAATGCTGTCATTTGAAATGGCTATTGAAACCACTGTCATAGCTACATCTTGTTTGAAATGGGCTCTTTTCTTTTCACTTTTACTTTCACCTGATTTTATTTTTTACAAAAGTTAACAGTTTTTTTAAACAGAGCTGAATATTTGACAAACTTGAAATTAATTGGCAATTTACTGTTATTTAAAAGCATTATTCCTGTGATATTTTTGCTGGAGCATGTTGCAATGATCGACAACAATGCCTTCTGGGTGTGTGAGTGTTGCTGCTCTGTCAACATTTCAGGGAAGACAACCTTTAGGTTGTGCAACCTTTGTGATTGTCACTTATAGTCAATGCAACTGGACAGGCACAAGCTCTAAAAATCAACTGTGTCTTCACAGTTAAGACTGCTCTTTGATAGACATACTTGGAACTATGCTTCAAATCCTGAAGAGTTTTCAGCTTTTTAAGGATGTTTTCTTCAAAAAGAGACTTCGACCAATGAAGAAATAAATACAAGGAAATACCTTTATTTCCTGAATTTAATTGACAGCAAAACGACTGACATTGAAAAAAATCTTCACCCCAGATCCTTAGTATTGTGGCACTGCCTTTAATCATAAATTGACATTTTAAGTCGCATTGAGATCATAAATCTTTTATTCAGCAAAAATCTTGCCAGGATGACAGACAGCAGCGATCTTTTAACTCAGTGGCAAAGAAAAAAAAATGGGATATTTGCTGCATTTTCATGATTTAATAACCAAGTCATTCAAGAATAAGTTATGCTAGTATTTTTCCTGCTCTTGTTTTTGATTCCAAAAATTGATGTAACTGAAATCTAAAGTGATCTTCAAAAATCCTTTTTCTTTAAAACACTGAATGTCTTTGCAGGTGTACGCAATGAACTACTCCAGAGCAGTAAATTACTGTCTTTATCATTGAAATAATGATTTGTGTTAAACAAATTTTTTTCAGATTGTTTAAAAATGTGACCCCAAATACACTATTCAAAACTCATTAAACAGAACCAATGTCAGAGTAAGACCTTCATGTCCCACTCTTGAGTTCTAAATATGACTTAATTTAATGACTAATACGTGTCATGGAGTGATGGTGAAGGACCCAAAATGCAGCAAAGCAGGCTTGGTGACAGAAACTTAGACATTTAATAAATAAACTGAAACGTTCAAAAACCTATGGAGAAATATAAGGTGGCAAAGTAAAGTAGAACAAAACAGATTACCTGACAAGGAAAAACTGAAAACCCAACAGTTAAATAGACTGAGGATAATTAACTGAAATGAAGACAGCTGTGAATCATGAAAAATCTTGAAACTGGTGTGACTGAGAGACAATTCCGATAGAACATGACCAAAAACAAAACCATTAACTGACAAAAACAAAACCAAAGTTCACAATCCTCACAGTACCCCTCCCCAAAATGGCAGATCCCAGATGCCCAAATACAACAAATCATTTGGTCAGATGGGTCATGGAGGAACAAAAAGAAAAGAAAGTTCAGAAAACACTTAGGCTTCTGGCAACCAGACTGATGTTAAGAGTATCAAAACCCTTCCTTAGAAACAGGCATGAACAGGAGCAGTTCTCACAACTCCCCATGGACAGGAAATATGAAGGGGAGCAGCCCCAGTGACCCTCCTTTGGAACGGGAAACACAACCCAATGGGATGAGCAGCAACCATCCTCAGGGACAGGGAACGTGTAGAGGGGCAGTCCTGGTGACCCCACAGGAACAGGTAGCTTGAAGAATGGCCCCAACAATCCCCCTCAGAACTGGGGGGACATGGCTTTACTTAAACGTGGCAGCAGGAAACCAATCTGACATGGCACGGCATGTTGGAGACTGCAGTGGCAAAAAACCCTACCAATACAGCAAAAATTCTCCTGCTGGGGCCAAGAAGGTCAGGCCATTCTGTCAGGGAGTGGTGGTGTTTGACTCCAAATGCAGGAGACTAGGCTTGGTGAGAGAAACATTTAAAAATAACATGAAGCATGACAAAAAAGCGTGGAGAAACAAAAGGGTACCAAATACAGCAGATGACCTGACAAGGAAGAACTGAAAACCAGACACTTAAATAGATTGCTCTGCAGGGTTGTCTTCAGAACCAAAAACAAGATCTTGATGGATTACATTTTTTTAAGTGATTAAGTATTTTAATGTTGCCATAAACTGTAGGAATCTTTGTGGACCATGATATTTGCAAAAACATCGTCATTTGTGGTGAGAGCAGGGAGCATGTGGAGGAACCTCTAGAGAGGTGGAGTTTTACTCTGTAAAAGAGAGGAGTGAAGGTCAGACACAACAAGAGTATTTATTCATCCATTCATTCACTCAGGATGCGAGTAAAAGCAGGTTAGAACGTGTGGAGGAAGGTTTCAAGTGTGATGTGTGATAAAAGAGTGTCAGTAGGAATGAAACGAAAGGCGTAGAAGACATGAAGACATGTTCAATGGCGATGTTGGGGAAAGGATGGTGAGGTTGGAGCTACCAAAAAGGTTAATGAGTGAAGTGATGGTGGACATGGGGCTAGGTTGTGTAGGTAAAGAGGATGCAAATGATAGGGTTAGATGGTGGCAACCAAAAGGCAAAGGTAAATCTTCCTAAGAACATCAGTTTTCCAAAATTTTCCAAGATCTGTGAAGCAAATATGTAGATCTGGCTTTTCTAACAATTACGTCAACTGTTTAAAAGAGAACCAACATTATAACATTCTTGCATTTTGAATTTATTTTATTTCCTTTTTTTTTAATCAAGCAAAAAACATCTGACGTAAAAAAAAAAAATCCTTTACATTAAATAATTAGAAATGATGGGCAACAGTCTTTATGACAGAGAAAAGAGGACAGAACATTAGAGCAGACAGTTTTAGCTCAGGGGTCAGGCTCACTCTTGACTTCATGTCAATGCCTTTCCGTTTATAAAGTGGAGAACGTTTCTGTCGTCATCTTACAGCGTGTTCACCACATGCTGTGATAGTTCCAGGTATGCTTTAAATTAATGCCAATACATAAAGTTTTTAACTGTTTCTTTTTCTTTACAAACTATTAAAAATCAGCATTGGTTTGCCACAGTTTTCCATCTTTTTCCAATTACAGTTATTTTTCTGAGGAGTTCTATAGAAGTGATCAAGCTGATCAATAGTTAAATGGCATAAACTGTCTGATTGATTGGTCTACTTTCCCTCAAACTTGTCTTCATCTTAAAGCTATTTCTTAAGTACTGTTGGAATGAAAACGTGGTTTTCCGGTGGCAATTTGTTGCAGTTGACTTCTTGACAAAACGTTGTTTTCCGTGACGCATGTTCATCCTTCAGCCTCTTTCCTGTCCTTATCACAGGTTTACGAGATATAGAGCAAGTGAATGTCAAGCAGTTCAAGAGTTTAAAGCTCACAGGCTCTGAACAGTACAGGTTACAGAGAGGAGAGGACAGCCCCAAGCAATGCTGTCAAGCATCACTAAGCAAAGTGTCTCAGAAATTGCTTTTTTTCATTTTTTTTTCTTGTACCACAAACCAAACAGTACAAATCAAGGCACATTTTTGTACGGAAAGTTCAATCTCAAAAATTCGGTCAGTTTAACATCAGAAAATGTAAAAAAAAAAAAAATCAAGAGTACTTTTCTGTGACTTAAAAGGCAACTACTTTAATACTGTATAATTAGCCAGTTTTGTCCATTTTTCCTTCATACAGCACATAATGTGCACAGAAAAAAACATCTGTTACACCGAACGCAAAGTTGACATTTAATCATTAAGAAATGCTCAAGTAACTAATGGATACATCTTCACACATTAGTTGTTCCAGTATAACACTTTTTACTCTCTTGAAGATAACCATTAATCACATGTTCACACCTGAGAAGCTTTCAAATGAATGAAGACGTTCATCCTAATTGTGTCGCTCTGCACATCACTGCAGCATCATCAAACAGATTTTCACAGCCGAAAGGATGATTTTGTAAAGTCTGGTGCTTCATTTGGGTGATTTAGGAACCGTTGCCTGCGGTGTAATACCAGCAAATTTAGCATGTGTCCTCATATTCATTGTAATGAGGCTGGATCTCACGGATCGTGTTTAATGTTACCGTTTTATGATGTGGAAAGTCAAACTAAATAAATTATTTAAATTTTAAAAACATGATTTAACTGTCAAATGTTTGATTATGACAAAAATGTAACATATTTGTGATTTCCCGAATTGTCACAACAATAACATCAATTATAAAAGAGAAAAAATACATTAAAAATACATGTTTATAAAATGTAAAACAGTTGAGAATTATTATATTTTGATGTTTGATTAAATAGAAGTGTTCTTCAAGTTGATATGAAGACTCAACTCAATGCAGTGACTAAGGCTGTGACTGACACTGACTGTCAAATTTGTATCAAATGAAAGATCTATGCAAATAAAGAAAAGTGGCTTTGATGGTGTATGTTTTTGTTGTTGTTAACATGTTCTTGTGGCATTTTTCTCATGATAGAGGACATGTATGGAGGAAATTAAAATTAAAATGGCATTTTTGAGTTTTTCTTTATTAAAATTCTTGTGAATCAGGATGAAAAAAAACAGTTGGAAAATCTTGTGGGTGTGATGTAGAAGCTACAGCAGTGGGCCACAAACTCCCTGTTCCTCTCCATTCAGAGGCATCCACCTACAGACAAAAAGATTCATCCATGTAGGTCTTCGTTTTCCTCGTCTGAGGAACTGCATACAGTCAAAACTGTATGACTGGGTAGCTCCAATATTGCATTTTTCTTACATCCCTAACGTTAGGATGGGGGTGTGAAGGGCTGCAAGCTAATGGGAAAGCGTGTAAACACTTGGATAATGGAAAGTAGGGGAGGGCTTACACAATGCCAACTCAGAGGTGAATTTCTATGAACTCCTGCCACTTTGCAGAAACTATGTCCTAAAAAAAAAAGTTTTTTTTTTTTTTTTTTTTAACTTGGCCAAAAACCACAATCATAATTAAAAGACCACTGGATACCCTTTCACAAAAAACATCAAAAGATGAAAATTGGACATTAAGATTTCGCAATAGTTCTAGTAAATACTTGTCAATTTTTTCATGTTTATTTTTTAGTTTGAAATGGTTGTACTGATTTATAGAATCTGAACTTTTCTTTCATAAAATAACATTTGAGAATAAGCACAAACTGGCATTTAAAAAAAAAAAATCTAAAAAATCCTACAAAAACAGGAAAAAGTCACACAGCATGACAGTTAATGAAAGCAACAACCACTGGTTCTATGCTTTGACTTAATCCACAGTCCCATAGTCTTGCACTACAGGTGCTCTATTTTAAGCTCATACATGGTTCTCTTCATTCAAAATGTCAGTTTGCAGAGCAGCACTAATGACTTGTTGTAAAGCAGCTTTAGAAAACCACGTTCACAAGCTTTATTGAAAACTCCATGTATTGTCACCCTTCTTTCGCCCAATTTCCTATTACTAATGCAGACCTGTGCAAATGCAAAATCATTTGAACATCATTTATTTCCTTTCACATCTCCCCTATTTCTCCAAAATTTCATTAAATGTAAAATCTATCAGTTTAAGTGTAATCTAAAAGAAGCTGTGTTGTAAAGTGGTCAGTTTTTTTGCATCCATATCTGTGCATTTCTTTCTTTTTCCTACATGCAAAATAGTTATTGATTTCGAGACTTCGGAGCACTTACTGTGTGCAGGGGCAGGACGGAAAAACCCAATAATGAATGTCCATGATTATCTGACCTGAAGGCAGCACTTCATTAAAAACAGACACTGTTGTGTAGTGGAAATCACTGCATGGGGTCAAAAGCAGTTCTGAAAACCTGTCAGAGAGCACAGCCTGTTTTGTTGCTGCTCCTCCAAATTGAAAATTGAAACTCTCCCTTGCAAGACAAAAGCATAAACACTTGTCAGACTGAAGCAAAAGGGAAAACTGTGCTGCAAGAGTGACAAATGAGGGTCGCCCACCAGGAACTGTTGTAACCCTTTTTTGATTTATCTAAAATAGTTCAACACTGCTTTCCTTGCACTACACCACTACCACTGTCTTTTTCAAAAGAAGTTATTTCTAATGCAGTATATCCTTATTCATTCATCCAATTTTATAATTGTAAAAAAATGCAATGTAAATTAGGTGTGACCAAATAGCTAACTAATATTTTTCTTTTTGACAACTAATGACAAATACATCCCATTTCCTTCACATTGCGGCTACACTGAATGTTTAATGTGGTTTAAAGTTTCCACTTATCATTTGCATTTGTCTTCAGCTTTAAGTGTTTAGTTTGTCTCACATATTTTTGCTCAGTAATACGATTTGCCAGCTGGACACATTTTGCTTTTAGTCAACTAATGGGAATTCATTTACTTCAAAAATTGAAGCAACATTAATCTGCTGCAGGGGTAAGTCTGGAGTTTTGTTTAACTAGAGTCTGAACTTAGTTTTTGCACGAAACTTCTCATTACTGGATCACTTTCAATACTTTTTTGCTTTTTGAAATCATCTTCTTAGAAATACATTTTTCTCCCCTCCCACTTCCTGTTTTCATTCTGTCCCTCACTCCCAGTAGTAATTTTCAAAGTGTCACGCAGGGGTGGCGAAAATTCAAATGGAAAGCAAGGCTGACTTATGGCCGTTTACTTCAGCTCCTTTTTAAATCATTGCTGTAAAAATGTCCACATGAACCTAACTATTTGAGGAAGAGGCTAAAACTGATGTGCTTTTCTTAACAAACTGTGTGCGACCATCTGAGTGGTTTTAGTGCTGATGCTCAACAGGGTCTAACCACAGATCCAGAGCCCCTTTTATCCCCTTTAGAAGTTTTTTTTTTTTTTTTTTGCTCCCACAGGCTAAATTCCACATGTCGGAATATTGTTTTCTTCTTGGAGTTTTGCCCAAACAAGAATCTGAAGAGCACTTACCTTAATGTTTTGGTTTGAAAATGCTACATTGGGCCTTTCTTCTCACTTTGTCAATTTCTTAACTGAAATGGCCTTTGAAATTGCACACAGACACATTTTCCAGCTGCCATTTTTGGTTGGCCCTTTTGTTTTGAGAAGTGAGATTGAACCTCAGATTCTGCTTTAGTACCCAGGTGAGAGTAAGATTAGGAAAGAGTACGGGTTTGAATCTACACCAGCTTTATTGGTATTTTTGGAGTTAAAGTTCTCATGGTAGAAAGAATAGATAAACCCTATAAATCCTGCTTGCTGCCGCATGTCCACTGCCACCCAGCTGTTATAAGAAAATTGTTGCGTTCATAAAAGTCACTGGCCTGCAACTCAGGTTTTTATCTCATTCAGTTTTAGTGCACTGCAAAGGACAGTCGCTATCTCTTGAAAAGCTTCATGTCACATCCACACGTTTATCTCTAACAGGATTTTGCTGTGAGACTCGAGCATGAATGCAGAAGTTACTGAGCCGATTCAAGACCGTTTAGAGCTTTTCTCTTTGCTGGGAAAAGTTTGTCTTCACGCGTGTTTGCATCAGCTTCACTGGGTCATTTCCTCTGGTCATAATGACATTTTTAGATTGTATCTGAAGTGAAACACCTCATTTGCTTATCATTTAAATAAAGAGCAACAACATCTCTCAAGTGTTTTAATCAGCGCCTTCAATCTAATTTGTTTCTATAAGGTCACCTGTAATAGACTATGTTCACTGCCTAATAGTTTGGCAGCAATTGCTTTAATAAAAATGAGAAACTTAGCAGCGAGTTTGCAATAAGGGGATTTGAGATGTGCTTAGATGACCTACATTTTATATTTAAATGTACACAAAAAGTAGTTTGAGAGTTTTAAACTGGCATTTGTTTCTCATCTGTGGACTTGTTACATATTGTGTCAACTTCTGGATACTTGTCCCTGAGATGATTAAATTAGTTTAATTTGTTGGTGATAAAAACTAAATGCTTCTAATCCCTGATAACTAAGATCATAACACACTTGGGTAGAACAGGCTTAATATTCCATTTATCTATCTTGTTAACCCTCAAAATCCCTTTCAGGGTCCCGGGGTTGCCAAAGCCTATCCTGGCTACTGTTGGGCGAAAGTGGGGTACACCCAGGTCGCCAGTTTGTTGCACAGCATACAATCACTCCCACATGGATACATAGGGACACTTTAGAGCAACCAATTACCTAATGAAGTGTGTTTTTGAACTGTGGGAGCAACCCGGAGTGCTTGGAGAAAACCCACACATGCACGGGGAGAACATGCAAACTATATACAGAAAGGACTCAGCCTGGTTCAAACCCCAGCTGGGACCCTCCTGCTGGGAGCCTGCATGTTCTCCCCATTCTTGCGTGGGCTTTCTCCAGGCACTCCGGGTTGTTCCCACAGTTCAAAAACACACTTCATTAGGTAATTGGTTGCTCTAAAGTGTCCCTATGTATCCATGTGGGAGTGATTGTATGCTCTGCAAAAAACTGGCGACCTGTCCAGGGTGAACTCCGCCTTTGCCCAACAGTAGTCAGGACAGGCTCCTGCAACCTTGTGACCCCAAAAGGAACATTATATAGGTTTGGAAAATGAATGATGAATAAATGGATTCTCCCCACCACATCCAACTCATTCTAGATACACGTCAAGTCACTCCGTCACGGGTCAAACATATCTGCTGCTTTCTTAAAGCGGCTGCTAAAGATGCAGAATTGAATCCTCCAAGCTAACAAAGATGACAAAAAACAAGCATATCTGAAAAGTTATTTTTTGAAGAAAAGAGCCAGAGAGGAAACAGGAGAGCCTTTGACTTTAATGAAAAAGAAACAGACAAAAACCAGCAGTTGTTACTCCAAATATGGGTTTATTTCAACAGTTGTGCCAACAAACCTTAATAATGCATAATATTCAGCAACCATCTGTCTAATGCTACAAGGACGCTGCTAATAAAGTTTTTCAAAGAGTGGACTCACCTCTACTAATATAATTAGAGGTTGGTGTCCGATTTTTTTAGCTTCCACTTTGACAGATATAGATTAAGGGAAATTCAAATCCCTTTTTAATAGTTCCTAAACCAATTCTAGTGTACAATAAAGTTTTAAGAAGCTGCAGATATTTTACAGAGGAGGAAGATACACTTTATCCTCAAAAGTTAATAGAAACCGAAGACCGTGAAAATATTGTCTGACATGAGCCGGTCCATGGCCTGATAAAGGTTAGAGATCACTGCTATAAGGTGTACTAAAGTATTGTTTTTTTCATTCATGTGGACAAGTTCTTGACATCCCAGCAGGTTGTACAGTTTCTTGGTTTTGGGATGTTCAGTCACATGCTTTGTCTGCTTAATTAATCGTAAAAATCTTTCTTTGGTGTGTAATGTACTGTACTTCTATAATCTTCTTGTGTGCACATATTTGACTTCAAAAACATTTGACTGTTTTCATTCGTCATTGATTTTTCAGGCATTAACCCCTGGAGGCCTACATTTATTTCCAGCAATGAAAAAAAAACAAACTTATGTCTTAACTTTTAAGTAGGTGCTAAATTAAGGACACTATGTAGTAGTTGATGAATTTTTGCATTAATAAAGGTCAAGCGGATAAATAAACAGCAAGCACACGCGACCATTCGATGACGTGGTTGCAGAGTGGGACTTTGGACCAAAAAGCAACAGTTTTACCAAAAGTACTGTCAACACTGTAAAATATATGTTTTATAATTCTGCATTCTACCTAACAAGCTGTCATTTTTTTACAGCTTCATTGATAAAACTGTCTGGATCATTTGTAATCTCATGTGTTAATATGTGTTTGCTTTACTGCTACTTCTCCACTAATAACTGTTTTCCCAGTGAGGCAGTTCTCATTTATGAAGAGGAACCTAAAGTATCTCAAATGAAGCGTAATAAATCTATAACTCAAGTAAACTACTGTACTAAGGGGATGTTGCATGAGAAAATTACTAAAGACTTCAACTCTGCATAGATTTGAGCTAAATAATTGCATATTTAGGCTCACGACGGGTTGGTAATCTTTCTGAAGTGTTCGCCTCCCTCTTCAATCAAATATGGGGTTGCAGATGCAGAACCCAATGGGTCTGAAAAACTTTTTTGTTGAAAAATGAATAAATGCAGTATTTTTTTTTAACTCAAATTTATCTTTGGTTTCCTGAACAAAATTGTGAAAAAAAAAACGAAATGTCATACACTACATGTCATATGTGACACGTTTGGAGCATCTTCCCAACACGGAAATGTCCCCCTTATAGATTGAAACTCTTCCGTTGAATCTTTCTTATCAAGTTGTTCAGTCATCTTTCAAACACTCACTGCAAACTTTCATGTGTTGCAACCAATTTCACACTCATTTCCTTCTATCGGTGCCACCCTGATCAAAGCCCACTGGAACTAAAGCAAGGAAATGATACAATATAGAGTCCAAGATCAACAGCAGTAATCAGTTTTACAGTCTTTGAATTACTTCAAAGTATCTCAGACACAGACAAAAGCTTCAAATTGACCCACAAATATTACCATTCCAGATCTGATGCTAAAATACATCTTAAATCAATCTTTGTTAAAATGATAGACTTTTATTTTCATCTACAAGCAAAATGGAAGGGAATTCAAAATCCCAGATTCATGCCTTCTGGTATGGATTAGCTGAACATGCAGACAGTGATGAGTCAAGGTTTGGAAATTGTTGATGCTTAAGAGTTATATCAATCAGGAGAGCCCATTAAATCAGTTTTACAAAGTTACTTAGAGCCTCACTGGGAAAAAAACAAGCAAAAAAAAAACCAAACCAGCAGTTTGGAGTAATGAGGACATGGGAGCTGCATTAAGCAAACTATCAGACTGCCAGCTTAATGATCTATGCGCCACAAAACCTCATTTGGCTTGATGAAATGAACAGCCACTTCTGTAGTTGCCACTTGTGATACTTGTGATATTACAGTATTTTTGAGATTTCAGGGAGGCAGCCATTTTGAAATGAGTAGGAAAAGTCGTTCTAGCCCCTAGTGGAATCATACTGCACTACAGGGCAGAAAACATGGACCATTTGAAGATAAATGGGTTTTAAGGAAAGTTTGGATCATACTAATGAGATTGGAGTCTCGTGAATGGATGTATTAAATATGATACAAATGCTTATATAAGGTTCAAAATACTGTTTTTTTAATCAAATTGGACTCTAATAAACTTTTACAAACCCTTTTGTTGTCTTTCAAAGAAGTTTAAATAATTTCTAAAACACTTTTTTTAGTATGTGGAAATCGTTGGATAGACTAATACCTAAACTCCTTTTTTGAATCTGTGTTGGCTGATGCGCTTCCTAAACGAATGCTCTGTCTCTTCGGATTGTTTCTTGTTTTAAGGTGAGTTGTTTTTCAGCACGGCTACTGTTCATAAACGGAAAGTCTTAAATCTGAGACGGGTTTGAATTTGAAGTAAGTTAAGCCGGATCTGTTTGATGCTTCGTTATGCAAATAAATCAAGCCCCATTTACTCCACAGTAAAAGAATCAAATTTTACACCCAATTTTCAGCTCTGTGGTTTAATTTGATATCCAAGAAGATTGTAAATGAGAGGAATATTAATGAACGTTTGTTATTTCAAATCTGAGTTGAATTTAAAATGAGCTTGTTTGTTATAGCATGACTTTGAATGAAAAGCTTGTGGTTCAATAAAAACATATCCAATGAGCTGGTTTAAAATGAGTTTCATGTCCATTTTATTCATGTCAATAAGTCTAATATGCCACTGTCCCTCATGCACAGAAATAAGGAAGTGGAGGGAATTTATCCAAAGAGCATTTCAGGTAAAACTATTCTAGCTTTGCAAACCCTGTAAGTATATTTAAGTTCAAACGGTGTTCCCATTTCACAATAATCTTTGACTTTCAGTTGCTCCCTTTTGGGATCATTGACTCCATCTAATCTCATCTTCCATCATCTATGAACTTTCTCTTTGGTCTTCCTCCAACCTGAACATCTTTTACCAACTGCTTAGAATGACAGGTGATCAGACAGAAATTGCAGCAGTGAAAGTCACAAGTCCACCCAATCCGAATAGTATCCTTTTGTTGATCTAGTATTCCTTTGCAATAACTGTTATATTGAATATAAGTTCTAAATGCAAGCACCTTCCTTTAATTATGGCTGAGTCAGTTTAGAACGGCTACAATCACTACAATTTCTACTGGTCATTTTGTGAATCTGTTGCAGAACACAATAGCAAAACCAAATCAACTTCTAGCAAGAGCCGCTGCTGAAATGCTTCACAGCTCAAGAGCCCTTTAGGTTATTGCTTTGACTATAAAGTTTGCCTCTTTCCTGAGCTTTCCGTGGATGGTGACATCAGAGGGAAAAAAAGAATTGCACATCTTTTGTTTTTGAGAAATTATTGAAAGACTTTGAACCTCATAGTCTGTAACACAATCAAAAAAGTGTGAACATATGGCAACATGGATGTGACACAACATTCTTGGGCATGTTACTAAAATAGAAGTGGCTCTACAATTTTTCTCTTATCTTCAATGTTTAAGTAATGTACTTTTTAGTAGTTTCACACACAGAACATCAAAGTGATAAAAAGATAATTGACTCTAGTTCTTAGAGCTGTGCCTAATCGTGTTCTTCATTCACACCCTCACAATCTTACATTCTGTCAGAGTCTATTTTAAATGAGATTTTTCCAGAACAGTCTTTAAAAAAGTAATATAGGGATTTCTGAATATGCAGGCACACATTACGTAAGGTTCAGACCCAGTTCTTAGCAGTTCAGACATTTTGTTCTGCTCTCAATGGTGAAATTTGATTTAAATTATGACATTTTTCATTTTCTTTTATTTATTCTTGTGTATTATGTGTTGCATTTATCATATATTAACTAATGTAAATGGTTGAATAATGTTCCATGGAATAAAAAAAAGTAATAAATTCATTAAAGGGTTCTTTCATATTAAATGTCTTCTCATAATCTTAAAATACTCAGGTACGGTTTGTAATTAACATCTTGTCTCCTAGCAACCAAGAAAATGACCGAGTTTGAGATTAAATAATATTTTCTTACCTTGCTTTAATCACACATTAATCTGAAAATCCAAGTGCTACACAGGAAATTGAACATGCTAACATGAGGCTCATTTTTTATTAAGGTTCAGCTTTTTAGTTTTACCTCTAAACCCTCACCAAGACTGCAAGGTGAATAGTGAAGGCTTGAGGAAGACGATGCTTAACAAAATATATTAGGATGCAATAAAGTTACTTTGAAATGAGAGTGGTGCCTTTATAGCCTGATCAGTTGGTTCAGACAACTATCGAATCTTTCATTGAGTGACAGTATCAATGTGGTAGGTGTAAAAAAAAAAAAAAATGTCTGACATTAAATGTTTTCGCAGATGCTTTAGCTCAAACAAATCAAGTGTATTGCTGAGTTGTCATTTGTGTCTTTTCCTGAGTCAAGTGTCAGCTCCAAAACTAGAGTGTCTCTGTCTATTTTCTCTCTGAGTTTTAAATTACACTGGGTAATAAAAATTGTATATATCAAAAATATTATTTGTATTCATTGCTTTTCAAAAATGGCAGGTGTGTTTTAGAATCAAATTTGTTTGTAATGATAAAAAGCCTCACGGAACTGAAGTCTAATTCATTTGGTTGGTCTGGCTTAGAGGCCAGCAGCGGGCAACAAGAACAAAAAAAAATGTTGCAAAGAGGTACAGTAGTAATGCACTCCTATGCACAATGACCATGCATCAGGAAGATAATACAGTGACACCACAGAATATTTAGGAAAACCTCTTATCATCAGCAGGTATTCCAAACAGTGGAAACATACATGATTCAAGTGATTGCACATAACAAAACAGAGCAGCAGACCACAGAGCATTTTATGTGCTGTAGGGGAAAAATCAACTGCATACTTTGTTTGGTCTTTTGGTTGGGTTTTTACATCACTTGTAAGTTAGGTTTCATCCTCCTGAGGATACATCAGTGCCTTAAATTGCACAAGGTCTGAAAATACAGATATAACTTTGCCATTGTTTAGTCATAGCACAGATACCACTCCTGTCTGTTGTACCATGAGCTTATTTGCAGCACTCAGTTAAAACAAAGGAGGGGCTGTGTTTAAATGTTATGGTGAACTCTTGGATGTCTGTTTGTCTCTGGAAGTCTTTCCCAGCGCGTGCTCTGCACAATGCTTCTGAGGAGTCATAGGCTGAAGCAGATCCAGGCTCCAGAAGCAAACTAAGCATTACCGAGTGTTTTCTCAATTCAACTATCAAAGGCTTAAAAATGTTGCTTGAAAAACAAAAAAAATAAATATAAAATATAATATATAGATTTACTTAATTTCAATAACACAACTTAAATCACTTGGTATTTGTGTGTATAGTTTAGTCCAAGTTATGTCTTTACTGTCACAAAGAGTGTTTTAGAGAAAAGTTCCGCCAGTTTTCACAGTCCTTATACAATCAAAATGTTCTTTTCTTCTGCAGATTTTTTATCCTAAGCTTAATTTTCTTTTTGTCAGAATTGTGCTTGTTTTTCCAGAAACTGATAGATTTGACAAAACTAGATAGAATTACATTGCTTTTATTATTATTTTTTTTCCTAAACAATAGCTTGGCAATCTGCGTTTAACCCTCTGATTAATGAATTATAAAAAGCATTGGTCAATATTTGTGTGTTTTTATCCTCAGCACATGAAAAAGTGTTCTACTGTAGTGACTGTTAGGCACCAGAAATCTTCATCAGCACCAAGAAAGTCAATCTCCTGGGGACACCCCTGTCAAAAAAGTCGACTGTTACAAAAAATCTTATTACAGTTGTAAATGCATGCAAATACTTTAGGTGAAAGTAACACTCGTCCAGCAGCTGGTCTTCCTCTGCAACACCTGGCAGCAGCTCCTAACTGCCTCAGTGTTAAACAAATGAACCAGAAAAACCAGGGCTTGAAAGCATTACAGCTGGAAATTCTTCCATCTGTGTAATTATGAGCCAAATGCTTCTCCATCTGATGTTGCTTTGCTCAACATTATGTCACATTTAATATTCAGCTGGCATGAATTTCTATGACAAAACTAAATACATTTTGGTGAAGGGTAACAGAAAGAGTTCAGAGGATTCTAGGTTTGCAGTTTGTGTCGGTGCCAGTGACCCGAGTGTTGCACGTGATGTGAACTAAAATGTTTCTCAAATAAATAAAAGTATACATTCTTAAAAACAATAGTAATGAGTTGCAACATTACACCAATCCAAATGGCATCGCCGACATATTTTACTAAATAATAAAAATATTTAAACAAAATGAGAAAAAAAAACCTTTCCTTAATGTTTTCATACCAAATCGACCTATCCACATATTGCTCTCTTTGTTGCAGGTCGTGAAAATGATGATCATTGTGGTGGTGACCTTTGCTCTCTGCTGGCTGCCTTACCACGTCTACTTCATTGTGACCGGCCTCAACAAGCGTCTGAGCAAGTGGAAGTACATCCAGCAGGTTTACCTGTCGGTGATGTGGCTGGCAATGAGCTCCACCATGTACAACCCCATCATCTACTGCTGCCTCAACAGCAGGTAAGAAACAGCAATAATTATTGAGGGATGATTGCTAAAAGGACAGAAAAAGGCATCTGTAATTCAGCCAACAGGGAACAAAGATGTTTTTTTTAAAGTATTGGTTTGTTTGAATATATTATAACAAAATTTAAAAATGTTTTCCTCTGACAAAATGTTGCCCTTGTGCAATTGTTATCTTTTGGATGTATAAAACGGCATATCAAAGAACTATATGTATTTAGTTTACCAAATCAGGCAACTGCTTTATTATAAATACTGTTCTTTTACTATAAAAATACACAGCTTGAAGGAGTATAAACAATGTTAAAATCAGTTTGACACCCGCCAAAATAAATTATTGTTCTGAGTCAAACTAGGCAATGATATTTTCTCACAGGCTTTCTTACAGGCTACATTATCCCAGTGGGGTTTCTATGAAATTGCACCTTTTCAAACACCTAAAAATGTAAAGTTTGATTGTCTGGCAAAACAGAAGACAAACAAACAAAAAATGCATTTAATAAAACAATAAAATTTCCTCTTCAAATATTGGTTGGGGGTGTGATAAGCTGAAATCCTGGCATTCAGAAGCATCCGACCATGGAACCAACAGTGATTAGTTTCCACCTGTGGACTGAAAAGCACTTTTCTGTTGGGTTTACGAATGATGACCACAACCGTGTGTTTAGAAAGGCAATAAAGGACTGGATGTCATTGGGGCCACTTGTATGCTTACACCATTCTCAGAAATTGCAGCACACACATATTGGCTCGCTGTGCCAGCTGAAGCTCTGTGTTCAGTGAGAGTGCGACCCCGTTTACTGCGTTTGAATAAGCTGAAAATTTTAGAAAGTAGGTTCACATAAGATATGCTCGAACATCACATAAGTATCACTGTTCCTTCAGTCCTCATTATTTCCCCCTGTGGAGTTGTTTCATGCTGATTTTATTGTTTTGTTTTTTTTAAGTCCATGGATTTTTTTTATAAAGCTAATATTGACATTTGCAAAAGTGTTGTGTGGGGTAATGATGGCACCTGCTGAAGGCTGAATACTGAATACATCAGCATGAGGTCCCACTGCAGCTCTAGAATTGATAAACAGAGCATTTTGCATAAAGAATATTGCAGCATAAAAAATTGTCGTGTGATAATGATTTCATTAGACTTTTTCTTCTTCTTTTTTTCATAAATGTTCTGCCTTTTGTTGTCTGTTATTCCTTTTGTTCCCAGAAATCAAGTTCTGCATGTGCAGCTTTGGCAAACACTGGACTATGACTAAAAAAACTTCTAAATGTTCCCAGATTCAATTAACTTTAAAAATTAGGCAAAATTTTGGTGAAATACATTTACATCATATACAAACTGAGAACATTTGCCAAAAGACATTTTTACATTTACCCGATATAGCCATTTTGTATCATCTTTACACTCGCTCCTGTCGGTTGAGAGGATGCCTTGTAGATGTGTGTAGAAAAAAGGGATTGGTGGAGGGAATCAACTGTGGGTCAAATTTAGTGGACAGATTGTGTGTGTGTGTGTGGGCGGGGGGGTCTATTTAAGTCAATCATACCGTAACATTCTATAACTCAGATTTTTATATTAGTATTCGCACATTATTTTTCATTTTTGTGTGAAGTAGTCAAATAAAAATAGGGACCATAAAACGATGTGGTCACCAGGGTGAAAAGTGCTTTAGTCAACACCCAGCTAACTGGGGGTTTTAACTGTTAAAATGAGCCGATTGTGAACCTGCATGTATAACATTTTTATTTTATTTTTTTATTCCATCGTGTTGAGTTCTATAATTATACGTCAGAATTTTCTTTATGAAAGGTCTTTTGTATCCAGTTGTCAATTGTAATTGCAATAAAACTTGCCAGTTGACATGGACAAATAATTCAGTTGTGAGTCTATGGGGAGGGGAGGGGTGGAGTAATTAAGTGTGCACTCATATCAATATTTTTGCATTTTAAATTAACATTGGACAAAAATGTACCAAATTGCCCAAAATATCCTTATTGATACTATCTATATCTTTTTTTGTTACAAAATTAATGTAATGTACATTTCATTGAAGTGTTTATAAAACATTAATTCTAAAAAAGTAGCATTTTATTTTAATCCTTTGATATAGTGGGCTTTACAGGGTTAAAGTATTGTCTTTTGAAAAAATGTTCTCCCAGTTTCAATAAGAGTATACTATAATCTGTGAGGATTTTCCAATATTCTTGAAAGAAACAAATACTAATACTAGTATTTTAACCCTGGTGAATTTTTAGGGTCAAATTTAGCAGATGGATGTTTGTGTATTTGCTTATGTACCTACCTACTGGTGTACTTAGTGACTTACTTACTAAACATATTTACTTTACTCACTTACTTACTTATTTATGTATTTGTTTATTTATTTTTGGGCTCTGAAAATTGCTGCTACCCATAATTAACAAACAAATGTCAAAATAAAAGCCAGAGGAAAGTTCTTCCTCGATTCTCTGTGGTTAAACAATAATTTTATCCTCTGGAAAAAAGTATGCAACTTTTATCAAATACTTTTACTGAGAATTACATTTGTTTTACTGGTACCTCAAAAAAAATTCAAAAATGAATGTTTTACTTGCCATATTTGCCATCATCCCTCTAGTCTATCATCATAACTTATTGCTCCCTTTCTTGATGTGATACCAGGTTTCGAGCAGGCTTCAAGAGAGCATTTCGTTGGTGCCCCTTCATCAAGGTGTCAAGCTACGATGAGTTGGAATTACGCTCCACCCGGCTTCACCCAACACGGCAGAGCAGCATGTACACGCTGACAAGAATGGATACCACAATGGTGGTGGTTTACGACCCAGCTGAGGGCGACTGCGGCGCTGGAGGTGGCACCAGGCGGAAGCACTCTTTGCCCACTCGAAAGAGAAGCTACATCACATCTCACCAAACTGACGTCACTATTTCTAACAACAGCAGTGGGAAATCCCAGAATGGAGTGGCGCCAAGTGCTGAACCTGAGGAGTTCTCTTGAAGTGCGCCTCAGGTCACATACATGCAGGAAAATGTGTTCAGTTTTTGCATGCTAATACATTAACAAACATAGTAACGGTGCACAGCTTCATCATATGAAAGCAGAAGTGGTCATCTCTCCATAGAAAGATAATTCAAAACAAAATTATCCAAACCGACTCTTCTGTGGGGTGTTCTCATTAAAACAGAACTGTGGTCTACAACAGCAAAGCTGTCATGACAATGAATCAGTTTGATCAAAGATTTAAGATCCAAAGGTAATTTAGGGTGATGACTAACAAGAAAAATCTCAAAGGTCATCAGTTGTAATTATGTAAGTGTGCAGGATTTGTCTGTAAAAACTGTCAGACACGTGTGATGGGGAGGATGGCCCCTGTGTTTTTCCTGTTGGCTCTGTGGACCAGCAGCTCATCAATGAAAGGGCTGCTGATTGAACTTTGCTCGGCTTCATGTGTCACAGTTTGACTGTCGGTTATGTCATTTATATGGAACATGTTCTGGCTGCTCCAGAAAGCCGGAGGGGAAATCCAGTATTGTTTGCAGCATGTCGATGAGCGGGCTGCACAATGAGCTTACTGAGGGCAAACTCATACATGTTTAAGTAAATAAGAAAAAAAGGCATTGTTTGGTGAAATACCTTCATTTGTCACAGAATTAATTATCTGAAAGTGCTTTGCTATGAGGGTATTAAAAGGGGGTATAGGATATTTTGTAAGATTTTAGATCTAATTTATTGGTTGGCCAAAGTCTGTGCAAGTTGTAGACAGCTGTCGTGCAAAATCTGAGTTAAGAAGTGAGAAGGAAAATCTGTGTGCACATGCAGGGAACAGGCGTAAGTAATCTAATCGAAGTTTTAACCAAACATGTTTGATTTTTTATCCAATGATTAAGTCAACTGGCTCCCAACTTGACTGCATGTTGACAGCAAATAAAAGAAGAGAAAGAATGCACTGGAAAGATGTCAAGCTGTAGTCAGAATTTCAAAATGAATATGAAGGTTGTAAGAGAAGATGTGGAGCAAAGCAAACTTGCAGAAAAAGAGGGGAGATTGATCAGGTTATTGCAAAAGCATGGAAATAGCTAATATAGCCTTTCAACCGTAGCTCTTGTGAGTCTCATGACAGCTTGATGTATCCAGTGGATTAAGTTTGTGACCACCACTATTTTAGCCATCGTATGAAATCAACTAAAATCCATCTACAGTCTCTAAAAAGACTGTACCAGATGTGCCCATCGTCGTTGATGTACATGCACCAGCAGTGTGCCGCTTGGAGCTAAAACAGGGTTTGCAGTTCGATAAGCATGACTTCTGGCAAGGCTGAGCAAATCTTTATCCATCTAGGTTTAAAAGTAAAACGAAGAAATACTCAGAAAGCATATATGTTTTTGAATATTGGCTACATCATTGGAAAAATGTCACAAGAACTAGTTAAAAACAAAAAAAAACAACATTTTCAACAGATTGAGCCTTTAAGTGATTTTTTAAGCAATCACTAAGAGCACTTTTAGCAAAATGATCATCCTTACTATGGGAGAATGTCCTTATTGACTTCCACATTACATTTTCAAGTCTCACAGGAGATAATCCATTCATAGAACTAGCATACATTTGACATTTCAAAGAAAATCCTCACTACATTTTTCATTAAAAAGTAAAAAGAAAAACATGCACACAAAGTTTTGTTTATTAACCGATTAAAGAAGTTTTCATGAAAGAAAAAGACAAATGACTGGCTTTTCTATCAACAACTCCTGACAAAACTGCTGTTTTAGTGGCATGTTGATAATCAAGCATAAAATCTTTTTTTTTATTTTTAAAACCAACACGGAAAAAAAACACAAGAATAACATGAAATGTAAAGTAATTAAAATTCATAAAATAATAACACTTTGTTTAAAAAATAGGACATGTAGGACTGTAGGACAGATATGAATCAAACGATAACTAAGAGTTCCAATCTTTATATTGTACATTTGCAAATTGACTCCCCAAAAATCTTTTAATTTATCAGGATTTATTCATTTTTTTACCAACAAATTTGAATGTTAGACTCACTGAAAGTAACAAATACAGAATGTGAATAAATAACATGCTGTGCATTTCAATGTTTTGCAGCTGAGCTGTCATGCAATTGTCGCTGGTTGAATATTTGTAAGTGGCCACCTTCACATTTTTCTGTATAAATTCATATGAATGTGCAGTACATTGTGTGCCTCTCTCTGTGAAGTGGTGACTCACTGTTAGTTGTGTTTAACAGGACAAATAGTTTATTTAATCCTGAGTCTGATTCAATGCCATAATTGAATTTAATAGCTCACTTAATATTGTTGCTTATTTTACTGCATTACATTTTTACCAGCTTTAAGAAAAAAAAAAAAAACTCAGGATTAAAGTAACTATTCCCTTTAAAATGGAAAAAATAACACAAAAAAGTATTACATTTTCTAAATAGATATTTGCTGAAACTTCCTGATGATATTATAGCTGATTGATTTTATGTCACATTTCATTTAGTAAAATCAAAGGTTCTGCATTGCTGTGCATCAGTAAGTACTGATGTATTTGCCTAATGTAGCTTAACTGCAAATGTTTACATGTTTTATGCCCTGTGTAGCTGTGACACAGTGAAATATCAGCCTGGTTTTGAAAATTTTGAAAAAAGAAAAAAATACACCACGAAACATCTGTGATTGTGTTGATGTTGTCAGAAAATATTGATAATTCACAACATTCAAATATCCCTGTTTATCTATGAAATTTGAGCTTGCACCATCAGTATCTAGACTGACATTGAATCTAACTGCTGTATCACTGCTTATAATTAAAATGTGCGTGTTTGCTGTTTGTACTCTTGCAATTTATTCATGATTATTAATAATTATGCTCACCCTAAAAACAATATTGATCTTTTTGTAACCATTTTCCAAACTTTCCCTTCCAGGGAATAGCATAAAGTAACTGTTGCACACTGCATGACATTCAATGCTGCTCTTTGTTGCACTGTGGCTTCCCTTGTTGAAGCTTTGCTTGACCACTGTAATACAGAACACAGCCGTTTTTTCTGAAAAAGTCATCAACATTAAGATCATGAAAATGTTGTGAAATATAACATGATTCTGACTAATATTAAAGTGCTGATATGTTATTTTTGCTTTGTGTTGATTTATGAAAAAAACAGAAAAAAATCACAGCAAAGTCATTTTGTGGCTGACTGGCATCTTTGTTTACTTAATCCATAACATTTAATAAGGAAGTGCTTGAAGTCTATTATATGTCAAATAAATCCATAAATACAATAAGGCTTTAGTTTATCATAGAAATCTATTTGCATTTGGACCTCTGCAACTATACTGCCAATGGCATCAACTGTTCACCTGCCAGAAATCTACTCCTGGTGGGTCAAGAAACTTCATCTAAAGAGGCCCATGTTCCTGCAAATTCTTTTCAATGTCATTTAACTTATAATTAGATAATATTAACTCACTAATAGACTTAGTATTTCCATGTTTGTGAAACCAAAGCTGAAGTAACCACTTACATTGTGCTCTATGTCTCTCATACACAGTATTGGTTGTTTGTTTTTTTTTGTTGTTTCTATTTTTCTAATAAAATATAATTTTGCCGCATAAATGTATTATCTTAATCTAGTAAATTCTAATTTTATAACTCATGAAATTATAAATTTGTTATTGTAAAAAAAATTGACTATTTTACCTAAGAGTTTATTTTATTATTATATAATTTTTTCTCATAAATGTACAACTTTATTCTCATAAATTTGCAACTTTTTCCTATAATTTTATGACTTTATTCCCATAGACATTTTACTTTTTTTCTCATATCGACTTAATTCTCAATAAAATACTGTTTCTTTTCTCTCATCATTTTGCAACTTTATTCTCACAATTTAAAACAATATATTATGGTGCCCGTAATACTCAGTCGTAACAAAGAAAGTTAATTCATAGCGATTAAAAATGTCTTAAACATGGTCATCAAGGTAATATCCTCAGGGTAAAGCAATTTTTTGTGCTTACCTGGTTTTGCTTGTTGACAATTATTATGTGATGCCAATCCTTTTCCCTAAGTTAGTGGTGTCCAACCTTTTTATGCAGAGATCCAGATTTACCCAAATAAAAGTGTATGACGGCCCACTTTCAGAACAAAGTAAGCTTAAAAGAAGCTTCAAATATTGAAATAAAATGTGGGAATTAAGTTTTGAGTTCAATAAACTTAAAGGGCATATATCATGCTATTCTTAAGACTTTCAGAGTAAACTGTATCCATATATATATATATATATATATAACTCATATATTTTTATGGAATATGAGTTATTTTTGGAGTGGCAGGAGTGAAACTCAGAACTGCATTTGACTGATGGAGGCACAATGCAAAAGAGAGCAAATCTGGGTTCCAAAGCAGTTTTTTACTTATTTATAGTATTATCCATGACAACACTGAAGGGTGTTAGATTTTAGCTTTTATGTCTGTGATGTCAACAATTCACATGGAAAATAAAACCATGGAAACTTAACAAAAGAAAAACAACAATATGCAAAAATCTCAAATACAACTTAAATAATTTAAAATGAAAAAGCAAAAAGAAGAACTAAAAACAGAATGTCACATTCTCATGAGCAAGTGTTGATCTTTCAGTGTGCCAACATCTAATGCTCTGTCATTTGGGATCTGAGGCTTTGACTTTGATCCTCTCACTTCGCTGTAGTGTCTTCATCTCTCACAGCCCAGCTCTGCTTTTTGTTTTGCTTTCTCCAACTAAAGCCTCAGAAAAACATTTCTTTTAAAATTGCTTTTTAGTTGTTGTTTTTCAAAACTGCATTTGATATGACACATTTCGGAACACCAAAAATAACTGATAATTGAAATCTAAGATCTGAAGTACAAAAACATTGTACGTTTATTGAGCTGCTATTGAAGATAACAGGGGCATGACAGTAAAATATGTTTATTTATTCTATTTCTGAGAGTTATTTTTTTATAATTTTTAACCCAATAATTATATATATATAATTATTGGGTTAAAACGGCTGCCTATACTATTAAGGGGGGTAATGACAGATTTTAAATCCATTTCCTAAACCAACTTGACCATATTTAGGAACACTGGAAGCGAAACTATTCTCAGATGGTTTGCACTTAGAGGTGGCCATCACAGTGCACTTAAGTTTGCTATGCTCTCAAGTTTATGTGTCTGGGAGTAGCACAGAGATTAATGCTGAGTCTAAACCAGCCTTCAACCACAAGCACTGGGGTCATTAGCCAGGTTTCTCCATCTCCATCAAAACCATGAATAACACTTGTAACAACTGGAAAAAAACTACATGAAAAGTATCAAAGAAGCATCATCTGCTATGCATGGTGGTAGCATTTGGAGTTTATAGATTTGTGTAAATGTATAGAAACATGATAGCTCAGTGCATATGGTGTACTTTTGGCTGCTCTGGTGTATAATTACCCACAACCTTCAAGCTGCATCTGTCTACAAAGTATGATTTAAACCAATTAGATGTAGCACAATAACTTCCCAATAATCTTTTTAAATTAAAAATTCTGAAATTTGTGTTAAGTAGAGCTACAGAGCAACATTTGTTTGCAGCCCAATTCACTTTTACCTCTAATATTTATGCATGCACCAAAACAAGAGTGATCTTAATGATGTTGTCTGGCTCTAAACAAGACTTGAGACACTCAAAACAATTGTCCAGAACTGACAAATGATTTAGCTTTCAACGGCCTAATGACTGTGGTCTTCAGAGCCTGGGAAATTTCAGCTGAGCGGACAAAAATCAAGACCCTTTGACGGAGGACAGTTTGAGGGTATCTTGATAGATAACACTTTATGAAGACAATTCTGAATTCATCTAGTAGTTGAGTAAAGCTCAGTTTAACCTAAATGTAAAAGTAGAAAAACAGAGGACACAAGCTATAAAACTTTCATCTCATTCCACATAGTAGAGGAACATCCCGTGCTACAAACACAAACACATTCAAGGGTGTGCGCACTTTCAGCACATGATGTTCTCACTGGACTGTCACTAAACTTTTGCGCATGTACTCACAGATGGAATCTCGGATGGAACCTCTTGCTACAGGTGTTTTCTTTCACAGCTCTACTCAAATACATGAAAGACTTCCAGCCAGGTACAAACCGCAATTATTATTTTCTCTTCCATGATCAATTTTCAAACAGTTGGTACTTTCAAATGAAAAATTTAATTTAAATTAAAAAGAATGCTACCCATCTAACTACCAAATCAAAGTCTAACTAGTAACCTTTGACGGACATTTGGTGGCCACACGTTTTGTACATAGAGCCCAAAAATGAACTTAAAAACTTGCGTATGAATAAGTGAACACAAGAGTTTTGAAAACAGTAGTCAGAATTGCACATCTTCTTACATTTACATAGACTTTTCATTGAAAGTGGTTGCTTGAACGCATTTTGCCCATTTAACAACTTCAAATACAATTTCTTTTTGTACTTTCTTGATCTGTCCAAACAGAGAGAAAATGCCTCCTGAGCTGCACTGATAAGTAAAATGTTTAAATTAGTTTTTGTAAAGGATTTATTTATATACATGGCACTTTCTCAATCAATGCTGTATTCTTTATTTAGCAGTCTAAGTGCTCATTTTTCCCACTCATCAAAGCACATCTATTCTGTCCAAGGACACATGAATGGGTAGAGGGCTGAGACTGTCTTTCCAAGGATTTTCAAAATAGCAAACACCTGTTACAGCTCCTCAGAGATAAACTGTTGCTTTTCCTCAATCTTTGATGCTTTCACATCTCATCATTTAATTGATTTAAAGAGGTAACACCAAAAAAAGATGCTTCAGTCAGTATTTTTGAAATAAATAGTTTACAAACTATTCCTTCGACTACATACAGGAATGCTAGTCTTTTTCCACAAAAAAATGCAGAATCAAGAGAGGCGATGCACAACACATTCAGTGTCCTACACCCTTTGTGTGCAGTACTTGAAATGGTTTTCTTCCCTGTGGAACACTCTTTCATTCTTGTCGTCATTGATTTCAGTCTTTACTAAATGCTAAGGGGCTGTTGGAGCCGTTGTGGGTAATCTTGGATTCTTCTTCCAGTGGTAGCAATGATAGCTTCCATTCTTTTTTAGAAATTGATGTGTGAAGATTATGCAGTCATCTTTTCCCTCTAAGCAATTTATATCTATTTAAATATGTATATATTTACTACTCTGACACAAATAGTGTTCTATTTGAGGATGACATTTTTAAATTGTTAATTAAATCAAAACCACTATTATCTTCCAAGCCTGTGACTCTAAAGGAACAAGACAAGAAGTGTTTCCTGTTTCAACAAATATCCCTTTTTCTTTGCTGGAGGAAAAGCAAACTCTGTTTTCTGAAGGCCCACAGTACACACTTAATACTTTGACCTTTTTCTTCACAGCTTCAGCAGCAGAGATATCTGTATTGTTGTTGTCTTGAAATGTACATAGAAAACCGACAATTAGATTGAGCAAAGCAAACAAATAACTATATGGACATCTCTACAAAAACACTTAAATGTGAGATAAAACCATAAGGATGTGCAAAGAGCAACTGTAACCAGAGAGAGGATGCGGTGAAGAAACAACCATATGTGTCACGTCACAACAAAACAGCTTGGAATTACAGTCCATTTAAACTGTGCTCCTAAATACTAAATACCAAACAAGGCAAATCCTTTCTCTCCTTAAGTGAATCGGGAAACCTTAACTCTTCACATGAACCCCCAAAAAATGAAGGATTAAGACTGACTGCTAGGGCTGAAGGCTGAAATGAGATTGGGCCTTGATTTCTTCACCTTTCAGATGATCTTTGACCGAAGTGGGAAGCAAAGACCCATAACATAAATTCTTTGATTTTAATTTACAGTAGGCTACAGGCAGCAATTGCAGAGTGAAACAGTCATTTAGGTTTTGTGAAACCCATTGAGAAGGGGAAGATGCAATGACCAAATATCAATGAAAAACACTTCCCTATTTGAGCTTTTAAAATAAAATAATGTTATCTTTTAAAACACCCAACGCACACCAAACATGTTCGTTTTTTATCTTAATGTTTTAGTTTGCTGTAGGTTTAAACTGCCTGTGTTTTATAACCATTTACCTGGAAAAAAAATTTTCAGCTTTATAGTGGCTTCAAACAGGAAGTCAAAGTATTGCCTTTTTGTCACGACCTCTGAGGACTGTCCATTTTTTATCCTTTTTTACATGTTCTAATTTAACTTTTTAACGTCCCACTCCAATTATATTTCTTTCTAAAAATGTCTAAAATTGTTCTTTGTAAAATTGTTCCCAGTGGTCTTTTGATTATGCCAATATAAGAAAAACCTGTGTTGCTTTTTAAGACATATTTTCACCACCACAGCAGAAGCTTATTAGTAATTTGGTTTTGTGAGCGGTACTATTAGCGTGGAAGTTAGCTGTGTTATTTTGCCACCATTCCTTTATTTACACTCTCTCCCTAGCTTCTAAGCATCTCACAAGCCCAAGCTAACAATTGCAAAGTAAATTTAATTTTAAAAAGGTGAGCAATATCAGAGCTAGCCGGACAGTTTTGAGCCAGATGGCAGCTCAGACAAGGAAAATTCTGATCTTAACTGATCTATTTGTTTGCAAATGGATGCTTCAGAACTGTAGCTGAGAAAGAAGACCTTACCCTCCCAGGGTATTTGCTGCATCACAAACCTGAGCTTTTTCAAACCACGTGTTTTTTGTCTGCTCCTGATCCAACACAATTTGAACTAAAGAAATACTCAAAAACACCATTATAAACTTAAATTACCTTATACATGTTCACGATTATGAAAAAAATGCTCTAAGAATACATTAAAAACACAAACACTTTCATTGGAGTGGGTCTTTAAGGTAAATATGTACACAACAGTGGAAACATGAAAAAAGATAAACATACTGTCTTTACTTCTGCAGTATATACCAGTTTTCCTGGTTTTGCTCATTGTTTCATTGTCAGCCCTCTGTACCACACTCCTGTGTCTCTTTCAGTAAGACAAGTTAAAGTACCTGCTGTGGACCGAACCACTGGAGCGTAAAACTAAAAGGCCACAGCAACCCTTGAACACCCGTTGAGGACTTGATGGTCCATTGCAGGTACAAAGCATCACGTTGATAAAAGCATCAAGCACAAAGACCTAAGCTTCTCTCAGAATAAGCGCGTTGTTGGAGCCTGCTCATCCTCAGATAAGGTATAAAAATGATGTTGTGAGCAGGTGTGTGCGGAACAGAGCGTCTCCAACTTTGTCAAAAGAAAAAAAAAAGCTTTCTCAACAACTTTGTGTGTGTTCTCTCCCAGTTTTAAACGGAACTGTTTACAGGTTTCCAAATACAATCAAACTGTGTGGACAGACCAGAGGCGTTGGTGCTGTGGGACATTTGGACTTGTCAAACACAGGTGTAATTAATAAGATAAATAATGGCTGGGTCCCAGTGCAGTGTTCCATTGCAGGAGATACAACAACTGCCTCAATCATCTCACGTCCCCACAGCCAGTTACAACAATGGAACAGCATAAAAATGACAATTAAAAGACCTGCTTAAGAGCAAATTAAAAGTGGTTTGTCAATTACAGCTGGGCTTAGAGCAACAAAACACATTTATTCATGCGTTTGCATGACTTGTTTGTCATGGGCTCTGGTTTATTTTGGGCTATTTTTACTTATAAGCTCTAAAATAACTCACCCTAGTGACTGGTTCTCCATAAATAAAAGTAAACTTTTTGTTGTTGTATAATGAAATAGAATAACTATGATCTACAGGGATGTCTAACTGTCAGCCAAACAAAAACAACAATGCGTAAATCAATTCTGTGCATTTATAAACAGCTCATGGATTCAGGATTTTACCAAATAAATTTACAATGTGTACCTCTTGAAAGAGCACCAGCAATAAATTATAGAACATTTTAAAAACTAATAGAACAAATTTGTAAACTGTGAGCACAAATGATTTATCATCCCACAGAGTAAGTAGACATGCTGGTATGTGCATGAGACTGTTCCATTTTCTTCATTATTATTGTTTCTTTTCATTAACCCATAAAATGCAAATTAAAGATGGATTTGAGGGGAGTCAAGCTGAGATGGGAAACACCCTGTAATGGACATTAGTTCAAGTGAAGCACGTAAAAACACCGGGATGAAAACAGTTTTGGATATAATTAAGATATGCAAAATTCCAAACCGAAAGCACTAAAGATGAAAAGTATCATTTTTACCTGCACAGAGTGTTCTTACTTTTAAAATGGATTATGGCACAGGACATGTTTATACTTTTTTAGATCTTGAAATCTATTCAATAAAACAGTTTTGGCTGAAAGGCCAGAACACTTTTCACTGTTCACACAAATCGAGTGTTTCTAACTATGTCTGCACAAAAGTTAAAGTGCTGCAGCTTTTTCTTTTTTTTTTCAACAAAAACCAAACCATTCATCCATCCACTCATTAATCTTCTCCCGCTTATCTGGAGCTGCCGTCTGTCTGGTCACATATTTTCATCTACATCACAGCACACATCAGCTCTGTCAATGCACTGAGAAAAGCATTTTCTTGAGTGCTGAATCCACCCTCTGCAGGACTCTGCTGTGATGTCATCACAACATACATTTTGGTATATGGACACCGGTCACATACCTTCCACCTCCAGGAAGAGAAAAACACCTCCATTGGATTTAAGAATGGAGAGTAGGGGAGGAGATCCTCCACAAGTATTCTGTCTTGTGCTGCAAAGCAGTGCCTGACCACAGCAGAGTGGAAGCTTACTTTATCCCAAATGACTACATACTTTTTCAGATTGTCCCCAGACTCATCCATTTCATTCTCAGGGATTATGTCCCTGTAAAGAACATCCAAAGCAGGTGCTGTGTATTGTATGGAACAACACAGGCAATATGGGCGTGGATGCTGTTTTCTGATTGCTGCACACATTGCAATATTCTCCTCGCTGGCCTGAGACATCAATGGTGGCTCTTTCTCTCTTGTGCAATGTCCAAATTCAGGTGCTATTTCTTTCCTGGGCTGTCCAAATTTAACGGCTGCTTCAAATGCAGCTAACGAATTATTTTTCCCGATTTCAAGGATTGTTCCGTTGTATCCTTCTATGCCGTTCATGACTCAATTTTGTGTCATTTTAGGGACCAAACAACAGACTACGGCTTTTGTAGACCCTAGGAGGAGACTGACCACACAAGTGCCAAATATTCTGCTGCTATGGCATGGAGGTAAATCACATCACATGCACACATCTTTGTCTCTACAGTCATCTGTGTTTTGCTGTAGCAGATTTTAAACAGGGATTAACCCCGTTATCTCTTCCTTTTTTGTTTTTATGTGTGTTTTCAGGATATTTCTGGAGAAGATGAGGCTGTAGAAGAACGTTTACCTCCATCAGGTAAAAAAGAAGTGGGACAACCTTAGAAAAATACAAACCTGTTTGTAGTGAAGATTAAATGTTTTATACATGTTACAGAAAGGTTTAAATCTTTTTTCAACTGTTTTCAAATTGCAAGATTAACATTGTTAAAACAATGTTTATAAAAAGGTCAGAGGATAAAATTAATATTTAAAACTATGTGTAGTCTGTTTTTTTTAAATAGTCTATTATTATTATGTATTACTTTTACTGAGTTACATTTACTAGAGTAAATTGTGAGAAACTCACAAACTGAATTTTTGCTAAACTATTTTGGGTACTCTACAAACCCATGAATTTACTGTAGTAATTGCACATTTTACAACATGTAGTTAAGTTCCTAAAAACTATCCATAAAACCAGCTAAAACTAATCTGAATTCCTGAGAGCTTTTCCTAAGAGCTTGTAAACAGTAACTGCACATCATTATGTCTCAGTCTGAATCATGTCTGTGACTGCAATACAGCTGTTCTAACTCCTCCAAGATTAAGAAGTTAATCAAACTATTATCTGCATCTCGAGCCCCGTTAACATTCTGCACCTTTTGCTCCACTAAAAAACAAAACAATAAAGATATAAGATATAAGATATAAGATATTTTCTCTCTGATTTTATCAGAAGTCAAGACTTATATACTTCCTTGTCAACCTGACCTATGTTCACAATTAGACCAAAAGCTATGAAAATAGCCTCCTTAGGAATACTGTTTGTAAAACACTCCCACTCTACACAGCAACTGTTCAATCTCCTTACTTGTCTGGTAAAACTTTATCCTTGGAAATTTTTGACTTTTTTTCTTAAAATGTTATGGCTTTATATTCAGAACATTTTTACTTTTTCTTTTTTTAATGTTATGATTTTATTCTAACATTTTGTTTATATCTATTCTCTTATGGTAGTCTTTAATACTATGTTGTTAAAAAAATAAGAAATCTAGTCTAATTTACTTGATATTACGATAAAAAGTCAACCCAAAATTTACTCTGCAAGTGTATTTCTGTTCACTGACCTTGCTTGTGAGAAAATAACATTTATATTCTATTTATTAATAGACCACCGACACTTTTGTACTTTTGCACCATTCCATCCATATGATACAGACAGAACAGTGCACTTGGATGGAGGAAATTGTACTGCAAATTTAAACATGTTGCTGTGCATAACCTGATGAGTTTTGCATCCCTTTCATTTATTTATGACAGTTTATGAACCTTTGGAACATTAAAATTTAACATAATGTAAAAAAAAGATGATATTAAGATCTACTTTAATGCAACTGTTTTGAGGCGATTTCCCCAATGTGACATTTTTCAAAGAGCTTCCTTTATTTACATTTAAGTAATTAATTATTTTTTTGCTCTTGGCTCTTTTAAAAAACTGTAAAAGTATGTTAATTTTTATGTTAATATTGGTGGGGAAATAAACTGGGCGCCTTGGGATTCTGTCTGCACACAATGCAAACATTGAACTAACATTTTTTTTCCGTAGATAGCCAGTTTTTGTTTTGTTCTTTAAATGCTTCATTAGCTGCTGTTCTGTGATTTCTCAACACAATCCTTGTAATCTTTTGGGGTCACTGATACGGAGCCAAAAGATCCTCCCAAAAGCAACTTGCAGTCATCAGTGCTCATTGTTCTGTGAATATGAATATCACGAAGGGGCAAAATGGGGCACCAAACGTCACGGATGTGAGACACAGAGTTAGAATGCATTGTAAGTGGTTCAGCTAAATTAACAAATGGTACGAAGGCACTGTGCTGGTTTTGAAAGGAGCTGTCCCTGAGGGGCTAATTGCTAGATAAAGTAACCATATGCAGTTGCAGTGGTTCAGTACGTTATCTTTTTTGTTTTTTAGTTTTATGAGTTCTATTTTTGTGAGTATTCTGCAATATGGAGCTACTACACAAAACTGCCTTTTCAAAAATTTCTGTAACAAATTCTTGCAAGAAAAAAAAATCTATTAAAATAGATTTTTGGTCTGTTCATGTTTTAAAAACTTCTAGTTTCATTCTGCAAGGATTTCTGGTGCTGAACACTCCGACTCAAATGTGTTCCTCCTGACAGCAGCAGGAGCTGAAGCTCATAACTTATAGATTTTTTTTTATTTCAAAAGCGGAGCATTTTGAATTGGATTGAAGTCCAACTCCTCCAGCTTTAGTGAAGCTGTGAGAGTTCCTCTGCAGGGGTTTGCGAATTTCATGCAAAAGCCAGTGGTAAAATGTTAATCTAAAACAAAACACACTGTGGATAAAAGAGAACCAGAAAATTCCGTGGAGGGCATCATTTAGTCCATGGAGGACAACAACCCAAAGCGTTACAAAGTAAATGCAATGTGGGCTACAGCAAAGGAGGAAAGGAGTGGGCTGAGTACTGTTTACAGCATTTTAAAGAAAAAAAACATCATCAAAATGTTGTCAAGATTCTATGAACCCTAACACAAAATGTTGTTTTCATTCAGTGTTGTGTGATGACTAAAAATATCATGAGTCATTCCAATAGATGATTTAAAGAAATATTTGGAAGACTATTTTTTTTGTTTGCTCCCGAACGCTTTCCGTTTTAATCACTAAATAGAGAAATAAAATGTTTTGTTTTATGATTTAACCTTTCGGGACATCATATTGATTCTTTAAGAATCAGTCAATCCTTGTACATTTAAAAAGTTAGGTTACTTTCAGTATTTTGTTTTTTTAATAGTTCAACACAACTCAACCTTTGTAATAGTTTTCTATTGTCCAAAATCTATTTTAGACTTTAGTTAGGACCCACTTCTTTGTGTTTTTGATATGTTCTTGTGGCACGTTTCTCATGATTGAGGACATATATACACACACACACATACACACACACACACACACACACGCACACACACACATATATATATATATATATATATATATATATATGAAGATAATTAGGCTTAAGGTTTCTTTATTCAAAATGTAGTGAATCAGGAGCAGATAAAAAATATGCAGTTTGTAAATGTGACAGAGGACTGCTCCATTCCATTTTAATGCATCAGAATGGAGATGTCTAGATCCACCCTGTGATTTTGTAAGTCCTCCTTCTTAGAAATCATGAAGGGTTCTGAAATGTTCATTTCAAGTGCATGTTCACTGTGAGAGACATAATCTAAACAAATATGGAAATCACATTCCCTTCTTCATGCCAGCCTTGTGGAGGTCAACAGTTTTGTCTCTGGTGTCTTTTGACAGCTCCTTGGTCTTGACCAAGTTAGTAGGTATCAAACAGGTTCTTTAATTTAGAATGATAAGTGGAGGAGGACTATTTAAAGGCAGACTAACAGGTCTTATCTACTGACTACTGACTTATCTACTATCTATGGACTAATCAGGTCAGAATTCTAGCTAATAGACAGGTGTTCAAATATTTAATAGCAGCAGTAGCATACAAATAAATTATTTGGAAAATATTAAATGTGATTTCCAGGTTATTTTAATGTCTTTCACAATGGACATGCATGTAAGATGAAAATTTCAGATCCCTCCATGATTTCTAAGAGGGAGAACAGAATCACAGAGTATTAAAATTCTCATTTGCCTCACTATACGTCTTTGTTTTCCTAGTCTGAGCTGACATCTGGCACAAAATATACAGTAGGATAGCTCCAATATTGCTCGCCATTTTTGTTCCACCACTAATATTAGGTTGGGGGTGTGAGGGGCTGTAAGCTAGTGGGAGAGCGTGTAAATAGATAGGTGATGGGAAATAGGGGTGGGCTTACTCTGTGCCAACAGAGTGGAATTTTGAATGAGACCACTAATAACACTTTTACAAGGGACTTTTTTGTGTAGCTGTGGGTCCACAGTTGTTCATGCTGCTGCTGGGCAGATACATTTGACTTTCTTGACCTCATTCATTTGAAAAATGTGCTCTTCTCTCCTCCTGCCATCCTACTTATTAGCACGGCTCATGGCTCATATTGTGTTTGACACAGCAAGTGGAGGTCAGACAGGAGGTTGATGATATGACAGGGTTCAAAGAAGGGAAGAAGCATGAGAGGGAAATGGGGGTGGGCACTTGTGGATGAAAAGTTAGGCTGAAGTTAGGCTAAAAAAAAAAATCTCTAGAAGGATTTCAATGACTGTAGTTTAAATGTCCTTGTTTAATTTCTATACCTGCAGCATCTTCTTCTAGAGACTGGATTGTAGCTGTTATCAGGCGGGGGCACACTACGCCCCAGACAGGATGCTGTTGACTGACTTGAGATCAGATCCATAAACTGCTTTTTGATTATTTGAGGCTGAGTTTGAAATATGTGCAGCGTGCCAAAGCAATCATTCAACCTACCTCTGTCCTGAAAACCAGCTGTCCATCAGAGGGATGAAGAAGCTCATGATGGGGGGTAAGGACAAGTCATCGGCAAAATCCACAAAAGATGGATGGATTCTAAGAATTCTTTTAGTTCGGGAAACATGCTTCCAGAAAATAAGCCACTATTCTTTGCATATCTCTTTCATGAAGAGGATAAAAACAAAAGTGATTATAAACAAACTGCAGTTTGACAAGTGGTAGGAGGCTGGAGGGTGCTTCAGGTGAATAATAGAATAGAACCTCCAGATCATATTCCAACAGATAAAGAAAAAAGTTTATGGAACTTTCTCTCATCATGGGAGCATCAATGTTTTGATCGGTTTCTCTAATTTGGCCCCCACAGAACATTGGCCCACTTTCTGAATTAAAAGAGCTCTGTTCAGTGTTTCTACACTGAATCCTCCATCCGTCTTTTAAAATCTGAGAATATTTCAAATGACTCATGCAGTCTTATGCCACCCTTTTTCTCATAACCTGGAAGATTCTTCAGTGGTCACCCGAATCGCTGTTAATTATGACTAAAGGCACTCACAGCAAAAAAACTAATTAGGACTGCTTAAGCTCATGTTTATTAATGTTTTATCATAGGGCGTTCGAAGAACATGTTTGACTTAAAATCAGGCAGCAAGGATTCTTTTCCTGTGTGGTCAGGTACCACAGAGACAAGGTGGACACTGAATTATTACAAATAACTTGGTGTTCTTGTGTTTCTTCTAAGTCAATTAAATGAGATCCTCCTATCTTGACACACCAGCATTGCAAATGGTTTTTTGAAGCCAGGCTTTACTGAGGCACAGCAAAGCATGCAGATACGTTTTTAAAGCCACAAAAATAAAAGCTACTATTTGTCAAAAGGTGGGGAAGAAAGGGTTCTGTAAAGCTTAATAAAAATGCAATGTAGTTGTTAAAACTGTATTTCAAATATTGGTTTGGTGAAATTGTATGGCGTTATTCAAAACTTTGAGTCCGTGCCCACATTGATCATCTAGATAAATGCTACTTTTTTTTGAATTACTTAACTGCTTTGTATCTTTTTCTGAAAACCAGTTTGTCACTGAGCTGCCAGGAGACTGCTCTCATACAGTTAGAGCTCTCAGCAGTTACTTTGTTAGGAAAAACATTGTTCCTCTCGTTTCCAACAGAGACAGAAATAATTATAATCCAACCCTTAATGGAGTCCGATTAGAGCCAACATCAAAGTTCACGAAAAAGCGGTAAACATTTGCAATAGTCATTATTTACTTTATTCACCTTCTGATGTGAATTAAAAGACATGATTTTATTTTAACATTTTCATGGATTAAAGTTTGCAGTAAGCCTCTGGTGCATGTTAGAAAATTACTGATTACTCAAAGACTATAAGTTATGGATCCTTAATCATGATATAAAAAATTATATTATCATGTTATTAGCATTTTGTGAGCACAAGATATTATTCTGTTCACACAAGTTAGTGTTTTGAATAAAAAAAAAAACATTTGTAAACCCTAGACATGGCATTAAAAAAATTAAAACAAAATTATCTGTTCCCTCAAATTAGCATTTTGTTAGCAAGTTAATATTTCCCGCACATAAATTTGTATCTTGTGCATTCAAGTTAGCATTTTGTGTGCAGAAATTAGCCTTTTCTGTACACAAGTTATCATCTTGTGTGCACAAAATACTATCCTGTGCACACAAATACTAATTTGTGCGCACAAAATGCTAATTTGAGGGAACAATGTTTTTATTTATTTTGTTATGTTATGTCCAGGGCTCTAGTTACTTATAGGGCTTACGTTTTTTATTGAGAATCCAAGCAATTCAAGGAATGAATGCCATTTCTAAAACTTCTGACATTTATAGCCAAAAACCTAAGCTGGGAAATCTCCTTGAGGAAACATTGAAAGTATGGTCTTTACATAATTTTGGTGAGCCGTTTCTAACCAAATAGTCAGCATTTAACATATCTGTTAGGATTTATTAAAAGGTGTGGGTGTGTGATTGTGGCCCCTCCGACAGACTGGCGTCCTGTCCACGGGTGTCCTCTGCCTTCACCACTGAGTAGCTGGGTTAAGCTCCGACAGCTCCGTGACCCCGAAAGGGATAAACATTTTAGAAAATGAATGAATGAATGAATTCATTAAAATTTAAAAGCGGAAAGTCATGTTAAGGCAGAGGTTTGAAGTTAGCAATCAGCTGGTGCTTTCTTCAAATAAATAATACATGTAAAAAATGTGGCTTTACTTTTTTTTGTTAATACAAGGGAAAACATCAGTTAGATTTGTTAAAAACGGATCATACATACATCGTAAATCACAAATAATATTTTTTTTCTTTCAATTTCCAAGTTGATGATTCCTTGTAAACTCTCTTTTTGCCACAAAGTAAAATACATTGCCTGACTTTATTCTTTTCTAAAAATTCATCTGCTGAAAAGTCATGACATTTTCCTCCATGGTCAGTGACTGTGCTGTTTTGTTACTCAAAGTTATGGTCATTACTTATGTTATGGTCCTGGGTCTTGGGCAACAACAAGGAAATAAGACTGAAGATATACATTTTAAAAAGTAACATTTTCCACTCACAGCAAAAATGCAAAAAGGAAGATCAGCAGAAAGAACAGCTTCCCTACCAAAATAGTTCCTCCAGCTACTCCAGTTGTCATGCAGTGAACACAAGAGATCAAATTCAAAATTGACTCATGTTTTAAAACTCTTTTTGTACATGTTGACCCTCAAAAACCATATGGACATCTCTGCACCAAACTAAAACAGTTGGAACACTAAAGTTGTAAATCCACGAGTTCTGATTGAAGAGCCAAAAGTTATTGGCTCCAAATTATTATTATTTTTTTATTAAATTTATACTCACTTTGTTGCAGGATGAGCATGCGAATAAATGGTCCAGTTAAAACATCTAATCTTTTTTGTTGTGTTGATTAACAAATAAACATCCTTCAGAATTGTTTTAAATTTTCATTGTTCTTTTAATGCATCCTAAAGTTAGGAAAAGTTTACTTATAACAGTCAATTAAGTTAAAATTATATCAGTTCTGAAGAAATGATTAACTTTTCACCTCTAGATCGCAATATAACAATTCTTTGAACGAATGATCAAAGAAAATATTATTTATGACACATGGTGTATTCCTTAGAACATCACTAAGTTGCAGCGCTAGCCTGTGGGCACTAACATCAAAGGCAGACCAAACACACACACAAAATGACCAGTTGTATTAACCATCCCCAAACTAAATTAAGCCAAAAAATAAAATAAATCAGAGATCCACCATCAGCAGGACAGGTCCATGAAGGCAACACCATGCAGCCTTTACATGGAATGCATTAGTGTTAGCTAATTATGTATTAGAACTGTTTTTGTGTTTTGTCCTTGTCATAAAAGCTGTTGTTGGTTCAGCGGATGGACACAGATTTGCCAGACGTTCAAGCACAAAAAGATCAGGAATAAAGGTCCTTCACGGTATTTTGAAGAGTCAGCATCAATGTGCTTTAAAATCTTAAATAGAAACCCCATCTTTGAAAAAATATGAACAATTTAAAAAACAAATTAATGATCCATTTTACACAGATCAGTGGATGTAGTGTCTGGCCTTAAAATGGGCACCTATTAAAATAAGAAAACAAAAAAACGATAAAAATGAATGAACGAATGATACACGGATTAACAGATTCTATCATTTTCTCTGAGCAAAGACCCACACATTTTTTGAACAAAGGGGAGGACTTGTTTGTAGTATCCTTTCATTATTTTAATTTTTAAAGTTTTTTGTATTTCATTTTTGAGCAGTTTTACAGTTGTTTTTATTATGTAGGTATTTCTAAAATATGAAAAACAAGCCTGGTTGTTCCTTTGAAAGACAACATTGATTGTGTGTTTTTTTTTAAGCTTAAATGATTCATGAAAAACTGTTCAACGGTCTTTCATCAATTGTTCTGATGCTTTAGCTGAAAGGTTCCGATATAAAAAAAGACAATTTTATACACTGTAATAGCTCTGTGTGAGTTGAATCAAAGTGTTTAGACACATAATGTTAGCCTTTTACAAAGACCTGACAAATAACCTTGGATGTAATGCATGTGCAGCCGTAGAGAGGAAAATGCTTTAATTCTCATGTGACTCAACTGAATCAATAAGCCATTAAAGGTCTGCAACAAGTCACTTTTAATGCAATTTAGTCCTGCTTCCACAACAACAAATGTTCTGTACTATAGAAGAGTGTGCAGTGATTCTTTTCCAAGAACCCATCAATCAGTGAAAAGCTATAAATTCCACATTCCTATTATTTAATATTTGATTAGACTTTAACAGCTGAATAATTTTTGAGTAAAATCAAATAAATAAATAAATAAAAGCATGATTTCAAATAATAGTAAAAAATCAAATGATTCATTATTTTTGCATATTGTGCTTTTAAAGTCCTGTTTTTGCAGTGTACTGTTTGGTCACCTCAGGGGTCAGCTGATTTCAGCTACTCATCAATAGCCAGAATAATTAAGAGTCAAAGTAAATAAGTTTTAATGGCAAATCATTTTTCTGCTGTACCAAGATCCACCATGGATTTGGAATCAGAGAAATATTGTCCTTTTTCATCCATCATCAAATTTTTCTGACACTTGAAACTCTTGAAAAGCACTTCTGGAGCACTGTCATTTTCACTTTCCGACTGAAATTGTGGAGCCAGCAAAGCTTCTTGCACGGAAGAGCACTCAGCACTGAAAACAAATTTTTTTGTGATGCTGTGGGATTGTCTTGGAGTAATGATAGAAAACATTCTAAAGTCACAAGATGATTAGGTAACAACAATTGCAATTTTGTTGCATTTTGAGGTTTATTTGTAAAAAAAAATTAGTGACATGTTTGCATTGTTCATTTGTTTTTGTTTTTTTTGTTTTGTTTTGTTTAGTTTTTTGCAAAGATAATGAATCAAAACTGTCTCCAAGCCAAATCTGGTCCAAAACCTTGTCAAGAGCTTCAGATAATGATGCTGCCTCTTGTAAGGGAAAATCTTGATTTAATTAAAAACCTTTGGAAGAAGGTTTGAGTTATTATCTATGAGAACAGCGTTAAAAAAAAATCTTCACTTTACAGAGCATGGAGAACATGTTTTCCCTCTCAAGTATTTTATCCTTTACCAATAACATAACAGCTGGGATTTTTAACTGAACAATTGACGTACTGAAAGAAAACTGAAGCCCGAAACAATCTCTGCTGCTACTGCACCTTTGAATCGACTGGAACCTTTCTCAGAACTTTTAATTTTAAATTTTAAATAGCTTTAAATAGAAAAATAATAAGACTAATGTATCCAACACAATCGCAATACTGGCTTAATTTTGACATTGCTTTGCAGATGGAAAAAGACTGAAGTTTGACTTACTGAAAAAGCCGAAGCAGTTATGAAGATGGAAAAAAAATAGAAGGAAACTATTGCATAAGGGGTGCACGTATTTGCTGTATTTCTACATCAAAAATAGTAATTGAGCTGTTGTGACTTCATAGTTTTTTTTTGGCAAAGACATTTCCAGTAATCTATTTTTTATATTTTTAAATGGGTCTGAAAAATGGCAAACTTCACATTTTGAACTATAAATGTAGGATGTACGCTATCTGTTGATGGTGTAATAAAAACAAAATAGTCAATATGGGGGAAGCACTATAACATATTGTGGAATTAATTATGAAATAATGCTTTAGATGTAAACAAACTGGGAACCTGAGCTCAACTTTATTAATTCATTGTAATATTAAAACATTTATTTATGACGTTTATTTGATTCAGTATCCATGGTGTTTTGCTGAGGTAAAACAAGAAAAAATAAACTATGAAACACTTTTTTTCTTCTCTATGATGTATAGGGAATGCATCATTAAGACAAAAATATTAAAAGAATCATTTGTTTATTTTTTACAATCGACTATAAAAAATAAAACTGTGGAAAAATGAAAGTTGTTTTGACATTAGTGAATTAATTATCTTGTTTGTGTGTAGAGTAATTTCCACTTTGAACTTCTGAAGTCCAAGTAGGATGTTCTACACCAACACTTCCTGGTTTCGAACCAATAGAAACCCAGGAAACACGTCACGTGCCGCTTCACTTTCGTCTGTCGTTGTGATTGCTGTGCTGCCAAAAAGTGAGTTCTCACCAAATGCCCGTGGTTCTGACCGGTAGTTTTTTTTGTTTTGTTTGTTTTTCTTCTTTTTAATCCTTTGATAAATTGATAAAAGATTAAAACTACCATTTCTAGTTTGTGATTAAACGTCGTCTTTGGTGTTACCATAGTCCGTTTCAAAAGGCCTTGCAGGAACAGCTGCATGTTCTGTGCAAATCGTTTCTTTTGCTCCAGTGCGTCTTTTAGCGAAGTTATCCTAATGTTAAGCATTTTCACACAAACTAAAGGTTTTATAAATGTTTTTGTACGTCCTCATGAACATTTAGTGTTCTCATTATAAAGAGCCCTCATTTTTATTTAGTTTAGATCTGAAAAGAGACCCGTAGGTTTGTAGTGTCTGGTTTTCAAAATAAAAGCGTCATGCATTGAAGCTTTTTTTCTTCATAAAAAAATGAAGAGAGTAAAGGTCATATTGGCAAATAAATAAGCTAGTTTAATAAGTTACATCATATTGCTTTTACTAACTCTACCCGTAGTAAAAGATAAAGTTTAATAAAATAGTTAATAAAAGATTCTGAGAGACTTTGAAACTGTCCCTGAATTGTTCTGTAACTCTTAAAGCCCTCATAAATGTGATTTATAAAAGTTATGAGTTAAACTATAATGTCTGCAGTAGTTATTAGAAAATAGAGTCATATGGCCTAGTTCTGATTAGTGTGTTTTCATAACCTATAATAGACGTGATAATAGTGGAAACTACTGGCCATTTAGACTTCTTGGTTAAGCCGCATTTGTTCTCTGCATGAGTTAATCTTTAATAAAAAGTTAGCTGTGGCCTAGTATAATTTATTGCTTTTTATATATTCTTTTCTTTGTTTTTCTTTTTGCTCTTCAGTTGCAAACATTTTACGTCATCATACCCAGACTTCACAGCAAAAGCTATTTTTTTTTAAATCCACAGTGGATAGCTAATGAACAAACAGGTTTTGTGTTTATCATAATGATCCTTGTTACTGATTAATACTTTATTTTCACCTGTTTCACAGCCAAAGTGAAAGATGTGCCATGGGTCGTCTGGATGGGAAAGTGATAGTGCTATCTGCTGCTGCACAGGGAATTGGACGTGCTGCAGCAATTGTATGTAGATTTTGTGCAAAAAAAAAAAAAAAAAGCTTGCAAAATATGTTCTAAAAAATTCAAAATATTACTGAGTTGCAAGTTGCAGACTTAACACTCAGACAGTTTGACCTGCATCATGTTTTTTAGCCATTCATTGTGTACACATTGTCTTATCATCTTTTAAGATGTACTCTTACACAGTTATTTTATTAGATGCTATTATTTTGGAAACTCACTTAGATAAAATAATTTTTATTAGATGTATCTTATCTCTGCCTTAGTTAGCGAATTTCCTATTTAGCCTCTGCATAATTTTATTTGATTTAAATATATGTAATTGGCACATTTATTACTAGTTCTTTAAAAAGACAAAAAAGGTTTTAATAATCGTCAGAACAGGTAAAACGTGCTTTGCATCAAAGCTATGTAATGTTGCACATTTTACCCCTGAGGCATATAGATGTTTGGAATTGAATGGACCTTTTTTAAATTCAGGCTTTTGCAAAGGAAGGAGCTCAAGTCACTGCAACAGACATAAATGAAGAGAAGCTCAAGGAGCTGGATGGCATTCAAGGTAAGATTTAGAGAGTGGTGTGCTACTGACATCTACTGGATAACTCGAGCCTCAAGGCCTGGACAATGGGATATGGCTCCATCTTTTTACTTCTTAATTGTCACGAGCTAACCAGACGTTAGGAATTGACTCTAAAACATACGTTTAAAATGCATCCTCTAAAGACTCGTGACTTAGTTTGGATTTGAGCACAATCTCTGCCTGTGTGAGACCACGATTAAGTCGATTAATTAGAAATTGACTAATTCTTTTGGTGTTCGACATTTTCCCTGAAAAACTGCTTTATTTAGCTGTATATTGTAGAAAAATGAAAACAAAATATTGTAGCGGACTGAATTGGGCTAGGTGGCTGTTTGGGTTCCAGCACCAGACAGAACCGGTTGTTGGCTTTGGTTTCTGCCGTTCGACCTGTTGTCTGGGGTTTTAGGGAAATAAAAGGAGGGGGCTGGTCCATAAGGTGCAGTTAAGGCGTCTGAGGAGAGTAGCTCCACCAACAAACAAAAAAATTGACCAAAAAATAAGAGTTTGAGGAGAGTTTCTTTTGCTGTGGTTGGGAGTTGTTGGTGTAAGCTGTATGGCATTGGTTACGACCTACAATAACCACAAACAGATAACTCCTCTGCGTCGTATTACGAGTAAGGGAAAGAGAGAGATAATAAGTTTGTTATCTCTTTAAAGAAGGACATTTGTTTTCTCGGAATAACAAGATAGTAGATGTTGTTATCATGAGAAAACTGGGGGGGGGCAGTTTTTGCTTAGAAAACCTCACTTAAAGAAGATGATTTAGAAATGCAAAATAAAACTGTGTGCTGGGATCCATTTTGTGATGATAATCTGGTTTTTCTCTCCTGATTTTAGGAATCAGAACCAAAGTAGTGGATGTAACTAAAAAGGACCAAGTGGAAGCTTTGGCTAAAGAGCATGATCATGTGGATGTGGTGTTCAATGTTGCCGGGTGTGTGTTTCACTCTCCTTACAGAACTCCTTACAGAACTTCCCAACTTATTTGTTCCTGTAAACTGTTGCCTCCCTTGTTTACGTCCCTGCTTAATTGCCATTCCAAAGTCCTTGCATCAAAGGGTTAAACCTCAGCTTGAGCTGCGGTCAATCCCCTTAAAGGACTACTGCCTCTTTTGATGCTTTAGTAAAGCACGGAGCAGAGAGATTGATTTCATTCGCCTCAACCACATTTTCTATTTTCCACCATCGTGTTCTCTCCCATCAAGAGGCATTATGGTCTGGAGCCTGATGATGTGCACTAAATCTTTAAATGTTGGTACAGGTTTGTGCACCATGGCAGCATCTTGAACTGCGAGGAGGCTGACTGGGACTTCACTATGAATGTCAATGTGCGGAGCATGTATCTCATGTGCAAGGCTTTCCTGCCAAAGGTGGCTAACCCTAACCCTCTTTACTCTACCCTTGACAAAAGAACATGCATTTATCAAAGCTGTGCTCATTTTTTGTTGAGTACAAATGTAATATGTTACTAATTAGAAAAGGAAGCCCGATACTGTTATATTTTGTGCTTTATGTTTCTTTAGATGTTGGAAAGGAAATCAGGAAATATTATTAACATGTCTTCAGTTGCTTCAAGCATTAAAGGTAAAAATATTTCTCCTTTTTCTTGGTACTTGTGAAAAAAAAAAGCATATTTTGACATTTTTTCTGCAAAGAAAATGTGACCAAAGTTGTATTTCTTTTTCATTCCATTAGGACAGGCAGAAACCTGCGTGTGCAGATTGTAATTTTGTATTTTCTTGCTGACCAATGATTACATTTTTTTATGATGATATGCACTGCAATGAAAACGTCCGACTTTAGGTCTTCCTAAAAATTAGTTTATCAGAAAATAATTGATTTTCTTGCATTTTTTGACAAAATGTTTGTTGTTTGTAGCTTAAATCCTAAGGGAAAAAAATCTATTTGCCATCAATGTGAAGCATAAATATGTTAACATGTAACTTTTCTTTAAAGACCCACTCTGATTAAATTTGTGTTTTTGGTGTTTTAAACACGTTTTTGTGGAATTTTTCTTATTATGGGAGACATATTTTTGTTAAAAAAGCTCAAAAATTGCTTTTTTGAGTATTTCTTTTTTCAAATCATTGTAATCATTGTACTCCGGTCGGGCCACAAGCTACCTGCTCCGCTCCATTCTGATGCATCCAATTCCAGACAGATGCGTCTTTGTTGTTCTCATCCGAGCTGATATCTGGCTCAAAACTGGATGGCTGGATAGCCCCAATATTGATCGCCATTTTTGTTTCTCCAGTAAAACTAAGTTTGGGTTGTGAGGGGCTGTAAGCTTTTTTTTTTACAAAGTAAAAAAATGTTCAATCTGTAATCTCATGCCTTTAGGAGATTGTTCAATCTTTCCTTGGGTTCTTTATGCACAATAATATACCATTTTACCTGGGGTACCCAAACTTTCAATCCCCGTTGTACAATAGATCAAAAGATGATCGGAGTGGGACTTTGAACCCATTAAAAGACAAAGCATATAGTGCTGATTATTTCTCTTTTTTTTTGTAGTTTTTATTGTATCGTATGTGTAAACAAAAACTTCTTCTATGCTAGTTTGTGAGTGACAGTTGTTCCCTCTGAATGCAGGTGTGGTGAACCGTTTTGTCTACAGCACATCGAAGGCTGCTGTAATAGGACTCACCAAGTCTATAGCAGCTGATTTCATTGACCGAGGCATCCGCTGCAACTGTATTTGTCCTGGTAAGTCTCCACCACTGTCACAGTGGATCTTCAGTCTGCATGTATGTTCTACTGACATTTCAATATTGTGGAAAATTCATTGAAACTTACACACGTGGACAAAATTGTTGGTACCCCTCAGTTAAAGAAGGAAAAACCCACAATTCTCACTGAAATCACTTGAAACTTACAAAAGTAACAATAAATAAAAATTGATTGAAAATTAAATAATCAAAATCAGCCATCACTTTTGAATTGCTGATTAACATAATTATTTAAAAAACAACTAATGAAACAGGCCTGGACAAAAATGATGGTACCTCTATAAAAGATTGAAAACTATTTGACCAGACTGACGTGATTAACTCAGGTGTGTCCTTTAAGTGACATCACAGGTGTTACCAAACTCATAATCAGTCATTCTGCCTATTTAAAGGGAGACAAGTAGTCACTGCTGTTTGGTGAAAAGGTGTGTACCACACTGAACATGGACAACAGAAAGCGAAGGAGAGAATTGTCCCAGGACATCCGAAAACAAATTATAGATAAACATCTTAAAGGTAAAGGCTATAAGACCATCTCTAAACAGCTTGAACTTCCTGTGACAACAGTGGCTCATATTATTCAGAAGTTCAAGACCCACGGGACAGTAGCCAACCTCTCTGGACGTGGCCGCAAGAGGAAAATTGATGACAAATTGAAGAGACGGATCGTTGGAATTGTATCTAAAGAGCCCAGAACAACCTCCAAAGAAATTAAAGGTGAACTCCAAGGCCAAGGTACATCAGTGTCAGATCGCACCATTCGTCGTTGTTTGAGCCAAAGTGGACTTCATGGGAGACGACCAAGGAGGACACCACTGCTGAAAAACAGTCATAAAAAAGCCAGACTGGAATTTTCAAAAATGCATGTTGACAAGCCCCAAAGCTTCTGGGAGAATGTCCTTTGGACAGATGAGTCCAAACTGGAGCTTTTTGGTAAGGCACATCAACTCTACGTTCATAGACTCAAAAACCAAGCATACGAAGAAAAGAACACTGTCCCTAAAAAGCCTCAAAAGGTTGTGCAACAAAACATTAAGTTTTGTGTACCATCATTTTTGTCCAGGCCTGTTTTATTAGTTTTTTTTATTTTATTATAATTATGTTAATCAGCAATTCAAAAGTGATGGCTGATTTTGATTATTTAATTTTCAATCAATTTTTATTTATTGTTACTTTTGTAAGTTTCAAGTGATTTCAGTGAGAATTGTGGGTTTTTCCTTCTTTAACTGAGGGGTACCAACAATTTTGTCCACGTGTGTAAGTGAAGCAATGAAAACAAAGAGCCTTTGTTTGTTAAAGGATATTCCCTGACCTGTTCTTTTTTTTTTTTTTTTAAATCACCTCAGGGACTGTTGATACGCCGTCCCTCAGGGACAGGATCCAGGCACAACCTGATCCAGAAAAAGTACAGTGAAATTTGATTTAAAAAATAATATTCTTCTTGAAATCTGATTGTATTGTTCATTCCTTTTAAAACATTAGAGGTTTTTTACCCTTGAAAAGGAGATCTGCTGATCACAATGGGACTTGGATCAAACATTGGTTTAAACAAAATAGTTAAAAGGAAAAATGTATTTATATAGTGCCCATCTCACTTTGTATGTAGTTTTCATGAGTTGCCAAATTTGAATTGTTTTAAGTTAAAAAATTTTTAAAATATTTTGCATGTACAAAAAAATCTATGATTTAAAGGTTTATGTTCCTGCCTTTAACACAACATCCTTAGAAGATATTTGTATACTTGTTTAAGGGTGTAGGAGGGTCAGGAGCACTGATATAGAAATACATCAGTTTTTCATAAAATTAAGATCTATGACTAAAATTCTATCAGTTACAATTCCTTGTGCAACGTCATCCCTTATATTGATGACGTTTGCATAAACCCCATTATAAAAATGTAAGTTACAATGAAAAATATATGTTTTAATAATTTTAACATGAACACAAGTGTAGACTACAAATTTGGTGCCCAGGTTTTTTTTTTTTTTCTTTTTTTGTTATTGAACCAATAGTTAAGTTTTCTGGCTACTAAAAAACAATTGATGACATTCTAGGAGGATGAAAAAAATAAAACTTGGTCCCTTTGATCTTAATCTTAAGCTTTTCAGGTTTTTTAGGAGTAATAAATGTGAGCATCTTTTAGATAGGAACTGTGGTTAAAGAGTGACATTTTCCTTATCATACCAGTAACACTTTCCAACTTTGTATATCTAGATTGTGAGCTGCTGAAGGACAAGGGTCAAAAACAGACAAAAGGGCAACGCTGTGTGTGTGTGTGCCCAACTCACTCCAGTGAAAGTTGTGTGTTAACATGTTCTTGGAGCATTTTACTAATAGAGGACACATGCAGATAATAATAAGCATTCCCTAGTATTTATTCAAATCTCTGTGAATCAAGAGCAGATTAAAAAAGCCCTTGAAAAAAAGCCTGATGCTGTGATATAGATCCTATAATTTGTGTGTCACAACCTCCCTGCTCCGCTCCATTCTGATGCATCCACTTGCAGACAAATAGATCCATGTACGTCTTTGTTTTCCTTATTTGAGCTTACTCTGCACCAACAGTTCTAACAACCTTGAGGCAAATATCTGATGAACTACTGCTGCTCTGCAGCCTTGTCTTAGAGAACAGTTTTTTATTTTTTTTTATTTTACCTAAAAATGACATATTCATAATTTAAAAAACTGGGAACACTAAAAATATTTCAAAAGATGATAGGAATGGGACTTGAATGGATTTCCTGAACATTTTTAAAATGTGTGAACGCTAAATATTTTATTCTTTGCAGGCATATAAGGATTTCATGGCAAGACAGAAAACTGGCAGAATGTGTACAGCTGAAGAAGTTGCATACCTCTGTGTGTACCTTGCCTCTGATGAGGTGAGTGCTTCCTAACAAATAGTCTGATGTCAGCTTGTGATTAATTAGTTCTGACAGAATTCTCCAGCAGTTTACTTTCTTTTTTCTACAGTCAGCCTATGTGACTGGGACAGAGCACATCATTGATGGAGGATGGAGTCTATGAAGATTATGATTTTTTTCACATCAGTATATTGACAGTAAAATTCTAACTTAAAAAAAAGCTGAAGCTTGAAGGTGATTCTGTAGATTTAGCACATTATGCAGTTAGTGATGGGAGTATAGATATCAAGGTATTGACATATAGATACCTGTACATCACAAAGTCTGGTAGTGACTACTCAATTAAATATCACTTACTAATTAATAAAAGTGCATGTGTCATTTCTAGAAGTTTTTGGTTATTAGGTGAGTTACTCCAGTGTTTTGTGCTGAAACAGCCTCTAGCTCTCTACAGATTTCACTGCTCCAGCAGTCATGGGACCAGAGGAGCTGGAGTTGTCCTTATGCTATGCTACGGCTACAAATACAACTGCTAACGCACAATGGGGAGACAATCGCAGAATCTTCAAGATTTCATGCTGCCGCCCGATCTTTTTGAAAATTGTTGGCGTGGTCATAAATGTAGACAGCGGCAGTCAGGCGTGCAGAATGGCTTGCTTTTTATATGTTCTTGGGCTACCCGGGGGTTGGTGGTTCTTGATATGGGCAGCTGCCGTCCTGAGACATTTACACATTGTCCAATCAGAGCTCCTGCTGGCCAGAGTTATCCCCGCCTGTCACTATGCTGCCACAGCGTGACCTTGATGTGCCAGGCGGTCACTGACCGATGTCAACTTTTAGTGAAAAATTGTAGTAAAATGTCAACTCTTTCTTAAAACCTCTGCAGCTTTCTAAATTTGCTAAAAATTTCATTTAGGTCACCGGACTGTGGTATTTTGGGATATGTGACCATAGTATTGGCACGCCATGAGTACCTGATTTTATAAAGACTTAACTTTACACATTAAAGTTGTTACCTGTACAGTTTTAAATAATATGCCTGAGAAAATCACCAATAAGAAATTACCAGTAATAGGTTTTGGTAATTGCTATTGAATATTTTATGCAAAAATAATCAGTTTCTTAAAAGTGTGGTATCGCCTATGACTATATGCTGTTTATTTAGTTTTAAATGACTAAAATCCGTGCTGAAATAATTAAATACAATCCAAATGTGTGTAATGGTGTGCCATATGATTAAAAATAAAAACGCTTGAAAGCATGGAGTCACGTCTAAAACAAGATTTATTTTCAATATACTGTAGTGAACAAAGGAAATATGTAAGAATCTGGTAGGTTTCAAAGGATGCGATCCCAGTAAGATGACTGGTGTAAATACATTGTTAAAGTGGCTTTAGTTTTCACCTGTTGCCCCCTCACCTTTTACACTCCCGCCTTTACTGCTGCGCACGCGGGGGGTTGAAGAGGAAGGCGGATCGTGTTTCCAACACTAATCTGCCTCATTCCTCTAACGCCAGCTGGCGTGCGTTGGAAAGCACCAGCAGACGAGCAGCAGATGACACTTCACCTCCTGTGATGCTATTTATGAAACGAGGTGAGCTATTTTACTTCTTATTGTGTTTTTCTGCCCAGCTCTCATTAAGGCACGAGCCAGCTCACAAAAAAGAGGGGGGTGATGGTGAGTGGGAGTTGCTAAAATTGAAGTTAACGGAAGTGCTACCAGCTGAGAGCCCCCCTCGTTCCTGACTAATGAGGACTATTCAGTGGCAAAGCAGTTTAAGTTCAGCTAGCTTAATTGGCAATTTGCTTAAAAAAAAAAAAAAAAAAACTTTTAAAGAGTATTTTTGTTTGTTTACCTCTCGAAAGTGGTAAAGCATTGCGGACTTGCTATTCTTGTATACTATTTAGCAAACGGGCAAACTGTGAGTCTTGACCCAAACTGGCTTAGCTAATGTTAGCTAAAGATTACGTTCGATGACAGATTTAGGGAACGCGGTGTTTGTTTGTTTTTTTTTGTTTTTTGTTTTCCTTTTGGCCAGTCACGTGGTTTATAGGTACAACATCCACATCATTCCCCCTAGCCGGATAACTCGTGGTTTACCCACGTCAGTTTGCCACTAACCAAAAGAACCCCCAATGCCAGTTCGGTGCCTTATGCTACTTGAATTTTAACACTGTAGCCTAAGCTCTTGCTAACTAAATTGTGCCATATGGCGGAGCTGTAAGTATTGATTAGTGTGGTTTGCTGACAATTGGATTACCAGACGTCTGTTGCCATGTACAGCTTTCAAAACAGTGTAGTAGGGTTACTTCAGCGTGCACTAAATATGCTCAAACAACCCGATATGTCTATAGTTCTTGTTCAAAAACTGCGATCAGGCATCTAAATGGCTCAAATACACGGGATAAAAACAAAAAGAACTTTCTATAGATTTTCCTTTTGGTTTTTAAGATTGCTGATCAAGTACTTCTTGTAATGGAGTGGAATGGGAGTGTCTCTTTACGTTATTCATTTCTTTGTTTTTAATTTATGTAAAAATTCTTGTTTGTCACTTATTAATTATATGTATGTGTTCCATACGTTTTTTTAAAATATACTTTAGTACAGTTTTTCTATTTAGCTGTTAGCTGGTAACCATTTGTTTACTTTTTCTTTATGTAAACATACTTTTTTATTATTCAACTTTTTTTTTAATACATATATATGCATTGCTTTTGCTGTATTTGGCACAATCTAAAAAGAAAAAAAGGTGATATCACCTAGTTTACATCTGCAATTGATGTCTCATAATTTTAACGCAACAGCTATTTAATTTCAATCATGTCATATGAAGCAATTTAGTATCAACAGGAGGCTCAGACCACAGCAGGACATCCCGGAGTGAAGGAATGAAGTAAGCAGTGATGGCCTGCACTATCTCTACGTTTCTACTGTGACAAAGGAGCAAAGGACACAAAAATACATTCCCTTCCAACCATGGAGGACACACAGCAGAAGGCTGCCACTGTGGAACTGAGCCCTCCACACAGCCCCGCTCACAGTCCTGTACCCAGTCCACTGCCAAGTCCAGCACGCAGCCCAATGCTCGACAGAATCACTTTACCTGCTGCAAACCATGTAGAGGTAATGTCCTTGTGTAGTAATGCCAACATTTGGCTAAATTTTTCTTTAATATTTTTCACTTTATGCTTGTGCAAAGCAATAAATGGAGTATTTCATTTTTGTCAGGTGTAATCTTACATTTATCCAAAATGCTGGAAAAGTTGGAACCTAAAATGATTCTTGCTAGACTTAAATTATTCTTGGGTACCCTCTTTATAAGAGACGCAGTAACTTAGATTTGTATCAATATTACAGAAAGAATCTTCTTCTGCTCAGTACAAAAACGGTATTAGGACATTTAGCTAAACTTTTTCCTTCATGTTAATTTCTTTTTCCTTTCAAAGCACTTAAATGTTAACCAGATCCAGGTGGTGGTCCGGCGCTGCTCAACCCCAAATGTAACGGAAGAAACCACCTATTTTATTCCTCGCAATCCAGTCGTGGATGCCGGGACCAACACGGACCCACCTGTGGTCTGTTGCCCTTTGCTCCGCAAGTTTTGCCCTTGCCCGCCCAGAGGCCTGCTTGCCTCACTGATTACCAGGGGTGAGCAAGTTCATTTGATTGTAAACTCATCTGTTTTTTTTTTTTTTTTTACAGTACATATTTATTGCATTTAACTACTGCTTTATCTATTGAAGTGTGTATGTAACTGTTATGGTGGAAGACCTTTTTTTAGGGGAAATGTTCGCGTGTGTTCTCTAGCTTTTATTAAGAGTGTCAGTGATAATGACGTCTGTAAACTTTGTCATATTTTTAATTGCTGTCTTCTCCATCTCTTTAGTTCTTCTAGCAGCTGTGCTCTTCGGGGTGGTTTGGTCCATCACTGGGGAGGAATGTCTTCCAAATGGAAACCTGTTTGGCATCACAGTGCTTTTCATCTGCGCAGTTGTTGGTGGCAAACTAGTCTCTCTCATCCGATTGCCTAAATTACCGCCATTTCCACCTCTCTTAGGTGAGCAAGAACAATCCCTTTTTTTTATCTTAACTCCTGACAATAGCATGTTCATATCTGTGTTATCTGGATAGAAGCTCTTTCTAATCTGCCTGTACTTCCTAGTATCATATCTTATCTTAAGAACATAATGGCACCAATGTTGCAGCGCTTTTGGGAGCGTGATCTGCTGGCTGCAGGGATATCTTTTATTTTATCTCCATAAAACACTTTTCAAAGATTTTTGGCCCTTTTGTATTCCTCCATGCTATGATACCAAAACTCAAATCATGGTGTTTTCCAAAGCATGGGGTGAAATGCCACTGCAGATAATGACTGATCTTCTAAATAAGGCATGGTTTGAGTAAGTCATTTGATTAAAAATGTAAAATACAGATTTAGTAGTTCAATTATGACCTTTTAGTAGTTCATTGTATCAGTTAAGGTCATTATTATCTCATGAAAAATCTTTGCGTCAACTCTAAGATAATTTCTCTTGTCACAATTTTGTAATTTACATCAAGTAAAACTTGGTTAAACTTGATAAAAGTTTGCCTAAATAAATGAAGGGTGCTAGTTGAGCTTTTGTAGTGAAAGGCAATCTCCTGTTTGAATACCCTGAGTGCAGGGACCAGCGGGTGATTCTCGTCTTCGAGTGAAAAACCACCCTGTAGAATAAACAAAGGATCATCCTTTCTCCTTTTTCCATCTCTGTTGTGCTGCAGGTATGCTGCTGATGGGCTTAACGCTGAGAAACATCCCAGTGGTAACAGACGCCATGTACATTGACTTCAGGTGGTCTGGTTCCCTCAGAAACATTGCTCTGGCTGTTATCCTGGCCAGAGCTGGTCTGGGATTGGATCCTAAGGTATCATTACTTGACTTCTTAATGCAACTGCTGAAATAGGAGCTAATAGATGTGTGTATATATATATTTTTTTCAGGCTTTAAAGAAGTTAAAAGCTGTGTGTGTTCGAGTGGCAGCTGGACCGTGCTTGGTCGAGGCCGGCACCACAGCGCTGGTCTCTCATTTCCTCATGGGCTTGCCCTGGGTGTGGGGCTTCATCCTTGGGTAAATATATATATATATTTTTTTTCCATCCAGATGTAAGATTCTGTTTTCATTACAGTGATTTATTTTTCATTTCTCACATGATTTTTTTTAAAACAATCCCTACCTTATGTTGATTTCTGCAAAGACAGAAAACAACCCAGCATTTTACCAAAGACCTCTAATCTATAACCTCACTTTGATCATCTTTTAATCTATTGTAAAAAGCGTTCCCAGTGGTCTTTTAACAATGACTCTGCCTTTTCAGCCAAAATTTAAAAAACCTGTCATTTTCCAGGACATAGTTTCTGCAGAGCGGCAGTAGTTCATTAGAGATTGCCAATGTTGCGAGTGGAACAGTTGGTGCAGAACAAGCCCGTCCCTATTTCCGATCATTCATTTGTTTACACCTTCCAGCGAGCCTATAGCCCCATGGAATCCCCAACCTAACATTAGCGGTGCAACAGAAATGGCAAGCAATAATGAAGCTATCCTGCCGTAGAGTTTTGAGCCAGACGCCAGCTCAGACAAGAAAAATGAAGGTGTACATGGATCTAAATGTCTGCAAGTGGATGCATCAGAATGAAGCTTGTGGCAAGCCGACTGCAACTTCTCTCACTGCTACAAGCTTGTTCAAACAGTTCACAACCATTTGAACAAAGAGAAACTCAAAGGGGATTTTCATTTTCATTGTCCTTTATAAGTCCTCTGTCATGAGAAAAATGCAACAAGAACAATATTAAAAAAGACAAAAACACACTTCATTTGATTGGGTCTTTAACTAGGTGAGATAATATCCACCACGAAAATCCTTTTCTCTTTTCTGTGATTATTTTCATATATTTTTCTGAGCATTGAGTTTGAAATCTAAGAAATTTAGTGAAACTGTGACACAAACATGTCATTTTTGCTTTTGAATGAAAACAGAATGTGTTTGGTTCTGCTAAGTTACTATAAAAGTAAAGAAAACTAAACGTGTGTAAAAGGAGCTTGTGGCAAAAAAATGAGAGAATTCTTGTAGGTTCTGGGTGATTGTCATTAAACTGTTGAATGTGTGACATAATATGTAGTGATGTCCATTTAGAGGTGCTGACTGACACAAACTGTAAGTCTCAGCATACAGGAAGTAATGTCAGTGTTAATTTTTTCAACATTGTCATCATAATTGAAAACTTAATGACTATACTTGATCATCTGCATGGTTACATTGCCTGTAAGAAGTTCACTTTTAAATAAGTCCAATATATATATTTTTTTAGATGGAGTTATTTTGGATTGTTGTAAGTTTTACATTGGGGCCATAAATGTCCAATCTTTTCAGCAACGTTTACTTTACATTTTTAAACATACATGAAAGATAAATTCAACCTCTCTTGTTTTCAGTTTTGTCTTGAGCGCTGTGAGTCCAGCAGTGGTGGTTCCCTCTATGCTGCTGCTGCAGAAGCAGGGTTATGGTGTGGAGAAAGGCATTCCCACTCTCCTGATGGCCGCCGGCAGTTTTGATGACATTCTTTCCATCACTGGATTTACGACCTGCTTAGGCATGGCCTTTGCTACAGGTGATGTACACTCTTTGGAATAAAGTCATTCATACTTTTCTTTTTGCATTTTCATTTTTAATAAAGTACTTTTGAATCTGCAAGTGTTGGAAACCCTGTAATTTCTAATTATTCCAGCAGAGGGACCAACTGAGCACAAACTGATTAGACACTAAGTTACCTTGTAAAAGCTTTTTTAACTTCACAATGTTTCCTGTATGTTACTGTACCAACTTAAAATATCTTATTTTGCAATTTTTTTGTTTAATTTTACTTATTTTATTTAAATAATGTACAAAAGGCAGAAAAACTAGTTATCTTCATTCTGTTCCCTTTCATTTCCTTTTGTAAAAACAACTTGCACAAGATCTTTTGTTTTTGTGGAAATTAAAAAAAGAAATGAATTAGATTTTGTTTTCTAACTTTTACTTGTGAAAGCTTTATGAATTTATTTACCATAGTTCCACTGAGGAGAGAGAACAATGTTCTGTTCAGAGACACAGAACCAAAGATCATTCTGAAACAAATGTAAATATAGTCAACTTAATTCACTTTTCAAGAACACTATTGGTTCCAGAGAAATAGATCTAATAAACATTCAATCTAAAATATTTAGGACAGTTGATTGGATTAATCATTTTCTCGCTTGATCTTATTAGGCTCCACAGGGTACAACCTCCTCAGAGGTGTTCTGGAAGTGACTGGAGGGACGGTTGCTGGAATTCTCCTCGGCTTCCTCATTCAGTACTTCCCAAGTGTGGACCAGGTGTGTGATTTCTTTATGCATTCCCTTCCCATCAGTGTATTGTTTTGAGGCCTGGTTATTTTCATACAGTTACTGTTGTAAACATTTTGGTTAAAGATCTTTTTAGTGCAGTTTGGAGATGATCGTCAATGCAGACTATATAGGCTCATTGACGAGATAATTCAACGATATAAAGTTGACACTTTTCCATAGATACAATCTGTTGAAATATTCTGTCATTGTTGGCTTTCTCTTGTAGAAATACGTGGTGATGAAGCGTTCCTTCTTGGTGTTGGGTCTGTCTGTCTTTGCTGTGTTTGGCAGTGATGTGGCAGGCTTTCCTGGCTCTGGAGGCCTTTGCACCCTCTTGTTGGCGTTCCTGGCTGGCCTCGGCTGGGGAGCAGAAAAGGTAAAGGCTGTGGATCAAGTAAGCGAGGACTGTGTGTCTGCTATGGCGTTGATATCGACTTCTGTTTTGACTTAAGGCCCATGTGGAGAAGGTTGTAGGGTGGGCTTGGGATGTCTTTCAGCCTCTGCTGTTTGGATTAATTGGAGCGGAAATTCGCCTCTCCAATTTGGAGGGACATGCAGTCGGTAAGATTATTGAAAAAATCTTAAGATACATTCACATCACACGTGATTTGCGCTGCAGGGGTGTCTAGTTTCAATGCTAAAGTCGCACTCCAATCATCTTTTGATCCATTGTAAGTGATGGTGTTTTATTCATGATTGTGCTGCTTCCGGTCAACATTAAATAAACCTGTGGTTTTTCTAGGACATAATTTCTGCAGAGCAGCAGTAGTTCATCAAACATTTGCCTCTGAGTTGTGGGTGAGACCATTGGACTTCCCTCCTCTATTTCCGAGAGCTTGAAGCAGGGTGCTTGTTGCCGCCCAGCAAAGTTTCCACGTTGCAAATGCGCTCTTTTTCTTACGGCACTTCTTTTGTCCGCTCCTGATTCACAACAATTTGAAAGATTAAAACTCCAAAATGCAATTTTAAGCTTCATTTTCTTAGTCTTTTATTGTCAGAAAGATTCCACAGGAACATGTTAGACTCAAACACAATTCTCATCAGAGTGGGTCTTTAAGCCAATGAACAGATGTGATCAGAGTTCCTGCAGTACATTTTGAGCATCATTTCCGACGGTCTAGCAGCATTGCATTTCAGACATCGCATAGTCTGCAGAGTTTAAACATATGATCTTTTGATGAAGAGTTTGCATCGCGTCATTAAGAAACTCAGGTTTGACTCGTGACATGTTGGTGATGTGATCAGCTGGTGGATTCCAAAACCAACATGGAAGAAAATCTGGTTGTTCTCCTCCTTTTATTACCTTTGGCACATTGAAGAACACATTTTTAATCAAAAATGAGTCAGTTTGAACTCCTTTTCCTAACCTGAAGAAAGATGACTCGATCTCTGAGGCACTGCCTTTACCCCCCTTGTGGATGCCACCTATTTATATAACGTCAACCTAGAGCCGGCCTTGGCAGCAAGCCGTCGTTGTCTCTGCAGATTAGGTGCAAGAGGAACCACTTCTTCACAGAGTTGATGATAAAATGAAAGCGTTATGCCATTCACAGCAAGCAGTGGATAAAGTGGGTGTGTGCTAACCTGGGGGCGGGCCTGACAGTGCAGACTCTTCCTGGAAGAGGGCTGTTCCCCCACTTTCATATGTCTGAATGTTGGGGACCCAATCGTTTTCTGGGGATTAGGAGGGACCTGGCGCTCAGATAGCAGAGGTTTTAAAGAGAGAGATGCGTGAATGGTGCAAAATAATGCTTTGGGGTTGTTTTTTGTGTTGAAATAACATTATAACTCACTTAAAAGCTAAAAAAAAATCATGCATGATATAGGCAATAGCAAAAAAGCCCAATTTTCTTGTTTTTGATGCTGCGATTGTAATACATTTCCATGTTTCTAATATTCATTTGTTTGGATGTGTCTTTGTAGGATTAGGTTTAGCCTCTTTGCTCATTGCTCTGCTGGTTAGAGTGCTTTTCACCTACGTCTGTGTGCTGTTTGCGGATTTCAACACTCGAGAAAAGGTGTTCATAGCACTAGCATGGATGCCCAAAGCAACCGTGCAGGTCAGCTACAGTTTCCATGCAGTTCTCACTAAATAAAGTCTCCGAAATTCACTCACAGATGAGTCACTGGATTCATTTTTGTCTTCACCAGGCAGCTGTAGGCTCCAAAGCTTTAGACATGGCCAGAATAAATGGTGACTCGCAGCAGATCAAGAACGGCATGGACGTGCTGACAGTGGCTGTGCTCTCCATTCTCCTCACAGCTCCCATAGGAGCTCTTATTATAGGCCTCTGCGGGCCCCGCCTGCTGCAAAAACCAAAGATGTCCGACTGTGGTGAGCGAGTCAAACCCAATTTGTCAACGTTTTTTTTAGGTGGGTAAAGGTCAACGTTGAGAAATGACAAGTGCCACTGCTGCTCTTTGTGATTTCCCTCCAATTGCTTAGTTTGTGCATCATGTGTCCCTCCTTTCCGATCCTTTACCTACCTAAATTCCAGCCTAATCCACACAAACAGGGATTTGCATTGTTATAGATCCTTTACACCCTTTCACTTTCACCTGCACAGCTTCAGCTCAAAATCCCAGATTGTCCGGCTGCTAACTTTCACTTACTTTTCTTTGCATCAGTACCTTAGAACCTGAACAACTTGTGATTCATTTTCAACATTTTTTTTTGTTTGTTTGTTTAGGAGCTGAAGCAGGAGGAAACGATGACGATGAGACTCCAGTCACATTTGAGAGTACACTCTAACACTGTTAATGGGAAGTTCCCACTTCAGATGTTTGAGCTGCCCTTTAGCCACCAAGTGGCTCGCTGTTGGTCAGCTCCTGATGTTAAAACCTGTCCTGTATTTTTAGCCTCTGGTGGTTTCCAGGCCCCACATTCTAAACAAAGACTCTGCGTGTCTTCTCTGTCCTGCTGGTTGAATCTTTAAAAACAAGATCTTTTGTTTCAGAAAAGAAACATTTATTCAAAGTTGTGAGGCTGTTGTGAGGCTTCCAAAAAGCTTAAAAGATTAGAAACGTGGATTGATTGTACAGTTCTACACTAAATCCGGTATTTATTTTCTGTTGATTTTAATAGTTGGACTTGAAAGGAAATGAGATGTATAGACATACCGGGCTAAACACGGGTCCTTGAATGCGCATGTAGCCCATGGTGTTCACATTGGACAAGCAGGGAGAGGCTTCTTCTACAGTTTTCTAGCACATGTCCACCACCTACAGTTGGAAGAGGCTTGGTGCAAAATGTGGTGTAAATCTTGCCACAGGCTTTTGCTTTCACAGCTCTGTTCCAAATATATGAAAGACTTGCAGTCATAATTCTGCCGGTCACATACCGTTATGATTCATTTCTCCTCCGTGATTCATTTTCAAACAGTTGGCACTTCCATGAATTAAAGGGAACGTCATTCAAGTGCCACTACTGAATCAGAGTCTCTGAATGGTCAAAGTTTGTCCTGGTTTAACTTTCAATACACATTCAGTAGCCATGCATTTTGTGCGTAGAACCTGAAAACAGTCGTGGAAACTTGCGTAGCTGTGTGTCAATGCGAGAGTTTTGAATGTGGAAGCCTAAAAAGCTCATTTGCATAGACTTTTCATTGTTCTTTTTGTGGGGTTCTGCAGTCATCATTTCAAGCAACATTTATGTGAATGTGATAGTTGATCATGTTTGATATTTTTTTTATGGTGATGACTGAAATATATAGTAAACTACTACATTTTTTTTACCACACTATACTTGGGTTAATACAAATACTAAAGGAAATGCCAAGAGACATAGCTACCACTGTACATGATACTTTGTTCTATTACGTTAATCTATTCTGTGTTGGTTTCACAAGAGAACAATTGTTTTTATCACTGTAAATGTTTAAGAATATATAGATTCATGGAGTGTAATGTTTTTTTTTTGTTTTTTTTGTACAACAGCTACAGTTATTGCTGCAGATGTAAATCAATACACTTTGTACAAACTGAACTTGTATTGATTGTTTTATTGCACTAAATTCATGGCTTTACATGTCATATCCATAAGATGCTGCAAAAAATAATTATGGGTTAATAAGATTAAGTGTTGAGGCTGCTTTCAAAGAAACTGGATCACATTTGACCAATGCAGACTTAAGTCCAACCAGTGTTACCTTAAAGCTTGGAGAATTTGGATTGAGTTTCTACAAACGATTCTCACCTGATAAAGGTCTCAATCCTGTGCATTCAAATCTAGAATTTCAAAACTGAAACCCAAATAAATAGTTTCAGTAATTTTTTTTTTTGACCACAGACTGTGCTCTCCATTGATGTACTTTTTAAAAACCCATAGAATGATGTATAAACTAGTCATTTTTACTTAGCCCTTTCATTGTATTGCTTCCACTGACTGTATACAGAACTGGACAGAGCAGGTGTGACGTCAACCATTGAAAATGCCTTACCTCCGACTCCAGTGAAGTAAAGCCAATTCAGTTGCCATTTTCCCCTGGTATGTCGCCATGTTGGAGCCAGATGACCGTGGTGGGTCTGAGTCAATGTTCATAGCGCATTACTGTAGCCAATCAGGAAGCTTGTAAGGCCACACCCCCTCCACTAAAAGTGGCAGGGGAAAATCTGTCAAACCTTTGAAGCCGGGGCCAGAGGGAACCACATACTTTTACGGAGGCATCTGATTGATCGGGTTAATTAAGAATAACTGGTCATCAAAAAGCAAAAGTAGAATTAGAAAAAAATGTAACAGAGGTGGTTATCCTGACAAAATAACCGAGTAATAGCTGCTTATTTCTCAACAGTCTAGAGTTTGGCTTCTTGGAGCCAGCAGATACTTTGCATTTGGAACACTAGGGGGAAGGGGTCACTCAGTCCAGTTCTCTATACAGTCAAAAGTCTATAAAGTTAGCGTATACATTAGCATGACCTTAAAAAGCTGCTTTTAACTGTTAGCATGCCCAATGACAAAAAATTTATTGACAAAATTAAAACAAATCATTTTGGGACATTTTAATTCAGATTAAACTCCAACAGTTTTTCAACTTTAACACCAAAACAAGTGGTTTTAATTTGGCAGCACTATTTATTTTGAACATTTATTTTGAAATGCTTTACTCCAACAAGAACGGAGGAACATTTATTCAAAGTTATCTGTTAACCTTTATTTGTATATGAAGAATAATTAATTATTAAAGTAGTTTACTTAAAAGTTAGCAATGATTTAAATAACATAATGTTAGCTAAGGAGAAGATTAGCACTTTTAAACGAATTCTTGGCTAGAAAAAGACCATAATCCTTAGCAGGTAAATGATGTTAAAACTAGCAACAAGATAATATTACTTAATGTTGTATGAAAAAAATGAGGTTAAATACAAATACAAAAAAAACAACTTCTCAAGGAATGACTAAGTAGGCTATCATACATATCATAACTTATTTTATATAAATTGTTAACTTTCACACCATAAAGGAAAAAGTAAATTAAAATACAGGCATGAAAGAAACCAACAGTGCAACAAAAGCATGCAGAAGAATGTTAATCACATGGTCTATGGAGTAAGCAATTCCATTTAACGGGAACAAGTGACCAAATTTTTTATCAGGCGTCATCACAGAGTCACTGTAGGTCTTTCAAGCTTCAAGGTGGTCCTACTGTTTTTTATTCCATAAAGACTGCACATAATTAGAAGCAACTAACCATTTCGTAAAGGCCAAGTTGGTTAAAAAGAAAATAATTCCTTAATTCCATTAAATAACACAATTTTAGAGTCAGGCAGCAGATTGTGTTATCAAATAAGAGACAATGTGGCACACATACAAAACCAGAAAACAAATGGCAGAATGTGTTAAAAAGAAATCATCTGTGACTATAGAATCTTCTTTTTCAGTATGAGCGGCCCCACGTTGTCTCCAGTCAATTCATTGTGCTTTAAGTGCGACTTGTCACAAACAGGAAACTAAAAGAGAAAACAACTCTGTTAGCTGATCGGTGAGATGCAGACAACACATCCTTAACCCAAACCATGAAAAAAAAAAAACAGAACTTCAAAGCAGTCCATTTTTTTTTTAGAAAATGAGAACATCTAATTAGCCTCTTTGATAGTTACACAAAGTAAAGATCAGAAAAAAATTATAAATAAAATCCATACTTACAGTTTTGGAGCGCCAGCAGCGGCAGTAACACACATTTTGACAATTCAGGTCCTCTATATCAATTTCATTAACCACTTTTGGGTTCTCTTTCTGGATCTTCAGATTGATCAGACTGTCTTTCTGCTTCTTCTTCTTGGGCAGAAAAGGGCGAATGGTCAGGTAGCCCAGCAGAGCCAAGATGCCCAGGAGTGGCAGCAACCGGAGCCACTCTGACACTGCAGACAAACACGATTTTGCATCAGCAACAGACAAAAAGGAACCATTTATAGCGTTAGGGAAAATCCTCATATGAGGCTTGTCAACACTATCAGGCATATGACTTATTGTTGTCACCAGCAGCTCTATCTGGGCTGACAGGAAATATTCTCTGACAATACAGCGTAATGAGTTCAATGATGCAACCAAGTATGTCGCATCTTGTTCTCTTTTTTTAGGCACTTTTACACAGATGCCATATGCATTTCACCAGCTTCATGTCGGAGCTGGATTTAGTGTCACCTTTCATCATCAGTGACAGGGGAAATGCCACAGGGGAGTCTGGAAACGGCTGTGGAAAAACCCACCATTGAAGAATAGGATAAGTCTTTAAAGGTGAAAGAATTTTTTTATTACGTTCACATTAATTGTGTCAAACTAATTGAACCTGTGAACAAATGTTCCTTTTTTCCCATTTCAAACATGACATCAACTGAATTCTGTAACACAATGTATTGTGTTTATGTGCTGACCTTACAGAGGTTGACACACATCATCCAACGGAGCTGTGACAACAAACAGGCTTAGTGTGTTGCTATGCAAAAAGGGTCCAAGGAAATAATAAGGATGCATCTGTTTGGTATATTCAAAGTACTGCAACTACAGCTGCAGCTGATGAATGAACTGTTAGTGTTGAGCCTGGGATCAGACCAGGAAATGCAATTGCTTTAATCAAAAAGAACTGTTGCAATCAGTGGAACTGAGTTAAACATTAATACATTAGGTAAAACATAAAGTGATTAATACATGTGTTGCCTCTAAACTTATATTTAAAAAAGCCCTGCATTTATATAAAACTTAGTTCTCTCAAACAAAAACAACACTTTCTTTAGATTTGGATTAGTTTTGGTGTGTAAGCAGTGTGACATGTTACATTTGTGCTGCTGTTAATTAAGTCTGAGTTTACACTTTTTTTCACTGTGTTTCGGACTTAGAGGCACGTTAGTGTAAAACCCGAAGAAAACGACGGCTGCTTCAGAACAGGAACTACTTTTTTAAAAAAGATCATCGTCATATCTGCAAAATTAACACATAAATGCATAGTTTTGTTGGTGTCAAAGTGTCAATAATTGATATCGCGGGGTCAAATGTGCATCTTAGCTCACGTGTGTTGTAAGAAATGTTCAAAAGTCATTTTCACGTGATAGAAGTGCAACGCTTTCTTTGTTTGTTTACCTGTTAGCTTGGCGAATCCCCCGATGGTTTCCGGTAGCGGAAGCCTTTTTAGATAGGCTGGAAGTTGGACTTTTATTATTCGTGAAATAGTTTCTAAAACCATCTCGAATCGCTTCGCGGGGTCGTATTTTGGGTTTGACTTGATTAGTTCCTGGGTTCGCTTATGTCATTACGTTGGTTTGAATGCGCACCTCAGCGCGCGTACGTAAACTCCTCCCATGAAGAGTCTCCGTTTTCAAAACTAAGCGTAGACGCCTTCACGAATACTGATTATGTTGCCATGTGACAACAGCGCTCGGCCAATCAGCGTCGGACGAGCTGGTGTCCTCTGATTGGAGGCCGGTGGAGCAAACTATGATGCTGTGAAAGGGCACCTTGGCAGGACTTCAGAATTTTTATGTTAGAATCATTTCGATTTTAAATATGTTTCTAAATGATCACTTTTGAAAGTAAAATATATTTGTATTCTCAGCAAATGGAATATTCATTGCGCCCCAGCTTTTTTTTTTAATATTCCTGTAAATCAAAATTAAAAAGACCTGTGGAATTTTCCAAAATGCAGTTTTTTGTGCTGCTGCAACAGTTTTTCCCCCCACATGTTTTGAAATAATTAATACGTATTAACGTGTACTTAATGTTTCAGTTTAAGAATAAAAAGGGAACAGATGAAAACTAATTATCAACAGAATACTAAAATATTAAATGTGTATAAAATTGTAAATTCAAAGTAGACTTTGAATATACATTTAATGCAAATAAAGAGAAATAGCAAGGGAATTGAAAAGGGAAAATAACTGATTCTCCTTAATCTCCAATATTACCAGGTCAAGGTAATTTATGAACTGGTAAACAAATCCAGCTAAGTTTGAGGACTAAGGCAATTAATAAAAATCAAATTAATAAAAGAAAGACTGTTTCAAAGTAAAAGCACAGTGGTACTGTAAAGCTCGAGTGTTCACGGTTAAAGGGAAATAGATTACTTAAATTCGTTGTTTTAGATGTTTTCTGTTTCAAAGAAATCATGCAAGTACTTCCATGTGGAATTACTGCAATGAAGTCAGTTGTAAAGTATTGGAGCAGAATCATATCTAGTAAGAGTCAACGTTGCAGTGATTCCTTTTATGAAAGAAAATTAAAATTTGTTCAAAACACAATGTGAGATTGTTTTTTTATAACTGCAAACTTTAAATATCTCTATTTTTTAAAATCTATTTGTCTTATGTATACATAAAAATATGCCATTTCTCGACACAATCCTGTATTTTGCTTCTTTTTTTATTTTGACACGAGTCTCCAGCAAATTACCAGAATAATGTCAATATGACGAAAGTAAATCAGTGTTGACTTTATTACTAATAAATGTAGGAACATTTATGAGATTGAAAACGTCCGGCTATTTTTTGTGATTATTATTATTATTATTATTATCATTATTATTAGTATTATTATTATATGTGCAGATTTGATCAAATAAGTAGCCTACTTTTACAGATATATGGCGCCATCTACTGGTCTTTGTTTCAGTACTTAAAAGTTGACTAGTATTCAGAGGATGCTGAGGCCCCTGATCTGCGCCTGTATAAAAATTAATATATATTTGTTATTTTGTTACTTCTTTTTTTATTTTCACACATGAGTCTCCAGCAAATCACCCGAATAATGTCTATATGACTGAAGTAAATCAGTGTTGACTTTATTTCTAATAAATATAGGAACATTTATGAGATTGAAAACGTCCGGCTATTTTTTGTGATTATTATTATTATTATTATTATTATTATTATTATTATTATATGTGCAGATTTGATCAAGTAAGTGGCCTACTTTTACAGATATATGGCGCCATCTACTGGTCTTTGTTTCAGCACTTAAAAGTTGACTAGTATTCAAAGGATTCTGAGGCCCCTGATCTGCGCCTGTATAAAAATTAATGTATTTTTGTTATTATTCGTGCTTATACACATATAAATGGCCGTTTGGGTTTAAAATACATATTGTAAAACATAATGTGGTGACATTTTTTTTACAATTAAATTTTTGAAACCTGGAGCCTTTTTCAGGCATATCCGTACTCAGCTGCATTTGGTGTGAGGTCCTTAGACTCTGGTGTCATTGCTGAATGACCGAAGATGTCCCATAGCAGGTTGTTTGCCAAGCTGCTTTGTAAGTATTTACAAACGCTGCATTTCTAATAATTTCAAACGTTTAACTGCAGATTTTATAAATATATGCATACTTGACGGGCTCCGTTTTTACGCTCTCCCTGGACTTTAGTTCACCAGAGTCCCTAACTGTCGATGCTGCTTAGCCACATTAGCATTACGACCGCTTTCACGGGATTTGACTGTACTGGGGCTCATTGACAGCTAGACACTAAGCCACCAAGCTAACTTTTTGCTAACGATAGCAGTCCTCTAACTTTATTTATGCAACGCAGCTGTTGGTGTTGGCCTTGTATGGTTTATTACTGACATTATGAGTGTCTATTTGTTCTTGAAAATATTAACTGGAATGACTTGTGTCTTTCATAACGGCGACTGCTGAAAGCTTGTTTAGCAGTTCTGTCAGTTTTCATACATTCCGCATTAAGACTGCTGCGTGTACACCATGTTGTATACGAGAAAGCAGATATGTTTTTTTCCCCTTATGCCTCTACTATAACCCAACTCAAACATGCAGCTGGTATTGGTAAATTGAACTTTGCACAGTGACGTTAGTATCTTAGGTATGAAACAGGTCAAAGTTCAGTCATTCAGCAGCGTGTTTTCTACATTTTCTGCTCTTCCTCTGTAGTGCTGATATTCACACTGAATACCTTTTGTATGTGTCAAGTTCAAAGTACAACATATATATTTTTATTTTACATCCAACATTTATATTTTTAGATTGTTGGTACCTATTGTTTACACAAAAAAATCACATTATATCTTAGCTGCACATTTGCTTAAACTATAATTGTTTCACAATATCACAGTGGTAGTTTTAAAACAGGGTTTTCTTTACAGGGTTATGAAATGGTTAATTAAGTCATACTAATCGTTGACCACATTTTAATGTTAATTAATTGAGGAATTATATGAATAGGAAATGTTCCTAATTATCTCTTCGTTTGCATCATGGACCTATACATGTTGTTCATTGGAGAAAAACGTGTTGAAATTACAACAGTGTTTTGTCAGTTAAACCATTTTCCTTTGCTTTAGCTTTTAAAAAATGTCATCTGTTTAAGCCCATTGGGGTTGTGTCATTCAATTTTAAAAAACTGTGTCATGTCACCTGAAAACTTTTTGGTCTCAACATATTTGTTGCTTTTTAAAAGTTCTTAAATTAGTTTCCAAAATGTCAGGTCGGATGGAAAAGAAAAAGCCACCACAAATTCCCAAAGCTCCAGATGACATTTCCAAACTTCAATCTGGAAAACTTTGGCCTTTTTGTTAAGTAATTATCAAAAATGATTAATTGATGTTTTGTTTTTATTTGTTGGTTATGCACTGTAATATATTTTAGTATGGGGTTTGATTTCCATTTCCAAAACTAAAATCAGAAAACAGTTTTGGCGTTGAAACTGAATCTCCTGTTGGGTTAATCTGTCTAATCTGATGCTGTACAAACATTGTCTAAATGTTAAGGTTGTAAAGATCTGTCTGGAGCCCCTAGAAACACAGTTTGTTGTCCATACAATGAATGCATGCCTTGCTTCTAAACTTATCTTTCTTTTTTTAAAACCATTATTTATAGCATGTCAGTCTCAGTGTGAGACTGCCGCCTAAGACGCTGCTCAGAATTTGTCAAATTTTCAACTGTTTTTGACATCTAAATAGAAATAATCAAATGTCCAAACTAAAAGCTTTTTTTTTTCTTTTGCTCATGTTTTTAGATAAAGGTTCTGATCAAGATTTGAGATAAACTGACAATGTTGCTTAGCAACAGTAAAAGAGATTGCTTGTCAAACCACTGGGGGTTTTGGACCCTAATGATAATGTTTTGAACGAGTCCTGAAATTAGGAGTCCCATTTAACATTTTACCTTTCACTGAGCAAAGACAAATGTCGGATGTGAAATCTTCCCCTTTTCCATATCGTTCACGTCGGCATGTTCTTCTCATATTTAAATTGGACATGGTAAATGTTTTTGGTATCATGCAAACTCCTGATTTTTTGACAATAATTTTAGGCTTTGTGTTGATATCTGACAGCTTGTTCCCTGTATGTGTCTCGCTCCATCCATTAGTGCAGCAGAGTGGAGTCAGACATTGCTACACAGGAACAAGAAAGAACCTCTACATCTCCAAGGACACAAAGGTCATCTGCCAGGGTTTCACAGGGAAGCAGGTTTGTTTCACATTTAAATATTCAGCTCTCGTCGTATGAAATCTCTGTTTTACCTTAAAGCACTCTTCTGCATGTGTTCAGTTTTCTATATGACTAAAAGCATAAAAGCAAAGTGGAGGTTTTTTTTCACTTTTTTATTCTTTGTTACCTAGAAAAAGTTCAACTGCATGTCCTTTTTTCCCCCCTTTCTTATTCTGACCAGAAGCTGAGCAAAGAGATAGAAACCAAGAGCCTCCTGTGTTTGACAGATTGTAATATTGCAACCTGGGTTGTATAGTTTTAAAATACATAAGGTGTATATTTAAATAAATCCTTATTTGTATTTGAAACTAAACTTTTCTGTATTATTTTCCTAGTATGTACTGTTTTAACTATGTTAGCTATATATTTTTCCTTCATTTCTTCTCTTTTAACCAAACCTTACTTTTTTGGACCTTACAATAAAAGGAAAACAGTCATTCAAAAACACTTTGACACATTTTATTTTGAAAAATAGGTCTAAATAATGCTCCTTAGGCCAGAAAAAGGGCAGAAAGTTTTTCCCCTAACTGCCTGACTGCTGGGGTGTAATCAGATGAATTTAGGACACTTTTGTTTGAGTACATTATCTCAGTTTTACAGCAATATTTTAACAAAGATGATGAACCGTGAACCCCTGTAGTAGTATGTAAAGGTTATATATTTTTTCTGAAGGCCAACATTTTAGTACTGCTTCCAATGTGAGCAACTAAGCGACACCCTGAGGCGCCCTTTGGGTCATTCATTCATCTTTTGCTTTACATTTTCGTTTCTAGTTTAACTTTTTAAGAAGAACACAATATTCATCACATGCTGAATTTAAGCATGTCAATATTTTGGCATTTGCAGTTTTATGGAAAACGCAGCTTCTCATTGTTTGCTGGATGCTTTATCAAAGACAAAGCATGAAAGAAAATGTGTTTGTAAAAAAAAAAGCAATGCTTAGAGTTTAGAGCAGAGAGTTTGTGGCCAACCCAGCATATGTCACAAATATGCCCTTTTTTTAAATATATTTTGTTGTCTGTTTCTGAATCACAACAAAACAAATCAAGAAATACTCAGAAATGCAATTTTAAGCTTAATTTTCTAAATAAATGTCCTCCTTAATGAGAAAAATGCCACAAGGACATGTTAAGAACACACTTTTCATCAGAATGGATCTTCAAAAGTTTCTGGATTTGTTATACAGCTTTAATTTTGATATTGAGTTTAAATATTTTGACCTTTAACAAGCACTTTGTGTTATGTTTTATATGAAAAGTGCTATATAAATAAAGATCGATTGATTCATTGATTGATTGATCTCTAATTCTTTATTCGAGCCAAAAGTCAAGAAATGGGTTCTCTTCTGAATGCGGCAACATTTGTTCAACAAGCAACATGCTTGGATTGAGCAAATTTATATTCTGCTTGTGTCTGTGCATGCATTCCATTCCTCACCTTCCAGTATGAGGCTATTAAATATAGTTCCATGAACACTCTGGGTAATTAGAAATAAATGAGCAATGAAGCAGGTGCTGTCCTGCACATAGTTTGGTGTCCTCCTGACTTGATAAGTGAGCCATTTTTCCAAATGATTGTCCAAACGTTTGTAATAATAAGAAGTGGTAAAATCAGCCATGTTAGCAGGGTGAAGAATCTCATTAAAACTGTGGAGGGAAAATGCTGATTCATAGCTTCTAATTCCTCCTAATGGGCTAGTTATGTTTTCTTTTTTTTTGTTCAGGTCTTGTATTTATACTTTTAATTTGTGCTCCTCGTTGTCTTAGGATCTTCACTAATAATTGAATCGCTACCTTATCATGGAACATACTGGCTGCAAATCCGTTTGAGGCAAAGTTTTTCTTGGTAAACTGATTCACTCACATCATTTCATCCTCTACAATAAGTCTTTTAATTCCTAAACTCTCTGATTTTGTGTTTTTTTTCATTATTTTTATTTTAAATGGACGTTGAAGGTAATTATCATGGGATGAGTCAGTCATGCGCGTTGGCTGCTGTCCTTCTCAGCCTAGGCTATAGACAGCATTTAGTGGCTTCATTAATCTGTTAAAGTGACAACATTTTGTAAATCAGACATTTGTCACTTTTCAGTTAATGTGTTTGATGGCTTCATTCTGACAAAGAGGGCTGGGATTGATAAGTCTGTTAAGTTTGATGCATTTAAAAAAAGACATTCTTCAGTTTTCTCACGTTATGTAACCATCACAAAGAATAGTAATGTTGCAAAAAGGCTTCAATGCTTTTCTGTCTTTTATTTTGTTTCATTTGCTATCAAAACTGTCAGAAAACATCACTAAATCCTTTAAACACCCGTTATTTTGTCCTAAAAATGTGTACAAAAATTAGGAAAATTAATGTTAAGTAAATGCATGTTTAATGTCGAACAACAGAAATAAAAGCTTTAACTCAAATACATTTTACCCTTATTTTATTTATTTGTGACATTTGATATTTAGCTTTAGGTGTGCTATTATGCTATTTTTTTTTTTAAATTTTGTTACTTAATGAACCCCCTGACATTATTAAAAAAAATCATTACTTATGTTATGCTTTCAAGTAGACGCTAAATTAAGGTATTTTGAGAGCAGACGTGGTTTGATACATATTTACATCAGTTGGTGTCAAAGGATCAATTATATTCAGATAAATGAAACCACTTCTCATATTTTTGGAGGTTTACTGTTTACTAAGTTTGTTTGTAGCTACCTCACCTTTAATTTTACTGGGTTTAGGAAAAGTTATGCAAAAGTTAGTCACTTTTGATGAAACAAAGTGTAAGTCAATATGGAAATATGACTGCTGGTTCCACCAACCCCATTCAGTCAAAGTCTTTGCTCGTCATCTCATTATATGCAGCACATGTTATCATGAACGTTCCTTTACCAGCTTCCACGTTTGGATTGTGCTTTAATACTCAGCTGGACGGTTACAAATCTGCAGCTAAATGTTTTCTGAATTATAGACGTGGCTAGTTGTTGTTTGCCTTTCAGCACATCCTGTCAGGGGTCGCCACATCAAATCAGCTTTCACTGATTTGCACAGGTGGTTTGGCAGAGAGTTTTACGCTGGATGCCCTTCCTGAGACAACTCTGTATTATATCCGGGCTGGGGACAGGCAGAAGACGCGACAGGAAGACGCAGAGTTGGGCCCCCTTGTGACTACATAGTGGCTACATTGTTTAAGCAGTAGCTAGTCTGACATGTTGTTTTTTTTTCCTTGAGGCTTACATGTGGTGTGTTGACATATCCTCACACACACTCCCAATGCAACATTTTGGATAAAAAGTAGAAAAAAAGTAAAACTTAAGATTGCAGAGTTTTTATACTTTTATTAAATAGTTTAACTTGTATTTAGAGGCAAAAATACAATTTCCTGTGTATTACATTGTTGCCCATTGGGCATCAATGTGTATTTTTTTTGTCTTTGCAACAGGATACTAGTGACTGTGTGCCAATAATTGTGACTTTAAGCTAGTTATTTTCAGGTTGTCTTTTCTGTGCCCTTCTAACACTCATCCATCTATTAAAAGCTTCTTTTATGTGTGAATTGAAAGCTTTTGTTGATTGGCCTAACACAGAAAACAACACATTTCTTAGAAAATTCTCAAGTACAATAATTGAAAGGTCAATGGCAAAATGTTGGCAGTTTCCAGAGAAGTACTTTGGAAAGACTCAAGCCCACGAAACACAAACACAAGATGACTCAAAATGTTTTTTAGTGCAAAATAATAACTTTTATTTTGAAAGCAAATTAAATCCTCACATCAAACTAATCATTTCTGTCATGTATTGTCAGTTAAAACCTGTAATTTCAAACACTTCTGCAAGTTAGATCAAAGCAAGTCACTTTACTTAACTCCCTGTAGTAACAGAAGTGTTACACTTCCTATATTTTAAGTATATGGATTGGAAATTAATTATTAGTGTGTTTTTTTTTTTCTCATTTAAATACATCTTTATTGTTATTTCTTGGAACACAGATTTGCCTAAAATAAAGCTCTTAAATTCCTAGATTCTCTGATCTACAAAATTCAAACTTTCTCCAGCTTGTCAGCTTATTGCTCAAAGTCCTCTTTACTTTTACTAGATTGGCAGAGCAGATGCTTTAGATTTTGCTGATTTCCGTTTTCTCTCTCTACACAGGGCACGTTTCACAGTCAGCAGGCTCTTGATTATGGGTCCAAGTTAGTTGGAGGCGTTTCACCCGGTAAGGGTGGCAAGACGCACCTCGGCCTTCCGGTTTTCAACTCAGTCAAAGAGGTACGTGTTGCTCGTTTCTTCCTCTTACATTCAAGCATATCAACAGATATTTATGGTGAACGTCAACTTTTGCCAGAAACATTAGATGGCACTGTTTCCAAACTTCAGTCCCACCTTTGTGTTCCTCCCTGCAGGCGAAGGAGGGCACAGGGGCAGATGCCACTGTGATTTATGTCCCTCCCCCGTTTGCAGCAGCAGCTATCATCGAGGCCATCGACGCAGAGATCCCTCTGGCTGTGTGCATCACCGAGGGCATCCCCCAACAGGACATGGTGAGAGTCAAACATAAACTCCTGCGCCAGAACACCACCCGCCTTGTGGGCCCCAACTGCCCTGGAGTGATCAACGTAAGCACATAGCATTCATTTCTTTTTGTTTGTGTGTCATGATCTTTTCTTTTAATCATTCAAAAGAGCAAAACTCAAACTGAAATTTGAAAATATAATTAATTTACATAAATTATATAATATACTTATATTTCTGATTCAACTCTTGTTATTTTCTCCGGCAGTCACCAGATGACCAAAGACGATTTTCTTACAGGAAAGCAGTTATGCATTAGTAGTGTTGCTGCAAGTTTTTATAAAAATAAATAAGAAAGAAGAAAATTTACAAAGACAAAGAGTTTTTACTTTGTAAAAAACCACATAGAGGGATGTATGCAGGTGCAGGTGCCTAATGCTCCTAACTGGTTACTGTGCTCTCTCAGACAAATGCCAAATCTTCATGACAATGGTTTCCCTGTGGAAAACCCTGTAAATTGGGAGCACTATAATCCTGTCAAAGGAAATGTTGTTTATTTTTAATTTAAAACATCTCCTTTTTTTCAGCCTGGGGAATGCAAGATTGGCATCATGCCGGGGCACATTCACAAAAAAGGACGCATCGGTGAGACTCTACAGTTTGCTTTGACATTTTTAGAAATCTTGAAGTATTTTTTTTAGTTTTTTTTCTTTTTTTGCATAAAATCAAGTTTCCACATAAGAAAAAAAGTATATGAAATATACTTGTATATAAAATTCAGTATATGTTCAACATTTGTCATTCTAAATAAATGTGAAAAAGAAAAAGTATCCTTCATAGATGGGCCTTGACAGCACCGAGATTCTATAGAAGTACAGGATTTTTCATTTAATTTCACAGTCTGTTCTTGACCTCAACTATAGTTTGAAGTCTGACTAAATCTGTGCTCAATTTATGGCAAAATACATATTTCTTTCTATGACCCAATTTTGGTATTAATTTCACTGAAACAGATTCATTGTTAAGTAAAGGCTGTTACTGTTTCTAGAAGAAAAAAAAAAAAGGAAATGCGGCAAACTGACGGCTGCGTTTTGTAAAATCACAATGACAAATGTGTTTGTACTTGTTTGGATTGACGGTGCATTCATGCCATGCGTCACATTCTATATTCCAGGCATTGTTTCCAGATCAGGCACTTTGACGTATGAAGCTGTACACCAAACTACACAAGTGGGCCTGGGCCAGTCGCTCTGTGTGGGTAAGCCACAAAGTCCCATGACATTATCCATTCAAATACAGCACAGTCACAAAAAAAAACAAAAACCATTATTTTGAAATCTATAAATCATATTGAAGAAACTTTTGACATAAATGTAAGTATGATTTATGACTTTATAGACTGATTATTGCATGAATTTATTAGTATCAGTATGACAATTAGCAGAATGCTTTTTACCGCTTACCCTGCATCAAATTATTAGGATGTTTTATTTTTAACAATTTTTGATGTCTTCAGGGATAAAATGCTTAAAAAAAATTGAACCATATGCAATCCTAATGCAATTAGTCCTGCACATTCCAGAACAATATACATCTTTTCTGAAAAAGGATAAATAATTTTAAGCTGATTTGCACATATCTTTTAATTGTTACAATAGTATAAATTTATTGGTGACAAAGATGTAAGTAGATTTTTCTACAATGTAGTATTCTAGTGTTGTTTTTTTATGATCAGATAAGGTAAAACATAGAAAAACCTTTAGTACAAAAATGGTAAGACTCACTGTAATTACAACATAATTAAAAACAAATGACAGTTTTTATACTGCTATTAAAGCACGTTTCATTTTTTTTTCTGCAACAGGCTACTTAAGAATATTATTTACCCAGATCTATGAAGCTTTTAACAAGATGAACTTGACTTTTGCAATGTGTTTAAAACTTTTAACTGAAGGTAATTAGCTAAGTGTGCAGCAAATTGAACCATTAAAATACTTCCTTTTTGCTTTTCTACCATCTCTTCTTAGACTTTGTCACTGTATTAAATGCACATGACATTTACAGTACAAATTAGCTTGCGTTTTAGAACAAGCATATGGGAAAACAACTGTTCTTCACACTCAAAAAATTCTTCCAAATGTAAAAAAATAATTACCATCGAAGCTATGGCGCTTAATAGACCAGACTTAAATCAACAAATAGAATGTATACCATGGTAGCCAGATATTTAGCTGCAAAATTCAGAAAATTATTACATTTGAATGAAGTAGGCATATTTGCCAAAGATCAGATGTTAACATTTTTATTCTATACACACATTTGTCATTTTTAGTATTTTTAAGCTAATATGTATATATTTTTTTGTTTTTAAACGTGGCATTATTTGTAAATAACATTAAAATTTGCTTGACTTAAGTGTTGGGAGCTTAAGTTTAGCTAAAATTAGTCTGGAGAAATAGCTCTGTTGCATTATATCTGAGAATGTTACCAAAAATACTTTTGACAAACTCATCTGTGCACAGAAAGTCTCTGTTGGACAAATGAATTCAATGAAAAACAACTTGGCTTCATTATTATTTCAACATTTAATTATGGAGTATCCTCCAGTCAGACTTAATAAAGCCAGTCTTGCAACTGTATTAAATATTGTAAAGTTCATTAAGGGCCTTTATTGGTGAGCCTCTTTGAGACTTCTGTGGATTTTGGAATGCCCTTTAGGCTTGAGCAAATTACAGTTAATGCAATATTTAATATCGCTAATCTTTTAGTGCTGGTAATATGATTCTGCTCGATGATTATTCTCCTAATTTATTTTCTTCATCTTTTGAGTTTTTCCAGTGGTATTAGCAGACATTTAGGTGGCTTTTGATCCCTAGTGTTATACTGAATGAGTTACTGTTTGCAAATATATTTATTTTAGTGTTATGGATTGCACGTCTTTGCTATGGCTGTTCCTCAAATGCCAACGACACAGTTGTAATTTAAACTGTCTCATTATGATAAAGATGTAGCAGAAAATAGAATTAACATTGAAAAACTTTCAAAGTTACTGGACAATAGTGCATGCTATGTGAAGCTAATGTTTAAGTTGAACTAAGTGCCTCAGAAAGAAATCTGTAGTGTACCATCTTGTGTCATTCAGCTGTTTGTACATGTTTGGTACTCTCTCGTTTATCATGGGAGTTACATTTTTAAAGTAACCCACGATAGAAAATATCTGCAAGTAATCATTTTTGTTTTTTACATTACTTATACATGTTTTAAGGCTGTAAACCCCTTAACGCATAATCAATGAATCTAGTACTGGAGATTAAAGCAAAGATCTGCCAGCAGTCAAAGATTTATGTGAATTTGGCAAGCTGAATGCATTATATACACCAGACACGAAAGATTAAGGAAATTGACTGAAATAGTCTACAGCCAATCAGGGTGCAGAACAAAATGCCCTTTAAAAAAAAAATGTTGTGGAACACTGAGACCGCAAAAGGTATTCCACATTATAGCAAGCGACTACTGTACTCAGTGAAACCACTTTAAATGTATCATTTTTTTATTGTGAACATTGACTGTATTTGAGAACTGGATTATGAGTGTGATGGCGCCGCTAGAAAATAAATTTCTTCTGGTTCCAATGAAATGAAGTCAATTCAGTTGCTAGTTTTTCCCAACATGGACATTGACATGTTGGAACCATAAATCTTCAGTAAGTAGTGATTGGTCGGAGTCGGTCTAAGTCTATATTTCAATGGCAACCACTCACCAATCAGGAATGAGCTTGTTGGAAGTCCACATCCCTTCCACTAGAAAGCCAGCTCGAGAGAATCTTGGCAATCAAACGCTTTGAACGTTGGACGTGGGGGCCAGCAGACATCTGATTGGGGGGTTTATAACTTGAATAACTTGCAATAAAGAAAAAAATATTGGAAAAAAAAATTAGTATTCGCAAGAATATGTTGAAAAAAGGGTATCAACACAAGGATGGTTATTCTGACTGATATAATGACTGAGTAATAACTGTTTATTTCTCAATAGTCTGAGATTTTGGCTTTTGGGAACCAGCCTGTACTTCCTATTTGGAACATGGAGAGAGGGGTTATTCCGTCCAGCTTTCATATACAGTCAATGATTGAGAAAAAAAAAGGTTAAATTCTAGTGAGATTGATATCTGGTGTAACAAAATGGAAATATTAGGTCATAGTTTCATTATGTTGTAAACGGTTGTTTAACCTCCTGTGAACCAAGGAAAAAAGTCTTATAATTTCTGTTTTTTGTGTGATTTCCTATCTATTTGGGCCAAAAAAAAAACATCGTAGAATTTAATTTAAAGAATAGTTATTTATATATATTTTTTTTATTTCACAGCATTTCCATTGTAGAGAACAACAGGACATTATTTTTGGGAAAATGGAACTGAATTTACAAAATGAGAAAAAAAAGAACATATTAAATCTTTAGAGTGTTATTCACCCATTGAACACATTCATTAAAAACAAAAAAACGATTCTATATCACTCTTTTGTTACTTGTTGCCTCCAAGGACAACAAACACGTCGACGTCAGCTTGAAACTACTACTTTGCTCATCAGATTCTTTTGAACCATCATCTTCTCCATCTTCATCATCATCTTCACCTATCGCAGGCTGAATCTCATCTTCGTTGTCCTTTTCAACATCTGAATCTAGAGAATCATCTCTGCTTCACTTGTTTCTCCTAAAATAATGTTCAGCCATTAAATGCATTAAATGGTCCTGGTTTCCACTACAGTTGACATTCATGAAATGCCTGCTGTTTCAAAACAAAAAGCATGAAATTCTTTTCAGATGTAACATGTTTATGACCAAGAATATACATAATTTATATATAATTATCACGGTAAAAAAGCAATAGATGGAGAAAATTTGACTAAAGATTCCATAAAAGAAAGTTGCTTGTATGGCAGCCATCTTGGTAGAGGGAAGAAGTAAAGTTCTCTACATGCAAACTCATCACATGACACATCACTGGAAATCCCAGGATGTCCTCTACAGAATACTATAGAATTTGGGACGATAGCTCTAATTACTTAAGCCATTTGTAGGTAAACAAAATGTCCATTATAAAGGACATAAATGAATGGAGGATAAAACTAATTTCCATTACATTTAGTGGGTTATTATACAGAAAAAGTTACTTGCTTGGTAAAAACCTTCATATTTTTGACTAGCTGGTTGGTATTGCTGGTCTTCTTGAGTTAACTAAATGTACATTTTGAGGATGCTACCAGATCACATTTGCACAAAACTCCTGCTTTTGTCGCAGCGGCTTTATTATTAACGGAGAACTTTTGAGGGGTGCTTAGGTGTTTTCTTTTTCTCCTGTTAGGCATTGGCGGGGATCCTTTTAATGGGACAAACTTCATAGACTGTCTGGAGGTGTTTCTGCAGGATCCAAAGACGGAGGGAATCATCCTTATAGGAGAGATTGGAGGGAATGCAGAGGAAAACGCGGCTGACTATTTGAAACAACACAACTCTGTAAGCCAAAAACTCGCCTGACACCTTTGATTTCTCCTCACTTTCTTAGTGGTATTTTTTTCCCTACAGCGACTCACATCAACAGATGCGTGTGCTGGTATGAAAAATGTATAGCTTTGCTTTTGCTTTTTTTTTTTTAAACGAGCACTTAGTAATGCCCTTTCATCTTGCGTTTGCTCCAGCGAACACAGGAAATCATCAGAAGTGAGAACATAGGGAAGCTGTCAGTGCGTTCTTTCTTTTAGATAGCAGCCTCTGGCATTCTCTCTTAGTTCTCCGTGTGATGTATGTGATTAGGTTAAAGAATGACAGATGGGACGAAGGTGCGATTCACAGGTCATACTGGCGACATCAACAGTTTCTTGTCTTGCCCCACTCTAGAAGGCTGGAGATGAGCTATTCAAACCAAGTGACTGTGAACATGTCATTCACAACTTCATCAGTAAAGACGTTTTCTTGCAGATGACTCTTCCATGTTAATTTTTCATTGCGTGTTTTTTGCAGTTGTGTGTTTGTCTGTGTGTGAATGAGTGTGCCAAGCAGTGTAGAGCTGAGAAATAGATTTGATTTGCCCTCAGCTCCCCTAATGCATGCAAATCTCCTACTGGCGTCTCAGGAGAATAACTACTCTCACGCAACAAATAAAGTACAAACACCCTCCACCCAATCACGAGGAGTGTTGACAGTGAGGGACAGTTCAAATGGAACACAGGCATGAAAAAGCCCAGCAGAGCGTGGGAGTAATCTGCAGATGTCCCGTTGAAAGTCAATTGTGGAGAAAATTGTTCATAAAACAGTGCTCTTAGACCTTATTTTTAATAGTCAGGAACCGTACAAAGATGTCAGAACACATTGTTTTCACTTTGAGTCAAACTTAACTTTTCTTCATTTGAATACATTGTGATTCAGCTCACATAAAGGCTAGTCTCACATAACTGAAGCTACTTCCCTGGCTTTCTGTTTTTTGGAGGCAGTTCCCTTACGTAGAAAACACCTGGAAGAAAGGTTAAAACCATGCTTGGTTATGATCACTCTGGAATCAAATTGCAATAATATGGTCTTAAAAATACTCACATATACACATATACCTACATGCATAGAGTCGGCCAAAACATTATTTCAGTCACTGATTCTGCAAGTTGTCCTATTTAAAAAAACATACAGGTCTGTAATTTCCCCCCAGTTTCATTTGGATGAAGCCCATCTGCTACACTATTCAAACATGTAGTTGTTATTTAAACATGTAGTTGTGAGTTACATAAGCTAATTCTTTAAAGGTTCTAGCACATCGCCTGTCCGTCCTGGGAGAAAATCCCTCCTTCATGTGGGCATCCCTGAAGTTTCTTAATTTTTGAAAGGTTTTATCCTCACGGAGGAGGAGGGTCTAAGGGCAGGGATGCCAATTTAACTTAATCTGTTTAGTTTAGCATCCAGTTATTGTTTATATTTTATGACTGAGTTTATGTTCTTTCCATAAATACCGGTGTGAAGCCCATTAAGACAGCTATTGTTGTGATTTTTGGGCTATATAAAAAAATTGAATTAATTAATATTACTGAACAAAATGATGGTAAAAGGTTTAACCCATTGTCAGAGTAGATTATTATTAGAATGAGCTCAAACCACGTTTTCTTGTCTTCTGCTGCACAACAGCATTTTAGTTGTATAATGGTTTAGAAAATAGGTATTTCCCTTCTACAACAATGAATAATTTTGTCCCTCATAGACCTGTTACTGCTTCTATAAAAAAAAATGCTTTTCCATCCTCCTCTCGTTACATGTATTGATGGCTCCTGTTTGAACTGGTTGTCTGTAGAAAAGATCTGTCCACACCGTGAAACAGTCAGACTATAACAGCTTTTCCACAAAGGGGTGAAAAAGGAAAAGGCAGAATGGAGCCTTTTATTGGGGAGACTTTTAACGAAAAACTCCTTCCTTCACTGAGAAGATTGATGTTGAAACATGGCTGGATTTTCCTAAACACATTGCATGAGCAACAAAGGAATAGATATGTTAAAAACCACTTAAGTTTCATGTTAAGTTAACATGATCATCTCCTGAACAGACAAAATCCTTATATATTTCTATGTATAATTATATATTTTCGGGTCTGTGCGCGCGTAATGGCCCCAGCCAGGTAAAGCTTGCGCTCTGAAAGGCTGTGCTGATCTTTGCACTTAGCTGGGTTTCTGCAGTAACTCTGAATGTGGCATAACTTTACCTCCAGCCACATTGTTTCCCAGGAGCACGGCTTGTCAGAATCAGTGTTTTTGACCCACCTGTGTCCCTCAAAATGTTCACAGCGTGCTCATCAGTGGGCTCGCCACTTCTGTGTCAGCAAGAAACGGTCCGACAGTCAAACGAGTGGGGCGCTTCCCAAAGTCGCACAAGAATATTCTTACAGATTTTGGAACTCTGTGCACACATAAAGCGCACTGAATTATTATAAAAAGTTTAGGCTTTTTAGTGCACCTTATGTTGCGGACAATATGTTCAAATCAAACAATGTGATTTCCTGCATTTTTTTAAATTTAGTATTCTGTTGTTCACAGTTGACGTGTTCCTGTCAGTGACTACCATATATATCGTTGCCCCAGTTATTTCATTATATATAAATATCATACACCCTGAATATCCTGATTTGTCTTCAGTATTATAGAATAAAACTTGAGCATTTTGATATAAATGCTTAGAAGCGCTTTTTTTAAGCACATGCCAGTCCCTGGCCAGGCTTTGAGTTTCTGTTTTTCTCGCTTTAAACACTAAATAATGTTTTCTAAAGAACAAAGCAGCAGTCATGTTGGTGTGCAGAGATGGGGGGAGTCCACTGTTGTTCTCATAATTGAGGTAATAAATCTGTATTGTTAACAGTGGAAGACAAAAAGACGTGTGAAGCCAATAACGCTATGAATCGCCTCCCTGCAGGAATTGTTGCTTAGTGTCAAGGGAAGCAGCGATTAATAGAGTAATTAAACCTTTTTTCGTTTGAGGTAGATTTAAGACTTGATTCACAAGAGGGGCGTTCTGTGCACTCAGAACGTGCTTTGACTTTAAAGCAGCTTTTTCTCTAATTTGCTTTGTTCTTTCTATTTCTTCACATATAGAGCAGATGCTTGTAACATAGTTTGAGTTTTTGAAAGTGTTATTACCGTGCTCTATCTCAATTTCTCCCCATTAGTTTCGCTACTGTTTACGCTCTCATTAGCAATGCACTTTGAACAGAGCCCATCAACGTCTGCCTTGCTGAAATACATCCAGCTGCTTTTATTCATCAAAGATGATCTCCGGCTTTTAATATTAGCTGCCATGTTGTTGTTGCCAGCGAGGTGTGTCAATTCGCCGTGAAAATGGTGACAGAGGCGTGCGTCTAGGAAAGACCCAACTGCACGTGCCGCAGTCACTATTCAAACAGCCTGCCTGCTGCACGCACTGCCGTCCTTTGCAATTACACTGTTATTCCTAAGTAAGAAATATTAGCTGCTGTTGGAGCACACACTCTCTGTCTCTGTCTCTTATGCTAGTTATGATGTTATTGCTGAAAATGAAATATTGGCTCTCTTCACCTTGGAAATGATCTTAACTGTTGAACGTAACATCCATCAATGAGCAAGCGGCATAGATAGGCGCTAAGCTAATCACTGGCTGCATGACTAATTACCATTTCAGGACTGAGATGATGTGAAATGACAGCAGCCTGAGCCTCTATCTGGTCATCCAGCAGCCCATGCAATTAAATGGCTTGATTGACCCTTTGTTTTCATAATGCTGGCTTAGACAGAGATGACTGGTTAGACAAGCCTGTTATCATGGAAGCCTCTAATGGGAGGACATGAGGTGCTTTGTGTCTAATGAATGACTAAAATGCTGGGGCAGAGAAGAAATTCATTTTGTATTGTTTTTTAAACGCAACTGCCTGCATTCTCCCTTTGTTCTGCCCTTATTTTTAAAATAATGTTTTGCAATATAATTAAATCCCTTTTCCCCCATGAAGGTACGACATTCTTCTTTTTTTTAAATTTTGTCTAATCTTTTGCTCCAGGGAGCTAAAGCAAAGCCCGTGGTGTCCTTCATTGCGGGGCTGACCGCTCCTCCTGGCCGTAGGATGGGCCACGCTGGTGCCATCATCGCCGGTGGGAAGGGCGGAGCCAAAGAGAAGATCGCAGCCCTTCAGTCTGCTGGAGTTGTCGTCAGCATGTCCCCAGCGCAGCTGGGTAGCACCATGTACAAGGCAAGTGTTTAGTTTGAGGTCAAATAAGTGTCAAAATGAAACGTTTGCTCACAGACAAAGTTGTGCACACTGAAAAAAAAAAAGAAAAAAATATAAACATATTTGTTTTTTCATTTAATATTTCTGTTATATATATATATATATATATGACTTTTCTGCTGTTATATTACTATTAAAAAAGTAAACGCAGAGTCACGAACATAAATATAATGTCACAAAACATTGATTCAAGTGCACATGTGTACTGACGACCACAAGACATAAAACACCAGAGATAAACGACACCTCCAAAAGAGAGTTCTGTCAGGTACTGAAGAACAGTTTCCATCTTTTATTAATGACTTTATTGTTTTCATTTTCTAGCATTACTTTAATGTTTTGCTAACATAGATTGTCAGGTCACATCAAATTGTCACCAACTTTCGTGACGCAGCAGACACTTAAAAAAACAAGACAGATGAGCTTAATGAATAAAAATCAATAATACAAATACATCACATTTAGGGATGTGAAAATAAAGTTAAAAAACCAGCTCTTGCTGTATGTTTGCAAGAAATAAAAAAAAAAGAACAAAAGTTGGGTTTGATCATAGTGACTTTCTTTGTTTTGTTTTTTTTAACCAACGCCACAGTTACATTACTTCTTACAATTTACGTTATTCTATTTTCAACCTTTATTGACAAACAGACAAACACCAAGTAAGTGTAGTGGCATGTCTGCTACTTCTTTTTGGACTATTTTCCACCACTTCTAGGTCTCAAACAATGTCCAGGGGGTTGTTTACACAATAAACTCTTGTCACGTGGCAACACCAAAATGCAGCGAAACACTGTTATGTTGTTTTTTTAACAAAGCCATAGTAGCAAGTTAATTTCCCTGTTGTCCGATCAATGAATTTCTATTTCAGTTTGATAAATGAACCACAGCACACATGCATACTTTGTTGAATCAATGTTTCATGATTCGATATGTCTGTAACCCCATGATGTGATCTTGACAGTTTTATAGCAAAAGCAATTTTGTATTTGAGACAAAGAATATTTGTATTTACAACAGAAATGTCAAACTAAATGTATTCTTAATTTTTTGCAACACTGTGAAAACACATACGTTTCATTTTGACAGTTATCTCACCTCAGATTCACACAATCATGAAACTTAGCTACAATTAAACACATATTTTTCATGTACGACATTGTACATTTGTACATACCTCATAAAACATTAATCCAATGTAACCCAGCCCTCCTGGTTTGCAGCTTAAAAAAACCCAGAATTTTAGAAAGCAGAACTTTTTTCCCTAAACTTTGAGGCCAAATGATCATGATTATAATCATAAAGGCCAGCATCCTGGCACAAACTGACCTAACTGTCCTCAGATCACATCCCTTTCTACGCTGGAGTCTTTTAACCAAAGCAGATTTATTCAGCTGACCAAAACCTAAAGGCTGGCTTACTCTGAAAGAACAACTATGTTGGCAATGGGAGAAAGGCAGAGAGAGGAACAGAAGCAGCGTGCTCTGATAACATCAATACAGTTCTACTTCTAGAAATATCACCCAGTTTTTTGCTGTTTCATTACAGCAAAAAAAAAATAATAATAACTTTATGATGAAAGTTTTACATACAAAGTTGTATAGTAAAAAATGCTTATACATTTTCCAACACAGAAAGTTAGGTGTGCGTTTTAGTTCCTTGGATTAAAAAAAACACATTTTCACATCAATCAGTTAACAACTGATTATGTAGGATGATAAATAGCCTCATTTAGGTAAAGTTTTCTACATTTGTCTGTCAGAATTGATTGTTGTAAGGTGTTCAGTGATTGAAATTTAATTAGATTACTGTGTTCGCTCTTGAATTTTTGCATTTATATCACATCAATCAATGTCTGAAAGACTGAAAAAACAAAACTTTTTAAAAGAAAAGTTTGCTTCAAACCTGCATCATTGTTTCGTGTTACGTTTATGGTAAATCATATTTTTTAAAACACTAAAAGGCTAAAGTAAAAGTAGGAAACACAGATCTTTAGTTTAATAGCTGTCCTTTGACCCCAAGAGTCTCTGGTGTCAGAGAAAGCGTGTTTGGTCCAAAGCCTTAACTTTTTTCATGTGCCATTGAAAAAGAAGAGTAAGGAGCAGAAGTGAGGAACAGAAAAGCGTTGACAGTTGCTGTGTCGCTGCCACTGCTTCTTTATTTCGCTTTATCACAAGAGAGGCCCCCAGTTAACAAGATGTATAAAAAGTGAAAGCATGTATTAGACCCATTCATCATCCTATACTTTCATTAGCACTGCTGGCACTACTGCACACAGATATAGATTTACATTTTTTTCCTAGAGTTTAATTCATAATCATTACGTGTAATGATGAAAAACGTGCTGTGTGATTGCTCGTTTTGCCCCATGTTGTGTTCATACATCTCTGTTAATCTCATTGACCACTCTAATTGAAATAATAATATGTAACGCTTTGGGTGTGGCCAGAAACAACCCCTCCTCCACTCTGCCAGCAGCTTAGGTGTTGGAGTCTGTATCTCCTGATCAGAGGAAACTTGCACCTGTACAGGTGATACCTGCAGAGAAAAGCTAACGTTTGCTTCACAAGACCACCCCCGCGATTTGTTTTTGCAGCAACTTTTTCGTAAAGTGTCTCATTTCAAGCAGTAAGGATGCTTGTGCCGCTAAAAGCATCTCATCTGCTGATGCTTTAAAGACCCATTCTAAAGAAATTGTGTTTTTGGTGTTTTTAACGTCTTCTTGTGGCATTTTTTTATGACATAAGACAAATAAATTAAGCTCAAAATTTGATTTCTGGTCATTTCTTTATTTGAATCGTAGTGAATCAGGAGCAGACAAAAAAATATTAATATTAGCTTGGGGGTGTGAAGGCCTTAAGCTAGCGGGAGAGCGCATAAACAGATGGATAATGGGAAATGAGGAAGGGTTTCTCCACGCCAACAGTTTCGCACACGACTCAGAGGCAATGAGCTGTTCCCTCTCTGCAGAAACTATGTCCCAGAAAACAACACATTTGTTTTTTTATGAGGATTTTGACTAAAAACAGCATTTTGTACTTACAGCACTTTGTAATTAAAAGACTACTGGGAACACTTTTTGAAATGAATCAAAAGATGATCGGAGTGGGACTTTAACAGTTACACTTCCAGACACTTCAGTCCAGGTAAAATGTAGCAGGACATTTTTCTGCTTCACAGCTTTTATCTAGTTTGCTCAAACCCAGTTTGATTTGGCTAAGGCTTTTAGAGAGAGAACAAAAGAAAAATAGTTTCCACAGGAAAACAGTTGAATTCCTGCAAATCGATAGCAGCGACTTTATTGAAAATACATTTTAGCCTTGTACCTGGAAGCAATTGGCACAGAGGAGAGGCAAACCCAAACGCTTGTTATCGGCGTAAAACGTTCAAATAGGGGGATGAGGGGAAAAGAGATCCAGTAGCAACCAGTTCACGCCTTATATCTTGTCTGGAAATTCCTCTTTGGCGTAGAGTTTTAAAGCTTAATCCCCTGAGACTGGATGCAGCATATGCGCATATATATATCCCCCTTCAGAACTGGGGGGGTAAATTTGCACGCTTCTCCCTTTCAAGTCTCATGCAAAGTCAAGACTTGTTTTTTGTAATTTATTTTATTTTGTTTTTTTTGCTTTTGTTTGCTTACTTTTTTTTTTTAGAACCTTTTTAAATATAGACGAAAATACACTAAAGGCTTACATCAATTTGAATATACCTGCATAGGTTTTTTTAAAGCATGCATATCTACTCTATATGTTTTCTTTCTTTTTTATTTTAACACATATCTGTTTAGTTTTGTAGCTTTTTAAATATGGTTAATTCTCTTTTAAGGGAAAAAAATAATGGTTTTATTCTTAAATCTGTGTCACTGGTTTCCCTAGAAACATTTTTTTAAGAGATGGATCAGACTTTGAGTTGTATTTTACGTTTAAATAAAAAAAAAACCTCTACATTATAACAAATATAACAGGAATTTATCTTGGCTCTGCATTTTAATGTAAAAGATTGCATCATTGACCCTAAATGAGAATTAGACTGGGTGAATCCTCCCCCCTCACTTTCCAAATAGTGTTTCCTGCATAAAACCAAATTCCTGTTAACTCCTATAGAGAAAAAGGCAGTTATTAGTCATTATTTTAAACTGTTCTGCCTCTGCTACCTTTTTTTATTTTTAACATGTTATTCCTTATATTTTTTTTCATGATATTTTTGTCTGTTGTGAAAGTTATTCTATGTTATATATTATAGTAGTTGTAAATTATATAATTATAGTTATAGTTAATTTAATATAATTAATATAATTTATAACATTATTATGAATTGACCAATCAAGTCCCTCTATTCAAGTTTGAAATGTTTAACACATTTTCCCAACTGTTAGAGGTGTGGACTTCCCAAAAGCTCACTCTTGATTAGCGGGAGTGGTTGTCATAGAAACACTGACTTGGACCAATTTAAACCAATACCTTTTTAACTGATGTCATCTGGCTCCAACTTGGCGATCTCTGTATCATAAATAAATGGTGACTGAATTGACGTCAGTCACCGTTTTTAAGTAAGTTTACTCAGTCCACTTGTCATACATGGTCAGTGGACTGCATACAGCAAATAAAACTACTATTATTTTGGTGGGAATGGTGTCATCTGGAGTCATTCTTCAGCTGTTGCACAAATTAGCAAAGTTTCTGCAAGTATTTATTTAATTTTTTAGAAAAACAACAGCATTCATCAAAGATCTAAGTTTTCAATCATTTTATTAAAGGTCAACCCAAACAAAATGTTTTGTTCTAATATGGAAGTGCTGGGAGCATCTCTATGATGCCCCCTTGTATATCTGTATCAGAGCTTTCATCGCTGCTCGTTTGCAATTGTTTTGCCTTCTTTTTTTCATGCCCCACTTCCATCTGCTCTCCTCTGTTTTAGTCGTTTCCGTCACTTTTGAGTGGCAACCTCTGCTTTTGCCCGCATTTTACCTCTTGTTTTGTTCTCGACTCTTGCTTCAGTCTGTTTTCCTGCCCCGTTCATTACAAACTGATCTGCCGTCGTACCTCGGAGTTAGGATTCCTGTCGAGTACCCTTGAGTTAGTGCCTGGTTGTGATCCCCACATCAAAGCATGTTGTCTGTGCTTGTCACAAACACAGCCCCGTCTCCTTTCTTCTCGTCGGCATCCCTTTAACCTCCCTGTTTTAGCTCCCGTTTACAGCTGCCTCCCAATCCACTTAACCCCGCCGCACTTTGTTCCAAACTCTAAAGCAGGAATGCTGTAAACCAGACCAAAAGAGCCTGTTTTACTCTAAATGTTGTCCTAAATAAATGTTGTCCTTCAATAAATTGAGTGTTGCATTTCAAGGCAGCCTTGCAAACATATTCGATTTTTAATTCCAAGGCCCTTCTCCTCCTCAGGGTGGCAGTAGACCTTTAGATATCCAGACGCCACAGAGGAACCAACATGTATTGGAGCTCTGGTGTGTTCTCCAGACCTGATAAATGGCATTTGCATTAAGTTACTCCCAGAAAAGAAAAAAAAAATCTCAGGGAACGATGTATTCTATCATCCTGCGATTTGTGTGATATTCTCCAAATTGAATATGTAAATAGCAACATCCTTTTTCTAATGACTAGAATAACGCTTCCTCATTTCAAGTCTCCCATGCTTGGGCCATGCAGATAAACACAGCAACAGTTGAGCTTTCATAAATCAGATCTTTACACACGTATCTGCCTCATCAGTCACGTTGGAGTGAGCTGTTTTTACGTCGACAATTCGCTCAGCTGACATGCATGTTCCGCATTGTTTGCTGGGCGGGTGTCTCGCGTAGCACATCCACCTCACGGGATTAAAAGTCGGCCTGTCCTCTCACAGCGATTCTTGTCTGTTCATTTTCCACAGGAGTTCGAGAAGAGGAAGATGTTGTAGGATGTGTGAGACAGCTGACCTTTGACCCTCTTTTCTCCACCGCCTTCAACGTGAAGTGATTCTGGAGGTGGATGTGCCCTACAGGATCTGTAAACCCAGATAATTTCATCAAAGATGCACACATACAGTGTTTATATTGTAATTTCAGCCATGAACTTGTACCTTGCACATAATGGAAAAGAAAATAAAACATTAGTGTCTTAATGGCTTCCTAAAGATGTGTGTTTTTCTTCGGTAAAGCATCTGAAAGAGGGATACATTTGTTTGCAACCTGGAAGCTTCCCTTTTACCTCTCCATTCACTGTTTTGTATTGAAAATATTTTGAACATGCACAAACAAAGATCTTGACTGAATTTTAGTTGAATATTTTATAAAGACGAACGCTAAAAGTGTCAAGGTTGCCATTCACGTAGAAAAAAGAGAATAAAATGAATTTAGAAATGAGGGGGGGCATTTTCTGTATGTTTTTGTTTAAAAAAATCCCTTTCTTTTCAGGTGACATGGCATTCATTTGTCATGCCTTCTTTTTTAACAAAAACGATGAAAGATTCCTTTGATTTCAGAAGATTAATAGGCTGAAATTCCTCTCATGTGATGCATGTCAGTTGAACCCAAGGCTGGATAACACCGTTACTACTTTGGTGGGCTTATGGCAACACATCTTTTCATTACTGGCCTTTAAGAAGCTAAAGGGGAAGTTCTAAAGCTGGGAATCTGTTCTGAGCTTCTTTACCGCAGACGCCTTTTATAAGCACAGTTGTGCTTGTATCAGTCGTATGACTCTTTTAACCGATCTCCCTGTGATAGATGTCAGCGCAGCCACAGATCCGATGGAATGGTTCGTGCTTTGATCTGTGTGATTGTGCCGCCGACCTCTGTCAAAGTCACTGTGGTCATTTCATCTTTCCTTCTTGAGATCAAAAACTAACTGGGTCAGCTCACCATCTCCGTGCATGAAACAAAGCAGGGATGTCCGCTGCTTTAGAGGATGCTTCTTTTGAGGGGAGGTGATGTGACACACTTGCGAGCGGTTTGTCTCTTACGAACGTTTGTTTGTTTGGGGATCGAGGGAGGAATTCTGATGCGTGGGAATCGAACGGGAAAAGGACTCGAAGAACAGCAAATGTTTCATCCATCAAAAAGCCCAACATTTTTCCAGTAGTTTTAGCAATCTCTATCATTTAATAAGTCGTTTGTTATTCATTTTTTAAATGGCTACTTGCTGTATTGAAAAAATACAATTTTTTCCAGTTGTGGTCCATGTGACAGTCTATATGTGTACATTTGTCAGGAAACGTTTTAACTCAATGGTTTCAGTCACATTTCTTTCATTTTTTTCAAAGTTTTTTTTTTTTTATTTTAATAAACTAACTGCAATTCAAAGAACATATTCATAAAAAAGTGTTCAATTTAACCATAGAGCATTTTTGTTTTACTTTGCTCCTGGCAGGTCAGAAGAAAAAAGAATCACATCAGAAGAAGAAAAAAAAATAAGATTACAGGACTCAACGTGGAGCGTTGTTGGTTAAATTTTCAATAACAGTTCTGATTCCTTGAGATGGATTTAAAATTAGAAGAAGGTGGAGCGTCGTTTTCTCATTACAGCTGGAATGTTCTTCCAAATCTCACAGTGCTTTGCTGATAACACCTGTTTACAGGGTCTGTCAGGATTCACTGGTAAACTTTTGTCAGTTTTCAACACAAGAAACTCAAGTTGGCTGGAGAATAAATTTGTGTTTGAATAATTTTAAAAATCAAAACTTAAAATATTGCATACTAAAAAGATTTGTATCTCCCTGCAACCAGTTAAAGAGACAACATTAAAAGTGGGGAAATGCCTATTTTTTCAGTGATTACCTTAAATAAAAAAAAAAAAAACCTTTAAACTGTATATGAAAAATAAAAAAGTATTTTTTTAATGTAATGTTTTAATAAAATCTTCAGTTTTCATGGTGTGTAATTGTGCAATCTACATTATTGTTTCAGAGAAACCCTTTACTGAGACTGTTCTTTGCCAGAAAATAATAGCTGAACATATTCAAATGAATCTTGCTTTAGTAATAGAATTGTTTATTATTATTATTTGAACTTGGACAGTTCACATTAATGAACATTTATGTTAGTACCAGTGTCAGCTGCAGTGCTGATTTTCCACTGTAGTCCTTGGCCAAGGTGCAGGTTTCCCAATAACAAACACAAAAAATATTGACAGTAAAAATGACTAACAATACAAAAAGTCAGAAAGAGTTTGACAGTTAAATAGACTAACCTCTACCATTGTAGAATTCAAGAGCCAAGGAGAAGAATCAACAGATTCTCGTCCCAGGTGGTCTGGGACCTTGCTGTTTGAAGAGAGCTGTAAAAAAACGAACCGCGTTCAAATGCTGCTGACTAAGCTAGTTAGGTTCAATGCCACAAAAAAGAGTTTCTGACTGGAAAAGGAATGTCTGCTAAATCCTAAAGTAAGTATTCCTACTTATTGATTACGTTTCAGTTGTTTGCTTTGTGTATTATATAAGGAATTCTGGAAATCAAAGGTGTCTAGTTACGTCTTGGGCCATGCAGATAAACACATATACATATATATATATATATATATATACACACACAATGTTTTTCTGAGTATAAGTCATGGTTTTTGCATAGTTTGGCCGGAGGTGTGACTTATACTCAGTGACTTACTATTTTTAAAAACATAAATAGGCTCATATATTCAATGATTTTAGGAGTGTAACAATTGTGCAATGAATCATATCAGTCTGTCTGTGGCAGAATTGAAATGATTCAACCTATACCATCAAAAAATCATTTTAAAATGAGAGAAATTCATCATCTTCTAAAGTACCATTTGGATTATGGTATGGTTCCTTTTTTTTTTTTTTTTTTAATACTGTAATGTAAAAATGACCAAGTGCCATCACAACGGACAACACGCATGATAACATAAAAAAATGATCGAACAATCATTACAGTCTAATATGTGAAAACACTTAGAACTTTGCAAAAACATCCAGCCATACAATGTGGTAGAATGTTTTAACAATGTTCTGTTTGTCTTTTTTGATGTGGAAAAACAACAGTTGGATGAACTTTACGAAACTAAAATGTGAATGGATTTGACATTAATTCTTGTTTACTTGTTGGAAGACCCAGCTCCGACCCATCATTGGCGCTCCAACTATGGAAAGAGGTCTTTCCCCAAAATCTTGCAATGCATAGCCCTGGTCATCCTCTCCTTAACGCAGTGCAAGGGGGTGGTAGTATGATGCTGCCACCCTGCTTCACAGTTAGGATTATGTTTCTCCCACGACACGTCATGACGGCATGACTTTCTCCCACGGCTCATCTGGATCATCCAAATGGTAATTGGCAAACTTAAGATGGGCCTGGACTTGTACTGGTTTAAGCAGGGGAACACTGCGTGCTATGCATGATTTCAAAGCATGACGGCTTGGTGTATTACCAACAGTAAGTGGAAACGGTGGTCTCAGCACTTTTCAGGTCATTGACGAGCTCCTATTGTGTAGTTCTACCGTGTAGTTTTCTTAGGATCATTGAGACCCCATGAGGTCAGATCTTGGATGGAGCCCTAGTCCGATGGAGATGTACAGTCATGTTTAGCTTCTTCTATTTTCTAATAATTGCTCTCACCAAGCTGTTTTACAATTACCCCACAGTCCTTTCCAGCTTGTGGAGGTCTACAGTTTCGTCCCCGGTGTCTTTAGAAAGCTCTTTGGTCTTGGGCATGTTAGTAGTTGGAGTCTTACTAAACTGTATGAGGTGGACAGGTGCTTCTCCTTTATGATAATAAGTAGAGTGAAGGTGGACTAACGTCTTTGAGGGTCAGAATTCTAGTTGATACGTGTTCAAATGCTTATTTGCAACAGTAGCAAACAAACAAATATAAAAAAAAATCATACAATGTTGATTTATGATATGATTTCCAGATTTTTTAGATGTCTCAAAGTGGACATGCTCCTAAGATGGAAATGTCAGACCTCTCCATGATTTCTAAATGGGAGAACTTGCTAAGTCACAGGGTGTTAAAATACTTACATGGCTCATTATGTTTGGTGTGAACATAAAGGCTTTCAGGTTTCAGGAAAATTAGAGGTCATCATTTCAATACTGTACACAACATGAAGTTCAAATGAGTTAAAGATAATTAACATACAAGTTGAGGTCATATTTGGATCTGTACTTCCTGTTTAGCTCTTTTTAACAACAGTGTGTAATGAAGCGCATAATGCTTTGCACTGGACATCTCCACAGCACCACTTTTTTTTATCTTCTCTGCAGCAGTCAGGCAAGACAGATTATTCTGTGTGCACTTTAACAATTACTTTTTAATCTGCATTTGCAAATTAACATAATGACTGACAGTGGAACAAAAAGCTTATTTATTTAGAGGCTTAGAAGCCCCTGCTTGTACTGAAGTTGCCAAACTGTTCATTACTTAGTTTAGCCCATTGGCGATTTCTGAAGGAGACCAAACTATGCCTTCTGGTCCTGTTTAGCAAACACTTTTTTTGTTTTTGTTTTAACTGTTGTTTATTCCTTATTGACCCAATTAAAAAAGGTTTCAAAATGAACATCTAATAAATGCAGCAGCATGGTTGTGAGGTGAAGTGGTTATCGCTTCTGGCCTGCAGCACAGAAGTAGCTGCCTCAAATCATAGCAGAGAATTTGTGAATGCCCCAGCTTTCCCAGAATGTAATTTCATATCTTTACTTCAGGGATGAAGTATGTGTGAATGTAAAGACTGATGTTACGTGAACTGTTTGCTCTGCATGCACCATTTCTGTAAGAAACTCACCAGGATGTATCCAGCCCTCATTCTGATTAATACTAGAAGGTTCACATGACCCCAAATAAGTTCAAATAGATTTAATATAGATGGATGATGAGGAATAATTTCACCATGATTTACCTATTTTTTTTTTGCAACAAATATTGATTATTATGCCATTAAAACAATTTGCTGTTGTTGAAGTATGCTAGGCAGTCACCTCAGATGACCATAACAAACCTTTGCAATTTACCCATTTCATGATTAGCGTGTTGTTGCTATGGACACAGAGAAATTGCCATGGTAAGTTACAAAAGGTCAAGAACTGAAAGGAGTCATGGCAGCAACAGACGCCCTCCTACCAAGGCAGGCAGCTTTCAGGCAAACTGCATTTTTATGAACAGAAGTATAAAGTAACCCTTTTACTTATGTAAAAGTTTAGAGATGTTAGCCATTCCTGGTGGATAACAGTTTGCCCAAGTCAATATAAAGTGTTTAAAGAAAAACAAGGTCTTATTTATTTAACACAAGCTCAGATGAAAGCAGCAGTAGACATTGATGCTAATTCTCACACTGCTAGAGGATAGCCACCAGCTGATGCACACATGTAAAACCAATTTAGTAAGTGGCACTCCACCTGCATGCCACAAAAACATTCAAAAATGAATAAGATTTAGCCTCAACTATAGAAAGGGTTTATACAAATATAAACCTCATGTGTTCAAAGATTCAAAGCCCCCATTATAAGAGTAAAAGATGTCCAACACAAGAGACCTTCAACTCTCATCTGTTTGTTCAGCTGCTAGACAGAACAAGTTAAAGAAAAACTTTAATAAACAAAAGATTGTAATGGTAAATCAACATAAAAGAAGTGCATGACATTTGAATGCTGAGGTTTGGCTCAAAGTTTCCATTCCAGATCAGATTATTGAGTTCTTAGTAGCTTTTTACATCAGAATTTACCAACTAAGAGTATCAAATGGAAAACATGAGTGGAGTATGAGTTGGGCTTTTAATACTTAATTAGATTATTTTGCACTCAGGAGCTTCTTGAAACAAAATTCCCTTTAAGCGATATTGATGAAAGGTGCACTTGATATGTTCCTTTTGACCAGAGGATCAATAATGCTTGAATTTACTCTTAATTCTCCCCAATCAGGCAGTAACCTTTACTTACAAAGCCCCTGAAAGGATGTCTAAAACCACCAGCAGAACTGCAGCAAAAGCCTTACTTCCCAAAGTAAAATAAAAAAAAAAAAAAAAGCCTCAGTCACTCGTCTGGAGCTGAAGACGCGAACATTTCTTGGGCAGACGGCAATCCTAATGAACATAACAGAGCGCTCTGCAGGCGGCCTCGCACGCATTGCAACACTTTATGACTAATGTATGTGGGGAGAGGTTGAACTATGCCAAGATACCCAGCATGTACAGTTGAACAGTTGGTAATGAAACCCACAAAATAAATCTTGTGTCAAGAGGTAACAGACCTCTTTTGTTTTCACTTGACATCCTCTACCAGTGACGTGTTTTCTTGTGCTGCCAAATCTCAAAGGAGTTGAAAGTCAGATCTGCAGTTGCGCTTTGATTTTTGTTGGCAGCGCTTACTGTTGAGCTACACATCCATTTAGTGCCATAGATTTGGTCTTTTTATAGTCTGAAAGTGAACACAGGTTTAGTGTAAACCAGTGACGATACCTGGTTAGTTCAATCCAAGCTTTGGAAGGATTTGTTAAATGCTGAAAATGTGTGTTTTTAACATGTTTTTGTGGCATTTTCTCATGACGAAGGACATATATAAAGAAAATTAAGTGAAAATTTGCATTTCAAAGTATTTCTTTGTTCAAATTGTGGTGAATCAGGAGCAGACAAAAAAAAAAAAAGCTCATAGGTGTGACATAAAGCTACTACGTCAAGCCACAAGCTCTATTCTCCGCTTCATTCTGATGCATCCACCTAAAAACAAATATATCCACATCTTTGTTTTCCCAGCTGGCATCTGGCTCAAAACTGCACTGTACTGGATAGGTCTAATATTGCTCAGCCTTTTTGTTGCACCATAATGTGAGGTTGGGGTTGTGAAGGGCTGTAAGCTAGCGAGACAGAGCATAAAAAGGGAAATCGGAGAAGGCTAACTGTGTGCCAACGATCCTGCCAGAACTCAAAGGTGGATTTCTAATGAACTCCTGCTGCGCTACTGAAACTGTATGTCCTAGAAAACGACACAGGTTTTTAAAATGTTGGCCAAAAATGACAGAATCAGAATTAAAAGACTACCAGGAACACTCTTAAAATAGATCAAACTTGACAGCCGCTATTTCCATGAAGCAATATTGTTTTAATGGAACTACTGGCTTGAAATTGCTTTGGGAATTGAGGGGAGGTTTGAGAAAGGAAGCGCAGATGTAGATGAACTCAGAACAGAGATTCATTCTTTCTTCTTAAACTAACTGGATGATTTTATGGGGAAAAGAAAAAAAGATATTGAAGGCAAAATATATATATTTTTAAAGATTTTTTTTGGGTCAGTTCTTATCAAATTGACAGCCAGTTAAATTTAAATTGTGTTTTTAGTGGACACAAACTACTTTTTTGATCTATTGTAAAAAGCATTCCTGGGTATCTTTCAATTATGATTGTGTCATTTTTTCCACAACGTCAACGTCAAACCTGTGATTTTCTAGGACATAGGTTCTGCAGAGCGGCAGGAGTTGATAACAAATTCGCCTCTGATGGGATTAACATGGACTGAGCCTCCACTGATGTATTTGTTTAGATTCCACTAGCTTACATCTCCTCATACCCCCAACCCCAACAAAAACAGTGAGCAATATTGGAGCTTTCCAGTCATACAGTTCTGAGTCAGATACCAACTCGGACGAGAAAAATGAAGACGTACGTGGATCTATTTGTCTGCAAGTGGACGCATTACAATGAAGCAGAGCAGGGAGCTTGTGGCCTTCCGATTGTAGTTTATACGTGACAACTACAAGCTTTTTTAAACAGGGTTTTTTTTGTCTGCTCCTGATTCACCACAATTTGAACAAAGAAATACTCAGAGACAGTTTTAATCTTAATTTTCTTCATCTTGAGAAAAATGCTACAAGAACATGTTACAAACACTAAAAACAATTTGCGTTGGAGTGGGGTTTTTAAAGTGCAGACGCTACAGAGAGTTCTGCATGTGAAGTGTGTTGTGAAATTTAGGTCAGTCACATTATCTGCTCCACTTCCAGAATATGTCAGACCTGTAAGAAAAAAGCCTCCCTGTGGTGATGTCTTCACTTAAGGGTTTCTTTCAGTTTGGAGGTAGCTTTGGTGTTGAGGGAGGATCAGAGAAATATTGACAATTTCTGCAACAAGTACAAAAGACACTGACGTCTCTCCAATGCTTCCCGTCAATTTGACAGTTTGATCAATGCCGTTCTACACTGAATGCATGTTACACTTTTTATCAGATTTTTTCAAGTTTAAACGTTACAAAAAGCTATATAAAAAAAAAAAAGGAAGAACGAGCCCCAGACAAAAAGTGTGCGTATAAATCGTTCAACTTTTATAGGGCCGAGGACGGCACCTTCAGTGCGTCAATGTATCATTTATGGTTGGATTTTATGTGGAGGAGTGTTTATTTTATAGCTTGTACTCTTCTCCAGTTTTGTATCTTGGTAAAGTACTCTGAATTAGGTCAACTGTGTTCCCACTGACACAAAACTCATCATTTCCAAAGCCCTGAAGCTCACTTAAGTGCCCCTAAATTAGATAGAAGTCTTGGACACCCTTTTATTCATGAAGCGCGGCCCAACAGAAAGAAAGCCCTGTAGAGTTAAACTCACCGTACAGAGAGGGTGTGGATTTTGGACAGAGACGAAATGAGATTTACATTCATCTCTATTGGTGGACACATAATGACTGTGCAATGTGGAGCTCACATGCTAGGTTATCATGTCTGCCCAGTTGGTGCTGCAGCTCTTCATTGGAATTCCTCCCAGTGGGAATGGCAGCTTATCCCGAGGAATGACAGGCTTTGATGTGCAGGGCTATGTTTTGTGGTATAGGCATGAGGAGGCGTTTCTTAGCAAGCAGTATTGCGAAGAAACAGAAGCCTAACTTTAAAAATAATCTAAAAAGCAAAATTAGACTTTCACAGGATTATCAAAATTCTGATCACACAGTCAGTGGTGTTGCTTTATGAGCAATCCGCCCCCAACATTACCCTTTTTGTCATCTTTATTAATTCCAGGATTCTTTTATTTTGTTTCTATTAAACAGTCAAAACACACATCCTGTGAGGGAATGTGTTATTCGGCAGCTCTAAAAATCTGTTTTAACTAAAGTCTGCTGAAATAAAATAGAATGAAGAGATATTTTGTCTTTTTAAGTCTGTCTGCAGTGGTAGACACTCCATGCCATTTTACGATTCTTTTTCGGTTATTACAACATTTGTTTATGCATTAGCGATTTTAAAAAATACTTTAGATACTACACATATTACAGAAACATCTGTGCAGAACATGTGCTGGAAGTTCCACGGTTTAGATGGGAAAAACCTCCAAAGGTTATTGAAAATGAGAGAGCAAACATGAGACTTCCAGATACACACTGACAAAATAATCACAGCTTGTCCAGGTTTTCGCATAAGACAAGTTGGACAACATGGATGTATTTAAGTTTTTCAAGAACGTAACTCTTCGTCACTGCTGGAAGTAAGTTAAATTGTTTGCATGATGTTGATGCTCTTGTTTTAGCTTTGAAAAGTCGAGCTGAAATCGGTGAAAATAATCCACTAATATTAACCACTCCATCCCTATTAAGTATCAGGGCAGAGGAGCTCAGGGGGTGAGAGGGGAAGACCTCTATCCGAGAGGTCGGTCAAAGATTTCACAGGATGGTCATTTGTGATGCAGAAAGTCTGATTAGAATTTTAAGGAACTCAATATGGGTATAAAATATGAAACATTTCAGTCATGCTGCACCACACAGGACCTATTTAACTTGAGCTTTTATTTAAGAGTTAAGATTACAACGTGGAGAGAGCCCAAAGATAATTGTGAGTCAAGCGAGCCTGACCCATATATTGTTGAAGATTCTTTTTTATAATTACCTCAACTCAAGTAATTTAGTAATGTTTTTCAGGGTTTTAATTTGCAAACATTTGAGTCACATACTGTATGTGACTAAAATGTAATCTGTGTAATTTCAAAAAAATTGGGAACAACAAATTAGTGTGGTGTGTGAGCAAAAGTCATGACATCAGCCTCTATGTTGGCTCAGTTATCAATTCAACATGTTTTAATGTCCCTTGAAGGGTCAGACAGAAGGAGAGGCTGAAGGAGAAAAAGGTCAACAGACAAGCTCAAGACAGACAGCAAGGAGACGGAGGAGATGCAGCACGTGGATTAAGAGGCAGAGGAAGATCTGAGTGAAAGGACGGCAGAGAGGGAAAATGATGAAGCTGCTCAGCAACTCATTCCCCCGCAGGGTTTGATTTAGGTGACAAAGACACAGGGCCCAGACAGGTAAAGCTGACGAGCTACCAACACAATAATTTTGGTACAAGGAAGTGAGCATTTCACCACAGCTGGTTTGAAAAGCACAGCTGGTAAGAATATTCAGTCAACCAGAATACAGTTTTCTGCTTCTCATGTAGTGTTTGTCAAAAGCATCAAACAAGCTAGTTTTGTCAGTAGTGGTTGCAAGAACTGGAAGAAAGCTTTAGACATCTAGTCTTAGTCAAGATGACACAAACACATAAGGACAGTGTGGTTGAATGGAAAGCTACCAGGAACTAGCAAACAGAGAAATGTTGCACAGATAATAGCAACTGCAAATTGGTTACGTGTATTATGTGCAACTCTGGGGGGCTAAGGCCCCCCCTATTCTTAAAATCCAGCGACGCCCATGGTCACAGCTAATAGACCAAGCATCGTCCTGCTGAAAGAGAAGAAGTAAGATGAGGTAATGAGGGTAACAATCACAAATGGTGGCAACATCAGGGAGAATGACTGAAAAGATTGAGGGAAAACTAAGGTCTCAGAAAAGAGCTGGGAAAAACGTGGAAGACAAAGGCAAAGGTGGTCCCCTTAGTAATTGGTACACTCGAGGCTGTGACCCCAACAATGGGAGAATGGCTCCAACAGATTCTAGGAACAAGATAGGAGACCTCAGTCAAAAAGAGTGCAGTTTCAAGAACAGCTAAGATAAAGCTCAGGACCCTCAAGTTTCCAGGCCTTCCAGAGAACTTGAAGGGAATCAAACTGTTCACAGAGCAGGAAGGATGATAAAAACACTGACTTTAGGTCAGATTTGGCAATATATCCTCCCAATATAACTACTAATTGGGCTTATCACAAATCTTTGCATAAACATACAGTAGCAGGTATACATTGGGGCAAGGAAGAATGTGAAATGAGTAGCAGTTCAGTATGACTCCCCAAAAAACACTAAGGTGAATTCCATGGACAGCCTGAATGTCATCGACATTGGCATAGCTCTTTGTTCATTCTTTATTTATTATTTACAAACTCCAAACATGAGCCCACGAGTGCCCTCTACACTTTGGTAGAGTTATTGCCTGTCTCACCTTTTGTCTTTTTAGTATGGCTTTATGTCAGATCTGAACATTTCATAAATGGTCGACAAAAGTGAAATGCATTACCTATTAAATGCAAAGTATGAACGAGTAAAAAAAAAAATTACTCAATGTTTTTTTTAAGCCATAAAATTGTTCACATTTGCTGAGTAAATATATATAAAATGGTATTTAGAGAACAGAACATATTTTATTAGTATCCACTGTGAGGGCCATACGACCCTGATATGTGTATATGTGCCAAACGCACCGCAATTTTTGGGGTTGTTATCCATCACCCACTTTGAGCATAGGATCATTAATCTGACTCCTGTGGTCTAAATTTAAACACACACCCATCAAATTTCTGATGCTAACTCAACACCAGCTCCCGGCTGAGCTTGTAGAAACCCCAGATATTCCTCAAACACAAGAAATTGTTCATACCAGGTGGGACTTCATCTCCACAGGGAGTCCTGGATCTCGCCAAAGGCCTCCTCTAATCTGGATACATCCAAAACACCTCCACTGCTGAGAAGACCTCTTTTTCTAATTCCCCAACCACCTCATTTTGCTTCTTTTGATGCACGGGACGAGCAGCTCTGCTTTTTTTTTCACTCTCCCAAATGTCTGAACTCTTGACCTCAACCCTAAGGGTGCAGCTACCTATGAGACTGCTTAATATAGGGGAGGGTTGGGCTGTAGTTTAACTGACAGCCTTACCTTCTGGGTTTATTCTCTGTTCTGAGACAGACTTGAAGCAGCCATGAGGCAGATTTTGACCCAGCAAGACTGTCAAATTCTTGCTCTTATCTAGCCTCACACATGAACATGACCCTGAAGTGGGCGTGAAATATTTTTCTAGGCTCAGAGGATTCATGATTTAAAAGTATTAATGGGAATTGTGGTCATCACATCCTCCAGGCAACTGGAAAACAAAACCTGCATTCAGTTTTCAAAGGATGCTAAGTGCAAACATCAGCACTTCTCATTCCAACATCTCTGCAAACATCTTTCACCATTATGGGACACAGGTTTTATAAGACATGCAGGTCTTTGGAGGATGGAATAATGTTGAAAAAGATAGTAGACAAGTTTCACTTCCTTATATATTGCCATTTGAAAAGTTTTCTCTGAGAAGTCTTAACTTCAATAAGCACGGCAATGTTTCTGTTAGATCCATTGAATTAATGTTAATATCGGCAATTATTTTTGAACAAAAATCACTGAAGTTAAGAAATTGTAAACCTGTTTAACAGAGAAATCTTTGTCCACTTGTTGCTTTCCTGTAGATGCGAGCTTGATGCCACAAATCAGGCCTCTGAGGTGCTGCCATATCGTTTCTGTTTCAGGCTCTGTATTGTTGTACCCTAAAATGCCAAATATTGACATTAGAACCTGGCTAAAAAAGAGAGCACAGACCGCACGAGCAGTAAGGAACCTACTGAAACTCCTTCAGCATCAGCGAGGCAAATGCAGCCACGCGCCACGGCGTGGAGCATTTCAGCTCTGGCTTTGCACTCTGCTGTTTTGGAGTGTCCACCACTGCTCTGTGGCAGCAGCATTTGATAAACCCAAGCCAGTGTGCCTCAAAAAGGATTCAACGCAATATTTCTCAGTAAAGAAAAGGAGTTTCCCCAGTTTATGGTAGCAAAACAGTCCCTGGTTGCTGGAATGCTGTAGCAGTTCATCACAATTTGATTTGTTCTCAGTTATGTTTTGTGAATTCTCTTTTGTGTGTTTTATTTACTTTTAAAGTGTGCGTTTCTATTGTGAGTTTAAATAAATGTGTTTAAAAATAATAAAAGATATTCTGTAGGTTTTCCAGCTAAAGCCAGATCTATGTGAATGTAGATTGAATCCTTACAAAATCAAAGCAAATTTAGTCACAAAGAGACCTGACTTCTCAGAAATGTACGTCCCTAATGATGATAATAAAAATAAATGTCAACAAAAATCTTTGGAAGTTTACCAAAGCACTGGACTGAACTATTTTCATTTCTGACCTCAGTGTTTTTAAGGAAATCTCTTATGAGGTGCCTTCATCGTGACAGCTCCAAGGCCAAGTGAAAAAGCATAAAATATAAAAGCCATAATGAAACTTTATCCTCCAGCATTCAAGTTCTAAAAGTTTATCTTTTGGTTTGATGAACTTGAGCTGCTTGAGTTCACAAATGCTTTTTTTGCAGACAGAAAGAAGAGGCCTTCAACCTTAAAAACTCAATTCTTATTTTGAAATGGGATGATAAGACCACAGTACCGTGGGACTGTTTAGACGCTTTAAGCAGAAATCTCATTATGGCGCACAAGATCACAAAACAAGAGGATTATGTTGACATTTGAAGGAAAAACATGAATAAATATCCTGCAAAAATACCCTTTGGTTATGACTGGATCTTTAAGAAATACAGTCTTCAAAAAATCTTTGAATCAGTTCAAATAACACCCTGGATGGACATAAATCCTTCTACAGAATCCCTCTTGGAGCCAAGATCTCAATCCTATAGTGAGTCTGTGCAGCAAACTAACTCTAATAACTCTATTTAAAGGATAAGTTGTTGTCTCACAGCAGTGTATGGCCAGCAAGGGAGCCTTCGTGAGACGGTGTCTGTTGATGAAAACTGTGAAATGTTTGTCCCCATACCGCCGAGGCTCTTGTCTGTTATATAAATATATTTTCAAACTGCCAAAATGTCTTGTTTCATCAGGCTTCAATCGTCCAATTCGCCAAACAAGAGTCAAGCAAATTGAGCTGTTTGGCAACAGCAGATCACATCTGGCAAAAATTGTTCATGGACACAACCAACATACAAACTCGTTCCCTAAAAGTGTGGAACTGTATTAAAAGGGAAATATATTTAAAGAGAAGGATTTTCTGGCTATAAAAGGCTTATTGCAGTGAATCACAGTAACAATAAAGACAACAATCCATCTATCTTTTTTGTTAGATACTCTTAGGATTAGGAAGAGACAGATAGTGCTGTTGCTTATTGATGTGTCTGAGTCTCAGTGGCACAAATCTCAGTCAGGTAAAATAATCATTAAGCCAAAAGGAGTAGAAGCTGGAATAAGGGAAAATAAAGAATAATAATAAGAAAATCTTCTTCTTCTGCCTTTTGTTTATTCAGATAGTCTCATTTGGGTTATTTTTGAGTCTTAATGAACAGGTATCGTCAGTTCTCCTGGTGTCCAGTTCATTTTCTTTGTAAATAACTCTTTAGTGAAGTACATACAATTCCAGTGGCTTAAAAGCTAGTGCAGTTAGTTTAAAAAATGAGGTAAAGATGTTACCCTCAACCTTTTTCATGAAAAGGGTAGTATTAGAAAACCAAACAGGTTTTAAACGCGCAGTTTAACCTTTTGAAAAAAAAAAAAGAACCAAAAATAATATCATAGGGATCCAAGGATATTCTCTTGAAAAGCTCTTCAACTGTGTCAGATTTTCATTGATTGACCTTTTGCTGTTCGGTTGACATTTATAGGCTGGTTTAGGTCTTTAAACAGCTGGCCTTTTTTAAAGTCACCTCTTCTGTAAGAAAATGCAGCCACACCAATGATAAAGATCTTAAAAAACCTTTCTTGAGCAGAGGGATGACTGGACAACTGCTGCTTTGGAGCAGCTTAAAGCCAGGCCATTTGCCGTCTGATGGCGCATCGATTATCAGCACAAAGGTAACTTAGTAACAAAAAAAAGGTAACCCGCACTGCAGTGTTTTGCAGCTTAATAGCTTCCTAACAGCCTGGAGTCCCATCAGAGAGGTAGAGACGTCTTTAGGCAGCTCATACTAAGCTGGTGTGCAATGCCTCCTCCGGCTGCCTATCTATCATAACATGAGCGAACGCAGCAGATCCAGTAATGCCAGACCTAATGCAGTTTAAGCCTTTCTTCATGTTGTGCCTTTATCATATTTAGTGCTGGTTGATCTCTGGTAGAAAGAGTCTACATCAACTAATGATGGAAAAAAGCTCAGATACTTAGAAAAAACGGAGAAGAGAATTCCCTGCAATTCAAAGGTTATAGGTTGGATGCAACAAACAGGAAAAAGTATTTTCATCAACCTGGAAAACTTGAACCAGAACAGCTACAACAAGGCTACTATCCCTGGTTTTCTTTGCATTTCTTTCACATTTTAGTGGCTAAAGTTTCAGATCAATCAAAAAAGAACACATTTTGCAGCTTGAAAAGCCTTGTACTGTTTTGCCTTAAATTCAAAGTATCCAAACGACACAGTGTTTTTGGCAGAACAATTCTGAAGACATTGGATTTTTTTAATAAGCTGTACAAATATACATTTTACTAGTGCATTATTTTAAAAAATGGCATTAAAGTGAGGCTAGCATTTTATAATTCTTAAGAAATAGTCAGTGAAGCACATTTTGGTTACAGATTTGTGGTTTTCGCACTATAGGGTGCACCTTCAATGAATTGTCTTATTTTCTACATTTTGTCACATACAGGATAAGGTGCACTGAACTAGTCAGATGTAAGTCCATCAGTCATTCAGACTTTGTTCACTTTAGAAACTGCTAAAACATGCTAAAAGTTAGTGGCGTTAGTGTATTCACAATACTGGTGACTTGCAGCGTTAAAAGAAAAAACGATGTCTCTAAAACAAACGTTACTCTAACTACGCTAATTTCCAACATTGTTTGTAACACATAAAAATAGCACAGTCTTACACAGCTACACGTTACCCATGTTAGCATATTTAAAATAACACCCAAACTTCTATGCAACTTGTAAAAACCTGACTGATAGCTTACCACTAAAGCAAATGCTTATTTTCATGATTACGCGAACTTCAAAGTTTTTAGTAAAACGTTAAAAAAAAAGCAGTTCAACACCGCTTCACATTAACCATGTTAGCCACGTTAGCGTATTTACAATAAAAGCCAACCTTGTTTGCAACTCGTAGAAAACGCAGTTCGACACAGCTACACATTACACATGAAAGTGTATTTAAATTAACACCCAAACAATTTTGCTTAAGTGTCATATGCCTTTCTAACTAGAATGAATCCATAAAGTTCTATGGAATACAAAGCACATTTTTGAAATAAAAAAAAATGTAGGCCTTTAAGTGTGTCTTATAGTGTGGAAATATGGTAACTGTTAAAGTAGGGTAGTCATGTCACCAGATATGCCAAAGAGAAAATGTGATGCTTGATAATGTGATGTAGTAAATCATATATCTTCTTTTTTAAGCTACTAATACAACGCAAGGTTTTCCATTTGTCAGTGTGTGCAGGTTAATATATTGTGAATACTCTAAGGATCAACTCCTGCTTTTCACCCTCGCTGCATTTCCTCAGATATAACTGCTACCTTTGTTTAAGAAAAGAAGCCAAACGTCATCTGTTAACAACCCCATAGCCATTACTTCTGTGGAAGTGCACCGTTGTAAATCCATTTTTTTTAAAGGTATCCTGCGGTGGCAGAGCACTGAGGCATCCAGTTTTTCTGCCACTGGCTGACTTCAGTATTTGGGCTGATTATCCACTTTATGGTAATTCCAGACACCACATAAATATTTAAAAGTCACATGAATGACGACACGGCCTTGCAAACAGCGCACCAAAACACTGTCCTGCACTATTTTCTTCATTCTTCTCTTAACACCACTTTGACTGCCTGAAAGGAAAGGCTTAAAAACTGAAAGCTCTGACTGCAGAAATGACAATTAAAAAATTCTCACTCAGAGAAAAAGGCAGCTTATAGGTTGTTCCCTACAGAATGATAATCCGTGATTTGACAAAATATTATTGTAACATTACTATGGTGTGAAATATCTCTACACTGGATTGGATTTCATGTTGGAAATGTATTGTTTTGAAATATACACAGATAATGAGTTTATTTGTATTTTGAATGTTTTATTCAAGTCTTGTTTCTGTTTAGTATGTGGCTCTGATTCCTGTTCTGTTCCAGCCCCTGGTCATCATCACACCTAGTTTAAGTTACTAATTACCACAGATGCTTCTTGTTTGTAATTAGTCCCTCAGCATGGCTTTATTGACAGACTGTTTGTTTACTTCTTCTGTCCTTCTGTGATGTCTCAGTTTTGTTATGCTTTTGTGATATAATGCAAAAAGGGGAATGACTATGTCCAACTGGGGAAAATTCATATTACTTAAATTTTAATTTAATTTAATTATTAAACTAACAAAAAAGTTGAAATATTAAATTTTGCATGCAATAAATGCGTCATCACAAAATTAACTCACATTAAGTTACCCCATCCCTGTCTCATATTATAACAATAGATAAAGAATCCAAAAGCATACCGCTGTTAAAAGTTTAAGAATTCCACAAGAGTACCCCGCTGCAGGTAACATGGCGGATGGACCGATGGATGTCGAACGGAAGTTGTCATCATATACCACTGAAGTTCTTTTTTCTTTTTCTTCTGAAGGGTGGGAGTTAAATGCTAAGTTAATGCTAAAATAAATTTAAAAAAAAAACTATTTGACCTGCTGTTAGTAAATTTAAAAAAAAATTATATTAAACTGTAAATATTTTTGTATTTCTTTGTATTAGAGTTCGCATTATAGTTGGTGATGGCAGTGACAAACGATAAAAGAGAAAAGTGGCGCTTTGTTTCATGAACGTTGCTGACCCCTGGACTAGACTATTGCATAAAAGACAAATAAAAGTTGTGTTCAACTTAACAGCTGTCGCAAAGGGTTTTGTATTTTTTAAAAGTGACAACTCCTTATTTTTCTTGTAGGTTTTGTTTGTTTGATTTCTCCAGAATTTTGTGGTAGTCATGGAGGTCTTGTATGTATATTTGCTCATTGAGGCAAAATAAACACTTTACCTAGACACAAAAAAAATGTTGAAAATAAAGTATGAATTTTCAAAATAAAATCTGCAAAGAATGAAGAAAATAACTTCTCGAGAAAACAAAAGAAGAAACATGAAAACAGCAACACATCTTTTTTTATTATGGCATTTTTGCAACATTACAAAGATAATTGACGGTATGACATGGCCCTAAATAAACTACAATTGTATAAAAGGACTACAAAGAGTACACTTCTTTCTGCACCATGCTAAATGTGCAATCTGTAACCTAGGAAAATACAAAATATCACGAAAAAAAAAACTTGAGTGGAACTACATGGATTTTTTAATGTGTTTTAAGTAGCTTGCATTCCAAAAGCACCCCTGATTTAGAGGTTCTCTCTGTATTGTGAGCTTCAGTCCCGCTCTATTTGGATGATGGCTGTCCCGCATAACCGAGAGGGCAAAAATAAAAAAAGAATACAATTAGGGGACCTTTTTTTTTTTTTTTTATAATTGTCTTGATGAAAATAAAAAAAACATTTTAAAGCTCAGGAGGCCCGAGCAGGCTATCTCTCCATCCTGCAGGAGATCTCTGTCTGGCCGACAGCTCGTCTCCCGGTAGCCAGCATAGCCAGCGGGACCGCTCCAGCCCCATGGACCCTGCCACAGACTGTCTAAGATGCACCCGCCTTCACCCAGCAGTAACCGGAATGGGCCCAGAAAACCCCGCTGCCCCGAAAGGGATACAGCAGGTTAAGACAATAAGTGGAAGTTCAGTAAATCGGATCCACCATCTTGTGAGTTTTATATTTGCAGTCACTGAAAAAGTCAAGGGCCAGATGTTGAGTCCCTGATTGGTTGAGGCGACCTGCAGAGTTTAGAATTTTTTTCACTCTGGTCTAGCCGCTCAAATTGCGTCTCATGACCTCACATCGCGTCTATGCCATGGACTTAACATTGAAACTGGCCATTCGAATCGTGTTGGTGTGAATGCACCTGAAGGACCCACACTGTATTAAGATCATCACGGCCCCTGGGAAACGAACCCTTGTTTCACATGCGCCTGTCCTACATCCAGCCAAAAGTATTCCCTAGAACTGTCGGAAATTTCAAAAAAGGCATGATAAGTGAAAAAAAGAAAATCTGCATTTGTGTTTTTCTATGGTAAAATCTGACTTTACAGTGTCTAGTCTGCCTATAGTGGCTTTTGTGAAATTATGAGGAAATATTTAATAGTACTGTGTTGCCAAAATGTAAAGATGCCCTCCTTAAATCATCTTGGGAATTTCACATAATCATCAGTGCACTCTCAAATTTTGAGTTTCACATTTTTTATTGTTTATGATAATGGCACATAACTGTAGCCGAACAAAAACATTTTAATATTTGATCCTTTTTTTGACTGCCTGCATTTTTGGCTTTTGGCTCACAAGCTTTTCTTCCTGAAAAAAGACTTGCTTTTTTATTTTGTTTTCCTCTTTTGCCTTTTTTTTCAATCTTATCTTATTTACCTTGTTTGTCTTGGGAAAGTGAACAGTGCATCGCTGCACCTTCAAGCCCTGTTTAACATTCAGGTTAAGTTGCATACATTCACGCCTGCGAGCAGCTCTGCACAGCCTGGGATCTTTAGCATTTGACCACTCAACAGCTCCACTGGAGAAACCAAGGTTGTGTCTGACTTCAGGACAACATGTTAAGCAGTGACAAGCCTTTCAATGAGCCGCTCTGCTCTCTTCTTCTGTCACTTAATGTAGATTATTTTAAAAAAAACAGAAAAAAACAAAGCAACGTAGGGGTACATAACCCCTACTCAAAAAGAACTCCAAAATTCAAGCATCTAGTTTTTACTTTAGTTGTTTTTTCAGTTTTTTGTAATATATCTAAATATTTTTCTTAATGTCTTTTTGTCAAATTTTACTTTTGTTTGTATAAAAGCAGGGCTAAATTTAACATCAGGAAGTATAATAATGATTTCTTTGGTGACTGAGAGTTAAAGGTTTGTTTGGTTTGGATGCGGTTGTGGGAGTGTAGACTTCTAGTTTTATTTTCTGCGGTTTTCCACACATCAGTTATTCATCCATGTTTTAAATCACTCACACTCACTTAAGAACCCCTAGATCACATCAAAAATGACATTTTGTGTTTGCTGTGTTCCTTCTGAATCTTCCTCAAAATATTATATAAAAATGAAGAAATTGAAAGAGAAAACAATTTAGTTGGAAAATCACAAACTTATTCATTCTAAAAGCGTTTCTGACCTCTTCATACCTCAACGGAAGAGACAATGCAGCTTCCAAGTCTGTCCATCGATCGCAATAGTTGGAAAAAAATACATGTTCTCGTTTGAAGTCGACACCCTGTCATATTTTCGGACAGCGCGTTGCATCGTAAATGTCTGCAGACTCGCCGTCAGTCATCCAGCTTGTCACTTTTACATTTTTGAGATATAAGGCACGAACTGGTAGCGCTGGAGTCATAGATGAATAATCTATGTGTCTGCTAAATTCTGTCTTCATCCTGCTGGGAAATGAATACCAAAACCAGCAGTGCTCAGCGAGGTGTGGGACTCAAATCCCCGGCTCTTTTCTTTTATCTTTTGGTGCAAATATTTGTCTCATGAATTTCTCTGTCAAGTGTTCCCAGACATATTATGTCCCCAAGATAGAGTACGAGTTCTCTTCAGCATTTATTCAAATCTTTATTTTCTGTTCAAGCTCTCTTTAAAGCTCTTAGCTCACAGGAAATTGCATTCATGTGTTCGCTGTCGGAACATGGACGCTGCAGTTTTGTCTTTTTTGATGTGGATTTTTGCTTGTCTGCTAATGGTCTGAGCAGGGAGGGGGAGAGCTGGCTGCATATGGAAGGTGTGACTTGAGCCTGTGAATGTATCACTCGGCTCAGATTAATTAGTGCTGCAGGGGTGGCTTAAAGGTTACAGCTCGGGGATCAGTCAATACGGACATTTGGGCTCTGCTGGGCGAGTTAAATGAATATGTGACGATTGACTGGACGGCTGTGAAGCATCAAACATGCTGTATTGCTGTTTGTGTCTTTCTTTACAGGGCTAATACAAGTATAGCTCTCTTTTGTGTTCCATTAACTCAAAGCTTACGAAACAAACCATACCTTTATTTTAAATTCTTTTTTTTTGGAAAATTGATCATTTCATTGATAATTAAACTTACAGAAAACAATTGAAATGAAAGCCCCGAGCGGCGTTGTATGGCCTGCAGGCACTGCCTGCCCCACCTCTCTGACTCTGACCTTTTCCCCAGCCACTCTGGTTAGAGCTGCATGTGACACATTGATAAAAAGAAAAAAACAACTTGTATTTTTTTTTAAATGGCAGCTTTTCTGATGGTTTTAGTTTCATAGCAACCCTTTTAATAATCTGGTCACATGGGGGTGACGAACATGTATGTCTAAATATGTTATTTTAAGGTTTTTGAAGGATTTTAGAGAGAATTTCTGTGTTTTACTTTTTTTTTTCTTAATTTTGATTTTAAGTGATTTTTGGTTTTAGTAGCTTTAGCATATGTATATGATCATTACAATGTTTACACAGGATTTTTCATTGTTAGACTGCTCTGCTTTCCCTGTGAATGGTCAAAAACATTCATGTCAAATCTGTACAATAACTGGAGGGAAGATGAGATTTTAAATGTTTTCTTGATTTATTAAGCTCTTTTCTTTAAAACAGGACAGCATGCAGATTTAGATTATTTTAAAATGTCTTCCCCTTCTGATAAAAATCTGCTTTTGCCAACATAAATTTGGATCATTATATCAATACTTTTATGGTTGACATCAAAAAATGCCTGCTTTACCCAGAGGTACATCTCCTGGACTCCTTCGGTTTGTCCGTCTTTCCCCCCACACTTTGTGGAGAAACATAAAAACCCTCTTTGCTGTGTAACAGCAGTTCTAACTCAGCTTGTCTGGCCTGGTACTGAAATATTCTGCATTCTTCACAGCTCAAATGTTGCATTTGCACAACAGAAATGAAGCACGAGCAATGTTTGCAGGCCCGTTGCACCAAATTAGCTAATTAGGACGGCTGGCTACCTCTCACACTGTGCTTTAATTTGTTTCTCACTGTGCAGCGGTGTGTCACTTTACAGTCCGCTGGCTGCCAGTGAGTAAAACGCTGACATTGGATGGAGTCATTAATAACAATATCACTCCTGCCTTGCTGAGCCCCGCATCAAGATACTGTCAATTCTGATTGTACCCACGATGTTCTTCACCACTCTCACCTGCAACGATGTGAATAGAAGTGACAAGGGAGCAGTCCTTTGATTAGATAACTGCTGCCACTACACATGGTCAGCTCTGCAACACTGGGCTGCATCATTGCTAAAATCTCTTTTACTCACAACTTATCTCCATGCTGACAGGAATTAAAATAGCTCACAGCCCCACTTGCTTTCTGTTCAGAGGGGGGATAACAAGAAAGATGTTAAAAAGAGGATGCAAAATGTCCCTCGCCAAATAAATCCCACTCCACTGTGGAAAAGACATGCAGCGTCACACGTGTATGGATGCACAAATCATTAGCAGTCTGGTGCATGGAGTGATGAAGACACATTTGATGTTTTCTTTTTTGTTTTTTTTTGCCTCAAAAATTGCTGTCTGGAAGAGAAAAAGGGGAGATAGCTCAAGGAGAGGTATTGCTATGTGGGTGTACAAGCAGTGAGCATGAATTGTGAATGAGCAAGTGTCTGAGCTGCACACTTGCATAACAACTTAGCTGAGAGAGAAATGTGGCTTGCCGAAACTGAAGGGGAAGTGTTGGGTGTTTTGGAGACATCTTGTCGTCTTGTTCGCATTAAAAGATGAGAAGATTGAGGTTGGCAAGATTACGCTTTATTCATTTAGCTTGTTCATAAAATATTAAGTGTTTTTTAGAAGCATCTTCTGAAGATACAGATTTCTTGGATACATTCTTTCTTTTAAGCCTGCACATGTTTATGGAGTTGATTTTAAGGAATAATATGTCATCTGTTATTAAGAGCCTACTAGAAGGGTGCAGCTGAGGCAAAATGACACTTCATTCATGAAGACTTTAACCCAAGGAACAACTGGACGCATGAAGCTGCATTTACACCACCTTTGGGAATGCACGATCAAGCGACCACTTTCATCAAAAATGTTCTTAAATACATGTAAATGCGTGTTTCAGACTTCTGCGTTCAAAACTCTCGCATTCTTGCATAGCTACTCAAGTTTCTATAACCATTTCCAGGCTCTATGTAAAAAATGTGTAACCATTGAATGTGCGTTCAATGGTTCAAACCAGGTTCAACTTTGACCAACCAGAGATTCGGATTGATTGGACATGGATGGATGGCATCCCTTTCAATTCATGGAAGTGCTAATTGTTTGTAAATTGATCATGAAGGAAGAAATGAAGAATTTAAGCTTGTGCCCGGCCGCAATTTTATGACACCAAGTCTTTCAAATATTGGAATAGAGCTGTAAAAGGAAAAGCCTGGATTAAGATTTAATAGATTTGCTCTGCTTTGACATCTCCCACAAAGCCTCTTCCAACTGTTGGTTGGACATGTTTTTGTAAAAAGAAGAAGCTCCTCTCTGCTTATCTAGTGTGATCACCATGGGCTCAAAAGTGTGTTCAAAAATTCACATTTATCGTGTCACATGCCAGGCATTACACATTAGGAGTACCAGCCCCTTCCAATACACAGAAATGAGTGAATCCTCACATTGTGATGTAGATAAGCGGGGAACAGTCCCTTCCAGGAAGAGTCTGTGCTTCAAGCACTGCCCCCAGGCTAACGCACATCCACTTCCTCCGCTGAGCTAGCACTGATCGGCAAAAACTTTCCTTTTTATGTGCACAATATGCACATCCATCTTCGCAAAAGTTCAGATGTTGTTTGTTGTACTGGGCGAAACACAGACACGCTGCTCTAGGTTGATTTCATCAAATGAGTGACACCTAAAAGGAGTGAAAGGCGGTGCCTCGAAGATCAAGAAAAAGGACGTTAGCCATACTCACTTCCAAATCTGAGTCCCTGATTGCTCAAAGTTCAACTGATTTTTTTATTTTTGCTTTGTGACGCATGAGAGGTTGAATGCAGAAGCCCAAAGGACCCATATATCTGCATTTACACAGACTTTTACTTAAAAGCGGTCACTTGAACCCACATTTCCAAGCCCGGTGTGAATGCGGTATACGATTTAAATCACCCTTTGAAGTCCAGACATTTTTTGGTTCAGTGAGATTGACTGTTGAGAAGAATGGAAATTACTCTATGATAATGGTGTTCCTGAGAGTAGCTTATTTGTAGTAAAAGTAGGACTGTACCAAATGCTGATCATGTGCAATGCAGAAATGTCAAGGAAAAATCATAGAATGTAATTTTTGACACAATATGTAAAAGATTTTGAGTCAGTTGTACAGAAAAAACTGTAAAACAAAGTTACATGCTAGCGTGTTTAAAGTTTCAGCACTAAGCTGGGGGAGTCAGCTGTCCTGACTCATGTTCTGTAAGCAAACCAAGTGCAAGGAAAAAACAAATAAACTGGCAATAAAAATTCTACATTTCTCGTAGACATAAGGAACATATTCTGCTTCATTGCTCTCCCAACAACCGCATGTTCATCCATAGTAATGCCTCATAATTCAGATATTGCTAGCTAGCTTAACGCGGGTGCGGGTGGAGTATGATCCATTGATTAATGCCAGTAACAGGGCATCTGTCTCTGCAGCATGAAGACTAATCTCACAGCTAGACCCACAGCCAACTATATGCCGCCACAGGGATTTCGGCAACAGATGGTACGGTCTCGACCAAGCCCTGATCCCAAAATTGCCACATCTCTGTGGTATGACCTGATGAGACTAGACAACTGTGACGCCTCTCAAACACAGGACAAAAGTGACAAATTCTTCAAGTTGCTTAGGACATCATATACTCTATATATTATAAGAAAACTGTACCTTGAGAGCTGAATAATTTTTAATTAATTTATTTTTTTTGCACTTCCTAAGAATTATTATTTGACTTATTTGGGAAAACATTCTTATTTTTAGAGTGGCTTACTAGGTTCTTCTAACAGTCCTACATGGAATACAAACACCAGAAATGACATACTTCTGGGGGTTTGAATGGAGAACTGCTCTTCATACTGCATTGAAATTTATGTCAGTGCAGCCAGAGGTTAGAAGCACATTAAAGTTGTTTTAACTTCCAGGAAGTAGTCAGTGTTCTTACAGGAACATTTCCAATCCTGCGCAAAGGTAAACAACTAAAGCGATGTTGGACCATGTGAACCATTCCTAAGTTCAGGACATTCTGATAAACCAACAAAAGAAAAAGAAAAAGATAAAAACTAATGTTCTTTCCATGAACTATCTTCGATGGTGGGTTTTTTCTTTGATTATATCAAGGTCTGCATCCTGCTCTTAAAATATCTTTCTTTTTTGCAAAGTCATGTGATCTTGTTGCTTCTGGTCAAGACAAAAATGTTTTCCTCCTAATTGACAGTAATGTTTCTTTTTATTCTATTCAATTAGATTTCCTAACTTCTGCCAAAACAGCATTGTTGTTACTTCAGTTTCCTGCCAAGAAACCTACATAGTTCCCTAATGCCTGAATACCAATCATACCTGCTTGGTACATTTATCACTAGTTATTTACTGTTGTTTGCTTATTTAAATCTCTGCTAAATTTAAATGTTTAATGCTTTGCATCTAAATTCATTCTCCATTTAAGGTGTTTTATTTTGAAAGATTATGTATCAACCAGGTGTCATCTGTAACAAACTTTGATTTTCATTTTTTGGACTATCCATGTTCAGAAAATATCACAAAATTAACATCAATGTTGGGTAGTATCTTACGAAAAGTAACTGATTACTTAGTTACTGGATCAAAATTGTAATTTAATTACTTTATATTACCTGATTACCTATTTAAAAAAGTAATACAATAATCGTTACTTTACGTTTCTTCTTGACATTTGGTAATAAACGGTTAGATTGGGGGTTAAACCACCAAACGGTTCCTGAGTGTGGCCATATGTGCAGCTCACCACTCCACCTGGGGATGGGTCAAATGTAAAGAACAAATTTCACACACCAAGGTATATGACAAATATGTGTACTTTGTATTATTTTGTTGTAAAGTTGGAATTTTTAACATGGGAGTCAAAAATTAAATTTTTTTTTTAATTCCTGTGAGTTAATGATGGAGGTGTTCTTGTCCGCCGCCATCACACCCCTTGTTCTTATTTTCCAGCTCCTCTTGAGTTTCTCAGCTGCTATACCTACATTTCCTTTTCATTTTTGTTTTTCTCCTTTACAAGCTTTGCCCTTTAGAAGTCGCATAAGTGTTGCTGAAGAAATGCTTACTCTTAAATCATTTAGCACATTTTGTGGATCAATGATCCCCCCACCACGTCCACACACACATGCAAACACACACGAAGTTGGGTTGGAAAAAAACGACGCACATTGGATTGATGTTTCCCATAGCAACACTCTCAGTAAATGTATCTGCATTCATTGAGCTTCCCTGCTCAATCACAGCGCTTTGGCTGCAGCGCTATGAGATAGCTTGCACCCAGAGGGAGATGCTGGCAGAGGCTGTAAGGCATCTTGCCGAAAGCTGAAACGCCTTTATCTGTGCATTTCCTAATGGTGTACTGCTTGGACAGATTTTTAAGTTCAAACCAAAGATAATGTTCAAAGCTTTTTTTTTTGTCCCTCATGACTTCATTAGTGATAATTATGTGACAGCAGTGGAAGTTAGAAAGATATAAAAAAAATATAAATAATGATTCCAGCTTGGCTTTGTTTTTCAGTCTGCTGGTATCTTTCATCGTTACTGATAACAGACTAAGTTTTTTTTTTATTTGTGTTGCATACTGTACTGTGCTTTATTAGTTTAACCACAAAAATCAATTTAATATAAACCTGTCAGATGCCATCTGTAAAGAGAAATAGAAAACCGTTATACTTTTGCATTTTTTTTAAGACACATTTGCTGTTAACCTGATTTTTCTCCTATCTCTGTCCAACCTCTATGGCTCTAAAATACAGAGGACAAGGAATCAATGGAATCTAGTGAGGGCACAAACAACCCTAACAGACAATTGCGTTTTTGCATGCCCAATTGTTTAAGGACTTGGCTTATTCTAAGATGCTTGGCAGAGAAATGCAATGGCATCTGCTTTGGATTAAAATCACTCTAAATGGGCGGTTAAAGTTAATCAAGAGAGACACAAGAAAGCTCAATCTATATTTTAGGGTACGCTCATATGTACCCATATGGGTGCAGTAGGCATTTGGGTTGTCCAGGTCCACTCAAGAAATTCAAAGGCTATATTAACGGGAGCACAAGTGTGTCTTTGCATTACCCTCAAAACTTGTTGAAAATAGTTTGTATGAGGTAAGTGAATTGGGAAGTATTTGTAATGTTAATGTAAGTTGCACACACTTATGGCGTATGGGGATTTGCATGAAATATCAAGATTGTAGACCACCCATGGAGCCTGCAGGGCTAAAATAATTGTGCATATTTTTTTTCTATGGGTATGCTGCGGGCCTGGGGCGTTTCCTGGGCTGAGACCCCTACCTCACAAAATACTGGGGGAATTTACAGAGCGATAAAAGCCTTTTAATTAAAGTTTTTTGAGCTTTGCAGCACCTTGTTTAAAGAGAAATACTGCAATATGTACATCAAAACTTTTTTTTATTTTCAAACATAAACACGGCAATGTAAAGAATATCTTATTCATCAGTATGGATCTTATAACGAAGACACAATGAAAAAATTTTATATTAAAGGCAATTACTAGGTTTTGTTTTTAAAACCAAAAACATTATTTCTGTGTCAGGTTGCATGGTGGACTTTTGTGTCTGTGGATAAATTTCATCCAGTATTGTGCTGTTACTTCTCTTTTTTAAGACTGCTCTTTTCTTTCAATTACATTGGCGTTTTAATATTTGGCTCTTACTTGCTTTCCCTCTATCTCTCCACTTTTCCCTCCGCCTAGTGCTATTATCAAGTCACCATCCACTAATCCTCATCTCTTTCTGCCTCTTTCAGTTGCAACTTTCTTTTATCTTTCTTCATCATTTTCTAATAGTCTGTTTAGTTCTTTGAAAGTGGAAGTATTAGGTCAAAGCAGAATTCAGCTTTTTGGGTTACAGATTATAAAGGTAATTTATGTTGCTTACCCATAAGGTACGCTGTGAGAAAAACAAGCATGAACATTTATGCTCTACAGGCTCACCAAGTGGTCTACAGCTTTAATATTTCGTGTGGGCCACCCGCTAGCCTCGTACGGGTTTGCCCATTTTATGTCCGCAGACAGTCCGTATCCACCCATAAGGGCAGTTGTAACTAATGCTTAAGAAATGCAATGGCACCTGCTCTGGTTTAATAGAACATTTTTACACGAGTTGTTCAAATATATCAAATGAGAAACATAAGATTTTTCCGTCACATAATAGCAGACACAGTTGGGACTTTTTGACTCTTTTACATGAGTTTTTGATTAAAGCAGAACCTGTTTGTGCTTTCAGACTTGTTTGTTTCGCTCTGTATTTTTCTGAAATAAACAAGAAAAGAAAGGAAAACACATTTAAAATATGTTCTGTTAGTAACATGTTTTTCTAATGAATTGACTGCAGTGTGAACCTAAAGTTCAGTGCCATGTGGTTCCTTTAGCAGTAACTCTCTGAAAATACCACAAATTAGATTGAAATGCCCTGACATTTAAAGCATCTTATATAGCCTATGCTAACAGGTAATGAAGACCTGCTATTGGTGTATTGATTTGTGATAGCTCCTGTACATCGATCAAGTGACTCCCTGAGGCGTTTAATGCTTCTTTAGCTTACATTGTAAAATGATTTTTCTCTTCTAGATTTGTTTTGTACAATTTAATCTAGACAACCTAAATTATGTTTTTATTAAGTCGGAGCGACATTGACACTTTTACAATTGTTCCATGTTTTTATTTTTTAAGGCTGACTTGAAACTTTGAATAAACATTTTTGTATTCCTATTCATCTTTCCTAAATACTGTGTGTCCCATATTGTTATTGTACAGATAGAGTTGATATGCATAGTAAATAAGATAAAAAGGTTTGTCAGGGTCTTCTTCTGGCTCTGAAAACTGAGAGAACTAGAGAGAATCCACAGTTATCATGTTTAAATAACCACTCAGGTAAAAAAAAATTTTTAACATGTTATTGTAGCACTTTTCACATGATGGAGGTCATAATTTAAGATCAAAACTGTTTCTAAGAATTTTTTTATCTGAATATTTTTGGATCAGAAGCAGATGAAAACCATGGTATGCAAAAGCTTGGGTTTGTGATGAGATAACTGCCATGGGTGGCCCAAGCCTACCTATTCTGTTGCAATTCTGATGCATCAACTTACAGACAAATAAATAAGCATTACGACATAAGCCTGACGAAATAAAACACGGACGTGGAATTCATGATAAAGCATTTTATTTTCTTTTTCTTTAATAACCTGATAACCTATACAGAGATCTGTGAACAATGCACATGCCCCCCCTAAAAAATACTTTTAATACACTCAGGATTATTAAAACACAGTTCATGACAAATATTGATACAAACATTGATGCAACAAATGTATTATTTGCAGTTGAAGCCAAGCCTCTAGCTTCCATTCCTGTAATTTCCCACAAAGCAGGAAGTACAGAAGGTTAAAGTCTCAAACTGGAGACTGGTGTCAGAAGGGAGCAATTAACTAATGACTCCCATGGTAAAATGTTTGATTTTACACTAAAATAAACATATGTACAGCTTGGAGTCAAACATTTTTTAATGTTTATTTCTTTGTTTTCCATTCATGAATACTATGTGTGTTTGAGATGTGGGATTTTTATAAAAATCAACGGTTTACATTTTTTGGTATTGTGTCTTTATTAAAAAAATGTTTTAAACGTGTCTTAAAAATGAGGAATATTCATTTATTAGAAGTCTGTAGATATTTTACAGGCATCCTTTTTTTAATTGGCAAGTGGTTGGACCCAAAACAGTATCAAACTTTACTTTGTTTTTGCAACATTGTTTGATTGGATAGAGTAAACCAATGTGATTATCCCAAACTGAAATCCACGCTCTTTGAAATACTGCTGTTTGTGCCTCTTGTGCATTAGGCACACAAAAAAAAAACTGTCATAGCAGTGTGACTACAGAAAAAGTGAAGCTAACAACAACAATGGAGGTCATCCAAGAGCTCATTTTTTTCCACTTGACTTTTGGTACTTCGTACATTCAAAAAATGTAATGTTTTTTGAGAGATTTGCAGACGGCAAAGAGGAATACAGACGCTTTCTTTTGTTGTAATGACCTTCCGCCAATTAGTGGGTTTCAACAGCACTAACCGGTCCGTTACATTTTTCTAAGGACCTACAACCAACGAGGGCTCTAAAATGGTATGGTTTGGTTCAGATTAATGGGCTCATTTTATAATGGAAACGCTTAAAATTCTGCACTGGATCATACAAATTTATTTCAACGTATTTTTTATAAACGACCAAAGTTTTTATCTTCAGAACACAGTGGATTCATAAAAATTAAGTCTTCATAAAATGTTCTTTTTTTTCAATTTGGGAAATCTGTGAAATCATATTTGCTGTTTAAAAAGAAAATCGTTTTTAAAATCAAGAGTTCGAGATAGTTCTGCTCCATAGCTTTTTAATAGTTAGGGAATAGGGAGGGAATTCTGATTTAGCCCATGCCACTTAGACCTGAAGAAGCTACATGAGCAATAAGATGTTAAAGACTTCTGCAGAGTGGTGAACTGAAAGTGATATTCTCCTCAGTGCATTGTGGTATTGTGATCTATTCATGAAGTATTCATTTGCAAACATCAGCTGAAAGACTGCTATCGAATGTTGTCATTGGTAGTCCGTTAGTTTGCTGTCATCCGAAGTATATTTAAGTCAATTCACATGAAAAGCAACAGTGTCAATAAATAAAATGCCAAATCCATTATGCATGACAGAAGATTTAGGCACCTTGCTTCTGGCTGCCTGAACAGACACTTTCATGCTCACTCAAATGCACATAAAAGAGTGCAAAATGGTGCACATTCACACACCACTGCTTTGGATGCAAACTAATAAAATGCCTGGCAGAAGTAGAATGTTTTAAGCCTTGTTGTTAAAGCGATAAGATGAGGGCCACGGTGCAGGTCATCTGGCATGCTGTTTCACAGTTTCAGGGCAGACTGACTTGGAACAGTTTCCGCCAGATTTTGATTCCATTATAGGAGCAGAGAAAATTCAGCAAGTAGATGAAAAACGTAACCAAGTGAGAAATGTATTATGGAACCAGATCATTGTGTGCTTTATAAACCAGTACTCGACTCTTAAACGGGATTAAGGGAAGCAGGTGTTAAGGTGACAGCAGAGTGATGAGTTCAGGTCTTTATGTGGCATACTTTGATGCAGCTTAGGTGATCCTAGGAAGAAGATAGATATGAGAAGGGAAACGTTTCTGGATTTATCTATCACTGGACTTGGGCATCTTTTTGGTAGATTAAAACTATTGTTCTGACTATATACACCAGGGGGCTTTCATATTTAGAACCATCAACAGTTTATGGGTTGGAGCATGTCATCCTCCAGCATGGTAACTGTACGAGACGGTAGTGTCCTCAGGGAAAGGTAAACCTCACCGGCCAGAATATGTGATCTACCTGCATCATGATTTATTGTGACAGGTGTTCTGTGGTCAATTCATTGCACCTACACTTCAAAAGTTCTCCTTTCGCCACGCTGGCTGAGCAGCCTTTGATTGAAGTTGAAGTGTGAAGGACCACTCTTTTCTTTGGGGGCCTTGAGGCAGTTTTCCGCTCTGTGGGACAGGTAGAGCAGTGAAAACGACTGATTTATAAGATGCTGTAGTTAGAATTAAGTTTCTGTTCAAGAAAGAAGTGTGACATGAAAGCTGCATCTGATGTGAGATTGGTTAAAAGTTCAACCATGTGGCAACATATTTCCATCCTCCAAGCCGTGGAGTATTCCATGCTTCTGCTGTCTTAATTTTTCAATGTTTTGAGTGACATAGCTTTGCCAATTTTGAAAGGAACACACATATCTTAAAAAAATGAGGCAATAAATAAGAGACAAACATAGTAATACTATTCAATAATAAATGAATTAAATTGTCAAGTGTTCTGTGAGGAGTTGAGATCATAAACTTTTTTAAGCTCATTAGTTTTGTTTTCATTCAACAACTGTTTCGCTGAAGTATCATAGTTGTCAAAGAGTCATTTCCATCTGTAGCAAACAGCTGCTTTCAACTAATTGGAAAATACCAGTCTACATTACTCAATATCAAGAGCAGAACTCTGAAGGAACAAGATATGTTGAAAAAATGATGCGTGTGAAAAACAATTTGCATTAAATTCTATCACTACCCTATGTGCAAGTTTAAGTTCAACACTCCACAACTCGTATATTTTTAAGTAAAAACTGTTTAAGAAAGTGCAATTAACAGTAGCATATGGTTCCAGGAGTACATTTTTTGGCAAAACACATTCATGCAAAACAAAACACAAATATATCTTTATTTTACCACAGAAGACTGCTTTAAAATGACTGTCTGACAATTTTTAGGACTAATGCCACGCATAAAACACCTCCCAAGAGAGAGGAGAAGGGTTAATAGGGTTGGTAGCAAAGTACCACTGCTGATTAATTTGAGAGGAAACTCTTATGACATCAAACATATTTGTGTCAAGTCAATATTTACCTTTCTGAAAATATTTTAGACAATTATCTTAATCATGTTTTCAAAAGCTTTCAGGTTCTAGTTAGTATCAGCTGACTTTGTTGATCAGTGGATGCCTTTGTCAAGTGTGTAGCTGTTAGAATTTGCAATATCTTCAATACTCTGGTAATTAATTTCCGTATTTTCTACACTATAAGGAGCAATTAAAAACATTGTTAATTTCAAGAAAAACAACACAGTACCTTGTAAACTACAGTCCCTAATAAATGCATGAATTCTGGTTAGACTCCTGCAAGCAAGGTTGGGTGTTATTGTGCATGTTAGTACAGCTAACATGTAGAGATTTTTGGACTGTCTTTTTTTTATGTGTTACTAACAAGGTTGGGAGTTAGCGTAGTTACAGTAACATGTTTTAGTGGTATCAATCTGTTTTTTAACATGTGACAAACGAGTGTCCAAACACTTAATGTGGCTAACATGTAGTGGTGTCAAACTGTGTTTTTTTTTTTTTACATGTTACTAACAGGGTTTAGGAGTTAGCGTAGTCATAGTTACATTGTTTTAGATGTTTCGTAAACAAGGTCATGAATTACAGGTATTGTGAATACGCTAACGCGGTTAAGAAACAGCAGTGTAGGACAACTTTTTTTTGTACATGTTGCTAACATAGTTTGGTGTTGGTGGAGTTACTGTAACATTTCTTTTAGTGGTGTCAGTCTGATTTTATACATACAAGGTTGGTGTTACAGGTATTGAGAATACACTTAACGTGGCTAAAGTTTCCAACGTGGCGTTTTACAAACAGGTTCTAGATTTCTTGTGAACTCAGTTATTAAAGTCTGACTGATTGACTTCTCTCTGACTTTTCTGTCTTGCTTAGTGTGCATTATAGTTCAGTGCGCCTTACATGTAACCTAAGGTTGAAAAAAAAGTTAATTAATGATGTGCTTTATTATCTGATGTATCCTACAGTACGGAAAATACAGTAAAGATTTCTGCTCAAACAAGGCTGTGGTTCAAGGACTTGCATCTTCAAATCCTTACACTGTCCAAGCTGGACTCAGTGTTGCCAGATAGGTTCACGGTTTTCCATTCAAAAAGTCATCTAAAAACCACCAAAGTCCACAAAAAGACAAACAAAAAAAAAAAAAACTCAAAAAGTTAACCAGTAATTTATTTAAGTAGCAGTCATTATTGATCCAGTATTTATTTTTTAATTTTCATTTACTTTTTGATTGAAATTCTAGCTTTGAGATATTTTTAACGATATTACATCCACTATTTTTACAGCTAGTCAAACATAATTATGGACTTCTAAAAAACATTATCAGCAACCACAGAAGATCATGATGGGATCTCACGTACCCCCCTCCCCCTTTTTTCTTGTCACACTTTAAAAACAAATAGAAAAAAAGAAGAAAAGGGAAAAACATAACTAACAAGTAATTTATTATCATGTACAAAAGTGGAAATTGTTCTTGTATTGTTAATTTTCATGAATTTCAGTGACGCTTAAAAGCCTAAAAGCAAGTCTCCTTGTGAAACATAGTAAAGAGTAGTTGGATTGTTAAAAACCTGTTCATGTGAATATAATTTTAGTTAAGTGTAGCATAAAAAAAACATTAAAAACTAACAATAACAAGAAAGGACACATTCTAAAGAAAAAAAAAATCTAATTTTCTTTATATTCTTTATATCACAAAAAGCACAGTTTTAGTTTTTTAGTACAGCTTTTTGTCAGAACCGAATATATTTCATTGTAAAAACCGTCAAACCAATTCTAAACCCGCCAAAATATTAATTAATTAATTTCACCATCTAATAATTGATTTGTGATACTCTTTGGCTTTTTGAAATGTCCCAAAATGTTTCTATTTTTGCTTTCTTTCTGGGAATATATTTCACATTCCTTATCACCATGCAATCTCCATTCACCCCATGTTTATTCACAAACTATTCCAGACTATTAAGGAAAATATAACCATCCCTGTCAGAATTTGTCACAATTTTTTCTCATCCCTGCGCCTAATGAGCTTTTTTATTGCTCATTTTGATGAGTCACAGTTGTTTGTCTTTCCTGTGTAATTATTCAAAACAAAAGCTTGAAGAACTTGGGAATTCAACAAAAAATAAGACATTCTCCATGTGACTCAAAGCTAACTTGAACAATTAAATATTTATGATTTCATTATACTTATACAATTAAATATTTATGAAATGTATCAATTTTATCCATTGATTTGGATAGCATTGATATGATGAAATATTTATTCGTATCAACTTTGATGCTATTAACTTTTCCTCTTTTTTTCCCCCTAGAACTGTTGAAACCACTATATTCAGAGGCTTCTGACATGATTATTGTGTTAACATAAGTAAGGGATATTTATTAATCATTGCTTGTAAAACTTATAATACATCATGTTAATAACAGTTCTATAAAATAATAACTGTGGAAATTAATTCAAGAACTCAATAGTCCCTTTTAAAGTACAATTTATTTACCTGGAGAACTCATCATTCAAGTCTGCGGAGACCTTACAGAAACAGTAAGCAGAATAGAATGGAAGAAAAAGTTAAAAACTAACTTTAGAACACCTGTTTGTGATTGTTTTTTTATTAATGAGCAATATTTTATTGTAGGTGTTTTAAATAATTGCAGCTGTTAGCAACAGTTGTGCACAGTGACCTCTACTCTGACAGTGTTGGAAGAATTTTGCTAATGAGCACCTAGAGATTGTTAGGATTTTCTGGTGCAGGATGACAGCTGGTCCATGCAATGATTTTATTTATTAAAAAAAACATTAAAAAAAAATAGAAGTCCATCTAACATGCTTACTCAGTGCATCTCTGCCTTACTCATGGCTCCTTCCTCATGAATCTGTGTCTGTTGTTGTTGGAGCAGCAACACATTCATTTTCCTACTTCATTCATTAGTTAATTTTGCTTTCATCTATTCATTCATCTATTGAAATCTGTATCCAGTGTTGTGTCTATGTATCGAGAAGAATACTTAGTTAAATGAGTAGCATGTGACAAAAATCCGTGTTTACTGTTTTTAGCTAAAACAATGCAGTTGAAAGCATAAAATAGTTTAAAATTCAAAATTGCATAAGGATAAATAGTGCTTAACTGCATGTCAAGTATATATATAGTTTCCTATTCATCGGAAACTCAATGAAGCTGTGGAAAAACCACCCTTAAAACCAGTAGCAAGCCAATTGCACAAGTTTTCCGCTAAGAGCAAGCACAACATTGACTTCCTGATCCAAACCACCAGGATCTACAGTACAGACATCGGGATGTCAGGATGTATATATAAAATATATAAATATATATATATATATATATATATATCATATATAATAAATAATAAACAGAAAAGTGTGAATTGACTTACTTTTAATCTGGTCTTCTCAATGTTACTTCATGAGTCTATTATTCAGGCTTCCCAAAGTTCAATTCTATCTACCAGCACACCGATATGATGGGCCGAATCTCAGCAAACAGACTGTAATAAACATTGGCTACCAGTACAAAAGACTAGCTGCAAGCTATAATTTCAGTACGTAAACATACCGGGAGAATGGCACTCACTTTTTAATTATGATTAACATGTCATGCTAGAGAACCAAACATCGTCTCCACAGATTTGAAATATGCCTAATGATTTATTCCAGTCTGGTATTAAAGAAAGTCCAAATTCACACTTTGTACCAAATTTGTCCAAAAATGATACAGGATCATTTTAAGTAAAAGCTTCACAAATTTAATAAGGTTCCTTTTTTCTGTGTTCCATGGTCATTTGGAAAGGCAGAGCAAGACATCTCTTTCTTTTAACTCCTTTCACAGTGATTTTTCCTGTCTTGCATTATTGTCATTTGTCAAACCCTTAGAGGTGAAGGTATGCTCAGTCTTCTTTGTTTACTGTTTTCAGGCTTTCCACACCACAACCCTGGTCAAGAACAGATCTGTGGATCTGCATCTTAAAAACTATAATAACATTAAGAAAGTGCTATCATGTATTAGGCTTGATCAAATACATCACGTCCCTACATCACAAATGTCTGAGTAGATTATATATTAATCGAAACTTCGGCACCAAGGCTCTTGTGCAGGTCCTGCAGTGGGCAGGGTCATTTCAGTATTTACATTTTTTACTTTCATAAAGGCAAAGCACACTTTAATCTGATTCCAGTGAAAATGTGTAAGTATAGTTTTGCTTAATTTTGTGTATAGATCCATTGTTGTTAGGCACAGGTAGCCCAATAGTTGGGCAGCAGCGTGAACGGTCTTCACTAATATAAATTATCCGTATCTGCTAAAATCAAATCTTTGCTTTATGTGAACCTTACTTGGTATGTACTGTATTTGCTTTATTGCAATGAAATCATGTCTGGTTAAATCTGTGTCCTTCTTGGCTATCAGTCAGAAAATTAGACTCAAACAGTAGACGGTGATAACACAGACAACGTCTCCCATATGGTCAAGGGAAATGCATAAAGATCTGTCCATAACGTCTATCCGTGGAAACATGACACACACATACAAATCATTTTTAATGTAAAGCCACAGAGTTTTAGGATAACTCCAAGTTTATTCTCTGGTGTAAATGATCTGTTCCATATTAATAGCAGTCATTTGTTGCCTGAGTTTCTTCCTGCCAGCTGCCAGTCTCCTTGCCAATTAATTTAATTCCATTTGTGTTGAAGACATTTGCGAAGGTGACTGGAGACACGGCGGCGGAGAGACAACATATTTTGACAACAAAGTCTTTGAAGTTGTCGGATACATTAAAATAATGATGAAAAGAGAGAAACAAACACATGGCGCACATGCTAATACCTTTCAAAAACAATGCGGAGTGAGGCTGAAGTGTTATTTTTGTGCGCCAGCTTCTCTCTGCAGAACCTTTATGAACTCTTAATGATTTTTCCTATACCAGATAGAACACCTTGGGTGTTACAATATCAAACATAGGAAGATGTGATCAAGTTGCATCTTCTTTGTACATAAAAAGTGATTGGTTTTTACCTCCTCGCTTAAACCTTTTGCTAGTCTTGCTGCAGTATACCTGTAAAGGTACGGTAAACTCAAACTGAACAAGAAAAGACACATACTATTCTGCCAAGTAAAAATTGGCTACTGAATCAAAAATTTCTTTCTGCATGGAACAGAAAAGTTTTTGCTTTTTTTGCAAGAAAATCCCCAAATACTTTTTCAAAGTGTGTAATTTATTTATTCTTTTCAGGGGGGATGTTCTGGTTAGAGATAGAGAGAGAGATAAAATAATTGATGTAATGGGCAAAACTAAATGTAGTTATCCTTATTTAATCAGATTACAGTCTACAAGCCTTACTGCATACTCCCCACATATTCATCACTTTTTCAATGGAAAATGATATAATGGCGGAAATTTCTATGTGCTTTTCTACCTTCTTCAATACCCAAAGAGTTTTAGAGGGACAGTTCCCTTTTAGTTAATTATACACACAAACCACTGGGGACATTATTGAGTTCAGTGTTTCACTGAGGATACTTTGACATCTGACTGAGCAAAGCTGGAACCGAACTTTGGGATTTTTCTGATCAGTAGGTCAACTCCTCAACCTCTGCATCAAAAACTGACAGACTTGTGCATTTTGGTTTCTGATTAAGCTTGATTCTGTTGTTGCTGGTCCTGCTGTTGAGTCAGTATTAATTTGTTTCTGTCCAACTTTCTTTGTCAGAAACATCAAACTGTACCACCTCACAGGTCGGGTATCTTACTGTTTGGGTCCACATTCCTTGGTACCATTCCATGGGTTCCATTCATTTCCCTGCCGAGATGTTTCAGTAATATTCTGATTCATATTTGTTTGCAACAATTTCTTATTGTTTTGGTTTTGTCCTGTCCAGCAAATGAACAAATAGATTGCAGCCTCTTGTGACGTACATGTTTTGCTTTTATAATCAGGGTGTTTTCTATGCCCTTATTTTTAATAGAAAGAGAACTTGATTGAATTTTAGCCGCTCAGACAGGACAAGGGGTGGGGTGGGGGGTGGGGGGTAGTAAATGATAATACAAAGTTATGGGATATGATGACTGTCATTACAAGTTACATTACATGTGTTATGTATATGTATATATTCGTACACACGCACACACACACACACACACACACACACACACACACATGGCAACCAGACAACTATTTACCAGTCTTAAGCAAATTCATACAAAGTTACACTGCCTATAGGAAACCTCCTACTACACAACTTTTTGAAGGACACCTCTTTGTGCGCACGAACATGAATTGGATTATTTCAAGCAATCAAAACAAGAAATAGTGCATAAACAGTACAATCAACAAATATTCAAATCCATACAATGACAAGTCAAACATGGGATTATAGTAGAATGCTTGAAAGGTGGTGGAGGGAAGCAAATTTATATAATCCCGCCACATATTTACCTAACCATTTTTTTACATAACTTATTATTATCATGTACATAATTTTTCAATCTGAGATTTGCGCTTTACCAACACAGATTCATGTCATTAAAAATTCTTAAGCTTCAATAAATCATATGACAAGATGAAGTACATGACGATCATGACACTAGACATAAGATTATTTCAGAATTCATCATAGCATATGCAGATCTGGCATCAAATTTTAAACATAGGTTCAGATTATTTTTCATTAGACAAACTAATAGTGTAAATCAAGTATCAATTTTTAAAATAAAGGCAGATTATTATCCATAGCAAAACCATAGAAAAAGTATAAATCAAGTATTCAAAATATGTGCGGATTATCATATGAAAAATCAGTGGCTGTAAGTCACTTTTTGGGAAACCAAGTAAAATGATATGATTATAGTCATTTTAACAATCATCAATGATTTGTTGTGATTTTGTTAATGCTGTGCAATAAAGACATCCAAATTCTGTTGATTGTTTGTGGATTGTATCGTTCTTCTGCTGCCTGATTAAAAGCCATCCTTCTGGGTTTAAGAGACTTTATAAAGTTTTTCTTTTGTGTTATGTCTGCAGACATTGTTTGTCAGGGTCCTTGTCCTTCTGCAGCTGATATTGCAGCAACCACATTGTCTGGATGTCAGAACTCTGCTGGAAATCAAGGTCACAGTTGAATTTTAGAGATAGTGGATGATCTTGGCGCTACGATTTTCTTAAAATCGTTCATCTATCGTTACTCCAGTTGTTTGTTCAGACGTCCGTGATCAAGCACTAATCAAAATCTCATATTTTTGACAACCAGTGTCTTAGACCGATCAGTCGGATCGAAAGGTCTAACAAAGATCCTGCAGTTCATCAACCACGTGTTTTGTATCTCCTTGCTCCGTTTGAGCATCCTGGCATGTTGGCAAATTCAGCATTTCTTTTTGTTAAATGGTCATTAATGTCGACAGTTGATCCTTTCAACTTTTTGGCTTCATCAGAACTATTTGTACTTCTGATTCACAAACCTGATAAGAATCGCTGGTTTGCTTGCATCCTTTCCCCTGGGGAGCGGGTGGCAGATCTCTATGCTATTTAGATCCAGGGAGATCCCTTTAGACCTCAGAAATGACATTCCGTGCTGTCTCCTGGATCAGAAGCAGAACCGTCAGCATTGCAGCTTGCTGTAGCTTCGGCAGGCCTCGCCCGGAGTTTGATCTGTAATCCCATGAGAATTACAATATTCTGCCTTCTTTGTTGTTCCATGTCATCCACTCTTCGGTCCAGGATGTCGACCCGGTTTTCCCTTTGCCTATTCTGAGCCCGTTGTCTCTGGATCTCTTCCATGAGTTCCAGCAAAGGAGTTATTTTAACATTAATCTTGACAATAATCTGTTTATGTCAAATTTGACCATCGTCACTTGATTCTTCTTCGGGGTATTGAAGGAGTTACTACTTTTCTTTTGCAGTAATTCTGTGATAAATCAGGTTTTTAGTCGCCTGTAGACGTAGATCGCTCACAGTGTCTGCTCGTTGACCCTGAACCAGAAAAAAAAAGAATAAATGAATACATGGGATGGCGTGTCCAAAATATAAATCCATAAAACATCCACCATGCTTGTGCTCAAGCAGAAGAAAGAAGCAGGTAAATTGAATGACTCTGCATTTCCTAGAGTGTACTTGATTACATTACCAGCGAAAGCAGGGAGACCGCCATTCCCCTACCCACCAACAAAGCAGACAGAGCAATGGGTGCCTGTGACAGACACTGAGGAACAGCCACCTTCAAGTGTGCTAGACTCCCACCATGGGAACGGAGCGGGTGGTCAAACCCCCTGCATTCCCCCATCCACGCAAGGAACAGAGAGCGCGCCGCACACGAGAACCAACCTTGCAGTGACCTATTCCTCAAGCCCCCAATTTGCCAGACCCAAGCCTCGACCACCCGAGACATACACCGGCACCCAGCCGAGAGGCACAACACCACCTTGTGGTTCTGAGCCCCCACAGCCCCACCCCTAGCAGCGAGCCAAAGCTACCCACAACCAGCCCACACTGCCCCCCCCCGCCAGTCCCACCAAGACTGACAGGGGGAAGAGACCGAGACTGACCATTCAGCTGGGAGGGCGGACACCATTGACCAGCACGGGCCCTCAACAGGGACTGGGGGTGGCAAAAGAGAGTACAGGGCTCCAGTTCCTATAAGCAAGTAGGGAACCCCCCCCACACCTTGAGGACACTCCAGTTCAGGGAACCCTGAACCTCTGACGCTGGACCCGCAACCTCACCAGAAGACCCCCATCGACCACCAAGCAAACCCCCATGGGAGGCCGACAACCAAGCCCCAACCCCCCCACTACCCCCAGCAGAACCGACAGGAGGTGACCAAACCACAGATAGGCCACTCGAGGTGCACCAACCCCACCCTTGGAACCCGAGGCAAATGGGGCCCAGCCCCCACCTCAGGCAAGCCCCTCCCCATGTCCACTTCAGCCCCACATTAATACAAATATGGTTTTACATTTCCACTCTTTATGCAGTTGTAATTTTTTAACAAAACGGGAAACAATTCCTTCAAAAAAAATCGTTGAAAAGTAGTCTAAACTCTCCTATTTGAGAAGATTATGGTAAAGCAAGAAAATAACAATATCCTGGAAGCTGCCTGAAGGAGGAATCAAAGAAAGCAAATTGGGGGGAAAGCTATTTATTTAGTCGATTTAAAGTTTCATCATGAATTTAATTACCACTCAGTGAATAATTTCCTAAATTGTTTCATTTCAGAAAATGAAGTAAGTTGTCTGTGATTTTCTTAGTTAAACACAGCAACACAGTGTGTTTTTTTTCACTCTCACAAAGCTCATTATACACCACTATGTCCTCCCCTCTCTTTTTGCCTCCATCCTCCAGCTTACTCCATATTTCAACCCCACAGCTCATCTTGTTCACAGCAGCCAATTTAAAAGCAGCTTAATCCTTGAGAGAATTCTGTTGCTGCTTCCACTTGCGCCCCCTGTGATTGATGTCTGGCAAGATCTAATCTAATGTTCAACATTTCTGTGATTGACACCAGAGATGTGCCTTCATAAAAGCTAGTGGATGCAAAAATCAGTGCAAAGTGTTTACTTGGGGCCCACTGCCTGCTTGGAGATTAGAGTCTCTTGTCAAGACTGTAATGCATCAGCAAGTGCTTCCTGATTGCATTTGAAATCAGCTTGCTAAACAGAGCTTCTCTTGTTGGGCTAATTTTGCTATCCTTGACTTCTTCTTTTGAAACACAAAATTTGCAGCAGCCCTTGATTGGCCACGAGGGTTAAAATGTTGACTTGCATAGAAAAAAAAGAAAGAGGAAGAAGAAGAAGCTACTGGAAAAGCTGATTCAAAGTCAACCCCTCTGAAAGAAGTAAACCATTAAGTGGAACATGTAGCTTGAGGGTATCATTTTATATAGAAAAGTTAATCAGCTGGGATCTGAAACAGAAGACTGCTGCCTACAACGAACTGCATCATACTTTCTCGGAGTAAACCGCATGAAGCGAGCCTGAGTTCACAATACAATAGAGCTGCAAAAAAAAAGCAGAACTCATGTCTGACACACGTTTCTGCTTGATTTTGATATTATACAGCACATAATTAGATACTTTTTTCAGAAAATTGCAATGTAATTCTGATAAAGCATTAAAAATATGCTAATAGCATTTAAAGTGTGCACAAGACTTGATTGCAAAAACAGATACATCCTCCCTCTATCTTGAAGACACACAGACTGTGGTTTTTAAAGATTCACCCCAATGAAAATCGTGTGTTTTGGGTGTTTTTAACATGTTCTTGTAGCATTTGGCTGATGATGGAGGACATATATTAAGCCACTTAAGTTTAAAATTTCATGCCTGAGTAATTTATTCAAATCGTGAATTAGGAATAGACAAAAAAATGCAGTTTGAAAAAGCGTGTAGTTGTGACATAAAATATATGCTGGGCAGGCTAAAAGTATCCACTTGTAGACAACTAGATCCATGTATGTCTTCATTTTCCCAATGTGAGGGGCTGTAAACTAGAGGGACAGTGCGTAAAGAGATAGATCACGGGAAGTAGGGGCAGAGTTTCTCCATCCCAACTGTCCCACCCACAACTCAAGGTGAATTTCTAATGAACTACTGAAGAAACTATGTCCTAGAAAATGACACAGATTTTTTTAAAAATGATTTTGTTTAAAGAAGGTCTAATCATAATTAAAATATCACAGGGAACACATTTACAACAGAACAAATGATGATCGGAATGGGACTTTAAAGGGATGAACCAGTGTAACAGCAGCAGAAAAAATGACCTAAATGAATCTTGCAAAGATGGACATTTGAATCAAACTCCATATGAAAATCAATATATTTATTGGATTTAATGTGATATGTGTCATGTACTGTGTGTATAGGTGCTGAAAGGCCTATTTGTGCTTATGAGCAATTTTATGTCAAGAAAACAGCATCCTCTTTTGTTTTTTTTGTCATTGTCTAATCAGATTATGAATTCTTATGAATTATTATAGATTATTAGGAATTGTTATGGATTGTTATGAATTGTTATGAATTATTATTCATATGTATATGAATATATAAATACATATTTACAATTGTAACACTTCTTTTATATCAGTGCTTTTTCTAAGGAAAAAATAATTATTTAAACTTAGATGCTTAATCTGCATATGCTATGGAGAATTCAGAAATAATTTTATGTTTAGTATCATATTCATTATGTATTTCATCTTGTCATCTGATTTATTGGAGCTAAATACTTCTTAATGACCTGAATCTGTTTTGGTAATGCATAAAGCTCTGATTAGAAGTTATGAACTGCAAACTGATAACATATGTAAAGTAAATGGTTAGGCGAATACGGGGTGGGATTATATAAGCTTCCTTCCACTCCCTTTCAAGTAATCTACAATTATCCAATGTTTTATACGTCTTGTTATGGATTTAATCTTTCGTTGATTGTACTGTTTGTGTACTACTTTTTGCTTTGATTGTTTGAAACAAACAGTTTCAAATCAAAAAATCGAATCACTTCATTCACAAAATGCAGGGCTGCTGTCAGTTCCCAGAATTTCTAAAATCACAAGAGGTAGAGCCTTTAGCCACCAAGCCCCTGCCTTATGAAAGAAGCTCACAGCTCATGTAAGAGAAGACGACACAGTTTCCATGTTCAAAGTTAGGCTTAAAACATTTCTTTGCCAGGTTAGCTAGTAACCAGAGAATATCTAACTTACTGCTCCCCTACTTCAGTTACTGTAATGAAGTTTGGGGGAATAATTGCAATTTTAATCAAATAGACCTAAGCAGAGGGAAGATGAATTGATAAACCAGGTAATGGTGGCCTATTCCCCCGGCTTAGTGGTCTTGCGTGGTCTTAGATTAGATTAATAATATATTATATGTATATTATATTTTTTATATTATATTTATTGTAATACTGACATGCTAAAACTGAAGATTCTTTATTATTGTTAGTATTACTACCGTCTGCTATATGTGCCATATTACATGCAACTTACCATTAACATGTTTGAATTTAATTTCAATACCATTTAGTTGCTAGTAGGGTACGAAAAATTAGAAGCTGGGGAAAGTATGGTGCACTGGGGTTCTGTCCTCTATTACTTCTTCTCTCCTCTTCTCCTCTATTCTTTATTATTTACCCAGTACTATATTTTATTTAGTTCAACATGCCTCTGTTTGGTGTAGTGTGATTCACATGTTGTCCCTTTTTCTCAGTCCCCTCCGCGGGAGCGGGAGAGATTCCTGGTGGATCATCTGTTCTCCTGTCTATCACCGTGGACCTCGCCTCTTGCAGAGACCCCTAGCTGTCCCCCAGTTCCATCTGGATGAAGCTCATCTGCCACACTAATTAAAGATGTAATTGTAGAGTTAGATAGGCCAATTTCTTATTTAACAGTTCTAGCACATCACCTGTCCGTCCTGGGAGAGGATCTCTCTTTCATGTGGTAATCCCTGAGGTTTCTTGTTTTTTCCCAATATCTGATTTTTATTAGTTTTTCCTCACTGAGAAGGAGGGTATAAGGGCAGGAATGCCAATTTAACTAAATCTGTTAGTTAGTTTAGCAACCAGCTATTATTTATAGTTTTATGGCAAATTTTATGTTCTTTGCATAAATACCAATGAGAAGCAAAGTGAGATAACTGTGGTGTGACATTGGACAATCAAAATAAAATTGAATTAAAATTAATTGAAAGTTGGTGTCTTACTCTAATATTTTGTTGGTATCACTCCATTTTTACATTTTTTTTAACACCAAAGCAAAACGTGTATCATGTGTGGATGGATGGATATGAATAACTTTGGCGTGCCTGCATGAGTGCTTTGTTGTTTTAAAAATAGTTTGAACCAATGAGATTCTCATTTTGGGATACTGATTTATTTTTCTTTGCTCTTCAGATGGAGAGGTTTTTCCTTGTCACTTATTTTGATGAGCTGCTATATAACAGCATCTGCCCCGAGGCTGTGTTCCCTCCAAGACAGACATCACAGACAGGCGAGGAGCAGGTGGCAGAAAAATTGATACACTGAATTTTTTTTGCTTTGTCGTAAATTTTGCAAAATATTTGCAATATGATGAGTCTAGTTTTAGGAAAATATGGCATTTTTGATGAAGATGGTGCTAATATATGGATGCTGCATGCATTTAACAAAACAAGCAAATAATAATGAAAGTGTAAAACATCAAAATACCTAATTTCAGGTAGATTTAAAGCTCTTCTGCAAGAAGACTTTCAATGGATTCTTCTAATAAGCAGAAGGAACTGACATTGTGGCAGGATGACACGAAAACTGAAAACTGACAGAAATTTCACGAGAAAAGTCGTGAACGTCCTCAGGGACTGCAGTTCACACACAATGATGAGGACGGTTTTCTGCTGTGGTACCAGCAGAACTGTTGCAGCTCCAGCAGTCAACACAGGTCAATTCTCTTGGTAGACAACATGCATCAAAGCTCACAGCCCACAAGTCAGTTTTCTGTTGAGCGCGGACAATCTTTCACAGCAGCGTATCTGGGATTATGCATTTGTTGTTCCTATGAGAAGAGGCATGCCAATCTCTCCTCTTTTTGCTCTTACAGATTCTATATGCACCTCCTTTCTGCCCATTTAGTCTGAAAGGTAGGCAATAGAAGCACTGCAGGCCAGAATTTATTCCTGCAGCCATGTCTCGGTGAAACACATAATGCTGCATTCCTGATAATACTACTGTGTCCTTGTCAACACTCCAAGGTCTTACACTTTATTTGCCAGTGAACTCACATTTTTTATCATGGTTGAGGGTAGAAACAGTTCTTCCTCCTAGCTTTCAGGTTGTCATTGTTCTTCATCCTCAGTGTTTTCTCTTAAACCTGTTAGGATTTGGGGGTCTTATTTCAGGGATTACTGGGGCTTTGGGAAGGTCAATTAGCCGTCCTTGCATACAAACTACTTACCTGTTGTCATGGTGACACATCACAACAGATGTTAAACTGTGATAGGATTGGCAACACCAATCCATTCAAGCAGCACACCCTCCGAAGGTTAGAAAAATTTGTCAGACAAGAATGTTTTAAAAAACAATAAGCTTAGGAAAGTACAAAAAAAAAAAAAATGAAAAGGAGAAAAGAGAAACAAAGGTTAGGTCAGAGCTTCAATAACAAGGTGCCATTGGAGCAACAGCATTTCAGAATCTCAAAGCTTGACGATCAATAGGAAAGCTGGTGCTGTTAGATCTTTTGGCACGCCAGACAAGTTTATGAGAGGAGGATGCGCTTTTTCACTCATCCTTTCTTTCCTTTTTGTATTTTGTTCTAAATCTGTTTACGCACCAAAAATCAAGGTGCTGTAAAGCCCCAAAATTAAAGTTTCTTATTGTAAAAAACACCAAATTCTACAGTGGATCTAAACCGTTTCCTCTATAAATTTGGATTAGGGTAAGTAAAAATTTAACAACTATGCTTCAAGAGCCGGTGGAAAAAGAAATCTAAATGATTTATTTTTTGTACTTTTCATAATTTGGTTTAAATTTACCAATTCAAAATTAAAGTCACAAGCAATGGACCCAATTTCTCCTCCCCCATTTGGGCGACCGCCACCTGGGCCTCACTCTCCCCTTCTGCCGCTGCCACTCTGGTTTGAGCTTCATGACAAATTCTTTAAAATGACAAAAAAAGCACTTTTTTCAAAATGTCTACTTCCTGTTGGTTTAATCTCCATAGCAATTGTACTTTTTGGTCGCCCAGGGCTGATGAACAGGTCTATGTAACTTTCCTGTAACTTTTTACAGGTCTATGTAAAAATGTCCTTGGCAACTGAGGGCTTGTTAATCAGATTCCTAACATGTTCATATTGTTTTGTTAATATTGTTTCGTTTAGCTTGAACCAACAACTCGTGTTTAATTTTCACAACATTCCAGAAAAGAAATCCGAGCAACAGGGGGAGCGTGTGGAACCTCACCACAAGAACTCCATTCAACATCTATAAACTTTAAAACAAAAAAATGTTTCCCAAGGAGATCCCAATAATGCTTGGGGAGTAAGAAAGAGATATTTTGAAATTCCTTTGAAGAGTTTGTCTTAATGGTGCGTTTTTTGGAGAAAATTCAAGATGGCGGCCTCTTCTCAAAGTTAAAAGTCAATTTGATCTTTTTTTGTTATTATAGACCTAACTTGTCACGTCCTTTACTGGATTGCAGTGGGCCATAATTTTATATTTTAAAATTCATCAACATTGATTTGTTCATCTCAGTAGTGGCTACTTGGGTCACCTTGCTCTGCTGTTTATCAATATCTGTGTTGCAGTGGGGTTGTTTTTTTTTCAAAAGTTGTGAAAAGAAAAGCAGCTTTCAGGGTTTTTTTTTTTTTTTTGGGTGTATTAGGTTTTATGACAGCAGAAAGCTGTTTGTTTGGCTTCCTCTTCATCGTACAGAAATAATATTCATTAAACAAATACAAACTTTTAAGCTAAATACATTATATTGTCTGCTCTCCATGGCTCCAAGGCTTTTAAACGTGTGAACAATATCTTCTAGATTATTTGCTTTGTAATAAATATGAAATGGAATTTAATATGAAAAACATCAGAAACAGCATCGCATTTAGTGTTTTAATGACATTTAGAGAACTGCCGTTGCAGCCTAGAATAGCAACGTTATTGAGAGCTGCAGAAAACTGCAATATTAACATTCATATCCATCACCATTTGGCTTATGATGTTGATGGAGTTTTGCTAAATATGCAGTTTTTGTTGTTTATCTTTTGAGACTGGGAACCTAATAATGCATTAGAAAGATAGAAAAGATACAAGTAGCATGCAGCTACTCTGCAGTCCTATATTCAAAAGACTGCAGTGAGACGATAACGTGCATTCTTCTTGCATTTAAAGAACCATCCCGCCTCCCACTGCTTAAGCATATTTTAGAAGATAATTATTATTCTCTGTACGGTTACTGCTTTGTCTGGATGAACACAAGGGGTCGAATGCCTCTTGCTGATTTACTCCACGTGAGTAAAATGAAGGTGAGATGAGCAGTGTGGCACACTTTGGTGTTCCTGATTGAGTGTCTCAAAGAGAGAAAATCACCCCCCACCTCAGTTCGTCATCTCCTCCACTGTAAATGAGAAGCCACTTTAGAATTTACTTGTGAATTTTGATTGTTTCTGGAGTTGAACTGTCAGTTCTATAATCTGCATTATCTTTCTATAGCTGTAGAGAATGAGTGTTTGGAAAGAGACACCACAGCTAATTGTGCGGTCTCGGCTGTTGGTCTTTTTAATCAACATTTGCACATTTGCATATTTGCTCCTTGAGTTTGCTGCCTTGCACAACTTGAAAATGTAAATTTCTGCTGTGATAAGTCTGAAACTTAACTTTGCTCAAATGCCCAGGTGTTTTTAACACTTTAGCGCCAGAGCTTTAGTTCCAGTGTTGACATTCTTTGAACTACAGCAACTCTTTAACTGTTTACGAAACCAATGAAATAATCAAATAAAACTGTGGAGAAAAGCAGCTTTGTTTTGACATGCAACACTTTATCTAAAATCAAATCAAACTTTATTCTTAAAAAGCACTTCACATACATCGAGCAGTTTGAAGAAGAAGAACAGACAGAAATTCAAATTAAAATCCAGCCCCCCCTCCCACCACTAACCCAGTGACCCCACACACAATGAATATGTTCAAAAGTAACTTCTAAAATTACATTAAGGCTTTGCTCTGCTGCGAGGATACGGTGTATTGAGACAGCCTTTTATCATCTCAAAAAGATTTCCAGAGTCCGCCCATTCCTCTCTCTTGCCAGCACAGAGGTGCTGATGCATGGTTTTTATTTTCAGTAGATGAGTTTGTTGTAATGCCCGGCTGTCTGGATTTCCCAAAAAGTGTCTTAAACTTACAATTATAACAGAACTCAGTGAGTTCTGTTAGAACTTACGAGTTCTGACAAGTGAGTTCAAGGGGGCGGGAAAACATAACACTCATTTTAAAATTTCTGCATTGGCTCATCTGTTTCAAGATTGATTTTAAGATTATTTTAATGGTTTATAAACCCTTTAATGGTCTTGGGCCTTCCTAATGAAGTGATTTGCTTTTAAAGTATGAGCCTTCATAGGCCCAAAGGTCCTTCAAGACTGGCCTTTTAGTTGTTTCGAGGGTGAGGACCAAAACTTTTGGTGAAGCTTCGTTCTGCCATTATGGTCCTCGCCTGTGAAACAGCATGCTGGAGACTGTAGAGGCTTTAAAAAAAGTCTCAAGACTTACCTCTTTAATATTGCTTTTGGATAATTGTACCTATTTATTTATTTTAATAGTTTTATACATACAGTATATAAATAAATAAACAAATATATATACATTTATAATTCAATTGTATTTTATGCACTTAACCTTCTTCCAATGTTATGTCTTTACATACATCTTAGAGATTTCATTTGAACATCTTACTATGATCTATATTTTTAGCTCCTGTGTTTTCTGCGGGGATCTTTTGTACCAGGGTTTGCCAATTTGGTCGCTGGTTGTTGCTGCAGTTGTTGCCATTGCTGGGGTGGCTGGAGTTCAACATTGCAGCCTCACAGCTGTGAAGTGGACCTCATTCCTGATCTGTGTAAGCACTGTGACAATGTTCCTGTGACTGAGCTAGCTCCTGGCATGAATAGATTCACAGTACTCTGTTTCCTCACAGCAGAGCCAAGCCTTAAGTTTCTTTTAGAAATTACTTTGATAAATGTAAAACGCTTTAAACTGTGCAATGCTCGAGAAGCGCTTTTTATAATTAAAGTTTGATTTGATTGGCTTCTACATTCGATGACATCATTGTAGTAAACGTACTCCCATCTGAACACTCACAGCTTGTATGCCTGGTGTGTGAAATATCAATAACAAAAATTCTTGTGTGTTGTTGTGTGTGCATTGTTCATACAGCTCATGTAAAATATGTTGTGTGGATGTGTGAGTGCACGTGTGTCCGGATTATGGTTGTATGTAGGCTTACTTGCTTTTGTGCAGATGTACAAGTGCGTTGACGTGTGTTTCTGTGCACAAACATCCAATCCGTCTGAAAATATTTACATTTCTTACTGATAATGTTAAGCTTTGTACAACACTTTTCCGTTGTCCTCCTTTTTTTCTCCCCACACTTTTGTTAATCTCCATAATCCCTCTGTCCTCACCACACCTCTGTTTTTATTTTCTTTCATTTGTACATGTTTACTCAACCTTAACATTGTCTTTTTTTTGGAACAATAAAGTCTGTCCAGCATAAGATAAGCGTAAAATAAAAAAAAAAAAACAAATTCTTACATAATTGTAAAGAAAGTACTAGATCAACATGCAGTAATTTGGATGCAAAAAGTGGAGAAAATAGGTAAAATGCATGTTCACCTGCCGTGTGCGTACCTGCTTTATTTATGAAGGCCCCACCATGCAGGATGGGGACAAATTACCTTTTAACAATGCGAAATAGAATTTTGTTTACAAGGCTGCACTTCTCCTTGCTTTTTTCCAATGAGCTTTTTCACAGCCTCCTCATTTGCATCTCACAGCATTATCGTCTCAATCTCTCAAAACAAATCAGTCTCCAGAAAATAGTAGAAAAGAGCGAGGGAAGGCTGTTGTTCATAAAGCAAGCTATTAGGTATTTTTATAAATGCACAGGAGTCTCTGAAGCCACCCTTCTTTGTTGTCCAACAAGTCAACTCTCAGTGAAGTCACTTTAGAGACTTCACTGAGTATGTAATATATATATATATATATATATATATATATATATATATATATATATATATATTTGTATTTGAAGCCCAAAACAGTCAGAAGGCTGGTAGTGTGTAGAATGCACCTTTTTTAAAGGTTGTATAATGAGATATTGGGATCATGTCTAAATGCAAAGTTAAGCTCTTAAGATAATAGAAACTTTTAGCATTTAATTTGCAAAACTCAACTGGTGTTTGCAAAATCCTTACTCTTTTAAGACCATATTGTGTTTATGTTTTTTATAGACAGTTTCCACACCATAAGGCACACTTAAAGATCCTAATAAAAAAAAACAGTGCGTTGTTTTATAATCTGGAGCGTCTTATATATGGATTCATTCTCGTTGTGCTTACTGATGTTGAAGGAGTTTTGAGAGGTAACGGTGCTCTTTCAAAATATTTGGTTGGGCGTTATTGGGAGTACGCTCATGCGGTTAACATGTAGTGATGTCGGACTGTGCTTTTTTTTTTTTTTTTTATTATAAGTGTTGCAAACAAGTTTGGGAGCTACCCAGATATACACTGGTCTGTTTGTGGTGTATTGATGCGTTGACGGACTGGAAATAGAAATCCTGCATAAAGCTTGTGTTGTGGAGTGAAAGACTTAACGTAGACCCTCAAACTGATTAATGAACGTTTTATTTTTTGGGTGTCATTGCAACACAATGGAGACACACAGCAGTGACCAGTGCAATCCAGCCTTTACAGGTATTGTGAATTTGCTACCGTGGATAACCTGTAAGTGTGTTACAAACCACTTCTAGAGTTACTATGAACTCAGTCTGTCAATCTTACTGACCATCTTATATCTGACTTTTTCATCTCGCTTAATGCGCTTTTATAATTTGGTGCACTTTAAATGTGACAAAAGTTCACAATATTCAACCAAAATATCAACTTATAAATAAAACTGACAGACATTTTCACAGAGCGCTGTGTACCTCTCAAAATCCTATCGACATTAATAAGCACAACCAGAATGAATCCATATTTATGGCGCTATGATAAGTGGTACTGTGGTTTTTTGAGTGCAGAAAGTACAGTAAACCAGGACCAAAAGCAAGGCCAGGAGGTGTCTCCTGTCCAGCCAACTCTCTAATCAGAACAATTCACTTTATTAAACGTGCTATGAATTTTCCTGTTACCTGGGTCTCATAATAGCTGCTCAGTCAAACTCTATTGTCACTCTATTGTTTTATTTTGCCTTTTCTTCATGATCAACATAGTGTTAATGAGGAGCAGTGTCTCCACACACAAACAGGCTTCTTTGACAGACATGTGATTTGTGAAAAAAATGAATGACATGACACATTTGCATGTCAACAGTGGTGCCAGTGCTAAAACCCCTGTTAGAGTTGCACAGAAACACTATTTGAGTGTGGAAATGCTTTGAAATGGAAGGGTCATGCAAATACTCATTGTTCTTGTAGCGTTGGTGCAGAGATTGTTCTGTTTATAAGTTTGTGGAACAAAGTAAATAGAGATTTCGTCCTCGTCAGGGCTGATTAGGGGCTTCAATAAAACAACGCAATGAGGCGTCATTTTCTCATCATGGATCTCGTCACAGAGCTATGTCATTGAGGACCTGAAGAAGGCAGCAAAAGTACATATTGAAAAATGAACAAAACGGTTAATCAAAATTAAAAAAAAAATTAAAAAAACACATTAAGGATGCCATATATAATTTATCACACCTGTTCAACCACATCTAAAATGTATTACAGTTTGGTGCATGAGGGTAAATCAGAATTATTATTAGTTTTTGTTCCATTTTTTTTTCAAATGTTATAAATTATCATTGATATTCTTTCCCTGTCCAATGCGTTTACCATTTGCAGAATTGTGTTTTACAGAAAAAAAGCATAATTACTTTCTGTTTGTTAGTTAGACTGATCAGGGTCAAACTGAGTAAACCGAGGGGATTTAATAACATGAAATTCTTTAAAACTGAATTTCTTTTAATGTTTTTTTTAGGTATTCTACTCCAGTTCTTGATAGAAACAGTCCTTTAAAGCGAAAGCTGAGCAGAGGTCAGTGTCAAAGTGTAAAGTGCAACTAAAATTGAACCAATCTGCTTCTAAGTCCCAAATTTGATAATGGACTGCTGGATTTAGAGACACAGCACCTATGCACTTAAACAGCTTTAATGAAGGCTGAAGAGGCTCTCCCTTAATTGATGATGGGACGCAGATGTGCTGCTGCCAGGTGGCGACAATCAGGTCCTAAACACTCGCTCAAGCTGCAACAATCCCACTAATTACCAGGCCATTGACGGCAGTCACACAGGGCAGCGCATTGCCAGTTCAGGGTTTCCAGCTCTTACTTGCTGAATTCAGGCGCAGCTTGTTTGCAGAAGACCCCGAGAAGCTCCGTCAGACTTCAAAAATAAATAAAGCTGGAATTACCACTGCACCAGGTAGAAGGATCTCTCCTATTTACATGCTAATTAATGCTTTTGTTCCCCCTTTTTTGTTGCTTGTTTTCTTTTCTTGCTCTTTTCTTAACGTTTTATGAAAATACAAATTAAATGCTTGTTCATATGATTAAAAAAAATAAAAATACGGAAGGTTTTATTGACAAACTGCTTTAGAGCTAATTGGACTTCAAATAGACTTCAAGAAGGTCCTGTTTTGTCTGCCTCTACTTTGTCAGTGTATGAACGTGTAGCATTTGAACAGTTCTTATTGCTTTTGCATTTTACATTGAATTGCCAGATATATGTGCATTTAAAATTATTAAAATTTATATTATTTAATTTAATTACAAGATGCATTTTTTACTCTGATACTTGTGATTCAAAGAATGTTGTAACTATATTTTACATTTCTCTTAATTTAAACAAAGAATCCTTTCAACTTTATTTTTTTTTCTCATTCCTGAATTATTGTCATTTTAAAGGCAACTGTGCTGTTAAATGCTGAGATCTTGCAGAATCTAAGAATTTGTATCCTATGGATGAATGTCCAGCAAAAGTGAAACATGTATTCAACAACCTGCTATGTGTTACAGCAAAACAAGGCAAGATTTTGGTGATAACATGTTTCGTTTTTTCTTCTCCCACCACACTAATGCACCCACTATAGTTCTGCCAAACCAGCTGTGCTGGACAGAACATCAAGATGGAAGAGGTAGCCTGAAACAAGGCTCCCCTCCCACCATCCCTCAGTGAGGCAGTAGAATAGTGCTGATGGGCGAAATAAAAACCTGAAAGCGCGGCTCTCATTTTCCTTTGTTTGAGTCAGCAGGGACTAGAGGTGACTGAGTTAAATTGAGGTCGTCAAAAAAAAAAAAAAAAAAAAAAAAAAAGTGGACAAAATAGCACTTTGCTGTGATACCTAAGTAACCATCAGTGAGAGATTGACATTTTGTCAACCAGATGCTGAGATAACTGTTAAAATCCCTTCGGTTATACACCACCCCAACCATCATATTAGCAACGATGCCAAATCTTGAGACAGTAACTTGATAATGAATGTCTGGGCAGTAGGCAGTCATTTTCGCTCAGCAGAACTGCAGGAGAAGGCGCTGTACCTTTTCACCTATTAACACTCATTTACAGACCCTGGGCTGTCAAATAGGTCCTGTAATTGACATCTATTCACAGATGACAAGGAAAAAAAAAAATTGCGGGTCATTCATACAGTCTGTCTTTGAGCTCCTAGCTCACCACACAGGGATGATGAGAGACTTAGCTCTTCCTAAAATGAGGTATCTACTCATGGAGTTAAAATTCCTGGTTTTGCTTTTTACAGTGGGGCAAAAAAGTATTTAGTCTTCCACCAATTGTACAAATTATCCTGCTTAAAAAGACGTGAGGCCTTTAAATTTTCATCATAGGTATTCCTCAACTACAGTATGAAAGCCAAATGAGAAATCTAGAAAATCACATTACTAGCTCAAAGGAATTCAGTGTCCAGGGACAATAAGTTTTTGTGTGTTAAAACATCTTTTTTGGAGGTTTAGTCAAGTAAATCTTTCAGCTTAGATCTCCAGAGTATTGTGCAAAAAAGAAATGCTTGATTAAAACATTATAAGGTCTTGAAGAAAGTGTAGTTTCACAGTTTTTTTTAAATTTGTCTTTCTCTAGTACCTGCATAAATACACATCTGAGTTGTACATAGGGAAAGTGAATCCTGAACTAAAAAAACTAATTTTGTATGGGAAGTAAGACTTCTGGCAGATGGAATTTGTCCTTTTCATGATCCCCTCACACAAGAAGAGGAGAAGAAGGGGGATCAAAATGAAGCCATGCTGCATGTTTGCTGCATTCCTATTAGTAAATGTTTTCTCTCTTGATTGCAGAGGCACGTCTCATGATGGCAATGCCACGATTCATTGGGATGACACTTTGAAACTGGGGTACAAAGAACATCTCTGAGAAAAGCTTAGTAGCACTTAGTGTGACTTAGTGTAGATTAATGAGAATTTCTTTTTTTTTTTTTTTTTTGAAAGACCTTTGCTTATTATATCACTCAAGTCATTTAATCATTTTTTTGTCACTATTGTCAGATCACTGGATAAACTTCTGTTGGTTCCCTTTATTTCCCGTCTGATGGGCATCCTCTTTATGGAATTTCTTTTTCAGCATGCCTTCTCTGCGTTTGTTTGCTCCAACAAGTTATTGAATTATTTTCATTTATTATATTAAAGTCTCCTCTTTTGATCTATTTTCAAAGCATTTCCAGTGGAATTGAATTATGATTATGCAGTTTTTAGCCAAAATCAAAACATGTACATGGATCTAGTCATCTGCAGATGGATGCACCGGAATGAAGCGGAGCAGAAAGCTTGTGACCCACCCAGCTTGTTTGTTTTTTTTTGTTTTTTTAGACTTTCCAATAAATGCAATAATTTTCTAACTGCATTTTTTTTCACCCTCCCTGATTCACAACGATTTGAATAAAGAAATACTTTTAATACAATTATACACTTAATTTTCTTTATATGCTCTCAATCACCAGAAGAGTACCACAAAAACTTTTTCAACACTAAAAACATGATTTTCATCCACCTGAAAAATCCTAAATTCTTTAAAACATTTTTCTATCTAGATCATGAGAAAAGGAAATGTACACATGGGCTTGCTCTAGATTGGAATTTTAATTAACCCGTCAAAGCTTTTTATACTTTAGTGTTTTTAAATCTTTTTCAGTTTTGAGTCCATGAAACTCAGAGTTTCAAGTAGACTTCAAAGACTGGCATCATTTAAGTCAGGAGTAATGATGTCACAGGAGAGGCTGCAGATCAATGGAAAGGTTTTTGATTTTAATCTTGCTGTCTCCTCTCCTTCTTACCAGACAAAGAAAAGAATGATCACATTGCTACAACGCAGAGTTGGGTAAGAAAAAGACATCTTGTTGTTTGCTTCATGAGACGCTATCTCGGACTGATGGATGGCACAACGTTCTGTGGTCGCCTGTCTTTCCCGATTTCTCGAAGATATCTTCCCTAAAATTCAATTTACTAAAGACTAAAGTTGCAAAACAAGATAAAAAAATAAGAGACTTGCATACTAATAGTAACACACACAAACTCAATGAAAAAATATAGGAAAAACCTATCCTAAGACTATTCTGATTTTTTTTTTTTTTTTTTTTTTTTGCAAGTCAAACTCGTTTGAGTTATCAGAGGTCACCTAATCTGGTAAAAGAAGCCACAATGTATTAATAAAACATTTGAAATGTTTTTAAATGAGTCTATTAACTATTTGCATTTTGAATGTTAAATAAATAGGAAAAATATAAGCATAGCCTTCAAAGTCCCTCAAAATGAAGCACAGAGATATATAGAAGCTGTGAGAAGTGCTGTCTGTGATGCACTAATAAGTAATACATATTAACTCTTCACTTATTTTTAATCTGATTTAATTTACAGACATTTCAAGAGTTTAATTTGTAATAAACATAATTGGGAAAACTATTTTCTGATCTATTGAACAAAAGCAATAAGCAGGCGGTCCGGCACAGAGAAGAGGTTTGTGGAGAAATCTTTCCTTCACACATCCATTTTCTAAACCCACTTCATTCTGTTCAGCATCAGTGGGCTCTGTTGAACCTGATCCTTGCCATCAGGCAAGCAGCAGGACCCCTTTGCAAAAAGTCATTTGCCCATCTTACAATTTAAGTCGGTTTGGGATAATTATCTTATTTTAATTATATTATCTTAAAAAAAGGACAGGTTCCCTAAGGTTTTGTCAATGAAATATTTATTATGTTGGATTAAACAGCAATAAAAATGTTTTGGGGTTGAGCAAGTCATTTTTGTTTATTTTCCTTTCCTTTTTTTTTGGAAAGCATCACATTTTTCAGCCTCTTTATTTTTTAGTCAAATACTTGTCATAGATATATGTTATCTGTGTTTTTCTTCCTGGCTTGTGTGGGAAATTCAAATTTCAAAATGACCTTTTCATCTGCAGCACTTAAGGATCCTCTATGCTTCTTTTACAGTTTCTTTGTACTAACTAAAATAAACATCCTTATTTAAACATATAATCAAGTTTTATTGAAACTGCACATTTCATGCTGGATAAGGTTGGATCTTTACATCTTGTTTGACGCCTGAATTTATTTCCAGCTTTGAAGAAAAAAATAATCACTGATATTTTTGGTCTTTAGTAGATCCCATATTAAAATAATATTGAAGCAGAAGTGGTTTGATGTGAATTTGCATCAATGGGCCACAAAGGGTTGAAATGTAAAAACATTCTCACAAAAACATACTGCCGGTAATAAACAAAATGATCAACAAAAGTCAGCCGTTAAAAACTGGTCTGATTTACTGTTATTCACTTTTTTCCTTGAAAACAGGATATTTTTTGATTAAAGTCATTTGGGTACAAACAACACCTTTATGGCAAAACTCTAGCTTTCACATGAATAAATATAGCCAGTTGATAAGCCAAAGTGCTTTCACTACATGCAAAGTGCAGTTCTCCATTAGGTTGAATTAACAGCACAAGCTATTAAAATCTTAAACATTTTTTGTAGCCATCACACATCTGTAGTTGACTCTCACATTCTGAGCTCCTTTAGCAGTTTTGTTTATACTCTGAAGAAAAGCTAAGCTTTCCTTGTTGCTAAGCAACAGAGAAAAGTCATCTGCAATGTTAAGGTAGTTAAAAGATTACTAAAAACAGTAAACACTTACCTTTTGACGGCTAAAGCACAGATCAAAAGGTTGAGCATGTATGAAAGAACTGGATGTAAATGTTCATCTGCTATATTGCTGTGGATTTTATATTCCTTTAGAAATACTTCTGCCATCATTAAATCAGATAAGTATTTACATAACCCTGAGATGCTCACAACGTTTGTTCTTTTTGAAAGTCCAAGTCAAGTCTGAAGTCTTTCCATGTAATTTCTGAGTCGTATATAAAGAAAATTGAGCTTTTTCTTTATTCAAACTGCTGTGAATCAATAGCAGACGAAAAAATGCTGTTTGAAAAGATTGTATTTGTGACGAAGAAAACTTAGTGGGTGGGCCACAAGCTCCTGCGCTCTTAGTAGAAACCAGATCCATATACGTCTATGTTTTCCTCGTCCAAGCTGGTATCTGGCTCCATTGGGCTGATAGCTCCCATACTGCCCGCCATTTTTGTTGCACCGGTAATGTTAGGTTAGCGCTGTCAGGGGCTGTAAGCTAGCGGGAGAGTGAGTAAACAGAGAGCTTTAAGCAACAGGGAAGGGAAGAGGGAATGGGGTTTTTCCACATCAATAGTCCCACTCACAACTGAGAAGAGTACCTAGCTGCAGGTAATATCACAGATGTAATGGTGGATAAATCAGAGCCAATGGATGTCCAGCAGAAGTTGTATTTTGTCTAAAGGGCGGGAGAATTTGTACTTTGATTATAACATTTTTTGTTATTTGTTATTATTCTTATAATTCTATTGTATTATTAAAAAATATATATATATGTGTGTATATATGTATATAACATGCAAACTCCACACATTAAGGTCCCCCATCAGTGACACTGTTTCAAGTCCCCCACCAGGACTTGAACCAGGAACCTTCTTGCTGTGAGGCAAGAGCGCTAACCACTGCACCAACATGCAACCCAACATGAAACTGAAAGTAGTTTATCCTCACAAAACAGGAGAAGGCTGTAAGAAGATAGCAAAGCGTTTTCAGATGCCAATATCCTCTGTTCAGAATGTCATTAAGAAATGGTAGTCAACAGGAACAGTGGAAGTTAAAGCAAGATCTGGAAGACCAAGAAAAATCTCAGACAGAGCAGTTGCAGGATTGTGAGAAAAACAAGTCAAAACCCACGTTTGACTGCACCATCCCTCCAGAAAGACCTGCAGACTCTGGAGTTGTGCTATACTGTTCTACTGTCAAGAGATACTTGTACAAATATGGTCTTCATGGAAGAGTCATCAGAAAAAAACCTCTTCTACACTCACTACAAAATTCAATGTTTGAAGTTCATAAACAAACATATAGACTGATTCATTTTGGAAACAAGTTCTGTGGACAGACGAGGTTAAAATGGAACTTTTTCGCTGCATTGAGCAAAGATACGTTTGGAGAAGAGAGTACAGAGTTTAATGAAAAGGACCTCTGTCCAACTGTTAAGCATGGGGGTGGATCAATCATGTTTTGGGTTTGTATTTTTTGACATATTAAAAGTATGTCTCATCTGTAAACAGATGCCTAAAGAAGGTTTTTAAGTCTTTCCTTTGGTTCTTTATCCACACAAATATAACGATTCACCTGGGGTGCCTAAAGTTTTGATCTCCATTGTATGTGTGTGAAATATGTTCTCCACAATTGATCCATCCCTCGGAAGCGAGGTGAGCAGCAAAACGGTCAGAAAACACTCAGGAAGCATTTGGTGGTTTAACCCTGACCGTAACGCTAACCTTAACAAAAAGTTCAGCTTTGGCTGCACATATTTAGAAAATTACTTGCAAATAGACACTTTCCTTTTTTTTTTTTCTTTCTAAGGTAGCGCCGGATGAGCGAAGAGTTACAGATGAGCAATATAATGTTACAGTTATTGAGACAATGCAATCAAGAACCCTGACAAACCTCAAAAGAGAACAAGGGGAAAAAATGTTCAGCTCAAGACAAGTTCATGGTTGCTGCGTTTAAACTGAATCAAATGTGTATAAGGTTTTTGTTGTTTGCTGCACACTCTTAATATTTGTTTTCATGAAAGCCAAAACTTTTAAGCTGGCACAGTGGATTTATCTCAATATTAATTAAATTCTGAATAAAAAGCGGTCGACTGTTATTACTTTTATTGCAATGAAAGAGTAAAAAGCAAGAGGCATGCAGCTGCAGATGAAACTAACGTGTAAATCTTTGTTCGTTTCTGAAAAATGCTGCACTTGAAGATAAGCGGACGGTTCTTCACATCCTGGACAGAACTCAGTAAGACTCAATCATGGTCGTCTTTGGATTTGCTGGAAAACAACGTTTCAGGAGGTCTTTCCAGCCGTTTATCTCTCTCTAGAACATCTCGTTAAGTGCTCATAAATATGAAATGAATCTAGTGAAACTCAAGAACCATCGTGCTACAACATTGATATTAACCTTTTGATACACACCTTTTGAAAATGATACTCCTAGCCAGGAGAATCTCCACCTGCAGTCTTGTCTTTCCCTTTGTTTGAAGGATGTTTATTAGGATCGGAAAAACTAAGAAATGGTTCAATCATACCTGATGACACTCCAAAAAACACACTGCTTTGGTTTTTACATTCTAAGTGAAAAGTTGACCAAAATCACCACATAACAGATTCAAATTTTACAAACCACAAAGATCCACCATCTTACCTCTGGAAGCATAACATCATAAAATTTCCTTATCAAGGCCCCGACTCCTGTGGCTTCCTCAATGGCCCCCAGTAGCTGAAAAATCGGACAAAATTGGCAAACATCGGAACAAATGATGTAAAAATACATACACACACGCTGATGATATTTTAATATACCTGCTAGTCACTTAAATTTAGGGTAAATTTTTTTTAAGTTTTAACATAATACACGCTTGATTAAAAACAACAGGAAAATTAAGTTTAAAAAATGCTTTTACCTTGAAAATTGGTGTAGTAGTATCAACATCAGTCAGTTCATTAAATATGATAGAAAATGTGGGGATATTCATTAAATAGCCATGAAGATCTTAAAATGTTTCTAAAAATATGATGTAAATTACATCATAATGACAGTTGTTATACAGTAGGGCTGTCAACGTTAACACATTAACGCTCATGATTAATTAAAAAAATGAACATGTTAAAATGTATTAACACAGATTAATTACAAGTCAGAAGAGATCGCCTTCTGCTTTGCGTTAGACACTTCGGGTGTTCACTGCATGTGTTAATTTCCAAAAAATGCAAACTTCGTTGGACATTATCCCACTTATACCATGGCCACTTATGTCAATTACTAACACATTCCTGTTATTTTTTCGGTTTAGATCGTTTCTCATAAAAAGCGAACTGCTTCTCCGCAGAAACTGTGCAATGTGCGACAAACACGGTTTTTGATTTTGGTCTAAAAATTGCATAATCATAGCTGAGAGACCATTGGGAATGATTTAAAGATAGATCAAAAGATAATCGGAGTGGCTCTTTAAAGTATGGAACAAAGAAACGGACAACAAAATAAAAAGACGAGTTTTAAAACAACGTCATCAGCAAGAAAATAGAAGCAGCAAAACAGTGTTGTATTTTCTTGATTTTGTGACTGCAGTCCCTGAACACTCACTCCCTGTCTCTGAGTATACACTTCTGTCTCCCTCTTAGTCAAATCTGACACCTGCTGGCTGAGTACCCGTGATACTGACTAGTAAATCCTGACTGCTTCTTACCAGAGCCAATATTAATGCCCTACTACCTGGCAGGCCAGCCCAGGAGAGTGCTTCAAAAGAGCAGTTTATTTAGAGCCTATTATTTACTGACCACAGACAAGCAGATTAAAGGCTGGCAGGCTTCTTGTCCTCTTTTAAGATCAGCATTGGTGTTGGTGACCAGTCCAAAGCTCGAGCAATGCAGGTTTCAAAGCGGCTGCAGACTGTGGTTCCTAATTGCTTGCATTTTGACTTTAATCTGATAATCTAGCTTTGTCTTGAATGGTGTGTATGTTTGTCAGCAGAGGCACTCGCCTTGATGAAACATGTAAGTCCTTTTGCGCCTCAAAAGCCAATATTTGCTCTCTGACTTGGCTTTCATCTCATTTTGCATTCCCATCACTGTGTGTCTGTTGAAGGCCTCCAAGATTTGCTGCTCCTTTGAATAACAGCCACCGCAGGCGGCTGTGAAGTTGCAGCAAAAGCTGGGCGGCCATCGTCCTCACCTTCTGAGATTAAGATCTGAATGTGATACTTTCATCTGGTTTACAAAAAAGTCTATACTTAAAAAGGCAATACCTAACATTAAAAATGTCTGCCGTTTTTTGCGTGTGCAGAATTATCTTAATTTAATAGCAACCCAAGCAATTATTATAGGTTAAACTGCAAAAGAGAAATGCAAAATAACTTATGGATGCAACATTAAATAATCCTATTTTGAAATCTGTTTGAAAATGTTTTTTAAATGAGCAATTAGACAGCTTGTTTATGAATAAATATTTAATTAGACAATTTAAATGGGCTGGATTTATCCTTTCCTTTGCTGAGCTGCATTTTTACAGTCAGTTTTGATATTGGATTTGCTTAATAGTCTACTCTCCTTTTTTTTGAAACAGTAAAGTTAAAGGTTAAAGTGCCACAAGTTGTCACACACCTGTGTGTGGAAAAAAAAAATAATAAAAAATAAAAAACTCCAGAGAAGCTACAACCACACTCACATTCAGAAAGTTTTACTTTTACTTTCAACTTTATTCTGAATGTCAAACAGGACTATTTTTTATATGTTTAAATGCAAAGACAAAAGGAAATAAAAGCCATAATGTGTCTTATCCTACCCCTTCACCTCTTCCACCTTGGATGGAGCTGCAGGTGACAAATTTATAAAAAAAAAAAAAAAAAAACATTTTATTTTGAAATATCAGCTTTTCTGTTGATTTCTTCTCCATGGCAACCTTTTAATTTTTTTGTCTCCTGGGGGTGACGAACAGATCTGTCATTTTTTAGAAGAATCAGGAAAAGTACATTTTCCGATTTCCTTGACAGCTGAGAGAACCACACCCACATTCCTAATATATTCATATCATATGTCATATCATTTTGTTTACCTTGAGCTGATGACTCATGTATCACACTGTCGCAATATTGCGATATAAGAATATTCAAGCTGCAGGGAAACACCATCTCGACTCAACTTCTATGACCACTTTTAACATCCAAAGGGATTTTAGATATACTGAGATGACTGTCTAAGACAGACTGTGTGTTATTACAAGACTTGTCTTCTGAGGTTATTTTAAAAAACAGCAAAAAACTTAAAAAAAAAAAAAAAAATGTTATTTCTAGTGTAAGTCTGTTCCAAACGTTGGAAAAAAAAAAAAGACAGAAAAGTCAGAGAAACAAACTCAACACTAACATTTTCTGCAGTATTGGAAAGGGCCCCCTGCATATGTTCCTTCCCCCCTCCCTCCTAGTTTTGGACATCCACTTCAAACCACCACACCACACTCGAGCCTTGCTTGTTTCCCCTCTAGCTGCTTAGAAATTTACCGGCGCTGTCAATAACGTGGCTCCCTCAGAAGTGCCCGGTGTAAAACTGCATACTGAACGTGCGGCTCCTGAGTGGGAGAGCAAATGTGCAACAGCAGAGAGCTTCTGAATCACTTTATCTGCTCTAGTTGGCATTTAAAAAAAGATGTTTAATTTACATTTGATAATATCTCCGCAGCCACGTTCCACACGAACGGACCAAAAATGAATATGAATTTTCCTTAAGAGTGCTTCATAATTTTTGTGCTGAATGAAAGCCAAACAGGGGAGATTTTTGCTTTTTTTTTTCTTTGAGAAGGTCAAAAGGTTATTTCATTTGTTGTTTTGCGACCTGGAGAAGATGTTTTTTTTTTTTTTTTTTTGGTTAAAGGAATTTAGGATAAAGTGGGTTAAATGAATTTGACAAGTGAAAGATGTTTGTGTTAACAAACCCTGACTGTACTAATCTAGTTTCCCCGTTTTTTTGCTCTCTTTTAGGAAAAGTATTCTAATCTTATAAAGAAATTCACTATAAAGTAGTAAAACTATCCGTCTATGAAGCAAGTCGTTTTTACTTACCAAGAAAAATCGTATGAAGTTAGAAACAAGGAGTTCCACACGAGCAAAAATGAAAAACAAGCAAAAAAAACGAACATAACACGACGTTACATAGAATTACTTCAAACAGAATGTTCTACAGCCCAATAAAAATATGTTTACTTAAAACCTGGTCAAATATCTTGAATGTCTAAAAGCAAGGTTTTAACTCTTTCCAAGTATCAAACAGTTTGCTGTGAACCTCCTTAAGACATTTATTTTTCCTTTAGATATTTTGAACACTCCAGGGTTGAACAATCAGCCTGTTGATGTGCTTCCTATGTGAATGTTCTTTTAATGTTTACAGTGTGTCTTTGATCTGCACGAGTGTTAAAATCTGCTCCAAGTGCAGACCAAAAAGCATGTCTTATGCTTCTACTAGGGGCTTGTAGACATGGAGATTAGCCAGGCTACCATCAGTCAGGGTTGTATAAATTTCTACACACAGACCGCGAGCCTTTGCTGAGTTTGCCACAGCAATTATAACAGAGGGGAGGGCCCCCCTGTTTCATTTTATGTTGCTGCAGCAAAGGCTTGGAGAGCGCCCACTGTCTCCTGGCATGCCGCTCCTCATCAGCGCTGTAATAAATCAATTTTCATCCTCACACCAGCCCCCTCCCCACCTCCTGCTGCCGTTTCTCTCCACTCCTTTACTCCCCGTTGGCTCCTTTTCCCAAGCCCACTTCTGTTTACCATTGCAGAGCTGAGATGGATTTCACTTCTGGATGAGGACAGGAGGGGGATGTTGAAGTCAGCTCAAAATTCCCACTCCTTTTCCATTCCTCTTCAGCTCAGATGAAGCTGGAGGGTGTTTTCAAGAAACTCTAAAATGTTATTCAGCTTTGACCTTAAAGCCAAGAAGTACACTGTTTTATACAGACTGACAGACAGGCTGTCATGCTAAAACCTAATGGATTTAGTCGCCTCACACACAGAGAGTACAGTGATGAAAGCTGAGTACACAATACCCTGTGAACAACAGAAGAAAGAATGTTAAGTGCTCTGACATAAAATCAAGTGGGGGCTATTTTAAGACGTGTCTGTCAAGTTAAGCTCCTGCACAGAGCTGAGAAAAAAAAAAAAAAAAAAAACAGTCCAGATCTTGCTTTTTTAAATGTCATCAAGCTCCAGCCTCTGGACAGGCGCTGAAGGACAGCCATTGTCGCTGGCCTCTGTGGAAATTGCTCTCGGTCTGCTTTGATCTCATCTCCACATTAACCTCAGGGGCGGTTCTTGATATTTGAAACAGGAAAACAATTAATGTTGTGTGCATTCCTCTAAACACTGGCCTCCAAAAACAACAAAAAAATGGGTTTCTGTTTCCATCAATTTGAAGCAGACAGATATTCAGATTACTGAATCAAAAACTAAAGGCTACTTTATTATTACTTGCATAAAAAGAGGATATTTTAGCTCTCCTTTTGAAAAAAAAACACACTGTTAACTAGCTATGACCTGATCCAACCAAATATTTTGTCTAATTATTTTAATTAGGCAAAAAAGTCTCAAATGCACAATGAAACCATTAAGAAGAAACTGTTTTCAGAGACAATATTACTTTTTTTTTGCTAACTAGAAAAGGCCCATTATTGTTTTATCCTTTTTTTTTCTAAGGACCATCATCCGGTGGGTCCAGGTCAGCACCCAAACACCAGACCCAATCCCTGCAGAAGTTTACTCAAAGTCTTTCCTTTTCGTTTCTCTTTTCTATCATTTAGTCAAACTGCAGCATTCACCATATGTGAAACCTGAAAAAACCAAGCATTGTTTTTTTTTTTTTTTTTTTGTTTTTTTTTTAAGCTTGACTTCAGAGCAGCATCAGGACCCTGAAAGCTACAAACACGTCTTCAGTCAGGAGTGCCTTCAGTCTTCAGCCTCCGTCCAGCTGGATATAGAAAATATTTGCTAAACTTGAGGTAAAAACTGAGCTTGTATTTTGCATTTGAACATTTTTCTCCGAAAAATGTTTTTCAGGTCATAAGAAATGCAATTTCGTAGTAATAGTTTTAGCACAATAAGCCATGGCTTCAGCATACACATTATTTATTTATTTGTGTGTGTGTGACATATCTCCTTGATGGCAGTGAACGTACCATAAAATACATGTGCTTTGAGATGTCTGAGATTATGTGGTTTATGCAGTTTGTTTTACCAAAATAAATGGATGTCTAAAAATAAGGCTATGGAGTTTGCTCTTCCTCTTCTACCCAAAACATCACTTCCTGCTTCGACCATGTTTGTATTTCCTAGCCTTTGGACCTTTCGACCTTTTAAATCACAAACAAGTATGGCCCCAGGCTCATCACATGGCATCTCTGTGCGCATGACAACATCACTGATTTTATTCAGACTATGATTCAGCAGGATTCTACAGGTCCATTTTGAATGGCCCTTAATAAGTGAAGTTCACTTATTTTATAGTTTGTTTTTTACTCAAAAATGACCAGAAAATTTGGAAAAATTACAATACATAAAAACATTTAACATGCTTGACTGTAAGGTAGCTTTTTTATGTAAGTAAAAATAAATATGAAATACTGTTAATGGACACAAGTACATGAAAGAAACTATTTGACTTCCCATCAAGGACTGTCAAAAATACCCTAGCTTTTCTAGCAATACAGAATCCTTTCATTTTCATCGAATTCTCCACAGTTACATTTTTAATTTTAAGTTTATTTCTATATTATTTACCACACATTGAGAGAAGTAACAGTGTGCCGTTACCAGACACTTCTGTGGTGTTCTTTCATTTTATTGTGACACAAACATGTAAAGATGGTACAATGCAAAGCAACAAATGCTTCTGCACAGAAAGCCTTGATCAGTCCAGCTGTAAAGGAGAATTTGTCTTACGAAGCAACACTGCAGAATAAGAACACATCATGGATTCACATGTAAAATTAAACTGCTTTGTTACAGTTTATAAACATTAATGTTGATTAATTAATTATTGACATTCACACATTTGGTTTTTCCATTTTGCAAGATTTTTAAAGTTGATTCTTATAGACTAAATCTTGGAAATCACCTCTTTAACATTGAATTTCAGGATTTTATAAATGCAGTTGTCAGCTTCATTTTGAGGACATCAGCTGTGGCATCACACAATCAAACTGATCAAATTTAGCAAACAATCCTGTTCCTTCTAATTAAACCCTAAGAATATCTAGATAATTAAGACAGTTGTTGTAAAAAACAAACAAGAATTTAATACAGAAAATGATGCAAAAACATTATAATGTTCCTATTGTAGGTTTTAACAAGTTCCCTGTTACAGCCCAACAGGAAAGAAGGTGGTACGAGCAGAGAGCGTAATCTGATTTGGCTGCTCACCATCTAGACATCGCGTGTCCGTCTGAGAAGAAGTCTCTTATCTAAGCGCTGTCCCAGCGACCCATCAAGAGGCCATTCCCAGTAATGTACACCACTCGTTTTACTGGTTCACTTCTAATTAAGGGCAGAGAGAACAAAAAGAGACTGATGTTTTTGCTGTTCTAAATTCTTCCCAGAAAGCTGTCTTTTACAGCTACTGAACCAAGGAGTAAAAGAAAAACACATTTAACCTTTCATTTGAATTTTAAAAACAATACAAATTTGAATTTTTATCAGTGGGTAAAAAAATATTGGGAAAAAGCAGAAAGGATTTGATACATTATATAGTTTTGGTGGCTTTCAAATCATACAAGCACCAAAAAAGGAACACATTTTGTTAGTTAGGGTTTTTATTAAATTCAGCTTTATAAAAGTAAACTAGTTTTTCCGCTTCTGACTTCTGTTGTGCAAGGAGTTGGATACAAAAATAAAGTTTGCACCTTGACACCAGAGCTGAGAAAGAAAAGCCTTCTCTAGATGCTGCAGGTGTTTACTTTCTTGTGTTTGCATGACAATCAGACAGGATTCTTTCTTTAGGTTTTCTTAACTACAATCAACATGACAGTGTCCATTGTTTACATTTAAGTCATAGAAAAACAAAACCCACTCAGATGAAACTATTTTTTGTTGTTCTCGTGGCATTTCTCTGAAGATGGAGGACATATATAAAGACTATAAAGATAAAAATTGTATTTCTGATTATTTCTTTTATTTGAATCAATGTGAATCAAGAGCAGACAAAAAATGGCTTTTAAAAAAGAGTGTATTTGTGACAGAAAATACGCAGACCGGGTCACAAGCTCCCACAACAGAGAAGAGAAGAGGGGCGGGGTTGCTTCACACCAACAGTCCCGCCCACAACTTATGAAGCGAAAGACTGAACTATTGCCGCTCTGCAGACATGATGTAAACAACATACGTTTTTGGATTTTTGATAAAAACAACATAATTGCAATTAAAAGATGCAAAAGCTTTTAAAATAGATTAAAAGATGATCAAAGTGGGACTTTGATAAAAAAACGTGTTCACAAAAAAGATGTGGGGAATCCTAAAATAAATTCAAACAATTGTTAGAAAGTATTATTATTAAATTTAAAATATAGTAAACATTTCCAAACCCTTCCAAATATAGAAAAAAATAAATAAAAATTTAAAGGTTTCAACAAAACTATTTCACAAAAAAGCTACATATGCAAAGCAAATAATGTACCCAAAATTACCCGAGTCGTCAGCCTTCAAGGGACATTTTTCATTGAAACATTTGATATGCGGCAGCCTTGACTGGTCAGTAAGAACACAAAAGGTGCTTTTGAATGCGCCTGCGGCACTGATGAGAGCTGCCTGTGACTTGAAGGCTGTAGAGCAATATGTCTGCGGTGAAGTCGAGCAGAGTTTGTGGATGAGAGGCAGCTTGAAAAAAGCAGCCGATCTCATGGGAATATCGGATAGAAGAAAGCCTTATCGAGAAAGCGCTTTCTCTTTATTTCTTTCTTCAAACATCGTCATGTGACATCAACAGGGAGAAGACAGAAAGTTACTGTGAAGGATACAGCTCTGAACCTTGGAGAAATAAACTTTATTTTTCGGTAACAGCAACCTAAATGTAAATGAAAAACCACTCTGCTACATGCGTCTTTTATTTTACCTGCCGAACTGCTTCTTAAAACCAAAAGAGTCACACTTTCATGAATCCCCTCCTGACAACAAATACAATACGACTATGAACCTAATGCGCATATGTTCTCCTTTCTCACGATCCATTATGACTTCATATACATTGCACTGTCACAGCTTACTGCGCAGGAGTTGACATGTTTTTTTCAACCTCCAGTGTTGAAATGATTTCTCATAAAGTTTTATGAAAGACAGCTGCCGTTCACTAACTTTTGGAACAGCTACAGCTCAGTGTGCAAATCTGACACTACTCTGTCTCTTTAGTTCATAAATGTGGCAAATGACATGAAACGTTTGTTACGTGTTGTTACTCTTTTAAACCAAGAGTCCACGTTTGAGTTGATTAAATTTGAGTTGGTTTATTTCAAGCAATCAAAGCAGAAAAACTAAAGAAGACAAACAAAATAATATACTTGGTTGGGATGATTAGTCATGAATTAATACAACTGATGCAACATGTAAACAATGTCATATTTACTCATCATAATCGACACGTTTTTACCTAAAAATACAGAACTTGAGGTATTGAGTCCATTAATGTTCAGTTTTTCCAATAGATTTTAGATTATTTACCTGAGAGGGAGTGGGAGGAAGTGAATTTATCTAGTCTCACCCAGTGGCAGAGCTACATTTTATATGGGGGGGAGCAGGCAGACAGAAGACTTACCCCGGGCTCATACTGCATGCGGTCTGGCTCTGGTGTGGCTGCGGAGCAGCCTAGCTCCAGTATATGACTCACATTGGCTACGGATTGCTTGCAGTCCTGCTGCAGCCATAGGCTGTGCTGCCGACCTCGCAGATCTCTGAACTCATACGTTCACCGATAATCCACCACTTATATAGAAAGTACTGATAAACAAACCCTCATTCTGCCAGAATTTTGGATTGTATTCACAATACTTTTTCTGTGTGACTCATCATCATATAAGCACAGAACTTGTATTAACACTTTTGTCATATAAGGCTTGAATGTACATATTTGACTGTGTTACAAGGAAAACAGGTTTTATTTTGAAAAATGTACCGGATGTCCTTTAGACTTGCTGGCATCATTTCTGGTTTCACACAAACTTCACAAAAAGTGAAGATGGATGCAGCGTGAGTGCCTCTCGCACTTTTCAAGTGACATTAAGACTCCGGCGTCCACACCGGAGCTGGACCACATGCAATGTGAGCCCTGGGGTTAGGAAGGGTCGCAAATAAAAACATCCATTTATATTCAGAACCCAATTAATCCAATTTTGAAGTCACTGAAGTGCTGGAGCCAACCCAGCTTCTGTTGAGCAAAAGCAGCCTGAACAGGTTGCCTGTCTGCTGCAGGACCACATGACCACACCAACCACACACACAATCACACACCTAAAGACAATTTAGAAATGCCAATTAACCCATAAATCATGTATTTGGGCCGTGTGAGGGACCCGGACTGCTTCGAGAAAACACATGCATGCGAACGTAAAAAATCTGGTACAAAGCCGGCACTATTTTGTTCATAGAGCTAGAAAACAGACTTAAAAACTTGCATAGACAACGTGTAAATGCGAAAGTTTTAAACGCGGAAACACAAAACGTGCGAGTAAGCCCGTTTACGCAGACTTTGGAAGTGGCCACTTGAACTCGTGTTTCCAAGCGCGGTGTGAACATAGCGTGAAATGAGCTGTCCCTCTGATGTATTTATTCCTGATGGTACCCACCCTCATCACTCCCAAGGAGAACATCAACATCATCAGTTCTGTGACCTCCAGCTCTGCCTCCTGTCACTTTCTCTAAACAAACAATATGTCTGCACTCACCACAGTCTTCTGCACTTTTCCTTTCATTTCTTACTGACATTATTTTGTCACACATCACACCTTTAACCTTCATCCAAACATTCCAACCTGCTTGCACACATAAGCACACACCTCTTTACCACATTCTCTCCATTGTTTTGAACTGTTGATCCTGAGTTCTTCAACCCTTCCACCTTCTTCACCTCTGACCTCACTGTTCCACCGGAATCACTCATTTATACACAGAAAGTCTGTCAGTTTCTACTCTCAGCATGAAACCCAAATAAAAAGTGGGATCTTCTTGTATGACCAGAATATTATAGTGTGTGGTTGTTTTGGGCTTTTAAACATATTAGGGGGCCAGATGAGGCAAAGATTTCATTGGAGGTCACAGAGTGATTTACACTAAAATGAACAAAACAAATGATAGAAAAACAAAAACAACAATGTAAATTTAGAGGGTCCCTCACTCTCTCTGACACACAACAACACACAGAAGCTCTTTCTGTGTAGCCAGGTGCAGCATCATAGCCAATGATGATGTTTGATTATTATTAGGATAAATACTGATGTTTTATTAAATGAGTTTTCCAAGAGTAAGAATATCCTCTTTCCACAGCTAGGCAACACAGTGGATTTCGGCTAAACACAGGGCGCTGGCGGCTCAGATTAGCTGCCATAAGTAGTACAGGGGTGTATAAAATACATTGAGGGGCTCAAGATTCCATTAACAACAAATACTGATTGTTATTTTTGCAAAGCCTAATGAAGCTTGTATTTATGTTTTCTTATTCTTTGTCAATAATGACACTAATATTGACTCAAAACTTGAGGGGGAAGTTGTGGTGGTGGTAGGGGTCTTTTTTATTGGGGTGGCAGCTGCCCCCCCTTTGCCCCTCTGTAGTTTTGCCCCATTACTGACATATATTCTTCTATGAATTACAGAAAGGTACTTTAACAAGAAAATACTTCAGCATGGAATACAATCTTTTAAAGGCACATTACAAAAGCAACACACAAACTCATGACAAATAATCTCCCCATTCTTCTATGTTGTATTTGACTGAAGCACAGCTTTTCAGCAAAACCTATGGGGACATTTTGTTCAGACGTCTCAGTTCAAACTTTTGTGCATTACTCAAAAAAAGCACACGAAGAACAATGGGAGATCTCCTCCGTGAATTGGGTAACACTTTTTGACCCTGTTGGCTTTATCAGATGCCTTGTTGCTTTTTTCTCCACGTCTCAGCAGGCCCTGTGCCACACTCAAACGCCTTTTCTCCAACATTAATCTCACTATGAAGATTACGACAATGCTTCACACTCTTACCCATCTCATTTTCTCTCTGTCTTACAGATGTATATCAGTGACCAGTGCCCTCACCCCACCCTTTTGCACTTTTACAGTCCCTTGCACTGGAGACACTGAAGATTAGGTCGAAATAATCCAGTGTCATTTTTTTCCTTAAGTCTTCCCATGAGGCATCTTGTCAGCTCCTTATCAGAATGTCAGACAAATGCTTGAGTAAGCAAACAAACCACCAATAGCAAAAGTGATGTATTAGAGAAACACCACTGGTTGGGAATGAGTTGTCAGTTTTTTTGCTTGAGGCAATTATCGCTGCTGTGAGATCTGGAGATGGATGTATCTAAATCATTTCTTCAACCTGTTTGTGACATGATTAGACTTATGCATGTGTTGATGGATTTGGTAGAGTAGATGACTTATACCCAAAAAAGATTACTCTGTGGAATACTGAGCTTATCTTGCAGACTGAAGTGCAGCTTTCTTTGTTCAATAATTCAAAAATAATAACTAAATAATCTGACATTTCATCGTAAGTGCATGTCCACTGTGAGAGACATAATCTAAAAAAAAAAAAAATCAAATTTGCTCTAAGATTTTTGCTCTATGAAATTTGTATGCTTTTGCTGCAAATAAATATTTGAAAAGAAATATCAGAAAAAAAAATCAATGTTAATCATTTGGTACAGTAGTCTTTGTTTGCAATTACACTGGTCAAACAGTTCCTAGTTTTTATCAGGTTTGCACACACTGCAGGAGGGATTTTGGCCCACTCCTCCACACAGATCTTCTCTAGATCTGGCAGGTTTATGGGCTGTCACTAAGAAACACAGAGTTTGAGTTCCCTCCTAAGATTTTCTATTGTGTTTAGGTCGGGAGACTGGCTAGGCCACTTCAGAACCTTGATGTGCTTCTTACAGAGCAACTCCTTGGTTACCCTGGCTGTGTGCTTCGGGTCATTGTCATGTTGGAAGGCACAGTCATGACCAATCTTCAGTGCTCTAACTGAGGGAAGGAGGTTGTTGCCCAAAATCTCACAATACATGGCTCCAGTTATCCTCTATTCAATACAGTGCAGCCATCCTGTCCCATGTGCAGAAAAACACCCCCATAGTATCATGCTACCACCCCGATGCTTTGCAACAGGGATGGTGTTCTTGGGATGGTACTCATCATTCTTCTTTCTCTAAATAAAAAAAAAGTGGAATTAAGACCCAAAAGTTCTATTTTGGTCTCATCTGCCCACATGACTTTCTCAAAGATTGAAGATAAAAAAAAAAATCCTAGGGTGTTCAAACACTTGTTTGCCTCACTGCACGCATCGCGATGCATTTGGACTTCTGCAACTATACTCTCAAGGATGGAAACGGTGCTCTCATCGAAAATCTCACTCCTTGTGGGTCAAAAATCTTCTTCTGATGAGGCCCTGTTTCCTGCAAATTCTTTTCAATGATCTTATACCTAAAATGAAATAGTATTGACTCACTGAAAGACCTAGTATTTCTTTATTTGTGAAACCAATGCTTAAGTAACAGCTTACAATGAGCTCTGCATCTTTAATACTGATACATGATTTCTGTTTTTTTGCTCTTTTTTCCATTCTACTCAGTAAACAACCTATTGCCTCATAAATGTATGACTTACATCTCATATATCTGTAACTTGTGAAACTATAAGTATTGTCACTGTAAAATTAATTCTACAATAATAAAAATAATTCTACAGCTTTATTCATTTTTTATTTTACTTTGTTCTAAAAATGTATTTCTATGGTGGCCCTAATACTCTACAATACAAAACTGAAGTAAAGAGAAACAAGGGCACATTTTTGTACATCTAAAGTTTGATTCAGATGCACCAAAAAACTTAATAATTCCAAAATCACTGTGGAGCTTTCTTCAAAAGAACTTTACTGTTTTTTGTCTGTCATTTTCACAGCAGGCAGTATTTTCTAAATTATGTTAATGATAATTTTAGCTGCAAGAGGACAGAGATACTTTTGTATTCCCCAGCCTTTGCTTCCATAAAAAAAGTTTGCATAGCAATTTAATAAAAGATACACCAAAGGAAAAATGCTTTACATCCACAGAACATTAACTTAACTTAAAAATGTATTGAGTGTATTTTAGCATTGACCTGTGGATAAACTTCTTATGTTTCAAGCTCAGGTGAAGCTAAAACTTTCCACCATATTCATATTCAACCCTTAAATTGACGACGTGGCTTTATTGTTTGAGGCTGAGCTATAGATGATGTAAATGATTAAATGGTCAAACTCTTTATAAATTTGCAGCAGAATAGGGACTTATGTGTTGAACACATTGTCTTTTTAATAGCAGAAAAAAATATTGTAGTTAGCTGATCATACCCTGAAGTGGGTATGAGTTCCACCACTTCAGATGTTTAAGGAAGACTAGCTTACAAAAATATAGAAGAAAAGGGAAATTTATAGATGATTAAGGTTTTTGTTGACTTTGGTAGTCTTGGCATTTGAACTGATGACTGGAACAAAAACAGTTGTGTTGCCAGCAAGATATCAGCCAACACTGGCAAATAAATGAGCAAAAACGGCAAAATCTTGTAAATGAGAGCACAACCAGCATTCACAGCAGATGAACTCCCAGCATGTATGCTGTATAATGCATCTTTATGAGAAAACGATCAGGAGGGAGACAAGATATACAGATGGAAAAAATGATAGTGAAATGTAAAAAGATGAAATCTTAAAATGTTACAACTCTGTTTTTTAACATAATTAGAATAGCCTTTGGTGCATCTTTTATTAAATTGTTACACGATGACTGCATAATACATAAAAAGGTATGATAAAAAAATAGAACGTACAAAATAGTTTGTTAATATAGCTAGTGACATCACCTGTTTTCCTTTTTTTTTGCTTATACAGTTTTATTACAGCTTTTTAAAGTTTATTTACAATTTAACTCTATCTGGATTCTATAGTTAGTTTTACAACTATAGAAATTTGCTTTTGAATTAAATATTCAATAAAATGTCCCAGAACGCTTTGGGCAAACTTTACATTACTATTTTGGACATTGTTATTCCTACAGTGTAAAACAAATAATATTGAAAATTCAAATTATGACCTCATCAGGGCCTGTACATGTTGTGTGTGCATGTACGTAAAAACAGTGAAATAATAATAAGTGTCCCCTGCTAGATGGAAATTGCGGAAGTCATAATGGGAACACCATGGCGTGTGAGGCGCAAAGACAAGTGCTATTAATCACACATTTTAGACTGTTGCATTAACACATCATTTAATAAGTGAAGGTCACATTCATAAATGTCCAATAGATTTACTATTAAAGTAAAGTGACAGACTGAAAAATGATTTTTTGTGTGCTTCATTAGTGTAAGTGGAACACTTTGTAAATGCTCCTACATGCAGGCGGTTCCTCTCCTTTCTTCATGAAAAGAAATTCTCATTTAGACTTCAACTTTTGAAATTACTAGAATATAATGTTGTTTTAAATATGTATGATATTTTCCAGAAATTTTCATTTTGGTTTTGTAGCAAAACACTATTGTGGTCACTGTACTGCAAACATGTGATCTTTGTTGCACAATTTGCTGTGCCACTGTTTATTGTTTTAATAATTAAGTTAATGGTAAATGGTGTTTACTTATATAGCGCTTCTCTACCTTCATTGAAGGCCCAAAGCGCTTTACAGTCACAGACCCACCCACCCACCCACTGCCCTTTCCACTGCACCACAGCCGCCCTCACATGGCCCTCACGGTTTTGACACACAATCACACTATGAAAGCACATCTTAAAAAAAAGGCCAGAGAGAACATTTTTCCTTCATTTTTAAAGTCTGAAACGTTTTTGTTTGTAAAGTGTTAACTTGGATATCCCAGAAATGTAGTTTTGTGCACAACACAAACTAACAGTAAGATAAGCAGGACTCTGAAGAACTGTAAAGACTTGTATGTCGGTATAAGCCCCTTTTGTAATTTAAACAAAACTTTATTAATATTAATTTTGTTTGTGTTCTTTTTGTTGGACCGGACGGAAAAAGAAAGGGGGGAAGGGGGGGGGGGGGGGGGGGGGGGGGTTATAGATTTTAGAGAATGACTAATGGAAGGAGAAAGTAGAATTGTAAGTCTACAGGCAACAAAATGCTGAAGCTTATACCCATTACAATAGTGAGTGTTGGTCTAAAATGGGCGGGGCCTGTCCACACACTCAGCTGTTACAAACATACCTGCCGGCTCCAAGAGTGTTCACAAACTTGTCCACAACCAGTTTACACGCACACTTGTGCATACCAACCAACACATGTAAAGCATTACATTCTGACACGCACACTATTTGAAGGTGCAAATGTGAGCTGACGCCTGTGCTCAGGTGAATGTTATGTTAAGCTGAAGTGGATGAAGGAATGGAAAGAAAAAAAGGAGGGAGAGCTCCCAGACATCCCCACACCAAGACCCCCACCGAGGCAGCAGCGCCGACCAGGGCCCGCCCCAGCACCCATACTGTGGGGTCAACGGAGGAGATCCGCCCGCCAGGTAGTCCGGCCAAGCACCCAGACCAGGGCCCGCAGGACCACCACATGGGCCCCCAACACCCGAGCGCAGTGAGGTACGGAAGCGCAGAGCACAAGGCCCAGCCCAGCCAGGAGAGCAGCCCTCCCACCTCACCAGGTGGCCCAGCACGGGGCCCCACCCCCGAGAGCCCCACCACCCCAGACAAGCCGCCCACCACCACCCAGGAGTTCTGAGCATCACCCCACCCCAGCCCCAGGTACGAGCCAGGACCCCCCATGGGAGACCCGCTCCGAAGCTACAGGCAGTTGCGGAGATCCAGAAGAGAGCACAGCAGGGGTCAGCTACCCCCACCTAGAGGAGGGATGACCAAGAGAAGTGGGGGTCCCCGAAGGAGTACATAGCCTGACCATCTGATCCTTTTTGAATCTATCATGACCATCAGCACATATATCACTTTCCTTTGCTTCTGCGATGCTTTGTTTTGTTACCATGACAACGGACTGCAACACTGATCAAATGGTTCGTTTTTTGTAGGAAAGTGATCTAAACCAAAATAAATCTAGAATAAAGTACAAAAAATTGATTAAACATTTATTCCATGGTATGGTTTGATGCTGAACGGTGGCATAGGGGTTAGCACCCTTGTCTCACAGCAAGAAGGCCCCCGATTCAAGTCCTGGCTAGGGGACTTGAAACAGTGTCACCAATGGGGGACCTTTGTGTGTGGAGTTTGCATGTTCTCTCTGTGCATGCGTGGGTTTTCTCCATGGACTCTGTTTCCTCCCACCATCCAAAAACATGTTTAATAGGTTAATTGGTCACTCTAAATTGTCCCTAGGTGTGGATGTGAGTGGTCATGGGTGTGTGATTACGGCCCCTATGACAGACTGGCGACCTGTGCAGGGGTGTCCCCTGCCTTCGCCCATTAGTGGCCAGGTTAGGCTCCCGCAGCCCCGTGACCCCGAAAGGGACAAAACTGTTTAGAAGATTGATAGAGATGAATGAATGGTATGGTTTGACCATGGTATAAGTGGAATATTGCCAGACAAAGTGTGCAATTTCACAAATTAACGCATGTCGTAGAAGCACGTGATTAATTAGCGTTAATTAAACTAAACGTGTTAATTCTTTTTTTTTTATTATTTGCGTGGGTTAATGTTGAAATCACTAGTAAGAATTTGAATTTGGTAGGGCATAAAATCCTTGTTCTGCTCCATTCTGATGCATCCATTTGCAGACAAATTGATCCATATTCGTCTTTGTTAAATTGATGAAGTTAAATTAATGGTTAATAAACTTTACAAGTTAAACAAAACCATTTTCATATTAAAAACACCTCAAAATGCTGAACCAAAAAAACGAAAACACCCTCTAACACATACAAATAAAACTAGGTAAGCAAAAACTTGAAAAAAATCTACCATGGTAGAAAAAATGTTTGAAACCAAATCTTGTGATATTTTTTTATTGACAGCGCCTTCAGTGTTTGCTTTCCCTGTCACTGGGCAGAAAGTGAGAGCTGCATATTCTAGCTGGGCTGTAGCTGCTCAGGTTCGGTGCTGGTCACATGCAAATACGTGCAAATAACATCAGCCATGTTTTCAAAACATTAAAACATCAAACATTACAAAAAAATTATAAAAATGTAAAAATTTATAAAAATGTGTAAATATATCGATGAGCCAAACTAGCATGCTACTTGCTAGCACCCACTTTAGCACAAACTTCATGCTTCCCAGCATGATTTCTCTCTATGAAAATGGGATTCATCATGTGATGATTCTTCTCGATCAAATTATTTTGTTGTCGTGGTTTTTGCAGTTGATTCCAAAACATTGTCTCCTTTTGTGATTCGTTGCATACTTGTTCGTACTCCCTCCATTCTTCAGTCTTCTCAAGAAGACTCAATGCATAGTCATTTTGTCTGTCGTGTCGTATGTTACGTTACAGCGAAGGGATGGATTTCATTTGTATAAATCTGCTAAAACTCCAAACCTTGATTTGCTTCTTGTATCTTTAGGTATCTTCAGGCAATCGCATTCTAATTGAAATGTATTCAGTGAAAAGGAAACATTTGTTTTCTCACCACTTTAATTCAATTCATAAAGTGACAAATGAAAATTTTTAATTGGGTTTCTTTGAATGTGATCCATGTTTTATCACAGACACATCAAATAAATTAGCAACCTGCTTTTGTCATCTCTGTGTCTTATAGCTACAATCACAGGGGATCAATGAGTCATAGTTATGCTTCTCAGACAGCAATCTTCTGCTTCCATTCCTGTCAAGGGGAAAGACAGAGGTGGGACCTGAGTGGTATAAATAGGGAAGAGCACATCATGCATATTTATGTAAATTTTGTTCACAACTTTTATGGTCATTTATTTCTAAGTTAGCGAACATTTTCCATTCACTGGAATATATTCAAATCACAGAGCCTGAGATGAACGCATTTGAATTAACTCCATGAAAACCTTATGTTGCTCGGAATGGGAGCCGGAAGTGCAAGGAAGGTCTTTTCTTTTAGTGTTTCTGAATGTAAATTAATTATAGGCTAAGATGGACTTCTTGTTTTGTTCCTTAAGAAAGTTAGCACTTGCAAAATACAGGAGCTCTGATCTAATGCCTGCCAGCAGCAATTCCCCATTTCAAAAAAAATTAAGGGGGGAAAAAAAAGTATTAAAAAGATGTCACTTGAGCTTTTCTTGCATCAGCAAAACAGTCATGAAGCGATTTGCCATTCTCATTTAAATGGGTTAGAAGGCCATTTTCCAAGCTTTTCAAGTCAATTATGCTAAATTGAAAAAAATAATGTATACTGATAACACAGAGCTCTTTCTAGCATTCCCAGGAGTGTGTCTAGTACCATGCAGAAGAATGATGTAAGTTCCACTAGTGTCTCCTGTTGCTTCTGTCACTTTCTTTTATTTCATATTCAAATGTGCACGTGGGTCAACAAATATTTGTGAACACGACTAGGGTGACTGCTCCAACTGCTACATGCTGGAGCTTCCTCTCACCATCCTGTTGCTCTACACTAACAGAGTGGCCAACTGGATTTCTTGTAGCCTGCTAAAACTATTATCCTTCTACCTCAATTGGCACAAGGTTGTTGTTCGCCTTTCAGCATCTGCTTTCAGGGATCACCTTCAGCGATTCCACCGATTCGCACATTTGGTTTGTCAGAGATTTTTACGCCGGATACCCTTCCTTACAGAACCATATATTTTATCCGGGCTGGAGGCTGGTGTAGGGAGGCCCAGACTTGCGTCCCCTATGGCTCCATAGGAAGGCAGTGGAAGGGTCTTGCATAGGAACCCACGCTGCATTCAGCTTCTTGCCCCCTTTTGGAAACTAACCTTGGATCCCCCTATAAACCAAGGCTAGTTGAAGTCGATATTCATTTTCAGTAAAAGTAAACATATTGAAAATGTAGAAAAATACAAACACCAACAAATAACTTTATTCAAAAAAGAAAAAAAAAAAAAAGGCAAATTTTATTTTAAAAATAAAGTTAAACTTCAACAAAATTTAAATGACTTATCTTTTTGATGAGTTGAAACAAAAAAAGTTCAGGGAGTTTCTTGGTACTGTGGCATACTTTGTACCATCTACACAACCCAACTCCTTGTAGAGGCGTTTGTCATCTCTCTGCTTGATCCCAGCTAAACACTTCAGCCATGTGATCCCACAAAAAAAGGAAATCCCAGCTCCAGTAAAGACTGACTTCTGTGTATAGAGAGGTGGTGCAGAAGTCAATCTGATCACAAGTCACATTGATACATTTTCACCTAGTAATTCTCCTTAGTCAAATTGAGGAGAATTTGCATAAAGTGGATATAGTCACTCCAGTGTTCTAATGGTACAACGCGTTTGCTCATTGCATCAGACTGCTAACAGATGATTAGAAAACCCTCGCTGAAAATGGTTTGGCTGGTTGGTGAAGCTAGAAAACCGATCTTCTCATGAGTAGGTTGAGTAACTGGAGCATCACATTTGTGGTGTCAACTAAACGCTAAAAATGGCCAGAAAAAGAGAACTGTCATGCGAAACTCAATAGTCTATTGTTATTCTTAGAAATGAAGGCTATTTCATGCTACAAATTGCCAAGAAACTGACGATTTCCATTTCTTACAACTTCTTTTTCTACTCTGGTTAGTCTGTTTGTGCTGTTCTCTGAAGAGAGTAGTACACACTGCTGAAGGGAATCTTCTGTTTGTTAGCTATTTCTAGCATAGAATAGCCTTCATGTCTAAGATCAGCAATAGACAATAGAGTTTCAAGAGAAAGTTCTCTTTTATGTTTTTTTGGTGGCCATTTCAAGCATTTAATAGACCCCCCCCCCCCCCCCATGTGATGCTCCACATCCTCAACCTACGTAAAGGAAGGTCAGTTTTATAGCTTCTCTAATCAACCAAACTGTCTTCAGTTGTGCTAATATGATTGCTCAAAGGGTTTTCTAATCATCTGTTAGCCTTCTGAAGCAATAAACAAACACATTGTACCATTAGAACACTGGAGTGATAATTGCTGGAAATGGGCCTCTGGTCACCTGAGTACATAATGCACCAAAAACCAGACATTTGCAGCAAGAATAGTGTGATTTAAAAATAAAAAAAGCAAAATGTAGAAATTTTTTTCTTACATTTTCCTTTACATAATGAATATTAATGTTTGCAATGTCTTAGGTTGTTAGTGTGCATGATGCATTTACTTTAGACAGCAGCTGAAACTGATCATTTTTCTTGAAGGTGAAACTAATTGAAAACAATGAAGAACTCAGATGTGTAGAAGAAAGTTTGCTGCTCTATTTGATTTAAAGATGCTGCCTAGATCTTCATTAGGAGGACTTCATCAAAGCGTTCTGACAAACCTCCAGGAAGACAGACTAAACTCTGAGCAGCTTAGTGGAATCACATGATACAGCAGAAGCACAGCATGTGTCATGAAGGCTAAATCTTGCTTCCAAGTTGACCTCAAAACTGCATTAGAAGCTGAAAATAGATTTAAAAAGTGATGAAGGCCAAAAGTGAGGAATCTGTTTAAAGGGCGTGTAACTTGTATGCTCTTTACCCTTGCTAAAATCCTCCAGGGACATGAGAGTTAGCACATCCACAGTCCATGTTTTTTGTTCCTGGATTTGGAGAGTGTATTCAACTGTGGCAAAAAGCAAGAATTCTCAATGAATACATATTTAATAAACCAAAGTTGTATGTATTTAACCTTTATCAGGGAACCAAGACACAGAAAAATAAATACAAATACCAGTAATCTTTTGCTGCCTCCCTTCTTTTTATGGAGCTTGCTCCAGCAAGGTGTATCATATGATGCCCTGACAAAATCAGAAAAAAATAAAATAAAACCATAATAACATTCAAAAATTAAAATCTACTAATTGAAAATACGATAAACCATATTTTGTTAATACCTCAGCAGCTAAAAAAAAAAAAAAAAAGCCATAACTCTCCATGAATTATGCAAAAGTACACTCACCGGCAACTTTATTAGGTAGACCTTACTAGCACTGGGTTGGACCCCCTTTTGCCTTCAGAGCTGCCTTAATCATCTGTGTCATAGATTCAACAAGGTACTGGTAACATTCCTCAGAGAGTTTTTCAATATTAACACAATCGCATCACACAGTTGCTGCAGATTTGTCTGCTTCACATCCATGATGCCGATCTCCGGTTCCACCACATCATAAAGGTGCTCGATTGGCTGAGATCTGATGGTCATTTGAGTCCAGTGAACTCATTGTCATGTTCAAGAAACCAGTCTGAGATGATTCCAGCTTTATGACATGGCACCTTATTCTGCTGGAAGTAGCTATCAGAAGAAGGGACACTGTGGTCATAAAGGGATGGACATTGTCATGATGCTCAATTGGGACGAAGGGTCCCAAAAAGTACCAAGAAAATATCCGCCACACGATAGCATCACTACAACCAGCCTGAACTGTTGCTTCAAGGCAGAGTGAATCCATGCTTTCATGATGTTGATGCCAAATTTTAACCCAACCAACTGATTGTTGCAGCGGAAAAGGAGATGTTTTAAGGTTTGCCTTGAGATGTACAAGAAATAACATCTAAACCCAAAAAAGGACACAAAACCATTTTTTGTACATTTCAAATTATAATCTATTTCTACATGTTGGTGCATGGGAAACAGCTGGCTTGTACAAATTGATGAAAAAATAACTACAGTATAATGGAAAGCATGAATAAAGCCAAATATAAAATAGGATGACACATGATAAATTGACTGTCGTCACTAGTGTACATGTCCATTAGTAAATCTACAATAAACACATACAATGCAAATTTAAATGAAAAAAAAAAAATAATGTGCAATGAATCTACAGAGGTAAAACATTCAGGGCAGAAGTTTTTTTTAAACAGGAGATCCAGCTGCTGTCCCATGAAATAATGGAGGGTAAGTATGTTTACCTGCAGGTTCCTTTATTAGATTCAGGCAGAATGAGTCAGTTGGAGGAAGAGTTCCTCCTCCTTCTCTGCAGTGGCTCTTGGAGCTGGTGGGATGAATTGTTCACGATGAAGAGCAGTTTGTTCAGTGACCTCCTTTCCCTTACTGACTCAAACATCTCCAGATTGTAGTCAATGACTTTTCCAGCCTTATGGATGAGTTTATTGATCGCTTGTGGCATCTCCAAGCCTAATTCTCCTCTCACTGCCAACACAGCACAGTGTACAGCTCTAACCATTTACAGACAAGAAAAATCCTTATCTTACCATGTACATGGAGGAATTCAAGATTTTTCAGTCTTTTCACTCTAATTGTATCCACATTTGTCCACAGTGATGTCTTAAAGATATGAAGGTGGCTTAAAGTTTTCCTCTGCTAAGTTTAGTGGCTGAGTGGGCTTCATTTGGACCAGACCATTTTAAGAAATCACTGTTCAGCAATGGGACAGTCTATTTCTGGATCCTCTCCTCGTTGAAGAAAATTGAATTGTTGACCAGTAGATTTCTTTATACATTTAAATTGTGTTTTCAAAATTACAGTCTTACCCATGCAAAACTGTCAAACCAGGAACAGCTATTTTCACATAACTGTGTTGAGAATTGGTGGACTGAATCATTTTCCCTTCACTGTTAGCTGCTTATTAACTGCCTGCTGACAAAGGGGAAAAAACAATCCTCCTCACTTTTAAAACTGAATGGCCAAGCTCCACCATGTCTAAAACAAAATGTCATAGTTTCATTTTTCCAAGCAGACACTTGTGTGTCAGACCACAGGCTCATTCGTTGTTCTCTGAGCTTCCAAAAGTAGAATGAGACGTGGAGCCTTCGGCTATCAGGCTCTCCTCTTGTGAACCCAGTTTCCTGCTTTGTTAGGAAGGCAGACTACCTCTTAGGCTTGACTTTTCTTGTTGATAAGGCTTAAAGTTAAATTTGGCCTGGAGGACCTTGACCCTAGCTTTTACGTAGTTCTGTCAATGTGCTGGAGGTCATCTTTTGACGAACTTTGGATACTTTGTCATTGCACACACTTTTCTTACCATGCTGTCTTCACTGTGCATATCCTAGTTACCACTAACTTTTATTCCCGTCTTCCTTATAACAGATATTTGGTTGTTTTCTGTTTCACTTTTTCTTTTCATCTTGCACTTATTTGGTTATTTTTATGTAAAATACGAGACTGTTGCTTCATGCATTCTTGACATGAGAAAAACGTGTATTTATAAAATGCTGATCTCCTTAACTAGCAACTTCAATTAGTGAACAGTGCACCAAGATCATCTTGTTGGAATATAAGCCATCTTGTTTTCTAACCTTATATCAAGTAAGTAAAAATTAGGTTTCTACACTGACATCAATTAACAGCCAAACTATTCAAATAGCATACAAAGTACATCAGATTAAATTGAAATGAATCATGAGTTAACATTTGATGTCATGGAATTATTTGCAACTAAGGATTTTTTGGATTAACAGCACTAATCACAATATTTTTGCTGTTATTTAATGAACATAATGTTTTGTTTGGTCTACTCCTGATGCTATTGCAGCACCAGTATTCCTGTCCCAGAATGGTTATAATTTAAGTACTTGTACCAGACTGGTTTGTTGAGTGTTTGGACATTATACAAATTTAAAAAGTAAACTTTTAATGACTAAAAAGATCTGCTGCACTGTGTTCTGGGGGTTGGCAGCCTCAGAAAGACAAAGAGGGTGCTCTGGCTTCTTCCCATAATTCAAAGGCCTGAATGTTAGCTTGACTGCTGATTCTAATTGTCAGTGATGGACTGTCAGCCTGTCTGGGTGTGCCCTGCCTGTCTTTAGATGACAGCTAGAATGGGCTCCAGCATCCTGAATAGGATGAGGCTGGTTTGGAAAATGCAAAAGTCTATGTACTTGCACTACATGTTAAAACAAGTTGTCACCAAAGCAGCTCATAACATAAATGAATGACAAGTCATGCTGTTTCATTTATTACCCGAACTTTTTAACAGAAAGCTTATAGAAAAAAAATGTATTTAAACACAATTACCTCGATTTTTTTTTTTTGGTTTAATTAGCAACCATTTTGGTAATAAACACCATTACATGCATTTTGAACAATGACAGTGGAGAAGAAGACTAGCATGAGATTCTATAAAACACAGATTAAGCATAGCTCTTGCTGCAAAAAATGTAGTACAGGACCCTTTCATTTCATTTGGTTGACAGCGCTGACCCATCAATCCACTTTTTTCCTTAGTATTCATTAAACCATTGAGCCAGTTAATTAGACAGAATGCAGCATGCATAGAATAGAAAAGACTTTATTTGCAGATGACTGCCTGGTGTACTTATCACCCCCTGCCCTCTCCCTGACTTATTTCAATTATTATCTGATTTGAATCTAGAATCAGGTTATAAAATAAATGTTCACATCTCAAAGCTTAAAATCTTTAAACACACTGTAAGTCCACAAGTTAGAGATCAATATTATCTTATAGCAGTATAAGGTGCATTGTAGTGAGAATGTCTAAGGTTTTGCCAAAATCTCAGCAATTTCTGCAGTCAAAAGACATGAATGGGTGGACCTCTGCAAGTGCATCAATATAATTCAACTTTCTTCCAAGGATGATTTATTTGTATGAAACACTTCAGGTAGATATTTGAGGAAAAACAAATCTGAAAGACACAAGTTGATTGAAAAGTTTTTGTCATGTGACAGAAAACCCAGAATAAGGTACAAAACTCTTCTTGGAAAAAAAGGAAATGTGGCACTTGTCTGCTTTAATACCTTTCGCCAGGGAACATGCAAAATGAAATGAAATAGAAAGATTTGTACTGAGATCCCAACCCAAGTTTGTTTTAGAAACACATTATTGTCAATTTTTGAGAGACCATTACTGGATAGCTCTCTACAGACTTTTTCACTGTTGTGAAGTTTTTTTAGACCAAGGAACTGAACATCCTGATTGGTTGGGTGGGTGGATCATGATACTTAGTTTTCCTCAGATGATACAAAACCCACCTGTAAAACATTGCAAAAACTGGGACTGAACAGTTATCTAGATTTTTGAATAATACGATCCTCAAACTTCAGGAGCGGCGAGTTTAGAAAAAACAGGAGTTCTATACATTTTTACAACTTGTGAGCAATACAAATAAAACTTTTACAAAGAAACACTTGTATAATAAAATAGAGAACTTTTTTATTATTTATTTTTTTGTATATAAAGCAGAATTACAAAAATAAAACTATCAGAACTATACCAAAGTCTCACATAGATAAGCTGGATAGATAAAGTTCATGAAAGAAAGACTGGAAAAGGAGGAAGGATTTGAAATGAAATCAAATGAGTAGGAAGATCTTATTGATTGGCAATGGAAACCAACTCATTCAATAGAGTTCATCTAGTAAAAAAAAAATGTTGGTGATGAGATGATGGAGCTGGTTGAGACATTCACCACCACATCTTACCACAAGTTATAGAAAAAGTCATGCAAATCAAGATGAACTTGAGCTGTCAGACTTTATATCTACTGATGCAGGTCTGCAGCCTGGCTAGATGTACACGCTTAAGATAATGTCCCTGGCCTGTAAAAAGGAAAAAGAAATGCCTTTCAAAGAAATGTGCTGAGTCAGAGCACCCCAACCCTATAGTACTTGTTGAAAGGAGTGCACAAACTCATTGAAACGTTTCCATTTGCCCTGAATTACCAAATGAATACCTTTTGTAAACACTGGAAAGGGAAAATTGAATTTGTAAAACTCTAAAGGCCATATTTCCTTTAACACATTTAACATAAAAATGCCCCTTTAGTTCTCTACCATACATTAAAAAAATCTGTTAAACTAAAATAAACACAAAATGACACAGAGACATAGACATGTATACATTTATTTTATTCAACCCCTCCTGTCATCATTAGCTATTTTGAATATTATATTACTTTAATCAAATTTGAAGTAGTAGATAGTAGCAGTAGTTAATCTGTATTTAGAAGGTTGAAAATTTGTAGTTTAATTAAAAAAATATGCATGTTTTGGGTTCGATGCTAAACATTCAGTCCATTGATTAGCAGTTCTTCATCAGTTACATGACCAGGACTGAAGCACATTTCATTCTTGCACTTTTCTTCTTTAAATTCTGCCTAAAGATCCTGTTGGTCCAATCCAACTACAGAAGGAATGTAGAGACAGAGTGGGGCAGGAGTCTTTCTATATGTCTTTACTAAACTGTATTGCATCTTATCTTGTTCTCATACTACACTGAGAATCAACTCCTGCTATTGTTTTTTAAATCTTCTTTGGCTTCAAGTTTCACTTTAGATCTGCAGCTGCAGTGTCTTTAGATTCAGTCTATTTTACATAGGTCACTTTGGATAGTGTTTTGAAGAGAACCAACGTGTCTCCTCTATATTTTCATTACTTCATTATGCATTGTACTTTTCTCTACCACAAGATGCAAAAAGTGAAAGGCAATAAAGAAACAGTTTTATTTATTTTAATATATATATATTAATTTGTGTTTGTGATTGTGCACATGCATTTTCTCAAGAAAACATGCACGTCAAGCATCTAAAAAGGTAAAACTGCCTCTAAAAGGAGCTAAAATAATTACGTTTATATACAGTGAAAGCTTATGTGAAAGTTTGCTTCGTTCCTAACATGAGAAAAAAACATTTCAGCCCTTTTACACGTTTTTTTTTTTCTGAGGTAAGTTGTTTTGTCAGCAGCAAGAAAAGCAAACATATCTATCTTAGCAAAGCACAAAATAGGATAAGACTGTGCCAAGTCTTGTCTGGGGCGTGATGCCAAAGGACTGCATTGAAGAAATGGAAGAAACAACTAAAAGCAAGCTAAAAGCAAAGGGGAAAAAAAACAACAAAACATGACCGAGGAAAACAAATATCACTTTAAAATTCTAATAACATTATGCTTTAATTGTCAAGCATGATACATTCTTAACACGATTCGATGAAATTCCGCTGGCATAGATTATGGATGATTCTGCAGATTATCGAGGCTTGACATTCCCCTCCTTATCTCCCTGAGTGGGTCAGATGTTCCAGATTTCATTAAATTTTCTCTCATTTATGCCTCTGGCTGCACAAAAGCACGAGCATTGACACACTAAGTATTTTGGGAAGACGTCAAGCTGTTGTGGTGAGAGTGACTAATGACCCCTTTCATAGCACAGACACCACATAATCAGAGATGCTGAGGATCTGTGTCTGCCCGCTGTCCTCTCTGAGTAATTACGCTAGTAACTCAATTAATCTACTACCAAACAATCAAGCTGTACATACTTGACTTGCTGCAGTGTTTCTGTCTTTTAGTTGTGTGTTGCTTTGTATAAAAAACAGAAAACAATCGTGCGAGGATGAGGAAGTTTTGTTGGCTGTGTTTCCTCTTCTTGTTACACCTTGTTTCTTTTACAAATCCACACTGCTCCTTTGAGTTTAATCAGTTATCTATGTGACAAGTGTAGTCAAACTTGTAATTTTTTTTTTTGGCCTGATTCTGTATTGTTACAGTTCTATTTTTTATGTGTTGGGTCAATTGTTAGTTTTACTATGTGTATTTCTTTTTATTCAATGAAATATTTAAATGTATATTCCGACTGGACACATTTGGTTTTGATAAATTGAACCAGAGGTTGTGTCTGCCAATAAGCCAGAACAAATTTACAGTCTAAGTACACCTAAACAGACCCTGTTCCGGGATAAGGAACCAGGGATGGGCCGATATTTTTTCCGGCCGATACTGATAAGGATATTTTCCTTGCAACTGTGACTGATAGCAGATATTTGCAGGGACTGATATTTAAGTGTCTAGAATAAGACAAACTTTAGAGATTTTCTGTTTTTTTTCTTTATTAGAAATACAACAACCTTCACATTGCCAATAAAAGTACAAACATGCATCCCTGAATGGAATCCTGTAGTTTTAAAAAGAAAAAAAACTTCCTTCTGAATCAGAAAATAAAAAGCGTAAAGAATCAAAGTTAACATATGCAGTTTTTCCTGTCTGCGGCCCGGTACCAAGCAGCCCTCTGACCGGTTCGTGACCCAGTGGTTAGGGACCCCTGATTTAATGGGAACAGGAAGCACGTCAAAAAACGACGAGTTGGGTTATACCTCAAACTGTCAAAAAGTTAGGTGGAGGGGGCCCACACCATATGTCCATATGAGACAATGTAGGAGTGAGAATATGTTACTTGAACACCCAAAGCGTGCGTGGACCCCTCTGTGCATCTACCATCTGACGCAAACCTCTGCTAAACAAAGTGTTTCTTCTGCTGTAACCACCAATCAAAGTAAAAGAGCAACATCCAACAATTTTCCGACAATCTTCTCTCATTGCTTAGCTCCACCCTCATAATTTCTGGCCAAAGACTGAAGAGATCTTTTATCACATGGCTTTGTTTACAGGCTTTAAATCGAAACATAAAAGTCCAAAAGACCAAATGCAAGGTTCAGGACTCAATCCAGACTAAACAGTTTGATCACCTATAACAGAGAGATGTTTTTTGTGTGGATGTTTCCAACATGTCTGCTCTTGGTTGCCATTTTAATCCTTTAAAAGCTACAGTAGGTCAAGCATATCCGGCACTCATAGCTTTCATTAACCCTTTAACACCAGAGCTTTAGCTCCGGTCTTGACATTCTTTCGACTGCCGTATCTCTTCAACTGTTTAAGCAATGAACATAATTCTGACGCAGAGTAAAGCAGCCTTGCACCGATATGCACTTCACAGTGGTAAAGTGTTTACATAACCAACATAAATCAGCCGAATCTGTCAGGTAGATAAAGGGTCTCCGCCGGTTTGTAACACTTTGCATTAGTAATGTGTGATATACTGAATACGAAAAGCCACTTTTCTCCATTTAAGAATCCGCTGATTCATGTTAATCACATGATCAATACAGGGGTTATGGTGTGTCAAAGAGTGTATTATTTAAAAGTTGGTGACATCTCCAGTGTTGCAGGGTAAAAACACTTTCAGTTATATGTTTTGCTTTGTGTCTCAGTTGGTAGTTGGCCATTCAACAAAAACGTTTCCATTGATGCCTTTTAACCTTTTTTTTCACATTTTTTTTCTTTAATCTTTTTCTATGGAAGACTAGAATTGTTGAGTTAGATTTAAATGACTCAAGCCATGACAGTCTACAAAATGAGCAAAGCTTACTGCAGAATTAGATTTAGCATGACTCATGAATTCCTGAATTTTGACTTGGCGGGAGAATTAGTTCTTTTTAGACCATCATATATTTATAACATTATGCTTTAATTTGAGATAAACAAACATCTGTTTGAAAAGCTTTTCTTTCTTTCAGCGGTAAAAATATATCTGGATGTCGCTGCTATAAGTCAGATATTTAGTGCAGAAAACCAAACTGTAGTTCTGACATTTTTTCACAGTTTAATTAGTTTTTTTAATGGTTTGCAGCACCTCTGCCCTACCTCTGAGCGGAGACACTCATGTCCATCCAGGTTCTGTTGGAGGAACCACTTTTAGCTTCTCACTGCTTACTTTACAAAACAAAAGTAATTTGTCAAGAAACAAATGAAAGGAAATGAAATCAGTTTTGTGATGAAGCTCAGAATCTCCGATTCCACATGCATGTATACACAACTTTCACACTTTTCATCCATTGCTCTTTGAATGCCAATAGAGAAGCTATTCATCATAAAAGAGACATAACCACCTCAAAAGTTAACCATTCTGTTAGCATCTTGTGGTAGAATTAGCCTAATCTAGCACAAATTTTAGAACTCAAAACCCAATTTTGGAGCATTAACATTTGAAAATGGGTTAGGCATTGTTTCTCAGGTTTTATGAAGTAAGTGACAGATTTTTTTCATTTATTTTTTATTTACTCCGATTGTTCTAATGAGCATGTTTTTTTTTTACTTTAACACGGGTCTCAGAGTTACAGATCACTTCCACTGTTTAGGGTTAGAAATATTCACTATGTTCTCTGATTCTATATTCAGTTTACAATAAAGCATAAAGTAACATCAAACAGACCTTAGTGTAGATTTCTGAGAAATGTTACTGTGTTTACTCTGAACTATATTTCACCACTGCAAATGGATCTTTGTGAGCATGCTGGTCACTTAAGAAATCAGATTGTTCTAAAGTCATGTTGCTGTGATAGATAGGAGGTCTTGCCAACAGTACAATTGCTTTTCTCAGAAAAAGGAAAAAGAATACATGTGATCTATAATGGCTTCAGAACTTGCAAATACTTTACAACACTTTTCATCCCTCTCAGATTTGAAGCAGCCCATTGCAATGGAGGTAATGCATCCGAAATGAAGGTTTTTCGACTGCTAATAAAGCCATCCATAAAATGCAGCATGCATGGTTTCTGAAAATAATATCACAATTTGATTTGACCACAAAACAATTTTCTGAGATGAAAACTACAAATTCTATAAACATTCACCCTCACTTAAAGTTTACTAAAATTGTTTCAGAAGTTTTACTCACATTTTTTGAACCACAGCTCATCTTAGCAACTCAGAATGTTGCATATCTTTTGGTCAAAATGTGTTCCTTTTCCAGCTCTTTTTCCTCGGTCCCTGATATTTAACTTTAACTGAAGCCCTCCAATTAAAGTTTCCAGTCTCTTTTTTAACATGCGATCTTCATAGGCTCTTTTGTAAACAAGTAGTTGATTAAAACAGAATCTATAATAAAAATGCAGCTTGAAAAACAATTGTATTTCTGACATAGAAAATACACTCCTTGTTGCACTTTCTAATATTGCCCCAATATTGAAGGGGGAAGGGTTGTTCCACACCAGCAGTCCCACCATAACTCAAAGCCAAATTTCCCAAAAACTACTGCCACTCTGCAGGAACTCCTGTATGACCTAGAAAACACCACCGTTTTTTTTTTTTTAGTTTTTTTTTTTTAACATTTTGGCTAAAATCCTAATTCCGTCATAATTGAAAGACCACTGGAAACACTTAAGGTAGCTCAAAAGATAATTGAAGTGAGACTTGGAAAAAAACAAGACATTATTGGACTATTATCCTCACATTTAAATTTGACATTAAAATACTCAGGAAGACATACTTTAATTTGTCTGAGACTCTGACTGGCATTTTGAAAATATGTGCAATTGATTTGTGGTAAAATGTTGTTTTAAAATATAGGATAAAACAAACAGTAAAAGGATTTAACTTACAAAATGTGTACAGTACAGAAAATGCACAATATAAACTTTGAATTGCATTATGTTGCAATTGCTTGAACAAGAGTTTTACTCTCTAAGATTGAAAAAAGAAAATCTAGGTTACATTTAAGTAACAATGCAGAGCGGCCAAACAACCCTGAAGGATTTTCTGTTTTAACATTGAAGGACTCATTTTCCATATAAGAGCAATAATAACAATCTGTTCATGTACTGGTCAGAGTCATGTCTGTTCTAATCAGCCCTTCCACTGTGGCTTCTCCAAACACATTGAGGGCAATTAGTTTAAAAAGCATTACTTGACATTTAACTGTGCACTCTCCCACCCCCTTCCTTGAGCCAGTAGATTTTTGACATTTGAAATCGACTGGAGAGGCTAAAAACTGTAATTTTATGTCAGCTAAACTTAAATCAGAGGCCCACTTATCTACACCAAGTCACGCTCCCCCTTATACAGTATAGAGCACACTATATTAGAAGTCAGAGGTCAGATTCAACATAAAGTGAAAATGCAAAAACTCAGCTCAACTTAGGAATTAAAAGTTCAGCGGTAAAAAAAAGTTGTGCTGCCTAAAACCCTTCCAAATTAAAAGTAGATAGTTTAAAAAATGGTTTCCTAAATCATTGATGTAAAATCTAAAATGCTCATTTTTTTTTTTTTTTTACCTTGTTTTACCTTGATCAGTAGTTTAAAGAAGAAATTCATAGTATGACTACTGCTAAGCCGAGTGACATAAATGCTTGCTTTTGTAAGCCTCTATGTCTACTCTGGTTTTTCTGTTAATAGAAAAAGACTCTGGGTGTAAACATAAATTATTTATCCATAGCATCTAGGCTTGGCTCATCATTGACTTTTTTAACAGCGACTCAGGTTTTCAAAAGAAGCTTTTCTTCGAAGCACCTTTTCTTCTCTGTTGTGCACATGCAGGGAGAATGCCTTTTTTTCTATTCTTTCTTTTGCTGTCCTTTAGTTAAGAACCCGAATTGATTCGGAACAGTTTGAAAAGGACAAGGAACATCAGAATCGCATTGAAATTTTTTTTTTCTCAACTTGAAATCCAATTTCTTACCTATTACCTTGATGCAGTGAATCTTTTGTTGAGTGGAAGGGAAGGCTGTGAAAGAGACTTGTTTCCGTCTTCTCCAAGAAGCTGTAAGCTGTGTGTGAGAGCACATTCTTCCAATTGGGTTGCAGAATGACTCGGCATATCAAAGTGAATATCATATTAGTTTATGAATTATGCATAATTATGCATCAACCCATAATTCCTAATCATCTCTCATACTGCTGGTTATATAAAACATCTTCATGTAAATAACTTGGATGAAAACTGAGCCAGACTTTTGCTGTTGCACTGCAAAATCTGAAATGTTTACAATGAAACAAAAAATAATCCCTCTAAATTGTATCCTTTTTTATTGTTTTTGAAGGGTATTGTAGAGAAAAATGTAAAAATGAGTCTAAAATGAGTCTACCAAGAACTTGCAAAGTGCATAGATATGTTCACATTTTGACATAGATTGCGCTTGCTTTGAAACTGGCCAGCTTTATGTAACCCCTCCACCATGCAGTACATTCCCACCCGTTGGATGCTATGGTGTAAAATCTGCTGCCTCTGCATTAAGAAGCAGAGCTTTAGTGATCGGTGGAATGACAAACCATCTTTCTGTGTTTGGCAGTCAGATGGCTGAGTCTGTGTTTGGCAAATGCTGGGAGAACGTTATCTGCCCGGCTGCAATGTGCCAAATTTGACGTTTGGAAGATGGATAATGGTATGGGTCTATTTTTAATGGTTTTGTTAGGCCCCCTCATGAATGTAAATGTTGATGCTTTATCATACCAAGACTTTTTTTGCTCTATTAATGCACCTCTAAAATTTTTGAGGAGACCATTTTCTATTTCATTATGACTCTAATCCAGTGTGTGGTCCAAAAACGTTCAGCTGTGCTAAAAAATAATGTAAAAACTTTAAAAGTAGAATTCTTTTGATTTCGAGCCTACACATCATTTTGTTTTTAATTAATTGGTGAAATGACAAGAGAATAATGACTTAAAGTAGGTTTCTCAATCTAACTTTTGTAAATCAGAAGCTGGATTTTAGGGACTACACCAGAGTTGTCCAAACTTCTTGCAGAGAGGGCCAGACGATGTTTGAGGTGAAAATGTCTGAGGGCCAACCCGTTGTCCTGCGTTAATGAAATGAGCTATTGAAATAGACTAAGTTGTAAAAGGAGATTTTCCACTTCTTCAAATAGAACAGAAATACATCTTTACCAAAAGTACTATGAATTTTGTATTTGAAGACTAGAAATAAAATAAACAGAAAGAAAAAAAAACTTTGTCAACATAAATCTGGGTTCACATTAATTTTCCTTATTCACTTTTAAATGCTCTCTGTAAACTTCTAAATCTACATGATGTGAACAGGGAAATAACAGAAGTAGTTATCCTACTCAGAAGTGCAAACCACTATGGTTTTAATCAGGAAAACAAATCTGTGTATTTTATGTAGTCAACATTTTAGCACTGAATTACAAAGGGTCACAGAAGGTTCCCGCAACAGTGTTGCCACAGGTTTACAACAACTTGTGACTACATTTGGCTGAAATATACACGTAGTTTTTAGAAAATGCTGGGGTCTGCACATTATTGCTTTTATGACAGGAACCTGGAGGCTGGTAGAAATATGAATGAGGGAAATGGTCAATAGTGTATGCAAATGCAGTGCTTTGCTGCTTTAGAAGGCCCAAAGCACTTCACAGTCACAGTGTCGGAGATTTGTCGCCACACCAAACAATAAAGTGCATGAAAAGACTATGTGTTAAAAACTGTGTTGCAATAGCCCTTTACACATTCTTTTTTTCTCACTATAGAAGGTTTTTTCATTTATGTGTTATCTGATCAATTTAGTTTTTTTTTTCTTAATTTAAGAACTGTAAACGAATTTTACTGGAATTCTTAGTGTTTTTTGCAGTGTCAGTGACCAAAAAAAAAGCTGACAGAGAAAGAATTGTAGATTTGAAAGAATTCCAATGTATCCATTGGATCAATTTGCTCCACTCTTCTCTACTTTTAGACAGACCGAATCATGGAGGACAGCACAATGTGCCCATTGAGTGCAGCGATCTGTACCCACTGTGTCTGGTCTCTAACACAAACAGGACTGCAGAAATGTAGAAACAAAAAAAGCAAAACTAAAGAAAATTTTCCTTTCAACCTTGCTTCAGTTTCATTATGTGAAATTGAAAAACAGTTTAGTTGAAAAAGTGGATCGCTCTTCCACTTCAAGTTTCTCTTGTAAAATTACTCCTCTCCTTATCCACTTTTCAGTTCATCTGAGCTCAATTTAGTGAAACAGTTACCTGTCTTTCTGCAGTGTTCAAAATCAGAGCTTTGAAAGTTTATTTGTACAATGGGTTGGAGCATTCAGAGTGTGAACACACACGCAGAATCTTCACATCAGCACTCAGTTACAAAGCGCTTACGTAGCAGAAACGTTGGTGTGAGTGAGCCTTCAGAGTGACAGGGGGTGAATTAGAGCGATTAGAGGGGAATTCTAATTCACATTCCCATGCGTCTGCCTGTCATCTATAGGACAGGGTATTTGCAAGTTAACAAGAAAGGTATGAGACAAGTTTCAACATAAACACATACAGCCTGACAAAAACACTTACAGCATTGTTAATCATTCTTCAGAGTTTCAACATGTCCTTACTGACAAAACCATAAGTGTAATTTAATAGGACAGTAAATAAAAGACTTGTAGGAAATTATCTTTTTTCAAATCAACATGACTTTTTTCAAAGTTTTGCAACCGACTGCCAGTGTACCACTATTGTTGTTTTGCAAAAACATGGCTGACCACGTCTTTGTTTTCCTCATCTGTGTTGCCATCTGGCTCAAAACTCTACGGCTGGATAGCTCTGATTTTGCTCGCCATTTCTTTGCTGAGATGCTATAAGCTAGCAAAGAGACTGTAAACAAAGGGCTGATGGGAAATGAGTGAAGCTAACTTCCGTGCCAACATTTGTTGTTTTCTCCTCCTCATTGTCTATTAAAAGTAGAAGTGTCCAGACCTGGACCTGCATGACTATATAAAACACTCAAAGGTGTGAGAGTTAAACCAAGATCTTCACGGCTTGGTGCTGAGTAGCACTGAGGATGATTAGACTGAGACAGCTATAATGAAAAAAGGTAAAATACGAGAGCATTAAGACACTGCATTTAATCTGTCCATTTAAATTAGCCCCATTAATCATAATTAATTTGAACATCATATTTCTCTACCTAATTACATGTGCTACAAAGGAATAATTGCCTTAAAGGATGCATATCGCTATCCATCATCCCTCCTGAATGGTGCAGAATTAGCTCTTGTAATTAAGAGGTGTGCACATCCAGGAGGTGTTGACAAGTACCAGCATAGCTATAAAAGTAAACAAAAAAAGTCTTTTGAATAATTGAAAATATAATAGCTAAATCTGTAATCCTCAGATTGAGATAGTGTTTCTTCAGAACTGAGAGATTTTTTATTTTAGGTTTAACATATCACGGTGTGGCAGCATTCATATTTTACTATGAAAACATTTTTTTCTCTTCCAACTCAAAAGGCAAGGCAAGGTTATTTGTACAGCACATGTCGTGTTAAAGACGATTCAAAGGGCTTTACACAAAACAGAAAAAAACAATCAAAAGAAATCTCAAAGGTGTGATCACTAAAATGAGATTTAAAGAAAGTTAAAAAGAACAGAAATTAAAACAAGCCTAGATAAGCAGTACGGATGTAAACTTTTGAATAGAAATTAACCAAATGCAGCCAAGAAAAGGTTTCAAAAGGTTTTGGTTGAAATGTAACACAACAAGACAGAACACAGAAGCTTTGTTTAAGTTTATTTTAGTTTTCTGAAGCCTTCCCACATATGACAATCTCCCACAATTCATTGCAAAAGTAACCCTATGTTGATACTTCATACCTCTTGAGTCAGCATAAAAAAGAGTTACGATAGAAAAAGACTGGACAAGTGTAGTTTGATTGGAACACCCAACAAGAAGCAGCTCCTTCTTTCTGAATAGCACAGTTAACTAACGATGCTAGTATTCATCCAAATTGCTGCCCCCTCAGATGAAATGCAACAGGAAATGCCTCTTACATGCTACACAGATGCATTTAACTAGCTTGTTCCAACTGTAAAGCTTCAAGCTTTTAATTTCACCCTACCTTTTCTTTATAAACCTTAAGATGATAAGAACAACAACACTCCTCTCACCCTCCACGGGTGCTCTTGTGTATGGTTTCCCGGCCAGCATCTTACACCCTGCAGTTATGTGCTGGATTGTTTCAGGCGCCTCTTTGCACTGCCTACACCTCGGGACTTTTCTGGTGTGGTAGATCTGAGCCTTGATCGCTCTGGTGCTCAGGGCTTGTTCCTGTGCTGCCAGAATGAGCACTTCGGTGCTGTCCTGTAGGCCAGCCCTTTCTAGCCATTGGTGGGGCGTCTTGATGTCAACCATTCCAGTTATGGTTCTGTACTACATACCAATCAGGGGTTTGTCCTCCCACAAGGATCTGTTCTCCAGCACCGCATCCTCTGCTGTCCATTGTCTGAGATATTCACTGAGCACACTGTCAGTTGGGGCCTTAAGCTTGATGCATTCATGCATCTTGGATGTTTCACCCTGGATAGTGGCTTCTACGCTCACTAGTCCTCTGCCTACTTCCTTGCAGCTAGCATACAGTCTTAGGGTGCTGGATTTGGTTCTTTAGCTTTAGTTCCCTCCTTAGTTTTAATAGGATCATGTCAGATAAACTTTTAATAAAGTTTCCAGATTTTGCCAGTATTTTTAGATATTTTGAAGTAAAAAAAAAAAAAAAAAATTAAGTCTCAAGTTATTGCAGAAACGTTTTACGGCAAGCCACAACAGCAACTGGCAAACTGAGAATGGCAACTAGTTAATTTAAATTGAGGTTTGTTGTTCAGACAATTTATGATGGTAACTGGCATAGACTTGTATGGTGCCGTACTACCTTCTTAGAAAACATTTTACTGTCACACTTTCATTTGCCCATTCACACACTGGTAAACACTGGCGTCAACCTATAACTATGAGAAGGAATGTGAGGTTCAGTGCCCAAGTATACCAACAAGACAGGAACTGAACCTGCAATCTCTTCTGATTCGAGGTGGACCACTCTGCCTCTTCACCACAGCTATCCCATGATTATGTGTCTGATAAGGGATGACAAACATTTTGTGAAACAAGACAAAAAATAATAAGTAAGTCCATAAATGTAAGGATTTTCTATGTAGCCTTAAAATTATTGCAGAGGCGTGAGAAAGCAATCTTATACCACCCTAAATACTCATCAATTTGGCCCCTGCATGTGTTTTGAGTTGTAAAGGACAATGTCATAGTCAGGAGTTCTCTATTAAACCCACTTAACACAGTGCAACAGTTAATTTACCAGCCCCTATTAACTTTTTGATAGTTGATTAATGTTCCTATTAGAAATGCTAAAATCTGTCCTTGTGGGACATGAATTCTGCATTCTTTGACCTACTCCTGGAGTACTTGACTCAGAAGGAAGAAAAACTGTTTAAAGCTTTAGTCATTTGCACGATTGCGGTATGGGTTCTGCAGCTGTTTGGGTTGTCCAGGTATGTAGAAGGTCATAGACAGGAGTGGCTGCATTCTCATAGGAGCTCATCTGTTTCTTGCTGTTCCCTTGTGGCCTGTGTGGACACCTTAAGGTGGAATACACCATTGTTGTGCGTGTGAGTGTATTGTGAAAAATTTGTAAGGGTAATTTACGTGACACGTGTAGCACCTCAAATGCTGATTTGGACCAGAATATCTCCAGATTCTGAGGAGCAGTTGAATAGACCAAATTTAACCACAGACCACAATATGGATTTTAAACTTATGGCTTATTTATAACAAAAGAAAATTCTCCAATTGATTACATAAATATAAAAAAATAATAATAATAATACAACAGAAAACCCAAATAAAGTAATCACTATGGACTTTTCTTTATCTAATTTGTAACAAAAATTGGCTATAAACCCTGGGTTGATCAAATTTTTACCTTGCAAGGCTTTGATTTTTTCTTGAAACACTTTTAGTTTAATTACATTTTTTTTACATTACTTATGTCCAAATCTTTCCAATTTAATTATACATATTTTACCTGTTTGAGTCACAAAATGCAATAAACAAAATATAAAATTTCTGAAAACAAAACAATATTCCTAACAAAATATCAAAAGAGTGCCAGAGTAAGAATACCAAGAGTCTGTTCCGTCCTTTTCCGTTCTTTAGGGGATTCCTGGTGACTCAGCACCTGTGGAAAGTAGATTGTCCTACCATGATTGTCCTTGTCTCTTGTGACAGAGGTGAAACGCACAAACCAACAAAAAAAACCTGACCTGTCATGCAAGTGTAATACAAAATAAAACACACAAATATATATACACTTCAGTCATAGCACTTAAATACAGGTCATGCTAATATGCACTGCACATTGTGAATTGCTGCTAACTCACACGAGGGTTAGCTAGCTAGCAGGACCTCGTGGCTCATTAGCACATGTCACAGTTGCTCAACAAGAAAATTAGCAACTCAAAATATCAATTTCCACTGAAATCACCTTACAATACAAATTAAAACCACTTTCAAAATAAATCAGCCTCATAGTAGACACAATGAAAAGAAAATATTGAAGGCACATTTGACTCACCAAATCCTCTGTCAATGTTAAACAAACAAGAAAAAGTAATAACTCCAGTTATCTGAGAGGTAATAGTTCAAGAAAGGATAACTTTCTTTTTGGAGAAAACAGAAAAAAACAAGGACAACTTGCTTGCGTTCTTTTCTAGTGTCTCTGAGATAGTTTCAGCTCACAAAACAACCAACTCATGTATCCCTCCGCTCATGTATCCATCCGCAGAAAGTTTTCTGCACCTCCCAACCTACAGCGCCCTCTACAGGAAAGAAGAAAAAACTCTCTCTCTAACAAGATCTAGTAAACTGGGTTACACATGCATTTATGACATATGGGTGATGCTGTGTATGGTGCCCTTACACCACACTCCAGTCATTCATGGAGTGCACATACTGGCTCCTTACTGACCGTAAGAAATGCTGCATGCACTGGGTTTGCAGGTAATGCGTAAGTACTCATAGGATACCAATGAGATGCCCACACAAACGATGCTCTAATTGTCTAATTTAATCAATTCTAACAGTCTGGGTGTGTGCAAGGAGTGTGCACTTATCACGTAAACAGAACTAACTAGCTCCATGTGCAGTACCTGTGTCTCACCTACGTCATCCGTACTTACCCTTGCATGTTCTTCAGGTTTTCACTGTGACCTCTGTGCCCACAGCATGGCCATAGAAAAAATGTACAAGAACATTTTTCCTCTACAGTTCACAGAGGGATCTATGACTTTGATATTTTGTACGGGCCACCTGCATGCTAATTTACCATTTTTTTTGCCCGCAGATAACCTATGTCCAGGGCAGTTGTGACTAAGGCCCACGTTGTGAATGTGGGATAGAAAAATAGGAATACAAGCAAAAGATTCATTATTTGGATAACAGTACATTTTGAAGTAATTTATGTGAATATTTGGTTTTCTGAAATGCATTAGAAATTCAGCAGCTGAAAGTGTTGTAAGCTGGGTTGTCAATGCAGAACCCCTGTTGAAGGAAAGTCATTAATCACATTAAACACAGAGAACATCAATAGCACTGTGAAGACAACTTCAAAAAACAAGAGAAACATCACAGAAGAGCCCATAGACGTGCACTTCTCCATGGAGAGACCGGGAAGAAGGCCAGGGCCAACCAACAGGAGCCACAGCCAGCCTGCAAACATTGACTTTACATAGAGAACTGCACAGAGTGTGTGACATCACTCATAGAAAATGACTTATTTCCGGTATCAACCAAATTACGTCAATTCAGTCGCCATTTGTCTGCAAAATGTCCATCACCATGTTGGAGCCAGACGTCCTCAATCAGTCGTGATTGGTCCGTGTCAGTCTTAGTCTACATTTCTATGGCAACCACTCTCTCCAAAAAGGAGTGAGCATGTTAGAAGGCCACAGCCCTTCCATTGAAATCAGGCTCAGGAGAATCTGTCAAATGCTTTGAACGTTAGACGTGAGACCACCTACTATTATTAAGGCATCTGATTGGTCAGTTTGCAACTTTAAAAACGTCGGAACTCAAGCAGGAACTCAAGCAGGAAGGGGTCACTCAGTTCAGTCCACTCATATACAGTCAGAGCCTGTAAAAAACAAGACTGAAAAGAAAACTACCAAAACGCACAAGGAACTGCATGACACTTGTTGGCTTCATCTTGTGAACAACATGAACTTTCTAAAGAAAACATTTGTAATGTCCAACCTGTCACGTATTACTGTTTATCAACAGTGCACTAAGCACTCACAATGACTCATCACTTAAATAGGAAAGGGTAACACTGACAGCCCTAATATATACACACACACACATATATCTTTTTAAGCAATTCAGTAAATCTGTGCTTTTTTCCATAGATAATGTCCCAAAAGATCAAATCAGTCCCCAACGGCTTTCACAGTGCTGCTCTATCCACATAGCACTCACTCTTTATAACCCCTTCTGCAAGGTGGTGGATCTACAAGAGGGAGCTCCTATATATTTTTTCCAGGTTGGAGCTGGTCTTTGTGGATGAAACCTCAACTATCTCTCTTCTTGTCAAGAGTTTCAGAGTTGCACTTTGTTTGGCAACTCACCCAGAACTAAAAGATTAAAAAACAACACTGCCTATAAAAACTTTTTCCAAAAATGGTCACTAAAATAGAAAGTGATTTAGTGGGAAGCACTAATGATGTTATTTTGCAAATCCTGATGACAATTTTAATAAAGGTTTTATTTTTTTTTATATATGTGACTTATACCTTAAGTAAAGCCAAAAACATAATTCTTTGATGAACTCTTAAACACAGAGCAATTAGTATCTGCTGAGCTTGCATGTTTCATTTCCATAGAGAGAACGGCAATTTGTCTCACCCAAGTACCAGCTATCAATCAGCAGAAATAAAATGTTTCAGCTTTCTCTGCTAAACTGTATGACATTTAATTTAAAGTCAAGATGATGACTGCTATGAAGTAATTCGGCTTCTCCCTCAAAGTTGGCTAGAAGTCAATTATAAACAATTATATATCTAAATTGTTCTGCTGTTACCGTTTTGTATTTAACTGATTTATATCAAACTAATCCTTTTTTTCCAGAAAACATAGTTAAGCACATTTAATACTGGAAAGGGGCAAGTCATACTTTTTGAAAAAGAGTCATTCTTTAAATAAAACTAGACGACAAAATGTTACAAATGTATAAAATCAATTATGTAGGTCGAAAACAAATGAGTTATATCGTCCATTTCTTCTTTACGCCTTTTTTTTCCAAATTCTTCTGTGAAACAATAACAATTCTAAAGAAAGTTGAAAAAATAGCAACATTTTTGTTCAAATAATGAAAAGTAAAGAGAAAAGCCATTAAGGAAGTACCAAAATAATAAAAGTATTGGCAATATTTTCATTTATTCAAAGAGCCGGAGTGTCTGCAAAGAAGGGTGATGATATTATCCGATACAAATAAGCAACAATAGGTTCGATGCAGCATCGCAACCGAGAATAGTGAACAGTAGAATAGTGATCTGACACACCACCTATAAAGACATGATCATTTTTTTCCCTTTTGTCTGGTCAACAGGTGACACTGATACCTGGAACCAGGTGCGTAAACGCGGCATACAATAACCAATGCTCATGGGGGACGATATGCAGTCTCTACGCTCTCAGACCACACATTTGCATATTTCTAGATTAAAAACAAAAGAAACACTATTTTCATTTGTGTAACTTTTTCAATGTATCCTCATATTTTGTAAGAATTATGAACAATTGCTCTGTCCAGTCATTGGCATCATGATTTTTAATGAGATATATAATGATTTTAAATGAGATTTGATTAAAATTAGTATTAATCTGTCTCTGACTAACTCACAGCTGGATCATGTGACTTCCTACATCCTTAAGAGAAGCCTATTCCATCATTATTTAACTGTTTATGTCATGAACACTTTCTTAGATGTTTATCTGCTGCTGCAAAAGAATGCACTTTTTAACTCTCACACTTTTGTTCTTGCGATCATTGACATGCCCATTTAATGGAGATGATAATACGGTTTCTGGCATTATGACTAGGTATGTGGGTTTTTCCATCCTTTTTTAAGCTGATCTTGAAAAGGAAAGAAGCAAGGTATGCAAGGTAAACACTTTTCATGGCCTACAAAATTGTTTGGTCTCATACATTTTTAAATAGAAGCCAAAAACGACATCTTTTTGATTGAATTTTTACAAAGCAAATTGGTTTTAACATTATTTCCCGTTTTTTTTCTTTAAAACGTGAAACTCATAGGGATTTGTGGAAAAAAAATCACCTCTAAAAATAATGCCACTGTCGGGGATCTGCACAATTTTTTCATCCCAAATAATGTCAAACATGTATTTAGAACCTTAAATCAACTTCCCTTGAAATAGTCTTAATAAGCTTTGTTTAAAGTGCCTGGGTTTTCTATTAAACTCACTTTTTCAGTCTCCAAACTGCCTTCCCAGCAGATCGCTCATTATTTCTTATGTGGTCGGTATTAGGTTTCAGGATGTAAGCATAATTTACATAGTAATAAGGCAAGCTAATATATATGGAAAACAGCTACAATTATTTTGAAAACATATAATATAAGTTTATGTGAGTCTTTGACCTAGTTTTTTTTAACTATTCTAAAACAGCATATTGCACTTTTGTGATTATGTGATTTCATATAGTATATGTGAAAATACATAGTAGTAATTTTACAATAATTAATTTTGGAGGCAGTCTGTGGTTTGAACTCTTCATTTACAAACATGTTGATTCTGCCTTTTTTTCTGCCAATCTGCATCGAGTGAATTGACAGTTGCAAAGCAGCAAAGCTTTTTTTTCCCTGGTCTATTATGCCTCTGGGTCTCATGAAGTAGTTACAGAGGTAAAATGTGCACTGAGTGAGGGCTATTAGGGTGAATCTGTGATCCAGTTTGTGCCTACACATTGATTTGACAGCAGCTTCAGAACTGCTGAATGGAGAAGCTCATGACCGACCATAAGTAAAGAGATTTTTTTTTAAAAAGAAAAGTGACTTACATGTATCAAGAGACAATGTTTTCTGACCTATATAGATGAAGATTAACAAATTACATTTTTCTTAAAGACCAGCTCCAATAAAATTGGATTTTGTTTGTTTTATATTAGAGGATACATCAATTCAAGATTAAAACTGGGTATGTGATTACTTATTTATCCAAATTGTAACTAAGCTGGATCAGTAGAGAAAAAAGTGGCTTGAAAATAGCTTCTCTTGTGATGCAGCTACTCTTCAATGACTAGAAAAGCCTTTTTCTTTTCTTTTTATCTTATCAATGATAAGTATCCTGGTTAAAGAAAAACAGGTTCACTAAAAATACATTTAAAAAAAATAAAAAAGCAGTTAGGATTTTCTGTTCATTGAACTCTTTGGTTCATCTTTTACTGAAATAAAACATGGTAATGATAAAATTCATAATTGATGCATTCGTGTAGTTTAGGGTGTTGGGGAAAAAGTGAAGAATCTTTTACCAGACTGGAATCTACATTTCTAAGTATAAAACCATCTTCAACAAGAAAAGTAAGAGTAATATCTGAATCGGTTTAAAATCAGTTTTCTAAAAGTGTGAAACTGGAGCCTAAATGACTTAATGACTTTGTGAATTATGTTTTACATAATTCAATATTTAAAAAAACAATTGGTTTCTTTAGATAAAAAGACACTTGATTGCAGTTATTTTTGTGCTATTTTGTGCTATGTTTGTCCTATTAAACAAATAACAAAGGTCCAGCTGGCACCTTAAGGTGCTCAAAACTTTGCCTCTTAACTTTAAAGCAAAAACCCAATAAAAGACAGAGGTCGGGTTAGGTCAATAATCAACTTTCAAGCCAGTTTTTGGAGCTTTGGAGGCAATTCATTGAGTGGCCGTGACATTGCCAAATCTCAAACTCTCTCAAAATAAACAGGAAAGACAAGCTTAATTTGAAAGCCAACACTGGTAACGATGGTCACTTGCCAATTGAAATGCCACCCTGTCTTTTGAGATTTGAAATTCCAGCACAAAGCCGGAATGGTCTTCAAACCAGGCTAATTTACCTCATTTTTTGTTGTATAAATGGATTGTTTCCCAGTGGAGCAAACTGAAAATACTTGTGTAGCATGCCACCTAGTGGTTACCTAGTGAACTAATCTGGCTTCAGATATTTTTGTTTTCAAACTCCTCTCAAACAGGAAGTGCAAGTCTTGTCCGTTGGGTGGCACAGATCAATACAGAGCAGCATTAAGCACAGAGCATTTCCTGCTTTATTCTGCACTTGTGTGCCAGAACGATCAATACCGACACCGCACTCTACACGTGTTACTGCTTTGATTCAGATAACTACTGTTATGCTAATCAGATATTGTTGGAACAAAGTAAATTGCTTACAGCCTTTTGGCAACCATGGTTTTAAGGATTTTCTTTCCACTGTATTTTTTAAAATGATCAAGTAAATTCATGGACACAATATGCACTGACAGGACATGCACCTAAACATTTTCTTGTTTCTAAGAGTACAGGTAAATGGATGCCAACTGTGTACACATTTCAGTCTTTTGTATTTGCTGAAAGAACAGCATGCAATGACTGAAAAGCCTTCCTAGCTTTACAAAGGATCCACTGCAGTAAATACATGGATGGCTTGAAAAATGCATGGAGGATGGAAGCACATTAAGTAAGCTTTCGCTTATGAAAATTAAAAATCTGTCCTGTGGATTCTTTGGAAAATGATGTTTTAACTTTGATTAATGATTCTGTCAAACATCCACACTTCCATACAAGGAAAATCTATTCTTGGCCGCAGGGCATGTTTTCTGCAAAATACAAGCTATGACATATGTTTTCATTTTAACAAAATAATTTAATTGAGGACAGATTTATTCTTAGATGTACTTTTTTAATATTGTTTTTACAATTGTAATAACTGAAACTAAAAGAGAAAAATAAGATTGTAAGTGCTTTTGATGATACGTTTTCTCTTAAAGAAATAACTTTTTTTCTTGCTGTTTTTTTTTTTTTTGTGTTCAGTGCTCTTTTTTCATAAAATTGCCTCAAAATGAGCAACTGCTGAAACTTTTTGATATTGGAGCAATTTTACCAAGAGAGCTTCCCAGAGTTAAGAGGTGCAAAGAAAACAAATTGTATTAATGAATAACATAATTCAGCTCACAAAAGTGCAATTTGAAACTAAATTTTCATTCGAAAGTTTTTGTAATGAGTGAGAAACACAGACTGTTAGCCGTCAGATATCAAACATAGTTGTTCATATAATGATCTATCTCTTCCTCTTTTCTAACTGTCAGTAGTTACCTACATTTACAGGCTATGTGGATTAATCTGACAAAAATGTGGCTAAGCACACCCCCATTTGTCTTTGTAGAATCAAATAATGTTATCTTTTTTGCAAGTTCTTCGCACTAGTTGGTGGCTGTCGGCAACAATAGAAGTCTTTTTTTTTTACTGATTCTTGAGCATAACAGCCGACAGTAATTTTGGAGATGGAGATCGGAGACTCCTGATGAGGGAGAGCTCCAATCTTAACGCTGCATTTAAGTCCCCTTTCAACGAAAGTGTCACAGAACCCCAACACTGTTACAATCAGTACTTATACTTTATTTGAACCATAGCACCAAACTTTAGTGGGGTCACCAATGGATCACCTGGTCTGCAAGAACCTCATGAGTTACTTGAAGGACGGTTGTAAAAATAGCTCACCATAGTCTGTCATTGTTATCTTGCCAATAATAGTGTGAGTGTAACAAGGCTTTTGGATCAGAGCAGAACTGTCCACTTCCTCATAAATCATGCTCCTGCATATGAAGATCTGCACTTCATTGTATATAGCATATTTTTTTAAAGAACAAGCACAAACAATTCTCCATGTAAGCCCCTCCCAATTAAATCCCTTCTAACAGCTTTTAGCATTTTTTTGTGGATGCTTTTGACTATTAGAAGGTGGAGAGTCAGTATTCCCTCTGATTGGCTGATTCTAAGGTCAGGCTCATTATTACCCAAGCCTGTTTTGTAATTAGCTAATTATATTAGCCATCATAAAAGCTGTCAAACAGTGGTGAGATGTGATGAAGTCGTGACAGACGAGTTCGAGGGGAAGGCGGGACTTAATCAAGGATCAGCTTTGAGCCTCTTATTGTTTGCTGTGATGATGAACAGACTGACAGAAGAGGTCAGACGGGAATCTCTGTGGACCATCATGTTTGCAGACGACATTGTGATCTGCATTGAAAGAAGGGAGCAGGTGGAGAAACATCTAGAGATGTGAAATTTTACTCTTGAAAAGTTGAGGGATGAAGGTCAGCCGCAACAAGACAAAGTATCTGTGTTTCAATGCAACGGTGAGGTTAGGAGCGGAGATGAAGAAGGTGGAGGACTGCAGGACTCAACAACCCAGACGAACAGGGGGTGGGGTTATGCTGGGTTCACACCAAGCATGTGTTACATGTTCAAGAATGTGAGTTTAGTGCATTCTTGAACATGCTTTTAGCATACGGTGTTCACACTGGAATGTCGCTATCCGATACTAGCACACGTACCTACAGTTGGAAGAGGCTCGTTGCAAAATGTTTAAGTGGTTTGAATCTTCCCCAGGCCTTTTCTTGCACAGCTCTATTCCAATATATGAAAGATTTAGTGTCAAATAATTCCAGCTGGGCACAAATTCTAATTATTCATTTCTCCTTCACAGTCACTTTTCAAACAGTTGGCACTTTTGTGAATTAGAAATATGTGGCTACTAATCTGAATCCCCGATTTGTCAAAGTGCATCTGATTTACCTTTCAATGTGTGTTTAATGGTCACTTGTTTTGTATATAGAGCCCCAAAAACAGCTGTTAAAACGTATGTAGCAACTTGAGAGTTTTGAATGCGGAGGCCCGAAACATTTATACATTTATGCACATTTAGATCAATTTTTCATTGGAAGTAGTCGCTAGAATGCGCGTTACCAAGGCTGGTGTTAACGTAGCATAAAAGGTAAAAATAATGTGTGCAATCAGGTTAAATCAGGTTTAGATCAGGAGGCAGAACTAAAGATGTTGTCATCTGTTATGAGCTCAGGGAGCAGGTGGAGGAACTTCTAGAGAGGTGGAGGTTTCTCTGAAAAGGAGAGGAATGAAGGTTAGCAGCAACAAGATAGAGTACCAGTCTGTAAAGCTACTCATGGTGAGTATGACTGCACCTGTGCAGCAGCAAATGAGTTCATCCTGAGGTGGGGAAGACTTAAAAAAGGTTATAGAGATAAGCAGTGTTGGGTAAATCACTTTCAAAGAGTTACTGATTACTTTACTTAATTAATTACTGGATGGAATTGTATTTAAATTACATAACTCATTCCCCAATTAAAATAGATGATTTGATTTTTTCTACTCACAGACACATTCTCAAAGGAAAAAAAAACAGCACAAAATAAAAATCCACAAAATAAAAGCATAGAGGCGACACCAGGGCAATCAGGTTTTTAGGACCACTTCATTAATGTCACCACATGAACATGAGAACATGTACGTTTTATAGAGTAAAGACAGATTGCTCATTGACACTAGGGCAGAAAGCAGTTCATCTCCAGGACAAAACTTGCACTTCACTTAAATGTGTTTACCTTTGTTTTCAACAAACTGGGAATAATTTTAATCTCTCCAGTTGCCAAATATCCCTATGAATTCATCCATGTCTACGTTTCTGCTCTCTTCATTTTACTTTGGACAATCTCCAACTCTCCATCAGTGTGTATGCGTACACACTAATGTGTCTGTAACTCTGTTTTTTAAATTTTATATTAGTGTTTCTTTTTTTTTTTTAACCAAGAGACAATATCAGAGTCAAATGTTTACACAAGTTCATTTGTTTAAATAATCACTGATGTTTGCACTCCATTAAAATTAATGTAATGTAAGTCTAGTAATTGTAATTTAATTACTAAACTTTGAACTGTTATTCGTTATATTACTCTGTTACTGACAAAAGCAATTCAATTACAGTCATTCGTTACTTTATATTTCATTGCCTCCAACACTGGAAACATGGATGACATGAGGGTGGCTGCTGTAAGTGAGGAGGATGCAGAGGAGAAGGTTAGGAGGAGGAGTTGCTGTGGTGACCTCTAAAAGCAAGAAGCCAAAGAAGTTTAAATGGAAAATGGCGTATACTTGTATAGTACTTTTTTACTTTCCTTGAAGGCCCAAAGCGCTTCACAGTCACATTCACACACACATTCACACACTGATGGCGGCTCCGCTGCCAAACACTGGCCCCAGCCTTCTACCAGAGACAATGTGGGGTTAAGTGTCTTGCCCAAGGATACTTTGACACATGGGGGAAGGTGGGAATCAAGCCTGCAATCTTCTGATCATAGGTTATCAGTTTGATTCCCGCTGTCCACAACAGTTGATGTGTCTTTGAGCCAGGCATCCAATCTCCAGCTGCTCCCCAAGAATCTTTGTTAATTCAAGTATCTTGAGTTGATGTTACACGGTGTGCACAGCAGAGTTGTTTCTTTGCTTCTCCTCAAATGAAGCAAGGAATTCAGAGGCATTTTTGATTAAATGTGTAATAATGTCAAGATGCATTATGCATACTTTGAATCCTATCTCCAACACCCCACTGAGAAACTAATGCCAACGCTATCGGTGGTGAGCAGAGCAACGTTTTTTAATATTTTTTTTTCTCATTTTCAGCCAGCTCAAGTGGCAGCAATGAAAAGGAATTACATTCACATATTTCTTCTTTTCTAAAAGGCTTGTTACCTTGCTGCTCATTGAAAAAGTAAACAATAAAACAAGGTTTTCTTCAAGTAGGAGTCTGAATTGACTGGAAATTAAAGCATTTTTTTCCTATTATTTAAAGATAAAATTCAATGTCTAATAACAATCATCAAGTTACATTTTAATTCAATTTGTACTGCTTTGATGCTCTGACCACAGACCTCATAGATTTGTTTTTTCTTTTTTAAGTTACATTTATTGACCGCATTAGCAACTCACTGCAACATCAGCCATCATTTGCATCTTTGTGGGGAAAAAAATCAGTGTCTGGTAACAAATGCAGCAACTGAAGTTGTTCTGAAGTTTCAGTGTAATTATTTCTCATGCATGACCAGGACTGTAAAATGGTCAAGTGAGAAGTACGAGCTAAGGCAAGAACATGACCTCTCCTCTCCTTTAGCACCGGCCAGTGCTAAACATTCTGCTTTTGCCCTCACTGTTTTGTCGAATTATCCTGTACCCTGAATTGGTTTGAGACTGATGTGACGTCTGAGCTGAGATTTATTTAGTTTGAAAAATCTTTGCTCTACTTAGAAGGCACGTTGTTTTCACAAATCAGATTTCTAAAGAAAAAACAGAAAAAAAGCATCTGTTTTTTTACCTGCCTGTCCTCTGAAGGAAAAAGTGCAAAAGGGTTACTGCAAAGCGTAACATCTACTGTCACTGGTGTTCATTTACAGAACTACTTTAATTGTACAGCCAGAGTTCAATGTCTTACCCAAGGACAGCTTGACAGCACGAATGACTGCAGCTTCAACCTTATCCATGCCCATTAGTGGAGTGTCACTCAAAATCCTGGACCATCCCACTGTCGATTAACTGATGTTCTTCACAGCTTTATCTAAAGCTGTGTAACACTTTGATGTAATCATTTGATAGTGATTTGTTATCTTCTAGCCAGTATAGCAGGAACGCATGTCTAAGTTTATCTTGTGCTCTGATCCATCAGTCATATTAATCTTTCTTTATTTTCTTTATTGTTAAAAGAACAATTCTTTTGGGTAGCCATGCAGGACACCTCAAGGGGCATTAAGGAGCCCTGCATCCCGATTAGCTTAATACATGATGCAGCATAAATTCAGATTGGACTTTGTTCCAACAGCACCCACTCAACATTTCACACATTAATTGAATCTTATTAATCAGCCTTGACATGCATGTCTCTACAGCTCGTTAAAAGTCTGCATATGATGAGAAACTTTAGAGCAGCTTTAAAAACAAAAGGATGTGAATCAGACACATGGGGAAACACTGATATGACAAAGCATTGTCAAACCAAAGCAACAATAATTGTTTCTTTAAAAGTCTGTTGGTTTGACTGTGAATGTTCAGTGGATTTAATTTAGGAAACAAAGATTGAAACATTTTATTTGCCACATTTATAATATTTTATGTATGCTCTTTTGACATTTGTAACTTTGAGGTGCATGTAAAAAATGGTTAATAAATTCAGCAAATATTTTAGAAAAATGTAGATAGAATGTACAAGATATTGAACTATTCTTTGTGGATGTCTAAACAAGTAAAATGATGTAATCTCATCTTTTTTTTTCCAAATGTATGTTTTATACAGTTTTAGCAGATTTTTTTTATCTCTTAAAATCTTTGAAAAGTACAAGTGGCTCTTTTCCCTAAAAAGACCCATTTGCACTTGCCAAGTTCACCTTATTCACTGTTTATGTTGACATCACCTTGCATCTTCTTCCACCGTGACTTCCGTCTATATTTAAGTTTAATTGGAGGGCATCTGTCCAACTGTGTCAGAAGTTCTTGTATTCATGAGCCACGCATCACCCGTTTCACCACTTCCATCCAAGATAAGGATCTAATTTTACCCAGAGTGTAATCCCACTAAGAATTTGAAAATTCACTTTTGCTTGGAACACATGACTTGTGACAATTAGAGCCCAAGTTCAAATTTTCAGGGTTTTGGCCTCAATCTGATCAAGCTGAGCCATTTTAAATTTATGATCAGTGGAAGGAAGAAGATGAAGGATTTTGTTTCTGCGGAAAACAGGAAGACAATAATTCCCAAGTTACATGATCCTTTAACATAAAACTTAACTTATCCTATTATGTTCAACTTAATTGAAGTTGCTTTGTATGAAGGCTGTGGAGTTTTGCAAATGATGCAACAATAAAGATTTCAACAGCTCCAGGGTCACTTCAATAGAACCAATTTTCTTTATAAACTTTTTGTTCTTAAGTCGCAGGCCTTAACCTTATTTTATTGATGAACTTGGTGTAGATTTTGATGAGCTTCAGGTCGTCGGAAATGCTTTGCAGGGTTCTTGTGGAGGAGGTTTGCAGATAAATCTGCAGAAGCTGCTGGTTCAAGGTGGATATAATGCAGCAAGGATGTCCAATGCAAGAAGAGGTCCAATAATCCAAAATTCAAATCCATGGCCCAAACCAAGTCCAAATCCAACCATCAGGCATGCAGAATCCAAACATGAGGCAGATCCGGTGGGAAGAAAAGGGAGTCAAAAAAAAAAAGCCAGAGGTAGACTAATCAATGTGGTAAGCCGAGCTAGAAGGTTGATGCAGAGCAATCTGGCAGAGCAGCAGGGAGACAAGGCTGCCTAAATGAGGAGCAAACAGGTGAAAGCAATGCAGCTAAATGTTGAGATACATATATTGGAAGTGTTGAAACAGCAAGTCATGAGGTCAAAACAAAAGTCACAACAGGAAGTAGAGATGAAACCAAAATGTAAAATATTTTAAAGTCCAACTTTTTTCTGTGTAAAAAGTTCTCCACTTAATATCCTTACACTTACGTTTTTGTGAAATGTCCAAGATTTTCATACCTCGTACAAGTCATTTAACTATCAGAAGCTTTTCAGCAGCAGAGATCCTCTTTCTTTCCCATTTGCTGAAAACTGTTGGTCGGCTTAAGAATGCGGAGCGTCCTTCTTTAGTAGTTTTCCCTTCAGTTGAACTCACCTGCAAACTAATGATCACAGGTGTCTGAGATTGATTTCTGTGATCCAAAGATCCCAGAGATACAATATTATCCAAGAGTTTCACTGAAAAACAAAGAATTTCATCTTTTTGACATTTAAATACAATTTGCTTCATAATTTAGAAAGCATTTTAAATAAACAACAATCCATACATTTTCTTCTTTCTGAGTTGGTTTGTGATTCACCCCAATGGCAGTTCTCCATTGGTTTTGCCTGCAGTCCTGACTGTGTCCCTTTGGTAACCCTTAGCTGCTAATTAAACTAGATCTTTTTTGTAAGTGTGTCCTTGACTCCCTCACACCTTTAAACCCAACCATTGATCATTTCACACGATCCGGCATTTGGCTTTATGCTTTGGGCACAGTTACAGGTAGAGAAAGGTGCCACATTATGTGTTGGATTAAAATTGATCTTTTTCAGGTCACATTTCCTTACAGCATAGATTTTCCTTTAACAGCTAATCAATAAGACATTTTTACGCACATAATTGCTATCATAAAAAACTCGGTTAAGTCTTTTGTAACCTTAAATAGTTACAAATGGATCTCAGCCAGAGGACTTGTACCCAGAAGCCACAGGTGTCCCTCTTTTGGTTTTGACTCTCACCACAATACCACAAGAATTATGCATTTTGCATTAGGTTCCTTTCTTCTCCAAAGTGTAACAAAATCTGCTAAATTATTCATGCTGTCTAGTGGTAACTCGAGGCAACCAACAACATGGCTTTACAATATTAGAGGCTTTATTAAAGTTATTATGCGAACTAAGGATGATACTTTAATTTTTTTTTTTTTTCCCTGATGTGAGACCAAAAATGTCACCTCTCCAAAGTGTTGTTCCCTTCCAGGACTGTGAATTAAAAGTAGTATTGATTTTTCCCATTTCAGTGCAGCTATCATCTTATCTACAGTTTTTAGTTGTATCATTAATGGAACTCAAGGTTATGTGAGAAAAGAAGTAACACAATCCATGCTGCTAGGTATTCAAGCAAGCTTTAAAACACTGACATGAACTCATTTGACATCTGATTTAGTAAAAAACCCCTAAAAGCAACTTTGCTCGAGTTGGTTATTTGATAGTGATGATATGACTCATGCAACAATTATAGTACAAAACGCATAACTGACTGTAAGTCTACTTTGTTGGTTAAATCTATGTATAATAATGGGAATAATTTACAAACTACTGAATTGTTCCTATTTTTAAGAGTAAGTTCAGAATTCTATTGAAATAAAAACAACACATTTAAATACATGTAATTTGTCAAATTCCCATCTTAAAAGTTGAATATAACAAAATCTTAATCACAAAAACTAGGGACATCAACGAAACAATGATGAGCCTTTAAGGATAAATGTTAGCTTGGGGTTGTAAGGGTGTGTATGCCAGTGTGAGAGACTGCAAAGAAAAGCATGCTGGGTTATCAGTTGGCGTGGAAAGTTTACTACCTCACCAACTGACAGCCCACCATTCTGCCATCAGTCTTGTTTTTACAAAAGAAAAAAATCATAGATTTGGAATGACTGTTATCAATTTTTTATCTTTTTAAACTCAAGTTTGGTTGTGGAAACATTTGTTCATGTATTTTATATATTATATATATATATATGCGGTACTACTATTAACGCAAATTTATCACGCATCAGAAGCGACCATCTTCTGCTTGTGTCAGGCAGTTCAGGCTTCGCAGCATGCGTTCATTTGTAAAGTTGCACACTTTGTCGGGAACTATCCCACTTATAACATGGTCTCTTACAAAATAAATAAATATTCAATTAATTTTTTGTACTTTATTCTTTTCATTTTTAGGGTTTAGATTTCTCACAAAAAGTGGACTAGTTGATAGTGCAGCTCGTTGTCACTGTAACACAACAAAGCGTCACTGACCTCGACTGCCGCAGCAGCAGCAAATGAAAGCGATATATGCGCTCATCGTCACAATAAGTTCAACAAAGCATCAGCTCAGAGAGTAAATTCAGCTCTTACCGCTTGTTTTTGTCCAGAAGATGAAGCAGAAAGTTTGTTTTAAAGAAGCATGCGCAGTGATAGAGAACATTTGGGCTATGTGACCAGATCTTCTTTTTAGATGCCCATGAACACCCAGCAGCCAATCCGTTTGAGTATTCAGCCAGACCATTTAAAGTAAAGAAACACAACATATCAGCATCTTTGTTTTCTTGGAGTGATACTGCAGAAATAAAAGTATTTACAGTTCTTTAGAGTTTTGCATGTCTTACTGTTGATGTGTTTGTGCACACAAATGACACTTCTGGGATATCTGAGTTAACACTTTACAAACAAAAACTTTTCAGACTTTAAAAAGGAAGGAAACGTTTTCTTTCTTTTTTTTTTTTTTGTTCAAAAGCTGCATATTGTGGAATAAAATCTACCTAATAAAATATTGTACACACATCACATATGCTCGTGTGCGTAAATATGTGTCTGTGTGTGAGTGTGTGGGAGGCAGACAAATACTTGATACTGATAAACATTAGATGGACCCATAGATTGAGTGTGCTCTCTTTTGAAACCAATCTCCATTGGTTTGTTGAGGACCTGCAATCAGCCTTGCAAAGCTCATTGCTGAGGCCCTTTAGCGTTTGTGAAAGAAAATGAAGTCAATTTTGTTGTGTGTCACTTAGGAAAAATGTCCATCTATGCAATTCGAGGAAGAAATGTGAGCACAAGTGGAACAAAGTGGGGGAAAAAAGGTGAGTTGACCAATCCAATCCCTGTATCATCTCCATTCAATGAGAGAATAACTATTCTTGAAAAGTCCATGGACGACTTTCTGAGAAACTACAGAAAGAATATATGCTACTGGAAGCAAACAGAAAAAATTTTAAACTGACAGAGAGTTCAACAATAGCTGGAGTTCCAGGGAAGCTTCCAGCAGCGGCAGCAGGACTGAGCCGGAAACACCTTCGGGCTAGCAGACAGGTCAGTTGTTTCTGTCTGAAAGCATGGATCATTTCAGAGAAGAGCTTTATTAAGCTGCTCAAACTCACAACAGGATAGATTTCCAGGTGAAAATGATCATACAACTCTTGAAAACATGTATTGCAGTAAGATAGAAATTACATTTACTCATCTGGAGGAAGGAGTTTGTGACTGCAACAGCTCTGTGAAATATTAAATCATGTGGCAGCAGTTTTTGAACTGTGAAAGTCTGAAAACTGTGAAAAACATAAGGGACAGATAGAACTGTATAGCAGCTCAAAACATGAAATCCCTTTAAATAGTTTTTCAATAGAAATGTTGTTTTTTTAAATGCGAAGAGAACTTCAATAAAAAACCTCTGATGTGACTGAAAGAGATGATTGAAACTTTAGACCTTTCTGAATAAGCAGCACACGACTGAGTAAAGGTCCAAAGTCACAGCATCACTAAAACACACTGACTGTAGGTAAAACAAACAGAAGTTTCATCATGACAGATCTGCAGGAATGAACATGTCTTTATGCTTCAAACACAATAACATGAAAAGAAAATGTAACTATTATAACAATGTTTCCTCAGTTTTATTTCTTTTGTGTTGATGCTCTGCCTTCAGAAACGTTTGAGTTTGAACGATCTGAGAAGTTACTAAGCAGTGCCACATTTAGGTGGCTCTTAGACTCCAGAGACTTACTGATAGAAGGAAAGAGATAATTATAATATATTCTGTATAAATGGCTTTGAAGATGAATCTGAAATTAATTGGAGTGCAAACTGTGCACAAAATTAAAGTTTAAAAGGAAACAACTAAAGTTCACACATGAGAAAATAAAGAGATTTTGAACTACTGGATAGGACACTAGGAGGGAAAGCAGCAGGAACGTGTTAAATAAAGCTAAAATAATAATAATAATAATAATAAAAAGTCTTTTTGAAATGTATGTTTTGGTTTTTAATCAAGCTATTGTAAATGATGAATAAGTCAGATAATCCATTCACTGTGGGTTGTCTTGGTCTGGTCACTATTAGAGCCGGCCGTCTGTAGTAACGAACACCTGTTAGACCCGGTGTTTATTGGAGACTGGCTTCTATATGATTCCGGCCACTATTGGAAGAGATCCGGTACTCCGTGCCAGCAGTCCTGTTCACAACTCAGAAGAGAATTTCTGATAAACTCCTGCCACTTTGCACAAAATGCCTGTTTTTTTTGGGGGGGGATTTCACAATAGATCAAAAGATGATCGGAGTGGGACTTTACAGGGCCTATATCATGCAAAATTAACATGACCGGCTTCATGACCGGGATCATAAATTGCCAGGAAAAACAGAGTAAAGAACGGCATTGTGGTCATCAAAAGCGCTGTTTTTTACACACGATTTAACCCGTGAGAACCTGCGGTGACGTCTTCGTAACAGAAAAATATCAGAAATGTGCTCTGTGGTGTACTTGGTTTGTGGTATATTAAACATCCTTATATTTTTAAGGAACAATGGGTCTGGGTCTTTATGGATTAAAAGTAGCACATAATTTACCCCCACCTTACAACACAACTGGATTTTTGATCTCTTTTTGGCATTTTACTGGTTTACTATTTCAGGGGACCCTCTGTCTCCTCAGTGTCGACTTGTCTTGTGTTCTGCTCAAGTTTAAACCTGTTGTTGTGTGCCATGAGTTCATTTGTTTGTTTGAATTGAGTTTTTTTCTAATACAGACTCACTTCATATCTTCACTTTTGTTTCTTCCTTGCAGCTCAGTTTTTTTTACCTGCTTGCCTGACTGTGACAGGTTTTATTTACACTGAATCTCTGAAGTTTTGTACGTTATGTCAGTCTGTATTATGAATCCACATCTGATTTCCAGAGTTTCGTTTTTGCTTCTGTATTTACTGTCAAAGTACTGCTTAGTACTCCTGAGGGTTTCTGGTTTCATGTGCTCTATTTTCTGTGAGTCAGTAAACTAAATTCATTACCATCAATAAGACAATGAAGATCTGAGCTGCAATAAAGAATGGAGTCCGTTAATGTATGCGCTGTGGGATGACAGCTAAAGTAAGACCTTTCCACAGAGGTCGTTATTTACTCGCTTTTATATTAAAATCATTTTAATTAACTCCCCAAGCAGCATTTTATAGTCACCATGGTGAACAAAAATCTTTGCTGTTTGTTACTGTAAAGCTTTGTCAAACAAATTGCTACAAAACTGTCGCATAACTTTGTAAAATGAAGGTCATCCATGATCTTTGGTTGTTCTTACAGACTCCAAAGCTGCCCTTCCTTCATACTCTTTACTACTTACTTGCTAAGCTGCTTCTCAATCTACGTTGTACATCTACAAAAGGTAATGTCTGCTTTCACTTCAAAATCAAAACAAAAACAGAGGCTTAATGTGTTTACCAGATATGAAAATGTAGCTTTCAGAGATTTTTTTATACGTGATAATGGAGGGATGAACCAACAACAAAGCATCAAATCTCCACAGCAAAGGTCTATGTCAGTGTGTTTCCTATTAAAGGGTTGCAGCTCTGTATGTGTACATGGACGGGTGCTGCAGTGTGAGCTTTCTTATGAAGCACATCAAAGTAGTAAGGTCTCTGTATGATGTCTAATAGAACACGTTTCAATTACGGAGCCTCGCCTTGGAAGAGTTTAAGAAAAAAAAAAAACGTTTTTTTTTTCACTTCATCCAAAAAAATGTGTTTTCTGTTAAAAATGTATCAAGGAGCACATATCTAACAAAAAAGACACAAACAGGCCTCCAAAGGTTTCTATGTTTTTTTAAAAAAGTGCCTTTTTTGCATTTAACACTGATAAAAGGAAAATATTTATGTGTAACTGCAAAGATTATAGTTTAACTGAAGTTAAAGTTAACATTTTTTTGTGTATAAGAATTCATATGTTAAAGTTATGCTATTTGTTTTTTTTTAACAAGATTTACGCTTACTAGAAAAGGATTGGTGATATAACCCAAACATGCACTCTTAAACCGTAGCTGAAGTTATTGATGTCCCTATAGAATCAAGCCTTGAAAAGTTAAAATGTAAAAAAAAAACAGAATAAAATCACAATTTCAAACAAAGTTGCTTTATAACAGAGTATAATGATTATACCTTTTTAGAAAAATATGTTCCTGACAAAGCCAATGAAACAGTGGACATTTTGAGTTGATTCAAGCAGATCATTTTGAAAACTCAGTGTAAAGGAGACTGTAGGACTACAAAACAGTGTTTGAAAAACACGTTTGTTTTTTAATGTTTATTGATTAGATACACATCACCAATGGACACAGCAACAGCAAAAAAAAAAAACAAAAAAAAAAAATTGGTTTTCAGGTTTAGAAAAAGTGTTCAACAGATTGTTTGCTCATAGATACCATTCATGAAGTTTTTGTGATAACATTTCTATAATTCTAGTAGTTATGAAGACTTTTAAACAATAGCTTTAACATTTTTTGTTTTTATTGCAACATGCAGTTGATTTTAAGGAAGATTTTTTTTCTTAAAAACACAAACTCTACTGTCTTTTTTCTATTTAAAAAAGTATGTAATTTCAGTTACACCGTTTTTTACACTACAAAGTATTGATCTTCATGCAGGACTTTTTGCTCATAAAAATGTATATTATGATTACACTTCGAGTACCGCAAATTAGGAATAATAACGTTTTTTTTTTTTTTTTTTAATTTTACTAATAGTGTATATCTATTAAGTAAAATGACCTGAGGTCACATACCCACAGCACGTTTTCAATCGCAACATTGAAAGGTCAGGTCAGGTCACTAAAACAAAATTGAATATCAATCTGACTATGTTATATACCATTAAGTGTTTTCAGCATATTGAAACCCCACCAGCCAACTTTTTATTATTATTATTAATATAATTTATTCTGTTTTACATTACTCATTTAAACAAAATCATCCCATGTTCCCGTGCAGAAATCAATGTTAATCAAAATGTTTCATATGGGCTTAAAACATCTACTGAAAGGCACTCTTCACTGTGTTTGCTTAATGTTCAGTCTTTCCCCAGGTTTAATGGATTCTAGTTGTACTTGTAGCAAATTGGATAAAGAGGTTTTTTGTTATCTTTTCCGATGTGTTGGAAAATTTAAGCTATTTCTGAGAAAAAGATGCACAATTTCCTTTTTTTAATTGAATTTTTCATTTTTCTCTGACCTTCAATCTAAGGTTCTTAACTGAAGATTAGGATCACACCTAGAGGGCCAATTTTAGTTCATTTAATCTTAGTAAAGCAGGAACAATTCAATTCAAACATTCAAACATCAATTCAAACATCATCTACGGCAAAAAAAAGTTTTAATGTTTTTGTCATTTTTTTTATTACAGCTGGGCTAACATGTGGTATGTATTTTAAAAGTCCAGCAGTAGTCTACCTTAAACAATATATAAATTAAAAGAAATTCATGCAATTAAAAGCATGAACAGTGACACTTTTTCTAAATGACAGCAAACAAGGGAAAAAAAACCCTGCACTTTCATTAAGAAATATGTAAAAAAAAGAGATACAAGTCACATCAGTTAGTAACAAATGATATATCAAGATTAGACTTTTCAATACATTTTAGAATACACTGCTGTCATTGTATACATCAGAACAAAGTGGTTTTGATAAGACTAAAGCATAGTTTTGTGTTTGAATAAATTGACAAACCTATACATTTATTTAATGGTGATTGCAAAAGGGTTAGGCTTCAGAGTTGTTTTTTTTTATGTTAATCCAGTAATCTAATGCGCCAATCCCACTTTTTGTCAGCCTTTAGTAAAACTGGAAAAGTTTAGTGTATTTATTTATTTTTTTAAGGAAGACCCCAAACTGTTTAGTGTTTTTCAGTTTTATTGAAACTTGAAGATAAATTGTAAAACACACTAATTACCAAGACAAATAATAGTCATAATAATTGTGGCCATAGTAATAATAATAATGTGTGTTTTGGTTTAACAGCCAAAAGTCCATGCTTTAAATTTTTTAATGGATTTAAAATTTTTTTTTTTTTTTCAGTTTTATTGATTGTGTGCAAAGCAGAGTTAATGTATTCACAGTGCTTTAAACTGTTTACCAGTAGCTTTTTTGCATTTTTCATCATAACAAATGCATGGCATCGCATTAAACATCTTCGTTTTTCAGCTACTTTCCATACCATCAATCAAAGGTCACAAGGTTACTAGAGCCTACCCAGCTACTCTCAAGCAATGTTGGAGAGTACTTCACCCTGGAAGTTCATTGCAGGGCCTCACAGAGGCAAAAACCAAACACAGGGACAATTTAGTCCCCAATCAACCTGTTCGAAGCTTGTTTTTGGACCGTGTATGGAAGCCGGAGTTCCCAGAGAAAACCCACGCATGCAATAGGAGAACATGCAAACTCCACAAAGGACTCAGTTGGGATTTGACCCAGGACTTTCTTGCTGTGAGGCGAGAATGCAAACCACTACCCACCATGCAGCCTGCTCAGTTTTTCAAAAAAAGACATAAACAAAATTAATAAATGTTGCTGCTGATATGTCATTGTAATATAATATGTGGTGTATATCTGCTTCAGTCAGAAAAAGGAAACAGCTTTTTTATTATTATTATTATTAGATCTGTAAACTGCCTTTTCCCAAAGAGGAGCACTTGATTTGAGAAAGAAAGTTTTTTGCTCCATCTAGACATGACACTGTGCTTTAGTTCAAATGAGATTATTGCTGTAAACCTTCTGCAGTTAAAGCCAATAGAAGACATTGCCTGTGTTTACTGTGTAATTGCAGGAAAAAAGGGTTTCTTTGCAACATCATCACAAAGATGCTTGAGTAGTTTTGCTTGGCAGGTCCAGTGTCCTGAACAGAAATGACTCTGAAGTTAACCGTACAAAACCATTAAATAAATGGATGAAAAATTGTTCAGTATTCCAAGGGGAGCTCAGCCTTTTGCCAAGAGCAAAGGAACATTGCAGATGCAAGTCAGTGAAAAGGGCAGATAGGATTTCCACCATTCTTAAAGGCACAGAAAGTTTCTGCAGAGCTCACTACAGGCCTTAAAGTTCATTACTTTGATCTGGTGTCAAAAAAGTTTATTTCTCAAAACTACTCTATAATTATATACTGAGAATGCATGGTGATTGCAAGCTCAAGGACAAAGATGTGCTCTTTATTGTCAATTACTTGGGGTTTGAACTTTACTGGCTCATGGGAAACCAGAGCTCGTTTCCCAGGGGGCGTGATAAGCTTACTCCAGTGTGGATCCTTATGCAAGACCCCTCACGCTACTGCCAACCAATGTAGTCACAAGGAGACTCAGATTTGGATCTCCCTATGCCGGTCCCCAGATCAGATCAAATTCAGGGTTGTATGAGGAAGGGCATCCGGCATGAAAATCACCAAATCAAATCTGCAAATCAGTGGAAGCTGATTCGCTTTGACGACCTCTGAAGGAATACGGCAAAAGATGAACAACAACTTAGGGGATGAGTTTTGTTCCTTAATCTTGTCATTTCCATCTTCTCATGTTGTCAGACCAACCCTTCTACAGTCTGACATGGCACTATGGTGTAATGCTGATTTATTCTTTTTCCAGACTGGCTGATAAACAACCAGCCTCCTTCCCCTGTCCACCTCTTCTTGGTGCTCTTGGAATCTCATTATCGGTTGGTATCACCTCCTGACTCCCCTCATCTAACAACATAAAAACTTGTTCTGTGATTTCCCTTTATTTGTGCCATGCATGCTCCATCAGTGGTTTCTAACAGTCAACCTCAATGCCCTTATTAAAGAGGAATGTAAACAATAGACCACCAATCGTTAATGTGTAGTTTTGTTAACAAGGAGTACTGTGTTTAAGTCCCTTTTATTTGAGCGGGTAAATGCATTCATAAATTAAGAGTAATTGTGTTTTTTAGTTTATTGGATACGAGTTAATCAGCTAAATCTCTCTAAATAAAATCAAACTTTGAGGCATTTTTAGCTAATTATTTCAATTAACAGCTACTTGGATTGGTAGGTACAGCAAATGAATGGATGGCAGTAGAATCTACAAATGTAGAGTTGATTTTTATACGGCTCTTTTAAAATGCAACTATTAGAACTCACATTAGTGGCAAATCAAACATCATCAGTCTGCAGTTCTATTTTTAAACATTTTGAAACATTTCCATTGCTTTTTTGAACAAACTCATCCCATGTCCTTGTGTAGAAAAACAAATGAAGGGAATCTAGCCAAAAAAAGGCTCACTTTCCTGTGTTTGTTCATCCTTATGAACATGTTTTAAGTCAGCAGACTTGCTTATAACTGAGGGAACAAATGTATGGGCTAAAAAGATAAGTACTGTTTTATCATTATTGTAAAAGTATGCATTTTTTTCTTTTGCCCTCCTTTTTTGGCAGTCAAGCAGATGTTTTACTTGTAAATGTCTGCATCTGTCCTACATTCTTAGAAATGTCATTATGTTTTTGTTGTTTTTTTGTAGGTTTTTTTAGGTCACAACCAATCAGAAAGGAGAGAAAAATAGGCAAATGTTGAGAAAGAAGTTAGGAAATCATGGGAAGGAGAAAAGGAGCGGCGGAAGAGGGGAAGGGCTGGTGGGTACATAGAGAAAATATAAAAAAGAGAAGACATCAAAATAGACTATAACATTTTCTTGAGGCTTAACACTAATCGAATAAAAACCTGTTTACTTAAAGGCTTCTTTTTTGTGCACAATCACACACTTCTAGAATACACACTCTAACATCCATGCAGGTTTGCGCCTACACTCCTACGTATTCTCGTTACCATAACAACCAATGAATCCTGTGCCCTTCAAAAGAATTAGCATTCAGCACTGTCACTTCTGCCAAACAAACACTTCCACCATCACAGAAGCTCATGACTCTGGGATCAAATGTCAGTCTAAATGTGACTGTGGACTACTGAGATCTCCAGGCTAACATATCAGAACACGTTTTTTTTTTTTTTTTAGTTTATACAGATGGAGACAGTGGGAACCATTTACTTGGACAAGTCATCATGAGTAATTTCTCTCAGCAGGTGTTCAGGCAGAACTCAATGTTCTGGGAGACCTTTCTGGTGTCAAAATAAAGATGCAGAAGCCAAAAAATGTAGAAAAAAGACACATTAATTAAATAATTTCTAAGAAAAGGTTGATGGTTTGATTAATTTTTTGCATTTCTCATAATTTTTTTGTTTAGCATGTGGAATGAACAGAAAATACAGTGATGCGCTTTAAGTTATATGATTTATCGGATGCACGCACGCCTAAGTTAATAAAAAAAGAAATGAAACCAGTTAGTCTTTATTGTTTTGCATTATAGTTTAAATGAGAACTAAAAAGGTTCATGCAGGCTTGTCTTCTGTTCAATGTCTTACATGTAATTCTGGATGCAGGTGTTTTCTCCAAACCCTAATAAAGAGAACTACTATTTATATTGAACTGTGCATATGTCAATATGTTTACATAAAAAGACTTAATTGTTTCTAACCATTCTAGACAGCATGGACTGAAACCCAGTAAACACAAGACGCCTCAGAGCAGTAATGTGACATAATGAACCTTAAAATACAATCTGAAGCTATGTTTACACCATCCTTGGCAATGAGCGTTAAAGTGTCCATTTCAAATGAAAAGTCAAAGTAAACACACATTTCAGGCTTCAAGGTTCAAAACTCTCTTGTTCACGCATAGCTACGCAAGTATTAACAACCGTTTCAAGCTTTACGTAGAAAATGCATTGAATGCGTGTTGAGAGTTACACTGGGTCGAGCTGCAAATGAGATTTGGTAGCGATATATGGATGGCATCCCTGTGAATATACGGAAGTGCCAATAGTCTGGACATGGTTCATGAAGGAGAATTAAACATTTTGGTTTTTGCCCGGCTAGAATTATGACACCAAGTCTTTCATATATTGGAATAAAGCTGAGGAGAAAAAAAAGCCTGGAGTTATATTAGTGAAATTTGCACCCCTTTGACATTTCACACCAACCCTCTTCCAAACTGTAGGTAGCAGACATGTGCCAGGAAACAGTAGAAAAAGAAAAGAAGAAACCCCTCCCTGTTTATCCATTCAAAAACCTACTAAATGCTTGAACGCACATTGCCTGGTGTGAATGCAGCTTTACTGTGTAATACTTGAAAGATGTTGACCATGTCACTATGTCTAGTTGCCTGTAGGTAACCTGGGAACAACTGCAAAATAGAGAAGAAAAAGCATGTAGTTACATGACTAATTAGTATTGTATTGCAATGATTTAAGGCAATGGTGTTATTGGAGCCTAGCCTTTTTAAACAAGGACAAGCTAAGCTAAGACAGTTGGAGAACCACGCCAAAAAAAGGCTCACTTTTTTGCTAAAGCAACAAGAAACATAAGAGCTCCCAGAGAAACTGGGCAACAGATGTGCTGGTATTTATACAAGACTTTAAGGAAAGGTGCTTAATTTCGGCTGATAAGATTTAGAACATCAATCTTTTTAAGCAGACAGCCCGTCTTATGTGTGAAGTTCTAGTGTGAACAAGAGGAGCTGCTTATCAAGTTGTAAGTGTGAGGAATTTACTTGAATTAACAACATCACAGCATGTCAGTGTCGTGAAGGCTAAAATAGTTTGGTACATTTAACTCACCAACTGCTACTCTGACAAAAACTGGACCAACATACTTTAAATTTGGTTAAAAATATCACATGGAAAGAGTTTGTCTAAGTCCTGGTGGGGAAAAAGGACAAAGTTAACTAACAGTGTTGTTTAGAGCAAAAGAGGCTTTATACAGAGTTTAGAGAGATACTCAGAGAATGTTTTTTTTTTACGTTTTGGAGATTTGGCACAAATCTAGTGACTTTATCCAGATTACAACACAGTCTGCTTCAACAAAAAAATTGAGATGGAAAATCTAAAGCACCAGGGCCAGTAAATTCTATGTTCAGATGAAAGTATAGCATTAGTGAACACACAGCTGGTAATACATGTATCACTTTTACTGCCAAAACGTAGTACTGACAAAGTACTGGTAATGTTGCAAGGGTAACATTACCAGCTTTTTAGACCGTTTCAGATCTCACACGCACATTTGAAGGAGTTTCTCATTCAAGGCAAATAGTATATCAAATAATCATAACTAACCAGCAGGCCAGTCTTAGCACAACTGTGGTCATTATTCACAATCACAGTCAAGTTGTCTCTTCTGTTCCTGCACTCACATCTCTGAACCAAGTTGTGTTGAACTGAAGCTGCTGGACATGCATTTAAAACACTCACTCCTGTTCTACTTAAACCTAATTTACATCTCAAAGAGTGAAGGCACTGGTGAAAAAAAAAAGAAAAAAGAAATCTCTGATCCTTATGTAATCTCAACAGATATTATTATTGTTTGATAGCAGCTAAGGATTTTAATATTAGACAGCCATGGTGGATCTTCTTTATTCCCAGATTTAACTTTTTACGGATGGGGTTTGGGGACCTAAAGCTAGTGATTTTTTTGTTGCCTTAACTTTGATTTTGTTCCTTTCCTCTTTGTGTGGTCACTATGACAATACAAGACACTTGGTGGCAATCTTGTTCTACCTGCCCCCCTGTAAACACCTGTCCATCATTGTCAATTGTTTGCTGATTTCTTTCTTTTCCATTGTTGAAAGATTCTCTTTGCAGGTCCCTTCTGTTCCTGTTGATGGTCCACAAAAGCGTTCTACTTCAGCAGTTTTCCAATATCCACAGAGTGGCTAGAGATATTGTTTTGGACCATAATTCGCAGATGAAGTCTGGACAAAGTTTTACTAACAGCTCAGGATCTTTTTCAATGTGCCATCTGGGTTTCGCCAGATTGAACATCTCACCCACCAGCTGGATACCAGTTAAAGTTTCCTGTGAAGACAGAACCCCATGAGCTCAGAATGCGGTCTAGACTACGTAGTAGCCGGTGTGTGGGATTGTTTCCTGTTTTCATGGTGGCAGTAAGGCCAGCCGTCCGGCTCCGTGGTCTCCACCCTGAGACTGGAAGGACAAGAGTTCAAATCCAGGGCGGAGTCATACCAAAGACTCTAAAAATTGTATCCAACACCTCCCTGTTTGACCCTCAGTATTCAGTGGTTGGATTGGCAGTTGTGTCTGCAGCTCACTGCTTCCCCAGGAGGTGGATCAAATGTGGAAAAACACATTTCCCAGACAGCAACTTTAAACAATCCATCCCTTTTGGGGTCACAGGGTTGCTGGAGCCCGTCCTGGCTCAGCCTGTTGCAGGGCCCACAAACACATCTGAGGACAATTTAGAGTAACCAGTTAACCTATGAAAATTCACCTTTAATTCCATGTATCCCTATGGGCCAATTGTCAACTGTCAACTCTTCAGCTGCTGATGACCTCACTCCTGCTGAGAGTGAACAAACCTGTTCTGAGATACCTTTGGGTCTTTTGATCAGCTCTGCCTCACTGCATCACTTTATATTCCAGAGTAGGCTGAGGTTTAGTACTGCTGTCTGCATCAGCTCTGCTTATGTTGCCTCAGGAAACAAACTGTTATGTCATTTCTTGGTCCCGAGTCATTGCATTTCATTGGATCTATGTATCTTAAATAAACATCCTTGATAGCAGCTCTTTGGAGCTGTTGAGCTTTCACTTGAACCTGGTAATCTGAGAAGCAACCGCAGACTATGCAAGTGGAGATGAAAATGAACAGGAAAGACGTAAACCTGATTAGATTCTTTTTTATCCAATCAAATATTAGTTTTTACACAGTAAAATTGAAGTTTCAGTAGTTGTTAAAAACAAGATTTTTAAAGTTTTTTTTTTTAACTTAGGAAATACTTTGCTTTGTTTCCTCTCATAGATTGAAAAGGTCATTTCTGCTGCTGCACGGTGGTGCTGTGGTTAGCGCTCTTGCCTCACAGCAAGAAGGCCCCCAGTTCAAGTCCCAGCTGGGGGACCGGAAACAGAATCCCTAATGGGGGGACCTTCCTATGTAGAGTTTGCATGTTCTCTCCGTACATTTGTGAGTTTTCACCGGAGACTCTGGCTTTCTCTCACTGTCCAAAAACATGCTTCTGAAGTTAATTGGTCACTCAAAACTGTCCCTAGGTGTGAATGAGTGTTTATGGGTGTATGATTGTGGCCCTCAACAGACTGATGACCTGTCCAGGGTATACCCTGGCTTTGCCCTCTAGTGACCAGGCTAGGCTCCGGCACCCCCGAGTAACGTGGGCAGAGCTACAACATCATTGAGCCTTTATTATGAGCAAAATTTCTTTTTTTTTTTTTTGTTTATTTATTTTTTTACAAATAAAATCTAATGCATCGTATCTATTTTGTTCCCCTATGGTACGCCTCTTAGATCCTTCATCTTTGAGTTTTCAATTTATCATTTTTGTCATTTACCAAATGAGCTAAAAGATTGGCAACGTTCGCATCTCAGCCTTTTTAGATTGTGCGAGGCAGATGGGGATAGGAGGCAGCATCATCAGACACCCATTAGGAAGAATAAATGCTCTGACAGAACATGTTCTCAGAGGAAACGAGGAGACGCCTCAAGCCTTCTATCTGCTCTTAAAATCTCTTCAGCCGCATTGCACACATTGTTTTCAATCGAGTTAGCAGTTCAGAATAGATTCAATCAATTTATGTGACATTGTTGCAGGCTGGCACTCAAACAGAAACATTAAATCATCCTTCCAAGTATTCTAGCACCAATATGCCCCTGCAGAGTGGAACTGTTTACTTGCTGTGAATGATGCAGATTAATGCCCTCAAACATTCTAATTGCCTAATGAACCCATTCAAACAGTAGAACTGTTATGAGCAATAGAACCCTTGAAGTTTCACCCAAAGTCAAATCCAAAGCAGCCGTGTAAAAATCAGTCATTGAACTTGTGAGCACTAGCTGCCACGTTATCACATGCGTCCTTTAACAAATGAGTGTGCTGTTTCCAACACTAAAAAAAAGAAAGAAAACCCGCTCATTGCGTGTTGCATTTCTTTGTACTGTGGATGTCATGTCAGGACAAAAAAAGGATTATCTTGATTTTAGTGCACTTGTGGAAATGTTGAGTTGTCAGAGGTTCTTCTATGGACAACAGATTAGCTTTGCCTCACACAAGATTTAATTTGTTCATAAACTTTAAAGGCACAGTTCCAAGAGAGACATTTTGAGACTAAAGACATGTTTTTAGATGCACATTTTAACTGAGCTCTAACTAAAGAAAAACATCCGCATAGCATTTTGATCCACACATGCCCTTTTAGATAGCCAGAATGTATGTTGTTGTTAGCTGTTGTTATACTTGACATATTTGGAGGGCTTTTTCACACATAAATCTAATCAGTCTTTGTAAATATCATTATTCATAATGACTTGTGTGATATCTCACTTTACCAGATTCTTCTCTTGATGTCTGCGCTATGAGAGGTCCTGCCGTAGCAAGTGACTGCAAAGGATTCTGAACAATACTTCAGATTGCACTAAGATGTTCATGGGGATCGTTAAAGTTGCTGGTGTGGTTCCTTTTTTTTGACATTTTAAAGTGTTAATATAGACACAGAAGTGCTTATCGTAACCTGAACATGAATCAGTCTTCACTGATTTTTGTTGTGCACTGAGGAACTAAGTTCTACTTTTCTGATTCTCAACTAATTTTGCATAAAAAAGAATCACAAGGTTTTAACACTGCACTGTTATAGAGCTTTATATTCTAGTCAAATTGCAGTTGTACAATAATTGTACTAAAACTTTTATCTTTAGTAATTATACAAAAAAATGCTGCAGGGATAATGCATGAATTATGCTTGATAATCATTGCTAAATCAAATAATTTTTGGATTGATTTATAAGAACAGCAGCAGGTTTGGAACAGTAGATTTGGGAATAAACGATTAATTTACTTTTATTCTTGTGTTCTAGGAATTGCCTTTTTACAATGCACTAAAAAATCTTTGTAGAGCATCAAATTGCTTAACCCAAATATGAAATGAGAATTCATGTCCATCTTCAGCTGTGACAGGAAAGAACTGGTAACTGAAAGTCCCACTCCAATCATATTTCGATAGATTTTCAAAGCATTCTCAGTGGATTTTTAAATAAGATTATGTTGTTTTTAGGTCAATAACTGTGTTTTCTAGAGCAAAATTTGTGCAGCAAGGCAGTAGTTCATAAGAAATTCACCTCTGAGTTGTTGGGGGGAGTATTTGCGTGGAAGTAAGCCTCAGCTGATGTCCCATCCTCCCTTTGTTTACACTCTTGCCAGTTGCTTACAGCCCGTTAGAACTTCAACCTAACAAACTAGCAACAAAAATGGTGAGCAATATTGGAGCTATCCAGCCATACAGTGTTGAGCTAGATGTAGACGTGAGGGTTCTGTGCTTTAGTTTTTTTTTTTTTTCAGTGTGTTCTTGGTTTGGATCATGGTTTGAGTTGTTTCCCCATCTGTCACTTCATGTTTATGTTGATCATTCACAGTCCATTACCCTCAGTGTATTTAAGTGTCTGGTCTTCAGTTTTACCTTTCCAAGTCATCTGCACTGTTCTGTTTTTTCACTCCTTTGGTTCTCCCAGGGGTTTGTCATGTTTCAGTTTATTGATGAAATGTTTTGGTTTCTGTTGCCAAGCCTGGCCTCCTGAATATTGGGCCCTAGATCACCAGTTCCTGACAGTACATGGATCTATTTGTTTGCTAGTGGAAGCATCTGAATGGAGCGGAGCAGAGAGAGAGTTTGGTTCACTCGTTTCACTTGCTGTGTCACAAATTAGAGGTTTTTCCAACCGCATCAGAGGGGCTGCGGTAAGGTGCAGTAACTTGTATGTCATCAAATTGCAATATTTAGTAGCAAAAATGGAAAAAAAAAAAATTAAATCTCTGCAAACAAGCTTGCAGAGGTCTGGACAAAACATATGAAGGTCACAAAGCATTACACAAAATTCAGACAAAATCCCCCAACGAGGCTCACTACAAAGACAACAAGAGTTTGGAACACAGACACAAAGAGGGCCGGCTGGCCACTAAATCTGGTGTAACAAAAGCCTCCATTTTTGCAAAGCAGTGACAGTTTTTTTGTTTTTTTTTATACTCCCACAGATTTTTCGTCATTGGTCTGAGTGGACATCATTAGTATCAGGTGCGGGAGGCAAGTCCATGTGCGGCTGCAGCTCCTGGCTGAGACACTCCTGGCCGAGACACCTGCAGATCACTCATGCAGTGTGCTAAAGCACTCCCAATCTTAACACATAAACACACACAAACTCACAGGAAGCATGTTAGTCACACTAGAACCATCGGACTAACTGAGGAGTAAATGGAGAATTGGCTTTGAAAAAAAAAAATATATATAAAAATGTATATACATTAAATAAATTTAATATAATTACCAAAAAATAAAGATTTGACTTATTAATTGTCATTTATTATGATACTAGGAAGGTTTGAATTTCTATTTTTTTTTTTTTTTTAGTATTGATAGAAGAGGACTTTTCAAAAAAAACCATCAAAAAAACAGTTAACAATGTGTTTTTGAAGACAAAAATTAAATGATTTAACTTTAATAAATAAAATACATACTTCAGACAGGAACACATGTTCTTCTCTTTTCCTTTAATTTCATTAATGCTGAATTAAGACTTGAAACAGACCTGCAAAAAAGAAAAAAAAAGCCATTATCTTTTGTACATGCATGTATTGATTATTTGTGCGTAGCGGTGGATTGATTTGCATGTTCAATGTGATCTCAGATACCTCTAAGTAAATACATTTTTTGGTTAAATAAAAAAAGTCCTTACAGTTGCATTTAAACTACAGAACTTGCTGATGCAGAAATCTGGTATCAGGTGCATTTCTGCCTTTGTCCATTAACACCACATGATGGATATAAGTAATTGTTACGTCTAAAGAAGGCCATGGTCAGCAAGAAGTGGTTTTTGTGGTGCACGCCACTAGAAAAAAAATATTTTTGTAGTTTTGAAGTTTTGTACAAAGTTGCACTGTCAAATAACAGTCAGCATAACTTAGAGAACCTACTAACAGTTGGCATACTGTGAACACAGTTATATTTTTCAAGCTTTTATTTAAAAAACAGTGTTGTTCAAAGGCTTAAGAGCACTATAAAAATACATAAGAAGTGAGAATGGCAATTCAGAGCAGAACAGTTGGCCAGAATGAAAATGCAGCCAACAAAGTAAAAAGTGTGTACTTGTACAGCACTTTTCTGCTTTTCTTGAAGGCCCAAAACACTTTACAGTCAGAGTTCCATTTACCCATTCACACCCAGATGACAGCTCAGCTCCTGAACACTCGTGCCAACCTATAGTCACCAGAGGCAAAGTGGGAATCAAGGTCTTCAGACACTTTGACACACAGGACGGAAAGGCGGGAATCAAATCTGCAATGTAGCGATCAAAGGTCGACCGCCCTACCTCAGCACCATGGCCAGCCCAGGGTAGAGGCACATAAATCAGAGAAAAAGTACAAACAAAAAGCTCTATCTGCTGGACACCACAGTTTGTTTTCTTTCAAGGTTTGCTGTACTTGGGCTAAATCCAAATTCTTCCCTTCTCCCTATAACTTCTCCCTACCCCTACATTTAGTCATTTACAACTTTACATTTACAACTTTAAAAAGGTCATGCTAAAAAAATGCATTACTGACATTTAAATGCAAATGTCTGTGCTTCAGAGTGCACCCACGTGAAGAAAAGCGCTTCTCCTCTGCAGACGGGGGTAGGGAGAAGGGAAGGATTCGGCCTTAGTGTGAAAACTTGTCTCAACTCTGTTGCAGATTGATAAAGTGAACTCCAATCAGTAAAGTTCTTGTTTTTTCTTACGAAAAGACATAAAGACATTAACAACACAGTGCATTTAATTCCTTTTACGTGATTCAACTTTTAAGTCGCAAACTCTGATAAAATAAGCAACTTGTTATGATTTTTGAAGGATGAGTTTAGTCTAGTTATTTTTCCAATGTGCAGCAGAATGACCTCATTCAGGAGGAGTGACAGGAGCCCGGAGCAGAGACAGATTGACTTCATTGATTGGACACCACAATCTAGAAGAAAAAAAGTTCCCAGATTACAAATGAAACACCTTTAAACTGTTTCCGAGGTAAACAGAGTTTAGCGTTAAAGTTGGGCTTGTGATTGGAAGATGTTTCTATCGTCTGCTCACTGGGACAGCAAACCAAACAGAGTGAAGTCTGACATTTTTTTGGCATTTCCAGCTCATTTAAACCAATATTCCAGACTGTCCGGATATGAAACCAGCCTCAAAGGCATCATCTTGGAACACAAACTGAAGTATAACATAGAAATTACAACAAAAAAGGGGCTTTAGTGAGGCAAAGTAATACAATTAAGTAGTACTAAAGTAAATACATGATCCATCCCAAGTGAGAAAAAAACGCAGGTACAGTTTCCCTTGTTTATTGCTGGGGTTAAATAAAAAAATTACAAAAAAAGAAAATCCAGCAATACTGGTAGTTGAAATCTGTGAAGTGGGATTATAGATGTTTCAAGGCTGTAAAATCCCTCACCTTTATACACTTTTCTCAGGCAGGCGTAAACATTTTAACGCTGTTCTTGCTTGTTTAAAATCTTAAAGTTCATACATACTTTTGAAGAAAAATAAGTTCAGTTGCGATCAAAGATTTGTGTAAATGTGGCAAACTGAACGCATTCTGTACAGAAGACACTGCACGGAGGAGATTGATTGACAAGGTAAACAGCCAACCAGAACGCAGAACAGAATGCTTTGTAATTAAGCATGCAAAATTGAAAACAATCTGCAAAAAAATGCATTTACTATTAACATACACTAATATCTTGAGTCAATAATGACATGTACCAGCAAGCACTGAACCCTGAAAATATACCTTAAACATTCAAAGTGCAATGTGTCTCGCAAACCATATCAAGCATTGTGGTTGTACCTTTGCCAGCCCAATTGGCAGGCTGTAGCTGCCAATAAGCGAGTCGTTATACCACAGAGAAAAGACAAGACACAGAATTGCTCCCTTCAGCAGCAGTTTGCATTATTGGCTCAGTGTATTTTTGGTTTCACACCACAAGCTGACAGTACACTCATTTGCTCTCTGAAGTCTGTGTCAGAACTGGACTGCCTTGTGCATGTGTAATCACTGGCATGGAGCAGACTTTCTTAAGCCCAGCATAGCCAGCAGTTACATTCTCGTGCATCGAGAATTGCTTTCTAATGAATAAAGACAAAATGGCATGGAATATTCAACAAAATATGATTTGTCCTTCACTATTTGAGAATCTCTTTAGGAAAAACAACAAACCAAAGACACAATCTGGAAGAAACATTTGTGGTTCATAATTGATGGTTGGTACAAATACATAAAACATTAGGATAATTACTGAAAAACAAAGCTAATGATTCCAAAAATGTTACGAAAGCTAAAATATCCTTGAGAGGACAGATTGATAGTGAGGTGATTTGATTTATGATCATATATTTTTGTGTGAACTGATTTCTCAACTGATGTAAACGTAACCTTTCACTCAATGTCATTTGTCAAACCCTTTGTCTTTTTCACGCCCTCAAGTTAAAAAAAAAGGGAAATCTAAAAACTAGCAAAGGATGGACGACACCCAAGTATTTATTGAGGCAGTAAAGATGTTTCCAAGCTGGCAGAAGCTATTTTCTTTGCAATACGGGTCTTGTGTCATCAGACGGGTGGGGACATGTCACTTGCAATGATGTTTATAAACATCGTGAATTCTTAGTTGAAAGAAAGGCTATAGGTGTTTGATTAAGTGGGACAATTTGGCGCCAGCTTTATAAAGCTTCATGAACCCGTTTCAAGAGAGCATTAAAGTGACTTCCGTAAAAAGAGGTCACTAGCGTAATCTTAAAAATTGACAGCTTTATTAAAACCACAATGTGATAGGGCCCGGACTCATCCGTGCTTGATTTACAGGGCAGTTTTAATGAGATACGTCTTGGCAGTGAGCAAGTTTTTTTCTGACAGAATATGAATTACTTGGTCTTCAGTGAAGAGTTTGTCTTTTGTTAACATCAGCAAATATGGAAATGGTTTTGCTCCACCGTTTTGATTGGGACAGCATTTTATCGACAAAAAGATAGGATTTTCCTGAAAACCTGCAAGTTTAATTGTTTGCTTCATGCAAATTTATGTTTGTGCAAAAAATAAACAGTGTTTCAGTGGTGTAAAGTTCTAAAACATAAAATTTCTCCATTTTCTGTACACGTAGAAGTACATCATCACACACCAATGTATACTTTCTGCACAAGACAGTAGGATCGACAGCAATCACCAAAACCCCTCTCTGAGGTGTGATGTACATTTCAGATTCAACAAATGTTTCCCTGTCTACAAAAAACCTTTTAAAAACTCAAATGAGACATTTCAGAAACTTATGAGAACTTCTGATACTTTCATTTTGCTGTAATACTCTGCACTTGCACACTGCAAAACCAGGCCTCTGATGCTACGTTCACACCAGGCTCAGAAAAGCTCGTTCAAGCGACTACATCCAATGATAAGTCAATACAAAAGGACATATTTGTGTTTTTGTGTTCAAAACCCTTGCGTTCACATGTCGCTACACAAGTTTTTAAAAGTTCCTTTTTGGGCGCCATGTACAAAACGCACAGCCATTGAACGCCCATGAAAGTTAAACCAGTTGAAATCTGAACAGTCATGGACTGGGATTTGGTCATGACGTATGAGTGGTGTTCTTTTCAAAGCACGGAAGTATAAACTATTTGAAAAATGCTCATCTTCCAACTGTGAGTGTATGCATTAGTGTTTGTCAAATTTCCAGTGTGAATATTATATGCCAAAAGCACGTACAAGAACCTGCGTTCAGTACTTTTTTGAATGAGCTACACATGCATGGTGTGTAAGTAGCATTGGACATACTGTAAGTGGGGTGAGAAAAAAGTTTTTACCAAGAATGCATGTTTTAAGAAATAAATTCTAGTCACTAAAGCATGTATAATCAAACTAAAATTAATTTATTTTAATTGAAAAATTCTCAAAATAAGATTTTATTTTTTTTTTTTGCAACACACAAAATGAGCAAATTTTTCTTAAAACAAGGGTTGTTTTACTTTGCTATGACTTCTTTTTTGTAGTGTGTAATGCTGGAGCAGTTATGCTGTTCTGTATTTTGCTTTGTATTTTATTTTTTTTTTGTTAAAACAACATTTGTTGCAAATTCAAATAAAAAAAAAATTTCATCAGGTACATCAGTTTACTTACTACAGATCTTATAATCATTTTAGTAGATTAGTTGTAGCCTACAAAATTTGAAACACAATTAATACCGATCATTACATTAGAAAATCACAATAATAAGCACTGCTAAACCCTTTTTTTGAACATAAGGAACTTATTCTGGTCAAACACTGGTTACTATTGTGCATTTTTTGAAAAAAATGAAATTCATGCACAAATGGAGCTTTAATATGTAAATAGATATATTGAGTGAGAGCCTGTAGACACACGAGTCTGATTAGCTTAGGTTAAACAAGGTCACATTTACCACAAAACATGTTGGCATGCTTATTATTTTTTTTTATTTAATGTTTCATTATGTAAACATAAATCACAGCAACAGACATGAAATGAGGCACTGGAGTAAGCACCCTGTGTTCTGATAGTTTGCCTTGCAATACTTGCACATCATTTTTCCTCATGGTCTGCATTTGAACCACAATACCACTAGTAGAATCTAGACATGAATGACATGCTTGCAAGTCTTAACCTCGTCATTTTAGAGACTATTTTTTCCGCACTATAAGGCACACTATAAACCTTACTTTTTTTCAAAAAATGTGTTGACTTTATAATCCAGAGTGCCATCTGGATTACTGCTGGTTGGGCTGTCTGATGTCGACGCGATTTTGAGAAGTACAGGGCACTCTGACAAAATGTCAGTCTGTTTTTTTTTTTGAGCTGCAAATGAGGTCAGTTGTTAGTGTGACTTCACTCATTTTGTTAATGTGTTACTAATAACATTGGGAGTTACCATAGTCACAGGAGTTACAAGTTACTTTTTACGCACCACAAGGTGCGCCGTATTATAAGGCGTAGTCTCAATTAGGAGGTTTATTTCTGTATTTAAACCAAACATAAGGAGCATTATAAGGCGCAAAAAAAGGTAATGGAAGCAAAAGAAAACAGTGAGTTTAGAAGAGTTTTTTTTTTTTTTTTACTATTCAACAATCCAATCACATTCTTTTTTTAATCAATCTTCTTAAGCAAAACATCTTCAGTGTTTGAATTAAACAGCAGGGTAATCAAACATGCTGGGTTCCTTCATATCGTTGTTGGAGTCGGTCTCATTGCCAGGTGGTTTTTCTGCAATGTTGCCGGCTTTAGCAAAAACTCAGACAACAGTTAAAGCAAAGACCTTAGCATATGCGTCCACAATCCATTCACATATGGTAGGTAGGGTAACTCGCCCAGCGCTGCCTCTCAGTCCTTGGAAAAGTATGTGCGCCATCTGCCATCCATCGCTCCCACGAACAAAGACGCGGCACACAGCCGCGCATGTAAGGAGCGCTGCTCGTGCTACATTGAAGTTGTCACCTGCAAGAGAAAAATGGTCAAATGCAGCACATAGTAACATGAACACCTCCTGAACGAACAGACAAAGAACGCTGTCAGACAAATTATACGCTTAGTTTTGGGACTGCGTGCTGCGCTGGCTAAAGCTTGCGCTCTGAAAGGCTGTGCCGATCTTTATGTTTCTGTGACGTCAATTCCGGGTGAGCGTTAACCAGTGCTTGGTCATTGCTTTTGTTCCTCCTGTTATTCGACTGCCGGATTTGATAATATCTAACTTAGTGTTAACTGGTTTAGTATTCAAAAATTCTAAGTAGCATCTTTAGCATTTTAAGTCCCACTTAGTCAATGAGTTAATTAATGGTAACAAACTTACGTAGCCTACGAGCCCTAACAGAAACTTAGCTACAACAGTATGACTATGTTAGGCTGAATGAAGCAGCAACCCCACCCCCCCCCCACCCCCCCCCCCCCCAGTTATAAAAACCATTATAATAATCCAGGATTTCAGGGAAAGGAGGTTAGCAGTAATATCACAGTCTAGCTTACTTCCTAACACTTGAGTCAAAGATGTTTATAATTCATTTGAAATCATCCTAGTGTCTATAAAACACCCAAAGAGGAAAACTCATTCCGGCCCGTACTCAGAGTTTTAACTGAGTTTGCGGACTTTCTTAACCCGATGCACCCTAAAGTGTGGAAAATGTTTCATTAAAAGGTAAAAACAAGTTTAATGAAACAAAAATGATGTAGGAGAGAAAAACAAGAGGTGATATTTTCACGATTATGATGAGAGGTGTTGCTGGAAAAGAATATGAAATGTATGTCATCAACCAACGAAGGTCCATTAATCCGAATATGTTCACAAACATCTTAGTGTACACAGTACACAGTACATGACTGCTGCTGTGGCCCATAAGGCCTTTATCTGTGATGTGTGTTTGAGATTATAATGGGAAATTTTTATTTATAGACTAATTCTAAAACAAAACTGAAGTATATTTTTCGGACAAGTTTAATTATCTTCTGATCTGCAGCATGTAGAACAGGAAAGATGGAGTCCATTCATCAGAAAGGGGTTTAGTCACAGCCGAGACTGCAATTCTGTCTCCAACATGATCATATTAAGTTTAAGACCCATCTTTTTGAATCTCAGAGTAGGGATCTGAACTCTGTTTGTGCCTGATAAATTGAACTGGGAGGGAGTTAAGAGGAAGTGGCAGATGATGTGATAACCTTTATACCCCAGGGGAAATCAAACCAGCCTGGTATAGCCACAGCATGTCTTTGTCCATAGAAAAAAAAGAAAAAAAATAGGCAAACTAAGCGTTAACTTTGCCTGATCTCTTTTTTGTGCCTCCAGCTAAACTGAAAAAAACAAAAAAAGCAAACTTGAATTGAGCGCCAGAGAAAAGCCCAGTTAATTATGCATCATGGTTGTTCACTGCAACATTTTTTTTTTCATTTTCAAGAATTAAGAGAGACTACAAAGAATGTTTCTCATCTCCACTTCCAGTTAAAACTACAGAAATAAATTGTTCAGTTCTTCTGTTCTGTTTTTAAACAGGAATGACATGAGCAGACATTGTACTGTCAAAAGTCACACTTGAAGATGAAACTTTTTTTCTTGTTTTTACCAGTGTGCACTGATTGTGTTGGATGTATGCAAGAGAGTAGTCTATTGCAGCGTCTTGCCACATATATTTTCCTGTATATCCAGAGGATTGCAGCTCGTTATAATCTGAAATGAACAGTTTTCTCACCAAAGAGTGGATCTCTAATAGAAACAAGCAGATTTTAATGCAATTTAATCCAGCTATTTTGTATATTTGGGATGAGATTTTAGGGAAAAAAAGTTCTTTTCATTTTGCTTTTTTCTTAAACATCAGTGATCAAATACTTTCAGTGTGGCAGTGTGATCACATGGTTTGTGCGGGACGTTAATGTTCTCACAGAGAAACATCACCAGTTAAGCAACATGATATGGGGCTTTAATCCTAATGAACAGATCTTCACATTAAATCTCAGCACTGATTCCGATTTACAAGAACTACGATCTGCAAGTGTAATTTTTAACGCATATTTGTGTAATGTATGCTGTTTTCCACTCCTTACATTATCAATGTGTTGTATTTAATGGGTCCTATAAATAAAAGATTAAAAACTCAGTGGGTGTGTTTAGGAGAAAAAAGATCCCCACATGCATTGAAAAAAGCCCAGTTATCTTCTTTCTTTCTTTGCATATACAAAAGATGTTCTTTTTTTCGTGTCTCTTGTATTGACTTCTTTTAACATATGGTTTGTTGCATCGTTTTCTCAGTCAATAACACATGGAAATCCATATGCGCTGAGGTGTGATTGCAGATCCATTCCATATCTTATAAAATTCTTGAACTCTTGTAGTTCCTCAGAGCTTGTCCTTTTCGTCATCATTCTGGGGGGATCTTCTGCTCGCCTGAAGCATTCTTCCATGCTCTGTCAAATTTCTCCTGGGGTTAAGGTGTCAAAAAAATTTTATTTTACAATTGTCTTTTTTTTTTTGTTGTTTTTGCTTTTTTCTTTCTGTGGTCTCTTCTGACTTAACTGCATTTTATCCCTTTGCATCATTTTGTCTAATTTTAACAAATTAAACTTACTTGTCTTAAAAAACAGTGTTTCAAAAGTGTACACCCTCTCAATCAACATCCGTCTTAAGTAGAAATATACTATAAAGCAAAAAAAAAAGCAAAAACAATTAAGTGTGTCTTTTATAAATACGACACAGACACACTTTTTTTTGTTGTCATTATTGGCAATTTAGATGTTTAATAGTAGGCCTATCTATATTTTTAGTAAATGCCTTTTTTTTCTTTTTTGCATCAATGGGGTCTGCAGTTAACCAGGACAAATCATTTGGATTCTGAACACCAAAACTGAACCAGAGTGAGCTCCACCTGTGAAAAGGTGTCAAATGGAGGATTGAACAGGACAATGAACAGAGTTCTGTTGAATCTAAGCATTAGTCTACATCATTGCCAATGAAAAACTAAATAAAAATCATGCCTTCAATAATGCAAAAAGTTGAGCTCTAATTTAATACACATGAAAAAAACTGACTTTTAAACCATTCACCCATCTTCTAAACCTGCATTCTTCACAGGATTTGCACAGCCTACCCAGTTTCTAAAGGGCAAAGTTGATGTACATACTGAACTGATTTCCATTCTATTGCAGAGCCACTCAAAGACAGAGAACCCCACACATTCAGACAGAAAAGACAAGATGGAGTCATCAATCAACCTATGAAGCATGCTTTTGGACTGTAGGAGGACATCAGAGTGGAGAAAACCCACACATGCACGAGGAGAATATGCAAACTCAACACAGAGAAAAAACGCAAGAAATCACTTTTTTAAACCAACTTCCACTGGAGTTTTGATAAACTAAAGCATTTGGTACTTTGGGATGTGTGTCTAATTGGAAGGTGAGGACTTGGCGATGACACAATGAACTTTCATGACCTGCTGCTTTTCCCTGAACAGCTACTGCTGGCTGACAAAAGTCCAGGCCCTCCCACAGTCAAATGCACTGGAGCTGGGGGAAGCAGCACAACCTGTGATATTGTTTTTTTCCTAAAGTGTCTTTTATCCTCTCCAAGTTCAGGCATGTGATCGAATGTTACAGCAAGTCAAAGTCACAGGAACATCTAGTCACTTTTAGGAGACTCAAAAGCTACTTTTCTCATTGAGTAGTTGGCAAAACCTTTTTTGCTTTTGCACAATATGCTGTTTTTTCTTAATGCACATGGACCTGAAGAAGCTTTTGGAAGCATACTAAATAACTGGACACTTCCATTATCACAGCTGTGACTCAGTGTCCCTGCCTTTGTTAATACACCCAAGAGTGGAGCTTTATCTACTTGAACACCACCAATCTTAATAAAGAAAATATGTGTGTTGTTGTTTTGCTTTGTTTTAGAAAATCTAATATATTTTTTGGGAGCAGTAGCTGAAAAATGTCTCTAGAGCTTGGCATGTCTGACATGTATTGGGAACAGAAGACTACCCCTTCAATTAATCAATTCACAATAAAGTCTGTTCTCAACCTCCTGCCCCTCTCATCTATAAACCACCACATTCATTAAAAAGGTATTAATATTTTATATTATTCTACAAATCCTGAGGCATGCAGGGGTTTAGGCTAATGAATATTCACTGATTACTTACATATATTTATTAAAAGTTCATTATTCTGGGTGCCAAAAGTTCAGCAGTGCTGTTGTTGCAAAGAGACGGGCAAAGACCAAGAGGTGGAGCCTTCATCCACAAGGACACAATGACAGCATACTGCCATCTTATACGTTATTCTTCAACTTTCTCTTTGCCTTTATTTCCATGAAAGCTATGAATTCCTGTAGTTTGATCTTTATTAGCATTTTCCAATTTAATTTTCCGATTAAAGTGCATAAACATACGTTCAAACCTGCAGATGTATTTTTTGTTGTTGCCTTCTATCTGTTATCCTGTTAACAATCTATCCATTTAGTTTGAGTTTTTTTTTTATCTATTTACACAGTTATAAAGACCCTTTCAACATGCCTTCTAATATCAGTTATTTATAATTATTGCCATTGCTGTCTCTTCTCAAAATTTGGACTTGATAATGAGTGTGCACATAAAGCCAAATGGGCAAAGTCCTTCTGTTCCAACCAACCAGAAACAAAAGGCCACATCTTATCTAGCTTTTACAATCCAAACTAACAGAATCTTGTCAAAGTTAAAATGGCTTTTAAAACCTTGTTGTCCCAAAATCAATCTCAACTGTACCTGTGTTTTTTCACCACCTTTCACGGCCCACCTTTCTGCTTTGATGAATTGCTCTGTGCGGTTCGAGCGAGTTCTTTGAAAGCTCACATTTTGTGCTCGTGGCCGAATTAGTCTGACATTTCATGCTTCAATGCCTGCATGACATTTAGTTTAAGAAAATATCATGGTCTGCTGACCTGTCCAGAAGTTACCACAAACACACATGAATAGCAAATACAATCACTGGAAGACTTAGAGTTTGAACAGCATATGATTGTTCCTACTGAAGAGTATATTCTTATTTCCATTAGACGAGTTTTGAAATACAATCTAAGCTGTTTTTATTTTCTTCTTTAGTTTTTAGTTTGGTTAATTGCAATTAGTTCAAGTCCAGATTTCTCAAAAAGGCTGTAAAGAAGTTGGGTGGGGTATTGTGACTTGCAACTGAAATGTTTCCCTGAAGAATTTCTATGCGATGACTTGTCTGGTTTCCTCATTTTCTGGTCTGTAAAGAAGCGGAATATGTTGAAATGATGAACAGGTCTTTTGATTGCTTTGAGATTGAATAGCTAATTGTCTTTTAAAATTGAGTTGCTTTTTTTTCTTTGCTTGTTCAATCAATCAACCCAGCTGCTTGGAAGCGTGGAAAAAAAATGCAACCCCACATGCTGACACAGAATTGAAAGAAGAAAGGCACCTTGAAAAATATTATGAAAAGAGTAACTTATTAATTATTAGAAGGTTGTTATCGAATGGAAACTCCCAGGCTCGGAGTCCTAGACAGACCATGGTCACAGAACATGGTCACAGTTCTTTGACCATGACCATGTCTGGTGTGTCTGCAGCATTGAAAGTGACTGTAAGTTTGCTGTTAGTTTGCTGCTTTGCTCCGTATAATTGTATTGTACATTTTTGGAGCACTTACGATGAATAAGATGTCATGTGTATATTTCAACATGTGTTCATTGTGAGAGGTGTTCTTTATCTTGATCCAGAGCTACACTCATACTCACTTTGCACTCATTATTTACAGTCTTGTGTTTTCCACCATTGTTTATTGCTTGTTGTACATCACTTCGTCAGCTGCAAAGTTATATACTATATAAGTATATACTGTCATAACCTAAGTTGAATGTGGTTCTGCTTTATTTCAACGCTGGCATATGCTTAAGGGGGAGGAGGTGTTGATGTCTCTATTGGCAGGCACACTGGCCAAAGGGTTCTCCAGGCCTGGCGCATGCATTAATAACTTTTTTGGATTTTTAGAGACCTTATCATCCTGAGTTCACTTTTCACTTACATGCCAACAGACTCAAGTTTTTTCTAAAATTGTTTGTCTAAGCTTAGTTCTTTTATTTTACCTGCACCTAGTTTGTTTTTTCTTTTTTTTAAGGTTAGTGCAAATGATGGAGTTTTGAAAAACAATAAGATCATGCATCTTTTCTTCTGCATTTTTTTTTACTTCTCAGAAGACTTCATTTCTTTAAGCTTATTACCGTCCCCACAGGCAAAGGTTGGAACTGTTACAACTTATAAACTCATTGCATGTTTTTAGAAAAAGCCAAGCTTGTGTATTTTAGTTACAATTCATTTATTCCTTATTTTTTTCCATTTATTCACTGGTTTATGAATTAATATCAAGTTTTAAAAATGGCTGCTTGCACTGAAGATGATCTCTTAAAAAGATGGAGCTTCACTCAAGTTGTGCCTCTTGGGATGACTAACAATCTTTTCCCTTTAGAAGCACTGATGCATTAAAAAGTCTTTACTATATTTGTTATAATTTATTGTTGAGGCCATCATCTGGAATTTCATGCTTCAGTAATAGAACCACAATCATCTTCAACTGTTTTGAAAACTAAAAGAACATCAGTTTACATCTGAACTAGATTCCAGGAATCTTTTTTTTATTAAATTTGCTGCTGTGACGATAACTTTACGAAGGCCCTCAATATATCCTTCATCTTTAAACTGCTGCATTGTTCCTATGCGGCACCTTTCCTTCAACCGTCATCCAGAGAGCAAAGAGCCTTTTATTGTGCTTTATGAGTGAGTTTATGTTATGTAATGTACTCTCTGCCATCCAGCAGTGCCTGTGGTTATAGCTCTAAAGTTTGCCCAAATGACAGAAGATGGCAATTAAGAGCCACATTTACCAGCGCCAAGTGAAAAGGGTCATAACAGCAGCGTGGGCTGGTCGTGTGCACTGGAGCCTTCAGGGAGTTTTAGTGGTTTATTGGCAAAGCGCTATATGGGAACACTGTCAGAGGATGAGGAGGATAACTGCGGCTGATGCAGAGCACAGTCTATAGGTTTTCTCCTTCTTCATACTGCTCGCTATGTCTTTGTAGTAACTAACTGGCTCTGACACCAGAGGTTAAGGTGGCAATTAAAAAGTGTCAAGAAGGTGCCTTGTGTGTTAATACATGCCTCCCTCTCACCTCCCTCTGTCACCTAATATTGAATGTCTTTTGAAACCTGCCCCCCCTTTGTATAACTCACTTCATTAATGCTAATTTGGATGTGTGGGTTCTACTGACATCTTGGAAAAGAAAGAAAAAAGTTGTTTTGCATCAACATTTTGGACAAGTGCATGGACTTTACAGGTAGTTTACGATAAATGAGGAACTAACAAATGGAGCAATTAAGCGAGGGAACATTTGAAAGCAAACATAATTGAGCTGCTCAGGTGGCTCCTTCGAAAAAGAGCAACATGCTTTCAAACAAACAAGTAAACAGCTCCTCAAATATTGATAGTGTTCTGTTCCTCCAAGGTTTTATAATTGTACAAAAACAATGTCTTCAAGCACTTTTTTTTTTTGTTTGTTTTAAATCTAAACATTTTTCAGGGCTGGATCTCCTGCAACTTAAGCATTCTAACAGGAGTTTCCATAAATGCATTATTCATGAAAGACGTTGTCATTGTTTAGAAGAATTTATGTCCCATTGGGTGAACGTGTTCCTTTGAATGCAGATTTTTTTTTAGAACTACTGGGACGTTAAGAAGTTTGACTGTTTGGGAGAGTAGTTGAGGCAGTTTGCTTTTTAACAATTTGATACGGTGCAAACATTGTTTACGGAGGAAAATCAAAGGACTTTTTCTACACTCTAAAGTAGATTTAATACTAAGGTAAGGTTTGGTTACTGATATGTATATGGAAAAAGGCTTTCTACAGTGTTTTTTTTAAGCCTGAACCTGGAGACCAAATGTCCTACAAGTTATGCTACGTTCACACCGGACATATGGTGTTCACACTACAAAGTCGCTACCCGATACTAGCGCATGTATTCACAGTTGGAAGGGGCTTAGTGTCAAAGGTTGAAGTGGTGCAAATCTCCTGAATCTTGCTCCGGACGTTTTCTTTCACATTTCCATTCCAATATATGAAAAATGTGCTTTCATTTAATTCAGGCTGGGCACAAACTGCAATTATTACTTTCTTCTTTATGATCAACGCTAAAACGGTTGGTACTTCTGTGTACTGAAAAGTATGTTACCCAAACATCACTACCAAATCCAAGTCCCTGATAGATCAAAGTTTTAAAACAAGTTTAACTTTTTAAAAGGATTAACTTTTAACACGTTTTAAACCTTGAGCCTGAAAACTGTTTTAAAAACGTGTGTAGCGCTGTGTGAACGCAAGAGTTTTAAATGCGGAAGGCCCAAAACACACAAATACATGTGTTTATAGACTCTTAATTGGAAGTGGTCACTGGAGCACACGTTTTTGAGCCCAGTGCTTGCGTAGCTTTAGGAACCATGATAAAGTCATGTTTTATCCTTGTAAGAGCTCAACAGGGGGATTTCATTAGACCATAGTTATAAGAGCATATTGGCAGACATAATAAACTGTGGTGCGTGAAAAAAAGGTGACTAAAGTGTTTTTTTAGTTCTGATCCTGAAAACCCACCGTCCAGCAAATCATAGATGTTTTTGATCTCTAACTCACCCACCTCAGTTTGAATGATCTCCTGAATCATTGAACTCCACATTAGAAAGCCAGGAAATTAATAAAACATGTTAGTCTGCTGGTGCTCAGGACTTGGGCTCAGTTTACTGAGACAGCTGTGATCAAAAAATCTTTAGCATGAGATCTTGTAAGCCAGAAGTTAACGAAAAGTTCAGATTCTCGTCTTTCATCCATCTGTGAAGGAAAGACCACTCACCTTCAGCGATTATGATCACTTAAAATGAAGTAACCTTTAAACATTTTATTTTAGGATAAACCTTCAAGGGAAGAATAAAAACGCGTCTGGTGAGTATTTTTCAAGTGTTTAATGCACCGTTTGCTGCTCATGTGGGAGCTGTGCTGAACACAATGACTTTAAAGGAACCAGTTACTTTAGGAGTGTTTTATTAAATATCTCAAGCAGAGTAAAACATTCTTCGATGATGTCTTGTGAATATACATATTTATTTTTAACTTTCTTCTGCTCTGCACAGAGGACATAAGCATGTTTTTCTGCTTGCTGAATTGCATTTTCCTTTTGTTATAGAATACTTCCTGGAGTGATGACCGAACCCATGTGTGCATGACAAGTGGAGTGGCAAAAGCATGACTTATTTGAGTTGAAATAACCTCATATATATATTTCATTTCACTGGGGGTATATTCCCTCATTAAAACTTAAATGATTTTTTTTTCTCAGAGACAAAAAAATGAAAAATATATATTTTAATCCTTAATCTGGAAGGAAGATGTTTGAAGCAAAAGGAAACATAAGAACAGTGAACAATATATACAATTTTCAAAACTGTACGTTTAGGGTTCTGATAAAAAAAAAACAGAGGACTTCACATATACAATTGCAAACACATGCTGCCTATTTGTTTAAGTTATTTCATGCATTTTTTAGGATTAGTTCTTTCTTATTCCGTACTCTGTGTTCAAAACTGCATAGAAGATCACAAAGTAACTGCAGATTAAGATGCCTGCTTTGGCTACTGCTGGAATGCAAACCGAGTCTGATCGGCTGGGTCTTCTGAGCGAAGATGTCTGATGTTGAGAGACTTGAAACAGGCAGTGACCCCAGGTTCTTTCATTGATGGAGTGTCACGATGCATCCAAAGATGGTTCTCCCACACTGTGCAGTCTTCCATCTTTTTTTTTTTGTCATTGCATTTATGTGCTCGAGATTTGGTTCTTATTTTTAAATGTCTTGAGGCAAAATAAAAATAGAATTCAGCATTTAAATGTTCAGAAAGAAGTGCTCCAGTTAAAACAAAAAAATGTCTGAAATGTATTTCTAGATCATAACTTATGCTCAGTCTAGACAGTTCAATGCAATGCTCTTTTTGGATAATTTTCTTTATCAATTCAATGTTGTTTATTTTTTACCTTTTTTTGTTATTTCTGGTTATATATGTATAAATGTGTAAAAATGCATGTTTTAAACATAAAATATCTAACTGGAAAATGTATTTTGTATATTCTGCCAAAAACAAAAATTATATTAACTGTTATGTGAAACGTAAGCTGGAAAAAAACTGCAAAACAGCTGAAGATTTACACCATTAGGAAGTTTGTTGTCTCAGTACCATTATTTCTTAGCTCCTTTATCTCAGCTGTTGAATCCACGTTTTTAGATGAATGGATTACGTTTCATTAAAAGTTTATTTTGTATTCAATTTCAAGGACATTTTTTACCAATTGAAGTGATTTGTATTGAAATGTTTTGAAAGGAAAACGTATCACTGGAATTATTAATTTGTCTTTTGGGAAATTGCAGAAAGCAGTATTCACTATTAATCAGGCTGTTTGTAAGATTTGCTTTCATTTAATATCAGATTAGTAGACTAATTGCTTTGTTTCGCTTAAAGATGACTTGCAACAATTGTGTTGCTTTTTTTGACATTTTTATTAAACTAAATTCAGATAAAATAAAGTAGTTTTACTACGAAACTTTATTGTTTCCTTTAAATCTTTTACACCAGAGCCTTGGTCCCAGTGTTGACATTTTTTTTCAGCGACCGTAACTCTTTAACATTTCATGCAATTGAACATAATTTAACATAATTCACAATTGAACTTTGCAAAAGTAATTCGAGCGGAAGCAGAGAAAAGCAGCTTTGCGCTGATATGCACTTTTTTTTTTGTCCTGTTCATAAGCTAAGCAAACAGATAAGAGCTGAAGGACTCTTGTGTTGGACAGATTTTACTGTTACAATAGGGGTTATGAATAGTCTGTCACAAGAGGTTAATATTTGCATAAAGCCCTTTTTGTATTTGAGGCTAAACTTTTTTTATAAAACCGTAATTTAGTTTTTATATTTCTTGTTGGACCCGACCAAAAAAATAAAAGATAAAAGGAGAGAATGGGATGTTAGATAAGTCAGCTATTTCTGACTTGGAGAAAAGCGGCTTCAGACAGTTATGCAACATTTTAAGTTATTAATACATTGCATATTTAATCCTACAATCACATTAATTTCTCTTGTTTAGTTTTAGCAATTACAAGTTCTTTGAATGAAATTGCAGAAGAAATATATACAAAATCACAAAAAGATGGTGGGCTGAGGACCAGGAACATGTACGATGCTAGAAGTATGGGTCACCTATCCTGGTAATCCTCTTTTTTTAAGCAAATATTTTCCTAGCTTCTTTTCTAAATATCTAGGTACATTTTTCACACCAAACTTTGCCTTCAACGTCTCTTCTGATATGTTTATATTTGGCGTCATGTGTTGCTGTCAAGCATTTTAGCTGGAGAAGCACTAAAGTCGACCTGAGAGACAGAACCCTGTCCTAGCTCTAATCCAGTGATGGGATAATCCCCAGAAAAATGTGACAATCCTGCACATGGCCACACATGAACAGTCAAACACAAACACACCTGCGGTCAGTTCGGAATCCATGTTTTCGCTAAACGTGGAATCAGATGAACATGAAGAAAAGTCCCTCATTGAAGGAACAAACATGTAGAAAAGAAAAACTAGTATTTAAAAAATTGAAATTGCATCCAACACACAACCATCCTGATCCTTGAAATAATCAGATCCTTAACAATCTGCATGTACTGTATGTAGGGATTTCATCAATGTTGGATGGTTTGTTTATGTTCTGTATTTTTTAAGGGTTCATAGTTTGAAAAGCTGCAAATGAAACAAGTTAACAAATCCCTGCTGTCTGCACACCAGTCAGTGTCATCCTAGATACCAGCGGCAGTGTATGAAGCTGATAACAATGACTTCTCTGTATGTCTGTGCATTCTGCTGTGTATCTGTATCAACTGCAACCACAGTGCTGTTGTCAGTAAAGCCTCCACAAATATGACAAAATATTCCTACCTTTTGAAGTTACATTAAACTTTAATTGATTGACGTCTGGCAATATGTAAAAAACAAGTAGCTTGCAAACAGCAAGTCACATTTCCATAACAGGGAGTGACTTTAGAGCAGAGATTTTAGTTTTCTCAGGAAACAGTACCAAACTGACAGAATGCTTCAGCAAGTATCCGACAAAGCATGCATGTTCACTTGATTATTATAATCAATAACAATACCAAAAATCATTTTTGTGTCTTATCATTTTTTTTTTTGCACTTTTAATCTTGATACTAGATACTGAATGTGTTAGGCCAAATCCAAGCTTCCTTTACCCTCCTCCCTGTTGCTCCACTTGTAAGGGCATATAAAGCTACAGTGGTGCTGTAAAGACTTAAGGCTGGCTATCCCTCCACCTTACTTTGGTGTACTCAGAAGCACAGAAGTTTACATTTAAATTTAAGTGTCACGTTTTGGTTTTAGCATGACTTCTTAAAATTATAAGACCAATGTGACGTATTTTCTGAGCGCTGGTAGCAATGCAGTAACAAAGATCACCGGTGACTATTGATGTTGGTATGTCCAAACCCCCGTCACTACTTAGTGTACAATTAAGGGCATTTGCCATTTTGTTTCACAGAAGTCTCTGTTGAAAAAAAAAAAAAAAAAGAAACCTAGTGTGCATCAGTGCTTACTACAATGCATTGATGAATGTGTGATGTAAAGCTTTATGTGTTCCTGATTTCCATTTCTATTTCAGTTCTGCAAAACAAGAACTTCTAGATTTTATCATAAGTCCTTCAGAAAGGAGCATGTTTTTTGTGAGTGATCATTACATTGTCGAAACCCTTTGAGTGCCTAATCCTACCTCACATGCTGGGTGTTATTCTTTTGTTAAGTAAGGAGTGCGGCATAAATTGCGAGGGGTCAGTTCCACCTCACAGCTCTTTTTCCAGCATCAAGGATAATAGCTTCTGTCAGCCTGTTTAAGGTTGGTCCAGCAGCCTCTCTGTCACATCTTACATCAGTTTGTATTTCCATACCCCATCTTTTATAGGAAAATAAATCAGGGTTGGGTCAGCGTTGTCCCAGCAGCTTATCAGTGGGCAAGAGGTTAATTAAAAGACTGTGCATATGAAGCTTTTCCCACCTGTGCTTCAAAATGTACAAACATCCAGATATGCATGCACAGGCCTCTTGGTCAGCTAAAAAGATTGATTGTGAAAGTGTCGATGCACACCAATGCCCAGTATCGAACCTCAAACTCAGGGCAGCATGTAGTACAGCAAAGTCTGCTCCCTCTTTCGAAGCAGCTTTGTCTGCCACTACAAGTTATGCTCACTTTTCAGTAATGGTTCCTCCAGGCTTGAAATTAGCACAATTTACCCCACTCTGTGGCGTGGATTGGTGCTGAAAGCCCACTGGTTGCACCAATCCTCCTTTGTGATAAGCCCTCACGACAGAGCAAGCCAAGGACATAAGGGAATATAAAAGTTGTCAGCTTACATGACCAAGTAGTGTTGTGTGAAATGACTTTAGCCCGACATTGTTAACGCTGAGCGGGCTGCCTCCGCCATGCTCGATAAAGGAAAATAAAAGGCCAGATAAAGCACTGATGGAATGTGCTGTGTGTTTGTGTGTGTGTGCATGTCTCTGGATGCAGGACTATGGAGTTTGCCATCAAATCATTGGTCTCCATTCTAGCCAGTGTTTAGCCTTCTATTTAGGTGTTTTACTTTTTCAAATTTTTATTTTGTTGATTTTCATATAAACTCAATTTAACCTGCAATTGTGGTTTTCATCATTAAATTGTTGTTATTTATAATGAATCTCTGACATCACCCTCTGGACTTTGAATGCTGAAAAGAAACTTTAAAATGGAACTGGCACAATGATTGAATTAAACTATGTTCAAAAAAGGCAATGTAGTGATATTTTAAAGTGAAACGAACAAAAAACATTAAATTTGAGCTATAATATAATGAGTGTGACTTCTTTTCATAATAAAAGTTAAATAAACATCAAAAGGTTCCTGACATTAGGAGCACAATCTAACATTGGAGTCAGTAGCAAATTGCTCCCCACTGCCATCTCAATCCTGTGGTCTTTCAAGGAACTGCAACAACTGGAACTTCCTGGTTTGTTTCAAACTTGGGATCTGAAGGTGATCAAGACCCACAAAGGAATGACAGTATATTCACTTCAAGCAACCACAATGTGAGTCTTCTGTCCATTATGTCACCTGCAGCATTTTAAACACACATTTTCTAGGTTTCAAACTTAGAACTTCCCACACTTTTATCTTTGGCTTTGGTTTGCACTGAAGTAAGTTTGTTCAGATTATCAGCTTTGTTTAAAAAGTGTAGAAAATGATCTGAACTTTGGCAAAGGCCAAACTAGTGCATTTAGGTCCATGAGGCTGTCATGCATTGTGGTCCTCTCACTGCTCCTCTTCATCAGGTGGTTGTGGTTTAGGTAATCACTGTCATCAGCCACACCGGGAGGTAGTCTTTCTACACAGCCTGAACTCATTCAGTCTCTGTCAGATTGTCTGAGTATCTTCTCAGTGAAAAGCATGCCTGTTTCTCCCTGACCTGTGTACCTGTCTGTTTTCATTTCTGTTTAAGACCCGACCAGTTTCTGCCCTTCGCCTTAGCTTTGGATTACAAGTTGGATTATAGTCTCTTTGGACGGATATTTGCTATGACTCTGGCTCTGTTCATTGAACCTGGATTTGGATGTGGATTCTGACCTAAAGTTCCACCTCAGCATGTCACCAGTCTCCTGCTAACACTAACCTCGTGCTCACTGGATTCACCTCAGTCCTGTATCCTCCACAACTGACTGCAGCTCCAACTGGTGAGGCCATTCCCAGCTGTTCTAAGTAGTACAGCAGAGTTCTCAAACTCTTTATTTTCTCCTGCGCTTGTCTTTTTCTTGAGGTCCAGAACTTGACAGTAGGTCTTTGTTAACTAGCAAGTAAATTCTTCAGGAATGCAAATGCTGGTTAGCTATCATTGCACCTTATCTTTCATGCTGTTCTTTTCAGTGTAAACATTGTGTTGGGAGCTGGTAAAAGACCTTATCAAGATACAATAGTGAGAGTACTGATGGGACCTGGTGTTTTTTTTTTTTTGGAGTGCTCCCTCTAGCAATAACAACTAGTCTGTCTTTCCTTTCAACATTTTTTGTCAGGCAGCATGTAAAGCAAAAACAGCAATGTGTCAGAAGGTATTTCTTTCTTCAGTTTTTTTTTTTTTTTTCTTTTTTCAATTTCTCCCTTAACGTTAAACCAATAATCTCTGATTGCAGGACAGTCCCAAAATTTTCCCGCTTTGTCACCAGCACAGTGATATTCAATTCATTCATTTTCTGAACCGCTTTATCCCTTTCGGGGTCACGGGGCTGCCGGAGCCTAACCCGGCTACTAATGGGCGAAGGCAGGGGACACCCCTGGACTGGTTGCCAGTCTGTCGCAGGGGCCACAATCACACACCCATGCACACTCACATCCACACCTAGGGACAATTTAGAGTGACCAATTAATCTATGAAGCATGTTTTTGGATGGTGGGAGGAAGCCGGAGTCCCCGGAGAAAACTCACGCATGCACGGAGAGAACATGCAAACTCCACACTCCTTCTTGCTGTGAGGCAAGAGCGCTAACCACTGCGCCACCGTGCAGCCCCTGAGTGATAGTGATAGTTGTTTCAAAAATAGCCATTGGTGAAAAGAAATAGTTCATTTTGTATTTCCTGTCAAATTCTCTCCATTGTTGGCTTTTAAAAATATTAAGAATGTTTTCACACAGACATTGCGGCTCTTTTCCGTTACATCTCCCTGCTGTGTCCTGTCTTATGTTGTCTTCTGGGTTCACTGCTGTCAATTTAATAATTTTCCTAAAATGTTGCTTTATATCAGCGTATTTTATTGTTATTATTAAATATTCCTTGTTATTTTTGTAGAAAAGAAAAGCAGAAAAATGTCTTTTGGCTTGGATACAGTTTGATTCAGTTAGATTTCTCCTTGGCTGGAATCTGCCCACAGATGGAGGTGTGTCAGTCACCTCACATGTCTTCAGGGTGAAGTGCTCGCCTCTCTCGATGGCGGCGGACGGGACTTTCATGGTATACTGCGGTCTCAGGAGTTTCTGCAATTTTTAGACAACGCTGGTACTTGTAGAAAAGTCATGTCGGTACCTATCCCAAAATAAAATCACTGGTTTCCTTGTTTTTGGATTTTTAGTAACAGACAGCTCAGCCCTCACAGTGGGTTCTCCTCTGCAGCGTCTGATTGACGTTCATCTTCTGCCTTATTTGTTAAAATAAAAGATCACTTTTGTTCAAAAACTACGATAACTGCCATACCCTGTGCTTAATTCAATAACTAAGAACACATAATGTCAAAAATAAGTTGACATTTATTTTAGGTAGTTTTATCACACTGATCTCATAGGCACTTGGCAGGACACCCTGAGGCGTCCATCGGTTCCAAAGGGTTAAGTAAAAGAGATCCTGTGGACCAGGGGCTGAGCTGTGTCATTTCATTTGCTAGAGTATGTGGTAGGGGGTGAAGTTGTCTCTCCAAGGCAGAATAAAAAAGAAGAATTTGAAAACAATTTGCTCCTTGCAGTGCAGGACTGCTGTGTGCCATAATGAAACCTCAGGTGGATTAGTCACTAGATCATGTGTACATTTGTTCAGTATCTGTTTACAACTTCGTCCTTTTTAAATTTCCAGCTACTCCTTGTTAGCAGAGTTTTCTGTACTTGATTGTCTTCATCGCACGCAACAACTAATTAAAGGTATAATTTGATAGAAAATCCAACAAAACAAGTTGTCATTAAAGGAAACAAAGCCTTTATGGAATCAAGAGGCTATGACATTGTTTGCATTTTATGCGATTCATATATTCATCCAATTAAACTAAATATTCTACATTACAAAACACCTCTCCGTCAACCCATACAGAGATTGAGCTGCTTTAATTATAAGCACTGCTATATTTAGCATCAGATAACTTAACAAACTCCTGTTTTCACCTTGTTAAATGCTACCACTGATGACGATACAATATTTTGCAACACGATAAATAAAGTAATAAAAGGGGATTTCGTCAAACTAGTGAGTTGCAGCAAAACGGTTTTATTTTAATTTCTTTTTTTATTTTTCTTGTTTTTTCTTTTTTTAAGAGATTTTTGGCAAATGACTTTTCAGCTTTAAAAAATGTTTAATAACTATTTCTTACTCGAGGCTATATGTGCTACTTTTTCCTCAAACCAGCACTTTTGGTAAATTAAACCAACATACAGCTATATCTGTTTCTATCTCATCAGGAAGAGCCCCTGATGCCCTTAGTGAGCCAAGCAGATTGTGTGCTGTTCAGTAGAGTGTGACCGTCAGCAGAGGTTTAAACTAAGCCTCATCCAGCCACCGAGAGAGCACAGGAAAGAAACCAAAGACAAAGAAAACCACAAGTCTTTTTGATTAGGACATTCTCACTGCTACTGCTTGCCTTGTGCATGCTAATTAGCATGTGTACAATTCATTACCCAAGGAGACATGGGATTATGTCTCTGGATCACTCAGCAGCTAAAAGTTTTGACACTCTTTAATTTAACAGATGGAGAGCTCACTTAACTTTGCCATCTCCCTACAGGCAAGTAGTGTTAATAGGTATGGGGGGTATAGATTAATGCCAGGTTTTGCAAGTAAAGGATAGACTAATGGGAAACAAAAAGTATTATGTTTAAGTTTTTAGATTGTGGCTGCGTTTGATTTGGTCAATGGAGAAGCAGCTGTTTTGCAACAGCTGGAACTTCCGCCAACATGTATGCAACGTCAACAATCCTTCAACATTCTAAATCAGTACTGTGGTGACTGGACTAGAACTAATTGACACCTTTTTGTCACTCGTTTTGAAGGGGGGGTTATCTACTGGAATCACAAGGGATTTAGAAAAAAAAAAAACAGAAAATGTGTGAGTCGGCTTTACAGTGAAGTGCATTCGATGAGCAATTTAATTGCCAGTATTTGAATACCTTAATAATTAAATTATAAATTCAATTTATACATATTTCCCTTAGCAGTTTTTCTTTTGATTTCCCGCTTCTTTTGCAGTGCTATGATATAAGAGGGTTTTGTTGGCCAAAATTATAGTTCCCAAATTTCCAATTTGCATTTATTCTAAGTAGCTGAGTCTCTGCATGTCCTCCACTATTTTATTTATTGTTTATCTCCTAGATGAAAACAGAAAATGGCAGATTATCCAACTAAATATTTAAAATTTGGGGAAAACAAAAACTTGATACATCAACATCTAAGAGAAGCAGATGCTGATAATCCATCCAACATAAAAAAAAAAAAAAAAAACATGAATATTTAATTTATACCAAATCAATTCTTTATTTGAGACACAGAATTGTATTTTAATTTCCTGTTGAACATGTACCTTGAATTGATCACATAACAAAATTCACAGTTTTTTTTTATTCCACAAATGGATTTAAAATCACCAAATTGGTCAGCTAAAGCCGACAGTTTATTTACAGTCTTTTATTTACAGTCTTTTATTTACAGTCTTTATTCTTTTAAAACTTTAGATATATAATACTGTGCAGGGGAAACCCTGAGCAAGAGAATCTCACATACATAACAATTACCAGGCAGACATTTGGTCAGACATGTATGTTTTGGGTTTAGCTTTTTATCAGAAAAATGTCAAAAGGCTAAAACCACTCCAATTTAAAGACCTGATAATTACAAAAAACGAATTCTGTTCTTTACTCAGACAGCTAATTAAAGACTTTCCCCAAAACCAGAAGCTGCTTTGACGATTAGTGCTCCTGCTGCTTTTTTGCCACTTGAAGTTTTCATTGCCTGTAAGAGCATTATTAATCACAACCACATTCAGGCTTAAAATAATTTTACTTATGTGCTGTAACCTGCCTGTTTTACTCCAATCAACTTTTGATCTATTTGAAAGTCTTTCCGGTGGTCTTTTAATTGTGATCAAGCTGTTTTTAGCACAAAAAAAGGACAGTTTGCAGAGCGGCAGCAGTTTATTAAAAATTTACTTCTGAGTTGTAGGAGGTACTGTTGGTGCAGAGTTAGATCCTCAAAATAAAAACACAAAACCATGATTTTCATTGGAGTTGGTCTTTGAATCAAAAAAAAAGTTTTTTGGGGTTTCTTTAAAAAGCTGTTGCTGTCTTTGTTTCCTACTTCATCAGAACCAATAGGAAACCAAATGTAAGACCAGATTTTTTTTTTTTTTGGTTAGTAATTTAGTACTGTTTTTGTAGCCTTAACAACGTATCAAATATTTATTGTACTCTACAGACATATTCTGTTTTTAGATTTTTCCTTCAACTCTCAAAGAAAAATAATATGCTTAAAATGAGATGAAAATGATCTCAAAACAAAGAGATCTTTTAATGAAAGCTTTTGCTACGAGAACACAAGCAAACATTTGGACCAGGACTTGATAAATCCACATCAAGAGAATGCCCAGAGCAACAGTGTCTGACCTTTTCTATAAGGTTTCAGAGTCTTAAACATCACAGCAAACACTGACTCATGCTGCATGACGCAGACTGCAAAATATCAGAAATTATTTGATAGAAAGCAGTTGGAAAAAAATGAAATGTAAAGTTTCCATTTTCCTCAACAAGGTAATGAATCTATTTTTATCAGTCATTGTTAGCTAGTTATTGCTTCTGAGTGGAACAATTCAAATATTACCTCATGTGGATCAACAATTAGTTCTTAAGTGAATTTCAAATGGCAATAAGCTAGCTTGAAATGACACGCTTATTGACAACATTTACTTGAAAACATGTCAACATCAATGTCAATGGCACACACATTGACAGCAACATTATTGTTAATAGAGGAATAATTGTATTCAGGCTATATTAGTAGGAAACAGTCTTTGTTTCCTGGTGAAGGAAAGCTATAGCCTGCTCTGCTTACATGCTATTAGTCTGTTATTCTCAGCCACTTTATTAGGGACACCTTGGTAACACCGGGTTGGACAACCCTTTTGCCCTCAGAACAGCCTTAATCCGTAAAAGCGTAGATTCATCAAGACACTGGAAACATTCCTCAAAGAGTTTACTTCATATTGACATGATGGCATCAAGCAGTTGTTGCACATTTATCGGCTGCACATCCATGATGCCGATCTACTGTTCCACCACATCCCAAAGGGGTTCTATGAGGTTGAGATCTGGTGATTGTGGAGGTCATTTAAGTCCAGAGAACTCATTGGCGTGTTCAAGAAACCAGTCTGAGATTTTTCCAGCTTTCATGACATGGTCCGTTATCCTGCTGGAAGTAGCCATCAGAAGATGGTACATTTTGGTCACAAAGGGATAGGCATGGTCTGCAACAACACTTAGGCTGTGGTGTTAGAACGATGCGCAAACAGTACTAAAGTGCCTAAAGTTTGGTAAAAAAATCTAAACTCTGGGGAGGTCGCCACGTCAGTGTCAAACAATCAGGGACTCAACATTGGGCACATGACAGTTTGAGTGACAGCGGGTAGAATATACATCCAATATGGTGGATCGGATCTCCTGAACTTCCATTCATTTTCTTAACCTGATGTATCCGTTTCAGAACAGCTGAGTTTCTTGAACCCTTTCTATTACTGCTGGGCAGCAGTCTGCTTCAAACACAGTCAGAGAGATACAAAAACACAGTGAAAGCTGGCCATCGTCCAGACACAGCAGGACTGAAGCTCCCTATACCCAGAGAACCTCTAAATCTGGGGTGGTGCTCACACTTTTTTGGCACGTGAGCTTCTTACTACACATGCAATAATGTGAGGTTTTGATTTTAAGAGTTCCGACATACAACCAACATGCTGTTACGACAGAAACCCATGACTCCTGTTTAAAAACTATGAAAAATCCATGGATGAAGAAATCCTTTTGTGACAACCTGAGTGAGCCCTTTACTCAGCATTTTGTGGGTAGCTGTCTTTATAAAGTGACAAACCCAATTGAAGGCCAGCTGATCATGTGGTGAATGTGGTCAGTCTACATGCATTGTAAGTTTATTGTTGAAAAACTCCTGGGTTTGGATCCTACACCTGGCTTTTGTAGTTTGTTGAATCCTTTTTTCCTATTTTTCCGCAAATTTACTTAACACAAGTTACTATAAAATCAATTAAAGACCTTGGGATAATTCTTTGGATTTGAAACATCATTGGAATGTATTTTCTTTATTGCTATGAGTTGTTTTTTTTTTTTTTTTTAGTAATACATAGTTAACACAAATAAATGCAGTCTATGAATCCTTTCATTTCAAATTTCATCTACAGTGGTAATTCAGGACAAACCGCTGTCAGACAAGCACAAGTTAGTTGCAAGGAGTGTTTGCTATTTGATCACTGAATTTTACTTTTGTATTTTTCGTGGGTTAATGGTTTATATATTCATTTATTTCTTTTTGATGGCCTCTACATCTACATGAAGACGAGGTCACCATGTTTTTGCAGAGCTCATCAAAAAGAAAAAAACTGATCTCTAAACATCATCTGTGTCTTCCATGCATTATAAATTAAATGCAGACAAAGCCCCATGTAGTGATCAACAACATTAGCTCCTCCCACACGTGAACAGGGCAGCGAGCTTGGGGAACACATTTTTGGCCACACGGCGAGCAGCGAATTCACGGCGCGGCGAGACAAGGGGAGGCCACGTGAATTGGCCGCACGAATCACATTTGGTGTGAATGGATCAAATATATTTATATTTTTGGAATTATTATGGGATGGCGACAGGACCTACAACTTGACAGCCATTGTGTGGAAGTGTGAAATGTGTCTATTTTCACATTGTCACACAATATGGGAAATAAATACTTTTGTTTAAGTGATATATATATCACTTAAACAAAGTTTATGTCTTCAACCACAGATGACGTTTTGTTGACCTTTGATCTTGGGAAAAGGCCGCCATCTATCATTTTTTCCCCCCAAAAAATACCTTTAGTACCGTCTACAAAATTAAACCCGTCCAAGGGATTTCAATCTATCTTTCTACTTCTGGAGCATCATTGGAAAGCTATTTTTAACCTTTAATATGTTTGAATTTTTTAATTACTCTTGGAGCTAAACACCACATAGGTTATATAATACAATAAATGTAAATATATTAAAGGACCTATGTGTTTTGTCTACTATTTTAAAGAATGAAAATAATCTTGAAAAACTGCTATTGTGAGAATTTTCTCTCGGGACTAATTATTTTTTATAATCTATACACAAAAATATTGCAGCGAGAATATTTTCAAAAAGGAAGAAGGTAGTGTGTTGCAACTGCTGAAGTGCATCAAATCTGGCAGACAACGGTGAAAAACAAAACGGGTCAAGATTCTTCCCGCTTTCAAGAGTGATCTTTTCAGCACAAAGTGGGCTTCAGAATAATAGAGTTGTAGTTAAAGATTCATACGTTACCAAGAACTTGTGTTTGGATGCAGCAGATATAAATTATAATTAGTTTTTTTTCCATCCTTTTTGCTATTTTTTTTCTTGGCTTTTTCTCCATTTTTCATCTCTTCATCACTGCATATTTATGTCATACCTATCACAGTGAGCTGCACACTTTCACACAGATGCCTGTTGGAATGCTAAACATGTCTTTCTGTCACATAAGACTTCTTATTTAGGCAGCAATCCCTCAAAAATGAACAGTAAATCTACATTCAGGGAGAGGTCTCCTTTCTCTACATAATCCCTTGGAATATATTTAGCATCGAGATTTCCTTTAGGACTATTTTTAGTGGCTGTGCTTTTTCCATCATTAGTATCTCTAGATTTTGCTAGTTTCTCCTGTCCAGATATGTTGTGTTTTGCATTTGGACATTCAAGTAGTAAAAAAAGAGGCTTGTAAATGGAAGAAGTGGTAACAAATGATTTATTCTACATTGCAAAAAAGTAGTTTACTGCATGCAAAAAAGGATGCAGACAGCAGTTTTTCATTCAGATGCTGCCTAATTATTTTTTCTACACTTTGTCAGCAATATCTTAAACTTAAATTAAAGTGTTCTGTGTATTTTTTAAATGACTATTTTAACAGTAAAGTTAAACAAAGCCATGTGATTGATAACACAAAGTCCCAGAAGAATCGATGATGAGCGATGCCACTGAAAGGCTTTTGAAGAATCCTCCTCGTGTCATCTGAAACAGATGGCAGAGAGATTGCGTAACAGTATTGATAGGTCCCTGCTTTACTTGAGGTATCTGTCTTCATGACAGTTTGCGTCCTTCTTTAAGACGTATCAGCTTCCCCATCACTTTAAGTTAGTCCGTCGTTTTCCTGAAACCTCCCTCAGGCTTTTCAGGGTCACCAGGAGGCCGAAGCCCATCCGAGGACGTACCAGTCAACGACAGGACGCCATCATATATAATAAAAAAAAGTACTTTTAGGCAGATTTAGTTTGAAAGATCATTTATTTTTCACAATCTCATGATCGGAAATAAATGAGTTATAGCATTTCAATCTTTCAAGGATGACAGCAGAGCATTACATGACTGCAGCTACATTAACTTAACACATAAACTGTCAAATGCCAGCCTCTCACCTACAAGCCAAATAAAAATGATGAAAGAGACCAAAAATTGAAGTAAATTCTATGGTGTTTTTTTTTTTTTTGTTTTTTTTGTTTCACAATAAATAAGTCAAAAAGTAAATAAATTTTTGGCACAGACGTCTGGTCTTGTCAATACTTGATAAGACCAGATTATAACTTGGTGAAAACAACTGAAGCCCTAGTCACATGTTCCTGTACGAGGGGTTGACCCGTATGGGTGCTTTGGGTTTTTTTGGTTGTCCGGGCCCGTGGAGGGTTGTAAATGTAGTGGCTGCATATTTAAGAAGGGAGTATGTGTGTCTTTAAGTTCCCTTGTGGCTTGTGCATCCACTTTAAGGAACGTTGTGACAATGGAATGTACCATTGTTGTGCCTGTGGAAACTATACCATGAAGTATTTAGAGAATGTAGGTTGCACGCGCTTATGACATATTGTTGCTGTCGTACGATGCCCCTTAAACCTCACTCTAGTAATTAGTTAGATGCACTCACTGGCTCCTCATTGCATCGCATGCAAATTCTGAATGCACGGGGTGTAGGATGTCCACACAAACTACATTCTGATTGCCCAATTTTCTAAATTCCAACAGTCAGCGTACATGTAAAAAGTGAGCAAAGAGTGCACACCTATCTCCTGAACAGCACTAATGGGCCTCTGCACACTTCACAGGGTTCTGGGAGGTTGAAAGAATGAAAACTCTGTACAACCCACCTGTGTCTTGCCTACTTCCCCCTTACTTACCCTTAGGTGATGTCTAAGTGTTTGCAACAATCTGTTTCCTACAGAAAAACAATGTGCTTGAACAGTTTTTGCAGAGTGGACTCACCAAGTGCTCTACGATCTAAAAAACGTGTACGGGCCACAGGTTTTTCTATTTTTTTTTTCCCAAAGACAACCCGTATCCACCCATAAGGGCAGTGGTGACTGATGCAGAAAATGTCCTTTTTTTTTTTTTTTTTGTTCTCATAAAACTGTACAGGGTTCCCGCAGTAAATCGCAGGTCACCTTCTGCGGTCTCACTGTTTTGCAGATTTGTTTTAGAGCAACTTTGCATGTTTGAGAAATGTGTGAAAATGTTCATGTCTGTCTGAGAGAAGTGTAAAAAGGGTGTAGAGAGGAGTTTTACTCCCTTAAAACATCTAGAATCCTACTTTGTGGATATTGCGAGTTAGTTGTTGAATTTATCCCCCGTAATAGTCAAGGGAACTCTGTAACACTGTAAAGACTGGAATAATAAAAGAGCTAAGCTAAATATTTGTTGCACATATTCATTTATTGAGCTTAAAAGTACCTATAAGTAAGTGACATCCAAATCATGATTTGAGTGGAATGGGGTAATCATTTGAAAGATGCATTATTTTAATTTATTTCTTGTTTGACAAAAGTTTGAAAGTTTTGAGCTGGCTGAAAATATTTGCTTCACTCAAAATGCCAGCTAAATAGCTCTAGTTTCAGCTGGTGCTTTGCTCAGATCACTATGTATTATTAGGCTGGTGACAAATTGCACTTCTGAAAGCTAAGTGGTGGCAGCTGTTGGACTGGATTCCCTTGTTGCCAAGAGTTTGTGAAAATGTATCAGATTATCTTTGGATGCAAAAACAGGCAGTGGGGTCCAAAACTCTGTGACCAAATCCGAAACATGTCATTTTCATCATCAACTTATGCAAACCCTGGAATTTTCCAGCATTTAGAGGATTTAGAGCCACTTCAAACTTGATTTGACAATAACAGAAGAGGCTTTGTGGCATTGGCCAAATTAAAACAGTTTTGCAAATGACAGATTTTTATCCTCTCATTTAACCACCATGTGGAAACATAAAAAATCAGTGAAAAAGTCAGACTAATCTTTCACAATTGACCTTTTCAGATGAAATTGCAAGAAAAAACCCTTTTTCTAATCCCATTAACAAAGCTCTAACTGCATTTGGGTGCTGCAGCCTAATGTGAAAGTAACTTTATGATGAGCAGTAAATCACTGCAATCAAAGAAGATGGCTGTAAAAAGTAGCTATGGCCTTGACCCTTTCTTAGGAGGACAACAAACTCTAACCCATCCCAGTATTGAGCTTGTTATGCCCGGTTTATACTTCACAGCGATCAACCTTCGCATCAATCATATTCCGTCCCTGCTATAATCGTGCAGTTCTAGTTCAGTCTAAGGTTGGCTGGTTGTGCTTGCGACTGTCTGCTATAACTGCCACGAACTTCTAAAGATTCCCATTTATCACTTTAAAACAAATACCAAACCATCAGAGACAGTTTCGTTATCAGGCTTGAAAAATATAAAGTGATAAATGGGGATCTTTGTGATTCTTTTTTTATAAAGTTTTATTTTTACCTACTGTAAGTTTTCATCGTTTTCAGCGTTAATTTTTTTTTTTCTCTGGACAGTATCCTCCATAGTTGCGTACTCTCATCACTGAAATAAATTCAAGCTAAATGACACAATTTGCACGCAATTTCACTGCAGGCGAAAAATTCCAGTCACGGGTGACGTCACCAGCAGGTGTTACATACTGCAGCGACTAGGGTGATTCCGCTCCGATGGCTGTGCGATCTTTCCGTTGAGAGTGATTACAAATCGCTTGGAAGTATAAAAATAGCCCTTAGAGTCCAGTTGCCCTGAAAAACAGAATCTTGTGAAAACATGACCTGGATAACAGAGAATCATCTTATCCATCCCTGACACAGTTTCAGTCAGGAAGTTTCTACCAGAAATGCTCGACAACATTAAATATGTATGATGACACCTTAAAGCATTTCTTACACCCCATCAGCATCTCTGGGTTTTTGCCAGATCATACCTGATAACTCACAGTTCCTCAAGTTGGAACCCATGCAGTTTTAAGCGCTTTTGTAATAGTCGGAAAAAAACGAGTTTAAATCGAACCAATTGTCATTTTTACTAATAAACATTCGTTTTTTTTCCTTAAATTATTTAGAAGGTGACTTGTTGGGAAAAGGTCGAACTTAATAGATTTTCACAGCCATCTTGATATTTTAAACTCGCAGATGTTCGTGATTTTTCAGGACCTGCTTATTTGTGCTTGGACACAAAAATATGTCTCAAGATTTAGCCTAAACAGGTTTTTTGCCATTGCTGAAGCAGGATCTTCTGTTATTAATAAAAACAATGAAAAAGAGAACACCGTTACAAACTCCTGTCTGCTTTGAAAGTCCACTGTGATTTGTCAGCTGGTTAATCAAACATGGTAAAGAGGAAAATGCCACATTCTTCATTGTTTGAGGTGTGTCAAACCAGATGTAAGGCAGACCGGAAGGAAATAAGTTACACTTGGATGCAGTTGAGTCAAACAACCAGTATGAAGCCATATCTACAGAGAAAGAGCTACGAAAATACAGTGATGCACTGAAGAGATAGATGTGGTGATGGTGTTATGTACACACAAGAATAACTTTTGCTTGCCCATATGTGCACTCAAGCAAAAAAAAAAAAGCAGCACTGGGATCAATATTTAGTTCATCAAGCCGTAATGCAGCATAGAACTATGACTTTAGCTTTGCCCTAAGAGCCCATCCCATGGTTTAAAGACCACTGTTGTGTACTGCAGTAGATTGTACTTCTTGTAATGTTCCAGTTCCTCACTTTTAAGGCAAAATCAGCTGCATATGTCTAAGAAACATACACTCTAGACACAAAAAGATCAGGCATGTCAATGTCCTCTCTGTTTGGGTTGATGGCTCATGACCAGATTTGGTCATGTGCTTTTTACTGAATTGTCACATGAGTTACTCTGCAGCAGTTTTTATGTAACTGAAACACTCCTTTTCCATTTTTTTTGTTCTACAAACAATAATAAACCAATTTGTTGTGATTAAAAAAAAATGATATATTGTTTATTAGTGTAAGTTCTATAAAATATCTAACATGACAAAATCTAAGAACATTAAACTTTAGTTTAGCAGTAACTAATTAAAACGTATTTTTTTTAATCTGTCTTAGTTTGATTAGAAAATAATGACCAGGTTTTTATAATACCAGTTAGAAACTGTGTACTCAATCTCATGAGTTTATCGCACAATGGTTACACGGAAATGCAATCAAAGTTTAGAATTCCTTTCAAAATAAATGTTTCATGTCACATAAGTTGATGCACCAGTAATAATATTTTGTGAATGACAAAATAGTTCACACATGGTGACAGCTCTGAATCTCATCAAAGCAGCATCTATGTTGTTAGTTACATTCTTTGAATTTGTACAATATAGTTCGAATGTTCTTGGCAACATATTAATAGAAAATCCACTTTTTGAAACCACTATTCTTTTTAAATATATTTTCCTGTTTAGAGTTTGTTCTTTGAACTAGTTTTTTTTTTTTGTTTCACCATTTTTTTTTTATATTGCAGGATTTACTTTTCAAAGTCCTCATTCGCAACAAATAATTACATACATTTTGGTTTGTTTGGCTTTTAACCAAACTGATCTATACCGATGGCTTCCTTAAAACGTATTCCCTTTGCATTAGACATAGATCCAAATGAATGAGCGTATCTATGAATTTGTTTGAATTCATTTTCTGAGTCAGAGCAAAACCCATAAAATGTTGTACGTAAAGGGTTTATGTCATGTACTTAATTTTTTTTTTTATTGCATTTTGTTTCCTAATAATATTAGCCAACATTTCTTTTGTTGTGGTTGAAGCCTTGATGTAGAAAGACCTAAGGTTTTCTTTCTTTATGACTTCGCTTGAATAAATTGTTGTTACAGTTGAATAAAGTCAAAATGTCAAAATATATAGAAATACAAGAACAAGAACACATTAAGAACACAATGAACGCATATATTTCTGTCCAATTTTTGAGATTTGTTAATTTACTCTGTAATAAAATTCAAACTGGAGGCTACATGTATGTTACATAAAAGGGAGCATATCTAATGAATAAATTGCAATATTTAATTGGGCAGGAATCTCTTTACCCTAACAAGTTATGTCAGAAGTCTGAGTAACCACTCCTCCAAAGAAAACTGGGGGGGGACTCTCAAGCAGCCCACCACCACCGGGAGTTCTGGGCAGCCCTCCAACCCCAGGCACGAAGCAGGCCCCCCCAAGGGAGACTTGCCCCACGCTCCAGGCAACCATCCACCCAACTCAAGGGAGTTCCAGGAGAGAGCAAGGGAGGGGCCGCCTACTCCTGCCCCAAGAAAGTACATCCAAGAGAAATGGGAGGTCCCCAAAAAGCGCTGTGAACATGGCTAGACCAGGCCGACCCGCTGCTGGAATTTTGGAAAGTCCCAGTGCTCAAGGGCAAGGACTAGAAACAGTATCACAGGGACACAGACACTCCTAGACTCTGATGGGAAGTGAGCCCCAGCTTATTGTTTTGCCAGATAACTTCGAGATCCCTCTCCCTGCATGTAGAGAGGGCCGCAGAGCCCAGGAAGTCAGCACCCAAGGGACATGGACACAGTTGCTGAGGGGTCGATTTCCCCCACCAGGAATGAGGTAGGGGACAGACGATTACAGGTCCCACCCTCCTTGTGTAACGAGTGCATGTGGGGTGGGTGGAGGGGTTGCAGTGTATACTGTTAAGGCGTAAAGGGTGTGTGTGATAAGGGCTGCAGTTAAAATTGGCGGGTAGACGACTGAGAACATATCCTGTCCTGTCATTTAACATGCATGTTAAATTACATTGTAATAAATTATGTCTTCAGCTTTTAGGTCTTTCAACAAGATTTATTTTCAGTTTAATAAAAAAAAAAAAAGAATAAATAAACACAAATACTGTAAATGTTAAAATGATGTGCTTAAATGCTGGTGTTTTTTGTTCCTTAAGTATTTTTCTTGTCGTGTGGTACATTAAAACAATAATTAGAGAAAAATAGAGCTTTCTACATGATCATAAATTGCATTTAATGCAAATGACACACCATTCTGAGCAGAGAAAGAAAATATATGCAGAAAAAACAGCACTTCAGAAGAGTTGTTCACTGTAGCAGAATGCCCTTCTCACCCCAGTGAATCATTGACTTCTGATACATGGAAGGCGTACCCTGCCCTTTCCCAATTTCATCTTCCAACACTGGCACACACCACTGACACATGTCATGTTTTGGTCACAGGGGAGGACAGAGTCGAAGTGAACACAGAGAAACATGGACGCGGTGATAAACTGAGAGAGCTTTACATGGCAATCCTTGCTCTACAGAAAGCTCATCACAGAGTGAACCCCTGAAGTGAAACCTTGGTGAGGGTGTGCTGAAAATACTGCAAAGCTATGAAAATATTGTGAGGGAAAAAGTCCAAAGCCACACATAGATTTTGGTGCTCATGTTACAGTTTTACTCTTAAAAGCAGCTTTCAAATGTAGCTTTATTGAGCCTGCATTCATCCAAGTACATTTCAATAAGTTGCTGTGTTTCTTTATGGCTCCTCTACTTGTTTACATATTGTAATGCCCGGCTACAGTGGACGCTTTAATTTGGTTGTCCCGTTCCGAGCATGGTAAACTCAGTTAACTGGCGCTCAGTCTGATTTGGAAAAGAACTGAAACCACCTCAAAAGATGGGTCCAAGAGCTGTTCCTGGTACTGGACCAGGGTTTGCTTGGGTGTATTCCAACTGAAAATTTGTTACGGATTATTGAAGATTGGAGATATTGGAGACAATAGACTCTAAGTTACTTTAAGCAAACCAAATGTATCCTGTCTGAATACACCCAAAGGCTGACCCCCAGGCTTACACTGCATGCGGTCCAGCTCTGGTATAGACGCAGGAGTCTTAACATAACTTGAAAAGTGTGAGAGGCGCTCACACTGCTTCCAATCCAGTCCGGGCTCTCCGGTGCTCCGTATCGGTTTTGTTGGCTACACATTTTTGCTGGACGCCAGAGCAGGCCAGAGCACTTTACTATCAAGTTGGGTCAAATGAAATGACCTAACCGGAAATCATGCCAGCGTAGTGCATCAAAAACATTTTACAAAATCAAACCTGTTTTTTGCATAACACAGTCAAATATGTACATTTAGGCCTTGTATAAGACAAAAGTGTTGCTACAAGTTCTGTGCTTACCCATGGTATGAAGTCACGCAGAAAAAGAAGTGCTGTAAATACAATTCAAAATCACGGCGGAATGAGGGTTTGTTTACTAGTACTTCCTGGATAAATGGCAGGTGATTGCGTGAACCTATGTGAGTTTGGACGTCAACGAGGTTGGCAGCAGAGCCTGTGGCTGCAGCGAGACCGCAAGCCATCCGTAGCCAGTGTTAGTCATCGGCCGTGGCTAGAACGCTCCGCAGTCGCACCAGTGCCGGACTACATGCATTGTGAGCCCAGGGTAAGATGGTGTCGATTGGCCAAAGCCTTTTTCATTTGGAAAAGAAATGCAGCAAAAAAAATTGTGAGGCTGCTATTACACACATCAATATAGAAAGCCAGGGAAGAGAACCATTTATCATGGAAATTCCCTAAAGGAAAATTTCCACAAGCACATTTCACTGTTATTTTCACAGTTCCTCCTAAAACTGTATTAGTGGTGTAGATAATCACATCTAAATGAGTTTTAGCAGCACAACACGCACCCCTCTGAAAGATAATACATGTCTGGTTTAAAAAAGGCTTCAAAATAAAGAGTTTACTTGACATGACAGCCTGATCAATTGCCTTTTTCTTGTTTTTGTCTCACAGAGTCTGTGACTCATATTTAAAAAAAATAAGTCTTGGCAGATTTGTTCAACAGGATCATGTGAATCCTGTAGCTATATTAAATAAATTTGTGCACAATTTTACTCGTCTTTTTTTTTTTTTTCCCTCCAGTGAAAAAAAAATCAGTTATTGCTGTGCAATTTAGAAGCCATAGCTGGCTTCAGCTGCTTTTTCTTTAATATGGCTAAATGGCTGGAACTCATCATAACACGAGTTGCCTGTACTAATGAAGTATAATAATTGTTAACACATAGAAACTGGGGCACTCAACATGGCTTTAATAACAATGTTTTATTTCATTTTTTGGCTTTTCTGAGAAAACTTGGGAAATGGGTTTCACTATAGCTGCACGATTACAGCCACTTTGCAAAATAGTAAGGTGGTTAACATTAACTTTGATTTACTGATGGTACGTTTAGGCTCATCATTGAATGACTGAAAGCGGACATGAATGTTCTTGAAGCACGGTAAGTGTAATGATCACTGAAAACTCTGCAGAGTCATGAAAAAAGGTTTTATTTGAACTGCTGTCAACTTTTAGAATCTGTCTTGCTTTTTCTATTTCGGATTTGGTATTTCCGATTCTAAAGGGGTTTCTATAAAACCTGAATGGCTAAAATCAGGAGGCTTTTTTTTTTTGTTATCATGATTTTTCAAACATATTGCTCAAAGACTTGTAGTCTTTGCCTTTCATCCCCCTAGTTAAAATCCCAAGTGATGCCATATTCCCAGGGATCACAAAGCAATACTAGTAGTGATTCATTTAATGGGATGAGAGGCAAATCACAAGATGTGCACCAATGACCTTCTTTTATCCTCTCTGATTTAAAAAAAAATGCGCCAGTTCATGTTTGACTCATGGTTTCCAGACTCAAAAGTATTGAAGGGAGACTGCATTAACACAGGGTTATGGTGTTAACTTTGACATCTCTGACTGCAGTTGCACACATTTTGATTGTGTGCTTTACCCCTGGAAATGGTACTCTGAAAGGAGGATGAATAGGTGCACCATAGATTCAGAGAGCTCAAAATGAAAAGCGGGAAAAACTGGCTTAATCCTTTAATACATTTTATCTCTACCAAAGAGAAAAGCCCTGTTCCCACACACAACACAACGAACCCCAGAGGCGTCATATAGATGGCAGAGCAGACAAAGCTGACTCACTGTGCCATTATTGGCAACAATGGCAAAAATCTGACAAATTCCATGGTCTGATTTTTTTTTTTTTCCTCTTCTCAGACAATTGTGTTATCCCACCCTAATCCGTTCAAACTTTTGCCTGTTATTCAACAATTCAACATATTAAGCGTCAGACTAAATATATTTTTAACATCCTTCTAGGAAGCAAACCAAACACAAACGGTTTATACGGTTGGTCTATAGACACATGGATCAATAATGTCTGACAGATTATTATAATTATAATCTCTTATAATTATATTTCTAGTAGCACAAAAAAAAATCACTTGAGCTTTGTTTTCATCCAACTATTAACCAAAAAAATGTTCTCAACTCTGCAGAAGTTATTTGGCCTCAAACATTAAAGTTTTGACTATGCTGCAGATCTAATTTTTTTTTTTTTTTTTTTTTTTTGGTGTGACATTGGACTTTTACTGGAGACAAAAATAGTTTTGCTTCCATCAGAAACCAGCCTCCAGTGGTCATTAAAAGAACTGCAGCATATGGTGTTGGTGATTTAAGCATATGGTGATTTAACCATAACTGGTGGATCTGGCAGGTGCTTGTGTGTTGATGTGAGTGTGTTGAAGTGTAGGCATGTTTATTGGTATGTGGGTCTGTTAGTGGAGGTATGTCTGTGTAGGTGTGAAAGTGCGTGTGTAAGTGTCCGTGTGCAAGTCTGCAAGTGTAGGTGTGAGTGTGTAGGTTAGTTTAAGTGTGTAGGTGTTTGTAAGTGTGTGTGTATCTCACTGACTGTATAAGAGAACTGGACTGAGCGAGTGTGACATCACCCATAGAAGATGCCTTACTTCTAGCTCCGGCGAATTGAGGTCAATTCAGTCCCCATTTCTCTGTGATACAAAGAATGCCATTTGGTGCCAGACGAGATTAGTAAGCCGTGATTGGTCCGAGTCGGTCTGAGCCAATGTTTCTATGGTAACTACTGTCATCAATCAGGAGTAAGCTAGTTGGAAGTCCACACCCCTTCCACTGACAGCAGCTCGGGAGAATCTGTCAATCAGATGTTCAAGGTAGGGGCCAGTAAGCACCACATGCTTTTACTGAGGCATCTGATTGGCTAACTTGACTAACTTGCAATAAAGAAAAAAATGTAATGAAAAAAAATTGGATTAGCAAGAACATGTTAAAAAGGTATCAGAACAAAAATCGTGATTCTGACTAATAGAATAACTGAGTAATTTCTGTTTATTTCACTCTAGAAGTTTATGGGATTTTGGCGTCTTGGAGCCAACTTCGTATTTGGACCACAAGGGGGGAGGGGGTCACTCAGTCCAGTTCTCATAAACAGTCAATAGTGTATGTGTGAAATACATAGTATATCTGTGGCCTTTTTCCTGGTGTTTAAAAGCTTTTGAAATTCATGGGTTAAAAATGACTCGTAAGACAATTTAGTACCCTAGTGGCGTACAGTCCACATAAAAACATAAAAAAAAAACAAAAAAGTGTGACTTTTTTTTTTTTTATTCTACAACCAAACATGGCAGTGGGTCAGTTTTTACCCACAAGAAAACACTAGTAAGTTTATGCTAGGGTCAAAGGCAATTCATGGAATAAAGCAGCATACAAACACAGTGCAAGCCCATGTGCTCCCCTCGCCAAGTTTGCAGTGAAAAACATACCTCGGAGTCCATTCAGTGGGTGAGTGAGCCTGTGATGGAACACATTGACTTGTGCTCCTGAGCCATCCGTAACAAACCTGATAAATGAACTTCAGTGGACTAAAGACAGAGAGAAGCAGAGAGAAAAAGAATTGGGCCAGCAGCCCTTTAGGTTGGGTGCTGGTGTCTATTGCATAGCTCTTTAATGATTGTGCTGTTGATCTGTGAAGGAAAAGGGAAAATGGGCCGTTTAGTGAAAGAAACAGCCAACCTGCTGTCTCGTCCACTGTCTTAGATTTAAGCAAGAAAATCAATTTGTCATTACACTTTGCCAATAAAAGTAATTCCCCCCGTTTTTTTCTCTGCAGGGCAGTCTTGTGACATGTGCTCTTGTATTTGCACCAAGAAATGTCTTTTTAGGAAGGACTGCTAACAGTTTTTATGTGGATAATCAGCCATAACTAAAAAAAAGGGGTGGGAAAAAAAAGAGAATAAAAGCCCTTAAACTCATATTGCTGCTATTTTGCTTTGCTTTTTAAATGGAATTCATTTTTTTAAGCTGCATATGAAATATACGGAATAGCTTTAGGGCAGAGACTTTGGGGACAAAAACACACGAGAATAAAAAAATTCAGACTATGGGGCACACAAGGAAAAATCGGGAATGGGGGAAAACCTACAGCTTGGGATGCTATGTGTCTTAAAAGTGCAGCACATGACACTTATGCCTCCCTGTAGTCTTTGGGAGGAGGGGGATTTATTATTAGGCAAGAGATTTGGTCTTGATGGCCAGCCTGACAGATTTCCCTGGGTTCAATCAATCACACGTGTCCTCCGCCACCACAAGGGGCTCTCAGAGACCCTGCCAGCATATTAGTCACAGGCAAGTCCTGCTTCTACAGCTGTGAGGCTCCAAAGATGGAACGAGGAAGTTTTCACAGATCAAAGTTTTGACTTCGGCCAAATCAAAGTCAAAATGTTTTGTGGCTTGTTGAGCATGTGAAAAGAAGTGACGGTCTGTCTTTTGTTTTTTTGGTTTTTTTTGAAAAAAAAAGTGGGAAAAAAAAGAATTTGAAAAAATGCTACATAAAACCTAAGTTTAGAAAATGTGCATTGACAGTATTTTACCATTTAATGCTTTAAGGCCATGTCTTTAGTACTGATTACGTGTATGGCGTAAACATATAGAACAGAATTTCCTCCTTTAAAGTTTTTCACTCCTGAGCAATTTTTTTAAGAATTTGTACAAAACATACACACAAAAAATATACAGAAATGTAAAAAATCCTTTAAATATTAAAAGGAAAGAAAAATCTACATCACCCGTGTAAATAACCTGATGTGATTTTTTTTTAATATATTAATGTTCACAGCCAGCTGAGGCAACATTTAAATACTTTTGATTTTGTATTAAAAAAGTGAAAATAGAAATATGTTCTGCTCTGCAATGTAAATATATTTCTAAGTTTGTAGAACTGTAAGTTTGTAAGTTTTTAGTTTGTAGAAAGAATTTTACACCCAATTAAACTTGCTTAGCATTATTAATAATACAATGTTGTGATTCGAATAATTAAATTATTATTTCATAAAATAAAAGACATACAATAAATAATAATCAAGTATTTATATCATTTTTAAATCAGACAAATATTTTTTTTCACACATTTTTAGTCTTTAAAGCAATTTGGTAAATAAAAGTAGGATGTCATTTCACTAGTTTACAGTAGTCTACAGCCTTATTTCCTCTGAGCGGTACAGTCCAGTCGAGTATAGTTTAGAATGCTTCAGGGAATTCAGGTGAGGGTTCCCAATCAAAGTTTGTTGGCCACAGGGCATGCAAGGTATAGATCGTTTGTGTAGCTTTGCATAGTGCGACTACAGCAAAAGCGAAGCTAACAACAACAATGGAGGTCATCCAGCAGCTCATTTTTTTCTGCTTGACTTTCGGTACTTCCTTTATCCAAAGCATTCAATGTTGTTTGTGAGAAAATTGCAAGCGTCAAAGAGGAATACAGACACTTTTTTGGCTCTTTCTTTTGTCGAAATGACCTTCCATCAATCAACAGGTTTTAATAGTAGTTTTAATAGTAGCTAACGGTTTGCTTTCATTTTCTATAGACCTACAACCAACGGGGGCCCAAAAATGGTACAGTCTAGCTTAATGGGATCATTTTATAATAGAAACGCTCAAAATACCAGACTGCACTATACCGGGCCATACTGCTCAGCGGAAACGAGGCATTGTGTGCAGCATGTCCGTTTAAAATTTTAGAAGCAACGTATGCTTTAGTGTTTATGATGGTTGCTTAGAAACAGTCAAGCCAGTAATTTTCATCAAATTTGCATCTGTCGCATCTCTTTTGATGCGCATCAAATTTACTGCTCAATGCCTTGACCAACTGCAGACTAACTTCATTCGTTGACCACATCATGGAAAAAATATGGATGGCGTTGAGCGAGTAGCTTGTGTTTATATTTTTTGGAGAGCTCTACAGAGGGACTAGCAAGCATGATGCCGTGAATTTTTCTACCTTTTGATCTAGTCACTGAAAACACCACATGCCCAATGTTGAGTCCCTGATTGTGCGTCAACCTCACCACAAGGCCTCAGATCGCGTCTTTGCATTCACTTAACATTGAAACTTGATGCCCTGGCCGCAGCGGTCGTGTCTGGTGTGAATGCAGCATTACAGATTGTGCTGAACAACATAAAAAATAGGTTGTTTCATGTTAGAAATATGTGCATACATCACTCCTTAGAAATTGACTATTGATAATAGTGCAGCTCTCACTGAGTGGCAATTGTGAACATTAAAATTTTCCCTAAAGATTACATAGCAAAGTTAGAATTCTGTGTTAACTGATGGCTGTGTTCTATTATGTTTGTTTGGTTTTTTGTTTTCACTCTCTATATATTTGTTTATGCAACCATGGAGAAATAAATAATGGATGCTTCACTATCATTGTAATACTGCAGAAAAATAATAAAATGAGAATCACCAGAAGAAAATAGTATAAAAGTATTTGTTTGACATAATTATGTTCCTTATGTTTTGGGTAGTAAGCTTGTTTTATTACACAAGAAACTGGAAAATATTCAGGGTAAAGTAGATTTAAAAAATTATCGGTATTTCCTCAAGCTAAGTACACACCGGTAATTTAATATGCATTCAAGAACAGGTTAAATGCTTTGCATGGTGTTCATGCTGGACAAGCAGGGAGGGGCAAATTCTTCTTTTACTACTGTTTACTAGTGCCTGTCCAGCACCAACAGTTGGAAGAGACTTGGTGCGAAATATCAAAGTAGTGCAAATCAGGGCACGAAACAGAAGTGGTTCAGGTCATTATTTGCGTTCTTGCAAAGGCAGATATGGATTACTATCATGTCAGGAGAATTGCCTTGCTTTTTCTGTATTTGAATAACAAACGCAAACATCAGGCTCATCACCATAAATGGGTTCACCAGATAAAACCAAATCCATAGGTCACTATCAAATCTGAGTCCCTGATTCCCTGAGTCAAAGTTCGACCTGGTTTAACTGGAAATGCGCGTTCAATGGCCATGCATTTTGTACAAAAAGCCCGGAAATGGTCATTAAAAACTTGCATAGCTGCATGTGAACGTGATCATTTTGAATGTGAAAGTTTGAAACATGTATGGACTTTTTATTGGAAATGTCAGCTGGAATGTATGTTGCAGAGGGTTGTGTGAATGTAGCTTTATACTACTTGTAAGAAGTTACTGTGTGCATTACTTTTGAACTAAGTTACTCCTAGGTTTGAATTTTTATTTTTTTAACATTAGTACAGATATGGAAATATAATATCCCGTACTTTTTCCTTGTGATTGTTGTTTAAAGCCTAAAAACATCCAGCCATCTCCCCAGAGAGATTTCCGTTGCTAATCCCCATTAACCTCTCCAGTGAACGGAGTGTGAGTTCAGACTCTTTGCCACTTAAGTTGGAGCATGACCTGACTTTGTTCTTCCAACTGTCTAATGTGTTTGGCACCGTTTGGCTGCTTACCAGCTCAGGTTTTCATCCACTCACTCCTCCGCAAATGCATATAGGGGGAAGGAGGGCATCAGTTGACACTATAGGAATTCTGAGGTTCATCATGTGTGAGATTAGATATGGAAAAAGTTACAACTTAAACGTCAAAATCTTGTGCTCCCTTTTTCTAAAAGTTGTTCATGTAATGTTGAAATAGCTAAATATAAATTTAAATGTAATAAAAAGGGTTTTATATTATATTGAAATAGTGATTCAGAGAAGCAGAGTGGAGGGACCGGACTAGGAGACGTAATGCAATAATGTCATTTTTCAAGTTGAAAGCGTTCTATTAATTACTAGTTTATTGTGTTTCTAAAAAGTTTTGAAATTCTTTGCAGATAAAAGATTTTTAGCCTGATAGTATTATTCCCGTTGGAATGGTTTGCAGCCAAGTGAAGCTGGGTTGAGGGTCAGCAGCGCCAAGTCTGAGGCCATGGTTCTTCTCTGGAGAAAGGTAGTTTGACCTCTCTGGGTGGGCGGAGTGTTCCTTCCCCAAGTGGAGGAGTTTAAGTATCTTGGGGTCTTGTTCAGTGAGGGAAGATAGTAGCATTAGATTGACAGGCGGATTGGTCCATCGTTATGCGGTTGCTGTACCGGTCAGTTGTGGTGAAGAGAGAGCTGAGCCAGAAAGCAAAGCTCTCAATTTACTGGTTGATCTTCGCACCAATACTCACCTACGGTCATGAGCTCTGGGTCATGACCAAAAAAACAAGGTCCCAGATACAAGCAGCTAAAATGAGCTTCCTCCGTAGGGTGGCTGGGCACTCACTTAGAGATAGGGTGAGAAGCTCAGGCCCTCGGGAGGAGCTCGGAGTAGTGTCCACATACACCTCCACAAGAGGAGCCAGTTGAGGTGGCTCGCGCATCTGGTTTGGATGCCTCCTGGATCCTCCCTAGGGTTCTGGACATGTCCCACTGGGAGGAGGCCCCGGGGAAGACCCATGACATGCTGGAGGGAGACTCTGTCTCTCTGCTGGCCTGGTAATACCTCCCAGAGGAGCTGGAGGAAGTAGCCCGGGAGAGGTAACTCTGGGCATCTTTGCGACCCTGCGACCCTGCGATGGGATTTTTTTTTTTTTAAGTTAAACATATCCCTAATGACAAAAAAAAAACATTTTGGTAGAATATTACATAATGGTCAAGTCCATTTGGAGTAATTCTTCAATCAATCAATCAATCTTTATTTGTATAGCACTTTTCATATAAAACATAACACAAAGTGTTTTACACAAAATAAAAATAAATAAAACAAAATAATGATACTAAATAAGCAAATAAAAACAAACAATAATATAAAAATAAGCATAAATTAACATAAAGTCCCCTCCCTCAGATCTGTACACAACCCCCACCCCTTTCAGTCCTCCTACCCCTTAACTGATGGAGATTGGCAATGAGAAACAGGCTGAGCATGACAGTTTGTTTTTAGAAACGCAAATAGTTGGGACCTCTCTCTCTGTGAATAGCGGCACAGCCAACCAAATGCAGCGACACAAGCAGGGACCCTCCTCACCACAGCTAGGAAGCGATGCAGTTCCCCATCCAGAGCCGCCGCAGCTGAACGGCAGCCGACCCAGAGAGAGAGAACCCAACTGAGGAAGCACTGGAAACAAAATAAAATTAAATTAAAAACTAAACATTGCTAAAAGCTAAAAAACCAACAATAAAACATTATAATGAGGAATTTAAAATAAATTAATAGTTTATTGTAAATTGATAAAACATTATAAAATAGATAATAGATAAAAAGGTAAAAGATACAAAGTAAAAATTATATGAAAGCCAGGTTAAAAAGGTGGGTCTTGAGCCTTTTCTTAAAAACATCTATGCTCTCTGCAGCTTTTAGATCCTCTGGCAGACCGTTCCACAAACGAGGGCCATAATACTGAAAGGATGCCTCTCCATAAGTTTTGGTTTTTACTGCTGGAATGGTTAGAAGACGAGTGCCAGAGGATCTCAGGGTCCGCGAGGGTTCATATTTAACTAAAAGGTCAGACAGATAAGAAGGCGCAAGACCGTTAAGACATTTAAAAACCATTAAAAGTATCTTAAAATCAATCCTGAAGCTTATGGGGAGCCAATGCAGGGATTTTAAAATTGGAGTGATATGGGCCTGTCGCCTGGTCTTAGTAAGAAATCTTGCAGCAGAATTTTGGAGAAGCTGAAGATTCTTAAGGTTAGTCTTTGGAAGACCGGCAAGCAGGGCATTACAATAATCTATTCTACTTGTTATAAAAGCATGCATCAGCATCTCCATGTTAGTGAGAGACAGTAGTGGGCGGACTCTAGCCAAGTTTCTAAGATGATAAAAACACGTTTTAACCACATGTTTAATATGTGGGATGAAAGTTAGCTTAGAGTCAAAAATAACGCCAAGGTTTCTTACCGTTTCTGAATAATCTAATCAAAGTTCTTTTAACTTCAAAAACTGTTTCTCTCTCTTAGCTTCAGGACCAATAATTAAAATTTCAGTTTTCTCCTGGTTGAGCTGCAGAAAATTATTTGCCATCCATGATTTTACCTCTAAAATACAGTTAAAAAGTGCTTCTATTGGCCCTGTGTCATCAGGAGACATAGCTATGTACAGCTGGGTATCATCAGCATAGCAATGAAAGCTGATGTTGTGCCTCCTGATGACATTCCCTAGAGGAAGCATATAGATGTTAAAAAGTAAGGGGCCAAATATGGAGCCTTGAGGCACACCACATTTAATTTTGTGGATCCTAGAAAAGTAAGTGTCTATATTTACCATAAAGTATCTCTCCGTGAGATAGGATTTGAACCACTTGAGAACCGTCCCAGATATGCCAAGACTTTTGAGTCTGTTCAACAGGATCAGGTGATCAACAGTATCAAAAGCAGCACTTAGATCTAGTAGGACTAATACTGAGATCTGACCTGAATCCAAGGCACACCTGATGTCATTAACTATCTTAAACAGGGCTGTCTCAGTACTGTGGTTTGTTCTAAATCCAGACTGGTTTGTCTCAAAGATGTTGTTTTGTACGAGAAACTCATTCAGTTGAATAAAAACAAGTTTTTCTAAAACCTTGCTTAAAAATGGTAAGTTAGACACTGGTCTGTAGTTATTAAAAACTGAGGGGTCTAAGTTATTTTTCTTAAGTAGTGGTTTTACAACGGCAGTTTTAAAGGCAGCTGGGAAAATTCCCGTCTGAAGAGAGTAGTTCATTGTATCTAAAATCTCACTCTCAAAAGACCCATAAAATGTTTTAAAAAGGGATGTGGGGATGGGATCTAGAAAGCAGGTTGTTGGGTTAACTTGGGAGAAAACTCGACCAAGTGTTGCTGCTTCAACCAGGTCAAAACTGTCCAGTGCTTCCCCGTGTAATATCAAGCCATCATTTTCAATAAAAAGGCTTTTTTGTTCATTTAAGATACTGGATCTGACAGAATCTATTTTGCTCCTGAAGTGGTCAACAAACTCTTCACACAATGACATGGTAGCTGGCATTGTGTTTGTATTTAGGTCAGGGTTGATCAAAGATTCAATTGTGGAGAAGAGGACTCTGGGATTGTTTTTATTCTTGTAGAATAACTCATAATACTCACCAGCATATTTATCAATTGTGAATTTTATAAACGACTTAAAGTCTAGTACCTTGTGCAATGTTTTGATTTAACTGTTGCTGTTTTCTTTACTGTGTTTCTATTGTTCCACGTTAGGACTGTTTTAGTCTGTCAATTGTAACTTTAAGGCTAAACTGATCTAAAGTGTGCATTTGTTTTAAAATAGTTTAAACTTTTTCCAAGATAAAGAACTCTGTTCAAAAGTAAAGAAATAATTACAAGTGGTCAAATGTCGTTACTTCAAGTTCAGAACCTTCTTTTTCTTCTGTGTAGAGAACAAGGATGATGATTTTTAGAACACATCCAGATAACTGAGACAACAGGAAGGGAAGGAGAACAACACACAATGAAAATCAATACCGAAGACATCAAAACCAAGCATCACTATGTTCTGGAAGCTAAAGGAACATGTAGACGTGTACATCAACAGTGCTTTTCATCCATGATAAGCTGTTAAAATGAAACTGCTAGATCATGATGTTTAAATAAATAAAGACACAGCACAACTCTGACTGTTGATTCTTTTTGCTGTGTTGAAATATGTTTTTCTGTCTAACCAAAAAAGAAAAACAAAAAACGAGGAGTTGTGCTTAGGATCCTGAGCTTCTGCTTGTACTTTTCGACTCACACACATATTTTCACATAATCCAAGGCAAAACATTGTAGTTTAACTCTTGGATGCATTACCTCCCAATGCCTACACTTTTCCTCAAGTGGGGTCAAATATGACCCCAATTAGAAATAAAATAACTGCATATATGTTGCTGTGTAAAAATGACCTCCATAAAATAATATTCATATATAAAAGAAACATAAAATAGTTAATGTAACGAGGATGGTTTTGGTACAGGAAAACTGAAGGCTCAGCTCTGAAATGCACAGACTGCTGCAGATATAAATATATATGTAAATGTATTTATACACATTAAATGCAATGGCCTTGAGTAAGAAATATGTTTTAGGAGGAATATATAGAAATAGAAATATTCTTTAAAGATTTTAAAGAATAAAAACCCAAAGGACCACGTTCGACCCTACTTATGCATGTAGCTGAAAGGGTGAACATGTAGCTGAATATTTTCCATATTTGCTTCACTGTTCTATGGTTAAGAGTTACTTAAAAGCTGTAACAATGGAACAAAAAAATACTTAAGGTCGATGTTGAATCTAATCTGATAAAGACCACCGGAGAATGACATAGGAAATTAAAGCATCCTTTTATCCTCGAAGATGGAAAATAGTGGTGGTAAACCATCATATTTACAACACAGGAAAAGAGATATGTTGTGGTTTTTGGCACATCTTTTACACCTTGGGAATATCAAATGCATTTGCTATGGCAATATGACATGTGGTACAACTGTGACTCTGAGCTCAGCCTTGTATACCCTAGAGCATCCTGGCTCTGTCACTTTTACAGGACTGTCTGAATAAAGAAGTGACAAGCATTACTGCAGAAAAAATGGAGGATAAGAGTTTTATTTGGCACTGATTTAAAATATGTTTTGGCTTTTTTTCCTACTTTTATAAATCAGACTTTTAATACACTTGAGGCAGTTCTTGAATTTCATGTCATGAGATTTTACAGGAATACTGGGAGTCTGCAGAAGGCTGTTTTTAGAGTAAAAAGCAAAATGATAAAAAAAAATATTTATTCATAATTTAATAGTAATTCAAACTTTTTTTTTTACAAATTTACAAGATAAATTAAGTTACATCTACTCTAATTACTTGTCATTTAAAACCAAACGACAAAAAGGCTGTTTAATGAAAGAAGAGGCCAAAAACATAGCCTTACTCAAAGAAGTTTTTCATTAAATTATTATTCTTTTGCACAAAAGGCTTTAAAGAAAAGAATATTTCTGTCACTGAATGCATTTACTCCTCCAGATTACTGGTTAGGGAAGCTGCTAGTTGACAAACCTTCTTTTCTCAGCTGCTCTGAATGATGCTGGCGTCAGAGGGAAGTCTACTTGTCTAAGTCGTGTGTTTTATGGACTTAAAGATGGCATATAATCTTTTTATTGTTTTCTGTAGGAGGTACTTGGGGAATATTGGACATCTGGATGTCTGACGGAGGCTGTATGTACCACAAGACTAAAACCTAAACAGGCTGGTGCTAGGCTCTGTCAGAGATGCCCTTTGGCAACGATTCCTTTTGTCACTTTTATAAAACTGAATTTATTGATGCAGCCTGGGTTTTCATTTCAATCAGCGCAGAAGTACATCTGTTTTTCCTGCTTCTGAACCGGTCCTGTTGATTTTCTCGAGTGGAAACCTTCAGCAGACACGAGGGAGCTTTGCTGCTAAATGTGAAGCAGATGGGGTGAGAATTAGCACCTCCAGATCTGAGGCCAATTAGTAGTGTCTTGGGGTCTTGCTCACCATTGAGGGTGGGAACAGAGCAGGAGATTGACAGGGTGGAAAAGCATCTGCAATATTACTGATGCTGAAGCTGTCTGTTGTAGTAAGAGGAAGCATTGCTGGAAGGCAAGCTGCTGATTACCAGTCTTCCAACATTCCAGCCCTTTTCCTGTTGATGTGAGCTGCAAGCAAGGAGGAGAAAGAGAAGGAAATGGGAAATCTAAACAACCGAAATGAACTTCTTTCAGACGATTGCCTTTATACACAGAGTAAGGAGGCTTGTTTGTGGTTAAGATCTTTGAGTACACTCTTGAAAAAATATTATGGTCCATCAAAAACTTGAATTTCATCAATCAATTTGATAATCAAAAGGAAATTGTGTGTGATTTTGAAGATTTCACTTCAAATAAAAACATCACAAAAATATTGCAGCTGATGGAAATCCTAAATTAAAAGAAAAACAAACATGTAATTTAGGCCAATTAAAAACTAATTATACTGTTAAAATATTGAACAATAAAGTACAAACACCTTTGAATGTAAAACTGCAGCTGTTCAGCGTGTCATCAATGGCTTAGTTGAGATAAAATGAAAGCTCAGGTTGCTCTACTGCTAAGTTCACACTGACCTCGGCAACACACGTTCAAGTAACCACTTCCAATAAAGAGGCTATGTAAGCTTGTGTATGTGCCCGTTTCGGGCGTTTAAAAGTTTCACATGTCGCAACGAACGTTTCGAAGTCCATTTTCATGCTCTACCTACAAAACATGCATCGATTGAACGAGTGTAGAAAGTTAAACCAGTTGAACTGTGATCACTCAGAGACTTGAATTTGGTAGTGATGTGTGAGTAGCGTCCTTTACAATTCACAAACAGTGCCAACTGTTGAAAATCGATCATGGAAGAGAAAGGAATAATTCCAGTTTGTGCCTGATGGACGGAATTATGTGACACCAAGTCTTTCATATTTTGGATTAGAACTGTGAAAGATAAAGCCTGGAGACAGAATTGTTTGCACTGATTCGCCATTTTGCTCCAAGCATCTGTAGGTATATGTGCTACCACGGAGTAGCGACAGTCCATATGTCACACCGTAAGCGCGTTCAAGAACACATGCTTCTTGGTGTGACCGTAGCATAACAGTTTGCTTGAGTTTTATTAGGGTTAACGTTTCTAATTTTCCTCTTACAAATCTTGTCCAGTGTGTTTGGCGGCCAATCAAAAATCACAATTTAACTGAAATTCAGCTATACTACTAATTTCCCCATTGCTCTATCTGCTCTCTCTACATATTTTCTGAGTAAAATATGTAGCTATTTTAGGTGAGGTTGGTTGCTTTTAATTGATCAAATTTGAAAATGAGTGAAGTGGAATACTGGGAAGTTTTCTTGTAAAGCACAGGTAATTTTAACATGCTCTACAAATATAACTGAGCTGGGTTGAGTTGCTGCATATTTGCAGTTCTTATTGTGTTTTCAGATTTTTCTCACTATCTGCATCTTTTCTTCACTTGTTCCTCACACGACAGAGCACATGAAGCTAACGAATAGATTTGCTGCGTTTGAAATCAATTATTTGGACGCTTCACTGGTTTTTGGCTTTTGGTTGACAATCTCCAAAGATTTTTCATTTTGGCATGAATATACAACCAGTGTGGATGAATGAAAAACAGAAAAAAAGAATGTTTCTTGGCTGTCCAAGCCAAGCTGAACTTGATCTGTCAGACAAATTTGATAAAAACAAAAAAGCTTGTTTGTGAGCGCAGATCATCCGCTTGCTTTTGTTATTGCTGAGAGTTGGCTTTTATCACTTTACGAGTTGTAAGCTTTTGTAAACTGCGTTTTGGATACTGATGTTTTTCGTGTGAGCACTGTGTTGAAGTGCTCCCAGGAGCACTGCCTGTCTTTCTGCCCTTGAGGGAGGAGGAAGAAGAGGAAAAAACAAGCTTCGTAGACATTCTGGCTTGTCTATCATTATGCCACTAACACTGTTTGCCTTGTACATCTATCAATTTATGAACTTGTAACTTTATGTCGCCTCCTTTGCAATTATCTCCCTCCCAAACTGTCAAGCAGGTTGTACTCATAAAGCCTGCCTCCAGGTTCACAACTTGCTTTAATAAATCTTTTTTCACAAAGTGATAAAAAGCATTTTATTGAGGAGAAAATGAATGGTGAAACTGCAGCGAGGGACAGAAAAACTGGGGAGCTGAAGATTTTGTGCTGTGAAGCAGCCCACTCTGTGAAACACACTGATGTGTTTTAAAAGGGGAATTGCACACAGAACCGGCTTTTCAAGGTCAAGAAAGAGATAATGATAAGTCTGCCACAATGAGGCGCCGAGTGGTCAAATCAAGTCTTCTGAAACTGAAAAGATAAATAAGGATCTTTAAAGATGTGCACTAAAAAGCACCGGATGCTGCACTCATCTTTAACCAGGAAACAACACGATTCCTCACTGAGAGTGATGATGATGATGACCGAGAAAGCAGTGTCAGGAGGGAATAATTACCCCAGCTGTGGTGAGTTTCTAATTAGTGTCTCCCTTTTCTAAGCAGCATCGTGCTGAGATCTGTACAGACAGCACCAGAGCTGGGATTCTGCAGGGCTGTGCATGCGCTCAGCACTGGCTCATATACAGATTTGTTTTAAAACATAAACAAAAATATGCAGTTTTACATTCCAAAGGAACAATTGTTTACTATTTTAAAAAATTGCCAAGTACAGAAGACAATGTTTTTCTAAATCCTTCAATTATAGTAGAAGATTTCATCTTTTTAGTATTTGTGTATTAGGGTGAACGACATTAACTTCCTGCTGACAGGTGTTTATGCATTAGCATGTGCTACTGCACTGCCTTTGGTTAGGGTTGGGTGTACTTATCCCCTTATTTTGAAATGTGTGGCAGACGCATTTATCAGTGGGATGCTAACATCCTTTTTTGGGACGCAAATGCACAAGTGTACTTTAGTTTTTCTTTCTTTTTAATTACAACTGTAACTTTGGCTAAAAAGTAATGCTTTCAAATGATATTTTATAAAAAAAAAAAAAAAGAATATAAAGTATGCTTGAATGTATAAAATAGCTTATCTGCTTGAACTAATTCACCTGATTTTTTTATAATATTAAGAGGTAATTATTAGTTTGACAATTTTCCAGTTGTCTAGGAATAATTGGCTGTTATTAAAATAGAGCAACAGTGGTTTTTTCACACAGTCTCCCACTAGCATACGTGCCCAACCTAACATAACCATTGCAATAAAAACGGTGAGTAATATTAGAACTATCAGCCGTAGAGTTTTGAGCCACATGAGGAAAGCAAAGACATACATGGATCTAGTTGCCTAAAAGTGAATGCATCAGAATGGAGCAGAGGAGGGAGCTGTTGTAGGTTCAATGTCAAATCTACAACTTCTGTCCAACAGCACGTTTTGTCTGCTCTTGATTCATAATTTTAATAAAGAAATACTCAGAAATACCATTTTAATCTTAATTTTCTTTATAAATGTCTTCCATAATGAGAGAAATACTACACGAACATCTTTAAAAAAACAGGTTTCACTAAAGTGGGTCTTTAAAATGTGAATCGATGCTAATGTAAAAGTACCTGGTATGGTAATTATTGTGCCATTCGTGAAAATTCCTCCACACAGCAGGAGGGAGTAGGAACAGATGTTCTGAGGCTGTAGATGCGCTGATCCTGGTGTCCTGGAATGTGGGCGGCAGTGACAAATGATTGCGAGAGTACAGGTAGATATATGGCCCCTTTCGGCTGTTTTAAATGCAAACGACCCAAAAGGCTACAGGGTTGATCTGTGACGACTTTGTGAGCACACACAGATCAGTTGTTCATTGTACAAATAACACATTTTGAAAGTAATTTTACGAAAAAAAACTGGTACCAAAGGTGCTGATTTAAGCAGGTAAATATTAAAATGTCCTGTTTTAGCTTTTAGTGACAGATCTACAGCTGAGGATCCAACTGCAGAAAATCAGCAACCAGCAGGCAAAAAAAATAAATCTATTTTAAAAATGTGGAATAGCTAAATTGCAAAGAAGTAACTAAAACATTTTATTTTTTGGCAACCAAAAGCAATTTTTTTTTCCATTGGCAGTTAGCAACTCTGGTTCAGGTTCATTTAAATATCTGTATTGAAGATACAGACTAATGGTCTGTACTAGAGAATAATTTCTGCATTGATACAAGTGTTGTCTCTTTGAACACAGAAACGCTTACATTCTTATTTAACAAATACAAATCAAATCAATTAAAAAAAATGTTTATCAAGAAAATTATTCAACAGCTGAAATCTTTGTAAGCTGCAGCCCCAATGTAAATAGTTAATCTGCCTAGAACATATTTGTCTTTAAACCCATCATTTTCATCAAGTTTACAATACAGTTTAACCAAAGGAAGAAAAACATCTTATTTAAATTGTGAATCTTCTCATTTTCATTTCTTTAAACTGTGTTTTGTGTTCTAAAAATTGAATGTACTATTACACTCTGCCATGTTGTGGACCTTTATAATACCAACTGCTAATTATAAATTTTTGTCCAGCACTATCAGGTTTACATTCCCATTTCCCATGTACATGGTCCAGCAATGATGTAGCTGCAAGGGGGGTTTAATTATATTGGCTATATTTCAGGACAGACTGTTCAAGGCCACTGATCATTGCTTTCTATAACTTTTGTAATATTGATATTGGCATTAGTTTTTATATCTTATCCAACTAATTTTAAACCCTAATAATGTACTGTAATTTTTTTTTTAAGTCTATAATTGGTAACATTTTTCTCTATTGTCCTTTTATGCTCTTTGCATTTCTACACTGAAAATCATCTATTTTTTGACATGCAGAATCTTAAATACCAGTGATTGGTTGACATTTATTTAGGTTAAGAGCTAAATTTCATGTTTTTTTTTTGTTTGTTTTTTTTTTATCTGATTTACATAACAAATAATTACAATTTAATGATGCGTCTTTTACGTAAGATATCAATAAAATGCTTTGTTGGCATTTACACTTTTTTTTTTATTCCACTGAAATTCATTGCCTTTCTAATTACACAAAAAGTTTTGCCCAACTGGATTCTTCACATTGTTAAAGAGTTGTTATGGGACATATGTCCATGTAAGGAGTGTAACTTAACATAGAAAAATGTTCCAGCAGACCAAAGATGGGTTCTCAGATTTGGGGGTGGGGCTTCAGTTCCACTTAACTCTCACAAGCAGACTGGGACTTGACTTGAGGTTTGGAACTTATAAGCAAAATTCTTGTTTAATCTTGTTTATTTTGCTCCAGGACATTGCCGTCAGGTCTACCTAAAGGTTTCTGTTCAAAGCTTTTGCTATGAAAAGGCAGAAATGCCAACTGCATAATAATGTGTTCCCACAAGTTGTTGAAAGTAGCTGACTATCTGTGATAATAAAAATTCATTTTAACAATGAGTTTTAAATCCTATGGCTTGACTTGAGCTTACATGCAAATTAGACTTGGATTTGCAAAAAGAAACTTGTGAGCATCGCTGGTAGAATGTTTGTATGGTATGTACACTGAAAATTGACTGACAGTGCTCTACACACTTCAATTTCTGTTTCTTTTCACTTTTTAGATCTGTCTAATAAACAATTACCTGAAACATTCCTACAAAAAAAAAAAAAAGAATTAAAACAATCCATTCATCTTTAGAACCTGTTGAATCTCTTTCAGGGTCATGGGGCTGCTGGAGCCAACCCAGCAGCAGTTGGGCGAAGGCGGTACAGATTACCACTCTTAAAAATCGCAACTAATCACATAAAAAAAAAACACACATTAAAAGATGTTTTCTATTTGTTCTTATTTTACTGCTAAAGCAGTCTCATGATGCTTTGTAAACATACCAGTTTGTTTGATGCTATTTGAAAACCCAAAACGCAAAAAAAGAAACAAGATTTAACAATCAATTTTCAACATTGAACAGAAGTCATTAAACATTGTTTCAAATCTGAAAATAAATATCAAAAAAAGAAAAAAAATGATCAAAACTGTGATTCTTAGACTGAAACAAGAATTAATTCAATTTCCGGTTCAATTTCAGCCTCACCAGGACTTTTTCATAAGCTTCTCTAATTGTGTGGACCATTGCCACCAATGCACAGCTGACCTTAGAGCAACTCCAGCGGGAACCAAAAGCTTTATTGCCTTAGCTGCTTTATCTTTGGCAAAAACAAAAGAAATTGTCATCCAGGATAACAGAGGCTGGTTCATTATTTGGAGCAGGACAAAGCTCAGGTTGATAACAACAATAAGAAGCTGATTAGAATAAACCCGACATTAATTAGGAATTCTTTTTTTTTTTATTTACAGAAAGATCTGTGTTAATTGGAAGTTGGGATTATAAAGCTATAATTTAAAAAAAAAAGTAAAACTATGTTTTTATTTAGAAAAAAAGTTAAGTTGCAAGTTTGAATAAGTTATACTTGTTGTTGTTGCTGTTTTTATGAAGACATAACTTATGTTAAGGTCTGTTCTGTATTTCTTAAGGATGAGAAAGCTGATTGGACATGCAAGAAGAATGACTGAGTCCCAAACTTTGCTCTTGGGTCATTCATTCTGGATGATTTTATCAAAAAACATGATGGAAGATTTAAAGTCAGATCATTTGAATGCTTTGTAAGTATGCACTCTGAATACTGGATTTGAAGCTAGCTTGGACTTGCCTGATCTTAAGCAGGGCAGAGGCCAGTATTCAGTGGAGATGTTATCCTTTTGCTGGCCTGGGAACTTTCTTGCAATCCCCTCATTAGTAGGAGACTGAGCCAAAGGAAAAGCAGGTCTGGAAATTTCTGCTCTGACAAGCGGCACTTTCAATGGACGGCATTAGGAAAAATAACCTAAGTCTTGAGAGATTTGACTCTTGCAAAAACTAGAAAAGAGTTGAATCTGCAAAGTAGACATTAGGTGGATGGATCCTGGAATCAAGAAGAAGATCATCTTACTATGAGCTAGCCATGGCCATGTTTGTTTACAAGAGAACTCTTTCACTACTTCTACAGCCATGTCAGTATTTTGGATAGTTCTGTGTAAAAACTATTTATTCTGATCAAACGAGTGGCAGATGTAAACCTTTTTTTATCAGAGTGAGTTTTTCAGAGCCATGTACACAGTTGAATTCTGATCTGATCTTTGATCAGAATGAACACACTTTGCACATGTAGACACTGCTATTGTTTGAGTCTGTAACTAAAGTAGTTAGTTTAGTCAACAGTAGAGTTGTGCAAGTTACTTCCAAAATGTAACCCAATATTACATGTTTAAAAACAATATAATACCTTAATTTGTAACTTTCTCTTAATTGTAATATATCCCGTGACTCCTATCTATGTGTTTCATGACTCCTGTATTGCAATCCATCCATCCATCCATCCATCCATCCATCCATCCATCCATTCTCTATACCTGTTTACTTTTACTGTGTAGGGTCACAGCAGTGCTGGAGTCTATTCCAGATACTTCAGGGGAGATCAGTGCCAGTCCATCACAAGAACTAATGAGTAAAATGATAATCAAAAAGTTAATATTGTTGCTCTACACTATTTAATTAAAGCAAAAAAACATGTTCCTGTATAACATTCCTTTAGAAATAAGTTCTCCCTAATCCTGGTTGGAGATAAACGAATTAATGACCATTGATTACAAAAGTCATGTATTTCTCTAAGTCAAACAGGTTGTCCTAATGCAGAATGTAATAAGAAAAAACTTTTTTTTTGCTGTGTTTTAAAGAGATGAGAAAGAATGCAAAAGAAAATTGATTGTGCTGCTTACTTTGGGGAGTCTCTTTATTACTGATTTTATTGGGTAAACTAAATGCCATCTGTGGCATTTTAGCTGCCAGTCAAATGCTTAGTGCTATATTTACCTAACCGGCTAGAAAATCTCAGAAGTTATTCACTGAGAAGTTTACAGCTCTGGTTATGTTGTCAAAATAAAATTTAGCAATATCACTCTTTCTTATTGTTAAGCAATAAACAAAATAACTGTAAATGAACGTCTTCACAACAATGACATATTTTATTAACTATAACATTCAGTTGGATTGCAATGAAAACAATAGGAGAGATAACTTGTTTGCTTTCTACCGTGTTACTTTACACTGTTTGGGGAGCTACTGTAGACGTGTGAAACGTTTCGCTTTCTCGCCTTGTGTGCTGCTATTATTCACTGATGCTGACTTTAAAAATCAATCAACCAACGTCTTCAGCTTTGAGATACAAAATCACTCTTCTCGGTTCTCAGAATTCTGATTGTGAGCATAATATGTCTGGTATTTCTATATGAAAGCATTTGTAAACTGTTTGTGGAACAAAGTTGTCCTTCGATCAGATAGTTCTGTTGGACCGATCAGACAGTTCTGAGCAGTTTGGAAGCATTTCTTGTTCTCTTTGTGTTTCATCTGTTATTTTATGCCATTTCATGAAATAATGTCTCTGTATAGCATGGACTGTAAGCCCTTCACTCGCTCTTACGTCCTTTTTAGTCACATTTGAAAGAACCATGTGTGCACCCAGTTTGGTCTAAATTCATACAGGTCTAACAAGGCTCTATACACTTAAGGTGTTACATGTTTCCTAGAATATAGTTGCATCATTGTGAAAAGCAGAGCATTCGAAAGCTACAACATTGGAGGCTTTGTTGAATGTGAGACCAGCATGTTTTATCTTTTGAAGGCATTAAGTGATGAAGCCCTTGAATAATTTTTTTTACAAAGTAAGTTCAAATGTTGCATTGCTCCAAACATAACAAATGAATTGTTTTCAAATTATTGTGGACCATAGAAAAATAAAATAACATTTAAATAGTTAATATTTTTTCAGAACTTTATGTTTTTGTGTCCTGGAACTTTGCTTTGAAATGAACTATGTTTCACCATTCAACGGCTTGATTATTTTGACGAAAAGTAAATAAGTAGTACTTATCAATGCTTGGGATTAGGGCACTATGCGACAACACCACCGATTTGTCATAATCATAACATTTGTGTGCAACTTGCAATATCCTTACAAATACTTCACAGTACACCTACCCCTCTCATGCCAATCCTAAGTTCCTTTTTGATGATGTTTCTCAAGGAAACTGCAAGGCACACCTGCGTTCCCTTTAAGATGCATCCCCTCCTGTGTAAATCCGGGCTATCCGGGCTCACGGAGGGCCAGGATAGCCCGGATAACCCAAAAAACCTGCAGCACCTGTATGGATCAATATCCAGTATGTGTGCATGTGTCCAAGACCTAAGGAACCAAAAATGTCACTATTTCAAATGTAATTTTCAAATCATTTTTGTGTCTAAAACTATGTGTATCTAAATACTTTCTTTGTAAGACTGCAGTTCAAAATGCTCTATCCAATTAGCAAGGAAACTGGGATAAAAAAAAATACTTTTTTTGCTCTCATCAGGATGCCTAACTCAGTTTTCCTGGAAAAAAGTCACTTCCATAAACTTGAGCTTGATCAAAGTTATGTTGCAGATGCAAATTTATCTTGAAGCCCATGAATACAAACATCTTTTCAGTGTTTTACCTAATTAAGTTTTTTCCCAAAAAAACAAGTCAAAGTGCTTGATTCACTTGGTTAAGTCTCAAGATAATCAATATCCAGGAGCCTCTTGAGAAAAATCAATAACTACTTTACCTGATACTTTAAGTGTCATCTCTCAATTATGGGCCTGTATCTTTATTTAGACCCTTTAGAAAAACTAGCAGGCCAGCCATATTTCAAACATGTCAGATGTAACAGGAAAATATTGGCAGCAGCTGTTCTTTTACAATGCAAAAGTCATTTTTTTGAATAGACAGCAGCATTTTACAGTACCATGAGGCACACTGTTGCCATTCTCGGCTCTGACTTTTGTTAGGAAGTGAAGCTGTTATTTTAGATGACAAAATGTTCATGTTTCACTATAAATGTGTTTGAGTTCTACAATGGACAACGTGGCTGGACTGGTGAATTGACCAGCTTGTCTCTGGGCTTCTTATTCAACACAGCAGACCAGAACATAGTTTACAAGCTTGTCAATTTCTCTACCTGCTCTTTTTAATAAGACCCCAGGATACTTCAGTCATCCAGTTGAGATATCAGCGTTTCACCTTAGTGTCAAAGAAATTTGTTTGTAAAAAAAGAAAAAAAGAACATTAATCAATAAATGTACCACTAGGAGCTTTTGTACTTGGATCACAGTTTAACTGTGTAGCCTAAAAATAAATGTAACTGGAATAACTTTAGACATTCCTGTTGCTTGCTTGCAGCCCTTTATTGCATATAAGCGATAACTTTGTCCAACAGAACCATTCTTTATTAATAGTTAAAATGAAAAAGAATTAAAAAAAAAACTCCTGCTGCTCTCCAAACTTGCAGTGAGCCCTGAAACTGGAACACATTTTTGGCCAGTGATCCTGAAAAGAGCTTTGGCATGTTTCGCAGCTGTCAAGGGATCCTCTTTCTTGGCCATCTTAGCAGATCCACCACCAAACTGGATTTTGACAACGTTCACTTTGAAGCAACTGACAGAGTGAATGTAACACAAACATTGTCTAAATAGAAAATGTGATGAAGTCCAGTGACTTTATGCATTAGAAAGAGAAGAAAAACAGAGGGGCTATGAAGAAAGAGTAGGAAAGTGGCTGTAATAAAATAGAGTAATGTGAATTAAGGCTTAAATAAATCACAAAGAAGCCAAGAAAACGGGACAATAAATAGATAAAGATGGAAATCTATTTGTCAAAAATGTGCAAAACTCAGCTGACTGCAATATGGCAGTTTTTGGGGAAAAAGCTAAAATTTTGCAGGGAAATTCCAGGTTTTTTCTTTACTATTCTGTGAATATTGAGCCTTTTTGTGCTACCTTACTCTGCGTGTTTGAAATGAACTAAAAGTGAGAAATTAGACCAACATTCCACTTTCTAGGTACATGTTTACTTTCCGATGATTAAGTCTGCTTGATCGAAGTAAAACTACCTGAATTGCTGCCTGGTTGAGAGCAGAAGGTTGTTTAACCCCCTTTAAAGCTTTAATATTGATTTTAAAAACACTTTGAGAAGATAAAGCATCATGAAGCGTGCCATCTTTAACACCTACTGCAGTGTTCAAATTCCCACTATGAGATATTTAGTGACATCCCTGAGTCCATTAAGAAGGAAAGGTTTCAAAATAGAAGTCTTTTGTTTCCAGGGGTCAAAGTAGATTTTTGCTAATGCCAGTACTATAACAAATTAATCAGTCAATGAAAACCTTTTTAATAGCAGTAAATGCAGATTAGGGGTGTAATGGTTAATTGATGGATTAATTTATCCAAACTATACCATTAAAAAATAATTTCAAAATGAAATAAATTGATGATGATCAATTTTGGAAAACACCATTTGGATTGAATAGTGAGTTTTTTTTTGTTTGTTTTTTTTAGCTATTACATAAATAAGACCAACTGCATAACAGCAGACAACACACAGGATGGCAGCAAAAAAAAAAAAAAGATCAAGCCATCATTACAGTCTAACGGGTGGAAACACTTTGAATTTTGCAAAGACGTGACCATACAGTGTGATATTTTGTTCTAATAATGTTCCGTTCCAGATTTTTTTATATGAAAAAACAACTGTGGGTTGAACTTTATGAAACTAAAATGTGAATGGATTTGCCATTCTTGTTCAATTGTTTGTACAAATATTTAATTTACACTTGCTTATCTTGCAAGAAATACTTGGAATTGGGAAAACACCCAAGTCGCACTGGATGAAGTTTTGGCTGAAGATGTCCATGATCAGTTTTAAATCAGTGAATTGAATCGTTAAAAACCAACAAATAATAACTATGAATCATATCAGCAAACACAAATTATGATATTAATCGAATTGTGAAAACTAATTGTTACAACACTAATACAGATAAATGCAGGTGAGGATATATTTAGACTGTTAATAAAAATGTTATCAAATGCATGCTCAATGTTTTTGTTTAGGGAAGCAACAGAATTACCGGAAAACGTGAGGGGAGAGAGGGATGAAAATCGCATCACATAGCGATGATAGGACACTAAAAACCACAGAAACACTAAAATGGTAAGATAAGGTGTTGTTTGGTTCCCAGCTTTTGCGGAATCAGCCAGCAGCTGCTTTTGAATCTGTGTTAACACAGCAAAGAGCAGCCACATAACTGATCCTCCAGCTGGTGATGCGAACCTCTGCCCAATCTATATGGATACGGAGTACCGGACCATACCTGCTTACTGTCCTTATTCAGCCATGAAAACCCATCTGAAATTTAATGTAACCTCTTAAGACCTGGCGTTCACATGCATCAACGTCACATTTTGGGTTATATTACCACAGTAGTCAATTCTGCCTAACTGGAGCCTGTGTCTATATGTTAAAAGGGTTAGCTCAAATAATAGCTCGGGTCTTAAGAGGCTAAAAAAAAACGTCCAGGCTAGTGTTTCTACACAAGGTAGTAAAAGACCATTGGTACATCTTATCTCCTACAAAGTCCTACAAACACTGGATGGAAGCAACAATGTAATTATGCAAAAAGGAGTTAGGGGTTTAAGGAATAACTCCCTTAATAATGGGCGACAGGTTCTTCACCTGACTCTTCAGGTCTTCTTTTTGAGACCTTCTTTTTGCTTCTAGAAATACGTTTTGGGATCACAAATTGTCCAAACTTAGATAGGTTCCAGCAACCCGGTGATCCTGCAGAGATTCAGCGAGTAAATTAAAATGGTTGGATGGAATTAATTCATTTTGCAAGGAAAAAAAATGCTGATTGATGTGACTGCCGCAGAAATACGTTTATATATATATATATATATATATATATATATATATATATATATATATATATATATTCTTAAAAGGCCAAGTCACATACTTGGTACTTTTTTTGTACAAACTGGTTAATTAGATTCCTAAAATCTTTTGTTTCAATTTCTAGGTTTCAACTTGAGCTAATAAGTGGCTTAGGTAACATAACGTCAACCATTATGCCATACAAGCACATAATTGACTTTGACAAGTCTCATCTCTAATGCTTACAGCTGAAGTTTTTTTTAATCTATGTGCTCTAATTACTGTCAGGATGTCACAAAAAATCAGTCTAATATATAAGCTGATGTAGGGTTCCATTTTTGAGACCCAACTTGCTGCCAGTGAATGGTGTGCAGTTTAAAACACTTAAACTTGACTTGTCCAGCAGCTGAGCAAACAGATAAGAGCTGTCAAACTCTGGTGTTGGACAAATGCTACTCTTACAAAAGGGGGTTAGCTTTTATCAGGAGGTGTATATTTGTGAGGCAGCAGAAGCCTCTCCCTTCCCCAGCGCCACATGCTGAAGATGCAGCTGATGCATGCACACAGCGGCAGGTGTGGCAGGAGCAGCCCGTGCCTCGCCAGCGCCTTACACACTGACCGGAACTGTAACTGACACGTGCGCATTACTAATTCGGTCTGTTTTTCATCATAAAAGACGCGTTATTGTAAAATCACCTGATTTGCTTATTTCTCGCCATCTGTTTGATTACATTGTTGCCGGTTTGTGAATCATTTCGTCTTCTTATCTGCTAAAAATGTAAGAAAAACACTAGGTGAGGCAGGCATATTGCCTGCCTCAAAGCAGAGGGCGCTCGTGAGCCCGGAGAATGTGACACCGTGGGTAAAGAATAATACTGTTAGCGGTAGAAAGTCACGTGCAGCCACCCAGTTACTCTTTCACTCTTTTTAAACGGAAGATAAATATTGAAAATTTAAACAACAGACTTTACCTGCTGCCAGTCAAATGGTACATAAGCTTCTCTGTAGGGTTAATATGTTTGTAAATCTGACTGATGATGTCAGTGCCTCACCAGTCATGAGCCTTACCGCGCGTCACTCGCATTAACAGACATCATTTTGACACACTCTGAACCTGGTTTTATCTCCTTTAAAAATTCCAGGCATGGCATCCCTGTCTTCCACCGTGCATGTACAGTTAGACGTAACATTTTGCTGCTCACTTTCAGAGCTTTTAAACCATTCAGTGACTCTTTTTATAGGAAATTATCAAGACTGATGTGAAGCACAAATGGACTTTTCCTCATTTTGTGACTGGCTTTGCAGCTGGACACTCAGCCCCTCCCACATACAGCAAAACACAAGTTTTACAGAGAATTAAATTAAATTATTGTACTGGCAATTATACATAAAGTAGGAAAAGTTAATTTACTTAAACTTTAAATCAAGTATTTTACCTAAAATGTAACAAACTTACCAAAAAAAAACCATATATATATATATATATATATATATATATATATATATAGCACTTAAGCCTAAATGTACTAGTTGGGTGGGTAGTAGCAGTGATAAAACTTGTTTTACTTTGTAGCAGGTCATAAATCTCTCAGGTCATAAAAGTCTAGAACATTTTTCCACAGAACTAAAGTCTTTTTTAATCAAAATGTATATGTTGATTGCACTTCAAATAGCTCTCTAAAGTGGGTTTTTTTCACTTTCTGCATAATTTTACAAAATAAGACATGTTGAAGAAATGGTGCGTGCATCAATTATATTGCAGCTGGACCACAGTAATGTTTCTCTTGTCAGGAGTCCAAAGCAATTCCCCGAAAAACTTTAATTTAATACAAATAATGGTGCTAGAATACGCACTGTTAAACAAAACATCTCGCCAACCTAAAGCTTTTTACTACTTATTAAAAATCAGATTGGACTTTAGATTCCTTTATGGTCATCTCTAATATATCTTTAAGACCTCAATAAGATCTGTTCCCTTCATTCCTCAGACAAGATTTCATGTGTTCGTAATTTGAGGCACAATGGTCACGCATGTCTGAACACAAGATGCTGTTTTAGTTTTTCCTCCTTGATATGACCTTCACTATTTGTAAGGGCTATTTTACATTAGCAAATGTTTGGTTCAACACAATTTTAGCTGAATGTTTAATCTTGGGTATTTGCTGTTTTAACTGTTCTTTTTCTTCTATTACAGTTGTTTTATGTGAAGTACTCTAAGGTATACTTGTGTTTAAAGAGGGTTATCAGCACAGTTTAGCAGGGGACAATAACAACATTATTGTTAAAGTGATACTTAGTCTGAATGGCCCTTCGAACATCAACAAGTTCTTGTAAAGTCGCATCTTAACATCTTGTCTTTGGAGCTGATTTTAATCATCTTTTATGTGTTTGTAAAACCCCCAAATATCCTTATTCCATTTAGTTATTATAGCTTATCTTGTCTGTGGGCCTTCATGGGCCTTGAAGATTTTTCAGAATATTTTGTTTAAATCTTACCAAAAGTTAGAACATAAAGAATGAGATCAGACCAATTTTTGTTCTACATGCTTTCTTATTAAGAATGCCTTGTGTGAACTTTGCAGACAGCTGATAAGACAGACTTTAATTGTTAATCTGCTTCTATATTTGCTATAGTGAAGGTGCTTCATCTCTTTTACAAAAGCATGTAAAGTCTTGTTGTGGTCCTTTTTCTCTGCAGTGAATTAGTTCTTTACACTAAAATCTTAGTGCCCGACTAAGAAGAATTTAGAGTTGACATGTAGAGTTGTTTGACTTTCTTAAAATGTGTGCATCTAGGTATTGGGTCAGAGCGATCTTTATTAATAAAAGTAGAAGTGCTTTTTAGTAGATCTTAACATCCAACAACCTATCTTAAAAGTATATGAAGTAAGACATAAAGAAATATTTTACGATTAAAAATGTGTGAAATTCGAACGAGAAGAGGAACCGATCCAACAACGCCTTTGTAATAATTTATAAATACAGTGCTATAGTACTGTATAGCATTTTTTTTGTGTGATTAATTAATCCTGACTATTAATTAATTAATCAAAATTATTTTGATTGCAATGATTTTTAACCTAATAATTGCAGCGCAAAAAACTTATCACTTATTTTATTTAAATCTGTGACATCGTGGCACAGTAAATTATCAAAATAAAAACTCACAGGGTAGCTTTATGAAGTTTTTTTTTTTTTTTTTTTTTGTTATACCAGACTTCCAGCCTTTACTTTGACACCACTAAAAAGTAATTTTTTCCATCTTGGAAAAAAAAGAGAGCAAAAAACCAGGTCTAGAGTGCTCTAATTTACCACATCAAAAAACTGTAGAAACAGATTTTCTGAGCAATCCAAAATATATTGAACACAAATTTACTTATTAATACCATAATTCCAGTGTTGATATACTTTATTCCACATCTTACCACATAATAAGACAGTACAAAAGACATGAGACTGATTTTATAGTTTCATTTAACCTGTTTGGTGAATGTGATCATTTTAACGACTGGGAGGAAGCAACAAAAAAAAAAAAAATGGAGAAAAAAGTCTCAGAAGGAAAAAAAAGAAACACAGCTGAGGAATTTAACTATTCAGATTGTGGATTTTCTTTTATTGAAATACATTTGGAGAAAACCAAGCAATAAGAGGTGAACTTTCCCCCTGAAATGATGCTTTGTTTAACTTCTCAAGACAATCACTTTCTCAAGAGGAAGGAGGGAGAGCAGAGCGTGCTCGCTGCAGAAGCTGTGGCTGTTACCATGACAACACAATGCAACATTTTAAATAGTCAGCTTTAAAAAAAAAAAAATGTAAAAAAAACAAAAAAAAAACTGAAGTCTAATAATTAATGTAATATTTATTTTACTCGTAAATGACCATGTTATGAGCGGGATAATGCCCTTCCAGATTTGCATTGACGAGTATCCATCCGATGTGAAAATAAGATTAACACGATAAAAAACATTACAGCTAAAATGTCTGTAATTGATTATTCATGACTGACGCAAAAATTTGACACCCCTAATCATAAGTAAGGACACTCTGAAGGTGGTTTTTTAATTTGGTCTGACTCAAGTTAATTGTTGGGCACGCAAAGTGCCCAAGTATTAGCTTAGTCATGAAAATGTCATCAAACCCAAGGTTTTTTTCTCAAGGTTTTTTTTTTTTTTCTTGCGGAGTTTTATAATTTTAAATATGGAAACAAATTAATTTAATTGGTCTTTTCATTTTGAACTAAAACAGGTAAAAGAAAACAGGCTTGTGTGAAGGAGCCGTCCTCTCAGTTTCATTGTTTTGTTTTTTTTTTTTTTTGGTCCTATTTCTCAATGTGAAGATTTTTAGATTAAGGAACTAATTAGGGAGTTTATTTTTTAATAATGTTTTCTCTGGGGGCCTTTTGGCTTTTGAAACCATTGCCAATGTAGATATCTATCTTTTTAAAGATCATGTGACTTTGTCTTTTATTGGATAAAAAAAATGAGAGGAATATGACTGGATGTAAACTGAAAATGCAGATTTTTTTTTTTTTTGCCTTGGGGAAAAAAGTTGGACTGAGCTCAAAACTTAAAGCTTCTTCAAAGCTCCCACTGGCCCCAAACTTCTCTCCCTTGGTGAAAAGATTCTTCATTTATCATACTATCAAGTGACCCATATAAAAGTATATTTGAAGAGCCCTGAGGACTGTTTGAATAAAACAAGAAAAGGTAACAACTGAGAAACAGACTTGTTACCACTGCAACATTCCTTGAAAGAAAAACATTCCTGATAAATTGAGCTGCCTGACGACGAGTTGAAATATAAGCAGCATCACTCTTTTCTTCACCTCGTTGCATTTTGTTTTTGTAAAATCTTTGCTTTTTTTAAAAACCATTCATTTCATATGCATATGTAATTACTGTCAAACAGTTTAACAAATGCATGTCGATGACTGTTCTCATTAATCTAGGTGAAGTTGCCTGTGAGCTTTGCCATGTCAACTAAACTTCTTGGAGGGTGGAAATGTTTGGTTGTCCAAGACACCTTTTCAGTCTGAGTAAAGTTGGAAAAGAAACCAACCTTTAAAGCTCCCAGATGGTTTTACTTAATTAAAGTAACACCAAAATGGTGTGGATAGACTGATAGATCTACTATCCTGAGAGTGTTGATATAACATCTTAATAAACAGGAGAACAATTATGTCCATCAGATCTATTTAAGAAGGGTTTCTAAATTAAACATACATTGGTTCCTTCACCCCTTTTGTAAACCATCTTTTTGTCCAAAATTTAAACATTCTTATCCACAAGTGAGTGTTTTTGGTGTAGTTCATTAGAAATTCACTTGCGTTCTTGGCGTTGGAACAGAGTAACCCCGCCCCTTTCCCTTTCCTGTTGCTGAGAGCTCGGAACTCGGAGCTTGTAGCCCGCTCAGGGTATTTTCTGTGTCACAAATGCTTTTTTTTTTTTTTTTTGTTTAATACATGTCCTCCATCATGAGAAAAATCCCACAAGAACATGCTAAAAACATCAAAAATCATCTGATTCTATAGGTGGCTACTACTGATTAAGGTCCTGGTGTTGCCCTTGTTGTACTTTTGTCTAGCTGTCCTTTTGTCTAGTTGTGGTTCCCCCAAAATATATATATATATATATATATAAAATAATATATTACCTTAAGCACACTAACAAATGAATAATTTATTAAACATTAGTTGTTTTTGTGAGCTCTTTTCCTATCCCAAAGTAAGATGCTCCGATCTCTGAGGCACTGCCTTTCACCCCTTATGACTAAGTTAATATCATGTGACTGAGTCTCAGGTCTGTTGGCCTTCTTGTGGCTCAGTGTGTGGTGAAGGATTGGATATCTGCTGGTTTTGAGGGCTGTTTTCAGATGCTGATCTTCCTTCTGTCCTTCTGTTGTGTCTTAATGATTTCTAGCTTCTGCTGTAGAGAATAGAAAGTCAAACAGAGATTGATGGTCTTTTTTTCTTTCTGGTGAAACTGATGTTTGAAGGGAATTGCATTTATGTGTTCTTTGAAGGCCTTACTGTTTCATTTTTGGTCTTAACATTGGTGTCGCCTACATAATTGAACTAGTGGCGCTCTAGAATGACTTTAAAGCTTTCCTCTTCTATGTAAAAGCATGCAAATTGGTTGATATGGTGGAGCCCATGGCACACCTGTGTTTTGTGTGTAAAATTCTCCTCTGTGATCTGAACTAGGCAGTGTTTAAGCAAAAAATCATAATTTAAAATCAATGCTATTTACATTAATACTTTAATAACATAACAACGGATTTTGTAGTTTAGTAATTAGACAATGGTAAAAGCAAAGACTTAACCTTTGAATAAAATAAAATCAATGGTCTTTTTAATGTTGTAAATCTCTGAGGTTAAATCAATAGAAGTTCTGCTCTTGGCAGCAACATGAGCTGTGCAACAAAAAATGGGCTACGACTGGTGTATCTGTTATTTTATTTGATAACCTTTATTTAATAAAATTGAAAAAATACAAATAACTTTTATATCCACACTTCTGACAGGCAGAAGCTGTGGGCAACAAGAGTTTCACTAACCCAACTTTCTGTAAATTCATTGGCAAGAGGAGATCACAGTTCTATCAACAGAATACTGAGTATAAACCTTTATTCTGAGTCATACAGTTATTCTGTTAATATTTATTCATTACACTCTTAGCCTTATAATCCACTTCCTCACAACTGATTTCTTAGCTTTTTTTTATTTGCTGTTGCTGTGTTGTGTGAAACAGCACACTTGGTAACAATGGAATGTGGTCTTTACACTCTGTTGCAGATGTAGTCATGAATGCCGTTTGTAAGGGAAAGGCAGAAATAAATGCAGCATAAAATGCAAGAGAGGATGCTATTGAAATACATGTGTAAATATGTTGAACAATATTCATTAAGCAGATTTTAAACCAGTGAAAATACCTCTATATTGGCTTAAAATTGGTAGCAGCTCCTGGTTGTTTAAGGAGAAGTGTTAACCTTGTGTTGTTGTATTTGTGTCTTGTAATTTGGGGGTTGTGTATAGTGTGAACGGTCCTTTTGTATGTGTGTAGGTTCCTCGTATTTTTGTTTCAAGAAATGGATTGGGGAACTAAGATTTTGTGGCAGCTTAGGATTGGATGGAGGAAGACTGCTGCCGGTTCGGTATTGGAGGGAGGAAGATAGGTGGCTGCTCCAGATTGGTCGAGGAGGCCTTAAATACCTGCAATCTTCAGTGCTCCGTGTGGGGAGAATTCAGGCTGTAGTCTGTGTGTTTCTCCTCCCCACCATGGACACTTGCGTGTTTTGTGAAGTCTTTGGCTGTTTGTGGAAAACTTTGTAACTTTCATTTTGAGAAACTTCAGTTGAAGCAGTAGGGCTGAACTGCCATTTAGTTTGGGTGAATGTTTTCTCCTGTTTTGGTTAGGTTTAGGGATACAGTTAGATTCTGTCATTTATTTTCCTTTTTTGTTAGATTGCAGGTGAGGTAGAGCATTTGACATTTTAGTTAGTTCTGTTTCTGTTTTTATTCTGTTATGAATTTGTCCTTTGATTCACCCTGACATGAAATGCTTTGTTTTTCTTATATTATCCTTAAAATTGGGACAATAAACCCTTCTGTAATTTGTACAGTGAATTGTTTGGGGTTTTTTTTCTGGTGATTTGAAGGTTTACTCGATGACTGTCAAGTTAATTTTGCCTCACTTGAAGGGAAGGCATCAAATAGAAGAAAACATCAGCAGGACTCCACTCATAACTCATGACTCAAACTTCTTGTTTTCTGTTCCTTTATTTGGATATTGATCCCAGAACAGCAATTATTCCTCGAGCAAGGTGAAAAACCTGTGCAGAGATAAATCTTATGAAAATATATTCTGTCTAATTCTAAATTGCAAACAACAATAAATGACTAAATTTTGATTAACATAAAGGGTTAAATTCCGAATAACAGCAATGATCCATGATCAATAAAGATAAATACATAATTATAAGAAGTATAAAGAAAATTCAGCAGTACAGATTTACAGGCACTTCATTCAAAGCCAGTGAAAATACGACAAACGGTTGACAACAAACCCCCCACCCTCCCACCCCCACCCGCGCACGCTTATTTCTGTATTTCCGCATCTTACCGGCTGCTTCTCCACTTTTTTAGATGCCTCGGAAAGCTGTCAGATCAACTGCCCCAGCGTCTGCTCCTTTCTGCCGATCAAAACAGCGCTCACCTTTTTGACGACACCCAAATCACCCTGTGTGCGCAGGTGCGCTGACACGGTCTTAATTATTTTACCTGTGCCGATTGACCCACTTCCGTAAGTGTGCACCCTCTTCTTACTCTTAAATCTACTCTTATTCTTTTTTTTCTCTCTTTTTTATTTTATTTTTATTCAGTTATTTACACATTTTCTCAATCTATTTATTTTCTCATTTGTATGCAAGTTTTGACCTTACAATGGAATTTGGGTTTCTTCTTTTTCTTGTGTTTTGCCCTGCATCCCTGGACATAAAGTGCATAACATAATTGGGGGCTTGTCCGGGTTTAAAAAATAAAAAAAACACCTCCTTTTTTCATTTTTAATTGGTTCAGTTGCGTTTCTTTTTTTCTCACTTGTAGGAGAGCTTTGTACAAAGTAAAACTCAGTTTGAAAAGCAACAGTTCATTTTTTGCTTGTATTTATTGCGAATTTGACACGTTGAAAGAGAGACGTATGATGCAAATTTGACGCGCAAACTGCATTTGGTGTAAACGCAGTTTTAGAGGCTAATTATCCACAGTGCTCTTCCATTAAGTCAATCATTGCCCGCGTTGCATAAGTGTGTGTTTTTCAGCTCAGTTTCTCTTTGTTAATGTCTAAAGTTTAATGTTTCTGCCCCCATGCCTGGTCACCTCCTGTTTGGGTTCTTCACCACAGATCCCTGACAGCCAGTAACAAATCAAATAAAAAGACTTAGAAAGTGTGTACCTTTCATTATGGTGTCCTAATCTTCACCACATCACCCTGTCTGCGCTTCCTCTTTCTTCATCAAAACAGCAATACTACTTTCTAGACTAAACCGAGTGATCATTACATCAAAGAAGCAATTTGTCATTTAGTGGATGTGTGCTGGATGCATGAATTCAGTTATTCATTTAACATATACCACGCGATAAAACCACAGTCGTTTAGTACTACAGTAGGATCTTTAAAAAGAAAGGATAAGAGAAATAAATGCTTCATCATACATAGCCTTATATGGATGAGTACTTTTTTAACTTCTGAAAAGAAATGACTGATGAAATTTGTTCTGTTTGTGACTAAATAGATTTTTTGCTTGGTGTTTTAAGCCTGCAATCTACTGTTTAAACATAAGTCAGACACTCGATTTATCAGCAAAGCTCTAGTCTTGTTGGACCAAGACTGCATAAAGTAAACGATGAATGTGACTTCAGATTGCAAATTAAAATGAAAATGAGCCAGACAGCTGATAGAGGGACGTAAAGACGTTTGGATTCCTGTCTGGCTTTAGCCTTTGAAAATGCTCAGAGATGTTCACATCATTTATTATCATCAGATTTAAACATGCTACGGGCCTCTAGTAGTCCTAATAGCAGACTTGCTTTTTTTTAAGTCAGGCCCAGCAGAACTAAAATGGATGAGCACTTTGCTCTGAGTTCACTAAAGCCTTTCCTCATGAAGGAAAAGAGAGTATCGTGAAATATTCAATTAACTTTGACCTTGACTGACAGCCACAATGAGTCCAGAGGACAGGAAAAGAACAGAAAAAAAACGTGGCTATGCTTTAATGGTGAGGGCATACCACAAATAATTAAACATATTGTTCTTAAAGAAAGAAAAAGGAGCATGAAAATGAATATGGGATCCCACTTAGCCTCTCAGATCTGCCTGGAGCTATAGTCATCTCATTCTCTGTAATGTTCCTAACAGGCATCACAACACATTCATCTCAGGATAAACATTGCAAATAATCAATTAAATTGCTTTAAGGAAAATTGTGCTGTCTGATACTGTTGATCTGCCACCATCAATCTCTGGTCCCCATACATTACAGTGATTATTTTCTGATAAGTGATGGTTGTTTACCTTTCGCTTTCACTTGACTACAAATGTCTAGTGTGTCCCTGTCTTTTCCCTCCTAAGTTATAAACCCCCCCACACATTAATTTTACTGTACAACAGAGGAGCTCCTGAGGGAAAGCAAGACTGGCAGTGACCTTCCATAAACAGTATCGCTTACTGGAGGGTATTAGTTATATCACTGTTCTTGTTGGCAAGTGGGTTGCCTATCCCCTGTGAAGGATAAGCTGTACCTTGGAAGTTTCAAGTCTCTGCTCTCTGATTTTATAGTGGCCCGGAGCTGAAGTGTAGTCAGAGGAGTTCTAGCACAGAACAGTAACACTTTTTGGCAGGAAATTCAAGCCAACTTGGCATGCAACACATTTAAACTTGTTTATATTGTAGGGATTTTTTTAAACACAATCTGCAGAAATGAATGCAAGAAGGACACAAGGAAGAGAGGAGAAGCACACAAGAGGTGAATGGTGAGGTTACAGAGAGCAGAGGTGAAAATGGTGAAGGACTTTACTATGGCTCAACAGTTCAGAGCAATGCAAAGTGCGGGAAAGAGGTGAGGAGGCATGTGCAAGCAAGTTGGACCAGGTGGAGAAGGTTTTCAGGTGTGATGAGTGACAAGAGTGTCACCAAGGATGAAAGAAAAGGTGTAGAAGACTGTGGTGAGAGCACTGGTCAGAGCTGCCAGGAAAGAAGCCTTGAGGAAGACCAAAGAGAAGTTTCATGAATGCAGTGAAGGAGAGCATGAGGATGGTTGTTGTGAAGGACGAGGATGAAGAAAAGGTTATGCCTTCATGTGGAAGGTCTTAGACAGGTGTGGCCACATCTCAATGGGAGTGCAGGTGTGTCTTGCAGTTAGCTTGAGACTCGTACAGTCGCCTCAAGTGACGTCAGGAAAATGGAACATACATAAGGTTGTGCATGTGGTAAATGTATTGTGAAGCTTTTGTAAGGATAACGTACATAAGATGCACTTATGACACACAGGCAAGGCTGACATCCTTTGCCCTTACACCACACTCAAGTCATTAGTAAGATGAACTTACTGCTCCTTATTGACAAATCCTGCACTCACGGGGTTTACATATGATGTGCATGTGCTGGCAAGATAATCTCTGCTTACATACTTCCTAATTGTTATCAGTCAGGCTGCAAGCATGGAGTTGGTAGAGTTGATCAGAAGATTGCAGGTTTGGTTCCCGCTCTGTCGGGCCATGTGTTGAGCTTCAAATTGGTAGTTAGAGGTAGGCTCCAGTGCTGCCATGTGTGTGTGAATTGTTGAATGAGACTGTGACTGTAAAGCGTTTTGGACCTATAAGCGCTATATAAAAATGTGCCATTTACCATTTCACCAACCCAGCTATCCAAAGATATTAAAGACCCACTCCAATGAAAATTGTGTGCTACAACTTCTTGTAGCATTCTTCTGCTTATGGAGGGTATGTACAAAATAATTTAAGATTAAAACTGTATTTCTGAGTATTTCTTTATTAAAATCGGGTTGTATCGGGAGCAGATGACAGGCCGCTCTTTTTAAAAACGCTGGGATTTGAGATGCAGCAACTGCCATTGGGGGGTTCCAAAGTCTCCCTTCTCTGCTCCAATTCTTATGCATTCACTGCAGACAAAAAGATCAATTAATCTCTTAATTTTCCTTATCTGATCTGTCATCTGGCTCTAAACAGTCCAGCTGCATAGCTCTTATATTGCTCGCATTTTTTTGCACTGCTAATGTTACCTTCTATTCCAATGTATTACACAACGAGACACATTTTCATATACAAAGCTCTAAACATCCTGTAGGGTGGCTGGGCGCTCCCTTAGATAGGGTGAGAAGCTCTGTCACCTGGGGAGAGCTTGGAGTAGAGTTGCTGCTCCTCCACATCGAGAGGAGCCAGATGATCTGGCTCGGGCATCTAGTTCGAATGCCTCCAAGACGCCTCCCTTGGGAGGTGTTCTGGGCATGTCCCACCAGGCGGAGACCCTGGGGAAGACGCAGGACACGCTGGAGAGAGACTATATCTCTCGGCTGGCCTGGGAACGTTTCAGGGTCCCCTCACAGGAGCTGGAGAAAGTGGCTTGGTAGAGGGAAGTCTGGGCGTCTTTTATTAGTCCTGGAATACCGAAGAAGATAGACGGATAGTTCTAAACATCCTCCATCAGGTTTACCTACGTAGTGTTTCTCATTAGGATCTTAATTTTACCTGGGATGAGCAGGAACAGATGGCATTCTACATTATTTCATTGTGGCAATCCCAAAAAAAGTCTAAACACATTTTGAAAAATCTAAACAGATCCTCCCTGCTTTCCTATAGGGCTTCTGTAGCATGTTATTCAATTGACTTATTCAGTTACACATCAACAGCTGTGACCAGCCTTATTGCAAAGGAAGTTTTGGCAGAATTGCATATTCAGGTGTGTGAATATGCACATAGAAAAATAATACACATACAGAGATTGTAGAGAAGAATTTGCTGCTTTCTACTAATCTAGGAAAAGGTTTTATGTTGATTTCTGGATCAGATGTGTGTCTATTATTCTTCAGTGAAAGGATCATGTGAAATTTCAAATATTCACAATAGTTTTAAGACCTGCAGCATGTACTTTGTTCATAGCCAGGGGTGCAGTCATGGTGAAAAGCTGTTTTTGAAATGTATGAGCATGCAGACTTTTATGTGTTTTATTGTCAAAACCATGTTTTATGGTGCATTACATTTTAACTTTGTTGTTTTATATGTAAAGCTAGGTCTAAAAAGATATGACTTGTAGGATATAAATATTTAAGCACAGATGTATGTGCTGCTTTCTAACTAAAGCAATGAATTCACATATATTCTGACAAGATTAAGTACTGCACAGGAATATGCGATTACTTTAATGTCAGGAAAACCATAAGCAAAGCAAACCAGTGTTCATGCAAATGAACTCTAAAAGAGATGAAAAGGGAGAGTAAGCAAGCAGTTATCAGTTTTCTGGGTTTGTGGACCTTAAATGATCAAAAAAGGGTGGATCTTTATCAAAACAGGGTTTTTTTTACTTTCCTAAAATTCTGTTTGTGCAGTGCGTTTATTGCCGTTATTAGTCGCAAATTCTGTCACGACTCGCTTTTACTCTTCTGTTTGAAAGTCCAGTTGTCATGACACACTTCTACAAGCCAGGCCAGCAACCAGCGCTTGGGAGCGACACCAGAACGATGATAGATCCCACAGGAGCCATACTTTAGGACCACAATGACTCAGCCAACCTAATGCCAAAAGACGGCTGCTATATTTTCCTTTATGGTTTGATCAAGGGTTCTGTTCTAATTGTGTCCCTTTTAACCCTTTATCTCTGGAGCTTTAGCAAATGTGTTTCCATTCTTTTGAGTAGCGAAACTCTTTAAACGTTTACATAATTAACTTGATTTCAAGGAGTTCTGATTCGGGGAAAAAAAAACATCATTGTACTGCATCGGTTTACAAAAGTGAAGCATTTACATAATCGATGTAAATCAACTGATTCTGCTGTGGAGAAAAGCTATTTTGCGCCATTTTGCAACACTTGCCACATGTAAAGTGTTGCCTGCAAAGCCGTTTTTCCCTCATAGCATCAGCTGATTCCCGTTGTAACAGTATATATGTTTTAGTACCTCAAAGAGTGTGTGTTAGTTAGGTGTTGTTGGCAATACCCTGGTGTTAAAGGGTTAAGGCAAACTAGAGACAAAAAGGCCATGTTGCATCAATTTCATAGCTTTGGATCATTACTTGTTGGATCACATAGCTTTTGGAGAATTAACCCAAGTATCTACATCAATCATACCCAGATATCCACAAGTCCAATTACAAGTTCTCATATGCGTCTTTGATGAATCCTAACTTAATTTGGCAGTAAGGATATACTCTAAAACTGGGAAGTTCTTTTCCAGCTCTACTCAAACTGCTGAAACCCTCTTGTTTCTTTTAAAGGAGTGAAATAAATCAAAGCTTGAACACAATTTATTTGAGGTCTTGTCATTTTGAAGTAATTTCTTCTGCAAACAGAGCCCAACAATATAACATGGTGTAAAAGTGGCAATAATGAAAAGAAAATGGTGAGTTTATTACTTGGGCCCTGCAAGACACCTCTGTTGCCACAAAACATTAATTTTAGCATGTTGCGGCTGTGAACTGAGATTTGTTGAGGGATGATCATTTAAGAGTAAGAGTTTTTGTTTCTCTTCATATTAGGAAAGGTAATTTTGTTGTTTTCATTGTATTCTTCAGGACACTATTTTAGATTTTTGCACAGTCACAAAATCTTTGTCATTAAAAATTAAAATGAAACTTATAAAGTGTTTAGCATGGAGAAAACAGACGGGTACAAAAGACGATCACCTTCCAGACCATGTCATAAGGGAGTGGATACAGGCTTCATATCATCTTTCTTTCCACCATCACCCTTTAACTCCTATTAATCAGTAATTATTTGTTTCATATATTGACATTTATGCAAAATGGTGGAGCAGCTTCAATTAGTTACTTTTAGTGGATTGCCATGATTGATGAATATTGTGTTAATAAGATCAATAAGTATTCTACTGTGTACCTACTTGCATTGATTGTATGCACGATCCATAAAAAAATAGATGTAAGAGCAGCACAGTGTCAAAACAAATTCAGAAATTGTATTTTCAGATGAAGCCATCCTTTATTAAAACTTGAGGACTGTTGCATCAGGGTGAAAGGCTGCTCTCTTTTGTTGACTGTGTTTTTTGACTAAATGCAACACTGTATTCTCATATACTGAATGTTACCTACAGTTACTACAAAAACAACTGAAAATATTCATTTATTTTATAAGTTAATTTAGCCCGTTGCATAAATAAATCAGGTAAAGCAAAAACATATATATTATGCAAGGCAACTGGGATTGTTGAACTTGATACCCCCCAGAAATAAATATATCAAAAGTAAGAGAGCTGATTATTTTAGGTCAAAATTTTATCACTTGTTTAAAAAAAGATTTTTAATTTTTTTTATTTTTTTCAGGAAAGCTGGACCAATGACTAATTAGCCCCAAACAATGTCTGCAACTGGAGCTATGACATCATCTGTTTACTTCATCATTAGTAGTTGCAATCACACCGCAAGGTCAGCGGTTGCATGACTACAAGACTGGACCTCAGAAACACAATCTCCTTTCTCCTTTCTCAATGATGCAAATCTTGTTCCTTGTAATAATACATCTTACATCCATGCTTCCTGTTTTCGTATTTCCCTGACTCACTTACTCAACCTTGCATAATATAAAAGCAGACTTTTCCTCAGATTTACCTGGAAGGCAAACTTTCTTGCAGAAGGATGTATCTCAAGCTATTAAAAAAACAGCTCTCTTAGTTTTCAACCTTTTTTAACATTCAAACTGAATAGTGTTTTAGTGAAGAACCTAAATTCATCAAAATTCACATAAAAAAAAAAAAACAGCAAAGAAAAAGAAGAATGTTTTTTTTTTATTTAGGCAAGGTTTGTCGAGGGGGTTCAACCCTCTAATCAATGTCTTGCATGGTCATCTTCCAGGCACGCTGTATTCTACAAAAATGTTTTTTTAAACAATTCAATAAGTATTTTTTTTTCTTTCCAAACACCTACGCATCTGTAACTCCTCTACATGGAGACCACTGCTGGTCATTTCCAGCTCTTGCTTCTCTCCCTTTCTTATGTTGTTGAAAGCCAGCTCAGTGGAACATAGGCTACCCCAATCATGTACTTCCCTTTCAGCATTACAAAATAAAAGATACAAAAAAGCAATGAACAGACTAGAAGTCATTTAAATTTCTCAAAAAGAATCAAATATTATATTGAGAGCCTAGAAAAAAATAAAACAAAATCAACAGTATTTGGACTACTGTCAATTGAAGAAGGAGGGGAAGACTGCATGTTCATAGGCAGAGAGGGGAGGGGCAAGGCAGGAGTTTTGGACCTAGAATATGAAAATGTGCAGTAGGTGTGACAGGACTTCAAAGTAAAAGTGGACCTGCACAGAGGATCAGCTTTCACCCTCTTTTTGCTTGCTGTGACGAAAGGCTAGAAGACATGGTTAAACAGGAATGAATCTCTGTGGACCATGATGTTTGCAGATGACATTGTGATTTGTGGGAGAAGAAACATCAAGAGACGTCAAGATTTGCCCTGGAAAGGAAAGAAATAAATGATGGATGCAGCATGACAGGATATGTGCCTTTAAATGGGAGGGACTCAACAAGAACCGTTGGGTTACAGGGAGCAGAGATGGAAAAGGTGAAGAACTTTGTGGATTTAGGATCCTCAGTCCAGATCACTGGAGAGTGTGGTAAAGAGGTGAAGGGATGTATCAGGTTTGAATGGGTGGGGGGAGGTTAAAGGTGTGATGTGTGACTAAAGAATCAAAGGGAGGTGTAAAAAAACAGTGGTGAGAAAAGATGTGTTAGTTTAGAGACACTGAGACACAGACAGGTAGCAAAGCTTTAGATGTTCAGGTTCTCTTAGAAGTGAAGAGGATGGTAGGATCAGGAATGAATAGAACAGAGAGACAGATCAGGGATAATTGCAGGAAAGCCGGATTGGGACGGTTTGAACACAATCAGGGCAGGGAAATTAATTCTGTTTGTTAAAAGATGCTGAGGTTGGAGCAGGAAAGAGGCCTAGAGGAAGGTCAAAGATGATGTTCATGGATGTAGTGAAAGGGAACGATAGGGTAGTGAGGAGGATACTAAAGATAGAATTAGATGGAGGCAGATGATTTGAAGCCAAAAATATATCTTGAAAATAAGTTAAAGACGGTATAAATTGTTTATGCATGTTTTGTGCAATGAGTAGCATTTTGAAGTTTTATTAGCTGTCAAAACAACACAACTGTTGGAGCTAAAGAGTAGAAGAAAAACTTTAAAAGTACCAGGTGTTAAAAAAAAAGAAAACATCTCAAATTCCAAGAATTTTCACTTTGCTATATGAATATTATGTATTTAAATAACTCACATTTTAAAATTATTATGGAATATGGGCTGTCTAGTAATCTTGCAAACATATAAATCTTGAGAACAGTCAGATTAACAACCAGTGAGAGTTATACATATTTATGGCCTAACACTGGACCCATGATCTTCAACCATTTCTTTAATCTATGGGATTTTAAAGAGCTCTAGCTAGTCATGCTGTCTGTTGTAATCCTGTGCCTGTTGCTGATACTCTTTTGAAATAAGGACACCAGAGCACTGTGCTGACACTGAGCTGACACAGAGCAGGCAGGCCAGTTCATGACAGCCAACACAGTAAACAGAAGATGACGCATTGAAAGGTTCCAGGCTCCAGCACTCTTTTGCTATAGAGACTTTCAAACAACTGTATTTACACCTAAAGGCAAGTGTCACCGCTATGAGCAGTGAGTTTTATGGGATGTTGAACATGACATGGTTTTTGTTTGGAAACTGCTGATCTGCTGGGAGTACAAGTTTAGAAAGAGTTGCCCAAAATCAGAAAATATCAAGTGAGCTGCAGTTTGGCTGGAAATGCCTTTTTTGAGTTTAGGGTTGGAGGTAATGTTTTTTTTCCCAAGGAAAGATTAAATAGCCTTTTCCATTATTGACTCATTACAACTAAAATATAAAATGCAGAGCAGCAATTAGGAAGCCGACAGCACCAGGAGATCAAACTAGCTGCTAGCACTGTTGAGCTACATCCACACAGCCCTCGACAACACGTATTCACGTGGCCACTAACAAGGAAAAATCAATGTGACATTCAAAACTCTTGCGTTCACGTGTTGCTATGAAAGATTTTATGACAGTTTTCGGTCTGTATGTACAAAAGCCACCGCCATTGAAAGCGCGTTGCATGTCAAACCAGGTCGAACTTTGACCAAACAGGGACTCGGATTTGTTTGTGACAAACAGATGATGTCCCTCTCAGTTTATGGAAGTGCCAACCATCGGACTGTCACGTGGGGAGGAAGGGTTGAATGTATGTATTCATGTAAATTTTAACAAAAAAAACAAAAACAAAAAAAATCTTTGTTTAAACTGATTTACACCTGGGGAATAATTTGTGTATTTAGAAAAACTACAGTGAGCATATGAGTTCCGTTAAGTTCTAAGAGGTTTCAACACAGAAAAGACTAAACACATTTGGATGTGAATAAACTCAAGATAAAGCTACAAGCCACAACTTTAAGCCTATTACTTGCATATTAGGTTAAAGTGAGTATATTTTGGTCTTTCAGTATTTCCACAACCAATAGTAATTGCCAGTTAATTGTCCGGCAACATGAATAAATCTAATCTGTAACTTAACAACTTCTTTTCAGTGCTGCAGACTTTGGAGTGCAGCCAGGCAGAAAGGGAGCAGAAGCTGCAGTACACTCTCAGTATCTAGTATTTTATAACAGATTCGCCATAGTACAAACTGACAAAATAAGGGTAAGATATTAGGACATTGCACCAATTTCACTTGCACTTTCCCTATAAAAATTGCACAAATTTTTCTATTGACATGGAGCCGAAATTATGCAAAAAAAGAAAGTAAAAAGCAAAACTCTGGCTATAGTGAAAAATGAAACCACAGAAGTTAGCAAGGCTGAGGAAGAAAAGTGTGGGATGGATTGCAGGAAAATGAAATGGGGAAAAAGGCAGGGAGACTACATCCCATTTCGGCTGAGACACCAAGACAATGTAGATGAGTAAATGATCCCCATTTGAACTCCAAAATATAATCACAGTGGCCATTTGCCAAGAAATACAATTTCAAGGCTGTCATTCGAAATAAGAAAACACAAGCATTTGGTGTGTAATGAAAGCCATGTAATCCAAGGTCTAACCCTCGATGTGTCAGGATCCATTTATGTGTGGTAATACATAATCTTTAGAAAATTCACTTACATAACAGTTTCAGCAGCCCCCCCACCCCCTCTTCCTCTCCCCCGTATGCTGGACCAATTTCCTTAACTATCGATTGGTCCACATCAAGCAGTCGGTGAGGGGCAACTCTTCTTCCATATGGATTTTCATGTCGCAACGATGACTGACTGCAAATAATCACTCACCAATCATGTTCCTCTTTCTGGGTGACCTTTCCCAAGAACCTGAAATTGGTTCTCCACAGGAATAATGTATCTTTATGGAAGGCACACAGACCACTTGCCTGCATTTGGAAAGTTTGGGGTAATGTGCACAAATGAACAGGTGGTATTTGTTTTTTTATTCGAATTAATTTTGCCCTTTTGCAGAGGACTTCCAGCTGTACATTTGCTGATTCAGATTTCTTCAATTGCACATACCGTTAGTAAAGTTTGATAAATAATGTGTGTTTGAGGATGTATGTGTAAATCTAATGCAATTCAGTGTATCTGCAAGACTTCTGCTGTATAATACTTTCTTGTTAAATCATTTCAAACTATGATAATGGAGAGAGTTCCTCTGCATGTTGCTATTCATTTCACAGTGGGTGGTTGTGTTGCTTGAAGATTCATTATTAGGAGGTGTGTTTTTTATGTTTTGACCACTTTGAGCCACTTCTTTCATAACACTTAAAAGCACTCCACTACCAACTGTGACTGCAGCACTAAATATACATATATAAATATATAATATATATATGACTGTTCTGATAATTGAGGTGCATTTTAAAAGTGTGACAGTGCTCGTGGTAAACAAGCAGTTCTGCCTGCTGTGTTGTTGTAGTCGCTATGACTTTTATTTTAGCTTCTTTCGTCTACGATACATTCAGATATATTAGACTACTTTTTTTCCATTGAAAGCAATACAGCAGAGTGCGAGCTTAAAGAGAAGCTAAAGTGTCAGAAGAGAATAGTCACATCTGAATTCTTAGGCTTACAGTTTTGCTCAATGTGGAAAGTGCTAGACTTCTTTTTTTTTTTTTTTTTAAGGAAGATCAGCTTTTGCGGTTTGATCCAGAATCTGCTTAAGTCGATTTGCATTATTTTGAAAACAGAGCTTTGACGCAAAATAATCCATTCTTTTGCTGCTTCCTGCATGGTTGTTTGTAATTCTCGTACAGAGTAGGATCTGGCTCTCGTGTGACGGCTTATATTTGTCAGTAAACGTGCTGACATCTATATTATTTACTACAAGCACGCTGCTACAGGCGAACTTATCTTACTTTGGTTCTTAGCAGCGCCTAGACATGTTGGCAAATGTAATCTTCCAGTCAATGAGCCACATCTCTTTCAATATCGCAACATCCTGGAGGGGAAGGAAAAAAACAAACAAACTGTGGCCTGGGGTTGTAAAGGATGAGGAAGTAGAAGAAAGTTGAAAGAAAGTGTGCGTTCTGTGTTCCTTGTGGATGATTGTGGGCATGTTTAATTCTGCCCATGTTCTTTTTGTTGCTCTGCCAAACTTTAATACTTGGGTGGTCACTCTGATCAAGTTGGCCAGTATCGCTCTATTCAGGTTGCCAATGGCAGGCCTTCCATGACTGTGCATCCTATTATTATAATAAAGGAGTTGAAAAACAAACAAAAACATATTATTCAAAATAATTTAGTGTATGCAGAACAACAGTCAGAAATGTAATTGATTCATTAGACACCCAGAGATGTTCCCTGTAGCAGATATGACATGCATCTGCAGAAACCTTCTGCTGATCTAATTTTTCTTTTCAAAATTGCTCAAGAAATGTTGTGGTTTGTACAAACACAGTTTTATGAACTGCTGCCCTGTTATGATGTTCTTTTTAGACGGTAGAGCCTTTCATGTTGACATATTTGAATGATCCAGACAAACTGATAGAACTTTAGCTTTTACAGAAGGCTACATATTTGCCAAAGCTCTTTCTTCATTGAGAGCATGTGTGCAATAAGAAATGTGGTGCCAATCTGATTTTCCAGGATTAAACTTTCAGTCTTTTCTGGCCATAAATTGGATCATAAATTGCACATCCAATTGTTCAGTAATACCACAAGCTATTCTGATTTCCTTCTCCTGCAGTGAAAAATGTTTTCTCTTAATATTTCCCCCCAAAAAATACTCAAATCCAGAAGCACATGTCCATTAAAACTCTGTAACTGCCTTCCATGCTTCATAAAGTTAATTTTGCACACTTAGAATTCATAAGTCTGCTTTTCTTGATGTAGGCAGTGGTGGTGAATCAATGTTATTTTAATTTACATTTTCAATAATGGCCTAAAAATGTTTTTTTTATGGGTTTTGCTAATAATGTGTGCAGGACAAGTCATGCATGTTGCACTCTTTACTTGAACGTTGCTTTGATGATAATTAAAGGTTCTGCCTTTGGCTTTATACCTGGAAAATGTGTTTACAACAAGCTGACCTGCAGTCATCCACATGGGAAGATACTTCCCACTAAACACTGTTACAATTATTGATCCCTCAAAAAACATCAATATGCCCACATTCAGTCTATATCTGTGAAGATTTTTATCTTTGGTTTGTAAATCTCAGACTCCCTCTTGTTTTTGTCATGATAGCACCTGAGTTACGTTAGTGGTTCCTATTTGTGGCATAAAACAAAAAAATCTGGATAAATTCAGCAGCACTGTTCACTGTTCTGTTTTTGTTTTTAATTGCATTTTTCGATGAGTGTGTTATTTGTTTATATGCAAAGCACTTTGGCTTTAGAAAGAATGAAAAACGCAAAAAAAGTAAAGTTTCATTTGACACGTCTGGCACTGCAGGATTTGAGTTTCTGGCGACGTAGTGTGTTACTGATGGTAGCCTTTGTTACTTTGTTCCCAGCTCTCTGCAGGTCATTCACTAGGTCCCCCTGTTTGGTTGTGGGATTTTTTCTCACCATTCTTGTGATCATTTTGACCCCATGGGGTGAGATCTTGTGGGGAACCCCAGATTGAAGGAGATTTTCAGTTGTCTTGGAAGTCTTCCATTTCCTAATAATTGCTCCCACAGTTGATTTCTTCACACCAAGCTGCTCACCTATTGCAGATTCGATCTGCAATAGCCTGGTGCAGATCAACAATTTAGTTTCTGGTGTCCTTAGACAGCTCTTTGGTCTTGGCCAAAGGGGAATTCGGAGTGCGACCATTTGAGGTTGTAGACAGGTGTTTTTTTTTTGGTTTTTTTTTTTACATACATTACAAGTTCAAACAGGTGCCATTGATAAAAGTAACATGTGGAGGACAGAGGATCATCTTACAGAAGAAGTTACAGGTCTGTAATTTCACTGTAATTTTACATGCACAGTCATGTAAATTTCAGGTCTTTGAGAGCTTCACAAGAAATCTTGCTTGTTTGTAGGTGAAAACATTTTCTGAGTGTGAGATAGTGGTCTATCTATCTCATTGTTGCAAAAAACCAAATAGTATTTGATCATTCTGACTCTTTTTGCTTCTAATTTGACTGGTGGGTGAAATTAACTCAAATGGTAGCTTTGTAACATAGGGGGGGATTGCAAATATATTTATTAATGTTGATTACAATAAATAAACCAAGTGAGAGAAGTGTCAAAGTGAAAAATGCTTCTATGTTTTTTTTTTTGATTGATGAATTTTAAAATGGGTCATTTTGGCTCAGAACCAAACAGGAGGATTAACAAACCTGTGGATTTCATTTGTGTTTTTTTCATATTTAAGTTTTGAGTATTAAAGTTCCTAAACATTTTTGTTTTTAATTCATGTCTTCAGGAATAAGTTACATATACATTTAGATGCCTAAAAACCCTTCGTTCCTACGTTGCAAGTTTAGCAGATAATTTTCCATAAACACCGGTATAGACACTTAGGTATGTTTTTATACTATAAATTCTTAAATTTTTAACATTGTGGTGAATATTTCACTCTGTGTGTACTGTCAATTACGAAGAAACTTAGACTAAAATAGTTGGACTCAGGGTTCAGCTGTGTGTCTGTGTGAGTCAGTGTAAAAATCCATCTGCTCATTAATGATGAAGTATAAATTAGGATTCCTGGTCACACTCACTTTCATTAAATCACACCAATTCCCAGGCTTCATTAATGAATCTGAAAGGTAGCATAAAGATAGTTAAATGCTAATAGGTTGCTTATGCAATCTGAAAAAGATAGAAGTGGACACTCAGAAAGAGACGAGATTATAGAGGCTGGATTTAGGATTAATTAAGGTCAATAAAGATGAAGTCCGATGTGGCAACATGAAATAAAAAATTAATAACCTGAAAGAAGGCAAATAAAATCGTACGTTTTTAATTTTTTTATACATTCCATAAACACTGCTTCGTATGAAACACAAGTACATATTACACCACACATTCGATTTTAACAGTTTAACTGAAATGTATCTATTTTATGGTATAAAATCTGTAGTCATTGATTTAAATAGCAAGGAACTTGTTAGTTGTTTTATAAAAACAAGAAATTGAAACTCCAGTGCAACAAATTAAGGTATATTAAGGTACCAAAATATGTCGGGAACGGTTCACCAGCTCTGCCAGTGCGAGCTAGTGAGTGACTGCTAGCTATTTCTGACACCTTCATTGCAATTAGGTTCCAGGATAAATCAGAATAAGGAGTTCTCCTCTTTGGTCTGACTCATAAGAGGTTTAAAGGAAGGCTTGACAGTTGATTCAATCATGTGTTTCTTTCTTATAAAGAACCAAGCCAGAGGGAACATTTTTGGTGTGCGATGGTCTTTTTGATCTTTTTTTTCACGAATACAATTTAAAGTGCTAATTAAGCAAATGTATCTACTTCCTAAGTGGTTGTATTTTCTAATTGATTGATGGCTTATCAATAATCACAAAATAATAAAGTAAATTTGGTTTTAAAAGATTTTAACTGTTTAGTGATGAAGATGTTGCTGGTGACGCCTAAAAAACATACGTCTTTGGCATACAGTAATTTTTTGATCATTTAGCAATCATGAATCACTTGATTCTGACGTGGAGAAAATAATCTTTTGGCTTTGCACTGATATACAACACGTCACTACGTAAAGGGTTGCATCAGCTGCTTTCTTTCTTTGACAGTCAGCAAAAACAGGATTGTTTTGTTTTGTCTTTAAATCATATCTACAGCCATCTGTGTGTTTTTGGAGATTGAAGCTTCCAACCGCCTTTTGAAGCTAGCTTTTTTTTGTCAGTAAGGGTTTATTCAGACTGGACACATTTGGTTCACTTAAAGTGAACCAGAGTTCGTTTCCCCCAATAATCTGGAACAAATTTTCAGTCTAAATACACTCAAGCAAACCCTGTTCCAGGACCAGGAACCGCTCTCAGACCCATCTTTCATGGGTGGTCTCAGTTCGTTTCGGACTAAACTCCGATTTGCTCTGAGATTACTCAGTCTGAATACAATCCGCTCCAGAAGCAGAATCACTGGACCAAAATGTCCACCGTAGCTGACGGTCATATGATGTAACCTGTCTTCGACTGCCACCCAAACCTCATTGCACTGGCCCCTTTTGAGCTCTCCTGCAGATGTCGTGCCCATGGCATTGGAGCGGTTGTTTATAGCAACTGGGATGAGGGTCAGCACAGTTAATTCTGAGGCCATGATCCTTGACCGGAGAAAGATAGTTTGCTTTTTCTGGGTGGATGGAGTTCTCCTTTCCCAAGTGAAGGAGTTTAAGTATCTTGGGGTCTTATTCACAAGTGAGGGAAGATCGGAGCGTGAGGTCGACAGGCGGATTGGTGCTGTGTCTGCTTTACTGCGGTCGCTGTACTGGTCAGTTGTGGTGAAGAGAGAGCTGAGCCAGAAAGCAAAGCTCTCAATTTACTGGTCGATCTTCACTCCAATACTCACGTATGGTCATGAGCTCTGGGTCATGACCAAAAAAAAACGAGGTCCCAAATACAAGCCTATTACCAAAGAAACGAAAAATAATTTCATTGAAATCTAAAGGTTGGGAACTACTCGTTAATCCTCACCACTTAAGTCAGTGATAAAAAGTGGCATTATTAATAGTACAAGTGTCAATTCAACTTACTACACTAAACTTTTGTGCCGATTCTAGGCTCCAAAATCTTCAGCATCAACAGAATTGAAACCACATGAACGCAGTTATCAAAGAGGAACACCATCAGCTGTTTGGAACTACATTGTTACAAAATGCTAAATATGTCAAATCCCGGGAGAGGAGAACGCAGCCAGACAGAGGCCTGCTGCTGAATGGGAAAGCAGTCTGCTCAGGCCTCCTGAACTTTATGATGTTTTCTTATTTTCATTGAGACAACAATAAAAAAAGGTCCCTTCATTTTATACTTGTTTTTATTTTCGCCCTCTCGGGTTAATGCGCAACAGTAAACATTTGAACTCTGTCAGAGAGAGACGGAAATACCGCAGAAGCGGCCGTCAATCAGAAACAGCAGCAGGAGATAAACTCACTGGAGCAACCCAGAGACTATAAATGTTTTCATGAACCCAAACATGGAGACGTGATCACCAATGTTTTTGTAGAGCTCTTTGTAATAAATAAACCTGATCTCAAAACATTATCCGTGTCTCTCATGCATTGATGAGATTAACAGACGCCGCTCCATGTAGCAATACTGCAAAAAACTTTAGGAGCTAGCTCCATGTAGCAATCAGGCTCAAAACATTAGCTGGCAGCTCCTCCCACATGCGGCAGAGGTGGCTAGCGATCACATTTTTGGCCACGTGGCGAGCAGCAAATTCTCAGCGCAGCAAAGGAAGGGCGGGCCACTCGAATTGGCTGCGCAAATCGCGTTCGGTGTTAATTCACCTTTACAGTTAGTAAGGAGTGCAGTTCTCTGCACTGAACTTAGTTTGTTAGTTTTGTTCACTGTAACATCTCCCTGCTGCATAAGGATCATTCCTCAGAACAAACAAAAAAAAAAGGATGGATGTGCTGGAAAAGGTGAGTATGTGAGCCAAGAATGGTACCGCTGGTTAAAAGCTACTGCTACTGAGAGACCAATCTGACGGTTTTATCAATGATGGAGTTATGAAGCGATGAGGCTGAAAGAAGCTGTTTCAAGTTGACAGCCAGGACCGTGGTCTCTGACTGCTAGTGGCAGACAGACATGGATTAAATTAACATGATCAGGGCTCCTTGAAGGTCAGAACATATGATTCTGTCCCTACAGCACTGTCTGCTTAACTTTACAACACAATGTAAACAACAGTGTTTTTCCCCTGTAATTATAGTCCTTTGAACTCATGGTTACCAGAAATATTCACAAAATAATGAATTGCAGTATAATAGATTGATGGGTAATGAAGAACGTCTAGGTTATTTTACAGTGATATTTTTAATAAAGAGCCAGCAGTAGCTGCCTCACTTTAGAATACCGGAAAATTCTGAAAAAAAAAACAAAAATCAACTGATATTCTCATCTTCTGTACCCTATTATTCTTTAGGTTTTTTATTTTTACCTCACTTTACAGTACCTACAACATTCCCACAAATAGTTCAGTTATAATAAGAAAAATATATGACCATCCCTATGCAGCATTTACTGGCTAAAACGCAGGCTGTGTCCTAGAATATAATTTAATTTATTATTTAGTTTAGCTGTTATAGTTTGACAGAACTCTGACTCTGCTCTGTAAAAGATGCCTTTCTCAAAACAAGAACAAAAAAATAAAATAAATACAAGAAGCTTTTTCCTTTTTAAGACCCTAACGTTGTGGATTTTCCCATTTTAAACTTAAAAAAAAAGGATTTTTGTACATTTCTTTACACTTTTGGGTGATGGTTAGGGTAAGTTGCCGAATTTACACTTTTGGCAGATGACATTAGGCGCCATCTTGTCGGGAGCCTGGTCCTTCTAAAAAAAATCTGCCAATGTAACCAGGAGCATTTGTCTTTGTAAAGTTTTATGAAATAAGTTGTAATGTCCTGCCCTTTTAAGACACATAACCAAAAACAGCAGTTTAGATTAATTACATTGGTATTTGGAAATATTATGTATTAAAATAAGTGTGTATTGCTTCAAAAACAGGAAGATATCTTTAAATTAGGTACATTTGACCTAAAATGTATACTTTTTTAAACGCTACAGCAGTCCAACTATCTTTTTTTTTAAATAATAAGACAAATTGTCTTGAAATAACCTATGTAACATATGTCTCAAATACAATTTTTGCCTAAAGAAAAAAAACGTATTTTATCACAAATATTAATTAAAATGAGATGTTTTCAAGATCTATTTTGTTTTCAGGATCTATTGTTTTATAACAAGTCATTGCTTCTCACTGCAGATGATAGGAAGTCACTTTTCTTTTCTCAGATTTAACAATATGGTTGTACTAGAAATTAGACAGAAATTACTGGTGAGATTTTGTGTTTTTGCCGTGTGCTCGTTCCATTAATGTTACATTTAAGAGGTTTTACAAATATTTGCTAAATAGTCTATAGGAAATGTCAATGCAAGATCTATAAGTGGAAGAGCTGAAGAGTCTCATATTTGGAGCATTCTTCATACATGTCTTTTGTTTGATGCTTTTAAGCATAAAAAGAGAGATTACTATTCCATTCAGTACATTCAAAACAGTGCTGCCTGATGAGCGTGCACAAACAAGAACTTCAAACACCTTTTCTGAAACTCTTCAGTGGCTCTCCAACTCCTCCATGATTCAATAGAAGATTGGTCTTTTAACTTAATCCAGTAAAACTAGATTATCTTCAGGAATTTGTAACTCCACATTTTCTCTCAAAGCCTTCATTTTGTTCGTGACAACCTCCTCCAAAGACATTGATTAAAGCTTTTGACACAGCCAATCCTTCTCTGTTTGATAACTATATTTGCAAATATCCTCTTTCGTCCTTTCAAAACCTTTCCTTTTAAAAAGGGTTAATTTCTTTATTCACACTTGCAGCTTTGAATTAGAACGGAGCTGCTTTTGGTAGCTTTTTCAGTTGCTACCTGAAAATGAAAAAGTCTGTATGCTAAAACGTGCCTCAAACTTAGAAGCTTTTTGTGCCTATAGTTCACTGCTTGGTGGGTAGTTAGGATGAAAGCTTTTGTGAAATGTTCTAAAGTGTCTCTCCAAATTGTGCCGCTTTCCCATCGCCACATTCGCCCCACAGTTAAGAAACACTATTCCTCCACCAAGAGCTCTATTTTGAAATCCCTGTCAAAACTGGGAAATGTGTTTTGCTTTCCTTTCATGTTTTTCTTCTATTTTTAAAGTAAAAGCCACATTTCTTTCCCCTATTTTCTGTGTAAGTTATGTTAGACAAACATTTGACTTTGACCAGAGAAAAGGTCATACATGCCATTTATAAATAAAATATTCTGTTCAATTTAGTTATTAAAAATGATCATAATGATAGGGTCAATGATTAATACCGCACAGAAATGCAATTAAATGTACTTTTAAAACAGATCTCCATGGCAACCCGTTTTATTTTTAGAACATGTCCTAAGGGTGATTTCTTTAGTCTCAAGTATCTCTGATCAGCATCCACATATTGTTTTTGTTTTGTTTTTTTTAATCCAACTTTAATTAAGGAATTGCAGAGTTTGTACATCTCAAGGAGAGTTACATTTGTGTACACTTGCCTTTTTTTCCTGTCTTTTGCGGTGTCATGTTGAAAACTTTAATCCCCATTCTATTATTTTAGGAGCCCTGCCTGCTTAAACTCAGACTGATCTATTTCTGTCTGAGGCCCTTTTTTGTTTTCCAAGTGATGGAATCCCCCAGCTGCCTTCCTTCACAGCTTCATAGAAGAAGTCCAGTTTAAAAGTTTGTGTTTTAATTGTGTTTGACTTCAACCAAACTTTCAGCCGCTACATTCTTTAGCAGACTGATGTACGTTATCAAAAAAAAAAACACATCTTAAATTGAAGGTTATTCTGAGCCAAACTATTTAACTATATATTTTTATGTTATTTTTAAGATTGTTTGATATAAACAACACAAAAATGCTGAAAAGATTAGATGCTTTGCTTATGACTTGCAGCCTAATGGGGGTTGACCATACGGGTACTGCGGGTTTCTGGGGTTTTCCGCGCTTGTGGTTGGTCATAGAGACGAGAGCACCTTAAAGGGAGCTCAGGTGTGTCTTGCAGTTTTTTTGAGGCTTGTCCTGCCATTAAGTTAGATGTATGAGTTGTACAGATTTGCCAATGTTCTACGCACAGACGGCCAGTGTCGACCTATAAGGGCAGTTGTGACTGAGGCATTAGGCATTTCAGCACAAGCTCTAGTTCTTTCTAGCAATTCATAGACACAAAAATTCACAGCAACTAATTTAGTTTTATTGATAAAGGACCACCTCACAAAAGAGGCTATCATAAAGCACTACACAAAAAGCAAAAGAATCCATCAAACCCGGTTAAATAATAACAAATGTAATTCAGGATTGTGCTGGGGTGTGGTGGTTAGTCCCATGACCACACTAGACAAACCTAGTTCTAATGCTGGCTGAGTCTTTCCCAGTTTGTTTTCCCCATGCTTGCTGAGGATCAGATTTTCCCAGGTCACTCCAGCTTCCTTCCACAGTAAATAAAGATAGATATATAAATGTTATCTCCCATGTTCCTTATTTTAAAAAATTTAGCCAAAAGTTAAACAGTCATTGCAGCATATACATATGTGATCTTATATAATGCCATTTTTGCACTGTGGGGCAATTAATATTTCATAAAAGGGATAAATTACTTTCCAGGTTCTATCTCCCTTGAGCAGCTGTGAAAAAAATAAATGTCTTGTGGTTTATGAATGGCACCTTAATAAAACAGTGGAGGCTCTAAGTAAAGTAAAAGAAAAAGAAAACATTTGTAATGTCACTGGGTTGTCAAATGACTTTGGTAGCAGCTTGAAGTAACTACATTAATGGAATTTTGGAGAATTTCAACATTTAAAAAATGTCCTTTAACAACAAGTGGTGAGACATTTACAAGAGAGTAACCCTTGGCAAAAACATGCTGATGTGGTGGTTTTATTCAATGTGCTTGTAATAATTTAGTAACTGTGGTAGAGGGGGCTTCAGAAGCTGTTTTTGGAACATCTTTTTCAACATATTTTTATTTAGTTTTTTTTATGACAACTACATTTCCCAAGAATATGACTGTCTCAACTGTAGTAGGGTGTTGTGGTATCACTCCATGGTGGTCTGGCCATGAGGTTAAAACCATTGAGAATATTATTTGGCACCTTAAAAAAAACAAAATTCTTAGCATAAGACTGAAAAAGTATTTCTTTAAAACAGCTTTCTTGCTGACACTGAATTAAAGCAGGAGCAATTTAATTCATTTAAAATCCTAGCAAATTCAAACAAAAATTAATGATAAAACCTGGTGACTCAGTCTTTATAACGAAATGTCAAAAAAAGGCAAAGTCAAAGTAAGACCTCTGTATGATGTTTCCCATAGATATCATTATATTTATACCTCTGGGTTATTATTTATGTCCGGGCTTCAAAGATCCTCATCTCTGAAGCTACTTTTGCATAGCCTCTGTATACACTACTTGCTTTGCAAGTTTTCAAGTCTGTTTTTTGGCTCTACATACAAAATGCATGACCACTGAACAGGCATTAAAAGTTACACCAGTTGAACTTTGACCAAACTGTGACTCGGATTTGGTAGTGATGTATGGTTGGCATCTTTTTCAAGTCACTGAAGTGCCAACTGTTTGAAAAGTGATCATGAAGGAGAAATGAATAATTGACATCAAGTCTTTCATCTGTTGCAATAGAAATGTGAATGAAAAAGCCTAGAGTAAGATTCACAAGATTTGCCCTGCTTTGACATTTAACTGTGAGAATGTGCAATAGCATTGGGTAGCGGCATTCCAGTGTGAACACACTATGCTGAAAGTGTGTTCAGGAACCCGCGTTCAGCACGTTTTTGAATGTGCACCACATGCCCGGTGAATGACCTCTGTTCTGGTCTTTGCTCATTCTCCTCTCTTATCTTTCACCTGCACAGGCTCACATCTCTCTGTGTGGCGCCAACAGCGCTCCAAAGCAAATCAGAGTACCACAGTGGCAGATGTTTTCATAACTGCATTTCCACTTCAGTCATTAAGTTACAGCTTTTATCATTCTAATAACAAACACTTGACATCTTCTTCAAAACTTGACTAAAATCTGTGTTTAGATAAGAAGCATGCAGCACGACAGCTGGAGCGCAGGAGCAGAAAGCAGGATTCTTTTTACGGTTTCCGTTGTGCTCACAGCCGTAAACGGGTGTGAAAAAATTTAAGACAAAACTTGTTTCAAATTTTGCAAGCTAATGAGAGATTAACTGAATACATTTCAAAACCTAAAAAGAAATGAAAATGTGAAGTTTTTAGATTTATATGAAGTCATACTGCTTCCAAAAGACACACAAGGTCATGAAAAGAATAAAAACAGATGTACTTTTGTGGTTGACATGAAATTGAAAGTATGATAAGCCCAGCGCGTTTAAGCTTAAACTAAAGTACTTTTCTCTTCCATGCTTGGATGTTTCTGAAATAAAACACCAGACACACTGAGCTTCAAAGTTACAGCCAAAGATGTATTTTTGTAAGTTTATTTATAAAGCACCTTTCTCAAATAAAATCATAAAGTGCTTCACAATAGCATAGTGGGAGGATAAAACCAAGCAAACAGGAATTGAGACCAATTATCACATACATAGGTTATCCTAAAATAAAGGTTTCGAGATAAAGATGGTACAATTTAAATGTCTGACAAACAGGTCCAAACCTTTGTGCAAAGGTGAAACTTTAAAAAAAAAAAACTTAAAGAAACATGAGAATCATCAGCTGCATAAATGTATGATTAATGAGTTTGATTTGTAAGTATGCCAAAAGTGAACACAATAACACATGAGGATTCATGTGACTGGACTCTGACTGTCAATGTTTGAGATACAGTTTGACTTTTCTGAACAAAATTAAAGCAAAATATAGTGTGTTTAAACTTCAGCCTGTCACAAGTTTAAAATCAGCACACTTGCTGAATTTTTGTTCAGTGCGTATTACAATCAACAGTGAAATCTAAACATATTTAGGCTATAAAATAAATTGCTCATAAGTAGTGACATTTCGGTGATACTGAAAAAATACATAACTCAGTTTACAACCATATCATTTAGATTATCCTCTTGTAGATAGTGTGTCCCCATCTTCATTGATCAATCCTGATTAGAAAACAATATTCATGCAGCAGTAAACGTACCTGACATGAACATGTACGTCTTTCAAAAATACATTTTCCTGTTTAAATGCTTTAAACCCTTGCTGAAAATCTGTATGCTAGTAAACTCTGTATTTGACATTCTAAAATGTACTTTTCGAGAATTCACAACCAGATTTGCATATATTAAAATCTTTTGTTTTCACTCCATACCTTCTGTGCCCTTTAACCAAAAGGGGAAATGTCCATCGTCAAGAAGCCTACAACAGCAGCAGGGCTACACTGAAAAGCCAAATAAGATTGAAAGAAAACTAAATCCTCTTTATGGTGATAAATTTATTTGTATTTTTTGAGTTATGGAACATTTTTGTTGTTGCATTTGCAAATGCAGTGCTGTTCTAGGAGCACAGGTGTTTTGAAATTAATGCAGGCTTGGTGTCAAACTGAAGTACTTCTGCTGCTTTACTCTTCACTTTTAATTCATTATCTAAAACAAAATAGTCATTTGCATGTTGAACAAAGCCCAAAGTAATTCATAACAGGAAACTAAAATTCTAGTTTGCCACATAAACTCATTTCAAACATTTGTTTTGCAACTATGCCATATTTTTTAACAATAAAGTTGGTTTAATTTTCAGATTTTACTATTATTTTTATGTTTATGGTTGCAAAAATTAATGGAAACCCTTTAAAGTGAATAGTTCAGTTCCAATAATACTCTATCATAAAATCAATCCTAGAGATGGGACATATTTAAAATTCCACCATGAATTCTTTAAGTCCATACAGTTCATAAAGATACTGTATTGCAACAAAGTCAGAACAAATTCAGAGAAATAGCAACGAGCGGGCTATGAGGGTAAATACATCTTCAAGGCACTGTAATTATTTGCATATGGATGATGGCTGGAGTCCTTCTAATGAAAATGAATCTGTGGGATGCAAACCGTTTATTGGAGAAGTTCAACAGTTCACTGCTGTCAAAAATCTTGCATTTATCAAGGATGTAGTGTCTTCTTGTTTAATATGTGAGAAATAACATAACTGCATGTTGCTGTTGACGTGCAGTTAAAAGGTCAGAATCCAAAATTAAGCAAATAGCACCATAAAAAAAGGGAAAAACTGGCCAACACAAACCTGATGTAAATTTGAAATTCCATTGTGGAAGTTGACCTTTCCTGTCGATTTTAAGCGAGCATGGGATTTACAAAACAAAATTAATGTACTTCATACAACTTTATTTTTTGTACACATATTACACACACAAAAAAATAATAATTACAAAATAAAGTCTTGAAATAAACTTTATCAGTAAATATTAATTTATCATTGGTTAAGTACTTGTGATGAAATACACACAAACACATGCTCGGTGGGTGGAGTGTTCCTTCCCCAGGTGGAAGAGTTTAAGTATCTTGGGGTCTTGTTCACTAGTGAGGGAAGATTGGAGCGTGAGATCGACAGGTGGATTGGTGCAGCGTCCACCGTTATGTCGTCACTGTATCGGTCTGTTGTGGTGAAGAGAGAGCTAAGCCAGAAAGCAAATTTCTCAATTCACTGATCAGTCTACGTTCCAATATTCATCTATGGTCACGAGCTGGGTCATGACCGAAAGAACGAGGTCCTGGATACAAGCAGCTAAAATGAGCTTCCTCCATAGAGTGACTGGTCGCTCACTTAGAGATAGGATGAAAAGTTCAGTCACCCGGGAGGAACTCGGAGTAGAGTCGCTGCTCCTCCACATTGAGAGGAGCCAGTTGATGTGGCTCAGGCCTCTGGTTCGAATGCCTCATGGACGCCTCCCTGGGGAGGTGTTCTGGGCATGTCCCACTGGGAGGAGGCCCCGAGGAAGACCCATGACACGCTGGAGAGGCTAAGTTTCTGGCCAGGAAACATCTTGGAGTCCTCCCAGAGGAGCTGGAGGAAGTGGTCAGGGAGAGGGAAGTCTGGGCATCTTTGATTAGACTGTTGTCCCCGCGACTCGGTCCCGGATGAGCGGAAGAGGATGGATGGATGGACATGGACATATGTATATGTAAATCAGCAATTACTTAAATTAATCATTTAATGAGAAGCTTCATCATTTGACAAACATTGAGCACCACACAAAATAAAACCATAAATAAATACATTACAATGGCCCACTTTAGGAAGCTATGGAAGGTAAAGTAGAGCTAGTGAAGTTCTTTTTACCAGGGCCTGCCAGGAAACTTTAATTTGTTCTTGCTAAAGTTGTTCCATCCAGACCCACTTTAGCTCTGACTCTGACAAATGAAACTTGATGACATACTTCTTAACAGTACTCTGTTTTCATTTTTGCATTTTAACTTATTTTATCATCTAGTTTCTAAATCTGTTTAATCCCTTTCAGGGTCACAGGGTTGCTTGAGCCTAACTCAGCCACTGTTGGACAAGGGTGGGGTACAGCCTGAATGGGTCGCCAGTCCATTCTAGGGCCACACAATTACACACACATTGTCAGAACAGCCTAAATTAACAGTCACACCAGCCTTTAGCTGAGTTTCCAGGTGGGAATTGCACCTTTGATGTTGGGATTCCAATATTTATTTATTTTTTTGTGACAGATGACAGAGATTACATTACAACCTGGTCACACTTCCATTTGTTGATTTAAAAAAAAAAATCAGCAGCAGAACAGCAGCTGTGCTCTAAGGAAGTAAGCAAGAATGCATATATATATGTATATATATATATATATATATATATATATATAAAACATTACAGTCTAGTGTGTTGTGAACACTGTTCTGTTTAGAATGTTTTCAACAAAATCTCAATTAATGTTTACAAATTTGTTACATTGTGAGATGGATGAGAATTTATACCAGTGTTTTGACAGTAGTTTATTAATCTGATCAATAAAAAAAAAAAAAAAAAAACGAAATTTTTATTTTTAAAGTGAACCAGCTGCCAGGGAGCTACTATTTTGCAGAAATTTGTGAAGATGACAAATGTACAGTATATATGCATTCTGTAATGCTGTCACACAAGCGTCATCCAGTTGCATTTTGCCAAGTCTGTGTTTTGTGGAGAAAATTAATATTTTATAAGGCACTACCATCTAATTGTCCTGCTGTGTTAATAACAATTTTTGATTGGGAGGCACAATGTGTTCTCACAGCTTATGCAACAAGCTGTTGTGATGCCTGTGACACACGTACACTCCTACAGCCCCTTTGCGTCACACAAGCAAGTCCTGTGGGCACAGAGGACAAGTAACACGCAGGAACAGCAGGGTGGCGCAGCTGGCACAGACCACAGAACAAACACAAAGAACATCTACTTCTGTTTTTCTGCAGAATAGAATATGTACTCTTTTGAGATTAAGCCTTTTAGATGCAATAGTAATAGCTGATTGTGTCTAGAAATAAAAGTTTACACACACAAGTAAAACAAAAAAATGTTGAAAAGAAACTGCATAAAAAATGCCCAACTACAATTTCAAAAGACGAAAAAACATTTGCCAAACAGAACTTTTCAGATAAAGATTATGGCATCAGTACAGTATAAATTGATGTAAATCTATTGTGAGCAACAACTGAATTTCTTATTCATTTGTTAATAATGCATGTTATCCTCTGTACCCATCACACTGTGTTTAAGCTCCAACAGAACACTTCCAGTCCAAACACCCTGAAGAGAAATAGATGGAAAAAAGAACCAAACATTCATAACTTTAACACAATTACACACTCCCAAACACAGACATATTAATCAAAATATGAATTTAATATTAACACCTTCATTACAGGTTTCAACACTGCTTAATTGTATTCATTTGTCAACCAACAAATTCTGCTTTCTGAATTAATGTTCTTTTTTGTGAAAGCAGACAATGCATCACCTACACATCATTCATTATTTAATAGGTTGTACTTATTTTGAAAATGTCTTGGAGAATAGGTTATTTACAGTCATGAAAAAACAAAAAAAAAACACCCACTCTTTTCAATTCTTGCTTCTTTCTTACCACAGAGGTCTTCTGTGCATGTGTTGAGTTATGTTATATTCATGCTCTTAGCATTAACATGTTGAATCAAATTTCAATACCATTTAGTTACTAGCAGGCTACTAGCTTTGTGGTTCTGTCCTCTTACTTTACTCCTCTATTCTTTATCATTTACCCAGAACTATTTTTTCTTTAGTTCATCGTGCCTTTGTATGGTCCAGTGGGATTCACTTAGTGCAATTTTCTTAGAAAGAAAAAAAAAACGTATTTGTCATTTTGAGAAAAGTCTTTCAGTTTTTAGTCATTTTGAATGTTTTATAATGAAGATCTAGAACATTTTGAATTTACAACACATCTGCCCAGAACAAAAAGGATGTGTAAAGCTCACTTAGTGGGGTAATGTAAGAACACAACACTAATCTAAAATAAAACAATGAAGAGAACTCTACCTGCTTATGGGAATAAAATGTTGTTAGCATAAAAAGATCTTAAATTGAACAATAAAGACATGAATTTAAACTATATGTCTTTGAATTATAAATACATATTTCTAGAGTTAGTCTTTATGTGATCAGAATCTAAAACACAGATGAAGAAAACAATGAATGAATTGATAGCAATGGATGTGAAACTGATAGTGGCCCAAGATGCCAATAGAAAAGGAAACAACAGATCTCTCCTTGTTAAAATTACATGGGGACTTCACATTAGCAACTTTATGATGTAAAAATGGAAGCAAAGGTAATTCAGAAAAATGTTTTTGGTTTTATGAGAATCTATTATAGGAATCAGATAGTTGGACATATGGGTGCACACTGCTTATACTGACAGCATAATACTTTATAGAAACTTTAATTGATTCTTTTATCTTCATGTTTTCATATAATTGATTTAAGTATTAGCAATTTTTTCAATGCTGGATTTTTAAAATGCTTTAATGATACTTTAATAAGATAATGAAAATCCTTCTACACCAGTGATACAGTAATTATGTTAACTTTTTGTTTTGTTTTATTTAATTTTATGTCAACTAAAGAGATGCATTTTTTGACATAAGATCATTTCAAAAACTTGGTTTTGATTTTTCAATTTCAGCTTTAATATACTCGTAAAAATGTGTGAATTGTGTAAACAAAATGACCTTAAATGGACAGCACCGCCAGTAAAGCAGCCAATGGCTTTCAAACTATGGCTTTGTTGTTTTATAGGCAGGAAGAGAACGTTTACATCAGCATTAAACAGGCACCAGATTGGCCTCGACAGAGGAGATAAGGCGTGTGGGGTCCATCGATTACTGTTGCAGATGCCAAATTCCAAGCTTTAACAGAAATCAAGATTTATTATATCAGTAGTCCAGTATTGCTGAGCCGTTGCCCCCTGCAGCCTGAGATTACTGTTCTTGGCTGACAGCAGTGGAACCCACTGGGTTTGTTGACTGCTGTAGCCCATCTGCTTCAAGCTTTGACATACTGTGCGTACACAGTTGTTCAGGGTGGTCATCTTTGGTATCATAGACTTTCTGTCAGCCCTGACCAGTCAAGCTGTTTTTCTTTGACTTCCAGTCAATAAAGTGTTTCCATGTGGGGAACAGCCGCTCACTGAATTCTGTTTTCAGAATCCATTCTGTTCTCGGTCGTTTTGTATAAATTGAGGGGACCAAATTACAACTCCATGAAATCAGCAGAAATTCTGTCACAGTAAATGTCACATTTTCCTCTCTTCTACCAAGTTTAATGTAAATGCTACTGAAGCTTTTCTCTGCATAATTCCAAACACTGTTACCTTGTAATTACATAATTGGAAAATTGCATGAGTAATCTGGTATACAGATGTTTCTAATAAAGTGTCACATGAGAGCTTACATTATTGAAGTTTCAAAAAGCACTGGCAGATTGGCTTTGCTATTTTGTGCAAAACAACAGCTGCTTAGAACAGTTATAATAGATCAATATGGACAAAAAAAGGTACTAGCTTTTTTAAAAACAATTACTTTTAGTTTATTTTACAATTACACATTTGGTTTTTTATACAGTTTTATATATTTATTGAAACATTTTTTTAATTGCTTTGGTAATGGCTACATTTCTGCAAATGATAAACTCGCCTACCAGGCCGCAGGTTGGCATAGGTTCGTAGGACAGTTGTTACAGAGAAAAAAAAAACTGGTGGTGTGAATCGATTAAAAAAAATTTAATCAAATTAATCATACTTTTGGGTTGTGGTTAATCTGATTAATCACAATGTTTTACAATTAAATTTTATATGACAATATGCAGCTTTTGACCAACAACAGACCAGAGAGAAAATTATTCCTTTCATTTTTATTGTCTGAAATGTTTAAATGTATGAAGTGTAAACTTAGAAGTTTAATGTATGTGCACTTTAAATGGTCGGGGTGAATACTCTATTCTTATTGGCTGTTGGGTGTTCCGGAGGAAGTTCCGGTCACAATGTTATTTATGTGCAGACTTCTTCAAAACAAACTATTCCTTCGTGATGTGGACAACAGGAAGCAGTGAACTTTCTCTCTGAACTGATGCTTTATTTAACCTAACATGACGACCAGCACATATATCACTTTCCTTTGGCGCTGAAATTCAAGCTTGCTGCCAAATCAGCAACGCATTGTGTTACAATAACAACAATCAAATAGTCTGCCTTCTGTGAAAAAGCGGTCTAAACCAAAAAACTAACAAGAAGTCAAATATGTATTTATTTTGAAAGTGGCCATCTTCTAAGCGGGTTAGTGCCCGGCAAAGTGTGCATTATCAGAAATTGACGAATATTGCCTGAACCGATGGAAGATGGTTGCTTTGTGGAGTCTAATTTGACCAAAGCATTAATGAATACAGCATTAATAAACAATAACTAGTTAATTTTTTTAAATTAATTGCATGCCTAAACGTTCACACCCCCCCCAAAAAAAAACCCAAAAATTGACAATTAGACTTTTTTTTTTTTTTTTAAGAAAACTGCCGTATTCTCTCCACCACATCAGACTGTCTCTCGGTCACATGTTGAAAAATACATTCTCTACTTTCTAAAAGTCACTGCAGCGACCGCTAAACGAAAACACGTTTTAAACATGTTTAAAAAGTTTTTTTTTTTTTTTTTGCAGTAAAGGACCAGTGAGGAAACTGAGGAATAACAAAACTGCTTATGTGCAAAACTGCTTATATGAAACTGTGCATTTTGTGGTAAAAGCACCAACTTGGAATCAATGTGGAACATATGCTGTCGTACATATACTTTTGTGAAAGATAAGATCCTATACATTTATGCACAAATTGGTGCTTCCACCACAAGATGTGAGGATATTTTAACAACTGGCTCCACTAAAGAGCCTTCAACTTTAGAGAAAAAAGGAAGGTCCATTTAACAAACAAAAACCAAAAGTCTTTACTCAAAATATGGATTTATTGCAATAGTTGTTTCCTCACGCTATAATACTAATACATAACATTCAGCAACTTGCTGTCTAATGTTACAAGGTCACTCCTAATAACATTGCTCAAATGGTGGATTCACATTTATGATTACATTTAGAAAATACCACTTTTAGTGATTTTTTTTTTTGTTTTTTTTTTTTTTCAAATTTGGACGAGGCTGAAGTTGGTGTTCCAATTTTTTTTAGCTTCCACTTTAATAAAAATGGGTTAAGGACACATCTATATCGTATTTTATCGGTTCCTCCACAAAATCTACTGTACATTTACAGGTTAGAGCAGCTGCAGATATTTTATAGAAGTTTTATTTCCCTCATATTTTTAAAACGTACCTGACAACATCAACACAAAGCACCCTTTTCACTTGCTCGGTATGTGCAGGCAAAGGGAGAAAAGTTCCATGTGCTTTACATGACAACCTCTCATGTAAATGTTGAATATGAATACCCAAGAAACCCCTGGAGTCTTCAAATGGCTTCTGCTACACCAAGTTAAACTAGCAGTCAACCAACACATTTCTTTTCCACCAGACTCACAGCTACACCAAGCTGTCAGGAGCACATCAGCCCGCCTCAGTGTCTACACCGCTTCCATTTATTTACAGCATTGCTATGCACTTACAAGAGTGTTGAGTATCTGTGCTGTCAGGAAGAAACAGTCTGCTCATGTCTCATGAATCATCTACATACAAACATGTTATTGCTTAATTTTCATCATTAATTGCAGTTTCTTATTATTAAACTTGCACTTACTTTAAGTTTGGTAAATGTTTCCATATTTAAACCTTTTAGCAAGAATTGCTGTTTTACAGAAACTCTGATTTTTCAAATCCACGTGGTTTTAAGAACATCACTGTTAACATTTTATGAAAATTTCAGAGCATTTATAGAGCTAATAGAGTTCTAGACCCAGAGTGATGATTCAGAGGTTACATTTCCAAGGGTTTTCTTAACAATTATTTGTCAAAAAAAAAAGTCATAAAATTATTAATTCGGGCTGTCAACGTTAACACACGAGATTTAGTAAAAAAAATAAATAAAGCGTCATTATTGACGACAAAGCTTTGCGTCGGACAGTTCAGGCTTCCATAACATGCAATTTCTGAAAATACGCACTTCGTCGGACACTATTCTGCTAATAACATGGTCACTTACAAAAGAAATTAATATTCAATCGATTTTTAGTACAAAGACAAAATGTCATCTAAAAATATTTAAACCTGGAATTTTTTTAGACATTTTTTGAGGGTTTTTTTTATGTTCAGTACACACAACCTTGAGCCTACTGTAATTGACCCATCTTGGTAGAATCAAGCTTATGATTGGACGTCATTTTTTGCAACATGTGTACATAAAACGCCAGCTAGTACAGAGCGCAACAAGGAGAGAAACTACAAAGTTTGCCATACACAAATCCTTTACTTCCTGATGGATTTTATACCTTTTTACCAATATAAGCTTGTTCATATCTGTGGTTTTCGACCAATCATTTCTTGATGCATATCTGTATCCTTTAAATTTCTATAAAATACGCTTTGCTTAGTCATTTTTTTTTTTTTTTTTTTTTTTTTTTAACAAAAGAATATTTGTGTCAAAGAGTAGAAACCATCAGTTTAAGGTTTATCTACAAACATGACAACAATAGAAGAGATTGTTATGTAGCCAATGACCATTAAAGCTTCTATGCCAGATGCCAAAAATCCCTCAACTTTTCACATAAATCTGGAAAATGAAAACCTTATGAAAGCTTGCATAGATTACCACTTCAAAGTAATTGTTTTAGTAAATCAAAGAGTTCTAATTCAAAGTTGAACTGACACTTTTTTTAAAAAAAAAACTTTCATTATATGTTCTTTCAGTACATGATTTATAAGCTTTTCTTTACAGTGAGAGCCTGCAAACTCTTAACACATGCTGCATAGATCGATCAAGGTGCCATAGTGTTTAGCAGTGACACAAAGCCCTCTCTTGCCTTCTTTTCTCACATTTTTCCTCATTCTTTATGGTCGACAAAAAACAAACTATTTCTGCAGGATGAAACTAAATGTATTTGAACAGTACTAAATGTGTTTTTGGTATTGAAATACGTTGTCTTAAGGAAGGCCATATCTATATGCAGTTTGTAAATTAGAATTTATTAATTTGACAACTGACATTATGATTTTTTTATTTTGCCTTTTTGTTAGAAAGAGTTGATAAAGGTTCAAAATATCTGCTTTTAAAGCTGTATCAAAGGTGGGCCAAATCAAAAACTCCTACATGGTAAATTCACTTATGCTTATTCCTATGCACTGAGAATTTACAATCAAAAGAATTAAAAAAACAAACACAAAAAACCCTTTAAACTTGACCTTCAAGGTTTTCCTTTTTTCTTTCCTTTTTTGTCATGGTATGGAGCAGATAAAGACTCACAGCTCTGTCTGCTGGGGCGCGCAAGTGCTGAGCAGGGCAAAGGTTCCTCCCTGATTGCACTCCATCTCTCTTTGTTCAGCCTACTTAGATCAATAACAAGCTCCTTAACCGGTGCTGCTCTCCAGGGAGACGGACCTGAAGTCACACTGTGTCAATTCATTGTCTGTTCCTCACACCAAAGAAACAATGTATTCAAGTTTTTTCCTGTGAACACAACATTTTCATGCAACATTATATGTTTGGAGGTGTATAATACACACACATATATATATATGTGTGTGTGTAGGTGTGTGTGTGTATGTGCATTCTGAGTGAACAATGAAAAAATGAAAATGGGGAAAAAAGGTTATTTGGTCCAAAACATTGCACAAAAGCACATTTTACTATTTGTTTTAGGAAACTCAACCCTAGTTCTCAAAATCTGTTATCCTCCCTGTTTTCCAGGTCCCATTTTCCTGCTGTGCTGACATCCTAGGAACCTTTTAAAATATAGAATACATACTGTATTTTTCAGACTACAAGTCACTCCAGAGTATTAGCTGCAGCAGCCAAAAGAAATGCACAATAAAGAAGACAAAAATACGTTTAAATTGCACCGGAGTATAACACATACTTTGGCAAGGAATGTATTTAACAAAACACGGGAACAAGAACGGACATTTGATCTTTAAAGGCAAATCCCGATAAACTGACTATACACACATAAACACATTGATGCTTATTTAGCCTCCTGAAACATAGGTGGAATCCAGTGTTTCAGCATCATATATGAACAATTATTAACCATGCTTAAAGAACATGCTAACACATCAAATAAACTTCTTATATCACTTAAAACCACAAAATCTGTTGAATTCTTCATTTTGTGTCACTTTGGAACTATTACCAGTGTAAAACTGAGCAGCACTTCTTCTTTGTTGTTTTCAACAAATACTGACAGACACGCACATCTACAGTGTGATCTAGTGGTTGTTACTATCTTATTAAATCGTGTACAAGTTGCCACTGAGTATAAATCGCCCCCCTGATCAAACTCTGCAAAAAAAAAAAAAAAAAAAAAAAAAAAAACACCTTGTACTGTGATGAATACAGTATATTGATTGCAAATCCGTGCTTGCTCCATTCATTTGGCTTTTGTCTGTCCCTTGACTTTTCAGTCACCAGATCTCCCCTCTGTTATGAAAAAAAGGATAATCTGTTCCGACTTTGAACCTGTTACTGCCATGTTCTTCCTTTTGATAAAACACATTCACCTTCCTTGTTCAGGAAAAAAGCAAGAATAAAGAATCATAAGAATTAATTAGAACTGGGATGAATAAAGAACATTTTACCAAGTAAAATTAGTTCAGAATATAAATGTAGTGCAGGACCCTTGTAGTAAGAACTGTGGCATTGTAGTTTGAGTTCAACGTGTCACTCATTTGTAACGTCCAAAACAGCACCTTTTTCCCACTTATACCACGTTTTCAAAAATCTATTATTTTTTGCCTTTGTGTTGCAGGTGTTGAGAGCAAGGTGTTGTGTTGTGCAACAGTAAGCTACTCTTCCACTTTTCTATGACATAATAGTCCTCAGCAAACCTTTCATGGTGTGTGTATTGAAATTAACAAAAAGAGAACTCAGACGGTAGAGAAGCGGGTAACTTACTGACTACTTCAAACATCAAATGTAAACTTTATATTTTCTCCTTCTTTATAAATTCCATAAATTATTTGCATGGACGAGATTTCCAGCAGCAACAACTTGGTCTCCAACTGCAATATTGTGCTAAATGACAAGCTGAAGTTAGACTGTAGGAACCTAGTATGGGTTTTTTTATCTTCTAGTTGAGGCACTGAGGTGGAATAGAGGGGAACTTGTATCCCCTGTGCTTGCTCTATATGCAAACAGCAGTGGGTCCAAACTAAATGGAAGCTGGAACCTGATGTGGTTCATCACAGAGATCTCTTAAACATCTCAGTAAAAGGTCTAAAGATTACTACACAACAAAGATTCTTGATGGATGAGTTTGATATCAGAGAAATATGGTGGTGATTTGAAGATGTCTGGGCTTTTGGGAACTTCAATAAGAGAGAAATTGATTTTTTTTTTTTATTTATCAATTGATTACTATGGACAATGTTTTAGAATGTAACCTTTCCTTTATTTTTTTTTCTTCTTATGTTGGTTCTGGAAATCATCTCCACACTTTCTGATGTTAGCTAGAAGACAGGGTGGGTATGAAAAAAAAACATTGTTTACAACTCTCCTATCAGTAAAGCCCCCAGTTTGGCTGATTGCTGAAGAAAAGCAGATTAGACACAACTTCTGTGGAACCCTGTTTAGTTCAGCATGACTTACCTTTTGGATGTCATTAGAACCACTAAATTTATGTCAAAATGTGCAAGTAAGATGGGAACCAATCCTGCGAAATGGGCTGAAAAAAATAAAAAATAAATAAAAACTTCATGTAAAATGTCTGAATGATCTTATTCATCCAGGTCATGTTGTCTCAGGATTCTGTTACTCGTGTAAACTGAACTTGTGAGGGAAATGGAGAACATTTCCCTCAACAGTGTTGGAGATCTGAGACACTTCCTTTGTACAACCCTGTTTTCTTTTCTTTGCCAAGCAGATAAGGGTTAGTAATATAGTATTAACCAGTTATTTTGATGAGCACTGGATAGTTAATCCAGTCATAGCTTCATAACATGTAGTTATTTAACTTTTGCCCCACCTCTGAGGTAAAAATGCGTAAATGAGTCATTTTCTCCAGCAGCAGTTAGAACTGAAGAAGCAACTCAGATGTCGTCTAACTCAACTTTTCAAGCCCAGTTGCCCAGAAGAAAATTGAACATTGTTTAGGGTTAACATGTGGCTTAAGAGTCTAAATGTGAAAAGTTTTTCCACTGCTTTCAATACTGACTTTAGACTCAGTGTAAATAAGGCAGCTTCGCCTTTAGATCTTGAAAATATGTATATTACACTGAATCACTTCCAAAATATTTTGCATAGCTGGCAGGAATCTTTTGGGAGTCTTTATATCACAGTTTTTAATAAGCGTGGTATGTGTCGGCGCCTTTTTGACATTTGATGGGACAGGGGCTTAAGGGTGGTATTAAACTGGGACTCTTAGCAACTAAGCACTTTTTCAAGGAGGTATCCAAATAGTTTGATTACATATGCAGAGGGTTCCAATTTCAGTTTTATGTCAAATTAAAAATGTTGCAAACAAAATGTATTAAAAGGTAATACATTTCAAAGGAGTTGTACTACTACAAAGAAAAACATGCAAAAATCCAAGACAATTGTGTGAAGATATTTATTATGAAACAAATTGTGAGTGATTGAACACAAAAATAAGAATATGACACAAATATAAGTGAAACTATGAGGTAAAATATGATTTAATCTGACAAGTACAAAGTCATTGTTTTTCAGTGAAATAGCTCTGTCTATTCATATATTTTATGTTTTTTTTTTTTTTTAGAAAGTCTCCTACTGAGTGCAGTGTTGGTGTTGGCCCATGAAACTGCTTTTCTAAAGTAAAAATGAAATACAAAGGTAAATAAAAATTTAGAAATCTATTCCTTAGTTAGTTTACATCTAAGTGATTTACAAAAAAAGAAAAATACTTTAGACTCTCTTTAGAAGTGAACACAGCTCATTTTGTAATGCCAGCTTTACTACAATCTAGAAGACTTGTCAAGCTTTTTGCTTCACTAATTTCCTTTCCTAGTTACATGTGATTACCTTACCAAAACAGATTATCTAGATCTCCAGCTCCACATCCAGAACATACATCAAGAACTCATTCGCTATCCATTTTCTGAATGCATTGATTCTCTTTTGAGGTCACAGGGTTGCTGAATCCAACACAGCTACTGTTGGGCAAAGTCGAGGTGTATCCTGAACAGGTCGCCAGGCCATTGCAGGGACCAAAATGAACCTTGTGCCAGAAATAGCATAAACTAAGAAACCAAAATGTGGAGAATAAATCAAGTATAACAAACGAAATTTGACTTTCTGTCTCTAATAAATGGCATAAAATGCAATTACATATTTAAGTTCTTCTCAAACATTAATATTTAAATGACACACATTCAAATTTCATTCACATTCAGCGGAAAATACATCTACCCAAAACCCAACAGCTTTTCACAGATATTAAAAATGAAACAGACATGCTCTTGTTGTGATTTAGAAAGAAACAGCACAATAAAATTCACTAGAGCTGTACAATCTGCAAGCCAGTTCTTTTATTGAAGCAGGATGACATCTTCTACATCTACTGTCAAAATGAAAATAAGTGCTTTGTTAACTGCATTATTTAAAGATTTAGAAAGGTTGCTCTGCCTTAATGGGCAGAGTCTTTGAAAAAAATACACAAAGAAAACATGATATTGTTTCAAAAGGTTTACATTAATTTTCAATTGTTGATTTTTTTTTTAACCCTACTTGAGCTAGTTTATCAAAAATTGACGAGATATAAGAATGCATTTTTTTATGCACACATTTTTTTACTTATCAGTTGTTTGTGTGTGAACATGTATTTATATAGTTGTGAGGACCAACCTTCGACAAGTGACTCACATTGGAAGGACATTCAATCTCCTGAGGACAGTCTGCTTGGTAAACATATTTTTTCGACATATTTTCAGGGTCACATTTAGTTTAGAATTAGAATTGTTAGGAAAAGATTTGAGGGCATATTTTGTCAATTAAAAAAAAAACACACACACACAAAAGATGGAAGAAACAAGTCAATTTTCACCTGTTTGTGTGTGTTTTGTTAATGAATGCAATTTTAAAGATTGTGCCACAAGATACATCTGATAAACAACACAGCACAACCAATTTTTAAGTGTGTGTTAAAGTTTAATTGTTTAAAGCAGGTTACAGAGGTCTGAAAATAGTCACAATCAGTGCCAGCTCTTATTTGAAAGACTGAAGGGAAAGAAAAGACAGAAAAAGTAAGAAAAGCGGAAGCTTATACTAGGCAAGGAGGGAAAATACATTTTGGTGTGTTATAAAAGTTTTGTTAAAAGATGTAATTTCATTTAATCATTTAGACAAAAAGTTATTTTTATGCAGTTTTTTTTAATTGGTTAAAAAAAGTTTCACTAAGAAAAAAGATGTTTACCTTTACCATCAATTTAAATGGCTTTATGTATGAAAAGGTCATAAGTCACTGTTAAAAAAGCAAATTTTATGACAAGTTTGTATTGTTGCACACAAAGATTTTTCAACATATCTCAGACAAGTTTAAATTGGAATCAAGACCTTTTAATGGAAATGTCACATTTTTAAAGCTGTGTTTTAACCTTGGTTGTTACAGCCAGGCAACTTTATATGCATAGAGATTACAAAGTGTTATTTGTGAATCCCAGTTTTCGTCCTTCATTAAATTTCTTTGTCCAACACAACTATGTGGAACTGAATACTGAGCAGTAATTAATTATTAAGAATAGTTTAGCTGCTTGCGTGCAGAATAAACATCTATGGGAGATTTCCGCCCTTTAACTTCCTTTTGTGGATTTTATCTCTCATTAATATGGAAGAAATAGCTTCTGGTGTTAAAAAAAAAAAAAAACTGTCTCTGATGTGCCACAGCACAAACACCAAAAGGACAAAATGTGTGTAGCTTTCTACATGCTACCAGCTGTGATAAAATGGAAGTGTTTCACATGGGAGGAATGAGACTAGGTTGAATAAACATGGCTCAAACACTTCACAAATACTATCCCAGTTCAAACCCTATTCTCATGGAAGAAAACACATTTATTCATACCAATGCCTTTTGCCTTTGCTCCTTTATTTGCAAGTTTGCAAGTTGTTTTCTTGATCAAACCCTGGGCTTTGCCTATCTTTTATATTATACCTCACTGTAATTTGTCTGGGTTAGGCAGGAAACTGTTAATGTTGAATAGAACAAGGAGATGCAGCATGTTGTCCTTAAAGACCCACTTCAATATACATGGTGTGTGGTGTTTTTAACATATTCTCAAAGCATTTTTCTCATGATGACGGAAATATATGAAGATAATTATTCAAACCATGGTGAATCGGGAGCAGATGAAAAAATACTTTTTCACAAAATTGTAGTTGTTATGTACAGACAACAATCAGCAGGCCACAAATTACTGTATCTGCTCCATTGCGATACATCCACTTACAGACAAGTAGATCCTTGTACATCTTAATTGTTCCCATTTGAGCTGACGTATGGCTCAGAACTCTACAACTGCATAGCTCAGATATCGCTTACTGTTTTTTGTTGCACTACTAATGTCAGCTTGGAGGTGTGATGGGCTGTAAGCTAACAAGAGAGGGTGTAAATAAAAGGATGATGGGATGGCTTACTCTGTACTAATGGTATCACCAAAAACTCAGAAGCAAATTTCTGATGAACTACTGACGCTCTGCAGAATCTATGTCCTAGTTTTGGTCTAAAAACTGCATAAATAGCTGCAACACAGGATTCAAACTGCAAGAAAAAAAACTAATATCTTAATTCAATTCAATATCACAACCATAGCTGTCTCAATGGGCCTTACACCGGTATTTATGCAAAGAACATAAAGTCAGTCATTAAAATATAAACAATAGCTGGTTGATAAACTAAACTAAACAGGCTAAGCTAAACTGGCATCCCAGCCCTTAGACCCACATCGTCAGTGAGAAAAAAACTAAAGAAAAAACTAAGAGACCTCAGGGATGCCCACATGAAGGAGGGGTCCTCTCCCAGGATGCTTCATTATGTTACGACCCCAACATGGCTCATGTCTAGGGGTAGACAAGATGGAGTCGCAACATAAAGAAAAGAATGGACACAGAATTAAAAAGAACACAGTTTATTAAATAAACAAAACTGTGTCCTGAAAACAAAAAAAAAAGCAAAATAATTCAAGTGCTGGTTTAAAACAAAATGACGAACCAAAGGGAACTGGAACCTTGGCCAAACATAACAAAAGGTCAGGGAGACAGCTGACCCAGCCATGCTGGCCATCGGAGTCAGCAGCTCCCTGCTAAGGGCTGCCTAATCAAAACTACCTAAAACAAAAACAGAAACAAAGCCCGCAAACTAAGACTACCAAGGTCCCAAACCCAAATTAAAATAACAAAACCCAACAGTATAAGACTGTTGAGGAACCAAAAAGAGACACAAACCAGCACAAACCAAACCCACTGCTCTCAGCCTCCTGCTCTGCCTCTGCCTTCTGCCCCCTTTGGTGTGGCCTCCTTGGTCTTAAATACCCGGCAGGTGCTGATTAGGAAGACTGGCTTCACCTGCCGGGTGAGGCAGCATGACAGGATGTGGTGGCAGCAGCAGGGGGACGTAACAATTGGTTATCTGATAATTTTAAATTTTTCCTCGGAGTGAATGGGATAGTGTGTGCTTGTATATCTTTGATGTTGGCTTGCAAAGGACTGGCCAGCCATCCAAGGTCTACCCACTTTCACATGACAGCAGCTGGATGGGACTCAGCAACACCATGGCCCAGCAAAGGATGAAGTGTTTAGGAAATGGATGGATGCATAAATCAACCAAAACCAATGAAGGATTGTAACCCAGGTTCTAAAAACCACATTTAATACCAATACAATTATACAAAACAAGTGAATGTTTTGCCACCGTTTTTTACCCAACTGACTGATCCTCCAGTTTGTGACATCAATTAATGGGAACACATTTAATAGGTTATCTTTTAATAAAGTCAGTGTCAGATAAACAAGTGAAACTGTGATGTGACTTATACATCTCATTAGAATGATGTTTAATCGCACTTATGCACCTGGTACAGATTTATTTTCCAGTATGGAGGTGTATAATACCAGTGCATTGTCAATTTATTATATGCTGTAAAGGTGGTTCTGTCTTATACAACCTTTGATAATTCATTTGAAAGTTTAATTCCCCATGACAGATTGCACATTGGCTTTCTTTCATGTTTTTATTTTAATTTCCCACAAAAAGCACAGATATTTCATTGCAATCAGACATCACTCTTGCCTGTCTAGTGTTTTACTTGTAACTAGGTGTAAGTCAAAGCAGGCTCCAGTAAAACCATGACCTCAAAGAGAATGAAGTGGGTTCAGGAGATGAATAAATGAATGAAAGTAATTCAAAATCATTTGAGCTACAGCCGAGTGTAACAAGTTTAATACCATTACAAATTATTAGAAGGGCACGATTATTTAATTTAAAAAGCAAGTGGAGGAGAATCTAGCTGTATAAAACCAAATTTAAACAGTTTTGAAATTCTGCTCTCGTCAGCAGACCACTGCATGCAGATAATGACAGGCTATGTTTATGCTGGTTTATTATTGTCCTGTGGAGTCACGGTTTACAGTGGAACAGGACTCGTCCCAGAAACCCACGCTGTGTTCATCTCTTTCAGTCTGCAGCCTGCTATGAAGGATGTGGAACATTCAAATAAAATCAAACCCTTTGCTTCCTTCCTGAGCTAAAACAACTCTGTGAGCAGACACATGGCTGACTTTGAGCTTGTTTAATCATGCATGTACCTGAGCCACAGTAATTTAGCTTTCAGTTTTCACGAATATGCATTTTCTCTCGGCAGAAAGACATATCCTGATAACTGTCTTCTGATGGATTGCGGTAATAAATATAACGCACTGTTATAATTAATATTGTAGGAAGACTTTGCTGAGCTGCATTCTTGCTCGGTTGCAGATGGATCTTCTGCAAGCTCCAGTGTCCCTCATTTGCACTCCTCATTTTCCGAAGCTTGCATCTATGATTTGGAAAGTTTTCAATTCAAGCAACATAAAAAGAAAAAATGCTGTTTTAATCTTTTCTGGGTATCTCATCCGAGTCAAAACAAACATAAACAAGCACGTATGAAACTAAATCTAAATGTAACATGGCACAAAGTTCAATTCATCGTTTTTTTGTAAGGCACGGGTAGTTTAAAAAAGCCCTGCTTTGTTTTTTTTTCACCAATAATCGATTCTCATTACCAAAAAACAGAAGAAAGATCCCTTTCACTCCTCTCTCTTTCACTCTGCAGGTTGTACCTGCAAAGGGCAACATGGTCAAATGACTAGCCTGCAAAGCACTTCACAACTAGTAGTGACCATCAAATTACGCGTTAAGCTGACCTCAGAACAGTTGGTTTGTTAACTTTCTGCATTTCTTTGTCGTCAGATGCAGACTTTTTCTTCCTTTTGGAATCTCATTGATAGCTGTCAATCCTTCATCTCTTCAAGTTGTACATACAACAAAATAATCTTTACTCAAGCCTGACATGGCTCATCAAGAGATTGTATTAAAAAAGTCAGCTCTCATTCAAATTAACTAAATCTATCTAAAATAATGTAATTCTGCTTTCATGTGTTTTTTTTTTAATAAATGCACTTTAATACGTTTGATTTTGAGTTCTTGTGATTTCCTTATTCATTTCTTTATTAATTTATTTAATAGCCTATTCCTGTATGTTACCAAAGCATTTGTATTTCTTGAAAGCAATTTGAATTGCCTTTGTGTTCATTATGCTTTAATATAATCTGTTCGTCAATATCCAGTTAAAGAACACTTGTTTAAAGATCACTGACAATGTAGTAAATGATCAAAATCAATGCCGTAGTTCCATTACCATTCATTGATGTAAAAGAGGTAACTTTACATTAGTAATACAACAAATGTAGTAGTTTAACAAAAACAAAGGAAAACATGCTATAATCATGCTTGCCAAAAACAGAGCAAACACAGATTTTCCACAGTTTGGACACCACATGTCTGTGTGCACCCAGCTGGCCAACCCAAACCACATACTGCAAGTTGTTCTGGGTTTTTCTGTAGCTTACATTTACTCCATGCGCTTTATAATATTTTTTATATTTATTTCAAATATGATAAACAAACGTGTTTCAACTTAATCTATGACGCAGGACTAATATACGAATTTAGATTTAAACACAAACAGATTTGATCAGGATTGATCAGATTCAGCAAAATGATTGATCTAAATGACACCTGATATAATTCTTGCATATCTGCAATATTTCAAATACAGCTCAAGAATCTACACAAATCTCATATGTTATCATCTTACTTCAATGTAGATGGCACTTCTTTGACAAGAATTAACCAGTTATTTTGTGCAATAGTTTTGTTCATAACAGTTTGTAGGCATTATTTTGTGTGTTTGTTTCATCACTGTGAGGCTATTTTGCAAACAAGATTTACAAGTAGGTCAAGACAAATGACATAGAGGAAGAGAAGAAATTCCCACGCAATATGTCTGGAAAAAGCTAAATATACATCAAAAAATTAGAAAATCAGAAAATATATCTATTGGTGACCATAAGACATAGAAAAAAACAAAGAGAAATGGTGAAGTAATTCATGTTTTTTAACCCGCTGTATCCCTTTTGGGGTCATGCTGTTGCCTAGCTACTGTTGGGTGAAGGTGGGGTACACCCTGAACAGCTCAGCAGCGTGTCGCAATGCCACACAATCACACACACCCATACACACACCCAGTCACACCTAGAAACAATTTCAGTAACACCGAAATCTCTCCCAACCTAAAAACACTTTAAAGACATTTTCTCCACTTAAGACATTGCATTGAAAACAAAAAAAAAAAACAGCCGTTGTTTTCTCTGTAGATCAAGAGCCACTTCTTCTATGAGTCGTTTTGCTGATTACTGCTAGTTCCGCTGGGAAAGTGAGTGAGTGAGTGTTTGTGTTAGCCTGGGGGCGGGGCTTGCAGAGCAGACTCTTCCTGGTAGGGGGTGTTCTCACTGGTCTACGTCACATGGTGAAGACCCAATCGTTTTCGTGGGCATGGGAAGACCAGTATAACTCAAAAATGCATGAATGGATCAAAATACAGCTTTGGGGTTCCTTATAGTGAGGAATGAACTGTATAATACAATTAAAAGCTCAAAAAGTAGATTTTTCATGGTACAGACATGTTCCAAAAACATGCATAAAGAAATAAACGATCTTTGGCTAAATCAATCAAAATAATATTTAAAATGTATAAGCTGGAACACAACAGCACATTATAAAAGCTCAGCAGTCATACAATTATTTCAAGACACTCACAACCCCCACTAATAAAAAATTTCCATTTACTGTGGTTCAACTTTTCTGCCTTGTTCAAAGCATTGAACAGAAAAATAGATAAATTCAAAAATAATTGGGGTTTTCACTGTACAAGTTTCACTGCTACAATGAAAACTCTTCCACAGATTCAATTATTATGCGACTAGATTTTTTAAATAAATTTTAGTCGATATATTGGGTGAGGTTTGCGCTGTGCACACTCACTTCAGAAAAATAAGAATTACTAGAGAAATTACTTTTAATAATTATAAGTTATTTGAGTTTTGTGCAGAGTTCAACATTTTAGAAGATAGTAAGCCTCATTAAGCGCTCGGATTTCTGTTTTCCAGTCCCAGAATAAAACTAAAAATGTATTTTAAAAGCAATAAATTTTTTGAAACAACTATAACCTTATTCATTTTGGAATAAAGTGGCTGAAAAAACATGGGAGGATGCAGTGTGGTCGATTACAGATTCGAATAAATGAAACCTGCTCCTGTGGCTGCACAGGCAGACCTGTACTGCTCTGTATCAGCACTTTCACAACTCAGCATGAATCCACACCACTAAAAGGCCTATAATAGACTTCCAACACTTTCATAGGTGTTCCTTAAAAGCTCTTACAAAGTGGGTGAGAGAAATAGCACCCTATTAAATTTGGTCCTGTGAAAAACCACAAAAGTGTATTGTGGGTTTATTCACTGCAAGTACCCAGTCTTTAGGATAGCAAATGGGTTTTAGGAGTTAGACACTGAAGAGAAGCTTAGACATTCAGAAATCCCTGTGTGACTTCTGCTTTAATAATGTGACCAGTTCTTATCTTTTATTCGTGCATATCTCCTGCATAGCTGATATAGTTATGTAACATTTTACAATATAGTAGTACTGACCTAATAAGCAATAACTTACAATACCATGCTAAATTAAAATCATCTCCCATTAGTAAATTGCTACCTATTGTAATCGAAGTATACATTATTGCAACACTCCTGATATCATGACATCCTGGGCAGATCTGTGCCAGCCATTGCTACTCTGAGTTGCATGGGAGCTCTGCGTTTGCATGTCTTTGCCGTCATTCCAGCTTATGCATATATCTGTTAGCATTCACATCAAAGAAAACTTGATGGGCTTTATAACTTATCTTCATAACAACAGGAGATGTTGGCTTATTAAAAAATAATATAACCTTTTTATGAGGCAGAAAATGTCTGGAGAAACATCTGTGAAACAAGTTGTGTATTAAATATGTAGGAGCTACATTCAAAATTCCTTTTTGCATGGGATGGCAAAGCTATAAAGAGAATCCAGAGTGCGGGCCCCCAGGCTCATTCCCGTCCCGCCATTCTCCCTATCTGACAGTCAAAGCAGAATGATCTTCCTTTTTATGCCTTACTCTAGCTATTTCCCCAATTCAGTGGGGATGAAACAGTCAAAATGTTCCTTTCACTGCTCGAAATTAGTGACTCAGGAATGTCTCTGATCGTTTTTCTAAAATCAAAAGAAAAAACAAAGCATCAGAAGTATTTTCTTTTGTACTTTTCTTTTCCTGAGAGCAGTTGCGCAAGCTAAAGAGTTCATTAATGCCACTTTTGTACAGAAGTGGAGGCCTCTGGAGACGTTCAGGCTCCCGAGGCTAGAGAAATGAAGGAAGGATGGGGGTGTGCTACAGTATAACAGCAAAAGGAGCACAATGCTAGTAGTTAGATTAAAGGAGCTGAATTTCAAAGGCTTCTTTATAACCTATTAATGTACTGTTGCTTCATCCTTGAGAATCGTCATTAATTGATTTTTCAATTTATCTTCACACAGTATTTTTTTTAGCTAGATATGGTATCTGCCCTGGCACCTTACCTCTTTTTATAAAGAAAATCATTAGAAAACGTGCAGGTCTTTGGTTTCTGCAGCAAATCAACACATTGAAACATTAATAAGCAATATATTTCCCCCCATGCTGATCTAAAAACATGAAATCTAACCTGCCCTGATCCCAAGGGGTTAAACTGCAGCTGTAGAGTTAAAAACAACCGCTGGTGATGCATTCGAAGTGCTCTGGCATAATTATGGTTAGAGTGTGTTTTTAGGGGAGAACACTGGTTTATTTTAAACAAACTTTATTCAAACAGGGCCAACTCAGCTCAAACAGAGCTGCAGCGGTTGCTCAAAGAGAGAGTGTTCAGTGGAATGTAAACCATGCAAATGAGGACATCAAGCATTGTTCCCTGTAGAGTAGAAACTATAACGCACAAATGAAAAATGTAATCGAGCAAGTTGTGCTAGATTGGCAATTTCAGTGTTTTTCAATTTGACTTTAAATTAGAAATCAAAGAGGCTCCACTGCCAACATTTAGCTAGTTGTTCTCAGAGGCAGGCTAATATTGAATCACATGGGATGGTAGGTGTTTTATTTTACCTAGATTAGAGCATAAATGTGCCGGTAAGTGTGTGCGTGTATTACTTAGGTGATACTTTATTGTCTTTCTGTCACTATAGCGCCTTAAACAAAAAAAAGAACCACAAACAACAACATTAAAATGCATTACTTATATTTTCCTGGAATAATATATTGCTATGTTACAAAATGGAGATATGCTGCTTTGACCTAAACGCTGGGCTGAACTGACAATCAGTCTGTATTTTTCACAAAATCACTGTCAAGCAATTTAGTCACCTCCAGTAGGAGATGAGCGAATCCCTCCCCACCTCCCCCACACACACTTTCATTTCCTTTAACAAATGTAAAGGACCATGCTGCTTTGTATTGCATCCTTTTTGCTGCAGAAAAAATAATGATATTTTAGCTTTTATTTGATATTCCTGAGGTCAGAGCTGGCCTACAAGGTCTGAAAAGCATGAAAGCAGGTTGACCTCGTAACTTTCATTAATATTTTTTTACTCTACATACATAGTCAACCTTCAAGCTTGTCATTTTCATTTCATAACATTTTTCTATGAACTAAAGCGTCAATTCAGATGAGATGATGTAAACAGCAAGATGCTAATGTTTTAGCTTAAACTTTGCAAATCTTGACATTGATTTTAATGTTTGCAGCTCCATGACCCTTAAAAAAGGGATGGAAAGATTAACCCATTTACTGATAAAGGTAAGGGTTCCCTACAAATGCCTTTGCAACTTGACAGTCCTGTTTTGTCATCTGCTCTGCATTTGTTTTTTTGTTTTTTTTTATCAAACAGTTGTGATCAATCCTAACAAGGCTGTTGGATGAGCGCAGGCAAAGTTCATGTTGGAACTTTTCGTAAAAAAATCCTAATCCTGAATCCTTTTTTCAGACCTTTTTTAGGTTACAACATCAGTCTTGCAAAACAATCTTCATGATTTTCCACAAGACCCTCAGCCAAAAGAGCAAGAAATGACACAAGCACATTGTGTTTTAAGCATTCATGCAACAGGTCACAGGTAACTTCAGGAATCAACCATTTTTTTTTATCCAAGAAAAAATTGTAGAGGAAATTTGCAGGGTTTTTTTTTTCTTGGGAAATCTAAGTATTTGCAGAAACACTTGTTAGCTAAGGTTTTAAAGGTCTGTAGCTCACAAAGCCGAGGAACTTCTACCAGCAAGTTTGCAGGGTCGATAATTGCTTCAAGTTGACTTTTTGGAATTTTGTTACTTACTGAAGAACAGAAAAAAGGCATAGCAGCATGAAGGACGGGTCTGTTAAAGGTCATGTTGCATTGCAGTCAGACTCAAATCAAAACTTTAACTAATCCAAATAGATCTTTTTATCCATACATTCATTTTGTTTGAGACATTCATAACTCACTGATGACTTTTGGATCAATGTTTTGCTGGATTATCAGTGTGCACCTGAGCGCATTAACCCTTTAACATCCGAATTGAGAAAAAAAAAAAAGTTCTATTGCTTTTTGCCTTGGATGAGTAATAGACGCAATCACTGTTTCGAAATCTAATGAGCTCTACAATTTATTAGACTTTAAGTGTTTTTTCTTGGGAAAGTTCTGCTTGAGTGGATTTTTCATGGTTCTTTCAGTTAGGAAAAGACTTTCAGGTCTTCAAGCTCCAAAGTCAATCATTCAAGTACAATGTTCTTATTGTGAAGTGCAGCTTCCTGGAAGATGTAATAAATGTGTTCTAAAATGTTCCCCTTTTAAAAGCCAATTGTCCAACTCTCTTTTTAACGGGCATTGCAACTGCATTCAGACAAAAAGAAAGACGAGTTGTAACTGTACGGCTCTGTGTCTTTAGCTCTCCTAATCTTCATCACCTTTAAGTGACTTTAATCTTAAATTAGCACAAAAGTACTGCAAAAAAAGTAGTAATTGTGCAATATAGAGAGCTGAAAATGGAATTAAAAAAAACTAGAAATATCTGACCTTGTAGAGCTCAAAATTGGACCTTCTGACATCCAAGCTAAGCTAAAACCACTGAGTTACACACTAAGCTAATATCTCTGATGGACCTTGTGGAAGAATTTCGACAACAAAGAGCAAGAAATGAACAACGAGATAATCGCCTTGACCTTCTGAATAGAAGAGTGAACGACTTGGATCAACAAGTAAGAATAAATAATATGATTCTGACAGGATTTCAACTCAAAGGACGGGCTAGGACTGGCGCAGCTAACGTTAACACAGAAGCTAGCAGAGCTGCTAGAGTTTCAGGCGAGAGCGTGGAGAGTCAAGTTGGATCATTTTTCACTTCGAAAGGGATTTCCCTGGATTTAAATACTATCAAGATCTGCCACCGTCCCAGGAGAAAGGAGTCAGATAAACCATTGATCCTTATCAGGTTTGTGAATCAAGAGCACAAGACAGCTCTGATGAAGCAATGAAAAAGCTTGAAATGGACGGCTGTTTATCTTAATGGGGCCGTGGATGCAGTGGAAAGGGCAGTCAGGATTGAAGGGAAGAAGGATTGCAGGTTCGATTCCCACCTTGCCCACCCATGTGTCGAAGTGTCCTTCGGCAAGATATTGAACCCCACATTGCCTCTGATGGAAGGTTGGCGCCAGTGTTCGTCAGCGGAGCCACCATCAGTGTATGTATGTATGTGTGAATGGGTGAGTGGGTCTGTGACTGTGAAGCGCTTTGGGCCTTCAATGAAGGTAGAAAAGCGCTATATAAGTATATGTTTACCATTTACCATTTAATGACCATCTCACCCAAAAAATGCTGAACTGGCAAAGCACGCTCCTGAAGCGGAGGAAGCAGATTCTAGCAGATTAAACTTCATCCTCCAGACCTGTCCAAGGCAATGGGAATCACCAACATGAAAGAGTTTGAGGAGTGTGTGGTCACGGACGTTTGAGCCTGATGGAAAATAAGAGTCAAATATGATTTCAAGAAAATATGGCACTTTGGATCTTTCCACTATCTCTTAGGTCGACTTTGACCCTGATTTTCAGCAGCAATTTCTGCCCTGCAGACAATTCGAGCTCAACTTACATACCAGCTGAAGGTCAGTAGACCCGACAAAGTCTGCAGTCACAACAATGAGGATAACCATAAACTTTGTTCAACCCACAAGGGGTTGTCCTGCTGTTAATCAGGCAGCAAAAGAAGGAATACCATCTTGGACAAAGGCTTTAATCAAATCACTTGACTTGGTTCCCTAAAGTGTGATTCATGAATAAGGGTCTTCTAATGAAAAGAACCTGCACTTATTTTCATTTTTTATACCTGATTTAAGTAAATTTCTAGCGAAAATAATTTACAGATATATTTTTGGTTTTTTATACTGATTTGTGTAAATTACTTTTTCAGGTGTTGGAAACTAGCTCTATATTGCTGAGATAATATAATATGAATGTTTTATACTATGTTTGACATGCTTTTATACATGTAAATCTTTATTGAAGGATGATGTTAAATATGTGTTATTCTTGCTCGATTGCTTGAAATTAACCATTTCAAATCAAAGCAAACTTTGGTGAAACACTGATAGAAATGATATAAAAAAAATTGAATGCACAGTGTAGAGAAACAGGGTGAAACTTTGCCTACAGACATTGTGGACACAATACTCTGATAAAGGTTGTGTGTCTGGCAGCCGTGAAGGAGCTTCACGGCAACAGAAACAACTGTGGCCACAGAGGGCATAGAGATGCATGGTTTTGGCAGCATTCAGAGACCACAGCGCTGATTTTGTACACATGTATACATTATTCATGATACTTAAAGTCCAAGTGAAGCAGAAAACGCTGTGCATTTGGAGTTTGTCTGAAAATTGTTCATTACAAACCCAGCCGAAGATGGAACGAGTACATTCATCACAAAGTTTTATAGATTAGGCTTTAAAATGCTATTTTTAAAAAAGCATAATGTCAGACTGACTTCTGATCAGCTCAAAGGAACTATTTTCTGCACTATAGGGTGCACCAGTTTATAAAGCTAATCACCAATGAATGATCTATTTTTGAATGTATGGTTTATGTAAGGCACACGGAAGGGGCATAAGGCTAGACTAAAGACTTAGAAATATGTCAGTCAGTCACACTTTTTTTAACTGTATTCCTGTTACTGGGTCACATTCCCTGCTATACTTTGTGTTGTGTTCCGGTGGTAATCGAAGACGATTTGATTGGTCTTATATTCTGTTTGACACAAAAATAAAGTCCATCACTATCCTGACCTCAGTCCACTTTTGAAAATATTAGCCTTGGCTCGCAGCAGTCAGTGCACATGCTAGTCAGCACATCCCATACTGACAGACAGGTACATGAGATGACTATATAACTATTTACAATGCATTTGGTGGAACTAAAACACTCAAGACAAAGCATTTGTTTCATTCACAGTAACTCTAGAAATTGATTTTAACATACTACAGATTAGCCACATTGGAAGTTAGCCATGTTCATGTAACAGAATGAATCCACTTGCCACTTATTATTTATTTTATTATTCTTATGGGCTATTGGTTTGTGTCTGTATTGGTTGTGCAGCAGCAAAACTTTATTTGTTGAGACACAGACATGCGCGACATATGTCGCATTTTGCAGCACTATGTATTATTATTTATTTTCATTTGTAACCAATGTCTAGTTGTAAAATAAGTAATAATAGTTTTGCTGTATGTGATTTAAGTGTTTCGTTGTTACATTAATGTATTTTAAGTTAGCTAATATGTGTTTGTTAAAGAGATTATTTACTTTTTGTTGCGTACTGCATGTGTAATGTAGGCAAGAGCCTTCCACGTCTGACCATCACCTTTTGTTAGACAGAAAATAAACACGGAATCGAAGACAAGCCGGCTGTCGTGTCGTTCAAAAACGAACACAACGCAGACAATCCCCTGAACCAGCTAGCACTAAGACTGAGCCGCTTACATTCACAATACTTCTCAACCTGGTTTGTAACACGTCAAAAAATAATAGAAACACAGTTTGACACCACTAAACGTTATTAGTGTATTTACTATACCTGTTACTATCAAACCTGTTTGCAGAAAAGCAACTGATAGCTCTAAAACAAACATTACTATGACTCCCCTTTCCCAACCTTGTTAACAAGGTATAAGATATAAGATTTTGACAGAGTCGTTTCAGTTGCTTTGTTGTTTTATTTAAATAAGGTTTTTTAAATGTGTCTAATTGTGTGGAAAACACAGGACTTTAAATAATACAGAGTTAAGTTTATTTCAGCATCCCCAGACGTTCAGATATCACAAACACATACAGATTAAAAAATATTTTAGTTTTCTTTCTTTTTGTAATAGGGGTTTCCAGCCTAATCAACCTTTGCAGTTTTTTGTCCAAAGGTCACCATGTTTGCAGCCAGAGTTTATGCTGATGGAACACGAGCAAAGAAATGAGAGAGCCGCTCGAACTTTGACAAACTGCTAGCATCTGTTAACCCCAGCTGTCTTGGCTGGAAGTTTGTTAAACGTTTGAAAGATAGGCTGAGTATTTGCTGCAGCTCTCTCTCCTAGAGTGGATAAAATCAATCCAATGCTCATCGATGTACTGCAGTAAGGTCTGTTTTCTATAGGAACGTATTTCTCTGACCCCTGTGAAGCAGTGTTGGCTTTTCAAAAACCAATCTACAGCCTGCTTCACCTTTTTTTTTTTTGTTCCTGTGCTGCAAGATTAACTTTGCTGTGAATTCCAACAAGCACACATTTGATTCTTTAAGATGGCGTGAAGCCCCTCCAGCGTCTACAGAGCTGCAGTTCAGCTCCGCTCATCACAAAATGTGTCCTCTTTTTATTCTTCTCATTATTCCTGAGGTAAATCCAGAGAAGACACACTTCTACAATGAAGGCAGAGCAGCGTTCTAACTAATTATCAGACGCACAGGCGGAAAGGTTGGTTAATTAAAGCTTAACGCATCCTAGTGGGTTAATTTATTCAGTTGAAGTATTGTTGGAAGGATTGCTTTGACTGTAAATTTAAAGATTAACTGGAATTTACCTTTGCAGTGAGCCCATAGTGGACACATTTTTCCTTCTGGGGAGCGTCTGAAATTCTCCTGCCTTTCAGATTTGAATGATATGTCTCAGTGACTACAGATGAGATGAAAGGCTCTTTTTTGAAGTCATCTGGGCTGGTGCATTTCTTCTTCTGTCAGAAACACTTGGCTCAAGTCGTTTGAAAACCTTTCTGCCATCCAGCGCCTTTTACAACATGAAAAAGATGATGTCTGACCAAGGGGATACTTTTGAACGGGTTAAGGTCCATCACAGTGTCTTTCATTTATTGCGTGTGTGTGCCTGGGGTGAAGGTGGGGATGTGAAGTAAACAAGGAGAGAAAGCAGAGGTAGATGACAAGTTCAAAAAGTTTGGATGTTCTGTTTTTAGAGAACACAACTGTGTTGTCAGATGCAGAGCAGCACCTCTTATTAGCTGTAGAATTGTATAAGATTGGGAGAAAAATGTATTTATATGCAGAACTGTGGAGGGAGCACACCTGGGGCTTTATGAAGAAAGTTCGCTGAGTAAAAGATTGAGTTTTTAAATTATTTTGTCTCTGAGTTCTTTTATGTAATTTTCAACTTTAAAAACTTTATACATACCAAATGTTGGCTATTTAAGTTGCACTTGGTCAAAAGGAAAGTCATGGCCCTGAAGAGGAGACTCTAAAATTTCCAATTCTATTCCCACTAAGCACAGGGTGTCTATAAGATACTTTATATACATCTACTGTATATGTCGACAGGAAATCTCTTTGGACAGATTTTACCGTTATCTGACATATATATTTGTATAGGTATATTTGTATAAACCTCTTTTGTAATTCAGGCTAAACTTTATATTATGTTTGTATCATTTTTTGATGGACCTGATGAAAAAGAAAAAGGCAAAATACAGAATTCTGTTTTAAAAGTTCCTGGGCAAAATGGCTCTGCTCTTTTCTGAGGATTTGTTGATCATTTCACATGTTTTTGTAGAAATGTCAGTGTTTGAAAGAATACAAACGCTGTGAAAAAGAAGGGATACAAATCCACTGAAACTCTGAGTGCAGTAAAGACTCTTACATTGCTAGATATTTAAAATAATTAGAAACAAGCGCATGAACTCCTGCAGATCCATATTAGCAGGTCTCACATGCTCCATTCATATCTTCACAGCCTTCAGACCTGCAACGAAAAAGCAATCAAACGTGTCCGTCAGTTTACTGCATGGTAGCATCTTTGAACCAAACAGAAATGCATTTACAAAGAAATAGAATAGAATCTAAGTGATTTTTAGTTAGTATGTTTTTAAAAAGTGAGTGTCCTGCTGAAGAATAAAGCCAGCTTGAAGCTCAGCACACTTATTTTTTTTGTCATGCTCTTACAGAAGATACATTCTCATGATGACTACTTATTATCAAAATATGATGAATTGTTTTGTCAAGTTTTAATAAGTGTCCTCCTAAAGTAAAATTATACTCACCTTTGGTCGCAAATGCTTCCTCGTTGTGGGAGAAAGCTCTGCCTTTTTCTGGGTTCTTCCAAGGGCGGAGTGGGTAATAGGGAAAGTCGGGAGAATTCCCGGTGAGCCGCTTCATTCACGGGCCGGTCGGTCAGTGTCGAGGAAGAATAGTCACGTTAGAATATGAATGAATCTTACCAGGGCTGTTAACTCTGAATCGTCCCGTCGCTTTGAGAAACGGCACCAGCAGTTTGGGAGCTACCACTTGTCACGAACACCCCTTTGCATTGCCCACAGTTGGTTGAGTCCACCTGAGTGCATCTTACCAAAAGTCAGGGTGGGACAGAGAAGCAGGCCCAACGACTGTTTAGCAGTAGTGAAAATGGATAGCCACTGGACGGAAGGCCAAACTTCTCAGATTTTGCTTGCCTTGATCCTAAAAATTTTGCAGAGATAAAGCTTATGGACTCGCCAGCTCAGCACTTACAGATTTAAGTAAAAGTCTGCTTAGGTTTGGTGAGAGAGCTACAATAAGCACTTTACAAACAGAACTGTCTAGTCCAACATCCCAGATAGGCTCAGAAGTCCCCTCTGGAGGATTTCACTGCCAGGGCAGATAGCACAGGAAGGCCATGAGCAGGCTACTTCTACAAATATTTGTAGAAGATGATGTAGGTGCCAACAAATGTGAATGTTGGAACTGTCTCTACATGGTGTCATTGTTGTACAATGAGGCACATGCTGTAACTCATGACCAACTATTGGTCTTTTTGATGTGATTGAGTGAAGGTTTTCTTCACACCTCTATTCTAGCTGCTGCATATCATTTCTACAAACAACCTCATTGTAATTGTGAGTCCAACCAGCGTGGTGTCATCTGCAAATTTGATAACACAGATGGTGTGAGACACAGTTGCTCGTGATTATGGTGAACAGTAGCAGCACACAGCCTCGTGAAGATCCAGCACTGAGTAGGATGGTGGACACATAGTAGCCTATCTTACAGTAAGGAAATCTTAAATCCAGGCAGGAGATTTAGGTAAGCCAGTTTCCCCACCCGTATGTCAGTAATGACCGCGTCCAAGACAGAGCTCAACTTAACTTGCCCAGAAGGATTTTTTTCCCATCAAAAAAGAAAAAAAAATCCAATTAAAAAAAGAAATTGAGGACTGTCAAATACTTGGTCTTCCAGAGATTAAAGTACTGACCACAACCGTTGCCTCCCCTGCTTGGAATACTTTCTCATTCCCATCTCCCTTCTCTCATTTCCTGCTGGTATCACAACTGTGTAATATCAAACAAAAGTAGAAAATGACACTTTTAAATGCAATGCTGCTTTCTGACAAACAATAAAGCCAGCTTTTATTGGTCAGAGCAAATGCAGCTTGACAGTAGTTCAAGTATTTTGGCAGGACTGGAGTCTATTTTTGTGGTGCGTTTCTTTGGCACAGTAGTTCATGCTTCAATCTGTCTCTGTGTGCTTTGAGCTAAAGAGGCTGGGCCTGCCCCTACCAACAGGCTTCTTTAATGGTTTTAGTCTCGCCCAACTCCCAGACCTGCTAAATTAGCCATTTGCTGTTGTTTTTCATATTGTGTTCATTTAAGCATTTGGGAAGATCGATCACACTGAGACAACTCAGAGTTTACTGTTGCAATTAAAACGATTCAACAACCACTGCTGGCTTATTGGAAAAGCGAGCAACTTGTTAGCTGTCTCAAATCAAAAGAGACATATTTAAATTGTTCAGAAACAACATAATTAGCAGCCTTATTTAAATTCAGCATTAAAGTCTGCTCATAGTAACTGGTCTCAAATTATTTTTATTTAAGAGCTCTGCTCAATCCATCACTCTTTAGTCAAAACTATGATTACATGAGAGTATTACTCAGCCCTTAATGGACAGTCTGGAGACTAAAGGGGGTCTCCACAGACCGTCAACCTCTTTGACTTAGATCCGTAGACTTCCAAACTGGATCAGGGGCATGGTCTGCTGGGTAAAGTTTGGCTGAAACAGCTGTAGGGTTGCTTAGTTGTGATGTTTCAGGTTGCTGCTCTGGTATTTCTTGAGCTCGAAGGAGGAAAAGCCTCATTGCTTCTCGTTGGAAGCATTTGCTGGCACAGACAGAGAATGTGGTGATTACCTTGGCCAGGATGGAGCTGAGGTAGCTGAAGGACTCAAGCTTAGATCCTTCACTGCTTCTGGAGGATCTCCACAGTGGAAAGCTCTGACTTTGCAGATGCTGGATTTGGCTAGCTCCGGGCAGCATGTCTGTTTTGTTTTTTTCTTGAAAGAAACATACCCTACTGCTACTACAACTGACACAAGTCTTAACTGTTTGTGCTGTTGGTCGAGTTTTTACAGCATCTAAAAAATGCAAAAAGAAAAAGTTGTGTTAAGTATTTAAAAATATATGTAGCATAAACAAACAAAAAAAAAAGTATAAGTTATGTTTGTCTCACTAGTCGGCGCCTGCATGCTTATGTGCCTGGGTGCATTTTAAACAGTTTCTGAGCTGAAAGTAATCCGCTAACAAGTCTGACCAGAGTTCAGGCAGGAGTGAAGCTGACTAGTTAAAATGCTCAGAACGATGGAAAGACCTGCATCTGTGATAGTGCCACAGAATGTGAAGCCACAGCTGTTTGTTTGTTATTTCTGACTGTGTTGACTTCAAAAATAAGAAGCTAATTGGTTTAAATATAAAAGATTCTGTTCATTAAACCGTATGCTAAAACGTGGGATGTATATGAAGTATTAATCACAACAAAGCTGCAGCTCTTGAAGACCTCCCTGCATTAAATGTGTCCTGATAATTATTTTTCTTGGTTGACACGAAAAAAAAGTCCACTTTGTTGTGGATACTTGTCTCATCTTTAATTCTTGGTCTGCACCCCTATTTATTCCCCTTCCTCTTTTTTATTACCCAAACGTGGCTTTAAGTATCCCATATTTCATGCTGAAACTAAACTTATTATTATTGGTCTCTGCAGGACCATGTTCAGGGAACATACCAGTCATAATATTGATGGATCGAGCTACTTACAAAGAGGTACAGATGCATTTAATGGGCAGTCGAACATTTTAATGGATAGAACAGCACCTCCGTACCCGCACTGAGCTCTTGTTACTATTAAGTGCAACAAGAATGGAATTATAAGGACATGAACAAGGTTTAATAAAAGTGAAGGCCCCAGAGAGTACCAATAGACCAATTCAAAGACTGTACAACTCACCTCAAGCCCTTCACACCCACTCATGGCTTTTAGTGAATCTGATATTTGGACATATGCATCTGACAACCTAAAATATTTGTATAAAAGAAACCACAAAGTTGCATCAGTTGCCTTATGATCCACAAGGTCTTTCCACTCCATTTTTTAAGGGAAAATACAAAACTGCAGTGTGGGAGTTTGAGAATATATTACATCAGGGTTGTTTGGTCTGAACCAGAGTTAATGTGCTCAGATAGTCTGCTTTATTTTGGCAGCTTTGAAAGCTCAACCGACCTCTCATCTGCCTGCAAACTCGCACCGACCTTGTATTCAAGTGAACTCTAGTGTGGTTCACCTACACTGTGAACACAGGTGGACAGCAAACCAAAGAGCAAAGGTAAAGCAAAGAGATTTAATGACAAAAGTCCTGTGAATTTTGAATAGATCATAAATCCGAGGCTCTCAACGTGATTCTAAATAGAGCACTGTTTAGTGGTAACTATTACAACTCAGCCAGGTGTGCTTCTAAAAGTCTTCCACAGTTTCTGGACAGTGCTACTTATGGACAATAGTGCCTCCAAACAAGCAGCTATTAAAACAGTGCAACAGAGTGAACTCTAAATCAAGCAATAAGCAGCATGAAGGAGGATGGCAGCGTTTTGTAGGTTAATAGTCAGTGGCTTCAACACTGGTCTATGTGTGCACCATTTGAAAAAGAAAAAAAAATGAATTTGTTACTTTTCAAAGTCAATCCCGACCAGTCGATTCATGCCTTCATTGTCCTGAGCATGTATGTAATGTCTGGCAGAGTACTCCAAATAACTAAGATTGTCTTTTGCATTTCTGCTTAATCTTTTTTGGTCAAACAATATTTGGAAATGTGGTATGGACGTAAACATGTGTAATTATATAAAAAAATAAAATAAATTTTAAAAGAGAGGTATACAATTATTGTGCTCCTATTCTCCTAAAATCTTTTTTTTCCTTTACTTGTTTAAATATCAATTTAAATCCATTAAATATCCATTCAGTCCCAAATAATAAATAAATAATCTTGTAAATAATCAAGAATGACTTTGCAGCTAAAATAAAATGTGGTGCACAAATATCTCCTTTAAGAGAGTACTTCATAGATACCAGAAGAATCAGTAAATCTCCCCTCTTGGCTTAAAGAGAATTTAATCAGATTTTATCATTGATGCCTACAAGACACTTCTGGGTCATCCTGCCGAGTTTGGAATCTGACGTAAAAAAAGAAAACAATTGAAACTAAAAAGAAACTGAACTAGAAGGAAAGGATTACATTCAGACTGTTATGGAGACAAAGCTATCCTAAAAGTATACTTTTCCTTTTTTAATAAAAAAATGGCAGTTAAAATGGAGCTGAAAGAAGTTTGTTATATAAAAATTGTAATGAATGTAATTGAAGATGGTGTGTTTTTATAATATTTAAATTATTAGATTATGTTTGAAATTTCAAGTATTTGTGAAAAGAATTGCCTTTCTTTTTTTTGAGGTTTTAATGCACCTGAATTATTGGTGGTTAAATTCTTTTGAGAAATAGAAAAGCAGATTCCCCACTTTTATGAACAATCTCTGCAGAAGATTTGAGCTCAGGTCACTGTGGAGCAGGAATAGGCAACCTCAGGTCTCGAGAGCTGCATTCTTGCATGTTTTCCAACATGTTCTAATTGGCTGGACACATCGGAAGCAGGTAATCAGTCATGAGTAGGGCTTGGATATTTAAAATATGTGAAAATTTAGCTTGGAGTTCCCTTCCTGTTGTAAAGCAGCAATAATTGAACACAAAATAGATCATGTAAACATTCCCTACCAGCTGGCTCAGGTACATTTTCCTGTGACAGTCAAATGTCAAAGCTGTAATTGATAAAACTGCATGTAAGATCAAGCTATGCCAAAACCATCTTCGTTCATGGGTATATGTGTTTGCAGTCCTGTACTTCCATGTGTTTGCTACCTGCAGTTAGATTTATTGGATTTGAGGATCTCTCCTGCAGTGAGCGCCGTCGTGCAAGTGGGCTCGACTGAGTTTCTCTGTGTGGAGCTGGCAATTATTGGGGGTAACCTTGTGGTGCAGATGTCACTTGATGAAATTGTTGTCATTATTCAATTAGACAGAATTAGCCACTGGCTAACATGACAGTAGCATGCTGTGAAAACTGACTGAATTGCTCTGCAGGCTTGGCAAGGTTAATTTTAATGGACTGGGAACGGAATCTGTCTCAGCAAGCGAGTTTTTATGTGATCACATAGTGTATAAAACCCTGGGACATTACCATCCATATCTCTCTCTAGGAAACACAGACATGCATGCAATGTAGCAGTAAGGTTAATGGAGCATTAAGCTGGGAAAGATACTTTAAAACTTCTTCCAAACAGCAGTGATATGTGTTCTGGATTCCAATGCAAATCAAAAAAAGTGAAAAAATAGAAAATAGAGGGCTAGTGCTCAGATTTTGGACATATTTTCTTCTGTTTTTATTTTTTAATTGTGGTCTTTTAATTATGATTATGCAGTTTTTAGCCAAAATCATAAAGCCTGTTTTGTTTTTTCAAGACATATTTTCTTCAGAGCGGCAGGAGTTCACCTGAGCTGTCTGTGCAAAAGTAAACCTCGGCTGATATATCCCATCATCCCTTTGTTAATACCTTCTCTCGCTAACTTACAACCCCTTACAATCTCAAGCTAACATTGGCAGAACAACAAAAACTGAGACAGATTTGAGCCAGATGTCAGCTCAGATGAGAAAAATGAAGACGTTAATGGATCTATTCATCAGCAAGTGGATGCTTTAGACTGGAGCGGAGCAGAAAGACTTTGGTCTGCCCCTGATCCAACACGATTTAATTAAAAAAATACACAGAAATGAAGTATAAATCTTATTTTAAATATGTCCTCCTTTTATGAAAATAAATACTACAAGACCATATTAAAAACAACAAAGCGCAATTTTCATTGGCGTGGGGCAAGCCAGATCCACACTATGACCTAAATTCAAATGACCATCCTTTCTGCCTTCCGCTTGGGACAGAATATTCACCCACTTTAACTTTGCTTTAAACATATAGCCGATAAATTGTACAGATTATAATACATATTTTTGAAAATTATGTTACTGCAAAGAGAGAAAAGAAAACACACTTTTTGGTGGAGTAGATTGTAATTTCTTTGTCCTTTCATTTAAAACTGTATGCATCTGATCAATTTTATAATTAGACTGAACTTCAGCATCGATCTTTTGTTTTTTTTTTTCTCAGTTCCTTTATTTATTAAGTTTCAGTTGTTTTCTTCCAGCTTTTATCATTCTTTTTTTAAAACATGCATGCTTTCTCTGAATTGCATTTGTGTTTTATCTAATTTCAGAAGATTTGTGTTTCTTAATTATGCTTTTGAAATTAGTCTAGAAAAGTTACAAATATGGAAAATGTGCTTTTTACTTCAAAAAACTGATTTGGTCAAATGAAAAGTAAACGTCTTTAAAGCTGTAGTCTCACATAAGTATCGTCCATACTACTTCAGTTCAATGTGATTTCTGTTGGTGCATGTGATTCATTTAAATGTCTGATCACTAACAGACAATACTCCTGCAGCTTATGAAGTACATTTTGGAGAAAAGAAAAGAGCATGGAAGCATTTAGCTGAGAAATTCCCAGCCAACTTGATCGATTTCCCAGTTGTTGGAGTTTGACGTTACTTAGAAATTGATAAGAAAATTCAATTTATGTTTTCAGAGTTATTGAGTTTATGACCTTTTCATAGATGTGTGTCAACAATACGGTCTGCAGTGTTACTTTTCATCCTGCTAAGTAAGAAGCCTGCTGTGACAGATGATAAAAGAACATGGGAAAAAAAGTGTTAAACTGGCTTTAAACGAGATTTAAAAGAAATTGGTTTCCTTGAATAAACATTTTTCTTTGTAGGCTGCAAAAAGGATTTATTTGTTGTGTTATCAGGCGGGTGGAATGTCATTTTTTTAAAATCCTTTTTCTTACGTAAACGTAACTTCTGTCTCAGAAAATAAGAAAAAAATCTTTTGGATTTTGTACATTTTTTTGTTTTGGTCTTTATCTGTGATGCCTTGTTTAACTGAATAGTAAAATAAATTACTTTATTTTTTTGTTAGGAAACATCTAAATCAATATCAACGTTAGCAGCACAGGATCTCTAGTAATTAGTAAATACACACATTTTTTATTGGATAACATGTCTTGCATTTAAGAAACTACTGCTCTACATTTTCATTTCTGATGCTTTTTTCTGGAATAATAGAGATAAGTGTTTGCAGGAAAAGTCCCACTCCAACCAGATTTTTTCTTCTGTAAATCATTCCCAGTAGTCTTTTAATTATGATTGTGTAGTTTTTAGCCAAAATCAAAAAGATCAATCCAGCTGTACAGTTTTGAGACGGGCCAGCTCGGACGAGGAAATAAATCCGCACAACTGGGCGGAGTAAAGTGAAGAAGGAAGACTTTGGCACGTCCAGTTTAGTAACTGAGTCATAAGTCGGAGCTTCGTCAATTATCCTGTTTTCTGATCAAACACGATTTGAATTAAAAAATACTCAGAAACACAATTTTAATCATAAATTTTTTCATATAGGTCCTCTGTTATGAGAAAAAAATGCTACAAGAACATATTAAAAAAAACAGAAAAATACTATTTTCACTGGACTGGATCTTTAAAAAAAAAAAAGTGAAGGTTTGAAGCTGTAGTTTAAAAAGTATCTAAAACCTTGTGAGGACCTGTATAGCCTAATTTGGGGTTATTCCACACTATCCACCACTATCACGAGGATGACTTTGGTTCAGGGTTTAACCCAGAGCATGTGAACTAATGAGGCAACTTAATGTTTTACTTTGTTTTACAAACATGGTGAAGATTGAGAATATCAATTTCTATCCAAACACAAATGTAGGTCATATTCCTTAAAATAAAATAGTTACAGTTCTTCTTCCTGTGTTTATGTAACGCCAAAGCTCCACATCAACAGACTATAGAAGATCCTCCTCACATGCACAGGATGGTGGGTGAAACTGGGGAAAAGGAGGTCATTTTTCAAAGAAAACAAAGCCCGGCAGAACCAAACCGAGGATAACCGCTACGGGAAAGGGAAAAGAGACACACAATAGAGTTTAGATACATGAGAGAAGATCCTCAGCAGCCTCTGGCTTAAGCAGCATAACTGAAGTGATGACTTAAAGTCTACCAGCTAAACAAAGCTTCTTAAAAATGAAAGTTTGAAGTATAAAGAGGTAAAAGAAAAAATTCCAGGCTTGGAAGTGGTTCCATAGCAAATAAGCCCATAACTGGGGACTGTGAGAAACTGAGGGAGTCCAAGAAACTAACAATACCTTCATGTAAGTCTGCCCTCTGAAAAGTGAAGGATTTCTTTAAGAAATACTAAAATTCCAACACAAGAAGTACATTTTTAATCTGCACAGGGAAATTAGATATACAGACCTAGACGATCAGGAGCTCAGTTGTTAATTAAACCTGAAGTCCGAGACATCCGTTTTTCAGACTGGAGTTCATCTTCTGTTTTGCATATGAGGTGAACATTTTTTAATCCTATTCCGGATTTAACAGACAAAAACTGAGAAACCACTTCCTCAATTTGTCTGAGCTTTCACTACAGCCATTTATATCGACTGAGGTTTGTAAAATAAATGTAACCCTTCAGCAGCTGCATGGACTGGTTTTTCTGTGACTTCAAAAATGGGTTCCTATGTTTTTTTTTTGTTTTTTTTTTTTTTTTTTTTTTTTTTTTTTTACACAAGATTACATACCAGAAAAAAAAAAAATTTAAGTGATAGAGATGGTTGTGTTACATTCTAAGAAATGAAGTGACAAAGAAGGTTTTTGTTGATGAACGCAAAGAAATGTTTTATTTTTAGGGTTTCTTATAATAATACAGGGCTGAAATATATACTGATATATTGTTTGCTGCATTTATTGTATTTATTCTGATTTCCTGTCTCTTCCATTAGGAGTGTGGTTGATAAACTTTTTGAAATAAGTACAAAAACTTTAGGTCTAAAAGTAAGTTTGATTTAAATCTAGTCAACGTAAAGCTAATAAAAAGTAATTTAAGAAGATCCAATGTACAAAGTATCAGAAAGGTATGGGATGCATTAGGCTAGAAAAAATACATATATTTATTGTTTGATGATCTTAAGAAACTCAGAATGACAGCATTTTTCCTGTGAATATCGCAGAGATCAACAGCACTTTGGATGAGAAAGTTTTACTTTTTGACTGTTTTATTTTGAAAACAGCTGCTTTTAAAACTGCAACAAGAGAATAATTATCCAAGAAAAAGTGGAGCAGACATCAACTCGAGTTGTGTTGGCTTGCCCTCCTGATTTCCAGCCATTTGGTGCAAAGATCCTCACAGACATCCTTCAGTTTATACATTTTCAGGTTCATTTGCAGACTCAATATGAACCTAAGAAAAGCAAGCCTCTGGACCATCCTGACGTGCATTCGCTGCAGGATAGCATAGTTTGGCCTAAAGAATTCCAACTGCCTGGTTTGAACTCTTCAAAGAAACCTGGGGCTGTTGCTTTTCCCTTACATAATAAGTGAAAAGTTTTGCTCTTTTTTGGGTCCAGTAGAGTTATGTTGGACAAAAATTCTCATTAATAGACACAAACACACAGAAAAGAGGAAATTGTCTCCTGAAATGTGATTACAGAATCCTCATATTCCTTCAGTGTTGTTGGGTCAATAGACAACTCTAAAGATATTAAAAAATGCAAACATAAGCAAAGACTAGGAGGGAAAATCAAAATGTCGTTCACTTTTTGTGCCTCATGACTCTTGAGCCTGGTTATGTGATAAACATGTTTGCCAAAAAACCCATTTGATTCTGACAAAAGAAAAAAAAAGATCTTTGGGCCTCTGTAGCTTCAAGACCAAATTAAAATAAAAAAAATGTTGCGTTTTAAGATGCCAACACAAAAGTCAAAACAAAAAAATCTGTTCACTTTGGGCTAAAGATTATTTCATTTTTCTTTTCTTTTACATTTAACGTCAAAATACTTTGCAAATTTCTCCTGAGCTTTTGTTCTGCTGTCATTTTGTGTAGAAAAAAACTTTTACAATTAGAAGCGACTTGTTACATTTCAGTTACGTTTCAGTTTCACTTTGTGAGAGGCACTCGCTGTCTTTGAGAATGTTAAAAGAAAGAAAAAAAAAGATGTTCGGCTTTGTTTGCAGCAAACAAAATTACATTAAAACTCTGTAAAATGACACAGTTTATCACAAAAGATCCATATTGAGAAGTCAGACACAGTCTGCCTGTCAGACAGGAACTTCTCACCAAGGGAACCAGGATTCTCATGAGTGTCTCCGTGAAGAGATTAAAGCCGGATTTACACTGGTTTATCTGCGGTGTGTCTTCATTACGTTGACACAAAAAATAGGACGTTTATTAATCAGTTGAAATGTTTACATCGCTTCTGTCATGTCTGCATCTGACGGCCATCTCTCTGTAATGCCAGCTTTTTGCAGGAGTCCTATTTCCAGTCTGTCGACACGTCAATTTTGTGGCAAAAAGCTGGAGAAAAAGGAAACGGGTCCAGGCTTGGAAATAATAACTTTTGTTGTCCTTAAAAAAAATGTCTACAATTGTATTCTACTGTATAAAAAGGGTTATGTACCAACGTGATAACGTACGTTAACATCGTGTAGAACACCGATGACCATTTTTGCTGAAGACGACAAAATATTTAATTTGAAGTACAAAAACATCATTTATGATACAAAACGTGCATTTCACAAGGATTCAGTGATGAAAAGAGAAGGACATGGGGGCTTATTGCCATAGTTACAGACCCAGGGGTGGCAGGACAAACCACTTCTCCGAAAGCCAAGGGGGTGAGAGGACAGACTGGAGAAAAAAAAAATAGGATTAGAAAGAAGATGTTAAGAAAAAGGTATCAGAGCAAGATTTTGGCTTCTTGGAGCCAGCAGGTACTTCCTATTTGGGGGGGTCACTCAGTCCAGTTCTCTAAATACAGTCAACAAAATGCAAAGGAGGCATTGTAAACAGTCATGAGACGGACTCCCCACACAACTTAAGGGAGACGCGCCGTGGACGGATCAGTGTCAATCAGACAGAAGGTATCTCAGACTGTTATTGTCAAAACTTCTTTCACTTGTTTCACTAATTCTTTCCCAAGTAAATGCCATATGCTGCAGCATCTGTTGGTCCTTTTGCCAAAGTATAATCCTTATTCAAAAACATTTGAAAACTTTTCCCCAAATTTTCACAATTATCACCAAATTAATGTCAGCTAAACTGAACTGTTCTCCCAGAATAAAAGTTCAGTTATAAGCCATGGTGCAGTGCTGTGAATGAATCATCCTTCACTCGGTCCGCCACCTTGTTAGACAGAAATGTCTGCAAACTTTCTGCCTGCACTGTAATAAAACTCCAAACGGATGCATTTCATTTGTCCCATAATGTTCTTACTCTACCAAGTGGCACCATCTCTCTTCAAATCTTATTTCACAAAGTCATTTGGTTTCCTACCAAATACCATCAAGTTGAGATTCTATCAGCCGCAGACGATGCGTGCGCTTTAATTAACAAATGTTAGCTCAGAAGACGCTTGACTGAGCGTTACGAACCATTCTGCCAGCTTCTTGTAAGAGGTGCTGTTCAGCCACATTAAGACGGAAATGTTTTTGTAACTGTTCCTCTTGAATCAGCATGAAAAAGAGTCTGCTGGAAGAGAAATGCTCCTTTGCCCCCCCCTTGTTTTCATTGTTTTGCTTTTCTCATAGACCTTTAGCCTCCTCCAGTCAATCAACTCCATCCCTGTGTGACATTAATGGCTTGTCTTTGAGCACACAGAAGAGAGAAGAAAAAAAAAAAAGAAACATCAAAGCAAATAGTTGTATTCGAAAGCTTGATTTATATCACGCGCCGTCTGTGCTCCTAACAATCCATAAAAGCTGCTGACCAGCAAGAGGAAACTTTCATCAATTGCCTCTTATCCACTCTTTAACCTCAATAAAAGGAACAACCCTCCTGATGGGTAAATATGTTCCCCAGCTGATGCGGCCATCTCTAGTCTGCTCTTTCAGAGCTAATGTTCAGAACACGGCTAATAGCTGCAAAGAGAATCAGGATGATGGCAAGAAATGATTCCTGCAGACCCTGCTGAATGAGAGAATTTTCGGGCTTAGCAGAGGTCACTCTATTTCCTAATTCAATTACAGACAGACATAAATCAAGCTGCTTCTCCAGCCATTCTGGACACTTTATTCTGACCTTGTTCAAATTTGCAAAGGATATTTCACTCTGCGCCACTCCATCCCATACGCCGTGTATTTTAAACTGTGACAGCTTTGGCTCATTAAGGCACCATCTGGTGGAGTAGACAATAAAGGAAAGAAGTGCTCAGTTGTGTGCAGATCTGCAGCACGCTCCAATGATCTCCTCGGTTAATTGTTGGCTAAGTTCGCTGCGGTTTTCCAGGTAGACGGCACTTTGTTGAACAGTTAGCAGAAAGTGTGGAGGTATTTAATGATTTAATTGGAAAACAGGAGATTTAAAAAGAAAAAAAAAAAAAGAGGTAAAAAATTCTGTTTCTTGCTTTGGTTTTGAAAATGTTTCATGAACTTACAGCAATTCTGCACACATTCGTAAAGCTGTTAAATTGCCATTGTGAAGCGTGTAAAAATGCAACTGCTGCCTCCCGATTACAAAAGCCGCCACGCGGCCACCTGACGAATTCGCTGAAAAACTTGCGTTTAGGTTGGCGCCTTCCGGTTGGGATGTGTGACCGTAGTGCAGCCAAGCAAAAACAAAAAACAAAAAAGAAATACATATATGTGGATTGTTGTCAGCTGCATTTACACCAAGGAAAAAACAATGCCAGGAGGCAGTCTGATAAAACTCAGGCTGAAATCATACATTTTTGATGCGCAGTTGCATGACAAAGAATTAAAGGAAGTGTTCTGGAATGCCCAAATCAAAGTTGTGACCTTAATCATATGGAAATGTTGTTGAGAGACCTACAGCGAGCAGTTAACCCGAGGAGAACTGCAGCATCCCGCATTTAGAGATGTTTGAGCCTCATTTATGGACAAGTCCTGCAAGTTCACATGGAGGTTTGCTTACAGTGAATAATAATGTTGGGTTACTTATCAAACTGGAGCAAAGGACGCTTTCCACTGCAAGAGCTACAGCAGCAAAAAACATTAAGTTTCATCAATAAATAATTAAAATTAATTCATGATAGTATGTGTGTTTGGCTTAGTTGCCCCTACCTTTAAGACATGTATATTTGGCATTATTATACTTAACAGCCAACAGCCAATGAAAGCATGGTTGCAGCTGCAGCAGGAGAGAAGACCTGAGTAAAATCCACAGACACACACAGAGGACGCTGTGATGCTACACCTTTGACCAGGCGTAACAGAGACATACAATGAGAACAGAACCGAGCACTTCATCGTTATTTTACAGACCGTACAACACAATTAAAAGTGCTGACGGTAAAATGTTTGAGCATTCTGCTTACATTCAACATGCACAATTAAGGCTGTGTATTAGTGCTGATATCTGACAAAGAAAATCCTATTTTTATGAGTTTAAACAGAAGTTGGTTACTTTTCATTCATAAATATCTTTCCCCTGAAGAACTTTTTTGTGGGTTTTTCTGCCTTGTTCTTTCTTACAGCCCTCCACACATTGAAATGGTTTAGCACGGAATCAGGTTGGACCTCAACCCTGTAAGTCACAGAATCAGCTGAGTAACAGCTTGTTAGGAACTTTTGTGCCTTTCTAGCTCTCCTAAGGTCTAAGATCTAATTTTTCCCTTTTAATGCTACTACAGTATGTACACACCAGGCCTGTGATGCACGTGCAGACTACAATCACATATCCCAAAATGCCACCGCTTGATGCAAGTTTTTCAGCAAATTTAGCATGTAGTTACGCTGTGGCATTTGATCAGCCAGTTTCAGACAGCTGAAGAGATGGGATGTGATGTGTGATATCATTGGGAATGAGAAGGAGCAGCACAGATATTCTCTGATCAGGAATGTGTAGGTATGGTACAAATATAAAAAGCTAACACATTTATCACAAAGGGAACTAAAACTCTGATGGAAACAGAATGATCGCAGTACACCTGACAGCACTGTGTCCCTGATGTCTCCACTGATCTTGTGTGTTGGGGTCATTGCCCACACGGAGGTCTGTTTTAATCCTGTGACTGTGAAGCTGTCTGGAGTGGAGTGAAGACTGTCAAGTGAAAGTTAGTTTAAACTGAATTCTACCTCTTCTCTTTAATGAACCAGCCTCAGTTTAGTGTTTATCTGTTTTGAACTTTAACACTTCCCAAGATGAAATCAACTTCTATAGTTACTAAAAAGAAAATGTATTTAAAAAAACGTTTTGTTTGTTATCAAGATGTCAGACACAATAACTGGCAAGGCTGTGATCAGATCGTTGACCAGAGGAGCCCAGGCCAGGAGTCACCACCTTTCCAACAAGCAGCTGTAATAAGACAATAGTTACAGCTTTCTAACCCTCTATCTTCCATACTTTTTTTTTCCTCCAGCCTAAAACATCCATCACTCTTAAGGTCAGCACAACACTGTGGACATGGTCCCCTTTCACACTTTCAACCCTGTCTGTTCCACCCAAAGACAGCAACGTAGCCTCTGCTCTCCCCTCTCCCTCCGACTGTCCATCACTGCCAGGCTGCCGAGGAGTAAATTGAGGAGGTTCTGCCCGAGAAAGGCGACGTCTTCTGACAACATCCAAAGTGCTAAGAACATGTATCAGCCAGTGAGTCAGCTGATGGTTTGACAGCAGCTGTTCAACATCTTCCATCTGTGAACTTTATGGAGGCACCTGTGGAGGTTAGCTGCACCTCGAAAAAACAAAACCAAAAAGCAATAAATAGCTGGAGCACTTGTTGTGCTGCTCCGATTTTGTGCAAATCATGGCTGACGATAGATACGCGCACGAGAACAAAGATATACAGTAACCTCCAGCAGAGACGCACTGGTGTGATCCGTGAAAACCTGTAAAAATATGCAGCCAGGGTCCCAGAGAAAGATCAACAATGCAGATGAAATAAATAACACAGGCGTTGCAGTTCCAAAAGAGCAATTCTTTTTACAGGCTTATGCGCCGCCTGTTATATCTGGGCATCGCGTTCACATTTAGATGTCTGCGGCGTGCATGATTTATGTCCGGCGCAAATGTTCCGTGGAAATGCAGGGGGTAGTGTGACCTTTTATGTAGCGCCAAGAGAAAAATGGTTATTTTGTGTATAAGTCATTTGCCGCTCATGCAGGGGACTACAGCGTACTTTCAGATCAAAATGCAACGGTTCAAGTTCACTTCTCTAAAAAAATAATTAGCCTGGACTGGGTATTTTATAGCCGCACAAGGTATAGATCCCAGGTTGTTTTCTGTTCCAACTATTGGCAGGAGATTTTAAGGGACTTAATTAAAAACAAAAAAAAAAAAAAAGCATCCATAAAAGTTTTTCAAATAGACAGACTGGACAATACCGACCCACACAGATCATTTTTTGATTCCCAGTGGTCTTTTAATTATGATTATACAGTTTTTCCATAAATTTAAAAACAAATGTGGGTTTTTTTTGTGGACGACATGGTCTCTGCAGTGCAGTAGTAGTCTATTAGAAATTCATCTCTTAGTTGTGAGCGGGACTGCTGGCGTTATCCTGTTGTTTACACTCTCTCCCACTCGCTTGCAGCTCCTCACACTCCCAACCTAACATTACAGGTACAACAGAAATAGGGAGCAATCCAGTCGTATTGTTTTGAGCCAGATGCCAGTTCAGATGAGGAAAACATGGATCAATTTGTCTGCAAGTGGATGAATCAGAATGGAGCGGAACAGAGAGCTTTTGGTCAAACAGTTGTAGTGTCAACGTCACAACTAAAATCTTTTTCAAACAACATGTTTTTATCTGTAACTGGTTCATAATAATTGGAATAAATAATCAGAAATGCATTTATAATCATAGGTTTCTTTATATGTGTCCTTCATCATCAGAAAAATGCCACAAGAACAAGTTTAAAACACCCCAAAGAATTTTCATTGGAGTGGGTCTTAAAGAAGCCTCTAAGAGGAATAAAGAAGACGAGACTTGGACAATTATTTGCAAAGAATTTGGAGGCAAAGTGTCAAAAGCTCTGCTGCTGTTTATTGTAGAGTTTCGTGAGAAAACAATGTTTTGTAAATTAGTGTTTTATCTTTCCATTGTGTTTCAGCTGCATCTGAATCAAACTTACTGAGCCACCGTGGAGGCTGGTTTCTGCTCTTCTGCATGAGAAGATGTCGCCTGTTAGCAAAACAATTTGCCCACAGTAGCTCCTTCATAAACTGAAGGCTATTTTCAAAAGTACTATTTTCACCATTACCCCTTAATGTATGTTTCATTTGAGTGCACTGGCGTGGACCTCATTGGACCAGTTCATTAAAATGTAGGTGATGCTGTTCTTTATTAGTCCTGTTGGATTATGCAACTCCATGTGTTGAGTAAGCGCTTCAGCTGAGCTGCGTTTCCCCAAAGAGGGTTGTGTAAGGACAGATCTATCTTCAGAGTCGGGAACTCTGAAGTATTCTCGACTGATCTGAGAAGTTTGGTCAGACCCTCTGCAGTGGCACTCATTAAAAATACTGTGAGATTGTACATTTCAAATCTAGCTTACCTCTAAAGGAGATTATGTTTTTCTTCATATTCATCATGTTTTTTTCTTTTTTTTTAATTGAAAATTAGAGTTGAGTTTTTCCACCAGTATCGGGGCTTTTTACTTCTTAAATTGTAAACATTTAAAAAGAAAAAAAATACATAGTTTACAGCTTTTTTATGTTTTTTTTTTCCCTTGAAAAGTGGCATTTGTCACAAATGCTTCCATCCATTTCCCAAACTCACTCAATCCTTTTCAGGGTCACAAGATTGCTGGAGCTTATCCCAGCGACTGTTGGGTGAAGGCAGGGTACACCTTTGATGGGTCGCCAGTTTGTCGCAGGGTCACACAACTGCAGACACTTAAATTCAGATCCCGGGACAATTTAGAGCATCCAGTTAATCTATGCAGCCCCTTTTTGGGCTTTGGGAGTCCCAGGATGCCTGGAGAAAACCCCACTTATGCACAAAGAGAACATGCAAATTCCATGTTAAAAAGGTCCCAAGCCGCGATTTGAACCACGCTTTAAGGCAAGAATGTCTTGTAGTGTGAAGGCTCACTGCTGAGTCTTCAGCACTGGAACCGCCTGAGGCATGTCTCAACATCTGTCGGCCTTGCTTGTAGCCTAATGGCCAAAACCCTGTAAGGTCAGACTTTGGTGATGTCATGTCTGCTCAGTGTCGCTTCTTGACATCAAATTAGCTCAATACAAATCAATAAGTCACATGATCACATCTTTAGAATTGTTGAAGTTCTTGAGTGCAGGATGCAAAAAGCTGCTTTTGTTAAATTGCTCAAACACGCATTCATTTTGAATTCTATAAAATAATTTGTATTTCCCAGAAGAACACAATGCACCCATATTTAAAGTTATATAATCAGACTGTAGAAGTGCAAAGACAGAGCTGCACAGAGCAAGAACCTGGTCAGGGTGACATTGAATTGACCTTAAAAACTAAGAGAGCAGAGTTTTTACTGCAGACTTGAACAGAAATCCAGAGAGACTTTGAATCAGCGTCAGTGTGCGTCTGCACCATTATCATGCTGGTGGTGTTTTTATTTGATGGAGCTGCTTGCCCCGCTCAGATCTCGCAGTACACAGGAGTATTTGCAACACTTACTCCAAAATCTACTAGACGAACAAGAAGATGGCACATCAGAGCGTCAACGCTTATATATGTTTTTCTGACCCACTCTGCAAGGTCAAAGATAATTACACCTTTATTTTTTTTCCTTTTTTATTGATACGATTTACGCACTGAAAGCGTGGTAAGAGTTGCTGCTTAACAAATGCATTGGAGTCATGGTTAAAAGATGCCAGTGTGCCCAAGCCTTGTGTTTCAAAGTGAAGAACATCAAACGAGAACTGAGGCAAGCAACCCCAAAAGGCCTGTTTTCTTTGAAATGTAAAATAAAAATAGATGTTAAACAAACGTTAAGAAATGTGAATCACGATACATCATACAAAATCACGTCAGATCAAGCTGAATCATTCAGTTTTTTTTTCTGCCATGCTTTTTTATTCCCAGCTATATTTAATGTAGCATGAAAAAAACCTCTGTTTGATAAAAGCGGCACGGGCTGATCTTGAAGAAAGCTGCAAGAAAACAGTCGTTAACATTTAGACATTATGAATGATGCTTGGTTTAGTCATCTTTTCCCGGCTGAAAGAGGCTGCATCTTAAGTTATGGAGCCAGATCCATTTGGGAATGTGTATTCTGTTTGTTTTAAAGGGAAAAAAAATGATGCTGAGAAGTGAAGAAAATCAGGCAAAGTAAAAAAAAAATGCTGCCCTCTTGTTTTGTGATTTTTTTTTTGGGCTTAATTATCAGATATATGGCCTGTAGCCATTCAGCATTCCCACTGTCTGGACTTTCCCATTGAATGTATTGAATCACTCTTTTAGAGGACTCCGTATCTGGGCAGCCACACTGAGGGGGTCTTGCCAGCTTTAACTCGAGGCCAATTGAAAAAGCTGAGCTGGAGCTGAAGGAAGCATGAAGGCAGAATTGAAAGGCTTGAAAATGTACCTTTTGCAAAATTGTAGTCATGTAGATTTGGAAAAACTCGAATTGGTTGGCCTGATGACATGTTGAAGAAATCTGAACTAAGTTTGACCTTTGCACCTTACAGAAAAATGTTTGTAATATGCAAAAAATATTTCAAAACAAATGTATTTTTGTGTCAAAAATCTCCTTTTTGTTTTAGTTACCCAAACGTAAAAATTAGACACATCTGATGAAATGAGAATATCAAGTTGATGATCCTTCTAATCTTTTAAAGCTCTGTGCCTTTCCTACGAAAAGGTTGCTGTGAACTGATTTTGTTTTCCGCAGACATCCCTTTACACCGCTGATGTCCATATGTGCAGATGGCAACGTTTTCAGTGTCAGGAGTCCTCTAACGCGGCAGGGCCAAAGCCAAACGAACACGCCGCAGCAGCTGGCTGTGCCTTATCCGTCAACATTTTCCTTCTGGGACCAGGACGGTCATTTTCCTCTCTGTCTGCGGTCTGAGGGAGGTGCGTTTAACTAGATTAGATTTGGGGGTTTTTAATCCTTCAAATACGCCGCATCACAGACATCCCACCCATTTAAAGTGCTTATGTCCTGCACTGGCCTTTCTGCTGACACAATAATGTCCTTTTAATTACTTCTTCCTTTAATTTCCAGAAAGTGGGCTGACTGCCATCCTGCCTTGTTTTATTTGGATAGTGGAGATGGATACATGCCGTGATTATTTGGGTTGAGATGGCACCACAGTCAGGAATTAATCCCTCCATTAACTGGAATGTGTTGCTACCTCTCCCCTGTGGCCCCGTTTCCTAAACAGAGAGTGCTCTGGTGATGCACGGGTGTCTGGTGCATGCTGTGTTTAATGGTCATTAGTGGTACAATGCGGCTAGATCCTAAACCTCATTCATTATCAATGACTGAGCGGCAGAATTATCTTAACTAGCGTTGCGTGAACCATTATTGGGACAGCTCTGCTTGTCGATGCTTCTGATTTGATTCGTGAGAGATCAAGGTCGTGTGCAGCAATTAGCCATTTTAACAGTAGCGTGCTCATGTGATGCCTTCAGGGACCTGATAAAGATCCTCTGTGAAAGGAATGCATTGTGCTGCCTCCTAAAGCGGCCTGATTCAACAGAACCACTCACCATGAAGGAAGGTCGCTGTCAGGTCTCAGTGGTTTTCCAAAAAGCCGCTCTGGAGCTCTTCACATTGAAAGTCTCCAGTCTTTTCTCTGTCTTTGCTTGAGGAGAGGTTCAACCTCTCTGCCTCGCTGACCAGTGATCTCTTCATCGTCAGGCATCTATTTTTAAGAAGCTCTTCCTCGAGTGAACTGAAGACAGTTGTACTCACCTGAGGAAGACCGAGGGGTGAAATAGATGAAAGACAAAAACTTTTTCATTTACGTGGATCTTGGTTTGCAAGTTTGCTACAAGTTTGACCCAGTAGTTCAAATATGTACAATGAATGAAACAGAGGTAATATGCAAAAAAAACAAAAAAAGGGATTGAGCCATTTACAATTGAAGACCCATTCCAATCATTTTTTGATCTATTTTAAAATAGTTTCCAGACAATTTTGGGTTTAGTCCAAAAGAAAACAAAAACTGGAGTCTTTTTCTAGGAAATAGTTTCTGCAGAGCAGCAGTATTTCATTAAAAATGATGCCTCTAAGTTGTGGGGGGGGACTGCTGGTGCAGAGCGACCCCACCGCTCTTTCCCTCTGCATTGCTGAATGCTCTCTGTTTACATGCTCTCCTGCTAGCTTACAGTCCCCCAACAGGACATTACAGGTTGGAGCTATCCAACCATACAGTTTTTAACTAGATGGCAGCTCAGACAAGAAAAACAAAGACACTGATTGATCTATTTGTTTACAAGTGGATGTATTGGCAAGGAGCAGAGCAGGGAGGCCCACCCATCATATTTTCTACGTCACAAGTGCACTCTTTTTAAATCCGCTTCACAATCCGCTCCTGATTCACAACGATTTAAATAAAGAAGTACTTAGAAATGCAATTTGAGGCTTAGTTTTTTTTTCCTGTATGTCCTCCGTCATCAGAAAAATGCTAAAAGAACACGTTTAAAATACCAAAAACACAATTTTCATCAAAGTGGGTCTTAAATATTCCAAAATAAAAAAAAAGACAATTGAATAGCTTTAATAGAAAGGTTGATGTTCATAACTAAAACCAGCTGATTTGAGTAAATGTCAGGAGGACAGAGGAGTCTCGGCATGAACGGAAACCCCAGCTCCCCTTTATCGCTGAAATACGTGTGGGTGACTGAAGGCTGTCGTTAGAGGAGGGCGGCCCGAGTTTCCCCGAGTTCACTGCGGTCACCATCCGATAGATAACAGTTCATCCTCTGAGAGGAACATGAAATTCTGAACTAAGATTAATGGAAATCCATACAATAGTGGTCGAGCCACCGCACTTAACCCCGCAAATGTCAAACTCGCTGTGATACTGCAGGAAATTTGTCCGGGTCCGGACCTTTGATTCCCAGCTGGTCTCTAGTGATCGGTGAGAGAATATTGAGTCCTTCCCTCCACAGAAATGAGTTAGAGAGAGAGAAATGTCAAGCAGAAATAGAAAAACACAGAGAAATAACCAGTGGTGAGAGGAGATCTGCTCACTGACAGAAGTTAAGACTTTCTTAACTGGAAAAAAAATCATGTTTATTTGTGTAAAATGTTTTCTGGTAACCTCGACCACAAAACTTTAGGACCTTTGATTTTTGAGGGAACGACAGCTCTAAGGGAAAGGATCTATTCAAGACCTGTTGATATGTGATCTTGTGAAGGAAAAGCCAATTATTTCTACTCACAATAAAAAAAACAGGAGTTGACCTCTGACCTAGAATCAATTCCTCCATTGTTACAGGCTTTTAGTAGTTATAGATTTTTCCCTGAACGGGGCTCTTCTCATCTGCAGATCACAGATAAGTAACGAACACATCATTAGAGAAAAACCTTGAGGCTGCATGGCTCACGGGCAAGAATGACACCAGGAAGCGCTGAGGGTCAAGTTGAGGGGTTTATTAGAGAAGGGGGTGAATATAAAGCTACTGTATGCAGGAATTCTATTGTTGGAGCAAAACCACAACTAGCCAAACCTCTCTTGTCTATATTATACGCTACACAACTTCCAAACAAGCTCATCAGAGTAAATGGAGAAGTTCGATAAGATGGTTTCATAAAGGGAATACCGTAAACCATAAGTGTGCTTTGGTTAACAAAAAGATTTCCAAAGAAAAGCAAACCAGGATAATGTCATTGTACTCATCAGGGACAAGGAAACAAGCCTAGTATTTTAAACATAACATATATTGTATATTCTGCTCTACATGGGAAAAACCTAATACAAATTAAGACAAAGAAATTATTTTTAAAAAAATGCCTGAATTAATCTGTACGTTAAAACAGCTCCTCTATTGAACTATTCACGGCTTTTTAGTGTGGTCACACACAGCCAGTCAGTAGCACAACAATGATATAGCTAAAATATCAACTGCCACAATTTTTTATGCTTTAAATGCCACTTGTCCTCTTCTGATATGTTTTCAGTATTTTCAGAAGTTGCTCGTTTCACATGTTAAGCTACAATAAGATCAATAAATACAGTTGGGAGTGTGCTGGCTGTCTGTAACAGCACGATGTTCACGAGCGCGAACATCCTGAAGTGCAGTCCTCCTGAGGTGTCACCAAGCACACGAGGGAGCAAACAGAAGTGGGTTAACACATTGTAAAAAGAGACTTTTTTTTTAAACCAACTTGTGTGGTTGCTATCTTTTTTTTTATTTTCCTTTTTACTCTTTTTGCAGCTTTTTCCTTGAACCTCTTAGAAGGAGTCCATGGCCTTGAATTCGCTGAGAGCCTGGACGGGGGAGATGTGTTTCTTCTGGGAGCCTCGCCGTACGCGTGTTTGACACTCCTCTGGCTTCTCCCGCTTTACCAGAGGCTTCTTCTCAGGCGCCTTCATGCGCCAAGATACCACAGGTGAGTTGACCGCAGCCGTGCCGTACACCTTCTGGTACTTGGTGGAAGCTACGTAGGAGGCTTTGACGGTCAGCACCACGGCGTTCATCAGGTTCTTGGCTGCTTGGATCAGAGATGTGGCGCTATCCAGCTACAACGTAAAGACAGTCAAGGTGCAAACAAGTTTAAGTGTAAGGGAGGAGGCAGGGCTGCAATGATGTAGGGCATATTTGCCATATAAAAAACCTTTTCTGTTACGACGAGCAATTAGACAAGATAGAATAACCTTCTCTATACAATTTCTTATTTTAGCAGTTCTTAATGAGCAAAGGCAGGGGTCAGGTGTATTTCTCTCTCCATCTGTTTTGTTTGGCTGACATTTAGGGGTCGACGGCCACAGGGCCTCTTCCAGCAACACACTGAGACAAGTCAACTGTTTCGTTTTAATGAGTGTGCATTCCAGCAGGAAACCACCAAAAGGTAAGATTCTGAGCAGGGCTTGCATGTTACAGAAATTATGTTACCTGAAAGAGCCAAGTCAGGATGTGAGTAATGACAAAAGCTCTTTTTTTCATTAATGTGAACCTCAGAAGCACATTATAGGAAAACGTTTTTTGTGTTTCAGAAAGAACTCGTCACAGTTTAATCAAAACTTGACTGGGTTTTTTTTAAGCAGCTCCTTTCCTGCCATTGTTCATTCAGTTGTAAAATTTAGTAAAGCCTATACTTTAAATAAAAAAACAATAAAACAAAATCTGTGATTGTCACAGGTTTTACTTTTTGAAAAATAAAGGCCCAGATAACAAGGAACATATAATAAAAATCAAGCCCCCTCGCATAACAATGCCTCAAATCAGTTCCTTCCTGTTTTAACCCTGGCCCTTCCTTACAGAACTTCTTTTTGTTCTTTGGAAATATGTTTCCACAAAATGTGGGATTAGCATGTGAAAGTTAACAGGCGAAAAACAGTTGTCTGAGTGTTGATCACAGTTTACAGAGCGTCGGAGGGGAGGGATAAAAAAAAAATCCAGGCTGATGGAAAGCCTTCCCATTATTTGTCTGTCACTCCTTCCCGCTGTAGTTTGTTCAAATAGTAAAACCTTCAGGTCTCAGGGAAGAAACACGACTACAAGGGCCAGCGGGGTCTGTAAATATTCCAGCACTTAGCAGGCACCTGGAGCTCTACTTTTACAGAGAAGGAAACTCAAATGAAGCTCAGTTTTACCAGCATCATCATTAGTTACATTACTAAAAAAATACATAGTTTCCTATTTGGCATGTAATTGAAAGAAAAAAAATCCCAGTATCTCAACTAACAATTCAACCCTTTAATACCGGAGTTGTTGTATGACACCTAAATAACACACACTCTTTGACCTACCGACACTCTTTGACCGTTTGTGAGATCAACGTGAATCAGCTGATTCTGGCGCAGAGAAAATCGAATTTTCAATACGCAACATATTACTAAACTGTTGTATAACAGCGCAAAGATGCTTTTCTCTGCAACAGAATCAGCCAATTTATGTAGATTGCGTACGCACTCTGCTACTGCACAAGTCAATGCAACCCTTTACAGTAAAGTTAGTGCAAGGCTGCTTTTCTCTGCTTCAGAATCCACTGGAATTACGTTAATTGCATTAAAGCTTGAAGAGTTACGGTAGTTGAAAGAATGTCAACACTGGAACTAAAGGGTTTTTTAAATGTACCAACAGTGAGACAAATAAATAAGATGGGAAAAAAAAATAATAATTGAAAAATATAATTGTTAGCAGGAATTTCTGAAAATCATAAATGGAGAAAATCCTGTAGCGCATAGTTCACTTATTACCACATCAGTGTTAATCTGCATGACCTTTCCTTTTATCTTCTGAGCTCCATCTTGACCTAATACAAAGAGGGTTTTGAGCCACGTAGCATGTAGAGCGTAAAAACTGGTGTTACAAGGATCAAGTCTCATGACTTACCGCTAACAGTCTATCTATAGCTCAAGTGAAGGAGAATCAAGACATACCCGAGTTATTTATGGACGGACTCACCCCAGATACGATGAGCTCTCCACCCAGATTCTGCACCTCAGCCTTCACTTTGCTGCAGATGTTGAGCTGGTGACAGTACAGAGCGATTCTCTGCAGGTAGGCCAGCAGATCCTGCTTGCAGGCTGAATCAGGACACTAAACAGAGATGAGAACAAAAAGAAAAAAACCTATGAGAGGACACACACGCACACACAAGCATTAAACAGGTTTAAGTTCTCTCCTCTGCACCTCATATATACCTTTAGTTGAAAAAAACAGGTCACCACTGGTTTATAATGAGTCTGCATGATCAATAAAAGTTGCAACGATGACGATGTATTCAAGCGGATTCTGTTCTTTTGATATTTCAGACAGATTATACATTTGGTGGTTCAAGCACCAAATGTGGCTTGGATGTTCCTTAGGATCCCATCTTTCAGAAAAGCACGTTAGCCATGAATAAAAAATAAATAAAAATTGGGGGCCATTTGTAAAGATGGTGGCTGTACACTCAATTGTTACAAAAATATTCAATGCCTTTTTGCCCCCGTCTCAACAATATAGGATGTTAACGCACAAAATGCAGTCTTTAATGTTAGGGGTACCTATAAAATACTGCTATATGTAGATTATTTTTGCAATCTAATTATATATATATATATATCTATATAGATATATGTATATATATATAGATAGATATATATGTATATCTATATTTATATCTCTATCTATCTAGATATCTATCTATCTATCTATCTATCTATCTATCTATCTATCTATCTATCTATCTATCTATCTATCTAGATATCTATCTATCTATCTATCTATCTATATAGATATAGATATATAGATATCTATAGATATCTATATCTATATAGATATAGATATATATCTATAGATATATATAGATCTATATAGATCTATATATCTATAGATATATATAGATCTATATAGATATCTATATCTATAGATATATAGATATAGATATCTATAGATATCTATAGATATATCTATAGATCTATATCTATATATCTATATCTATAGATCTATATCTATATATCTATATATATCTATATCTATATATCTCTATCTCTATATATATATAGATATATATATATATATCTATATATATATCTTGGATTTTCTCATGACTAGTGTGCTTATCTGAAAGACCGGATCCTCATGCACATTCATGCCACAGTTAGTGCTTGCAGCACGAATTGAGCAGTTATTTTAATATCCGGCTCCAGTATTCAGCTTCCACTTTCTAAAGAAGAAAAACATACAAGGACGGCAGAGCACCAAAAAATACCTATAAAACATGGCTCTCTTTTTTTTCCAACCTATAATGGGAAAAGCTCCAGGACTCTGATTTTAAAGCTGATTTAAATCAAAATAATGGCAAGAAAAAGAACAAAACTAGTCACCCTGCATTCTGGCTGCTATTTTTTTCTCTTTAAGTGCGGATGAAGTTGTTCAACACTCTTTCCGGTGATGTTTTGTTGCAGGCAGGTTGAGGCTGTCAGACTTATTTATTCTGGGGGAAAATATTGGTCACGAGGCATAGTACAGCGATAAAAGAAGATCAAATTAACAATAGATGGACTTTCAAAAGCTGCTTCCACTGCAGCTGCTCCTTTTTATTTATCTTCCCCCCTCTTGACTTTATACAAATAAGAAGTTATAAGCTCGTCCTGCTAGCCTTTGTGCTGCTTCAGCAGCAAAGACAGTATTCATACAGAGCAGTAAATGGACCAACGTGGAGGACAAGAACCGCCTCCTCAGGTGTCCCGCCATCACACAAGTTACGCCTTTTTATTCCATCTGGAAGACTTCCAGAAGCTAGCTCTGGCCCACTAAGCTCCCAGTGGGTTAAGAAAGCTGCATCAGCGGCTTGAAAGTCTTTAAGCATCATACCCAAGAAACACCTTCCTTTTAGCAATTAACATTAAATTGTCCAAAGTAGGAGATTGAGCAAACCTGCGTGGGAAAATGCACAGCTCATATCCTTCTGGTTGTTGTTGCACAGGGAGAGTGAGTAGGTCAAACATCAAGCAGGGGGATAAAAATACCTCCCTCTGGACTTGATGTTGTCTTTGACATAATCCGTTCCCTTTAAAAAAGACCTCACATGCTAAGATGAGCAGAATCGACAAGCCGTAAGTGCTTGTCGCTGAAGGTCAGGCACAGCCAGTAAAGCGGGTCATGGCGTATCGTTTGTAGCTTTAACTCACATCTATACCAGCAAAAGGTATTCAAGTGTTTTCATTTACAAACCACAGACGTGTTTTACATGGAGTGCTTTTACAAAACAACACATGTTAAGTTTAAGAAAACTGTTGTTGAAAATATGCTGATGAATATTTTCTTTTAGCACTCTGTAGGCTGGATTGGAAATCAAAAGTATTCAAAAAAAAAAAAAATCAAAAGATCCAATAGTTATAAAATGCTTAAACGCTCTGATAATCTCTTGATGTATTTTTAAAGCGTTCTGTGGTCTTTTAATTATGATTGTGCTGTGTCATTTTCTTGGACATAGCTTCTGCAGAGCGGCAGCAGTTTATTAGAAATTCGCCTCTGAATAGTGGGTGGGACTGTTGGCATGGAGCAACACTGCCCCCTTCCCCTTCCCCTTCCCCTTCCCCTTCCCCTTCCCGTTATTGAGAGCTTGGAGCTTATGATCTGTCCAGAATATTTTCTACATCGCAAATTATACATTTTTCAAACAGCATTTTTGGTCTGCTCCCGATTCACAACAATTTGAATAAAAAATACTCAAAAATGACATTTTGAGTCTAATTTTCTGTAGTTATATGTCCTCTAAATATAAATGTCATCTAGAAAGGCATTTACAGTCATGGTAACAGATGTATATTCTTTCCTCAATATCGTGTAGAATTTTTACCGCCTCTATTGGTAAACTCCTTGTTCAAACTAAAAAAAGCTACAGTTCACCAAGTATCCATTGGGGGGCTCGTTGCCCAACCAAGTTAGTTCAAATCAATAAATACTAATGTAACCTTCAGCAGAATCAACAGTTGCAGCCTAATTTAAAAAAAAAAAGCATTTGGCCTGATAAATGTACACACATTCATCTCTTTTTTTTTTACGCTCAGGCTCCAGTAGGGGCGTGGCCTTTTGACAAACGTGACTCTTGCAGCTTTAGAACAGAGAGATTGGCTATATTCCAGCAACAAGGCATGGTTATTCCACCCACCTGGCCATATTAGACCAAGATGAAGGCCTTGAAGTAGAAAAACAGGCAATTAATTAGCACAGAATCTTGATATCACACCCCCTCTGTCCATCGATGTCCAGACATTGTGTGTAATTTGAAATGCCTTCCACATAACTAGTTTTTTTTTTTTAATTTGTTAATGATGTAAAGTGACTGCACACGTCTCCACAGATCAGTCCTATAAAAAAAGTAACTAGTTTGGTCACAGATTCACACATACGTATTTTTAACAGACAGGCCCCCCCGGGTTCTTCCAGCAGATAAAGTTGCTCATTTTCTCAAGGTTTTGAAATTTAATTACATGTAGTTGCGATCATTCTACACTTTCAAGTGTGACTGGAGGAGTAAATGAAAACCTTGTTTTGTTTGTTCCTCAAATTTCCAAAAGGCGTTTCACTTCTGCTGTACTTGGACTTAAAGCAAAACAGTGAAGAATACTTTAGCAGCAGATGGGAGCACTTAGATGAATCTGAGGTGGAGCTTCAAGCTCACAGAGCAGCTAGAGGGACAAGGAGAGTGTTTATTGCTTGGTATTATTACTGCATCCCAACTGCTGGCTTGCCTCACTCACTTAACAGCACCTGCACAAACACACACATCCATACACTTTGATACAGACATGACACAATTGTCCTCTAGTACAGTGGTCCCCAACCACCAGGCTGTGGACTGGTTCCGATCCGTGGATCAATTGCCACCAGGTCACAGAAGCAAAAATAAATTCTTTTGTTTTATATCCCAGAAATCTTTTATTTTGAAAAATCGTTTATATTGAAAAATAACCAGATTCTCTCAGCTTTACCTTCGATCACTTAAGCTGTAACGTTTGGTCAGGGGAGCAAAATAACTACGTCTCAACGACCTTTTATCTTGGAAAATCTTCTGGTTTTGAATATCGTCCGGATTCTCTCGATTACATTTCAGTCACTTGAGTGCTAAAAGCGGTCTGGGGGAGGGGCAACAAAAGATTTATTATGTCTTAAATATACGTACGTAATTATGTCTGTTTTTTAAATAATCCTCTAAATTGCGCATGTCAAATGACTGAGCAAAATGATCAAATCTATTGTCAGAACTGTTTATGATTAAGTTTAAAGTAAATGTTCTTACTGAAGTACACTGTTTCTTTGTCACTGCACACCCCCCGGGCCGCGGTAAAATCCTAATGGGCTGACCAGTCCGCAGCCGCAAAAAATGGTTGGGGAACACTGCTCAATTGAACAGCTGACTAATTGCCTGGTTATCTCACTGATTCCCTCTTGATGTAAATAAATTGTAAGGTTCATTACTCAGCATGGCTCATTGAACGTTTATTTCCCCCTTAACATCAAGCTGGGTTCCACATGTCAAAAAACACTCTTTGTTTGACCTTTTCCAAAGCTCTTTTCCATCTTCACACTTGCCTCAGTATTTTTGGAAGATCTCTTGTGTTCTGAGGAGTACGTGTGAGTACTTTGTTCCTGTTATTTGGATATTTTAGACCTGACTGAATAACATCTGAATGAGTCAGGGTTAAAATGTAGGCAAATGATGCAGAACAAACAACCTCTCAAACTTGTGAGAAATAGTTGTGTTTGGATGATGTGTTCATTTCAGGAATTTTGTTTAATTTTACTTCTTTACATTTTTTTCATTTGTTCTTACATTTCTATGACATAAAACGATAATGGTTCCTAAGGAGACATGACAGCTGCTTCAGAAAAAGACAAATGGCAGACAAACCTTGCAGGAGAAAATTTTCCATTCGGTTTCTAAACACTTCAAAAATTGTGCTTCTCAGTCCAAAGTGCAAGAACAAATTGTCTTCCTTCTGTTGGAGCCAGAATTAAACAATTTTCTACTGGTGACGTCATACTTACTTGGTCTAGTTCTCTTACTTCTCTCAATGATAAAACCCATCTATGACCATTTTCAACCTAATCCAACTCATGAACTCATCAATATTCGAGCAGGATTGCATGTTCTGCCTTACCCTGACAAACCATAACTCTGGGTAACACAGATAGATGAAATGAGGTGTTATAGTCTGCTAGAAAAACATCTCCTTCCAGCCCCTTGCTACATCTGGAATGTGATACAGTCACGCTACTTATGCGGCACCTGCATGTAGCAGAAATGCATGACACGCTAACACCCATTTGCAAAGGTAAACAGAGACATAATGATGGGAGTGCTGTGATTTTTTTTTTTTTTTTTTTTCACTTTTCAAGCTTTTCCAATGGTTTACATGTTATTCTATAAAAAAATGGATTGTAAATGGAAACCTTCTTGGGCCCAGAAAAGCACATACACAATTGAATCTATACTGAAAAATTGACATGTATTGAATGTTAAACCAACATAGCTACTAGTGTGCTGATGCTTAAGCACACAAACAAATAAATATTCCGTTGATGGAACTGCCATGTTTGGGACAAGAAAGCTGGAATTTCTACCAGAATGGAGACACTACTTGGTTAACATACAGAGTCCGTGCTACATTACATTTTAGGAAAAAAGTATTAGTTTAGTTTTTTTTGTCTTCTATCATCTCTGATGAACATTTTTCAACAAATAAATTACAAATTTTCAGCAATTATATACTGGCATAATTTTCCAACATTGCCGATGCTTCCTTTTGTTCTAACAAGAGCACTGTTGTATGCCTCAAAATGCATTCATTTGAGCTAGTTCCTGTTTTTCCTAAGTCATTTAATTACACGGCAGTCACGTTTGTTTCCCTGTTGTCAGCAGGCAGCAACAGCTTTGCTACTGTTTGAAAATCAAAAGCAGCAAAGGCACTCGTTGTGACAGCTACACACACAAGTCTGGCTGTTTTAACTTTAACCCTGTGTTTATTTAGCAGCACTTTTAAAAAATAAATGACACTTGTTCAGGTTTTGCTTTGTTTTATTTTATTTTATTTTTTATTTATTTTTTATTTTTTACAACTGAAAGCTAAAATTAAAGTTCACATAAAAGCATGAATAAAAGAGTGTTTGTTTTTCCCCCAGTATCTTTTGAATATAAAAGTATTATTCAAAATGTTAAATGTTAAAGCTCCCAACAGCGTACCCCCCCAAAAAAGAAAGAAAGAGGCACAACAAGAAGGGTTTGTTTCCATGGATTACCAAGACCAAGTATTTTCTGTCTAAGAAAAATACAGCAGCACAGATGAGGTTGGCAATTAGATCTAAACAAACTGACACAAACCCTACAAGTCAGAGAGAAAACCAAGCTGCAAATCAACAACTACTGCAGTGGTGGAGAATGCAGGCTTTAGGCTTACGCACTTTGGGCTTTACAAAGGTTTTCTCAAGTCAAATAAGACAGTCAGCGTTTACACAAACAATGACACAAGAGGACAATCATTTACAGCACGGCTGCAATTTTTACATAAAAAAGGGTGAAAATACTTCTCTCTGAAAGCCTAAAAGTCAGTTCAAACTAAAATGTTCTCATTTATCAGAGTCTGTTATCATGGCAACTAACATCCTCATAAATTCCATTAAATCCTAAAAAAAAACAAGCTGTGTGTAAAAAAAAAAAAAAAACAAATACCGGAAGCAACACTAAAAACAGAGTTTTTTACTTCACAGTATTAAAAGTTTCATAAAGTTGAGTAGAGATGGTCTTTTATATCTAGATCAAGTGTCTCCTGCTAGAAAATAGTTTTTCATCTGCAGGGAGGTTTAAAATCAATGCCAATGGCCACTATGGCTCTTCTGGAAGCAGGGCTTTACTAATGCATTTTATATGGATTTTCGGTATTGTTACATGTTCGTAACAATGTCCTCTGGTGCCGTAATAAACATTAACCTAAAGGCAACTATAGCAGTTATTGACACAAGTGTCAGAGGTAAAATGAAATCAACAAAAAGCCGAGCTCTTACATTTAATTGAAAATAGAACATACCCCAAAACGTTCACTATCTGTCTTGAGGGTTTGGTATAAGTTTGTAATTTGCTCTTTGAATATGTGATGACATTTGATAATCTTAATGAAGAACCTAAAGTATGCAGGAAATTACTAAAAACCTTCAAAAATTGACTTCAACTATGACATGGATAAGTGACAGGAGTGTTTTTACATCCTGTCAGCAATGGTTGGTATGGGCATCCTACAGGCACCCTACAGGCACTTACAGTACGTGTGCACACTCTGTGCCTGCAGTCAGTAAGAAGCCAGTACTCAAACCTTACAAATAACTAGTGTGGCCTTTAAGGCCCTATATGACAGCATGACCTGTATGTCATAAGTGTATGTAACTTACATTATCCTAACAAATGCTTCATGATAGACTTACCACACGCACAACAATCCTTTGTTTCATTTTCATGATATCTGGTGACCACAAAGGAACTGCATGACACACTTCCACACCCTTTAGGATGCAGGTGCTTCTCTCTCTGACCCTCCATAGGTCTGGACAACCCAAAAACCTGCAGTCCCCTTATGAGTCAATCCCCTATTTAGGTACATATCAGGCCTTAAATCCGTGCATTACAATAGGGTTTAAAGCTAACGCTCACAAGTGTACAAGCAAGTGAAAGATTGATGCAAAGATGAAGACTCAAGCTGCTAAAAAAAAAAGCTCTGAGTGGAGCTCATATAGAATGAAATACCAAGAATTGCAATGTAATGGAATGTAGGAATTTGGCATTTGTAATAGATTTGGGAGTTGATGTTCTAGCTTGAGCAGATGATTGAGAAGGAATAAGAGATGAGGGAAGAGAAAAAAAAAAAGACATTTCTGGAATAAAATGAGGTAAAGTTCCCTGAGGGCTTTTTCCACGTCAAGTGCTGGTACCTAAATGACTATGAATGAGCATGCCATCCTCCTTTCTTTCTATGCTGAATTACCTTCTGCTTCACATGTGTTCATCAATAGGGCTGATGTGGAATTATGGTGACAAGGTTTGCCACTTAAGGGAGCTTCATGAAAGCAGCGGAGCAACCTTTTGTCTTACTGTCAAAGTGCAGGACTCCCACAGATTACCTCAGGTCAAGTTTGAATGCAAAACTCCTGTTTATATTTGGAGGCAACACGAGAAAGTAGTCAGTGTTCTGCTATTAATGATGTATTTTTTTTTAGGCGATTCAGGAGAAGAAAACTTCTTGTGGCTCTAAATTCTATTAATGTCAAGGCAAAAAGCATGGCCCGAATGCCTAAAAGTTAAACTCATTGGATAAAGAAAAAAAGCTTTGTGTCCCAGTTTATGTCAGAAAATAAAGCTTTGATGTTGTGGAAATGTAGCAGAAGGCTTTGAATATTCAATAAACACCGGTTTAGGAAATGACAATTAAAAATGGCAAGCCACCTGCTCTTTTTATTACAACAAACTACTAATTCCGACACAGGTTCTTCAAGTGATTTGCCTCGTGACACATCCACTCCCACTCAAAGCCCTGTTAGACACTGATTGGCACTTGGCAGTCCACGAAGGAGGTAGCAAAAACACAAATACAGGTTTTACTTAGACTTCATTCTGTCTGTTGCACACAGAGATAAATGCCTCCACAGAAACGCACAAGTGTTTACTACAAGGCGTTCACACCAGAAGATCCTGCTTTTAATCTCTTCATCTGAGCTCATTAATACACAACAGACAGTTTTGGAGAGACACAATTACACTGAAACTTTGTTGTGCAGCACAATATGCTCTAGAGAGCAGGCCAGAGTGGCACCGGGAGAAAAGTGCCGGAGCTTTCTAAAGCCGTCCGTCCGAACAATGAGCATAGCTTTGATTTGGAAAAAAAAAAAACGCTTTGTGCCAAAATGCTGCACATGTAATTGGTAATAAATTCTGGGAATTATAGAAGAGTCAGGTAGTTTAAAGAGCCCGTGTGACTTTGTGTCGCCAGCGACATTTTCCGTACTTACATTGCTTTAGTTTCCAAGACAAGTCACTAAAATGAATAAAATAGGTTACAAGAATAGGTTGTTTTATTTTTAAAATAAAATATGTCAAAGAAAATGTACTTTTAAATAAATATAAGTGAAGTCCTGAAAAGGAAATAAAAATGAAGTAAATAATCCTCGTGATCACATTCAACAAATAAATGTACTTTTTTGTTGAATGTGGTTTTATAAACAGGAAATGAGCAAACCTCCATATGATTTAAAGAAAAAAAAACTTTTCATTAGTGACATTCTTGAGGTTTATTTGAGCCCTAATACCCTGTATCTACAGCCCAGCATGGGGTACTGAAAGCAGCAGTGATTGTATCAAGGGCCTGCAAGCTTCCAGGAGATGTGATTACAAACACACAAGGACGTCTCAATAAATCAGTGAATTTTGAGCCAAGATGTATTCACACTTTTCCTTTGACGCAGAAAACATGAAAAGAACATTGCAGTACGCTTCGTCTAAAGAGGGTGTTTGGTTAAAAAAAAAAAAGCCCACTTCATTAGATGTGCACACACCTACACAGCAGAATTGCATAGTTCTACTCCCTCTCATCTTTCCCAGCACAAGTCTGATTGATTATATATTGAAAATGGTCTGTCAGAGTGTTTTAGAGAAGTACTCATCTGATAATAAATGCATCACATCGGTTGGAAGCTAATTATATTACAACTTAGTTCTGCTGTCTTGCTCTCTCTGTGTCTGCTCCACTGGGAAACAAACTCATCCAGCAACAAAGCTTCACCACTCCAGTTACCCTCATCAATACTCACAGCAATGATTTCCATTCGCTATGCCCACTTACTCTAACTCCAAATTTGCCCTTCTGCAGTTGCCATGACAGTCATGGATACTTTAAGACAGATAGAAAAACATGAAGAGGAAAAAAAAAATATGAGAACATCAGACCAATTTAACAGCGAAGCTACCTGGTCGGCAACGGCTCGAGCCAATTTGTCCATCCTGGATCCAGCCTCTGCGATCTTCTTAGCTGCGTTGATCACATCAGAGGAGTTCTTCAGGGGGCCTTTGCCTCTGTTAAAATTCAAGGAGTAAAATAGGGGGAGGTATGAGACACGATGGGAGGATTTGCAGAGGCAGTGAGCATGCAGGGCTTCTCTTTAAAGATTGAGCTCACCCCTGTGTCGCACAGGCTTAAATATAGAAGCTAATTTGTTTTTGCTGCTCTCACAAATTTGTTGAAATCAACCAACAATAAAACATGTCACAGCTAAAGCATGGAGAAATTACAGTCTATATAACAATACATCCCTGAGAGATGCTTGTGTTGTTTGTGCTGGTAGTGAGCAGATTTATTCTGAGGATAATATTAAACTTGCAAGCGGCTAATGTTTAATTGTTTGTTAAAGTGACTAAGATCAGCATACATGAATATGCATGATATGCATAACTTATTCAGTTAATCTGGAGTTACTGGAGTCGGTGAAAAGTTGTAATGTTGGAGCCAGTGCCTCACAGGCAGAAGGCCTTGTGAGCCAACAACCCTGATGCATAACTATTCAGAAGTTTGGGTCTTGCAGCTGTGAAGCCCATAAAGACACACAAACCTTGTGTTTGATATGTTTCGAAAGATAATTCTCAATTTTCATTATGTGTTGTGTTTACCTGGTGAAGTCTGTCATCTCCATCATGATCATGCACATCTGCTTGGCTAGCACGATGATGTCGTTGCCATTGTCGTCCCACTTGGCGACCTCTGCATCCAGCTTGCACTTCTCCTGTCTGAAACTCTCCACCTGCTCTGCGATTTTGGCCTTCTCTTCCTGTGGAAGCTGAGCCATGATGGCCTACAGGCAGTACAGGAAACACAGAGGGACAGGAAAGTGCAAGCTTTAGCAGAAATTGTCAAAATGAGGAGTATAGATACAGTTTGAAGAGGCGATAAAGCATAAAAGTGGAGAATAATAGGTTCCTGAGAAAAGAGGTGATCAAGTGCAGTGACAGTTGAAAGCAAAACAAAAGGATAAAGATACAAAATGTGTTATTTTGATTAAGTTATTATACATGTTCAAATACCAAAGTTATACTGTAGTGCTTTGGTCTGTCCATTCCTGCCCCTATGAAAAGCTTCAAAATAACTCCTTTATATTCTTTGCATTTTAAAAGCAGACCTTTACAAACCTCCTGACATCTTACATTGCTAGAAAGCAAATTATTTTTTTCTCTCTCAATCTCTGAGAACGCGTTTGCTCTCTCAGCAGCCTTTGAGGGCAGGTCCTAAATGGCATAAATCTTGTGGCAAGGTCACAGGTGCAGTTAGGACCCAGTATTATTTGGGAGATAAATGTATAATTACCTCGCTTCTTAGACCAGAGAATGAATAATGCATTTGTTCAACATTGTGTCAGCGAGGCAAAGTGGAAAAAGGAGTAACCTGGTTTCCATTAGGTCGATTCTATTGACTCCAACGGAAGACAAAAAACTAATACAGTGAAAGAAAAAAAAATCTCCATAGTTTTTAACCTCATGTATTATTGATTGTCCTCCAAGAACTGCTAATCTCTTAATGTAATAATCACCGTAGTCGTCCTTCACCATTTTCCTCTCGCAGGGAAGCCTGTGTTTTTTGTGAGCTGAGCGAGAGGTTCATCACTTTGCTTGTGTCCTCTGGTGGATGTGTCAGGAGGAAAATGAAAGCAGGAAAAATAGATGACTTCCTTTGCTGACATACTTTGAAATAAAATAAGGAAACATACGAGGGGTAGGGGGATCAGTAAAGGGCAAACTGAAGGATTATTGAAAAAATAAAATAAATAAGATAAGGAATTCTTGCACTGTTCCTACAACACAAAAGACAGCTTGCCGATGGACCATCTTCTTTCAGTTGCTGGGTTTTCGGTTTGCAAACCAAACAAAGCAAAATAGCCCTCTCCAAGTCCCAAAACAGCTCATGCCAAAACTCTCACACACGCAAAAATATATTCAAAAAAAGTAAATCCTTTCATACTGCTCACATTTGAAACATCTGTTCTTCAATTGCACAATGAAGAGCACATGATCAACAACTCTCAAGAGATATTGATAGTGCAGGCATGCTTGCACATCCACCCATGCTCATTCCGTTTCAATTTACAGATCCTGCGTCTCTCAGTTTCTCATTTACAAAATGGCTAGTCTTTTGATAAAAAAATAAGCAAATGTGCTTTTGAATCTACTTAATCACTTCTGAATTCTTTTGTTTTCATCTGATCTTGGGGGGACTCGATATAATCAACGTCCTTTTTGGAATTAACCCAAAAAAAAGACACTTTTACATATTATGCATGTGGAATACAAATAAATGCATAACATTTTGAGGGAATAAAAGTGAAATATAATATTTAAAGGGGTGTAAGGTTTGTTCATAACTATGTATTCTCATTACACATCTTTTTTTTTAACCTTTACTGCATGTATAGTGCTGATTTTAATGATGGCCTGCTTTCAACTGCACTTGAGCTGTGAAAACATCAAAAATCAAAAGGTATTTAAAATGCAGAGGCTTTTAGGCCACTTGGCATCTCAGTGGGACTTTTTTGGTTTCCTAGGATCTGATTCAGTGATTACAAGCTCATAATCGGTGTGGCCAAAAATACAAGGTAAAAAAAAAATAATATAAAAAACACTCAAAAAAAAACCCAAGCTGTACTGTGATTGCTGCCTAATCAAGATCCAAGCTTGTGACTGTGCTCTAACATTAGCCCAGAACTCTGACTTCAGGACTGGATATGCACTATGAACATCCACCCCTTTCATATCACTGCTGACATATCAAACATCTAATGAATTGCGTGTGATTTTTCCACAAAAGCAATGACACATTTTCCCACATTCTTAGCGTGCTTTCCCAAATAGTAAAAGGAAGTCTTCAGAAAATCAACAGTTAGCGCTGAAAACTCACTGTAAAAGAAAAAAAAAACAGGGATCAAGGAAAACTTGGAGCCATAAAGTAAGGGATTTTGTTAGCATACCAATTCACTCTGAAAATAGTGTTACAAAGGGGTAAGCGCCAGGAAAGAAGCAGGAGAGAAAGTGGTGCTGCGCACTTTAAAAAAAAGCTGCAGAACAGGGGTAAACACATGAGCCGACTGGGGTGTCAAGGGAGCAGGATGGCTCTTGGTGAAGCACCCCCACACCCCACACTGCACCTCCTACTCCTCCTCCTCGGCAGCTCTCTAGAATTCACTTATCCCCAAATCCCTTCCCCTTCTTTACTGATAACAACAAGAGCAGGCCTTGGGAGCTTAACACAGTGGCAAATCCGTCCGAGGCAGTGCTCTGCCAATACACTATGCGACTCGGCTGCGTCTGCAGGGATTAGAGCACTTTCCTAGTTTCTCCGCCAAGTGCGGCATCTTGAAATGACTTTAATTTGTTTCATTTGAAATAAACTGCCCAGACATTTACAGTTCAATTTTATGGATGGTCTATCAGCAGTTCTTCAATCAGTCTGTTCAAAAAATGTTTTGGAAGTGTGCGGTGTTTGGGCTGCCTGTTCCACATCATGGAGCTACAGTGGGTTTATGTTGCACGTGCTTGAATAGCAAGATGAAAACATAAACTGGAGTGAGAAAAACCGTAGGAAAAACCAAGAGGGACAATGTCGCTGAAGTCGCTCTGAACTTGACCTGAATTTTCTCAGCGCTAAGGACACTGCAAGACAAGGAGACTTAAACTGAGATCTTGCCAGCGTCCCTGTGTGTGATGTCCACCTCCTGCACGGGCTTTGGGGAGGATCACCACTGTAAACCTCTGCGTGCTTATGTCAGCTTCAAAGGAAGAAAAAATGGATTATGCTTCCTCTTGTCTCTGAATAGAAACACATATCACCAATGTCAAGTTGGCATGACCGTGAGAGGACAGCAGGCTTTATCCTGAGATGACAGGCTGAGGCGCATTGGGCAGATCACCAGTGGTTCACAGCAAAACCATCTTTTATGGATGTGCATGCCTTCTACTTGTTTTAAACTTTAATCTCAGGGGGCATGACACTGTCTATGAGTGGAGGGGGAAAAAAGCCATATTTTACCAAGTGAACTCTTAAAAATAAATTTGTCATCCTGTCACAGCCTTGGTCATGGACACACTTTTCTCTAATTCCCCATTTTGTTACATATTTGTTGGTAACAGATGAAAAAAAGACAAGCAATATGGATGGACAATGAATCTAGCGGAGCCTATTAGTGCAGTGCGAGAAACATGAAGTGAAACTATTTCTGTGGTTCTAAGGTACATACAAAGCAAAGAGGGTTAAAAAAAATAAAAGCATCTTTTTCTCTTTTCACTTCACAAAGTATAACAGCATGAAGCTCTACACACTGGATGAACAGCAATCTTTTTTCATTATGCTGACAACGATTTGGGGATTGGAAGAAGTCAGGTCACAGAAATTAAACTAGAAATCTTGGTTTTTGAAGTGAGTGGGAATTAATGAATGTAGCAGTAAGAAAAAACAGAGCTAAATTAAAATAAAGATGGAGAAAGTAACAAGGGAATTGACAAATTTAAGTGTAATTAGGCAAAAATGAGAGCAACATTTCCTCATAATGTACCATCTTAATCATCATTGAAGAGGAAATCAACAATTTATGGGTTAATAAAGACATTTAGAAAGGTAAAATGGCAATAAAAAAGTTATTATCTATGTTGCAAATGTTAAAGAAAATGCTTTTTTTTTTTTTAAAACAGAACATAATGAAATTTAAATGTGATAGAAGAAAACCATAAAAATGCAGACTCTTACAGGGCAAAAGAATGTGTAGTTCTTTTTTTACCTACAAAATATAATAATTTAGACTTTAATGTATATTAACTGTATATAGAGAACTTTATTGAGTGACAATGCCCCCCTCACGTTCCAATCGGGAAGTATCTGTTGGCTCCAAGAAGCCAAAATCCCATAGACTTCTACTGAGAATTAAACAGCTATTACTCAGTCATTATAATTGTCAGAATAAACATTCTTGCTCTGATACATTTTTCTTAATGTTTTTGCTAATCCTAATTTTTTTTCACAATATTTTTTCTTTTTTGCAAGGTATTCAAGTTATAAATTGACCAATCATATGATTCAGAAAAAGCATGTGGCCCCCACTTCGAACATTTGATTGAGAGATTCTCCCAAACCTACTTTCAGTGGAAGAGGTGTGGACTGAACAAGCTTACTCATGACTGGTGACAGTAGTTGCCTGGAAACCTTGTATCAGACCGACTTGGACCAATCACTGTTGTCTGGCTACAAATGGCAATGCCTGTATTGCAAAACAATCGTGACTGAATTGGCTTAATTTTGCTGAAGCTGGAGCTAAGGCGTTTTCTATGGGGGATGTCACACTCGCTCTGACAGTCAATGGGTGAAATACAAACTCAGGAGAGGTTTATAGCCCCCTTGATAAATGGAATATATGTTCAGCTTTACTCTGTGATGTGCATGAAAATAAGGTACACATTACATTATAATGTTTACATAAAGACAAAAGTATGTAGTATTAAGAATTTTGTTTACAATTCATAACTCCAAGAATTGTTGTGCCAACAAGTGTTTTTATAGTCAATAACGTGATCAAATAAAGCATATATTTTACAGGTAAAGTTGCAAAGGAATTATGGTGACCTTCTGCACCCCTCAGCCTTGGGCCCTCAATTAGCTAAAGTTGCAGTTGTCTATGTGAGAAAATCTACATGTAGTTTCAAAAAAATATAAACAAAATGTTGCATAAAGTCAAGCTAGCAAGCAAAAAGCTTGAAACTCAAGAGAACAATTGAAAACTCAATTGTCCTACATTCAAAGCTTAAAGTTTACCTCCTTCAGCTTGAATTTTCTTCTATTTGCATCACAAGCTTAGGGGGAAAAAAACACAATATAGGAAAAGAAAAATTAAAAAAAGCTTGATGCTGCAGCTAATTATCATGCCAAAACAATGGAGGAGGACAGTTTGGCAAAGCTGTTATTTATTAAATAACGCAACGTGTCAGATTACTCTCAACAGCAGCATGAAAAATTCACCTGCAGCTGCTGTTAATGTTACTGCAGTGGCTTACACTGAAAGCGATATGCATATGAAACTAGGTCTAACCTAATCAAACTGCCACTGCAGAGGGGGAAAAAAGCTGCAGTCAGGGGAGTCATTCAGACATGACACCAACACATCCGACTCCCACCAGATTAATGGAAAGCAGTGCACGTCTGACACAGAAACTTTGCTAGCGAGCCAGATTTATGCCAGATTCAACAAGATCAACTAACAGAAATAACTGTGTTTGACAACTTAATGTGACACAATGGATTAACTTTATCCAAGCACAACTGGAAGATGTAATAACATTTGTATTTCACCCTATATGACGGTCTCAGAGGTGCGAGTCAAAAGGACATGCTGAGACTTCCAACTGTTCTTAAAAAGAGTTGCCCACTCAAAGTCTGCAGAGTGCCAGGAAAACTAGTCAACAGTTCGGTGCTGTAAAGCTCCTTTGTGTACAGGCGTTGGTTCATATTAGCTCAGATGGCCCCGCGATGCTACGCCGCAGGGGCTTTAGTAGGAGTTTGAACACAACAAAACCCAAAGTACTTCACACCCTGAACCCTCGCAGTTATTCTGGAGCACCCCAAAGTCAGCGTCTGCCATGACTAAGGCAGGTTTTCATCTGAAATGGCAAACAGTAAATGCAGAGGTAACACAAAAGGACCATTTGGTTGTGCATTCACCATTGCCTCTTAGATTCCAGAAGATAAAAGCAGATCTGGTAATCCCAGATTAGTGTTTAAATGTGAAACAAATGTGAAAAATAAAAGGGTTTATATTGAACAATAGATTCTGATTGCATGAAAGCAGAAAAAATAAAATAAAATGAAACCAACGGTTGAAAACTCCAAGGTTAGAGCTGCAAAGGCTCTGTAACTCTTCATGCCATGCCAGATTTCTTTTGACAAAAAAAAAAAAAGTTAGGAAAAAAAATTGCTGAGCTGGAGATGCTGGTCTAAAACTACTGTGCAGTCTTGATTTTTCAAGGACGACAAGCTCTTTATGCTAACAAATTAGCTGGATTGCTGAGTAAGTCTCTTCACACATTTCACTTCATCATGATGTCGTTTCTACAAACTCCTTAACAATCAGACACTGCCGTCTATAGATCTTTACATCTCTGCTTTTACAAGAAAAAATAAAACAGTTCAAACATTTAAAAGTCTAAAAGTAGGACTTTGGAATGCATTTATCCTCCACATGCATAAATGATTTTAATTGTGTGTTTGCTTGCTTATTTGTGTAGTTGTTGTTCTGCATTACCCTGATGTTTGCAGACAGTCTCAGGCAAGCCTGGACCACAGGGAGAGGCACTGAGCCAAGTTCTTCTCCTGCCATCCACAATCCATTCAACATGAAACACACAGCTAGAGCCTTGGTATTGCTGGAGGGGAGCAGGCAATGATACCCTCTTAATGTCCTTTAAGCTGGGCCCAAGTGAAAAATTGCTAATGTGCAATAAAGCCCAGGCCCTGGTGATCACGAGTGAGGCCTTGGCTCTGCTCAATGCTGTGTTTTGGGGAGGGTCTGAGGGGAGTTTGATAATTACTTCTTTGTTTGTGATTGCAATTTTACACCTGCAATCCCCAAACAATGTTTATTTCAAATAACACCACTTGTTAGGGTAATTTAAATGCTACACAGGTTTAAATAGGCAGAAAAAAACCCATTGACATAGTGTGATGTTCAGAAAAAGACCATAGGCTCTGTGTCCACTTGGACAGAAACATCTCATTTGTTCCGTTTGTTAAGGAGGCAAATGGCCACTCACCCGAGCACTCTGTCCTGCAATAAGCTGGTCATCTTCAGTCTGGACGCTGGTCCTGCTGCGAGTATCATAGTCCTCTTGTTCAAAGTCTGAGTCATCCTCCAACTCTTCTGGTGTCTGGAGGAAGCACAAAGGCAAAGCGGGTTCGTCAGAGATCAAGAGACAGGAAGAAAAAAAAAAGAAGAAAGAATACAAGGCATTTTGAAAATTGATGGCTGAAAGTGTTAGCTTTCTTTAACAATCAAGATTGAGGAAATTGACTATTCTTCTCATATAACCCCCCCCCCTGTGCTTTCCTTTATACTAAACCTCCCCTGAAGATTTAGCTCGAAGCAAATGCAGCAAACAGGAAGAGGTTGTATTACTCGTAGAGCAGAATTGTCTGGAAAAGTGTTGCAGACAGCATGCTTGTGACAATCAAGCACACACATACCATGTATGTTTTAGGGAAGGGTGTTAATAGGAGATTGGAGGAAGAGCTAAATACAAAATAAAGCTTTTCCTTTTTATTAAAAAGCAGTCAGGTGGCAAAGCCAGATCAATTGGGCCATTTTGGGCAACAGATATTGTAGGTGATGCTTTGGACTGTTATGATGCCAGTGTTGACTTACAACCTATGATGTGTTTTCTGTGCTCACCAAAGGCCATAACATCTGGCTAGTAAAGGAAAGAAAGGACCAGAAATGTGCTTAAACTAAGGCTTTGTTTTGGTGGCTTTGTCATCTGTAAAAGTGGGGCTGAGTCCTAGAGAGGCACTGTCCTTTTCTTCCAACTACCCTGGGCCTTGTAGCTTCTTATTGGCAGAACTGACCTGATCCAGGTAATCAGCAGTAAGTAGAAGAGATTTCTGAAAAAGCAGCCGGACAGTGCCTCTCCAGGGCTGGAGTTTGATACCCATGATCTATAAGGCTTTTGGAGGAGAGCTGTTTCTGCTCTTTACTGAAACGGGCCAGTTGAGGTGGCACCTGATGAGAATTGCCTTCCGGGTACAACCAGAGCCAGGTGCTTCAGATGTATGCCACTGCAAAGAGGCAGAGAGGCCCTGTGGCAGACCAGGAAGTCACTTGGGAAATGAAATCTATCAGCTCTAAAACCTTTCAGTGTGTTTTTTTTTCTTTCAGAAACAGTTGGAGGATGTAGCTCAAATGAATGAGGTCTGGGAACTTCTGCACAAGTTGCTCCCCAAACAACCCAAATAGAAAGTGTATGAACTAAAAGATGATTAATGGAACCAATTCCATTTGTCACATATCAGTTATCTGACTATTCAAATCTGATCATTAAAATTTAGCTTATATGTGTTTGCTTTCAAATGCTATCGAATGCTGTTTTCGGGCACAATCACAAAACGTCGACCCTTGTGCCAAATCAGGGTTGATCAAAGACTTGATGTTTCAGAGGTGAGGGAAACCAGTCTGTTACTTTACCACCAAAAATAAACTACAGACAAATGAATTTCTCTGCTGAGCACTCTTTTCTCGACTGTGCTGCAAGCTGCATGTTCAGACTAATTTGCAGGGACTTGTGCAGTTGAGTGTGAAACATTCTTTTGCCCTGTAACATAATCTCATTTAGCTTTAAAGCATATGATTCATGGCAAAGCAATGACATTCTAAAAATATGATCACTAATTAAATTGTTTTTGTATATTCTTTTGAATAGCAACCAATGAACGATTTGATCTGCATGACTGACAAGGAACACGGGGATGTCATCATCATCATCAATAGGCATGCACAGATTATGATTTTTGTAAATTATATTCCCGAATTGAAGAATTAAAAGATTGTTTTACTCTCTGTGCCTTAATGCTGTTTTATTAGATTCCGAAAGGTTCAGATAAGGCCACTAAAAGCTCTTAGTGGTTAGATTTAACGTAAATACGCATTAGTGCTTTAATATATCATGTGTTGCTGTAATAGGTGGTGCATCTATCTAGTTGCATCAAGGCATTCCACTGATCTGACCTTATTAATAACTCTCCTTGGAAATCAAAAACCAAACTGAAATGCTCCACAGCAATTTACAGTTGCGCCTTTGTTGAGCATGCTCAGCTTCCAAATCATATTACAGACCAAACATTCCCACAGGAAATGACAATCTCATCTCTTTGCAGATTAAATTCAGTTTACTTGATTAATTGTAGTTGCATATGTTACAGTATATAAATATGTGACAAATCCTTCTCCGCTCCTGAAAATCCATTCATAAGATAGAACATGAAGAGCTCAGGTGACTTTATTCACGTTAGATAAGTAGTTGATTATCGCCAGATTTGTGAAGATCTGCAACAGCCGCACCATTTGATTCTGTGTTTACAAGCTGTATTGTGGCCCTGTGGCTCATCCCCGCTGGTTGTGCTTACATGTGCAAATGACCAAAGGATGCGAGTGTGGTCAGCAGAACAAGATAAATGTATGTTTAAGCCACAAAGGTCAGAGTAACTTTGCTTTTTCCTTTCCTCAGAACATTATAGTGTGAGACCTTAAATTCACTGGGGTCTAGTAAAACCCAAATACGACTATTGCCACGCTCTCTCCTGCTCAAACACACACATATCGAGGCAGTGTAAAACACAGCCCCCTCACTCATTTCAATGAGGTCACTGTTTGGCGCAGCAGAGGTGCTAAAGCAAAGGGACGGTTACCTTGGAGACTGTTTGCTTTAGTGCACTGGGTGATTCTGCTGCTTAGCGAGTAATCAGTGAGGCAAAGAGTTAAACTGTTTGTTGCTAAAACAATTGGACAAAAATGATGTAGCCCTATCTGGGGGGGGGGTCTGATGACCCTCTGAAGTCAGAGGTAACAAGTTCTTAGTTTAAGTAGTGAATGTTTCATAGAATAATAACACTATGATTCCATCTTTTTAATCTAGAAATGGTTCTAATCTAGATTAAATAAGCCAAATGTAGGTTATTTTTGTCCTAGTTCGGATAAAACACATCTAATATTTTTTTTTTAGTTCTCAGGTCATGTTGAAACTCAGCTGACCTATCTTCGGTTGAAAACATGTTACCCGCATGTCTGCATGTGTGTAAAACAGCAGCCACATCTTCTCTGTTTTGGAGGAATTTCATCAGAATTTCACGCTCTTCTCAAGATATGCCTCAAATTTCAAACACGGTGGAAAATTGGCTTCTTAATCCACTGACTTCTCATGAGATCTACACAGTGAACATTTCTAAAAGAGCCATTACTCGGTTTAAGTGGTAGAAAAATTACACAGACATAGAAGGAGGGTAAAAAAAAGAAAAAACGAAATCACACGTGGCACCGACATTTGCGTGATGGAGTTTGACAACAGAGAAAAGCACAGATCTTCCAAAGTTGTTTCCTCAAAAAGTAATTGAACTTGGATGGGATTATGAAGCCAGCTGGTCCCGGGCAGTTCAAAGCTGCCTGTTTTACATTATTTACCAACAACAAATTATTTTCCATAATTAGATTTTTTCCAGAGCTGCACCGGGAAAGCTTCCAGCCTGCATAAACTTGAATAAATGAATTATAGGTTGAAAAGAGGAAAGATAGTTTGCGTGAAACATTTAAATATTCTAAAATCGGTGTGTGCGTGTGTGAGGCGGCCGGGCTGTCTGTATCTGGTTGTTGTGAAGTATTTTTATCTTGACATGCTCCGCAAAGTTCGGCCAACTCTGCACACAACATCCTTTAACTGATTTCCTTTGTCATTATGAGGTTTCTTTTATCATGACGTTAGATGTATTTTTGTCTTCAATGTTCATGACAAAAATAAACATTTTTTGCAAAAATAAAAAGATAAATAATAAACAAGAAGAAATCACTATCCATCAACCAGCAGCACAATTTACAAAATAAAATGTGACAGTTTTATCACGCCCACATGTCAGTAAGAGTTTCTGACCAAACCTTTTTTTTTTTTTTTTTTACAAAATATCTGGTTGAATGTTTCAATGTGAAAATGAATGAAATAAATGCATCCCTCTTTTCCAGTAAACCAAAACATCTATCTTGGGAGCATTTTCCGCTCCTACTTGAGAGGAGGTAAAGGACGTACCCTTATCATGAGGACGGCTTTCCGGATGTCACGGACGCCGTCATACACCAAACGGGAGGCATCAATGAACTCATTCTCCTCAAAGGCCTGCGGGGGGTTCGTACTCAGTGCTTCGATTGCTACCTCCACTTGTTCAGCAAATCGGGGCATGACTGCAGAAGAAAAGAGGTGAGGAAGGAGAAAGCAGGGGAACAAAAAAGTAACGGCTATTAATATTACTTGTTAGCAACCAGTCCATTTCAATAATGGAAGTGCGTCACATCTCTATTAGGAAAGAGAAAATATCGCATGATGCATCACAGCGCTCAGTTTCTCTGCATGACGGTATGAAAACAACTTGTTTTCATCTTTTGAAGCACCGCAGTCTCACTTGATTGGCTTCTAAAAACAAGCACATCCAAACGCAAACCTAGTTTCTAAACAACAGCATGCATTTCACACATATCTTTTTATGATTGTCACAGATTGGCCGAGTGCTATTTGTAATCCTGAAGTGTAGGTAAGTGCGCGTGCTGCTAACCTGCAGCCACAGGCTGTTAAATCTGAACATGGATGAACAAAAAAAATATATATCAAAGTCTTTATGCTAGGAGAAAAAAAGCTTTGTAACAAAGGAAAAGTCCCTTTTGAACATAAAAAATGGTTCCTTTTGTCCTCAGCTTTCATTGGCTATAGTTGATGGACAAGCTTTTTGCTCTTTGTGTGTTTCCAATGAATTTTGCCGCATGTGAATAGACCCTGTTTAATATTCAAACATATTGAATAAATGCCTCAGTATTTAACAGGCTACCTTTCTCTGTGATTATAGTCACAACAATCGCTGTGTGGTGGATTATCATGACAAAAGCAGCAGTTTACCCAGACAGACAGTTGCTTAATTTACATTTTGTGAGTTGAAAATCATGTTTCTAAATCTATAAATGGCTTATACATTAAGATTTCTAATATTATTTATGTGTAAAACTAGAAATGAGACTAGTTCAAGAACGATTCCTTATTAATAGCTCATCTAAGCACATAGAGGAAAACTGAGACCTTGGAAAGCAGCACGATGCTGAAGATGAAAAAGACTGTCGAGATTGTTATCAGCATATTGGAAAAAAGAAATCCAGCATTGTACTGGAATGGAATTGTATCGGTACCCTTAGCAGAAAAAAACAAAATAGATGTATGTGTTGTTGTGCAGAACAGACTTTAGAAGGATACATATACTTCCTTTGGTCAGAGTTTCAATCATTTTCAATGGATCAACACTAAATCACAATTCCTAAACATAAAACTAGATTGTCTGCAGAAAACATTGCTTGATTCTCTCCGTCTTCAAATTGATTTTCCGAGTTGAGTCTTTTAGTGACACATTCAGCTTGTAAGTTTGCATATCTAAATTAGGCTTTAGTTCTTCCTGGGTCAAGATGTTTGTCGAAAAATCATTTAAAATGACACCTAAAAAGATGTCTTTTGTATTCCTAATTCTGAAAAGTGTATTATTTTGAAGTGATAACTCAATTTAAATTTTCAATTTTACTACTAAAATAATGATAATGATAAAAATGTTTTTGTCTGCAATAAAACTTAAAAAATATATCTCTTAATAAATAGAATATAAATAGAATATTCTATTTAAATTTCTTTTTAAGGATGACAAATGTTAGGTAAAAGATATGAGAATATGCAGATATAAACCCTTTTTTGATAATAGGTCTCCAAACAGAATGGATTTTTTTTTAATAGAAAAGTGGTTTAATTTTTAAAGATCTTTTTTGTTTAAAGTCATATTTAAAGACAAGAATTGGGGAAGAAATTGGAAAAGAAAACAATACAAATAACACTTCAGATTGGTCATTGAAAATCCAACAGAAAAGCCAACATTAACTTTGGTTATTTATCCACCTGTTTCCCCATAATTTACATACCCAATGAACTGAATAATTACCAAATAGCACTACAGGTGCATCTTGAGTGAACTTGTTTGTTTGACATAAAGCATAAGCTATAATTCGGCGACTTAAAAATGGCACTACAAAAAGCCTCTCCCTTTTTCTTTTCATTTTTAATTCAGTTTAATCCACTTACTGGAGAAGCGTAAAATAGGCTTTTGGGAATTGCTAGGAAGGCATTTTAAATATAAATATTTAAATGTTCTCCAAGCTCTTAATGAGCAAAGTTGCTGATGGTGAGGACCAATTTCACTTATTCCAGATGAAAAATGATGAAGGGAATTAAATGTGACCATGTAAGAATTGATTTTTTTCACCCGCCAGGCTTGAGCATGGTTAAAGTGTGAAGTCATGGAAGTACAATAAGTGTTTCAAAATCTCAAAGTAGAGGCATGGCGTACCCCTGTGACGGGCTTAACGTGGACCACACTGCTCAGCTTGCACCGTTTATGATTCATACACTAGAGTTCCACATCAAAACTGTTCATTTTTGCAGCAGATCATGGCACGTTATGGTTGAGCGGCATTAAAGCACAGACCTGCATTACTCAGGCAACATTAAATCAGATCCAAATAAATAGCCTCTGCATGAATGGTTTACTTCAAAATTCTGCCACGTTAACCCAAAGATGGTCATATTTTCACTATGTGGGTTATTGGTAATTTAAAAAATGACAGTCTCATTTTTGGAATGTGCTTTTTATATTTTTTTATCGTAATATTTTATTTAACTGGGCAAAGTGTTAAAATGGGATTTTTCAGGCTTTAGTTAATGCATCCTACAGATTGTGTTCATCTTATTTTGCTAGTGTCTTCCTTTTAAGGCGGCATAACAAGCAAAACTCTAACAAGTTAATGATTCAGTGTCCGTGAAATTTTCTGTGCACATCTGCATGGCGTATCCTGGTAGGCGTTACAAACAGAGTGACTTTTCTTGAAAAAGCTTTTTAGACAAAAAAAAAAAAAAAAAAAAAAGTGCACACTGCATTTATCTCAAAGGCCTTGTCATCATTTAATAATCAGCAAAACAACATTTCAGAGGCAAATACATGAGAAATATAAGAATGCACTATTTAATTAATCACGCCTTTGCCAGTGGATGTGCTTTTGATGGCATAAGAGATGTGATGTGTTTGGAGCAGAAACATCAGTAAGGCAGCATCTACAATGAGCTATAAATACCCTTAATGGATTCTCTCCGTACTTGTTGTCCACAGATGCTTTTTATTTAGCTCAAGGAGACACATCTGTGGACAACAAGTCTCTCCTTCAGTTCATTAATCCCACGCAACTAAAAGGCAGAAAGACCACGTTAACAAACCCACATTTTCAAATTTGGGGAGCTCTGCATTATTCTTCCTTTTTGACTTCAGAGAATCACAGCAGGCTGTTTCACATTTAATGCTTTAGATGTCACTGTATTACACTTTCAGCCACATTGTCCTCTTTTTTTGGCAGTGTTACATCTGCAATGTAATTTCCTGTAAAAACGTCTTCTTGTGAGCTGCTGTCATCATGCGTCACTGGAAATGACACAGCCGTGTGAAAGTAGAAATACCCGGGCTATGATTCATAGTGACCAGTTTTTATTTTTTTAAACCATGATTATTCTGAACTACAGGGGAGGAAAGAAAAAGCACAGCATTTCTAAAAAAGTTTAGACATGTTTTGCACCAGCATCTAAGAAAATGTGTTGAGCATAAAACCAAAACTGAAAACAAATTCTCAAATGTCCTAAAAAATTCTCATGTGGTGTGATTTAGAGCAGGAAAAGATGGAAGAAGTGTGTTTTACATATAATCTGTTGGAACAAGCAGGGCTACAGGGCTAACAACAAGTAGATTTGCTAATTACCTGGCCCCAATAAAAAGTTTTACAACAAATGACTTTATTCATACTCCATTTTGCCAAAACATGTTTGTGTCATGTCATTGGGCAAATGAGGAAAGAAATACATTTAAACAGCATTCTTTAAGTAGAATGTAGGGATGTAACGATTCAATTTACCAATCGTTCGGTTCATATCATAATTAGTAGTTTCTGATATAATTCATAGTCAATATTGCTTCATTTTGAAGGAACTGATTTAATCCGATTCACTGGCCTAAAATTGATCCAGGACATCTTTAGCCAAAAGCTCAACCATTGTGACTCAAAGATAAATACTTGGGTACTGAACAGTGCAAGTGAAAATTTCCAGTTTCCTGTTTTTCTCGCAAGATAATAACAAACAAAAAGGTAAATAGTACTTAATGGCAAATCCATTCACATTTTATTTGATAAAATTGCTTTTTCCATCTAAAAATATTACAAAGAGAACATTGTACCACACTACATGGGCACCTGTCCACACATTGGACTGTAAAGTGATCATTTTTTTCTGCAGTCACATGTGTGTTGTCCACTGATGGTACTTTGGTGTTTTCATAATAGAATCTACCTACTGTGTCTCAATCCAAATGCTATTTTCCAATGTTGGTATAATTGATTTATTTCCCTTTGAAACCATTTTAGAATATTATAGGCTGATTTGATAACCAACCTCCCTTAAACAGATTGATCAAGTTGGATTGTAGGAGTATAAATTGATTAATTATTAACTGATTAAATTTATGAAAGTACTAACTGATTAATTGCTACATGCCTAGTAGAATGTTTGTTCATATTAAATATAAAATTGGTTCAGGGTAATCAAAGATGGAATTCGACCCTTTTCTACAAGACTAAAAAAGAAGAAAACAGCAGATTCATGAATCAAAAAGTTGTAGCGTGTGGACCCACCAAGAATGTTTTTGCACACCTCCAGCATACCTGCTGCTTTGTTGTTTTTCCTCACCACAGGATCTCAAATCATAAAATGTTTTAGCGAATGTTAAAAAACTTAAAAGAGCTTCAGAGATGAACCTGAACAAGGCGGAAGAAAGAACAAAAAAAAAACTACTACAATTAGTTTGCATCCTGCTCTCATTCCTTCCTTCTGTAGAGTTCTTGGTTAAGATGTTCTCCAGTCGTGTCCTAATGCACTGTTCCTCTGCAATTTCGTATCAGTCCTCTCTCCTAACTCCTGCCTCTATTTACGCATTGATTAAGAGAGCTTACCTCTTCTCCTTTCAAGCTTTGAGTTTGCCATCTGCCTCCGCTGGCAAAAACCTCTTTTCCCATTACTGTAACAATGGACGCAGATTTGAAAGTGACTCATTCAGCTCTGTGTTTCTTAGCACATATTAGCAATATCAGTGGCAGGCTGTGCAATCCGGTGCCTGGGTCATCAGTAGCATTATTCTTCATTCTATGTATGGCAATACACCTTACGCTATAGCAAGCATTTAAGAAAAGCTAAAGAATTCTTACACTCACTTTCTTGTGTTGCAGATTCTAATAACTTTAACAAAGCCAGCACTTTGACAAAGCAACACCACTGCAAACTGACTCTGGTACACAGAGTTCTCACTTGTGTAGCAATAGGACCATGTAACTAACACAACATTAAAAACTCTAACAAAAAAAAAAAAGCAGGAAACATAACTATTGACAAAAACACTAGCTAAAACCTTGACAAACACTCAAAAATGGAACAGAACAAAATGTAAACTCCCATAATGCACCCCTTCCACTGCTTGCTTTGCAGTGAGCAGGGGTTATTACAATATTCAATATAAAAGTCAGATGTTTGCGCTATCCAACAAATGCTTTCTCCACAGCATCTCATTTGATCTTATTTCTTTTCCTCAGTAACACCTCAGGCTCTACTGTACGGTTTATCTGTGCGTTTTACTTCCATCAGCAATATATTTTCTGTTGACATCCAAGGGTAATGATAATAGCTGTGTCTGTTTGTTTTCTGCATGCAATTTAATGCCAAGAAACAGTGCTGAACAAAAGCATTGGACACAGGGATAGTCACACAAAAACAAGATAGGGCATAAAGTTGCCTTACTCCCTCTTTCATTTTTGCTTCTGTAAAATTAAATCAAGTTAAAGGTTTTCTTCCTCTATAAGCTCTTTTTTTATAATATCAGAGCCCAAACATGTGACGCTCAGTGTAGAAGGCAGACAAAGGTTGTAAACTGATGCCTTAGACCCATGCTCCCTTTTAGGGGTAGTGCAGATTTTTGGGTTGTTCAGTGCCCATAGAGTGGCATAAACAAGGAGGGGCTGCATATTGAGAGGAGCAAAGGTGGATCTCGCAGTTCCCTTGAGAATTGTATGACCACCTCAAGGGACATCATTAAAATGAAGCATACAACTGTTGTGCATGTATTGTTATTAAGTGTATTGTGAAGTATTTTCAAGGATGATGTAAGTTACATGCACTTATGAGGTACAGGTGATGCTGTTGTACAATTCTCTTACTCTACACTCTAGTTAGTGAGGTGTGTGCACTGGCTACTTACTGACCATGTGCAAATGCCTCACACACGTAAAAGTGTCGTAAATAATAAAGGATGGCCACACAAACTATATTCTGATTGTCAGAGTCAGGCTAGAAGAACGGAGACATGAGCATGCACTAATCACTTGAACAGCACTAACAGGTTGCTTGTGTAGAGCACAGGTTTTGAAGAGGTTAAATAAATGAAAAAATGTTTGACGTGCCTGTGTCTCACCTACTTCGCCCTTACGTCTTAAGTGTTTCCTATGACCTATCAGCCACAGCTTCGCATTAGAAAATAATGTGTACAAATAATCTTTGTTCCAAAAGCTCACTGAGTTGTCTATGAACTTAAACCTTTTTTTTGCTGGCAAACATACAGTATCCACCCTTAAGGGTGGTCATCATTATAACTATGAGAGAAGCCTTTTTGCTGGCTTTGAAGTCATATAGTGAGATTTAATTGGCTACTGTAACTGTCTGCCTCTGCTGCTTTTAGCACATGGCGGCCTGCTATGTGAATTCTGCAAGCTTTGGGTGGATTTCCTTTTGTTTAGCCAGGCAATACAAGCTAGGTGAAATATACTCAGGTAAAAACTACTATAATATTCAACAATGTCAACTACTGAACCAAGAAGATTTGACATGGAAATGCCAGACATTGAATAATAATAATAAAACAATCTTAAATAAAAAAATAAATAGAATCTATGTTAAGTCATTTTTGATTGTATGGTTTTAAAAAAATATGTTGAATGTATTTTTATTGAAAAGCTTAGGTAAACAAAGAATGCCTTGCAGGGATACAGCAGAATATATGAAATATTAACAGAGTAAAGATCAACTTTTCTCTTTTTTCTTGTTAAGTATTACAATTTTTCTTTAAATTTGTGGCTACAAATGGTACCTGTGGGGTTTCCACATCAAAAATGGAATATAAAGATGGCTGAAAAGAATACTTTTTTTCTGGGAAATATTACCCTCAAAAACAGGCTTTAAAGTGTCTTTACTTCTGTCTGCTAAGTCCAAGCTGCATTTCTTTTTAGTGAACTTGATCCATTGATTTAGAGGCATTACAGGTTGGAGGTTGTGTGAGCATGTTTTATTCTGCGAAATCTTGGCTAAATCCTGCTTTCACTGCCACCATGTATCAAAAAGCAGCAACTAAATGGCACCACAATATATCTTTCTTTTTTAAATCTACCCTTTCTGTAGAGACTACATTAAAGAAAACCAAAACATTTGTTAGTCCTTATGAGAGGCGATGCTGAGCAACAAAGTCAGTTCCGAGAAAAAATGATCATAGATGAAAGAAGGAGAGTCTTTACCACTTTACAATTAGTGTATTGATTTTTCTTTTTTTTTTTATTTAAGTACAAGCCTCAATTTCGAACCAATGTGTTGACCTACTCTCAGGAATCTATGGAAAAGCTTTACACGGTATGTCTGCATTCAAACTGTCCATAATCCTGCTCATGCTCCACAGTAAGAAAAGGGATTGGCAAATTGTGACAAGGTCAAAGTGCAATTACTGCGGTTGCAGTGAGAGTGGTGCTGTCGAGCATCTGTCAAAACAACTGACGAGTTGTGGCGATTGTTGTAAGTCGCTGTAGGCACAAACACGGACCGAGAGAAAGAAGAAGAAATGCAGCTGTCTCTATGCGCTCTGACAAAACTTAAATGTTATCATGGGCATACCATTGAGACAGAGAAAAAAAGAGAACCACATCAATGAATTCCAATAAAACTTTTCCTCGCATTGCTTAGTGAAACCCCTTGGAGACACTTTTTTTCTTTCTTTTTTTTTTCCTTTTTTTTTTTTGAAAGGGCGAAGAGTGGGAATCTGGTTAATTGTATTCAGTATCCTCAAAAAAGTGTGTGGTTGTATATGCCTTTTCTTTGAGCTATACTTAATCATCTTCCCCCCAGCCATAGATTTCTCCTTGACTGTGCTTGGATCCATAGATATCAAGTCTGAGAGGACTGGGAGAAGAGGGCGGCAGAAGTTCACAGGGATCGATAAATGCTTTATGGTCTAGATCAGATGTGCACAGTAGCCCCTAAAAACCCCAGACAGCACTAAGAGACAAACAGGAAGATGAAACACAACAGATCTCCATCAGAGAAATATATGGACCCTACGAAACACTGCTGCTGATTCCCTGGCTTGACGTTTCTATTAGAATCTTTAAAATGTAAAGAAACCAGATATTTGGTCTGTTTCCTGCATTAGCCCTTGTGCTTCTCTCCAAGTTCTGATCTTTGAAATTGACTGAGGGCAACATTTTGTTTTTAATGTTTTTAACTTAGTTTTTTCATTGCAAGAAAACTAAAAGGCTAAGGATTAGCACACAACAACTAAAGTGCAACAAAAAAAGAGCGCAAAACCAAATAATCTGAGAGATAATGTTTGGGATGTTTTATGGTTTCTGGGGTTGGAGTTTCCCCATCTGTTTTACTGTCAAACTTTGTTCACACAACCATTTGCAATGCACGTTCAAGCAGCCACTTGCATGTAAATGCGAGTTTTGGCCTTCTGTGTTCAAAACTTTCGCATTTACACGAAGCGACGAACACTTTTAGATCCGTTATTGGACTCTACATACAAAAGCCATGACCATTGAACATGCTTTTGAAGTTTAACCTGGTTAAATTTGGGGACTCTGACTTGGTTACGAGGTACGAATGGCGTCTCTTTTAATTTACGGAAACCATTTAAACCATTTAGGGGCGGCTGTGGTGGAGCAGTAGGGCAGTCAGCCTGTGATCGGAAAATTGCAGGTTCGATTTCCGCCTTGCCTACCTATGTGTCGAAATGTTCTTGAAAATCAATGGTGTTTTTCAGACTAATCTCTAGACTAAATGTAGATTTAACAACTAGAAATGTTTAACTGGGTTGCAAGATATAAGTTGTCATTTTGCGCTGGTAGTATAGTCAGCCTCAAAGAAGGCACATACAGTAAATCAACCCATACCTCATTCTCTCCATCTTCTTCTTTTTTTCTGCCACCACAGCTCTTTTCTTTTGAACATCAAAACATGTGGGACTGACTGTAGCAGAGGGGTGAACTCTTTAAGTTATTTTCAAATGCTGATCCTCCCTGACATTTGGCAAGTCGAGAATGTGAGATGTCAAACATCACAAACTTAGAGAAGTGATCAACAGCGCCTCAAAAAGGGAAAACTATCACTGTTCTCAACACTTATTTTATTTTCAAGGAAAATTGTTCAGAATTAGAGATGGAGAGTTTAAATCCTCACAGCTGTGTGTATACTTGGTAATAATTGTTAACAGTTTTTTTAATTTTATTGATAAAGAAGAAGATTTTGCATTTATAGAAAATAATAATTGGCTATGTTTTTGATGCAACAAGTAACAATGAGAAAACAATATCTGAGGTATGCAGCGCTTTAAATGTAAGTAAGTGGTAGATAAATAACTTTACAGTGACTTATTTCATCCATACTTTGCTGAAAACTATAGCACCTTGTACATATTGCAGCTTTATTTTTTTATCATTATTATTATTAAATAGTCATACAACTAAAGCTGCTGTTACAATTACAAATGTTTTGCTCTAAATTTGAAAAGCACTGCTCAGAATAATTATGCAAAAACTACCTAGGGCTATTAATGATAAAACCTTTTCATCCATTTTAATGCAGATATTGTGAAAAAAAAGATGCATAAAAGCCTTCTTTCTTTGATTTCCCCACAAGTGCAAGAGGATTGTGCTGCTTTTTAAAAATGTTGCATTAATAAAGTTATGTATAATGTTATATGTAACTGTATTAAGTTAAGGAAGGGGAATATTATTGGAAAAAAATAAATATATTTCATACATTGTTAATGCAAGTTTAATGTGTTCTATTTTTATGATACTGATGTTTACAGCAAAGACAGAAAAAAAAGGTTATGAGTTGTTTTAAAAAACTGTCAGAATAAAACATCTCACAACAATAGTTGACACAGTTGACAATAGTGCCATTTCTAAGGTCTTCAGAGTTTCATATTAACACATACTAAAATTATAAAGTTTATTTTAGACTCCCTCCAAAATAAAGAAATGTTTAGTAATAAATTACACTAATCAATTAAAATGAATTATGCAACAAGAGAACACAATGTGCTTAAGACATCATATAAATAGCACTGACTCTTGTCCATAATGATGGAGTTGAATGCCAGAGGAGGGACTAGAACAGATGGCTTTGTGAGGACATGTGACTCACCTAATGATGTTTGAGACTTATCAGCTAACAGGGAGGGAGCTGATTGTGTCTCTCAATTATCCTGGCAGATGAAAGAAATGAGCGAAACAACAGATATACCGCCTTGCTAAATAGGCTCTAATGGGAGAGGCAGAAACTGGGGCGGAAAAGACGTGCAAGTAGAAGAAAAAAAAAAAAGCCAAAAGAGGGAGAGAGGATGCCAAAGTACAATGACTTCTGAGAAGATATTTTGCTGCCTTTTTTATATATATTTGAAGAAAGAGGACTGTGGTTAGATTTTGTTTCTAAAAAAAGGTAATTGACAGCATTACCTAACTCCTTTCATCCTGTGTTTTGTTTTGTACAACCTTAGTCTGGACGCAGTTTTGAAGGTCATGTTATGGCATACTTTCAAGGAATTTACTAAATTGCTTCAAAATGAAATGTTTCCAAGTAAAGGTGAAAAATCAAAACAAGAGATCTTTTATTTGTTTTTCTTTTCTTTTCCTGCTGACTTAATATCTATATATATAGATATATATCTATATGTATCTATATCTATATCTATATAGATATATATAGATATATATATTATAGAGGGAGCAGTAGTGCACTCCTTCAGAAATTCTCATTGAAGAGCATTGTATTGGAGGGGAATGCTTACTCCTACTCCTCACAGTTTTACATCAAGGTCAAATGTTGTAATATTGGAAAATATATCTTATAAATAAAACCCGAAGAACTCTGATTTATAATTTGCAAAGAGCTTCGACTGATCTTTTCCATTTGTTTAAAATGTGGAATGTTATAAGGCTATAGGTTAGGATGTGGTAGTAGAAAAAATGGGGAGTGATTTGTGATATATTATTGCACTAAACAAATGGCTCAGAAAATGTTTTAGTTTCAGAACCCTTCTGAAAAAAATGTAAATGGTTGTACTAGGTTTTGTTTGGATTTGATAAGTTTCTACACCACAAGAAAAGAATGTTCATTAGAAGAACTTCCCTCCTAAAAAGAAGACTGCAGACCAAACAGATTTACAAATTTGTAAGTGAACAAACTACAACACTGACATCTAAATAGACCAATCTTCTCTAGAGGGGATGGACTTTGTTCTTTTGTGGAGTTGTCCAGACTTAGAAATGACAAATAGCTGTGCGACCACTTGCAGCCCCTCTGCTTAGAGGCAAGATTTTAGTGGACAAGAGATGGCATGAAAAAAAAAAGTGTTCCAATTACAGGATAATCACACTCATCGGTCACCTTGCTTGTATGCTGCAGAACCAGACCAGAGAGTCTAGTCAACAGTGAAACCTCTGATTCAAGAAACCATAGTGGGTTCTGTCCTGACTAACATTAGATAAGATCATCACACCTGCTAGGATCTTCAAGTGATCTAAAAGGTTGCCCCATCAGTCCACGCTGATGACCATTGTCCCTCTAATGGGAGGTGCTGCAGAATATATATGATATATGGCCTGCTCTTGGTGAATTTTGTTTTATTTCTTTAGATAGAATTCTAAGGAAAGGGTCCATTCACGAAATGCTGTCACTGTTGCCAGCTCAAACTATATGAACATTGCCGCGTTTTTCCCAATAAAACTTTAGTGTTTCACACAACGTACATTACTTTCTGCGTCAGCCTTCATGAACGGGTGTATTAACATATTGTGAACAAATTTCAGTGGAAAAAAACCAAAAACTAAGTTTGTTGTGGTGAAATGAAAGTGTTGTTATAATTCCCATGTGTTTTAAAACTGTTGTCGGTGAGATGACAGGTGGTATGATATCAGCTCGTGTCTGTGGATGGAACGTGAGCATGTGCATCAGTGGGAAAAGCATGAAGTATCCGCGAGCCGTTGCACGTTTATGACTGCACGGCTGTTGTTTTGGTCATGTTTTTGGCGTTGCGAGTTATGTTTCCACATGGGGATCTTTTGTACCGGAACTTGGCAGCTTGCTCTGTGTTAATTGCCGTAGGTGATCGCCCTTGCTAAGGCGACTGGGGTCCAACATTGCAGCCTCGTGGCTGTGGAGTGGACCCTGTTGCTGACTGGTGTGGGCGGGCGCTGTGGTGATGTTCTGTGGCTGAGCTGCTCCTGGTATAAGGCATATATTGTTTCCTCACAACAGAGCCAAGCGTTTTCTTCTCTTTATTAACTTCAGTCAGTATTGCCTGTATGCGTTGTGTGTGTGCACATTGGGTGTATGTGTGAATGGAGAGAAAGAAAGAGGGGCAAAGGGGTGGGTAGATTTTAGTTTTTTCTATTTTGTTTTTGTATTTTTTGCCTGTTTAATTTTAAAACACTTTTTTATAAAAAAAAAAAAAAAGCTTGCTTGATTGTTTGATTGGCTTAGTTTGTTGAATAATAAACAAGCATGTTCATATATGCATTACTATAACAGCTACTTAATTTACTGCAGGGGTGGGGGCTAAAATGATGCTGTATAGTTTGCTAATATAATTTGAAAACTAACAAAAAGAAAAAAAATGCAATGTCAGACCCCTTACGCTACTGCCTAACTGGGTCTTCCTCTGATTTGAACATACATGGTTTTGTCAAGAAGGGCATCCAGTGAAAAACTCTCTCCCAAACCACCCGTGGGATTCAGTGAAAGCTGATTTGCTTTGCTGACCCCTAAAGTAATACACAGAGAGGTGAACAAATGGTAAATGATGTATACTTATATAGTTCTACCTTCATTGAAATGGTAAATGGTAAACGCCGTATTTTTATATAGAGGCCGACAGTTTGGTGCTGCATCTGAATTGATGTTGAACTTTTTCAGGGCCATTGTGGGAAAGTAAAAAGGTAAAAATCAAGTAGTTAGTCTTTGTTTCTGCCATCCTCCACATACATCATGTGCTTTGTGAACATGCAGTTAAGATCACGACTGAAGGTGGCAAAAAGGTACTTCTTTTGAGTGGTGGCTGGGGTGTTCCTTGAACACAGGGTGCTAAGCTCAGCCATCTGGACACCTTTCTGGTGTTACGGGTATGTCCAAAAAAGAAGGAAGCCCCACAGCAGACCTGGAACATGCCAGCCAAGGTTTTTTTTTCTTTTTTGGCTGGCATGACTTAGTGTCTTTCCAGAACAGCTAGAAAAGATGTCCATTGAGAGGGAGGTCTGGGCATCCTTCCTCAGACTGCTTCCCATGTGACCTAAACTCCAAACAAGCTGAAGACAATGGATGGAGACATGAAAAATAGAAAAACTTTCCTTGCAAACCTACATAATCTATCAAAGATTGTATTGATGGAGGGGGTGATTTTGGCATGCTTGACCTTGCAATAATTGAGTTAACCATAGAATTCAGATTATTTGTACTTTGATTGAAAAGGCCATCTGTCTAAGATTTGAAGCTTGAATGCATTTAGGTTATGCACTAAGAGAATGATCCAAAACTAAAAAAAAACAATCAACTGCAAGAGTATGGTTATTTAAGAAAAAAGTTGAACGTTTGCCTTCATCAATTGTAGCTGTTAAGGTCTATGTGGAATATATATGCGAGTATCATTAGTGTGAAAATATAAAAAGCAAGGGAATTAAGAAAGGATGTTGCTTTAAAAAACGGGGGAAACCCAAGAGATTAAACCATTGTTTTACTTGTTTTTTATCACTAATTGAGACTCTAATAATCCATTACAGCCTGTAAAATAATACATTTCTTTAACATTTGACCTTTATCATAAACCATTGGAGAGCAAGAGTACAATAGTTCAGACAAGATACAGATTTTCTTAATAATGATATGCAAAGGCATATTTTGAGATAAAGCAATATATTTGTAGCAGTTGTTGTGGTAAGAGATGGATTGATGATGCTGTTACCAGTGTCATTAAGGAAACCATATTAAATGGCAAAGGAACAGCAGTAACTCATTCAAATTAATAGCAGAGAGACATGGTCTCAAACAGTATCACTTATGAGAAAATATAACAAAGAAACTAAATCAGTACAGGTTTGGATTTTTTTTTCTAAAGCTACAATGATATTTGCAACAGCCACACTTTAAATAAACAAAAAAAAAACTGGAAATATAAAAATATGTCATTCTTACCCCATCAGCAGATTTTCTTAAAATAAATATGCCAATGGAGGAAGAAAAAGGAATTTAAAGTGGACCAATAATTCTTTGGCCAAATCAGAATTCTTTCCCTACCCCTATGGCTTCACCCTATCCTTACATTTTGCCCTCCAATGGATAATTATGTCTATTGGCCGTTACTAACCCTAGATAACGTCATCTATAGTTGCCGGTCATCTATGTTGGCAGCTGTCATTGCTATTAAAATACATAACAATGTTGGTTTTATAAATTTAAAAAGTCATGCTACAAAAACAAGTCAGTACTTACATTTAGATGTAAACTTCTGTGCTTCAGAGCACATACATGGTAAAAAAAAAAAGGCATTACTCCTCCGCTGCACAACGCGGATCATCCTACTGGAGAAGGTTAGTCACTTCTAGGTCCCTACCCCCTTCCCCTTAAAAAAAAGAAGTTCAGACATCACTGCAGCTTCAAATGCCCCTACAGTAGGGAGAAGCCGTAGGGGTAGGGGAAGAATTTAGATTCTATCTATTTTAAGAAGAAAATTCAAATCACTAAGACATATTTTCTCCAACTAAGTTCAGTTTGCTGTTGAAAAACTTTCCGATTATTTTCCGACATTTTTTCTTGAAACAAGGGTCTTTTTACTTTTTCAAGATTGAGTTTTTGCAGTGTAAATATTAAATACATTAGTGACAAGTTAAATATATATAATGAATATATCACTATATATCATATATCACTTTAAAAGAAACTAAGATGTGTTTTCCTGTGTCAAAAACCAACAAAACCTTGGAAAATAGTGAAATGTTTAATTCTAGTAGCATAAAAAATCCTCTGCCCCACTCGCTCTGTGTAAGGTGTACTGACCAGTTTCAGACAGGAGCTTGATGGACTCCAACACGCGTTCAGTGTAGACCCCAGGTTCATAATTTTCCATCTCAGCATTAATGATGTGAACCACACGAGCAGCTCGACCCCGGATGGCTCCGGCAGTCCGGTCAAGAGTGTCCACATCCCCCTCTTGTAGAGCAATTACGCATTTGTTGACATCCTCAAGGATATGGTTCTCTGCAAAGACAAAACAATAAATAAATAAGAAAAAGAAGATAAGTGCTATTCAAAAAGAAAGGTCCAAAGACGTTCCTTTACTTGGAAGACACATTAAGTGTTCAACATTCAGGCCTTTTGGAAAACAAATGCCTCTTTGCAAAGTTAAATTGGTCCCATCTTTAACACCGTGGGTTTACAGGGATCACAATAAATTATTCATGTTTGTCCTTAAAGCAGGGAGTTGCAAATGTGTTGTTCTGTTACTCTACTCATTCCTTTCTTTTATAAATACCATTAAATTTGTATTTTGGAAGACGAAAACAGGGCCAAAAATATATATTACAATTTCCAAATAATTCTACTTTTTCATAAACAAAACACAACTGGACAAAACCTAAGATACTACAAATCAAACAACATAAATAATTTGTTTTTTCAGTTGTTCTCTCTCTTAACTTTCCTGATTTATTATTTTTTCTGAAGTTCAATCTATTGTCTTGTTTTGTTTCCAAACCTTGTCATATTTTATTTGCTATCTAACCAATAAAAGTACTCTCTGTCTGGATGTTCCACTTTGGGAAGTGGGGCTCATTTTGTTAGAGCCTCTTTCAATGTGTCTGTAACAGACCTGTGCCGCTGCTTACCTGATACAGAAAGGAAGTCATCCACAGATGTAATGTCGTCCACAGCCTCAGTCAGAATGCGCACTTGCTTCTCCCATTGATCTTTGAAAACATCCATGTTATCCTGGGCAACCTTGCTTTGGGGGCGAGCAGCCAGAGTGAGGGCAGCATTGATAACCTGGTACCACAAAGAGTGGAGGTAGAGTAATAATATGTGCAGTAAGTGTATATCCATGGCGGTTGGAGAACAAACTCACAACTACATGAATGGCTTTAAAACTGCACAAATCTCACAGTCCTCTTGGTCTTTAGGTGCAAGGGCCATGTAAATACCAGCATTAATACATGTATGAAGTAGTAAAATCAATACTGCAGAAGTGAGTAAAGTTATTTATGCTGTGAAAGCAGAGGGTGGTTGTTCTATACACCAGCGGTATGTCTAACCATGACCTGTAAATATGTCAACACCACCTGCTAAAGAAAAACCAGGTCTTCAGACTTCCTGTTTGATTCTTTTATTCTGTGTTTTTATTTCATTACAATGATTATTGATTCTTTAAAGCTCTGCAATTGCCTTAGGTCAGGAGAATTAGGCATTATGGTTTATTTTCATTTGAATGAATCCAAAAGTATTTGAACTTAATTTCAATGTTGAATCAGAAAGAGTGAAAAAGACAAGTAAATTTTAGGCTTTTGTAATTGGCTCTTGCAATAAGAAAATAAGCCAAAAAAAGTTTTTAACAATTCACTGGCTATCATGAAAAAAAATGTCACCATAATAACAAATTAATTTTTCTCACAGTTTTTGTTTGTTCTTTTTTCTCTTTTGTTGTCAAAAATGTTTTAAAGCTAATTTACTCTGAAGTGATGAATGGGGCATGACACGACAGTTGCTGAACCTGTGTGAGTCTAGATGTGTGTGTTTTTTGTGTTAAACAAAAAGGTGGAGCTCGTGTGAAACAAATGCTGAACAGATGGAAATGGCTTTTCTTTGTACCACATCCTTTTTTTGAGTCTATTTGGTTTCCTAATTTGTCTGTGTTTAGTATTGCCAAGAGGTTTCAGGAGACAATTCTTCGCCTACTTTTCCAAGTTAGTGGGTTTTAGGAGACAGAGTGAAGTGGGCAGACTCGAACCAAAACCAGAAAGTCCGGCTTTTGTCTCCTTTTCTCTTTGCTGTTACTGGGTTGTGTCTGTTGTGTCCCATGTGAAATAGGCCTACCCTTAACCTTGAAAATAATGGATCGATTTTAACATCCTCCCTCCCCTGCACTGAGAAATGGTGCTAGAAGTCCCTCCTACACATCATTTATTGCCTGTCCTGTGATTCTGCCAACTATCATTCTTTGGCTACCATTTTAAGGCATTAAAAAAAAAAAAAAAAGAAGTGGGAGAAAACCTCCACAGATATTCCCTTGAACTCACTTTAGAAGGGCACATTATTAGCATAATGTGTAGACTAAGGATTATATGCACTTATTTATATACATAGTTTTAATTTGTCAGGGAAAACTAGTTTTTTTTTTAATACTTACCTGTGGACATAAGCTGTCAATTTGGGTGGCAGCCATTCGTACCAACTTCACTCCTTCTTCATTGTTGGAGATGGAGCAAGCCAAGTTGGCCACCTGGATAAAAAAAAATAGAAAAAGGTCCATTATTACAAACCTGTACATTTATAGATCTCTATTGTCCTAATTATCTTTCTTTCCCACAACACAGTGTTGTGAGAATAATGTTTTCATGGAACAGCACAAGATTTTACTATAGTCTCTGTGATGTAGAAATGAGTAGCAGTCTCTAGTTTCATTGTGAAAGAACACAGCAATGTAGGGCTGAACCATTAATTTGGTGTGTGAGAATTGCTACAATAAAACGGCAGCCGTTTTGGTAGGATGCCGTGTTTTCCACTATACAGCATGTCTGTTGTTGTTTTCAATTATATTTAAATATCACCTGATTACAAGCAATCAGACTTTTCAACATTCAGCTATTAATATACCTCAGCTTACTATTGGAACTCGTCTTTGCACTCATAGTGAGTTTACATACTCTTTAATGCTGGATCAAGGTAAAGGTTGACAGCAATGTTACATAATATCAATCATATTTACCAAAATCCAAAGCTTTCATCTGCCATTAAACTTATTGAAAATAGTTTATTTATTTATTTTGTCAAAAGCCTTTTGCAATTTGTGTGACTGCCCATATTCAAAAAACATTCATGCATTATTACACAAAATGACATCTGACAGTAATTCACTTTGGTTCCCAGTACCAAGGCTTTTATGTCACAGATTACAAGGTCACTTGGGTAGCAGAAACTAGTGTTCTCTAAATCTCCTGGGTTCTGTGTTTATTTGAGGTACCGGCAGTCAGTCTTTCCTCCTTTTCCATGTCGAGGAGTGCTGAACTCAAAGATGGTAAATACTTTCCAATATTAAGGAAGAAAAAAGCATGATAGACTAAGCCAACAAGTATGCTGCAGCTTTTAAGCTGCCAGTCATGTCCAGTTGAGCTTTTCATACCTCACAGTCTAAATGATGACTGTGATTACTGTCCAAAGTAATGAGCTGCAGCGCACAATGGTATATAGTGATCGGGAGTTCAGGGGTTTCACAAACCCTGGAGATATTTCACAATTCAAGTATTATGAATATTATGGTGGATATTGAGGTTTTGTTTTCTTTCTTCTTTATATCAAAGAAGAAGAAAAAAACTTGAAAGAGATCAAGGAAATGTTCAAAAAAATTACCCAATTCCAATAAGGTTGAAAATAAAGATTTTTAATATAGATAAACAAACATATTGAGTCTATTAAGGGCTTAGTATTAAAGTCAGATGGAGTACTAAAGTGTTTTGGACATTGGTGAATAAAATGAAAATGTTGTGTTATAAACAAAAACAAATTAATAATATATGTTTAAAAGCGTATAAAAAAGCTGACATTTAAAAATTGATTAGATGACTTCAAAGGCAACAAAAATTTAACTTCTCAACTGCTGAAATAAACAGAAGCAGCAAAAACGCAAGAACAAAAGAACAGAATTTGATTTTCACTAAGGAGTTACAATAGTGTAGAATATTTATGAAGCAAACCGTAACAATACCTGCTGCAAGAATGATGCCACAGACTGATTGATAATCTCCCTCCTATTGCTGTAAGACCTATATCATCTTTACAGAGAACAGCAGCTGTGAGTTGACAGGTTTGCATCTTAATAGCTTGCTGCCTAGGGTTAAGATTGCATTTAAATTTGCACAACTGTGTAGTAATTGATGTAGAAAGTGTCTTTTTTTAATCCCTGACATTATATTTGATCTTCTTTAAATGTGTTTTTACATATTGTGGCAGACTTGAAAAGAAAAAAAAAGAATAATCATGATCAAAATAAAGTAGAAAACCATACTATCAGCAGGATCTCTAAGGTACATATCCACAATTAATCACCTTCTATGACTAATTTTAGCTACATCAATCCAGTTTTAGATTTTGGATTGGTTTTTGTAAAGATAATTAAAAAAATATATAATAAATAATTAAGAAATTAAAAAAAAAGAAAAATCATGGTATATAGATCAAAATGTCAGATTTGAAAGAGGACTATTGAGGAGGGTAAAACTATGACATTTATGTGAAACAGATGCTGTGCCTTTGATGGTGGGTGTAAAAATCTTTCATCGTCACACAATGCAGCAAAAAGGTGTGATGTCTTTGTTGATAGATCGCTATATAACACCTGCACTTTAGAACTGCCAACAGTTCCAAATCTAAAGGGGAAATCTAAAGGCCTAAATCATGTAGACATTTTTAAATGTTCATGAATTCTCCTTTACAAATTAAGTGGGTAGAAAATGTGTTTCAGTTGTAGAGTTTGGATGAAAATTGATGTAGTCTTCAAATGTCTAAATATAATCCAGTTAAAAGTTATTATACGCATGTATTCTGAACACTGAAAGTAAAACATATTGTATGACAATGTAAAACATAGTCAAGATGAATAACTAAAAATGACAATTTCTTTTGCTACTTTGGATCAATAAACTTCTTCTTTTTCTCTGTAGCAGTGACTGATGGGAGTTGGAGTGAGGAAGGGAGCAGAGATGATCAGTGCTCTGGGGAGAGCTCCTTCTGGAAGTTGGAGGTGGACCTGGACGGTTGAATCCTGACAGCTAGAGGCTCTACTTCCTGACCACCATCCCAGTTTGAAGTTAAAGTGAAATTCAGTATTTTCAAGCAACAGTGCAGAGACTCATAATCCCAGACAACTACAGCATCTGGAGCCTTAAACACTTTTTAACAAACTGAGTATTATAAGCACCAGCAAAGAATGGCTTAACCCTGCTTTTTCAGAGGAATATCTGTTGTTGGAATTATGATCGTTTAAAGATTTCTTCTACTTCTTAATGAGATCCTCAATTGTGGTCAACAGCTCCTCGTCAATTAATCAGAGTTGTAAAGTACTTGAGTAAATGGAATTTGTTACTTTACTTAGGTATGTTTCTTGGCTACTTTGTACTGAGTATGAAAAATATAAGCAACTTTTACACTCTCCTCGACTGCATGTTTTGATTGAATATTTGTAATCTTTACTCGACCCCATTTGAATGGAGACTCACATTTACTCATTACATTTACTTGAGTAATTTACTTGAGGAAATGTAAGTCTTCATTCAAATGTAGTGAAGTAAAGAGCACAAATATTAAATCAAAACATGTAGTCGAGGAGAGAGTCATTTTTCATGTTTTAACAAAACCCCTCCTACATCAGATATTTAGCCTAAGTGGCAGCTCAGAGCCTTGTAAGATTGGCCAACTTCTACCTGTCCCCTGACTCCATCTTTTCACCATATTTAACTTTGGGCTTGTTTTCTTTTTAAACTGTTTGATTATGCCAGTTTGAAGAATGTTGTATATTTTTCTAGCATATTTTTCATTTTTTCAATGTACAGATACACTATTTGTTCAAAGAAGTTCTCTGCAGAGTGATTTTTGCCTTGTGTTTGTGTATTTGGTTTGACTGTTTATTTTTAAATAGTGTGTTAAGTAATAAATGTTTCTCAAGACATATATTCATGCTGTCTCTTGTTGTAACAGTTTTGGAAAGAAACATCATATGAAACATTTTCTTCCTTTACTTAAAAAAAAGAACAGAAAAGCTTTGATTGCATAAACTTTTGATTTTTGCAAAACTTTTATGAAGTTAATGTAAACCAAAAAAATCTATGTGATAACCACACCTCATCTTTACGACACACACATCTACACACTTTGCTGCTTTCTGTAATGAAGTCATCAAATTTATCCACAGTATCACTGTCACTTATAGTTAGTTTTCATAACTTCAGACTCTTGGTAATTTAAAACTATCTCTAAACAAATTAGATTTTAGCATGAGTCCTGGCTTTGAGAATGAACTAAACAGACACATGCCTGTTGGCTGCAAAATGTGCCAGTCTGGATTATCACTTCTAGTGCTCACATGTCACTGTCTGAGAGAAACGGAGGTAAATCACATTTATTTTAGAGGACTCTTGCTTAGAGCTCTGTCTCTTAACTCATGACAGCAATGAGCACATTGATGGATTACAGTCCTTTATGTGAAGCATGGCGTGTATGTGTTTAAAGTAGCCTGTATGAAAGAGTGGAGGACGGAGTGTGATTGAGAGTCAGCACCACATGAATGAGAGTGCCTCTTGGGAGAGGATTTGTTTGAGAATAATTCAAAACCATAGTTTTTTGTACTTACCCAATTTTATTACCTTATGTGGCCCCTTAAAACAGGAAGGTTACTTTTTTGTTTTGCCTCATTTGTAAAAAAAAAAAAAAAAAAAACGGTGCAAATTAATGGGGTACGAGTCCTAAAAACATTCTAACTTAGGGTATGCTATTTTTTATAATGCAAAAAACTGGAAAGGAAATTACCAAACAATTTCCTTACGTGTAAAAGTATCATCTGTTTCTCTAAGTTAAGTCATATGCTTTAAATACGTAAGTCAGAAGTGTTGAATATTGTTCTGCTCCAGCTTTTTGTACTTGACTAACAGACTTTGCTCATTTAAGCATTTTTTTTTAAATCTCCTCTGCCCTCTTACGGCTACAGCAGTCATGTGAGACAGAGGGCTCTCTGGAAACTGGAAACATGCCCAACAGGCCCACTCCCACTCCCAGTTACCCAACACAGAGAGTACGGCCAAGGCCAGCACTGCAAATTCACCTCAAACTACTAATTGCAATCATCTAAGGAAGCACTTTTCCTCTGGGTGTATATATATTTATTATTTAAAAAGAGGCCGTGAGGGGAAAACCAAGATTGAAGGTCTGAGACTGCACAGCGGAAGTCTATTGCTATGGTCAAGGATATTGGAGCAGAATAAGCAATTCAAAGATACCCATGCGTGTGCATATGTGTGTGTGTGTGTTGGCGTGTATGTTTAAGGGATAGAGAGGGAGAGAGCAGGCGCAATAGGGAGAGCTTCTTGCTGAATGACCATTCTTCATCTTAACATCGAACAAAGAACTATCGATTTTGTCCTTTAGCTCTGCCCCGGATAATCACTTCAATTCTAATTTGATGAAGGTTTCCATGGCAGTTGGAAAGATGAGCATTTTTATTTAAGCCATCTAAATCACTGAAATTGAACTGAGTGACTGCAAATAGATCCAATGCTGTCAGTGTTTATTTAAGGTTTTTTTTTTATTTTTTTTATTTTATTCTTTATTTTAGATATGATTTCGAAAGGCAGAACTTTGAATGTGTGGCTGGGAAGAATCTTTGCTGTGTTTTTTTATTTATTTATTTATTTTTTTGTCATTTGAGACTAAGTTAATACAAGGTACACAATTTATTTTACAGGTAAAATTTCTCTGTGGCACATGCATAGAGTGCATACCCATTTTCTGACAAACTCTGTGATTTTTAAAAGTTTGGAAGATCTGGTACTGGTCAGAAGATTGTAGGTCGGGTTCCTGCCGTGCCTGCCCATGTCCTTGGACAAGACACTGAACCCCATATTGCTCCTGGTGGTTATAGGGTGTCATCAGTGTGTGAATAGGTGAATGGGGCTGTGACTGTAAAGAGCTTTAGGCCGTTAAGAAGATATTAAAGTGCTATATAAGTATATGCCATTTACCATTTTACAATTTAAAAAGAATACAATCTGTAAAGGAAAAAAATCTCAATGATTAGACATGCTTCTGCTTCTCCTAAACATGCCAATTGGGCTCCAAGTTCACAGTACACATGACATTGGTGCCAGCAGAGATTACTGGCAAAACATTTCTGCAGCAGAGCTGTGTTCTAAGTGGAGATAGTGGAAGAAATGTTCAGCAGGGGTGACATTATAAATTATAGCATGTTTTGTTTGACAGCAGTGCTCTGTTGAGTTAAAATTTCTGCTATCGCCTAGTTTGCTTGTTGCTGGGATGGTGTTTGCGAGCGGTCTATTAGCATGACCTGAAAGCCAGTGTTTTATCCTTTTAGAAGACACACAAAAACACCACAATCTCATTGCTTTTTTGTTCCCCTCTTTCCGCCGTTCTCCCGCTAACACATATTCCCACACAAAGAAAGTAAATCATTCCCACAGTATGCAAAATGTAGAACAATTACATGCCAGCTCTCATAGGAATACTTCTATTAGTTTCAGTCACAAGCTGCCAGCCTCAAGTGGTGATGGCTGTGTGCAGCCGGCACGGACTGAAGGTGACAGAAACAGGTCGAGGTGCATGACATTAGCTAATGCTGGCATCAGGGGTTGTGTGAAGTTCGAGTCCACAGGGGATTCCACGCAACAGCAAGCGGTGACCTGCTGCGAGTGACTACGAACCACGCCTTTGAAAATCAATCCCTATTAAAGAGTGGAGTGCATATTGCCACAGGAGGAATGCCCACAGGGCTTGCAACAACATCAGAAGCAAAGTAAGAGCTTGCGGCATATTAAACAAGTAAAAGTGTAAAATAACAAGAACAAAGAGTTGGGATTTTCAGGCACGTTCAGAATGGTGATAACTGTAAACCTTCTTTAGCAATCAGATGTTGATCTGATGAAGGCCTGTTTTGACCAATAAACTATACATTTTGTAAATTATACCTTTTAACTATAATCCTTTTCAGTTACCATTGTTGAAGAAATAACTTTTGACTGACACTGGTTATTCATGCTATTTGATTTATTAGCTGTGGGTAGTAAAATGCTATTTAGAGGTAAAATATCCCTTGACTAGCTGGGTGGGACTACAGTCATTTTTATTTCAAGTCTGTGCTATACGACCTTTAGAATGTGGATAAACATTTGGTGATCTCTGCTCCTAAAGAAAAGTTATCCTAACTGAATTCCATCACAGTCAAAAAAAGTATCCAAAACCATGATTAAAATACGCTGAATCTGTTACTAGTCAACCTTTGTTTAAAAATAAAATCACAAAAGGGGAAAGAAAAGTTGCTATACACATCAACAAAGAAGGCAGCACTACAACAAATGTACAAGACAAAACGTGACTACATGGTGGCTGGAAAATGGAAGGGCTGGATAGCTCAGTTGGCTGGGCCTAGGAGTGGCACGCAGAATACCTTTGCTTCCCAGGAGGTGCAATTAGCTTAATCCAGTGTGAGTCTTTAGGCAAGACCCTTCACGCTGCTGCCAGAAACGGGGCCCAAGTCTGGGTCTCCCTGTGCAAGTCCCCAGCCAGGATAAAATACAAGTATCAGAAAGTGCATCTGATGTAAAACTCTCTGCCAAACCATCTGTGTATATCAGTGAAAGCTTATTCGTTGTGGTGACTTCTGACAGTATGTGCTGAAGGGTAAACAACAACAATTTGGTGCATTTCAAGAAGGTAAATGCTGGTGGCAAGCACCAGAACTGTTTGAAAAACCAAAAAATAGTTTATTCTGGTAAGATGATGATAAAAAGCCAACCTAGTACCCTCTGTGAGGAGAGGGGTGTCAGTCAGTCACCTATAATCTAAACCAGCTGAAGAAAAAGACAGTTATTTTCTAGAATTTTTTTAAGAACATGAAATTGCATCAAATCAATTCATAAATAGTAAAAACACAGTAAAGTCAGTTCTATGAAAATATAGTCTGACCGGTTTGTGGTCACAAACTGGCAACAAGCGGAACAGCTCATTAGCATAGCATCATAGCATGATAGCATCTGTGTTTAACAATATGGCTGTCTTCAAATCAACAATCAATTATTATTAATCAATATTCTGTTGCTGCTGTAAATGCAGCATGTTTATCCTCCAATTCTGTCTAAAATCTCGTTAAAAATTCCCACACGTTTTGCTGCTTCATCAGCCAAAACTAAACACAACAAGCTTTTTTTCCCCCTCGGCATCGCAAAGCAAGCTCCTATTTGCTTGCTGCCATTTTCACACGAACGCTTTGCAAGAGATGGTCGGGACCATGACCCTACTCCCAACAACGGAAACCCACGTAAGCAGGGCGCTGTGAAAAAGAAAAGAATTTCTCTATAATAAATTGTCCAAAACAAGGGCGGGTACACCTCAAACTTGTCGGCAGTCTGTTTCTGGGTCACGTACTCAGACACACTCTCAAGCACGCATTTTTTTGGACTGTGGGAGGAAGCCTGAGTGTCTGAAGAAAACCCACGCATAGGAAAACATACAAACTCCACACAGAAAGATCCCACCTGGGATTCAAACCAGTCATCTTAAAACATTACACAATATTAATTATAAATAACATGATTAATTTTTAGTATAACAAACATGATGACATTTGAAGATGCTCTGACCTTCATTTTTTAGAACATGGATTAAGAATTGCGCTAGTGTAAACGAACCTTTAATGCAAAAAAAAAAAAAAAGTGTTTATACAAAATACAATTCACTGAGATAAAATCAATTATTTTCATCAATAGAGGACATATCCCATATCTTATTGTTTCCATAAATCATTGAAATAACACAGCTAAGTTGCTTTCTGTGCTGCTAAATTGGGACCAATCAGGGAGAATATACTCGCAATGACCCCTTGATGGCAACATGGACATTCAATGACCTGATTCTAATTGGTCAATGATTCCTTAACAAAGCTGCTACTAGGTCAGCACAAACAATTGTTCTCATGCCCTTTGGCCCAAGCTCTAAACTGCAGAATGTAACTGAGCTGAGGATGGCCAAATAACAGCAAAAGTCATGGAAATGAGAGAACCGGCTAAGCAGCTCACTGGTAAAATTCACATCCATATGACACACTGGAAAATCACTGCAACATTCATTAGCCTGTGATGTGATTAAAGCTACTGCTCTGTGGGTTAGATGATCAAGATCGTCTTTTGACAGCTCTGCCTTTGATAAAATGGAAAAAAAAAAATTATTCTGTCGACTTTCTGTCCCATCTGTGTTTACTAAGACAGGAATACCGAGTTCAGACACTCTATTAATGTTTTGGTCCTTTAATTTTCTGATCGATAGTCTCTGCAATGTTTGCATACAAAGTAGCCTACACAACATATTTTGTTTCTATTTTTGGGTAGAAGTAAACAATGGAGAAAACAAAAAAAAAAAAACAGTTTTAGAGAATAAGAACAATAAAAAAAGGTTTGTATATTACCACAAATTTAATTTTAAACTTGTCATTGTGATTTTTCAGGGATAACTACATTGTTTATGAGCTGAACTTTACTTCTGCTTTAGCAAAAAAAAAAAAAAACCCTGCTACTGTACATGTCAATGTCATCATCAGATCTGCATATATTTTTCAAAAACACAGTTTGCTGTATATTTAGCAACATTATAAGAAGGAAGGGTATACATTTTTAAAAGATAAAAAAGGTCATTAGATCTAAACAATTCCACATGATCTTTTAATAAATATACTATGTAACAAAGCTAAATTAAATACATTTAGTTGCAAAATAAATAAATGAATAAAAGACGGACAAACTAACAAAAAATTAGCTGTGTGTTGCAGTAGCACAGCACCATTTAAGTCCAAAATAGAGTGAAGAAAAAAAAAAACTAGAATAAAGATTTCTCTTTCATCTTTCTCAGGAAGTGTATGTTTGACTTGCAGTTCTCTCTGCCTTAATGGCAGGATTCTCATTATTTCTTAACCAGAGATCAAAAATCGAAGTAACGGGAGGAAAAGAGCAGCTTTTGATTACAAAAGGAGAAAAACTTATTTTTTCCGGTACATCACTATACTGTCAGACATCAAGGGTGGTATTTTGCTGAAGAATTGAAGAATGAAAAATTCAACGGTTCGACTGGGAGATGCTGAAGAATCGCGAGACCAGATGAGACGAGTGTGGTGATTCAACTTGGTGGCTCATGAGTAGTTGAGTTGAACAAACATTTGGCTCTTATTTCTGCCATATTAAAATCTTAAAATACTTTAGTAAATAAAAGAATAAAACCTCTAAAAAGATTACGTTTTTGAAAGCCTGGAGGACCTGCAGAACTTCATTGACGACTGCTATAATACATTTGTTATGGGGAAAACCACCACCACTCCTTCCTCCAAACACAAGCATCCAAAAGACTCTCCCGGGGTTGCCTCGTTTCCAGGCTGCTCCATCGGTAACAATTTTGGGGTCGATTGATAAAAAAGCTCTTCAGCCTTGATTGCCACCTAAACCTGCTGGAGATCCTCCATTAATAATTCCAAGGCCTGTGAGAGTCCCTGGAGTTCAACCAGCAGCAGGTGCAGGAACTCGCAGCAGAGAACCAGGCCCTCAGAGAGACCGTCAAGACTCTGAGCAGTGACACCGCTCGTCTTTTTGAGGTAAACTGCTCCATCAAAGAAACCCTCCTGGATCTTCAGGCGAGGAGTATGAGGGACAACCTTGTCATCTGTGGGATTCCAGAGGAGGGAGAAGACCCGGAGGCCACAGTGAAGTCCTTCTCGGAGGCCCAGCTGAAGCTCCCCAAGAAGGAAGAAGATCGGCGGGGGTCTTGGTGTGAGAATGGCTGGGAATTCTCCCTCTTTTTTTAATATTTTAAATTTCATCATCCACCTCAGCTTAACATAAATATTCTCCTGAGCACAGGTATAGGCTCACCTTTGCATAATTAGTTTACGTGACAAAATTAAACACTTTACATGTGTTGGTTTGTATGCATAACTGTGCATCTGAACTGTATGTTGACAAGTTTGTGAAGACTCTTGAGCCAGCAGGTTTGTTTGTAACAACTGAGTGTGTGGACAGGCCCTGCTCATTTAAGACTAACATTCACACTTGACTGCAATGATTATAAACTTCCAGCATGATATTGTCTGTTGTTTTATGATTCCACCCTCTCTTCCCAGTAGTCATCCTCTTACTTTTGTAACCCACCCTTTACCCCTGTCTTTTGTGCCCCCCCCGACATCTTTCTCTTTTCTTCCCCCCTTTTTTTTCCGTCCAGTCCAACAAAAAGGATACAAACATAATTCATATAAATAAAGTTTAGTTTAAATTACAAAAAGGGTTTATGCAAATATACACCTTGTGTGTCCAATGGTTTATAACCCCGATTGTAACAGTAAAATCTGTCTTAACATAAGAGGCTCTCAGCTCATATCGGTTTGCTCAGCTGTTGGACAGGACAAGTTAAAAAAAAAATGATGGTATGTTGCTCTTTATTTTAGGACAAATCCTATTTTAACAAGAAAACAACTTTAATTTCAGCTGAGAAATTAATTTATTTTAGGCCATGTCAGTTGATTATTTTTTGAGTGATTTTATCATTTCCTTCAGGGTCACGGGAATTAAACAAATAGTGCATCTAATAATCTTTCACAGGGGAGCATTTCACATCTGATCAAGGGAAAAAAAAGTTCAAAGTTTCTAGGAATCTGTTTTGAGTCATCTTTTTAGAGACTTGTGTTTTTTATGTGACCCTAATATGGTTCATGCTAACTCTAAATTGGAATTCTTATATGAAAAAAGGTCCTTGGAGGAGGGAACGGGCACCTAGAGATAAATATACACAATAAAAACTTTATTGAGCCTAACAAGGGACAGAGATAGGTAATTGAAAGCAATATAAACAAATCAAATCATGTATCTGGACATGCTGCCTCACTGTTCAGTTGGGCTTTAAACTCCTGGGTATTGGATTATCTTGTTCTCATGGTCGTGAATGACAGGGCTTTAAAGAGAAAAGGGAGAGGAGAACAAATGGCTAACTCACTTTGCCTTAGGCTTGAAACAACTGCAGTATTCACACTTTGTATTGGCATCGGTGTCTTGCTGCTTTGCTCTGCTTACGTTTCAAGCACCAAAGGCAGAAGGGACTGATCTCTCTCACTGATCGTTCACAGTTCTCCTTCCCTATAAGCACTCGGGAGAAGGTGGGGGTGGCCAGTACCACATACACAGACTTAATTTGGATCCACCCAGGTAGGATCTACAGTGGTTTGTTCTTTGTACAATCTCTTCAGGAAGTAAGAACTGTGGCCACAAAGGTCAGGCTGCCCCTCTCAAAGGTCCTCTGCACTCCTTCCCAAAAACAAAGCTAAGCCTGCTTTAACTGAGGGTATTGATTTTTTTTCTTTGCTTTCCTTCTCTTTCTCCCCTTCCTACTTTGCTTTTCAAGGAGTGCTAGCCAAGGAGTTGGGCTTGGCACCAAAACATAATTATGAAAATGGACCTCTGGGTTGTTTCTTTTAATCTGCTCCTATGCTGCACAGTGCTTCTGAAAAAGGAGTGATTTAAATGCAGTTCGAGAATAATGGAAATATTTAACCTGCTGTATTATTTTAAAAAATGTTATACATCAGCTGTTGCATTAGACAATCATTTAAACCTTAATTATTCCAAAGTACTAGTAAGGAAAGTGGAAAGATTCCCAATAAGTCGTATTATCTATTACAATCTCTAACATCCAAGATAAAGTGAGATTTCAGCTGTTTATGGTTTTTGACAAACAAATGCCTCAGATAAGTTCACATACTGACAGCAAGTGCTGCTCTCCCTTCAACCCACAGTTCAATGACCAGTGAAATACGAATGGCATTGCCAGGACTTTGCTCAATCTCAGGCTTATTAAACTGTCCGGCATACATGTGTGACTCTGCAGCCACAGCACCAAAAACAGCTCATCTACCCTGGGTGGTACCACTGTGTTTCAATATCTTTATTAACTGGATGACATTTAAATAAATAAATAAAAAAAAAGAAAACAAGAAAAACAAGACAGTCATCCAAAAGGATAAAACCATCATTAAAAAGAGTCCTTAGCTGTAAAGTAGTACAGTTTTTCATTCATGACTACATTCCCTGTTGATCCAAGGGATTTATAACAGCATAGTCCAATCTCAGACAAAATGTGAGCACAGCAAGACCTTGACATTTCTCCTCATCACATTCCTCTGCCATCTCAGATCTATCTAAGGCACACGAAAAGCATGATTAGTCCTTTTGGATAATAGATGCACACAGTGGGAAAGGTCAGTGGTTGTCACTCCTTAATGCCTCAACCTTTAAATTGAGAGACAGCTGAAGAGACTTTATGATTCATAAGAATGAATAAGATCCTATTCTACACCATCCACATGTAAAGAATGATGGTACAAAAATATACACATCTGAATTTATGGGGAAAGAAATGTCTTTGTTTGCTTCTGTCAACAGAATGAAGAAGGAAACGTTCTTGCAAAAAAAAAAAAAAAAAGAGAAAGAGAAAACGAAAAGACGGATGATTTCACAGGATCAACATTTTTAATTTCTTACCAAGAAAAAAAGTGATTTGGTTCATTAAAGTTTTGGAAAAAAGCATACAGTAATCCCTGATCCACCAGAGGCACTTTTAGATGATTTTGGATTTTGAACAGTTTGAACCTGCCTGTGGAAATGTCAAACTCACTTCTTTGCCTTTAAAACAAATGCTTGCGTGGGTTTGTCCCAGGTGAAGATGTGAAAGGTTATCATTGCAGGTTTTTTAAAGCAAAATTAAGCATAACATTTAAAAGAGTGACTGTCGAGATGGCTATTAGTCATCCTGCATTATGGTTTAATGAATAATGCCTTATGTACAATGAGCCGTTATCGGCTTTTTTTTCCCTTTTCTTAAATCAAGGACCTTCCAGACCACTTTCAGCTTTCTAGAGGAGGAAAACCTTGACATATCTAAATGACAAGAAAAAAAATAAATGAATAAACAAGTGGACCTTTAAAGTGTTTTTACCAGACATTCTTCAGTAACTATTGATCTACTCATACAGAGATGTAGACGCACTAAGGTAACAAATTGAAAATGTCATTTTTACTGTGTCTCTAGCTCTTGCTGTAATAAATGGATACACCACTTAAGAGTGCTGGGCAATCCTGTCATGATGCAGAGAACAGACAATGTCAAGATCCCAATGACGTCTTTAAAACAATGACTTCAGCTAATTACTCCCATAAACGGAAAGACATGACATCTGCCCCGTAACCAACTGATGCGAATTGTGGTACTGCAAAAGTTAAAGGTGCTTTTTCTTACTTAGCAATGACAAATGATAAATGATGTTTAATTAGACTTTGGAAGTGTAACAATGTCACGCCTGTTGCTCCTGAGGGAATTGTGTATTAACGCTTACATAAATGAATGCTTTTGCTGTTTCCTCTCCACCTCCAAAAAAAAAAAAAAACTGCTAATAGAATAAAACTATAATATATTAGCTTTTGGTTCGCAAGATTCAACAAGAAAAGGTAGAAAATGCAGTTTTCTACCTGTAGATACACATTAAAGTAGTTTTACTTTAAACCTGCTAAAATGAAAATAAATACATCTTTTCACAGTTTCATTCAAACTGAGGTTGTCTGAAGGCAAAATATTATAAGAAGATTCATCAATTACAATTGCAGTTATCGTGATTACTTTAATAATACTTTAATACTAATTTAGGAATGTTACAGTCCAACTCAGTCGAGATTATTCCAATTAGCCAGATTGTCTTGATGGTGTTTTAATAATAGCCCACATATGTGGGCAAGCCTGCATCGCCTGGTCGTTAATGTATGACACTAAAACTACAACCTGACTCCCATGGCAAATTACAGCGACATCGTTAACATTTAAAACGCAGTCACTTACAAATTTATGAGCAGCACCGAGGTCTAGCATTGCGTCACTTGGATGTGTGAAGCAACCAGGCACATAATCAGATCATTGCACTTGTTCGTTGAATACATACAATTTGTTTGTTAAATTGAGGGTGAATAGTTGAGCGTGTTTTAAAAACCCTCATTGGGAACGCCTGAGGTGTTAGTTAGTTTGCTTTTTTAATTTGTAGATTTTCTAATTTCAGTTTATGAGTGAGACAGACAAATTTCGATTGACTGATTGATTGATTGATTGTATGCTGTGTATATACCGTATGCAAAATAACTTTTTATGAAGTATGCTAAGAAGGTATCTAAAAAAAATAGAATCGATGTCAAAAAGAATCTTTGAAAGGCATTTTACATGTGTTAAGAGAAAAAAGAAGAAAAGAAGTATTTTTGTCAAACATTATTATACAATTTAAGGGTTGTGGTAGATCTGAAATTTGCTTTGATAAGGTTTGGTGTTAGTTCTTAAAAAAAGAAAAAGTGAATGTGTTGTGTATTTTAGCAAATTGCATGAAACCTGTCATCTTTTGTTATCATATTTTTTCTTTTCTTTTTTTTTTTTTAATTTAAGCCTTTGCTAATTGGTTTTCTTATTAGCTCTGCATATGAAGTAAAACTGTGCAAAGGCTAAATATATTGACACAATCATGCTGTGTTGACTTAATTCTGTAGCTTTTAGTCCATATGTGGAGTAGGAAATATTTCTGAAAGAAAAAAAAACACAAAAAAACAAAGTAGACATAATTGAAAATAATACAGTACTTTATTAACCCATCTTCAATGGAGCTTTAGCTACAGTTTTTACATTCTTTCGTCTGCCATAACTCTTTTACTGTTTCCGCAATTAACGTAATTCCAGCAAATTCTGAAGTGGAGAAAAGCGCTGATGCTGGTGCGCTGATATGCAACAGTTCACAATAGAATAGAGCTGATGCAATCCACGTAAATCAGCTGATTCTGTTGCTGCTTTGCTGTGTTATGCACCGTTCATTACGGTATAAAGCCGATTTGAAAAATCACTTTTCTCCACGTCAGAATCTGATTCAAAGTGATTGCTCCAAAGGTTTACGATACGTTAAAGAATGTGTGTTATTTAAGTGTTAAATTACAATACTGTTTAAAAGACAATGTTCAATATTTTAGTATAAGGGAAAATATCAATTGCAAGAAAAAAAAATATTAAAACAATACAACAATGGCAGTAAGGTTTTACTTAATATAGCTCACCCAGATTCTAGCATATTTAATGCTTTTTACTTCATCTTTGGAGGTTAAAGATTTAACAACACCAAAGTGACCAAGGCTTTTGAGGCAAGGTGCAACTAAAAAAGTAAATGAGTAAATGCATGCTTAACATAAAAAAGAATGTCAAATTCTGCTGAGTCTAGTTGAGTTTCAACATTTCTGCCTGGATGCCTTTAGAGGTTGTGTTTTTTTTTTGTTTTTTGTTTTTGTCAAACAGACTTGAATGTTTTAGTTTTTCCCCCCCCAAATTTGAAGATTTGAAGACAACACATTATAGAACATGAAACCCCACTAAAAATTTCTGAGGTGTTATACAATATCAGCAGGATGCACTGGCAGAAAGAGAACACCGTTAAATGCCACATCATCTTCTGTTGGAGGCAGCCACATTCCCGCTCATCTTCTCTTTTCAACTCCCCACCAAAATGTAGCTCCCCCCTGGAGACAGGACGGATGGCTCCTTCTGCTCCATTAATCTAATGACAATGCCCTGTGACTAAGACCAGCTTAGCAGGCATTGCTCATCCTCATTGGCTTCCCTTTCACTTATCATGCCGTCTTTGCATGAATGCAACAGGGCAGTGACAGCAAAGAAGAGAGAAAGAAAAGAGAGAGCAGGAGTGAGCAAAAACAACGGCCAGGTACTATTACAACGGTGTCCATGGTTACCAGAGAACGTCAAATACCATTACAGATAAAGGCTATGAGACGTGTGTACTGGAGTTGTAAAATGGACAGATTAGGCAGATCCATTTTTTTCAGTTATCATTAAAAAAATCTATCACTATTAGTATTGTTCATCTTTTTTAAATGACATATATAACACAACAAGAATCGTGTCTGAATTATCTTCATAAAGTCCCATCACTGCACAATATCCTTTTCTTCTTCTGAGGACGTTATTATGCAAGGCATCTGCAATGTGACATGGTTTTCTTTAGAATGCATACACAAAATGACAATGCGCTTTGGAACATAAAATTCTTAGCAAACATTGTGTGTGGTTAACACAGACAGCTAAGCCATATTGTTGCGTTAACTATAAGTCATGCTTTACACAACTGTTGTGAAATTTTTGGTAATCCCATCTACAGTGTAGTGGGAGCATCGGCTTTTATCTGACACCTCTGGGAATGTCACTGCTCTGTGTTACTTGCTGATGCCCACTAGGAGCACAGGCAGAGTGCATGTTAGCCCAGCATAGTCACATAGAAGAGATGTCTTTGCTCGAACCTCTGGGGGAATAGCAAGCAGAAGTTGGCTGTCAAGTAGCAAAGCTGTTGGCCTAGAATAGCAGAGGGTCAGGGTGGAAAAACAGTCCCACACAACATGAGACGACAGGGCTTCTTAACTAAATGTGTGACACTCCAAGTCAAGCTAGCTGCCAAACATTCTTACATGCATTAAGACTTAATGTGGCAGATCTGTTGGGGTGTGACTATGCCTTACAGACAAAAGTGGCTCACATGGCAATTCTTTTTAGGGAGTTACACGTATTTTACTTCTGGGTTGTGTCTGAACTTATAAAGGGTGAAATAACTGTAAACAGAAAGAAATAATACCACGGAATGTCAATGACTAATTAGATTCATAGCAATCCAACAGTTATATAATTGGATAGTCTAAAATGACATTATTAAAAAGAGAATAAATATGATTTAACATTAAGGATGAAGTTGATTTTTCACTTATAACCCAATTTGATGTTGATTTGGGGTAAAAATTTGCTCTTTTCAATGACTCAGTGGTTGTTGAGTGTTCGTCTGCTTTGTTCCCGGGGGCGTGGGGGGTGTCTTTGTTGCCATGGTGATTATGTATCAAGTCCTTCCTTTCTCTATTCTGGCATAGATTATCATTCTAAGGATGAGGCATGGTAAATGTTCTATTGTTTCTGTGTGATTTGGTGCAGCAGGTATAGAAAGTACATTATGACTAAGTTGCATGTTGCAAGTTTTTTGTAGTTGTTTTTGCAAATGCTTGCGATGCATGTAAGAAATGTAAATAAAAAAATGTGCTCCCTATAAACAATAATAATAATAATAAAATCACATGTTGAAAAATACACAAAACGAGTACAAATAATCAATGAAGAAGTAAGCTTTAAAAGATATTCACACCAAGAAAAAAAAAAAATCTCAAATATATGTATGCATTTAATTATGAGAAAACATTCAAGATTTAATAACATTTTTTAAAAATTCAAGACCAACATATAAATGTATTTGTTTGACCTCAATTCTTTATGTCATTAGAAGTTTAACTTTAAGTATTTTAGATCAACTAAGAAAAATCCACAAGTCCATGTTTTTTTTTAAAGTTTTATTTTAAAGCTTTAAACTTACTGCATGTTTTCAAAGAAGCTCCAATAAGATAACCTTGAACGCTTACATCCTGTTCTGCCATTAGCGAGGTTAATGCTTCAAACTACAAGTTCCAACAGAATAGGCAGTAGCAATTTTCTGCTGCACGTCATCCTATTCATGTGTAGCCACAAAGACACCAGGTTTCAGCCACCTTGGCATTCAGGTCACTGTCAAATTCCAACTGTGTGTAATAGACAAATCAAGTAGCTATTCATAAGCAGCTGTCAGTTTATACAAATGACCACAACATGTTTTATTGTGAGCTTTAACGTAGTGTTTGCTGGAATTCCTGTTTGAATGATCATTGCACAACATGTAGTGTATGTTTCATACACTGAAAGAGACTCAAATGTATGTGCTCAAATTGTGTTTTCCCCCAGTTTTGCTTAATTTGCATTTCAAATAGCATTTTAGTAGCCTGCAACATGTGACATAGTCTCCCCACTCTGGCTGCCTTTTCAGTTACAAGATCAAGCTAATGTATGGATGCAGCATCAGTTGAGCCGTAAACGATGCAGGCTTTTGTTACGATATAATGCATCTCGCATTGGGCCTTTACCAATAGACATTGAAGCATGTGAAACTGTAGATCCACAGTTTATTCTGCATTTTATCAAGCTGCATGAGTAAAATGTTTACTATATAATTCCTGGGGTGAACAAGACGATGTGGCTAACTGTTGGTGGTGCAGTCTAATGAGGTGAGCAGCACTGTGGGAAGTTCTTTGTCTGCTTCTGTGTGCACATTGTGTTTCATACTCTATTGATAGTGATCAAAGACAGTGGGGTGAGCAGCTTCCTCATGAATATGCACGAGGCAATGTTCTATTTTCATTATGAGTTCATTTAAGTTTGAGATCCACTGCTGTGTTTTCACCTTATCCTGGGATTTCTCTCAACCTGTGACCTTTGCCAAACACAACTCAACTTATCTGGCTTATAGTCTTAAAAGAAATTGGAGACAAAGAGGAGAAAATAAATAAAACAAAGCACAAAGTAGTGCTGAGGAAGGAGATAAGACTCTGTCAGAGGAAAGGACATGAAATTAAGGAAACTTTTCCTTTTTGCTTACCTAAACGTACACTCCAGCTTTACTTGTTTGATTTAAGAAACAACACTGTTGCATTAGCAAATTGAGGAGATAATAAGATTCGTTGCCAAAAACTACAAAGGCAGAGAAGAATAACCGAACTTCAGAGTCATAAAAAGTGGATCCACATGGATATGTAGTAGTTGTCTGATGCAGGCATGCACATTCAAGAACGCACTGAAAGTAAATTTTTGAATGCACTTCACACTGGACTGTCGCTACCCCATAGTAGCGCATGTACTCAAAGTTAGAAGACACTTGGTGCGAAATGTCAAAGTGGCACAAATCTTGCAAATCTTACTCCAGACCTATTCTTTCACAGCCCTATTCTGATATATGGAAGAATTGGTGTCAAATAATTTCATCCGGGAACAAACTGCAATTTTTAATTTCTTCTTCATGATCAATTTTCAAACAGTTGGCACTTCCATGAATTAAAAAGGACGCTATCTATAAGTCACTACCACATCCAAGATTGGTCAAAATTCAACTGGTCTCACTTTCAGAGCACATTTTATGGCTGCGCACTTTGTACGTAGAGCCTGAAACCAAATTTTAAAACTTGCATAACAGTACAAATGTCAATGTATTGAACTCGGAAGCCTCTTAAACTCTCATGTTGTGATGAATGAACAGTAAACTATAGGAAACATAATTACTTCATTGTTTTTCCATTGAGCAGCTATGGCCTCAAATGGGATAGTTTAAATCATCACTGTAATTATCAAAAAAAAAAAAAAAAAGTCCTACATTTCGGGGTTGTAAGAGCAAAACAAGACCACGACAGGACTGACACAGCTTAATCTGTGCAAAACATACAGAGAAGATAAGGAGTTCTTCACTTTAATTAAGGCCCTCTCAGTCAGCTATGTAAAAAAATTAAAAGAAAAATCTGTAACATCGTCTTAATCATCTAAAAAGGAGGATCCTAATTATCTATAGTGGTCTTTGCTTTACCTCTCTACTGTTGCCAAAATTCTTTCTCGCTAAAGCCATCACTCAAAACCTGACAAGCATCCAATTAAACACAATAGATCTATTCTATGATCTTATGATTATTTAAGGAATGCTTTTAAATTAATAAACAGATTAGGGTGGTTTTTAATGCAAAGGTTTTATATCTAAAACTACAATTGCAAGGCAACATTCTTTGAAATCACTTCTATGTATTTTTTAATCATGGATGAGCCTTGAGCAAAAATATCAAGACAAAACCATTAACAAAATCAGACTTTAAAAGAAAATATTGCTTCTGTTGAGTAAAGAGAAAAAAAATTCCATATTTTAAAAGAGGCAGAAAAAAGAGAAAGGTTGCGCTCTAGAGATTATTTTTTGTCCTAATCAGACTTGATTGATTTTCATTTGGACCTCCAAGCAATTTTTTTTTGCCTTTGTCTCATTTAAAATCTTCATTCATTCCTACAATTTAGACAATTTAGAGCCGTGTATAGAAATTACTTAATGAAACACTACTTGATTAATGGAGTTCTTTTCCAGTTGATTTGACGTCACTGGCACAGTATTTCAACAGAAAGCTTTCTGATTAGCAGAAAGTCAGATTTTACCATAGAATTTCTGTCATTTATATAAAAAAACTGGACTTACTTTGCAAAACTGTGCAAGAAATAATAAGAAATAATCTTGTGATTTCCAGTCAGTGTCAGACTCTCCTAATCTTTGAACATAAAGTCAGCCCTTCACTTCATGAGGCCTTGCAAGCTGTGCTAATGCTGTGTAAACATTGCTGCTGCTGTTTGCAACAGATTTAGCACATGTTAATATTACATGAGACAGAAGGGCCCTTTGATGATGCAAGTGAATGCTCAAACTAGGGCTTTCCACCTCAGGGAAGGGGAGACGGGGCTGTAGAGCAGCTCCTTGGAGATTTATTACACTTCCGCATTTGCAATCCAGCTTGGGAAGAGTTGAGTTGTTGTTTTTTTTTTTTTTTTTCTTTTGCTTGTGTTCAATAAACGGACTATTCCGATTTCAGTGAATAGAGCAGCCTTTGAAATAGTTATTAAAGGAAATGCATTTCGGCTCGCCATCTTCAAAATCACATGTAATAAAAGCTGATTTCTAATTAACTGCTGAATCTCTGATTCAGAAAGCATTTTTCTGTTTCTGATTAACTAAAACAATATCAAAGTTTTCACAAAGAAAATAAAAAAGGTGTTTGGAACTGGAAAAAAAACAAGTTGGACAAAACCGTTTTCTGTCAGCCAAAATTAAATGACATCACAAAATTCACAAGTATTACGTTAAAACTAGGAATTTTTTATTTGGAATGTCTGTTTTTACTCTTAAAATGTATTGTTAACTTTTTCTATGCTGTTGTTGTTGAATTGATTACCTCACTATGCTGCTCCTGTCATCTGATATTGCTTGAAACAAATCATTACTCTGTAAATAATGTGTTTATGCGTTTTGTTTTTCCTCTTTGCTAGATTCTTGTAATTGTTGCTTTACTAGTGATAACTAAGCTCTTGGTTTCTATCTGGCTCATGTGGGTTACTTTGCCTTTTATGTTTTTGCTAAAATATTTAGAATCAATTCAGCTTCATATTTGATTGGATTTTGTTTCCGCCTGTTTAACTCTTTAGCTGGGCTTGCAAAAAAGACGCCTGATAACAAAATGTAAGTTAAAAGACTTTGTACTTTTACTCTGGACTTCAGTAAAAGCACTAATGATAATTGGAAACGGTTTCACTTGAAGTTAACCAGAATTGTTTCTAAGTGTAGAAAATGGAACCTAGTTTAAATTATTCAATAATCTAAGCAACAGCAGTAGCTCATAGGTAGATGTGATCTCCACTTCCAATTTCCTTCTGCTTCACCTGCTGAATGAAACCAATTTACCCTGGTTTATCAAGTATTACAGACCAATTTGTGTGTTTTAGCAGTCTGGTGGCCACATCGTACTGTTTACTCTGATAGCACGTTTCAAACTAAAAAAATGGACAGCTTACCAGCAGTACGTAAGACATCTCAAAGGAATTCCTTTTATGTACTTATGTTTTGGTACATTTGATCACCCGTCATATTCCAGGTAAAAGTCGTCACGGAAGAGCGCACACAAGAAAGGAACTCCACTTTCACACACTCAGCCCAAAATCACCAATAGGGCAGTATAAGGACGAGCAGGTGTTTGAATGAATCGGTTTCAGGAGAGAGAACAGACTCTTGATGAGCCATTAACCTGCTGTCGGTGAGGTAAAATGGCTGTGGGAGGTGGTTTAATTTACCCTTTTATAAAGAGGTCGTTGAATTGACAAGCCACATGAAGAGTTACACCCCTGGTTTGGTTTATTAGCAACGTTGACCAGGTAAGAATTCTGGATCAATTAGAGAGCTGCTGCTGAATTTGCAGCTAAATCCAGAAAATGAATAATATAGATCAGTGTGAGCTTCTAAGGGACAAATGCTCCACTTTGAAGAAAGGCAGGCAGAATGATGTGCACTTTTTTGCACCACATTTGTATTTGCCAGTCAGTATTTCCGTATACGTCTTTAGGTTAGAAATTCTTAGAATTCCCTGTAAGATTTTTCTTTAAAAATATCAATCAGAAGGTACAAAGAGTCAATTTTCACTTTGAAATAGCTGCCAGAAAGTCTGACGTGGTCTCCTCACTATCCATTACAGCAGCTCTATGGATGATAAAATTTAATAGACAATAGATGGCTACCAAAGGACTCTCCATTAATGAAAAAAAAGATGAGAAAAATTGAAAATAATGGTTTTCTCTGTTTGTTCATGTACAGTGGTACTGCAGGGAGCATTATACTCCATTTCAAAGAAAAAAAAAAGATTTAGACTACAAAAAATATAAATGTAAAATGTAAATTTGAAAAAAAAAAAAAAAGAAAACTTTTAAAATCTCTATTAGTGACTTTTGGTTTGATGATGACATTTTATTTTTGAAGATCCTCATAAAATGTTTGCAATCAGATATCTCAGACTGAATACCATCTAATTGATATATAATACCTGCGTCTTCATTGAGTTGCTAATGCTACAACTTACAGGTCCGTATCCATCTGTGGGCAAAAAATGACCTGAATGGGGCATGCAGGTGGCCTTTGCAAAATTTTAAGATTATAGACCGCTAGGTGATTGCCTGTAAAGTGAGTATGTTCATGCATTTTTTTTTCTACAAGCATACTGCGAACACTAGGCTTTAGCCAACACTTTAGCAACATGTAAAGGTAAGCGGGGGGAGAAGCAGGTGATGATATAGTTCTGTTGAGCCCAGGTAGTGCTGGTCTTTAACAGCCACTAAACATCTGTTCAGATTATGGGATTGATAATGACATTGAGTTTAATATAGGTAAAAATATGATTATGATTTCTAGAACTGAAGAGGACAAAAATCAGAAATTCTCTGACTTTCACCTTTCCAATGCTGTGCTTGCGTGTTGTGATAAATAAAGTATCTCGGGCATTTAATCACTGAAGACATAACTCATGACGCTGATATGTATAGACAGTGTCGAGTGCTGTATGGCCAAGCTAACACCCTCTCACGAAAGTTTTAATTCTGTTCAGAAGGCATCAAGTTGACTCTGTTTAAGGCTTTCTGTTCTCCTTTGTACAAAGCACATCTTTGGGTGAACTATAAGACAACCAGGTTGAGAAAGCTGCAAGTGGCATACAATGATGCTTTAAGAGTGCTCTTAAGAAAGCCTAGATGGACAAGTGCAAGTGAGCTGTTTGTTTCTAACATAATTAATACATTATAAGCTCTACTGCACACTTTCATATTTAAATTCATGTGTAGGTTGGTTTCCTGTAAAAACACTCATATTCTGTCTATACAAAACATCAAGTTTAGTGCCATTCGCTTTTGTTCTAGTACTTGGAAACATTGGAGGAGTTGCTTCTTTATCCTCCCTTTTTAAATAATACTTTTTAATGATTTTAATCTTCTCTCTTGGTTTTTTTATTATTGCATTTTTATTTATTTATTTATATATCTTTTTAGTCATCTTATGTACTGCTGGCACTGTGTGTGTACTGTTTTTATGATTAAGTGTTCATATCTGTCTGTCTCTCTATCTATCTAAGATCATGTCATCTTGTTGACCGACATCCAGACTTAGGCTGCAAAAAAGTGTACAAAAAGCCAAATGCATCAATGGCTTCTTTTTGTGATAACAATGTGTTTTATAAAGTAGTGTACATTCCTGAGGATAATAAAAAAAAAAAATGGCACAAGTTAATTAAAATTCCGGCTCTTGAAGGAACACAGGCCTGAAATATTACCTCCTGTGGCACCATGACTCACATTTATCTCAACTGGAGATGAAGAGTTGAATACTTTCCTGCCAGGGGAAAGACAACTGGAAATACTTATGCATGAAGGGCAGATACGGAAGACATATCAAGATTAGTGCTTTAGACAGATAAATGTGTTCACGTGTGAGCATTCAAAGAGGCTGACCATCTGAAAGTTAATGGCTTCCCCAGATTCATGAACAGCTAGTCTATTTTCAACAAGACAAAAGATGTTCTATGATTTGCAGCTCTTTCATAAGTAGCAGTACTTGTATAATAGAACATTCTAGTACAGCATCAACTAGAGAAGAAATTACATTTTTGTGTCCTAAATTAATCTACAAAAAAAGAGAAAGCATTAAAAACAAGAAAAATATGATTGTGAAATGTGTAACACATTCTTAAACTATTCCCCTACCTAGACTGCTTTCACCTATAGCATGTCTGGCCAACTCTGGTCGTCAAGAGTCTCAACCTTGCCTGATTTCTAGCTCAAACCTGGACTGCTTGATGCCAACTACCTAAACTAGGTGTGTTCAGACAATCAGGATGTGGAATCACTTGAGTCAGCCAATCAGCAGAAAGATGGTCAGGGAGAGATGGAAACCAGGCAAGATTGTGGCTCTTGAGGACCAGGGTTGGCCAGCCCTGATCTACAAAACCATTTTAAATGGTTTCATCTTTATTTCCTTAAAATTAAATGGTAACAGTTAAGACTGTGTTTGCAGTCTGAATGTTTTGGCCCCTCAAAAAAGAGAAAATAATAAATGAATCAGAGGGACAAAAGCTTTAACATCAAATGTGATCTGACTGAGCCCCAGTGGGCACATAACTATATTAGGAATTTCTGTTTGGCTGCATGTCATGTTGTTACAGGGGGGCCTTCTTGTTCAAAGCATGGAGCCATGGATGTTTGGCAAGTCCTATTTCTTCTTTGCTTTTTTCTGTTTGACACAGTTAATCTCATGTAATCCACTTAGTGTCATAAGTGAAAAACAGGATAGAAACACCACTACTCCATGTCATATAACACCTTTACAGAAGCTGTCCCGGCTCGCTGCAGGAATGCTGATGTGTCAGACAAAAGATTACAGTCATGCAATTTTGCTTAGGCTTGGTCTAGAGAAATGTGTCATATAAACATTGGAACCAGAGCTGACTTTTTGTAGCATTCAGAAGAAGTTAAGAGGCAATATTGTGTGAATCTATGAAAATAATTTATATTTTCCCCCTTTCTTCGTTTTAGTGACTGTACAAGTATCTCAGAAAATAAAAGTCAAGAAGCTCTTCACCGTACACTTATATAATTTTTTTTTTCACATCATTTCTTTTCTGATTAATTTTGAAAAAATACAGAAACAAAATGAGACATATAGCTGTCAGGCCCTTCCATTTTCGAGAACTGTGGTTTTCTCTGAGAACTTCCCTCTATTAACTGATAGAACTTTTTTAGTTAGGCCAGTGGCAGTATTGATCAAACAGGAAGTTTCGAAGAGCACCCTCAATGAATGGCTGTACCTCATCATTATTGTGGAAGGACAAAACTCCCACCAGTGACCGAGCTTTAAGTAAATCTTTATGTGGAAAATCCAGATCTCTCTTGTCAACCTCCACTATTTGCACTATTTCGTTGAAAGGTTGTTTAACCTTACATATTTTTCAACAGTAATCGGAAGTAAACTGAAAACACTATAGATCTATGTGAGATCTTACAAGTTTAAATCATAACTGTCCTCCTGTTTGATTGACAATGCAACAAGTTTGAATTTGTCTCTTTCATTCTTTCAGTCTTTAATTTCTCCCCTTTAAACTCTGGTACTTTCAATTCATAATACCTCTAGTTTCATGCGTTTTTCATGCGTTATTTTCTATTTTATTAACATTCTTTTTTCCTTTTTTTAAAATAAAGTTACAAACATAGACATATTTTTGAGCTAAGTAGGGATTTACATTTTCATGGCTTTAAAGTCTGCAGTTTTTCTATTATAAATTTTTTTCTTTTTACAGTAATGCAGTTTTTCTTTCCCCTGGTGATTTTAAAGTTAGAGTTGGGTCTCACACTGCACATATAATACAATTTAGAAAGTTTTTGCAAAGTATCTAAAAAATATATCTATTTCCATGTTAGGACAAATACAGGAAATAATCTGAAAACAAAGCAGGCACTCTAAGCAATACTAAGACAGTTTTTTTTCCCCTCAGCTTTTTAAAAGAAGATATTTTTCAAATTTAGAATGCGTATCTACCATTGGATTCTACCAATATTCTGTAAAGATTTCTGTTGTGCCAAAAGGTGTGTTTGTGCTGCTGAGTTCAGCATTGCAGAATGCAGACCACACTTTTCTTAACCAAACTTTGTGCAGAAGTTTGAGAGTTCACTGATGCTTCAAACAATAAATGCATACATGTGTAAAGCCAGAGCCTCATGAGACTGACAACTTCCGCTCTGCAGAGAAGGACATTGAGAACCTACATTCCCCTACTTCTTTTCTTCCTATAAAATTTCTCTTTTCGTCCTCCTCTCACTACATTCTCTTGGCACAGAGATTGTTTTTCATTTAGTCTATTATACTTTGCTTCTAAACCAGACAGCTATGAAATGATTCAATAACAGAGTTTATACCCCGTTTTAGCAATTAGTAAAAAAGACTGTGACGTTAAAAAAATATATTTAAAAAAATGCCTGCTTAATGTTTTGATGGCCATGTTTTTCAACAATGCTGTCTAATATCTGTCAGCAATTCTGTTATACAGATAGTTGTGTTTTATGTTAGTTAAAATATGCTGCTTCAGTTGGTTTTGGTTAGTTTGTGCAAAATTGTTGTTGCATAAATAGACTATTTTGCTTCACAAATTAAAACTTGGATGTGAAATGTCAACCCACAAATAATGTACATTACATATTCTTTATCTCAAAAGAATTTAATAATCATCATTTAAAAACACAATAATGACTGGAGTTTTTCTCCAGATATTTGTTTCACAATTATTTTTAATACATACATATTTAAGGATCTTACTTAATGCACTTTGAAACTAATTACAGTGATTGTTTAAAAGCTTTATGAAATTTTAAATATGTTTGTTTTGCAATGTTAAAGACTTAATAATCTCATCTAAACTTATAGAATTTATATATATAATTAAAGATAACTCATAGTATGAAAGCCTTCAATAATACAATGGTGAATACTTTTTGCATGCATTTGTACCACAATGTATTCCTGTTTTAATGATTTAGATCTTGTTTTATTAATTATAGCATATTTTTTGAATTAATTTTTTAACTAAATGAATAAACTACATATTTAATTATGTATATTTCTATTCAGTTCCATTTAATTATGAATATGTTTTGCTAATAATATTTAACATTAAATAAGAATCAATCTTTTTCAGATGAAATTGATGTATAAACCATTCCATTAGTTATTAAAATGGTATTACTTTGCTGTTTTATTCATTTTAAAATCTTTAAATCACAAGAGCATCTCTGTTTTGTTTATTTCAATTTTTGCATGACCCCATATGATGAGAACATACATACATGAATGACCTACTTTTTTGTGTTTAAGTTCTCTTTCTGTGAATGTGAGCCTACCTCAAAATAACTCAAAAGGAGAGGACACTGTAGAAGGATTATGTTGGGTGTGAAACATCTTTACGTACTTCTGTGGCTATATCCTCCAAAGGCAGATTTCTTTTGAGCCTTATAACTTTGAATGAATGAAAGGATTACTGTTGGCCTGAAGGTTTGGGTCATCACACGTACACCTGCTCAGAGAGTGATCCATGCTTTCCAGGCTTAACTGCCCACTAAAGTGCTTTATGCACTGGCCCCCAGAATTATGTTTACTGCTGCAGTTCATCTTATGTCGCTGCAGCTCTGAAGACCACTTCAATACAGGTGACATTCAGTTTCAGTATTGACAACGCATAAAAATGCACATAACATTTCTCTGAATCTGTGAAGGATCAGATGCCACCAGCATAAAATTGAAACAACTAGTACACAATAAAAAAACAACCAAGGAAAACAGTTGGTATAACAGCACTGGATTGCATTGCTGAAATGAGGCCATATTAAAAGTGTTGTGACTAATCTGTAAACTCATTAAGCAGTGTAGCACTCCTGTGCAATTAGAGGGAAGTTACAAGTAGAAAAAAAAAACAAAAACAATAGCAGTTTTTCTTAAAAGACAATGGAACAGAAAAAAATATTAAAGCCAAGTGATTGCATCAGGCTGTGCTGCAACACATTATTAGCCTTTTTAGGAAATTTGATTCTTTTTTTTTTGTTTGTTTGTTTGTTTGTTTTTTTTTAGAAGTACAGGAATGCAAGTTCACAAGTTCACTTCATTGTGGAGTTTTTTTTAATTGAACAGATATATGGAGTCAATGCATACGAAGATTTCTCTGACATTAAAATATTGACAGACCTCAATGGCCTATAGATGTTCTCAGAAAATGCTTGGTGAACACGTTTTCATTAGGATGACAATAAAAATTAACCTTGGTAAATTTGAATGATTAGTCTGCACAGACTAATAACTGTAACAGACACCCAATAACAGACAGCAAAAACTGAATGTTGTGTTAAGTTCTGGTGTCAATGACAGATACATATATATACATATATATAGTAATATATAAAATAAATATGATATATATATATAAATATATATAATAATAATATATTATTAGTAATGGTTATAAATTTGTCGATTGTACTGAAATAGCTGAAACACCAGACTGTATATGATTTTCCGTCAAATTTGGAGACTGAAGATGTGTATGTGTCTGTCCCTGTGCTGGGGGCAGAAACAGGGAGACCCAGACCCAGGCCCCCTTGTGGGTACATAGATAAGCAATATGATGCTAAGAATTGTTAATTTTACACAAATTTGTGAACAACCTTGTGTCAATCATTTAAACGATGTGTATTTTTTATTTTAGGTTTTTCTAAACTGTTTGTTGTATGTCATTTTGACTGGATTTGAAATCTTAACAAAACCCCACTTTGCTTTGTCTAGCCCAAGTGCACATTTTTGGTATGCTGTTAAATTAGGCAAAGTAAAATCTAGTTAATGTGAGCATCTGCCTTCAGGCTTCATTTTCACTTATCAGGAATTTTTAAGTCCTATTCTAAAGAATCACATAGGTTATCCATCCAGGGTATATTTGTCTATGGCACAATCTTCACAAGAAAAGAGATGCCTTATCTTAGCTGCAAATATACTTTTTTTTTTCTTTTTATATATTTTATATTTCCTTGATCAGCAAAACATATTAATGACTTTTTATGTATTTGTTTAAAATAGCATCACTGACATGTTTCTTGTTTAAAGACAGAAAATGTTTCAAATGGTTAAAAAAAATCCACATTTTATGTCTAATATTGATCAGTTGTCAAATATAGAACATTTTCCTGCTGTTCTTTGGATGGATAAAAATGGCAGAGATTGACAGTAAATGCAGGTTAACTAATGTTATAGCAAGTTAAAACAGCATGACAGACTATATAGACAGTTGTTGCACTTGAAGCCTAAATGTCAGCCTTAGCCATCATGAAGAAGAAAACTTCCTGTCAAAAAGACATGCTCTTTAGTCAGCCAAGAAAGCATTCTAAATGTTTTCTTGTACAATACAAGAAATGTTCAATCATAAGTTGATGCAACACATCAAAAGTACAATTTCAGATGGAGTTAAAGGCTCTTTTGCTGACTGTGGAAGGTCGGTTTAATTAACTTTCATGGATCCATTACATGGATTTTGGCCCATTATATACCAGTTTAATAATTATTGGTATCCTGTTGCTGGTCAATTTGGTGTAATGGACATTATGTGATTAAGAGAGCTGACAAGGTGAACTTCGCTCTTTTGGGAGGTGAATAGAATGGGATAGTGAGATTTTTTTCTTTAATGGTGCCAAATTGAACAAGAGCAAACTGAAACCAAGCATATATGAATGAAAGCACATTAACCTGACACTGTCCAACTATAATTTAATATGTGCCTGACATTACAAGGATGAGTGCAGTGACACCAGCTAGTAACATTGCTCCCTTATTCTTAATAAAAAAAAAATACATATAGAACAGAGTAGTAATGCATTTTGATGATATGAAGAAATATGTATAAAGAAACAATGTTTACAATGTATGTATTGAGGTGGATCACATCACCAACTAACAGGCTTACTTAGACAAAATCATAATACATTATATGCTGCTTGTCCCAACAGCTTGAACTATATATGACATTAATGAGCTTTCTAAATCTAGTTGCAATATTAAATATGGGATTTTTTCACTGCATTTTTGACAATAAATTAATTGTAATTAATACTTACGAGAGATAATAATGACATGCCTTATTAGTTATAGTGTGATCAAAATTTTTCTTTGCTCTGTCTTAAACAACCATCAGGTTGCATGAAGGGACAGTACTTTTTTATATTGCAAAATTAAAAACTATAAGAAAAACTTATTTTGAAGAGGGATCAAATATGACCTGAATAGAGTAAAAAAGAAGGTATGGGCAGGTATACCTGGAATTCCAGGTATTCCAGGTATAAGCATACAACAGGGTCATCAACATATATAAGTGGGTGCTGCTGTGCAGAAAAGTGGCTTTGCACCACAACACTCGACATTATTAATGTGTTGCATATCAGTGCAAAGCCAGTAAGAAAAGACACTTTTCATCAGAATCAGCTGATTTACGTTGATCGTGTGAGCTGTTGGAGATTTATGGTGTGTCAGAAAGTGTGTTATATAGATGTCGCTGTGAGATTGTTGGAGTTAAAGGGTTAACTACCGTGGTCTGAATGCCAATATTGACATTGATTGAAAAGGAAAGTGACCATTTTAAAGTGCTGAGTTAAACGCAATGTGGTCGAGAAGGTGAGTGCACCAAACTTTTTTGCTGGTGCGCGTAAGGAAAAAAAGTTAGGCGCACCAGCACAACCAGTGCAAACCCTTAGTCTAGACCCCTGTCTTTGAGTTTTATTAAGATTAAGATTTACATTTTTATTTTTTGGTGTACATTTTTTTTCATTCCCTGATTGTATGCTATTACAATACTCATTGGCCGCAATATATTCCAATGCTGCTGACTCATGCAAAATTTACTTTGAGGTTTTTTTTATAGTGAAGTCTGCAATCATTACAGTGCATTAGGCTTGGAGTGCAACCTTGCAGGGAGCCACTGTTGCAGATGACAAACAAGGATTTGGTGTCATTAACTCTGACAGACTTTAAGTCTTCCAGGATTCAACTGCAAATAAGGAAAGTCCAAGTCCTTCCAGTTTTTCCACTAGTGTTTGTGTATATTTAAACTTCAACAAACAAATCTTCACTTTCCAGATTTGTGAGATCCGGATTTTTCCAGTGATAATATTTGAACTGGAAATGGTGACAGTACAACGCCCCCTCTGTCTAGTTGTTGTCCCTTTATAAAAGCACACTGAGTGGGTGACAACTGACACGCCCCCTTGTCTTGGTTTATAGTATTTCGTCTGCAGGGGTGTGGTAGGTGGGATGCTCCCAACAGGTTTGTCTGGCTGGGCACACCCACAACAAACAGTTGATGGTGACACGTAAAAAATAGGTCAATTTTTCTTTAAAAAACTACTGGCAAGCAGTCAAAACATGTCAAATAAGGACAATGTTTGACTTTCATCTCTCTGAATGCCAAAAAACACATATTTATGAAGTATGGAAGAGAAAACAGTAGTCGATCTCTTTGCTTTATGAGGTAACAGTCCTTTTGACAGTCAACGGTAAAAATGTTACAGTATTGACTTCCCATTTAGGAGTAAACAATTTTAGCATAAAATATACAATAAATATGTCCTCATTATTTCGCTTTAGTATTATTTACAAGTTAGCTTTTTCCCTGAAGCATTATTTAAAAATCTAAATTAATAAGGATTGAATTTCAGTTACTAAATTATGTATGTAAATCCCTTCTGGCGTCTCAGGGCTGCTGGAGCCTGTCCAAGCTACTGTTGGGCAAAGGTAGGGTACACAATGGACAGGTCAACAGTCTGACTTGAGCCACACAATCTTACACACATATTTCCACCTAGGAACAAATTAGAATCTCCAGTCAACCACTAAAGCATGTTTTTAGGCTGTGGAAGGAGGCTGGAGGGACCAGAAAAAACCCACACAAGCAGGCGGAACATGCAAACTCCACGCAGAAAGGTCTCAGCTGGGATTCAAACCAGGGCCTTCTTGCAGCAACTGCTAAGCCACCGCGCAGCCTTTATTGCACAATATATTTGTCAAATTACCACAAGAGCTGTTCCAACTGTGTATATCTAGGGGGCTATAAGAAAAATAAACATCACATGGATGTTCCAGATTTTTAGTAAAGCCTTGGTCATAGACATTACAAGGAAGATGCCTTCGATTTTTAGGATCATAACTAGAAATATACAAGATAATTCTGCATTATCTAAGAAGACACCTAAGACACAGATCACTGCCCACCACTTATGAGACCAATTGTCTGCAAATTCAATATACAACTTAAATCCAGCCAATCATCTTGCACTGGCTCAACAACTTGAAAGTCAAATACAATGATAATGCGCCCATCTAATGAAAAGAATCAAACAGAATTACAAAAGAGGTGTGAAGACACCATTAAAAATAGCTACGCAGTGGGAAGACCAGTGAACTGGCCTATACTTGTGCATTGAGTCAAGTCTGTAACAACAAGAAGCAAACGGTCACAAAACAGATTTCCTTCTTTTTTTGAGGGGGGTGGGTTGCAAGATCAGAATGCATAATGTGTCCTTGAGCTTAACAAACAACACTTTAACATTTCTAGTTGCAAAGAACCAATTTAAGGAGTTGCGTCCGTCTCATCAGCAAACAGCTAGGTGAGGCCGAAAGAGCACACAAATCACTCAAATGATCATCGAGTGTCAAAGGAAGCAAGAGCGTTGGGTTAAGTGACAGTCTCTTGAGAATGTTCCACATTATCAATTCCAAAGGCTTCCTTTAATTGACCATATGATCCAAAGGCTACTACCGCTAAAAGGCACATCAATTTACTTGCAGGTGTTACTTTGCCAAAATCAGTTATGTATAAAAATAAATAAACAAGCCTCATAAATAATAATAATAATAATATTGTCTTAATTTAATGTCAATACAACAATTTGGGTAAAAGGAAAATATGAATTCATGTACATAACAAATTGCATTCATCTTTTTTTAATATAGTATTACCACTATATTGCTGATAATTGTTATTTCATCTTTACTAAAGATGCTTGTGTGGTACCTTATATGTTTAACTTCCTACCAAAGCACAACAATCTTTCATATAATACAACACAGCCCCACCCAGAATGTTAAAAAATTTAAGAGTTCTTTGGGATAAAGAAGATGGAATAACATTTCTTCCCCTTTTCTTTCATTTTAATGGAAATTCTCTTATATAATGTGACAGAGCTTTAAAAATGTCTCTTTGTGCACTCTTACATATGCACTCCTGAAATTTACATGAGTGCATATAAAAGTTTACTTTATTTCACTCCAGTTAGACTTCTCTTGTACTCTCAAACGGCTCTTAACCCAAACAAAAACAAAGGACTGCTCTGTTTTTACCTGGATGTTTCCTTTTTGAGTATGCAAAGGCTAAGACTTCTCAGAACTTCGCCAAATATTACAGATAATTAACATTTTGAATATTAGCACTTCCTATAAATGACCTAATACATTTTAAATGTAAAATGAGAAGATGTAGTTCAAGCTCAAGTTTGTTCCACAGCTCTATACATCATGTAATTTTGCTCAATATCTAGTTTATCAGAGTATAGTAAACATTATAGCAGTAATGTTCCAGGAATGAATCCTAAGATTTTTTTTATCCAGAACCCTTTAAGTGGATTCTCAAAGAAAATGTTTGTTGCCAAAGTGTCTTGACAAATGATTTTCTTTATTATAATTCATTTTTTTTATAATACTGTTTCTGCATGTCACTGTAAATAATGGAGAAAAAAATACTTTGGTATGGGACATGTTAAAACATTAAACTAGATGTGTGGTTGTGAAACAAAAACAAAAACAAAAAAAAAAAGAAAAAACTAATAATAAATGCAATACATTTTATCTTAAAACGTTTAAAGTCAAGAAAACACAGAAAAGTAAATATTTAACAAACTACTGAGTCTGCATATTCCAAAAGAAACCTTTAGAATCCCCCATCTTCTTTGTGAGGCTCTACTACCTATTTGTTGCAGGTCGTGCTAGAGCCGGAATTTAAGCTTGTTTTGGTGTCCCTGACCAGCTGTCCAGGAAGCTTTAAAGAGGGACTTGGCAAACATTTGGAAACTCATTCCTCATCTCCTCATAAATGCTAATTGGTTCTCCTCTCTTGAGTTCACCCTATTTTACAACATCCTGTATGCAGCATTTCCAGTTGATGCAGATTGTTGTTTCTTACAATGTGAAATCAGATTTTTGCCTCAAATGCACATTTCTGATTCACATCTTGTTTGTCGAGGGTTTAACAAGCTGTTCTCGACAAGGACGTCGAACGTTGAATTTTGCAATACTGAACTAATTTCACAGCAATACTTTAATTACATTTTACTCAGCATTGATAGATTGAAAATCCATCAATGACCACTATAAATGAGACTACCATGTTCTGTGTTTTTTCCAAGATATTTTTTAAAATATTATTTGAATACTTAAGCCTTCAAAAAAAAGAAGTGGGACATTTTTTTGTCAAAGAATCTGTCTTCATACATTCAGCAGTGCCTGCATCTAAAGCACTGAAGTCAAATTTAGCCTTTTGTATGGGGGAGCTGCTGTGCTTGCTTGAGCAGCAACAAACATTTACCTAGCAACCAACCGTCAAAGGAACATTCATATAGCTGGGAGGCTTCAAGTTTGCTCAAAACACATAAAAAAAATAAATAAATAAAAAAAAAATAGTTTGATCTATCTGAAGTGTCTGTGTGATCCACGACTAACCTCCACCAGCTTGTTGGCGTGCTCACGGAACACCTGGGCATACTCCTTGACTTCCTTCTCATTTCCACTCTTTGCTGCTTCAATCAGCACCAAGAGGGGGACGTTGGTTTCAAGGAAGGAGTCCGAGATGTGGTCCATTACTGCCTTCCTTAGCTACAATTCAGAGGGACAGACAAAGGAACAATATAATATTAACGCCAACAATAACTTCACTGAAATACATTTAGCAATGACCACATTTCTCTAAGAAGTATCATAAATGTAGTGTAGTGATACAAAAGGGTAGATGGAAAAAGGAAGAAAGGCTATACAGACTGAAAAAGAGAGAAGAAAAGATTTTCATTTTTTTCCACAATGGCTTTTAAAGGTGCCAAAAATGTAACTTGCATTGTTGTTTGTAACATGTTTTAAAACCAAAATGGCAGGAGACTGGTTGTTTTATTTAAAAACCCTAAGTGTATCTTGATCTTAGTCACTGTGACATCTGATGTGATGCAAGTGGATGCCATACAGAAATCACTATAGGACTCTCCTTTCTTTTACATTGGAAGAGAGAAATTCCATTAAAGCAGCACTAACACGGACAAAAATGGGGATCTAAAAATATCCCCATTAATAGTCTGTTCACTGGCACATTTTATGTGAACACAGAATCTTTTTCAATGAGCTGAGAATAAATCTGAATTAGTGCAAATGTCTGACCTTGATATCTTTTCACCTGGTGCAAAAAGTGAAGAATCAGTACACACACCCACACACACATACACATCATGTAAAAGATTCTGTCAAAGGTATTTTTACTCTGACAGCTGTGTTGCAGCAGATTTTTCTTTTTTTTTCTTTTTTTTTCTTTTAACACACACACACACACACACACATGTACATGTTATCTAAAATACAACACAGTGAACTTTAATGTTATCGTAGTAATTTAATAATTTACCTGCAAATGATACAGCAGCCAAAATGTCAAGGGTACATTTGATAAAAAAAAAAAGTTGAATGACTAACAGGATCAACAGGTTATCCTATAGCTGAGGCTCCCTTTACAATGAAATAAAAACTTCAAAAATGGAGCACGCCATGTAAGGAATCATTATGTGATGAGAAGGAAACCCACATTGCAAAAACAAGACCCAAAAAAATAAGTGAAAGATTCTGAAAATTTCCTTTAAATAGGCAAAAATCTGCCAAAGGGGAAAGAAAAATTGTCTTACCAGAAAGTCGTATTTGCCAATGACAAAATATATTTTAATAATACAATTTTTCTTGAGACAATTGTATTTAATTTTCTTAAGTCTTTGCAGTGCAGCTTGCTATGTTAACTGCATTCAGCTCCTTTGTATTGTGGGATATGGCAATTAAACATCATAAAACCCCAGTAATTCATAATATTAGACAGTCCTTAGACAGGCTTTTAGTCAATCAATCATATGGATACCATGACAATGTAAAATGTACTTAAACCTGCAGTTTTTATTTCTGACACTGTAAAGAAATTGCCAAACAATTGTGAAAAAGAACAACATTTGGGAAGAAATGTTATGAAATGTTGCGCAAATAAGGAAACATAGATCTAAAAACTAAAGAGCTGGGGTAGTTGCTGAATGCTGTTGTTGAGCCTTTTAATGAGCAATCATGAATTAAAAACAGACATAGGTACATATGTATAACATGGATATAAAGGCAAAAGGGGGCCTTGGGATATTCATGAATACCAAACGGTGAAACAGAATGCGATGGAGAATTTGAGTGGAGCAATGATGCAGACGAGTAATTTCCCAAGATGTGCTCTCTCCTGCACCATCAGCATTCTAATGCCCACACAGCTCCCACAAAAAAATCTATCTTCAATATTTCAGATCGTACCTCGCTCCACGCTCCAATTGCTCTGCCTTTGCCTGAAAACTCCTTCTCTTTCACAAAAACTTAAAGAAAAACGGGAATTCTCATGGATGGCACAAGCTCTGCTCATTACATGTTAGTGGGGGAGCTATTTGTCTCCAGAGTCGAGCAAAGCCACACTGACTCAAGTTCTGAAAGCTAAATGTTTCTGCTTCACATATAAATATTTCAAGCTTGTTGAGGAATGTATTGGGTGCTGGTGATATAGTTTCCTTTATGGTCGTACATCGTTATCGAACACTAAAAGCTTACAAGCTAAAGAGAAATGCCACAAATGGAAATTCACTAGTGGCCAAAACTGGTGCCATGACAGATACAGGTGGAATGATGAAAAATATAATTTTATGGTAGATGGTAGGCCAACATAAACTGTAAATGCTGAATTTATTTTACTTCTATGATCTCATTCCCTATTGTAGTAAATTCACAAGATAAAAGTTATTTCCACAAATGTATTAAAGCTATATTCAATTTCAGCAAATTATTGGGACATTTTTCTTTTTTTTTAATGGTTGAGAGCAGGCACTTTGACAGTTCTGACAATGTGCACGCAGCAGAGAAAAAAAAAGACATGTTTCTTAAACTTCAACTCTCCTTTTTTCTTCAATGAAATCAGTTGAGTGACAACTACACAATTGTTTAAAGTAACGTTGCTTTCTTTTCTTGCTGACAAATCACAAAGAACTCAGTATTTCTGAGTTTCTGATTAATGATGAAATGGTGAAACTAAAGTGTTAAAAACTGTTCCATGACACTTCAAACATCACATAGAGCCAGAAAATTGAGAACTAGAAGGGAGTTTATAATTTGATTGCTGAACAGTAAGTGTACTGTGTAGTCTGCAAGCTACAAACAAAAGCTAAACCCATGAAACTAAACCCATGAAACCAAAAAAATAAATCTAGAAGACACATTAGATATAAGAAATTTAAATAATAGATTAAGAAAAGTAAAAGAGAAATTCTGGTTTCCATTCATCTATCTTCAAAACTTTTGCGGTCAAAGGAGCCTACCCTGGCTACTGTTGGGTGAAGGAAGAGCACACCCTGGACAGCCAGTCCATCACAAAAATAATCTAACTTTTATATGTTAAATAAACAAAATACAAGTAGATACTCACTAATTGGCTTTAGTAAAATCTGTCGTGAGGACAAAAATGTATTTTTTCTTACATTATTTTTGCCTAATAAAACCGTTTTCTTTATAAATTAAAAAAAAGGAGAAAATGATTGAGTTTCACATTTTCAGGTTTGGAAGTTCATTATTTCGAATAGGGGTGTCAATCGATTGAAAAAAATTATCAGATTAATCACACTTTTTGAGTTTTACAAGTTACATTTTATACAAGAATATGCAGCTTTTGAACAAAAACAGGGCAAAAAGAAAATGTTTCCCTTCATTTTCATTGTCTGAAATGTTTACATGTATAAAGTGTTAACTCAGAAGTTTAATTTGTGTGCACAAAACACATCAACAGTAAGATAAGCATAACTGGACAGACTTTTATGTCTGCAGCATTATAAAAAAAAAAAAAAAAAAAACAAAGATGCTGACATGCTGACACAAACAAAAACAACATCTGGACAAAAACAACCGGTAAGAGGTGGACTTTCTCTCTTAACTGATGCTTTATTTAACCTATCGTTATGATTGCTTTCCTTTTCCCCTGCAATCCAAGCTCGCTGCCAGCTCATTGACACATTGTAGTGTTACTGTGACAACAGGTCACATTACGTATCAAGGAGCCTACCTTTTGTTAAAAAAAAAAATAAAATAAATAAATAAATAAAAACAAGAATAAAGTACCAAAAAATCTATTGAATATTTATGTATTTTGTAAGTGGTCAGTTTATAAGCGGGATAGTGCCCGAAGAAGTGTGCATTATCAGAAATTGATGCATGCCGTGGAAGCATGAACCAGTGGAAGATGGTTGCTTCACAGAGTGTAATCAATTAGTGCTAATAATTGTGAATTCTTTTGCAATTTTTTAAAAGTAATTGCATGTGTTAACGCGTTAATGTTGACAGGCCTGATTTTTAAGTAAAAATATTAAACACCTCCTGAATTTGAGCAACGTCATGAAACTTTCCAATAAAGTTTTGTGTTACGTTTTTTGTTTGTAGGTTGATTGTAATAAAGAGTGGAATGGAAGTTGTCAATCTGTAGTTACCAAGTATATACAAGTTCCTTGCAATACATGAAGAACTTTCATCTGCTTGTATTTGTTCTTTCCAGGGATGATTCACTTTTAAAGATGTGTTTTTTTTCATTAAACAAAACGCTGACAGCAACACTTGTTAAAACTCACAATGTAGATGGTCTCTGTGATCTTGAAGAATAGAAGCAGCATTTATAATACACATAAAATAATACTTTAGAATTCTGCTGCCACGAAGGCAAATTGTTGAGGGAGATGTTGGCAAAGATCTAGGTCAGCCTCTTTGCGAATCAAAGCAAAAACAAACAAAAAATAGAATGGAAAAATTGAGCACTTGTTTACAGTTCAGCAGAGCCTTTCCGCATGCCAAATAAGGATTGGAATTCAAAGAATAGGACTACAGTGGGTGTCAAAAGTGTTTAAAGTTGGACTTTAGTTTCACTTGTGATTCCGAGCACTTTTTGCTAGCGACTTGGGGGGCCAGCACAGAAGAGTTTGTGAATAAAATGTGAAGAGTCGAAAGCATTCACAGTATAAATGGTTGGAGTCATGTCTGAAAGGAAACAGAGCGCATAAACTAAAAACTAACCAAAACTTTTTATATGAAATTCATCTGACAACAGGGGACTAAAGGCGGGAAATGAAAGAGGAACAAAAAAAAAAAAAAAGAGAAAAAGAAAAAACAAATCCCAGAAATTAATTTAAGCGACATTTCCAAATTAATCCCTGTGAGATATTGTATTAAAAGCTTAAAAGAGCATTAAATAAATTGTGCTAATAAATTCAGCAATTTGTGTTGATAATTTGAACTGACAAATCAGACAAAGTAAAACATTTAAGAACGTGTTTTTAGTATTAGTAATGCCAATAAACTAACAAAGTTTTGATGATAAATAACCAAAAAATAAAGCAAAGAACTCAAAGATGAATTAAACATCTATATAACTTGCATTTGCTTGTTTTATCATTTAAATCTATATTTATAAAACAGCATTTTTAAAAGACTCTACTGGAGGTAGAATAGCTGAGTGACTTGAAATATTGATATATATTGATTATTTCATGAACATGCTCAGAACTTGGTGAAATTGTATTTGATTCTCTACGATAGCTCAATGTATGTGGTGTGTTAGTTGCGATGAATCGTTTTGTTTGTTTCCTGGTGAGTTTTTACAGCAAGGCGAGTTTGAATAATTGAGAACACACAATCCACATTAGTGACATACTACCCTCTGGCAAATGCAGAAAAAAATCTACAAAAATGGAAGTTGGTAGAAGCCTTGCTACGTGTGCGTATGTGATCACTGTGCTGCTCCTCTGAGAAAGTTGATTTCCAGAAGCAAAAACCTGATGTGATGAAAACCGATCATTTTGTACGCTACCATTATGGTGCCACTGCTGTACAATAATATTAAAACATTTCCAGACATTAGACTTTGGATTACTGCAGTATTTACATAAATAAGATTCATAAGGTTCCCGGCTGACATTAGGAATTAAACTCACTTCAAAATAGACACAAGCAGTCATTAAATCTTAGTCTTTTATGAATAATTTAGAAGCTTTTTTGAATATTTTTTAAAGTGCAGCAACATTGCAGAACAATTCAAAGTTTCTGATAGGTAAGCTAGATCAATTTTTTATGATGTGATGCAACCATTTTCTGCAATAAAGAACAACCAAATGACATGTTTTTTAGACTTTGATGGCTCACTCAAAGTGACAGGATTGAGTTATGGTAAATCTTCTCATCTGACAGTCACTTCAGGCACCAAAATATATGATCTGGAAAAAAAAGATAACTTTTTTTTTTCTGGTGTCCCTTCCATCTGTTTTTTTTTCTTTTAAAATTGAAACGATTTTCTGTTAAAAAGGGATAATTCTATTAAGACATTAATATACTTCAAAGGTCAAAGACAGTGCCCTTCTGTTTCACATGGACTACATGGTAGGTTCTCAGTTTATGTATTGAAAGAACAAAAAAATACCAAGGCATTTTCCTTCAATCACTTCATACTAGTGTTGCTGCTCTACCAAAGAAGTTGATGGATGATGATTCATAAACTTCTGTAAATCTTCATTTCCTATAGGGGTTGGGGGGGTTAAATACTAAAGCTACTGAAATAATACTGCTTAGCTTTCAAACATTTGGGAAAGAAAACACCACAAGTGATTTGGATTTGCTTGTCTGAACAAAGAGTTACAGCTGACTTGATTTGCAGCAGCTGTTCAAAAGTCCCAACAATTAAAAACAGCTGTACTAATCAACGAACTAATGAAAAAAATTGAGGTGATTTGAATATCCCAAAGCATAATGAAGGGAAAAAAAGCAAAAAAGCACATTAGAGTGAGAGCATTTCAGGCAGTTTTCCTAAAGGGGTTGTTGGCATCAACCATAAGTCAAAACATGGCCCAAAGAGATGGCTTGACAGATTCATTCATTACAGACAAGGAGACGAGGGGGCTTCAGCACATGTCTCATTTCAAACCATTATGTCAGTTTGGAGGCCTACAGAAAAATAAAATAAACTGTTTTTTTTTTTTTTTATTAAGTTTTGCAAGTTTGAAAAAAAAAATGTTCAGCCCATTTTTTCTCCTAATACTCAGCTTCTTCAAAAACAAGTTTTCTCTTGTGCTTGTGCATAGATATTCATCTAAAAAAAAAGGTGCAACATTTTCTAGGATATTTGTCCTTTGTCTGCAGTCATGGTACAAAGCATTTAGCCATTCATCTTGTATATACTTTGTCATGTTCATTGTTGCAGGAGCTGAAGCGTGTCCGAGGTGCCAATAGGTAAAATGCAGAACCTTTGTAGAATTAATAGTAAAGGAAGAAAAAAAAACAAAACTATAAGCCAGCACTAATTATTTCTCACATGAAAACGGAAAGAAGAAGAATGTAAAAAGGATCAGGTTTATGGGTTGAAACATTCTACATAGATGGTATAGATTTACACACAAGGTTTTATGGGTAATCTAAACGATTTATGCTTTTGCTTGAAGGTAACTTCGGTTTTATGCCTAGTTTAAAAGCCATGAATTCAATTCTATTCCACTAAGTCATACAATGCTAGTTTCTATAGAAAGGCCAACATTTAAATGTGCAAACATGTCTGGATCTTGGAACAAAAATGCATTTTCTTATATAAAGGAGCAAACGTTTTACACAGAGCCTAAATGTATTGATGCAAATTCTTTTGAGAAAAACTACAGCTGCTGAATAACTTTACTTGATATAAATACAATCCAGCAAACTAAATGTCTTTGGGTGATAAAGGCAGAAAAGGCGATGAAGGAAGTATTTACAAACAAGAATAGGTACAACTGGAACTCATGTCATGTGTCCTACAGGCCTGACACAATGTTGTTGACATAGAAACTTGAGTTGGACCCAGTGCAAATTGCTTTGCCAAGGCTTTATTTCTTTTTTCCTACCAAAAAAAGAAAAAAAAAAGTACAATTTCTATCAAGTCATGTTTAAAAAAGAAAAAAAATCAAAAGCATGACCTAAAGTGAAATATAACCTTGTCCTTTTGGATTACCGTATTTTCCTCACCATAAGGCCCACTTAAAAGCCTAAACTTTTTTCAAAAATCGTCCATGCACCCTTATAATCATCCAGCGCGTCTTTTGTGTGCACTGAGTTCCAAAAGTGTTCCTTTGTCTGTTAAGAAGGTGATCATGTTACCACATCACTACAATGGAGCACGCATCTGATTTTGAGTGCTCCGGGAAGTCCGCGCTCCCCACACGCACGGCCACGTGCCGGGAAGACATCTTGCCAAACTTTATGGACATACTTTTCCAGTATGTTTACTGCACGTGACTCTGCACAAGAGTCACTCGAGATCAGCTCTGCTGAATTAGTGTTCGATCACACCCCATGAGGTCCCCATCAAGCCTTAAGAGAAAGATGCCAGTGCCACCAAAATAAAGCAAATCACATCTTTGTTTGTGGGAGCGGTGGACAACAGATCGCGCACACACTTTTACTAATACTGGGAGGAAGCACTGGGCGAGTTACGCCACCATATGTGAATGGATTGTGGACGCCTGGGCTAAGGTCTCTGCTTTAGCTGTTGTCCGAGGTTAAAGCTTATTTCATTCCTGAAGAACTGCCTGGCAATGAGACCAACTCCGCCAATGATGAGAGGGAAACCGGCATGTTTGATTATGCAGCTGTTTAATTCAAACACTGAAGATGGTTTGCGGGAGAAGATTGATTAAAAAATAATGTGAGTGAACTGTTAAAAAGTTAAATAAAGATCATCTAACCTCACTGTTTTGCTTCCTTTACCTTTTTTGCAATTTTTAATAAAGTGCGCCTTGTTTATGGGTTAAGGACAGAAATAGACCCCCTAATTAAAAACTGTTCCCAATAATACGACACGCTTTATGGTGAGTAAAATACAGTGGGATGGAATTAAATTTATAAGCATTTACTTAAAAATATATTTATACAAGACACCAATGCAGGTAAAGTGCATACATGCAATTTTAAAGATGGTACCAGTTGTGGTAAAACGAACTCTAGATCTGATAATGATAAGACAATATGATTTAATTAAATGTGGGTTACTAAACATTTGATCTATTTCCACTAAGTCCCTCTTAGTCAATGAGTTTATTAATGATAACAAACTACCAAACCCAACAGAAACTTGGCTACAAAAGTATGACTATCTTAGGGTGACTGAAGCAAACCCCTCCTAGTTATACTAACTATCAAAAATCCAGGATTTTAGGGAAAGGAGGTGGTTTTAAAAATCTTTGCCTAAAGCCAGAACCCAATACTATTCAGCTATAATATCAGAGAATGGAAATAATTTAATATTTCTTTTTAGTACTATAGCCAGGCTGACCAGCAGTCACAGCTCAGTGGAAGCACATATTCCTGCTACTCTCTACTCTGAAGATTTCCCTACATTTTTTGATAGTAAAATCTCAAATACTAGACATAAGTTGAACAAAGTTATCCCTACTATCAGCCCAGAGCAGGCTGAACAATAGAAATGAAAGCATCCATAGAAACCTCTGTAACATTAGACTGCTTCACTGCTGTAGATCAAGCAGAATTAACATCAGTTATTACATCCTCCAAAACCTCAACTTTTCTCTTAGACCCCATCCCCACTAAGCTGTTTAAAGAAACCTTCCCCCTAATTAATGAATCAATTTTAACTATAATAAATATCTCACTAGAAACAGGTTATCTGCCACAGTCTTAAATATGCAGTTGTAAAACCTCTTCGGAAAAAGCTCAGTTTAGATCCTGGAATTCTGACGAACAATAGACCAATATCATATCTCCCGTTTATTTCAAAACTTCTGGAAAGAATTGCACTTAAGCAGCTTTACTGCCACCTACAGCAAAGGTTCCCAAAAGTTTTCTTGTTGAGGGCCACATAACTTTTTCCTCTCTGATCTGGGCCCAGGGTCAGTTTGTAGGCTAAAAGAAAAAGTGTAACAATGACAGGGTGTGCCTTAATTACATTTAAGCATCTTTTAGTATCTTTAAAAGCGTTATAAAAATTAAATGTATTATTATTATTAAATGTGAAAAATTATGTTTTTTTTTCCAGAAACCCACACATAACCAAATTTTAATAATCTCTTTATGTAATCCTCACAGAAAAATATAATACTAAAACATTTCAAAAATTAAACCAATTAATAGGCCATCCTCTGGAAAGCTGCAGCTCCTTGCACATCTCAGTTTGTGCCACCTTTACAATAGTGATTGTATAAGTATAATATGTAGGCTATGTGCTTTTATTTTTCTTGTCAGATAAAACGCACAAATAAATGATGAAACAAAAAACAATTATTTTCTATTCAACTTTTAAAGTGAAACAACCCAAACCACAAGTTAAAACATGCAAAATAAAAAGAAAACAATTTGAGAAGATTTGTAATGATGGTAAAGATTGGAATTCAGAAATACCAAAAGTCTCAGCTTTACGAAGCTGATCTGGTTTCTTCTGAGGGTAATGATCTGCTCTGTTCAGGAGAAGGTTGTTTTCAGGTGTCTGTACAGGTTGGTTGTGGAGTCGGTTCATTTTGAAATTCTTTCCTTATATACTTTAAATTCTGCCTTCGTATTATCAATGATAGTGAATGGTTCTCGATTTTTCTTCTTTTTCCAGTGTCACTCATTTTCTTTCAATTTTTGTGTTGAAGTTGTTTGTCGTTGTTCCACCTGGTGCTCTAACTATCTCTTCCTCATGCATTTCCTTCATGTGCGCGCAGAACCGTAACAAGCTTTGCGCCCACTTCCAACCACACCATCCGCGCTTAGCGCTTTGACAGTATAATGGCTCTGTGCAAACACGTATTGATCAGTCACGTGCAGCTTGAAGAGAAAAAAGTAAGAGAGGATTTACGACACTAAAATAAAAATGAGCAGCTGAACTGTGTCCTAAACTAATGAGGAAAAAGAAAAGTCAAATTATTTTGTCTTTTGCTGCTGCTGGACATATGCATGCATTGCTTTCTCACCAGTAGAGTTCGCTAATTTTTTGCGGGACTTACGCTCTAAAAAAAACTCGTGAAGGTGAAATCTGCAAAATAAGATTTTGGATGTAAAATTCCTCATTAGATACTTTACACTTTTTTTTTTTTTTTTAGATAAACATGAACATTTTCATGTTTTTCTCTCTTGTTTAATCACTCAAAACTCACTGAGTGAAAGGTGAACCCTAGGTAACATAATCAGGAAACACATTAATTTTCAATGTTATGCAGATGATACACAGTTGTATTTATCCCTTAAATCTGAGCAGAATGACCACACAGAGAAACTTAATGCCTGCAATAGAGACATTAAGATATGTATGACAATTAATTACCTCCTCCTGAACCCAGAAAAAACTGAGGTCATTATACTAGGTCCTAAATATCCGAGAGATGCTCTACCTGATTATCTATCTGAGTGACCCCAGATGGCGTAACTATAGCCTCCAATTCCACAGTTAAACCCTAGGGGTTTTAGTTGAACAGTGTTTATCATATAAGGCTCACATATCACAAGCTTGCAAACCTTCATTTTTTCACCTTCGCAATATATATCTAGGATCAGAAATATATTATCTAGAAGTGATGCTGAAAAACGCATCTATGCACAGTGTTGAGGGTAATAGATTACAAAGTAACTAATTACTGTAATTTAATTACTTTTGGCAGTAACGGAGTAACTGACAAAATGAAATAAGAAAGTGGGAGCTCAGGTCAAGTCCATAAATACATGTAGTTATACATTCAATGTCATTAATAAAAAATGTCATTTCTACATTTTGATCTAAAAAGTGACACTGTTTAATAACATAAAATAAAGTGGATGCCATGTGAGTGTTGGCAAAGTCTAAAATAAACAAATTTGTGTGGTGCACCACCTAACTTCAAAGTCAATAAAAATAAAAATGTATGTTGTTCCTGATCTTGACCTACACAGAGATACACACAGTTTCAGTTTCATCATGATATATAAGGCTATAGTAGCCTCTTCACCTGCAAAACATTAGACTTCCTAAATAGTGAAATTCTAGAGCTGGAGGAGCAGATCTGCAATTGCACAGAATTCTGAGCCGAGTTGTATTCAACATAAATTATCCCATATTTCTTTCCTGTCTCAATTATTTATGATGTTCTGACTTTAAAAGAGTAATGCATTATTTAGCAGTGAACCACAACGAAATTTTTAATAAATAAAATTAAAATAATTTAAATGTGAAAATATGCTTTTACTAAATTAGTTTTTAAAAATAAGAAATAAATCACGTTTATGTGTCACTGAAACAGAAAAGACCGGTATAACGATATCCCAAAAGCTACATGCATGTTCTATGGAATAAAGTTACATGTTCACAAAACATCAATTCCATGTAATAATAATAATAAAAAAAGGTACATTAGGAGCTGGATATATCAAATCCTTAAATTTGGTAATTCCTAAAATGGCCACAGTTTTGTAAATAGGCGAAAGTCATAATGCTTAACAATATTACCACCTAAACCAATGTATTATACTATTTTGCAGCATATTTCCTCTTTAACAAGGGAAAAAAATAAAGGAAAAAAAATAGCTGGCTGGAGTTTGCACTTTTGACACTGGAGGTTAGTTGTTTTTGCCCTTACATGTGTCTATGTGACTGTAAATGCATGAAAAAGCCCAATAAAAACTGGGCAAAATTTGACTTTTTTTTTACTTCAATACATACTACAACATTAATATACATTTTAATTACATTGTTTTTCCATGTATTTCTTTTCTTATCTACCTATTATTGCTCATTATCTAACTTTCGTATTTTCACTGCAGCAGTGATAACATGGCTCCGACATCCTTATAATTTACTGTTTAAAATCATGCAATGCACAATTCAGTGTCTTTTCTTTCTATTTTGTATTGAATGTGTTTCAAATTTACATTTTTAAGGAATAATAAATGTCTCTAGAAAATTAATATAACAAAATACATGAGGAATATTCAAATCCTAGACTAAAAAAGGAGTAGGAAAAAGGCTGCAAGTACATGTGCAACAGGAAAGCAGAAGGTCACCTGCTGCTAAAAGACTGGTGAGACATTAGGGGCACTGACTTATGGAGATGAACGTTTATTGTCTTGATGTATTCTTGTCTTGTTATCTCTTTTGGGAGGCTGGTGAGGGTACATGTAAATTTTTCTGTGCTGCATTACCGAGGGACAGGGATGAGACACTTCCCTTGTAATTTCTCCACAAAAAAGCAGTAACAGTATTTTTTATTATTTGCTCGCTTTAGTGGACACCAGGGGTCTTATGTGCAGAGACACAGATAATTAATATCTCTGATGATCAAGGAATTTTTATTTTATTTTTGAAGAAACAAAATATAATTTGAATGTCAGGCTTAATATTCTTTCCATATTTATTATGATGTAAATGTTGCTATAAATTACCCCTTCAATCCACAAGGTGCTTCAACACTTTCTAAAAACAAAATGGAGGCGTGAACAAACTGCATGCTTAAAACCAGCACAATTCATTCTGGGTGACAGACAGCACAGCATTGTCTCATATGAGTACACATCAGCATGAAAGGGAAAACAACATGGCAAGTCTCTGGCGGTGTTGTCGCGAGGCTTGTTTGGTCTTACCTGCTCCCATTTGATAAATGCTGTCTGTCATCTGTGCTTGTTTGTTCTAATATTTGATGCGTCCTCTGCGCAGAGGAGATGTTGGAAACGGAAAGTTCTCAATTGCACAACTGCGCTCCTCCCCTCAGGAAGGCCTTACGCCTTTTTCATGGTCTCGAAGACTTGCTAAACTCAACACGTCTCTTGTTGACATAATTACTGTATCACAACTCCATGCAATACGTGTGCACTTGGAGTCTGCCCTCCCATCTTAACTCGTAGCTTAAACACACCGCCCATTCTGTCAAGGCAACCCTTGAGTCAATAGAACATCCTGTCAGAGGGAATACAAGCTGCCAGCGTGTTAGACAGCTCCAGCAGCACAGTTATTGGTTTCATTCTAGTATGATCGTGTGCCTTCAAAGGTAATTGAAGACACAATCATCCAGTACATTTGCAATAAAACTTATGCAGAAAGTTAAATATAACTAAATTAGGACAAAACTAACAAATTGAGAATACAAGGAAGCAATCAATGTTTACTCAAACTCTAGTTTTGTGTAAAAAATATCATTTATAAGTTTAATATCCAACATTTTTAATTACTACGACAAGAAAAAAAGCATTTTGGAAGGATTCTGTGTTTGCTCTTTAGATGGTTTCAGTCATTTCCAGTTCAGTTAATTAGTCTTGTCTTTGATGAAAAGTGAAAAATATGACTAATGCAGCATTAATCATCTACTTATTTGGCCTTTAGCCTTCAATTAGAATCAAAAAGATTTTGAAATTAACATATTAACATACCATATTCTTTACTCTTTTTAAAATAAACTCATGGTTTCGTATAGTAAAACTTTCTGATACACACACACACACACATATATATATATATATACTTTTTTTTTTCTAGTGTGAGAAATCACAAAGGAGACAATTCGAGATTTTTCAACAATTTAAGATTTTAAGATGGCGACAAAAGATGTTATGCGCTGCTCTACATCAAGAACTGTACAGGCACTGTCCCACTGGACAAACATAACCAAGTGCTTTTTTTTTTTTTTGGCTTTTTTCTTTTTTTAACAGCTGGATGACCCGGGTGGTAAAGGGGCTGCTTAGAGAGAGAAATTCCTCTTTCAGGTTTGGAAATTGGGAGTGATACAGTGCTGCCTGAGCTAACCTGAACAGAAGCAACAGAGAGGGCAAGCTGGATTATAGGAGGATTCAGGACCATCTGGATAGCAACAACAGCAGGTAGTTGTGACAGGGACTCCTGGATCTCTGTAATTTCAGAACAAACCCCAGAGATGCTGAGGGTGGTACAATACTGACAGTAAAGTAAAACTTCTTTTCTGCTTTGAGGTGGAACCAGCATAGACAGCCACACCAAACCTGAAGGCCCAGAGCAGCATAACCCTCATAATCAACAAAAGGGAAGCAAGTCATGAAGCAAAAGAGGGCTACTCAACCATACTTTGTCAGAGTATTAAAAGACTACAGATCAGCTGATTGAAATCTTCACTTTTTTTGACCACTAGCCCTGTCTGTTATACTCCACAGCAACCCTGTTACCTCACAAATCTCACATCTTGATCCTGAGTGACTACCAGCCAGCTTTACTTACACCAATGGTAATGGAGTGCTAGAAAAATATGGTCAGAAGTACCATTACATCACTCCCGTCGGCGAGCTTAGATACTCACCAGTTTGCCAACAGGAGAAAAAGATTTATAGAGGATTTCATAACCACACCCCTCCATGCTTTCCCACCTAGAGAAGCTATGTCATGATGTTCTTCGTAAATTATACCTCAGCATTAAATACAATTATTGCTGCCACACTGGTTGATAATCTTAAGGAGTTAAGGTTCCATGCTTAATTCACATGTAAATTAATATCTTTCTAACTGGTTAGAGTCAGAGGGACAAAGTGGGCCAACAAAACCCCAACGGCCACAAGCCACCAGCCTCCCGAAGGGCTGTGTTCTTAGCCCACTTGCTCAACACTTTTCCCACCTACAACTGCAGCTCTGCTCACCATAGCAACATCATAGTAAAGTTTGCAGACAACACAACAGTGTTGGACTCACATCAAGAGGGGATGAGTCATCGCATAGGGACAAAGTGGAGCAGCTTTCATGGTCGTGCAAGGACAAAAACGGTCTCCTCAACACAAACTCAAAGCACAATGAGCTTTGTGGTGAAAACAGAAAAAAAGAAAAACAGAGATTACACCACATTCCATCAGTGGGAATGGGAAAGTGTAACTGACTTTTGGTTTTTGGGGGTCAAGGTAGAGGTGCACAAAAACCTTTGTGCTGCTGAAAAAAGCCCAGCAGAAACTGAACATCAGTAGGGCACTGAGGAAGAATGACAGATACTTCAAGTGTCCTTCTACCAGTGCTACATTGTGTGCATATTCTACCTACTGAATTGGCATAGTCCACCACTGCACAATGACGCAGACCAAATCCCTCCAGAGGGTCATAAAAATGGTACAGAAGACTGTTGGCTGCCCTTTCCCAACATTGGAAGATCTACATGTTATATTGAGAAAGTCCAAAGCATCATTACAGATAATTCTCACCCCAGACAAGATCGATTTAAAATATTACCACTAGGGAGGCAATATAGGATACATGGACAACTAAAGCATTATTATCAAACAGGCATAAATACTCTCAATACATGAAAAGAGGAAGAGCAGATGAAAAAAAAGTTGTATCTAATGCCTTTGGCATCTTACCTTTATTCAAAACAGTTTGTTCGGAAGAGTACAGAATGTTTTTTGTTTTTTTTGTCATTTGGTCCATGTTAATGACTTACACTCTACCATTTGGAGCCATTCAAACAGCAACTCAAGGGTTAAGAAACTTTTAGCATTAACTTGCAGAATCTAAAAAAACTATATTTTCAGTGACAAAACCAGATCCATAACACTCCACAGTCCAGCAAACTGAATCTTGCCCATCTATGTAAAATTATAACGCAATTGCACCCAAGAAGTAATCAGAGCCAAAATAAGCTGTACTTTTAGTGCTAAAACTTTCTCAGGTACAGTTCTGATTGCCTAGTATGAATGTGAACTAGGGGACTATTTTGCCACATATTTCTGAAGATACATGTTAAAAAGAAACTAAAAGTCTCTTTGTTTAAAGATGGAGATGAAAAATACAGTTCAGCCAAAGAATTGTACTCACCTGTCTGCGCAAATCCCTCGTCTTTTTGGTCATTTTGTCGATAGCTGAGTTCAGCGGGTCACCTTTTTCTTTTCTGCCGGTCTGTAAAAACAAAGTAAAATAACATCTCATTAAGTTACCATACAATCATATAAATTCCAAAAACATTTTTAACAATTGCCGTCCCGCTTTGTGCAGGAAATAATACTGTCTAGGGTTAATAATCTCCTTGTTTCTTAATGTTTTAAATATATATTTTTGGCTCTAATAATAAAAATGCTTCCAAAAAGGTTTTGCGAGTTGCAGATGACCAAAATGGAAGTGTTTTTAACACAGCACCAAGCTGACACCAGCCTGTTCCTTGCTGAGCAAAATCATAACCAAAAGTGTTTGTAATGTTCTCTTACAGCTACCCTATCTGGCAAGCATAAATTTAGTTGTCGCCAATTCCCTCTTTGTGCTGCACTTCCTGTCAACGCCAGTTCCCAATGATGGCTTTAGGAGGGTGCAGACTACCACATGCTTCACCTGATAACCACAGAGTCACAAGCTGCCTCTTTTCACTTGACAGTGGGGTGTTTTACCGTGCAAGAAGCAAAGATTCTCACTGTTCCAGGTTTCCTTTCTCTCCACTTAACAAGCACAGCAACTACACCAGAAGGAACCACAGAAGGAGCTATAATGCAACTGGTTCTTTTCATTCACAGAAAAAAAAGAAACAAGAAATCGGACTGCAGTTTATTTTAAAGCTTCTTCTACCATTTACAACACTTGCTGTTTCCCATCAAAAAGTATTAAGAAGAAGTCATTATGTTTTCATTTATGGAAACATAAACTCCAATTTGCTTGCAGTTTGACCCAGAGGTCACAAAGATCTCAGTGTTCCAAGGTGAACCATTTCTGAACAAAAGTAATAACATTACTATATATTTACTTATATATAAAAGTAAGTAATAATATTATAAACTCTCTAAAAGGACATGAGACAGAATCATCAGACATATACTCAGGGAAACATATCTGGTCAAAATGGACCTTTTTTCATTTTCAATCAGTCACACCCTGGTTGTGGCAGCCATTCCATTGAGACATTTCAGATATGAGACACTTGTACAACATTCACACTGTTTTTAGAGATTTGTTCCTGCAACTATCTTATATACATGAAAGTTGTTTGAAGGTTGTCACGAGCTGTTGCAGAACAGTAAGAAACTGAGCAGCTGTATGGTCTGAAAAGATAGACCTCCAGTTTTTCAAACTGAACCTTACAGTGGACTGCTCTGTGACTTGGGACTTTTTTTTGCCACAGCTGGGATATTGTAACACCTTTTCATTACACAAAATCAACAATTTTTTGTTGTTATTTAAAGGGTTATTTTTGTCCTTTTTAATGGCTTTTGTATGTAAAAAAGAAAGAAACACGAACCTGAAGAAAAAGTGTTACATTGAGACACAATGCTTTTGAGTTAGCTCCTTTAAAGAGACACATGGGATGCTGCTTTGTTGGTAGCTTTCTCTTGAGTCCTTTATTTCAGCTGCTGCCTTGACTTAAATGCCACCACACATCAACTCCATCGCCTATAAATATCAGGTCATGATGATCGCTGTCCTCTAATTTTGGCAATTCATAGTTTGACTTGCAGAATCTCTTCTTTTTGAATTTTTATAGATAGTCGTCTGTGCTTTGTTTAGCAAAAAATAAAAACAACAAAATTATAGTAACATTAAAATCTTTTCAGTTCAGTGGTGTGCTTTTTTCATATTCTACAAAACTATACAATTCATACAAATTTATAAAAATGTTGCTGCAAGATCAAGATTTAGGACAGTTTTCTCCCTGTTTTTGAGTGATGCAATCACAATTGTAGATGCCAAGGCTGTTAATTTGACAGCGGTTTAGTTCTTGTTGACACTAGTGTGGAGGGCGTGTAACTTGGGTAAACAACAGTGATTATATGAGTGAAGTTCACCTGTTCACCTCAGTGGAATGAATTAGAATTAGTCAGAGCAGGTGAGCTGGGGATATACATCTTTTGCTAACCGCTAGCATTAACTCAAAACGTTGATATTTTGATGCTATGGTGCAATGCTTTGTCGCTTTGAAATGTAATACTTGTAGATTCACATCTGTTGCTTTAACATCGCTTAAGCAACAATTTTTCATAGCTTTTCATGATAACGTTGCCAACCACAAATGAAAATAATAAACAAAATAATGCACACAATAAATCATTTTCAAACATACAGATAGTTGTGTGTCATCAATGGCAATAATCCCCAATTTGCTTAGACACAGACAGGTAGCCGCTACAATATTTTTTTAGTGCTGTTGCCAGGCAACCATTCAGCTATTCTACTTCGGAAAATAAATGTACACCTGGCTTAGTACTGCTCAAGACTTAAAAAGCTATTTAGACATAACATTCAGTGATACAGCAAATGTGCTTGCTTATCTCCATTTGGGGGCACATTGTTCTGGCCTTTTTCATAATTGAGTGACAGAAACTCTTTCATCTTGGTGTCACAGTAGCAGATGAACATCAAATGCATATTTCATGTTAAACTGACGAGAAGGTGAACAGTTCTTGATGTTTTAAAATAAGTCATCCTACTGTGTGACAGTACAAAGTTAGATTTACATTTTGTTTTTTTGTACAGTCAGATGTTGTTTGGAAGCTATATACTACTGGATTGAACTGGTTGTCTTTTCTTCTACCTTGCTCCCCAAAAGATTTTCAGGAAGAACCCAGTTTTGTGGACAAACAACTGTAATCTTTCTGCACTTTACTTGTTTCTGGTTTCTTATAATCAATACTCAGCATGTGTTTTAAAGTGGATATGCGCTGTGGGGATTGTGCGTGTGTGCAAGGTCGCTGATGTGAAAGCACTTCTCATAGAAACGAGCCTACAGTCATAAAAACGGATGATTCCCTTTTCTCTCTAATGCATTGCTGGCTTGCCCTTGGCCAAGGCTCATATAGCATTTTAGTTCACAAGGATGTTAAACATTTCAGCAAGAATGAGTAATTTGTCTCCCAGCTCCAGCAATAGTTAGTCACTCCCTCTTATAATAGCAATCACACAATGCAGTCATTTCTTTTAGAGCAATGCGCCAAACTGAAAGGAAGGGGAGTGACACAAACAACTTGAATCCTGCATTTGGGATTTAGTAAGTGCAACTTCACCAATGCCCTAACAGACAGTTGTGTGGCCCGCATCAGGTTTCAATATATTTATAAGTGTAATTATGTCATGCTGTGACTAAAGCTTTTAGCCAGCAGTTGACTGACACAAGCTGGGGAAAAGGAAATGGAGATAACAGCCATTTACCTTCCATTATGTGCAACACATTCTAGCACTTAGAGGTTCCTGCACAGACAAGCTGCTCAATGCTAAAACAAAGGACAGAACAATATTATTCCTTTTGCTGGACCCAATGTGTCATTAAGACGCCTGTGGGATGCCCAGGATTAGTGAAGCTAACCAACCTCCCCAAAAAATGGAAACAAAAAGGACAGATTGTTAAAATAAAGATTAAAATGAACCTTTTGTAGGTGCTTAAAATATTCATACTGTTGATATGCAAAACTGACAAGCTACATTTCCAGAAATAAGACTGGTTAATTAATTGAATAATTTTCTAGAACTGAAAATCCCAGCTGTTTTATTTCTCAAAACTCCTAAGCCGGGAATCACTTTCCTCACTTAATCTCCTTAACTCAGATTAAAGGGACAAAACCCTAAACCTGTTATTTTTAGCTCTAACGAAGCAGCCGTTTTGGTATGCGTATATTATATACAATGAAAAAAAAGTGCTGCCCAGTGTTTAAGTTACAGGTTATAAGTAATTCAAAACATTGAACGATTATGAATTGGCCAGCTTTGAGCATTGATCTAAATCCTATTGAACATGTCTGAATAGAGATACAACATGCTGTCTGGAGAAGGCAGCTTTCAAACCGTAGTCACAGAATTCATTTGACCGCAGTGATTGATTCAAAAGACGGAGAAAACATTTAGTAAAGGGGACCATCTGCTGGTGTTTTACTTTTACTTCCTACAACCATTTGTGTCATACATGTGTCTTACTATTTACTTTTGCACATTTAGGATGGACTGATTATTGTAGATGAATGACAGATGTATGGCAGTAAGGGCTTCATTTATACTTTATTTTTCTTTCAAATATAGAACTTTTTTATTGACTTAAACAATTCAAATTGGAAGTGTATATATATATGCCTTATAAATATATATATTTGCCTTTTTTCTCTAACCTGTCTTTTTAACCCTTTCCAGCAGCTGAGCAAACATATTAGAGCCGATGGCCTCTTGTGTTGGTCATATTTTACTGTATCAATAGGGAGTTATGCAGCTTCAGACATACAATTTCTATATTTGTATATACTACCATTGTATTTTAAAGCTAAACATTATGTTTAGAATTAATTAACCAATTATTATTACTTTCGTCAGTTTTTGAGTTTTTTCAGAGACTATTGTGAGTTTTCCTTTCATTAAAATTTCAGCCATTTTATCAGCCTGATAAAACATTTGTCCTTGTCCATTTAAACAAACAATGTCATCACATCAAAATGTTTTGTTAGTAAGGTATGAGATGTTTTGCTCATGTTGGATTTTCTGCACAGGGAAGCCAAATAAAATCACTACGATGAGTTCCCCATTAGAAACTATATACACAAAGCGTCTCCAGTGATGAGTCATGTGTTTGTCAATGCGTTGAGCTCACATTCAGCTCAACAGGGTCCCAACCATAAGATTTGATTTGTATGCCCACATGTCTCATGGAATCATACTGAGTCATTTGTTCTATTTCTGTCAAGCGCATTCATCTTATAATTTATTTGACACTACGCTATGTATGGATTCAGGTGCGTCATGTATGCCCTATCAACTGCACCCTCCAATTCAAAGCCATTAAAAAAAGCTCGACAACACAAATGTCAGTTCATTCAATTGTCCCCTGTGAAGCATCATGGAATGTGCATGTTTGGAGTTCTGGTAAACACAATTCCCCATGGTGGCTTGCTGACAAACTTCCCATCGGTCGCTTATCCATTATTCTTTTCCTCCCCTGGTGTGCACTCATTCACTCTCTGTTGGGGGTAGAAAAACAGAAGAGGGTGCCTGACAATGAATGTCTTATGTGCAGGGGTAATGGACATGAAGAAAGTGGAGTTACTCTAGCCCACTCATGAGGTGTCTAGTGGATGTTGCAGAAACGGCTGCTGGCTGTAAGAATGTTTATTCTCCGAGACCCTCCCACAGCAAGCAACAATCTGCAGAAAACTACAGTACACACTGTTCATCCATATTTTATTTATTTTTTTTATCTTAAACCTGATAATAATGGAAAAAAATGTCTTGCACTACATAATGTGTCAAATAATATTCAGAAAGTAAAATCAAATACATAACTTAAAATACAGAACTGGTGAAAAAGTCTGTCCATTACCCTTTCCTCATTTGCATCTTTTATCCCCAAGACTGCCAAAAAGTGATGTTTTTGGCAGAAGAATAAATAAAACAAAGAAAAGACAAACAACAAATCAATTGACAGCTATGAATAGAGAAAGCGACTGCATTCTTACATTAATTGATCCAAATAATTTGTTTCTGCCACCATGCCTGTGATCCTACTTTGAAACGAATCTAATAAAACTTGTAATGACAAAAAATGATAAAGAATGTGGAACTAATCTTGTAATTTCTAGGCAATAACATGGCAAATCAAAAGAGTGGACCGATGAATCAAAGGGAAGACAACAGGCATCAGGTGGAGAAAAGGAATGAGGGTTTGTTTCTTTTTGTCTCTCAAGATCAATGCGGTAAATGATATCAATTCAGGCTCCTTGTCAATTCAATTAGGCAGGAGTGAGAGGTACAATTACTGTCCAATGTGGTTACACTGTCTGTGGCAGGCTTAAGGGGAAGGCAAGCTGATAACAAGATGTTGAGAAAGTGTTTGTGTGTGTGAGAGTACGGGACGATAATGGTGGTAACATGTTGGTTGGGTTACCAGCTGATAATGGGTACCCAGATCCTCATTAAGATAAATTGTGCTCCCTCTGCTGTGGTGCCACAGATGGGCCAATTTGACTTGTTCTCATTAAGTGCAACTTAAAGAGGTGCAGCGGTGGCTAAAAGCCAGTGTGATTACAGGACACACAAAAAGAAAACACGCTATGATGCTCGAGCTGGGTGGAAATCCTTCAAGACGAGTAATTCAGATTAGAATTTCTGCTCTTTTATTTCCTATTCATTGACAGAGGAACATCCTATTTGTTATTTAAGTCACTCCAAACAATAAGAATCAGTACAAGTCACATGTAGTCATGTGGAAAAAAGCACAGAAATGTTTACAGCACTGAGCATCTGCAAGTTTTTAGATGTCTGCCTCGACACGGGAGGCACACCTTGAAAATCACAGGTTCATTCAGAGGATGCAATCTTCCACAATCACTGCCTGTCACAAGGCTAACATGTACAGACATACAACCATTCACAGACGCATTCCCAACAGAGGTAATTTTGCTACAATGGTTCACCTGCAGGGCTTTCAAAAGCAAGAAGAAAACTGGAGCACAGAGTTTCCTGTTGGTGTTGGTTTGTTCCACTCCTGAAGCAACAAGCAACAAGCAATAGTACTCAAAACTAACACAGAACACAATCAAACTCAACAGACCGGTTATCAAAGACCAATGACATACTGTCGAATGCTGTTGGGAACATCTGTCTAACCATGAAGAAAATGTGTTGTTTACTTTCTTTTTTTATTTCCAAGAAATAAAATTAACCAGGATATTTTAAAGTAAAAACAATTTGAATTTAAATAACCAACATACTGACATTTGGAGGGGCTTACTGACAGTTTAGTCCAAGTCACGTCACTTGGTTATTTGCAGCTTTTAATAAACTCTATTGAAAAACCTTTCAGAAGCATTAAATTTACACAAAAAAAGAAAAAAAGATTCTTAACTTCAATTGGGTGAATCACACAGTGAATCAAGTAGTCTGAGCAATCAAACAAAAAGTATTAGCGGAAAAAAAAAAATAGAGAATTCGTATGTGACACTTAATGTTACATTATTTTTAGCAAATAATAATTTGAAGGAAAAAAAACTGAAGCATCCTTAGGTACTGCCGATACAAACGGATCAGAAAAAAAACTTCAATTGGTTTAACAAAAAGCTTTGATTTCTGTCAAAACATGTTAACCTTCAAATAGTCTGTTTGCTTGATGAAAGATAGCTATTTATAAAAAAAAAAAAACTGGCGATGAGTTGCATGCAAAATGCTGATGAAAATGTGATAATCAGACAGTTCTGTTCTACGTGTTAATCCTTAATCTGATTAAGTTTGGAAAAGCACATATATAATGACATCACACACTCAAATGTTCTGTTCCTTTAAAATTCGCCTTTTATTTTTTTGTAATGTATTGCAGAACTAATGTTCAAATTATTAACTTTTCTCACGTGAATGCAAATATGTTTGTAAAACAAGTAACATGGTGATGGTGTTCTTAATTTAAAACACTGGTGTGTCTTGCAGATTTTGACTTTAAACTGCATTTTGTTAACAGATGTGAAGATGTAAAATGATGCGATATATTGGATAAGGCTGGATACAAGCCAGGAAGAATTGGCTTTGGGAGAAATCAACATGTTTTGATCTGATACCTCATTATTGGAAAACTGCAATAATCTGGCAAAGGACAAATCATTAGACTTTCATTTTATTCTGTCGTTATGTAACTTGAAAAATCTGACATCTCAAGGAATCAGATGATCAGATATTTGGCGGGCATGTAAACAGGCTCACTAATGGATATTTTTATCATGAATGTAAACAGTGAAAAATGTGTAGTATCCAGACCCCAATGTGGTACACATATCTTCCTGGGCAAAAACCAGATCTGCTGTTAGAAAATAATAAAGCACGCAAAGCTTTCTTTCAAGACCAAAACTCCACTCCCAGGCTTCAGTGTGTTGCTTACGGTCTGCAAGGGTTTTGTGTCTTTTCTCCTCACACATAGATGCCCATAGTATCTATGGCAGGGCTGTGTGAGCCTGGCAGTCTGTTGTCAGTTAGAGTTAGTGCAGTTGAGGACTGCACTGCCTGAGGAGGAGACAGAGTGCCTTTAGGCACAACTCCTCTTATGTTTAATATCTGAAGCTGTTTACTTACTGCTCTTATTACACGAGCTCATGTTTAGACTGCAGACCTGTCGCTGGCTATCAGTATCTGTGGTCAAGTGGGCTACAGATGAGGGGGAGCATCTGGCTTATGAAGCATATCATAAGGAAGAGATTTGCAGCCTGCATGAGTTGGATTAATGTGAAATAAAGCATAAGCATGCCATGAAAATATTATTTAGGAGATAAATAGACAAAAATAAAACTTTTTCATACGGAATGAAAAAAAACAGAAAATAAGACAGATCTACCTTTACGGAAGTAAAGATGGTGCCCTATTGGAACTCACCTTAAGGTCAGTTCTTTAGGAACTATACCATCATTTAATGTAACTAACATGCTAACAATGTAACTTATTTCTCAAAATTATTTCAATTGTTTGGGAAGCAGTGAGTAAGTGAGAGAAAGAAGCCCTTGTAGAACATAGGAAGAGAAAAATCAAACAACAAAAAATGTCTACTCCTCATAAATCTGTATGTGTTCCTCACTCTTGTTTATATAATGTATATAAGTGAATAATTTGCCACAATCTAATCCAAGGTTCTTAATTCTTCATTTACTTCAATCTGGTGGGGCTTTACGTTGAGACAGACCATACATATAGTTAGGATTTTATTATTTATTTCTGTCTGTTAAATTTTGTGCTAAAGCTTGTAGAACGTATAGGCTAAACATTAAACAAGTTCACTTTTTTTTGGGAAAGTAATTCCCAAAATGGATCTCGGAAAGGAAGGCATTTCAGAGAAATGAGTAGATGGAAATCTAAAGTTGGAAAAGGCTTTTGACGTCAACAAAATACCCATGGCACAATTGAAGGATGTACCTACCAAATAAATTATTGAAATAATGGAGTATAATGTTGAAGAGAAAAAAATGGCTAACCTACTTGAAAAGACAAGTACACGGACGTACGAAGAGCGTTATCTTAAGGAAGAAAAAAGGATGCAGAAGATCTGCTGGTGGTGATATACGGATGTTTTCACAGCTGGAGCACTCCGGAGAAAGGAAAAAGAATGAATGCAGGGCCAGAATCTGGAGAGTTAAATGTTAAATATGAGGAGCTGTAAGCCAAGGATTTTAGGTGCATAGTTTCAGGCATATATCAGGGGGAGGTGAGGGAAAATGTCTGGTTATCAGACAGAGGGAGAGAAAGAGAGAGAGAATGGGGAATCAAAAAGTCTAGTCCTGCTGCAGCGGTATGAGGAGGTAGAGCAATGCTGCTTGCAGCCTCCCTGAACTGAATAGCAAGTAGTTTGTGAGGGAGGGACTGAAGGAAGGGCAGCAGCGGAGAGAAGTGAGGGATGGAGAGGCTGAGAATAGGTTACAGAGGGTGAGGAAATAAGAGAGCGGTGTGATATCTGAGAGCGGAGTGTGGAGAAGAAAAAAAAGTGAGTGAATGGGGTGAGAGGAAGGTTTGAGTATCATCAATGCACTTTTGTTTCACAGGAGAGCTGACAAAGTTGATATATATCACACCCATACATTCCTGCACTAACATATGCAGCTGTGCAGAAGCTCTTTGAGGTGATATCAATCCATTTCAAGAAAAACAGAATGCTTCTGTTCTGGTCAAACGCTATACAGAAAGACTGCAACGACTTCAATAGGGTTACTGCAGGTCAAACCAATTCAAGGATGGTTCTTTATTCCTGAAAACATTATCCATTCTTTCCCTCTCGTCTTCATTGCATCATTTCACTGACACGTAATAAATAGGAGGGCAGAAAACAGACGTGGAGACTGACAAAACATTTCAGGCACTCGAGTCATTTCTATTATAATGGATATCAATGGCAGAAACTTTAAGCACATACAGTACATTTCCATGGTATGTTATCCATTTATAACATAACAAAATACAGCCCTGCCTCTCTTCTGAAAGCAGATGTTGCCACTGGCAACTAAAATTGACTTCAGCACAGTAGAGCTCATCGTCTAAGACTAGATGAAAGCAAACATTGAAGTTAGCATGGGGTGCAGCAAAATTAGCTTTTCTTTTTAAACTCAAATTGTTTTTTTTTTTTTCAGAACAAAAAAACTAGAAATTGACAAAAAAGAGCAATGCGTTTTACTTTTTCTTTTTTTTCTTGATGTGGTTTAAGCCAACTGATGAGAAATGTTCTTTCTAATCCAATCCATTTAAAACTTTAACAATCTTTTTATGGTTGTTTGATCGTTGTGATAATGGGCACACAGAGGAAGCAGAAGAGAACAGTGCTGAAGAGTAAAATGTAGACAGACAGGAAAAATGCTCACAATGTGAAATATGATAATTTAATTATTTGTAATAGTTACTTTATAGCTGTCACTTTTGTAAAAAAAAATAAATTAAATTAACTTAATGAAAATGGCATTCTTTCTATAGCTTTTAAGAAACCAGTGATTATTCAGGGTTAATAGCTGTACGTGTGACCAAACCCATAAACTCAAAACTGCCTGTACTTTCAGGCATACTTAAAAGCCTTTTTTAAAAAAAAAAAAAAAAAAAAAGACAGTGCGCCATATAACCCAGATGATCTTATATTTGTTCTGATGGTGCTTACTGATTGTGCTTACTAAAGTGATTTTCATTGATACTCGGTCAAAATTTCAGCCTGTTTTTTTACAAGTTACAAACAAGATTAGATTGGGTGATATTATACATCTGTTAACGTGACAAAGTAACGGTGTCACATTGTTTTTTTTAAGGTGTCATTAACAAGGTGGAGAGGTAGCGTAGTCACAGTAAATTTTGTTTAAGAGGTATCAGTTTCTTTGGTTTTTTTGCATGTTACATAAAAGGTTGTAAGTTACAGGTATTGTGAATAATCTAACTTGGCAAATGTGTAGCGTGTCACAAGTAAGGTCTTGAGTTACTATGAACACAGTCAATAAACTCTGACTGAGTGACAGACTTATCTCTGACTCTTTTGTCTTGCTTAACGCACATAGTAATTCAGTTTGCCTTATATGACTTAAGTTCAAAATAGACCACCATTAGCTGTGCGCCTTTTAATAAAGTGCACGCTACAGTGCAAAAAAAATAAATAAATAATTAAAAATAAGCCTTGGGACTGAACATACCCTTTATTTATTTGCTAATTTATAAATTACTCTTAAATCAAAAATCCAATTTTCAATATCCCATTCTGTAACTGCTCTGTATCTTGTGACTTGAAAGCTCTGTCATAACTGATAACTGACCCTAATGACTTTAGCTAGATCTAGTTTCAACTTACTTAGTTTTTGAAAAGGCAAAAGTCTTAAAACTTTCACACTTCTGAACTGGAGGTAAAGCAATTGTGCTTCACATGTGGATCTATTCAACAACCAATGATGACATTAAAAAATAATTAGAGGCCAGAGTTTAACTTATACCATCAGTGCAGAGGTGATCAATCACTTTATCCATGCCTACATATTAGTCCAAAATGATGGGTCATGCAGTTCTTCTTAAGGAGCTGATGTTCAGTAGGTTTTACTAGCCAGATATTTGAGTTGGTAAAATGAACAAAAGTTAAAAGAAAAGGGAAAATCAAATGAACAAGTTTCAAGTCTAACAACAAAATAGAACCAATAGCAGATCAAATGAAAAAAAAAAGTTGCTAATGGCAATCGCTGTATGCCAAATGGCTGAGCCCACTCTGGCAGTCACAGTGTCTCAAAAAGATAGATATATAGAGATAAACTGTATAGAGCTACAGGGTGTTCCACTGCTCTAATGATCCGGGGAGCAAAAACTTCAAAGACTGGTGAAGCTAGCTGGACTGGTGATATGATTATCTCCCCCACTGTCCTTTCATGTGAGCTTTGTCAGTTCAGCCAGAAAACAGCACAAGCTGCTAACGGGAGATGTTGCTATTAGTTGCAAGGAATAAAGAGTAGTAAAGCCAGCAGGTTTTTTGGGACCTGATGGAAGTGCAGTATGCGAGGATGGATCACGGAATAAGACTTCTGGTCACGGTTGGTTTTTGGGAATTAATGGCCTTTCTGAGCACATATATTTACCCCTAAGACGACTCATAAAAAGCATTTCCACAATGGTCACAGCTGTTACAGCCCAACCAGTATTTTCAGGAAATGACATGCAGACATCATCCTGAAAAAATATATTAGCTGTCATCTATCAATCCGCCTTGAAAGCTGCAGAGATTCAGACACTACGGGAAACATATGAAGCTCTCAACAGCTGATTTATTGAACTGTCAAACAACGACTAAATGAGCACTGATTTGATCGTTGACTGATGAATCGATCCAGCTGTGAAAACAATGACATGCTTAACCAGCATTTTTATTTGCCACCTAACAGTCTTTAAATGATTTGAGTTTGGGAACTCTCACCTTTAGGAGTCAAATTTAGTCTTTTATGTTAAACCTTTACTCTGGTAGCTTTTGCAGGTAGTGGGGCAGACTTCTGAGTTATATTTCTTTAAATTTCAATGATACGTGGAGGCAGTTCCAGTATAGCATCAAACATGACTACTGCCTTTTTGCTTGAATACACCATTTTACATCTACACTGTCTGCCTACATTCCATTTTTTTTAGGAATTTACAAACTTAGAAAACAAAAAAGAAGCAAGGCAGAGAAGGTATTTGTAAAACACTTCCATGAGCATTTTAATAATGTGTTTGTAAAACCTTGGCCTTTGAAATACGTGTTGTGCTTAACAATAAGTCTGGGTCATTCTGGGAACAGCATAACAGGGACTACTGGGCATTTGGGTTAAGTGTGCCCCTGAGCTGGTCAACTTCATTTCCAATGCAGTGATGGGGTCAGGTCCCTGCTGTGGGTTATGATCTTAATTATGCATGGCCCATCTGGTCCAGGTGGGCAGCTGCAAGAGGCTGGAACTGATAGAGTGACATGATGAATCATGTCAATAGCAGGTCAACGTGAACAAAGTGACCGATGCTATCCCACTCCAGCAGGAATCCCAGTCTCATGGAAGCCACTGATAACTTGTCAATATACTTGTGAAAGAACAGATATTAGAAGAGTGCTGAATGAATAATTAATTAATGAATAGATGGATAAATGAGAGTCTACGCCATTTTATTAGTCCAGCGTGACCAAACAGTGTGCGGGCTGCATATTAAAATGATTACTCTGAAAATTTATGAGGACACCATCAACAGTGCAGGACTTCAGTTTGCTGTTCTTCCACTCCTTTGCAAACAAATTAAGATTTAGTCGCAGGTCAAGATTTGTAGACTTGACACTACCAGAAAACAGATACTAAATCATTCAAAACACTCCAAGCAATTTAATGCTGAGCACAATACATTCATTTACACAGGCAAGCACAAAGACAGCAGAGAATGAGAGTGAGTTTGAAAATTCTTCCTCATCAAAGAATTTAGCCTCCTCATTGTCTGCTGGCAGGGACTGTGCTCTGTAGAATCAAGGGCACCGACTTTACACCAGTTGTCCTGTGATTATATAGCAGTTGATTTTCCCCCTATTGAGAGATGATGTCCTAAAGGCCACATTACACCACAAAATGAAAACCATGTTTGCTTTTCTTTTCTTTTCTGACAGTTGTTTCAGATCTTGGTTCACAGCCAAGTCCTAATTTTGTTACATAGTTATGTTAAAATCATTTCACCACACTTCATATAAAACACAATTACAGAATTTGTTTTTCAGACAGTGGGTCTTTAATTCTTGTGACATTCTAATCGTATTTAAACACTGCTGCATTTTTTGCTGTGTATTTAATAGGCTAGTAATTAAAAAAAAAAAGGTAAAATATGGGCTTAATATGAGTTTGTTCTACTGGATAATTTAATTCCAACTAAAATGTATTGTTTATACTGACCTCTGGTATTGACAACTACATATCTATATAAGTATCGTACTTAAACCTAAAGAATCTCTTATTTTTGGAGTTGAACCCAATAAAATGACACCAAACTGCATATTCACTCTCCATAACTTCAAAGCTAAATTTGAAAAGTCAAACTGGCCCTGGCCGGTTATCAATAGATCCTTGGTGGTCAGGCATCTCCACATACAGAATAGTTTCTATTCAAAAGTTTAAACACTCCTGACTGTCTCTAGACACAGGCATTTGCAATAACATAATTAATATGCAACATAACATTTTCAGTACTTGAAATGCAGGAGACCAGAACGGAATAATAATAAAAGACAAGTTCCGCCTGCAAGATATTGGAGGATCCATTCATCTACGGCATGCCAGAGTTTGATGCTACAAAACATTACCATCTGTGTCAATAATTAAAGTCACCACTTAGATAGCAAACGTGGTTTTCTGTTCCTGCTGTTTGAGTTTAGGGAAAAACCTTTAGGTGTGGTGCTGACACCCCGATTGACATTCACATTTTTTAAATTAAAATTCTCATAAAAAATACATTTTTTTCCCATATATAAAAAAAGGTAGACTGTCAACAATGGTTACAACACATTCTGAAACTTTAAATGACAAGAATAGCACATTGTAGTCAAATAGAAAAGATTCACCTGCAGTTGCATCAGGACAAAGCAGATTTTAAAGTGTTCTGTAATGCATAAATGAACAGCCAAGAAGATAAAAATCCCCATAGTGCATGCAAGGCATTAGGAATTATGCTTTACATTGCTTTCAGCATAGGTATTTCACTGAAACTGGAGACAAGTACACATTATAAACTGCCAGAGATCAACTTTTACAATTTCTCTCCTGGCCGCTCCGAGCACAGCGTTTTTTATCTATAGTCTACATTTGAAATGAAACAGAATTATCATTTAGAATTTATGACTTTAAAGCAAAGCTTGGCATATTTTTTTCTGCCTCCTATACTTTAAAATATAAGCCATACTGGATACTGTCAAAACAAGTCCAAAAACCAGAATGACCTAGAATTTAGCAACATTTTAAAGGCTTCAGTTACTACGTAGCTTTATTAATGAACAGAATGGAGTGTTAAAATATAACAGAGCAACTTATCACATTGATTTAACACTCGACCATGTAGCATGCACATAAACACACCAATAAAACCTTACACAAAGCACCCTCAAGTACCCTCATACATTTGAGTGCTTGATTACAGTGTTTTGCTGCAAAGCTCCTGTCAGTATAATTTGATCAAGTGCTTTAAAGGTTAACCTAACTTAACCCGATTTGACCCTGGTTGCTTCATGCGTTAGCCAACAAAGCGCAAAATCGCATTCAGAGTAAAAGCTAACAGTATTTTAACAAAATTCACCGGTTCAATTGCGATTTTGATGAAAACAGCTTTGCGAAAGACAGGTGTTTGTTATTGTGTGACACGCTTCTTCGCCGTGATCAGTGCAACACATTTAGTTCATGCTGAGACAATTCATATGACATTTTTGATCTGTTTGAGCAGCTTTAGCTTGAGAAAACACCACACCTGGGGCAACGGATTCTGTTTACAGAATATTTGCTAGTTTGACAATCTGTGAGGAATAAATGCCAGCTGGTAGAAAAAAAGGATTTTCCACAAGGCCTCCCAAGAAAGATGGCTGAGAACACTTATCAAAGCCATTTGTGAAGGGAAGAGGGAGCTGTCAGAAGCTTTGCTTTGCTTTTCTGAGGAAGTAGTTGAGCTATCAATGAGTGTGCATTTTACATACGACATTATGAGTTCACAGATTTTTTTCGGCCATTATAAAAAAAGAACAAGCAAACTTTGACAAAATAGCAACTTTTAGCCAATCACTTTTGTGCTTTTGTTAACAATAAAATTGCTCTGCAACATGCAATGCTCCACGAGGTCAAGGTTTTTTTTTAAATCCATGTAGCATTAAAATAATAATAGTTTCAATAAATAAGAAAAAAACACATTTGGGAATACAACTGTTGTAAAAAAAAAGAATTTAAAAGTGGTTCATAATTGGCAGAAGTGGGACATTTAAGCATATTCTACTGAATGAGTCAACATACATAAAATTGGGAAAAATGAAAAAGAGCGATAAATTATATATAAGGAACATTAATTTTATTAAGCTTTTATTAAGTATTTTAAAAAAAAGTTGTAAAGAGTATTTTATAGTTCACTAAATAATCTCCAAGTAATCAGAGATGAAAAAAGATCCCCAAGTATTACGGTTATATCAGTATTGTCCACTAATTTGCTTAAAATTACTTTTGTATAGTATAAAACAAACACACATTTAATTGTTTTAGGACCATTTTCTGTTTCTGCTGTAAATTCATGGCACAAAAAATATAAGGGAACTTAAGAGTAGTTTCTGCACTGCCTCTGTCTTTTTACAACTAAATACGATGCTTCTCTTATCAATGTATTGTTTTGTCTTTGTTTCTAACAATATTACATGTTTCATATGGGATGGACTGGCTAACCATCTAGCGTGTAACCCACCTTTTTGCTACTGTAGCTGTAAAATGCTCCAGTAACCCTGTGACCCCAAAAGGGAAAGTTTGGAAAATAGATGTATGACTGATATGGAATTGCTTTATGTTTCTATTTTAAGGATCAATTATTGGAATCCTCAATAATAGAACATGTTTTAGATTCTTGATACAATACAGAGTCATTAGCTTGATAATATACAGCAAAGTATGTGCTTTGCATTGATCCACTTGGGCTGCATGAAAATGTTTTTGTTTGGTGGAGGTAATGGGGTAGGTGGTAATTTTGATGCAAGGTTGCAGTACAGCATGATGGACTTGTGCTTGGGTAGGGACTATTTTTTGGAAACTTCAACCACCCCCGACAGTGTTGGTAATGAATTTTAGTGTCATCTTGTTTCTCATATATCATGCAAGCAATTACCATCAAGGTCAGTCATCAGTAAAGGGGAAGCAGAGCTTCAGTGTACATCGCCACCTGTGGAGCTGACAATGGATGAGCAGCAGGGCAGATTTTGGCATCAGTCTTATTATCCACATTTATGTTTGAACACATTCTTTAGCATCCATTTTGAAGTATGTGATGGTCAATGTTGCCACAAATTATAAAAACAATGATTCTTTACTATCAACTGGTATATTTGTGTACTTTTAAATATTTGTTGATCTTCTACAAAGAAAGAAAAAAAACTTTTTTTTTTTTTTTAAACAACGTTTTGGAGATTCAAACTAAAAGAAAAGTTAAGAAAAAAAGAAGCATGGCCGTTATAAATTGTATTTTCACTGCAAGCTATAAATAGTTTTAATGAAAACAAAACAGCTTTGAGCGTCTGATTCTCCAAATGGTGCCAATATAAACATTAGTCTCAAAAAAGATTGAAAATAAACCAAGACAGAAATTAGACTGAGCACTCAAGTCAATAAGTCCTGCTATGAAATCCATCAAACAACAGCTCAGATGGTGCTCGGACCATTTCAGACACAATTTATGAATGCACCCTGAGGTAAACAAACAGATGACTCCAAAAACTATCAATTATTGACCCATGTTTGTCTTAACTTTGTGAACTCCATCTGGTTCTTATCTGCAAAAGAACTACTGTGAATTGCTGGCGGTAGAAAAAAAAAAAAAACAGTTTGTCCTCTACGATGGTATGCACTCTCCCCTGATGCCTCCCTCTGATTGCTGGTGTTTCTGTCCTTGCAGATAAAATAATGGTGTCACCTGTGGCTGTGAGCATCGTCAGCATTGGCTTTGGTGAAGTGTGACCACACTTTTTAGGATTTGATTTTCTCTGCAACTGCCACTAAAGCCTGAAGTCTGCGTGTGAGAGCTGCGGGGATGACGGGAGAGTTGTCACTGCTGCTCAGATACAGGCATTGACTGAACAATCTCTCTCTGCGGTAAAAAGGAAGCTGCATTAGACATGGCTTTCTTAAATAAGAGATGGAGTTATGTTTGTTTTTGCTTTTTGGTAGCATCACAGAGGAAATTTAATAATTGATTATCCCACTGGGTGTCAGGTCTTTCCTGTTTGATTTTGCTTTATAGCTCATTCTGTGAAGTGTTGTTTTTTTCTCTTATAAATTATCTAACCCTACATTAAAGAAAAATCACAAAACTATTTCACATTGAAATATTTTTATGCTTTATCAGCAGCTTGTGCAGAAAATTGAAGAGACTTGCATATAATCACAAACTGGCTTAAAACTTTAAAAAAAGTATCCAATTGCTGCAAAACAGAATCAATATATTTTTTCTGGCTACCCATCATTCAAACGTAAAGCATTTTCTTTTATACATGATCCATTAAACATATGCTAAGTCATTATTAGAGAATATTTTTGCAGAGCTAATTGTGTAAGACGGTAAAAACTCAATTAAAACCTCAAAATGTCTTCCCTAAATCAATGTATCTTCAACAAATTACCATAGTATTCAGAGTCAGAGCAAAATACGTTTGGTTTGATGTTAAATTCCACAACCGTTTTCTGTTACTCTTTAATCTAACATCTGTAAAGGAACGTTTTACAGGTGTTCTTTCCGGATGTTGCAGCAGGGGCACAAAAAAAAAAAAAAAGCACATTTTATTTTGAGAATAATTCTACGAGTGTTTCAGACGTTTGCGTCAGAGACGTTCTCTGTTTACTGCATTCTGCTCTGCTTCATCCCAACATGAGAGACAGTTTGAGGATTTATGGAGGATACATGTGTGGCCTGCTTGGTATTGGATGAGGCAATAAGCCAGATTCTTCTGGCCCATAAAAAGTGGAGGTATGGGGCTCCAGAGAACTGCATTTTGAAAATTGCTATTGTGGTTCTCAGTGGAATTTTTGTGTCATCGGACAGCTAAACAAGCTTGGTTCATGTGGCTGACACAGGATTTGTTTGATGCAGAGGGAAAAAAAAAAAAAATTACAAGCAAGATGTAAATACAAATGGGTACAGAAAAAAAAAAAAAGAAAAAACAACAACAGGAACTTGAGATTAAATATCGTGTTAAAAAAAAAAAACAAAAAACAATGCATATCAACATGTAAAATGTGGGCAATGCAACAACTTTTCCCCAACAGCAGTTTTAGCTAAAACGTTTGGATTGTGTTAAACAAAAAAAAACATTGAACAGTGTTCTCTGTTGTGACTTGGCAAAAGACTTGTGGGTTTCTTTCCCAACAGAGAACACTTTGCTCGAGTGGGACCTGGCGGCAGACAAGATGGCACTTGACATCATCTGCTGGAAGCCGAAATTATACAACTTGCCCTAACCCAGAAGTGTTCAGAATTATAGAAAACGAAGTATTAAAGCTTAAAGCTGGAAAAACCACAAGTGTTAAGGTCACAAGTTTTTTTTTTTTTTTTTTTTTTTTTTCCTGTTATGGTCATTGATGTCTACAGCCAGATTCTCTTGCTTTGCTTTGACCACAGCTGGAAGCTGCTCAGAACTAAATTAATGCTAATTGTCTTCAAACACACAAATACACAGATGCAGTTCAATGGCTGAATCCACCCTAAAGGACAAGCCAACTCAAAATAATAACATAGTGTAGAAAACAAACAATCGATAGCAACCAGTGGTAGATAGTTACCAAATCAGTTTGAAGGGTTATAGCATTAGTCTTTGTCGGTTGTGACAGCACATTTCAGGTTTTGACCTTGTTTATCAAATCAGACAATCCAGTATCTACAAAACCAGTTTACATCAGAAAACTTTTGAGTGTTTATCAGGTAAATGCTGTTCATGCCTCTAGTATTGAAAATGCTAAATCCCGAAGTGAAAATATGAGTAAACTGTTGGTGTGCAAAATAAAATAATAACACAAATTGATGCTGTGATTTATTCATTATGAACTCATGCAAGTTTTCATTTTTGTCTTTTTAGCTTTTCTTGAGAAGTGCACTGAAATCCTAAACAGACATTTTACTTAGCAAAGCATGTTTTGGAGATTTTTCTCATCAAGTTGTTGGACATAGAATGCCTGCAGGATTTTGTATTGCACAAGCGCTCATGCTCCTGCTCATTACCAGCTTCTCTTTCAACAAACCATTATTGAAACTTTGTGATGGTGGATCTCGCATCTTCTGCATAGCCTCACCCAGCTCCGTTAAATTCTCTGAACAAATCCTGCAACAGTTGGCTTGATCACTACTGAGACACCGTTTACCTTGGAAGCTGTGTTAGAAACAAGTTGAAGTGGAGTTTAAATAGGGCTGCGAGACAAAAAACAAGATGTCTGCTGTTGTCTTGTAGCCATGTTCACAATAAGGTGCTTTGCTTCTTCACCCTTTCACTGCCCAATTGGCCAGATGTTCGAGCACATGATGAAAGAACATTTTTAACATTGAGAATATTACTTTATCAAGGTAATAAGAAATAGAATAAACACTAATTTTATTTTTTTTTCTTGGTCGGGTTGTCAAAGGATTAAAAAAAAGTTTGATAAAAAATATGAGATCCTCCTTCTAAGTCGTTTTCCAGATCACCATCCAGCATAATTTTGCACCAAACTAATTACTCACAACCAGTTTTTAAAGTAAAACTGAACAGAAAATGTGCCTGCAATTAAGGCAACCAAAAACGTTTGAGTCTTAGTTGCTTTTATATATTTAGCTGGTTTGCAGAATTAGGTGGAATATAATAGTTGTTGCATTCAAATCAACAATCACTCACATATGACTTTAGATGCTTTGTATAATATAATCACAATATGATTTAGGAATTTAAGGATTTTAGGATTTAATTAGAAGCTTTTTAAAATTATAAAAGGTATGAAAGTGCATCATTTAAAATGTATGTTTTTTTGCTCTTATTCATCTTATTCTATTTTGTAATGATTCCTTAAGCTTGACTTTTTACATACACAATGTTACGCTTTGAGGGAGCTGAGGGAGCACCAGGGTCAAGGTTATGAACTACTAAAGCTTCCTGAGAGTTTTCAGAGAAAAATCTGTTTCTCAGACTGAAGGAATTTCTATTTTTAAGAGTGATTTTAGAGGTCAGATTAAACAAAACATAAAAGCAGCTAAATCTTGAGTGAACATAAGCATGTGGTCAAAAGAAGCTGTTCAGACAGGCAGGTTTTTTAGACAAAAATCAATACTTAAAACATAGTTTGATAACCAAATGTCTGCATGCTGTTCCCCATATATATATTTTTTAAAGAACACACCTCAGGTTTTAGAAAACGTTTGGAGGACATTAATACATTGGGAAAAATAGCTGTTTGACTTTTTAAAAACTATACTCAGCAATCATATAAAATGCAACTCTTTTGGTCAACAATATGAGAAAGGTACCAACAAGTTAACCCCTCTAAAATTTGGTTAAACTCTTAAACTATTTTACAATTTGATTTTCTCTAAACAATGTCATATATTTTCAGAATGTTAAAGAGACTTGCTGTGGAACTGAATAAGTTTAGTGTACAAGGAGTGGCTATTAGGTGTATGTGAGCTATTTATTGTTAGTGTTGTTTTAGCCTGAGCGTTTCATGGGTGCACAGATTCACTTATAAGCTGACCTTAACTTTTTAGAAGAGTCAAAGCTCTTAGTCTGAAACTGATGGTTTTCTGCATGCTCTCGTCTCCTGTTGGCTGCATCAAGTCATTACAGTGAACCCTGTCATTAGCTGATGGCATAGTCATCCATTACAGCTAAGAGGGAATACAGCACAGCTGAGACTGAAGTGATTTCAGTTTCAATCCGTCAAGATCATCTGAAGGACATTATTTTATATACATGTGGAAACTGAAATACATTAAGAAAGAAAAGCAGGAAGCTAGTTTTTAAAAATTCAGCCAGGAAGGGAATAGTAGTCAATGTTGTTGGCAATTCCTGAAAACTGCAAAAAAAATAAAAAAAAAATAAATCATCACTATTTCCACATTCAAAATGCTAAAATAAAGTACAGCTCTGCTTTTTATCTAGTTTGACACATAAAGAGGAATGATGACCTATATGCCCACTTTTATAATGCTTATGTGACCTAATAAAGATTACAAAGAGTTGGCTTAATGTTTGAAACTGACCTTGACAGATGTATCAATCCCACATTTCCATGTCCAAATTCCCTCCCCACTGTCTAACTACTAGAAAACTACATAGTGCATAAGTATCTAGTGCCCTGAATTTTAAAGAAATTTGGACACCACACCCACCACTTTTTTTAAAATGACAATTATGAAGTCACATTTTTCCTAAAGTAAAAATCTAATACATATGAACATTTCAAAAAGACACTTTATTAATTTAATGTGTTGATGAAAAAAAGGATGGTTTTTAGAAAAACAAATTGACTCAAAATACTTTTTTTTTTTCCACAAAAATGGTTTAGATACAATTTATTGCGGTCTATATTTGCTAATCAAGTGATCATTGATACACTGTTTTTTTCTGGGGCTATTGTAGACTTCTGACTTCTGGGAATTTTTTAGGGCACTCAATTTTAGAATTGTGGCCTTGGACACCCCTACAAAATTACAACTGCCCTATATAGTGCTTTATGTATATGTAGTGAGTAGTGAAGGAATTCAGACACAACCTCTGTCACTTTTTGCTACAACAGCTGTGCAACATGTAGCCTGTTCAGCAGAAATTATTTAGAATAGTAGTACAGCCCTGCTGTTCACTCTAACGCGGACAGTCTACACTTAGTGCACTTAGATGACCGTGCCACTGGGAATGTTTATTTGTTTATTGTCCTATACACTGTTCTTGTTTGCATAATACCTCTTGCATAAACCCGGACAGACCCTGTTCCCCTGGGAGATAAAAGACGAAAAAAGCACCTCCACGCTCTTCTGTATTTTGCAGCTTCTGAGCCTGAGGAGTAGTGAAAGAGGAGCACAGGAAGGGAAGTGCAAAGTAACACAATCTGTCAGAGGACAAACAAACAAACAAAAAAAAAAACAGCTTCCCTATAGACACTATAGCTGGTTGATAAAATAAATATCATAAACATTGTAATAACATAATGCAGGATAAGTACACAGGTGAGTGCAAAACTGCTAGTAAATGTACATTTATGTAAACAGCAAAAAGGTTGTTGTTGAGTGTAAATTGCCCCACTCACTTGACAAGATGTGGACTCTTTAATGAAAGCTTGACAAACTCAAATGCAGAAAAGCACATTTACCAATGTAAGCACTAAAGAGTGTGCCTAGGTCCATATTTTTATGTGCCATAAATATTTTCTTTCTGCTTCATTCATTCTAGAATCTGTCGTTTTTAATCTTTGGGACACAGCAGCACCTTAACCAGCATCAAAATGGCTCAACCATCAAAGATAAACTCTTTGTACTTCATCTTCAAAAAGTTGTAGTTTGAACTGAACAGGTTGATGGAATACAGTACCTATGTAGTGCGTGTGTTTTTTTCCTCCATGGTTTATGTAGCCAAATAAAAGGAGTAAGATTTTCTAAATGTCAAGATCTTTTTTTTTTTTTTTACTTTTGTGAACTTTTCCTAACGCCTCTCCCAAACTCTGTGATGTTTCCTCAAAATCATCAAGGAGAAGGAGACAGGAAGGATTTTTTTTCCCTCTGTCAAGGCCCCCAAAAGACACAATGAAAACGACACAGGAAAACAGGGCCTTATTTACCTTAAATACAAAAAAAAAAAAAAAGAAAGCTTTAGAGAAATTTCATCAAGCTTTTACATTGATGAGTCCACCATTTTTCTAAAAGCTGTTAAACTATGTTTCAGACAAAAGTCAAGCTGTGTAAAATAAATAGGTGCTAAGAGAGTAATAAGGAGATCCCAGTGACAGATGTTGAAGTCAAGGTTACGGTGCTAAAATGCACTATGGGGTCATAACATACTAAAGCACTGCTAGTTAATGCCATTTTCTTTTACGTAATTGCAATTATATAAAAGATCCCCAGTCTATAACCAAAATAGCCTCTGGTACCAAGAAAATTGATTCATACTGCTTTTTTTCCTCTCTCTCTCTCTCTACTATTACTGAAAAGCAAAGGGGAACAAAAAGTCCCCCTTTGTGGTTGGGGAACAACAAGCTTAAATTACTGAGAAACTGAAAAATACTAAGTTACAATTACATTTCAGGTCAAATTAGCAATGAAATTATATTTTTTAGATTGCAGTCTGAAAGTAGGCTTCTTTAAGCACCCCACAATAGAAAAAAGGCAAAAGCAATTGCATAAAAAGGGGGAAAATCCTTTAAATTGCTTCTTTTAGATTTTGACACTAAATGCTGACATTAGAATATAAAGGGATATAACATTATCTAAACCAGAACAAAGTTTGAAAAAAAAAAAAAACAAAGAAAAAAAAACACGAGCACTTATGGGTATCATTTACCTTAACCACTCTGCTGATATGTATCCATGTGAACCCCTAGTAATATGACCAAAGGAAAATAACATTGTTCCTTTTCTGCTGATGCATGAAACGGTGGGGTGACATTATCTCCTTTGGTAAATGTCAAGGTTTTTGTTCGGCTATTGCTTGAACTTGAAAATGGCTGGATTAACCTTAAAAGATACAAGGGAAATCTACTCGTCTCTGTTCTTTTATTTGTTTCTGTCTTTTCTACCTGACCTTGATTAGTACAGTTATTCATCAGGGTATATTTTAAATAAAATCTGGACATGTTTCTAGTTAAGCTATAATGCCATTCCAGAAAAAAAAACATCAAAATTATCTTATTTTGCTTATGATATTCATTTTAAAAGTTATTCCATCTCTAAAAAAATACATTCTAATAAAAAGACTCACAAAGGTGACTCTTTTTTTAAAGTTTAATAGTAAAACTCAATATAGCTTAGGTATTATTTCAGTATCTGTTAAAGATTTTCTTCAACTAACTTGACCTGACTTTTGAAGCACGTCATTGAGAAAAAAAAAGTTTACTCAAAAAATAAAAAAATGAATGAAAAGATTGATGGAGTGCATACAAGAAAATCAATTGGTCAACTATAAATTCAGTTCAGGAAAATAATATCATTGAGAGAGAAAACAAATGATGCGGCCTGAAATGATCACAGAGAAGTGCAAAAGAGATAAAGAAAAACCTTTACAGAGACAGTTTTTCCATATCTTTATGCTAATATTACGTGGCAAGCAATTGCATTAGTATTCAAACTGAATAGGCTAGTTGTAATTGAAAATGACATAGGATGCCTGGCTACAGGACAGTTATATTAAATGAAGAATGTCATACTCAAGTCTTGACTCATTATACTCGAGCTTTCAATGTTGACAAGGCTGAACAATGAATACCAATAGCTTGAGATCGATCCCAGCATATTTATAATTGTAGTTCAAAAGACAAACGTGATGCTGAGTGTTTTTTTAATTGTATAACTTAGGGAAAATAACGTGTTTGTTGTGATATAAAACCCAAAAAATATTTTAAAGACCCCCCCCAATTAAAATGATGTTTTTGGTGTTTTTGACATGTTCTTGTAGCATGTTTCCTATAATGGACATATTTGAAAAAAAATTAAAATAAAACTGCGTTTCTGAGTATTTCTTTATTTAAATCGAGGTGAATCAAGAGCAGATCAAAAAATGTCACGTGTAAAAGCCTGTAGTTGTTACAAACAAACAACAATAGGCAGACCACAAGTTCCCTGCTCTGCTCCATTCAGATGCATCCACTTGCAGACAAACCAATCCATGTACGTCTTTGTTTTCCTTGTCTGAGCTGGCTCAAAACTGTATGGTTGGAGAGCTCCCATACTGCTCACCATCTTTATGCACTAGTAATGTTAGGTTGGTGTATAAGGGGCTGTGAGGTAGCGGGAAAGAGAGTAAAGAAAGGGAGAGTGGGAAATGAGGCATGCTTACTCTGCATCAACAATCCCACCCTCAATTCAGACGTGAGGTGAGTTCTGATGAACTACTGCCACTCTGCATAAACTATGTTCGAACAAACGATGCAGACTTTTTTTTTTTTACTTAAACTGCATAATCATAAAGAGAAGACCTATTGGAATGATTTTAAAATAGATCAAAAATATTGGAGTGGAATTCTAACTGTCGGAAGGAGAAAAAAACATTTATTTATTTATTTTTTTTTTTTTTCCCATATGTTGCATACTTTAAAACTGATTTAGGAAACTAAAAAAATCCCAGCACAATCACAAAAAGCCTAACTGATTAGTCAGTAAGCGAGGAAGAGGTAGGTTTGTGTAAGTCTGGGTTTTATTAAAGCTTTCTGTTTTAGCCCAATCCCGTCTAAATATGTAAATATCTGAGGCACAGAGAGAAAAAAGAACCAGAAAAAACAAGGATGAGGATGAGAGAGAGAGAGGATGGGAGGGAGGAAGGGAGCAGCGTGAACAAGTGAGCGAGTGAGCGAGCGATCAAGGGAAAGGGAGCAAGAGGGAGAGCGAGGGAAAGAGAGCGAGCTCTCTGAATTGTGAGTGGCTTACGACACTCAGTGAACAGAAGGTGCTTCTGCATGCGCTGTCGGTGGACTGGTCTGCTGCAAGGGATTGCGCGCTCCTTTGCTTCCCACATTTACTGCCCTGCCTGTCTACCAGCACCAGCCTTCAGCAGCACTTCCAGCTGGCTAAAAAAAAAAAGCAAGGGAGTGAAGAAAACCTGCGAGCCACAGGAGATGTAAATCACCTCTGAACTGGTATGAGCCACGGAGAAGACGAGGAATGATATTCAACAAGAAAATATCTTTTGCCCTTTTTGAATATTTCTTTTCTGGCATCCATCACTGAAAGCACGACTGACGACTTGAATGGATATAAACCCTACAAGTCAGAGATTTCTTCAAGAGATGGACAGAAATACATGTAAACAGGTCTGCTTCAAACTTATGTTGTGAGGAGCAAGACTGATAATAAGAAAGCTTTTCCATGATCTTTTTTTTCCCCTCTCTCTTTCCGGCTGTCTCGTTTTCCCTGTGATCATTGCAGCAGAGGACTGCGGAGGAGCTAAAGAGACAGAGCCCATGCACGCATACAGGGGAACTTGCACTTCCTACCATCTCGCTGAAAGCTACTTGGATTCCTTCTCTATCTGGCTCTTTCAATTGAAGAAAACTAAGACATTGTACGCTTGCCAAGGATCTGGTGTCCACTGAAAAGGGAAAATAGGCGGTGGAGGGGGGGGTTGTAACACAGTGGACTTCTTTTCAGATTTAAACATAATTAGTGTTGGGGTACAAAGCAATGAGCTTAATGGAGATCTTTTGAGCAGGGGTGAGTAGGAATCTTATTGAGTAAGACCAACAATTTTATTTTCCATCCTTCTCCTCCCACTGTCTGGTACCGTATGCAAAGAGACGAGCTCTTTATTCTTTGAATTTTCCGTGACTCTTCTGATGGACTGACAAACAGAAATATATCCCTATGTGAAAAAAAAATAGAAGGGACAATTAATACTTCTTGTTTAATCTATTAAATATGATGTAATATATATGTTCCGATAGAGCAAAACAATATCCAGATTGGTTCAATGGACATTTTCTCCCTGACATTCCTGGATATTTATGCTAATGGATTTCCTCCTAATTGGACTGTACTTAAAGTGGCCACTGAAGAAGCCCCCTGGGTTAATATTATTCTCTTTGGGAATTTTTTTAAGAGCCATTCCTTTAGTAGAGGGAGTTTGTCCAAGGCTGTGCCGTTGCGACAGCAAGCTGCTGTACTGCGAGGGGCTCAACCTCACGGAAATTCCCCGCAATCTAAGCAGCGCCATGGGCCTATCGATGAGAGAAAACAACTTGACTGAATTACGAGAAGGCCAACTAGCTGGTCTGTCACAGTTAACCTGGCTGTATTTGGATCACAACAACATTGACATTGTAGAGGAGGGTGCATTTGACAGGCTACGACGGGTAAAGGAATTAGACCTGAGCAGTAACCGGATTGAGAGTCTGCCAAATGGTACATTTAGACCTCTTCCAAACCTGCGCATCTTGGACCTTTCCTACAACAGACTGCAAGCTCTTGAGCCAGACCTGTTCCATGGCCTTAGAAAGCTCACAAATTTGCATTTGCGCTACAATGGTCTTAAATTTGTGCCAGTACGGATTTTTCAGGACTGCAGGAGCATGCAGTTTCTGGATTTGGGATACAACCAACTGCAGAGCCTTGCACGGAATTCCTTTGCTGGCCTCTTCAAGTTGACTGAATTGCATCTTGAGCACAATGAACTGGTCAAAGTCAATCTAGCCCACTTCCCTCGCCTCATCTCTCTACGTACTCTATACATGCACAACAATCATGCCACTATTGTTGTCAACACCCTAGAGTGGATATGGCATTTTTTGGAGAAGATTGACCTGTCAGCTAATGAAATTGAGTACATTGAGTCACACGTTTTTGAGAGCACCCCCAACCTCAAGGTGTTGATGCTTGACTCCAATAGACTGACCTCTGTGGACCAGCGAGTCCTGGATTCATGGTCTGCTCTGGACAGCATTACCCTGGCAGGGAATGACTGGGAATGCAGTCGTAATGTGTGTGCCTTGGCTTCTTGGCTGAGTGCCTTCCGAGGCCAGCGTGATAGTTCCCTGTTGTGTTCAAGCCCCGACACTGCACAGGGCGAGGATGTGTTGGATGCCGTCTATGCTTTTCAGCTATGTGAGGATTCCCCAGTAGAGGTAACCACAGCAGGCCTGTATGCCTCAACAAGGGATCAGGCCCAGGGTGGCTCTGTGTTTCTGGGCCAATTCACCCCAAATCCTTACGATGGTGAGGGTAGTGAGGTGGTCACAAGTTCATTCACTGTCACAGTGGGCCTTGATGACCCAGAGAGCACCATGCAAATCCATAAGGTGGTGACTGGCACCATGGCACTTATTTTCTCCTTTCTCATCATTGTGCTCATGCTGTATGTGGCATGGAAGTGCTTTCCAGCTGGAGTAAGGCAACTGAGGCAGTGCTTCAGCAATCAGCGGCGTAAGCAGAAGCAAAAGCAAAGCATGCAGCAGATGGCTACAATTTCTACACCGGAATACTATGTTGACTACAAACCTAACCACATTGAAGGAGCACTGGTGATCATCAATGAATACGGGTCTTGCACTTGCCAACAACAACCTTCTCGGGAATGCGAGGTGTGACATTGCTTTTTGAGTTGCCCTGTGATTATGTGGATATACAATAAATCCCTTCTGGATACTCCATAGAGGGGGATGTTGAAGGACAAAATGGGACAACGGGATCCTTCTGGACACTTTTTTTTTTCTATTCACTGTGATGTGGCAGGAATGTGCTTTATTTAGCTGACTATTTGAGGTGGATTTACAGCTTCTGCTTTCTCCTGCTTTTCTAAAATCACAGGGCATAATGGGCACCTGACTGTCAAGTTACTGATACTCTAAGAAAATGCACAGAACATGAGGACATTTTCTTGGATGCATATTTGAGCTTTAACGTGTCTTTCTACTTGAGAACATTTAAATATTGTTGAAATATAAACTGTGGACACAAAAGAAGATTAAGAAAAAAAATATTTGTATTATGGTCCATTAAATATTTCACAAGCATTTAAAATTAAAACATGTTTAAGTTGAGTTGAAAAATGTAAAAATGACAGTCTGTAAAATATGTTAAAAGAAGATGTGCAAGTGTGGACAACAAATGGGAAAAAAGATAACCTATTTCTTTTGTAAACTACAAAAAAAAGTTTAAATAAACTGCTATTCACAGTTAACTAATTTTATAAGTGTAAAGCCTGTCACAGATGTTGAATGGCAGTTGATGCAGTCTTGCAGAGCTTGCGGGCTGGAGAGCAATGACTCTGCAGCGTCTTAAATGAGAAAATATATGAAGGAATAAGTAAAAAAATAAAAAAGCAATGACAAAAAAAATGACAAAAAAAAAGAAAAATCAAAGAGACAGAGGGATATCAGCATCTCATTTTCAATGTATAACTTACGGTCTGAATTCTAGATCAGTTTTAGTCACATATGTGGGTTTAATCATTCATTGTGTTGACTCGTCATCAGAGTAGTTTCTTTCTCATGGCCTTCTTGTGAACTGATTCGAAAGGGTCAGCTTTGTTTTATTTATTTATTCTTTTTTTTTAAACTGACACATCATCCTCTGCTAGCTCACTATTTGTGAAGCATTCACGTTAAGAAAAGGGAGTGTCAAAGAGCTGAAGCTTCGTCTTTCATTGCCTCTTACGACACTTTGGCCGTCACAGAAAAGTGTTGCCTTATTTAACTAAATCAAGCACACAAAGCAAACGACCACATAGACCATGAACACATAGGTAAAACTATAAATCGAGTAGTATCAGAACCACAAAAAAGATTATCCACCAGCTTCAAGCAAGATTTGCACATGCACTATTCGCCACTGTGTTTTCCTGTGATGTGAAATGTTTGTTAAATATGAGGCCATTAAGAGGTGTGTGTGTATATAATATATATAACTATTATTCTTCCTCTGTTGTTCATTGTGCAAATTAGTGCACTGACAGATGCTGTGTTTCCTGAGTCCTTTGACGTAAACAGTATGCTCTGGGAGAGGAGGGGTGGGGCATTGGTAATGACTGCAGAAAAAGGGAACAGACTGCTCTCTAGTGTGCATATTCTCATACTGTGGCTGCATTTTACATCTTCTGCAACATGTTCTGCAAACTCCTACAACAGTGGAAATTTTCTGATTTTTTTCAGAATCTTTTCTGAAAACAAGGACTTTTTTTTGCAGTGTTTTGTGTTCTTTTGCGATAAATTAAGATAATGTTTACAACTTGTAAGTCAGCCAGAATAAAAATGTTTGAAGCACTCACTGCAAATCATTACAAAAGCAGTCCCATAATGTTTTCTTCAAATATCCAAAAAAGAAAAAAAATACAATTGTAGGTCCTGTATTTTTTTTTTTAATTTGCAACAAGTAGCATGAACATGAACATGGTGGAAATGGTTTGAAGTGTTTCACATGTTTTCAACCAAAAACACTGCAGAGGACTTAAGGGCACTTAAGAGATAAGAAAAAAATAAATTGGCAACATATGAGTGTTTCTCTCAGTAATACGTATGGTACACTTCCTTGGCTCTAACACTGAATATTTGTAAAAGTTACGGCCAAAAATGAGAAGTTAATAGAGATTCATTACAAAAATGATAACATTTAAAGTGCATTTTGGATCACTAAAAGGGTAGATGAATAATTGTGGTGAGACTAACATCTACTCCATATCTTCTCCGCCCACAGCTCATACAATTTGTCAAGGAAAAAATTCCATTAAAACACATATTGCACTGATAATAATAATAATAATAATAAACGTAAGTTTTAAATGTAAAAAAAAAAAATGCATGTTGCTGTTTCCAGCAAGTTTTTATTTGGGTTTGACAGAAGCTTTATAATTATCTTCCACTAACTACTACATTGATCATTAACATCAAACCAATACCTACGATGGGGTGAAAGATGAAAGTCTAAAACAGGTTAATTAACTCCTTGGAGAGCTTGCACTGTCAGCACACAGTTGAGAAGTGAAAAGAACCCATATTTACTCTTTTTTTATTTGGAATTATGCTTTAGGCGGCTAAAGTGGCCTCAAGTTGCCATGTATGATTTATGATCCATTTCTTATTTATGGTAGCAAAGGTGTCCTCCTCAACATGGCTGTTAATCATAACATGTCATGTCATGCGAATGCAAATGATTGCTGTAGCCATCATTATGGGGGTGAAGATTTATTTCAACCTCTATATCATCACATTCTGTCCCAGATTTCACCCGATGAGTCCCTCTCTGCCCCTTCAGCAAGAAGCTGCAGAGCAAATTTGAGGTTGTGAAGCTTCATTTGTATAAATATTAGATGATGCTTGGCACAGAAGCAAGCACAGCCCTAACTATTGATTTCATTTCAGGCTTTTCTTAAACAAGCGAACCGGGTGAAAGGTGATGGAGAAGGACTCTGAATATTTTAAAAGCCTGGAGTCTTGAGGGCTGATAAAAAGCACTTTACACTCCTCACTATCCCTACTCACCTTTAACTTCAATCTCCCTCTTCTTGTGCCTAGATGTGTGTGTTTGTACCACACAGTGAATGAAGAGAAAAACATCAATTCATCTACCTGACAACAGATCAAATCTCTGTTTGACCTAAGCCTGGTGTGATGATTCCCTGAAAGGGATATGAGCTCTCAGACAGTATCCATTATAAATGCCTTGATTGATGATGCTCTGTGAAAATCAATACGGATGATGGGTAACCAAAATGACCAAAGCAATAATAAATGCATTCATCCCTCTTTCACATTCTTCACTTTCAGACTAAGGTTTTGAAGATGAAATGTTTTATTTATACAAAAACCTATCAGAGATTTGGAAACGTGAAGACTTTTACATACAGATTAAGTCACTTTCTCAAAAAAAAAAAAAAAAAAAATGAATGAAATTGTCCCTCATCTTAAGGGTAGTCAGGCAGGAAAAGAAAGCAGGAAACATTTGGAGCCCTCTGTCAACCACAGCTTATTATTTGGAGTGCATTTTGAATGTGATTGGTTGGAAACTATTTTATGTAGCAAAGGTGTGACCAACTAAAGCATTTTGAGTAAGGGTGTAACAATTAACCGATTCCTCTATTAATCAATTTATGTTCCTACGATCCAACCAGATCGATCTGTCTGAGGCAAGTTGCTCCTCAAATCGACCTATACCATCTTACAATTGTTTCAGAATGAAATAAACTGATAATAATCTTTATTGGAAAATACCATTTGGATTGAGACACGATATGTTTATTCTACTGTAACATTAAAATGACTAAGTGCCATCAGAGTGAACAACACACATGTGATGGCAGCAAAAACTGAGCAAACCGTCATTACAGTCCAATGTGTGAAAACACTTTGAGTTTAGCAAAAACATCTGACCATACAGTGTGGTTTAATAGTCCTAAACTGTTCTGTTTGTGTTATTTTGAAGTGGAAAACCTCACCTGAGCGATTTAGTACCAAAGTGTTTATCTCTGATTTACACTGGTTGAATTTTTGGCTAAATCTGTCCTGGAACAATTTTAGATCAATTGGATCATTTAAAATGAAACAATATTGACTTTGAATCTTTTCACCAACTGCAAATTATTAAATTAATTATTATATGAGTCAAATAGGACTAAGAGACTAAAACCTTTGATACAATAGACCATTGGAAGTCATATACGTTTAAATCTAATTTAAAATAACATGGAAGAATAATACAATGTTAAAATTGGAATGCAGTGTGGGTTTTCTGCTCATACAGTAAATATAGGAGCTAAAGAGTAATGCACACCACTGATACAAAAAACCTGTAGAATCAATACCTAAAAGTCCCAGCTATATTCCCAGTTTCTAAATGCAAGCCAGCTTCCACGACTAGTAACTAGCATTAAAATTAGCATTTTAAGAGCTTTAAGCATTTGTAATAAAACAGCAAAACTAGATTTACTGTTTCACAAATACCATTGCAAACAATAGCCTCGAACAAAGGAGGAAAAGCTTTTGAAGTCCTTGGACAGAGGGGTTCGTATGTCACTGACAAAATGTCACTCAGCAGATCTTTAGGAAACAGCTTGCATTTCAACAGCAAGAAGGTCCTTAGAGAGGCAAGCAGATCCTTAAAAAATAAATTAACCTAGCTTCTTGTGAGAGGTATTGATCCGCCAACATTCTGCTGTCTCATTGGGACTGGGACGGTGCTGCATAATAAACACTTAACACCCCCTTAAAATGGGTTGGAGAGCTAAATCATGGGTGGCGGCATCCACTGCAGTGGGCTGTAAGAAGCTTGTGATGACTAATGATAATGTGTGGGTGGCTTTCCACTGGTTCTTTTATAACAGGTGGCGTTATGACGATCAATATTCTAATTATTGTCAACATTATCTTTTAAAATCCAAATCCTTGGATGTGCCATTTTCTATGCTCTCATTTCACATTCCCTCTTATGTTTTCCTTTTAAATCCTGATGCTCATGCATGTCGCAGGACTAAAGATAAATGCTGATAGCCAGCATGTTTGTTCAACCCACATTTATAGGCAAGAGATTAATTAAAAGAGGATCGACAGGGAATTTTTGATCTTGATCTTTGAAGTGAGAAAGTCTTACATCTGCTTCCAATTTCTTGCAAATAAACACAGAACAAGAACTTCACTAACAAAATTAAAAAAAAAAAATAGAGAGAAAGGTCTACCTGGGCACTGTAATTATCTCCATTACTCAGGCTATCTCCCTAGCAGTATACAGGTCTCTCTGCCCACTTCTTCATTTACATGCCCGGCACAGACGCAATGTTGAATTAATAACAGAGAGTCAGGAGTCATTACTTTTACATAAATATGGAACTGTAGGAAGAGCAGAAGTGCCTGAAAGTGTAACTCGTTAAAAGAAAGGAGGCTGGAGCTGGATGCTCCGAAATGGGAAGTCATCATAAAAATAATTATCTGACGTTTGTATGAAATTGGCAATCTACAAATACAGTGAACTGAACTGAAAACGGAGGCGTTTCACAGACAGTTTCCATGCTATGTTTGGATAATCCTATGCTGATGTGTTATCTTGCTTTTAACATTAACAACGGGGGTTAGTCGGTGAGATAATGCGTCGGCCAACAACAGCTGGGCTGTCATCTGGGGCTCCATGTAACCTCCATAAGTGCAGATCTGGGTCAGTGCCTAATATTCAGAGTATTACCGGGGATGAACTACAAAGCTTCAGTTGGGGTGGGACACAGGATTTTCTATTCATTTATCATTGTTATTCATACTTTTATAGAAACACACTGGCGGGCCGATGAGACACGAAACAAATCTGAGGCGACACAAGCTAAAAAGCCCTTGCACATCAAATGCATGCATTCATGCGTCTCTGTAATGCAGTTCCATTTTTCACATGTCACACTGCATAAGGGGATATTAAATTACCACCTGGGGGTCTGTCTAACACACACTCCAAAATCTATAGAATAAAGGTACGAGCTGCCACTGCTTGATGTCATGATCACCTTCGTGCGTCACTTTAGGTATAAGGCTCTCCCATTGCTGTTACGACTGACGTTTGGCATCAATTATCCAAAAAAACCTTCTGTCAGTAAGGTTAAAACTTCATTTCAGATATGGTTACACAGAGACCTTGTTGTTGCCTTTGTGTAAATCAATAAAGCAGCTGGCATTGATTTTTTTGGTTTTTTAACATCCAAGTCATATCTGCATAAGCACTTTAACACAAAAAGTTAAGAAGTACCTGTTTAATTTATACATCACTTTAAAACTATATGTTTTAGAAACAAGTCTTTGCTTGTTTGGGTTACATTTTATTTAAAGGTACACAATTTTTCAATAGAATCTTTTTAGTTTTCTAGTTGTTTGCCTTTTTTACTGGTGGTGTTTGTGATTGTAGCCCTAACCTTTAAATCAGTAGAACCAGAACCACATTTAAATGACCAAAAAAAAAAAAAAACCTATTAGAGGTAAGATGCTGTTATGTTACCCGTACCAATCTTTGGTTTGAAGAAATTTAACCTAATGAGGAAACAAAAGAAATACCTACGTGACTGTTTTGTATTTTCTCTAAAAATAGTGCAGCGGTAGCACGGAGGACCTCTTATTGGAAGATGGCAGGTTTGGTTCCTGCCTTGTCTGCCCATGTGTTAAAATGTCCTTAGGCAAGACACTGAACTCCACATTGCTCCTGGTGGTTACAGGTTGGCACCAGCGTTACTCAGCAGAGCTGCCATCCGTGTGTGATTGTGTGTGAGCAGCCAGGAATGGAACTGTGACTGTTAAGTGCTTTGAGCCTTCTAAGAAGTTAGAAAAGTGCCATATTAGTATACGCTATTTACCATTTTCCCAAAAAAAATAAATAAAAAGAACTATACGCATCACATAAATGTTAATTAGCATCATTTTTTATAATTCCAGGTCCCAAAAGTTTGTGAAAAATGTGATTTGTTTACATTATCTTTTTTTTTTTCTCTCAAAAGATATAATAAAAATGCAAAAGTCTCATTAAAAGGTTAAATGTATTTAGACATATAGCTACACAGCTAGCACCCCTCAGACCAAAACAAAACTCCTGATCTAGGCTGAAGGCCTTGAATAGCTTGTGGTTGTGCTCTTTATCTTTAGAGATTGAGGAAAGTGTTCGGTGTAATCCCATATCTTAGTTGTGGGATGCTTTAAGAGCTAAAAGCTTGGTTGAAGTGACTCTTGAAGGTTACCTTCTGTTGACCACAAGTGAGGCCAAAGCAGAGACTGAAAGACACAAACGTGTGCAAGCTTTGCCATCTCAGCATAAAACCAATGAGCTTGGATTATAGATGTATAGATTTGCTTTCTGGTTTAAGAAAGACTTTCTTAGAAAAAAACAACATAGAAGTTTTTCTAACCTTAATGACATTTTTTTTCATACATCACTAATCAAGAAAAACATTGATCTTTCAATTTGATAGTTTGGTGCAGTGAAAAACAGAAGGTTGCCACATTTGTATAAAATAAAAATTATGTTGAATGACGTATAGCATTTGTAACAATATGTGTATTTTAACTGCATAAATGTGGCTTTTAAACAGTAGTAACAGCTGATTTTAAAATTACAGTAATTTGACAAATACAAAACTATTCAAACTTAAACACACACACATTTATAAGTGTGTGTGGGGTAAACAATTTTACACTGTCCCTCTACTTAGTAATAGCCAATATTTGCAAAGAAAGCTATCATAAATCAGCTTCAGTGCTGTACAGAATGATTTGTAGATCATAGTTAGATCACTTAAATTAAAGCTTCAGATACGGCTTCAGAGACATGCCTCCCTCGACCAGGAGGGTTTCTTTTTGAACTGAAAGTTAACACAGGTAAAAGGAAGTAAAAATAGGCACCATTTATCATTTCCGATTTATCTGATCAGTGTCAGAATGAATAAATGCTTTCTACCCACTCTCTTTGCTCCTCTCTCTTTCCTATCTGTGAGGCAGATTGGCATCTCTCCAATAGCCAATGAGATTGGCTGCATAAATGGAATAGCCCTGTTCGCCAAGTGTCAGCAAAGAAAAACGGAATCAGATCAACATTTACAAAGCCGTTCTGTTAAAATACATCCATGGTGCAACAGGTACTTAAATATTAGTTTGGGTAAACATTGATGTGGTGACGAATCTATGTGAGAAAGTGAATCCAACCTAGAGGTTCATCATAAACACAAATATAGCACTTACCTGTTGTGTTGAATCCAAGATGAGCAATCCAAGAAGAATGCCAGAAAAAATAAAGAAAAAAGAAGAAAGAAAACGTTTGTTAAGTTCCCTTTCTTCAGTAAAATATATTTTATCTAATGCCCATCACAGAGATTGGAGTAAAACGTAATTATCATTTGAGTGTTTCAATTGGAGACCATTTTGTCTACAGATGCAATAGTATACGTATACCTTCAAATGCTTCTTAAAAAAAACAAACACAAACAAAAAAAAAAAAAAAAAAACATTTGACAAAGTAGGACCATGCTGCCATAAAGCTGTGGAGCAAATGTTGACTTTGGCATTCCAGTTTGTCAACCATGACGCTAAAATCTGCAACTATATACAGCTTGTAACTGCTGTAGTTCTGTGCACAGACTTTCACATATTGATTTTCAATATTCTACTTTCTACTTTTCCACATATATTACAGAGCTAAAATCACAATTAATTAGATAGATAACAGATAATTCTTTTTTTTTTTTTAATGGAAGACAATGAACATATCAATTAATGTTGAATAACACAAATAAAGTTCAGCCTAAAGACTAAAAGCTGTTATCAAAACTTGTGCTTACACTTTCATTAAATATTCCCTCGATGAATTTCAAGAGATTATAAAATTTAATAAAATTAAAAATAAGCAAAATTTTCAACATTGCATTGCAGAATAAGATTGCAACATTCACATGCACACACTCCCACACATGCATGCTCACAGTGGGACATCATGTTTGTTCCATTTGTTGTTTGTAGGAAATTAATTCTGTTCATCAAGCCAACAGTGAACACTGTTTTTACACTGATGTGTCTAATTCAAACAACCAGAAACCAATAAGAGTCAACTTCTGTAACATTAACTCAGCGGGAATCATAAACAAAATGGTCGCTCTAAGCCCATGCAACACAGCTTAGTGACAGTGTGCTGGAAGAAAAAAGGAACATTAAAATGGGTTGGAGCGTGCAATCCTCCAAAATGTTTTTTGCTGCACTCTGCATGCTCCAAGGACATGCAACAGTAAAGTCAGGAGCACACACTAGCAGAATACTGAGTAAGTGAGGCTCCTGGGCTGGGATTTCGGAGTCTAGCTCATCCCACTGTCAAAGATAAATGCCTGATCACTTTGATACCCAGAACTGAGGGCTTGTGGAAAAACGTGGCATGGGGGCATAAAGTGGAATCGTGCACTACATCATGTATGAAGAAAAATACAATGAAAAGAGTTTTTTGGGCCTTCAAATACTGTAATGACATACTTTTTTGCTCAAACTTTCAATTTGGAGTACATTAGTGGCCAAAAAAGGACAAAATCAATACAGACAAAAAAAATGTTGCAGAAGGCATAAACAATTTTTGACACTCAAAGGAAAGAAATTAGTTCATCTGTGTTGCTGCTGCATAGCCACAAACCTGGAACATATTTATGGTTGCGGGCAACTACAAAGTCAGCTGTATCCACTTATGTGCAATGTTTTAATGTTCTTTTAATTGACGTGAAAAAAAAAGTCACAAGTCATACAAGATTGTATAATACCTTTTTTTTGCACTCCATTTACATGAGTGGCTCTGTTGCATAACACAAAAGCAGATGTTCTAGTGATTAGGAAGGACACAAAGAGCTAGTGACAGAAGCCATTACTTTTTGGTTTACTTTCTTTCGGACTCTCAACCGAGGCCATGCAGGACTTTGAAAGCAAAAAAAATATTTGTTGGGAAAGTACACAAAGTATTGATGCAAAAAATAACTTGAACAATTTTTAGATTAGTGGATGGAAAATCGAAAGGAAAGGCAAAGTCAGAGTGGACAAAAATGCCAAAGGCAGCCTAGAGTGTCATATTAGGGATTCCAAAATTTTAAGTTTTGTTTCTTAGAAAATATAAAACACAGCATGGATTCAAAATAAGAAGTGCCAGTTAATGCAAAGAAAATAGTGCAGAATGTGTGCAATTCTCTGAACCAGTGAAGAACAAGCAGAAAACATGTTTTTTTTTTTCCTTTCTTCTTATTGTTTGAGATTCAGTGCATTTGTATCTCAGGCAACGGCTGTCCTTCATCATCGATTTGGGATCCAATTGTGGACTGGGAGTCTGAGTGTTGTTTTAAAGCTGGTAAATAAAACCATGGGTCTGCGATGACAGAGGAGAGATGCCTGATGAGCAAGTATTTAGCAGCTCAGTACTTTTCAGTATTTTGGATGTCTAGAACTGTGAATAAATATAAAGATATTATTGCTGCAAGAAACTCTTTCCTAAAAACAAATCTGTCATAATAGCTTATTTAGGAGATACTTATCTCTCTCTCTCTTTTATAACAACACACGCACACCATATAATATATATATATATATATATATATATGTAGGAGTAGTCCTCAATTGTGTATCGGTGTTCAATTGAAATTACTAAAATTGAACAGAACAAGTAGAAGTTGTCCTTTTTTATTTAAAAAATCTATTTTTTTTTTATTTCTTTTTCTTTATTTTATTATTTCTTTATTTCATTTGTCTCAAATCACTGATTATATGAAAAATTACATATGCTGAAGGATGTGTTATTCTTCCTCCAGGAATACTGCAAGTTGAACAGGTTTCTTTTGTTGTTTGTTTGTTTTTTCCCCAAATCACCCAAATATTTTGGACAGTTTGGTATTTTTACACAGTACTGCAGCCTTTACTTATAATTTTTGGGGACCAAGAATCCTAGCTAATGTAAATTTACAACCATTTATACCAACAGAAACAAAAAAATAATCGATATTTGAAGAATAATGTAGGACTGGTACTTCTTAAAGCCAACTAGTTTGCTCTCTTCTTTTTGTATTAGTTTGAAAAAAATAAACCACAACAGTAAATTCACTGAATACATAAATATTTGCATTATTTTATATAATATTACAGTAAAAAAAAGTCTTAAAAGGGTTGTTTGAGATGTTTAATATTGCAAAGGAACATCCAAAAATGGTTTTATATTATAACTTTTAAACCGTAAATACATAAGATAAACTTTGACTTTAAATACCACAGCAAACATCTAAATGCAGAAAGTTTTAAGTGTAAATGTAACCGTTAGTGAGAACAGAGGAAAATACCATGAGTGAAGCAGGTTGACGGTTTGGAGGCCAGCAAACAGCCATGCCAAAATCTGACACAACCAGATGGCCATACAACAGTATCGCCTTCACGAACTACCCCCACAAAAAAACACAACAAAAAATCATACATCCACTCAATCAACATGCCCTTCTTCATTGTCAACCTCTCATAACAAATTCATTAATGAAAGTGTTTCCCAGATGTGTGTGTGTGGGTGTGTGTGTTGTGTGTGTGTGTTGTTAAATCATGCTGCAAATAAGAATGATCTTTGAAAATTCTCCTGCTCTGCTGCATAAAATGATGTTGCTTTTATTGTACATCTCATGCATTAACCTTATTTTAATCCCTTAAAAAATCAATCTTCCAGCATCTACTAATTAGAAAGTGAATGTATAGAAATGTACAAACGCATATCTAACTATTCTTAACATTTCCTTTTCCCAGGATGAAACAAAAGTAATCAGAAGGAAACCTTTCTCTGCTCCTTGCACAAGCTACGCACCAACACATCCACACACAGATTTCCTGAGAGGAATATATGGGCATGTTACTGGCTGCAGTGTGGCAGACTCATCAATCAATCATTAATTAATGATTTGGCCAACTCATTGAGACACAGTCTCTGCAGTGACACAAAACAGACAGATTCACAAGCCTGGCTCGAGAGAAACACGTGGTAAAGAATATAATCACAAAGTCATTGCATTATGCTAAGCTTCAATTCAGTAGCTATAATCATTGTCTAAATGGTTTTGTTAAATATATAAATAAATTAAAAAATGAGAGACATAAAAAAAGCTCTGCCAAAAATTCAGTAATTTTGATCTAAAAAGGCACTAAAGCCCAAAAGGCACTTAAACCACATCGACATCATCTTACTCACAAAATGAGCTTAAAGCTTTTGGCTCCTGGGGTTATTTTAGAACAAGAAGACCTTTTGTCCACTAAACAAGGAATCAACTAGACATCACGTGACAAATGGACTTATGAAAAGCCTGGCATGCACATTTTAGGCTCTAACAGCCATAAGTGACTTTACAGGGGCATTGGGGGGAAAAAAAAAGAAAGAAAGAAAAGGATATGCTCTCCACTCATTGTTGAGAGAACACTGAGCCTCTTGATCCCTGGTAATCTCCAGCCATCCGTCTGAGTTATCACTCTCCTGATTTAGGTCACTCTGGCTGCTTTGGATTTTACAGTAGGTTACCCACCATCCCCACCAAGCCCATTCAAAGAAAATAAATAAATGAATAAACATAATGGCACCAAATGATAAGAAGGCAGTCTACCTTTGTGGTAGTTACATGGATAGATCTCAAATTTGGCTGTCAATTTCACTTTTCATGGCCATACTTTTTAAAAAATATATTTTACAACTTATTTACAACTCGTTAATAGCTGATGCAAACTAAAAATGTGTTGTTGTTTTTTGGCAAATACACATATTTTCAAGACTTCAAGGTCAAAATGTGACTCTGCCCTTTTTCTGAGCATGGCTGCAGGGTTCGCTCAACCCTACACCACTAAAATGACATATTTCGATTTGATGTGTTTCTTCTAAAGGATAATGTAAACATGTCTTTGACTGCGATGACCAAAGCAGGGAACGGGATGTGATAGAAGCAAGCAGCATGGGTGATTGTCTTAGTTTGTGTTTCAGCATTCACCCGGTGGAATTTGCAAGTGCGTCTGCTGTGCTGCTGTTAAGCAATAACAGACTTTGGATCTTTTCTTGTTCCCAAAGGACATTTATAGCAAGCAGCAGTTTGTTCTTCACAAAGTTAAAAAGTTTTCTTTCTTTGTGCTACTTCGTAGAAGATAACTTTGTGAACAAAACTCAGTGTGAAGTTGGATTTGCCACAAAACCTCTGAAATAGGAGTCTTTTAAGTCTGCTTGAAAAAAAAAAAATAAAACAAATAAACTGAAATTGCATTATGGTTCTTTAAAAAAAATGTGCATAATTCTGCTTATCTTGGAAAAATGATCTAAGAGATAAGAATGCTCAGTTCTACTGTTCTATTCTACCTTTAGACTGAAGCTCAAAGTTGTTTTTTTTTTTTTTTTGCAAATCCAAAATGAAAATTCGGCAACGTAGTTAACAGAAACTTTCATATTTTTGCTTGTATCAATTTGCTGTGAGCCAAGTGTTCTAACTTTTTTCTATCTAGATTAATCTCTCTGTGCCCATTTACGTCTGTGTACAGTGAGAAAACATTGGATTCCACTTCTAAAAAGACCTGGCCTCAATGCAAATGGGAAATCATTCAAAACTGCTTGTATTAGACAACAGGGGATGCCATGGCAGAAACAAAAAAAGGTTCTTTACTCTATCTGATTTTGAATGGTCAAATAAAATGCAATGAAAGGAACAGACGATAAATCTTAAGTAGCATTAAAAAAACATGATATGACCTCTTAAACTTTCCATTGTAGTATCTGGTGGATATGGACAATTAGAACGATCATTACAGAGTTTACAATTGTAATAAGTGTGACCATCATCCCAATATCTAGTCCTAGCATAAACCTTTAAGGCATATCAAAATATCAACCACACAGCAGTTCACAAGGTTGTGCTGACTCAGCCTGACCTTAAACATATTTAACTATTTGCGGTTACTTCTTTCTTTTTAGGATCACACTGCAGCTTGCAGTTGTTCCTCAACTGAGGGGGGGTTGCTTACATCACCTTGGGATATGCTCCTTGCTGCATATTATCCCCTAACTGGCACTGTTCTTTCTCTGGCCTTTGGGAAAGACTAATATCCTGTCCTCTTTCAAAGTAATGAAAGCATAGGTCAGGGAAAATGGATGGCAAATTCTGGATAAAAGAGTGATAGCTAAGGGGCCTGAATTGGGTGAGATTCCATTTGCCATTCAACTTTCTCTAAACTTTATGCTAATAAAATTATCTGCAAAGCGATGGTTCAAATAAATTCATTCAGAAATGTGTGACCGGGCCTCTATGTAAAAAGGAAAGTAGTTGTTCAAATAAAACTGTCATGATACGCAATAATTCTGAGTAAAAAGTTTGAAACTGCTGAAAAAAAATTAATTCATAAAAGATAGATTGAAAACCTCCAGGTCAAACCCAATCTGGCAGGCCTTGTACCACAAACTCACATGGTTTTGACCTCAGCACAAAATACCACTAAAAACAGAATGCTACTGCCTAACAAAGTCATTTTTAAACATTAAAAAATTGTGCTTCGTGGATATTGAATTATGTAGGCTAGAACAAAGAAAATCTGTTAAAAGGAGCAGTAATGTGAGGATCATACAACTGTAGTAAAGTGGATATTTAGATGAAAGCTATTTCATACCCAATAAATGGAGAAAAATTTTAGACAAAATCCTATCTTCTATTTTAAAAATTCAGAGGTAAAATTGTCATTTTCAGCGTTGTTTAAATGATGTGTTTTATCTTTAGCTATAACACGAGGCAGTTTTGCTACACCTAGATGCTTTTGTTGCTTTAGCAAAATTGATTTTGAGCTAATGAGTTTAACAGTAAACAATTTTTAAAAAACCCCAAAAAGAAAAAGTGTTTTTAGAGGAGTTAAACTGGAACTTTTTTTATGAGGTAGAGTTTGAAGAAGCATCTCTCCAAAAGCAATAGTTATTAACAGAATCAAATAGTAAAAAAAAAAAAAAAACAGAGGCATTTTTTATCCATTCAAAATCTACATCCTCTATAATTGTATGAATGTAAAAAGAAAATAAAAATCACATTACATGTCTTCTTACGTATGTTTGGCCTTAAAACATACAAGTAAACCAATGGAACATTTCAAAATACTACATCTACAACAAGACTTGCCATAGCTCAATATGGATCTTTTATTCATAGATAGGACAAACAAGTACCATTGGCTGGCTGATGAAGAAGAGAATCAAGTGATTTTGCATAACACTTGGATAACACTTTGGGAGTACTGTGTCCTCAGCCACGGACTGCAAAAAAAAAAAAAAAAAAAGCTCTGCTGTGAAACTCAACAGGAACAAGTTGGTTAACTAAGGGAGTTCATGGCGTGTCAACAGTACACATGAAAATATGCAAACAGTCATGAATCATGCTTTGGTTTAGTGTGGGTGGCAGTGGGGAAGCTGACCAACATTTTATGTTTTCTGGACAGCCTTCAAACCTTCATGAGCATAATTTCTGAAAAAGGTAACACTTTCTGACAGTCCCGCCCACACAGTGGACTTTGAAGGCCAGCAAAATAAAGCGACTAAAACTTAAAACCAGGACAAACACGGTGCATCATACTGTACACTCTTCACTGTGTCGCCGGCATCAGTCAGTGGAAAATCTGAATAAGTAAATACAGAAATAAAACTAAAAAAGGTGACTTTTATTTATCTTTCCTATTAAGCTGCTGTAACATAAAAATGTGTGGGTTTATTTGGACACACTTTTCTGTGTTATTAATTTTTGGCATTGAGCTTATATTGCATTAAAATAATTTATTTTGAAGTATGTGCATTTTTAACCCAATTTTGATAAAGTGTTTTAAATGCACTGCTGCTTATAGGGTTTATCAGGTAATACTCAGACTTAAGTATCTGGTAAAGCTGTTTACATGTGAAGGTGCCGGGATAAGCTGTCTAAAGCTCAGCTAATGCCTGGAAATGGACCCCCAAATCCTGATGCATTGAAGAGGAGGTGTCAAAGATATAGAGCAACAGCAAAACAACCAGCCCAGAGGTGGTTTCAATATTGTGGGTTACCAAATGAGAGAAAACATCCTCATGAGAGCAGGATTAATGGCTCTTAGTGGTCTGTGCCTCACCAAGATGCCTTCCCACTTTAGTCACACGTTCTTTTAACACCACAAATACATTTCCTTCTGATGGCCATCCATTCAACTCATCCACAAGTGATCACCATCCCATAGATGTCTAATAGACTTGCAATTACAAGGACAAAGTCAATTGCATCAAAATCATTTTGGATTTCGACCAGCGTACCGTGCTTGTCCTCAGTGCAGTGATGTTGTCCATTTTCTTATTGTGAATATCGAGCTAGCTATCCTGGCAGCTCTGCCTTTTAATGATTTTTTTTGAAGATATTACTTATTACAACTGACGTTTGAAGCCATTTAATTGCACAAAAACTAATAACATTTGAAGGAAAGTGTTTTCTTCTACATATTATTCCTATGGGTGTGTTAACCAGAGAAATGAACTTCATCATCATTCCTGGACTGTGAAATCAGTAGAAAATCAAATTAAAGGCATGTAGTGCTGGCAGTGACACCAAAGAAAACCTTAGAATATAATTTTCTCCAATTTACCTAGAAATAATTCTGAAACTGAAAAGCTTTCTCACTTATTATCAAGACACAAGCTTTGGTTGTGTCTTGATTGCACTGTGCTTTTCTGAACTGCAATGTATGAGGATTTTCCAGGGATCTGCTGTTGCCACTCCTTCAGTTAAGGGGTTATAGCCCCAAGTTTTCCAATTACCACAGGCATTATTTCAGGCTGAGTTGTGTTCTCAAATTCTGGTTGGGAGTGTGGTATATTCTCCTCTCTGACCTGATGTTGTGGTTCTTCCGTGGTGTAACAGTTGTGTTGTACTTATTTAATCTCAAGTTGTGACAGCATTTGCTGTTTGTGGATGTTAGAACATTGACCTACTAGTTGTTTGGCAGTTAGCCTTGATTGTGGGTTTCGAAGCATCCATTCACTCCACATTATCTGCATGTAACCTCTCTGAGTAGGATTACTTGAGTAGTAGCATTCCAACAGAACCTTGTTCTCACATCTAGTCCATTTCCATCTTGTTCCAGTAGCCCGCTTTCCATCAAGGTGCTCTTGTTCTCAGCACCTGATGCAGACCTTGTTTGGCCAGGCAACGTCTGTGCCGGCATGACATGTTTCATTGTCTGTCATATGTTCTGTGGTAGGCAGTAGAGTTAAGGGTCTTGCCCAAAGACCCTTACTGGATTATGTTAATTACATCATTGTATAAATTAGCACTTCATAGTATTTTTTGACATGCCAGGATCTACTGGGAAAATTTGTTGTTGCACTGTAGCGCCTCGCTGCCTTGGACGTGAAGGTCTGGGGCTTCTCTTCAGTAAGGTAATTAGACATAAGAAGTCCATGTAAAAATGTAGATGGAGACAGTCATTAGTAGTTAACTTGAATTCGACATGGAATGGTAAATTTACTGTAGTTATGTTAAATCTGGCATTTTGTCCTTATCCAATCAGACAAAGAGCAGGCATAAAAGAAATGACAAATGTGTGTATGGATTTGCATGTTTATGTGAAGGGTAGGGGGAAAAAGGATGAAAGGATGAAAAGCCTGGTTCCTGCAATACACCGGGACCATTTGCACATTCATTTTTAGCTCAGGCTGTCACCTAAAAACTGAGCTATTCTTTTCACCTAAACACAATTGTAAACATTCCTTCTTTGTCCAGGCTGTCTACTATTTAAAAAAAATAAATGGTGGAAAAAAAACAAGGAAAAAAGCATAAAAAAAAAAAAACCTGACATAAATTGCAGCTAGATTTGAATTAAATCAACTTTATATAAAAAAATACATATTTTTTGGTAACACTAGATATTTACTCGCTTTGACTTATGCCCAAGAGGGATAAGCCTATAAAGAGTTTCACAGCTTGATCCTCAGTCTCCTTATGACACACTATATACTACTATAACTTCAAAACTGTCAACTTCAATGGACAGAAAATTGTGTAATAAATGTGTGTTAAGACCACAGTTTCTATCATAAAGAAGCACCAAGTGTGAGCCTGTAACAAAGCACTTTGTCAAACTTGCAAATTTCAAAAACACAGAGCATTTATTGTTAACCCTTTTTTTAAACTTTTACTACATTTGACTTGAGAAACATCACTGATTTTTATATTTTTATTTTAATAAAACACAATTTGAAAAAGAAAATAATGCAATCTAGCATTTGTCAATGATAAGTGAAAACAAAAATGGATTACCCTAACCTATCACTCAACCGCTGAAAATCCAAGCTTCAGCTCTGGAGTTTACACTCTTTAAATTACCATGACTCTTTAACCTTTTACGCAATTTCTGTATTTCCAATGGAATCTGAAGCGAAGAAAAGCAGATTTGTGCTGATATGCAAAACTTTCCCAACACTTTACAACTGTGAAGTGGAATCATAGAATTGTCCTAAATCATCAGAGTTACAGTAATTCAAAGACCATGCTTTTTTTTTGCGCCACCAGCAACACCTCCGGTATTAATGGTTAACATTTCAGCTGCATGACAAATAAAAAAAAAAAGAAATGCTATAATATTCAAAATAAAATCATGCAAGCAATTTAAAAGGGGTTACTCATATCTAACTAACCCTAGCACTACAAATACAAATTTGAAAACATGCTTTGTGTCACACCAAAAAATAAATGGAATAAAAAAACCAATTGACAATTTCTAAATAGGAAAATAGTAATTGCTATGTGATTTTACGCTGATGATCTTAGCAATGGAAAAAAAAAAATACTATTAAATGGTTAAAGAAAAAATACACTAATTAATCAATCAATCAAGACACTATTCTACAGAGAAACAGAGGAAGAAACTTAAACAGAAAAGACCAAATCCCTAAGGAAGAAACAAAGTCTGAAAGTTAACTTCACTGCCATTTCTGTAGCTGAAAACATCTTGTATTGCCATATGCCCAGAAGGAGAAGAAAGATGAGGAGAATGTGAGCGAGACGCATGCTGGCATACATGGCACCTGCCATCCACACCACCCAGCATAATGAATTTGACACTGCATATCATCTCTGTCCTAAATAAGCCTGAAATAATGGAGACATTATTGTATTTGAAGGGTGAAGTGTCTTGGAGGCAGGCTGGCCTGCCAACAGAAAATATAAGATAATAGAACCAATATAATAATCTGGAAATATTGACTTTAAAAAGTATATATTTGATTTTTACAAATTAAAAAAAAAAACTAAAAAACTAATGGGACTATCAGAGAGGTTACAAACTTACTCTATAAAAATATATATATATATATATATATAACTTTGTGTTGATGTTGCAAAAGACGTTGATGATCTATAATAGAAAACATTTTGCTTGCTGTTCTTCACTTTGCTCTTGTTATTTGGTTATTTTGATGTCTACTCTGACTTGCTTGAGTCATGTCTTTGACAAAAAAACAAAAAAAGCAATGCCATATTTACTACAATCCTAATCACAGCACATAACATTGACCTTCATTTTGCATCATTGCACTTCATCTCTCCTCTATTACTATGCGACCTTCATTTAAAAAAGACAATCAATTTATCGCATTTTCAGATTTCATGAGCACTTTCCCGTTCATTCTTTTCAAAAAACTGAATTTATTGTGTCATTTGGTCATAAGAAATGCACTTCACAATTCAGACTACTCTCTAGTAGTATTTTTCTTTCTTTTTTGTTCATTTCATACCTTGTTTTACTTATTTAATTCTTTACAATATTTTAGGGTTAGGATCTCGTTTCCCCTTTAAATGTTAGGTAAAAGCAGAGTATGAAAATAAAAGTAGTTTTGCCACTTTGTCGCAAAATATGATGTTGACAATAAAGTGCTCCCAGAAACACATTTGACAGACTTAGCTGTTGTGTTTTGGAAAAACAAATGGAGTTTTCAGTGCATTAGAGTCATGGGAGTAATCATTCACCCGGAGAACATTTTTTTTCCCGCCACAAACCTTAAAAAGAGAAAACTCACGTGCATTTTTTTATTATAGACAACTCAACAGTTTGGTTTTGTTTAAGGGAGTGTGTATAATGGTCAATGAAAATGAATGGTCAAGCCCAGTCATACATTTCTGACCTTTTAACCCCCCACTTTTCAGCGAGATCCTAGAGGTCTTCCAACCAGCATCTCTTCCGTGTTCCAAAAACCCACTTTAAGACTAAAGGAGATGTCTCCTTTCAAGCCTTTGCTCCTCATCTATGGAACTCCCTCCCATTGTCACTGCGTCAGATTGACTCCGCTGAGTGCTTTAAATCACAGATAAAGACGTTATCATTCACGAGAGCTTTTAATTGATTTCAGCCCGTTTTACTGTGTTTAACTGTATTTTACTGGTTTGATTTATTAATATTACAAATAGGTTTTATTACCTCTTAGTGTTTTGACTTGATTTTATAAACTTTGTAAAGCATTTTGTGATTCTTTCTGTGAAAAGTCCTATAGAATAAAGATATTCTATTCTATTCTATTCTACAGGTTGAACATTGTTTGACAGATAAGATTTTCTTTTACAGCAACTACTGAGAATTGTTGAAAATTGGTGTAGACCTGGTTTTCTCTACAATAGAAGGACTTAAATGAGAATTTTTTTTATTAATGTTTTACCCATGTTACCTACACCTCATTCTGGGGGCCTCATTTTTAGGTCTCTGTGAATAAAGAAGGAAGAAGTACTTCTACTACAACTATAGCAGAGCAAGTTAGATTCATATGTCAGACAAATTGTGCATTTTTTGGTACAAGCACCAAATTAGGCATGGATGTAACTTAAGATCCACTCTTTCAGAAAAACATGTTAGCCATGAGAAAAATCTAAATTGCAAAGATTGGCAGTAATACACTAAATTCTTACAAAAATATTTAATGTCTATTTTCTTTAGTATCGACATTATAGGCTGTTCATGCACAAAATGAAAAATTTCAACTTCAGGGATACCAAATACTATTATAAGTATATGACACATATCAAGGAGGGGATTCTACATCCATGCCAAACTGGGTGCTTGGACTACAAAATGCACAAATATTTTATTAACTGGCTTCACTTTATATAGTACACTATATATAGTAGAGGATATAACACTTTGTAGTAGTTGATATGTCTGTCAACTTGTGGGTGCAGATTTAGGCCAAGAATTGTTCACAGTATTGATCCACCCACCTAAAAAGATGTGGCATGGACATGCATGTCCTTTAATTTTTTTACGTTTTCATCGTACACGTAGTCTTATTTTGTCCTAATCACCAAACCAGCAGCCCTTTGCGAATGACAACAGCTTGTTGACATCTGCATATCCACAACTTTTCATAACCTTCTCTGACACAAGTGAAATGTCTGACAGCTGTGTTATAATGAGCGTGTTAACTCTGCAGTGCCCGTTCTCAAACAAGAGTCGAAACCCACCTCCTAAGCATGTTCCAGTTCATACATTTTTATTGATTTCCACACACTGCGACCCTTCCGTTAACTTGAGAATTTATGCATCATTCAAAGTAAAATCTAACTTGTTTCAGAAATAATTCAACAGTGGGTGTTCAACATAGCAGGTCAGTCAAGACTTGATATGATGTTGAAATAATGTTTTGAATGTTAACACCATAGGTCTGTTGGGTTAATTATTGCATTTTCACCAATGATATGTAATAACTGAACTTTCTGAAATAATGCAAAACCAATAAACATCTGGTTCTCCATTTTGTTTACAATTATATTGAGTAGCCATTTCAAGGGAAAGTTGTTTTCAAGTAAAATAATGTAAATGAGCTTTCCATCATTTGAGGAATGTGTGGCATATGATCGAAATATCTATATGGGCTGAAAAGAATTTGCTAAATTTAAGGGGAAAAAAAAGCGTAGAACATAGCAGAGCATTTTAATGATTTCTGCACTTGACCATTGTGGACAAATGTTTTAGTCCTGGCATGTAAAAATGGACCAGCTTGCAGCACTGAGTAACACACAGAAGGGTTATTAGAAATGCATTACTATCATTATTATTGGTGAAATTTTATTCACAAAGCCACAGTAAAGGAGACGAGATCCCAGTGCCTATTAACAACAGATGGTGAAATCTAGTAGGGGGCATTTCAAAAGTCCAGACATTGAAATTTACAACAGAAGCTTTGCTCATGGTGTCTATTAAAAAGTTAACCTCTGACTCCCACTGATGCTGAACGCCAACTGCAGGCCAACCTTTTTTTTGGTACCATTACAGTGGCTTTTTTAAAATATCATTAAATGTCACTACTTTTTTACCAATAAGTAGGTACTACAAAATGTAATACCTGGCTAATAAACAGGGTTTTATTTTGTGCATTTTGTGCCAAAGTGGTTCAAAACAGCTAAAATTATTTTGATGCGACATGTAAAAAAAAATGTAAATATTTCAAAAAGAAATGATTTCTAGCAAATGCAAATTGAAAGTCTACCTTGAAGGGCTTGAGTTAACCTTAATTGACAGGAAGCCTGCATACGACCTCTGATTTACTGCTGAATAAAATTCAGCTTTACTTTAAGTTCTTCCGTTAAATCTTCCTTATCTACCTTCACACTTACAGCTGAGAAAATGTGGTGCCTATTGTATTTCCATGCCTTAGCACTTTATCCATTATTAACAAAATTAAAATGACAACAGAATTTTTTCAGGCCATCATTTAAAATCCAACAACCCTCCCCGAAAGAAAAAAAAATGTGTCCCTGCTCTGGCATGTCTCCCTGTAGAGCACTGGCTTAGATAATAGACAGGAAACCAGAGGTCGTGGGATTAAATTCAGCCTTGGGCATGGCGTATGATTGGATTTGTCTTCCACCTTTTCATAAGCCTTCACAACATGCACAGGTCTATCGCATTTGCAGTAATTTGTGCTTGCAAAATGTGCAGGCACTCAAAGTGCCCTTTTGTTAGCTCAGATGTACTGAACCAGAACACAGCTACCACTGTCTAAATAGATGCTCAAGCATTCATCCTGCCATTTTCTATAGGCTGAAGCCAATTCCACACTGAGACAACCGTGCTAAACGTTACACATCTGCACTGTCAGAACCAAAATGTGCATCCCTTACATGGTAGAAAAGAAAAAAAAACATGTTGCATTATCATTTTGATGCATTTGTCAGAGCAAAGTGATATATTGCTGTCCACATAACTCTTTTATTCTCAACTTTGGATTAGTCTTTTTGCACGTGGCATGAATGCACATTCCTCAAAGGAAAAGCCCTGCCAGTATACATTTGGAATTTATTGCAGACAGTACCAGCGCTTTTAGATGGATTTAAATTGTATGTGGATAAGGTAAAGGAAGGATCTTCTTTACCTACATGTAGTTCAAGGTGGTGTCCAATTTGATTTACAAACACCCTTGCCCCCCCATAGACAAAAAAAAAAAAAAAATACTATATGAAAAAAGAAGTGATTGTGTAAAATTGAAAAGAGTACATTAGAGTGCACCTAATAGTTATGTGTGTAAGTGAAACTTCTTGCAAGTCCTTTTTTTGTGTCATTGTATTTTTTTGAGAAACGTGAATCAGGAACTACTACTCTAATAGAGCAGCCACACAATCAGTTGGGCTGTCAATGACTAGTCGACTAATCGACTATAAAAAATTGTCAACTGTATATCTTCCAATAAAGGCCAGGTCTAAACAGGTCTCTGATAGTGGCTGGGCTCTTTTAAGACCCCCCCTGCGCGCGTGATGCATACTCAGTCAGGTAGAGGGTGGGGGCAGGGTGTCTGTGGCTTTCATGCTGTGAGCCAGTGCAGCATGGCTCATTCAATTTTATTTAAACTTTTTTGTGGTGGAATATGCCAAAGAACATTCTGGTGAAGAAGCTGAACCACATTTCGGGGTGAATCCTAAACATATTTGAGAATGGCACAACCAGATGAGTGGAAGGGGACATGGCTGCAGAAAGAAAAGGAGTAAACTAATTAATGCAGGACAAAAACCCGTCAAACTCTGTAAGAGAGAGATGGAAACACTGCGGAAGCATCCGTTCTGACACAGTGGAAGAGAAGCTCTCTGTAGCTTGTGGGAGACTAAATGTTTTCATGAACCCAAGCATGGAGACAATCACTGATGTTTTTGTAGAGCTCCTCGAAATAAATCAACCTGATTTCTTAACATCATCCATGTCTTAAATGAGATAAACACAAACATTGTTCCGTGTAGCTAACAGGCTAAAAACATTAGCTGCTAGCTCCATGTAGCAATTCTGGGGTGAATCATAAACTTATCCGAGAATGGCACAAGCAGATGGGTCAAAGTGCGGAGATGGCTGCAGAAAGAAAAGGAGCAAGCCAATTTCCTGGTGAGCAGAGAAAGCAAACAACAAATCAGGAGAACTTGGAACATGGATTACTGAGCAAATGGAAACAGGAAAATTATAGGCATGAAGGATTGTTTTAATACGGAGATTGACGTACCTCCATGAAAGAAGGAAAGAGTAGAAGAATAGGGCCATGCAGTGGGCAGAGTGGGGGTGGAGGAGAAAAGGACAGTGCAGCATGTGCGCAGGGGGGCAGAGGGAGGGGTGCGCACAGTAGCTCTGCAGCGGTATAAAGTTGGAGTTGTTTCGGATTGTAGAATTGTTCTTTTGTTAAAAAGGTTTCACCAGAAGCTTCTGCATGTTCATAACAATATTGATGCTTACTACTTCTATGGGAAGTTTAGACAAGTATAGTACATGAATCAGGAACCCTTTTCACTTGGAAGCCAATTGTTTTAGCATATAGCTTACCTTGGACCTTGAGCTTTTTACATTCCATAGTGATATTGAAATTCATGAACTTTACATGTAAATGTTCAATTTCTGTGAATGCAGCATCAGTGAGCACTAGTGGTACCATACATTACGCGAACCTCAATGGTTGGTACTTGCACTATCACATTTTTTGGGGAAAAAAAAAGCACATCATCTTACGTAAACAATAATCATTGAATAATCGACTAATCGAAAAAATAATCGGTGACTAATTGATTTTTAAAATAGTCTTTAATGTCAGCCCTAACAATCAGTCCCATTTTTGCTAAATTGAAACTTCACAAGATTAACATGGAACAGTCATAGAACAATGTGTGTGCAATAGGGGAAAAATAAACAACCAATAGCTAAGCCAGAATTTGCTCTATGCATCTATCCTGGTTAGGATTATGATGCTGGCATTAGTGACAGAACTAAAGAGTGAAACCATTAGTGGAAGCCTCTTAGAAAGTCTGATATTAGTGCAGTTGTTACAGACAAACCAAATACCCTAAAACCCAAAACAAGTGTATATTTGATAATATTGTTGTTGCTTGTTGTTGCTTTTAAGATCTGGTTGGATTGTTTAATGATGCCTCCCTGCCTTCTTTTAAAGATTAACCCTGAGTGCCCCATGACAAATGATAGCTCACTGCTTTGAGGTAGGCTCCGCCACCCACACTCAGTGAAGTTTTATTGCAGACATTAAAAAACAGAAGAAAAAAAAAATCCCGATGCCTCCAGGGGAATCATAAAGGGGAAAGAAACCAGGATATATTAGACTGATGGAGACAAATCATCATCTTCTGTCATTGATAAGTTAACTTACAACAGCCATAGTCTAACACAGACACATTATTTTGTTCTTTTGCACAGATTGCTTCGGCATTTCTTGGCATTAAGTCTGTATATCTGTAAAAGAGTAACACATAAAGCATTATACCTCATTAGAGTTCATTAAAAACCAAAAACATCTACAAACAGCTGTCCTAAAATTTTATGTACTTTTGTCACAGTAAACTAAACTCTCACTATATTTGGATTTCAATTATAATCAAATAACATGCTCTCCCACCACCTTTAATACAACCATGATTCTCTGGTTCCTTGTGAGTCCACCAGTGTGTGAATATTCACACATAAGTTTGCGTACAGAGCCTCCTGTTGTGACAGGCAATTACAACCGTGGAATTACTCCTCCTGACAGTACCAGATGATAAAGAGCAGCACCCCATAAACTCCCTGTTGCTGTTTTGACACCTCGTCCTTAATCGTGTTTAAAACACAGAATGTGGTCACTGGAGTTTAATACAGGCAAAAACATGCGAGTGGAGGAAGTCAGAGTGGAGGAAAGATACAATGTAGGTGTTCATCCCAAGTTTCCTAGATTTACATCAACAGAATCCCACTTTCAGCACACACGCATTAAAGGGCTAATCTGCATTTTGAGCACTAAAAGGGAAGATGAAATATTTATAAACTACTACACATAAGGGTTGGAAATAGGCCTTTCTTTAAGATTGCAAAGCAAAAAAAAGTAGGCTATATTTTGAGTTAAATTAGACCAAAGCAATTTAAAGTAATCTATTAAATGAATATACATCAGTAGTTTTTTTTTTTTTTTTTTTTTTTTTTAATTATACTAAATTGGGCTCATGTGTGAAATTTTACTACACATACTGGAAAAATGCTATTTCTGTAGTTTGATAGTTAGATTCAGAAAATAAGGGATCATCTAAATGAGGTAGCATCGGATTAAAACTCAGTGACTAAATTATTCATAATTCATCATTGTCATGCTGTGCACTAGGATAAATTGTTGTTTTGAGCCTTGTCAGCATGAGTTAGATCCAGTATTCTAACTTTATGTATAATAATGGACCTCCTAGTGCATATACCGACTTTAAATGTAAAGAAAAAAAAAAAAACAACAACAAAAAAAGGATTTTAGGTGAAAAGACATTTCTGACTGCTTAATATTTTCAGAGTACCTTTCCTTTTTAGTGGAGTCGCAGGCAAACAAGAATATTTCATCCAGAACCGTGTCATTCTTTGGGAGCTTGTCGTTTGCAGGCCGGCTTGAATACAAACTCACACCTGTTTACATTTCAGCGCTGAAGCCCAGAAATGATTTGTGTGTGAAATGAATGTGCCTTCACTTCTGTCTGTGATAGCAATTTCTGCCCTGCAGCCTTTGTGCCAGGCGATAGGAAGGCAGTTCAGTGACCTGCTCTCAAAAATATATAAATAAAAACAACCTGCCGCGTATTTCTAACATGACAGTTGCAGACTGTTTAGGATGACATGTAAACAAACACTTTGAGGCTTTTAAAACTCCAGCACTCGTGAATCAAAGTGTCAGTAATGATAATGACGAATGGCTATGAACGAAAGTCAAACACATACATGGTAAGCTATCACTAGATAAGCAGCAGCACTTAACTACTTTGGGTAGTGCATAAATCTCAGGGGATTATCACAGGGCTAAGAAGAAGCGCCCACCCACGGTTCTTTAGACGCAAGCAAACAGAAAAGCATGTTTTACAGCAATCAAAAGCAGAAAGTCTACACATACATAACAATGACATCAGTCAATTCATTTATGGGTAAACATTACATAAGTTTAGCACATAATTTCTGTCTATGATATTTCCAGTGTGTCAAGTGTTTTTTTTTTTTTCACCTACCACAATTCTTTTTATTCATTAGGAGCTGTAGAATACAAGAGAATACAAAATCTTCATCTGTTCATGTGCAGTAAAATTGACTATAAACTCAAAAGTTTTTAACTCTCTAATACCGGAGCTGTCAAAAATTCCAAGGAATTCTCAAGCTGTTTTCTCTCCATTACAATCCCTTGGTTTATGAAGACTAGTACTGTAAAGTGTTGCATATCAGCGCACAGCTGTTTTTCTCAACTTCAGAACCTGTTAACTGCTCAAACAGTTGAAGAGTTACGGAAATTAAAAGAATTTGGAATTAAAGGAGAAATGAGCAATGTTTAAAACTATGTATTAACACAATGTTTGTCATCAGTAAATTATTTAAATGAATGAAAAAGGAGCTGTAAAAAAAAAAAAAAAAAACACATTAAACATTTTACCAGAATCATTCATGACTCGGCAGGAGAGGTTGACTTGAAGGGGGCTAAAGGTTTCCGTTCTGAAAACTTAGGGGGTTAAATGGGAAGAACTAATAATGCAAAGTCAGTTGTGAGACAGTTAGTGGAATTAATATTTCACCGTTGAATGATTATTTTATATGTACAGGTAATTAAGGATACTTTTCTTTTTCTTCTTTCAATGATCAGCAGTTATCCTTGGCCATGTGTATATATGCTTGAGGAGTTTTAGCTTTAGTCATCAAACTTAAATTTTGTCCCAAAAATAAAAGAACAGCCTTACCTGTTAAAATAGCTACACCTGTTTCTATTTGTGAATCAGAATAAAATTAAACATTTGTCTTTAAAAATATTGTCTTTTTTTCTGCTGCTTTTTCTTAGGATCTCGATTTATCTCCAGGAAATTATCTGCCTCTAACACCATACTTTGCATTCCCTTCGGCCCCACTAACACCCCCCTCCAGTGTTCGTTTTTCTACATCCATGAACCTCCTCTATGGTTGTACTCTGAGCCTTTTTCCTGGCAGCTCCAACCTCGGCATACTTTTACTAATGTACTTCTAAGCGTGTCCATACCACCATAATATTCTACATTTCTCTCTTAAAGATCTAAACATGAGCTGTCTTTCTGATGTATTCATTCATGATCCTGTTCATCCTTTTCACTCGTAAAGATAACCTTAACATCTTCATATCTTCTTTTTCTCAGAGCCACCATCTTTAAACCGAAAACATGGCTGCTCTAACCACAGTCTGCTACATCTTTCCTTTCATTCTAGCTGAAACTCATATGTCACTCATCACACCTGAAACATTCCTCCACCTGTTCCAACCTGCTTGCACACACCTCTTCATTTCCATCTCACACTGTAGCTCTATACTGTTGCCTCCATCTTTTTCACATCTGCTTCCTGTAACCTCATTAGTTCTGTTTTTGATTACGATTGATTTGATTGATTTGGCTTTGGTTTTCACATTGGATCCACTTCCGTACTCAACCCTCTGCCTTTAGTTGGACTTGGGACAGGCACACAAGAGATTAGATTATGACCCCTCAATATTCATCTTTATACTTTTTTAAAATAAATGTGGATTCTCTTTTACAGTCAGTGGTTATGTGATCTAAACTTGAATAAAATCTACATTTTAAAAACGAACCTTAAAATGCTTATAATTCCTGAGAAATTCATCAATGTATTGCTATATTATCTTTTTTTGTTTGTTTGTTTATTTTAATTTTCAATTACATTAGGAAAACCTGAGGACTATGCAAAAGAAAGTACTTAACAGAAAGTATTGTGTGTAATTTAAAATGTATATAGTGATTTTAAAATTGAAGGTGAAAAACTGTTTTGCAAAAACCACTCTGGTATTAAAAGAATAATCTGTGCATACTGTAGCTCCAAAAGTTTTTAAGTTTTATGTATTTATAACTATGTCTCATGTTATCTCAAACATCTCCAATATCTTTTTTGCTGCATTTGGAAACTTTTTTTTTTCTCAAAGTGGAAAGCAAATGACATACTGGCAAGACAAAATAAATGCAATACAATCTCTGTCCAATTCCATTTTAAAAACAAACAAATATGATGGAAATTGAAACGCTGGAGACTCCGCAGAATACTTTACTTTTCATAAAATGAATGAACGCTTCCTTCTGAGGCATTTTGTAAAAAGGGAAGATGATTTTTTTTTCCCCTTTTCTTTCTCCCTTATTTTACTTTAAAGCTTCTTAATCATTTGGCTCCAGGTGCAAAGCAGATAGAAAAAATACAAATTTACTTTAGGAAAACCTAGTTTTTTCATGCATTCTTTCATAAAATTTGTAATTTATGTCCAACTGAGCTGAGACTTTGGCTCCAATGTGATAGTTAAGCAAATGCTTGAATTTTCAGTCCCACTGAAACCTCTAATTTAGCTCCTTAGTCTAATGGCACTCTGACTCTCCATCTTCAGAGCCCTTTGAGAGGTCCTGCTGGAGGAACTGTGATTAAAGGTAAAGTAATCTTTTGTCTGGCTAGTGCAAAAACTAGCATAAAAGCTTGCTTAATTACAGACAGACTGCAGACACATATCCAATTTCAAGCTACAGGTTTCCTGCTAACTGACTTACACACAATCATAGATTTATGGCTGCCTGTGGTTAGAGAGTAGGCAGTGCTGATAACAGCTCTTCTCCCCTGGCACGCACGCACGAACGCACACATGCTCGCGCTCACACACGCAACACATACAAACACACTTCTGCCTATTTTCTCTAGAGCATGTCATATCCTTACAGCTGGCAAGCAGCTTATGGAAGGCAGACAACCCACAGCTAAATCAATGCTATTTCTCTTTTTACTTTAATTTCTGATGTCTAGCTTTTTCTTTCTTTTCTTGTTTTTTTTTTTTTTGTACTGATTGACAATCTCTAAGTCCTAAAAATCTTCCTTCCACCAATCGTGGAAATATGTTTGGTACTTTGATGACCCACGTGTTTTCTTCCCACAACCGCTGGGCTCTGCTACTACTCACACCACTTGCCTGCTTACTCTCCTGTTAAACAGACCGCCTGCCTTTCCAGCTGACACCCCACCCCCCCACCCCCTTTCCTATTTGCCAGCAGGGCCTCAATTCCTGCTGATTTCAGTGCTTTAAGCCAATGGTGCAGTGTCCTCACAGCGAGACACAGCTCAGTGCTCGTACACATCAAATCAGAGTAAAGAGCAATCGATGGAGTGCGCTCCCATGTTTATTAACGGAACACACATCTTTCTGTGCACAAACCACAACACAACTCTGCAGCGGTTAACATGCTGGCTCCTATTGCCTGACTTATGCAAACGAGGAGAGATGTGATTTAAAATGCAGGAATGCGTATTCTTAATTATGCATTTACTTTACGAAGAAAATGCATAATGCGGACTGCACTTGTTGCGAGAAAGCATAATGACAAGTCAAAGTGGATGCACTATACAAGAGCTGTACAGTCTGGCTAATACTAACAGGATAGATCCAATTCATTCATGCTGAAGCAGCAACATCTCAGCTTTGATGAGGAAAAAAATTGCATCTGATAACTGAAAGATCTAATCACTACCAAACAACTATGTTCACAAAGTGTTTGCTTGGGATGATCCAACTTGCATTTAAAAAAAAAATGATGAAGACTGACAGCTTTGTCCATTTATGCTCCTACAATTTAAATGTTCAAAGGATAGAAACAATCCTAAGCAAAGCAAATAGGTTGTAGATAAAAAAGAAAAAAAACCTGCCCAACACTGTATTTTAAAAGTGTAAACACAGAAACAACAGGTTTCACAAGAACATGTTTGCATGTCTCACTATTGAGAGCTTTGACGAGAGTAAAAGACATGCTGTGTTTAGGATCACTGTGGGCTTATCAACGATATACCTTGAATGCTGCTCACCGCTCTGTCGTCATTGATTAGACGTTGCAACCTTGTCTTCTCTGTTTGTGCTTACAATGGAGTTGCCAAACAAAGTCACCCAGCTTCAAGGTCACAACAGAGCTGCACATTGTGTAACTTCAGTAAATACAGTCATTTTTGCAAGAATTCACACTGAGGCAGTAATCTAACAAACTTTATATGAGGACACTTAGTGATACTTCCTTATGTTTTGTAAAATGACAAATTATGATATTATGCATTTTTTTTATTCCTCATAAAATAACAACAAGTGCAAAGAATAACAATGTACTCTGCTTACAATATGAAGCTGCATGCTCTGCGTGCTCACTTCTAAAGAGCTTTTTTTCAAGTAATGACAGGAAGCTAAATAGGAACAAAGAGCACACTTATCTGTGCTGTTTTGTTGCAAAGACTGCCGAGGCAACAGAGATTTGCAAAAAAAAAAAAAAAAAAAATCACAGTTATTAGCAGTCACACCAAAGAATACTCGTTTAATTCTTCCTTATAAAAATATAAGAAATCATGCTTGGTGTTGAAGCACTGGAGGTAAGCAACCAGCTCTACTGTCATTGTGTCTCTGGGCAGAAAATAATGTCGACCAAATGTGACTTGATTTGTTTCCTACAGACAATTTTTATGATTTAGCTTTTGCAGAAGATCCTTTGAAGACATTATTAAACTTTGTCAACATGGATGACAAAGAAGTTGCTGTATGAGAGACAAAAAGGAAGCACTTTGGTGTGGACGTTTTAGAGTGGACGCACACATCTGTTCACATGCTGTTTGTTAATAGAAATGCCCGAGGCTCACTTGTTGTGACAAACACACTTTTGGTGCAGGAGAAAGGAAATTAAAAAGGACGCATGGAGATGCAGACATTTCATGCAGCAAAGGGCCCAGGTGTTTAGCACCATATTCTCACCAAAAAAAGGGGAAGAAGGGGGGAAAAAAAGCAATCATTATTTTAGCACTACGGCGGATTAGCAAAGGCTTACCAAGAGTTTTATCATCCGCCTATAATGTGCTGCATGCTATTAGCATACTGCAAAAAATGATTAGACACCCTTTATCTCCAAATCACATTGAGCAACTACGCAATTATTAGTAGGGGCTGTCCACAGTATGCTCAGCTCCTATGTGGAGCTTACCATGGCTTATGATTAAAAAAAGAAGATATTTGTCACATCCTAGGACATAATGAGGTTTTAAAAAATGGTTTTAAGATACCTTCTGCAAAAGATTTTACATTAAATTCAAGTAAGATACTCTTCCACTTAACAGATTTGTGCCAACGTGATACTTGGAGTTAGTATTCCGTCAAAGTACCACTACATGACGTAACCAGGAGTGAAGATGAAAAACAATTACTTTAAACTAATTCCCAATCATAATGCTAGGAAAGCAGGTCTTTTCAATTTGGTATTTGTTATTATTATTATCAGTAATTTTAGATGCAACTACAAATAACAGTGACGATAACATTTTGTTTTTCTGTTATTAAAATGAACAGCTCTGATCCCTGAACCTTTAGTCAGTAATTAAGCCATGAATAGCATGGTTCTGTGTGGATGACATCTATCCAAACATGGACCCTTTACTTTGTTTGGGATAAGCTGGAAACTGTATGTGATCTTCTCTCACAGCTGGGCATGCCCTGGGTCCGTTTTTGAAGTCATAAAAAGATAGAGTGCTGGCACTCTAAAGCTGCAGAAACACCAGGCATGTTCAAGAACAAGCTAACCATGGGTTGAATGTGAGTACAGCCAAAGGTGTACACTGGACGAGTAGGGAAGTGTGTCTTCTTCTTTTTCTTTATCAACTGTTTTCTAGCACATGTTCACCACCTAAAATTGGAAGAGACGCGGTGTGAAATGTCAAAGCAGTGCAAATTTCCTGAAGCTTGCTCCAGGCTTTTTCTATCACAGCTCCATTCCGATATATGAAAGACTTAGTGTTGTATACTTATGTCCAGGCACAAACCGTCATTTTGAATTACTTCTCCTTGATTAGTGTTCAAACCACTGGAACTTCTGTGAATTAAAAGGGAAACCATCCTTATGTCCCTACCAAATTCGAGTCACTGATTGGTCAAAGTTACAACTGGATAAACTTTTAACGCCCGTTCAATGGTTCTGCATTTTGTACATAGAGCCTGAAAACAGTCGTATGAAATGTGCGTTGTTACGCTTGGGGAACCCTGGAATGTGCATTTACATGCGTTTACATAGACTTTCCATTGGACTTAGCTGCTTGAACATAGGTTGCCGAGGGGCAATGTGAACACAGCTTAAGACACCAGCCCTCTTGCGTTACTTTATCCCAATCACTGTATGTTAATTTACTTTGTTGTCGCTTTTGCTATAGATTTTAGCTGACAGTGTATCAGCAGAATCAGAGTTTCAAGGTAATTAACCTTTTTTATTTTATTTTTTTATGTTACTTAGAAAAACAGTTTAAAAAATGTTTATGTAAAAGGTTTACCCCCTCTACTTTTATTCCACACTTGATTTCCAGAGGAAAAGCCACATTTATTTTATGGTTTCGTTTTCTTTTTTCTCTCGTGAGAAACATCTGCTTTGAGAGTCACTTCACAGAAGTAACAGTGAAAGTCCTGAAAACATCAGCGTTTTGAAGGCATAAGCATCTACTCCAGCAGTAGTCAACTACTTCTGAATCTCTCTAAACTCTTGAATGGTTTACAATTCAATATCCTCCCAAGGTTGCAGTTGTCAGTGTTGTTTTCCCTCCACTCAGCTTTCCATGAATATGCTCAGATCCAGCATTCTGAGCAGCCGGCTTCTTTAGTGTCATACTCTCTTCGTAAAGGATGTCAATAACACGTCACAAGTCTTTTTACAGGATTGTGTGGCCCTCTCATCCAGACTGTCAGCCCACTTAACAGCCCATGAACTGTTGCAGGTGCTGCAGGAATTGATTGTCTGAACAGTGTGATGCCATTTTAAAATGTTCTGATGTACTGAATAAAAGCATGTCTTTGCTCCTCTTTCTATCCTCTCTGGTGTGATGAGACTGCTGATCTAGCTGCATTTCAGTGAGGAGTCTTCTGTGAGCTTAGCGCTCACCATGAGTGAGTTGTCTGTCTGAATGCTATTGGAAAAGGTGAGCAGGATCACACAAAGCCTAAAGGTAGTTCTGCAGAAAAAAAAAAAAAAAAAAACACTGCAGTGTACACCCTCCCCATTAAAACACACACACACAAGAATTGTTGCTGTGGAATGTCTTCATAGTTTCAGCATCCACCTAAACACCACCTGAAAGCATATCTATTACTGCACTTCCTCTGTAATTTTTTTTAACAGCTGTTTATTTATTTTAAGCTTTAGATTTCTTTAAAAAAGACTAAAGCTAGGATTTTTTTTCATTTCAAAGTTCATTTTAAAGATGCTTTTTCCACTTCAACTTGAACCTTGTAAAATGTGAAGAATTGAGGATTAATGTTCAGATTTTATTTATAGGAGCACAAAGAGATCCTTAATAAGCATGTAAATATGAAGGAATTAGAAAACAACTCAAGCCAATTCTTTAGGCTCAATGGTGGACAGCCCAACAACAGTTCCTGGCACTTATGCAAAGAGGATTTTGCTTACAGCAACATCAAATAATTAAATGGTTGTACTGATCTGGGTTCAAATCACAATGCAAAAAAATCTATTTAGTAGTCAAGAAAAAAAAAGTTACATCCTAAGCAAACAGCAATACTAACAACAACAAAAAAGAAAATAAAAGTAACTTATTCTCATATTTTCACAAGGCATATGTGTCAATGTACTGCAAAAGATGGTTGCATCAATGTAAATGTTTAGAAGCTTTTTTTTTAATATCTAGAAAACCATTAGACAATTTGACTTTTAATAAAAATCTCTATTATGTATGCTTCCTTTTTTCTATTTTTTTAACAATCTAATCCAGGGATAATATTGCCACAAATTACTATAGGAACAGGCATGGAAAATATTTTTCTTATTTTTCTAAGGAAAAAAAGTATTAATCCAGAGTGTGGATATTAGGACAAGCAAGCCCCACCGCTGCAAACAAGAAGAAAGAGTGAAAAAAGGAGAAACACAACCCTTAAAGAGGTTCCTATTTCGATTTTGGATTTGAAAAGAAAATATGTGTCGACATTAGAAGTTCAAAGACACAAAGAGTGTAAACGACTAATCTATGCCATTGATCTACTACTGTAGAGCAAAGCATAATATCTAACACAAAAACACTGAGGCAGGCGAATGCGGAACGATAAAAAAAGACTGATGTGGGGCTAAGTTTACAGAGCATGCCTGAAAATGGATCAGCTGACTGATTAACATCACATTGAAAGTATCAAGGAGCGTGGATGAGAGCGTGCTCTCGGGCCATTCGAGAGCCGAAAGTAATGCAATTACCATGACATACCATACACTGCGGCAATTATATCAGAAGAATTGGTATGGACAGGAAAAAAATGGAAGTCAATTTTAATCAGGATTGGAGCCTAAACTCTTAGGGCCTGTCAGATGCATGTAACTCAAACAGATGCAGTGAGCTTTAGAAAAAAAATTAGAAAAAATGTAACTGCTAAAAGAATGCAAACCGGTGGTTTTTTTTTCCCAAATCCATGGATAAAAGCTGGAAAAGGAAATGTATCAGAACATGATACATAATCCTTTTTAAGTTTATATTTCACTTTGTGGAACAAGTTTTTGCTTTTTTTTTTTTTTTTTTTTTTACTTAATTTAATCTTTTCTCTCATCTTAAGGTCATTCTGTACTTGGGAATATTTTAAGCACATGCTTGGCAGTTAAGTGATGACGAATCAAAAGGACATGTAAGGAATGTTATCTGTGTTGTGATTTTTCTAATTAATTGAAATGAGAGACACTTCTCTTTGTCTTGAAAGGTTCAGAACATGGGAACCGGATTTGTGGAAATCCTACAAAGTTTTGTTTTTGTTTTGTTGGTTTTTTTCTTAAACCTAGAATGAAGGCAGAGGAAGTGGTTTGATTACCTTGCACAGCAGGAGATGAAATGAAACCACCATGGTACTGAAGCTAGTTTGCCACAAACAGAGTTTCTGCTTTGCACCTGGCCCTCTGGAGCAATTCACAATTTTCATGACCTTGCCCTGAGCCCCAGAGGAGGACTTTCTCATGAGCAGAAAAGTGTATCTTCAGGAAAAGGTTTTTGCATTCTATAAGTATTTCTCCTCCTATCTTGCCAACATACATTTTTTTAATTTAAAAGAGCAGCATCTGTTTGGTGTGGTTTAGTTCCAAACTTGACTGAAAACAAACACAAATAATAAAATATTTATCTTATATTTTGAGTTAAAAGTAGCCTTAAACTTGAGTTTTTGAGGGGTCAGTATTGAAGGTGTGCTCACTTAAATATATTGCAAGGTGGAACCTTTTTATTGATTTAGTGAAGGACTGGCAGAGAGATTGAGTTAGCACCAGAGTGTGTCCAACTTTTGTGTCTAATCGCATACTGTGGCAAGCCCCAGAGGCCCCTTCTTCTCTTCCAAGCCTAAGAAAACCAGGTGAAAAACCACAGCCTCTTGGGGTTGGCCTCACATCACACTCGCGCCAACACTTAAATTGGCTTCTTCTCTTGTGGTTCCACATCAGTAATTACCATCCCCATGCCTGGCCAAAAACAAGAGAATTAAATGAAGACAAATAAACAAATACATAAAACGCTTCAGGGTCAGAGGCAAAGCACTTTCTTTTGTAGAGTGGAGTGTGTCTTTTTTGGAGGTACAGTACATATTTGCATGACATCATGCTTTGAACAAAGGTGTTTAAATTTTAGACTTACGTAATACAGTAGCTAATGCGTATAGGATATTTATCAAAGTTGACCACATAAGACTGACTGGGTAAAACACTTGGGAGTGACTTTGATGTTCTTGGATGTCCTTTCTGAAAAAGAACAGGGACTAATAAAGACTATTGGAAGGAGTTATTTTAGGAAAATTAGCATAAAAGACTTTGTACTTTTCAGGAGAGCAGAACGTGACGTTTCTGCTGTGCCCCATGTCAAAATAAATCCAAGTCAAGATGCTCTTTTTATTTTGTTTTCCACTGTCAACACATCCTTTTTCCAGCTCTTTGTATCGATGGCAAACTAGACTGACATTAACCAAAACAAGACACTTTTCAAAGGGCTTTCTGACACTGACACCAGGTCAAAGCCCCACAAGTTACCTTTGTTATCTGCCAGCTTGTCAAAGACTTGATGGTGCAGGTTATGAAAATTCAAAGTGAAAATGGGATGAAGATGGAAATTAACAAGGATAAATGAATGTTTCAACAAAACGTACAAGTAAAAATAAAATTTTACACTTTACTTAGATGTAGAGTATCTATTAACATGACAAGAAAGTAACAAAAAGTAAGATAAAATAGGTATACAATTCAAACATATCCGTGTTTTTTTGTAAAAAATATATTTTTAGAACTAACATAGGAATTCAACCTTTGTTTTACTTCATGTCATACATTTATGTGTCATTACTGTTTTGTTAAGGAGAAGAAAAACACCTCATGCTCGTTTTAATCCTACAGTTGTAAACATGAGGGAGGAAGATAGCAATTACTGAGATTCAAAACAACTCCTGTACACCAACTCTAACTAGGCCCACGATACCAGGCATGTAAACAAACACAGCTGGAGGTAAATACTTTCAGCTCTCGCCATTAGAATTTTTTTTGTTTAAATCTCTCGCCTGAAACGATAACCATGAACGAGATAATCGTGTTTTAATCTGTCTTGTGTACTGATGTTAGCAGATAATGGTATTCAAATTCATGGGTGGGTTGCACAGACAGAGGTCCTCTAAATCTGGGACTGTCCTCAACCACACACTGGATAATTATGGGCTTGAAAATGCTTGAAAGTAGAATGTGAAGGTGTTGAAGAGGTGGAAGGATTTTTAGTGGTGTAGTTGCCAGTTTGATATATCTGACATCTACTGTGTGGTTCTGATTGTCGTGTCCAGCGATCTGACGTTTAAGAAGATCATCCTTTTTTTTTTCTCAAAACCACTTCTGGAGTTTTTAAACTCACAGGAAAAAAAGAGAAAGAAGTCCATCGTTTCTTAATTTAAAAAATACAAAGGTAACAGACTACTCGTAAAATAAACTGAACTGTTAATAATTTTTTGAAGCAGAGGTAAACAAAAAAAGCAGTGGGCTACATCTGCAACTAGCTTATTTATTTTAGTAGTAACAGAAATGCCACTCATGCCTCATTAGCTCCTGAATCTCTATGTATTTTTAGCTCGTGAAGATTCGCCAGCTTAAACTAAGACTACATATGGCTGTAACAAATGACCCTCTAACAAGAACAAAGTTCCTCAAAACCTGGGAAAGCACAGGAGGAGCAAACCACTACAGCACACTTTTTTCTAAATCTGTATTGATCTTGTTTTCTACTAAAATAAGACCATGATGATGATGTTTTACGCAGTCACTTTAAAATGATATTTTTTCTTTTTTTTATTGAGATATAATAACAAGTAATTTCAAAAATGAAAAATTTCATAGGATTAACAAAACAGAAAATGTGTCTTATTATAGATAAATTAAACAAAACAAAAATGCCCAACATTGAATCAAAATTAACTGTAATCTTATTCGTTTCCCTTTAATGAGGTAAAACTGGACAGGTTTATGTCTTTTTACATGTTTTCTATTGAAGGGGCTGAGTCGGAAAAAGCCTTTTTGACCAATGCTCATATGAATAGAACATTGAGAGCAACAGCCCTAATACAAACTACCTATGTATAAGCAGTAAGAATCCTGAAGGATAAATGTCAAGAAAGACAAATATCGTTTAAGATGCCACTCTGCACACCCCTGCTTAGTACATGAGGTTGTGTCAAGCTTTGCTGAGCATTTGAAGCAAAGCATACAAGCGGCAAATGTTGAAAGAACCAAAAAAATCCAATAAATGCGTTGGTCATCAAAAGCCAAACTTTTGGCAAACATTTAGGAGAACTACTCACGTTATCTAAATTATTGTTGAAGTAATGTACAGCAAACTGGAAAAAAAGATAACTTTAGCTATTTTAAATCAATTTCTTTTAAGTTTCTTGTGTTTTCTTTCTAAAAAAATTGCACTTTTGGAGCTTAAGGTGGACAACGTTTTATTTTTTTGTACTCTCTTTTTTTCCTTGTATCTAGGAAGAGTTGGGCACGGCAAGAAGGATAGCCCTTTTTACAAAGACAAACGAGGTTAAGTGCTTACTTCTAATTAATGAAAACACCTCATTCCGTGGCAAACTACAAACACTAAAGATGAACTGTTTACTTTAATAAGCCCACTCCACTGAAACATTTATCGTTAATGAATCACTGGCACAGCCAAACAGGTGACAAGCTAACAATAACCCTTTTTAGATATATATTACTTGATAATTGGTTTTGAACTTTAGATCTGGATTTGTGGGGTGTTTTGCACATCAGTAAGAAAGTGTGAAAGCTAATTTGTCTGTAGCTAAAGACAGCCAAGTTGGCAAAGTTTGGTGATGTTAAAGGATTTAGAATTAATAGGACTTTGTAACTTTTAACAGCTATTTTGGTAATATGCTGCCAAGCTTAATACAAGCTTTTAAAGAGGCCCATTTCACTTTTTTTTTTTTTTTTTTTTGTTTGTTTAGGTATAGCAGAAATAATACACACAGGAACTTGCCATCAAAATCAACTTCTAAACACAATATGTAGTAATACAACGTTTGCAGAGGACAATAAAATAATTATTAGGAAAATAATCAAAATAAAAGAAAAAGATTGAAGTGACAGAAAATTAAAAAAGTTTCCAAATCTATTTTGTGGTTTAGGATTTGTTGGCAAGTTGCTAAAAATAAATTTCACTTACATTAAAGAGAAAACTGAAGAAAAAAACATTAAGGTAAATGTATTGTAATGTGTTTATCGTTGTGTCATAAAATAGATACCAGCAACATCCACTAGCACACATGCTTCAACAACACATCTTATCCAAGTCACTTGTCGGTTGTAAATATTCTTATAAAGCATGTGTTTGGGAGCCTGTTGCCAGGGTTACAGTCTGCTGCAGAAGTTTAGGCCACCTATATTCCATGGAGATGGTATTATGTATGTATGTTATTATATTATGTATGTTGTCCACAAAACTGGTCAGAAGCTTCAAGAGTATCTTCTTCCCTTGGGAAAGGGTAGAAGGCAAATTCTAAGAGGATCCAAAGTCAGACCCAACCATGTCCCCTCATAGGAAGAGAGGCATGTGTCTCTTCTTTTCATGCTATATATTATGTTTAACTTCCCTGTGTACTTCTTACATTTGAACTCCACAATTCTGAATATAGCTCTTTTAGTTTGATTCAGCTTTCTTGTCTTTTTTTTAATTTTAGGATTGTGATTGCTTTTTTTTTTTTAATAGTCACAACAGCTTTTGAAAAGGAAGTCCTCCATTTGCAAAGTCACACATTTCAAAAATAGTTTCAGCGACTAAAAGCACAAAAGCACAATTAGTTCAGCCAAATGCCAAACCGGAACAGAACGCATCCTCCCACCTGTGTTGAACTACTCCTTAAAGCTACATTTGCCCTCCCACTGGCAAGGAATCTGCAGAGATGAGGAGCACAAAAGAGGTAGAAGAGGCAACTTTTGCTGTGTTTGATTAAGGCCTTATAGTCACAGGAAATTAGCAAAAAATTGGCAAATTTGTACGGGGCACACTGGTTGCCCACAGAAAATATGAATGGTCACTGCCATGCCACTGATTTTTCAAACCCCTTAAACAGCAAGGGGTCCATTAGTGCTGTTCAAGTGATAAATATGTGCTCCTTGTGTGCAGCCTGACAGTTAAAGTTTAGGAAATTAGCCAACAACAGTGCAGTTCTTGTGGGAATATGATGGGAGCCCTACTGGCATTAACGTGTCACATACACACTCCAAACGTGTAGAGCAGGGGTCTCAGGCTCCAGGTTTCAAGGGCCAGCATCCTAATGGTTTTGAATAAATCCTGTCTTGTCTACTGCTGATTACCTACAGCAGGCATGTTTAGTCAGTAAGTAGCTTCAATGGCAGGTTAGTTGGAAAACCTGCAGGACACTGAGGCCTGGAGTTTGAGACCTGTGGACTATAGCGTGGGGTAAGGGCACTATACAACAGCTACACTTGTATGTCATAAGTGTGTATAACTTACTAAATGATTCTTTACTTTACAAAACACTTAGCACATGCACAACAATCTTAAGTTCCATTTTCATGACATCCCTTAAGGTGGCATTACAAGCCTTAAAGGAACAAACTGCAAGACACGCCTGCACTCCTCACGAGATGCTACCTCTCCTGTCTACAACCCTCCACGGCCCAGATAACCCCAAAACCCATAGTATGAGTACAGGTTAACCACCGCACGGGTGCATGTGACTATGATTTAAGATTAGCAAAGAAAACCCAAAGGATAATCCTGTATTACATTTCCATTAAAATAGCAAATTATTCATACAGTAATTGTAAGTAAGACATTTTGTAGCATTATTACTTTTTTAAAGATAGATAAAATGATGTAGTCAATAAAGACAATGTATCAAACGTGTTTGCATTTAACGACACACATATACAGGTCTCATCTATCCCTTAAAGTAAAAGAATTAGAGCTCTCCCAAAACCTTCACTAATGCCTGTGTCAGCAGACTCCCTGACTTCTCCAGTCCTTCCGAACAATTCCTCTTTTTTTTTTTTGTTTTTGTACAGCAGAACAGAGTCAGACAGGGTCCTCCATCACCCTGACTTAGGTGGGATAGCTGGATCTATGAGGAGCAACACGGGTGGTGGGTGGAGTTTAACTGAAAGCCAGGCGAGACACATCTCCCTTTCGATCAATCACATTTCCTCCTCTTCGTCCTTGAACCCTTCTTGCCTTTTATTGCTTTATTCCAACCTGTCCTATTTAGAGAGAGGGAAACGTGATTGGAAAGTTTACCATGGTTTAAAAAAAAAAAAAAGCACCAGCATGAGATCAGGCCTTTAGGTTGCTGCCATCAGTCAGCTCCCAGCGGAAACGCGCGAGCGTGTTTGTGTGCAAACACATGCGCATGAGCATGACAGCGAGCATGTCTGCTGTCAAGGGTTGCATGAGCAGCTCGGTGTGATCATTGTTGTCTCGACACACTTCGCTCAGGCACTGCCACTTCAGAACCAGGGAGCCATAAAGCATGCCTGTCTGCCTCAAAGCACCATCCATCCACAGGCACTCAACACCAGCTGAAACCTCTGATCTTTTACACAGACAGTGCGACTAGCAGCGCTTACAATGATAGCGTAGCAGCTGTAAATAATACAAGATTCACAAATGGAGTCATTTCTTGGCATCATTGACTCCCTTCACTGTGTTGATCTAAAGTTTGCTTCAAGTTTTACCAGGTAACCATTTCTCTTTAGAGACACTTGCTTAATTTACTGCTTCAGAAGAATAAGCAGGATTTTTGCAGACACTAAGCTTCTAGTATGTATGATTGATGATCAGTCATCGTCATGCTCATCTCTGTGTTCAGTGTCAGCAGGACAGATTTGGCAGTCTGGAGGCAGAAGGAGTGGGGATATGGGCTGATATCAGTGCTCTCCGGTTCTGTCACCTGCCAATATCAATCCTGTGATAGTTTCATTTCATGTTTTATCCATTAGAAGTCCCACAATGCAGTGATTTTCTTTAACACTGATGTCCTTGTGAGTTGTTCTGATGCCTAAGCAGCAGCAGGGTTTTTCAGTTGCTGTATTTACTCGGCCTGTATGATTGTACATCACCATGACATTTTCCTTTCTGCTAAAGGCAGTGAAGAAAAATGAATATCAAAAATAGATATATGTTGTTTGTTTTTGGTTCTAAGAAGATGCTAAAATCTATGCACTCTTGTTGAAACTGGGCAGACTATTCAAAAGCTTTCCTGTTCTTTAAGATTTATTGTGCTGATAGGCGTGATCAAAACGGGAGGGGAGGCAGCAAAGTGTGCAATTCTGTAAGATAGAGGGGGCTTATTCACAGTGCTGCGTGAAGCTCTGCAGAAATAAAGTTTTACAGTGAAAATAAAAAGTTATACTACATAGTCTGTTATATGTGGGTGGATATTATTATATCTTAGAAGGTAAGGCACCCGTGCTTTATTTTTTTATATGTCCTGGTATCACAGGAGTTTATTACTAGACCTTTTGTAAAGATCACACATAAGCTTTTTTTCACAGTTTGATTGAAAACAAAATATTTAGGTTATTTACAGATGTTGTTTATTGCTTTTTACTTTGTTGTTTCCAGATATCTGACTTGACAAAGACAAATTGTACTTTTTAGATTCAAAAGCCACATAAAAATTAATTTTTTTGTTTGTTTTTAAAGAAAGATGAGTGTAAATGCTCAAAAACAGCTTTCAGCCATTACTTCTTTGAGTAAAAATCCTGAATCCCATTGATTGAGCATTGTAATCCAGGTCAGAACCCTGAAGTGGCTGCCACAGAAGCTACCTAAGCAGTGTGCGAGCCAGACTGAAATTGATCCTAGCTCTCTCCAGAATCAAACAGTATCCAAATCCTCTGTGCCTTGCAGCTTCTGATACAATCTTCTATTTGACCCCAGTGCTAAGTGAGACAAAAGAAAGCTAAAAGAAAGCAAAAGAAACAACTTCTTAAGTATTTCAATTTGCTGAAGAAAAGTTATTTTAGCTGTCAAAAAGGCAGGGTTTTGGTTTTTAACCAGCCTGCAGTGGATTCAGTTTATTTTACCTAAATAAAAACACAAATATGAAGGTGTTGGTTATTGACATTGTTTTGTTGAGAACAGCTTTGTGGATCCATATCCAACAAATGTTCATGTCTTTTGATTTGTAGCTTAAAGCACTCTGCACATCACCCGAAATTAGTCATGTTAGACAGTGCAGAAAGAAAAAAAACCTGCCTGGCATCCAAAAAAAGGTTAACTGAAAAAGAAGAATTAATTAAAAATCAAAAGAAATGCTGAGTTAACAGAAGAGTATCTAGGAAAGACAAGATGGTAACATTTCAGACAAGACATTTACCTAAGCTTTAAATTCCATTCATATGAAGAAATATAGAAATAGAAAATATAAGAAATACAAATGTTGAAAATACAGAAAACTGATTGAATCAGTACATCCTGTTAGCTAACATAAGAAAACTATTTTATTTTGGACTAAAAATGTATATTAAAAAAAAAAAAATCACACAGGAACATTTTATAATATCTGAAGGCCTTTGCTGTGGTTCTAGAGAAGGTCACATCTAACAAGGCCATGTTCACCATGGCGACAACAGAGTAATCCCATCAGTGTGCATCAGCCTGTCTTATTGTATTTATCTGCAGGGTTTTCAGCTCTGGAACACTCCACATTGATTGCTGTCCAAGAGCAAATCCTGGTGTCACAGCAAGTGAAGCAGTGAAGCCATGCATTTTCACCTTTATAGATACAAACAAGAAATCAGAAAGACTTAGGTTGCATTTTATGTCAGCACATTACAGTAATAAGAATCAAATGTATTATTTTGGACACAAAGATCTTGACGTGTGTAGTATGCCCATTTTGAATGCCTTTATTGTCTGCAACGTGCTTTGTTTCAACTCTTAAATTAAAACTAGAAGGTATTGCAGGGGTATTACAGATCTAATAGACAGTGGCTCTGCTTGTTTTTTTATTTGTTGACAGATGGGCCTTCTCCCACATGTTAACTTCTATACACAAGCAATAAAGTAAAAACATTTTAATATGACAATCTAAAAAAATGGTCAACTTTTGACCAATGCCCAAACTTGAGTCAAAAATGGAATACTCACACAGCCCATTTGGTGCATTAGATAGGATGTGTGTACCACTTTTCCTTCAAAGAAAAATTTAATACGTTTTCCAACAGTTTTCTTGTTAATCAAACAGCAGTAGCAATTTGAAAGGTGATGCTATTCTATCTGTACGCAACAAAGCAATTATGCATTGACAGTGAGTACAGGACAAGACCTGCTTCAGATATATATATATATAGATATATATATATATATATATATATGTATGTTAAAAAGCTGGAAAATGTAGTAATAATATGGAACAAACGTGAGCAAAAATCTTGGGCAGGTACCTTTTAAAATAAATACCTTTAAGGGCCATTATTACAGTAAAGTTTTGTGATTATTATTGCTTTATTTCAATAAAATAACTTTGCATGTCCTTAATCCTAGTATTCTCATAAACAGGTGATTACAAAGTTGTTTTTTTAGTTACTTTGAAAACTGGATAGTTTTCCATTTTATTGTTTCCTTTTATTAAAAAAAACAAAACAAACAGACAAACGTACATTTTAAAGTACATATCAAAAGTGTGTAAATGTATCATTTAATTAAATAAATATTAGGTTGGCTTATCTATCTGCCCGAGTGCCCCCCTCTTAATTACCATGAGCACAAGCGTGAAGGTAGGAATGAAGAAGAAGAGCACGAGCAGTTTTAATTTTCAGAAAATAAACAAACAGGCTATACAAGAAATGTGTCAGAAAATACAGTAATAAAGTAACAATTATTATTTTGTTACCTGTTCTTAAATATAAATATAAGTAAAGAAAGAGAGAAAATAGGTTTATTGTAATGGTTACAAATTGTGTTAGAGTTAAAACATTTCGAATACTTGTTGTATTAAAACTGGGCAATATGGCCAAAAAAAAAAAAATCTCTGATTTTTTCACAAGAAATTTTATTTTTGATTTTCAACTTTAAACATGTTTTTTTCTCTTCTGCTTTCTTTAAAATAATACAAAAGACAGAATATATATATATATATATATATATATATATATATATATATATATATATATATATATATATATATATATATATATTTAGCAAAAGCTTTTTAGTTTTTACATCTCCTTTGTAAATATACTAAAAGACTAAGTTTACCTAAAGCCTTCTGTTTTTGAAAGCTTTAAACATATTTGCAGATTAGCATGAGCAACTCATAAAGAGAAACACTTCTCACACCTGACAGAATGCCTGTTACAGCTGTTGAAACAAATTTGTCCAACTCCCACTTGTGGCAGCTACAACCTTCAAACAGATTTTGCTGCATGTGGTTTGATGCTCCAAGTCTGAAGTCACAACACCACTGGTCAACATTTCATTTTTTACTCGCCAGCCAAGTTGGCCGGTGGATGAAAAAAAATCTATCGGCCAGGCCAAATTCTTGACAATGCACTTACCACATGCACAAGAATGCTATGTTCCATTTTCTTGATGTCACTTGAGGTGGCCGCACGATCCTCAAGGCAAGTGTAAAAAAGACCTACGCTATCCTTAAAATGCATCTCCTCCTGTCTACGACCCTCCACAAACCCGGACAAACCAAAAAACTGCAGCACGGTGCATGTGACTATGGCTTAAGCTAATCTGACAACTTCAATTAATTTATTTTAATTGTGCTACAAAGTTTGCATTCAATTACAGTACTACTTACTGGTGTATTTTACAACAAAAACATTGGCGATGTTGAAGACATTGTGATAGACTATAAATTACAGGGGTCCACTTTCCTTTCATGGTTTTACTATTGTGCTGACTTGTAGTTTGCCAAATTTATGTCTCTTCCAGTTTTAAGAGAAGGCTTTGGGAGAGGATGATGTGGAGGTAAGGTGTGTCTGGCTGTATAGACCTTGACCATGATTCATAGAAGAAATCATCAGAGCTGCACAGTAGAGATACTTCAACACCATGCTGTCACTGCATGGCTCATTTCTCACTAATTCATTGATTTATCACTTTATACAATTCTATAATAAAACACCTTTTTTAATAATATTTTTGTATTTGTTGCTCTAAGGCTGCCTTAAATAAATTCAAACTGCAAGTACAGCACATTACAATCCTGACTTTGATACATTATGATAATTTGGTCAGAACCAACTGACAGTGGAAAGGGAAAATACACCTGAAAGGAAAATCTGATAAGATGGACAAGGGGAGACTTTGAGGATTCAAATTTTATTTTAGTAACCATTATGTGCAATGCAAATAAACAGCACAAAGACCATGGCTTAATCTGTTTTTATAATGCAAGCACACAACAGAAACAGAAGATGGGCTGTCTTTCAGCAGGGGAAAAGGTCAGAGATTTGAAATAATGAATGCAAAACACCAACAAAAAGGGGTTTTAATTAGAAGCTGACTCAAAGCAATGAGCACCTTTGAATTTGTTGTTATGGAATAATGTTTATTAATGTGTTTGTTCCCTGGCTTAAACACAACATCATGCACCCTGATTACTATATCAAAGAGGGACAGGCAGCTGGAACTCAATGTAAGCTTTAATGCTTTTCCACAGCACAGACTAGTGGAGATGTGGGGTTAAGTGTATAAAGTAAATTAGAAAATGTGCCACAGACTGAGACACAAAACACCTATTACGGCGTCCATATTGGGTGCATGGACCGGCTGAGTAGCAGTGACAATCCTGTTAAAATGTGGGAAGTGATGATTTGTAAGAAGGCAGGTATTTATATAAATCATTTAAGATGACTTGATTTTAAAGTGGTTTTGATGTGGGCTTTCTGCCAGTGTCAGCACTGAAGCAGATGACTAACTCATTTAATAGAGGAATCACCAAAAAAAAAAGAAGCCTCCATATACGCCAGCCCATCAGGACCCCCTGCATTCAGAAAAACCAATGGGCATACCATCAAATCCCCAACTTACTGAATCTATTGAATGATGGCCAAAGGGAGGCTTTATACATCTCTATAATAATCATAGCCTTAGCAGGAAAAATTGATATGCAATACATATACTGTAAGAGTGGAAGAAAAAGTATGGTTGAAAAATGATCAAAAAGACTGCAAAGATTGTGATGCAGTGTTGTAACAATAAGTAACCAACTGGGATTCATTGCAGTCTTACAGTTTCAGCTTGCCAATTCACAGCACTGAATAGAATATCAGATGACTCTTGGTACATCTTAGGTGTGAATGAAGGAACAGCTGAAACACTAGCAATAATGTATCTGCTTCAGTTGGTCAAAACCTGCATGTCCTTTAGCACTTCTTTTTGAAGTTTTACGTGTGTAGACACAGAGGGTCCATACCTACTTTACTAAGTTCCTTAGTTGAAGTAAAGTTTCTAATATTTTAGAGATATTAACTGTAATTAGTTCACTTTGCATATAAAAAGCAAGACACCATTTTTTTAAGAAAAATGTAACAAACAGTTCAACTTTTCCCACTTTCACATGAAGTTTGAAAGGGTATCCTTTTGGGTCTCGATTCTGCTCATCAATGTGGTTTTGTAATTGGTTTTGCTTTCAATATTTTTTCTGTGTGAAAACAAGGAGGGATACAAAAAGTAAACTATGTCCATGAAAACTTTTTATTATTATTATTATTATTATTTTAGAACTAATTAAAATACAAAATATTACTTTAGAGTTCTTTGCTATACTAAAATAAAAAGGCTGACGTTACTCTCACATATTTATATGCGACCAGCACATTAACTGGTGGAAAATCACACTGGCCATGCTTTTTTCAAACTATATAACCAAAACTGTATTAATAAAAACAAAAAATTTGGATTCAAAGATGGGGGAAAGTTAGATCATTTAGTGATGTCCCAACTGTTGGCTTCCTTTATGAAGAAATTTTTTTTAAAAAGTAGTTTGAGTTTTCTTTGGCATTACGAGCTAAGCTGCTGTTGTCAAAATTTGCAAAAAAATGTGTGAGTGAACACAAAGTCAAGAGTTATAAAACTCTATGATTAAGCCATTAAATGCAGTTAAAGACAGTAAGCGCAGTTAAAGAAGAAATAAAAATCTGTCTGGGATGAAGCCAGTGAGCTTTCTTTGGCTCTACCATTTACACTGCAACACGTTAGTAAGGTCCTGTCAGATGATAACAATGTGAATAGTACAGGCTGTAGAGCAGAGTGGGAGTATAACTTTAAACCTCCAGCAAGTCATGAGACCATCACAAAAAAATGTGCATGCTAAACATCAAGTGTATGTCCAATATATGGCATATTCCTTCTATCAATCTGTTAACACCAAAGCTGCAATTACAATATTAGAATGTATAGATATATTTGAACCATCCTCTCCAGCTTTGAATGAGGCAGGATCATTTTCAGCATAGGTTGATCATATGGTCTTCATCCAGTTATTGCACCGCTTGAGTGAGCACTGTAAGTTGAGATGGCTCTGTTTATCAGTCATGTAGCACCTGCATTGCATTTACACCGCATAGTCACAACATTACCACCCTTTCTAATCTCACACCTCTCTAGCTTTTTCAGTTCCAGTGAGCAGACAGTCAAGTGCAATCAAATCAAAAGGAGAGTGGCCCTGGTGGGATGGTATGAGTCCAACTAAACAAACAGTAAACAAGTAAAAGTATGTTTATGTTTTTTTTTTCAATTATTTCTAACTTCACAAATTCCTGTCAAACATCAATCTTTTCAGTCTGAAATTTATAATTGATATGGGGAATCACTGAGTCCTTTATTAAGTCTGCCTTTCCTCGAGTTATTTAGTGTTATTCTCAGCAGGTTTTATTTCAGGAGTTTTTCAGCTCTATGTTTTCCTCCTTCAAACCAAAATGTTTAAGTTTATTTGTGTATGTTCAAAAATTCAAATGTATAACTGTGTACAAATCATTAATAAAATGGAATTTAAGCAAGATGATGGACATCATTTTTAAACAGTTACTTTTTTATAAGGTCGGAAAAAAGTACAGGAAAAGAAAAAATATATCTGGAAATTAGTCTCTGGTGTCAAATGCTCAGAGTTATGAGAGAGGGAGCGAATTATAATTATTTTGCTATAGTTGCTTATCCATGACAGCATGATTAAAGCACAGGGGTTAATAACTCACTATGACCTTAGATCAACACTGACATAATATTCATCACCTATCTTACTTCCGTCTACACTCTACGTCTTTCATTAAGATAAAACTGTGGTTAGATCATGACTCTACAATTCATGAGATTTTATCAAAAGCATATGGCTATTTTAGTATAATTACTCACTCTGACCAGAAAGTCAACTTTTTGTGACTTGTGTTAAAAAAAGGGAATGTAAGTGTGTTTCTATTAAGAACAGAAACAGCAGATGGGTGATTTAAGGCTGTAGACAAGATAAGTTCTGTAAAGAAGTTGCAACATTGATGATTAAAGTTTCTGAGAAGCTAAAAGGCTGAAAGGCTGAAAGCTTGATATTGTTGTTTCTTTAACATTTGTTAGTATTGTTGTAAATTAGTCTTACAATCAACACATCCAAATGTCTTTCAGATGTACTTATATTAACTATTTGTTGGCTAATGGACATTTACTACTTACAGAAAAATTATCAGGGTTTTGTGACAGTAATGTTGCTGTCAAGAAACAAAGTTTGTTGGAAAAAAAAAATCTAACAACATTTACCTATTTAGTTTTGATGACATAATATGTTTGACCAGTTGCATTTTTTTTTGTTTTCATTTTATTGCTTGTTTTGTTTTGTGTTTTTTTCTCATCTAGATATGCCAATAGGCAGACTTGCCGTGAGAAGATACAGTATTTGAGCAGGTATTGTTGTACAATAGTGTTTGTCTATACATGCCGATAGTGTAAATGTAAACACACATAAAATATGGTATTAAAGTTAACTTGTTCTTGTGGCATTTTTCTGATGATGGAGGACACATAAAGAGGAAATTAAGCTTAAAATTGAATTTCAGATAATTTCATGACTCAAATTGTTGTCAATTTGTAACAAATGAAAAAATGCTGTTTAAAAAAAGAGCTTATAATTGTGACATAGAAACTATAATCATCTAGCCACAAGCTCCCTGCTCTGCTCCATTCGGATGCATCCACTCATAGACATCTAACATATCTTAGATTTCCTCATCTGAGATTGCTTAAAACTGTACAGGTGGATAGCGCCAATATTTACCAATATGTTCCACCTGTAATTTTACGTTGTGGGTGTGAAGATCTGTAAGAGAGTGTGAACAGGTGAATGATGGGAAGAGGGGGCGGACTTACTCAGCACCAACGGTCCTGCTCACAACTCAGAGGAGACTACCGTCACTCTGTAGAAACTACGTCCTAAAAAGACTTTTTTTTTTAAAACTAAAATCAGAATTATCATAATTCAAAGACCACTGAGAACATTTCTAAAATAGATCAACTGATGATTGGAATGGGACTTTTTCCCATCAGAAGTACTTGATAGCATCAGAGGTAAGAGAAGACAAAACAGCATGGTAATCAGAGAGGAGCAGAGAATCAGTTTGTCTAAAACATGTTTTTTGCATAATGCACAGCAGTAAAGATATGTAGAATTAAAACAATGAGATGAAGCATTTATCAAGCATTAATATAAATGCAAAGTAATAAGAAAAACAAACAAAAAATAAAACAATGAAAGGTAAAATGTGTTTCTGGGTTAAAATATGGCACACGAATGTAAGCATGAAGAACCTGGTTAGATCATAAAATGATATTCTAAGGTTACACTGTGATTGCAATGTGTGGACAAAATTTGTTATTGATGAAAAGTGATGATCAATTTGGAATTTGAGAAACAAAAAAAAAGTTAAGGTTTCTTCATTGGGAATCTAACAAAGTGTGTGCAGAGGATGTATTTCTACTTCACCAACATTTCTGTGTACCTAATATAGAACATACTATTTACTGTATTGACATATGAAATAAATAAAACATGTAAGAATCTTAAACAGAAGAAAAAAAATTTCACAGAAGTGATCTGACCTGTATTCAGATACTTATTAAGTAGGCATTGAGTGTTTCCCTTCTGTTCCAAACATAAGTGAGAACATGAATAACCCTCACCCTATTGATGATTACAACTATTAGGAAAGACATTAATTCATATCATATGTTACGGCCCTACTCAGTTTTTTTTTTTTCCATTAAACTAATATAAACAAAAATATTAATTAAAAACCATGCAGTGAATAATGAAGAGTGCATGGAGTTGTGTAAAAGACACCCGCCCTTTTTACTGCCTTTCTGTTAAGTTTAATGAGCCAGAAGCTGAAAAAGTCATTTATTTAACTGAAGCAGTTACTGTTGCCATGTCTCCAAGAAAACTAGGGAACTGAAGTGAAACAGTGAAGCTGGAGATGGTATTCAGGAAATATTGATTAAAAAAAAGCTTAATATACTTACAAGTAATGGTGTAAGTGTACATAAATCGCCTTTTAACTCCACAGAGAATTGCAAATGAAAATATTTGACAAGACGGCACAGCAAACAAAGACTCCATTGATGCTATTAAGCCTCGAAACCCTATTAGTTGTACCAAATTTGCATCCATTTCTTTGAAGGGAACTATTTAATCAATCTGCCTGAAAACACAATTATTAAAGTGATTAACTTTGTCCATAATGGAATGGATATGTCATTATCCCAATGTGATTGTGAGTATCACTGCCTTCACCATCAGTTGATTAAATCTCTACAATAATTTCACTTTAGCAGCAATTTGTATGTGCGCTGCCTCCAACTTGCTACCTGCTACTTAGTGATGAATTATGCATAGGCTATCATCATGCTGAATAAAAAAATGCCAACTCCTAACTAAACAAGATATTAAAAAATAACTAAATACAAAAAAAAAACCACGAAATTCAAATTTGTTTTTTAATGAGTACACGTTTCTAAATCTAAGCATGGCTGGGTGCCATTTGAAAAGTGAATCCTATTTCAATGCATACTGGTAGTGGCAGGTGGTCTACATATAGTTTGTCTAAAACTGTTGTTAAAAACAAAGTTCTCTCCTTGCAAATCCTCTTTTAGCATCTTTATGTGGTTTTCTCCAATGTGTCACTGTGAGTGTCACTTTTTAAAAGTCAGTAACTGAGGGGGCCAATGCACCAAAAACAGGTAAGATGCAATGTTGCCTTACATGATGACTGCCTTGTAAGGAAAACTGTGGCAAAAACGTGTTGCCCTTAATGCAAACATGATTGTTTTACTATATTGTATCACTGAACAAACATTTTTGACACAAAAGTATCATTGCACAATGTAGACCGTGAGAAAAGAGCAAAATTCTAGTGACTGTAGCTAAATGCTGTAAACTACATTGATTTATCTCAAAAAAGGAAAATAAAAAGAGAAAAAAAAAAATGTTTAACAAAAATTACAATGCCTTTTTGTTGACTAAATTGAAACTATAAACATAACTTGGTACCAGTGTGGTCTAAATGTCGAATATATACTCAAACACACACACTGTTTTACTCATTTCCCTTAAATGATGATTTATCGCAAATAATTAAAGATTTCCTATCAAGTTGTGTAATTTTTCTAATGATCTGTTAGCCTGAGCACATAAGCACATATGAAGCAAAATCTAATCAAATGTCATTGAGTTTAGATTGCTTGGAGATCACAAAACACACCCAGTCATTTTGGTGGCAATACAAATGTGTAGAATTCCAAAATTCAAATGAATATTTCCAATAACTCGTTTGCAATAGGTTTTTCCTGTTTTTATTTATTGTTCTTTAAATGCTTGAGGGACATCCTCTTGCTGATTTAATAGGTGCTGCACTTATTGTTTAAATATTGTTTAACTGTGCATAACTTTCACAATTAAGGGAATGAGACATATTCAAGCTACCCAAGAGCGAAGAAGTGCAATTTTAATTTAAGAAATGCATCATTTCACAATTGCTTGCATCCCGATGTCTCATAATTCTAATTATGTCTCTGCCGCAATTAATGAAATAAGCAAAAGCTACTTTTGATGAGGCGTGCACGTGTTAGGCTAAGGCTGATGAGTGGTCACAAGCCATCTTTAAGATAGCTACAGCCGTTTTAGGTGAGTAATCACCCACAGGCAGTTTCAATGCGAGCAGGCTTCCAAACGCCATTAATTAGACCTCTCCTCATGCTGTACTTACCCCAAGGTAGGTCACATCCTCTGCAACTTTCCTGCAACCTTTTGTTTTGTCTCTCTTTCCCCCACTTTTTTATGCTTTTCTTTCTCCCTTCTTTCCCTGTTTCCCTGCTGCTCCTTGTTTGTCTCCAGGCACTGGGTTGTCCAAGACTCTGCTCTATTCACCACAAAGACCTTGTGGCTATAGCACAAAATAGAGCAGCGGTCTGCAGGCTTACAAGCTGATCTATAAAAAAAGAACTTGTGTCTAATAAAAAAATAAAGCACACTTCATTGACCTGTAAATAACAGTTACAAGACAAGCACTATTTTTCATTCAGTGCATAATTATGTGCAAAAACTCTGACATCTAACTGGAAATGAATCTGAAGTCTTAAATTATTTTATTTTCAAATCAAATTTAGATTGTTTTTCTTGAGGAAAAACTTCAGTTTCAAACACCTCATTCATTATCTCCTTCCCAAATGAGACTAGACAAGAGAAGCATGTACATTATTCAGTAGGTGCCCCCAAAAGAGATGGGCATATTTGTCTGTGCATGCACTGCTGGCCTGCTGAGTGCAAACTTAGAATGCAATACATGGCACACGCAAAGTAGAGAGGCTGCACTGGTAAGATCATCAACTTGCAGCCTCTAGCTCACAAACGTGGGGATGTTTGATGCTGCATTTAATATCGGTGGTAACTATAACTGCTTCAGTGCAGATTGTAGGTATGTGCTTAACAGTTCTTTTCGTAAAACGTATTTGCGCTTTATCACCTTTTTCAGCCTTACTTTGCCTTCCTGTGTGCATATACTCCTCATTTAATGAATATGCCAATAACTGGACATTATTTTTATGTCCCTGATGAAATGCGGTGTCAAAAATTCAAGACCGTTATTCAAGTGGCTTTCATGGGGACAGGAAGATTTAACAAATGAAAAAAAATAATGGAAGCAGGATAAATGCTTAAAACTGAGACTTGCTGTCTTCTATGGTTTCCCAAATCCTGTTTATGACATGTATAAAAGACGGTCACGAGGCAGAAAAATAATACCCCAGTTCAACTGGTCAAGTAAAAAAGAACAAGTATGAAATAAGAAAACTGCATTTGTAGTTCACCTAAACTACCAAAAGTTGTTTTGGAGGCTGGATATTGTTGTGCAAAGTAACTGTGACTCATCTGTAGGTGTGCTTCGAATAAAATGAAAAGATTATGTGTTCCCTGTTTGCAAAGTGCATACCAAACTACTCTGTAAAACGTGTAGAAAACACTCTAAAAAGGACTCAGAGGCACACGCCGAGTTATATTTTTACTCAAGGATAAGTCTGTGTTTTGGGAACACCTTCTGCAGTAAGATTAAGTCAACATTTTTGAGAAGGGCATCAAAAGATCAAATCAATCAGTTAAGCGTGATGGAAAAATCACTTTTTGACTAAAATCAATAATGCGAAGCAACCAAATTTACAAGTTAGCTTCATTGAAAAGTGTACCAAAAATTGAAAAACGTGTAAAAAAATTGATTGATAATGATTCTTTATAATATCTACTTATGCTATAAAACAACATTATTTGAAATCATAGGAAAGACGAACTTTAACTTCATTAAATGTAAGTGGTCATTTGTGGTACTGCATTTACAGAGGTGGAGGGCTGTGACCTTGCAGCTTAAAAAAAAAAAAAATTCCATGTGCTGCTGTGCTGAAAAGTCAAACATGTCAACTGTGGAATTCAGAACACATTCTCCTCTTTTGAACTCTAGATGTCTTCATTATCGGTTCTATTAAAGCACTAAGACTGACAACATGTCAGAGCAGATTTTATTAATCTACTGCCTCATTCTGGAAAGTGTAAATATAGCTGCCTTTAGTGAAGTGCAGCAAAAGTTAGAAATGTATTTATCTTTTAGATTTCTGAGTCTGATGCTCATGATACATGGGCGCTAGTTTTCCAGGTCTCTCATTTCAAAGTTTGTCTTTTTTCACCTGAGACTTGTTCGAAGAAAACTTAAACCACTACTCCACAGATAAACAGTTCTCCTGAAATATCATATATAAACTGACAGTACTATCATCTTCTGCAGGGCTACTTTTACTTTAATTAGGCATCAACAATTTCAATGATGCAAATTCCACATTTACTAATGCAGGAATCATTACGTCTTTGAAAATGTAATAACTTAGTTTTTTTGTTTAAGGAATTAAAAAAAATGATATTGAATTCAATTAAATAAATTCAACTGAATTGTCACACTCTCAATTTGAAGCAAGGTATTTATGAATTTGGCACTGATGCCCAATTCTATTGTTTCCTGTCCTTCAACCAGTGTGCAGTTTGATTATTTGGCGTTACAAAAACTCCATAAGACACAATATTAGCCTAAACCAACATCTGATTTCAGTTAATTCTAAACTACCTTTCAAACTTAAGGAGGAACGAAATGAAAGGAAATGACCAGAAAAGAAAAAAAGAACCTAATTGTGGTGGAAAAATAGTTGTGCTGGAAATTCTCTTTCTACATTCACTGTGGGACATGCCTCCTGTGTAAGCGTGGCTTTGTCCACATGCCTCCAGTTAAAGATTTGCTAGTACCTCACTTGTCTTCTACATATACCCAGCATGACTTTGGCAGGCTTCGTCTTGCCATCCAAGGCTGATAGTTTGAAGTCATAGTTGACAGAAAAGGGAAAAATAACAGTGGTAACTTTTATGACGGCCCCAAAAGGCCTCAAAAGCCTCATCTCTGCTCCAGGCAGAAATATAGAAGCAGATGTTAGCTTCATTGGTTTGGTCAAGTGCATTTGCTCAAGAGGTTAAGGCTATTTGGTTACCCAAAAAAAAAAGAGTCAGGTGGCTGAATGAATTGACTGTCTTGAAAAAAGAAGACTCAACTACATAATATTCCAGTGGACTGGAAACGTTTATAGGACCAGAAGTGACCACAATGCAACAAAAAAAAAAAAAAAAAAAAAAAAAAAGGGGTACAAATGGGAAGGCCTACCCGAAAAGTCATTCTAATTGTGGAAGGAGATAATTGAAGAACAGTTTGCTTAAACGTAATTATTTCATTAATTAAACGATTTTTGAACGATTTTACATTACAAAACAAAATGTCATGCAGTTAAATTTGAAATTTCATTTCAATGTTTTGTGTTAGTCAGGATTTTTTTTTTTTTTTTTTTAGGCATACTGCATTTGGTTTTGCTTCAGACTCGTTCTTGACTTTCACTGTGCTGCAAACCAAAAGCTGCTGTCAGGTAACATTATATGACAGCTCCTGCTATGCGACAAACAACACACTTCCTTGAGATGATTTTTAAACACAGAGTGTGGATTTTCACATGCTCCATTTAGGTTTATCACACATGATTACACTTGGTTATTGGTCCCTTCACAGCTAACACTCCTTTGTACAAACACCAATAGAGACCTCAATCTTCAAATGTTCCAACAGTCTTGCACTGAAGTAAAAATAAAAAAGTTCATCTGAATATCCTTGGTGTGTTTTGAGTTAAGAAAATAAAAAAAAAAAACAGACTTGACTGTTAAAGCCATTATTTCCTTTGGCTTTGACAGTTACGTTCCAGAATGAGAATGCAGGTTCCTCCCAAATGCTGTTTTCAAGAGTCAAAGCCCACTACCTTGAGTAGCTACAATTTTAGGCATAAAATGATATGGCGGCTGAATCAATAAAATGATTATCTTGAGAATTTTTTTTTTTTTTTTTTTTTTACTTTAAAATGTCACAGCCATAAAGTAGAGCACTGCAAACCTAAATTGGGGTCCCAAGAAAGGGTTTTAAAAATGTTTGGGGCTGTCTTGGAATTTCAATTTGAAATGCTTCTTGACTTTGTTCTGAGTACAAATGTTGATTTATAGCCACCAAAACTCTTACCCTGTTTCTAACAGTGTTAAAACGTATGTAATTGTAAGATGGAGTAATTAGTTAAAGGGCCTATATCATGCAAAATCAACTTTTTAGAGCTTTAAAGGGTATTATAATGTTCTTCCTCATGGAAAACCTGCCCAAAAGTTGTATTTTGATCCATTCACGTATATCTGAGTATATATCTGCTCTTTGAGCACCAGCTCCTCCCAATCTATAAAAAGGAGCGGATCCTTACAATGTGACATAGACAAGTGAGATCAACCCCTTCTAGTAAGAGTCTGCGCGGCCAGCACCGCCCCCCAGGCTAAACACACACCGACTTTCTCAGTGGAGCTAGCGGTGATCTGCAAAATGCTTTCATTTTATATGGACAATATGCACATCTATCTTTGCAAAAGTTTGAGTGTTGTTTGTTTTAGTGGGCGAAATGCAATCACTGCAGAGGCTAGCTCTAGGATAAAATCATGAAATGGACGGCACCCAAATGGAGCGAAAGGCAGTGCCTCAGAGATCGAGTCATGTTACTTCCAGGTAGGAAAAGTGATAATGAAATATCTCATATGTCATAAATAATTAGTTCTTTAGTGTTCCAAAGGCAATATATCATCAAATATATGGATATAGTTTACTCTGAAAGTCTTAACAAAAGCATGATTTAGACCCTTTAAAGTTTTAGTTGACAGGAACATATGAAGTCTTGCAAGTCAACTTGTTTTGTAAAAAACTTTTCTAAATATTAAATACCGGTAACAGAAATAAAAACAGACTGAAATCATTACACTTTTTTTATATATATTATCAAAACTAATTGATAGTACAACAGCAATTCAGGAGCACTTTGCTCTTTACTAGATATGGACTGCCTAAAACTGAAAAAGAGACGATGTTCAAGATACAATGCAAAACCAAAACAGTTAAAATCTATTTCTTATCAACAGTGGAATCAGTAGTTTTATTTAATCAAGCAAAATTAAGTTTTTAGTGAGGTTTCCATAAATACATATTTGTTTAAATATCTCCCTTTATTTAAGTGAAAACTAATTTCTTAAGGATTATTTCAGTACAAATAGACTTAATAACTCAGAGCTGACATTTAAGAGAACATAACATCCAAACTTAACATGTCAGTCTTGGGTAGTTCTGGTGGATGGGTGCAAAGAAAAAAGCGGCAACATGATTATCATAAATCATAAAGTAAGAAAGAAAGAAAGAAAGAAAATAAAGTTATATTTTTAAACATAAGTTTCAATTTTCACAAATATAAATCCTAAAACTGAGTTGTACTTCGCACAAAAGTGTTTTGATACTATTTATAAGACAATTTCTTCAAAGAAGTTATTCATACAGAAAGAATTTTCTTGAAAATTCACAGTTCATGAATGAGGGTTATTTTTTTTCCCCCAAGTTCGGTTTCCAACCAAGTCTTTCTAAAGCACATGTAGAATCTACCTCATTAATCTAAATTGATGTAACTCATTTTTTTTCCTTTTTTTTACATTAGGTGCCATATATTAATGCTGTTGACAGAAGATACTGCATTGTAAATGTCAAATCCAAAGTTTTACTCCGTAAGATAAGCCTGTTTCAGCATAATTATTTTCTACTGCGTTTGGTTGTCTTGCAATTAAAGAAAAAATGTCATTTGATTCACATTTTAAAAATATAGTAAAAAATATGCAATATATTGGCAGAGTGGAAAACAGACAAAAAGTTAGATTCAACTGTATGTACTTAAACCTCCTTTGATCCTATCACAAAAGTTCCTAAACTTTAGCACAGTTTATGAAATTAGCATAAAAAGATAAGATAAATCAATTTTAAAAATATATCTTCAGTTCAAATTAAAGGCAAACTTTTTTTCTGTTAAATTGACATTGCATATACACTGACTTAATGTATGTTTGCCATATTACAAATATCTATGCCTAAATCTAAAAATGTTTTTCCATGTTGACCATGATTATCCAATCCTTGTCTTTGAGATCTATTGCCCTTCTGGCTTTTCAGTCATTAATGCCCCACTCACTGCTGTACAGCTTGAGCAGGTGATTTCAGGTTCTGAAGAAATGAACAAATAAAATCAAAAAAAAAAAAAAAAAAAAGGAGGGAAGCCAGCTGGACCAAGATTGCTGCAAAAACAAGCAACTAGGTGGATCTGAAAGACTAGAATTGGGCGGACCTGATTTTTACCAAAACCTCAAACCCACATACCAAGAAATCTGCACCACAATCCTATAAACCATGGCGTCTGTCACAGAAGTGCTTGGTTTCAGTTTAAACTTTCTTTTTTTTCCTCACACAAGTTTAAAGAGAGCTTTAATAATGAGCAGATCAAAGTTTATACAGAAAAGAGGTTTGCAATATTGTATTAGCCTGAATCAAACACACCATTCAAGAGTTGGGTACTAGAGGTCAATGATGACGGTAAACTCAGGAACACACACCTACCAATATTTGTTTTGACTACAGTAACATAACAACCCACATGTTGTCAACAATAGTAAATGTATCATTCTTATGTTCAGTACATAGGTGCAACGTAGACATTAACTAAGCATTACCAATACATGTTATAAAGTTTTTCAAAACAAAAAACCTGCTTTTTGAATTAGGTCAATCGGTTGTTTTACTGACCTGTTGTGTCAATATGCAGATTAAGGAACTGGGAAAACAAAATGTGCCCTCCTAATTCAGGACGTTTGGAGAAAAACTTTAGGGAGAATCTGAGGCACCAATCAAATGGATATATTACAGGAAATCTAGTAAAACAAACAGCAGATTGTAACATAGTTTCTGCCAAAAGATTGAGTGGAAAATGATAAAAAATGTAATGATGAACATGTCGACAGAAAGTTATTCAAATATTAAACCACTTGGTTTAGAGGAAAGAACATAAACCATACATTAAGAAGCAATAGGACATTTTAAAGTTGCTCTAACTTCATGTATTCATTTGTTAAACAGTGATGGTTGATGCAATGGAATTTGTCTATTAGCAGTTCATTTTTTGAGACTCAAATTGATTTTCTGTGCGTATGTGTGTGGTGGTAGTGGGGGGCGGTGTTGGAGGAATCAGAGGCCCCTGAGAAAACAGACTAAAACTATCACAATAAAAGGTCACAGCAGCCCAGAAAAGGGGCTCATACTCTCTGCATAGAAACATTAGATGGCAAAAGTGTCCATTGTGATTGCTTGTGCCATTTTTTTTTACTTTATTTTTTTAGTAGCACCTAACAAATGATGTATTTTCTCATGTAACGACTAAAATGCTGATTTCCAAACCTGTAGTTTGATCGCAAGTTGTTCTCCCCTTTCCAAATCCATAAATAACAAATATCTAATAACACTAGAAAATGACCATTTCATGGCCCCCCTCTTCCGCAAAACAGAAATGCGAGAGTTTATTTTCAGCATTTAAACAGTATAACAACACTAAAAAACATCAATAATGCATCTGAGAAAAATGGGGAGGGAACAGGGTTTATATAAAGAACATGATCTAGCAAAACAACAATCTATTACTTTCAAAGGTCAGCACGCTATAAAGCCAGCTCAAAACAGCCAACCCCCCAACCTCACCTTTTCCTGACACTGCGGTCACTCATATTTTCCCAATAACTCACACTATTATCACCCACAAGCCATAGAAAAACCATTTTAGACCTTTTCTCCATCAAAGTAATCACTTTATTAGTGACAAAAAGATAGATTTGTACTATTATATGGATCCAGAGGGACTCGTGAAATTTGACTCAGAAGCAAAAGAACAATACAAAAGAAAAAAACGGACGAGGAGTCAATATCATATTTGTGTTGCTTAGGCTTTTTGTTTGTTTGTTTGTATTGAAGTAGCAATACAATAAAATAGGTAGCTTCATGATGTATTTTGAAATACATTTTTGAAATATTGAAAAGCACAAAGTTCCTATTTTCCTTCCAACAGACAGTGTTTGACTTATTTGAGGGATTGTGTAACCCATTTTGTTCTGGTCATTTGTTAAAAGGACACAGTTGCAAAATAAAAATGTAGAATATAAGTTTAATTTCTATTTAGAGTACAATAACTTGATTTAATATGACCTCAACCCAATTCTTTAATGAAAAAAAAGGTTTGATGGACATTTAAATATAGAGACAATGTGTGCTACATATTACTTAGGCTATGAAACATGAGTCAAATTGCCAAGTCTGGGTTTCTATAAAGTACTGCCAAGCCTTGTGAGAAGTTTGCATAGAGATGAATGTGTTTCTAACAAATCTAGGTTACGCAAAATTAAAACATGACAAAAGTGATGAAAGAAACAGTTATACTTTAAACTGTGTTGTTTTATTGCATATCAATAAATATGTATCTGTTTGACAATTTGCATAGTGAACTATGTTTTAAAAAAGTAGATAATTATGCTATACGCTCTTTATTTTATTTTATATTTTTAAAAAAGCATCTGTAGCATCGATGCTGCAGCACCAATATTGCTTTGGAATTCCCGTCTTCAATTTAAGGAAGCACTGCAGCAAAGCAGTGTAACTTAATTTATTATTTATGCCTCTGCAATATTTGGAACGAAGCAAGAATGCTCAAGATGAATCCAGTCCATCAGAGCTGAAAATATATTGTAACACAATGCAAATTATTGTAGGTTTTTTCAGAGACTCGCATCTGTTATTTCTAATATTTAGCAGCATAGGTACAAAAAAGAAGAATCATTGTGAAATGTAATAACAATGTCACAAAACAGCATAAGACTTTACATAGATCCACTGGACAAAATATATGAAAAACTGATGTAATATAGTCAACATTTTTGAAAAAAAGAAATGCAAGTCCCCAAAAAGCCATTTCTCTTGAGATCAGGGAAGTACCAATCAGGTCTATTCCAGATATCTTAACAAATACTCATTACTTTAAACAAAAAAGCACAGGCAAAAAGATGAGCCATTTCCAGAAATGCTCCTTTTTCTTTTAATAAATTCCATTTAAATTACATTATTTTCCAAACACACTGTTAGATGGTAAACTAAAAGTATGAGTTGCACATTTCGTTTAGTGTAAATCACCAGTTGTTTTACTAATCTTTTGCATAGCAAAGTAATATTTAGCTTTGGAATGGATATTTGAAAAATGAATCAATATTGAAACAAATGGAATGAAACTGTAAATCGAAATGAATCCTGACCTTGTGAATCTGTGTCGAATCAATTCAGGGATTTCTCAGAGATAAACTCTCCAAAGTGTGACTCCTTCCATTGATTTAAAAGGGCATTATGCCCAGTGTATCTATCTAGAACCCTATGTAAGATATGTAGTGACTGATACAGTTAAGGTCCAGGTTTTTGCTTCCATGTCTTCTTCTCTAATGCCATTAAGGTTGATTCTATAGTGTGATCCACCTATCAATGTCAATCATGTTAGCAGAGCTCACAGCAGCAAGCATTTGACAGGGACTGGCACTAGAGAGAGTGCGGCAAGACGGAAGCGGCTGGCAGTTTTCTAATGCAATTGAGTTGCCAAGTTTGAAAGGCTTTTATGACATAAATATGTTCCTGGATAATCTCATCTCTTAAAACTTCAGGTTCTTATTTTGTTGACAACCTCAACAAAGATAGTGATCTTCAGCAAGCAACAGTTTTTTTTTGGATGCCATACATCGAGGATTCATTGCTTTGCTTGATTCGAGTTTATTCAAAGAAAAAAAAAGATTACAACGCATCACTTTCTGCCACTGTTTGCACATATGAAAAGCACATGGATGAAACTAAATCAGCTTCTTGAGAACTGGGTTATTTTAAACCATTACACAGATTACTTTATTGACTTTGAGAAGTTGAAAAAAAAGCACTGGTCCAAAGTGAGCAACAAAATAGTTTTTGATGCAAATCAACAATCTATAAACCCAATGCTTTAATTGCACTGACTTTCAGTTCAAAATAAGTTTTTTTGCAGATTCTGATTGTGAAAATGTTGAAACATTTATTTTGTCAAATGAGTGATGTTCTCTACAAGACTATGCATGGTTTATCAGTTTTGACACCATGATATTAAAAAAAAAAAGCTATTTAAGGGCAGGTGCTACTTCGGGTAAATTGAATTGTAATTTGTTCCTGTCAAACGGGTTGTATCAAAGCTTGCAACCCCCTTTGAGAGTTTTGTTTTGTACAGTTTCTTCAAAACGTTTTAACCTATATAAGAACTTCTTGCTCTATGTTTAAAAGTTGCCCCTAATGCACATGCACAACTACATTAAATTCACTTGTCTCTCCCTCAGGAAGAGGAAGGGGTATCATGAGTTTTTTTGCACGTTAGCCAGAGAATCATTCTGGTCTGCATTGGTGTTCTTTTGAATATTTTTTGTTGGCCAAAATGCTTCTCATGGGTCTTTTACAGTCAGCCTGCAAGAGTCATTCATATGCATGAATGAGCTGCCAGCTGCTTTGCAAGTGCACCTCTGGTGCTCCAGTACAGTTGGCCAAAAACCTCTCTTGCAAATTTATGTCACAATTTAGTGTTGCCCTATGACTAATTTATCCTAAACTGAACATTAGCATTACCATATATTATAATCAGGATGCTATTCTTTCACTTTTGTGAAAAAAACATCTAATTCTCACAAAGAAAACAGCAAACGTTTATTAAGCTAATTCTAAGTAACTAGCATAACTAGTCAACATTTCTCAAGCATGAGTAATTGTGACAACATGAACTTATTAATGCCCATCAACATTTTCAAGAAGAGCGTGACATTAAAAAGCCTTTAATTGTTGAATTACCAGAGGGCTCTAATGAGGAAACCATTAATGTCCTGTCCTAATCTTCTGGTAGTTCCATCTCACTTTAAGATAACTGTTAATGTGTGTTGTGTGCTTGCTAGAGTAAAGGTTAATTGCAGGGTGGATAACATTTTACCTGCTTGCCTATGTTAATTTAATTTACAAGACATTTCTTACTATGACATGTTCTTGTAGATTTGAGCATAAAAATTGTAATAAATGATGAAGAAAGCTAAAGAAAAAGGTTTTTTAGTATTAAAGTTTCTGTAAACGGCGAAAATAAAACAGCAATTACTACTGTAACTAATAGTGTGGGCCTAAAATTTGAAGCTAGAGCAGCAACAGTGTCAATCTTTTCTGTACTCTATGGGGCTTTCATATAGATTCTCAATTTCTTAGCGTTTAATGACTAAAATAATCCATTACCTCAAATCTTCAAGCCAGCAGTCAAAAAGAGTAGTTCAATACTCCAGTTCATTGAACACAAGTGTATTATAAAAAACTCAGAATTTCCTGCAGAAATGATTTTCCAATATTGTCACAGGCAAGACGTCTTATTTAGCTTTTTATAGACTTTCCAGAACTAGGTGTTGTGATTGTGGTGATTGTGCATGTGCCTGTGTTGTTAGTAACATCAGCAAGGGTGACTGGATCTTGTGTCTGGCTGTGTTGTTTTGATTGGTGGATTCCTCTGAAAAGCGCCTGTGTCACCAAGGTCTTCAGTAAACGCAGTAGCAGCTCAATAAAGATTTCTACGGCTTGTTTAATAATTATTCTTCACTGTTGGGGATATCTGACACAGTTAAGACTAACAAAAATAATGTGTTGATAGTAAACTAGGCTGTAGCATTGGACCAGAACTTTGTGACCTGAAGAGCTTAGCTGCTTTCTAACAACGTTCTTAATTAAATCCAACATTACAAACTTCTAAGAGCTGCTACAAACTGCATGAATATACAGTTTCTGAAAACATTCACTTTAGTGAGCTTTAACACTGAGAATGAAGTGGTGGGCACAGAGAGTCCACTGAATGTTCCATGAGTCTTACAGAAAAATGTTCCACCGTGCTTATGAGCAGGAAGCCCCAAGGATTGTGTCTTGGAGCCAGCTTTGACTGACCAATCAAGGTAAGTCTTTCAAAAAAGTAAAAAAAACATCTTTTTTCCTGCACAAGACTGTGAGGCAGTAAAAACATAAGGTGCTGACAGATGGAATGGGGAACATGGGACACAATGGGGAACCAATGATTTCTTGCTGGGTTTGGGACATTTAAAGTGGCATGAGTGCTGAATCTGGAGGGAAAATGATGTGAAAGGAAAAGAAGCAACAAGAAAGGCAGAGAAATAGGAGAGGTGGACCACAAAATACCAGCAGGCAACAAAGTAGAGGGCACTCAAGAGAATATAAATAGCTCAACTTTTCAGTTTAAGACTATGTGTCATATGTCTGTTTAAATAATGGAATTGCTGACATCACTTCTACTTACATTCATTATAAGTACAATATAATTTCCTCACTTTAGCATCAAGCTATTTTTATTCCTATTCTTATTGCTGTGTCATTTTATGCTTCACTGTGTTGGTTGAGTGAGTGGGGATCAGGTAAAAGTTAAGTGTATGTTTCATATATATATATATATATATATATATATATATATATATATATATATATATATATATATATTTCTTTTTTTCTGATTTTTGGTTTATAAGTTAAAATATATTTTTATTTTGTTTAGTACTTTGTATTACCTAGCTGTATAAAAAGTACTATAATTTAAGTTTAATTTGATTTTAAAGAAGAGGAAATTGAGTTGTAATTCCGATCAAAACAGGAAATGAACATTGCTTATAATTTCATCCCAGTTGCCTTTGTAAATTTTGAATTTGCACCATAATGGCCAATGTTTAGAGCACATGGGTTCAGACTTTATGATAAAGGGAGTTGTTTGGCTTTACAAGAGGATCGGTTCCACATGTTTACATTGAGAAAAAGGAAAATATGATCATTTAACCATTAGCGACGGAAGCAAAAGTGGCCCTGTGCAGTCTAAGGGTACACAACACATATATTGTCCTAAAAACACTTGACACAGCTACATCGTACAGTTGTTACCTTCAGGAGCCAGGAGAGATGACATGTTGCACAACAAGAACTGTACTGTTCTAGTTGACGTTTTAGTGATATGGAAAAGTTTAAGACACAGCCTTCTGGACAAATTAAAAACATACAGTGTAGGCAGTGGGCTGTGTGATAGTTACGCCTCTCATGTGAGAGCAGGAAGTCTAGAGGGAATCGCAAGTTTCACATCCCCGCAGGATGCTGAGCAATGAGTTTCCATCACTCAAATTCAACTTGCTTTTGTGCTCAGCTTGAAATGAGGAAAAAAAAAAAGCATTTTAGAGAATCGTTGTGAGGCTTTTTCCCTCAAAAAGAGAAGCTCATCATAGCAGAGGATTTAAAAATTAAAATGGCATATAACTATGGTTTCCTGGTAATCTATATAAGAGCCTCTTTAGTGCTTAAAGCCCATAGTTGCTTTGATATTAGAGTCTCACAACTTTACGGTGTCGTCATTTCTTCTAAAAGTGGGACAGTTCTATGCAAATGCCCTCCTTATTTCTCTCCCGTTTTCTTTTCTTTCGTTGTTCAAACACTTCCTTTCAGTTCCAAGTCTGTGTCAACAAAATGAAGGAGAAGAGGTGATGTAATATTGTTACAAGAAGCATATGTGTACTAAGCACACTCACTTACAGTATGTAATCAGTTACTCCAACTGTTGATTGAGAATTCCACATGGAAACTCCTGGAGGAGATGCGTTAGCAGCAGGGACATCAGTCTTCCCTAATGACCGTCCTACCTCACAACTCTGGTTTAGTTTTATGTGCCACATCAAACTAACTGTGACATCTGTGTGCTGGCTTATCACACTCTCTAAATCCTTCTCCCTGCGCCTCACAATTTTGCAAAGCTGCCCCCTTTCAACTGAAATGGCTTCTTGCTATGGCTATATTCTGCCCAGGCTCCCTTGACCTGAGCTGGTGATGCATTACACCCCAGATCAATTGATAGATTGGCTCTGTCTGAGCTGCCGTAACTAAATCAGCTGCTCCTGATGATTCAGCACCGGCCTGGGAGCCGAGCCTGCTGTCACCAATCACAGATCACCAGCAGCTGAGACAGGTATGGACATTCTCCTGTCACTTGAACCTAATTTATTGCCAGCTACCACATTGATTAACCTTGTGCTGTGGTTCAAGTTTCCTATAAAAATGTGTGTGTTTGGATGGAGAGGACGCACATGAAGATGGAGGAGGAGACATAAAGGCAACTAAATGTTTACATTACTTCAATAAATGTAAAACAGATTTGGCAACATCGTCCAAATAAACTTTTACACGTTGAGCTGATACTTTCTTCAGAAACATTCGTTTTGAGGATACATTTTGCATCATTACTGAGAATTTTTTCTCTGCTCTTTCTAGGACTATAATATTCAAATAACAGCTGGTGAGTTTATTTCTTCGACATAACCTAAAAGCTCTTCCTGCTCTCTGTTAGTAAATAGTGAAAGCTGGAAAAGTGAAACCTCAAAAGAATATCTGATCACTAACTATTTGCATATGTAGTTTGTGCAGCATGTTTTGTGCAAAGAACAATATTGTTAGTCTCTTTCTGCGTTTACAAGTTTCAGAGATGCTTTACCTGCTGCAGTGGTCTGACCAACAGAGACCCCTCCAGTCATATTTTCCCACTTGTTACATCACATACAGAACCTCCTAAATAGACTCAATTAATGTAAAATGATGTCATTTATATTGCTTTTCACAATGGTTTGTGATCACAATGGTCCCTCGCTATAACACGGTTCACCTTTCATAGTCTTGCCATTTCTTGCAGTTTTTTTAGAGCAACTTTATATGCTTTTTTTTTCTCTCTTTTTTTTTGTTTCAACCTATTGTGTTCTGCATCCTGATTGGCTGTAGACCATTGTAAATCAATGTCCTCCCTGCCATGTTTCTTGTACTGAATGCATTCAGCTTGACAAGTTTGCATAAAGCTTCTTTTGCGATTAGATCTCGTTTCAGTCTATAGAACTGGACTCATTTTTCTACAAATATTTGAACTTTGAGAGTTTAAATTAGACAAAAAAAGTGTGAAAATGATTATGTCTGCCTGAGAAAAGTGTCTGAAGTGTTAAGTGAAGGGTTTTACACCCTTCAACTTTAAACATGGCGTACCGTAACTTCTTGACCATTCCCGTGATCAACATGAAACAGTTGAATCTGATGCAGAGAAAAGTGGCTTTTTATATCGGCTGTTCACTGATATGCAACACATTACTCATGTAAAATAAGTAACACAGAAAATAATTGTAAAAAGTTAAGCTGACTACGTCACCCATCGCATTTTTAGAGTGTAATTCCTGTTTTAAACAAGGGATCATCATATTGCTATTTTGAGGTCAACACATGAAATAAACTCAGACAAAGATTTTTTTCTCTTTTGACATTTGTGTTTTATCATTACAACAAACTTTTTGTGAAAAATTAGATAGTAGATATTAGAGATTAAGTGTGCATGTACGCATGCACTAAGTATGTTTTGTAGTAAGCTGTTGACATAACCTAAATGGGGATGCAGAGCTGAGAAAAACAAACATTTCTGTTCGCTCTGTCTCTATAATTTACTCTCTGTTCTCTGTTTGGACAGCCAGAGGCAGTCCACAATCTCCCAGCTGTAGCCTCTGAAATACAACTCATGGGCCTAATGAACCAAAGCACAATTACTTTAGCAAAAAGCTGCCGCGACTTAAGCGGCGGAAAGGGCATTTGAGAGTTCAGAAATTCTCTGTATTATGCTATCGCACACAATGCTCGCAGTGACATGATTACTTTATAAAGTGTCTATGAAGAAATGGCATGGTTCAGAAATTGATGTAAAGGATGAAAGGCACCCTTTTCTTGTAAGTAAATCCAGCACAATCATATGCATTCCCGTTCAAACCATCTGGGATAGCTTATGGCAATCTTAAAGCACAAAGAGAGGCTACACTGGCCATTGTCTTTACAATAAACAACTCATTAAAATAGAAATATTTTCATCCTTCTGGAAACTTTTTAAAAAAACTTTACTTTTGTTTTTTTGTTTTAAATAGAAAACATCTAATAATATTAATCCTCAAACTAGTGTGTTTTATAACACTTCAAAACATACTTTGACTTTACATTAATTATTTACTGCTCCTGATGGAAATCTATTACGGAGTGAGAGGAAGACATGATCATCATGACGTTTTGAGAGTGTCAAAGAGCTGAATTCACCAACACTTCACCGTGTGCTGGCTCGTCTTTTCTCACCTTTCAGCCTGCTTCTAGCACAGAGACAGGATTCCAGATGAATGTGCAAAGAGCAGCTGAGCATGGAGAAATGACTAACATATTGTACTTGCAGTTGACTTTGCATTAACACGCTGTGATATGGACTGCTGGCTTCAACTTCTATGGAAATACTCTTAGCCTCTTCGTATAACCCCATGTCTTTAAGATGTGTCATTTCGTTTAGTCTGTTACACTGTAAGCCGTCAGTGAGAAAAAAGGAAATATCCAACATTGCACTTGATAGAAACCCACCAAGAGTGAAACATGCAAGAAAATCAAACTAAAAAATGTAAAAAAAAAAAATGTAATGCAGTGGGATTTTTAATATCAAGATTCTTAAAAAGGGCTGTATAGTTCTAATACTTCTCAACAATGTGCTCCTAAATGTTCAAAAGTTCAAACTTGCATTTGATGTTCCCCATAAAGTACTTGTATTTCTTTATTCCTAAAATAATCTATATATATTAATGTATAGCATTTTATTTAAGCTGAAATGCTCATGTGTGATAAAAAGGCAATTCTTTTAGACAAGCTCAGCCCCTCCAATTTTTCTTTAGGCTTCCATGTAAACAAATGGCAACAGGGTTTTGCATTTTGTTGCATTTCTCAAATTGATTAAAAGCACAAGGATCCCTTTCTAAATTAGATGGTTTTCCGCCTTCTTTTTGTCTTTAAATTTAAAGTTTAAAGACCCACTCCAAAATGGCAAAATTGCCTTTTTTTTTTACCTGCTTCTGAATTTTAAGTTAAAATGGCAAAATTGCTTTTTTTTACCTGCTTCTGAATTTTGAGCTTAATTTTCTTTATATATATAAAGCAGGTAAAAAAAAAAAAAAGGCAATTTTGCCATTTTTTATTTGTGATGTAAAATATCTCAAGCAAGCTCAAGCAAGCTCCTAGCAACTGGAAGGGGACAGAGGCAAATTTCTAATAAACAACTGCCCCTCTAACAAAACTATGTCCAGGGAAAAAACACTTTTTTTTTTGGCTAAGAATGGCATAATCATAATTGAAAGACCACTGGGAACGCTTTTGCAATAGATCCTTTTCACATTTTTTTTGGAATGGGTCTTAAATTAACTCTTAATATTTGCCAATTTGCCATTAACTTCCTGTTTGGAAACATTTAACTTTAGTGCATTTAGAAGCCATTGACAACCACTTCAAGTCACCTCATCAGAAACCTTATTGATCCACAAACCACAGAAGCATCACAAGATCTATTTTCTACATGGGCTGTGGCAAAGTCTGGTGCCCATATTTCGTATTGAGAGTTTATCAACTTTTACCAACTTTTTTAGGAAAAAATACATGTTTTAAAACAAACAAAGAGAAAACCAAATCCCCCCCCCATTTCTACTCATTAATTATCTACTGGCTTATCAAGACTTTATATATAGTATCAGAATAAAACTTTTCCTACTTTTGACATACTAATTCAGGCAGTGTGCATTGCATCAAGAAAACAAGAGAAAATAAGAAGCAAGTTCTGAAACAAGTCCCACACCAATTAGCTAATGACTTATGAATAATTATGGAGGGAACTCACATTGTTCATGTACTCGCTCAACAAGTCTTGAAGGGCCTGTCGAACTGCGTTGCATTCAGCCACAATGCGTTCACGCCGGTCATCACGCGTGCACGAAGAGTCTGCCATCAGTGCGGCACCACTGATTATGCTCTCCAAGCGTTCCTCCAGAGAAGGCCTGAAACGAGCCTCACTGAATGTCAGAGGATCCAGTATGATCTTGTTCTGGAAGAAAAAAAAAAAGAAAAGACAAACAGAAGGTCAATAAAGTGATGCAGGCCCAGCTGGCCAGCAGAAAAAAAAGCCCAGCTGAGGGCCAAACTGAGACACTGCATCTGGTGATAAGCTGTAATTCAATTTTTATTTTTATTGAGTTGGAAAAACTTTGTCAAGTGAGAGTATTCCTGCAGTAAAAGACAGCAGCATTTGCCTGGAGGAAGTCCTCTGTCAAACCAAATCAAGAGTCACTTTATCCATTGACTATCGGAAAAAGATGCCAGGACTCTGCTCTTTAGGCAATGTGCTATTAGAGAACGCTGTGACTTGATAAGGGAACAGGGCATGTGGAAAAAAATAAAACCAATATAAAGTCTTGATGTTCTTTTATCTATCTAACTATTGGTGTAAATTTCACAGTAATTATGACCTCCCCCAAAATAGATAAACTAATCAAAATATTGCCAAATGTTTCTGGTATTGCCTAGGTATTTCCAACATTCCTTTACTTATCAAACCCATGTTCACTAGAGGAATGCAAACATACTGGAAGGATAAGAAATTGAGTCATATTTCTCTCCCAGGAGGGAAAGGTTCATTTTAAAAGAGAAAATAAAAGTCAAACTCAATAGCGCATTTTGCTGTGCAAAATGTGAATACAAGGATATATTAAGGACATTATTCTAAATAACTATCAAATATGTTGTCTTCTCATATACATATAAAGCTAAACATATCACAAATATGTGCTTGACTATGACACACATATTTGTCTCCTGCCTCGAGCCACATTATGTCCATACTTAGATTTGCAATTATTGGGTTTTGAGGGCTTCATGAGGCTATTATGTTTTTAAGCTATGTTGCTAAAGCAATGAAGCTTACAGTCAGTTTAGATTGGCATAAAAGTTCCAAAGTATTTAGGTGTAACGTATACATGTTCAAAATAACACTCCCTGTGGAACTTTAGTATGTGTGTTAAATGTATTTTGCTTATGTTGGTAAAAGGTCAATACATATTTATTATTTTTTAAAGATTCAAACAATTTAGCAGAAAAAAATTCAAACAAAACATATATATTGATAAAATCTATAAAAATTAAACAAAATTTAAGGTGATTCATTTAGGGAGATTCCTGTATTTAAATACGAAAACTATCAAAGTTACGTGTTTTCGAATTTGATTAATTAGTTTTGACAATATTTCTGTCTTTAACATTACTTTCACATAGATAAAGTACTGATGCAAAAGCAATCTTTTTTTTTCTTTTTGAAAATGAAATTTTCTGCTTAATGATGTATTCTGCAAAAATGAAAATCGCATAAGATTTTAAAAGCTGTAATGTTTAAAAAAAATTCCAACTTAATGGCATTTATTAATTAAAATGCCATTACAACACCATGTAAGCAAAACACATGACACATCTGCAGCAAAGCCTATCTGAAAAACCTAAGAATGTGGATTTCTGAGACTCTCTTTCAAACCAAGTTTGCAATCTCAATTGGGAATATCCTGGTTAAATAAAGATCAATAAATATTAATAACAACAATAATAATAAATGTGGCTTTGGGAAGTGTTCAATGTATGTTTTTGTCTACAGTCTAATTTTAATGCAAGATGTTACATTTTCCAGAATGCAATGCAGCAACTAGTAATTACATATAAATTTATCTTATTTCAGCTTTTGTTTTCTAGGATCTAAAGGCAGTTTTGTAACAAACACAATTTAAAATGTACAAAGTGTATTTGCACAGATTGGGGGGGTTCTCTTCTCCATCTGTGTTCCTTGTCCCTACCTTATTGCCAATACGTTTGATTTTGCATCCAGATACGAAATAAAAAGCTCAAAAAAGGTGAGAAATAGGAGCTCCAAAGAGCTTAACACAGTGTTAATCTTGATGTGAAAGGATCCAAAGAAAAAAAAAACAACATGAAGGGAAACTCAGAACATTCCCTGGAGACTTGTGAATCTTCTTTTTGTTTTTTGTTTTTTTTTTGTTGTTGTTTTTGCTTCCAGTCTGTCAGGTTGCAATTATCACTGAAGGCAGAGAAAAGGCAGACCAAAAATTTTTTAACACAGGAGAAACAGGCTAACCTGACAAGGGCTAGGAATATTTCGGGTAATTGGCAATGGTAGAAGTCCGCCTCAAGAGAAGTTTAAAAAAAAAAAAAAAAAAAGAGGAAATAAGCTGGACTGATACCTGTAACTTCATTGCAGAAAGATTGGTTTTGACTACATTTCAGCAGGTTTTTCAGGGTTTTATCTCCTCAACATCATTTATACCATAACTAATGCAGTTATTACTAATTAAAAAAACAAATGGTTTAAAAATGAAATTACAAGCGTATTATGTGTTATATTTGACAAAGTAAGATCTATCATATTGATAGTTTAAGATCATTTAAAATGAATTAAAATAAGAAATGTGTTTTTTCTTTGAATTGTTATTAGTTTTTTTAATTCGTTTTTTGTGTAAAAGAAACTTTTTGAAACACTAAAATGTAGGGGGTTTATACTGTTAAGTATAGTGATCAAAATGACTAAAAATGATGTGTGCAATGAATGTGTATATTAAATTAGTTTTGCTTTTACACTGAAGAAATAAACCATCTTGTTGGTAATACTCATTGAAATGCACCGGTATGCATTTGACAGAACACAACCCAGTTGGTTTGTTTTTTGGACTATCCAGGTTTATAAATTGACAACCTTGATACATAATATTATTCGATATGTTTCATCACTTGGTAAAAATTGAATAGATGGATTGGTGTTAAGAGTTATCTGTACATACCAACATTAAACTGGCTGCTATTAACATAGCTCTGCAGGACATGATCCTAACTTGTTGCACATGGGAGTAATTGCTCGAATCATGCACTGAGGATAGGGAGAAAATGGTGTAATATGTTCACCAAACTTCTGTTCACAACTCAAAAAGAAGGAACTGTCTTGGAATTATTTCAATGAATAAGTCATATGTTCCTTTTGTGTGCAACAGAGTTTGGAAAGATCAATTGGTGCACACAGACCTCCAGAATGCTGATAGTGTTATTTCCTTTTATTCCATTTTGTCTTTTATTCCAAGTAATTCATGCCACTCTGCAGAGATCCCTAACCCTGAGTTAGTGTATCATTTGAGTATGACAGTGCATTAAACCAGAGGCAACCTGATAGTTGGCCCAAAGAGTGAGGTTATTAGTTTGACCCTACTTTCAGGCATGAACTACTGAAACAAGGCACACGTCACATAGGCGCATGTCACTAATGCCTCCCAGGACTTACCGATATTTGATGACAACTCTTTGTCTACAAAGAAGTTCGGCGGAGTCCTTATTTTGCCTCCGGTAGCCCCAGTCAAGGGTTCAGCAATTGTCTGGTCGTGACAATTACTGTGTTTGACAAAGCCCTTCCCACAAAGGGCCAGAGGGGACATTAGTCATAACCCACTATCCATTTGATTAACCCAATAAAGAGCACCTGACTCAGAAAAAGGTTCTGGCCTCCAATAGTCACAACATAAGAATGACTATTTATGCCAGAGAAGCCTCCTAAAAATGAATAGGCTCACATCGCTTAAAACTGGAAAAAGGAATCTGCAATTATTCTGTGAAAAAGAGTGTCTTTGCTTCATTTTAATTGCACTTGCGGGAAAACAGGAACTCATTCCAAGCTCAGCTTTGGAAGCATTCAGTCAACGGTCTTTGCTGTGAAATCCTCAAAATATCTTGGCACAGAAACCACTGGCTCACACCACCTGAACATTCTGCCTGTTCATTACTAATTTACCTATCCGCGCTCATACAGTGTCATCCACACCTGGAGAGGCATCTGTGGAATGAACCTTTCAAAAATAATACAAACTGGTGGATCTTAAAGGGGACTTGTCTTGTCTGAACAAGAACAGCTCCAACAGCTCTTCTTTAAACATTGCAAAAATAACAAAAGCTGTATTTTTATAGCATCTTAGCTAAAAGCATCGATTTATTAAAAAATAATAGTAACAATAAAGCTCTTTGAAATATGTATTTTTGATTTTCATTTGCAATGGCCTTCAACTCTGCTGCTCTCATTTGCAACACTTCCATAGTCCCCCTTCTCCATAGAATGTTCTAGCTCCACCTCTTTTTTCTTCATCTTTCAGAATACATTAGGGAATTGCATTAACTGTGCAAATGAAGAGTAATGGCAATTCCAAGAACTTGTGTTATTTCTTGTTGCTGTCAACCACTCCAGTGTTAAAGGGTTAATGACAGAAAACTCCACATTAGACACTACAAACAATTTTAAACTGACAAAAGTAAAAATATATAAATATATAAATATGGATGGATGATGGATATTTAAAAATAGTTGCACATCCTTTTAAATAAATCACTCTAATCTTAAGGTATCTGAAACTATCAATGACACCTCAAATTTAGCAAAACCCAAACATTATATGAGAATAGAGACCTTAATCAAAGTAAAAGGGGAATGATTTTATTTTATTTTTATTTTGCAGTCAGAGATTTGTGCACTTTTCTGTAGAGGTTGGTTTAAAGTGAGTCATGCAGCTGTAGGAGCACACAGCAAATTTTAAAAACCAAAGAGGACGAAGAAAGGAAAGAATCAAAGTGTTGCAATGACCTATTCGCAGACCTCAAACCGATTGAAATGCTACAGCCAGTCAGACTTTAACAGAGCTGTGTATAAACGAAGGCTCACAGACCACAATGACCTGAAGCCATGCTGTAAAGAAAAGTGGACCAGATTCCCAATGTGAGAGCCTGATAAAGTTATACAGACAACAATTACTGAGTGATGCTATCAAAGGTGATTCCACAAAATACAAAAATAGGACAGCCTTTCGCATATTGCTGCTATGACATTTAGTTTTAATAAATAAATAAATAAATAATGGTGTTATTGTTTTGCTTTACAAATGAAAAAAAAAAGATTAAAAAAAGATAAAGCGTGTAAGATTCTCCATCCATCTTTGAAATGATAAACTGTAAACATTAACCAAAAAGTTCATGTTGATTTAAGTTACAGTTCATTTGAACAGCATAACGTAGTATCATATAGGTCTTCAAATAGAAAACTAGCAAGAAATAATATGAGTGTTCTTTTTTCAAATTCTGCATGTGTGACATGGTGTGTATGTTGCAATCGGCATTGACAAAGCTTTTTGGTATTTATGACTACAAATGTCTCAAAAATGAAACATATGTGTTATATTACATAGCGTTACATATGTATTAAAGATTAAACCAGACTGGAATTCTTGTATGATGATGAAAGCTACAGTAAACAATGACAAATGTCCCAACTGCCAGCATAACACTTATCCCATAAAAATATGACTAATGTCCACATGGCTTGATTAAAAAAAAAAACAGAATGTTATGTTAATGTATTCACTGTCATATTTAACTCTTGCGGAAGGATAGAGACTTAAACTTGCAAACCAAAGTTAAAAAAAAAGAAGTTTCATTATCATGATCTATTTTTTATAGTAAATCAAGCACTTTAAGACAAGCAAAAAAGGAATATTCCTAATGGTCATCACAATTTGACTAATCATTAAATGTTCTTCCTGCTGGTTTAATTGTAGCGGGTTTGATTGGGACCTATTACAGACAAGGTGAAATATCAAGGCACTATAGGCACTCCAGTTGATTATGCAAAAGAAACATCTTTCAGGTTGATTAACATGATCAGTAATTAAAAAATCTAAATCTCTGTGGGCAATCTCTATTTGATTGGGCCAAAAAGTCATCTTGAAAATGCATGTGGCTGGAGTGTTTTTATCAATCAGGCGATCAGTTTTATCTCTTTGGTAAAACTACACACGAGTCACTGCAACTGTAATATCTTTCGCAGGGTTTGCATTACTTTGTATCTCATTACAGTCCTTATATTCTATCCGTTACCTTGAGGCATTTGCACAAAAAGTGCCAGAAGACAGAATGATGCATCGATTCATCAAACTTACATTGAAGTTAAAGGGGGATTTTTTAGTGCACTCTCTCTGGCTAAATGTATATTTTAAGGCAACTTTGGAGACATTTTTTTAGAGCTTAGCTTCAAATTTTGTCTGCAACATACATTTGTTGCCATGACAACAACCTAATTGCATTGTTAAAAAGCTTTTCTTACATTTTTGTTATTCTTCTTCTTTTATGTAAAATTCAGGCTCCAAAAAAAACACATTCCCACGCTTGAAAAATGTATTCCAACATGTTTGGCAGATGAAGAAAACAACCCTCTCCAAACTACAATAAACCTCAACCATGACACTTGCCACATTCAATGATTATTAATGTAACAAACACATGGACAAAGTCATAAATCTTACATATCAGTATGATAATAAAGCCAATTATAATGCTTACTCTCCCAAGGTAATGGTGGTTGGAGGGGTGCCAGGTCTCTCTGAAGCACACCACCAGTGTGAAAAGACCGACTAATTCATACTGTAGGTGTATACTTGTACACTGAGCCAAAACAGTTTGTAAAGTAATTGTGCAATTAAAATAAAGGCCCTAAAAAGAGGGCTTCCACATAAAAACTTTTAATTGGAAAAAAACCTTTGATCTGCATTACATTTTGTTATCCAAAAGTGTGAGCTAGAACTTTGCACTTTACACCTATATCCATTACAGAACTATAACCTAATATGGTTTGTTTACCCTTCCCCTACACACAGCTGTAAAATTTGATGACAAGAGCTGGACATAAATCTGCCCTGCAGAGACTTATGCTGGCCACTGCAGTGCTCATAGAAAAGGATGGATAACTGAACTGTAGCCCGGGTCTAGTAAGTTTAAGTTGCCCATAAAAATCTTTTCCAGTGACAGAAACCTTACCCTTGCTTTGAGAAGCTATCTCTAAATACCTGTGACAATAGCCTTTGCAGTTTAGCAAGTGACGGCAAGTGAAAGCACAGATAAGGCACTATCTGCACGACACCTGCTGCTTTCATTGAAAGAACAGGCAGAGGTAGGAAAAGGGAAATACATATATATATATATATATATATATATATATATATGTGTGTGTGTGGGTGTGTGTGTGTGTGTGTGCTGCAGACATTTTTTTCTTTTCTTTTTTCTCCAATTGCTCAAGACCACCCACAAAACCACACCTGTATACTTTGAACGTGTGAACACCACAAAAGATCTATATGAGGCTTCATGCTTGGAAATGGTCATTTACTGTTCACGAAGACCTTGTATCAAATACAGCAGGGTATTGGGTCTCTTCTGTATGTTTTTTTTTTTTTTTCTCGTGGGCCTGATTTGTTAAAGTATTAACTAAATATAATGCTATCATTTTTTTAATTAAATATTCCCACTCTGTGGAAACTATGTCCTATAAAAATATCTTTTTGCTCTTTAAGGATTTTTATTACCTGAATCTGTTAGTAAAGCATGTTTAGAAGTTAAGAACAAAATAATAATAATTTAGGTATAAAGAAAATGAAAAATAAAAGTTAAGTAAAGCAAAGCTGGGGTGGGGTGGGATTTAAAAAGTTTGCTTCCTCCCACTCCCTTTCAAGCAATCTGTTTACCTCTTTTGACAAAAATAATAATTTATAGTTTCATTGTGTCATGTAAATGCAAAAGAGCAAATGTGTTTATTTTTGTTTAAGAGTAACAACTGAATTATTTACTGGTTTATGTGGACGTAAGAATATTTTCCCAAGGAAATTTTATAAATATAAATATAGATAATAATCTCTGGTGTGTCTTGTTTTTGCATTTATCGCTTCAAATAAACCACTTACAATTAAATCCATTCTAATCCAATACAATAATAGCAAAGATAAATAAAACTTTACATTTCATCTTAAAAACTAAAGCAGTATCCTGAAGGGCTTTTACAAAAGCAGAAATACCGCAACAAATCTATGACTATACTATATCTAACAGAAAAAAAATGTAATTTTCGGAATTTTTTTTTAAGAAGAAGAAAATATTTTGCCTAAATCTTTCTTTTGAGAATACTGTTTATACACACTTTAATTGTTTTCCAAGATTTTTACATAAAATCGTGCAGGTTTTTCCACAAGAACCCTTTTTCCAAGGCAGAGCACCTGTTGATCTAACCTCCTTGAATAATTCTTTTTTTTACTTTACATTTATTTTATTAAAATGTAAAGTAAAAGAAAAAAAAACATTTTTTCTCTAAATACAGAATTTATACTCACACGTGTAATCGTTAAATACTAAACTTCCCCATTTTTGCATGCATTTTAAAGTAACTAAATTGTTGCTGTGACTACTGGGAGAAAAGCTCACAACATATGTGATGGTAAGTGACACAAAAGAACTGGGCGGCCCTGTCCACTTTTCTTTCAAGCAGACATAAATATGCATACCTTCCATAATTGAAAACTGTGTGGGCACATGGGGACTTGTCTCCATTTGAATATGAATGCACTTCTCCTTTCATTTTCTGCATTTTCAAATTCTGTCTAGCACAACGATAACCCCCAAACCTCACTCACTGCCTTCCCCCTCAATGGAAATCTTTCTGGCAGACATTGCCGTAGCCCATCCTTTTTTTTTTCTCCTCTCAAATCTGCAAACCATACAAACGCTTGTAAAAGCTCACAAAAGCTTTAAAAACATCTAAAACAAAAAGGAAAAAAATGTTTCTTTTCCATTCTCTTTTTGTACTTGTATCTACAAAATATATATATGTATATATAGATATGGAGAAAAGCAAAAAACAGTTGTCACAAAAATCCTGACACTGGAAAAAAGAGCAATAATTAATGCAATCTGCTAAAAATATTGGAAATGATCAATTTATAAAGGACAGAATAAACACAGAATTAGGATTTGTCCTCTAATTAGCTATTTTTTTTCCTGCAGAGCCATTATTTTACCATAATTCAGAACTCCTGTTTCTGTATAACAAAGATTCATACACTATTTTATTCGGACATTTTTTACTTTTATTATTATTTCATAATTATTACTTCTATTTGTTATGTATGTTTCGAAATATTATGCCTGATTCAAAATATTCGATATCTAATGTTCTTTCCTAATTCCCAAGGTGAAATAAAGAAAGAGATCAGTAACTATTGTGTATTTTTCTTTGGTTGGTCCATGGGTTTGTTAACGTACTCCCACTGAAAAAAAACTGAGAAAACTTTTGCAGCCATTACAGCTCTTTCATTATAAAGGTGAACCTCCGCTGTCATTGCATAAATTATCCATCTCCCCCTTGTTGTTGCAAAGATGCTTTGTATTACACAGCTGTCAAGCTGTCACTCGATTTAGAACGTTCTCACGTCTATCCAAGTTTATCTCTAGTTTTATTTAGAACCTGACTTGAGAATGTGGGTCAGGTATTTTACACCATGTTGAAGAGAAAGGGCAGACAGTAAATCCAGACAGTATTTAAATGTGCAATAGGAACATTCGACCTTAAAACAGAGCAGGGAGCTTTACTTTGTTTCGGGCTGCATGCATTTCTGTGGGAACCAAGAAAAATACCTAAGCATCAAAGAGCTTAATAATACTGTACCTTTAAGGAAACATTCAAAGCTCTGTGGCTGAGCGCCGTGGTGCTCCACTGTAATTGTATTTGCAGAAAAATAACAAATATTTCAGACTTAATGGAGAACAACTTTTTATATGCTATGCATGTAAACTACAGACATCTGTAGCTTGAGCAAACAGGCACACACTAGTTTTTGTGTAGAACTCGATTTTATATATATTTTTTATTTTTTTATAAACACTATTTTAATGAACAAAAAGTCTTAAATGCAACCTTCCATTTTTTTGGTGTTTTGTCCAACAAAAAGGCAATTTCTAATTTGAGATACATGGGATGAGCAGCAAAAGTATTTTTGCTGGATGTACACTGCAACATTTAGAATTTGGATAAAGCTGGAAGGGCACTTTTCTTAAAACTCAATAGTCAATTCAATTTCTTTGATAGCTCAAATGATTATGATTACACCCACTGTATAATGTCAAATCATGATTTTCATATTGCTGATGATCTGGTGAGATCTTTCCTGCTTCAGTGTATAGACTTGCAGTTAAGATTTCCACACCTAGAGGAGAACTAACTCAGCAATTTATCACTTAGTGTTAATTACATCATCAGGGCCAAATGTTAATTTTAGGTCTTAAATCCACAACTTAAATTGATATTTAAGTGTTCACTATAGCATTTTATTCTATAAAATAAAAGTTTGTTTTGAATATTAAGAACAGAACAAATAAGAGCTAATACTTGAATTGACATCAAGAGAACTTTTGACAACTTCTCTTGCCTTTACATCATAGGCTGAAGGAACATTACCTGTTACCATGTGCAGTGTGGCAGTATAGCAGAACCTCACACTTTATACAAAATTAAAACAGCAATGTTATGCATCAAAGTAGACCTCCACACACCCATCCTTGCAGCAGTTGCCTTGATGTTTTTAATTAGGCATGACCCAGTAGCCTCTTTAAATGTTTGCAGAGAAGAAGGATGGTTTAATGTTAAGAAACAGGAGTTAAGGTGATTCTCTGTACATATTTGTTTAATATCCAGTTGTACCTGATCATGCAGTTACACAAAACAGCATTTTATGGTCTAGCAACATTGTTTCTGCCATGTTTCATCTCGCTGACGCAAGACTGAATGCAGAAAAGGCTACAAACCTTCAGCTGAGAGACACATGCTCCAAAATTCCACTGACATAATATACATATATATATATATATATATATATATATATATATATATATATATATATATATATATATATATATATTTGTTCTACCTTTTAGTTTTTCAACAACTAACTGATGCTTTTACAAGGTTTTGTCAGGAATCCTAAAAGGGAAGTTCAACCTCCCCACTCACCTCTTCCAGCTCTTCTGGGAGGATGGTCATAGGTGAAGCTGGGAACATAGATGGATTGGTAAATTGAGAGATTTGTCTTTAAACTCAACTCTCCATTTAACCACAACAGACCCATACAACAGCTACTTAAACTCCTTCACCTGAGGAAGTGATTCATTTCTACCTAGGAAGGGGCATTTCACCTTTTTTTTCTGGCTGAGAGCCATGGTCTCAGTTTTGGAGATGCTCAGTCTCATCCTGATTGCTTCCCACTATGCTGGAAACTGTGTTTATAGCTTGTAGAAACCAAGAAGACAACATCATCCATAAACAGCTGAGAAGGGATTTTTAAGGCAGTACTTTACACATTCAGCAGGATTTGTCTTTCAAGTTGTACCGTGTTGAAATATAAACTAATTATGATTTAGGATAACAGTATTAACACAGCAAAAAACAAGGCTTTTTACCATGTTTAATACAAACAAAACTATGATTTTAGCTTTGCAAAACTTAAAAAAAACTAACAAAAAAGTAGTTGAAATATTTACGCTTAGTATTGTCTGACATCCCTCAAGATTTCTCAGTCAAATTCAAAGGTAGGACCCTTAGTTTATGACATCTAAAGTCAAAGTTGAAGTCCCATTAGCTGTCACGCACCTATGGCTGTGAAATTTGTTTTCCGTATTTGTCCCATCCCCTGGCGAAGCAGTGAGCTGCAGACACAGCAATGCTCGGGAATCATTTGGTGGTTTAACCCCCCAATCCAATCCCCTTAATGCGGGGTGTCATTAGAGGCATTAGATCCCATTTGTAGCCTTTGGTATGACTCGGCCTCACGACCTTCCAGTCTCAGGGCAGACACTCTACTACAAGGTCACTGAGGTGGTTTTTTTGTGTAAGAAAATAAGACACCCATACAACCCTTCAAAGACAGAGAAAGGTTGCTTTAGGACCATTGTAAACAGTCAGATTCCATAGATTTATCTTGCACTGGCCTACATTTAGCTGTATGACATAAGACAAATCACTGCATCTAAATGAATGCATCTGAAGGTGACAGCAGACAATGGTGTGCAATACACACGTATGTGTGCTTTAAACAGTGTGGTTACTGTACAAGAGCTGGTGTGCCCCCGCATCCACAAGACTGAGCAGCAACGAGTGGGCAAGCAGGCGTTAAAGGCTTTTACAGAGAAGACTTTCACTGCAAGGCAAGACATAGACGAAAAAAAGAGAAGAAAAAAAAAAAAGTAATTTCCTGCTTCCACTCAGGATTGTAGTCCCAAGGGTTTTAAACTGAGAAAGATTTCAGAATCCTTGGAGGGATTCCACTCTGGTAGCAGAATTAGTTTCATTTAGAGATTAAACTGGTAGTTTACAGAGATTATGAAACCGAGCTTGCTATTCTACAAATATCGAATCTATACAATTTGGACCATTGCTTCACCCGTAACTGAGAAAACAATGAGAGCAAGTTAACCATTCATAATTATTCTAATATTTGCTCAGTGTGCAGGAGATAAACAATGGACACCAAAGTAAAAGCTGCAACTTGGAAATGTTTTTTTTAACCCAAAGCATCTCCTGTGTGCAAGCATCTAATGCCTTCAGGATAGGACAGTCATTGGCTAATTGCTGTACAGCAGCAAACAAACCAATACTTCTCCATTTTCCCAGGTCATGTCCCATTACTTCAGCTTAGATTCCCTATTCATATTTCTTTTGACAGCTGCATCTGTCCATGGAGAATGAAGCTGCGTTGCAATCGGCAGGCCTAGGATGTCGTAATTAAGAGGTGTACCTTTGGACGAGCACGTGGCTCAGCCAAGGTGAAAACGACAGAGGAAGTGGAAGTTTATTGAACACAACAGGGTCCCTGTCAATAACTCTGGCACTTGGCACCGGCTCCAGTGTTTATATTAATATTTTGGGGCCCGCGTGCATCTTTTCATGACTGTGCATCTGTGCATGTTATATGCCTGACCTTCCTCATCAAAGTGTCACTAGCTGCGGGGATCAAGAAACACTCTCGAACACCCACATGTCGAAAATTATAGAAAGAGAGGGAGAGAGTGTGCACAAGAGATGAAGAGCAAAAAGTGGGAGCGAAATAAGAGCCTGAAATGAGACAGCAAGGAAAGGAGTGCACAGATTGATATAGCAATTACCAAGAAAGCGACCCCTCTGTTAGGAATACATCTACATACATTAGCGGCAGGTTGCTTCCCAGCCACAGTCTCTGAGGCTAACCAAGCAGTATCTCACACAAAGATGCAATGCTCTGAAAGGTCATCACAGTGCAGTCACCATGTATATATTAACAACCCAAACTTCATCTACTCTACGTTGTATTTTACTGGACAAAAAAAGGATATTAATCAAACTGTCAAGCACAGACTGTAAAGAGTAAAACCCATGTGTGCTTGATCGTATCCTGTAGCTACACCACACTAAGGAAAAATAAGGACTTTTCTGATGTCTTCTGTGTTAATTGGAGCTATAACGAGTGTCTCAGTGGATTATCTAATAACCATGAATGTGTGCAATTACCAGCTCAAACACAAAAATGATGCTAGCAGTATTAAAAAAAAAAAAAATCACTCAAAGACATCACTGCTCGCTCCAGTGAAATACAAAAGACTAGATGTCATGCATGCTGTGCCAGAGCTAACAAGTTAATCCAGTTACAGTTGGGCCATAATCAAACCTACGTTATCTTCTCTTTTCCAGAGAAAATGCAATGACAATATAAACTACTTGGAAAAAAAAATCTAAAACCTTATGTTACATTCACGTCGGGCTCAGAAACGTGCATTTGAGCAACTGTTTCCAATGAAAAGTCTATGTAATCACCTGTAAATACGTATATCAGGCTCCTGTGTTCAAAACTTTCTTGTTCACCCATCACTATGCAAGTTTTTTAGGCCATTTTCAGGCTCTACGAACAAAATGCGTGGCAATTGAGTTGCTGAAAGTTAAACCAGTTGAACTTTGACTAATCAGGGACCCAGATTTTTTTTTTGTGACATTTCAGTAACATCCTTCTCAAATGCAGAAATGCCAACCGGTTGAAAAGCGATCATTAAGGAGAAATTAATCATTTTGGTTTGTGCGCGGGAGGAATTATTAGACACCAAGTATTTAATGTATCAGAACAAAGCTGTGAAAGAAAAAACTTGGAGGAAGTTTTGTGAGATTTCCATTGCTCCAACATTTTGCGTTAAGCTTCTTCCAACTGTACATGTGCGCTTAGTGACAGACCTGTGTAAAAATCATATGCTAAAAACACATTTAAAAACCCACATTCTTGAATGGGCATAGTTTTAAACTGACAAAGCTTAGGAGCCAGCAAGAGCAGTTGGACACCAGCTCTTTTTGGCTGCTGAGAAGCTCCCAGCAGTGGCAGAAGGATTGAGCCGGAAACACCTTCAGGTTAGCAGACAGGTCAGTTGTTTCTGTCTGAAAGCATGCCTCATTTTAGAGAAGAACATTATTGAGCTGCTCAAACTCACAACAGGATAGCTTTCCAGATGAAAACGAATGTGTGAACTTCAAAAACAAGTATTACAATAAAAACAGTCTCCTCTATTGAGTCTGTTTAAAACTCTAGCTGCTCTGTGAAATATCAAATTATATGAAATTATTAGAACTGTACGCATAAGAAAGATTAGTGTTTTATAACATAAAGAAATTTACAAAATATTGCAAACTAGCTGAAATGTACAACTAATTATGAATTTATGATGTGAGCAATTTAATTTTAGGAACACATCTTTAAATCAGATAATTACATAAATAGCAAATATTTTACTTTAAACACATATTTCAGTGAATCGGTCAGATGGCACATGGAAATTCTTTTAAGATTTTTCTTTTTCATAAAAGTTAAAAATGAAACAAGTAATACTATTCAAAAGTAATACTACTTGAATACTTACTATAGTAAGAATTCAAGCAACTGCGCTCGAAAAGAAAGAAAAATAATAAGACTCAGAGGGCTTGATTTACTTGATGAAAAAAAATACAGTATAAATGAGTATATCCTCTTTGAAAAGTACTCATTTAATAAGTAGTGCAATGAACAAAAGGACAGTTTCCAAACTTTCCTCAAGGATGAGTTTATTGAAAAATTACTTAACTCCAAAACATGAAATAAAGGTGAATAATGTAACTTGGAACACATAATCTTCAGTTTTACTCAAATTGGTTGAAGTAAAAATGAATACACCCTGCATCAAAAATTACTACATCTAGTATTTTTTATGAGAACCGTGATTTTGAAGGACAGCACCAAGTCTTCTAGACATGGAATGAACAAGTTGATGACATATTGTGACGCATCAGCTGTAATGGGCGGCTGAAAGTCTCCCTTCTCCGCAACAATTCTGAAGCATTCACTTGAAAACAAATAGATCCATTAACATCTTTCATTTTCCTGATCTCAGGTGCCATCTGGCTCAAAAGTGTATGGCTGGATAGCTCCAATATTGCTCGCCATTTTTTTGATAATGTTAGCTTGGGCTTGTGAGGTGCTATAAGCTAGCTTGAAAGCGTGTAAACAAAGACTGATGGGAAATTCAGCAGGGCTAAGTTCTGCACAAACAATCCAGAGACAATTTTCCAATGAACTCCTGCTGCGCTGCAGATATACGTTTTAAAAAATGACTAAGTAATGACTTTAAGAACATTTTTGTCATAGTTTTTTTTTTTGTTTTGTTTTGTTTTGTTGCTTTGCATTCAGGAAAAATGTGTGTTTAAATGACCATAATGATTGGGAATGGTGAACTAGTGAGGATAATTAATGGCATTGGTGCACCACAATGGTCCACAACAAGTCTTACCAATGAATATAAAGACAACCATGGCTTCAATATAAATCTTAGAATGCATACTTAAACAGATATAACAGCATAACTGTTTAAATGTCAACTACTGAAGTACACATGGAAAAAAACAGAGATTTCAATAAATACTGGATGGGAAACAGACAGGAAACAAGAGTTACTAGTTACATGTGAATGTTATCTCAACTACAAAAATATCATCATCCTTTATGATACTACTAATATGTGGCAGCCATGCTGCAGCAGTAAGGTGGTTGACCTCCGATTGTAAGATTGCAGGGTTGATTCCCGCTTTGCCGAAGTGTCCTTGGGCAAGACAATGAACCCCACATTGCCTCTGGTGGAAGGTTGGCGCCAGTGTTCCATAATGGAGCGCCATCAGTGTGTGAACGAGTGTGTAAATGGGTGAATGGGACTGTGACTGGGAAGCGCCTTGCGCCTTCAAGGAAGGTAGAAAAGTGCTTTTTCGCCATTTCCCATTGACAACAAAGCTAATTTATAGCTTCTACTGAAATCTATAATCGAAAGGTATACATTAATGTTTTAATTTTATAGAGAAGGTATTGTAACTGGGGAGAAAAAAAACTGTTAACCATTAATTCCACACACACCCCCAAAAAATTGCCCAAATAAAAGGAATAAACCTTTTAAAAGTTTACTGTATTTTCTGAACTGTTTGTGTAAGTGTATATATAATTATATTTCATGGTCGTGTATAAAAGCATAGCAATCTAGCCCTTTCACCTGCGAGACCCAGGTTCAAATCTCAGTTAAGACGAATTCTCAGTAGGCAAGTGAAACCATAATGGAGGAGTCGTGCCGGCTCAGGCGTCATTTAAATTACTAAGAACCATTCATAACGTGCATTACCCTCCATGGAAACAGAGACTAGAGACAAAGTTTGTGTCTGCACGCAGAGAATCCAGCAAGCTATTGGAGAAAATGAATACTTAAAAGGTAAAACCAACTATTCATACATGGGGCACTGGAAACTTCCAAGCAAAGATTTACAGCCTTAGCTGCCTGAAGAAGTACACTAGAGAGCATAAACTGGATCTTCTTCACCAAATCCTTAAAGGTGAACTCCTAATGGCAGTATAGCAACATGGAGACAGACCCACCAATTTTGGAGTAGCATATGGGAAAAGAAAAATAACAAGAATGCTCAGCCTCTGGTGAACTTAAAAGCAGAATGTAAAAACCACTATAAACAAGATCAACCATTGAAGTGGCAGACATCCACAGAAAAAACAAAAAAAAAAAAACTGGACAGCAACAGCTCTGACGTGACTCATAACTACCAACTATTTCAGGGGTGTCGAACTGATTTTGTTTCAGAGGCCACATTCAACCGATCTGATCTTAAGTGGACCGGATCAATAACATGATATCAAAATAACCGATGGTCAACTAATTATCTGTAGCTTTGTTTTTGTTTTGTTTTTTTTCTCATTTCAAACTTTTGAGGGTTTTTGAGCTAGTATTACACATTCATTCACAGAGGCCAATGGATTTCACATAAAATGCATTTCACTAAAAAAAAAAAATGATTCGTTCAATGTTATACAAACTGAATATTTTACATCTGACATTGAAGCACTCCTGATAGTAAACTCAAGAGGGGGCTACAGAAAAAACTAAACATCCATCCTAATATATAGATGTGCACATCAATTAATCTAAACTAAACTTGCAAACATTTGTGAACACAACAAGAATTTGAAGTTAACCTCCCTTTCTCTCCTAAAACTTGGAATAGTTTGGCCTTCACCAGGCCATCAATATTAGGATTGAAATACTGTGTATTCAAGATTCATTTGTCTTTCAAGTGTACAAAATACAATGAAATGTCCAAAAATCTTCTCCTGCATTGGCTGCCTGCACCTTCTGCCTGAATTTTGTTGCAGCACCTGCCTTCTTCTCGACCACTGATGAAGCACCATGAGTTGCCAGACTGACGTGACGTGAACAGTTCACTCCACATTGTTCAGCACAGTAATGAAAGCTGACTATGTCATCAGCTGTTATGTGTGCCCATTACAGAAACCAACTTGATTTAAACTCTGCTGTGAAAGTCTCATCAACACCTCTGATAATTATGCACAGTTGTGTAATATCTGTGATGTTGGTGCGTTCATCAATAAATGACTGGATTATTTCCTTCATTTGGCTGCCCAAGTCTCATGAGAGATCTTATATTTGCAATTATAATCCTTAACACACTTATGTTGGCAAAGGTCAACTGCTTTTTGGGGAACACGACTTCTGCAGGTTCCAGCGTGCATTTTTTCACAAGTTCACCATCTGAAAATGGTTTGGATGTTTGCACCAACTTGTTTGCAATAGTCAGCTTTCACTGCTCCATCACTGACGTCACAGCTCTAGTAAATGCAGACTGCCGCTTTTCAGTCCAGCTAATAAACATTTTCCTGGAAAAATAAATGGGAAAAATTGGTATTTAATCAACAGGTCTGAGTACTCAAAGAATATAACATTCTGAGAAAGCTCAGAACTCCACGTCAGCCTTTCTTCTTTTTGATCAAGATATTTTGGTAATTGTGGTGTCACACCTCGTCATTAAATAGCAATGTAACAGCGGTGAGGCCCGGGAAACTGCATCTAACCCAGACGTGGCACACAAAGATATGCCGTTTATTTCTTGATCTCTTGTCATGCCGGTCTTGCTTTTCTTTTGCTCCTCCTAGTGGCGGAATCACATATTCCAGTCATTTCTTTAAAGAACCATAACTTGCTACTTTTCTAACATCCTTATATATTTTTTTTTGCTTCACGACTGGACCGGATTAAACCCTATGTATGCCTTATGTTTGACACTCCTGGACTATTGAAGCTGACTGCACTACCGGAGCAGCTAGCAGCATATCTTAACCACTTGCTAGTGGATGGAACCTACCCTGAATGGTTAAGTCAAAGGCCAGACAGTCCTGATCCTGAAAGACTCTCATGAGGGAACTGTCTAATCACCTGCCCCAACACAACATGGAAGCTCCTGTCAGGCATCATGGCAGCTAAGATGAGCAGGCATACGGATCAATAGATGAGTATGGCTCAGAAAGGGATTGGAAGGAACTCCAGGGAAGCAAAGCACCAATTATTGGTGGATATAGCAGTCAATTGAGACTGTGAAATCAGACAGATGAACCAGACTGGCTACAAGGCAGCCTACGACTTGATGCCTCACACTTGGATCCTGGAATGCTTGAAACTGTGGGACTATAGGCACTGCAAAATGAGATTGGGAATGAAAGAATGGAAGAAAGAGAAAAAGGACCCAACTAATGACAGACCCTAAAAAAATGGCAATAAAACAAAGGAGCTGAAAAGGAGTGACAGAATGATCCAGTTTGACTTGGATCTTTGTTGAAGTCATGTGAATGAAACATGTTTTTTTTACGCTTGGCCATGGGTGTAAATGGAACATACACAGGTACAAAGAGCCATTACAAGATGGCAGGACCTTTATGAGAATTGTGTTCCCACAAAAGGAGTGGTATAAGGACGGAGAGAGAGGATTCATTGTCCAAAGAAATCGTCGAGAACCTGCTAGGTTGTCTGGGAAAAAGCGCAATTCAGAAAACTACAAACCTCACAATGTCTCAAACTAAAAAATACCCTGAATCTCATTAATGATATAACACAATGCAAGCTGATACAGACTGTTGCTCTGAGCAGGGCTGAAAATCTCTGTTTCCAAGGACTTGAAGGGAAAGAAGATAAAAATGGAAAAAAAAAAAAAAAAAAAAAGGAGAGGGTGGGGAATGAAAAAGATGGACGAGCAAAAACCATAATTAAACACTGCCCTCTTCTGGTCACTGTATGAACCTATTGAGTGCTCTGACGCTGAAGCTGATGTATTTGAGCAAACTATAACTTTGATCACCCGTTTGTATTAAACCACAACAACAAAAAAGTGACACACAAAGGACATTCTATTTGGTCAAAGCTGACATAATGAAATGGAGGAACTTCCAAATTCAAAGATATAATCGTTTATCCCTTTCTTACAAGGAGACTAATTTAATCTGCTGGTTATGGAAGAAGAATGAAAGCAGAGGATGAGGCAATCATCTTGATGCAACCACAATTATGTTGAGAGACACTAACCCATCTATTCCTCAAAATTCTTGGCTCCTCTCTCTTCTAAAAGCAGCACCAAAGGCAGCAGAGGAATTAAAACGGCATCCTCTATACCTCATACTTATACTGACGGGCATTTTCAGTTACATTCCTCAAGTCAAAGTGGATCATACTTTTTTTTTTTTTTTTTTAAATCTCTCTCAGAGGCACTTCCTTTGCTGCAGTTCAATGCCGATGCCTTTGTTTGGCACTTCAAAGTAAGAGTGATGGTGCATTAAAATTCCCAGCAGAAAGACTGTGTTAAGTACTTCTTGCTTTGACTGTATACAGGTCCTCAAAATCATATCAATGACATAGAGATGGGAATATTTTTACATCTGAAAAAGTGCACTGCAGTTGTTCATAAAGTCCTTTAGCATGCATGTAACAGAGTGACTGTTTCAACAGAGTCCAGGAGGCGCACGCGGCCACATGTGATAGACAGTTGCCAGACAACACAACCAGCATAGGAAACCCACTGAGAGTTGTCTCTACAATAGTTGTGGGGCAGACACTTTCTAAGCTCTGTATATGCAAAAAGAAATGCAACATTGTGAGTCTGTGCTGTGACCTAAAAAAAAAATGTGTGTGTGCGACAGTGTCACAAATGACCAAGATTCCCGCAGGGTCTCCACTCCATCTGTCCTCCAACTGAGTTCATACCTCTGAATGTTTTCATTCCAACAGGACAGAGCCAGTCCTGCAAAGAAAATCTGAGAGGGACTGCATTAGCAACCCCTTTGCCCAAAACTTCACTGCAGGCAACAGCAAAATCAAATTTCAATGTGGTAACCCATTCAGAGCAGTAGATATAAGAAAAGAAGCAGCTTGAAGTCAGGATGGTGAAACAACAACAGCTTAATGATGCAGATTTACTATTCAGAAATATGAAATAAAGAAAAAAAAGTTTATTGAGGAAAATGTATCAGTAATGTTTTACTTGTTTTAATCCTACACACAATAGGACAGATTTAAACAGGTTAAGACTTACTTATTCAGACAAGCTTTTAGCTGAATGGGTTATGTGTTCATTTAGAATCTATTATTAGAAATCCTAACTTTAACTTCCCAAAAGAAGGATTTGGCCCAAGAAGTATTCCTTCAACTTTATTACTGAACCATTTGATTATATGGGTTACAATATTTTGGTTATTTTATTTCCTATTAGCAATCTTTAGCTAACTTTCATGTTTTTTTCTAGATTACATGGATGATAAAAAGTAGATCATTTCTTTTGTTTTCATCTTAAAACAAGTCACTTACTCTACAGATATCACTCAATGACTAAATATAACTCAGCAACAATCTTTACTGACATTGAAAGAAAAGCAGAAAATAAATGAGAATTAGAAGTAAAAGTATCCTCGTGTTTAACAAACTGACAATATTTGTATATGTTTGATATAAATATTGAAGATAAGTCAAGAAAAACTAACTTTTCTTTCAATATTACTTCATGTTGAAATAAACTAAAAGTAGGATAACACTTCTCTCTATTTTGTCTAGTTTTCATGTCTATGAGGTCAGCATTTAAACATCTTGTCAAACCTTTCTTTCAAGAAATGCAGATCCTCAGGGGATGTGAAGGAAAGAAGTTCAACATCCCTGTAATTTTAACATTGGTAAGTTGGAATAAAAAAAAAACATTCAGTCCCAAAGGGTTTTTGTGTTTTATATTTTTAACAAAAAGAAATAACAAAAAGCATCTGCTTAGGAGTCATCTCTATTGTCTCTTTGTTTCAAAAATGTGTTCAACACTCTAAAATAAGACAAAATAACAGGAGATGACTGGAACTCTATGTTCCTTTACTCAATCAAAAAGAGCAAAATGCATTCAAAGAACTTACTCCTAAGTGGTTGTCTGTTAATCATTTAACTCCATGAATGTTTGGTTAAAACTCAAATGAAGAGACTGCAGAGAAAAGGTAGTTAAAAAAGGCTGAAAGGCATTGAGTCATAGTTAATAGTTTAGCCAGAAAAATTCTCCATTTAACAGAGCACAGCTTGTCCATCACATCCCATGAAGTACGTATTATGCCTTGTTCACTAAGCTTGCAATACTAAAAAGAGCTCCAATTTTAAAAAGTAATTTAACCCTTTACAGTAATTAAGTTAACTAAACAATACATAAGTTAATTTAATTAATTAAAATATATAAATATTTCATACATTTCAAATAATGGAAGTACTGGATAGTAGGGTATTTTGCAGACTTTGAAACTGTTTCCTTCACCAAACAGATTAAAAATGGCAGCAAGTGTGCACAAATTCAAAACCAATATGATCACAAGAAAAGGTTCTAAACAATAAGATTAAAAAAAGTGGCATGCTTTACACCTTAATAAATCATTAGTATTCCAGGAAGCCTAGACCATAGTCTGTGATGAATTCTACATGCAGAAGCTTTACTGAAGCAGGAGGCAAAGCAAGGGCACCTTAACTGCAATTCTGTTGGTGAAAATGAATTCAATTGAGTTTATTTAGCTTTTACAGAAAAAAAGGACATCAGGTTCTAAAGAAATAATATATGTAGATAGCACTGGAAAAAAATTAGCATGGGAAGTGTTTTTAGATTGTTTCATGTTTTTGTCACTGTGTAAGTTATATTTTGCTTGCATGCAAAACTTACATCAACATCAAATGTACTTGTACTTCCTAATTATGACCACTAGATGTCCCTTAAAACCCGTAAATGATCCTCTTGGACACCGAAAAGATTAGATTAGCCATTGAAGCTCCTTATTCAGGTTAGTAGCAGGATATCTGGAAAAGCAGCAGGAGTCCAGCCCTTGAGGCCTGAAGTTTGACACCCCTGGATTCTATGAAACCTAATGTCAGAGTGAATTTTAAACATTATTTATTCAGACCATGATGGCTTAAATATTTAGAAGAGGAATGAATGGATGCTCTTCTGAGAAGGCACACATTGCCTAATCATTCCAAGGAATTCCTAAGAAAAAAAATAAAAACACTGATCTGAAAGTTCTCAAATAAGATTTTTTCTTGACTGAAATAGGCCCTCTACATCTTAGTTTGAATCTAAAAGATACATTATCCACAATAAAGTAAATATTTGAAGGCTGTAGTGGATTTAAATGATAATAATGGTATAAAGTCTCCAAAATGATTGAAAGATTTATGTACAGAGGTGAAATGTCTGTGGCTTAAACATCTCTTTGTCTTATTACAGTTTTTATTTTGCTACATCTTTGACACAGTTAACCCCCATGCACTTCTCTTTACTCGTTACATAAATAGAATAAATGTTAACAGTCAATAAGTAATAACTTTATTTCAATATGTTTTGAAATAATAGAGATGAAAATGAAATGGATATCTTTGAAAAATGTTCTCTCCAGTTACATTGATCCTAAAGGTTTCTGTGACTTTGTGAGGACTAGTTGTTTGCCATAAACAATAATGAATAAATGCAGCGGAATTAACCAACAACACTAGTTTTCATTCAACTTTTGATGCAAAGATGCCAGATGTCATGTTGCTCTGGCCCTTTTAGCAGAACAGGTCATAGTATAGATGAATCTGTTGTTTTTACTTTAAACTGAGCTTATTCAGCGCTTTGGTACATGGTTTCATTGCAATTGTAAACAATTTCCTCCTAAAGGAAGTTTCTATAGTAGTACACTGCCAGGCTGTTGAGTGCTCCCTGCTGCCACATTCTTTTGAGCTTCAATTAGTGGTGAGTGGTTGTAACTACAAGTACATTTTAACTACATTTAAACAGGCTGTCAGACACACTCGAGGTACCTGCTCACATTTCCTGTCGTGTTCTATCTTTTTTGATAAACAATTTAATAAATAACGATGAACCATATGTCCAATGAAATGAACATGTATTGTCAAACTTTTTTTTTTTTTTTAAGGACACGTACGAGTGTTTCTTGTCTTGTGTGAGGTGTGCAGTCGGAATATATTACACCTTCCTGATGTCCATTAGAGGTGTAGCAAAGAATAGGAACGCCTTTAAATTAGCACCTCACAATTTACTCAGCGAGCAGTGGTTAGAGAATAGCTGCAGCAGAAGATGATGAAGCTGCAGACATTTAGACTGCAAAAATCAAGGACGCTGGTAGAAATAAAGACCGGGATAAAGAGAAGTCAGGATGACTGAAAAGCTGTGAAATATGTGTATTTGGTAGAAAGAAAACATGAAAATTTAATATTTTTTAGATAATTGATTAAGAATGTCATTTTTTAAAGTCCAGGTTTGGCACAAAAAACTCCTTCAAAAAATATCCTCTTGGCTAAATGCTAATGGGGACTTAGAAGCTGCAACTCCAGTGGTCAAACCAGCAAGCTTGCACAGTATTTCATACATGAACCTCTATTAATTAATACATTTTTTTAAGATAAATAAAAAAAAAAACTCACACAATATTAAATATTGGAGATATATATATATAGATATATATACATATATATAGATATATTTATATTTGAATTGATTTATTACGTAATGTTGTTTGCTTGTTTGCTGACATGGGTGTATGTGAAAAACTGTTATTTTTACCATTTTTTTTATATTCCCCTGACTTGACAAAACCCACAGAATTGTATTCTTCCTTTAAAGTTCATGATCAAAGTGCTACAATAGATAATAAGGAAGCAAAATGGCTTTGCAGCAAACTGGATTAAAGTGAAATTCATTCTAATGTCTTGGCCACTAGATGGCAGCAGAGAATTATGTTAAGATATAAAGCATTTATTCAGAAAGTTTTTGTTATGTAAACTAACTTAATTTGGGAATCGACATCTCGAATCACTCCTCCTTGTTTTTGTGTATGTCACTGTTATAAGAGTTATAAAAAGAGTTATATTCTTCTTTTAATTCAATAGTTTGGAGAAGAGAATATTTGTTGACTTACATCAAACTCATTGAGGGCGGCAGCCAGTTCTCCAATGCCAGCGTGGCCATGCTTCTCTTCAGTGGGTGAGGTGGCTTGAGCAGCGCTGGAAATGCCCCCTATGGCCTCCTGGACCTGCTTAAAGACGTAGTCTCGGTTTGCCCGTGTGGCTGCCACGTCTGGGTGCCGTAAGAAGGCCTGGGAGGCTGTGTACAGCATGGTGGCGTTTTTCTTCAGAGCTCCGCGAGCAGCTGCCATCTCATCTCGACATTGGGGGTCCTTCAGCTCCTGAAGAGTGAGAAAGGATTACAGCTCATATATCTGTAAGCATTGCTTACAATGCACCTGCAATCAGAGGAAACCTAAAACACAGATATAAAACAACAGCAGTAGGAAATCAGTGAAAAAAAAACAAGCCCACGTCTCACATGATGAATTATTGTTTCAAGCAAAAATAAAAGCTGTTTCAGCAGATCTGCAGCTGTGGAGATGGATAGAATTCAGTTCAGTAATTTGCTCTGGGACAGCTGGGTTGCATCTTTTCTTGTTATGGCGTTTGTTAGAAAAATCCTCTAGCAGTTGCCCCCACAGAGATGGATAATAATTATTTTATAAATAATAGATAAATGTTGCAGAAAATTAAGTATTTTCATGAAACAGTCCTTTACTCATTTGTGTGAAATAAAGAGAGCCGCAAGTGTTCCAGTTACCTGCTGTCTGCGTGCTGCCACATAGTTCAGCTTCACCATCTCTTTGCCAAACTCTTTGAAACGGTTGGCCAGGTCCTGCTCATTGGTAGCGTTCTTAACTCCCTCAAGCGCCTCCTCCACCTGCCAGAAATACAAATGCACAAGCGCTCAACACAACTGGGAAAAAAATGCACATCTTATTTCATTTTTAATGAAGTGAAAAAAAAAAAAGTAAGCCAGCTTGTCTGGAGGATCCTATAGATAGGATCTTATAGATAGGTTAGAGAGTTTACACATTTTTGGGGGGTATCAAAATGAAAGTTTTCTTTTTTTTATTTCTAACAAAATTTTACTAAAAAAAAAAAAAAAAAAACCCGTAAAAATATCATGTTTTATATTGGCTTGACTTAAACTATTTAACACTGAACATATAGGAACTTTATGCTCAATTTGAAAGAGAAACATACTCAATGCAAGGCTTTTCTCCTCAACATCCTGTAATTGTATGTTTTAAAAAGTCAAAATATTTACTAATGAAAGACTTTTTGTTCTTTGAATAACTACAGTAGGTGTTGTTGATAACGTTATTGCATTTATGGAAATGTATATTCAATTTATGTGCAAATACGTGCAACATTTCAAGATAAAAGGCTCAAGAAAAGGTGTGTACTGATGATTTCAACTAACAAATATATTGAATTGAAACAGAGTTTTTGACCTAACAGTATCAGGACACAGGAGTAATGCTATCAAAAAAGGAACACAAATGAACTGTAGACAGAATGACTGCACTTACAACTTTAAGATGGGCCAGCAGTCTCATCACATCGGCCATGTCGGCTAAGATGAGCAGGCGGGTAACAGCAGACAGTAGCGCGCGAGCAGCCCTCACCATGGTACCCCGTTTTACAGAGGAGCAGGGGTCATCGGCGAACTCAGAGGAGGCGATTCGCATTGTTTCTCCTGAGGCAGACAATGAAGAAATAGTGAAGGGACCAAACAAAGTGCAGATTAATGTTTGTGCACATACATAATAAAATCATCTAAAGAAAAACATACGTTCTTGTAAAAACAGATTGACTTTGAATCAGGGCTTCCTAACGCTTACAGATCTACCACATTTCCTGAGCTATTGTGCTCCCTCTTCTGTGCTGCACCTGGTTTGCACGATCAGGGGATTGCACATTTCAGTGATGAATAAACACACCAGATCCAGGTAGTCAGCGGCAAATGGGGAAGGGAGAACTGGAAAACAAGCAGGGTGGCAGATCTAAAAGACCAGAGTTAGTGGTGTAAATAAATCGGAACTAATGAGATATTCTTAGAAATGTTGTGCCTTTAAACTGAAACTATTTTCCACATAAAACCTGTGGATTTGCGAAGACAAATCTCATGGAAGAGTAGATAAAGTTATATAACTTTAAAGCATCTCCTCATAAATGATAAATATGGAGTTAACCCCCCACTCCCATTTTTTTTCACTTCACAATTCAGGGATACAACCAGTTATTCTGAGCCAAACCTTGAAGTTTGAATAAGTTCTAAATCTTTGACTTTCATTAAGACATTTTAGTCATGTATGATCGGATTAATAAAAAACTTTTTAAATGTGAACAAATGTAGCCTTCAAAAACTTGAAGCCTTTAATCCCTAATGCTTATACTAAATGACGTCGATGTAGGAAAAAAAGCTACCCTAATCTTTACACATTTATTGAATTATTTTAGCAGTTTTAAAAGCTCTTTAAATAAAGGTTAGCATACAATTTTGATACAGATCCCACCCCCCCACTTCTTGGGTACTGTATGATAAAGTTAAAGTATTAGCTGTATCAGGCCAAACCAGGGTTAGCCCAAAGTTTCACAATCAATCTTTTAAAGTTGATACTTTTTTTAAAGCACTAAATAGGGAAATTGATGTAGACATACTTCTTTAGATAAATAGTAGATGGTATATAATGTACTAGAGTAATAAAAGTAACATTAGAGTTTAGACTGACAGTTTCATCCTGCAGTTTCAAGGAAGACAGCCAGCCTTACTAAGCAGCCAAGGGGCTGTCGGCTTTTGCTTTTAAACTCAGACAGAGAGAAAAAATGAACTATCCCTGCCGCAGCTTTGAAACCTCTGAACTTATTTGATTATAGAGAATTTCAGGTTTATTTAGAAGCTCGGGAAGGACCCTTGGCAAATCAGCTCTCCTCACAACTTTCCCTTCACAGACACAGTTATACCAGTATTCTACACCTTAAACCAACACTGAAGAAACACTTGGCAAGTTCAACTCATGGGGATTGGGATTTAGTGGTGTTTAGAGGATTCTGTATCATCGTCACAAGCCCAAACTCTTCTTATTTTTTTTAAACACATAAGCAGTGACGGGTTTTAGTACTTGACCCACATTTGGGCCAGTAAGATTTGTATACTGTAAGATCACTATGATCCTTCATGTTAGCAAATAAATGAGTAAGTGGAATAATAATAATAATAAATAAAAGGCTGCTTAATATCAGAACATAGGTTGGTGTCAGGATTGGTGTAACATGTGGGTGTTAAGAAAACAGAAGTGAGTTAAGAGTCAGAAAGGAGAGTCATTTATTTATAGGAGGTTAAATGTAATCAACCTTTGACAAACTTGGAAAGTATATGGTTTGGCTAGACAACTATTACTGGATGTACACTTTGCATTTACCAAAGTTTCATTACTCTCTGAAATTTAAAGGTGAATGACTTGTGTACAATAAAGAATATTACAAAGTAACGAATCATTTTGGAGTTGCCACTGAAAATCAGCTACATTAGGAAGACTTTTGTTTGTTTGTTTTGTAGATTATATATTGGTTTATATTGTAGTAACAATTTTATAGTCGTTTCTAAATACAACAAATGGGAACACAATAAAAAAAACATTTTAAGTTTTATGTTGTTCAATTTTATGAAAAAAATTAGCTTCTTTCAAATGTGATTTATGCTACAGGTGTTTTTTGGAATAGCTTAGGACATCTTGGCATCAATGTGATGTGCTTTGGAAATTTTGGTGTCTTTTTAAGTCTTTTTAAGGCGTGACATAAGTTATCAGTTGATCAAATGTTTGTACCGATCTAGATACTCTAAAAACCCTTAATCACTAATAATTGCATTGAGTCATATGTGCTGGGTTGAGAAGTCTTTTACAGATGCAGGTCTGCTGATTCTTTAGCCTTTAATGCAGCGGACACAAAGGGCAGCATGAAAGGGAAAACCTGCTTATTTGCATATAAGCTATGTCTCTTTTTTTGTAAAAACACTAAAAGCAAGGCCTTGTATCTGACACAGCCTTTTCGAGCACGGCCCAACACTCCTCAAGAAAAACTGCAATGCTGACTCATCTCTCATCTACAAAGTTCAAACCTAAGTTTCTCAAAGTGGAAAAACTACAAGACACGATCAGAAACAAAATGCAGTGAGCAGCAGTGTGCCTAGCAGCTGCATGTTCAAACTGACAATCAACTGACAAATAGATAATGTAGATAATGAGTCACAACATTGCTGACCAGCGTAGTCCTTCAGTATTTAGCAACAATTACTATTTGAGCTTGTTTACCATTATTCAGTGGGTAAAAAGTGACCTCAACATGCACGTTAATACTAAGTGCACTCCCATCAGATGCCTTTACTGAAACTTGAGTCTTACCAAGAAAACAGAGAGATAGAATCTCTTTCTGGATTCTGTCTGGAAGAGAATTCTAATTCTCATAATGCTTCATCAGGAAATAATTCTCTTAAGGTTTCTAAGTCAACTCAACTAGCTTTTCTTGAGATGAATGAGTCTACTTCATCAAAGAGCTTTCCTCAGAGCTTCTCCTTAATTTTCAATCTTATTTTTTTTATTTTATGTTTGGTTACATAGTCAGGTTACATAGGTCAGCATCTGTTCAGAAGATTGCAGGTTCAATTCCCACCCTGCCCACCTATATGTCAAAGTGTCCTTGGGCAAGACACTAAACTCCAAATTACTCCTGGTGGTTATAGTGTAGGTTGGCGCCAGTATAGACTAGTAAAGTACACAAAGCAAGACATTGATAACATAATTGTCTGACCAGCACCTGCCAACAATTGTAGTAAAACACTTGATTGATCATAAGAATCCAGCTTACCCTGCTTACGAACATCCTCAACAGCAGCGATGAGCTCCTCTTTCAGATCTTGGCTGTCTTTAGCTATTTGTTCGCCTTTTTCAAGGAAGTTGTGGGTGGCCTGCTCAACAGACACTGCCAGGACATGAGCCTTCTTAGATCTCCCCTTTTTCTTACTGGATGGTCCCTTGTTGCTAGTATTCACCAGAGTGGTCACCTGGAAAATAAGAGAGGTTTTGAACTCAGTTGTTTAATAAACCAAAAGTAAAGGGTTGACTTGTTGATTGAAATACTCTTTGACCACAGTGACAACGTGTTGATTCTAGTAATTTTGGACTCTTTCAACAGTTAGTTAGACAGAGAGTAACTAGACAAGTAAATTACTTTTATTTGACTTGTCAGTTAAAATAATCATAAGTAAAAATAGAAGTTTCTATATTTTAAAATATTTTAAATGCAATTTACCCAATTTTACACTGTAGCTCATACCACTTACTTTACAATAGGTAAGAAAGGAAGACAAAGGTAATGCTAAGATGCCCTAAAAGTTTACCCATGGGAATAAAGTGAAAACATAGAAAATGCAGAATTAACATCATTAACTGGCCGCATGGTGGTAAAAAAGTTGATGTTATTGACTTGTGCAGAACCAAAAAATACCTAATAAAGTAATAAATGGAGAAAATTGGCCAAACCCGTTTACTCGCTGTGGTGACCCCTGACAAGATGTGCTGAAAGATGAACAAACATTGGTATTTTATCAGGATGAGGAGTCATCAGATCCATCAGTTGTTTAAAATGTAAATGTATTTTAACTTAATTGTATTTATTTATTTAAATGTCATTTTAATTTGTTGTTTCTGTTTGCTCATTCATGTTTGTAAAGAGCTATAAATTGCCTTATCTTGTTATTATTCTGGAGAGGAGAGCGATAACTTTGCATTTTTTTCCTTCAAAACAGCAACAGAAAAGACCCACCTGCAGCTTACTTTGACTCATTTTTTTCTTAATAGTTTTCAAATAAAATCAAATGCCAAGGAGCAGTGTATTTATCCCGCACATAAACATAAACAATTTTATCATCTTTAACAACTTAACCCTCTAAAACACATAAGGAATAATAAAATTAGCCCGTTACACTGGATTGAAATAAATGCAATGACTGTATTATCTAAAAACTGAGAAAAACTATAATACAGGTTATTTTTTAACACGATCAACAGTGAAAATGTTGTACATGTATAGAAAACAGTTTACAGTGGCATTGATGTGCTATTATTAGTTCTTAAAATATAGGAGACTTCATCCGAAAATAGTAAAAAAGAGCAAAGTTGTGTCCTGTCAAGCCTCAGTACTTTGAGGCTTTTATCCTGAAATACCGGCTTTAATGATGAATGTCCTCACTTCAAAAATAGTGGTGTTTATATGAGACCCAAGCCATTTCCAAGGTGCCTTTTTCCCATTTAACCCTTAAAAATCTGAGTTTTAGCTCCAGTATTGATGTTCTTTGGATTGCCTTAACTCTTCAACACCTTACATATAATTCCAACAAATGTTGAACTTGAGATCAGCAGTTTCGCATTGATTAGCAAAACCAAACAATAATAAAGTGTTTATGCAGTAGACATAAAATAATGGATTTTGACACTAAGAAAAGTATTTTTGCACATTTGCAAGTGTTGGTGCGAAGCCAACTTTCTTCACGTCAGAATCCGTTGGAAATATGTTAATTACGTAAACAGTCAAAGAATTAATGGTACTTTAAAGAGTTGCTGTTGCTGTCACTGGCAACACCTCTGGTATGAAAAGGTTAAAGAATGTATGATTATTTATTATGAGGGTTTTAAAAAGTCCTAAGGAAAGTTTTAACTAAAAGAACCCATACTTTCAGAAATACTATGAATAATTTAACAAGTTCAACTATGAACTTGCCTTCATAGTTGAATGTATTATTAAATTTAGCAAATTGTTTCTTAAATAAAACAAGATAAAATGCATACTACAGGTTGTCAAGTTGGGTAAATACTATTTTCTAAAATGTTCAACTTTACCTTCCTGGTATCTATAAATACATTTTACAAAAACATAAGGACCTCCATTTGTAGACATCTGACATGGCTGAGCAGCTAAATTAAGTATTTTATCTAATCTGAGATTCCTTCCATTTGCTCCAACACTCTGACCATTTTTACAAAAATAATTGTACCTTAATTATTATTATTGCTGTGATTATTGTTTTTTTTTTTTTTGTCTAATGACTGTAAGCAGAGAAAACAGTGTCTGTAAGATTGTGATGCTGGGAATCTGCTTTTTATTTTTTGACTGCCCACTCCTGCCAAGTGCATCATTAAACCCACCCACTCCTGCAGATTTTAACTTGGATAATTCCAAAGCAGACTGGGATGTTAGATAAATAATTCAACTCGGGTACTGCTTCCAGCTGCTTCCCTTTAAGGAGTCACATGTTCTTTTTTGAGAAATCACATGCAGCTTAATTAATCAGAGTACTCATTTGATGTTTTTGTATTTATTTATTTATCTTAAACTAATATGAGAGCTATAGGACAGTAGTGAGATGTACTATAGATGTGACAGGAGTTCAAGGTGAAGGTGAAACTGCACCAAGAATGGGATTTGAGTTTTGTTTTTTTTTTGTTTTTTTGTAGTGATGGACAGGTTCAAAAACAAGCTTAGACAGGATTCTCTGTGGACAATGATGTTTGCAGGTGACATTGGGATCTGAGGTGGGAGCAGGTGGAAGGACATCAAGAGAGGTGGAGGTTTACTCTGGGAAGTAGAAAAATGAAGGTCAGCTGAAGCAAAACAGTTTTTGAGTGTAAATGAAAGGGGGGCCTATGTTAAATAGTGATCTTACAGGTTATTGGGTTTAGAAAGTAAAGGGGTTTTATATAGTTGGGGTTAACGGTCTACAACAGTGTTCCCCAACCTTTTTGTGGCTGCAGACCTGTCAACTCACGAGAATTTTACCACTGTGTGTGTGTGTGTGCAATGACAAACAGTGGACCACTGGTCTGGAACATAAAAAGAATGTAAATAAAAATGTGAGTGTCAGCTATGATGTTTGAATAAGAGAGTCGGTAAAAACAAAAGCAAACATGTGCAAGGTGGTGGTAAGACCAAACCCATTGCATGGTTTGGTCAGAAGAACTGAGGAAAACAACAGAAGCAAGAGCTGGATTACGTGAAAGAGAAGAGACAAGAATTTTGGGAGAAAAAGTGACAAAAACTGATAAGATCTGAAATGAGTCGCAGCTCATGGTGGATGCTACAGAGATGGGGCAAGATAGATAGGTTTCTGACATGTTCAGCAAAGAGATAATGAATAAGTAAGTAGGATGCTAAGGTTAGAGCTGCCAAGCAGAGCAAAAAAAAAAAAAAAAAAAAAAAAATCAGGATTTACGTGTGTTACAGAGAAGAATGGGATGGTCAGCCCAGAGAAGAAATGATTAAAAGTGAAGCAGATGTAGTGAGATTCCCTGGAGGTAAAAGCAACGACGAACCAGGAGAATAATTACCTACAAGCAAAAAACATGAAAGTAATTGTGTGAATAATGTTGTAAATTGAATTGTGTAGAATTTTGCTCAGGGATTACAGTAAAACAGTATCATACAATAGCCCAATTAGTTCTTATTTATGTGTACTGTCTTTCTTAAACAAATGAAAACATTTTTAATTCTAAAATGCTAATTAAAAAGAGAGTAGCTAGTTATTTTCACTGCATGTGCAATTGGCTCCACAAAAAGTACCAACTAAATCCATTGTACAAATGCCCACTGGATGAGTGAAAAGAGAGAGCATAGCTTTAGATATAAATTATTTGCGATGTTTGTAGAACCATAATGCAAAGGTAACGCATGTCAAATCACTTTCCAATGACTTAGTCCAGTCACACCTCATGTAGGCTTTGTTTTGCCACAGTGACTTAAAAAGCTATTTACTTATGACCACAATAACCTTGCAGCATCCACAGGCTGAATCGATTTATGCATCCACCTTTGATACAAGCTTAACTGCTTCTTTTAATCAGAATATTCTGTCATCCCTGCAGCTGAAAATCTGTTGAGTGAAGCTACAACAAACCATCATGACGCGAGAACGCAATGGAAGCTTTTTAACACAAAATACAAAAAACATTACTTATTCAACTCTGAAGTTCACTTTGAACAAGAACCTGGCAAAGCTGTGAATGATAAAAACCCTTTAAAAAAAGCCTTGAAGCTATGGAAAACATTTTAGCTCCTTAACAATTACACTCGCATATCTCAGAGTAATTTCATTCTATTTGTGTTGCCTAAACGCAATCCACTTTCATACACTTGACGATATTAAAAAGTAATGTAAATTAATGTGAAAATGCAAAGAACTTGCAGGCTTTACTTAAAGAAAATGTCAAAAATCCAACTAAGCATGGCAAAAAATAAGTAATTATATATATACATATATATATATATGTATATATATATATATATATATATATATATATATATATATGTGTGTGTGTGTGTGTGTGTGTGTGTGTGTGGCTTTATTTGTTTGTTTGTTTTTCCCATGAAAAACTTCATAAAGACCCAAGTGTAAGTTTATTTCAAATAATTTGTATAAAGTTTTCTTTCTATTTAGTTAATATGCATATGTTCCATTCCTTTTAGCCTTCGGGCTCAACGGTCAGATGAAACAGACGATTAATATTTGCAATGCAGCTGCAGTTAGGCTAATCTCTCCTTCAGACATAAGGAGTAATTGTGCCCTCTCATTTTATAGCTGATCAATAGCTTTAAATGTCATGCAACCTTTCCTCTACAGAGCAGTGACCTGTGGGCTCTCCAGTAAGCAGTAAATCGCAGTGGCTTTGTGTGGCCATTCAATTTTCCGCCTTCAGTTTCAGAGTCTTGGATTCACTGAATGAGTGCTGATTTAACAGCTCAAGATAAAGGGCGTGTACATGCGTGTGTTTGATCAAGCCCATAGATGCAGCTTTCCAGAGGAGTACTTAGTCAATAGAGATAGTGATGCTTAGTGCATAAAGGATTCACTAAATAAATAATGAGATTCTTTAGATTATATGTAAAATACACAAGTTCCAGAATGGCAAAAACAATTAAAGGAGGGTTCTTTCCATGTTTCAAAGTGGGTGTGGGGAAACTCTGGCTGTGACAGAAAGTTTGCCATACAGCTACTGCAAAACTTCAAAACACATTGCTTATTGTGAGTTTAATTTAAGTTTAAAGTATCTTTTTAAGTCATCTGTTATATACTCTTTTTTTATCATGGCAACTGTTTTTATGATTCTACTTTTCTATTTTACAGGAAAACTGCAACTGAATTCAATTGTACTTCGTGCAGTGACAAAAAAATTTAATTGTGATTGTAATGCCAGTTGCAATGACCTCTATTAAAGTTTCAACATATGTCCAAAATTCTTTCACCAGTCACTATTTAGTGCACTACATAGTGCATTTACCATTTTGTGATGCTGACCAAATTACCAAATCAAGTATCAGAAGTTTTTCATAAGTCTCAGCTACAAACTAGTTTGCATCAAAGCTAACTAGATTGAGGAATATAGACCAAAATGCAGTGTTTGAACAATTTCTTTTAATAAAACATCAGCGTTTTCATCATCAGAACACAGTGGAAATTAGGTTATTAAAACGTGCTTGGATTGACAATTTTTTTAACTCATGAAATTCAATGGCATACTTGCCGTTTTAAAAAAAAGTGGTGAGCATGGTGTCCGAAATAGCTTTTAAAATCCAGGGCACTAGATAATCCGGCACTATAAAGTTTTTAGTAGTCAGGCTGTAGGGTGAGAGTTCAGACATAGCCAGAGGTAAAAACCTGTTCTTCACGTTTTTGGTTTTATCAGGCATTTGTTTGTGGTTGGTCTGATCCATCATTAGGGCAACTGTTTTTCTTTTGTCTTCCATTCAGATAGTCCTTTAAGTTTTTACAATGAATGCGTTTATATAAACGTCCGTTTATACGGAACTGAAATACATACAGTGAAAGTGAAAATGAATCAAGTATTTCAAGTATATCAACTTTTCCTCTTTAGTGACCCTCATTTGATCATTTCCATCAAAAATGTCTCCCATCACTGGCCTCATTTCCTATTGTTAAGATTAAAAAAGGTTGGCATATAAAAGTTAGACAGTATATTAATTTACAAACTATTTCCTATGAAAATTAGTTTAGTATGACAACAAATATGCATCCTGATAAATGCAAAAGCAGTTTAAAAAAAGACAACAATATCAACTTGTTGGAATGAATGTCATCTGATTAGTAAAAGTAAGAAAGAACATTTGTAAATGTAGCTTTTGAGATTTGGCAAATTTCTTCACATAACAAGCATAATAAAACTGTTGTAGAAATAGTTCAAAACAAAGTGACAAAAACAGTTACAATTTGTTGTTTTGTTGCACATTCTTTGGAGTTATATCATAATCCTCACAACACATGTCAGAGTTTACGTCATCTTACCACTGCTAACAGTGGTAAGACAAACAAAAACAGAATATTTGACTAACATTTTTCAATAAATGTATCAAATTTTTAAGTCAAAAAATCATCCTAAAGGAGAGCCTCCATCAACAAAGGCGAAAACTCTTTGAGTTTGACTAAACATTAGTTGATATCATCTTTATAGCATGAATCTTTCAAATGAACTTGAATGTCAGATATTGCAGTTGCTAAAACTACAGTATTGTGCAAAATGTTCTCCCACTAATGTTGCAAAATGTTCTCATTCGTCGCCTTGAAGCTGAGTCATGGCAAGTGGACTTAAACTCTTCTTCCTTAAAACATTTCGCTACTCATTTAAGTGGCTTCATCAGTCTCCCACTAATCTACTTTGAAAAAAAAATTCAATTTCTCCAACATACTTAACCCATGTCACAGCCAAAAGATTTAAAACAAAAGAGAAAAAAAATCCTATCATCCTTGTTCTGAAAGAACCCTTTTACATTTAAATGCTTTCAAGAAGGTCAGCAATATACAGCTCAACTGTCCAGCTGCTGTCTTTTTAGGCTGAGAGCTGTGACACTCACTGAAAGTACTAACAGCACTCTACATCTCTGCCTCTAAGCATAGCTTTCTCCTTCTTCCTTTTCCATTACCCTCTTGTCTAACTGGATCCTAGTGTGGAAGTGATGAGTATCAGCTGTCAGACATTCAAAAAAATCAGCTTCTGCCTTGTTAAACATTTTATCATGCACCATCAAGTTGTTTTGCTTGATGGAGATTTTGCTCTTAATTAAAATGTTCACACCCATCTTCAAGTTCTAGAAAACTTCTCTGAACTTCACCAACATGGTTATGAATTTATTGTTAAAAAAATAAACAACTGGAGTGTTGATCTTTCAAAAAGCATGGATGGGTTTTAAAATGTAGCAAAATTCATCCTAATCAAATACACAACTGAGACCTTCCTGTGTGTAACTGAAGCCTCATTAAATAAAGGAAAACTGTGCTACTTAAAGAGATAATTATAGTACTGTATTGTTTTAGTGTCTCATGGAGGTGCCCTTTTATTCTTTTAACTACAGATAATATTGCTGTTAGTTAGTATTGTCATTGTTCAATTAAAATTTAGCAGTTGCAAACCATTATATGAAATCCACAAAAATGGAAATCAAAGGCGTGAACGCATGCAAACTAATAGAAAAAAATGAATGCGCAAATATTAATTAAAGCAAATGAATTACACATCAGAAGTGATTGTTTTCTGCTTGCATCAGGCACTTCAGGCTTCAACGGCATGCACCAATTTCTGAAAATACACACTTTGTTGGGCTTTATCTCACTATATACTATGTGCCATGGTCACTTATGGCTCGTTGTCACAGTACAACAACAAAGAGTCGCTGACCTCGACTGCAGCGGCAAAGGAAAGTGATATATATGCTGATCGCCTCGTTGCTTCAATAAAGAATCACTTCAGAGAGTAAGTTCACCTCTTTCCGCTTGTTTTTGTCCAGAATATTAAGCCAAAAATATGTTTTAAAGAAGCCTGCGCATTGATATAGAACTTTAGGGCTTTGTGACCGGAACTTTCTATTTTTAGATGCACATCAACACCCAGCAGGAAATCAGATTTGAGCATTCACCCAGACCATTTAAAGTGCCGGGACACAATGTTTGCTTTTTATGGCTGAATATCAGCAGGTTTGTTATCTTGGAATTATACTGCAGACATAAAGTATTTAAAGTTCTTCAGAGTTCTGCTTATCTTACTTTTAACGCGTTTTGTGCACAAAAATAATATTTCTGGGATAACACTTTACAAATTAAGACATATCAGACAATAAAAATGAAATAAAAATGTTCTGTCTCTGGCCTTTTTTTTTTCAAAAGCCACATATTGTTGTATAAATTTGCCAAGTAAAACATTGTGATTAATCATGATTAACCAAAATATATAAAATATATATCTAATATATAGCATAAAAGCATATTATTGTTCCCTTATGTTACACCTTTACCATAAAGCCAAAAGGCAAAAGGCAGAGATATTGGCATTATATTATGGTCTCTTTCTACATCATTAAAACTAAATGTAACCACCAACATGAGCAAAGAAAAAAATATCTGCTGATCATTGAACCTTTGGGGCACCAGCTTGATCCATACCTTCCCACACACATACTATCTCATAGACCATTCCATTATGCGTTTTCAGTCCAGAGCATTTTATTGCACAAATAACCCTGCATTTGTGTTGGCTCATAAAATATGGATCAGCACATAATAATAGAGTTATAGTAATGCAGCTCTTTTCTGCTACAGTCACATAGCTTCCTCATACAGGGATGCACCTGTTGAAAAAGCAGGTGACTGACAGTTACTGAACTGAAGAAAACAAATTGTTATTTTTTCCTCTTAATAAATAAACCAAGTTTAGGTTGCAAATGAAGCTTTTTAGTTTCTAAATAAAACATATTTTATTCTCTTTAAAGTTTGTAGATAAAAAAAAACTATTCATTAATTGTGCAAATAAATGCTTGTGTGAGATAATTCAATCTAGAAAAAAGATTATCCACTCACATTTATGTTTTGGGTTTTGTACTTTCAACATTTTTTCTAAGGATACTTCTCTAGAAGGAGACTGTGATTCCACAGTTGGCAAATTGTTTTTATAAGGATGACAATTCAAAACCCAATGCCTAATACAGGGCACCAATGTCACAATCACCTGGTTTTATTCCGTAGTACACTGACTCTTTACCAGAAGTCCATCTCCCTCTTTCAAAGAACTAGTGGAACTGTGTGCTCTGTAGCATAGAGCTTTTTCTTTTGTCATACATTACCAAATGCAAAACTGCAGATAAAAAAAAAACAACATATTTTATTATTTACACTTATTACAATTATTTTGTACATTTAGTCTATATTTTGAAAATTGTGTTTGGTGTTTAGCGAAACTGGTCTACTGTTTGAGAAAATGTGTTTTAGCAATTGAGAAAAAACTGTAAATATGTAATAAATTATTTAAATACACCAGACTGAAAAAACTCCAACACACATGCTACCAAAGATCACCAGAAGGATTAAGCGCAAAATCTAAATGTATGCATTTGATTTTGTTTTGAAGTTTTTCATATAAAATATATGCAATAAAGCAAGCTGAATTCAAAATAACTGAAAGATATTTATATTTCTAAACCCTGCCATCTATTTGATGAAAATATCCATTAAACTACTTCTGGTTCACACTTATCTTAATTTAGCATCTACTTAAAAGCAAAAACATAAGTGTTTTTTCATGCTGGAAATGAATTTCAACTAAAACGTTGTTAACGAAGTGCTTAGACATGTTTAAGGTAGAACTAAACCTTTAAATTTGGCATTGTATTGGAAGCATTGTAAGACCATTATACGACTTGTGTAATTATTTAATTTTACCCTTTCAGTTTCCCTGTAAAAAGAGAAAAGCACTTTGTCCAAGTTCTGTCACAAAAACTAACAGACATAAACTCAAATTGGTAAAGTTGTGTGTTTTTTTTTTTTTTACCCAACTCAACTCAGAAAGTATTTCATTTAAACTGAGTGAAATAGAAAGCCAAAATCACTCTTGCCGATGCAATTTCATCTGGTAACCCTCAGTTTTCAGCATCTGCATGGCTGCAGTTCAGACTCTGTGGGCAGGCATATGCTGACACAGACAAGTGTCAGGAGATTTTGCTAAAAGATGGATGTGAGGGCACTTTAGGAGCACCTCCAAGCACTAAAGAAAGGGCAGAAGATAACACGAGCTCTCTGCATAACAGCACAGCTATCAATCTATCATGTATTTGCTGTGAGGTCATTATCAGATCACCTGATTGATTAGAAAAAGCTCTCCAATTAGATTGTAAACATAGTAGTACCTACAGGGGTTTTGTTTTTATTAAATGCTATTATAATGAGTGAATGTAAACCAGATAATACAACAATGTTTTAATTATTAATTTCTTCTTTTTTTTTTTTATTTTAGTTAAGATTTTTTTAAACAAAACATCAAGGCGGGGCTGCACGGTGGCGTAGTGGTTAGCGCTCTTGCCTCACAGCAAGAAGGTTTCCACCTTTAGACAGCACCACTTTGTTTTAAGCTAGAAAAATGCAATCCACATGTTGGTGTCAAAATCTTTTTGTATCATCTGCCTTTAAAACCTTTCACTGTCAACACACATCTACCTTCATGAATGAAAACTAAAAGGACGCTGACTCTGTAAGAGGTAGAACGCATCCAGTATATTAACTGACTTATCTTCCAATAGCAAGTTTACACTGCATGGCAATCTGCTTTAAAAGACTTCGGATACAGAGCTAAAACATGACAGGTTGCTTTTGCAGAAAGCTTCACCGGTTGCAAACATGTGAGCTTGCCAAGGACAAATCAGTGGTTCATGTCTCAAAGGCAATGACAGGTTTCAAAAGCGCCTAAAAAAAAATGAGTAACTAGAAAATGATTCAAAAGCTATGACCTGGCACACTAAAAAGGCAGTGAAGTGGGAAAAAAAGCCTTGACAATGTCTCAACATCCCAGTGGTGGAAATCCAAGAGGCAGAATTAGGGCAGAGAGATCATGAGGTAAATCCAACTGGAACTTGTCAGTTTAATCCTCCAAAAAAAGACTATTTCCACTTTTAATTTACATTTAAAACGCAAGTAGGAAATAAGGTTACTGAAGGAAGCAACTAAAGTCATTTCAGTTAAATACTAGACCTCTCAGTCCAAAGACCTTTGATCTTACACATAAATGCACTATTTTAGATCAAATAATCTTTTGTATCCAAAAGTGGCATCATTGTAAAACGATGTACGAAGTGATGACCTTGCGTGACCTTTTTTTCTCAGCAAAATTAAAGAACATTGATTTCACCTTGATTTAACTCAAATTTAAAGGAAATTTATAAAATGAGAATATTGTGAACATAAGCCCTACCATAAGAGTATTTTAAAGCATCTACATGAAAAAAAAATATTGGAATGTGAAACTGGGATTTAACAAGTTTGAATTGTACATCAATTGAATGCACTGGTGCATAGACAAATGGTGTTCACATGGTCTGTATATATATATAAATAAACAATATGATGAACATAAGCAAATACAAAAAATTCTACATAGTACGTAAAAATGGCACCAAAAAATTGTACACAAGTTATAAAGTATATTGACTGTCTTAATTAGCTTTAAAATGTGATTATCTAAATTTATACAAATGTATATGTTTTTTTCAAATTATTTTCATGACAGCTTACATTTCTGCGAACAGTTAAACAATCTATTTAAATCACTTCTATAGATGAGGTAAGTTGAAGTAAGCAAATTGGTTGTAGATGGCACAGAGAATTAATACAATTGAGAAGAAGAATAAATAGTTGGATTAATCAATAGTTTGATTGTTATTCACAATCAAAGTAGTAACAAAAAACAAATAAAAAAACATTTAGAATTTATGCTTTTCTACTTGGCTAAAAAAGTTATGAAAAACCAGTGAGCATATTAAGTTCAATCATTTTCCGTGGTTACACTACTGCTTTTCCATTTTTTATTCCATGTTTATGCCTTGGGTTGTCCGATTAATTTTATTCATGGTTCTCTTGTTTTACACCTACACACAAAACATTTGGCCTGTGGTCTTTTAAATTCTAACTTCCAATCTAAACTTTGTGTGTAGGTGAATGAGTGCATCGTCTTCCTTAATGTTGTACCCCGTTTATGAAAACCAGGTTTTCCTTTTTCCAGAATATTTAAGAATCCAGGTTACTTTGAAAAAAAGGTATTGCAACTTTACTACTCTGCCAGTTCACTCTGGCAAGTTTGATTAGCATCAGGGTTCATTGGTTCAGATAGATGATTTTTTTTTTTCCTTCCAAATATGAAAGCTCACCTGACCCCTGGCAAATCCTGGCCCCCATAAGAGCGAGGGGCTTGGTTCACTTCAGAGTGCCAAAATATACAAATATATACACCTTACTCCGAACACCTTCATTGTTTCACTCCTACTCATTGTTTCTGATTTTGTAGTTACGATGCAAACTTGCAGATTACTACACATTAACTCTATGCAGGAATTTCTCGCATTATAGGAGTTCAGTTTATGGAAATTTTAATGACTTCAATTCCTGCAATCACGCAGCAAAATGCAGGCCCTGTTCTATACTATTAGCTTATAATAAATGTAGCTGCCACATTAAACAACTTAAGACTGAGAAATCAAGTTCTTGTTTTTGTTGTTAGTCTTCTCTACACACAACTGCAGGACTTCTTGGTTTTGTCAGATAAAAAAAAAGAATAAAAATGTAATTTGACATGTTTTGACCACTGGTCTGCAATCCTCTTATATAGTGGGTTTTTGTATGTCATGTGTAAATATCAGATTTTTGTAAAGATAGATAAACTTGTCAGTCTTTTCCCAAGTGTGTATACCCCCTCCATCTGGTTGTGGCCTTTCGATAATAAATTAATAAGTCGGGGGCAGCATGTAGGCTCCCTCATCTTCGTTTATAATGTTGTTTCCACATTTCTTGTTTTCTATGACTTCTGTAACCCAATTTTTAACCTTGTTTGTTTCAGTACCTATTTTTTTCAGCATTATTCCAGTCCATGATAGGAATTTTGTAGTGACCTAATCATGCTGACTTGAGGTTTTGTTGCTCTGCTTTCTTTTTTGCTCTTGTTTGTCTTATTGTTGTTCCCTCCAGATTCCCTCCCTCCAATTAAATGTAAGTCCTGGTTTTCCATCTGCAGGTCAGCGGGCAACAAGTGTCAATGTAAACTACATATTTATTATTCAATTTGTCTGACAAAAAAAACCCTACAAAGTTTAAAAGTGAGCCTTTTCAAAATTTGCATTGTAGGGGATGCTGGTGGTCAGACATATTTGACAGTCAACATTATTTATTTGATAAAAATTCAATTAAGATGTCAAAAAAATAAATAAATAAATAAAACAGAAAAAAATAAAATAAAAGCCTCGTAGTCAGACATGTAATTTGCTGTGAAGGCTGTCAGACTTTACTTTAGATAGGACTTTATAACAATCACTACATGTTAAGAAAAGATCCTAATCAGTGTTTCAGTGTCTTGACATAAGGCAATTACTATGTGTCACTCAGATGGCCACTCAAAAGAAAAAAAAAACAAAAAAAAAAAACAAGTATTGAGGCTGACAGACTGAAGTTTGGAATGAAAACTAGCAAAGAAGTGAATTTTAAAAACCCTGCTCCTGCAGATCCTTAAATCTCTTTTTACTTCTGGATTTACCTATTTAGCTATTGATGCCAAATTGTGTTTCGAGAAGAAATGTACCTCTGCCTCCTTTAAAAAAATGTAGAAAGTTATTTGCTAGCTTAAATCTACTACATGTAATAGGAGACAGCTCCTACACTTGAAGTGATAGAAAGGAGAAGGGTGTGCTTGACAGGCAGCAGTAAATCCACACAAAAGATCCAGATGTACAGTAAGGATCTAAAGTTTGGGAACCCCAGGTAAAATCTTATATTATTGTGCATGAAGAACCCAAGTGAAGATTGAAAAATCTCCTAAAGGCATCACTTTACAGATGATACATTATTTTAATATGTCAAAAAATGCTTTATTTCCCTCATTTATATTTTCAAAATAACAGAAAACAAAATAATGGTGTGTGCAAAGGTTTGGGCACCCTTCAGAATTATTAGTATGTACCGCCCCTTTGGAAAAGCTGAGACCTGACAGTCTGGATTGTTCACAATTGTCGTTTACAAATACCAGGTAATTTCAATCTCAAAGATTTGATATCCACTCAGATAAGTAATCTGAGTTATCTGACCTTGCCCCAACAATCAGCTTCATGGATTCTTCTAAGTAGTTGTCCAGAACAATGAAACTGAAAGTAGTGGATGCTCACGAAGCAGAAGAAGGCTATAAGAAAATAGCAAAGCGTTTTCAGATGCCAATATTCTCTGTTGAGAATGTCACTAAGAAATGACAGTCAACAGGAACAGTGGAAGTTAAAGCAAGATCTGGAAGACCAGACAGAGCATCTCACAGGATTGTGAGAAAAGCAAGGCTCTTTTAACCAAATTTCTAAGAGAGATTTTTTTTTATCTTTATGAAAATAATCCATACTTTTTTTAAGCATTGATTACATTTTATTTTGTCAGGCTTGTGAATATAAGGGTGACTACCTCCTGAAACCATAGAAAAAACTGTAAAGCTTATCTGCTGACATTACGTTAAACAGAAAAGAAATCTAAAAAAAAATAAAATCTCTAATAAATCTGTCCTTGTTTTCTCAGCATGTTTGAATAGGAGTTTAAAGATAGATTGCAATTAATTCATGTCCATACAATTTATAAATTACTTTCATGCTATTTCATTTTCTTGAAAAAAAAAAGAAATATTCGTATAAAAAAAGGCCTTAGGTATTTCTATGTTAAACAAACACATTCCATGAGTTAGAATTTGGCAGATAAAATTCTTTTTTTAATCTACTGGCCAACTTGGCCAGTGTCTCTAAAATTAAATTTCAGCTCCTGTGTGGAGGTATTTTAGTTATTTAAAACTTGACAAAAAACAGGGTAACATGCACTGCAAATTGTTCAGAAGGCATGTTCCTTCTAAAACTGGACATACCACCAACCTTTTTATCACGTGAAGGAATGCCACCAAGCATGCTCAATCTCAGACTGAAATAAATGATAATTCTCTAGCAAAAACAACAAAGTTAAGACGTTTTCTTTATTTTCTTTTCTTATTATTTTCTTATATATTTTTAAAATTATAATATAATAATATAAATGTAATAATATAAATAGTATAATATGGATTTATAGATAGTAATTTGGTTCATACTGTGATATACATCGTTATCGCCTGATCTGAAAAAACTCTATCGGGATATAAAAATTCCCCATCGCCCAGCCCTATGTAACTAAAGGAAGTGTAGGTGTGCTGGTAGTGCTGACAGAGTTCTCAAAATTCTTTTTACCTTATACATATTTAGAACTGTTGCTACTTATAATCTTAGACTCCATGCACTTAAACATGCAAATGTAATAGCCTTGACATGACTGGCATGATACAAATTATAGGGCTCCCAATTAGTGGGTATTAACTACAAAACGTTTTACTTTCAATCTGTCCTTCTTCTTCCTCTCCTATTGATGGGTTGTGGAAGTTTTGTATGACACAATGGGTAGGATTAGAGATATTGCTGTTAATACTGTGGAAATATTCCCAAAATTCCTTGTAAACTGAAAACATTTTAAAAGTTGTATTTTTAACTACTAAAAAACCCTGAAAAGTTTGGTTCTGCAGATGAAGTCAAAACCCTGGGAAGAATAGAAGACTAGACAAATGTCTTTGAAAAATTCATATACCATGTAAAAAGAATAGAATATTGTTTAAAATTTAAAGCACTTTGCAGCCAGAAAAAGAACGTAAGGCCGCTGAGAGCCTGTAAGTACACTTAGTAATCACATCACTGTCAAAACTGTGCCATTCTCGAATGCAGCATGACATCATACCCTGCAGTTCAAATCTTTATTTCATGATAATTTTACTGAGGCAAGGTTTGATTTATGCATCAAACAAAACAGACTTCTTTTCAGATTTTGGTTTTTATTTCTGTGTACTAATCAAATGAAGACATAACACTCTTTAGGCCATCTAAAGAATGAACAAACAGTTCAATGATTGAAAAAAAATTGATGGCTTCCATTACATTAAATAGCAAAAAGGAATTTGATTTGTTTAAAATATTTATGAGTCTTTCTTATTATGTGTAGTACTGATCACATTCCATTCAGTTGTTTGTCAAATATTAAAAAAAAAAAAAAAACTACAAAAACGTGACTGGAAAATGTTAGAAGAATGATAGATGACTTTCTATTGAATTTTTGAAGTCCTTTTAGAAAAATGATAGATGCAAGTAAAGATTAAAAAAATTAAGTTATGTCACAATAAGTTTAATAACAATTCAGTCAGTAGCTCCGTCTTGAGGTCAAACGAAATTTGATTGACGCAAACCCAGTTTGGTAGATTTGTTTTTCCTACAGTTCCTATTCAGTTATTAGTTGGTTGACAAGTCTGACTCATTCATGTGACAAAAAAAAAAAAAGATTAAAACATGCTTTTTCAGACACCATGTTTTCAGTCCTTGTGATCATTTGAAGCAAATTAAATGCCTATTTAATGATTGTATTTTGTTTGTGTTGAACATTCCTACTTGTCCTTGTGCTCTACTGTACATTTTTCCAGTTCCATGCACTAATACAATCAAGGATTCTGGAAATAATACTAAGTGGCTTTGAAATGGCAGGTGTTTCCTGTGTGTCTGTGTGTGTGTGTGTTTATTTGTTTGTTTAAACAAGAAGATGGCAACATCACTGCATCTCTCTAGACAATAACATTTTAGTCCTTTTTTGGCAGTACGTGAACATGTTTTATCACCACAATAGAGTGAATGTAGTACTAACATATATACATTACATTGGTAAAATTTTTAAGTTTAGTTAAAAAGAAGACAAAATGGTAGTTTAGTAGAGACATTCATTACATTAGTTCTGTTTAATTAGTGAACGGTTGTACCAAAGACTAACAGAAATAATGAAGACTCTGTGTGCATTAAACAGAATATATTCTTTTTTTTTTTATTTGGGGTTTATTGCAGAAATATTTGGCAGCCTTATGTAACTGTAGTGCCTTAACCGTAGGTAAAGAAAAAACAATCTAGAGTCAATAGTCCAGAGCCGAAGCTGCCATTGTCATTTGTGGCATTGCCTAGATTAAATTCAAGCTTAAGGCTTATATCAATAATCATCACCGCATACCTCGTTAAATATTGAGTTTGAACTGCTGCAAGTCTGACAGAAGCTCTGCCCAACATTTACACAGATGTGGGAAATGCCTGAAATAAGACCGCTTGATGCTTGATTAAGACCAGCTGCAAACCGTGTTTCTTCTAAATTTAATTTTATTGCACAATTAGGAAGAAATCAAAAGTTTAATTGTGTTGATTGTAAATGTCTTTATCCAATTATCAAATAGGACAACCCATTCAATTATTCCTTATTATTTATACTGTATTATGAAAGGGTGCATGGAACTAGGTACCTGTGTGACCAGGGGCTCCAGAAGTCTTTCCACAGTCAAGGTGCGAATTTCAAGGCTCTTTGGGTCCCACTTTAACAGGATTGGTGAAGTAGCGGTCGTCATGGTTTCTGTTGACATCAAAAGCATAATAACAGTTAGAATAATTCTCAACATGATTTTGCTAACTCTCTGTAGGTGGCTAATGGTACCATCTGCAGGGACAAGGTGTAAGGGCCTTCTGAAACTTTTTGAAATTTTTTTAAGTTTTGCAGATTATAAAAAAGGAAAAAGAAAACTCTGACCCACTTTGGGAAGTTTGGGATGGCAGGTCATAAATATGTTTGTTCATTGATAATAAACACTCAGAGTTATTGGGGAGGGGTTGCTCAGAAATACTTTTAGGGCAAATATGGATCCTGAAAGTACTTAGAGACTGTGTAAAGCTGCTGACTAAATCAAAGAAAATATCACCTCCCAAATGAAAAATGCTTGCAGCGCCATTGCAGTTTTCCAGGCTCTAACACTTTCTTTTTCAGTCTCTCAGTTTTCATGATCATAATTTGCCTTCTTTATTCATCTAGTCGTGGACTAGATCAGAGCTGGCCAACCCTGGTCCTCAAGAGCCACAACCCTGCCTTTTTTCAGCTCTTCCTGGACTCTTGAGGCTGACTAGCTAAATCAAATGTGTTTAGTCAAAAATCACTTGACTCAGCTTATCAGCAGCAAGCTATTCAGGGTGAGCTGGAAAGCAGGTAGGGTTGGGGTTCTTGAGGACTAGGGTTGGCCAGCTCTGGGCTAGATCATAATTGATCAAGTCATGTGCAAGCGAATTCAACAGAATGGAGCAGGGAAGGGAGCTTGTGAGCTGCCAATTGCAGCTTCTTTGTCACTGCCACAAACCTTTTGTTGATTCACAATTATTTGAATAACAAAATACTCAGAAATACACATAAGCTTAATGTTTTTATGGATCTCCTCCATCAAGAGCAAAATGCTAAAAAAAAAACATGTTAAAAACACTATTTTCATTGAAGTGGTTCTTTCACCATTGTTATCTGATGATATGGTTATATTTATGTAAATTATCAATTTTCTAAAACGTTTTGGGGTCACAGGGCTGCTAGAGCCTAATCTGGACACTTGTGGGTGAAGGTAGGGCACACTCTGGACAGGTTGCCTGTCTGTTGCAGGGCTACAATCACACACCTATACACATTCGCATTCACACCTAGGGACAATTTAGAGTAACCAATTAACCCATGAAGCATGGTTTTGGACAGTGGGAGAAAGCCGGAGTCCCCAGAGAAAACTCACACATGCACAGAGAGAACATCCAAACTCCACACAGAAAGGTCCCTTCTTTCAGGTCTCCAGCCAGGACTGGGGGCCTTCTTGCTGTGAGGCAAGAGTGCTAACCACTGCTCCACCGAACAGCCCAACTAAATTTAGTCAAGTATATGTAAATTGAACTTAACTAAATTTAGTATTTAAAAATAATTCTTCTTGCTTTGACTGGTACTTAAAAAAAAACATTCAAAGATACTACCACTGCATTTTTCTCTTCTTCCACACTTACACACAGGCTCTACTGTTGTTCAGTTTTCCTACATTATAAAACATTTCAAAGAGTTGTTCTTCCTTTTTGTGATTTGATAAACTCAAAAAAGTTGATACATAATCTTTAAAACAACAAATCTTAATAATCAGGGTTTTTTTTCTTTACCAAAAGATAAACCAGGTGGTGCCCCTGTATATTGCAGGCATGTGCACATTGTTGACAATTGGTAACCGAGTTGGTTTGGCTTTCATTATGCCTGGGTTTTTGTATGGACCCATTGTGCTGTAGAGCTCTCCATTTAAAAGCCAGCAGGAGTCAGCAAATACTGTCCGTGTTTATTTAGTGAAACAAAGCGTACAGTTTAAACACAGCATTTCTTAAGAACTGAATTCCATAAGTCAGTCTTTACCAATTCCAAAACTTTCCATTTGAATAAAAATTTTTTAGGAAAAAAATTCTAAGGAACTTTATAGTAAATGTGGATCACAAGGCGCTCTATGGTCAGAGCAGCATCTTGATTACTTGACACATTTCAAACACAAATGGTGGTTACTGCACAATTGTTTGAAGTTGACTATAGACACAACTTTTTTGTTAATGTTTTTACGTTAAAACCATTTTTAGTTTGATGTTTAAAGTTTATGGAGTTTATATTAGGATAGCGTGAGAACAAACAGCCAGCAATTGGGTAAAACCATTGTTACTGTTGGGACATGTTTCAGCAGAAAGCACTTTCAGATCCAGCCAGCTGGGAGAGACCCAGGCTACTTCCTATGAAAGTGAGGCAGAAAGGAATATCAAATTTGAATTAGAATGGCAGATCTGGGCCAGAAGCTTCTAATGCAGCACAGAAGCTGAAGATAAATGGACAGGCAAGGGAAATCTGGCAACCTGGCAAGTCTGATGAAATCCTTGCCCAGTCTTTAAGAGTCCTCACAACAGACAAACTCTGCACATGTTGCAACCCTTTGCTTACTGTGGTGTCATTACTTTTTGTATCCTCATACTGAGCAGGACAATTAACCACAAGCAACTATGAGTTAAACATTTTTTGCCTCACGACAGTTTACCATGCACAATACCAACAGGAAACAGAAAGGGGACGCAAGGCTTTTGCAAAAAAAAAAATAAAAATAAAAAAAGTGTCTCACTATATTATACTTTTAAATAAACAAAAAAGGGATGGTGATTTCAGAACATGAAAAAGCCCAAACATGAAGCAATCCTGCAAAGCAGTGCACCACATAGAAGCAAACTATCAGCCAAGTTTCTGATGACTTCAAACATTTAGACATAAAAATTGGGTGAAACATATTTCAAGATGAGCTGATTTGTCTTTTCTAACCCATAAAATATTGAGTAGGGGTAGTTTAGTAATTTAGCAAACGTTGCTATGATTTAGCATCAGAATAAAAATCCCTCCATAAGATAGGGTAAGCTACGTTTTTAGTAAGTAACTGTTAGTTTACTCAAGTCTACATTGAAATTTCAACCCTTCAAAAATATTGGTACACAATTCATGACAAAATGTACTGCTGCTAATCCAGATCGCACCAGATAAAAAAATCTAATAAAATTCACCCTCAAGCCCTTTTTTGCAAGCATTCCAATAACAAGAATAAAAAAGTAAATGCAAGACTTTTTTTATGCTTATGTCTGTACATTTAAAAATTTTTCTCATTATAGTGATACTGAGTTACAGTAAACCAACTACACATTGCAGACAAGGCATTACAGGAACACAGTTATTTCCATGTAGCTGTAAAAATCTTTTCATTGTTTTGTTTGATTTTTTACATGACATTTCGTGACCATATTTATGTGTTCAGCCACGGTGTAACATTTTGATGTCATTGGTCCCATTCGTAAAACAAAAAATCTGAATGTATCTTTTGCTGACTAACCAAGCACACTTTGTTTCAATCCTTGTAATTGCAGGCTGATTAATCTGAAAAAGGGATCCTTGCACCGCACTGGATACAGAGAAAAACCTAAGCTAGGGTGAGGCAAATGGGGAGAAGCTGTAGAGGAGGAGTCCTTATGTTGACACCAATATCTATGAATCTTCACATGCCATGTATCTACATCCTTCCCAGAAAAAGTAGGATGTGGGTGAAGCTGGATAGATATTTAAAAAATAAAATATAGATCTCAGTTTCTATCCTTTTTTTAGTTTTGTTTAAATAGAAGATGAGGTAATGTTGTACAGGTACACAGCATGTATATTTTTTTAATTGCTGTTGTCTGATTCTGTTGCATGGAGTGTTTTGATCTACATAACATTGAAAGGGATAATGCAAAAGGATGACAGTTCTTTACAATACAAACTGTATCGCAGCTTCAATAGTTAACCTAGCCTTACTAAGTTAAACAAACCCAAGCCAATATTTCACAGGTGAAGAGCTGTTAGTTCCATTAGTGGCCGTTAGGCAGCAAAGACATTTCAGTGTGACAGGAATTAACCATTCATCCCTCTATCCAGTGTGGTGCAAAGTTTGACAAAGGTAATGGTTAAATACTGGCAAAGTAGTCTCTGGTAATTTACTTTTCTAAAAACTAATTGCAAAGCTATTTCCTTGTTGGTTCAATTTTCTATTATGTAGTAATCACAAAAATAAGTCATAATAAATGAAAGGCAATTGCTACTGCCACTTTGTCATTTAAGATATAATAAATAAGCAGTAAATGAACAACAAACTTTATTAGCCCTGACTAAAAAAACACATGACCAAGCACTAGGCTGCAGTCCCTTTTAAGTACCACAATTGAGAAACTAAACTCTAAGGATCAAATTCAAACCATAAAAGAAAAACCATATTTAGGAAATATATGCATTTATCTATGTCACAAGGAACCTGAAAGGTATGAATAATATAATAATGTTTCTAATGTAATCTAATGCCTTGTTGGAATGTTATTTCTATCTATAAGAACATGAGCAGATGGCCAGTGCAGATGGAAATGCAGGATTCTGTCCCATTTTTATATCATTATATTTCCATCAGGGTCTAAGCACAGTTTAAAGCTAAACTGAGTCTAGTATTTCGTACTGAAAAAGTATGAAAAAGGCTTTCTTATAGTCTACCTGGTTGACTTCAGGCAAGGGAAAAACATTTATTCATTGACAGATTGAATGACACAGATGTTAAGTGCTTTTAAATTCAAGCCGTTATTTATATTAGACATGACTGTCTCAGACAACCTTGTAAGGAGCATTCACAACCCATTTCAGCATGGCTAATCAGGTTTATCTTAATGTTATTGAATTAGCAACTTCAAATAATTGTTGCTTTTCTATGCATTTAATTTAATGCCAGCACAGAAATTTGTCAGATTTTATTGACCAACAATCTCAACATTTCCTGTTAAAGCAATCGTTTTTAATTACACCAATTCTGCCTGCCTTGGTGATTAAGAATAATCGTTAAAAGTAAGCAGGTAAAAACTAAACAAATCAAAAGGTTGGATTGATTTTACACTTTTCCTTCTGTCACTGCTGGTTAGATGGTACGTTTCATGACAGTGGCGCTGTAATTGCAGACATACTGACATTAGCATTTGTAGCAAGTGAGCAACATTGTATTCAAGGTAAGCCAGTTCAATTCCCACCTAATGCAGTGTCTTTTGAATGCTGTTTGTTTTTATTACCCATAAAAAAACATGATTAACTTCAGCTCTGCTTGTGTCAGCTCTTTTCTGAAATAAAGCTGATGACAAAGCAGAGAGACAACGGCTAAATGACTATAGTAATTACCCCAGTTGGCCAGGTGTTAGCTGAGCACTCCATTTACGTGTGAGCGTGTGTGTTTGAGTGTTTAGAATACGTTATTGGCTGTGTCCATCCGTGTCTGATTGTGTGTATTCCTCCTTCAAATGTCAAACATTTTACAAAGGCCTTTTTTGTTAAAAAATAGGCTAAAATGAGGTTAACTTTCAAGGACAGCACAACTTTTCTGATCTTACAAAATTTAAGGGTTAGATGGAAGGAACAGCTGTGTAAAAATATAACATTCTTCTGTCAAAGTTTAGGATTGGGCAGCGGTTCTTTAAAGACTCATTGATAAGTCTTAACCACAGGTGACTTCAGGGGGAAGAAGAAAACAAAAAACGATACATATTTTCAGCAAACTACTAAATCCATATTTCTGCTTTTTGGAGTTGTCATTGAAAAGATATAAGCATTAAAAGGTCCAAGCAAGAAATTACTGGAAAAGGTCACCAACACTGGTTCAAGTGTTTTTTTATGGGTTCCAAGTTTACAGGAAATCTGTTTTGGACTTTGAGTAACAGCATGGGAAATAGGGTAAAAACATGACCTTTAAATACTATACATTTTGCACTTCAGCTTTACTATCGGTTGCTCATATAGAGAAATGGTTCTTACCAAATCCTAAGCCCAGGAGTATGATTTAATGCAGCATAGACTGTAAGTAACAGTGGAAAGTAATGCGAAATTTCTTACACCAAAGCAAAACTTCAGAGATAAATTGAAAAGTCAACAATTCAGATTACACACATGAACAACTTGTCTGTTCAGTGAACAGTCATGAGCATCAAAGATTGTTTGTATGAGAATGGTGTGTCTTTCTAAAATTGCTTGCAAAATGATATTGGATGTGTTTTTAAAGGGAGATGGACAGCTTCTAAAGATTTACATTGCCTATTTTGACAGATGAGATTGCCAAAACACTCAAACACTTGGAAATACAAGCTCTTGCGCTTGACAATTTCAACTAAGTGCTTTCCACATCAGGTGTACAACAAAAAGCAGTCCCTGAAAAAATTCCTTCAAGTGCAATGCAATTTTTGTAGAACATTTTCTGTTTTTTTGTTTCTTTCATGAAAAGTACATGACATTAACATATTCCATACACAACATACTTTTCACATATCTTCATGATAAAAAAAGGAGCAGTAAGAAGAATAAAATTAATAATAATAAAATGTGCCGCTCGCTTTCTTTGCACCTCAACCAGGAAATTAGTTTGCTACTTTTTGTGTAGCCAGCTTCTCCATATTACCCATCTGTTAGCACCCTTCTCGGATACGTTTAGGATCCACATCAAAATAACATGCACTTTCCTCACCAGATTGTTCTTTGGTGTGTGCCACCACACAAAGATTAAACGCTAAATGGAATGACCGTGTCTTGACCATCACTACACTGGTTTACAACACAAAAAGAACAGAAACACAGCGTCTGCACAACTGTGCGCACTGCGGTTGGGGGTGGGAGTGTTTAGAAGGATCCCAGCTACTATTATAGACCGGCGTCTAAAGTAACAAAAATCTGTTAGACCTGGCGTTTATTGGAGACTGGCCACCTTAGGAAAATACACGCCAACATGAAATTGTGCTTTACAGCTGACAAAGTGGCATCTTGTAATAGAGGCAGCTAGCAATTTTCAGATAGGACTTGGTTTTCAGTTTGATTTGTAAGTGATCACTAAGGTTACAAAGCAGCCATGTGACAGTAACTGGTATTTTCCCCATCATTGTCTGCACTTCTTCAATTGTAACTTTTTTACTATAGATAGGCAGCATCACTATGTCAGTTATTTGAGATAAAAAAGAAAACATTTAAATCCCAAGAGAAAAATATAACAAGACACTTTCATGTTCGGGTGAGTTATGGCTCACGGAAATGTGATAACCATTGTTTCAAATTTAAATAAGCCTTTTAAAAGACCTTTGAACTTGTGGATATTACTTCTTAAAACTGACAGATGCAGACAAGGCTTTTGACAGTTCATTAAGGTGTTCTTTTAGACTTTATGAACACAGCAACCTTTTAACAACTCATTAATAAAACTCGGCTGAAATCAGATTAATTTCCACCCTTGGGGCATTTTAATAATGCTAAAACAAGCAACATACTTCCCACACATGAATATCACTGAGCACAGAGGTCCTGTAATTAACCCAAACTGTCTGCAGGGTAAATTGAGATGATCCTTATAGATACTATTCATTTATTTTATTTGAGGTCAAGGTTAGCAGCTAAACTTTTACCTATAACTTTTTTTAAGTTTAATATTTAGTTGTTTTTTTTTTATTTAACTATCTGAAGTCGACATTTATTTTCTTGCCCGGCTAAGCTGCCAACTTTAAGCCTTAATTTTCATGGTGATTTGTACTGTATCCTCAGGCAACTGCATGTCATTACTTTAAATATTTAAACGTTCAGATTAAAGGCACATTCACACGGCCAGGTTTGATTCGTAGCAGAGCTTGTTTCCTCAGTTACTCTTTTGGCAAATGTAAAAACTCAGCTGGTCAAAAACAAATAATCAAAAACTCTAGTCTCCTTGTAAGTAAGACCCTTGATTCAATTTAGGGCAAAGAGAATTGCAAATATAGCCTAAAAAGAGTGAAATCAGATATGCACACAATAGGCAATTTCAGTTTTAAAAAAATGCCATCAGTGTCCTATGGAAAAGTTGGAAACTTTTTAAAAGGGTAAATATTACATATTACCCCATGAAAATCAGAACATTTTTATGACAAGTTCATTTTTTCGTTGTTCTTTTTCTACCATCTCGGTCAAAAAACACTGCGCCCACGAGCAGTGTTAGGAACTGCGGAACTTTTCTTTTTTTCCCTTTGGTTCACTTCTGACTGCTGTGTTTGAAAGCAAACCAACACAAACAAAAGTGTAAAATTTGTTTGCCTTCTCAATCAAACTGGGTCCCCAGGACTACCATTATGTAAAAGCAAACTAAGACTTATTTTAAAGTATAAGCGCAATGCTTAAAGTAAAGAAGTGGCTGCAAACGGCAAAGCTTTTAATTCAAGCAAGATTTTTAAAAGGGGAAAATAGGGAAACTATCAACCAGAACCATATCAACATCAGAGAAAATGTGTTAGACTAAAACTTGAAAACAAATTAAAAGTCACCTCATAAAATTAAACTGGATCAAAATTGTTTCATTTATGTAAAAGTGCTGGAAAAAACATTACAAACTGACAGCAGTATTGACTTTTTCCAAACAGCATCAATGAATATTCTAGATATCATAAGCCTTCTTTCATGTTTTGTGCAATAGCAGTATAATAGGAGCATATTTCAAGCCTATAGGCTACAAAATGTCTAATCCCAGCCTGTCCTGGTCAACATATGGATTTTCTGACAGATAAAGAAAAGCAAAGCCGTCACCAAACAATGGAAAAGCCATTTCCCCCAGAATAGAGAACAGAGAGTGAAAAAGAGGTGGAGCTAGCCAATACTTGGGGTGCACATGCTTGTTCAAGACATAGCCTGTGGTGGGGGTGGAATGAATAGATTTGGGGAAAGAGGCCCCAGAAGCACATAACTGAGATAAAAGAGATGTACACCCTCAAGCAAAAACTCCTTACCAAGACATTTTTGGAGATATAAAGGAAGCTAAAGCAAGAACAGATGAAGAATTTTCCAATGCCAGGAGTGCCCTGACATAATCTTATACTGCTAAGGAGACAAGAACCAGTGCAAATTAGAATGCCACTTGATAACATAAAACTGATATCTATAATGCTCATCAAAAGTGCTAATTCCCATCTAATTCCCATCAAAAGTATCAGTGCCGCTTTTGGACCAGTGCATCTGTGGGCATATACTCTTCTTTTGCTGACTTCTTCCTACTTTGGTGGCTATTGAGTCCCATGACTTCTACTTCTTTATATACTTCTAATATACTCGTGCTGTATATTAGATATATATATATATATATATATATATATATATATATATATATATATATATTTTTTTTTTGTCACCACCAAGCATTGGAAAACTTGGAGTCTGCTTCTTGTGTTATTCCTGTTGTAGCTTGAATGGTCAACACGAAAGCACCAAATAGAATACAACCTAATTTGGCTGTTGCGTCATTAAAAGTCGATTGTAAAGTGTGCGTACAATGTCCCCGGAGCGTGCTGCCAGACAGAAAATGTGTTAATGCACATTTGACCCTGTTCATTTGTGTTTCTGTGAACAGATATGACAGCAGTTCCCTCCTCTAAATAATAAGCCAATTAAAACACTCAACAGACTGAAATGTAAACCAATCATAGGAGATCATGTGTCATTGTGAGCAAAGCATCAACCAGAAACATCTCTACAGAGAATTCTGCAAGAGGGATCCTGAAGTTATTGAAGCTTTCAGAACAAACGCAACCCTGGTGGATAGGTATTTATGATTAAAAAATATACTGTTAACACAGCATGCCATGACCTCTTTAAATAACTTTTAGTCTTCTTTTTTCCATCTTTGTTCACTGACAGCAAAGATTAGAGGCTGGATTTAATAAAGTTTTTAAGTAAAGAGAAGGTATGTCTGAGAGAAAAACTAGTCAATAGAAGAAAAATGCAAGTGAAATTGTTATTGTCAAGGTTTGTACAATAACAGCTTAACAGTCGTTATGGAATGAATTAGAATTCATGGATGAATTGATTTCATATTGTGAAGAATTGTGTCTAAGACCTAAAGACTTCACCCAGGTTTGTAGAAACTACTTTTGCAAGACTCAGTTTGAAGCTTAGTTGCATCGTTTTCTATTGCCCTAAATTGTAGTCATGCAGTTCCTAATTGCCTAGTTTTTTCTGTTCGGACTGTCTACTCCACTGCTTTTTTGTTCACATTCATGTTGTTCTCACTGCAATTACAAGAGGCCATGTCACTCATAACACTTCACACAATAATGAGACACTAAGCAGGCCAAAGAAAGGCTGCTGAGCTCCACGTAAAGTCAAAAAGTTATTTCCAAACAATGTGGATTGCATAATTTCAATACAAATACAAATGCGACTCCTTCAAGAACTAAAAGTCTTAAAAATGTTTATCTCAAAGCCTCAAAATCTCACAACATAAAGAGATCCAGTCAAACAAAAAGTTTACTCCAAAACTCAACACAAGTTCTAGCATTTAAATGGTGTAGTTATATAAAGAAATACACCAAAAAATAATAGTTAAGTCATGCAACATGATACAACTGCTGAGCCACAAATGTGAGAAAACAGATTTCTAACAATTGTTGAAAATGCATCACCGTTTGAGTAAAATCTGTAACAAGGATAAAGGAACTCATCAGAATTGTGGAACTGCCAACAGTGTCTTAATAAAGCAGCCGTGTGGTCAGGGAGAAACTTTGTTTTAAAAACATGAACCAAGTCATCAACATATACAAATCATTTTTAGCTAACGTAGTTTGGGACTTGATAGCTTAGTTCAGGGATGGGCAACTCCAGGCCTCGAGGGCCGCATTCCTGCATGCTTTCCAACATACCATGATCTGGCATGTTCTAATTGGCTGGACACACCTGAACAAGGTAATCAGTCATGACTAGGGCTTGGATATCTGGAAATCATGCAGACAATGCGGCCCTCGAGGCCTGGAATTGCCCATCCCTGGCTTAGTTGGTTAAACATGGGGCTGGCATGCAGAAGATCAGGATTTGATTCCCAGGGTGCGCAATAAGTGTGGGTCCTAAGGCAAGACCCTTTACAATATAAATGAAGGAAAATGTTCCTTCTAGCATCTTTGTATTTAATAGTCGCATATTGTCATAAAAATTAACTTGTAAAAAATTGCAGTTAGTCACAACCAAAAACTGTGATTTATATGATTCATTTTTTTAAATGATTGACAGCACTAATATTTACGTTACATCTTTTACATTAATAACTTTCATTTGAGGGAAAAAGTATATTATTTCTATCACTTGCTGAATTAGCAGACCTCAATGTCTTGATTAAATGTTAGGTTGTTTTTTTTCTGTGCTTTTTTGTTAAACACAAGTTAATACTTTTTTGAAATGTAGGCTTTTGCTTTTGATACAGTGAAAACGAAGTTAACACTCTGTATTTAAAAACCTTTCTCAGAGTAAAGACAGATATAAAGATTGGACCAAGAAGGAAAATTGAAAAAGGGGATTATTGTTTATGGATTATTGATTATTGGATTGGATTATTATCATTAACACTTCTTAAAGCTTTTTTTTCCGTTTGTTTGTGTGTATGTAGGGGGTAATGTGGGGGGTGGGTAGGGTTTTAGGGGTTAAGCTGCAATAGTTGCACAAATAGCTATCAGCCTGAAAACAATAAAACACACAATACAGCAGCTCAGTGTAGCAGGTGGAAAGCATTGGGAATGTCCTGACCTGACAAAACCTTGTCAAGTTCCCTTTTTTTCACTTTTGTTTTTAAGGCATTCTACACCTTCAAATCTCAGAAGAATATATGCAGCCTTCCACAGGCTAAAAAGCCGCAATTTCATTTTGAATGGCTACTGAAAAATAGATAGTTGAAAGCTGAATTTAAAATGAAAGCGACATGTAATTTAACATTTAATTAGACAGACGAAGTTGTCGTGACATAAAATAAAATGTCTATATCCTGCTTTTTTTATTCACTTAAATTTCAACTGTTGAGGATGCAAAACATAGATTGTGAAATGAAGGAGCAGATATCTCATACAGCATCACATACCTTTGTAATAACTACACTATAAAAGCACCTGAGTTGCATTGAAACAATGAGACAATTTCTTCCATTGATGCCTATAGATTTTCCAGTCAGATGGGTGAGGTTCCATATTGAATCATAAGACAAAACATTCCCCAGTAGTGAAGACAGAGAAAAACTATTTAGTAGACAGGCTGCAAAAGATGTTATCTCCTCAGATTCTTCAGTTGCCTCATGACTTTTCAGCGTCTGGGCTTCATGTGAGTGCAAGAGATCCAAGAAGGACACGTAGTTCTGTTCCACTTGATGGGGGAACCATGACTACCTTTAAGCTGAGCTTCATTAGAACAACAACAGGGGGTTCCAGAGTAGTCAGTCAATATTGCTTGCTCTCCCAGGAAACAGAACACAAAGCACTCCAGGCTGCCATTGATTGCATCGTCTCACCCATAAATTATGGCTTTTTCCTTACCCCAAGTGACAAAAAAATAAATAAAAATCTAGTATTCTACTCCAGATGACATGCAGAAATTTGGGCCGGAGAATTTTGAAGACCACATCCGAGAAGCTGTCAAATTCTAAAATTTGGTCTCATCAAAAGATGAAATCAAAGGATGGGAAGTCTATGCTCAGTCATGAGTCAATCATTTATGCCTCCTTTGAAAGGTCTTGTGAGTTACGATTCTTATATGAAACTGACAAATATTTTAGCAACTGTTGACAGACGTCCATAGGAACAAAAATCAATGTAATTTATTCTAAAAGGAAGTATAAAATCTTAAAATGCATTAACCCAAATGACAGTTCACCTTGTTGACGCCTTGTTCACTATTTTGCTAAAAGTAATCACAATTTTAGGACAAATTTTAATGATAAATAATCAATTAAGTAGGTTTCAATCAGCTAATCATCTAATGAAAAAAATTCAATCTAAAGCTTATGTTTACTGCTTTATGAAAGCGAACATCGACTATATATGAGAGTTGGACCAAGTGAGTGCGATGTCACCATTGACATATATAGAGATGGACAAATTGCCTGTTTTCTATCCATACAAGGTTAGTATGCAGTGCTTGGTCCAAGTCAGTCTAAGTCAATGTTTCTATGGAAACAACTCTTGCTAATCAGCAGTAAGCTTGTAGAAAAACCACACCCCTTTCACTGAAAACAGGAGAATATTTCAAACGTTTTGAACAATTGAGATGGGGGCCAGCAGGCACCACATGCTTTTACTGAGGCATCTGATCTTCAGTTTTTAGTTTGAATAACTTACAGTAAAGAACATATATATATATCATTAGGAAAAAAATGTGTTTTGGTAAAACACGTTAAAAAGAGGTACCTGAAAAAGAATTGTTATTCTGACAAATATAATGACTGAAGTGATGGTTGTTTATTTCGCAATAGAAGTATATGGGATTTTGGCTTTTCGGGACCAGCAGGCACTTCATATTTGGAAGTACCCTGGGGGGAGGATATGATGTCCAGTTCTAACAGACAATGGATGTCACCCATTAAAAATGGCTTAGTTCCAGCTACACAGGTACAGTTACAGTTAGATGACTGTAAAGACGTTTTCATACTATCTATAAATTACTTTTATGCAATTTCATTTTCCTAAAACAAAAAAAAGCAGAACATTTTCAGTAAAGTAAAATGTCTAAGGCATTTCTGTGTTCGAATTTGCCCGATAAAATATATATTTGGCCAGTAGATTTTTTTTAAAATCCACTGGCCAACTTGGCCAGTGTCTCTAAAATTAAATTTCAACCTCTGTGTGAAGGTATTTCAGTTATTTACAATCTGACAAAAAACAGAGTAACGTGCACTGCAAATTGTGTGGAAGGCATGTTCCTTCTAAAACGTGAAATACCATCAACCTTTTTATCACCTGAAGCAGTGCGACCAAGCATGCTCAATCTCAGACTGAAATAAACGACAGTTCTCCAGGAAAAACAAAAAAGTTAAGTAGCAACAGTAAAAACTATGAGAAGAAATTGTAGAATTTGGTTTTAGTTTCTAACTTGTTCACAGGTTGTTGACAAAAATGCTTGTCAAATGTATGTTTGTTCTGTAAAACTTGAAAACATTAGAATGTATTTGTAGAATGAATGCTTTGCTTTTAAACTGAACCGATCAAACAGTTTAGTGCTCTGTTTTATTTATGCTCTCTTTTAAAACTTGAAAGGTTTATTTATACCTTTTTTTTTATTTTCTGGGGGGAGAAATCTCTTGCATCATATTCATTCTGTGCATCTGTTATGTTTAAAGTATGATAGGAAGTAAATATTTAAATCTAAACAACCTGCTGATGATTACACATTTCTCTAATGAGCCACAGAGCGCTCAAATTTGACAGATAGAATTATCTGGTTAATATCAAGATATCCAGTGATATATCGTTTTCGCCTGATAAGTAAAAAAAAAAAAAAAAAAACAACACTTTTGTGATATAAAAATTCACTGTCACCCAGTTTTTTGTTTCTTTTTCTGTCACATTTGTTGTCAGCTACCAATGCTCATGGAGAGTTTAGTAGATGGCACGAAGAGACCAACACACCCTATTAGAGGCCAAACATAACTTCTAGCCATCCAGACTCACAATCTAAATAAAGCCATCATGTAACTTAGTCTCTGGTTACAGGAAGGGAAATGTGAAAAAACAAAACTATATTTGAACTCATATTTTTTCCTCTGACTAAGTGTTGTGATTGTTGTTGAGTATGTTTAAAATGTAATATATTAAGAAAGTAGAGAAAACATTTAACTCAGTTTAACCAAATGGATTGTGGGAAACTGGGTTAGCCATATTCTGCCTGAATATTCAATTTCAGAAATAGCTGAAGTCGGCAGACTTCACTGTAAAGTCATGCTGCACTTGCAGGGTGAGGCATGTAACAACCGTCTGCGACTTCACATCTTCATGTCAAAAGCAGACGTCATCGAAACAGCTCTGTTATCCCCCGTGAATGCATCGGAGTGACTCTTTAGCGACAATAAACAAGCTCGAGTTAGTTTTTTTTTTTTTTTTTTTTTTTTTTAAGAGTAGAAGTGCGGGTTAAATAAAGCAATGGGAAAAACAAAGAATTAAAGGTTTGCTCCACAAATACACACGAAAATTTAACTATTGCGGTTTTTTAATGTTTTGTAGTTTTTGTAGATTAAAAAAACTGCGAGACCGAAATGTTGCTGAACTCGATGTTTGTTAGCTTAGCTGCAGCACTAGCATAGCAGCTTGGCTCGCTTCTGCCCGACAGGCTGCCGGAGGAGCTTCAGCACTGGGCTCGCTGGATAGCAGTGCAGCCGTTATTAGCAGGGCTGGCTGTCGCTGAGATTTACCAAACGGAAGTAGCTTTGCTGTGAAAAGAAATACGTCTACTAAATTGTACTGTGGAGCTATGTAATGCATAGCATTCCGTGTAAGGATTTAGTCAGCAAATTAAACCCCATGACTACAAAAATGAATGAAAATCGGACCTCGCCTAAGCTAATGCTAGCATACTCCCAGCGTCTAAGCGCGGATACTATGCTCCTGGCAGTGGTTAAAATTGACCAATACAGATAATAAAAAAAGGCTCCAGCAACACACCTTAAATTGATGGAGGAAACACCTTTTTTCCGGGTCCACAAATTGTGCGCAGTCTTGTCGAGTACTCCAAATTGTAACGGTGCTTCTCAGTTCTGTTAACCCAGAGAGGGTAACAATCGAGTCAATCCGGACGCTCTCCTCAATTATGTGGTGCTGAAGCTGAGGTTACACGCTTCTGTCGGTGTGTCGGAAATGCCTCCTCCCACGGCCTCTGCAAAATAATGACCCCTCCCAGCACTCCGACAGCAACAACAGAAAAGGCAGGTGCAGCTGATGGTGCGGTCCTGACTCAAAGCCTTGCAACATAGTGGGCTGGGCGGTGGACTTCAGAGTTGTCAAATCAGGAGAGTCTCCCCCACTGACGCATGCGTGAGACGTTCAGAGGCCGCTGGATTGATGTCGGAATTTTGAGGTTTCCCACAATCGCAATAAACTGTAGATTTAGCAAAGAGAGAAAGAAATATTAAAACCCTTTAATAATCGAGCAGCAGTTATAACTTAAAGTTACATGGACAGGGAATGAGTTTGAAAAGCAAGAGAAAAAAAGCACTAAACTCAAAAGTTAAGCACCAACAAGTCTCAGCTGACAGAACCTAACAAATTTCTAACGTTCCAAATTTTAACAGAATCCTCAATCGAAGTAGTAAATTTGTAGAAACAGAACTCTGTTCCCAACCGGGCTGCCAAACGTTTCTTAAAGAGAAGTAAGGCATCATCAGACCCAATCCCCTGGATCTGGTTTTTCCAAGAGTCAAGACCTCCAAAAGAAAGAAAAAAGACCCGTCAGACACTGACATTCAACAAACAGATGAACCACAGACTCACTAAATAGACAACCTATCTCCTGTGCCAGGAGTGACGTGTGTCAGATTCATGGATATAATCCCATGTATGACCATCCACTGGAGGTCACCTGACAGTTTTTCAACAGGAGCTTTGTACAGGGATCCCCAACAACCCCTCGGGTAAGACCCAGTGCCAAATAAACTAATCCACCCCGACACTCTGACATCTGCAAGGGAGCACAAAGTTATAGTTATAGTTTATTTATTTATTTGGCGACTTAAAAACAAAGGTGAACAGTAAAACAGTAAAAACAAACCAGCAGAGCAGAGTCTCAAGCCGTGTCAAAAGCCGGGTAATAAAAATGGGTTTTAAGAAGTTTTTTAAAAATGGGCAGTGAAGATGCCTGCCGACTGATCATTGGTAACGCATTCCAGAGCTTTGGTGCACGGACTGAAAATGCACATTCCCCTCTGAGCTTCCTTTAAGACCTGGGTACCTCAAGGAGATGCTGATGAGCAGACTGGAGGCAACGGATCGGGAAGTAAGGATGGAGAAGCTCAGAGAGGTACGACGGTGCACAATTGTTTAAAGATTTAAATACATATAAAAGAATTTTAAAATGAATTCTGAAATTCACAGGCAGCCAATGAAGGATACCCAGGATGGGGTTGATGTGATCCCTCTTACTTGCTCGGACAAGAACCCAAGCAGCAGCAGCAGGATGTTGCAGCAGCACATGTTTGAAACCTTTACAAACACAATGTAGAGAGTCTTCTTTCCCAGAGTCTCCAAATTCCCCAAAGAAAGAGAGAAACCACTTTTTTAAATTTATTTTGATTAAATTTGAAAAGCCTCATAAAGTAATATAATGTATGTAGATGGAGAGTTCAGAGGCATTATAGAGTTTAAAAGTTTGAAAAGAAATGTAACAACCTAAAATAAGAAGTAAAAATGTCAAAACCAGTAACACATTATTTTTTTGCTCTTGAATTTTTACTTTTAAAACTATATATATATATATATATATATATATATATATATATATATCTTTATTTTTCTAAGACGATATTAGATAGAATTGTATCTAATCATGTCAAGCAAGCACACATTTCACATCCTCATCTATTTGATTATTTAACTTTCACTGTGCTCTTTGGCTAAAAAAGCTGTATAAAAATCCTAAACACTACTCATTAATTAAATTAATTAATTAATAAAACATTTTTTTTAATCCGTTGATTTTCCTGCTGGAATAAATGAAGTCTCTGGTCTATTCATTTTAGTATTTTCTTAGATAACACTTTTCACTTTTGAACAGTGGGACCAGAAGCTTTTCCAGTCATGTGTTTTAACCGCAGCATAGAATACAAATATTTGTATCTTTGTATTGAAAAATATATGTTTTTAAAAGACTTTTTTCACATGTTTAAATCAATACAGCATCTTCCTCACTCTCTGTAATCGTGCAACAATTAATTGGTTCAAGATTACACAGAGCTAGAAAGTGAGGCAACATCCTTTTTCCACCTCTTTGCTTGGCTCCGAGCATGACTTTGAAGTAATCTCAAATCTTGTTTTTTTGAAGCTCCCTCCAAATTTTCTTTGGCCTGTTAGTCTTGCACGATCCTGGGAACCTGTAGTGAAATCCTTAAAGATGCAATTCAAACTCAAAAAGTCCAAATCTGTTTGGGTTTTTTTTTTTTTTAATCTAGTTTTGGTTATTTTTTTTTCATGACTTTGTCCTTTTTTACAGTTTCATTCAGTTTTTTCATGGGTTTGTTGTTTCACTCGTATGAAAACCTGCACAAACGATATGAGAATATCCCAACTTTCTTAAGCACTAACAATTGTATATTTTTATTTATTTCTCTGCATTTAATACATAGCAGAAAAGCAGTGTTCATGAAAATTGAGTTTATTTGGAGTTGTCTCACGATACATTTGATTTTTTCCCTCACAGGTTCACAAGCTTTATAATATTTCTCAAACAAAACAAAGCAAGACTGGGAATTGTTTAAATCTGACAAGTTGTCAGTTACATGGCTACACACTGAGATTTCCCTGGATATTTAGGTGAATTGCTGCTCAGAGTTTAACCAGTGTGTAAATACCTTGATACAAGTATGTGTTTCACAGTGGATCAAAGCTTGTAACTATGGGGCAGGAACACAAGGGACTGTCACTGGAAAATGTCCCTGGACTCATTTCCACCTCTCATCTAACATAACAAGGTCATAATTTGAACATCGCTTTTGCTTTAGGCCTAAAGAAAAGTAAAAACAAATAATCTCTGAGCTTTGAAAATCTCACACTTATACTGTGACAATCAAAAATATTGTAGGCCAGGTAAAAGGGTTGTGGGTATAAACTTCCAGAAAACTGACCTTTTAGCAGGACAGAGCCCTGTTATTTTGTGATGAAATATGACCAGTTTCAATTGCCATATAATCCCCAGACTATGTGTCTTTTTTTTCTTCATCAGATCATTCTTCTTTTCATATTTCAATGTATTTCAGAAAACAGTTTTTCAGACTTAGTATAAATTGCCACATGCAAATTGCCTGAACATATTTTAGAAACTGTTTGCCGATGTAGCATATATTGCCACAAGCAACAGTGAAAACTGTTAGAAGTTAGAATGACACTTGGTGGAATGTTGTTGTTAAAGGTACAATTGATGCTTTTCTTCACAAATAATTGACAGAGAACAGGGGACTTTTTTTAAAAGAGGAAAATCATTTAAAATTATCACGTCAACATAAAAGTCACCTGAAAATTTGTTTTTTTGTTTTTTTTTTCCTCTTTTTTTTGTAGATTTTTTAAACACTTCCTTAAACAGAATATAATGGGTATTTTCCCATTTATCACTTTGCCAGTGAGGAAAAGAACACTTGTCTTAGAAAAGAATGGAGTCAAATTCATTTACGATTTTCAAACACAAGAATTTATTTTTAAAACCTCTCTTTCCTTCATTCACCTTCTTGACATTCAGCTGCTCCCTTTTGTGATCATCACAGGCAATCATCCCTGTTTGTGATTAGCACATTTGATTTGGCGTTGGTTTTATGTTGGATCTCCTTCTTCCCACAATGTCCTGCATTCAGTTGAATTTAGAACTGACACAAAAGCACTGGATTGTGCCTCCTTGTGGTTGCATTCAATTCTAGTCTCATTTGACTTAAATAATGTTCCTTTAAAAAAATTGCATTCTGAAAGCATGCAAAGTAATTTCTCTGATTTTTGTGTATTTTATTGGATAGAACTTCAACTGACTGGTGTTTGGCTACTGACAGATGGATGAAGTGAAAATAAACATTTTAATGTTTAATTCTGTAAGATACATTACATTTGCTCTTCAGTTACCCATCCTATTGTTGTAAGATGAACAACTGATGACTTTATATACCTCAAAGAAGCAAAATGTTAACACTTTTCAATGGCTGAAATATTAAATGATGTCATTAACTCCTATCTGTTTTCAATTTTTAAGCTTGGGTTAGCAGTGTAATGAAATCCTCTCAAGGGGCAGTTTCAGCACCACTGAAAAAGCAGTTATGCTTGTGAAATGTACTGTGGATTATTATGCACTCAGAGAGTAGGTGGTGTATTTGTCATTATGCTGCCCTTTCTGCATCACCCTGCAGCTTGCTTTGGGAGCCTCCAGGGTTGTCAGGAGTGTGCATGGAGTAGATAAGCTTTTGAGGCATCTCCCAGAGGCAAACACATCACAATGGGATTTAGTGTGTCAAGGATAGAACATTCGCTGGTGTTTTTGTGGATCTGGGCCTCCATCCTGAACTCTACATGATTCTATCTGTGAGAAAACGTTCAAAAATTGAAGGGATTTTAACTTGTAACTCCACACACTTGCAATAACTAAGATAAATAAGCCAAAGGAGGGTCAATTTATGGTATTGGGAGCTTTGTAGGATCCACTCAGCTCTTATAGGAGAGGGTCACGTCCTATTTAGGCAATTCTGCCTCTATTCTCTCTGTATCAGCATGATTCTATTACAACTAATGGTCTGCGCAACTTAAGTAGCACAAATCATAAGCAAAAAGCAAATGATTACACAATTTATTAAGCGCCATTTCTAATCTCTCAGCACCACGTTCCTCTTTAAAAAACGTAATAAGCTACTAAACAAAGGAGATTTCAAAAACATTTTAAGTGACTAAAAAAGGACAGCATGAGAGGTCAAAACTGAAGAGTGACTGACGCCTTCCCTGCCTCATCACGGAGAGAAGCATGCATGCGACACAACCTATCATTTGCAGCTAAATGATTCATGTTTTGCGATTGTTCACGCTTTAAGCCAGACTCAGGCTGAATTGCTCAGCTGTCACTCTGTCAGATACACAAAGAACTTCAGAAGAAGATGAGCAGCACTTTGTGTTTGAATGCAAAATGGTGCTTTGGAGACTTCAACGAGACTGCCATTGGAGCTGTAAGTCTGAAGTGAATCAAGGAAAGTGGATAAAGACAGTAACCATTCAGACAGAAGAGCAATTATTTAAAATTTGTGTAAATGAAAACACATATTTTAACAAATAGCAGGAGAACCTGTTGGTTGTTACAATTTTGCTCCAACTGCGCTCTGATTACATTGAGTAAGAAAGCTTTTGGGAGGTGCTGTAATTTCATTTGTTCTGGAAATGCTGTTAATAATCCTCACAAAAGCTCTAACTCTCAAGTTGAATTTTCTCCACCTTCAGCAAAATGAAAAGACATGATTTAGTTTTCCTTGAACATTTTGACAAAAACTGAAAGCTACCGAGGATGCTGAATGACTAAAATAGAGTCAGATCAGTTCAGCATATTTATTAAAATAATGAAGCAATATTGGCAAACCAACATTTTCAAGGATAAACAAATGAAAAGGATTAAAACAAAAAAACATAAAGTTCTGTTTAAGATATACTGGAAAAGAAAATCAATGCTTGAATTCATACCAGTGAAAGCAAGAGCCCTTCAGTGTGGAGATTTGTTATAGAAAAACTCAAGGTACTGGAACAGAACAGCTTTAATGCCCAAGGACAAGCTTTTATTTGTGGTTCGGGTTCACAAACACTCTTTATTCACAATTTGAAGTGTTGCCCTAAGGAGACTTCTTTTGAAGAAAAAAAAATGTTAAAAACTTGAAAGAAACAAAAACATTTGATGTGAGCACATCACATGTTTCTGCAGTTTGGAACTCCTATCAGCTTTACAGTTTATTTATTTATTTAACTTCTTTGGTCTGAAACTTATAGATCAGTGTTAACATCTCAACTGTGTAGGGTTTGACATATTTCATCTTCAGCTGAGGAGAATGTTCTGGGGAATTTTATGGTAATGTTATACTTTTTGGAAGCAAGACTTTTAGGTTATGTTCACTAGGAATCTACGTTCACACCAGTCTCAGTAACGTGCGATCAAGCAATTACTTTCAATAAAAAGTCTATGTAAATATGCATAAAAGATTAATGATGGATGAGCTTTACATTTGATACAATCTGTAATAAATCTATTTCTTCTTTGAAACATAAAAAAACGTATTCTAAAAACACAGTTAAAACCTCAACAAAGTAGAGGAAAACAGAAGTTTTTACAAGGCCGGGGTCCACACGTTCTACACAAGCGGTGCATGATGGGATTTAAATAATAAACAGCTGCAAAGTCCTTTTTAGTGATTGTAATACTTGTAAATAGATCTGTAAAGAGCTTTCAGAGTAAATACACTAGTGGAGCGTTGCTTGTTTATATTAAATCTGTAGACATTTTAACAGCTCACTAAGGTAAAGTTGTGCTTTCCTGCATGGCAATATTGCAACACTGTTACTGCATGAAAACAATAAACATCTTTTGGACACAATCCACATTTTTTATTAAAAACGTGCAATATGTTTTTGTCAGCAGAGAAAGTAGTAAATTAGTTCGTTAAATCCTTATTTTTCTCACACATAACGTGGAAAAAAACCAGTACAGTGTTTTCTTTTTAAGCACGGGGAACAATTTTTTGTTCCTTTCCATAAAATGTATAAAAATTAGACATAACAAAGAATGATAAATGTCACTCATTCTTTTTCTCTTTTGTCAACAGCACAGTTGTGCACAAATACAGACAGCCTTTTCTGCTGCAATTCTAAATGGTAAAGCTCCGTCTCACTGTCTCAAAGAGAGAATCTTTGAGCTTGTTTCAAAATCTTTGAAAGAAAGCACGCTAAAAATGTTTCTTATTCATTTGTGTAAAACTGCCCTGGGAATCTGTTTTCTTTAGTTATAGCTTTATCGCATTTGCAAACAACACTCAGTGGAAATCCTAAACATTTGTCTTTTGGCCCAGGATCAAGGTCAGTCTTGCGCTTATACTGTCTTTTTTTCCCATCAAAAGATAGCATTCTGCCCTCCCAGCTTTTCACATAGTGAACCTTTTTTTTTTTATAAGCAATAAGCAGGTTTTATACTGCTTGGTAACAGTGACTTGTATACAGAGCACATTTTCTTGTTTCCTGTTCTCTTACTGTGAATCTCAGATTTTGAATAACTCTTCCTGAAAAGCTGAAAACCATGTTCCTTGGTAGTGATATGAAGCTTATATGTATAATTATGGCATAAAGAAACTCCAGACTTTGTCAACATCCTTTTTTTTCACTGTTAGCTTTTGTGTTGTCAAGAAATATTAAAGTTGTTTTATCTCGTAGAAAGCCTGTTGGAATTTGCATTTATGGGCTCTTACTTGAGAGAATATCACATTCCGATAAGTTGAACAGGTTTATTTCATCCCACACTGTACCTATGACTGGGATTTTAGTGTTAAACAACTATTATTACTCCACTGGTCATTTTGATATCTCAAAGCACATTAACTGTACAAGAGGTTTTTGACAACAAACTTCCGTTTCAAATTTAAACCTCTTTTTATCTTTAAAATGGTTTTCCTCCCTACTTTCCATCAGTGGTGAAAATGACTTAAAGGGCATTTAAACCATCAGATTCCCAAAGGAAAACAATCGCTTGTTGATAAATGTTGTGAAAATAACAAAAAAGTACAAGAAAATGTCTTGGACTGGGTTATAAAGCACCAAACTCAAAAAAGTAAACCTGAGAACCGAAACACTGTTTTGAAGTGTAGGAGAGTATATTTGCAGAGGATCAGCTCTGAGTTTTACAAGCAGCATTTTGATGAAAATGTGTTCAATGTTTGCATGTGTAGACAAAGGTCATGACTCTAAATTCAGCCCAGTATCTTTCATCACAGTGTAGCCCCATATCAATCCTGCCCTGCATTGGTGCTGATGAGGACTTTGAAAGCAAGTTTTGCCCTGCAGATGCTGATAAACAACTGGAAAAGTTATAGCTGAGTGCTCGAGCTCTTTATTGATTTTTTTTCAGCACACAGTACAGTTTGTCTCCACCCCCACCAGTGAAATCTCCCTGTCATGTTATGTCAGAACAATGTGTAAAAGATTATCAAAGATATTTTAGGATATTAAAGGGGAAACAAATGCAATCAACATGGAGATGCTTCATTGTAAAGATGGATATGCTTTGAAAAAAAATCAACAGACAGTGTCAGAGTCAAAGTTCTACCACAATGAAGAAAAAAAGTAAACATTTTATACAAAAACACATAGCAGGTAATTTATGTGAGGTTTATATAATGCTCAAGTTTTACAGACTTTCTTTGGAAACAAAAGGAAATCAGAGGCTTTTTTTATCAACAGCTCAAGCTGTTACATAATAGATCTGACTTGTAACTTGTGCAGCTTGATTCATTGGGACTGTCGTACAAAGTGTGAGTGGTCATTTTCCTGCTGGTAAAACAATGGCCTCCATTTCTACCCAGAGGAAGCTTTTATATATCACTGCTGCCAAATGCCCAGCTGTGTGAATAAGGGCCCTACTATTGTTCATCACAGACAAAGAATAATCGGAACACCTGTCCAAATACAGGATAGAAGAAGAATTCTTCTTGTGGAGAAGAAAAGGCTTTTAAATTTGACATACATTCTGCTTTATTTTTTTATGTTTGTCATTTCTCCACTGCTGTTTGCCTGCATTTTTCTTTGCTTTCACCATACAACAGCCCCCAATCAACCTTCACAGTAATTATTCCCACAGTATTCACGGTGTTCTCTGAGACCGGTCTTTCAGTCTTAGGTTGACCTTGTTAGACTGAGTTTTAATCCCATATATTTCTTTCAAATCAGGTAATGAGGAGTTTTCTGTTTCCAGCCTTTCACCTCTGCTTACTTATTTTTTGAATATTTTTGTTATTTTAATTACTTCCTAGCATTTCTTTAGAAACAGTAAATGCATGAAAGTGCACGTGTTTTCATGTTTTTATGTACTGAAAACCAACCACTAATAGATAACTTTGTTGAGCGAATATTATTTTGGTCCATTCAAGGTAAAGCTGCATTTACACCAAACACATGTTAAATTTGCGCCTCTTCTCCTTCGCCGCACGACAAATTCGCTGCTTGCTGTCTGTCTGAAAATATGTTCATAAGTTTGACGCCCCAGCCGTGAGTGGAAGAGCTATCAACTATTTTTTTTAACCTGATCACTACATGAAGCGATGTCTGTGTATTTCTCATATACAGTGCATGGAAGACACGGATGATGTTGAGAGATCAGATTTATTCATTTTGAAGAGCTCTACAAAAACATTAGTAATCACGTCTCCATGTTTGAGTTCATGAGATCATTCAGAGATTCTCTCGGTTCTGTGAGCTTCACTCCCGCTGCGCCTGAATGACGGCCTCTTCCACTTGACGGCACACACAAGAAGACCATCTTTCTGTGTCTCTGTGACCCAATTTGATGACTTACTGTCCTACATTAGCCTGGGAGGGCAAAAAACCAAACAACAATACAATTAGGCAACCTTGATTATTGTCTAGTTACACCCCTAGTTAATGTATTTTAAAGAACAGATTGCCATATAATTACAAATAAACATAAACCGATTTAAAAAAATCAAAGTTTTTAGTAAAATGATGCATGGATCCAGTGGTGAAAACTATTTGTCATCTTTATGGAATATGATCAGTTCATTTTAGAGAGGTAGCTGACCTGTAATTTGTGCTTTCATGATTCTCCTTTGCTTTTGCATAATTTAGCTTGTCATAATGCAAAATACAACAACTACTTACATCTGCCAGATCCTGACCTCAACTGTGCAAAGTGACATGTCATAGTCACCTTACATGGTATGCAAAGGATGAAAGGAAAACTTCTGCCAACAGCAATTTACAGTGGTTGTCGAATTTTACTTTTTCTTGTTGTCATGGGGAAGTTGCAGAATAGTGGACAATCTATAAATAATTTCAGCCAAAGAACTGGTATTTCATACTCTAACAATTGCTTTTAGACAGGGTTACAAAGGAAATAAACAAAGTTTGACCAACTCTTTTTACCAAATATTTTAATACAGATTGAATAGGCTGTCAAATAAACTGAATATGTTTTTTAAACAAAATGTAATAATGAAAAAAGATATTGTTATTAAATAGGAAAAGTTCTGAAATTTTATTATTCCATTTTAATTTACACACTAGTTCAAATTTGATCTAAATTGGCAACCCCCCACAGGAACTTCAATTGATTTTTTTGGAATTAGAAGAACAGGCAAAGGAAATAAATTATTTGCTAGAAAAAAATAATCTGTTCAATTAGAAATCAATTTATACCTTTTCTGTGAAATAGCTGAAAAACTGAAAAACTAGTCACCCTATAAAAAGTGATGTATTTAGGCAATAGAATTTTAAACAGCATTTTGGCTTTTTTTAAAAAACGGAAAAGATGTTTTATTATGTTAAGAAAATTAGCTTTATGGAAAAATAATGAGGTAAACTTATTTTCCCTCTCTGCAAATCGTAAAGCTCCAAACATCCCTCTGATACATTTAAGATATTTTTTTTTCTGCACATGGTTGACATGAATGTATTTTTTCAAGGGTAACTATTGTTTGTAATTGTTTTACTGTAAAAGTTTTATTCAATCTTTTTTTCAAATGTATCCATCTTAGCTGATATTTAACTCTGCAACCAAACTTAAAGTTAACTCAAATCTGAATTTTCTTAACTTTTCTTTTAAAAAGTCATTGTCATCTCATTTGTTTTTAACAGCCCTTGTTTTAAGTGGGTGGACGCGTTCTTAAGTCTGTAGAACTGCAACTGAATCTAAAAATGCTTTTTTAAAGTTACAGACAGTTTTAACGAGAACAGTGGGTGAAAAGGTGTCATTTTTTAGTTTACGACTGAAAAAAATTACTTTATGTGGTTCATTAACTTATTAACTGCGGGAAAATTTCAAAGTACTTTACAAGATACTTTAAACACAATGCAAGATACTTTAAATCCCCCCTGTGGATTTGTTACGAATAAATGACTATCAAAATTACAAGCCTCACCCCTAATCCCCTTGCTCATTAGTTTTACCAAGTTCAGCGGCACAGTTATGATTGTAGACAGCCTCTCAGTAAATCTGACCCAGAAAAAAGTGTTTGCGGCACTGTTTCTCCTAAACCTTCTGAATACAAAGTGGTGTGTGAAATTTCACATTTTCTGTCACTGCCGCAGGTTTTCTTTAGTCTCTTGGTTGTCTTTTTTCTGGATGTGTCGCACAGAAGTTTTTGGCCGCATAAGAAGCACATGCAAAGATCTGTGCCATTGTACAGGTGCAGTGTGTGTAATTTATTGAGAACAGCAGCTGCTGTTCTCAATAAACCTACATATTCTACTGCACCTATGCAAAGAGACACCTGAAACATAACTCCAGCACATAACTGCAGGGTATAATATGCTGACAGGGAATGCATACATGGAGCGCCACAACCAAGTGGACTGGAAACCCCAAAGTCAAAATAGGAAACACTCCTGAAAGTGGTAGAGAATGAGAGAGCAAAGATCCTGTGGGATACAGACTGATAGGATGGTAATGACGAACCAACCAGACATGGTAGTGGTGGATAAAGAACAGAGGAAAGTTGTTGTGGTGGATGTGGCAGTACCAAGAGATGGTAACATCAAGAAGAAGGAACATGAGAAACTGGAGAAATCCCAAGCCTCTGGTAGAAGACCTGAGCTTGGGGTGAGAAACCACCTGCGAAGGATGAGAGGGGCGTTTTATTTATTTTTTATTTAGAAGTAAACCTGTGCAAATAAGGAGCCGCTCAGCTCCAACCAAATAAGCTTAAAGAAGAAGCAAAGCTCCAAAGTTCCAATCTATTTTAGCAGAGAGTTGTAAAATGGAAAGTATATTAAAGTACAGAGAAGAGCAGTTCAGAGAAACTTGTTTTTACTATTCAGCTCAAGTATGGTCAAAAATCTTTTCAGGCTATTGTTTTTTAAGTAACTTTTTTAATTAACCTTAATATTGAACAGAGAGATGTTTTGACTGTGGGTTTTGTGTCAAACCTGCTTCAAACTAACTTGAAACTATATTCAGAACACCCTCCTCAGCTTGGGTTTAAGAGGCAGCTTTCAATGAAAAGTCTGTGTATGCACATTTTGGGCTACTGCGTTCAAAACTTGCATCTTCGGTCGTTTTAATTCCTGTTTTCAGGCTCTACGTACAAAATGAACGCTACAACTTTGCGCTTGTATCGACATTATAGACTCCAATGTGCAGTTTTAATTTCCTTTCCGTTTTACTGAAAAGCCTGGCTAAGCTCAATGTGAACAAAACCTTGGTTTTCCAGATCAAGGATTTTCTCTTTTGTCGCTCTTAGAGGGTGGATGGAAATGGCACTCTGTCTGTGGCTGCCTGCAAAAGCAAAACTTCTTTCTCCAATTTTCTTTTCACCAACAAATGAAGCTAATTAAAATTGATTAAATTTGCTGATGACATGGCATTAGTTGGCCAGCTACAGAATGCTCATGCCTCTGATGAGGTTTTCCTATCTGGCCCACTTTAAGGCCCAGGAAAGCATAATGTACACGAGCCAGTTGGCCAAAACAAAGAAAGCAATTTTCTTCTGTTCAAATCAAGATTTGAAAGCAGACTTTCTCAATTTGCAGCCATCAAATGGAAACATCCAATTTCCTTCTCCCCAATAGGACCAAATAAGTCATTTGTTGCAAGAAACTGAAGAGAATAGTTGAAATTATTTCGTTTTGAAATGGGAAAGGTCAATTCATTTGACAACAAAGAAAATGTGGGAAAACTGCGAAGAAATAAAAATAAAAAAAAAAACAAAACAGATGTCTCATCTCCTGTCTCAATATACGGGAAGCAGCATTGATTTTCAATAACAAGAACTGTTGAAAAGTTTTTACATTTTATAAATCAATATTTATTTGGTGTTTAAGTTTATCCTCTTTATATTGATGAATTTGTTGATTAGAAGGTAATACAATTCAAGAGTAATTTCTGCAAAAAAAATCAAATTTGGAGCAATCCTGCAGACAGTGTTTTCCTTTAGTAAATGTCATGCCACGTGCACACTGGCAACTGTTGTTGATGCTCACAAAAACAACCCCTGGATAAAAAAAACTTTTATCTTTGGTACATTTTTGACTAGTGGGTTACTCTAGAGACTAAAACAATGAAATAAATGAAAGAAAGGTATCAAACAACCTCTGTTCAGGAAGCTTTGTATTGGCCGTGTGTTCAGCTACAACTAGGAGATAGCAGATGATGTCATGCAATAAGAAACACTTGGAAATCATTTTTTGAAAATCAAAAATGTTACCCGTGGTGGAAAATTGATATGAGACAGAAAAACCAAATTGCCATCTTTATTTTTCCCTTACTTTGTTGTTTTCTTGAAGTTTCACTTCTTTGTGCTATAAAAAAGAGGAAAGCACTCTACATGGTTCAGTAATTTTGACAGTCAGTGATCTTAAATCATCAACTGAAACTAACAAAACGAAAGAAAAATTAGAAGTAATTTTAACACAGAAACATCTGTTTTTTTCTGATTGTGACAGAATGACTCACAACTGTCAGAAGCAACCTCTAATTTGCTTCAAAGCAAAAATGCTGTTTATCTAAAATGTATATATAAATAGAGAGAGAGAGAGAGAGAGAGAGAGAGAGAGAGAGAGAGAGAGAGAGGAGGTATTGCTTTTCTAGGAGTAACTAAAAAAGAAAAAAGTCATAAATCATAAAAATTTGTTTGAAACGTTTGGGAATGACACATCTACTGTTCATCTTTGTTAAAAAGCATAAATCTAAGATCAAAAAGGCTGCTTCTTGTCGATTTATTAATTTCATGCGTGTCAAACATATATCTTTTCATTATTACAGTAATACGTCTGAAAAAAGAGATTTGTTGTATAACAGTATAGGGTTACTTTATTTAGTTGTGTAGAGATTTCTTTCATACAACTCTGGTTTTTTCACACAGCTCTCCGTTGTTGCAGAAAGCTAGTGTGTATCTGCATGGGGGACTCGTTTGTTAAGTCTTTCCTGATGAACACCTGAATTGGCCTCGGCAGAATCCCACAACCTTGACTAAGGAGAGTTATACTTACAAAATGAATGTCTGGCTTTGACGAATGAAAAACCATGTTCTTTGTAAAAATGTAGACAAGTTTTTTTGTTTGTTTTTTACTGTTTCAAATGAGGCCCTTTAAAGCTTTTTATTGCCTTGATAGTTACAACAGAGCCCATTTTCCCTTACGTCTTTAAGTATCTCATTGGGAAAAAAAGTTAAAGTTAAAGAAAGAAATAAAGGAAAACAACAACAGTGCTTTAAACTGCTCAAAGCTGACTGGTTTTTATTTGTTTTTTTATCGTTTAGTTTCCTGGCAGTATCTAAAACTATATTTAAGGAGCAAAAGTAAAATAGAATCAAGTTAAAGAACAAAAACACTAAAGCCTTTTTTTTTCTCATGACTTGATGAAATTCTGGGTTCACTTCATTTATAACTTGCAGTGTCCTTTTTTCAATGTAATTATTACCACAAACTGTCTTCTACTGATGTTTTAGGATGGCAGATAGAAAGAAAAGGATAAAGGACAGAAAAAGAGAGTGTAAGGCGTACATGAGTTACACTTTGTTGGTGATTTTTTCTGTAGGTGTACAATATTACCACTAGGTGGAAGACTATTCCAAATTTGTGTTTTTCCAGAGTGCAGTCACTAAATTAATCACTTAAAAATTGCTTACATTTTTGCAAAGATCAAAACTTTCTCCTCAAAATGTATTGAATATTTGCATATTTAGTTTCAAAATATGACTATGGGTAAATCTGTGTCAAGAATGACTGCATAAGTTCGAGTTTTTCATTTCATTTGGCTTTAAATTTAAATATATATATATATATATATATATATATATATATATATTTTACACTGAAAATATTCTAATAGATTTCAAAACTGATGAAAAGCGAACTGTCACAGCACCAGTAGTGAGAATAAAAGAATATATATTTTTAAAAGATTGAACACTAGGGGGCAGTATAGCTTTATCAAAGAACATATGATAAATAACCATAAATACAAATGAAAAATGCATCAATCTCCCGAGTGTTGATTTGTCACAATATGCTGCTGCCAGTGTCAGTCACCTGTTTCTGCTGCATTGTTTGCTGTCATGCAAGTGAACTAATAAATAACTGTGAAAAATGAAGTATTTCTTTTTCCTTCTAGTATTGATAAATAAGTAAACAATCTCAGATGACATCTAAATGATAAAATACATACATTCACAGGAAAGTAACCCTTAAAATACTTTTTTTTTTTTTTTATCCTTGATTTTTTTCATGTTTTTGTTTCTAGTTGTTAAAAATCCTCCACTACCTTAGGTTATCTATTATAACATTTTGAAAGAAAGGGAAGAAATCTTTCTTTGCTGGAGAAAAATCAATAAAAAATTAGCATTATTGCTCATATTCCCAAACTGACTGTCGGGCTTGGTCTTTGTTCAAGAAAATCCTGTGTTTTCAATATTTTCCCACAGAGACAGAAGTGAACTTTTGCTTAAACATTTCTGGCAATTTAATTAGTTCATTTTTAATACTTCTCATTATTAACTTGCCCCATGCAACGCATGAGATGGGAGAGAAAATAACAGGATGATTTCCTTAAGATAATGTTTTTATTGTGTTATTGAACCCTAATATATGGAAAATATGTAACTAGCAGCCAAATAATGCACGATGGCAGTCAAATTTAAATCAGATTTGATCTACCTTTAACATTTATCATCAGTGAAACTGTCAAAATATTATTTAAGCCTGAAATGTGTTTGTTTTCCTTAAAAAAAAAATCAGGGACCCATGTCTGTTTAGCTACATTTTAGATTTACTGATGTTGGTCAGTTCAAAGAAAAACGTTTTTAACTAAATCTTTAAAGAGTGAAAAGGTACAAACCATGCTTGTTTATGACTTTATAGGCTGATGGTGCCAAACTCTCAGGGGGAACCTGACTCCATCAGAGGAACTGGCTGTACCGAATCTCAGAAACAAAACAGAATCTCACAGCGATCAACAGCTACTTGTCTTTGAAAGTGTATGAGGTAGTATTAAAAAATGCCATACACAACTATTTATAGCTTTGTCTTGAATTTTTTTTAACCAAAATGCAAATCTTGCATGCAAAATGAACTTAGAATCTTTTTGTGTTAGGTTGGTGGTCACGATGAGTGTTTGAAACTGTGTTTGAAACATCTCACGATGGAGGACATATATAAAGAAAATTACGATTAAAATTGCATTTAAGAGTATTTTTTTAATGTTTTAAAGGTATTTCTTTTTCAGAAAATATTCTGGGCAGTTTAAAAGCTCCCAGGTCTGCTCCATTCTCACACATCCACATGGACACGAATAGATCCATGGATATCTTTGTTTACCTCGTCTGAGATGGTATCCGGCTCAAAACTGTATGGTAGGATAGCTCCAAAAGTGCATGCCATTTTTGTTGCACCAACAACGCTAGGTTGGTGGGTAGGGTGGAAGAACACATAAACCTTTGCTCCGTGTTTACAGTCCCGCCCACAACTCAGAGGCGACTTTCTAATAAACTACTATAAAATAGTACACAGGGTTTTTAAAATTTTGGCTAAAAATGACAAAATCATAACTAAAAGACCACTGGGAAAACTTTTACAGTAGATCAAAAGATGATCAGAGTGGGACTTTAAATATATATTACACAAACAACTGTAGTAAACCACAAGCACACAATCACAGCTGTGTACCCACAACAGTATAATTGTTTAGTTTTTTGGTTAATTCTATAGCGTTATTGCTTCTGAGTTTTCGTTGCTCTTGTCCATCTGGGCCACCATAGCCAAGGCTTGACAATGTTTACATTTCAAAAGTGCAGCATCAGTGTCATCAACCTAGAAGCAACACAGCCCTGGCCTGCCCTAAATTAAGATCTGCAAAGTAGCAATCTTTGTCATTAGAGTTTCTCCAGTGACGGAAAAGACAAACCCTAATAGCTCTGAGTGCTGTGTCTTCAAAATTATTCCAAGAATATCATCAGTGCAAAGACTAATAAAACTTAGTGTAAAACAAACCACAATCATTTGGTTTCCTGTGTTCTATTTGTGTCCAAACAGACTAATTGAGGATAGATGCTGTTTTTGTTTTGTATTTTTGAGAACTAGAAATATAGCTCTCCTTAATCCCAGTATCACTGTTTTCTTTCCTCCTAAGGGTTTTTCTTCCTTTTGTGCAACTCTTTTTTAAATGCCACCTGCCTACACAATATTAAATCGTCTTAACGCTTTATGCTTGAATTACTACATTGACATTGCCCAAGAGCCTTTAGTTTCCTTTGTGTTTTTCATTGGGGCTCATGCTTTTATGTCCACGAAGAATTCTATTTAAAATAGCTTGTTTCCACTCTCACGCTTTTCTGTTTTCCAAGCCAGAGGAGAGTTTCTTGGCAACAGTAAAATCCACAATTAATCCACTGTGGCATTGTTCTTGTTCCTTTTCAGGAACCCTTGGAAAAGGTAATTACAAAAGCTGCTTCTTTGTCACTTGGGATGAGAGTTAAGAAACACAACACTGATTATTGACTTGTGCGCATGGATTCCTTCATCCAACAACTTGGTTTTTGGTTTTATTGGTTAGATTTAGATCCCTACACAAATTTAAAGCATGAGACATTTAGAACAATCCACTACAACATTAAAGTGGCTCGAAAAGCAACATTCTTTAATTGTGGAGCTGTTTTTTTTCCTCTTTCCCCTCCAGACTAATTCCATTTCAGTTTTCATCATTGACTGAATTACATTTAGTTCCTCTCAAGAATCAATAAAGACCATTTAAGTTTGAATCAAGTTGAATGTAGCAGTGCATCTTGTGACTAAAATGTTGCAGTTACCTAAACTGCAATTGAAAGTACACAAGGTACCTTTTAATACCTAATCCCAGATCATCCAGGCTGGTCACTGCAATAGTTCTGGCACAAAAGCCTGTGTGCCTTTTGGATAGATTGATGAAGGTTCTTATTTATCCAGGTGACATTATCACGAAGTTGAGTCATGGCAACTGGACTTAAAATATTCTTTCTTGAAATGTTTCGCCACTCATCCAAGTGGCTTCATCAACCTGAGTGGTGCAGGATGCAGTCCACCTTTGCATTGTTCAAGTGGGACTCCCACTTTCCTGCAAATGGATGGCTCATTAGACAGAAACAAAGAAGAGAAATGACAGTTTGTAATCCCCCAGCACCATCACAGGGTCAATGGGTGTTGGGTTTCGCCTTCATATGAACTAAAGAAAGGGTAGCATGGTTAATTGGAGACAAATTGTGTCAGAGGCCTCCCCTTCTGTTGAGGGAAGCGTTATTAGCACATGTACTGCTTCTCTGATCCCTCTTTCAAACCATATATTTCCTCTGTTAGAAAACTGTGTGCTTTGGTCTTCAAATGACTGTCTTCTGTCTTAGAATCAGAATCAGAGGGCTTTATTGTAACTGTCAGCAACACCTACAGCAGCAGCGAACAGGGCAATAATAAGTAAAAAAAAGGTAAAAATAATAACAATAACAACATTAAGAAACAAAACAAAACAATTTGAAAAGAGAATAATACAAAGAGACATTCTAATAATAAAAAAGAGGAAACACAATAATAAACATGGTCAAAGTGTAATGTGCGTTTTTTTGCAAATTTGACTATTTTGCAGCGTTGTCATTTGAGGGAATTTAGGATGCTAATGGCCCAAGGGAAGAAGCTGTCGATGAGTCTAGTGGTTTGTGACCTGGTTGACCTGTAGCGGCATCCTGAGGGCATCAGGTCAAACAGCTGGTGGGCGGCGTGCGTTGGATGGTTGAAGATTGTTTGAATTCTTTTTTGGCAGCAGAATCTTGATATAGTCACAAGGGGGGGCAAGGGGTAACCGATGATAGTCTGGGCTGTATTGATGACCTTCTGCACAGTCTTTCTGTCCAGTTCCTTGGACCACGAGTACCACACATTCAGAGAGTAGGTTAGAATACTCTCCACAGAGCAGCGGTAGAAGTTCACCAGCAGCCCTGGTGTTCGCTGACCAGGACAGGTCAGCAGAGATGGTGATGCCCAAGAATCTGATGGAGTCTAAACAGTCTGCCCGTTCTCCATTAATTAGTAGAGCTGTGTGCGTGGTCATGTCTTCTAAAGTCCAGGATGAGTTCTTTGGTCTCTTTGGGATGTGAATCTACTACCAAAACTGGCCCTAATTGAGAAACTGTCTGGTTCAGCCTCTTGTGAAATGGCTGTTTTGTTTCTTCAATGAGCATTCTTCCCTGCACTGGACAGCATACACAACACTGTTTTGTCCCCCCTTAAGTTGTGGGGTCTTTGAGGTGAGTCGGTTTTGTCTCAGTTTGTTACCAGACTTGAAATGGGTTTGTGTTTGTCAAAAATCATCCTTTTTATTTTCAGAGAAACTGGTGATGTACGGAAAGAAAATGTCTTTGTTTTTTTCCTGAAAGCCCTCTACTGCTTTCTGATGATGTCTTTTGATGATGTCTTGAAGGCCCATTTGAGATTTCCACAGATATCAGAGCCAACTTGAGATGAACGTCTTCCCTTTTTCCTGGCTTCTGTTGAGGTGGGGATATGTTTTGCTCTGTGATTCAGGGTTTTGTGGAGTGGGTCACTGTGACTCAAACAGAACATTTCTGGATTGAGGCAACAGTTTTGGATAAGACACAAACTAAATGAGATGCCTTGATAAAGTCTTTTTCTTTAGCATAAATGGTGAGTTTGTAAGTTTATTTAAACAGCTCGGCTGAGAAGATGGACTTTTGCTTTCCTCCAAACAAAAAAAAGTTTTCCCAGACAAACATTTGTCTTGTTTACTTGATTATGGTGAGCTTTAAAAAACAAAATAAAACAAAAACAAAAAAACACATCTTTGTATCGGCTGCTGTGAGCCTGATGATCTGTGAAGCCAGAACAAAACCAGATTTTCTATCCAGCTCTAAATTTTGGATGAGGCTTCAGCTCAAGACGCTTATCAGCACTCAGGTTTGCATCAGTTCTACGCTGAGGTTGGAGAAAACTTCTGGAGGGAGATGGGGTGTCAAAACATATCTACAACTTGGCAGCACATGAAGGGCTGCCACATAATGGCCAAGAGTACACTTGAACATGTTTTTTTCTGCGCTGAAATAATTGCTGCAGACTGTCAGTGGAAACATGCAAATATGGATAGAGTTTGCCGCGGTGTTGACTGCAGCTTCGGGGAGCGTGTTTGTTTGTCTCAGAGGGCAGAAGCAGGCGTACAGCCAAGTGTGCTGTCATTCTGAGGGTGAGGCGTGTGATTGTGGGAAGGCAGGCTTTGCACACAGCATGCACAATTTATACCTCAAAACTTACTGAAGAAGGTCGATGGGATTATTTGTTCGTAGAGTGGCACATGACGTGAATATTTGAAGGAAAGAGAGCAGCTCTGTGAAAAATTCTAGACACAGAAATTTTCGGAACCGTAGTTTGCTTTTCAAAAAAAGCAAAGGCTTCCATGGAATTTTCCAAAAACAAACGGAACAAATGTTATCTAAGGATTTATGAAGCTTTTCTTGTTTAAATTCTCATCTGATTTCAACTAATTCCTTTTGTTTGTTGTTTATTCTTTTACTGTTTGCTTGTTCAGAAATGAGGCATCAATCATTTCAAGGTTAAAAACGCAAAAGTTTCAAATAATAAACTAGTGGGGTGTTTTTGAAGAGCAAAAAAGTGGTAAAGAAATGTATTTAACCTTTGTCTAAAAGGAAAAAAAAGAAGCTACAAGTCCTCAAGAGAACTGATTCTCAAGATTAAAAGATGACAAGAAAGTGAGGCTCATTTAAAGCAAAACATCACAAAATTAGGAGAGGATAAAACTTTTGAGCTGTACTGTAATTCTATTTTCTTAATAACCACAAAAAATATTGTGTAACTGCTAATGACATGTTCTAATAATATAATTTGGGAATGAGTGCAGCCAAGCCAAAACTAATCTCCTCAGTCATTCTCAGGGTCAACCGCACATCATCAGAGTTAGTTGCAGACTTTTGCCTTCAAATAAGAAAATGTCTGCTTTTCTTGATTATACTCTGTTACCAAAAGCAATTTGTTGCAATTATTTCAAGGATAGAAATATTATCCAATTTCACTGGTCATGTAATTTTTCTGAAGTTCTTGAATGCTTAAATATGATTATAAGAGGCTTTTCTTCTGGAGTGTACATAAATAATGCTGCATGTTTCTGAAGGCAACAATGAAGCAAGAGTTCCATTTAAATCTGGCTGACAAATGTCTGCCAGATGTGAACACACCTGTGTGTTACTTCTTCTTCATACATTTTTATACACTTCTGTAGCTTAATTATTTAACAATATACTGCAGACATTATTTAAGCACTGGTTTTGTTGTAATTTGAGTTTTATTTTTAGAAAAAGGACTGAAAATGTAAATTGTGTGATGCCTTTGAACTGATTTTCCAGAGGGTGGGTATAGGGGTTGCTGCTTTGTTAGTTATTAGGGCTGCACATAATAGCATCCAGTCTTACACTAACTTTTGGATAGTGTGTGGTCTTTTACTGTAATGAAAGTCTTCGCACTTAACATGGCACATCATTTTTTTAAAGACCCACTTCGATCATCTTTTGATCTGTTTTTAAAAGTGTTCCCAGTTGTCTATTAGTTATGATTACGATGATTTTAGCCAAAATCGGAAACCCTGTGTGGTTTTCTAGGAAATATTTCGGCAGAGCGGCAGTGGTTCATAGCAAATTTGCATCTCAATTTTGGGCAGGACCGTTGGTGTGGAACATGCTTCCGCCCCCTTCCCCTCTCCCTTGCTGAGAGTTCCAAATTCACAATGATTTGAACAAAGAAATACTCAGAAATGTAATTTTGAGCGTAATTTTTTTAATCTCCTCCATCATAAGAAAAATACCAGAAGAACACTAAAAACACTTTTTTTTTTATCATAGTGGGTCTATAATACAATGTCCAGAATCAGATAGCCACTTACAATACATACATGGTGTATTTGCTACAATAAAAAAAAAAAGGCAGTTTGAAAAAAAATAATTTAATTGGAAAAAATATAACTCAGCTGGTTAAATCATTTTAGTTGTAATGAGGCAAAAATTATTGTATTCTATCTTTATACTTTTGACAGTGTTTTGGGGAGGTAGTCTCATTAGTCTTCATGACTTTACTTCTGCTAATTGATTTTGGTGGAGCTTCATTATAAACGCAGGAGGTGCAATCTTTTTTTTTTTCTCAAAAGGTACTCTTATTTTAGCTAATCTGCACTCAAAGATTTGGATTTCAGTTCTTAAAATAAAAAACTGCTGCTGTGATAAAAGTGTTTGGAAACAGAACACGACATGTTTTTTGAAAATGTGTTGCAATTTGTGCATATTTTCAGCTTCTTCCTTCAAAGGATGCCTTTAAAGAAGAATTTCAGACATTCTTTTCCTGATAAGAATCTCAACACACAATATATCAGCTTGTCCTGCTTCTGATTAAAAGCATGCTCACTCATCAAGTCTCTTTTCCTGGAATAATAACATTTTTAGCACTACATTTACTTTAATTTCAATACAATCAAATTTTATTTATAAAGCCCCATAGCACAAGCCTAGCCGTCTCAGTGGGTTTCACACCGGTATTTATATCAAAGAACATAAAATCAGTCATACAACACAAATACAATAGCTGGTTGCCAGACAAACTAAACAGACTAATCTAAACTGGCTTCAAGGTGAAAGAAGTGATAAGAGTTTCAATTGAAAGAAAAAAAAATGCACAAATTCCTCTGAAATTCACAGACAAAAAGTGGACTGAAAAAGTGGACAGATAAAAACTTACCAAACCTAAACGTTTTGAGGTTTTTCCTCAAAAAGTAGAATTGTGGTCTTATCCCTCGATTGATTGATTTTTGTTTGATTTAGCAGAACATGTGGAGTTCACATCCACTTCTTAGGAGAGCAACTCAAAAGCAAAGTAATCTTAGAATTTTGTCTCTGCAGGCTTCTGGGGTTTTAGACAAATATTTCCCTAATTGAGTTTACAACAGGAATCTTCTTTTTTTCTTCGCTGCAAAAAAGATTAAATGAAAGCCTTCCTGAATAAACCCAGTAATCACACACTTGGCTGGAAATGAAAACAAATATCTTTTTGCTCATTGAAACACAAATCATTCAGTGTTTTTCTGTGATAAATCATTACATGTCTGCATCACTTTTTCTTCTGGAGCACAGCCTGTAACCACAGCTTATAATAATTGATGCAGATGCCCATGAAAGAAGAGGGAGTTGAGACTTCTGCCAATACAGACTCTTGCACTGGCACAGTAGTATTGATTTTCCTTTGGACACAAACTAATTGAATGTATTGTTTGACACTCAAAAGGACATGGCCATTTGGAAAAAAAAAAATGGGTGGAAGTTACTTCGGTGGACATAAAACAGGACAGAAAAACTGGAATATTTTCAATGCCTTTTTATGATGGTCTGGTGGACTTAATTGAGAATCCACTTGATGTAGTAGATTGCACAAATAAATATATTGGCAATATCTTCAAATATGTATCTTTTGATCTAAATGCCAGTTATAGTGAAAGTAGCACATTTTTACAAGGAGATGTAGTCAAAAGCAGTATATATGGACAAATGAAAGCCATAACCTAAAAGAGAAACAAAAGGATAACAAAGCAGATGACCCAGCAATGATGAGCTGAAAACCAGACACTTAATGAGGGTAATTAACTGAAATGAAGACAGCTGAGGGATATCATCAACCTGAATCTGCTGTGACTGACAGGGGGGAAAACTCAAAGAAAACACAACTATGACTAAGACATATTGCTGAAAAACAAATTTGAGTGCACATTTCTCATAAAAAAATTTCCATAAGTTTCCTTTTTCGTTATTGTCTTTGAGCTAAGTTCAAACCTCAACCAGTTTCAAGAAATCTGAAGCCAACTTTACCATTTTAAAGTTTTTGCTGTTGTATACTGCAGTTGGCATTACCCTTACATTGCTTGCTCAACCAAATTACAGAAAACACTTTGAAAACATACCTCTAAAAAAAGATTAATAAAACCCTTCGTTTCATTTACTTTTTCTTAGTTGGGTCGTTAAAGTGTTAAAAATAATAGAAAAAGATGCATTGGATGTCTTGCTTTAACCAAAACATTATTTGAATAATATCTTTAGTTAGCATATTTATAATTCTATTTTTTTCTTTTTTAAAATAAAGAATTATGATTATCAGCAAGTGCAAGATCAGATTCCTAAATTTTCCTTTTTTCTGTTTTCTTTTTTTTTTTACTTGTGCTTTTCACTTTCTTACAATTAAAGTCAAGTTAAGAGTTCAACACATTCTCTGTTGCTGTTTTCTACTGCCAGACATTTGAGGAGAGTTATTAAATGTTGTACAATTTAACCAAACGTTTTATAGAAAATATTTGCAGCAAAAAAGTGTGACAAAAAAAGTCATAAACATGTCTTCGGAAAGTTACTTGTGTGTTTTTTATATATATATATATATATATATATATATATTTCTTGCCATGTGTGACGCTTTAATTTTAATATTTATTATTTTAGCAGGTTTTTGATTCAACTGTTTAGCTTTGAGGTTCCTTCCCAAAAGGTCAGTATCTTCAACTGTTTCCTTATGGCAGCTTTTACAGCTTTGCTTTTTCCTATTTACAGTCAAACACAAGTCTATTTTTACATTATTATTTATTGAAACTGCTAGAGTGAAATGCCTGTTTTATTAGAAAACATATTTCTCCCATTTTTGTTAGAATGGAGAGTTGGGATTATTGCCTGCCATTTATTTCTCCTTTTCTTCAGTTCAGGCAAGGCAGCCACAGTTATGCTATTTTGGCATCAGTTCACCCTGACCTCCTTTGCCTCTGCTCCTTTTGTTATATTCTAATCTCTCCCAATACATTTTACGTTTTTATTAAAGTTACCTAATGCAATTTCTGTGTAGGGTTGGGGACCATCAAGATGGACATTTTCTTTGATGTTTTTTTCCTTTCCTGTCCTTGAACTGGAGCATGACAAAGTAATTTTACCGAGGGTTGCAAAACCAAGCAAGGACAATAGGAAAGTGATTTTTTTTCCTGAAGGGCATGAAAATGAAGGTTTCCATCAACCTGAGACAGTCTTTGCCATCACAGTTTCGAGTGATGACAACATTACTACACATCCAAATGAGTTACAAAAAGTAAATTACTGAGTAATATTCTATTTTCCTAAATGACAGGCTGACGTAACTTGCTATTCCACATTCGATTTAACCTTTTTCTTTTTTTTTTTACACATTTAATCATATTTATACGTACAGTAATGTATTTGTATCTGTTTCACGTAAAAGAACCTTCAACTGAAGTTATATTGAGCATTAACATTTGTTCAAGTCCTAAACACTTTAGGTCTTCCCTATGGTTGCATCAGGAAATGTAAACAAACTGTACAGGGATTGTCTAAATGAAAGGGAAAGTAATTTGCAACATAATTAAGGGCTCAGCAGCCCATATGGTCCACTCACATGGATTCTGTCAAGCTGGGCTTATATTCTCTCTTTTTCGACATCCTTAGGGGAAAGAGGACATCAAAATGAAAACTTTTTAGCTTAACACACTTTAAGGCTCAAAATGAATTCCAAGTATCTTTTTTAAAGTGGTTCTTCACAGTTTTTGACTTTATGGTTAATTCCCAGTCAGCAGTATGAACATTCTGCACTTAGAGACTCTACATCTTTCAACTTTTAATATTGAGAGGGTGGTTCGTTTTAAACTGAAGATGACAGAAAACTCATTGTCTCAGCAGCTGGTAAACGAAAACTTGTCTTTAGGTTATTTCATTACCAATAAAATGAAAAACCATCAGTTCGAGGGTAATGAAAACAACCAGAGGGAAGAAAAACATAATATCTAAAATAAAAAAAGGACAGTTTATTTTTTTAAACATGTTTTTTGTCCAATACATAGTTGAGACATAATATATTTTTGCAAGTATTATTATCTTGTGATAATATATATGCCTATAAACAAATAAAAGGTTTCAATATTTTATTTTGATAAATATTGTTTTACTCCCCCAAAAATATGACTGTCTGGTAAAACTCTTGATGTAAACTTGTGGTTCTTTTATGTAAAGTGTATGTTAAATGGCCTATATAAAGCTATTCTAAGCCTTTCAAAGTAAACTACATCCATGGTCATGATAATTTACTACCTTTGGCGAACTAAAGAACACATTTATTATGAATGAGTCATTTTTGTGAGCTCTACAGGGAAATAAGACGCTGTGTCCTCTGAGGCACTGACTTTTGATCCTTGTGGGTACTTTGTGGGTACCGTTTTTTATTTCCTGATGTCATCCGAGGGCCGGAGTCAGCAGTGTCTGCATTTTGCCCACAAAAAAAAAAAAAAAAAAAAAAAAAAAAAAAACAACATCCAAACTTTTACAAAGGGTAATGTGCACATTGTGCATATAAAACTAAAGCTTTTCGGCTAATCACTCGCAGCTCAGTGGAGAAAGTTGGTGTGTGTGAGCCTGGGAGCAGTGGTGGTGACACAGATTCTTCCTGGAAGGGACTGTTCCCCACTTTGCGATGTCACAATGTGAGGACCCGCTCATTTTTGTGGATTTGGGCTGTTGCTCAGAGCACAGGGTTCTTGAGGAATGCTCAGAGATGTGTGAACGGAGCAAAAATACCGCTTTAGGATTGTTTTTTTATATAGTTTTATACATATTTAATGGAAACATTAAACTTGGAAGGTATTTAGAGGTAAGTGACCCTGAAAACTACTTTACATATTAATGGTGCGTTTGAGGGGATTTTTAGATACAGCTAATGGTTCATATGCTTTGCAGCAACAAAAATACTTTTAATTTACCAAGTCAATTAATGACTTTCCCTAAATTTAATGTAGCTTATTTTACCAGATGAAAATATTGACAGAAGACTGATAGTAAGGAGAACTTTTTGAGAACACTCTGATATTTTTAGACTGATCAAATGCGTAGTGATGCTTCAAATGAGCATATTGCTTTAATGCAGCATCAGATTTTAACGTGTGCCCCAAAGGATTGAGAGCCACCATCTGCGGCACGATGCTCATGAAAAAATTAACTCTAAGATAGCCAGACAGTATCTAAATATTCCTTCAGACTTTTTCTTATTTATGATATAAAATATAGAAAAGGAAGGGCAATAAAATCCAAACCAAGAAAAGTAAGCGTGTCTGTTTTGTTGATTTATTTTTTTGTCACTAATACATACACTATTTGGAGCTTGTTTTTCATATCTCAATAGTTAAATATAACATTTCTATGTCTGTGTAAAGCCAGTTATGAAAAACCTTCTAACTAAAATTTTGGAATTTACTTTTATTATTTTACCTTTATTATTTATTTCACAAGTCACACCTAAAGATACCATAGAAAGGAAAAGGCTGAAAAGCAGCAGTTTCAAAGTTAACACAAGCAGCAAAAGGATGATCAGCTGCTTTGACCATCTCTGCTTGAGATGACAATTTGTCACTTTACTGCTCAGGATGTGTTAACATAATGTCAAGTGGGAAATTACATCAGAGTGTCAATCTGGGAAAGGTCATAAAGTAATTCCTCAAACAAGAGGTGATCATTTTTCATGGTTTATAAAGGGTATTAAAAAAATCTGACTTTACCAGATTTTTTTCTGAAATATATATGAATTTCAGAATGAATACTAAGAAAATGGAATACTAAAATAACTGGTAGAGTATAGTTTTTCGGAGCAAAATGCTATTTATTAGCGGAATATGAAAAGTCTACCGTCTTAAATGCTCAATAATGTTCAGCAACACTCAGTGCTGACAGTTCTCTGCTGGAAGCTGAGGAAGTACTTTGATAGAAGAACAACGGTTCAAAGATGGTTATGATTTCCCAGCATCAGATCAGATGCTGGTTAATGTTGTGCATTTGTTCTCGTCTAAAAGGGATTTCAGATTTACACGCTCCCTCTGTGCACCTGTGTCTCCCTTTTGATCATCAGGGACTGAGGGCAGCCCATGGATGCGCTCCTCTGTCGTCTCACCTCTTTTTTTAGCAACAGTATATACGTGTGGATGTACCAACTCATTTGCTGTAAATGTAGAGAGTTTCTAACACTTTTGATCCCCTCAATTAATATTTCTTGTCAAGTATCCCATTCCCAATGCTCATTGTACACATAGTTGATGACTTAAGCCATGTTTACCCAGAGTTTCAATTGGGTGAGGACAGTCACATTTGAAATGGTTTGTCCGTAGTGGGTTGGCTTTTCTACTGCCAGGCGTGTCAGTGAAACAGCAACAGCTGCTCCATCCATGTAACAAGTGTGACTCAGGTGACACTGTTTCAAAGACCTGTAAATTCAACAAATTAGAAAAGAAAACAGAGAACAACCACTACAGTTGCCTTTTTTTATTCCTATTTTTTAAAAATAAAATGCACGTTCTAGCATAATGGAGGATAGGCAAAAAGGAACTTAAATAATACTTGTTAGGGTGTAAAATTAAACATCAGTTATAATTCTAAGCAACAACTTCTGAAATTGATATGGGCCAGTCTGTGGACAGTGAGACCACTGATGGCGTAAATATTTTAATGATAAAGATTCTAGTTCAGTGTAAAATCTTGGCAGTGGGTCTGGAAGAAACAGTTGAGTGTGCTGGTTTTGTCCAGACTTCCTGCTGCTGACCTTCTTTGATCTTCAAGCCTATTATTTGCTTCATGCCCATTCACAGACCTTTGAAATTGCCTTTGCTGTAGTTTGTGTCCCACTATCTTTCTGTGTCCACCTTCATGTCTATTCTCCCCAGCCTTCGTTTTTTATTCATTAAAAACTTCAGCTCACTGGTTGTTCTTGAATTAAAAAAGAAAAGTGTGCTTTAGGTTGTGATAGAACTTGATAGTCAGGTTAGTCACTGTGTTCTTTATCTAGTTAGCAAAATAAAAGCAGGGACACAGCTCAGTGTAGATCAACAACATTTCATTAAGATGTTTTCATTTATTTCAGTTTTCCAGCGCTGTCAAGGCAATAAGAGAATTAGATTATTTTAGAATACCATTTTATCCTTTAAACATGAAAAATGTCTCTTGCAAAAGTAAAAGATAAAATGAACAATATGTCCTCAAATATTGAATAAAAACGACATTTTAACGTACTAGTAATACATGTTGTCATACAAAAAAAAACACCCCAATGAACCTAACCCAACCCAAATAACCCATAACACAAATAAATGAATACCGTAAAATTATATTAGCAACCTAGTAACTAATCAAAATTCACTGTGAAACATTAGTAGCTGTTTTTAGGTATTCTTGGCTCTTCAGTTCATCAGTGGCCTTAAAGGAAATTTAAGTGGACCTGAGGGTTTCAAATGCTTGAGGATACCACCATTTTTAAACCATTGTCACTTGAAAACAAGACAAAGTTTGGGACAAAATGATTAGAAAAAATTTTTGGGGACCAGTGAATGATTCTCACACATTATTACATAAAAAGACATCCATTGGTTTCAAGGGTTCTTTTAATAATTTGCAAAAAAAAAAAAAAACATTCAAATGTGGAACTTATTTGTCCGAAAGTAATATTTTTTAATCTAGATTATAATAGGCAGCAAACCTTTATAAAGGATATCACAGTTCCTCCACTCTTTTTTGTATGGGTAGAAATTAAATGTTTATTTTGGTGTATATAATTCTCTACATTTTTGTAATTCTGATAACAAAAGAGAAGTTTACATTGGGCCACAATCGGGCTTTTAAACAAAAAAACCCATGTCTGGAACAGGACAATGTTAACTTTTTAAAAATATAATCAAATAAAATTTAAACAGGTCTATTTATGATCATGTTCATGGAAAAATAAGGACTTTTGTCTGAGACCACTAATCTCCAGCGCTGTAGTGTGGTTGAACAGATATTTCCCAGCAAACAGTGACATGTCCCTGAATGCACCAGCTTTCATTCACAGACATTGCATTCATTGCTTGACTAATCAGCTTAGTATCCCTGTGTGCCCAGACAGAAATGATGATTAAAAAAAAAGTGAGTGTATTCTCTCTGAGAAAAATTGGCATAACATGAAAAACTGTGGCTTGTGTCAGTTCACAACGGTTCACCAACGATATTGCCTGTTTCCAACTGTTTCTTTTAGTCAAATTTACAGCTACAGAGGCAAACACTCACTTGTGCAAACAGAGCTCCCATCTGGCCAAGGATAGGTTCTCTCCTGAGCGATGAAGGCTGTGGTGAATCTGCATTACATGCTTTACCTCTTGAATCTAGCAAATTCACATTCAAGTTTTCATTTCAGTTTTTAGTAAATTAAAGTTTGCTGCATGAACCTAAGAAGAAAATTCCTCTGCCAGGCTATGATGATGTGACACATTTATGAACAATTTACAAGAACCTTTTTTATCATACTCAATAGCTGTACACTGGAAACTTTTTGTAGCTTGCTAAGATTTAAAACCTTGTTTTTAGACATTCAAAGATATTAAAATCAGCACAGTCAATTTTTTGTCTCACGATGAACTAGGATCTAGACATAAGGAAATTATTGCCATTAAAATTAGTCAAAATCTTTTTGCTTCATCCTCTAGACAATAGAAAATCTTGATTTAAGACAAAAAAAAATACAAAGAGTTTGATTTAAGAAATGTTCATAGGACATCTGAACGCATTTTATTAAATGAATTACTAGCAGAGAGAAACCATGTTAAACTTCCCTGGCCTTTCTTTTAACATTTTTTTATTTTTAAATTTATATTTCTGTTCTAGTAATAAGTGCTAGTTTTATATTTTATGAGGATTTATTTGAACAGGCAAACTGAGATTGCACTCTCATTTTGTTTACATTTTGTTCTAAAATGAGTCATTCCCACTTATAACACCAGCTTTATGCCATTATAATCAACTACAATTGGGTACATACAAACTCACAAAACAAAAACTTTTTGATAAGAACAAGCAAAAACATTGGGCTGTATAACCTTCAATTTTAAGTAATTTTATTCAACTGATTTTTGGCTTATTTTTCCTTTTTTGAATGCTTGTGTCAAACTCCTTGTCTATCAATTGTGATATCTTATAGTGTGTCTAATTAAGTAAAAAGTAACTGATTTGTGGACAGATAATTCTCCTTTTTTGTGATTTTCATCTCAAGATGAGTGCTCTTTTCCTTTTTTTGGGTCACTTCTCTTTGCCTCAAGTTCTCCAAATGCTCTCCAAAATAACACAGTTTTTGTGTTTATTTTCTCTGTCCTCTTCTTGGTTGTGTTGTGCCAGACACAAAGTCAGGGTCAGTAAAGTATACGCCTGCTTATTGATTTACTGCTCACAAAGTGAAGGAGACCATATGAGATCACTAAATATGAATCATGACAAAGAAGCACAATTCAATGAAAAGCTCTGATTTATGGCCCATTTCAATGGATTAATGACTGCAAACAGAAATGTCTCAAACCTTTTAGTCTTCTTAAGTCACTCTGACTCTAAACAATCTCTGCTAAAATTCTCCAATCAGCTTTTCACAATAAAATTGAGACACAATTGTCATCTTATTTTTGCAATATAACAGATCTGAAATGATCTTGTTTTTTTTTTTTTTTTGTGAAGATGCATATTTATAAACCCTAGAAACATACCCTCTAGAACAGCATCTCAGTCGGAATAAAATATTCATATGTGTCTGCAAGCTGCACATATAATCTTGAGGCTGTAGGACCAGGAAAGCCACATCATACTCCCAACACGCTCCATAAATAAATGCAAATAAAAGAAAAAAAAATACATTCTAATTACATACTTGGCAGTGAAAGACTTTTAGTCTGAGTCTGAGTTCTGATTATCAAATTTGTCTGCAATAACTTCGAGATACAAAAAAAAAGATTTGGGTTATGGCATGAATTAGAATTTTTTTAACCCACCTCTTTATTAAATCACATCATGACTTATCGCTTATAACAAGGTTATGCATAAATATGTGAACAAATATCATTGCTGTTATTTTTGTTTTCTTATCGTCTGAAGTTCTGAGGCTATTTTTTATACAAACATAAGATCTGCATTCCAGACAGTTGGGATGACTTCACCAGTTCACTGGTGAAGATTAGTTCCCATAAGCTTTGACTTAGCCTTTGAACTGACCAGATCCCAAGGGCGTTCCGTACGAGTGTGGCTGAGACAATACACAATACGGCCTGGAGGAGAACACATGCAATTTCTGAGAAAAAAAAAGAAAATCCATGCACATCTTGTACTGAACTTGCACTGCCACTGAAAAACCCAGCTCAAAAGTTAAAAATGACAGAAAAGAAAACAAACAACTGAATCTTTTATAGTAAACGAAACGTTTCATGACCACCCACTTTTAGAAAAGCATGAATGAAAACTGGTGGCGATCATCAGCACATGTTGCACCAATAATGCTTACTGGAGAAGAATGGAATGGAGGGCTTTCCTGGTTGAATAACCACACTGAATCCCATTATCATGATTTGCAAGAAAGACCTTCCTTCTTTCGGTTAAATTCTTCAACTCCATTTGCTGTTTAATGATACCAGCTCGGTCATGTGAGCATTATGCAATTCTGTGCACTTGATGTCAACAAAAGTAAGAGATCCCTTCAACATCAGAAATGTAAAAGTTCCGAATTGACTTTAAAGACCCACTCTTAAGAAAATCTTGTTTTTAAAATATTTTTGTGGCATTTTTCTAAGAATAGAAGAGATTCATTCATTTTCTAAACCATATTATCCCTTTTGGGGTCATGGGGCAGCTGGAGCCCAACCCGGCCACTCATGGGAGAATGCAGGGGACACCCCTGGACAGGTTGCCAGTCTGTGGCAGGGGCCACAATCACACACCCATGCATACTCACTTTCACACCTAGGGACAATTTAGAGTGACCAGTTAACCTATGAAACATGTTTTTGGATGGTGGCAGAAAACCCACACATGCACGGGGAGAACATGCAAACTCCACAAAGAAAGGTCCCCCATTGGTGACACTGTTTCAAGTCCCCCAGCCGGTACTTGAACCGGGGGCCTTCTTGCTGTGAAGCAAGAGCGCTAACCACTGCTCCACCGTGCAGCCCGATAGAGGATATATTTATAGGAAATTAAACTTTAAATTGAGTTTCTGAGAATTTCATTTCTTTTTTTTTCAATTTTTTGTGAATTAGTAGCAGACAAAAAAAAATGCAGTAGGAAAAAGTTTGTAGATGTGACATAGATGCTAGCACGATACATCCACTTGCAGACATACAAATCCATGTATCTCCACCTGACCCTCATCTGCTGTTCAGCCACAGGACATTTAAGCAAAGATCAGAGCCACGCTCCGTGGGAAGCATTGTTTATGCCTTTCTGCCTGCATACCAAGCATTATTATTGGACCTGATCTCCAATGTACCTGATCCCATTTCGTCTCTCACTCTGCTTCTTTGCCGCCTGCCCTGACCCTTGCTTGGACTCTGACCCTGGTTTAGCTGGGTGAACTTTTAGCTTTTGCTCCTGTCTGAGCATATAAACCTGCTGCATTTGGAACCAGCCTTCTGCCCATTTTGTGACAGGGAGAGCGTGTAAACAGATGGATGATGGAAATGAGGTAAGACGTACTTTGTGCAAACAGTTCTACCTATAACTCAAAGGCAAATTTCTAATGATCTCCTGCCGCTTTGCAGAATCTATGTCCTAGAAAACAACATAGGTTTTCTTATTTTGGCCAAAAACAGAAGAAAAATAAGTAAAAGATCACTAGCAATGCTTTCAAATTGTTCAAAAGATGATCAGAGTGGGACTTTCAGTGGTGCTTTAATAAAAAGTAAGAAACTGTGAAAATCATATTTTATACCAGACATTTATAGACAGAGGAAGAAATAGCTTTTAGGAACGTCCTCTACTATTTCACAGTTCATCCAAGATCATGACTCGTGCTGTCATCTCTTTGTCATTTTTAGAAATATTAGAGATGCATTGGCCTTTAAAATATGAGCAGTTACATCAGTCCCTGCTGAAGGATGGTGTCATGAAAGAATTGATCTGTGACTTACAGGAGAACTTTTCAAAGGATCAACGCCAGTTTGACTTGGAGGAACATTACAACCGCTTTTGTGCTGGCAAAATCTTCTTTTGAGATAAAATTGAAACATTAATGATAACTTTCATCTGTGCACATATTTTCGGCGGTCCTGACCTGTTTTCGGCCCTACAGCATTTATTCATGAGGTTTTCAAATCAAAGGTAATCATGAAGAAAAGATTTATATTTTCTTGCTTCTCAACAAACATTAAAACAGTGAAAAAAAGGATGAAAGGAAATCCCTGGGTTTAGTTGAGGTTCACTTGTATGGGGAGTGGAGGATTACAAGTCAGCTACTTCACCTGGGTAGATCAGGCCTATGAAGATGAAAGAGAACTAAAAAAGACCTCAAAATCACAGCTAAAAAGAACATTTACATTTTTTGAGTTTTTGTTTAATTCACTTTTGTAGGGTGTAAGAAAGTTTGCAGACCCACTTCGATAACAATTGTAATTGTGACAGATCAAAAGATGATGAGAGTGGGACTTTAACAAGTTTTCTTACACAACATCTTCTTGGAATGCTTAAAACAAAGATTTTTTTTTATGATGCAGCAAATTTTGCTTTTATCATGAACTAATTAAAATCCGTTATGTATCCGTTATTAAAACACATAAAGACATGCACACGCATTGTCTTCATCAGCACGTATAGACATTTTATTGTTATGCAATTACTGCAGTTTTCATAGTTTGGCTGAGCATGTTAGATTAAATCAGATGTGCACAAAAGGATCCACAATCACAGATATTGCTGTACACTTGTATTATGTCTTATTGTATGTCTTTGTACATTTGAGGTGTAATTAATTTCAACCACATTTTTACAAAGAACATATTTGAAAAGTGATATTCCAAATTGATATTTTTCATAGTTCAGCAAATAATACTCCAATCAATACTCAATAACTTTCCCACAATTTTTAACATAAAAAACATTACTTTTAATATATATTGATGTTCAGACCTTTTTCACCCAGTAAAGAAATATTCATTTTTGATTCTAAATGGGTACAGTTGAGATAGCTGTTGCCTGACTGGATGTGATTGTGACCTGTTTCTTCATGAGCACTTATAATAATAAAGTTTACTGAAGGATTTTGTTTTTATAAAAACTTTTCATACAAATTTTATTTGATATACAGCTGTTATTGTTAGGTTTTGGTAAGCGGACACAAACGCAGCAAAGCTGGGAATCTTTGTTAACAAAAGGTTTATATTATATTATATTTATATTTTTATTTATATTATATTATATTTTTTTCTTTAGCGCAAATTATTCACTGACTTATAAACTGACCAATTATATGCCTCAGTAAAAGCTTGTGGTGCCCACTGGCCCCACCTTGAACATTCAATTGACAGTTTCTTCCAAGCCCACATTCAGTGGTAGGGGTGTGAACTTCCAAGCTCACTCCTGATTGGCGACAGTAGCTGCCATAAAAATGTTGGTCACACAGACTCGGACCAGCCATTGCTTACTAACCTTACTAACCTCGGGCTCCGAAAGGCGGCATCTGTATCGCGAAAACATGGCAACTAAATTAGCTTCATGTTTTTTGGAGCTAGAAGTGATGTCACACTCGCTCAGTCCAGTTCTCTTATAAAGTCAATGCATGTAGTCAATGAATTGTAGGTCCAAGCATCCAGGGTTCACCCCTGCATGCATGTAAGTAACCAAAACTGAGGTGGGGCCAAGAGACATACCGAGTGAGGATACAGAATGGTCTCCTAAAAATTAGCTTAATTCGACCTCTTAGATTGGCCATCTTTAAGTCGAGGAACCATGTCTCAACAAGTTTTATATGGGTTTGAGGAAAAGTCATGAGGTGGCTGGACGTACACTGTAAAGAGTTCTTATAAAAACTCTGAGAGGTCAGAAAAGAAGCACTTTACAAATGTGGACTATCTTACTAAATAAAAAAAAATCCCTGAAAGGTACCAATGTAAGATCTTTGAGAACCTGTGTGGCAGGCAGGACTGTGGGAGGTAGGTTGTCCCACATAACACACCATAGTTTACACTTGATGGCCACAGCTGGTCCCTGTGTGGAGACCACAAATGAGGACTTTTTTTTTTTTTTTTTTTTTTATTATGTGTGTATTGAAGATTTTTAAATTTGTATGTACATTGACAGATGGAGAGATGAGTTCAGATCCTGGGGCCCAAAAGGTAAAATAAGTTTGTAAATATACTGTGTACGTCCCAGGAAGAACTAATCTCTTTATTCTTTTTACCAGCAGAGTGCCACTGCTGTTTTATTGTTTGACTGTTTTTACTGTTTGATTGTTTGGTTTCTTTTTTTTGAGCTCAACACTTGCTCCTTTTAACCCAATTTGTAACTGTTTGTACTCTTCTCAGCGTTGGACCTGGCTGAGGTGGCTGTCTTCCCCCCACAATCTTTTGTCTAAGCTGTTGCGTTGTACAGAGGGGGACTCCATTTTGCCTCTACCCACTCGTGTGGTGTCCTGCTCAGGTACACCCCCCTGTTTTTAGGGTGTTTCTTTTAATTATTGTTGTGGGGTGTTTGTGGGTGCTGGGGCCCTTGGCGGGGGCCCCTGGCTGGGAGGGGGGACGTGACCGGAAATCCCCACGGTTGTATGTAGCTGAACAACCACAGTTGCAGTAGGGCTGAAGGGGGTCCTTGGAGGCAGCCATCCTCACCCAGGGTCTGGATCGGGGTCCAACAGTGCGAGTACATTTTCTGTTTTTATTTTTTAGAACTTTGTTAGACTTTTAAATAAACAGTATATTTTATTAACACCAAATCTTGTCTCCATTTGGGTGTTTGTGAGAGGACGTCCCGCTGCATCATTGTAAAGATTACGTATAAAACCAATTTAATTTGAAATCCACACTCAGAAAACGAACGTATATGAGAATTGATTTTAAAAACTTTAAATTGCAAGTTAAAAAGTGCTACAATCTGAAGTTGTTTCATTTTAACAACACTGACAGCATTTTTGTGAAACTATTATAAAGAAAATGATTGATGGTAAAGTTTTGTGCCTTATAATAGCAAGCTGGGAATTGCTTAATTGCTTCTCTTTTAATGCAGAAACAGTAACACTGCATTCAGTTTTAGTCCTCTGTGGCTCTAAAACCTGTGTGTTGCTGTTTGTTGTCTGGCTGATGCATGGGGGTTTGCCTCACTCTCCCCACCAGGCTGAGGATGGCTAAGCAGCACAGGCACAGGGGTAGTTTGAGATGAAACAAAAAAGGAGCACTGACTGAAAACAGACCATGAGTTCTGTTTTAGGTATTTTCTTTCATATTTTGCTCATAGATGCATCATGTTTAAATGGTGTGGCCATGGGTATTGTTAGACAAAAGCGCAGACAGACAAAACAAAAAACAGAAAAAAAAACAATCTAATTTCAGGTTTCTGTCTGTCCATAAAGATTTGTCTCAGAAGGCTAATATCTTTAATTAGAACAAAGTCAAAAAAAAAAAAAACTCAATTTAAGATCCACAGGACTGTCGAAGTTACATCATAGTCATTTAGCCGGCTGTGGAAAGTTTGTTGGAGGTCAGACCGTCTAGTCGGAGTTCCTTGTTCCTCTGACACTCTCTGTAGTTTAGTCATGCATAATATACCTGTTCAGTGATTCAGGCTGTGTATCTGAGGTTGGAGGGACAGAAAAATAAAAATGCACCAAGCCTCTAGACTGACTTAACTTCTGAAAATGATGTGAATTTATGTTTTTCAGAGTTAAATTTTACTGTGTAAACGATTTTAGCTTTTAAAAATCGTGTCGCATACATGCTAGTCTTATGCAAAAATCTATGTTTTAAAGGGCCTATATCATGCAAAATCAACTGTTTTTTTAGTGTCAGATCCTCACAAAAAACCCAAAGTGGTATTTTGCCACAATCCAGATCTCTAAGAATTCATCTCCAACCATGTTCTCTGAACACCAGCCCTTCCAATCCACAAGAACTAATGAGTCCCAAACGTTAAATGAATGTGAAGGAACAGCCCCTTCCAGGAAGAGTTGCCAGGCCAAGGCCGGCTCTAGGAGGACGTCATGAAATGGAGCCCACATGGAGATGGAGATGTTGCCTCAAAGATTAAGTGTCTTACTTTCAGGTCAGAAAAAGAGCTTGTGGAAATAACTCAGATTTCATTAAAAAATTGTTCTTTAGTGTGCCAAAGATAAACTGTTATCATACATATGGATATAGTTTCCTCTGAAAGGTTTTTAATAGCATGATATAGGCCCATTAAAAGAACGACAGTAAGTTTTTTCAATTTTGTAGATACTTTTTTGGGCTGTGGGGACTTGGCATTACCTTCAGTGTTACTACAATCTGTTACCAATGTTTAACTTGAAATCACAATAAGTCTTATCTTAAATTGCTTTACACAGTATCATTTTTTTCTAATTTGAAAACCAAAAGCAAAACATAGACCTTTATGAACAAAACATCATAAAACACTTACAATTCCATAACCTCCAGACCCAAACACACACAAAAAAGCCTACAATGATAAATTAGATGCAAAGTAGAAATGACAAATGGAAATGATCAAGTGTGTCAGGTACTGTTTACTGTTTGCGTATTACCTAAACAGTATGAGCCTGGTGTCTATATGAAACAAACCCTTATTGACAACCAAGTCGAAACATCACCCATGACATTTACTTTGTTTTAAGACATTTATTTGGCATAATCTGAAATAAAACGTTTTACCAACTGTGTATTTACCACCCTGAAGTGAATATAATCCAGGCAATCAAAGAATGACAGGAGAGTCATACGCTGGTAGTTTTTTTTTTTTTCCAGTTCCAAGATTGTCATTGTTGAAATCCGTTGCATTCGTTGTTTATTGAAAATAAGAATGGTTTCTGCGGGACTGGAAAGGTGATTTGTGCTCTCCATAAGGTCAAACTGTTGTGACTTGAGTCAATACTACAGTAGAGCTTTTGCATGACAATGTTAATGAAAAGTCATTTGAAGACTTACACATTAGCACTCTATCAAGTTCTTGTTGCTGCTGTGGGCATCACCTGCCCACAGCGGCTGTCCTCTCTGTTCTTTCCTGTGTGTCCTCGCCTCCCCAACACCATACTGACACACGTACACAAGCAGACACTCAAGCCTGGGTGCTCTCCGTCATTACATAGCAACGGCATGTAATCATGTGTTATGAGTCATCACTCACAGATACAGCCCCCTTTCCGCACCTTCAACTTGCAACTTGTGCTTGACTGTGCAGTGACACATTTCAGCTTAATGGTATTTTCGTGCAGCCTTCACTTCTACTCTGATATCCACACTGCAGATAGGTGGGAAAAATGAGGTGAATTAAACCCGTGGCCAAAACAAACACCCAGAAATGTTCGCCTTAAATGAGGAGATGATAGGGATGCTGAAGGTTATGGTTAAAAGCCCAGTGATAAGAAAAGGAATGATGTAACAGTGAAGATACCAAACTTAAATTACTATCATAATGCTTATTTTTTTTCCAATGTGTTGCATGATGGCACACTTTAATGGGCATTTTCAGTAACTGGGAAGAGCAACTCAGTAAGCTTCTCTACAGTTGTTTTAAAACGGTTGTAAGTTAATATTATTAAATATTATTTATCATCTAAATGTCTTTTGTGTCTCATTTATTTTTTTATACCTCTTGCCCACCTAGCTGCTTTTAGATCGAAACTCTTGAAGCTTTTTTGGAGTTTCATTGTGCGCACTTTGAAGTTCGTTAAAGTCTCACTCCGATCGTCTTATGATCTATTGTAAAAGCATTTGCAGTGGTCTATTATATGACTATGCCTTTTTAGCCAAACCTGAGTCGTTTTTTTGGAAATTGTTTCTGCACAGCAGCAGTAGTTCATTAAAAATTGACCTATAAGCTGTGTGGGGGACTGTTGTTGTGTAGTATGTCTGCCCTCATTTCCCATCATTCATCTGTTTACATGCTCTCACACTAGCTTACAGCCCTATACACCCCAACCTAACATTACTGGTGAAACAAAAAAAAAAAACAGCCGATTGTGGGACTTATGCCACTGCTACAAGGCTTTTTCAGACTGCATTTTTTTCTGCTCCCTATTCACAACGATTTGAAAAAAGAAATACTCAGAAATGCAGTTTTAAGCTTCACTTTCTTTATATAAGCCCTTCATCATGAGAAAATTATGACAATAACATGTTAAAATTTCCAAAAACACAATTTTCATTGGAGTGGATCTTAAAATGCAGCAAAAAAATAAACTATCACTTCAAATTACAGATAAGTAAAACAAAAAAAGAATTTAGAGTGTTTCAAAGTTAATAGTTAAGTGTTGATAACCACAAACAGCTGAAACAAAAGAGGCTTTGAAGATGCAAAAAAGTACAACATGCAAGTACTACTAAAGGTTATGAAACTAGTCTGTGTGTGGCAAATCACAGATACTTCAAGCATGAAACAGATAATAAAGTGCAGTAATGAGGAAAGAAAAAGTATTTGGCTGCAAAACAAAGACTGCAAGGATATTTTCAGATCGGAGGCATTTAGGCGAACAAATCGCTAGGAGTCTGAGTTGACCGCAGTCACACTTGTACTGCAGCCATTTTCAAAGTCAGCCGCTCCTCATTAGAAGTGCTGGAGTACACGGAAGGAGAGCGGGAGGCAGGCGCAAGGATGTCACTGACAAGATGTTGTTTTTTTCTTTAAAAAAAATCTCTCCCAAGAGGAAATCACATTTTTACCTCAACTAAGGTTCTTTTTTAAAGGGCAAATTTTCTTTAAATTGAGTGGAAAAAACACAAAATGTTCAAACTATATTAAACAAAATAATATGCCTCATTTACAGATTTTCCTAAATTCTAAAACACTAAGTGCCATTCTCCAAACCAGCTGAACAACTGCTTAACTCTTTTCTCAAAAACATCAGTCTTTGGTCTAAACATACAACACAATTTGCAGTTAACACACAATTTGCAAAACTTTGAGTCAACTCTTTGCAAAACAAATGACACTTTCTCAATCAATTTTAAAGCACAGTCAGTATTCACAATACAAAAGAAGGAAAATGTTAACACAAAGTGGCGGAAATCAAACTGCTTCAACACAGTGATCACCATCAACACAAACTGATCAAAACTGTAGACACTTGTTGCAAAACAACTGCAGTGACTTTAAAGGTAATTCTGTAACAGCTGAGCAGCTTTTCTAAGATGGAAACAGAGTAAGGCAGCCAAAAGGCTTAACCTGAACCAAGATGTGGACCCAGACAAAGAACAGAAACTCTGATGAGATCTAGACCACATTACTGACCATATATGTTGTTCATGAACTGACCATGAGGAAATCAGGTCAAAAGGTCAACCCTCAACTCAGCAGCCAGGTTCACTGTGGCATCAATCATACGGACATTCAACAAGAATGTCAGAAGAAAATGTCAGAGAAGATTTTATTGCTTTCTGGGACAATGTCAGTTTTCACAAAGTTTCAGCATAAATCTCCAATTTGTATTAGCTTTCTTTCACCTTGTTCTCCATTCCTTAACCCAATTGAAGATTTCTTTCAACCTGGCGTTGGAAGGTTTACGACATTAACAATGCACTTGACAAAACCTGTTGCAGGCCATTGCCATGCCTTGTAATGACATTTCAATTGTGTGCTGTCAAGGCTGGATCAGGCACACAAGATCATTTCCTCCCTCTTGCCTGGCTAGGGAGAACATTGCCTATGATGTGGAGGAAGTCGTCTGGCCTGGTCAGGCACAGAGACAAGATGGTGAAGTGCAATAAATCTGAACCTGGCTTTACAGTAAAAATACAAAAATAATTCTGAATACTATTTTCTCTAATTTGTTTAGGGGAAGACTTTACACTTCTTTATGAACCATTTTGGATACAGTGTCAAGTGTTTGGTTGTGTAGTGTGTTGTGTCTGCTATGCGTTTGTTAGCTTAAATAACAGTCTTTATTGTGACCTCAATGTGATTTTTTGACTCAAGAGTCAAGTATTTTGTACATTTAGTCAATATTTTTGAAAATTGTGGAATTAGTCTAATGTTCCAGAAAATGTGCTTTAGCAATTGGGGGACACTACAGAATATTTTTGAACTCTGTGCATAGGCAAACACAAATAATTGCAAAAAAAAAAAAAAAAAAAGAAGAACTTGTATGAAAATTTAAATTTGCATGAAACAGGTCATAGTTTTAAGGCAATAAAGTACAGAACATCAAACTAAACTGAAGGAGCCCCAAAAATCTCATGAGCACTATTTAATTCTGCCTGTCCTGCTTACTGCATCATCATCATCCCTGCAGGCTAATTGTAAGAAAGACAGAAAAAACAAATAGAGTTTAGGGTGATTTGTTTTAATGAGCTAAGTAAACTATTGTGAGGTTACTTAAGTTTAGAAACCAAAAAATGCACAGCTGGCATAAGTCTGCAAAATAAACAAAAAGAAAATCCGTTTTTTTTTTTGTAATTTTGCTGAAATGACACAAAGTGCTATTCCCTATATAGTCCATTATATTCAGAAAAATCGTGAGTACTGTTATGTCCCATCGGTCTAACAAGAGTAATTATCATTTTGGCCAGAGGAGAACACTCTCTGGTGTCGGATCCTAAAAAACGAATTCTGAACAGCACAGAAGTACTGTAATCTGAGCAGAATCTACTACTGGCATTTTTCAAATACTAAAGCACTTAAAAGCAGAGAATTAGAACCATTTATTCAACGTGTCTTTGTGGATGTGGTCTGACATGTATACCCGAACTCCTTTCATCAAGTGTTTCTGCTCTGCTGCTCAGTCATGTTGGAAATGAATTCAATTAGTTGCTGTTATAGTGACTTACCTTTACTTGTGGCAGAAGGCTGATGAATTAAAATGGGACTTTATTTCCTTCCTGAATGAAGATGGATTACTGTAGGGCATGATGCTTGTGGCTCCACATTGCTCCCCTGCATTTAAAATATATGTAATGACTTGGATATTTTCATCCTTGATTTTACTTTATTTATTGATGTAACAATAAAATAAAAGTACGTACGACTTTAATTGGTTCCACAAATGCAGTTGTTTAAACCTGCATTGCATGTAGTCCTCCAGATGTGAATCACAAGACTTTGCAATGTTGCAAAATAAATACTCACCCTTTCTCTTTTTTTAAATAAATAAGTACAATTTTTTATTTCAAATTATTAAATAAGCAGTCAGCTTTACCTGTAAAATGTATTTTTTAACCAATGAAATGAAAATAAAATGTTAAAAAACTAACTAACAAACTAATTCAACCATCAATCTTCGTACACTCAAGTGGCAAACATGAAAAAGTGAGGGTACAGAACTTGATTACACAAAAGACGCATAAAAAAAAAAGTCAACTTTTAAAATGTTTGATTAATTGTCAACATTTGTATCCAAAACCAGAAAAAAGCTCTGGGGTTTTAGGGTTTTTACAAACCAATATAAGGAAGACTAATCCAGCCGTACAGTAATGAGAGTTGAGAGTTTGGACCCTCTTCTTTACACCTCACTAACTGTAGTGTAGACTCACGCATTTTCAATGCAGCTGTTCATTTTACAGGTGATAAAGAGGGCAGGAAAATCTCATCACTGGAGTAAACAAAGAAATACAATTAAATCTAAATTAAAGCTTTTAAACTTGTACTGATGACTTAAAAGCTTGTTTTTACACCCTTGCATTTAATATATTTTTTCTAAGGTTTTACTCTGATGTGTAATTAGGTCAGTATGCCTTGATAACTCCTGAATACAAGATGAAAAAAATAAAAAAACACTTTTCTACTCTACATATTGCAGGTCCTTAAAAATGGTGGAGTTCTGAAGTGAATGGGAACTGAGACATGTCTGCTTCTGCATTTCTGTCTATGTTTCAGTATTTTCCAAACCTGGATTAGTTGACTTACAATGAGATGGTGCCAAAGGCAAGGATCAGTGCCTGTGGCTGAGCTACAGCCCCAGGAAATGATAATATTTAAGGCTAAAGCTGCAACTCCTGCACTTCTCTATCAGTCTGCAACTGTGTGGACTTATTTTGTGTGTGTGTGTGCGTGTGTGTGTGTCAGTATCTTGCAGGTATTTGTGATAGCTATGGTCCAGATGGCTCTAAAGAGCCAGAACATATCAATGCACCCCAAGCAGTAATGCCTTAAAGAAACTGTTATTCTGGCCCAAATACATCAAAAAGTGGGAGGTTCTGGCAAAAACTAAAAAAAAAGAAATCAGCCATGAACCAGTCACACCAATTTTGAGTACAAATGGGCCAGCATTTCTTTTCATTTTAGCCCCAAGAACACATTTTCAGATTAAAGAGGAGATGTAAAGATGTTGTAAAAATATTCATCGTACTTCACTTTTGTGGCACTGTTGCCACAAAATGCAAAATACAAGGGGGAGGAAAAAACAAATAAGCAACATTTAGGAAATTTCCACCTGGTGTCACCAAACAGTCCAAAAACCTTCATCGAATTCCACTCTGATCATCTTTTGATCGATTGTTTCCAGTGATCTTATAAATATGATTACACAGTTTTTAGCCAAAAAAAAAAAAACTGTCTTCATTTTCTTGGTCATAGTTTCTGCAGAGCAGCTATAGGTCATTAGAAACTCACCTTTGGGTGAGACCCTACTGTGCTTTCAGTCACCCTTAACTGAGAGCTATTTGTTCACACTTTCTCTCGCTAGCTTACAGACCTCATAAGTATCTTCAGTTAACATTAGTGGTGCAACAAAAACCTGTTTAGGATTAAATCCACTTTTTCCCAATTGTAGCTAGGATAGGCTCCAGCAACCTTTAAGGGAATAGGCAGGTTTAGAAAATGGATGGATGGACTTTTAATAAAGAGCAAGAGTGGTTTAACTTTTCATTGCATTTAGATCATGTGAGTATTTTGGAGGAGAGACAGCACATCTAATATTTTCATAAATGGAAAACTTTGTGATCCTTTGAAAGGATTAAAAAAAAGCATTCATTATCCATTTGTCCATTTTGGCCCGTCATACATAGTCTAAAGAAACCCATAATTTGATGGCAAAATTGTACCAATTATCTGCAAGCATTCAGCGGTTTATCACACAATTACTCCGAATGGAGGATAATGGTGAGTGGAGCTTAAAGCAATTTTAGAAAGAAAGCCGGGACATATTACCAAAGACAGCTTTTATCAAGACTACAATCAGGTCAAGATATATTCAACTAATCACACAAATGTGCTGGCAAAGACAGGAATTATATGGGCACATTACAGGTGCTGTAATTGTAAAAGATGTTCGTCTTGTGGGGTGAAATAAAGGGCTAAGGGCTCATGGAAAATTACCTTTCATTTTGTTGGGATTCATACTGAATTCATTTTTTATCATTTTCATCTTGTTTAAAGTTCTGTGAGAAATAAGCAGAAGTACCTGCCGCTCAACTATAGGTTGAAAGATTTTAGTCTATTGTCATGGTGATGATAAAGAACAAAAGATTATTAACTCAGATCACATAGCAAACAGGTTTTTCTGAAGTACTTGTGTAATTCCTGAGGTTTAGAGGTGGATTGTTCCCTGCAAATGGGAGGTTGTGTGTTCAAATCCACACTTAGCATTAAGGGTTGGATTAGGTGGTTAAACCACCACATCCAAAAAGCAGCCGTGACTGCTGACCACCACCGTGGGGAATGGGTCAAACTAGAGAACAAATTTCAAACATCCATGAGTGTGACAACTGATGGGACTTTAACATAGGATTGTAGTTTTTGCTGAAAAGAAATTAAAGATGAAGACCTTTGAAAGCTTGACTAGTAAGGAAAGTGCTGAAAAACAAACAAAAATCCTTTAAAAGGGAGTTATCAGAAAATGCGCATCCAGTGACGGGAAAAGTTGTTGAATTAGTTTGTCATTTTGCGTACTCTGATGTAATTGATCATTTCATCACAGGAATGGCAGCATGCTCAGAGGATCTGGAGGGTTTACTAACAAAAAGTATCATAAAGTAATTAAGACAGGATGCTTTAAGAACTTCATGCTTTACTTCCATATAAATACAGTTTCTATGACTGACAGAAAGTCCTTGAAGGTGGTGATAGAAAGACGAACAGTCAAGTCACTGGCTGTGTTATCTGTCATTGATAACCTTCCTCCCTGAACCAGAAAGGCAAAAAGAGCGCTTTGTCTGTAAGACCTTTTTGTAAGACTGAGACAGCTTATATGTCAGAAGGAACAATACTGTAAGTCATTGTTGCAACAAACCACTGAAATCTTTTAGATCTGATTTCTATGTTTCATATGTTTCCCAGATTTACCAGTAGTTTAGTTCGTACACAAAAACACTATTAGTTTTTGTCATCTAACTATCTTCATGACCCAGGTTTATAGAGAAATTCAAGAATGTCTCATTTTAATAATTAAATAACAGTTTGTGCATTTTCAGTTTGTATTCAACCCTTAACATTATACAAATCCATCAAAATGGCACAGCTGTCCAAACTTACAAAAAGTAAAACAAATTGAATTCTGCAATAAATCAGCTTTTTACTTGCGTTCAAAAGTACAAACAAGTGACCTTTGCATTCCGTTCAAGTTTTTGTAAACTCATTCTGGTAGCATAGATTAGTCTGTCTAAAAACTTTAAACATTCTTTAAATTGCTGCACCTTCCAGATCTTGAAACAACTTTCACATGTATTTGCATTGCATTATTGATGCATTCAATGGAACTTTTGATCTAACATTTGTTAATATACCAGTTTCAATAAAAATCAAAGCACAAAGACCCTGACAAATTTGTGAAAAAAAGATTCTAAAACAGGTGTATGTATTTTTTTAAATATGCATATGAACAAGCAGATATCCAACAAATGTGGGTGCTACATGTTTTCACGTAGAATAAGTATGAGCAACTTGCAACCAAAAGCACGAAGCTTTATTACTACAAAAACAATGCATTTCAAAAATGGAGAGTAGAGAATCAAAGACAGACTCAATTTCTCTTTAATGACTTTTTTTTCACACCACTGGGTTTATCGTGGTGCTCATCAATTTTTCTTGCTCTAATCTTCAGGTCACAGCATCCTATTCCAGGTAACATCAGCCGAGAGCCCCAATTGTTGCTGTCCAAAAGGCTGCACATCAACACAGCCACACACAAACTTTGTTATGAGGAGAATTTTGAACCATCAGTTAAACTAATATTGATGTTTTGGGACTGTAGGAGGCTGGAATGCTAGTATAGTATGCAGTGGTTCAGAGAAAAACACTCTAAGTTTAGTTTACAGTCCCTGTTTCTGTGCAGAGTTTACATGCTTAATTTTTTCTAAAGGTGTGTCAGAATCCCTCTACAGTTTGAAGCTCTGTACAATAAAATAACTGTATGAGAATGTCCTATTTTTACTCTACAGGTGACCAGGAGCCCTGCAACCCAAATGGAAGAATAAAGTGTCAAAAAAAAATCAGAGGATGATTTTTTTCAGATTAAATATTAATATTAAAATGAAAACAATGGCGACTATAAATATATCAAGATCATTCATTTTCATGTAGGTTGCATTATATTGGACCACTTCCTAAATCATCATTTCCACATTCCTTTTTTTTTTGTTTAATTGTGGAAAAATCTTACAGATTTCTTCTGACACTTTCTTACTTACAGCTGAGATAAAAAGCCTCACAGCTGATTTCATTACTTGTCATTCACAGCCTTCACCTCTCTTTCAAGGCACATCCTGCTCCCTTTCATCCTTCTCTGTCACTCTGCCACCCAGACGCCATCATCCACTGTAGACACCTTGTGAGTCGACCCCATTCTGACACACACAATGACGCATAGCCCTGCTTTTAGAGTCAGGTCACACTCCATGTTATATAACACACGTGTTAAAATGCCATTTTCTATCTGGAGCTAATATCTCACCACAAAACTCCCTAGAACTGCAGACGTTCCTTGTGGCTGCTGAATAAAGTCAAGAAATCCAAATTGTAACGTTGTGAGATGCACCAACAGGTTTTCAGCTTGGGTTTAGAATAATGGCTGTAATTATCATAGAGACTGGCTGGTGCACAATCTGTTCTAAAAAAAAAAGTTCTAAACGTGTTGAAAAATTTGATATTTTGGTTTGCATTAAAACATTTAGTGGAAAAAAAGTTGCAGTATTTTGATGGAAACACCTCCAGTTCTAGTTGGTAAAAATAAGGAAAAATTTAAAGACTTAAAAAAACCCAAAGAAAATAGATCTAAAGCTATAAGTAATCAGTTGTTTACTGATTTTACTGTTGCATTGATTTAACTGATGATTGTTTGTCTTTGCTCTGTGTTCCCACCAGCAAAGGAAGTTCTGCCGGAAAAATAAAAGTACATTTGAATTGATTTGATTGTTTGTGAGTATATACTAGCTTTGCAATGCAGAAAATTGCTTTCTTGTAGCGCCCAATCTTCATTGTCTGATATTAGAAAACCATTTAAATTTGTTTATTTTTGGAAAATAAATAATTATTGATTTGCCATGTGCAAAAGCTGAAAATGCATGTCTGTAGTGCCACAGTAATTACTGGTATGATTTCATGCAGAACACAGCTACTCCACATGCTTTGAGAAAGAAAAAAAAAAAGGAATTGCAATCATCCAATTTGATATGAACCAGATGTTAAAATGGGTGTTGCATTTTAGTGTCAACAACCATCATGAGGACAAGAACATTTACATGTGCATGCTAATGAAACAAGTTAATTAGATGGAGGATTTCTGCTTTCATCTGAACCTTATCTACTAAACTCAAGGTTACTCACGATGGAGCTCTGAGAGGATCAAAGCATAACTTTAAACAGGCAACCAGATGAACAATTGTGAATAAATGTAGAAAAACCACTAGGAAATTGTTTTTTGAGATGTAGAAACTTATCTTATTTTGCTCTTTTAAGATGAGGTGGATTTAAAAAGTTCACTCTGATAATTTCCTTTGAAGATTGAATGAAATTGGGTTTTCTGTAACACTGACTTCCCACAGGAAGTTTCAGGTCCTGTTGTCTACAAAATAAAGCTGTGCAGCATCAACTTTTTAAACAATAATCTGCTTTCTACATGTGCTACTCCCAAACTAAATAAAAGACATTTATGCTATTTTTGTGAGCTGCAATGAAATAATTTAAAATCTTTTGTCTTCTCGAAGCTGAATATTTTTAAAGACTAAATCCAATAAAATCTTTTTTTTTTTTTTTTTGGTGTTTTTAACATGTTCTCGTCGCATTTTTCTGACGATGGATGACATTATAAAAAATGTATGATTAAAACTGCATTTACGAGTGGATCAGAGGCACACAAAAACTCGTTTGAAAAAGCTTGGGTTTGTGATGCAGCAACTGCCATGGGCGGGCCGAAGTCTTCCTTCTCCACTCCAATTCTAAATCCCCCACTTGCAGACCAATAGATCTGGACAACTCGCCAATGTTTTTGCTACACTAATGCTGGCTTGGGTGGTGAGGTCTATAGGCTAATGGAAGGAGTGTAGGTAAAGGTATGCTGGGAAATCAACATAAGGCTAATTCCTTGCCAACAGTTCACCTTAACCCAGAGGGGAATTTCAATAAACTCCTGCAAAAAGTATGTCTTGCAAAAGCGAATTAGGATTGTTGATTTTCACTAAAAACTGAATAATCATTATTAAAAATCTACTAGGAACAATTTCGCAATAAAAAAAAAAAATAATAGTTGGAGTGGGACTTTAATCTAGCATTTAATTCTGCATGCTAGTATCTTACAGCGGCTTGCGTCTATCAGTTTTGCTAACGCTGCAAAACGTGCACACAATTTAAGGACAATCTTTAAGGAAATGCACTCTGACCCTAACCATAAGCACGGCAGTGTGTAAATGCCAATTTGCAGGATGCTAACACCACTACCGAAAAGAAATAAGTACCACATTTATGACCATCAGAAAGCTGTAGTCTGCACCACTTATTGTTAGACCACAGTGTGCCATTAATTAAAGGAAGCTGAACTGATAAATAGTTCCACTGTTCCTTTCCAAAGGACTGTTAATGGCATTACTGAAGAGATTTATCAGTAAGATAAACACACACACACACACACACACAAAACACGAAGAGCAATCTCTTTAAAATCCTAGCTTTTAGAGATAATCAAGATTTTATTTCTTGGTCCAAAATGCACTGTTATCATTCCTTGCTTATCTTGCCAACTGATTAATCACATTCTTCAGTTCCTAAACTTCTTGTGGCCTGTGTTCCAGGATTACCATTAGACAAGTAAACCACAGCAGTCCTGCTATTTTTTTTACTTTACAATAAACATGACTGAACTTTTTTCCATATAAAACACATGGATAGTGTCTCTTCAGAAAATTTAGGAAGGCATTTATGGAAATTTCTATTTATATTTGTGTTAATACACAACATGTGTCCCTGAATAAATGCTTGGAAGTTTACTATAAAATGACTCCTCTTTCTAAGCATTTTGACAACCAACAGGACTGCACAAAAAACAATTAGGCATTTTATTTTGTTCTGAAACTTGTCTATATGTAAGTTTATAACCCACACAAAAAGAACCTAAAAATTGGATGGAAAAATAAATCACTTTTTTTTTCTTCTTTTTATTATTTAAACCTTACATTAAGATGATTCTTTCTTTTGCAGCCTGTCCGACTGTACCTTGAGTTTCCTGACAAAAAAAAATGTCTTACTAACATACAGTTTTCCAATTTAAAACAAAAAAACAACCAAAAACACATTTTTTTAAGTTTAACTGAGTCAAAACAAGTCAAATCTGCCTTTGATCAATGAACAGAGAGAAATATGTTTCCTTTCAAAGAAAGATTTTCCTTTTCTTATTTGTGTGGAACTTATGAGCTGGAACCTACTATAAGACTATGCTTAATCCTAGGGCCACTGGTGTGGAGGCTGTCTAAAGTTATGAGAAAAAACAAGTTTAATCATACAGAAAAACTTTACTTACAAAAAGGCTGTTAACGTTAATGCATTAACACATGTGATAATTAAAAAAATGCATTAATATATATTAATGCTGATTAATTGCACTCCGCGACGCAACTGTCTTCTGACGGTTCAGGCTTCGCGTCAATTTCAAAATGTATGTGCTGATCTTCACAATACGCAAAATAAAGCATCAGTTCAGAGAGAAAACTCTTTCCAGTTCTGCTTATCTTACTGTTGATTTTTTTGTGCACACAATTGAACTACTAAGTTAAAACTTGTAAATGTAAACATTTCTGACAATATAAAAGAAGGGAAACATTTTCCCTCTGCTGTTTTTTTTTTTTTAAAGCTGCATATTGTCATATAAAATGTAACTCCTGTAACATTGTGATTTGTCATGATTAATCATAATCCAAAAGTGTGAATAATCTGATATAAAAATTGAAATCGATTGATGGCACTACTTTTAATAAAAAAAAAAAAATATATATATATATATATATAATATATATATATATTATTTATATATAATATAATATATAATATATATATATATATATATAGGATACGCTATTTGTTCTAGTTGTTTAGATTCTTGACAATCTGTCAGAGAAAAGGTGCATAATTTACTCTAGTTGCATAGGCTGCCACAATAATGTTTTCTCTTTTGAATAAGCATAACAACATTCCATAAGTTTATAACCCAGTATCTCTGTAAAGTTTCCATTCATCCAGTTTATGTTATTTCTATATTCTTCAGTGCAACTGAACTTTCAAGTTCATCTGGAAGATGATTTTGAACTGAACAAGCTATCAAGTTTTCTAGACGAGCCTTTATAGTTCAGTTCCTTTGAAGAACAGAAATCTTGTGATAACCCTGTATCCTAACAAACTGTGATCTTTGAATAGGATAAAACAAGGCAAAGCTTGGCTTCAATCCACTGCCCTGCATGTGGTGAAAAAAACAAAAAAAAAAACAAATACAAGATTTCAGTCAATATTGTGTCATTATTAGTCAGCACTATTATATTATAGTGAAATGTTGATGAGTATTTATTACACATACAAGCATTTAAAATGTGTATCTTATTTACTGCACACATTTCTGAGACCCCTATCGCCTTAGTATGATCCAAACTTTCCTTAAAAAACCCAAAGTATATAACTTGGTCAATGTTTTCTGCTCTTTTTTTTTCAAAAACTTATGGTGAAAATAACTAGTCTATGTTATTTATTATGATAAATGACTACTTGTTGAAGAATGCAACATTTGTCAATAGTAAATTCTTATAACAAAAGCTACACCACGTTAAAAATGTGTGGAACAAATTTGGGCAAATAAGTTGATTTTTTTTTATTTTTTTTATCAAACACGATCAACATTTTTGCATCTTAAATGACATATAATAATATATATTAGCCCAATAGCTAACTATTGTTAGCAAAACAATACCAAATCACACAACATGTCATAATTGATAGCCTACTATCTAAATCTTGTCAAAAAATAACATTGACAAATAACATTTTTTTGTGGATTTCATAAGAGTTTAAAAACATAATTCAAAAAAATGTATTAAACTCCTCCACCTGGGAACCAGTCCTGGATGAGCAAAAGAAGATGGATAGATAATTCCAAAAAATGAATTTCTGTCAATTCTTTATTGTTGTGGGTTTTACAGGGGGTTATTGGTGGGTTTTTACAGACAACAAACATGATCACTAACATTTAAATTTGTCGTGGGACAAATTTGCTTGATTTGTCCAAAAAGTTGAAGTTTCAGTCACCATAGGACAGACAAAAAAAAAAAAAAAAAGAAACTAGCATTAGATACAAACACAATCAAAAAAGGAAGACTCAATGAGTAATCATAGAATACATTCAAAGAATCAGAAAGCAGGTAGATTGCTGTTGATGCAGAAGGTTGAAGACAGATAATTGGGAAAGTGCGGAGAGGTGACATAATGGATGAAAGATAACTGGTGTCTGTCTGAAGGTGCTGAATGAGTCTGCAGCAGCCGCTCTGGAGGATGCCTATCAAGGAAAAGGGAAAAAAAAAAAAACATCAGGAACAGCAAATATCTGGTCAATCTTAACAAATCTCACTAAGAAACATAGGTGGGAGGATTGGTTTGGCTGAGCATAACACAGAATGAAGAACAGCTGCTGTAACTATAGCAGCAGACACACGTTTAGCTTTATGAGTGATGTTAAATAATCCAGATGGCTAGAATTATTGCAGGTTTGAGAGTCCAAGCCAAAACAATTGGAAAAAAATGTTTTGTTTTAGGAAGAAAACTTTTATTACATGGGCAGAATAACTTTCTGATTGTGTCTGGAAAACAGAAAAGATAAAACTGATGGCTTTGCACGTCATTTCCTGATTCAAACAGTGTTCTGCGCTTTTTAGGAAAACAATAAATCAGGATGGTTGTGTTGCTCTCTTGCCTATAGAGCCTCAGGTTAAAATTCAAACATCGAAACCCCAAGGAACATGAAATTCAGGCTGTAAACCCCTCAGAACAGATGTATCATGAGGGGGGTGAAGTCAGAAAAGCTACAAAGTTAGCTTTAATTATCAGGAAGCTGATACTCTGGCTTGTTTTTCTTTATTGTTTCAACTGTCAACAGTCATTTTTTGTTTATTTTCTTTGACAAGATGATTTTTAAAGATAATTTCAAGATCAAAATCCACATAAATCCTGCTCTAGCAGCTGTTGCTGTTCTTTTATGGTTTCTCTCTCATGCATGCTGGCTTTTTTTCTAACACATTTTCCAATTTTTTCTACTTTAAGGGAAATTCTAGCCATCTGTAACCATTCAAAACTTACACGTTGTGCGTTTGTTCACTGTAGTAAGTAAGGTTTCGGCTAGATAAGATCAGAAAAGCACTTGGTTGCCTTGGTGATGTGTTGCAGTAGGACAGGCCCTAATGGTTCACTCTGCTTTAACCTTTTAACAGCAACACTCATGCCTGCAGCTTTAATATTTAGCACATTGTTCCAAATCAATCAGGCGGAGAACATTTTGTGAAATGTGGACATATTTATCCTGACGTCTTGGGTTTTTTTTTTCAAGAAATTCCGCTCTAGAAACAGCTTCTGTGGTAAAACCTTTTATAGTAGTTTTCTAAAAGGTATGAAATACTGTCAAAAAAAAAACATTCTCCATTTTTCACCTGTTTCTTCTTCATCAGTCAAACCTTGTTCTTGGATTGCTCCTTATGTTTACCCAATTTTCCACTTGAAAAACTAAAAAGATAAATCATGTCAGCAACTCCGCTTTCTTGTTTTCTGAGGAAAAGTTTGATCAAGAGTTTCCCCCTCCCCTCAAACTTGTTCAAAAATACATGATGTGATCTCACACTGCTTGCAACTGCGAGGTTGCACGCGACATGTTTTGTGCCTGTGCAGTCGTGAGGTCAACATTAGCAGGACCAGTGACCAAGCAATGTTATTTAAACAAAAGGATTAAAACATGCTGGGAGTTTAAACACAAGAAACTGGATAACAGTTGCTAAATAATAATGATAATAATAATAATAATAATAATAATGAAAAAATCTGCTGTTCCTGCATTCTTAATAGTGAAAAACAAGAAATAATTAAAAACAAATTAATTAATCTTTCGAACCAAATGGTTATCCCTGCAGCTTATATCATTGTTTTTTTTTTTTAATAAAAAAAAAAGTGCCCTATTTATAATACATTCATATTAACAACATATTCAAAAGCACTTTTGTTGACTTTGCCACTGAACCTATTGTAGAAATTTAGTGTTACACCACCAAAAATAATATTTCGTCCTGCTTCCATGGACGTTACCATCATTCCATACATCATGAATGCTGTAGTGAATTATGCAAAAAAAAAAATCTTATTTACTTGAAGGATTTCAGGAAAGGCTGTTTGGGTGGTCCAGCAACAGCACTGCTTCTCCTGCAAGAACAGATGGCCTACAACTGATTGCAAATGTTGAGGCGGCTTTAAAAATGTTATTCTGTGTTCATTATTAGAGCCTTATCATTCTCTATAATCTTGTCCCGTGTTTTTCACCTTTTTATTCTAAGTTGTGAACTATTTAACCTCCTGAACCTTTCAAGGTTTGCAGGAAATTGTACAGCAACTTTTGTTTTGTTTTGTTTTGTTTTTTTTGCCAAAATCTTCTGGGTTTTAACAAAACCGTACTGGAGACTGGTTTAAAAAAAACAACACAATAAAACCTACCTATTCTTAGTGTCTGTAAACTTTCAGAATAATACCTACAATATGACTTTAAAATATTTTATAGCACAAACAAACTGACAGATGAAAATGAACAAAGGAGACACAACACAGGACAGTGAAAGATGGGGGGGACAAAAAGTCTGAATCTAAAAATAAATATGTAAATCTTGCTCAGTTATGTGAAAAATATGTCATGGATATTTATAAAGCACAAATGTAATAATAATCTATTTAAACGATCCACAATGATCTGGTTTTAAAAGTAATGTTTGATGTTGCTAAACGTAAAAAAAACAAACAAAAAAAAATTAAAAACCTTGAAAAAAATGAATAAATCAGAGAAACAGACTGGACTGTAAAAGTAAGGCCAGTTCTTCAGGAATAAATGAAAAAATTAATATATTTATTTTCCAAAGAGAAGCAATTTTTCAAAGCAAGCTTGTTTTAGAGAGTTATGATAAACTATCTCCAAACTGGAGTTTGGCTTTTTAAAAAGCAAATTTGAGCCCAGAAAAATAAACTTAGTCTAACAGCTGATGAATGTGTTTATATACTTGCTGATAGTTGACAGAAAAAAATTGAACACGAGTGACTGAGCATGATGTATTTGTATTCATTTATTATGTCTTTTTGTTTGGTATTTTGGATATAGGAACTTGTGAGAATGTAATGAATTGCTTTCAAAATTGACATAGATATGGGAAATTTGCTGATTTCCACCAATTACACAAACAAAACTCAGAATGTTGGGGTTTTTTTTATGTTTTATTAGTGACATTCATGGGAAGACTTTTAACTGGTTGATCAAACTGACTAATATCCCAGACATGGTTTCATAATGTTGTGTTATTCAGCCTTCTGCTCTGTGGGGAGAACTTCGTTCCTCGTGTGTTTCCTTACACTTTTTGTGTATGACCGGAAGAAGGAAGCTTCCCCTAATGACATCTGAGGAATTTTCCCACAGCTAAAGAAGACAACAGCCAAGAGATTCATCTCTTTTCTGTCTGAAGAATGGAGGAGGCTGGAACGGGGTCCCAGCGCTCCTACCACCTTCCATTTCCCCTGTTTATTGTGTTTTGTTAATAAAAACTATCATCTGCACAAACAGCTGCATAGAGGAGAGTCATTTGCAATGTTTTTCTGTTCATTTTAATGTTAAGGAAAGTTTGAAAAAAGAAAAAAAAAATCTAGATTATTTAGATAGGCGCTCTGTCACAAAATTTTCAGGGTAAAATCAAAATAAAACAGAGGGATTTAAAATAAAGCCTTTGCTAAGCAACAATAAAGGTTCTGGGTAAGTACCCCCTTGTGTGATCACTATAAAATTCATTTTCTTTCTCTTTTCAATCCAAACTATTCCTATTTTATATCATCTTATATATTTTTTTCCCAATCATGTATATATTTGGCCAAAACAAACAAACAAAAAAAAAAAACTGATATATGAGGTTAAAAATAGTTGACATGTTAAAATAGGTTTTCAATTTCAATTTCAAAGCAAATGTTGGTGTCTAAATTGAGGAAATTAAGCACTTGATGACCAAGACTTTGGTGTAAAAAAAAAAGAAAACAGAAGCAAAATGTGCCTGCATATTCAGAAAGGAGAGCAGAATAAAAGGATTTTCCTGAAGTGGTCCTGCATGTTTGGAATTGCTCAGCTACAGACATGTCTGGCACTGATTATGCACCAGCACAGGCTCTGGAGGAGCAGATGAGCTCTGGAAGATACAATCAGCTTCACCCTTATGCTTCCAATGAAAGCAAACAGCTGTTTATAGTAACCTGAATCATTTGTGTGTGTGTGCTGCGTCAGAGTCAAATAAAATTATACTCTCTGATCGACCCGAACCTATAAGCATTAACGTAAGGGCTAAAATAGTCTGCACATCAGACAAGTAAATTTGTAAATTCCTTCTCCTTAGCAGGGCTTCTTGAGAAAGCAGCTCAGCAGCCACAGTGACCTTATCTGTATTTGATCTTTGTCTGCATATCTTATTAAATATGCACTTAAACTAAATTAAATGCCAGGAAAGTTTTTTTTTTCTTTGCAAAATCTTGAACTAAAACAGAGGTTATGCACTTCACCTAATGCTTCATTTTGTAAGGTGTTTTTTTAAGGTTTAAATAAAAATATGAATCTTATATGCTGAAGGTTAGTGCTGAACTCTGAAAACAATCATATTCCATTGTAGACTGTTTATGTCTGAAGAGTGCATTTATAAAAATGTGTGAAATCAAAATGAGAAGCCCTGGATTCAACAAGGAAAGAGTCAAACATACTCAGCAATGAACACCTTGTTTGATTATTTTATGTATGAAAGGGGTAGGGTCTTCTCACTGCACACCATCATTCTATCCCAGAATCTATTTGGTCCCAAGGTCCAGTTCATTTGGTTGTAGTGGTCCCTCCTGTTCTGTTCTCGGAGACAAAACATTTGAGCTGCCTGAAGAGGCTTTACAGCGCGAAACGTAACAATGTCTCTTGTGTACGGTGGCCATAAAGTGCAAATCAAACCAACAAATTACTCAACGCAAAGCATATTAAAGATCAACAACGAAAATTAAAAAAACAAAACAAATTAAAAAAAAAAAAAAAACACAATATAACATTTATAACAACAAAAAAACATTACATTTTAGAAATCAAAACAAACTTCAAAAACAACTGCAAAAAACGAAATAAAAATGAAACATTTTGGAAAACAAAAGTAATTTTCAGAAATTCACATAAAATGTTAAAAGGGGGAACATGACAAGAAATCAAACGTTACAACAAAAAACTATTTGGACTAGAGCTCAGATTGAGAATCTGTTGAACATGAAAAACAGAAAGCAGGCATTAAATGTCCAGTGCTGTTGACATAGGAAATTCGTGATGTGCACTGTGGCTTAGAAAAGTTGCATAAAGTAAGTCTTCTGGGGCACAAATGGTAAAGGAGAATTTGTGTGTGGCTCAGGACACGAAGCAATTAACCCTGTGTCTTATTTTTTTTCCGTGTTTTAGTGTGCTGTGCGTGGGCCATAGATACATATGCATCTTGGTGTTTATGCTCCCTGGTTGTCCTTAACCTAGTCACAGTTGTAGCTACTTAACCCTTTAACACCAGTGTTGTTGCTTGCTACATCTAAATAACAGAAGCTCTTTGACATATCATAGCTCTTTGATTTTTGATGCAATCGGTGAAAATCAACTGATTCTGATTCAGAGAAAAGTAGCTTTCCATAACAGTTTTGCACTGTTATAGAACACATTAGTCACAAAAGGTGTTGAATAATGGCCCAGAGCAGCTTTTCTCTGCAACAGAATCAGCCAGAAATACGTTAATTAACGCTTTAAGGGTTACAATAGTGGAAATAATGTCAACACTGGAGCTAAACCTCCTGTCTTAAAGGGTTAACTAAAGTAAAAAGTCATAACACAGATTGACCGAAATTGGAGAACAAAGAAATGTAGACTTGTTCTGAGAGAACTGGACTGGTAGACATGTCGCTGAAGAGCATGTGTAGGGGTTTCAGCAGGATAATAACAAATGAAAACTTCCAAAAAAGCCAGAAGGTAGCTCAATGGAAACGCAGCAATAACAAAAATCAGATTAGCAGACTCCATCTCAGCAGAATGATCACATGTCTGAGAAGATTTTTCTTCTTCTGTGATATTCCATCATTTAAAAGTCTTCCAAAGTCCAGCAAGAATTCAAAAGTATGGATTTGTATGTGCTTTTTGTTAGCTATCACAAAACTTTGCATGAAGCATGTTCCTTTGGATCATATGTCTAACCCGCTCTCATATTTATTTGAACGGGTTGGAATCTTTTAAAATGAACGATTCTGTCAGTTTAGGAGCAAGAAGAAAAAGTTTTGAAAAAATAGACATAGAAAGGCCAAAGGAACTGAAGTTTTGCGGCGTTTCTCAGTTTTCAGCATGATGGATGTGAGGCTAAAGTCATCTTTGCTCCCGCACCAGAGAAGTTTTCAGAATTTCAATCAATACCTTCACATAATTTATTTAAACTTCACCTGAAGCAGCAGGCACATTTCAGGAGCAATATCTTCTGAATGACTTGACTCTTTTGTGGTGTCTCACACGTTATGGTGATCTCAAAAACAGAGCTTAAATGTTCACATGAAAGTAACTAAAAAAACAAAACATTTACTTTGAAATGCGTACTTTCGGAAGGACAGAGTCATTTCTTTGTGTTTTATACCACATGGCAGTCATCAGGAAAATATAGACATTAAATGTTTCTGCAAAGACAAGCAAAACAAACAAAAAAGAAGCAACATCCTGTTCTCTGATTTTCTATTAAATATACATTTAAGGTCCTAAACCTAACCATGTAACGTATATACAGATAATTAGACTAAAGGACGTATAGCCTATGTGGGAAAAAAAAGAGTCAAGTTTGAGTAATAAATAATCGATAGTCAGGTCATGTTAGCATGGATGTCTGAAGATAATGAATGTATATCTATCTATGTTATCTGTGTTATCCACGGTGCCTACATTATCTATCTGTCATCTACATTATCTACGTTATCTGTCAATCTGCATTATCTATATATCCATCCATTCATCCATCCAGCTGATGAGCTAGCTATCAAGCTACATACCAGGGGTCAGCAACCCCTCATTTCCAGAGTCACTCGTGGCTCTCTGGTTAAAGAAAAACAAAAAGGTTTTACGTTTAAAAAGAAGCTGTCAAGTAAAAAGTAAGTAAAGTACAAATAAAGTAAACTAACTTTGTTTACCTCATTCATTTCTGTGTGCTGTGTAACACAGAAAATTAATTGGTCAGAAAGCACAAGCAGAAATACAGCACTCTGGATTGTAAGGCAGATTTTCTATTTTTTGAAGGAAAAAAGTAAGTGGTTTGAAAATTGAAACAGACATATGAAAAGGTGGTTTGAAAATTATGGTAGGCTCATTTAATTAGCTTGGATTTAATTTTTGTAAGTTTGATTTATGAATTTTTGGCATAATTTTACCTCAAATGGTAAAATAAACTTTTTTTAAAGAATTACACTACATCTGCAGAGATTATGCTATGTGACAGAAAGAGTCTTTTCTTTGAACCTCTTTCAAAGTTTTTAACTATTTCATATTTTAAGAAAAAAAAGGGCTGTTTTCTCTTTATCTTCTTTATGTCCAAAACAAAAAACAAACAAACAAAAAACAAGAGTTTGTATTTACCATAACAGTAACAACAACATAAATACAAAGTTTGATGTTGGATTTTGTGGCTGCTAATGTGTTGTGATCAGTGAGAAATAAACCCAAATGGCTCTTTAATTGTTCAGGGTTCCTGATCTGTACCCTCATAGTCTCTAGGATTAGATACAGGGGAAAAAAATATTGTTTTGTGGTGTTTTTCTGTTTATTTATGCAAACCTTTTTCCCTATTTTCATTCATGTGACGTCAAAAGTTGCCTAAGGCTCTTCAAGTGACTTAACCTTTCTGTTTTGACAGATCCTTCTCAGAATTATTTGTGCCTGCATCTTATCTGGCAGTCTGGTACTTCTAAATGATAATAATTAGCATTTTTTTGACAAATTCCTTTTTGTCAAAAAATATAGTTCTGATGTCAAAAAATAGGTTTACATTCGAAGACGTTCCAGCTGATACATCTTTTACACATCTTCTTTTATCACCCACCTTGAGTGTAAAAGTCACATCTTTTGCTCCTGGAACTATTTTTGGCATCAGCAAATCTTCTGCAAATCCTCATGTCTTGATGACTCTTTTGGCTTGTCAACCAAGCACAGCAAGATAAAGATGGCATGATTAGCTTCCAGTTATATCTGCCTCCCCAGATATCTCTTCCTGCCTGCCAAATGTTTTCTAGCTAACCGAATTTGTGTCAACGTCTGGGCCAAAATTCAACCTGGAATGCTTGGGTTTTGTCTGAAAGCATTAATGCAGAAAAGATTTTGATTTTTTTTTTTTGTTTGTTTCAGTTTCTTCTTTGTTGGAAATATTGGTTTCATTTATTCTTTATGTGACAGTGACAAATCATTTAGTTAAACAGCTATCCCAACTTGTTTGAAATACTTGGCATTTGTTACTAACAAAAATACTGTTCATGCTCCAAAGTTAAAAAAGGCTTGCTTACATGGGCAGTTTTATTTAAAAACCTCTCATGGACATGCTGCATGATAGGCTAGGATGATTAGTCATTGTTGAGAATCAATAATGATTTATGTTAGAGTGCATGTTAAACCATTGTAAAAAGATCTGCAAGAACAAAAACTCATTGAGAGCTGGAATCCCCAAGATCACATAAGGACATGTAGATCTGAATTGGAAAGGTTGAAATTCAAACATTTGTCAGCAAACCAGCAATCACTAGAAAATAAAAATGTCCAACATTGACTGACATAACTGGAAAATAAAACATTTTACAAATGTCTCGTTTTTGGACTTCAATCAATGAAACGGTTTTCTCTATTTTCTTAAACAGACTATTGTGAAGATGTAGAAATGGAACAATTCTGAGTAAAGCTTTCAAATGGTTGTTAGGAAGTAAAGTTTTTTCTCCCATGAGAAAAAAAACCTCCACAGCCAACAACTGGAAGAGCATTTTTGTGAAGAACTGTGCACAGAGTTGTCTCCATCCTTCATGGTTGATATTGAATGTTCCTCCTTCGACAGCTTTTCTACACCTGCGGAAAAAAGTTTTCTAAAACGTAGAAAACTTTTTTCTAGAAAAGTTAAGGGTGTGACTTATTTACCAAAAATGTAAACTTCCCAAAGGAAAAGTATGGTGCTAATGGGCATGAAAAAAATAAGTATGCAAACTAATGCTAAAAACATGTACTAAATTCAATGTTTTAAAATACTCTGCTTTTAACTTTTTAAGTAAAACAACATAACCTCCTAATTTGAAATAACATAGAAACATACGCTGTTATAGATTAAGTGTAATTTGCTTTTTTAGTCTTGAAAAGAAAGAAATAAAAATTGTCCTTTACCAATTCACCTCAGAGCTAAACTGTTGAGTTTCTGTTTTCATTTGATAGAGTTGTTGACACTTTAAAAGGGGAGATTGCACTTGAATAAAATATTCCTGTTGGAAAAAAAATCTGCAAAATACAGAAACTATTTTCACAAAATCCTTGAACTGCTATTTAAAGGAATGGAAAATAAAATCTCTGATGTTTTCTACATCTTTGATTACATGTGAGAAGGAAATGCAAGAGTTAAACATTTTTCAGGAGTGGTTCTGTGTTCATTGAAAATAAAAAAATACAAGAATCCAACCATTTAGAGAAAAAAAACACATGTTTGCATTCATGCATAGCAAAAGTTTGCCTAATAAGACTCAAGGTGAAGCCGGCATCATGATGCAGTAACACCTCCTCACAGTGCAAAGGTCCTGAACACTGGCTCATTCAATTACAGCTGGGATGGACTCTTTGTGACCCTCATCTGGGTGAAGTGGCTTCAGACTCACACACACACTCACATGCAAAATCTGCATTTCTAACATCTCTGTTTATTTTACATCATAGCAATCTGAAGTAAAGCAATGTCACAAGAACAAGGCTGTCCACTGTTTCCTCTTCTTGCTGCCATAGCTATTGAGCATCTTTTAGTAACTGCATGTTTAACGTATTCTTGTGGCATTTTTCTGATGATAAGAAAATTAAGGTTAAAATTGCATTTCTGAGCATTCTGAGCAGATGAAAAAAAAAAAAATCATGTTTAAAAAAAGGACATTTGTGACATGGAAAATAAGCTGGGTGAGCAACAAGCTCCCTGCTCCAGAACGGGCAAGGGAATGGGGGGAAGTATTGCCCCGGTCTAATGGTCCCACACACGATATAGAGGTACATTTCTAACTAACTACTGACGCTCTGCAGAAATTTTAACTAAAAACAACATAATCAAAGTTAAAATACCACTGGGAACGCTTTTACAATAGATCTAAATGTGATCGGGGTGGGACTTTAATGACGTCATACAAGAGAGTCAAGATAAAAGCAACAAGTCTCTCTTTATGCAGATGGCTTGTTCATTATTTTAGACCCTGTTAATATCCCATCTTTTTTTTCCCCAATAGTGGTTATGCATTTAAAACATTTTGAAGCTGTGAAAGAAATGAACCAGATTAGAATTCTATTCATTTCCCCTTTAAAGTCAATCTGCAAGTTTCCTATTTAGGAACCACCATTCTAAAAAAAAAGTACTGTGATATTAAAAGAAATGTAAAAAAAATTAAGATAAAGTTTTTTATTATAGAAAAGATAAATATTTAACAACAACAGAAACTGATAACTTACTGTAATGTTTCAGCTTCATATTAAAACTGGAAAACGTCACAAGGATTGAACAGGATAAAATATTCCTGCACCATTCATGAAAAACAAAATTAATTAACTTTTTTTTGTATTAATCCATCTTTTTTCTTTTCAGAAATGTATCTGTTTAATTCTAAAAGTCCATCACATATCTTTTTTTGTATGCCTTCACTTATTCTGTTGTTATTGAGCATCAATCACAGCACTGCTGAGTGTTTTCAATTACATACATTAATATAAAAAGAACTGTCTCTTTTCTCAGTTTTTGGAAGCTACCTGATTATACTAAGTGCTGTTTCATTTTTTATTTTTGCAACAAAAATGAAAACCAGTCTCAGGGGGAAATATTTTCCATTAAATTAGGGGCTTTGCCACGTGGAATGTCAATGAACATCCTGTACTATATTTAGCTACACTTTGTCCAAGTCGACTTTACCGCTTAAATAAAACACTGATGAATCCTAAAAGCATGCTCTTATCCTCAGGCACACGTACGCAGCGCAGTCTGAAGATGTGGGGCATGATAGTGCACCGTCATTTACCTGTCAGGACTAATGAAGCAGATGCATTCAGTCTGTCACACAGCATATAAAAGTATCCAATGAGAAATTCCTGCTTTCTCCTGTCCTGGAGGTCTTTGTTCATTATGTCTTAAATCTTATTTTACAGAGGCCTGCTGACTGATTTCAACTGAGGCTAAAAGAGACGACCATCTTAAGGAATTCTGAAGAATGATCCTTTCATCTTCTGTGTTACTGCGCTCTGTAAGGGCAGAAAAAAACCTGCGTCATCTGCCGACCTTCAACAAACCCCTTCTTTATTTTCGCCAATACGTTTCGAAAACAAACTATGGTGACAATTTGCCCCAAATGATTGCATAATAGATGGCTGCTGCATCTGCACGAGTCTGCGAGGGAAACACAAAATAGGATGCTAGATTGCTCGGCCCCAAACAGAGGTTATGTGAGCCGACCTGTGAGAACACACTAAGACCCAGCAACCACAGCGACCTTTCTTTCTTCCTCTGCTGGCTCAGCTCAGGGTGGCTAATTGCTGTGTTTGTTATTTTAAACTGAGATAAAAGCAAACTGCTAGAAGAAATGAAAGGCAAAGAGGGCTGATTTCCCATAAGTCTTTTCTGCTGAAGTTTTTTATCTTGGAGTTGACAGCTAACCTTGAAGAAAAATAAGATTTTAGGAGTGAGGCTTCACTGAAGATCAGTGCAGCAAAAACAATGAAAACCGCTTACTTAGAATCAAATCACATAATCTAACTTGTCTTTCCACCAAATGTTTGCCTCATCCATTAACCATATATGAAAAAGAGTGAGGTTACCCATGGAAAATGTTTCACTTTCAGTTCTAACAGAATGACGTAAATTAAGTCGCCATTTTGTACGGATGTCACCATCTTGGAACCAGAAATTGTCTCTATTGCAACCACTCTTGTGAGCTTGTTGAAGTCCACATTCACACATTTTCGATCTAATGTTGGAGGCAAAGGGGACTGTTATATGTGGGGGGAATTTTAATTTTAAGCTTGATCTCAAAATGGATTCCTCTAATCCAAATAATCAGATTAACACAATAATTAGAAAAGTGAAATCTTATATGGAAGAATTGGAGGCAATTAATATATTGAAATAATTTTATCCAACTACCAAAGATTGTACACATTGCTCAGCATCTGTAAAGTTTATGCTAGATTGTGGGGGGTGGGGGGTGGGGGGGTGGCCCTCCCTTGCATCAGGAACTATTATTATGCAGCACAAATTTCCACTGTCTATTGGTATAATGATAAGCATGAGGCAAGGTGGATGGAGACGGAACATAACTTCTCTTCCAAGTTCCCCATTCAAGCTGTTATAGCTGACAAGGATCTAATGAGCTATTTGGGAACGTTGGGGATTCCTTGGCTGACTCATACCCTCAATGTCTGGATAAAGGTAACCAATATATGTCAGATACAAAATATGTTGCACATTTTTAGATAGCTTGCTTATGGTTCAGACTTTTTGCCAAATAGACATGATGCTAGTTTTAAGTTGTGGACAGCCTGTGGACTCGTGGCACACCTTTCACTCACTCAAAGAAATGATTCTGTATGTGTAGTTTTGACTCAATATGAAAAGAAACATGTTTGGGAACATCAGGAATTTCTTAGATACATTAACTATTAACATGAGATCGTAACTATCTTAGAAATATTCAGGATGGGAAAACTGACATCCCAATTAAGGATTTGGAAAAACAAATTCTACCATATTAGAAATAAATGAATTACTCCAACTAGACCAGAATGTATTTGATATTCTGAACTGAGTGAAAAATAAAATAAATGTAACACGGATCCTCCTTAAATCTCTCAATTGATATAATGTAAGATGATTTGATCTGTTTGTACTAATTGTATGTAATTAATGGTTATTCTGACAAAATGACTGAGTAGAAGTCTATGGAATTTTGGCTTCTTGGAACCAGCAGGTACTATGGGGTCACTATTGTCCAGTTCTCATTTACAGTCCATGGCCTCATCTCGAAATTTTAGTTACTATTTTTATTTTTAAAGACAGAAAACTTTACAAAACGTATCGTTGCATACTTAATGTTGTTGTAAGATGCAGATTGTCCCGCAAATGTGGTGGTTATTTTAAGAACGTAAAAGTAGGTGAAGCAGCACTTAATGCTGCTCTGCAAAGAGACGCTTTCAATGGGATTGAACATCAAACCATGAGGCTTTTGTAAAACTAGGTCCTTTTACATTGAGGAGAATAAAACCTGGCTTTTCTTTTGTAGTAAGCCACCTTGTTTACTGACCTGATTCATGTCGTTTTCTAACCTATGTTAAGCAAGAAGTGCAAATGGTTCCCAATTAGCAGATTTCAAGCAACCTTTTGGTAAAAATGCCAGCTCATATTTTTGAAATTGGAGGTAAACAACTCGATGGGATCTGTAACACAGGCAATATATGGTATTGCCTGTTTTGCCCCAGAGACTATTTGTAGGAAGAAAAATACTGAATCCAATCCTGTAAGCTCTGTCATGATAGCAAACACCCAGATTTATTAGTTTTGTGGCTCCATTCTACAGCATATAACTGCCATAGCATCTTGCACCTGTCACTCTCCAGGAGCTGGAGAGTGGAAATAATGTTTGAGTTACTATCAGAAATCAACAGAGTGGAAATAATTGTGAGGTATTATTAGAAATCAAGAGTGGAAATAATTATGGGATTTTATTAGAAGCCCCCTCCCCAGAACCAAACAGGCAATTAACAAGCACGGAACAATGATGGAAACAGGTATGAATGAAACGGGATGAGAAAAAAGGCTGCTAAGTACTGCTATAAAAAGGTGCATTAGTGATCGATCCATTCTAAGCAGGATTTATTCTGACACTAGGAACCTCCTTAAGTAATTGGAGTCTCAGCTGAAGCAAACAGATTTTTTGGATGAATGAATCATTTAGGAATTGTGAATAAAAACTTGGATAGTGTATCATGAAAAAACACGAAAATAAAAAACAGTTTTGCAATTTAAAATTTAATAAGATTCATGAAAAAAATTATATTTGCGGATTTTTACTTTTGCAAGCATTTTGCTTTTTATTAAATTTCTCTCCAACCACATTAATAAACATGTCAACTTTCTTATTGGAAATCAGAATAAAGTTTTATCTGTTGAAAACTCAGCCAGACTTTTAAAAATATAATTAATTATACCTTTGTGTATTGGGTGTATCTAAAATCATGCAAGTGACAGTTTTTGTGGACACCTTTTGTTTGAGGTAGAGCTCCACAAGCTGACTGTTACTGCTGTGCCAAAAACAAGCACTGTCCCTGGCCTGGGGCCACTCATCTGTGTAGAAAAACTTCAAACGTGTCAAGGCAAAGGACACATTCTAAAAATACTACAAATAGAACCTTATTTTCTATGAATCACTTTTTCTTACACAGAGATGATTTTAAAACTATTTGCACTGCTCTGCTCCCGTAAACCTCATTAAGAGAAGAAAAGAGCAACAATGAAACAATAGAACGTCATCTTTGTTCCATGTATCTGGATGATTAAGCCACAGGCAGCACTTTTCAGATCCTGCCCTCAGATAGGAGACTGTATCACTGCAAGACTCAGTCGGGAGGGCAAATGATGTAATCATGCAAGAAAGGCCTGAAGAACCCCAACAGTCTGGCTACACACAGAAAAACACACACACACATCCTCTCTATTTCTACAAGTCTCCACTGGAACATAAATATCCTCGATTTGCACTGACTTCTCAATGATTTTTAAACGTCATACCAAAAGAAACTGATGGGCAGTGAAGTGTCCTCTAAATTAAGAGTTATGGTCTGATTACACTGAAAAATAACGACATGATCAATGCTTTGATGACTGTGGTGCAGGGGTTCAGCGGTCAACTTCTGATCAGATCATTGCAGGTTCAATTCCTGCCTTGCCCACGCATATACCAAAGTGTCCTTGGGAAACACACTAAATCCCATGTTGCCTCTGGTGGGAGGTTGGCACCAGTGTTTGGCAGCGGAGCCACCATCACTGTGCAAGTGAGAATGGGACCTTGAGTGCAAAGTATTCAAGTATACGCCATTTGCCATATATTGAAATTATGAAAAAATATTTTATGAGGATAATCAGTAATCATTCTATCTTGCTATTTGCCAAAAAAGTCTGCACTAAATCTGATACAAACCAGAATATGAGAACAATGCAAAAATATAAAGTCAGTCGGGGTAGGATTATATAAATTTGCTGTTTCCCACACCTTTTCAAGCAAAAAGTAAAAAAACAAAGAAAAGAAAATCAAACTCTACTTTACCTTAGCAAATAATAATCATATTCCATTAATAATGTGACCTGTGTATTGTCTGCATACCGGTAACTACAAAACATTTATAATTATGAGTAATTACGTTGTGATTTCCTTCCTACATTTACATCATTTATTTAATTTTTTCCATCAATGCATTTTTTAAACCCTTGTGATTCTGTGTTGTATTTTCTACAAATAATATTCAATATAAATCAATAAAAAAAACAAGTAAAATTAAAATGGAATCCAGCGATAACATGGAAGACTGAGAAACTTCCCAAATATATTGATAAGTAAGTCTCAAAGTGGCAAATTTAATTTAGTCTCTTGTTGCCGTTATCCATTAAAGAAAAGACTGAGTGTGGAAAAAAACGTGCCAATTTCAACGAAAGGGTTCAGAAAACCAAAATCAAATCTGAGAAGAACGTATTTTTACCTACAGGCTTAGAAATTCACCATCTGGACACTCAAACCATTTCTACAGCACATCAACTCTGGGAACACACCTGAATTAGACATACATGCACCGTAGACCACAGTGTGCAGGGAGATGTCCAAGTGACGTGTTTCACAACATCCGTGTCAGGCCACAGAGAGTGCAGAACGTCACTCCACATTAAGAAGTTTTCTCAATCCCAGCTAGTATTAACATTCAAAGTTTCCCAGTCAGCCAAGCAGGTTATAACCTAGATGCAGGAAGAATCACAAGCAAGGTTGTAGCAAAGTCCCAAGACTTTGTTTACAGGTTACATGACTGAAGGAGCATTGACAAGTAAGACTACATACAAGACAAGCTAACACTGAAGACAAAGGGGAGAGGTCCTTAATTACTGTGTGGCTAATCACTAAAGGGCAGGGACCTACGCCTGATCAACAGGATCCAAAGATGAATAGGTGGAGTCACAGAAACACAAGACAAAATAAAAGCAAAAAAATACTCAAGCAGGCAAATCATGACACAGAGCACTACCAGGGCTAATAGAATTTCAGATATGGCCACGGTGCATATTTTTTTACATACAGAAACAGAGAGAAATCACAGGGGAGAGCAACAACAGATCTAGAGCTGTGATAGAGGATTACACCTTTAGGATTTCAATTTTAGGATTACGGAGGCCAACATCAAAATCCAGCAGCAGCCAATATGCAACATTAAAGACCCACTCCAATGAAAGTTGTGTTTTTTAACATGTTCTTGTGTCATTTTTCTGATGATGGATGACAATAAAGGCTCAAAATTACATTTCTAAGTATTTCTTTATTCAAATTGTTGTGAATCAGGAGCGGACAAAAAAAATGTTGTGTAATAAGAGTTTATCAGTGACGTAGATAATAAAATCGGCAGGCCCCAAGCTCCCTGATCTGCTCCATTCTGATGCATCATCTTGAAGAGGACTAGATCCTTTCACGTCTCCAGTATTACTCGCCATTTTTGTTGCACCTCGTATATTAAGTTGGGGTTGAGAGTGGCTGTAAGCTAGTGGGAGCACGTGTAAACAGAGCACTCACTTTTGGATGACGAAAAGGGGAAGCCGGGTCGCTCTGCACCAATAGCCACACCCACAACTCAGAGATGAATTTCAAATGAACTACTGCTGCCATGCAGAAAACAACACAGTGTCCTAGAAATCCTAGAAAAGAACACTGGGGGGGGGGGGGGGGTGTCTAAAAACAACATTATTTTAACTAAAAAAACCCTGAACAATTTTACAGCTGACCAAAATATGATTGGAGTGGAAGTTCAAGTAGAGCTACTTTATAAAGTCTAAAAAAATGTGATAACACTTATAAATCTCTGTAAAAAGTAGAACTAAAGTAGAATTACTTTGATAGTGGAGCCACTTTCTCAATGAGCCTTTTGATGAATGTAAATGGATTTCAGCTGCTTGTTTATTTCTGAAAATGAAAAGGGATGCACTGCAAGGAACTGAGAAATTTCTTCCAGATGTTGCCCCTTTTAGATAAGTAAACTGTATCAGATCTGACTATGGCTCTGATGTTACATGCAGATATATTCAAAAGCTTTTTAATGAAGAGTTACATTCATTATGAATCACCAGGCCCATGTTCTCTTCTCTGATAGATGATGCCACTGAAGTCCCAGTTGCAAAATGCTTCTTAAAGTAATTCATAATCTGGTGTTTACTGTTAAGACATTTAGTCCTCACTTAAGTGGGACTTTTTAATTGAAAAACTGAGAAATTTGTAGCAACTTAACTCCTTCCACATTAAGTGAGGACTAAATGATTGTTATTGAGTTTGTGCCTCTGTACCAAGCTGTTCTCTCTGAATTCCAACTGTAGCAAGTAACAGACAGCTTATGGCAGCAGATGCTTTGTTGGAAGAGACCACCAGTTTGATTATGTGTGCCTGGAAGTGGGATAACGCAGAAGAGCAAACAAGTGAAAGTCCTGAATGAGGGACCTGCTCATACTTCTGTACTAACAAAACCAATCACTGAAAAAGTAAGCTAGGACAAATTCAACATGACATGAATCAGTATTTAACTGCATCCTAGTCTTGTTAGATTTATATAATTAGTTTTTGCTTTGAAAACAGATGATACAAATTCAGATCTTTAAAATGTTTAAGAACAGCACAGTAATTAGTAATATTGCAGATTTTGAGTTGTTAAAAGCAGATTGAACATGTAAGAGATGATTACCTCATGTACATTTAACACAAATAACATATTTTGTTAACAGACTGACAGTGATCCTCTTTGTAGTCTAAAAAAAGCTTTATTTCAGCTGTACTTTGCACACATTAATTTAGCTGAAGAACTAAACACCATTAATCATTGAGATCTTTAATGCTACGTTTTATCCAAACAATTCCAGTATGTTATTAGGCATATTTTTATTTTTGACATTTCGCAGCTTTGATCTGAAAGTAATGAGGAACCAGCAATGGTGAAAGACCTATAAATATGTAAACAGTAGACAAGTCAAACTTCCAAACTAATAAAACCGCGTCCATAAGGAGACTTGGTACCTCCCACACGTCCAACTTTTTAAACTTTTAAAATGAAATCTAACAATAACGATAAAGATGAATGACTCTGAAAAGTTTTTAAGCCATAAAAATAAGTGCACATCTATAGTTGGTCATTTATTGTTGAGAGGGAGAGCTGTCCGCCAGCAGGAAACACAAACATTGTAGAGTTTCATTAAATTCTTATCCACAACATAATAAACACAGGGACCCACACATCGAATCCCCCTGTCAGAATTTTGCCAAATGTAAGCGTTAAAGTTACTCTCTAACATGGTCAGTTAGTTTTTCATGTTTGTTGATCATCTGCGTGCCCTCTGACCTCTGTCACAATAAATATTTTGATGTTCCACAGCAGTTTTGGACTGCAAGAACCCTATTGTCTTTGCAATTTTTCTTTTTTACTCTGCATTGTGAAAATGTTATCTCCGCCACATGCTCAAAAACAAACCAATATTCGCATACACTGTAAAATTTGTGCACAGTTAATAACACTTCCCAAAAAATGATGACATCACAGCGGGAGAAAGCCTTTATGGAAAAATACAAACTTCTGTTTGAGTGGTCTTCACAAAGTTTCACACACGCCACCAGGTTAGTTTCTTTGCCCTTTAACCACAGGAATGGGCTGTCATCTTGAATTTTCCAGCTAAAAAATTAAATTCCTCCATGGCATTTCGATAAATTGCTTCCTAACTCCAGAAGCATCATTGAGATACTACTTGGGAACAATGTATTTATTTATTTAAGTTTGTACATATTGAGAGCGTTAGTTTTCAAAAGTTATCAAAGGTGGCGTTGCCTGTTGCTCCAACATAATGTAGAGAAGTGTTGTGAAAATTCAAAAGCCTGAGTTGTTGGCTCAAGCTGAACAAAATGACATACAATATGAATATATCAGGAATGTGGGTGCGACGAATAAAAAACCTATGTTGCCAAGGAATCCAAAAGTTTACTTTTGCAGCCAACCAAGAAATTAAATGGTTGCTATGGATTCAAAACCAACAGAAAAATTGCCATTTTGCACAAAAAAAAAAAAAAAAGAAATTGAGTGAGGGCATGTCTAAAGGGGGTAGGTAGCAAATACGGACAATACAACGCCACTCATGGCTTTAATTTTGTTTCAATTTACATATACAGTTTATTTTTTTAAGCCAAAATTTTGGCAAACTCAAAAACTCTCTTTTCTCATCCCTTACAATCACTGATATTGAATGGATTTTTAAAAAAGTATCCACAAAATACACAAAACTATGTTATATATGTGCGTTAAAACAGCAAAAACAAAATAGGTTGATTTGCCAAAATGAATGAATACAAGCATAGGTACCATAAGTACCATGATTATCAACTCATTATCCTAATGCATTATGTTGTTTGACTGATGCTTGTTAAAAGAGTAATGATGCTGCATGACGCTCATGTACGGATTTCTAATGAAAGTGCCTTAGACCAGGTTTTGGAAACTTTTAAAATATCAAACAAATTCAGAAGTCAGACAGCAGCAGCAAAAGCAGCCAAAAAAAAAAAAAAAGAAGAAATTCCAGCCAGTGACACAACAGATCACAGAGCAGTGAGAGCGCCATGAGAGTCTGATGGAGATCAAGTGAAACCAGCGAGCTAAATATATGGAGGGTGTGATTATCGAGCAGGAAGCAGCTGGGCTGATTGCTAATCAATCTAGGTGTGAACAATTACTACCAAACAGTTCTGTGCACAACAAAACAATCCAATAGCTAAACAGGATAACCTGAAAATTGAACATTACGCACTTTAATCGAAAAAAACAAGTGTAACACCTAAAGGAGCCAAAACCATCAAACCGATTATTTTGATTTTCACAGAAAAAAAACAAAAAACAAAACAAAAACAGATCTTGCTATATATTTCATGTTCAAATACATTTGTTTTAGCCCAACTCAGTCAACAAGACAGCTTGTAACACGTCTAACAATCTGCAGTTTTAGAATTGAGATTCTTTATCCATCCTGTGACATTTGGAAATCAGATCTGTATCATTCAGTCCTGCCTATTTTGTTTTTTCCTTCTTTGTATTCTGACATATTTAACCAAAACTGTTTTCCATCTCTCCAGAAGATGTTAGTGTTTTACCATTGAGCCTTGCTACCATGGCTGTGAATCAATGTCATCCACTCACCGTCATTTCTGACAAAATCCACATTGCTAGAGCTGGAGATGTAGAGAGGTTCTTTAGATTTTACAAAGTTGTTCTAAATTCTAATGTGTGACATGACTCCATGTGAAAATATCATCTAAATGTAAAGCAAAAAAAAAAAAAAAAGTGGATCAACACAGCTCTTTCATGTCCCGTCGTGAGACTGGAATATCTCAGATCTAAGAGAAGATATCAGGGTTTATTTATTTATTTACCTGGGAAAGATTCCCATATGTATTTGGGGGTAAATTATTGATTGAATGGAAGATCTTCACCATCTAACCTATCCTGGGCTAGAAGACCTTAACTGACAGCTGCAACTGCAATGCAGACTAGGATAACAAATTACATTATTATAGTTCATACATATATATATATAATGTATAATTACAATTATACTATTCATGCATCATAATGGGCAAATACATGGGCTCAATCAGTATCATATAGAGTATTTTGTTCACAAAAGACATTCATTATGAGCCAAAAAAGAGAAGTTTATTAGAAATTCACTGTCATAATGTTGTACAAGGTTAAGCAGACCCAGATGCCAGCAACCCAGAAGGACAATAGAAAGCCAATGGGTGAAAGAAAAGCTTTGATTGTTTAATAGGTGGACCACAACTGGAGCAGAGTTCTGTGTCAGTGGATGTCGGGGATCAGAGCCTGAACATGACTTTGGCGTGATGTGAGAGCAGAACCCAGGAGCAGCTGAATGACGAACCTGGAGGTGAGTGGAATAGGTGGTGGCTTGGTGTGAAAGCGTGGCGTGACAGTCACTAGAGCGCTTGGCGAGGAACCAGGCTGGGGTAGTGGAAGAGGACCCAAGTCGGCACGTGGAGAGATAATCCTGGAGACAGGGATATGTCATTAGAATTAATGAAAGTAATTTTCATAAAGACATAAGAAAGTACGAGGCCAAGGTACTGCACCAGAGAGGGTAACAAACTAACGAACTGGCGACTACTGAAGGAGGTCCATCTTATGTAGTGAGCAGTAGATGATCAGTACATAAAATTAGATTAGTGATGAGTAGATGAGATTAGTGCTGACAGCCAGTACTATTAAGAGTACCTTGACATTCACCTTTGAGTTGTGAACAAAACTGTTGCCACAGAGAAAGCCTAACCCCAAATCCTGTCATTGGTCTGTTTACGTACTGTCCTGCTAGCTTGCAGCCCCTCACACCCCCAGTCTAATATTACTGGTGGAACAAAAATGGTGAATAATAATGGAGCCTTCCAGCAGTATGGTTTCTGAGCCAACTTGGATGAAGAAAACAAAGAAATACAATGTACATCGATCTAATCATCTAGAACTGGATGCGTCTGAAAAGAGCGGAGCTGGGCTTTTTCAAACAACTTTTTTGCATCCTGATTCACAGCAATTTGAACAAAGAAATACTCAGAAATGCAATTGTGACCTTAATTTTCTTTATCTATGTCCTCCATCATTTTAAAAGCACCGCAAAAACATGTTGAATCCTCCAAAAACATGATTATCCTCGGAGTGGGTCTTTAAAGTGCTGACACACCGGATTTTGTGAGAAGAAATGCAATGGAAACACAGAAATGGGAACATTCAAAGAGCTGGTGGACACAGATTTCTAGATTTTAATGAATTTGGTCAGGTTACAGCTGCTCCATTTCCACTCCTGGAACAAAATTTGTCTTCTGGAGAGGAAGCTTCTTTTCCAGTCTGGCAGGTAGCAGAAATGATCATTAAAGTGTGGAGTGTAAATATGATGCACAACAGAGGGTTGGTTACAAGTAAGAGGGCTTCCATCTGTTTGATACTCAACAAATCCAAAGTTAATTGAGTTGCAATTATCAAAAAATTAGTTTATGGAGACTTAGTGAGACGGCATCACCACTCTGTTCCAACATCTTAAAGCTGGAACGCAAAGGTAAAAGAAAAAGCAAATGTTCTTCTCTTCTGGTACAGCTTTTTTCACCCTTAATGGTTTTTTCTGACCTTTTCTTCCACAGGTCTTAAGTACAAACACTTTCCATAAGGCTGTCACACTATGTCATAACAAGTCCACATTTGCAGCTTTAAACTTAGTGCAATCACCTTTGTTTTGCAGTCTATTGTGACCAGTTACATTAAAATAAGCTGTTAAATCGTTCTGAGTCAAGCCACTGTGGCTTAATGTGGCTCCAAGACCAAAGCTGATTGTGATTTTTATGTTTTATAGACAGTTGGAGCAGCCAGCCTTCACTTTTAAAATGTTCTTAATGGTTGTGAAAAGAACAATCAAAGTTTTTATGTGTGTAATAAGTTATTGTACACCCGAATTTTGACATTTCACTCATTTTTTTGTTTAGTGCTGTTTTCATGGATGTTGGACTACTCAAAAAAGGACATCTTTAAGGCAACTATGTTATTTTAAAGTCAGGGATTTATGCACAGTGTAGTTTTTTTATTTTACATTATTTTTAATAATTTACATTTCAAACAAAGTTTGATCCTGTATGTGTATTAAAGAAAATCACAGAGAAAAGTCAAATAAATAGCAGATAGGTGAGTCTATCAATGTTTCTTTATTGTTTTGCTAATTTTGGTACACACTGAATGCTGTAAATGCAGATTCAGGGCAAGTTGTTTGGATTAGATTATTCTAGTTGTTTTTTCCAGCTTTATTGTGGTTATCACACAATGGTCAGTGTTTTGCCTTTTCCCTATTATTTGGAGGTCACTACAGCAGAGGAAATCACATGCTAATTTTGCATTGGCCTCCCTGGTCGATGCTTGTCCTAGTACAATTTCAGACCATGACTGTACTGAGGTTTGAATCTGCGACCTTGTGTGCATTTCTTATTGTGCCACAGTCCTAAAAATGCTCAGCTGTTATAACTCATAGATTTCCCCTCAAGGACACATGCCTATGGAGGATCTTTGCTGCAACAATCAAAAAACAATCTTTTGTAAAGCCTTTTCTTTTTTTTTGCTAAAAAAATTTTTTACCTTTTTGTTATTTGTTTTAGCCACATTTAAAAGTCTCTGCGTTAACTGCAGTTCGTTGTTGGTTGTTTTTGATTGTTTCATGTGCTGTTGGTGCTCTGAGATTTATTTCACACACTTTCCATTGACACAGACAGTGACCTCGAATGTGTGTTTGTGGGAGGGATGCTGCTTTAGGGGGATTAATGTGTGACTTTGCAAGTCAGAATCAATCTTCAAATAAAAGAAGGCACATGTTTGATTGCATGCATGTACTGTGCATCAGGACAGATAATAATCTCTGGTTTATCACATACACAGCTGTTCAACTGCCAGATATGGAAGCAAATTGTTTGAGGAGGGAAACTGTCCAAATATTTCTGGATTTACTTCATACTCATAATTTTCTAACTTCGATCCACAAAGCTTTAAATAAAAAATAGTATTTACCTCCAGTCTCGTGGATTCATGTGCGGACAAATCTGCCGACTCGGTGGGATTTTCTCTGTTCTGCTGGAGGACATTGACATATTTGAACAACATGAGGTACATTTTTTAACTTTCTTTTTTTGTCATAACAACAACCGTTTCTTAAATATAAGTCACAGTGTTATATGTCTATAAGTGATAGGATTGTTTTCAGCCACAGAAAGCATTTTAGTTTTAGTAACTTTACAGCCAGGAATCTTGTAAAAAGAATATGCAGCCGACAGCAAACTGATTTAATGCTTCTCCATTTATTGTTTGTCTGAGGGCAATGGGCAGCCTGATGATATGGCCACCAGGAATTTACAAGGCCTGCTGTGTTTCTTGGTGATGTGTGTCATTAATCTACTTCTCTGCATTGGAAAAGTGAGCTTCTGGTTCAGGCTGTGCACCCCTGGATAAAACAAGTGTGCAGAAGACTCTGCTATCAACCCTTGTCATCAGTGGTGGTGTTACAGTATAGGGCAAATATAATTTTAAATGCACGTGTTTTGACTTATGTCAGCATTGATCTTTTTTTTTTCTTTCTGTTTACAACTGAACCTTTTGAGTTACTTGTCAAATCTTGCAAGCATAGAATAATTTGCCTTTGTATATTGATGAAAGTTATTTTTCCAATCAACTGTCTTGGTGTTCCTGTCTTCTTTCTAAAACAATCCTTACCGTAACCTGTCCATTTTTAAACAAACATATTTTTTTTCTTATGTACATCGGTATGTGATTTTATTTTTTAACAGACTTTTTCAATATTTTATTAATAAAACCTTTATTAACTTTTATTTGGGCATTCTTACGTTTGCATTATGTTATGGATGCATCATTGTTGTAGGTTTACGCGGGTTAATGAGGATACCACTCTTTCCACTTCTCTTCACTCACAGGTTGTATTCGTTTGGTTTTTTTTTTTAAGTATTAGGAGTGACAAACACTTCCTGTTGCATGTACTTCAATCAAGACCCTGAATGCACCAAATTGCCATGGTGTGATGAAAGTGCTCTGAAGTACAGTTATGCAGTGGAAATCAACACTTCTAAATGCAGAGAGGAATATGATGTCACCTTTAATTTTGCAGTGAAACCATGGGTGAAAATAATAAACCCTGTTTCATTGCAGAATGGCAATAATACACAACAAATGCCTTTATTTTCTGTTTTTTTTAAACATAAAGCTGTTGATTATTTGCATTTCCGTTGTGTTAGAAGCTGACACAGTGTGATAATACTGTAGCCTTTAAATTATGTCAGTTTTTTTTCTAATGGTCAAATGATTAAGGAGTGCTTTAGCTGAAACCTAAACAGCAGTTTTCTAAGAATCAAACAATAGGATATGGATAATTTCTGAATTTGGCTTCTGCTAATATGTGGATCAACCTCATAACAAATGAAAGAGAACATTATTTTATCTAAAACATATCTAAAACAAACTGTGAGGCAGTTGGGATAAGGGTCAGCACCAACAAGTCTGACGCCATTCTCGATTGGAGAAAAGTGGTTTATCATATCATGTTAGGAAAGCACATCCCTTCCACTGAAAGCGGGTTTGGGAGATTCTGTCAATTACACATTTGATTGTTTGACGAAAGACCGCATACTTTTATTGAGGCATCAGTTTATAACTTGAATAACTTGTACTACAGGAAAAAAATATAATGGAAAAAAACAGGATTAGTAAGAACTTGTTAAAAATGGTAGCAGAGAAAATATGATGATGATGACATACTGTGTATAATGACTAGGGATTCTGGCTTTTTGGGAACGGCAGGCACTTCCTTTTTTTTTTTTTGGTCACTTAGTCCAGTTCTCTTGTACAGTCAATGGTCATGACAAGAAGAACACAGCTCTGGATACAAATCTTTGGAGAAAGGAGCTCATACATCTGCAGAGAGCTCTGAATAGAGCAACTACTCCATATCAAGAAGCACTGGTGGCTTGGGCATTTGGTATGGATGGCTTATGGACACCTCCCTGGGGAGGGCATGCTCTACTCAGTGCAGACTTAAAGGAAGACCCAGGAAAAACTGGAGAGACTATGTCTTGGGAACACCTCGGGATTCCCCAAAAGGAGCTGGAGGAAGAGGCTGGGGAGATAAAAGTCTGGGTATCTTTCTTTAGACTGCCAACCAGTTCCAGATGATCTGAATAAAAAGTAATGGACCAACAACAGCTCTTGTTATCTGGCACATATTATTGCCGATACACACAAACATAATCACATTAACCTTCTGGTATTTTAGAAGATCAAGGAATCAATAAAGTAATACAATGTGGTATCAGTCCTGATTTGTAGGTGTTTGTCCTCACATGGTTTAGAGCAATGTTACAAAGTTACATGTTACAACATCAAAATCACAGTTTTAGGTTGTAATTGCAAAACAAAATATTTTAATATCAATTAAATACAGATCTTTGTGGAGTATTAACAACCAAAAATGAACACAGTAAATAATTAAAAGTAAATTGTCCTATGCTATTTAGAAATGGCCATCAAAAGAACTTTGAGCCCAGCCCTGTGGACCTGTGATGGAATCTGCTTTTTCTTTGAAGACACATGAGGAGGTTTCAGCCCAACACAGACTTTTTTTCGCATTTGTATTTAAATTATCCATACATAAATAAAATTTCAGAACCCCTTAGTAAAAGGAATTGAGAGTTTTCTCTGAAAATGTCACACAACATGCAGGAATTATTGATGAAGACATGCAATCTTAAAGACAAGTGCAAGTCAAACGATCTAGATAAAGATTGTTTTCTTTTTTTGTGATAAACCCATGCATTATTTTGTTTTACATTTATATTTCCCCAAAACGTCCAACGTCTCTCAGCGTCTAAATGATAATCTAAACCTAAATAAATCTCCATTGGTCTATTAACTCGCAGTTTGATGCATTTAGCTTGTTTTTTTCAAATCTGTCGACTTGATTTTTTTTCACAGTTTCTGATCTATGGTTTCAACGTCACTTGTTTTTTATGACAACCATGTTAGCTAGCCATATGATTTGATCTTTTAATTCCTGTCTTCAAAGTGAAAACCTCAGAAAACAAGCAGAGATGAGTCAAAATATTAGGTGTGCTTTTAGCTTGTTCACAGGGCTAAAATACTACGATGCAAATACTAATCTGCTTCACCCTGATTAGGGTCTCGGGGGTTGGGGTTGCTGGGGCCTTTCCCAGTCCACACACACACACACACTTCTTAGGAAATGTCCAGAGAAAACCAATATGAAAAAATACAGTTTTGTGCTGCACACATTGGGGTATGTAGGTTCAGTCCTCTCATAACAGGGAGCAGGTGGGCTTGATGAGATGTTAGCTTTTTTCATGAATCCAATAACAATGATGTTCTTTGACAGCTGAACGGACTCAGTGACTCTGAGCAGAAGGCCTGCTGTTCACAGCCAGATGACTAAACTAGAAATCAAAATCAAATTGGTCCACTCTGATATATTGGCAATTATTTGATGTATAAACCATGAGTAGTGCACATATCTATATGCTAGCTGTTTATGACACCAATTCAAGCCAAATATTCATATTTCTGCTTTGCAGACTAACTCTGAATTATTTTTGTATTTATTTTAGGAGATTTTAACAGTAACATTCCTGACTAAAAATTTGTAAACACACATTAAAGACCCACCAACTTTTTGGTGTTTTTAACATGTTCTTGGGGCATTTCTCTAATGATGGAGGACATATTAAAAAAGTCAGCTTAGCTTGGTCTCCAGGAAGTTTTTTTTTTTTTTTTTTTTTTTTTACCAATTATTATTGCCTGTAAAAATAAATTGTTTTAGGTTTTAAATGTAAACCTTACAGGTTTAAATGAAAATCAGAAAAAAAACGTAAAGTATGAAGAAAAAATATCAAAATATGTCATTTTTGGTATCAGTATACCTTACATGTGAGGAAAAAATGTAAGTGTCAAGCAACTTTATACATTTTCTCAAGGTTTTACTCTCCATCCAGGTTGCAGGGGCAGCAGTCTGAGCAAAGATGGCCAGATTTCCCTTTAACTGGCCACTCATTTGGCTCCTCTGGGGAGACCCCAAAGGCATTCCCAAGACAGCCGAAAGATGTTTTCTCTACAGCATGTTCTGAGTCTTCCCCAGGGCCTCCTCCCAGTGGGACATCCACGGAACACATCTCCATGGAGGCGTTCATGAGGCATCCAGACCAGATGCCCGAGCCATCTCAACTGGCGGCTATACTCCGAGCTCTCTCCAAGTGAGTTTCTCACCCTATAAGAGAGCTCCCATCCACCCTTAATGGAGGAAACTCATTTCAGCTGCTTGTATCCTGGACCTTGTTCTCAGCTCTCTCTTCACCATTACGGACCGGTACAGCGACTGCATAACGGTGGACGCTCCACCAAATCCACCTGATGATCTCATGCTCCAATCTTCCCTCACTCGTGAACAAGACCCCGGGCTACCTAAACTCCTCCACCTAGGGAAGGAACACTCCACCCACCCAGAGAAGGCAAACCACCTTTCTCCAGTCAAGAACCATGGCCTTAGATTTAGCAGTACTGACCCTAATCCCGGCCGCTTAATAGTATTCGATGAAGTTTTACGGTAATTTAGGAATAAAAAAGTAGTTCTCTGCATTTCTTTTTATTTTCTCCATTTGCATTTACTTTAGATCAACAGGTTGGAATGGTGTCAGCTTACGTAGGATTGTTTTTTTCCATTGCATTTCTAAAATGCACCCCTAAGTGACGGTGTGGCTACCATGGACACAATTTGGATCAGGGATTTTTCCAGGATAAGTGTGTCATCTCTGTGACTCAGCCTGCTGACCCTTCATACTCTTCCAAGATTCTTGAATGTTTGGACAAGTCTGTTCTCCTTTGTGAGTCCACCAGGCCTGGAAGTGGTAGACACAATGTCTGGGAAACTTCACATTTGAGCCTGAGGGCGAACGTGAGTGGTCAGCACAGGCATGCTGGTCAGTGCAGATGTTGTAACTGATGTTGCTCTGTCCTAACGATGCAACAGGAGGGATTCAGGACTGATCAGATATGTTTTATTTTGAAATATTCCATGAATTTGTTTATTGTTCCTATTTTTGTTTGCCTTATAAAATATATTAAAGCGAGACATTATTTTCACACTGAGAAAAAAACTTCTTATATGGCTAAACGTACAAATTAAAGAACCTTGAACCAAGACAGGGAAGGGAACGTTTAAGGTTTCTCTCTTTTTTCCCTTTCTCTTGCCAAGTGGATCTGTTTGAAGGACTTAGTGACTTATCTACTGAAGACAGGTGTTAGACATGTCTGAGTTTGGAAAGGGAGAGGATGGGGGGGGGGTTCTGATGGACTAAACCAAGCCAACAAACTTTAAAAGGGGGAAACAGGGGGGATATACGTTCCCCCACTGCATGCAGCTCACATCAGTAATTTGAAATTACTTTTTGCTATTAAGGGAATACCTATACATGTATCCCTTTAACATTGTGTGTGTTTGTGTGTGTGGGTGGAGCTGTAGGTTGAGACCTGCTGTCTCAGCCCTCATTCTCATCAGAGTTGTTGCAGAGCGGAAAACCACGGCAGGAAACAAATAGAGTAAAATGAATTCACTTTTATGTCCATAGATTTGTGTCTTTTTGTGCCGTTTCATTGCAGATCGGTGCTTCGGGGTTTAAACGTGGGTTGTAATTAGACTGATAAATGCATTTTTGTTTTTTTGTTTTTTGCCTCCTGCGTGCGCTTCGTGGCAAATTTTGCTCCAGAGGAGAGCTGCGTGGTTTTCCTGCTGGAAAGTGCGCGTAGGGAGCGCGCAGACGTCGTGCTCCTCGTTGCTCTGAAGAGGAAACTTGTTCCAAAAAGTTGTCTATATGGCGTTTCAAAATGACAGACTCTAACCCGAGCAACGAAAGCAACCATGGGCTGCATTTCGAACAAGCGTTTGACGGGTCTGCTCTGGAGCTCCTCTCCCCAAACATCAGCATCACAACATGCAGGAACTTCACCATGGACCCGCAGGTCGTCGGCGTCGGGATCTTCCTCTCCGTGTTTATCCTGGTGGCAATTGTTGGGAATATTCTTGTCATTCTGTCGGTGGTTTGTAACAAACAGTTGCAGACTGTCACAAACTTCTTCATTGTGAACTTGGCCATGGCAGACCTGCTGCTGAGCATCATCGTGCTGCCCTTTTCTGCATCTTTGGAGGTGCTGGGATGCTGGATGTTTGGCCGCGTTTTCTGTAACGTTTGGGCAGCCGTTGATGTGCTCTGCTGCACAGCCTCCATCCTCAGCCTCTGCATGATCTCCATCGACCGGTACATTGGTGTAAAACACTGCCTTAAATACCCCAGCATCATGACTGAGAGGAGGGCAGTGGCGATCCTCGTGATCGTTTGGGTCTCATCTCTGGTCATCTCCGTGGGACCGCTCCTGGGATGGAAGGAGCCGCCGCCGGTGGACGAGAGCATCTGCAGGATCACGGAGGAGCCCGGTTACGCGCTCTTCTCCTCTCTTTTCTCGTTCTACCTCCCGCTTTTGGTCATTCTCATCATGTACTTTAGGGTGTATGTGGTGGCCCGCAGGACTACAAAGAGCCTGGAAGCAGGAGTAAAGCGGGAAAGAGACAAGTCTGTGGAAGTAGTGCTGCGCATCCACTGTCGCAGCGTGCTGGAGGACGCGCGCCCGGCCAGCTCCAAGAGCAGCAAGAACCACCCGTTTCGAAGTTCGCTGTCAGTGCGCCTCATGAAGTTCTCCAGGGAAAAGAAAGCAGCAAAAACCCTCGCAGTCGTGGTGGGAATGTTTATAGTCTGCTGGCTGCCCTTTTTCCTCTTTCTACCAATCGGTATGTTCATGATATATTTTTAATTTGTCCCCAATATGTAGTCTTAGGCTTTGGGATTTATCCCCGGCGTTACGCACAGTACATTGACTGTTTTGGTATTAAGAAACATTAGAACAAATAAATAAATCACACTGCAGATTAAAAAAAAAAAGAGAGAGAGAGAGAGGGGGGGTCCAAATGTGCATTTCTAGGGTCTGCAATTCATTCATCCATGAAAGATGACGTTTGCAGTGATATCAAATGCATAATTATGCAGTGAATAATTCATCATTTTTTATTTATGTGGAATTATATACATATGATCTGGGCAATTCTCATCTTTGAGTCCTGGTTAAGCATTTTTCTTAATGGGAGCTACATTAGAATACTATAATGAAACCACAACCCACTTGTGGGGAGGGGGAAAGGGGCAAAGCAAAATCTGAAATTGACCCTTTATTGGCAGCCTATCTTGGGAACAACACCAAGAAATAATCCCCACTGCTCCCCTTTCACATTCAATATCTATTAAAAAAATGCAAAAAGAAGGAACAACAGCCTGGACAGTCAACCTGTCAGTTCTTCAGATAGTTCATGTAACATTTGACAAATAACAAGAAAAGCATTCTTCACTAATGAGCAGACTGAAGAACAGAAACAGCAATTATAAAATTATTATAATTTTTATTTTTACTTTGGGTTTCAGTTCAGTGCCTTTCTAAAACAAATCCAAGACATTAAATGCAACCTAGACGTCTTAAATCACCAGATTTATTCCATTTAGACATATTTTTATGTGCAGGATAGTGGAAGAAAGAGCCGCTACAGTACTACTTGTTACTTTATAATTTTCTTTTATAGTTCTGCATTGCAATTGTGCAGTTCATTGGAAAAATCCAAATGTCAATTGTTGCTACTTTCCATAATAAAAAAAATCTTTTTTTTTCTTAAACAAAGGCACAAAACAACAATATTTTTCCTGGTGTATGAGTATGTTAACCATTTAAAAGTAATTTTAGTGAGGGTGTGGGAAACAGCAAGTATACCATCAGCACCGTGTTATTACGAGAGCAGCGCCTGCAGGGAGAGAAATGCTGCAAGAAATAAAAATTGCTGCGACTAATCACGTCATTCACTCGATAAGGGAGAAAAGGGTGAGTTCATTTGCATGTAAAGGTGTGAGATCGATCCTCTTTGACTTATAAAAGATGAGCAAGGGCAAGGACTGGGCGCTTAGCTACTCATTTTCATCATTTGTCACCTTGTGTGATAAGAACATGGATATTCCATTTGGATCTAATTGACAACAGACTCTTCAGATCAGTTCAGCATAATAGAATTTTTATTACTGTCATCATAGTGATCACATAATGTGAATTGGTGAGCACATTGTGCCCTGTTGGCAGAAAAAGCTTCACAAGAACGAACCCACAGAATACAAATGTGAATCTTTTCTGAAGCAGCTCAGACAGAGGGGATCAGTACGAAGAATTTCTTTTTTTTAAGTTCCCCCTCAATTAGTTGTCTTTTAATTAGATAATTATGAATTTAAGTGTTCATATTTTTTAGAAAATATGAGAAACATGAGAGAAAAGAAATCACCTGAGTGAAGTCTAAACAGATTTACAGCTCCGAAGAGCTTTCACTTCAGAATAGACACCATGTGGCATTTTTTTTTTTTTTTTTTTTTTTTTTTTTTTTTTTATTGTCACAGATAGTGCTGAATGCAGACCCTAGAGCATACATAACAAACCATGAAGACTCCTCTGGGATGAAATGAGCCAGCGCTGATGAATCTCTGTGGGATGAGTTTAAATGACTGATTGATGAGAGTGGACTTTCCATTCTGCTCACACAAACTAGGCTAGATTGACGTTTCTCCACAGTTAGGAAAATCATTAATGAGTAACCTTTTACCTGGCAGACGTGTAAGTTTTGGATGCCAATGTGCCATTTTATTAATGGCAGAAGAGGTCCACACGCTGTCGCCTGGCTGGTGGAGGTGTGATAGGACATCAAATTCCCATTTTTTCCCAATACACCAAAACTCTAATGAAAGGTAAACTAAACACCAAAAAATGTAGTGAGGCTTAGTTTCTCTCAACATTAGGGATGGATTTAGAAACAATATTCCATAAAAATAAAAAGTGGTCACTAAGTACAGCATGACAAGAATATTTGGCAGTCACTGATTCTGCAGTTGGCCAACTTAAGATGAGGAAGGTGTGTAATGACCATCATAGAAAAACTTCAAATGAAACACTAAAAAAAAAATCAGGAAATCACATTTTCAAATTTCTTTTTTTTAATTTAATGATGCAGAAAAGAAGTATAAGTCACCTCAATATGTAATTGTGTAATCTTGGTAGTCAATTATGGGCATTATTTGTTTACTGTTGGTCACATGGTTTGTACTCTCTGTCGCTGCTATTTTGGTCCATTCTTCCATGCAGATCTTCTCAGGAGCTTTGTTGGTTTCAGGCTGTTCCAAGGGAACATGGATTTTTACACTCCCTCCACATTCTCTGTTAGATTGAGGTCCGAGATTTTCTAGACCATTCCAGAACCTTAAAATGCCTTTTTATGTAACCACTCCTTTGTTGCCTTAACAATATGTTTGGGATGACTGTTATGCTGGAAAATCCAGCCGTGTTTCATCCTCAATGTTCTTACTGATGGAAGGAGGTGTTGTGCTCAAAAATCCATTCTTACTTTGCTTAATACACATCAGTTATGATGTTCTCTTTGCAGAAAAGGAGCCCCAAAATATGATGTTTTCACCCCCACGCTTCAAAGTGGGAATAGTGTGTTTTTGGGATGCAACTCGCCTTTCTTCTCCTGCAAACATGGCAAGTGGAATTTATAACAAAGAGTTCCTTTTTAGTCTCATCTGGCCACATGACATTCCTCCAATCCTCCCCTGGATCACCCAGATGGTCTCTGGGAAACTTTAGACGAGCTTGGACATGTTCTGGCTTAAACAGGGGGACCATTTGAGACCTGCAGGATTTGAATTGACTGAAAACAATGTGTGTTAGTGGTCCCAGCTCTATTCAGGTCATTGACCATTTCCCATTGTGTGTATGGATCATTTCTACCCCACCAGGTGAGATCTTGCACAGAGCCTCAAATAGAAGAAGATTATCAGCGATCTTGTATTTCTTCCATCTTCTGATAATTGCTCCAACAGTGGATCTCTTTTCTCCAAGCTGCTCTCTTATTGTAGATTGGTTCACCCCAGTGTTATTTAGGTCTACAATCCTGTCCTTGGTGTTCCTCGACAGCTCTTTGCTCATTCTGGAAAAGTTGCAGTCTGACTGTTTGAGGGTGTGGACAGGTGTCTTTTAAACAGATAAGCATTTAGAACAATTGAAAAAAAATACAGATAAGAAGTGGAGAATATAGGAGCTTCATAAAGAAGTTGTAACTGGTCTGCTAAGAACAGAATTATTGCTTGTCTGTTGGGGCCAAACGCTTAGTTTTCAATTATTCTTTAAATATCATAAAATGTGATTTCCTTGATCCTGTTTATTTACACTCTGACTCTCACACAACATAAAGAATCATTGACAGCTAAATACTTTTTGTCCCACTATTCATTATCTGTCAAGGAGATTTCTTGATACCCACCTGTACAATTCTTTGATACTGGTAAAATAAATAGCAGTTTCTTTGAGAAGTTCCATTTTTGAAACATCAGATTAAAAACATAATAATTAATGTCTAGATTTGAAAACTTTCAATGAACCAATAAATTATGTTTACCAACAAATTTTATATTGAAATGTTTTGAAAAATAGTATAAAAAGCCAATAATAAGTATGATTGGCCTCCAAACTTCTGCCAGAAATGTCAAATCTGTGCAGATTCGACAGTAGTACATTATGTACTGGCACAACTGCAGTATAGCTGACTTGCTTCTGTTACTGAAATTAATTGCATTGCAGTGTGGCCTTTGAGGGACAAATTTAAAGAAGCTTTAAAAATAAACTGACCTTCACACAAAACACTAAATGTGAAGGAAGTAATTCTCTAAAGCTCTGTAACTGAGGGCTGCTCAAGATTCTGCCTGCTCACACAAAAGGCCTGTCACAAAGCATTGTCTGAGATACCTGACGGGTCCGTTGACTCCGGTATAGAGCTCATCCTACTCACTTTATAGTCATTGTTGAGATATTAGCCAATGTCAACCAAAAAAAAAGACATTATCAAAGAGGGTTTCCAAATGTTTCTTTCATTCAGAAAAGTGACTAAGTGAGCATTGAAGTGGCATCATCTTGATGGTGATTTCCTTTTTCTTAACTATATTCATATTACAGTTTGTTTGTGTTGCGTTCTAAGTGGTTCAAAGGATTTGCGGTAATAAAGTCAATCCAGGTGAGGAAAGAGATCTCAAACACAACAAACTTCCAACCTGCATGAAAAATGACAAACCAGATTATGGACTCAGCTTTATGATCCAGTCGATGGCCCATTACTCCTGTCTGCATTTGATAGGGCACTGTATGCTGCAGGTAGCTGATGCTAAAACAGCATGAAGCCATTATTTTGAAAATTACACACAAGCCTCGTTCTGCTTCTACATAAAATGATGATAGACTTCTTTGTACCAAGGCTGGGTTCACATTAGGACTGTTTTGCTGCCTCTGTTTTGGAGATTGATGCTCCGTTACATCAGAAGCCCGGGGAGATGAGAAAAACGAACATAATGAGAAAAAAAAAAACAAAAAAAACATTCCATAAATACATCCTTGCATAGCATCCCAAAATAAATAAAAAATAAAAGGGAGAATGAGGATATGAGAAAGGCATCAAAATATGTTCTCACTGATATGCACAGAAACAGTTTAAATTAAAAATCAACATTATTATTTTCAATGTATTAGTTATTTTGCTCAAGGCAGTGTCTCTTCTTTATTAGTAGAAATGGTTCTCTGGAGAAAGCTTGCTGAGTTGTCATAACAAAGAACAACCCACTTGGAAAAGCCATCAGTGAACCATACTAAGCTTTATGTTGCAGTAGATGCATGATAAATAAAGTAAAACGGACTAAAATTTGGGTTATTTTTTGAAATGCAACAGCAGGACAGTACAGAGAAAAAATAAAATCATGAACAACTGGCATACTGGTAAGCTCTAAAAGCACCAAAAAGAAAAAATGTAATGAATACATTCAATAAAACAAAGCAAAATGAGACTTAAGGATGTGCCAACATGTCACACTGTTTAAATCAAGTCTTTCAATTTATTTTCTGTACTTGGTTTTCCTACTAAGGGTAAAATGGGGTGAAGATGTTTGTTAGCATAACCCTTGACTGTATATCAAAATTGGACCGAGTCAATGTGACATCACTCTTGCTTTCTGTTCTGATTCAACTCTGGAGACTCTGATTTCTGATGATCAAAATGTAATTTTGCTTCTGTTAATAAAAAATGACCACACCTTCTCAGAAATGGTAACTAAAAAGTCTTAAAAACGTAAAAACATAATTTGAACTCATAATTTCTTTATAATTTTTAAAACCCCATTTTACTATAATAATAAAAAAATCAAAATGACATTTTACTACATATTTGATTGAATAATGCATTATTGAATAAAGTGTCCTTACTCTGCAAAAATTTGGTTTCAGCGGATGCTTATCCTCATGTGTCCATCTCTTTCAAGGTTCCTTCTTCCCAACACTGAAGCCATCTGAAACTGTGTTCAAGGTGGCGTTTTGGCTTGGATACTTCAACAGCTGCATCAACCCAATGATCTACCCCTGCTCCAGCAAAGAGTTCCAGCGAGCATTCACTCGGCTGCTCAAATGTCAGTGCCATCAAAAGCGGAGGGTCTTGCGTCGCTTCTATGACCAGAGGTGGCGGACAGCTGTGAAAGGAATGGCAGGGGATCAGAGGGGAGAATACACACCTGGATATGCCGCGCATGAATCATGCAGCAGCTCTTTGTTGCATAAGAAAAAAGGCCGCTCGCTCAGTTTAAAGCGATGGAGCCTTTTTCCACCTCTGCAGAATTCCTCCTTCCAGTTTAAGGAAAAAGTGAACAATCTGTCCAACAAGATCAAGGGAGGGACAGGGAAAGGAGCTACACCTGGAGCAGGCAGGAGGGACACTGTGGACACAGTTTCAATGGGAATCTGCAATTCTTGCGAGCAGGGCAGTTTTCAATTCTATGATCTGACAGAATGTCACGGGCTGAAAGAGACCGACATTTAGAGTTCCCCCTGCAGAGACGTATTTATTTTCAAAGAGGCCATTCTCGACCATTTTGCAAATAAGATTGGGATAAGGCACAATTTTGTGAAACTCTCAGAATTTTTTCTAAAATTCTTCACTAATATGACTTTTCTTCAGATATATTTTGTGAAAGCCAGGTTGTGGAGATGATCGCAACAGTAGCAAGCCCATCAGATTGACTGCTGCGCTTTAAAGGCACCACGTGTCTGTATCACAAAAATCCAAGTGTTTTGATGAGATCCAAAAATGTAATAATAAAAACTACAAAAACATGCACAAATACATTCCATTAATTTCCTTTTAATTGAACAAAAATGTCTCTTTGATTTCAAAGATTAGCCTAACGATCTTATGTGATGTTTAAAATTATAAATGTAATATGTTTTTTTTTTACTCAAAGGAAGTAAAGTATTTTATTAACAAGACTAATGAGGGCAAGTTATATTGTTTGTATCAAATTACACTGGATTTAATTTGATCATGTGCATTCGTTCACATTTTGAGAAGGTTTTGTGATGAAAAAGGCCAGCAAAGACTATAAATGCTTTACTTGATTTATTTTGTTGGATTTATGGGAAAAAATGAAGTAAATCTTGTAAATCCAATTAAGCTCTAATGTGAAATACATGTACTTTTGATGCTATGATTATGCCAAATAAATATCTAAATTAAAAATAAAAAAGTTGATTCAAATCAGGTTTTTTGTTTTGACAAAATACACCAAGGCACCATGTTTGAGATGCAATATCTACCCTTTCCTGAGGATGTCGCTATTGCATTTTTTTCTCCATTGGTTTCTTATTACCATAAAACCCAACCAATGGATGAGTGAGGTACAACATTTTTTGTATTAAAAATAAAGTGAATTCAAGACCAAAATCAAAAATCTGAATGTGTCAGAGATTTACAAACAAAAACCAAATACTGTGGGAATTACTGAACCAACACCTTTTTTTAGCTAAAGCTGCAGGAGAGAAAGGGCGTTATCAATGAATCTTAATCGCTTTTCCTGTTATTAGGTTAATCCTACCATGCTGATCTTTTTTTGTCCAGAAGGGGAGAAGTCAGGCTGGTACTTTGCAGTTTCAGTCACTTGAAATTTCTACCGAAGCCAAGACACAGACTTAAAAATATTGATAAAAGGAAGTTTTAGGAATTAAATACTTTGCAACAATGGACACATTATTTAATATTGAGACAGATTGTACGTACAGTGCAATTAAAAGGAAACAAAAAAAAAGACAATATGGGTTGCCAGGACAACAGAGCAACCTTAACAACAATCTGTGGCTCATTTGAATTAAAGCTGAAAGTTACAGTCTCGCCAGTCAGCCTTTGGTCTGCCTTTAAGGCTTCTTCCAGCGAGGACGTGTCTGAAACACCTCACTGCAAGGTGCCTGGGGCAAGTTTGACCAGATGACTGAACCACTTCGGTATGCTTCCTGAAATGCCCAGAAGCACAGACTTAACGCAGATATTTTCCAGGATAACTTTCCCTCTCCGTCCTTGAAGGTCAGTTCAGTCACCTTCTGTACAGTTCATTGTATATTCTGATTCTTTTGGATGTTCAGAGCTTCTGATCCTGGGTAAGGGGCATGAGTAGATCCACAAATAAATCTGCCCTCTAGATTTATTCTGATATAGAAATATATATATATATCTACATTGAGCCAGTTTTCACCAACGTATATTAACTCTTGCACTAGAGATGCTCCATTCTTGTCCGTTTCTTGCTTCAACCTGCCCCTAATAAAATACAAAAGTGATTGGCTATTTTCCAGCACAGAATCAATAGGTATAAAGGTGATCAGTCCCATCTTCTCTGCTTCTGATTTGACTGTGTGAAGCTTTGGCATAATTTCATAAGAAAGATCTACCTCATTTTCAAGTACACTGGGCTGCTGATTCTTCACACCACGTCACTCATCAATCAGTCATCACTCTGAGCCAATAGCTGTGTTCACAAAGACGAACTATTTTATGTACAAATTCCTGTTTCACTATCAAATCTTTCAATTGCACTTTCAAGATGTCTCCTTATTGAAATGCCTTTTTGATGTCTTGCTACTGAAAAACATGAATTTAATTCCACTCTAAAGACTTCATCTTTTGTAAACAGGGGATAACAAGTCAGTGCACTGCACACTCTTTATTTGGATATGCCTTTAAACGGTAACTGAAAATGCCCCAATTTACCATAATTTACATTCAGGTCTGCAAAACACACGAAGACATATTCCTCACCCTTCCACATTATTGTATGAAGCCCTGATAGAAGCATAAAATGGTCTGACCAGCTCAGTGGCCTTGTGGTAGAGTGTCCTCCATGAGACTGGAAGGTCGTGAGTTCAACCTCACACACCTAGGTGAAAGACAACTAATGGGACTGAACTAAACTATTCTGCATTCTTTTTAGGTTTAACTAGACATGATTGACTTTAATGTTTGTCTTTAAAAAAAATGTGTTCCAATAATTCTCAATTGAAAACGGACATTTCAAACTAAAACTGTCCAATTGTCAGTATTTAACTGGACTGTTGGACCAGTTAGACTTTAGAGTTAGGCTAAAATCAAACTGAAATTAAACAGTGAATCGGGGTCTTGTATATTGATTACATTTAAACACTTTGCAGCTTCACTAATTTTCAAAGGCAGCCAAGAAACTGACTGATGACATTTTAATTGCAAAGCAAGACTTGAAAACTGTTTTAGTAAAAATGGAGCTTTAGCTGTGGCGTACATTTTATAGTATACTGACTCTTAAATAAGACTATTTCTCCTATTTTGGAGCACAATGATTTTACAAGAGTTTACTCTTAGGTTAGATAAAACTGGCAAGGGATTTTATAAAGGTATTTTCATTTGTATATTCAGTCATGCTTTGATTTCTTTCTGGTGTGATTGTAAGTTGTCTTGTGGACAGAAGGGAAGCTATTCTATAAGCCCTTTAACTATACAATTTTTATTTATACCTTTCAACAAGTAGTTTAAGTCCTAAAGTACTGATAAATGGAAAAATCTAACTTTAAAAACCCCAAAAGTAAAAAAAAAACAAAACCAAAAACAAACAAACAATAAACTCATTGAAAGATTCTAATTAGCTCTGTATAGATTTTCTTTTTTCACTGGAATTCTGTGATACTCTGGTTCTGTGCAGTCCCTTCACACTATGTTCCTATAGAGATTAGGCCCATTAGGTACCTTTGGTAGAATTCCACACGTCCATCATTAAGAAGTCTGTTGCACTCCAGAAGGGAATCCGTGCTGGGTAACACTGTGTGTGGAATTTAGAGGAATTTCATCCACGTGTTCAAGAGCTTCTTTGCCCTTTCAGACTTTAAAGCTTCTGTCTGCTCCCAACTCCGCAGAGATAGAAAAGAGCAATAATAAAGAAAAGGAAATCTCTATAGCTTTTGTCTTTTTGCAGTATTTTTTGATTTTTAATTTTTTCATCTGTTAAATAGAGCTAGTTAATTTTCATGGACTTTGCTTCCTTTTGGCTACAAAGTAGAAACTAGTTTGAGACACTGATATATTGTCTGCAATTCTCTGGTGAAAGTGTGACTTAATATGTTTCATTATCAATAACCTGATATTTGCTTATTTATAATAAATCTACTTGGGGGAAAAAATAGTAAAATATGCTTGAACAAAACAGGGTCATCTTAAACATTGAACATTGCAATAAATAAATCAATAATTTTTTAAAAAAAGCAAAAAAAAAAAAAAACACTGTACAAATAACACATTTATTTGTTTGATACAATTCATGTTGTCCATATTTTCAAGGAATGTGCAATTTATTTTAGCTTTTTTCTAAATTTTTTTATATATTTCTTTCATTTTTATACATTTACTTTTACATATTTACTTTTCACCTGTTTTTCCCCAAATAAACTTATGATGAATAAGCAAATATAAGGTTATTGATAATGACAAATGTGTGCAAATAACACATTTAATTGTTTGAGCCAACTCACGTTGCCCATTTTTTGACAACAAAAAAAGAAAGGTTTTAAAGCAGGTTTTTATTGGAACTTTATAAAAACTAAGTAAATCAAAAATATATTTTCCTCTGTTGTTATATTGCACATTTGAACATTTATTTATTGTTTGTATTCTATTTGTAAGTGGTCACCTTAGCTAAATTAGTTCATTCGGGTGAGTTTCACAATCTTTGTCATGTCATAAATTATTGTTGCCACTTGAGGGCAGTGTAAGACATGATTTGCTGGTCCTTTGTCTTTGGAAAAAGTTCCAATGGACTAATATTTGTTAGGTGAAGAAATATACACATATAAATTACGGTATTGAAGACTATATTTTACTTTTTAACATGTGAATGATCCGTTTGTGGCTTTTTTTCATTCTTGGTACACAGGCTGTTTATTAAAAATGTGTTTCAATAAAGACATGGAATCAAATTGGTTTATTTAATACATATATCCAAGCAAAATACCACTTGACATGTAATAAATTAATGATAAAAAAGGATTAGAAAATGTTATTTTACATATATTTTAATACACAGGAATACATTAACTCAATATTGCACACAAGGTTAGATTTACCTTTTAATATTTAACCCCAAAATTGCTGAATACATAACATTAACTACTTTTAAACATACACACAAGCTTGCATATATTCAAAGACAATTCTGGGTACTAATCACACTAAAACGTGATCCCCAATCAACTGTACAGCATGTTTCCTGTTCTTTATGCCATACGAGTTGCTGTTAAATCCTATGACTAGATGACTAATCTGTACAATCATTAGCCTCTTTTCTGGTTTGTGATAACTCCATCCCTGGAGATGACCCAGGCAGGCAAACCCTGCAGCCAATGAACATGAGGAACGCTCTGCGAAAAGAGCGATTGAAAAACCCGTATAAAAACGGATTCAGGGATGAGTTTATATATCCCAGCCAGAGAAAGATATCCCAAACAACCACCTCTGTACTGTATCCAATGAATGGATCCACAACGTTGAGAGTAAAAAAAGGCATCCAGAAAATGAGGAAAACGCCCATGATAATACCTAAAGTTTTTGCCGCCTTTCTTTCTCTCCTCATTGTGTTGCGGTGTCGTTTTTTCTTGCTGGAGTCTTTGCCAACACCAGCCGCCATCTGACTTTCCATGGCGCTGATCTGCCTAGCCTGTCTTTTTGCAGCCTTAAAGATCTTCCAGTAGGCCACTAGCATGATGGCCATGGGCAAGTAAAAGGCCACCAAAGAGGCCATGACGGCATAAACGCGACTGACCAAGAACACGCATAAATCGTCAGGAATTTGGAAGTCTACACCAGCAATTTGAAGATCAAGCATTATAGGGCCGAAAGAAATGAGCATCGGAACAGCCCAACAAATGGCTATGAGTAGAGCAACCCTGCTTTGAGACATCTTTAAGGAGTAAATGAGCGGGTTGCAGACTGCATAAAAGCGATCAAACGCAATGCAGCTGAGGTGGAATATTGAAGCGGTACACAACATGACATCCAGGCTGGAGTGGAGCTTACAGAAGAGAGAGCCGAAGTACCAGCATCCCTCCACCGTTCGGATCATACTGTACGGCATCACAACAAGACCAACAAAGCAGTCAGCCACCGCAAGTGACATAACAAAGCAGTTTGTGGGAGACTGCAGCTGCTTGAAGTAGGCAATCGACAAAACTACCAGGAAGTTTCCCACCACCGTGGACACAATGCCAACGGTGAAGAAGCTGTATAAAAAAATGCGGGAGAACTGGCTTCTCGGTGTGGTGCAGGACTGAAGTTCAGATCCATTGGTACGTTCATGCCAATCCAGGCTGCTGTTGTCCATGGTCAGGTCAAACCTGTCCAACACACACATCCAGTTAGAAAATATAATTTTGATGCCAGTGAGGACTTTGAGGCAGCTTGAAACACTTTTCCAAAAGTAAACTGGCAGGAAAGTGCTTTACAAACCACCTAGGAGTACAGGTTCACCTGATGTTTCTTTGTGGATGTTTTCAATTTTGTATTTGGAGCCAATTGCCAGAAGAGAGCCTGAGGGTTTACTAGCTCTGAATCACAAATCATTGTACTCTGTTTTATGATAATTTCCTGTGAATATTTTATTACTTTTTTAGTCATTTTGTTTCAACTGCAAACACTGTAAGCACTTGATTTTTACAATTTTAAGTTGCTTTGGGAATTGTTTTAATTCAATAAAAAGTCAGTGTGAAACATTTAAAATATTTTTATAAATAACGCAATAAATAAGGGTAGGAGGTCACTTGTGGTTTTAGGCCCAGAGCAGGGGTTTGGAACATTAAACACTAAAAGAACCAATTGGCCCAGTTTCTACTTATCACAACCCAGCAAAGCTGCAGTCCAATCTAACTGCTTAAAAATATACCCTTTGTTTTAGTGGCCATTAAGCCAATCATTTATAAAGTGTAGCTGATAAATAAAGTGATAAATAAATACAGTGATAAAGTCACGGTTTTCAATATCCATTAGAAAAAAAATGTTGCCTTCTTTTTCTTTTGCAGAACATCAAGTTCCTTTATAAAAAAAATAAAAATAAAAATACACCCTGTTGCCAAATTAGATGCTCCTGCTGCAGCACATTTACTTGAGTTAAAAAAAAGAACGAAAAAAACACAAGAAAGCCAAGTCGAACATATTTTCTGTCATTTTGAATTTAGTGCACCTTCAAACGTTTTCTAATTTTACAATCAAAAATGAAGACAAAAACATCACGTCCATCATTAAGAAGTCTGTTCCACTCCATAAGGGAATCCGTGCTGGGTAACACTGTGTGTTGAATTTAAAGGAACTTCATCCACCTGTGTTCAAGAGCTTCTTTGCCCTTTTAGACTTTAAAGCTTCTGTCTGCTCCCAACTCAGCAGAGATAGAAAAGAGCAATAATAAAGAAAAGGAAATCTCTATAGCTTTTGTCTTTTTGCAGTGTTTTTTGTATTAAATTTTTTCATCTGTTAAATAGTGGGCCCCTGCGACAGACTGGTGACCAGTCCAGGGGTGTCCCCTGCCTTCGCCCATGAGTGGCCGGGTTAGGCTCCGGCAGCCCCGTGACCCCGAAAGGGATAAAGCGGTTCAGAAAATGAATGAATAAATATTAAATAGAGCTATTTTAATTTTTTTGGACTTTGCTCTTTTTGGCTGCAAAGTAGAAACTAGTTTGAGACACTGATATATTGTGTGCAATTCTCTGGTGAAAGTGTGACTTAATATGTCATTATCAATAACCTTATATTTGCTTATTCGTCATAAGTCTACTTGGGGAAAAACAGGCAAAAGTAAAAAATGTCTGAACAAAACTGGGTCATGTATCAAACATTAAACATTGAAAAAAAAAAAACAACACTGTTCAAATAATACATTTATTTGTTTTATCCAACACACGCTGCCCATATTTAAGTATTTATAAGTAATGTGCAAATGATTGTATTTTGATTTTATATTTGTAGATAAGTACATTTTAAAGTAGGCTTTTATGTGAACTTTTTAGGAATTAAATACATCAAAAATATGTTTTCTTCTGTTATTTATTTATTATTTATTTATTCTGTTAGTTATATTTGGACATGTATTCAAGTAAGTAAGTAAGTAAGTAAGTAAGTTAGTTTTTATTTACATAGCACCTTTCGCAGGCAAATAGTCACAAGGTGCTTCACAAGTTAAAAGGATAAAACAGAGGGTAAAAACATTAAAAACAGAAGCCTCATGGGTTAAAACATCAAGAATAAAACCTCACAGGCTAAAAGACATAATAGGCAAGAACAACATAAAACAATCATTATAAGCCCAACTAAAAACAGATTTAGTTAAAATGCTTAACAAAATAAAAGGTTTTAAGATGGCTTTTAAAAGAATGAATAGAGTCCAGAGAACGCAGCGAGAGTGGGAGCTCATTCCAGAGTTTCGGAGCAACAGCCTGGAAAGATCTGTCTCCTCTGGTCCGGAGACGAGTGCAAGAGACCATTAACAGGTTCTGATCCACAGACCTCAGCACACGCGTTGGTCTGTAGGGGACTATCAGATCACTGATATATGATGGGGCTTGACCATGGAGGGCGCTAAAAGTCTAAATTTTATATTGATGGCAATAAACAACCGGGAGCCAATGAAGATTGTTTGTTATTAATTGTTTGCATTCTAAATATTCACCTTAGCTAAGGTACATTACAATACATTAGTACAAAACATGTCATAAATGATTGTTGCCACCTGAGGGCAGTGTAATTAGTGTCTTGCTGTTTTTTTATTTTTGGAAAAAGTTCCAACAAACTAATATTTGCTCAGTAAAGAATTAAACATGACATATTTAGTCACTAAAGACAGTGCCGTCCTCCCCCTTTGTGGCACAGAAGACCATATTTTTACCAGTTGGCTGTTTTAGCGTTAAGTTAGTTGCAGACCCCTGTTCTGGGACAAAATCACTGCAGGAAACCCTAATTATTGCTTTATATATTCAATATTTGAAATGTTACACACTGACTATTGAATAAAGAAAACTTCCCATAGCAGTATAAAAAAAGAAATAAACTTAAGTGTGTAAGTGTAAACTAAAGTGTGTTTGCAGTTGGAATAATATGAATAAAAAATTAATTACAAGATGTAAAGGAATTATCATTAAACAGAAGGACAATAATATGTGATTCAGAGCTGATGGTGTAGAATCCAATTATTTTTTTTAGAATAGAAATGCAATTCTGTACTTTTGAACTTTGCTTCTGAACAACAACTGAACACTTTAGTGCAGCAGAAGAACAGAATATGTGCTTTAAGGTTCTTTTAATAATGAACCACTCAGACAGTAGAATAAGCCTTTAATCACAATTTTAATCAGTTTTCTGACAAGTTGAAATTTTAAAAAATAATAAAAACTTGACTGAAACAAATGAACCAAAACTTCAAACCCAATATTTATGTAAATTCGGTTGCAATATTAAAATGTATTAATTAATATCTAGAGTTGATAAAACATACTTTTGAAATTGTGCAGTGACTCTTATGTAAGAGCTTGTTTTCTGAACTCTTGTACTGCAAAAGAGATTAGGGACTGAGCAATTTTACTTTCTTTGCCTGATTTTTATACTGTTAAGATTCTAATAGGTTATTTGGAGCCCTGTTTATGTGTGTGTGTGATGAATTTTGCTTTGCATTGCATATTAAGGTGCGTCACAGAATTAGATGAAATTCATCGTGCCAGTGAAGTGAGCAGATGTTCCAGCTGACTTGGAAAAGATTTTAATGAACACCGCAGGGACAGCGCAGAGTTGACAGGGAACTTTAAAGAAAAAGTGAAAAAAAAAACAGCTCTTTTTATCTTTTGTCTCTTTTTCTTTAATTTACTGCCACAGGTAATCAGTATCAAAGAAAAAAAATGTTGACTGATTCAAACCTTTTTCTTTGGAATTGAAATTACAACAAAGATATTCAAAGCCAATTTTCATCAAAAAAAAAAAAAAAAAAGCCAATCACTGACAGCAATTCAAGCTACAACAATATGAACAATAGAATAAAATTCTTTTGAGATGGAGCTTTCAGCCATTCAAAATTATGGTGATTTCTAAACTTTTGTTTGTTTTGTAGCACAAAGACTGTATTAAAAATGTTATTGGTTTGAAACTATACAAAGCAGGTCATTATTTTCGGTGAACAGTTTTAAATGTTAATTTGAAGAAAAAAAAAAATCACAATTTTTTTTTCCCAATTTCAATTTGAAAATAAAACTTATCTAATAAGCTTTTTTACAGCCTTTTAGGATTAGAACTCTTAAACAGAAATACAAAACATAAAAAGATAGATGATCAAGAAGACACAACAGTTAGCAACTGAAAATCAAATAAATTAATAGACTGCAGAACAACTGAGTGAAACAGAAACAGCTGAGAATGATTATTAATGAAACCTGGTGTGTCTGAGGAACCGAAAACAACTAACCCTGAACATAAATCATAATGAAATCCACAATCCATAAACAAAAAACAGAAAAAAAAAGTAACTAAAACAGCACCAATCTATATAAAAATAAAATTGTATTTGATTCCATTGTTTCTTGATTGCATTTAAGGACTTTTATTTAATTACTCTAAAGGTTGAGAAAATAGCTTTTCATTTACTGTTAACCAGAAAGAAGAGTCACCTTTGCCATTCACTGGTGAACACAGCTTCATTTATTCTCATTTATGCGTGTCCTTCTTGTCATCACTCATTTCTGCTGTCATGTTAAAAAAAATCTTGTTTAAAAACGAGCTTACTCCCCATTGCAACATCTTCTTATTGTCCAACAAAATACAGACTGAAGCTATTTTCAAAGTTTTCTGTTAACCCTGTGAATTTGTAGGCCAGCAGGCATAAAGATGAACATTTTCACTGTTTTATTTGATGCTGTGCAGTAATGGCGTCAGAAATAATGCTTAGTATGATGCTGGAAATGTCATGCAAAAATGGCTTAATGACATTTAGGGAAGTTACTTTTTCTTTAAAGGCAAGCTCTACTGAAAGCATCTAGCCAAATAATATTTGAAGCTACAAATAATATCTGTCAGGAATGACTGATGTCACATTTCTAAACAAAATACAAATTTTCAATCGTTTTTTTTTAAAGATAACATTAAATTGAGAGGTTTAGTCAGGTGTAAAGAAAAACCCTTGAATTTGTGAGACTTACCTGAATAAAAAAGAGGTGTCTGTATGTTCTTGTTTGTGTACCATATAGCAGTTCCAGCGAGCCCGGTTTTTGATGGGGTGAAGCGATGAGAGAGGTGGGAGGTAATGAGTGCATGCAACAATAACCCTGGTAATGAAATACAGTTTGGTGCCAACTCCCCTTTAAGGGATTTTTAATGACTGTAGCAACGAGGGTGGTTAACATTTTCACTTTCTGATGACACAGTCAGTGTTTTGGTAAAATTAATACTGTACATTTTAACCAATAATACAACAGAATGTAAAGTTAACATTGCAATCCAGCTTTGATCTACTTACTTGATGATAAAAGACAAAAATATGAATGCACCTTTTTAACTACAAGAAGTTTCTCACATTGGAAAAAACGACAAAAAAAATGTACTGAACGAAATGGGTTTCAATCCCTTAAAAATAGAATGTAACACAACATTAAGATTGCATTGCCATGCCTTGAAATATTTAATACATATTAAAATGTCTTATTCAAATAAATTTCCAGTTCCCCAAATTTTAACTAACAAATGTCAGATGTGGATTGTAAAACATATGTCCTGGAACTCTACTTAGCATCCAGCCTTACACACTGAGGTCAAAACAAAAGTTTTCTTTCTTTTTGGTTTTTAATTCATAAAGTATTGCAGGCTCCACATACGTTTTTGTTGGTGCAAAGTTGTAAATATTTAACAGAGGGTTAACGGAAAACTTCAGGTTTGCCTATTAGCTAAGGAACAGAAGGTAGGGGCTTGATTGTACCCAAAGTGCTTTTAGTTTGCATCTGGTGTCAAATGCTCTTTAGTCAATGTCATTGCCCTTTTCAATTTTCTGTCTTTGTGTTTAAAACTCTTAAAACAGTGAACGTTTATTTCTGAGATAACCAGGCTTCTTCTATTTTTATATGATTTTACACCCATAGCTGGGATGAATAACACGTTACATTTCTGCCAGCAGATTATCCAAAATGTGAAGGATAACCCTGAAACAACTCCAAGATTATTTGCCATGGCAACCCGTCTGAGCAACTTTATACTCACTTATGAAACAGCAATTAGTGTCTATCCCTTGTATGCAATAGACCACAACCACTGTGGCAGAGCTACAGTATCTTCGGCATGGACCAGTGACAGACATACTTGAAGTGTGGCAGATGTATTCTAATTAAACATGGGGGAAATTTTAATGAAGGGTGCAATAGAAAGCCTAATAACTGATGTTTAATCCGACCACTCATTCATATGTGTAATGAAATGGTCCTTTACAGACTGCTGCACATCTGCTCTTTTGTTATTAGAAAGGCAACAGTGATTTAGGCATGACTAAATTGATCAATCTGATTTGATTACTCATCGCATTACCATTGGTGCATTTTTTTGACTCATGTCAATTTTAACCTAATGATGAAAAAAAGCTAAAAAAAGTCATTTTGTATTGTAAAATGTTATCATTTTTACAGCTGATATATTATAATCGTATCTGCTTTACTGAAATGGGAAAGCAATGTTCTGGAGAACATGATTAATAATTAGTAGTTTATGTATTCTTTTCTCTTTAAAGTACACAAAAGTGTATCCATGTCCTGACCTCCTAAGTTCTGAATCGATGGACTTAGACAGCATGTACACATGTAAATAACAACAAAACAGAACTGTCCTCTAATCAGTCGAGATTTGACCAGAAAAATTAATCAGCTCCAATCAGCTTTAAGGTGGTTTAACTGTCCAGGTTACCCCAACTTTTACAACTGGCTACTATTGCAGTCACTTCAGCAAAGCTCTGCATAAATGTAAGATCCTTGTCAGGCCATTTTTACAGGACATACGGGCACGATCTTCTACGACGTAAAATGAAATATTTATTTCAGTACCATCACAAGCAATGTAAAAAACATCCCACATTTTTTTATGTCATGAATCTACAGCAATTTGACGACCTCAGTTTATCATCATTTGGGTCCATAAATTTGTTACACTTAGGTCTGCACATTCGTGGCTTTAAATTTGCAATCCCACTCTTTCATTCTGAAACTTTTCTCAACTGCTGATCACTGGTTGTTGCTGCAAGTGTGTGTCATTTAGCATTGAGACAACAATGCATGAAAACGTTTGTGTGTCTGCAGTATTTGGTGGAGATGTAATGTAAACAAAAGCACATCAAGTGCATTCTCTTTGCTAGTCACCATTGCTGTGATGTTTTGAGCATGAACTGAGTGTTGTCCGTTTCAGCACTTTAAATTCTACCGTCCTGCAACCATGTAGGAACTGGCATAAAGTAATGGAACCTTTGTGTCTCTGGAAGTTCAGGAATCATTAGCTACCGGGTCATGAAGAAGGATCAAGGATGGACAACAGCTGCACCTTTCTTCAACAGCTACCTAAAGCTACGTTCAAATGTGACTCTTGCTTTGGTTGTGTCCACTTTTTATTTTAAGTCAATGTACAGACTTGATCAGAAGTCCTGCAGTGCAATTTTAGTGTTGGATGTTTTGGATGGTCATTAGTAATAGACACTAATTTGCAGTGTTTGAGAGATCAAATATCTGAACTTTGGCAAAGAAGACGTGTTGTGTCAACTCATCAGGGACTGAGCTTTGGCTTGTGGCGTGTTAATGACATGATCAGCGGGTGAAGTCTAAACACAACATGAAGAAGATGATTATTTTCCTCTTGAACTTCATTATATTTTTGTTGTTTGTATGACGACAATAATAAAAAGTTCCTCTAATATTGTTTTTGTTTTTATCTTTTTCCTACTTGCACTAATGCGAGCCAGCGAGCTGTCAAACGGGAGCACAGAGAGTGGGAAGTCCTTCTGAAATCATTTATATATCTAAATTCATATATAGATATATAAATATTTATTTATGGGGTTGTTTTCAGCTGTGGTGTCATAGAAAAGATACTCAAATTTCTAAGTAATTAAAAAAAACTATTTACACAACACCAGCTTGGAAATTATGTTGTTGAAATAAATGGTAAATAAAGCGTAAAAAATTCAAACACAAACAAGTTTTTTTAATGCTTTTTAATTGCTCTGTTGATTAATAATACAGTTTTAATACCCCCCCCCCAGTAAGGCATATACAGAAATAATTTAGTAGAATCTGGTAATGAAGAAAATGGTTGCAAATAACTATATAATAACAGACATTTTAGACTAGCAGAAAATAACTTATTTAAAGGCAGTGCACATTCTTTCAAAACTGCTTTGATCCTGCAAAAGCAACTCATTCAAATTTACATGCTCACATAATCTCTCAATAAGAACTTATTGACATTTTTATGACTGTAGTTTCAAAATAAATATTTGAAAATAAAGAGTAGAGAACAGTTAATCTAAGATGTTGTATGGGAATCCCAGGTTTCCCAGTTGTTTGATTTCTATTGAAATCTACATCCAAACCTAAACTTCTTCTGTTCTTATTCGGAGTGCACAATGCCTTTAGATCGTTAACTGCAAAGCCCTTTTAAATAAGAAATAAATATTTAGTTCATTTTCATTGATATATATGCATTTTTTCAATGAAATAACTTCCATTCTCAAAAAATTAATTTAACACATAAAGTGAACTTTTTTTTTCATCACAGAGATCTTATCAGTAACCTATATAGCGTGTGATCTTACAACTGGAAAATACTGTTAATTTGTCATGATTTCTGCCTAATTGTATTCATCCCTTTACCACATGCTGCAGTTGCAGAATTCACAATGCACATATTTTCATTCTGCTCATTTGTTCATTTAAAGAAAGCTGTGGGCTAAGTCTGTGGAAGTCAAAGCTTTAGGTTCTATGAGCTGAAGAGCATATGTGCCACAGCCAGCATAGTCAGTGAAAAGATGGTCAGTGTGCCCATGGTAGGTCGAGGAGGGCTGCTTGATGTCGTTGTTGACTCTGAAACATTTGAACAAAAAAGTCCTTTGATTAATTCGGATGAACCTTTGATGAACCTAGACTTTACTGTCTCTCAATGTACAGAAATAGCACTAAAGTCTGTATGATTTGTCAAATCCCTTTTTTTCTACTATTAATGACTGCTTTTTTTTTATAGCTTTCCCATTATTTACTATACATTTACCAATAAACTTACACAAAAAACATATTGCAGTAACTTACCCACAACCACACTGCCAGCCACAACATTCAAGTTAGATTTTTCAAGTTCAATTTGGAACTGTCGACTAGCTGTAGTCACATCCGGAACTGAGGATTTATCATTGTAAACAAGAGTCATATTGACGACCACTGATCCACTCCTGTGGTAAAACATACAGAGAACATTTTTAATAAAATAACTTATATGACAATTGATTTGAAAGCATGTAAACAGTTATTCCAGTCATGACTTACCTGAACGAATTAATAATGGAGCGCTTGAAGGATGATGGGTTTAGTAATTTGGCAATTCTGTTAACCTGAAAGACAGTGAAAGTGTCAGACAAATGTATGCAAAAATCTCAAAGCAAAAAGACAGCAATACAGTATCTGTTTTCCTCTGTCCACTCATTTAATTAGTATATTGCATATTTTATATTATATATATATATATATATATATATATATATATATATATATATATATATATATATATAATTGTATATTGCAGTAGGAGAACGTAGTACTTTGCTGGAATATTACCTCAGTGAGAACTTCTAGAGCAAGAGCCTTGAAAGCATCTGAAGTCGTTATGCCATAATCTTGGATGAAGTTTCTGATAAGACTAAATCTAAGCCTAAGGGTTCCTTCTGTAGAAGTTGGAGGGTCTGTTGCAACAGTCGTCGTTGACGTTGTCTGTGACGTTGTTGTTGACGTTGTTGTCGCTGTCTGTGACGTTTTTGTTGTCGTTGACGTTGTTGTCGCTGTCTGTGACGTTTTTGTTGTCGTTGACGTTGTTGTTGTCGTTGACGTTATCGCTGAAGTTGTAGAGGACACTGTTGTAGTTGTGTTAGGGACAGCTGTTGTGTTTGATATAGTTGTGGGAGGAATGTAAGTAGCTGCATCCAAAAAAAAAAAAAGACAGGTATTACAAATATCAAATATGAAGACATACAATTTATTAAAATTACACAAAAAAAATCAAACACAGTCAGTGAGTTTCACTGCATACATACTTGTATTAACACTGCCATCTGAAATGTTGAGGCCAGTTTTGTTGCTGGTAAGTTCAGTGTTAAGTTCTGTTGTTGCATTGGCAAGTGTGGGAGTTGAGCTGTTGTCTCTAAACACTAAACCCATTTGGGTGATCACTGATCCACTCCTGTGATGAAATAAAGAGAAGAAGTTAGATATTTAAATGATGGTGACAACCAAATAATTTACACATCCACAAAAATGTTAAAATCCAAGGATATCAAAGGTATTAGTCCACTCTTACCGGAACGCTATGACAAAAGACCGAAGGAAAAAGATCCCGTAGATTCTTCTGCACGCAATGTTTACCTGAAATAAAATGTCATTGAAAAAATGAAGAAAAGTATAAGGCAGCTGTGGGTTTTTTTTTTACTGTGCACACTTTAAAAACAAGCCCTATTTTTGTTTTTTGTTATGCAAGCACAATAATAAAACCGTACCTGTACAATCACTAGGTCAGCAAGTTTTTTAAACCCTGCAGAGTTCCTATCATTTAGCTCAGCTGTAAATGGGTCAAGAAGACGGAATGAAATATTCAAGGCTCGTTCGTTGCCTGAAGGAGGATCTGTTGGAGAAACGATGGGGGGTGCAACAGTTGTAGGGGTGGTCAAGGTAGATTGGGTGATGACTGCCTTAGTTGTTGGAGCTGTAGTTTGAGCAGGTGCCCCACTTGTAGCATTGGTTGAAGGTGGTGCAGTAGGAATGGTTGAGACTGGTGTAGTCCTGTTAGTCGCTGGGATGGCAAAGCAAGAAAATATTAAACAGTTATAGGTGTTCATGAATTAGGAATTGCAAATGTTCAATAGAGTTTTGGTCATATGAAAAAAGTACATGGTAGGTAGAAAAAAGGGAGTCTGCTTTTTTTCATTTTTTCTAAATAATCTATGTTACCTGGTAAAAATGTAGTAGATATGGTTCCAGATAGAGTAGTTTTGACTGATTGGAAGGTTGTATTTTGTTGTGGTGTTGCATTAGAAAATGGTGTTGAAGATGCAGTATTTGGTGGGGGAGTTGTAGTGACTAGTGTTGGAGACGCATTGACGATTGGTAAGGACACTGTAAGGTTAGGGGAAGTTGCAGTGGCTGGAGTTGATGTTGCATTGACTAGAAGGGAAGTTGCAGCGACTTGAGGGAAAGATGCAGTAACTGGTGAAGTTGCAGTAACTGGAGGGGAAGATGCAGTAACTGGTGAAGTTGCAGTAATTGGAGGGGAAGATGCAGTGACTGGTGAAGTTGCAGAGACTCGAGGGGAAGATGCAGTAACTGGTGAAATTGCAGTGACTGGAGGGGAAGATGCAGTAATTGGTGAAGTTGCAATAACTGGAGGGGGAGATGCAGTGACTGGTGAAGTTGCAGAGACTGGAGGGGAAGATGCAGTAATTGGTGAAGTTGCAATAACTGGAGGGGGAGATGCAGTGACTGGTGAAGTTGCAGAGACTGGAGGGGAAGATGCAGTAATTGGATGTGAAGTTGCAGTGACTGGAGGGGAAGATGCAGTAACTGGCGAAGTTGCAGTGACTGGAGGGGAAGATGCAGTAATTGGATGTGAAGTTGCAGTGACTGGAGGGGAAGATGCAGTAACTGGTGAAGTTGCAGTTACTGAAGGGGTAGTTGCAGTAACTGGTGAACTTGCAGTGACTGGAGGTGAAGTTGCAGTGACTGGAAGTGAAGTTGCAGTGACTGGAGAGGAAGTTGCAGTGGCTGGAAGTGAAGTTGCAGTGACTGGAAGTGAAGTTGCAGTAACTGGTGAAGTTGCAGTTACTGAAGGGGTAGTTGCAGTAACTGGTGAACTTGCAGTGACTGGAGGTGAAGTTGCAGTGACTGGAAGTGAAGTTACAGTCACTGGAGGGGAAGTTGCAGTAACTGGTGAAGTTGCAGTGACTGGAGGGGAAGATGCAGTAACTGGTGAAGTTGAAGTGACTGGAGGGGAAGTTGCAGTGACTGGAAGTGAAGTTGCAGTGACTGGAGAGGAAGTTGCAGTGGCTGGTGAAGTTGCAGTAACTGGAAGGGAAGATGCAGTAACTGGATGTGAAGTTGCAGTAACTGGTGAAGTTGCAGTGACTGGAGGGGAAGTTGCAGTAACTGGTGAACTTGCAGTGACTGGATGTGAAGTTGCAGTGACTGGAAGTGAAGTTGTAGTGACTGGAGAGGAAGTTGCAGTGACTGGAAGTGAAGTTGCAGTGACTAGAGAGGAAGTTGCAGTGACTGGAAGTGAACTTGCAGTGACTGGAAGTGAAGTTGCAGTAACTGGTGAAGTTGCAGTTACTGAAGGGGTAGTTGCAGTAACTGGTGAACTTGCAGTGACTGGAGGTGAAGTTGCAGTGACTGGAAGTGAAGTTGCAGTGACTGGAGAGGAAGTTGCAGTGGCTGGTGAAGTTGCAGTGACTGGAAGGGAAGATGCAGTAACTGGATGTGAAGTTGCAGTAACTGGTGAAGTTGCAGTGACTGGAGGGGAAGATGCAGTAACTGGTGAAGATGCAGTGACTGGAGGTGAAGTTGCAGTGACTGGAGGTGAAGTTGCAGTGACTGGAGATGAAGTTGCAGTAACTGTTGAAGTGTTCTCAGTAGGTGATGGTTTGTTTAGTGTTGGTGTCGTTGGGAAAACTAGTGGTGAAAGCAAACTGGTCATTTAAAAAGAATAGTGTTCTGTTCAAATGATTACAATGTGCCACATATTATATTACTTTCAATCCTGTTATAAGCAGTTCTCAGATGATACATGACACAAGTTCATTTTGTATGTTAAAATAAGACAACAATAATTATTTACAATATGTTTTGTTTCAATATTACCTATGGTGGATGGTTCATTTACTGTTGTAGAGGGAACACTTGGTGAGACAGCTCCTGCCACAAAATAAAAATTATTCAATTAAAACATAAAAAAGGTAAATGTTTTTTCAAATAGAAGGCATTTATAAATCTTTAATTTATCTATAAATATATTGCATATGAGCAATGAAACAGGTAATGTTTTATTTTAAACTGTCTCAGGAAGCTTTTCCTATGTAAACAAAATTCTTTAAGAATACAGTATATCTCCAAAAAAAAAAAGATCATCTGTAAGACTAAAGAGACTTAGTAAATCATGATACAGCAGTTGAAAGGCATATGCTTAGCAATATCAGTTTTTAAAGAGTGGTCAAATGGGGAGGATCCAATAATTCTGTGTTAAGACCTAAATAGTTTTTCAGTAATCAATGAGCTTACATTGTGTAAATATTTTAGATTGTGCTTTATGTATATCCTTGATCTTTAATATTTAACTGTCAGTTTGTTGGGAATACAATTTACCTGTCGTAGATGTAGTTGGTTCTTGTGAGGTTATAATTTGCTGTGGTGAGGTTGTTGAAAATGGTAAAGTAGCTTTAGCTGTTGCTAACGTTGCTCTGACTGTTGATAAACTTTCTTTGACTGGTGTTGATGCACTAACTGTTGGTGAGGTTGCAGTAACTGTAGTTGAAGTTGTATAAAACACTGGTGAAGATGCAATGAGTGGTGCTGAAGTTGGTCTGATTGTTGGCGAAGTTCCACCAGCATTTGGTGAAGTTTGACTTGCTGGTGTTAAAGGTGTGTTGGCTGATGGTGTATATGCAGTGACTGATGATGAAGTTGTACTAACTGTAGGTGAAGTTGCAATAACTGATGGTTAATTGAATATAATCATGCTTTTATATTCTTCCAATTCAATTATTCCCGTCATGTCACATGTTAAATTTTCTTTTGGAAAAAAAAAACATTCTGGTAATGTATGAAATTACTTTTTTAAAAATCTGTCAGACACCAAAGAAATACTATGTAACTGGTTTTGTTTTATTACCTGATGTGGTTGTTGAAGATGTTGTAGGAGGAACAGTTGTTGTTGTAACAGCTCTTGTCAAATCTATAAAAAGTAAAACTTCAAATTAATAAAAAAGGAAAAGCTTTTGCCCTGGCTTTCCCAGCAAGAAGAAATTCATCTGTGCTTGGTGTATTTCATAGAAACAACCAAATAAAAAACGTTTTGTTTTTTAAATTTATCTCACGCATTAGGAATAGATAAAGTTAGACTGCAAAAGAAAGAGTTAAAAAAATACTTCATGGTTTTCTTGCTCCGTAAAAGCAGCAAATAAAATCCTTTTCTTTAAATATTTGTGCATATAAACGAAAAGGAAATCACTATTTTTTAGTTTGAATAGGTTTGGAAAGGCTTTGATTGTGTGTATCTTGGAACTGTTGGCAAAATACAGTTATTAGTTACTAATGAAACAAATTAGAAAAAATATATTCCAGTGATTAATAGTCATTTACTTAGATAAAAAAAACTTTGTACTGTTGTTGTTATTAAGGGGCAGTAGGGTCCATTAGTGTAAGGTCCAATTGTAAAATTGTAAAATGTTAAAATATTCAAAAAGACCTTTGTGCAATCATACAAGCGGATGAGTTATTGTAATACATACTTGCTATAACACTGCCATCAATTATATTAAGAGTCGTTTTGTTGCTGGTGAGTTCATTGTTGAGTTGCAATGTTGCATTGATCTCATTAGGAACTGAATTGTTATCCGTAAACACAAGAGTCATGTCTGTGACCACCGATCCACTCCTGAAACAAAACGCACAGTCAATATTAGATTGCAAATGATAAACAAATGTCTTCAGGAGAATATCTGAATGTACTCTCACCTGAATTCATAAACAAGAGACCGCAGGAAAGATCGTCCAAAGAGAAATCTGCAGACTCTGTTTACCTAAAATAAAGCATAAAAAAAAAACATAAACTTTATTAAATGAGTGTTGTTTCTTTACAGTAATAAAAAAATAGTATGATATATTTTTTTGCATATTAGAAAATATATCATGTTGGATTTATGTGTTATTTTCTATAAAATGTGTATATTTTGAGTGAGTTAATTCTTTATGTGTTATAGGAAGATTTTGTCATGAAAACAAAATTGTTTAAATGCACACAGTCTTACCTCTATGACCACTTTGTTTGCCAAAGACTTAAATCCTTGAGAACTCTTATCAAAGAGGTCTGTTGTGAATGTGTCGCGGAGCCTGAACGTCAAATACAAGACTCCCTCATTGGGTGCAGGGGGATTTGTTGGTGGGGCAGTGGTAGTTGCAACAGTTGAAGGTGTTGTGCCAGCTGAACTACTGGTTGCAGCAGTGGTAGCTGTCAAAGATGTCAGAACTGAATTAAAAACAAAAACAAACATAAATAATACTTAAATAAGTCCTACTGGGACATAAGTGCTTCATGAGTTGCAAAATTTTGAAAAAAAAAGAAAAACATGAACATCACTTAAAGTCAAGTGTCCGTGGTTATTTGATTTTTGATGACCTAAATTACCTTCTGAGGTTGTTGAAACAAATGTGTTTGAAGTAACACTTGGAGAAGTTGAACTTTCTCGTGTTGTTCTGACTGTTGTTGAAATTGAAATAAATGGTTCGGAAGTTGTGCTGACAGGTTGTGCTGATGGACTGAGTGGTGCTGAGGTTGTGCTGACAGGTTGTGCTGATGGACTGAGTGGTGCTGAGGTTGTGCTGACAGGTTGTGCTGATGGACTTAGTGGTACTGAGGTTGTGCTGACAGGTTCTGCTGATGGACTGAGTGGTGGTGAGGTTGTGCTGACAGGTTGTGCTGATGGACTGAGTGGTGCTGAAGTTGTGCTGACAGGTTCTGCTGATGGACTGAGTGGTACTGAGGTTGTGCTGACAGGTTCTGTTGATGGACTGAGTGGTACTGAAGTTGTGCTGACAGGTTCTGTTGATGGACTAAGTGGTGCTGAAGTTGTGCTGACAGGTTGTGCTGATGGACTGAGTGGTACTGAGGTTGTGCTGACAGGTTCTGCTGATGGACTGAGTGGTACTGAAGTTGTGCTGACAGGTTCTGCTGATGGACTAAGTAGTGCTGAAGTTGTGCTGACAGGTTGTGCTGATGGACTGAGTGGTACTGAGGTTGTGCTGACAGGTTCTGCTGATGGACTGAGTGGTACTGAAGTTGTGCTGACAGGTTCTGCTGATGGACTGAGTGGTACTGAGGTTGTGCTGACAGGTTCTGCTGATGGACTAAGTGGTGCTGAAGTTGTGCTGACAGGTTGTGCTGATGGACTGAGTGGTGCTGAGTTTGTGCTGACAGGTTCTGTTGATGGACTGAGTGGTGCTGAAGTTGTGCTGATAGGTTGTGCTGATGGACTGAGTGGTACTGAAGTTGTGCTGACAGGTTCTGCTGATGGACTAAGTGGTGCTGAAGTTGTGCTGACAGGTTGTGTTGATGGACTGAGTGGTACTGAGGTTGTGCTGACAGGTTCTGCTGATGGACTAAGTGGTGCTGAAGTTGTGCTGACAGGTTGTGTTGATGGACTAAGTGGTGCTGAAGTTGTGCTGACAGGTTCTGCTGATGGACTGAGTGGTACTGATGTTGTGCGGACAGGTTCTGCTGATGGACTAAGTGGTGCTGAAGTTGTGCTGACAGGTTCTGTTGATGGACTGAGTGGTGCTGAAGTTGTGCTGATAGGTTGTGCTGATGGACTGAGTGATACTGAAGTTGTGCTGACAGGTTGTGTTGATGGACTGAGTGGTACTGAGGTTGTGCTGACAGGTTCTGCTGATGGACTAAGTGGTGCTGAAGTTGTGCTGACAGGTTGTGTTGATGGACTGAGTGGTACTGAGGTTGTGCTGACAGGTTCTGTTGATGGACTAAGTGGTGCTGAAGTTGTGCTGACAGGTTGTGCTGATGGACTGAGTGGTGCTGAAGTGGTGCTGACAGGTTCTGCTGATGGACTGAGTGGTACTGAAGTTGTGCTGATAGGTTGTGCTGATGGACTGAGTGGTACTGAAGTTGTGCTGACAGGTTCTGCTGATGGACTAAGTGGTGCTGAAGTTGTGCTGACAGGTTGTGCTGATGGACTGAGTGGTACTGAGGTTGTGCTGACAGGTTCTGTTGATGGACTAAGTGGTGCTGAAGTTGTGCTGACAGGTTGTGCTGATGGACTTAGTGGTGCTGAAGTGGTGCTGACAGGTTCTGCTGATGGACTGAGTGGTACTGAAGTTGTGCTGACAGGTTCTGCTGATGGACTGAGTGGTACTGAAGTTGTGCTGACAGGTTCTGCTGATGGACTGAGTGGTACTGAAGTTGTGCTGACAGGTTGTGCTGATGGACTGAGTGGTACTGAGGTTGTGCTGACAGGTTCTGTTGATGGACTAAGTGGTGCTGAAGTTGTGCTGACAGGTTGTGCTGATGGACTGAGTGGTGCTGAAGTGGTGCTGACAGGTTCTGCTGATGAAGGTGAAGTTGCAGTAATTGGAGGTGAAGTTGCAGTGACTGGAGGGGAAGATGCAGTAACTGGTGAAGATGCAGTGACTGGAGGTGAAGTTGCAGTGACTGGAGGTGAAGTTGCAGTAACTGGAGATGAAGTTGCAGTAACTGTTGAAGTGTTCTCAGTAGGTGATGGTTTGTTTAGTGTTGGTGTCGTTGGGAAAACTAGTGGTGAAAGCAAACTGGTCATTTAAAAAGAATAGTGTTCTTTTCAAATGATTACAATGTGCCACATATTATATTACTTTCAATCCTGTTATAAGCAGTTCTCAGATGATACATGACACAAGTTCATTTTGTATGTTAAAATAAGACAACAATAATTATTTACAATATGTTTTGTTTCAATATTACCTATGGTGGATGGTTCATTTACTGTTGTAGAGGGAACACTTGGTGAGACAGCTCCTGCCACAAAATGAAAATTATTCAATTAAAACATAAAAAAGGTAAATGTTTTTTCAAATAGAAGGCATTTATAAATCTTTAATTTATCTCTAAATATATTGCATATGAGCAATGAAACAGGTAACGTTTTATTTTAAACTGTCTCAGGAAGCTTTTCCTATGTAAACAAAATTCTTTAAGAATACAGTATATCTCCAAAAAAAAAAAAAAGATCATCTGTAAGACTAAAGAGACTTAGTAAATCATGATACAGCAGTTGAAAGGCATATGCTTAGCAATATCAGTTTTTAAAGAGTGGTCAAATGGGGAGGATCCAATAATTCTGTGTTAAGACCTAAATAGTTTTTCAGTAATCAATGAGCTTACATTGTGTAAATATTTTAGATTGTGCTTTATGTATATCCTTGATCTTTAATATTTAACTGTCAGTTTGTTGGTAATACAATTTACCTGTCGTAGATGTAGTTGGTTCTTGTGAGGTTATAATTTGCTGTGGTGAGGTTGTTGAAAATGGTAAAGTAGCTTTAGCTGTTGCTGACGTTGCACTGACTGTTGATAAACTTTCTTTGACTGGTGTTGATGCACTAACTGTTGGTGAGGTTGCAGTAACTGTAGTTGAAGTTGTATAAAACACTGGTGAAGATGCAATGAGTGGTGCTGAAGTTGGTCTGATTGTTGGCGAAGTTCCACCAGCATTTGGTGAAGTTTGACTTGCTGGTGTTAAAGGTGTGTTGGCTGATGGTGTATATGCAGTGACTGATGATGAAGTTGTACTAACTGTAGGTGAAGTTGCAATAACTGATGGTTAATTGAATATAATCATGCTTTTATATTCTTCCAATTCAAATATTCCCATCATGTCACATGTCAAATTTTCTTTTGGAAAAAAAAAACATTCTGGTAATGTATGAAATTACTTTTTTAAAAATCTGTCAGACACCAAAGAAATACTATGTAACTGGTTTTGTTTTATTACCTGATGTGGTTGTTGAAGATGTTGTAGGAGGAACAGTTGTTGTTGTAACAGCTCTTGTCAAATCTATAAAAAGTAAAACTTCAAATTAATAAAAAAGGAAAAGCTTTTGCCCTGGCTTTCCCAGCAAGAAGAAATTCATCTGTGCTTGGTGTATTTCATAGAAACAACCAAATAAAAAACGTTTTGTTTTTTAAATTTATCTCACGCATTAGGAATAGATAAAGTTAGACTGCAAAAGAAAGAGTTAAAAAAATGCTTCATGGTTTTCTTGCTCCGTAAAAGCAGCAAATAAAATCCTTTTCTTTAAATATTTGTGCATATAAACGAAAAGGAAATCACTATTTTTTAGTTTGAATAGGTTTGGAAAGGCTTTGATTGTGTGTATCTTGGAACTGTTGGCAAAGAACAGTTATTAGGTTCTAATGAAACAAATTAGAAAAAATATATTTCAGTGATTAATAGTCATTTACTTAGATAAAAAAAACTTTGTACTGTTGTTGTTATTAAGGGGCAGTAGGGTCCATTAGTGTAAGGTCCAATTGTAAAATTGTAAAATGTTAAAATATTCAAAAAGACCTTTGTGCAATCATACAAGCGGATGAGTTATTGTAATACATACTTGCTGTAACACTGCCATCAATTATATTAAGAGTCGTTTTGTTGCTGGTGAGTTCATTGTTGAGTTGCAATGTTGCATTGATCTCATTAGGAACTGAATTGTTATCCGTAAACACTAGAGTCATGTCTGTGACCACCGATCCACTCCTGAAACAAAACGCACAGTCAATATTAGATTGCAAATGATAAACAAATGTCTTCAGGAGAATATCTGAATGTACGCTCACCTGAATTCATAAACAAGAGACCGCAGGAAAGATCGTCCAAAGAGAAATCTGCAGACTCTGTTTACCTAAAATAAAGCATCAAAATTGTTGAAATTGTGCTTAAGCAAAAAAAATAAATAAATAAATAAATAAAAATAAAACATAAACTTTATTAAATGAGTGTTGTTTCTTTACAGTAATAAAAAAATAGTATGATATATTATTTTGCATTTTATAAAATATATCATTTTGGATGTATGTGTTATTTTCTATAAAATGTGTATATTTTGAGTGAGTTAACTCTTTATGTGTTATAGGGAGATTTTGTCCTGAAAACATAATTGTTTAAATGCACACAGTCTTACCTCTATGACCACTTTGTTTGCCAAAGACTTAAATCCTTGAGAACTCTTATCAAAGAGGTCTGTTGTGAATGTGTCACTGAGACGGAACGTCAAATACAAGACTCCCTCATTGGGTGCAGGGGGATTTGTTGGAGGGGCAGTGGTAGTTGCAACAGTTGAAGGTGTTGTGCCAGCTGAACCACTGGTTGCAGCAGTGGTAGCTGTCAAAGATGTCAGAACTGAATTAAAAACAAAAACAAACATAAATGAGACTTAAATAAGTCCTACTGGGACATAAGTGCTTCATGAGTTGCAAAATTGTGAAAAAAAAAGGAAAACATGAACATCACTTAAAGTCAAGTGTCCGTGGTTATTTGATTTTTGATGACCTAAATTACCTTCTGAGGTTGTTGAAACAAATGTGTTTGAAGTATCACTTGGAGAAGTTGAACTTTCTCGTGTTGTTCTGACTGTTGTTGAAATTGAAATAAATGATTCAGAAGTTGTGCTGACAGGTTGTGCTGATGGACTGAGTGGTGGTGAGGTTGTGCTGACAGGTTCTGCTGATGGACTAAGTGGTGCTGAGGTTGTGCTGACAGGTTCTGCTGATGGACTGAGTGGTGCTGAAGTTATGCTGACAGGTTCTGCTGATGGACTGAGTGGTGCTGAGGTTGTGCTGACAGGTTCTGCTGATGGACTGAGTGGTGCTGAAGTTATGCTGACAGGTTCTGCTGATGGACTGAGTGGTGCTGAGTTTGTGCTGACAGGTTGTGCTGATGGACTGAGTGGTGCTGAAGTTGTGCTGACAGGTTGTGTTGATGGACTGAGTGGTGCTGAGGTTATGCTGACAGGTTCTGCTGATGGACTAAGTGGTGCTGAGTTTGTGCTGACAGGTTGTGCTGATGGACTAAATGGTGCTGTGGTTGTGCTGACAGGTTCTGTTGATGGACTACATGGTGCTGAAGTTGTGCTGACAGGTTCTGCTGATGGACTAAATGGTGCTGAAGTTGTGCTGACAGGTTCTGTTGATGGACTAAATGGTGCTGAGGTTGTGCTGACAGGTTCTGCTGATGGACTAAATGGTGCTGAGGTTGTGCTGACAGGTTGTGCTGATGGACTAAATGGTGCTGAAGTTGTGCTGACAGGTTCTGTTGATGGACTAAATGGTGCTGAGGTTGTGCTGGCAGGTTGTGTTGATGGACTAAATGGTGCTGAGGTTGTGCTGACAGGTTCTGTTGATGGACTAAATGGTGCTGAAGTTGTGCTGACAGGTTCTGTTGATGGACTAAATGGTGCTGAAGTTGTGCGGACAGGTTGTGCTGATGGACTAAGTGGTGCTGAGTTTGTGCTGACAGGTTGTGCTGATGGACTAAATGGTGCTGAAGTTGTGCTGACAGGTTCTGTTGACGGACTAAATGGTGCTGAAGTTGTGCTGACAGGTTGCGCTGATGGACTAAATGGTGCTGAAGTTGTGCTGACAGGTTCTGTTGATGGACTAAATGGTGCTAAAGTTGTGCTGACAGGTTCTGTTGATGGACTAAATGGTGCTGAGGTTGTGCTGATAGGTTGTGTTGATGGACTAAATGGTGCTGAAGTTGTGCTGACAGGTTCTGTTGATGGACCAAATGGTGCTGAAGTTGTGCTGACAGTTTGTGCTGATGGACTAAATGGGGCTGAAGTTGTGCTGACAGGTTCTGTTGATGGACTAAATGGTGCTGAAGTTGTGCTGACAGGTTGTGCTGATGGACTAAATGGTGCTGAAGTTGTGCTGACAGGTTGTGCTGTTGGACTAAATGGTGCTGAAGTTGTGCTGACAGGTTCTGTTGATGTACTAAATGGTGCTGAAGTTGTGCTGACAGGTTCTGTTGATGGACTAAATGGTGCTGAAGTTGTGCTGACAGGTTGTGCTGATGGACTAAATGGTGCTGAAGTTGTGCTGACAGGTTCTGTTGACGGACTAAATGGTGCTGAAGTTGTGCTGACAGGTTCTGTTGATGGACTAAATTGTGCTGAAGTTGTGCTGACAGGTTCTGTTGATGTACTAAATGGTGCTGAAGTTGTGCTGACAGGTTCTGTTGATGGACTAAATGGTGCTGAAGTTGTGCTGACAGGTTGTGCTGATGGACTAAATGGTGCTGAAGTTGTGCTGACAGGTTCTGTTGACGGACTAAATGGTGCTGAAGTTGTGCTGACAGGTTCTGTTGATGGACTAAATTGTGCTGAAGTTGTGCTGACAGGTTCTGTTGATGTACTAAATGGTGCTGAAGTTGTGCTGACAGGTTCTGTTGATGGACTAAATGGTGCTGAAGTTGTGCTGACAGGTTCTGTTGATGGACTAAATGGTGCTGAAGTTGTGCTGACAGGTTCTGTTGACGGACTAAATGGTGCTGAAGTTGTGCTGACAGGTTCTGTTGATGGACTAAATGGTGCTGAAGTTGTGCTGACAGGTTCTGTTGATGTACTAAATGGTGCTGAAGTTGTGCTGACAGGTTCTGTTGATGGACTAAATGGTGCTGAAGTTGTGCTGACAGGTTCTGCTGATGGACTAAATGGTGCTGAAGTTGTGCTGACAGGTTCTGTTGACGGACTAAATGGTGCTGAAGTTGTGCTGACAGGTTCTGTTGATGGACTAAATGGTGTTGAAGTTGTGCTGACAGTTTGTGCTGATGGACTAAATGGTGCTGAAGTTGTGCTGACAGGTTGTGCTGATGGACTAAATGGTGCTGAAGTTGTGCTGACAGGTTCTGTTGATGGACTGAGTGGTGTAGAAGTCGTACCAATTGATGAAGTGATGGTGGAAGTTGAAGTTTCAATGACAGGAAGGATAGTTTGGATCACATGTGATGAGGTTATGTTTACTGGGGTTGTTGTTACTGGTGTTGTTGTTACTGGTGTTGTTGTTCCTGGTGTTGTTGGATTCACTAGCAATGAAATTAAATTCATAAATTCAAATCATTTTGTAATTTGGTATTCGGATCTAATAGAAAACGGAAACACATGTATCGAAGAAGTACAGTATTTGACATCTGTCATTAAACACCATTAGTAGTAATTTGAGGTTACATTGAATATATTGAGGCTAAACAAAATCTAAAATAAGTTGGTCAACCAAAAAATTTACCTGTTGAGGTTGAATAAACTGAAGTCGGTGGTGATAGTGTTGTTATTTCAGTTTCTGCCAAAATAAAAGTAAAATGCAATTAGCAGTCTTTGTTTTTTCACTTTTTTGCTTGTTGTTGCAACTAAGCGAGAGGACGGAGAGCTTACTTGAAGCACTGACACTTGTAGTGTTCAGTGTGTAGTTAAAGTTGGAAGTGTTGTATGCATCCAACAGGGTTGCCTCCACATCAGTAGGTTGTGGTACTGCGGTGGCGTTAACAAATTGCAACTCAGAATCTACCACAACTGAACCTTGTCTGCAGCAGGAAAAAATAGTTGTTGAAAAATGTTGTTAATGTCTTTAATAATCTTTCTATAAGTTTAATGTAAAATGTTACTTGACAATTCTTAGCACGACATATAAAGTTATGTTTTTAAGACTACATTCAGGATAAAATGCTGGTTACCTAAAATTCCTGACTTTTGATCGCTTGAATCGAAATCCATATCTTCTTGAATAAATGGCATTAAGCTGTGTAAAAAAAAAGTCATAATTTAGTAATAACACACCTCTTCCAATCTTCAAGGATGTGTTCAATTTAAAATTTAGCACAAATGTTTCTTTTTTAAAGAGCTTTCAATCCTATTCATTTGAAAATAATTTTTTCATCACACTTACAGCTGTTTCAATGGCCCTTGCTAGAGTGATAAAAGCTTCAGAGTCTTTGTTCAGCAGGTTAGAGTCAAATGTTTGATCCAATGCAAAAAGCAGATCCATTATTGAGCCAGGTTGTGGTGCTTCAGTTGTAGTTGTAGTTGTTGTTGGTGCTGTTGTTGGTGGTGCCACTGCTGTTGTTGTTGCCGTTATTGCTGCTGTTGTTGAAATGGGTTGTGAAGTTGGTTTAGCTGCTGAAGAGAACATGTGATTGCATGTTAAAACTACAATTCTTTCAAAAACTGCAATTCTCAGCATTGAAGCTCAATGAAAACAAAAAAATTTTTACAATTTCAGGTGTATGAAAAATTTTGTTAGTGCTGTGGCTAAAACAAAAGAGAGTGAAGTGTTGACACCTTGTTAACAAAACTTGATGATGCTGCACTAATATCATAAAATTCTAACAATTATAGCATGATTTGTTTGTGTATTGTTACAGAAATTATCTAAATTATTAAATTTATTTCATTCTTCAATTTAAATATGTAAACCATTTATCAGTTCCTAGAGATTAATGAAGCTCCTAGTCTACTTTTTCATTACTTGTTGAGGCAGAGGAATTTGCAGAGGATTTTCTTTTACAAAAAACATGCATCTCATACACGTTGATCAGCAGAAGGCACAGTTACTCTATACTGGTGTTTGATTTAGCAAGCTCTAATATAATTAGGTAAAATGGGTTAAAAAAACGGATTAGGACCCAGTGTTACCTGTTGTAGAAGTTGGAATCAGTAATGTTGAAGATGGTGTTGTGGGTGGTGCAGTTTCTGACACAGAAAATGTAACGTTATTTAAAAGAAAAAAGAGGTAGGGCTTAAACTTAAGTTCCTGTGGCTAATGGTAAAGCCCTCAGTTTTTCATTAGGCACATTAACAATTTATACTTTACATCTAAAGGCTGGTGTGCACTTATATGCAGTGGATTTTGACATTATGTATGTGAAAATACTCCATATAATGTTCAATCTTTCAGTGTTTGAAGTATGAGAAGACATCCCTTGAACTGTTAAACAGTGACTATATTTCTAAATAGTCACTTTAACAAAATATTACCTGTTGTTGAACCCAGACTGACTGGTGGTGCAGTGGGTGATGTTGAAGTAATTGATGTTGAAGTTGTGCTGGCTGATGGTGTTAAACTTGTTTGAGGTGAACTTTCACTGATTGGTTGTGAAGCCGAAGTGATTGGTGGTAAAGCTGTAGTGACCAAAGGTGATGTTGGACTGCTTTGTGGTGAACTTTCACTGATTTGTTGCAAGGTCGAAGTTATTGATGCTGATGTGATGGTTGCAGCTGACGAAGTTATGTCCAGTTGTGTTGTTAGTGGGGTAACTAGTGGTGGAATTATAACAGATTTTTTTGTAAACATTCATATCTAATTGGAAACATATTTTAATAATGTCTCTTGGCTTTTAAGAATTTCTAGATGCTTCCATATTGAAAAAGAACATCTTTTACATTGAATTGCATTAGCAGGAGACACAGTTACTCTATGATACCATTTGACTTAGTAGAGGTTCTTATGTGACTTGGTAAACAAGAAGCTGAATTAAAATAAGATGATTTGAAGCCATTTTACCTGATGTAGAAGTCTGAATCTCTGATGTTGAAAATGCAGTTGTGGGTTGAGCAGCTTCTGCCAAAGGAAATGCAACATTTATAGATAAAGTAACATGGGACAGAAACAGTTAAAAGTTCTTGTAGCTTTTGATAAAGCTTTCCATAAAAAAGAAAAAAAAAAACATTAAGAATTTACATGAGCATATGAGATTTCATTCAACTTGTTAGAGAGAAATTTTAAGAAAGTTACACCAGAAAAATATTACCTGATGTTAAACCAAGGCTGACTGGTGATGTTGAACTGACTGATGGTAAAGTTGTGCTGACTAATGGTGTAGTTGGACTTGTTTGTGGTGAAGTTTCACTGACTGGTTGCAAAGTCGCAGTGACTGGTGTTGAAGTTACAATGACTGAGGGTGTTGTTGGACTGCTTTGTGGTGAACTTTCACTGATTTGTTGCAAGGTCGAAGTTATTGATGCTGATGTGATGGTTGCAGCTGATGAAGTTATGTCCAGTTGTGTTGTTGGTGGGGTAACTAGTGGTGTAATTATAATAGATTTTCTTTGTAAACATTCATATCTAATTGGAAACATATTTCAATAATGTGTCTTGGCTTTTAAAAATTTCTAGATGCTTCCATATTGAAAAAGAACATCTTTTACATTAAATTGCATTAGCAGGAGACACAGTTACTCTATGATACCATTTGACTTAGTAGAGGTTCTTATGTGACTTGGTAAACAAGAAGCTGAATTAAAATAAGATGATTTGAAGCCATTTTACCTGATGTAGAAGTCTGAATCTCTGATGTTGAAAATGCAGTTGTGGGTTGAGCAGCTTCTGCCAAAGGAAATGCAACATTTATAGATAAAGTAACATGGGACAGAAACAGTTTAAAGTTCGTGTAGCTTTTGAGAAAGCTTTCCATAAAAAAGAAAAAAAAAACATTAAGAATTTACATGAGTATATGAGATTTCATTCAACTTGTTAGAGAGAAATTTTGAAAAAGTTACACCAGCAAAATATTACCTAATGTTGAACCAAGGCTGACTGGTGATGTTGAACTGACTGATGGTAAAGTTGTGCTGACTAATGGTGTAGTTGGACTTGTTTGTGGTGAAGTTTCAGTGATTGGTTGCAAGGTTGAGGTGACTGGTAATTCAGTTACACTAACTGAAGATGTTGGACTTGTTTGTGGTGAACTTTCACTGATTTGTTGCAAGGTCGAAGTTATTGATGTTGATGTGATGGTTGCAGCTGATGAAGTTATGTCCAGTTGTGTTGTTAGTGGGGTAACTAGCGGTGGAATTATAACAGATTTTTTTTGTAAACATTCATATCTAATTGGAAACATATTTCAATAATGTTTCTTGGCTTTTAAGAATTTCTAGATGCTTCCGTCTTGAAAAAGAACATGTTTTACATTGAATTGCATTAGCAGGAGACACAGTTACTCTATGATACCATTTGACTTAGTAGAGGTTCTTATGTGACTTGGTAAACAAGAAGCTGAATTAAAATAAGATGATTTGAAGCCATTTTACCTGATGTAGAAGTCTGAATCCCTGATGTTGAAAATGCAGTTGTGGGTTGAGTAGCTTCTGCCAAAGGAAATGCAACATTTATAGATAAAGTAACATGGGACAGAAACAGTTAAAAGTTCTTGTAGCTTTTGATAAAGCTTTCCATAAAAAAGAAAAAAAAAACATTAAGAATTTATATGAGTATTGAGATTTGATTCAACTTGTTAGAGAGAAATTTTGAGAAAGTTACACCAGCAAAATATTACCTGATGTTAAACCAAGGCTGACTGGTGATGTTGAACTGACTGATAGTAAAGTTGTGCTGACTAATGGTGTAGTTGGACTTGTGTGTGGTGAAGTTTCACTGACTGGTTGCAAAGTCGCAGTGACTGGTGTTGAAGTTACAATGACTGAGGGTGTTGTTGGACTGCTTTGTGGTGAACTTTCACTGATTTGTTGCAAGGTCGAAGTTATTGATGCTGATGTGATGGTTGCAGCTGATGAAGTTATGTCCAGTTGTGTTGTTGGTGGGGTAACTAGTGGTGTAATTATAATAGATTTTCTTTGTAAACATTCATATCTAATTGGAAACATATTTCAATAATGTCTCTTGGCTTTTAAGAATTTCTAGATGCTTCCATCTTGAAAAAGAACATGTTTTACATTGAATTGCATTAGCAGGAGACACAGTTACTCTATGATACCATTTGACTTAATAGAGGTTCTTATGTGACTTGGTAAACAAGAAGCTGAATTAAAATAAGATGATTTGAAGCCAATTTACCTGATGTAGAAGTCTGAATCCCTGATGTTGAAAATGCAGTTGTGGGTTGAGTAGCTTCTGCCAAAGGAAATGCAACATTTATAGATAAAGTAACATGGGACAGAAACAGTTAAAAGTTCTTGTAGCTTTTGATAAAGCTTTCCATAAAAAAGAAAAAAAAACATTAAGAATTTATATGAGTATTGAGATTTGATTCAACTTGTTAGAGAGAAATTTTGAGAAAGTTACACCAGCAAAATATTACCTGATGTTAAACCAAGGCTGACTGGTGATGTTGAACTGACTGATAGTAAAGTTGTGCTGACTAATGGTGTAGTTGGACTTGTTTGTGGTGAAGTTTCACTGACTGGTTGCAAAGTCGCAGTGAATGGTGTTGAAGTTACAATGACTGAGGGTGTTGTTGGACTGCTTTGTGGTGAACTTTCACTGATTTGTTGCAAGGTCGAAGTTATTGATGCTGATGTGATGGTTGCAGCTGATGAAGTTATGTCCAGTTGTGTTGTTGGTGGGGTAACTAGTGGTGGAATTATAACAGATTTTTTTGTAAACATTCATATCTAATTGGAAACATATTTCAATAATGTGTCTTGGCTTTTAAGAATTTCTAGATGCTTCCATATTGAATAAGAACATCTTTTACATTAAATTGCATTAGCAGGAGACACAGTTACTCTATGATACCATTTGACTTAGTAGAGGTTCTTATGTGACTTGGTAAACAAAAAGCTGAATTAAAATAAGATGATTTGAAGCCATTTTACCTGATGTAGAAGTCTGAATCTCTGATGTTGAAAATGCAGTTGTGGGTTGAGCAGCTTCTGCCAAAGGAAATGCAACATTTATAGATAAAGTAACATGGGACAGAAACAGTTAAAAGTTCTTGTAGGTTTTGATAAAGCTTTCCATAAAAAAGAAAAAAAAACATTAAGAATTTACATGAGAAAATGAGATTTCATTCAACTTGTTAGAGAGAAATTTTGAAAAAGTTACACCAGCAAAATATTACCTAATGTTGAACCAAGGCTGACTGGTGATGTTGAACTGACTGATTGTAAAGTTGTGCTGACTAATGGTGTAGTTGGACTTGTTTGTGGTGAAGTTTCACTGACTGGTTGCAAAGTCGCAGTGACTGGTGTTGAAGTTACAATGACTGAGGGTGATGTTGGACTGCTTTGTGGTGAACTTTCACTGATTTGTTGCAAGGTCGAAGTTATTGATGTTGATGTGATGGTTGCAGCTGATGAAGTTATGTCCAGTTGTGTTGTTAGTGGGGTAACTAGTGGTGGAATTATAACAGATTTTTTTTGTAAACATTCATATCTAATTGGAAACATATTTCAATAATGTTTCTTGGCTTTTAAGAATTTCTAGATGCTTCCATCTTGAAAAAGAACATGTTTTACATTGAATTGCATTAGCAGGAGACACAGTTACTCTATGATACCATTTGACTTAGTAGAGGTTCTTATGTGACTTGGTAAACAAGAAGCTGAATTAAAATAAGATGATTTGAAGCCATTTTACCTGATGTAGAAGTCTGAATCCCTGATGTTGAAAATGCAGTTGTGGGTTGAGTAGCTTCTGCCAAAGGAAATGCAACATTTATAGATAAAGTAACATGGGACAGAAACAGTTAAAAGTTCTTGTAGCTTTTGATAAAGCTTTCCATAAAAAAGAAAAAAAAACATTAAGAATTTATATGAGTATTGAGATTTGATTCAACTTGTTAGAGAGAAATTTTGAGAAAGTTACACCAGCAAAATATTACCTGATGTTAAACCAAGGCTGACTGGTGATGTTGAACTGACTGATTGTAAAGTTGTGCTGACTAATGGTGTAGTTGGACTTGTTTGTGGTGAAGTTTCACTGACTGGTTGCAAAGTCGCAGTGAATGGTGTTGAAGTTACAATGACTGAGGGTGTTGTTGGACTGCTTTGTGGTGAACTTTCACTGATTTGTTGCAAGGTCGAAGTTATTGATGCTGATGTGATGGTTGCAGCTGATGAAGTTATGTCCAGTTGTGTTGTTGGTGGGGTAACTAGTGGTGTAATTATAATAGATTTTCTTTGTAAACATTCATATCTAATTGGAAACATATTTCAATAATGTGTCTTGGCTTTTAAGAATTTCTAGATGCTTCCATATTGAATAAGAACATCTTTTACATTAAATTGCATTAGCAGGAGACACAGTTACTCTATGATACCATTTGACTTAGTAGAGGTTCTTATGTGACTTGGTAAACAAAAAGCTGAATTAAAATAAGATGATTTGAAGCCATTTTACCTGATGTAGAAGTCTGAATCTCTGATGTTGAAAATGCAGTTGTGGGTTGAGCAGCTTCTGCCAAAGGAAATGCAACATTTATAGATAAAGTAACATGGGACAGAAACAGTTAAAAGTTCTTGTAGGTTTTGATAAAGCTTTCCATGAAAAAGAAAAAAAAACATTAAGAATTTACATGAGAAAATGAGATTTCATTCAACTTGTTAGAGAGAAATTTTGAAAAAGTTACACCAGCAAAATATTACCTAATGTTGAACCAAGGCTGACTGGTGATGTTGAACTGACTGATTGTAAAGTTGTGCTGACTAATGGTGTAGTTGGACTTGTTTGTGGTGAAGTTTCACTGACTGGTTGCAAAGTCGCAGTGACTGGTGTTGAAGTTACAAAGACTGAGGGTGATGTTGGACTGCTTTGTGGTGAACTTTCACTGATTTGTTGCAAGGTCGAAGTTATTGATGTTGATGTGATGGTTGCAGCTGACGAAGTTATGTCCAGTTGTGTTGTTAGTGGGGTAACTAGTGGTGGAATTATAACAGATTTTTTTTGTAAACATTCATATCTAATTGGAAACATATTTCAATAATGTTTCTTGGCTTTTAAGAATTTCTAGATGCTTCCATCTTGAAAAAGAACATGTTTTACATTGAATTGCATTAGCAGGAGACACAGTTACTCTATGATACCATTTGACTTAGTAGAGGTTCTTATGTGACTTGGTAAACAAGAAGCTGAATTAAAATAAGATGATTTGAAGCCATTTTACCTGATGTAGAAGTCTGAATCCCTGATGTTGAAAATGCAGTTGTGGGTTGAGTAGCTTCTGCCAAAGGAAATGCAACATTTATAGATAAAGTAACATGGGACAGAAACAGTTAAAAGTTCTTGTAGCTTTTGATAAAGCTTTCCATAAAAAAGAAAAAAAAAACATTAAGAATTTATATGAGTATTGAGATTTGATTCAACTTGTTAGAGAGAAATTTTGAGAAAGTTACACCAGCAAAATATTACCTGATGTTAAACCAAGGCTGACTGGTGATGTTGAACTGACTGATAGTAAAGTTGTGCTGACTAATGGTGTAGTTGGACTTGTTTGTGGTGAAGTTTCACTGACTGGTTGCAAAGTCGCAGTGAATGGTGTTGAAGTTACAATGACTGAGGGTGTTGTTGGACTGCTTTGTGGTGAACTTTCACTGATTTGTTGCAAGGTCGAAGTTATTGATGCTGATGTGATGGTTGCAGCTGATGAAGTTATGTCCAGTTGTGTTGTTGGTGGGGTAACTAGTGGTGGAATTATAATAGATTTTCTTTGTAAACATTCATATCTAATTGGAAACATATTTCAATAATGTGTCTTGGCTTTTAAGAATTTCTAGATGCTTCCATATTGAAAAAGAACATCTTTTACATTAAATTGCATTAGCAGGAGACACAGTTACTCTATGATACCATTTGACTTAGTAGAGGTTCTTATGTGACTTGGTAAACAAGAAGTTGAATTAAAATAAGATGATTTGAAGCCATTTTACCTGATGTAGAAGTCTGAATCTCTGATGTTGAAAATGCAGTTGTGGGTTGAGCAGCTTCTGCCAAAGGAAATGCAACATTTATAGATAAAGTAACATGGGACAGAAACAGTTTAAAGTTCGTGTAGCTTTTGAGAAAGCTTTCCATAAAAAAGAAAAAAAAACATTAAGAATTTACATGAGAAAATGAGATTTCATTCAACTTGTTAGAGAGAAATTTTGAAAAAGTTACACCAGCAAAATATTACCTAATGTTAAACCAAGGCTGACTGGTGATGTTGAACTGACTGATGGTAAAGTTGTGCTGACTAATGGTGTAGTTGGACTTGTTTGTGGTGAAGTTTCACTGACTGGTTGCAAAGTCGCAGTGACTGGTGTTGAAGTTACAATGACTGAGGGTGTTGTTGGACTGCTTTGTGGTGAACTTTCACTGATTTGTTGCAAGGTCGAAGTTATTGATGTTGATGTGATGGTTGCAGCTGATGAAGTTATGTCCAGTTGTGTTGTTAGTGGGGTAACTAGTGGTGGAATTATAACAGATTTTTTTGTAAACATTCATATCTATTTGGAAACATATTTTAATAATGTCTCTTGGCTTTTAAGAATTTCTAGATGCTTCCATATTGAAAAAGAACATCTTTTACATTGAATTGCATTAGCAGGAGACACAGTTACTCTATGATACCATTTGACTTAGTAGAGGTTCTTATGTGACTTGGTAAACAAGAAGCTGAATTAAAATAAGATGATTTGAAGCCATTTTACCTGATGTAGAAGTCTGAATCTCTGATGTTGAAAATGCAGTTGTGGGTTGAGTAGCTTCTGCCAAAGGAAATGCAACATTTATAGATAAAGTAACATGGGACAGAAACAGTTAAAAGTTCTTGTAGCTTTTGATAAAGCTTTCCATAAAAAAGAAAAAAAAAACATTAAGAATTTATATGAGTATTGAGATTTGATTCAACTTGTTAGAGAGAAATTTTGAGAAAGTTACACCAGCAAAATATTACCTGATGTTAAACCAAGGCTGACTGGTGATGTTGAACTGACTGATTGTAAAGTTGTGCTGACTAATGGTGTAGTTGGACTTGTTTGTGGTGAAGTTTCACTGACTGGTTGCAAAGTCGCAGTGACTGGTGTTGAAGTTACAATGACTGAGGGTGTTGTTGGACTGCTTTGTGGTGAACTTTCACTGATTTGTTGCAAGGTCGAAGTTATTGATGTTGATGTGATGGTTGCAGCTGATGAAGTTATGTCCAGTTGTGTTGTTAGTGGGGTAACTAGTGGTGGAATTATAACAGATTTTTTTTGTAAACATTCATATCTAATTGGAAACATATTTCAATAATGTGTCTTGGCTTTTAAGAATTTCTAGATGCTTCCATCTTGAAAAAGAACATGTTTTACATTGAATTGCATTAGCAGGAGACACAGTTACTCTATGATACCATTTGACTTAGTAGAGGTTCTTATGTGACTTGGTAAACAAGAAGCTGAATTAAAATAAGATGATTTGAAGCCATTTTACCTGATGTAGAAGTCTGAATCCCTGATGTTGAAAATGCAGTTGTGGGTTGAGTAGCTTCTGCCAAAGGAAATGCAACATTTATAGATAAAGTAACATGGGACAGAAACAGTTAAAAGTTCTTGTAGCTTTTGATAAAGCTTTCCATAAAAAAGAAAAAAAAACATTAAGAATTTATATGAGTATTGAGATTTGATTCAACTTGTTAGAGAGAAATTTTGAGAAAGTTACACCAGCAAAATATTACCTGATGTTAAACCAAGGCTGACTGGTGATGTTGAACTGACTGATTGTAAAGTTGTGCTGACTAATGGTGTAGTTGGACTTGTTTGTGGTGAAGTTTCACTGACTGGTTGCAAAGTCGCAGTGACTGGTGTTGAAGTTACAATGACTGAGGGTGTTGTTGGACTGCTTTGTGGTGAACTTTCACTGATTTGTTGCAAGGTCGAAGTTATTGATGTTGATGTGATGGTTGCAGCTGATGAAGTTATGTCCAGTTGTGTTGTTAGTGGGGTAACTAGAGGTGGAGTTATAATAGATTTTCTTTGTAAACATTCATATCTAATTGGAAACATATTTCAATGTGTCTTGGCTTTTAAGAATTTCTAGATGCTTCCATATTGAAAAAGAACATCTTTTACATTGAATTGCATTAGCAGGAGACACAGTTACTCTATGATACCATTTGACTTAGTAGAGGTTCTTATGTGACTTGGTAAACAAGAAGTTGAATTAAAATAAGATGATTTGAAGCCATTTTACCTGATGTAGAAGTCTGAATCTCTGATGTTGAAAATGCAGTTGTGGGTTGAGCAGCTTCTGCCAAAGGAAATGCAACATTTATAGATAAAGTAACATGGGACAGAAACAGTTAAAAGTTCTTGTAGGTTTTGATAAAGCTTTCCATGAAAAAGAAAAAAAAACATTAAGAATTTACATGAGTATATGAGATTTCATTCAACTTGTTAGAGAGAAATTTTGAAAAAGTTACACCAGCAAAATATTACCTAATGTTGAACCAAGGCTGACTGGTGATGTTGAACTGACTGATGGTAAAGTTGTGCTGACTAATGGTGTAGTTGGACTTGTTTGTGGTGAAGTTTCAGTGATTGGTTGCAAGGTTGAGGTGACTGGTGATGCAGTTACACTAACTGAAGATGTTGGACTGCTTTGTGGTGAACTTCCACTGATTTGTTGCAAGGTCGAAATTATTGGTGTTGAAGTTGTGCTGATCAATTGTGATGTTGGACTTGTTTGTGGTGAACTTTCACTGATTGGTTGCAAGGTTGCAGAGATTGATGTTGAAGTGATGGTTGCAGCTGATGAAGTTACGTCAGATGGTGTTGTTGGTAGGGTAACTAGTGGTGGAATTATTATAGATATTTTGTAAATAACCAAATACAATAAATTGTTTTTTTCTTAATATCAGTCTAAATTTTAAGGAATTTTTAGATGTATGCATCTTGACAAAGAACACGCATCTCATGCAGTAAGCAGAAAGCACAATTACTGTATAATAGTCAGTAGTATATTAAAGGTTCGTGTATGATGTGGTAAAAATTAATCATGATAAAAAAAAAAAAAGATGATTAGGATCCAGATCTACCTGATGTGGAAATCCCTGATGTTGAAGATGTTGTTGTGAATGCTGTAGTTTCTGCCACAAAAAAAGTGTATCGTTATGAAAAAAGAAAAAAAAAGAAATAAAGGAACTAACAACAGTTATTTGCTTTAAGTTTTTGTGTCAATAATAATTTATGGTTCTCATTTCAGGGCTGTCATGTCCATATAGGGAGTTTCCTTTATTGTTACTTGTGAAAAAAAAATATGTTTTTGGTTTGTTTTATGTATGATGAGATTACACTTGACTTGCTAAACCACACAAATTGTTAAAGAGGCACTCCAACAATAAATAAATAAATAAATCCTGGTATTGAACCCACACTGGCTGATTTTAAAGTTGAACTGATTGGAATGGAATTTTAATGTCTGTTGGTGAAGTGTTGGTCACAGGTGGTGAGGTTGTGTTCATTCGTTTTGTAAATTGGTTAACAAGAGTCATAACATATACATAAAACCTTTTAAATTACTTGAACATTAAAATAAAGTCTGGGTTCTGTAAAATATGGCTTGACAAAAAACAAAAACTTAACCAGTTAAACAAGGAACAAACCTAAAAAAAGTGAGTCAAAGACATCATTACCTGTTGTAGGTAAATCCATTGGTGTTGTAGGTGTGGTTGTCTCCATTTCTGTAATATATATATATATATATATATATATACATACATATATATATACACATATATATAAATATATACACAAATCAATCATCTATTTTTAAAATGTCTTACAGCAATCTCTAAGAAGTTAACAAATAAAGCTTACGTGAAGCAGTGACGGATGTAGTGTTCAGTGTGTAGTTAAAGTTGGAAGTGTTGGAGGCATCCACCAGGGTGGTCACTACATCAGCAGTTGGTGGCACTGAGGTGGCGTTATTAAACTCCAGCTGAGAATCTACTACAATTGAACCTTGTCTGCAAGGGAAGATATTGTTATTGTCTTCAATTACATAGGCATATTAGTAGCCAGCAACTTTTTTGAGAATTGGGGTTGAAAAACATAAAATTAAACTAGTTAAAAAAAGCATTAATTTTTATGAATTTAAAATTGTTCATGTATATTTAATCAATATGGATTGTATCACAATTAACAAATGTGGTATGACTACCATCTAAGACAATGTTGGTTTTACCTTAAAGCTCTGACAATCGCTCGCAGGAATCGATTTCCAAATCGCTTAGAATAAATGGCATCAAGCTGTGGAAGAAGAAAAATTAGTGTCAATTTGGCAATATTTTACCACTACAATGCTTCAAGGATATGTTTAATTCAAAATTTAGAACAACTGTATTTCTTTAACGAGGTTTTTATTCTTTTCATTTTGAATTTAATGAAGGAATTCTAGCACACTTACAGCTTTTTCAATGCCCCTTGCTAGATTGATAAATGCTGCAGAGTTTTTGTCCTCCAGATCACTGGTAAATGTTTGGTCCAATGAAAAAACCAGCACTACTGTTGCATCAGGTTGTGGAGCAGCAGGTGTAGTTGTTGTTGGTGCCGTTGTTGTTGTTGTTGTTGGTGTTGCTGCTGTTGTTGAAACTGATTGTGAAGTTGGCTTAGTTGCTGGTGAGAAAAAAAATTAATACATATGTAAAGTCAATAGATGTTTTTAAAAAAGTTTTCTCTTTAAATCAGTGGAGAAGTAATTTTATTGTTTCTCTTCGACAATATACAGAGTTTGTGAAATGAAGAATACTACGTGTCAAAGCTCAATAAAAACACTAAAAATTCTATTAGTGCTCTGTTTGAACACCACTTAATCTTGTGTCAATTACTTGAGACAGGAACATTTTACAATGATAGTTATTTTAAAGAGTCTACAGAGGCCAGTGGTTGTTCACAGTGGTTAGACAAAAAATATTCTGTTGATTTCTTTTGCAGGAAAACTGTTCTGTTACTTTCTTTCTTTTTTTGTTTGGTTTTGTATACCAAGTCATCAGTTTGACATGCATGTGATTACCTGCTGTGGGTGTTGGTAATAGTGATGTTGTTGAGGTCAAACTGACTGATGGTGTGGTCAGACTGTCTGGATGTGAAGATGTACTACCAAGTAGAGATGACGTACTAATTCTTGGAAAAGTTGTTGTAAATGTTGATGAAGACAGGCTGACTGATGTTGAGGATGCAGTATTTGATGGTAATGTTGTAAATGCCGCTGACGTAGCTTTTGCTGATGTTTGATCAACTGATGGTGAAGTTGCACTCACTATTGGAGTTGGGGTGACTGTTGCTGATGTTGTGGTGGTAGTCTGTGGTAAACTTGAGCTAACTTGTGTTAAAGTTGGACTGAAAAGAGGTGATGTACTGATTATCATTGAAGTAGTACTAACTGAAGAAGTCAAGGGGGGTGATGGGGAGGTTCCAGTGACTGGTTGTGAGGCTGTACTAGTTGGTGTTGAAATTGCACTAAGTGAGGCAGAAGTTGAACTGACCAGTGTTGAGGTTGTACTTAATGATGGTATGTCTGGTGTTGAAGTTGTACGCATAGAAGGTGAGTTACCACTGACTGCTTCTGAGATTTTAGTAACTGGATTTGAAATTGTGCTAAGTAAAAGTGAAGTTCTGCTAAAAGGTTGAGAGGCTGAACTAGCAGGTGTTGATGTTGTACTGAATAAAGGTAAAGTTCCACTGACTAATAGGGAGGTTTTACTGAATAGTGTAGAAGTTGTACTGATTGATGGCGATATTCTACCTACTTGTTGTGAGGCTGTACTAATGGGCATTGATGTTGTACTGATCAATGGTGAACGTGAGCTGAATGGCTGTGAAGTTTCAATGATTGATTGTGATGCTGAAATGATTGGTGGTGAAGTTGCAATGTCAGTTTCCCTGACTGGTTGTTGGGGTGAACTGAATGGTGTTGAAGTTGTACTGATCAATGGTGAAGTTTCACTGATTGGTTGTGAGGCTGTATTGAATAGTGTTGAAATTGTACTGATTGTTGGTGAGGTTGAGCTGACTGGCAGTGAATTGGATTGCATTGATTGCGATGTTGATGGGGTTGGTGTTGAAGTTGCTCTGACTGATGGTGTAGTGCTGGTCATAGCTGGTGAGGTTATGTTTGATGGTGTTGTTGCTAAATTAACAAGTGATGAAAGTTATAATAGATATTTTTGCCATTAATTAATCAATTATATTTCACAAAAATGTTGTCTGGGAGCTAATAAGCACTTCATCCATTAAACTTTACCAAAATGTGATTTGTTTTATCTGCATGCATAGTTCTAAAAAACTGAACAGGACACAATTGTACCTGATGTGGTTGTAATCCCTGTTGTTGTGGGTCCTGTTGGAGATGTATCAGTTCCTGCAATGAAAAAAAAAAAAAAAAATTAAATAAAGAAAGAAATAACTACAACTCTAGTGACACATGATTTGGTTTATTTGTTTTCCTAGACACTTGATTAAAAATCCATAGTTACTACTGGAAAGCAGTCTTTTCCTTCAGGCAGATTTCAGAAAAAAACTGAATCAAACTTTTTTGTGTCTGAAGTAGTAGATTTTTTATTCTAGTTGACAGAGAATATATTTCAAATGAGTTACTCCAACACAATATTACCTGTTGTTGGACGTGTAGTAAATGGTGATAGACTACCAATGACAATTGGTGATGTTGAACTGACTGATGTTGTTGTTGTACTGACTGATGACAAAGTTCCACTGGCAATTGGAGATGTTGAACTGAGTGATGTTGAAGTTGTAGTTATTAATGCAGAAGTTTCACTGGGAGGTTGTGCATTTGTACTGTCTGGTGTTGAAGTTGTACTAATTAAAGGTGAAGTTCTGCCAACTGTTGGTGATGTTGGACTGACTGATGTTGAAGTTGTAATAGATGATGATGAACTTAAGATGACTATTGGTGATGTTTTAATGTCTGGTGTTGAAGTTGTAGTGACTGATGGTGATGTTTCACTGACGGGTTGTGGGGCTGAACTTTCTGGTGTTGAAGTTGCACTAACTGGTGTTGAGGTTGTACTGATTGAAGGTGAAGTTCCACTGTCTGGTTGTAATGTAGAACTAACTGGTGTTGAGGTTGTACTGATTGATGGCGATGTTTCCCTCTCTGGTGGTAATGTTGAACTAACTGATGTTGAGGTTGTACTGATTGATGGCGATGTTTCCCTCTCTGGTGGTAATGTTGAACTAACTGGTGTTGAGGTTGTACTGATTGAAGGTGAAGTTCCACTGTCTGGTTGTAATGTAGAACTAACTGGTGTTGAGGTTGTACTGATTGAAGGTGAAGTTACACTGTCTGGTGGTAATGTTGAACTAACTGGTGTTGAGGTTGAACTGATTGATGGCGATGTTTCCCTCTCTGTTGGTAATGTTGAACTAACTGATGTTGAGGTTGTACTGATTGAAGGTGAAGTTCCACTGTCTGGTTGTAATGTAGAACTAACTGGTGTTGAGGTTGTACTGATTGATGGCGATGTTTCCCTCTCTGGTGGTAATGTTGAACTAACTGATGTTGAGGTTGTACTGATTGATGGCGATGTTTCCCTCTCTGGTGGTAATGTTGAACTAACTGGTGTTGAGGTTGTACTGATTGGAGGTGAAGTTCCACTGTCTGGTTGTATTGTAGAACTAACTGGTGTTGAGGTTGTACTGATTGATGGCGATGTTTCCCTCTCTGGTGGTAATGTTGAACTAACTGATGTTGAGGTTGTACTGATTGATGGCGATGTTTCCCTCTCTGGTGGTAATGTTGAACTAACTGGTGTTGAGGTTGTACTGATTGAAGGTGAAGTTCCACTGTCTGGTTGTAATGTAGAACTAACTGGTGTTGAGGTTGTACTGATTGAAGGTGAAGTTACACTGTCTGGTGGTAATGTTGAACTAACTGGTGTTGAGGTTGAACTGATTGATGGCGATGTTTCCCTCTCTGTTGGTAATGTTGAACTAACTGATGTTGAGGTTGTACTGATTGAAGGTGAAGTTCCACTGTCTGGTTGTAATGTAGAACTAACTGGTGTTGAGGTTGTACTGATTGATGGCGATGTTTCCCTCTCTGGTGGTAATGTTGAACTAACTGATGTTGAGGTTGTACTGATTGATGGCGATGTTTCCCTCTCTGGTGGTAATGTTGAACTAACTGGTGTTGAGGTTGTACTGATTGAAGGTGAAGTTCCACTGTCTGGTTGTAATGTAGAACTAACTGGTGTTGAGGTTGTACTGATTGAAGGTGAAGTTATACTGTCTGGTGGTAATGTTGAACTAACTGGTGTTGAGGTTGAACTGATTGATGGCGATGTTTCCCTCTCTGTTGGTAATGTTGAACTAACTGATGTTGAGGTTGTACTGATTGATGGCGATGTTTCCCTCTCTGGTGGTAATGTTGAACTAACTGGTGTTGAGGTTGTACTGATTGAAGGGGAAGTTCCACTGTCTGGTTGTAATGTAGAACTAACTGGTGTTGAGGTTGTACTGATTGATGGCGATGTTTCCCTCTCTGGTGGTAATGTTGAACTAACTGGTGTTGAGGTTGTACTGATTGAAGGTGAAGTTCCACTGTCTGGTTGTAATGTAGAACTAACTGGTGATGAGGTTGTACTGATTGATGGCGATATTCTACCTACTTGTTGTGAGGCTGTACTAATGGGCATTGATGTTGTACTGATCAATGGTGAACGTGAGCTGAATGGCTGTGAAGTTTCAATGATTGATTGTGATGCTGAAATGATTGGTGGTGAAGTTGCAATGTCAGTTTCCCTGACTGGTTGTTGGGGTGAACTGAATGGTGTTGAAGTTGTACTGATCAATGGTGAAGTTTCACTGATTGGTTGTGAGGCTGTATTGAATAGTGTTGAAATTGTACTGATTGTTGGTGAGGTTGAGCTGACTGGCAGTGAATTGGATTGCATTGATTGCGATGTTGATGGGGTTGGTATTGAAGTTGCTCTGACTGATGGTGTAGTGCTGGTCATAGCTGGTGAGGTTATGTTTGATGGTGTTGTTGCTAAATTAACAAGTGATGAAAGTTATAATAGATATTTTTGCCATTAATTAATCAATTATATTTCACAAAAATGTTGTCTGGGAGCTAATAAGCACTTCATCCATTAAACTTTACCAAAATGTGATTTGTTTTATCTGCATGCATAGTTCTAAAAAACTGAACAGGACACAATTGTACCTGATGTGGTTGTAATCCCTGTTGTTGTGGGTCCTGTTGGAGATGTATCAGTTCCTGCAATGAAAAAAAAAAAAAAAAATTAAATAAAGAAAGAAATAACTACAACTCTAGTGACACATGATTTGGTTTATTTGTTTTCCTAGACACTTGATTAAAAATCCATAGTTACTACTGGAAAGCAGTCTTTTCCTTCAGGCAGATTTCAGAAAAAAACTGAATCAAACTTTTTTGTGTCTGAAGTAGTAGATTTTTTATTCTAGTTGACAGAGAATATATTTCAAATGAGTTACTCCAACACAATATTACCTGTTGTTGGACGTGTAGTAAATGGTGATAGACTACCAATGACAATTGGTGATGTTGAACTGACTGATGTTGTTGTTGTACTGACTGATGACAAACTTCCACTGGCAATTGGAGATGTTGAACTGAGTGATGTTGAAGTTGTAGTTATTAATGCAGAAGTTTCACTGGGAGGTTGTGAATTTGTACTGTCTGGTGTTGAAGTTGTACTAATTAAAGGTGAAGTTCTGCCAACTGTTGGTGATGTTGGACTGACTGATGTTGAAGTTGTAATAGATGATGATGAACTTAAGATGACTGTTGGTGATGTTTTAATGTCTGGTGTTGAAGTTGTAGTGACTGATGGTGATGATTCACTGACGGGTTGTGGGGCTGAACTTTCTGGTGTTGAAGTTGCACTGACTGGTGGTGAAGTTCTGCCATCTGTTAGTGATGCTGGACTGACTGATGTTGTAGCTGTGCTGATTGGTGATGAAGTTTCACTGATCGTTGTTGGAGTTGAAGTGACTGGTGTTGAAGTTGTGGTAAACATTGGTGAACCTAGGCTCACTGTTGAGGAAGTTCCCATGATTGGTTGTGATTCTGCAGTAAATGGTGTTGAAGTTGCACTGACTGGTGGTGAAGTAGTTGTCACAGCTTGTGAGATTATGTTTGATGTTGTTGTTGCTGGGTTAACTAGTAGTGAAATTATAATAGATATTTGTATGCATTAATTTAAATAATATTATATTTTTAAAGAAATGTCATTTAACAAAGAACATCAATGAATTTTAAATTTGTTTTGCAAGTAAAATTTAAAAATGTATAAAAGGTCACAATTGTACCTGTTGCTGAGGGTGGTGTTGTAGATGGTAGAGTTTCTGCCAAAGGCAAGAAAAAAACATTTTTTGATTAATGAGAAAAATTAACAAGATACATTCTAGAGAAACATGATTACTTTTGTTTTTCCAAAAAAAAAAAGATTAAGAACTTGTAGTTTTTATTGGGAAGCTGCCTTTTCCTACAGACAGTTTCATAAAAACAAAGTAAATCTACTTTTTTATTGTGTAAGTTCTAGTAGAATTCTTTTTTTTACTTAGTGAACAGAGATTATATTTAAAATGAGTCACTTCAACAGAAGATTACCTGATGTCAAACCTGTGGTAAATGATGATAGACTCCCACTGACTGTTGGTGTTGTTGTACTGTCTGGTGTTGAAGTTGTACTGATTGATGGTAAAGTTCCACTAACAGTTGAGGATGTTGTACCGTCTGGTGTGGAAGTTGTAGTAAATGATGGTGATGTTTCACTGATGGGTCGTGGGGATGAACTTTCTGGTGTGGAAGTTGTGCTTATTAAAGGCGAAGTCCCACTGACTGTTGTTGATGTTGAACTGATTGGTGTTGAAGTTGTGTCTAATGGTGGTGAAGTTAAGCCAAGTGGAGGTGATGTCTCAACGTTTGGTTGTGATGTTGAAGTAATTGGTGCTGAAGTAAAAGTCCCAGCTGGTGAGGATATATTTGATGGTGTTGTTGGTGGGTTAACTAGCAGTGAAATTATCATAGATCATTTTATTACTTGTATTTAATTAAACTTTTATATAGCAAATCTACATGCAGAGACGTTGCACAAATGCAACTTAAAAAACATACAATAAATGTAAGGTATGATTTACATGCAGACTTTAAAAAGGTTTTAAGAACATAAGTTTACCTGACGTTGAAGATGTTGTAGAGGCTGTTGTTGGTATTACAGTTTCTGCCACACAAAAAAATAAATAAATAAATTATAGAGAGAAGAAAAAAAGTCAAGGAAAGATAGGAAATGTTGTCAATAGTTTTCCTTTTCAATAAGAACATTTAGTAATATTTTTTTAATTTGTTTGATGTAGAACGAGGTCAAATCTGAATTGAAAAACGTTATTACATCAAAATAAATCAATGAGTCAAATTACCTGTTGTTGTAGTATTCACCAAAGTCACAGGTGAAATTGTGGTAGTCTCAGTCACTGTCATAAAATATTTTAAAAACTGTAAGTATCTATTTTATTCTTATGTGTTTCTCAGTAGAAAAAACAACAGCTTACTTGAAGCGGAGATGCTTGTTGTGTTCAGAGTGAAGTTAAAGCTGGAACTGTTGTATGCATCAACCAGGGTAGTCTCTACTTGAGCCGCTGGTGGCACTGATGTCGCATTATTAAATACCAGCTCAGAATCTACCTCCACTGAACCTTGTCTGCAGGATAAAAAAATAAAAAAAAAACATTGTAATTTCCATTTCTAAACTAGCACAAATGTCACTGTTGACTGTTAATGCCCAATTTTTCGACAGTGTGAAATACATTTGCGTGAAATCACAAAATATTTAAGAAAAATGTAAAATGTAAGCACTGAACTTTTTTTTACAAAATTATTCATCACTGACGTTTTAAGATGGTGCTTTGTACCTTCACGTCTAATCTGGTTCATTAAACTAGATCTAACCAATACTGTGGTGCATTTACCTGAAACCCCTGATTATCACTCCCAGGAATCGCAGCCCAAATTTTGCACTATAAATGATGTCAAGCTGTAATACAGAAAGGAAAATCATGTTTTCAGAAGTGACCCGCTTTAAATTTTCACAAGTCAACTAGAATCTTAACCAAGCAACAATTCTTAGTTTTGTAAATAAAAAAAAAAAAAAAATAGAATAAACTAAACACACTTACTTGAGTTTTAAGATTATTGGCTAAACTGATGAATTTTTCTGAGGTTTTGTCCAGATAGTCAGCAATAAATGGTTCATCCAGCTTAAAAACTAGTACAATCTTCTGTTCTGGTTTTGGAGCCGCTGTTGTGGTTGTTGTTGTAGTGGTTGGTTGCGGTGCGGCTGTTGTGGGTGCTGTCAGTGTTGTTGCAGCTGGTTGTGAAGCAGCTGTTGTGGTTGTTTGTGCCGTTACTGTAGCTGGAGAGGATGGTTTAATTTCTAGAGAAGAAATTGAACAATTGGCAGAGGTGAGTTCATAGTAAGAAAAAAAGGAGGTTTTGACAATTGATTAAGCTGTACTGCCTCAGATGCAAATGTATTTCATTTATTACAAATGAGGGTTTTAGGGATCTTGGCATATGACTTTCACAGTATTTTTTATCTAAAAAATATCCACTAACGTGAAGAAAGCAAGCTTGTAAATAGAAGGAAATATTTTTTTAAAAAAATTTTAACTTATGACTCTTTTACTATACCTGATGTGGGAAAAAAAGGTTTATTCTAATGTTAGGTTTATTGATGGTTTACTGAAAGTAGTGCTGATAAGTGGTAAAGTTTTACTGATTCACTGTGAGGCTGTACTGAATGATGTCACAATTATACTAATAGTATGAAAGGGAAATTTAACCGACTGGTTGCAATGTTGAACCGACTGGTGTTGAAATTTTACTAACTGAGGTGAGCTAGAGCTGACTGTGGATGATGTTTCAGTGATTGTTTGTGATGTTGAAGTAACTGATGTTGACATTTCACTGATTGAAGGTAAAGTGCTTGGCCCATGTGGTGAGCTCATGTCTGATGTTGTTGTTGTTGGGTGTTCTAGTGTTGAAATTGTGACAGATATTATTAAGCATTACATAACAATTACAATTCAACAAATAAAATTTGTCAGAGGGTAGTTAAGCTCTCTAAGAATTATGTAATTCAACAGAGAGCAACATTTAAGTGTGAATTTAACTTTTGCTAGTTTAATTTAAAAAATGTAGCGAAGGAAGCGAGTTTAACTCGTGTTGTACTTGAAAGTCCGGTTGTTGAGGGTGTTGTTGTAGGTGTCAAGTTTTTGGACTGAGACATAAAAAAATTAAATAAGATATGAATGATCTAAAATTACAGTCACAGCTGATTAAGTTACTTTTTAAAATAAATAAATAAATAAAAAACTTCTCTACATTTTTTATCCAGAAGATGCTTTTTATTCATACGTAGTCATCAAGCAACCCAAATCTACATTTTTTTTTTTTTTATTTAAAATGGCAGAAGAATTTTTTGATCTTTTTGACAATGATCCCATTTCAAATGAGTCACTCCAACAAAACATTACCTATTATCGAACTTGTAGGAACTGATGGTGAACTCCCCCTGACTGTTGGTGATGTGAAGCTGACTGGTGATGAAGTTGTACTGAGTGATGGTGAAGTTTCACTGTCTGGTTTTAATGTTGAACTAACTGGTGTTGAGGTTGTAATGATTGATGGCAATGTTTCCCTCTCTGGTTTTAATGTTGAACTAACTGGTGTTGAGGTTGTAATGATTGATGGCAATGTTTCCCTCTCTGGTTTTAATGTTGAACTAACTGGTGTTGAGGTTGTAATGATTGATGGCAATGTTTCCCTCTCTGGTGGTAATGTTGAACTAACTGGTGTTGAGGTTGTACTGATTGAAGGTGAAGTTTCCCTCTCTGGTGGTAATGTTGAACTAACTGGTGTTGAGGTTGTACTGATTGATGGTGATGTTTCCCTCTCTGGTGGTAATGTTGAACTAACTGGTGTTGAGGTTGTACTGATTGAAGGTGAAGTTCCACTGTCTGGTTGTAATGTAGAACTACCTGGTGTTGAGGTTGTACTGATTGATGGTGATGTTTCCCTCTCTGGTTTTAATGTTGAACTAACTGGTGTTGAGGTTGTAATGATAAATGGCAATGTTTCCCTCTCTGGTTTTAATGTTGAACTAACTGGTGTTGAGGTTGTAATGATTGATGGCAATGTTTCCCTCTCTGGTGGTAATGTTGAACTAACTGGTGTTGAGGTTGTACTGATTGAAGGTGAAGTTTCCCTCTCTGGTGGTAATGTTGAACTAACTGGTGTTGAGGTTGTACTGATTGATGGTGATGTTTCCCTCTCTGGTGGTAATGTTGAACTAACTGGTGTTGAGGTTGTACTGATTGAAGGTGAAGTTCCACTGTCTGGTGGTAATGTTGAACTAACTGGTGATGAGGTTGTACTGATTGATGGTGATATTCTACCTACTTGTTGTGAGGCTGTACTAATGGGCATTGATGTTGTACTGATCAATGGTGAACGTGAGCTGAATGGCTGTGAAGTTTCAATGATTGATTGTGATGCTGAAATGATTGGTGGTGAAGTTGCAATGTCAGTTTCCCTGACTGGTTGTTGGGGTGAACTGAATGGTGTTGAAGTTGTACTGATCGATGGTGAGGTTTCACTGATTGGTTGTGAGGCTGTACTGAATGGTGTTGAAATTGTACTGATTGTTGGTGAGGTTGAGCCGACTGGCAGTGAATTGGATTGGATTGATTGCGATGTTGATGGGGTTGGTGTTGAAGTTGCTCTGACTGATGGTGTAGTGCTGGTCATAGCTGGTGAGGTTATGTTTGATGGTGTTGATGCTAAATTAACAAGTGATGAAAGTTATAATAGATATTTTTGCCATTAATTAATCAATTATATTTCACAAAAATGTTGTCTGGGAGCTAATAAGCACTTCATCCATTAAACTTTACCAAAATGTGATTTGTTTTATCTGCATGCATTGTTCTAAAAAAGTAAACAGGATGCAATTTTACCTGATGTGGTTGTAATCCCTGTTGTTGTGGGTCCTGTTGGAGATGTATCAGTTCCTGCAATGAAAAAAAAAAATAAAGAAAGAAAGAAATAACTACAACTCTAGTGACACATGATTTGGTTTATTTGTTTTCCTAGACACTTGATTAAAAATCCATAGTTACTATTGGAAACCAGTCTTTTCCTTCAGGCAGATTTCAGAAAAAAACTGAATCAAACTTTTTTGTGTCTGATGTAGTAGATTTTTTATTCTAGTTGACAGAGAATATATTTCAAATGAGTTACTCCAACACAATATTACCTGTTGTCGGACGTGTAGTAAATGGTGATAGACTACCAATGACAATTGGTGATGTTGAACTGACTGATGTTGTTGTACTGACTGATGACAAACTTCCACTGGCAATTGGAGATGTTGAACTGAGTGATGTTGAAGTTGTAATAGATGATGATGAACTTAAGATGACTGTTGGTGATGTTTTAATGTCTGGTGTTGAAGTTGTAGTGACTGATGGTGATGTTTCACTGACGGGTTGTGGGGCTGAACTTTCTGGTGTTGAAGTTGCACTAACTGGTGTTGAGGTTGTACTGATTGATGGCGATGTTTCCCTCTCTGGTGGTAATGTTGAACTAACTGGTGTTGAGGTTGTACTGATTGAAGGTGAAGTTCCACTGTCTGGTTGTAATGTAGAACTAACTGGTGTTGAGGTTGTACTGATTGATGGCGATGTTTCCCTCTCTGGTGATAATGTTGAATTAACTGGTGTTGAGGTTGTACTAATTGATGGCGATGTTTCCCTCTCTGGTGGTAATGTTGAACTAACTGATGTTGAGGTTGTAGTGATTGATGGCGATGTTTCCCTCTCTGGTGGTAATGTTGAACTAACTGGTGTTGAGGTTGTACTGATTGCTGGCGACGTTTCCCTCTCTGGTGGTAATGTTGAACTAACTGGTGTTGAGGTTGTACTGATTGAAGGTGAAGTTCCACTGTCTGGTTGTAATGTAGAGGTAACTGGTGTTGAGGTTGTACTGATTGAAGGTGAAGTTCCACTGTCTGGTTGTAATGTAGAGGTAACTGGTGTTGAGGTTGTACTGATTGAAGGTGAAGTTACACTGTCTGGTGGTAATGTTGAACTAACTGGTGTTGAGGTTGAACTGATTGATGCCGATGTTTCCCTCTCTGTTGGTGATGTTGAACTAACTGTTGTTGAGGTTGTACTGCTTGAAGGTAAAGTTCCGCCGTCATCTTGTAATGTTGAACTCACTGGTGTTGAGGTTTTATTAACTGAGGGTGAGCTAGAGCTGACTGTGGATGATGTTTCAGTGATTGTTTGTGATGTTGAAGTAATTGGTGTTGACATTTCACTGATTGAAGGTGAAGTGCTTGTCTCATGCGGTGAGCTCATGTCTGATGGTATTGTTGTTGGGTGTTCTAGTGGTGAAATTGTAATAGATATTTTTAAGCATTACATAACAATTACAATTCAACAAAAATGTGTCAGAGGGTAGTTAAGCTCTCTAGAATTGTGTAATTGAACAGAGAGCAACATTTAAGTGTGACTTCAATTTGCTAGTTGAATTTTAAAAATGTTCACAGGAAGCGAGTTTACCTGGTGTTGTAGTTGAAAGTCCGGTTGTTGAGGGTGTTGTTGCAGGTGTCACATAATCTATTGAGACATAAAAAAGTTTAAATAAAATATAAATGACCTAAAATTCCAGTCACAGCTGATTAAGTTACTTTTAAAAATAAATAAATAAAAAAAAAAAAAACTTCTTTATGGTTTTTGTCCAGAAGATGCTTTTTAGTCATACGTAGTCATCAAGCAAACTAAATATACTTTTTTTATTTTATTTAAAATAGCAGAAGAATTTTTTGATCTATTTGACAACGATCCTATTTCAAATGAGTCACTCCAACAAAACATTACCTATTATCGAACTTGTAGGAACTGATGGTGAACTCCCCCTGACTGTTGGTGATATGAAGCTGACTGGTGATGAAGTTGTAATGAGTGATGGTGAAGCTTCACTGTCTGGTTTTAATGTTGAACTAACTGGTGTTGAGGTTGTAATGATTGATAGTGATGCTTCCCTCTCTGGTGGCAATCTTGAACTAACTGGTGTTGAGGTTGTAATGATTGATGGCGATGTTTCCCTCTCTGGTGGTGATGTTGAACTAACTGGTGTTGAGGTTGTACTGATTGATGGCGATGTTTCCCTCTCTGGTGGTAATGTAGAACTAACTGGTGTTGAGGTTGTACTGATTGATGGCGATGTTTCCCTCTCTGGTGGTGATGTTGAACTATCTGATGTTGAGGTTGTACTGATTGATGGCAATGTTTCCCTCTCTGGTGGTAATGTTGAACTAACTGGTGTTGAGGTTGTACTGATTGCAGGTGAAGTTCCACTGTCTGGTTGTAATGTTTTACTAAGTGGTGTTGGGGTTGTACTGATTGATGGTGATGTTTCCCTTTCTGTTGGTAATGTTGTACTGACTGTAGTTGAGGTTGGGGATTCTGTTGTAAATACTGTATTGGCTGGTGGTAAAGTTGTAATGACTTCAATTGTTGGCTGGGGTTCTGTTGTCAGTGCTGTACTGACAGGTGATAAGGTTGTGGTGACTGTTGTTGATGTTTGGATGTCTAATGTAGATGTTGCACTGACTGGTGGCGAGGTTGTGGTGACTACTGTTGATGTTGATCTGACTGGCGGTGAAGTAGTAATGGCTGTTGTCAGGGCTTCGGATGTGGATGTTACACTGACTGGTGAAGAAGTTGCATCAAGTGTTGGTGAACTCAAGCTCACTGGTGAAGAAGGTTATTATGAGTGTTGGATTAACAAGTAGGGTAAGTATTTTCAAATGTGTTTTATTAGATTTGCTTTAAGACAAGGTGGTAAAAAACAAACCTAGTCTCATCTTTGTGTATGTGTAAAAGAATTTGACATTCATAGATTTGTACATATCAAAGTATCATTCTTTAAAATTGTTACCTGATGTTGAAGTGGAGTCCAACGATGCTGAAGAAACAGTTGTAAGTGTAACAGGTTCTGCCACAATGACAACAAAAAAAAGGATTTACCAATTGATCAATAGCCTCTCTGATATATTCATTAACCAATCCGCCTATTAATGTTAAAATGTAACGTTTAACTCCCTGTCCTGAAATTAATACTTTTTTCAAATACAGAACAATAAAAACTAATGAGACAACTGAGTGAAAAGGGGTTTACTTTTTATGATTTTTAATACTTTAATCAAAAATTTTATAGAACAACATATCATTTCCATGCAAAACACCAACAATTACCAGATGGAGACAGTGTGGAGAGTGTAGATGCTGAAGTCACACTGAATGTTGGTGATGTGATGCTGATTGATTGTGAAGTTTCTTCAACTCGTTGTGTCAAAGTGGTGGTTGATGAAGATGAAATGACTAGTGGTGAAGTTGCAGTGGCTGTTGCTGTAGTTTCACTGTCTGCTTGGGGGGCCATGCTGGTTGATAGTGAGATTATTTCAAGTGCCGGTGAAGTTGTAGTAGTTAATGGTGAAGACATAGCAACTGTTGATGGAATCATAGTGGCTGTTGTTGATGTCAGCCTCATCGTTAGTGAAGTTGCACTCTCTGGTGATGAAGTCACAGAGACAGACTCGAAGGTTGTACTGGGTGGTGAAGTCATGGTTACTGATGGAGAAGTTGCACTGTCTGCTGATGATGCCATAGTTTCTAAATGTGGGGTTGCACTGACTGTCGGTGAATTCATGATGACTGTTGGTGATGTCAGCATTGCTGATATTGAAGGTGAGGTTGTCTGTAGTGTTGGTGAAGTTGAGGTGGCTGATGATGAAAATATTTGATTAATAAAAATTAAGAAAACGTGTTTAAAATTAAGTCAATTTTTGTGTGCCTCCATTTGGACAATACAATTAAAATTCCAACATTAATTTAATTAGAGGAGACAATCTGATCTGTTAATTTAAATACAGTTACGGACATCGTTTTTATTTCATTACCTGATGTGGATGATGGAGCTGAAGTTGTGGTAGTGGCCATTTCTGTAACAAACAAGAATCAGTAAGAATGTATATCTTTGTAAGTAGTTGACTTGAGGTAAATGTGCTTCAAAAGGTCCTTTATTTGTTATGTTTTGAAAGAGAGACAAAACATAAAACTCACACATGAAAAAATGTCATTACATTTTTTTGTTAGCAGATGTGGTGGAGATTTACCTGCAGTTATAGATGTAGTCACTGGTGTTGTAGCTTCAGTTGTAGGCTCTGAAACAAAAAAAAGAAGATTGCATGGAGAACGAGGTGACATTTCAATTATTTATTATCATCTTGGTATTATTTTGTAAAAGTAGATCCTTTTGCTGACAGTGTAACAATATATGCATTGTTTTGCAGTTGAATGATTCATTTTGTTGTGTTTGGTAAGTAAATTATTTAAACATTTATAACAGGGTTTTGGCATTGTAGTACCTGGAAGGGTAGTCAAATCTATTGTTGTAATTTGAGGAGTGGTTACTTGTTCAGGCTCTGTAAAGACAGCTGGAAATAAAACAACAAATTTATGATCTTGTGGCAACATTCAACATAAATGGTGAATGCTTTTATGTGAACAAAGTCTTACGAGCTGCTGTAATTGAAGATGTGTTGACACTAAGGGAAAAGTTTTGGCTGGAAGCAGCTTCCGACAAAGTTCCACTCACAGAACTGGAATTTGGTAGGGCTGTCACATTATTGAAAACCAACTCAGCATCCACCACAACGGATCCTTGGCTGCAATAAAAAATGTCATATTTTAAATTTTTTTTGTGTTTGTTTTGCAGTTTGCTAAAGTCAGAAAAATGTAAGTTTTTTTTTTTTTTTTCAAAATTCAACAAATTTGATCATAAGACAAAAAAACAACAGACAAATGTATTTAAAGCTTATTAGTCAAGTTTCAAACCTGAAATTTTTGATGATTGTTTTGTTGAAGAGGGATCCATATTTTTCAGTATAGACCTTGTCAAGCTTTAAAAGTTAGAACAGAAAAAAAAATGAGAATTTGCATTCACCAAAAATTTAGACAAATTTTCCAGACTATAAATTTAAAACAATCTTATAAAGCACAGGTTATAATAAAAAATAAAAATTATGAAAATATTGTATAAAACTAATTGCGTACCAATAATATGCACCCAAATAATACCACCCAAACAGTTCTATAGTTCTCTGGGATTTTCAATGCAGTGTATTGATTAAATACTTAATTAAAGATAGGGAAAAGATCAGAAAACTTACTGCAGTGCTAACTTCTTTCTCCAACTTTTTGAATGATTCTGAACTTGTGTTTTTAAGATCTTCAGTAAAGGTTTTCGCCATCTTAAAACCTAGCTGGATTTTAGGCTCTGGTATTGGAGCAGCTTTGGTCGTTGTGGTTGTAGTTGTAGCTGTTGTGGTTGTTGTAGCTGATGTAGTTGTTGTAGTTACTGGGGATGTAGTTGTTGTAGTTACTGGGGATGTAGTTGTACCAGCTGTTGATCTTTCTTGGATGGGTGCATCTGTTCCAGCTGTTGATCTTTCTTGGGGGGGTGCATCTGTTCCAGCTGTTGAACTTTTTTGGGTGGGTGCATCTGTTCCAGCTGTTGATCTTTCTTGAGGGGGTGCATCTGTTCCAGCTGTTGATCTTTCTTGGATGGGTGCATCTGTTCCAGCTGTTGAACTTTCTTGGGTGGGTGCATCTGTTCCAGCTGTTGAACTTTCTTGGGTGGGTGCATCTGTTCCAGCTGTTGAACTTTCTTGGATGGGTGCATCTGTTCCAGCTGTTGAACTTTCTTGGGTGGGCGCATCTGTTCCAGCTGTTGAACTTTCTTGGGTGGGCGCATCTGTTCCAGCTGTTGAACTTCCTTGGGTGGGCGCATCTGTTCGGGCTGTTGAACTTTCTTGGGTGGGCGCATCTGTTCCAGCTGTTGATCTTTCTTGGGTGGGTGCATCTGTTCCAGCTGTTGAACTTTCTTGGGTGGGCGCATCTGTTCCAGCTGTTGAACTTTCTGGGGTGGGTGCATCTGTTCCAGCTGTTGAACTTTCTTGGGTGGGCGCATCTGTTCCAGCTGTTGATCTTTCTTGGGTGGGTGCATCTGTTCCAGCTGTTGAACTTTCTTGGGTAGGCGCATCTGTTCCAGCTGTTGAACTTTCTTGAGTGGGCGCATCTGTTCCAGCTGATGAACTTTCTTGGGTGGGCGCATCTGTTCCAGCTGTTGAACTTTCTTGGGTGGGCGCATCTGTTCCAGCTGTTGATCTTTCTTGGGTGGGCGCATCTGTTCCAGCTGTTGATCTTTCTTGGGTGGGCGCATCTGTTCCAGCTGTTGAACTTTCTTGGGTGGGCGCATCTGTTCCAGCTGTTGACCTGTCTGGGGTGGGTGCATCTGTTCCAGCTGTTGAACTTTCTTGGGTGGGTGCATCTGTTCCAGCTGTTGAACTTTCTGGGGTGGGTGCATCTGTTCCAGCTGTTGAACTTTCTGGGGTGGGTGCATCTGTTCCAGCTGTTGAACTTTCTGGGGTGGGTGCATCTGTTCCAGCTGTTGATCTTTCCTGGGTGGGCGCATCTGTTCCAGCTGTTGAACTTTCTGGGGTGGGTGCATCTGTTCCAGCTGTTGAACTTTCTTGGGTGGGTGCATCTGTTCCAGGTGTTGAACTTTCTTGGGTGGGTGCATCTGTTCCAGCTGTTGAACTTTCTTGGATGGGTGCATCTATTCCAGGTGTTGAACTTTCTTGGGTGGGTGCATCTGTTCCAGCTGTTGAACTTTCTTGGGTGGGTGCATCTGTTCCAGCTGTTGAACTTTCTTGGGTGGGTGCATCTGTTCCAGCTGTTGAACTTTCTGGGGTGGGTGCATCTGTTCCAGCTGTTGAACTTTCTTGGGTGGGTGTATTTGTTTCAGTTGTTGTGCTATCCTGGGCGGGTCCTGCAGTCACATTGTCTGCTGGTGTAGCAGTGCCATCAGTTGAGCTTTCCCGTGCGGCTAATATAGTCACATTGTCTGCGCTAACAGTTGAGCCTTCCTGAGCAGGTACTGAAGTCACTGTGTCTGTTAAAGAAGTTGTTGAGGCTTCCTGACTTGGTTCTAGGGTTGTATCGACTGGTAACACTGTTGTGCTGCTTGTTAAGACATCCTGGGTTGACTCTGTTATGACTGGTGTCATAGTCGGGTCAACAGTTACTCCTTCATCTTGTGGTGAGGTTATGTTGGTTGTTGTTGATGTTAAGCTGTCTGGTGATTCAGTTGTAGTTGCTGATGAAAATAAAGTGGCAAAAAGAATGTTGTTCAATTTCTAGAAACAAAAATGTATTTTTGTAAGAATAATTCTGATCATTCTTATTTAATTGTGACAAAGAAAGGCATATTTTCCCATATTGCTAACTTTTATAATTTTTTGTCTTCATGTAAGAAACTAAAGTTTGGCTAAAATGTTGTTTGCCAATAAGTACTTAATTGTCATTTATTTAAAAAAAGTGTAATCAGTTTTTTGGTAAAAAAAAAATACTGCTATTGTTGATAAGCTATGCTAGATATAAATATAAGTAAGTAACTCTAGCCTTAGAAGTGATGTCTAACAATTCAGGAATGTGAGGAATGAATCTTCTCAGCTTCCACATTCTCTTCAGGTTCCTGTAACATTGCTGCCATCTGGTGACATATGTGCTCAACTACAACATGTTATGGCAATTTTTAGCAATGATGACATTTCAAAGCATAAAATGAAACCTATTGACCATCTCTGAACATTTTTTTTTCAAAGAGATTTGAGCACACTTTTTGTTTTTACCAAATTAGACAATTTGATCTTGCCAGCCTTTAAAAGAAGCTGCATTTATTAAATTGTGCTTTATATGTTAAAACATTAAATTCAATGTCCAGTGTCCTGCATTTTTGTATATGTGTTACCTGATGCTCCATTTTGAAGTGATCCAACTAGCCCTGTTAGAAAAAAACAAAAACAATAATGAATCCAACATTTTTGTTTTATAATATATAAACTAAAACATACACGTAAGCAAAAATAAACCAACCATTACCTGCTAGTAGGACAAAGACTGTAAAAGGTTCCATCCACAGAGAGTCCACTTCCTGTTAAAACAATTACCAATAAAATGTTTAAGATTTTGTATGCACGTTTGCTGAGCTCTGTTAAGATATAATATACTTTAATGTTTGTTGAAAATTATAGTCCACACACACTTGTCTAAAACTTAATGACAAAATGATAGGGACAGTTTGTTCATACCATTCTGTTAGAGTTTCATCAAACAATTGTCGGACTAATGTAGAAAAAAATAAGTATAACTTCTTGATGGCTTCAAGATAGCAGTTGATATATGTTCAAAAATTGACTGAATAACAAACTTATATCAGATACTTAAAAGAGCATTTACACAACCGCACACTGTGATTGTGACATTCTTTGAATAGGGTATTCCAAACCTCCAGTGAGACAAGTCTGTAAAACCTTTTGTCCTCAAGATAAAGCAGTCTTGTACTTCCAGTTGCAGCTAAAGATTCCATCCACAAGTGCATCAGTCTCCCATAATGCCAAAATTTGACTGAACATTCCTCCAAAGAAATTTAAGATATCTGAACATTGTTCAATTTGTGCAGTACTTTTCCAATAAATGTCTTTATTGCAGTGCTTTTCATAATTCCCTTTTCTCTTCTTTTCTTTTGGATTTGTTAATGATACATACACAGATAAATATGTTGTAAATGTAAAAATGTAATATAATAGTAATATTGCAAATAAATAAATACATATATAGTGAGAATGGGCATGTTTGTTTTTCTTTTTTTTTTAAAAAGAACAACAGTTTTCTGTTTTCCCCATTTAGCTCCAAAATGTTTTTTTCCTTCAATAATTTGTTGTAATATTGTTTTGTATAAGCATATTTTAGTCTGAAAATTTGATTTCAAATGTAACAGACAACATTTGGCTTTATAAGTCACTTGCTTCAATTTTACATACTTTCAAAAGAAATCTTTGTAAGCATTTAGATTTTTTTTTCCTGAAAATAAAAAAAATGCATATATATTTATTTATATTTATATATCATCTTTATATATCATCTTTCTTACAGCGGCTTTGCCTCTTGTACTGAGATGCTCAAATAGTGGAGCCACACCCAAAAAAACTCAAGCTAGACAAAAAAGTCAGTTTAAACAGGTTTGCATTGCAGTTTTAATGATAACTTGTAGGAATCAAAAAAGTAATATATTATGTATTCATTTTCCTTTGTGTAAATTTACTATAGTGACAAAATGAGAGGAAAAAAGCTAAAAATTTGTCTCTAATAAGAAAAAATAAGTAAATATAAAAGAAAGATATTAAAATAATTGATGCATCTCAATATTATAATTTGTTCATTTTGTGAAGAGATATGTTCATGTAAAAGAAAAAACGACAAAATATTCATAAAAATGTTGTCTCACCCTCTTAGAGTATGCAGTTGTACCCTTATGCTCACAGGTATAGGTACCAAAGTGCCACAAACAGGACAACTGGTGCTTTTACTCCTGAAGTCCAACGATGTAGTGACCAGCTATCCGCATACAGCGTTCTGTTAAGGGAGGCCAGAAATGTGTCTTTTTTAAAGTGCAACAAAACCTGTTTGACTTGTTTTGTTGTACATCATTTCCTGTGAAAAAAAAAAAATAAATGAACCAGGTTTAGGGCAGTCCTGCATGTCTGAGAGGGTAGATACAAGTGAGAATGAGGTGTGTGGTTTTTTTTTCTTGCGGGGGAGGGTTTAATGACGTGAATTAGTCAAATTCACTGAGTAATGACTGAGGTATCCATTCTATTGCATGGAGACATGGTATATTTCAAGAATTTAGAAGAACTATGACACTATAAATTTTATATTGCAAATTGTGGAATATACAAAATAGTCATTTGAGCCTATTAGAATTAAACATGCAGCATGAAAAGGACATTTGCAAAGTTTTGATTCAAAATAGTTTAACTAAGCGTTGCAATACTGCACAATGGCAGCCTCTTTTTAAAAAGAAAGTTTTACATGTGACTGATCTAGAGTGCAACAGCCAGATGGAGATCTAGGTGCCAGAATCAATTTGTTTTATGCAAATGGACTTTCAACTTTCAAAATGTGCTGTATGTCACAAAGTTCCACTGCAGCAATTTGTTTAATCCAAAGCAGGGGATAAGGTGTGTGTTTATTTATATATATGTATATATTTATATATATATATATATATATATATATATATATATATATATATATATATATATATATATATATATATATATATATACACACGCGCGCATTGCATAGTCATCCCAGCAAAGAAAAGTAGACCGATCTAATTTTAGACTGAGATGCAGTGACGTGAAAAGCATTGGAGTGCGGCTGCTTGACTCCGTCATACCTGCCATTACGCAAAAAGATGACTGACAGCTGTACAAAAACAGCAGTTTACATTTTCTAGATGCTTTACAACTGTCTTCACAATAATCAAATCTTTGTTTCGTTTCTTAAGTACAGATCAGACCAACCGCTCCACCAACTAAGAAGAGTGACATAAAACATGGTGACCATGAAAAGTGAGCAGACTGATCGACTGGCATCAGTTGGGGTTGCAGAAATTCTTTCTTAAGTTCAATTTTAAACTTCACAGCTGAGCCAGTAAAACTGTGCATCACTTTTTTTTTTACCTTTTACAGATGGAATTTGTCTAGATTCATGGAAAAGCAGGTGAAAACCTTGCAATTTATGAAAACAGCAAATAAGCTTGTGGTGACATCTTTTTCAGTACTTCAAGGTACTTCAAATTACAATGTCTAAATTCCAAAAAGAAATATAAATGAGAAAAGAAAAAAAACTCGACAACAGTTTTTGTATTATTTGGGATTTGACAAGGTAAAACACAGGTTTTCTTTGTTTGTTTGTTTTTTTTTGGAAGTGAATGTAATTTATCAACTACTACTCCATGGCAGATGTCTAGGTATTTTTATGATACCTTGACATAGCAATACTTCTAAGATTGCTTTTTCTTTGGTCACTGAAGTCAACCTTTCTTGTTTCTTTCAGTAGCTCCCAATTATGAGTTACCAACACCAAAGCGATTGGTAAAGAATCTGAAAGACTTCTGATGCAACTAGACTTTGACTAACTTAGTATTCTGCAGGAAACTTACTTATATGATGTCTAGTGGTGTGGTTTAGAGAGGGGAGTCAGTAAAGTTGACCACCTCCTTCAAAATTGCTCTAGTAAAGCTAGTAAGGTTTCAAAACTAGTCAAAAAGCAGAAATTCTGCTCAGCTGACACTATCCCAAAAAGAAAGTCTCATCTTAGAAAAATGTGTGCTGATGTTCTTTGGTAAGTATTGTGACCTTTTGTAACCTTTTTGTTTTACTGTGTATTGCTTTGTACAAAAAAGCGGTCTACCTATTAATAAGCCAATACCTGTTCCAGTCATTAGTGTACCAACCAACAGATTTATGCAGTTTAAAAACATAAATGGAGCCAAGCCAAATCTGTGACTCGCCCAGGGTGAACCCCACCTTCCCCAACAGTAGCCAGGATAGGCTCCAACAGCTCAGTGACCCTGACATGGATTGAGTAAATTTGGAAGGTGGATAGATGGAAGATTTTTTTTTACTCACTCCATTACATTTTTCATTCATATTCCTAATTTTATGTCAATTTGTGATTCACAATGTGCAAGACGTAGAAGTCAGGGATCTGGGGGCATTCTGTATGTTCTTCTAAGTTTTTATTCTTATCTAAAGATCTTTGTTTTAGTTTTTAAGTTTGAAATATATTTTTATTCTGTAAAGTACTTAGTGATTTTTAAATAATGTTTTCATTTAATCCTAGTTTGTGCAGAACATGAGTAAATACATTTTTAAAAATGTGTGTTTTATGACTTATTCTGTGCTCATTTCACTTATGACTGCAGCAATGTTTCAATTCCAAAATTCAAAACCCTGTTTTCTATCATGATATTGGTTCTCCTACAGGTTTAATATGAACAGTCTTCCAGTCGTTGGGTGTTGCTCTGAAATAAGAACAGGTTTGACTACATAACATAGTTTTCCTTTTTTGTGTTTTTTTTTCTTGTTGTTCCTGAAGAGCCATTCCAGGCATCAATCATCTTGTTGAGACTAAACTGAAGCGAGCCACATTATATGTGTTACCCAATATTAAAGCCTTCTTTTTTTTTAACCTTGATCTTGTTTTTATTCTTTTTATTTCATTCACATGAACAAGGTATAGTGTTTTAGACCTCTCATTAGTACTCTCATTATTCAGCAAGAAGGCTATGGTTCAAATCCTTGCTGAGTTCTTTCTATGAGGAGTTTGCATGTTCTCTGTGCATACCATTGGTTTTCTTTAGGCGTTCCTCCCACAGTCCAAAAACATGCTTCATTGGTTAATTGGTGACTCTGAGCTTTCCCTAATTATGAGTGTGAGTGTGTGTCATTGTGGTTGTCTGTTTCTGTGTTGCCTTGCAGTGGACTGGAAAGCCATCCAGGGTGTACCCTGCCTTTACATTGGCCAGGATAGGCTCCAGCAACCCTGTGACTCCAAAATGGAGTCAGTGGGATTAGAAGATGGATGGAAACGATCTACTCTAACTGATTTTTTAAAAATGCGTACATAATCTATAAAAATAAACCTGTGGTGTGTTGAAAATGTCCGAGTGATACTTTTTACCAAGTTATTAACTTTTAAAAGGTGGCATTTTTACCAACACTGCGTAAAAATGTTTACTTTTTGCAAAAAATGAAGTTTGATTGACATAAAATGACCTAAATTCTCCTTTAAATTGTTTTTCTCCCACTTTTTGTCTTACAGAGTAACACACTTTACTTTTCCTATAGTTATATGAAGTTAAAACCTCACCAGCTACTTACTGGAATTTACACTGGCTCTAATAACTCCAGACATGAACATTGTTTACACATTATAGCATGTATATTCCATGTGTCTTTCTCACACTTTTATCTCAAAGAAAGATTGTTGTGTTTTGTCAAATAGTCTGAAAGCTTTTTCTAAAGAGAGTGTGTTTAAATATAATCAAAAATTTACTTATGAACATGCCATGTAATTACAGAAATGTCTATTATGGGTATTATCTTTAAAATGAACAATAGTAAATAAAAAATTAAAAAAAAACTTGATTGAAAACTGATTAGAAACCTAAAAGAATTACAGTATTATTCTGATTTATTTATTGATTCTGATTCTGTTTAACTTGACAAAATTATGACATTTAGAGATGAAAGCCATTGTTTCTGAAAGGGAAACCGTTGTAAAATATTTTAAATTTTGGGCATCTAGCGTAAAACACTGCCAAAGTGTATCAATGAAAGCTGACCCATGACGCCTCGCTTGATTTATTGCTTTACCTTTACTGTTCATTGCAGCACCTTCAACTAATGATATATAATTTAAATTCTTTGTTGAAAACACACCCAAACCAGTAATCATCCTCAAAGCATGTTGTTAGTTTCACAGTAGAGATACCAAAAATAAAAACAATAATTCTTTTTAGAATCTGTAGATGCTTTAGTTAAAAAGATATTTTTTTGTCCCATTTGTCCCATTGAAACTTTGAGTTTAAGCCTCAAGTCCCACCTACTAAAAAGTATGTACTTGCAATTGCTCAATGGTACTTTTCTCGTCATGGTGACACACGAAAAACTCCTACATTCCTTTAAAGGCTCTTTTTAGACTCAATGCAGCCAGTCCAGTTAGTGTGTAATGCAGTTCCAGTAATGATAGTAGTGTTAAGCAAAGCTTCAAAGCACAAGGAAAAACTGGTATTAAGTGGTAGATGTGTAGGTTTATTCCAACCAAATAGATATTCACGCACTACTGGTTCTTATTAAACTCAATGATTTTGCTTGCCATTGTATTTGCTATTTTATGCTATTTTATCATTTTATAGTTTTTAAGAGACCTTTAGGGCAGCCTAGCATCCATCCATCCATCCATCCAATCTGACAAAGCTACAGGGGGGCTATAGGAGGGCAGCTGCCCCCCCCAGTTATAGCAGCAATATTCTATTTATTCTATTTTTCTGATTATTTTGAAATAACCAAATTGAATGTCATGTGTAATATGCATTCTATATTTTACAAGCCTGATTTAGGGGCTTCTAAAAAGAGAGGAATATTAGTCTTTCAGACAATGAATCTGGTTTCCCAGCATTCATGTTTTACAAGTTTCAATGACTGGAACTGTTCAGAATCATTTCAACATATTGCTGTTATAGATTAATTTTGCTTTGAACCCTAAATTGATAAGTCAGTTACTTTCAGTGATATTGGATCTGTTTGATAAACAGTTGGGACCTTGTTACACCCGGCGCCCACTAGAGCGTAGACAAGTTTGGGTTGGAATGCAGAAGTAAATGTCGTCATCTCGACATTTCGGTCAGACTCGAAAAAAAAGTATTTGCTGCAGACATATTTGGAGGTGTTCCAGTAGTTAGTTGGGAATCACACACAAGCAGTGGTAAAATCACGCCCTAAGACAAATACTAGGATTTTCCATAACACCTCTAGGACTTGACAGTCAATTTGAGGAAACCAGGTGCAATGTATATGTTGGTATTGAACCGTTTCTGTTTCATTTTGTTTCAACCGTTTCATTTCACCCTTTTTAACTACATCCTAAAACACATATTACAGAGGAAACAAAAGTCGTTAGCAAACATTTATTCAGGAACCTTAAATTTCATGCTATTTCAAATTACACTCTTCAACTTATTTTCAGTTATTCTAAATACTACGTGAATTTCTCTTAACAAAATTGTTAATTTTTGAAACAAGATTCAGTCTGATTTAACCCCTGTGATGGACACACACACACACAATTGGAAGATCAATTCTGGACATGTTTCAAATTAAATTTCAATAGATTTAAAAAAACTAGGACCCAGCTCACTAAGATTCCAAATAATGAGTGTAAGATTGGGTGGACATCCAATGAGTATTTAATGGAGATTTGCTAAAGCAGATTATGCAAGGGATTACAGCTGCAAACTGCTGTATTTAAATTGATATTTTATCATGCACACAATTAGTGCAGTGGAGAGCAGAGAATGAGAGCAGAAACTGGATGCTGCAGAAGCAAGTGAAACAAGCTGCTGCCCTAAAGTGTGTCTGACGTCCATCATGCATGAAGTACGTGCTGTTTTTACGTTTTCAGAGCTCTATTGCGGAATGCTCAAGTCATTGCGGTGCATACTTGGCAGCTGGTTCAGAAAGTATAAAATCCACTATGATGGTTGAATGCAGTAGCAAAGAAAGTTGTGATAGCTGTGCACTGATGCGTTCAGCAAACTTGGCACCACACTAAGAGGTTGAACTTAAGAGTAACATAGCTCTGCTTCAGACTGGGAGCATCACATCTAAATTTGATGGATACACTGCACCGTAGACATTTAGGGCTCCTTGGCGAGAGGGTGATTGGACATCCCTGTAAGCAATCAGGAGATGTCCCCAGTGCCCTGCTTGCCAATTTTAACTGCACCCTTTATGACACACACCCTTCAACCACAAGAAACACACCTCAACATACACACACAAATACATTACACAAGGAAGATGGGAATACTGATCTTCTGTCCCCTACCCCATCCCCGGTGGGGGGAACAGGACCTTACGCGGCGGCAGCCTTGTCTCTTGGGTGTCGGCCTCCTGGGCCCGGCGGCCACCTCCCCACGCGGGGAGAGGGATCCCCTCAGTCCTCTGGCAAGTCCATGAGCGGGGGATCATATTCCATCTGAGCCTGGAGGGTGTCTGTGTCCTTGTGGTGCGGGTTCTGGTCCTTACCCTCGGGTGCCGGGCCCCTTCTAAGTCACAACATAGGAGAGCTTGGTCAGGCTATGTACTCCTTCGGGGACCCCCACTTCTCTTGGTCATCCCTCCTCCAGGTGGGGGTAGCTGACCCCTGCTGTGCTCTCTTCTGGATCTCCGCAACTGCCTGGAGCTTCGGAGCGGGTCTCCCTTGGGGGGGTCCTGGCTCGTACCTGGGGCTGGGGTGGGGGGATGCTCAGAACTCCTGGATGGTGGTGGGCGGCTTGTCTGGGGTGGTGGGGCTCTCGGGGGTGGGGCCCCGCGCTGGACCGCCCGGCGCGGTGGGGGGCTGCTCTCCTGACTGAGCTGGGCCTTGCGCTCTGCGCTTCCGTACCTCACTGCGCTCGGGTGTTGGGGGCCCATGTGGTGGTCCTGCGGGCCCGGTCTGGGTGCTTGGCCGGACTACCTGGCGGGCGGATCTCCTCCGTTGACCCCACAGTATGGGTGCGGGGGCGGGCCCTGGTCGGCGCTGCTGCCTCGGCGGGGGTCTTGGTGTGGGGATGTCTGGGAGCTCTCCCTCCTTTTTTTTTTTTTTTTCTTTCCATTCCTTCATCCACTTCCGCTTAACATAATATTCACCTGAGCACAGCCGTCACCTCACATTTGCACCTTCAAATAGTGTGTGTGTCAGAATGTAATGCTTGACATCTGTCGGTTGGTATGCACAAGTGTGCGTGTGAACTGGTTGTGGACAAGTTTGTGAACACTCTTGGAGCCAGCAGGTATGTTTGTAACAGCTGAGTGTGTGGACAGGCCCCGCCCATTTTAGACCAACACTCACTATTGTAATGTGTATAAGCTTCAGCATTTTGTTGCCTGTAGACTTACAATTCTACTTTCTCCTTCCATTAGTCATTCTCTAAAATGTATAACCCCCCAACCCCCCCCCCAACCCCCACCCCCTTTCTTTTTCCGTCCGGTCCAACAAAAAGAACACAAACAAAGTTAATATTAATAAAGTTTCGTTTAAATTACAAAAGGGGCTTATACCAACATACATTTTGTGTTCCCAATGATTTATAACCCCCGATTGTAAGAGTAAAATCTGTCTAATGCAAGAGGCTCTCAGCTCATATCTGTTTGCTCAGCTGTTGGACAGGACAAGTTTAAAAAAAATAAATAAATAAATAAATAAAAATAAATTTGATGGATACAGTCAAAAGTGTGAGGCACATTAGAGGTCTTTCTTTTGTCTTCTGATTCATTCTGAAATCCAACACCGGCACACGTGCCGGTTTACTCAGTTCTCATTCTGTGTCTTCTTCCTCGTGAATTTTTTGTTTAAGCAGTGTGGAATAACTTAACTTTTAACTTCCAATTCCATTATAAAATGGTTTCAAAATTAAAATAAATCAACCATATCTAATTAGAAAATACCATTTGGTTTGAGACTCTAGGTTTATTTTACTATAAGGTAAAAACAACCAAGTGCTATCACAGCAAACAACACATAATTGGCAGCATAAAACAATTAAGCCTATAATTAAGCTGCATTCACAACGAACGCGATTCGAGGATGAGGAGCGTCGAGTTCCAATGTTAGGTCAAGATATCCTGGATTGAGTTTAGATCAGCAAATTGGATCGTTTAAAATGCACCAATATAGACTGTGATTTGCATCAGAAACCAGACATTATTAGATAAATCGACTAATTCAAATAAATTCTTACACCCCTACAACTTAACAGATAAAAGTACACATTACAGGTAATATAAAGATTTTTATAGCATCTTAAACATATACTGTAATGTGCCACTGGCTTACTTGAAATGCAACTCTGACACTTACACACCTTTAAAGCTTTGTTCGCATAATTCACTGAAGCTTTCATGTTGACAAAAGCTATGTGCAGACAGACATATGCCAAGCTTTTAAACCTTCTATTGTGGTAGTTTTTCTTACAATAGGGAAAGACATTGGTGTGTTTTGCCAGGATAAAAACAACAATACCATCCATGCCATCCCTGCTCATGAAGACAAAAGTTGGCTCGGAGGATAATCCGCCCAGGAGATCTTTTTCTTTTCGGTTTGTATTGAGCTCAGTGTTTCTGTGTGTTATGAAACTAAATATAGCTGGGCTAGGCTGAATGAAATGGACGTAAGAGAACTAAAAGCAAATGGGACAAAACCAACAAAGGTTATGCAAGGTGTCCTCAAGCAAAATAAGCAATATCTACTTTTCAGTTTTGGACACTGTTTTTAGCTTGTTTTAGGTTTTCATGTAGATTTAGGACCTTCAGCAGATTTTTTTTCTGATCAGCAATGGCAAAACAAAAAAAAAAAAAAAAACATTTCTGGATTATGGCTGTGAAATAATATATATATATATATATATATATATATATATATATATATATATATATATATTTTTTTTTTTTTTCTTTTTAAATGGATACCTGTGGTGAAAATCAAAAACCTAGGTTGTACTCATCATTCTTTGTTTCACTTTGTTTTTCCTCTTTGTTCATGCTGGATTGGGTGTGTCAATGCAAAGATTTTACTGTTTGTCCTTACAAGTATCATCCTGACTGTCTGGTTTTCTGTAGAACTTTGAAAGACTTTCCTTTTTCTTTCTGGTTTGTCTTGGGAGTAACCTGACATGTTCAACTCTTTACAGAGATGATAATCTTGTGCGGGACAAGGAAATATCATGGCTGTGCTAACTTAAAGGTTACTGATGGGAAAAGAGTGAGGGGCATCTTTAGCAAACACATGGCTGCAGCATTCTGTGGCTTCATTTGGTTTTTTTTGTGATGCGTTCATCCTGCAATAAGGTGATGACCCGATACATAAGTTCAGATTTTAGTAGAACGACCAGGAAAACAAAGCAATTAACCCTTTAGCGCCGAGACTTTTGCTCCAGTATTTACATTCTTTTGGCTATCATAATGTATCTACCATTTACGCGATTAACGTATTTTCACCGGATTCTGGAAAATTAGCCTTGCACTGATATGTCGCACTTTACAGTCATGAAGTGTTTACGCAATTGATGTGAATCAGCTGATTTTGTTACAAAGAATATCAGCTTTTCATATTGGTTTCGCGTATCAAAGCGTATATTCTGCACGATAGAATTAACTGATTTACATTGATCGCGTCAATGGTTGAGGCGTTACGTTACAGGTCACAGATCATAGATGTCACCGTTTACATCTCCAGTGTTAAAGGGTTAACACGGCTCACATAATAATGTGAACTTTTGCAAAGGAGGAAGGCCAAACTTCCCATACGTGGGGTTAAAAGCTATATTTTCCAAGGGTTGACAACAAAAGATTAATACAGTTTGGTCTGTTTATTTCTTCTATTAAATCTTTTAAATTTCTGTAAAAATGAAGTACAATAAGACGTTCAATTGCAGTTTTTTCACTAAAAACTAGGACAAATTGGATGGGTTTTAAAATATCTGTCTAATAACTATTACTTTAGTCTAGTTGATGTCAGGAGAGGGTTTGTACTCTCATAGCTTGAAAAAGTGCCAATTTGGGGCAACCAGTGTTATAGCGTGAATTTTGTTTTTGATTTCGAATGCAAAATGCAAACAAACCCAAATAGATTGCAAAACATTTTTACTATTTTTTTAATCAACAACAACTATTCACCGATTTTGCTCAAAAAACGAATGTCATGCTAAAAATAGGTGTTTAAAAATAATTTAAATGTGTTTGTTCTTAGGAAAGCCAAATCAAAACACCTTTATTTTGAATTTTCAAATAAGCAATTGTTCCTTTTGGGGCCACAATGATGGGATTTTTTTCTTCCCATTATCCTGTTTTGCGGTTATAAATCATCATCCATTGTATTTACAGCTGGGTCACTCAGACTAAAGGGCAAACAATTCATGACACGCAATGACCCTAAAAAAACAAACATGAATTAGCATTTACGTAAGAAGCTAATCCAGGGTGTGAGACTGCTTTCTGATGTGCTAAATGGTCAACAATTTAATCAATGTAAAATTAAAACTTTATTGTGTCCTGTGATGAATCACTTTTTCATTTTAACCAAGACTGAGCCTCTGTAAACTTTACTTTTCTCTTTATTTAAATAAGTTCTGTAAGATCCTCTGCTATATATTATTTCTAGCTTGTATGGTTAGGCTTTAGTATAAATGTTATTTTATTTTTTTCTGATGATGATGAACTACACCATGAGTTTATGCTATCAAGTAATTTTTCCTTTAGAAAACATTTGATTTTGCCACCATTTCTCAGCCATTCACGTTTGGATAAAAGTTGTTGTTGCATTCCTTTTAAATGAAAAGCTGAACCAAGCAGATCAGAAGTCTACATTCCCTTGAAGGCTAATTCTATCCACTCACTTTATTAAAGCTGTTGTGAATTAGAAGCAGATGAAAAATGTGGTCGGTGAAAGCCTGCAGCCGTAACCCAAACTCACAGAAAAACCTTCAATGAACTACTTTTGCTCGGCAGAAACTAATGTATATTATGAGAGATGCCATACAATGGAAATGTACCTACATATCTGCTACTGTATAGTACACGCAGAAAAGTGTAGTTGAAGCAGACATCGCAAAAATGTTATGACAACTGTGTTAAAGGTTCCAACATAAATCGTCCCAGTGTTGAAGATGCTTAACATTCAGGACATATTGCAATGGCAATTGTATGTAAAGCTGAAGCAACTTCACTGTCTTAGCAGCACATGTGCAATAGTATAAAAAACTACAATAATAAAATGTCCATGTTTATCCAAATTTTGCATCTATAATGAAACTGATTTTAACTTTTGTCTTGTGCAGTATCAGCCACAGCTAAGGACTTCTATTCACATCAAAGAGATTGCTGTCTAAGCAATACATTTGCTGTTTTGATTAATTTCTAGTTGACATAAACCTTCAAAGAGCAAAAAGTTCCCTTTAAAGGTGTTTTCTATTGTAAAGATTTTCACAAAATATAAAACAGGCATATTTTAAGGTGATTGGAAGAGAATGAACAGTATGTCTGCATCAAAGTAACCTTTTATTTAACTTCTCACAATTAGAACACTTGGAGTACAGTTAAATGTTTTGCAAATTGTATGCTTTACGTGACAAAAATGTTGGCAGCCGATACTTAAGTATCAAACCTCCACCCTTGTGAGCATCTAAGGCTAAGGAAAAAAAAGTATTTGGTCTGACAGCTAGCGAGTAGCCTGTTTGACAAGGTGCTTGTGCGTCACTCCTTGTCACATTGCAAAATAACTCTCATGATTCCAGTCCCATAAGGAACATCTAACAAAGTGAGCTTCACTGTTATGTGTTAAATGTTCTTAGCAACTGCTTCTCCATTGTTTCCGAAAAGGAGGTTAAGCTCATTTACAGAAAATGAGCTGTCGATGCAGCCTTCTGCAAAATGAAGGATATAAATGACCTGAGATTCAATTTCTAGATTGGCAGGACTTTGTTTCTACTAAGTTATTTATAATTCAGTGTGACTACAGTTTTCGTTTGACCTATGACATTTGCTCTTGGCAGTCAGTGTTGAAACGGACAAAATCACAAAGGGGAAAAAAATCCTAATAATACCATTAAGCAATTGAATTTTATTGTTTTGATTTAAAACCAAAAGTTCTCTTCTTAAATAACATTGAAAATTAGACACATTTGTTTTTTGTGTGTTTTTTTCACAGCTGACAGGTTTTAGTCTTTAGACAAAGAAATTAACATGTAAACACATCCCAACTTTGTAACGCTTCCTTTTACAGTACAATACTTACAAGTATATTTTTGTAAAGAATCACTGTGTGGTCATATTTTTTTTAAATATGGGTGAAACCTTTGACTCTACATGAGAACTGGACCAAGTGAGTGTGACATCACCCAAAGAAAATGACTTACTTCTGGCTCCAACCAAAGTGAAGTCAAATCAGTTGCCATTTTTTTCATGATACAGATGTCACCACATTGGAAGCAGAAATTTTCAGTAAACTGTGATAAGTCTGAGTTAGTCTGAGTCATCATTTCTACCATGGCCAATCAGGATTGAGCTTGTTGGAAATCCACACCTCTAATGCTACGTTCATACTGGGCTTGGAAACGCTCAAGCAACCATTTCCATGTAAACGCAGTCCTATGTGCGCTTTGGGCTTTTCGCAGTCAAAATCCTCATGTTCATGCATACCTATACAAGTTTTAGGACCGTCTTTGGAGCAGGGCCGGCCCAGGGCATAGGCGACCCAGGCGGCCACCTAGGGTGCCATCTGCTGGAAAGGGTGCTAAATCTCAATCAATATTATTATTATTATTATTGACAGTTTGACACACCACACATTTTGTGTAAAAAAATGTAAAACAAATAAAATAACTAATCAATAACTTTGCCAGGAGCCCCTTTTTACCTGATCCTGCTGCTGTCTAAGCGAGGTGGAGAATGGGGCAGTGTTTCCGGAGTTAGCGTTTATTTGTAACTTTAAGGATGAAAAAGCAGCAGAACTTGGCCCCTGGGAGAGCTTTAAGGAGAAAAAAAGGAAGGAAGAGGAGGAAAAACTGGCTCAAAGCAAAGGTTTGTCTGTTTTATTTACACTACATTGATTTGAATCCCCACCACTCCACATTTCTGTTCAAAAACACTCTTATTTTTAATCGAAAGGTTTTTTTCATTTAAGCTTGAAGCCTTCAACACTGGAGATGTCTCTGTCTAAACCTGTTGTGCTCTTCTTTGTCAGGTCTCCTGATCAGCTGATCTGCAGAGAAAAGCCACTTTGTGCGATACTGTTGCGATAGTGTTTTCGCCTCCAAAAACCAGGATGGAAGAAGTTTCTATCAGCATAATTTCTTGAGAAAGTTAGCTAATGGGGAGTTGATTAAATGAACATGTCTAATCCCAAAAAAGACAGTTTATTCTGCTTCTGCTGCAAGCTCATCTCTCAAAAATCATTGAAGTTAAGAGCCAGTAAGGGTGTTAAAAACTGGAAAAACTGCATCAGAACATTTCTAAACATACAAATAATTTGGGGTCATGTTAAGTATGGTCACTTTTGTTAGGTGACCTTATTTTAAATACTAATCATAAAAAGTTATTGTTTATGTTTTGAGAATTAAAATAAATTAATAATCATTGCAAAATAATCCAGTTAGTTAAGCTATGTTGTAACAGAACAGAGCTGTGGCAGAAAAAGACAGGAGCAAGATTCATGAGATTTGCGACATTTTGCACCAAACAGCAAGTACATGCGTTTGTATTGGGTAGCAACAGTCCAGTGTGAACACTGTAAGCTAAAAGTGGGTTCAAGAACCTCACATTCCCTGTGTTCTTGAATGTGCATCACATACCTGATGTGTATGTAGCATAATAATGAAAGTGGGCTAGGAAGAATCTGTCAGTCTGACATTTTAAACGTTGGACATAATTATTGACTGTTATGAGAACTGGACAGCGTATCTCCTGTCCAGATAGGGAGTACCTGCTGGTCCCAAAATCCCATAGACTTCCATAGAGAAATAAATAGCTATTATTCAGTCATTATGTTTGCCAGAATAACCATTCTTGCTCTGGAAGCTTTTAAACATGCCTTAGCTAAACCAATTTTTTTCCATGATATATTTTCTTAATCCAAAGTTTTGCAAGTTATAAAATCCCCATTCAGATGCTCATTAAAAGCATGTGACCCTGTTGGCTCCCACCTCAACTGTTCAAAACATTTGACAGATTCTCCCAAACCCCTCTTTCAGTGGAAGCGGTGTGGCTTTCCAACAAGCTCACTCCTAATTAGCGAGAGTGGTTGCCATAGAAATGTTGACTTAGACTGACTTGGACCAATCACTGCTTACTAACGTCGTCTGGTTTCATCATGGTGACGTCTGTATTGTGGTAAAAAACGGGGATTGCATTGACTTCATTTTGTTAAATTGGAGGGAAGAAAATTTTCAATGGATGTCGGTGACGTATTTGATTGCCTGATTTGCTAATATCTAACTCAGTGTTATCTGGTTTAGTACTCAAAATGTTTAAGAAGTATCTTTAGCATTCTAGTGAGTAAACTACTGTGTTAACCAACAAAACCTTTACACAGCAAAAGCTGTTGCATGAGCTGATGGTTAAACACATAAAAGACAAAGAGGTTTGTTTAAGCGCAGCTATACACCACGTCAGTGTTTGGTATAGTACAGGACAGACAGCTTCTGAAGCCTTATCCATTTCTGAGCTTTTCAAGGATTAGTGACAGAAAAGTTTGTGTCAGATTACTGAATGAAAAACTATTTGGAAAGAAAAAAAAAGAGTGAAAATAAAAGCCATCACTGTTTACAGGATAGACTGGACAAACCAAAATGAGAAGGAAGGACATTTATGACTTCACACTTCACCTATTTGACTTTTTCTTTATCCAGGCAGCTTAGTAACCATTTTCAGCTCACAGCATGTGACCCACCATGTCAGACAGGAAGAAAATACCTGAAAGTTGACAATACCTAGCAGGATAGGAATTTGCTTCAGCAATAGGAATTTTGTTTTCGGGTTGAAATACTAAATGTCCCCAGTTAGATATGAATAATGTAAAAAAGAAAAGACAAAAAAGTATGTCTGTTAATACATAAAGTCTAAAATCATCAATGGTGGCTTTAAATTGAGGCTTAGGAGGAGGATGTGCAGATAGATGTCTTGTCTGTCTGTGTGGCCCTACGAGACGTCTGGAGTTCATTTTGTCTCTGCCTGTCTAGTTTTAACATTTTTGTTTAAGTTTATCCCAATCTCCGCTGTACTTTTTGGCCAGTTTTACCAGGAAGCCTAATCAGATGACAATTACTTTTTGAACCATAAAGTTAACTAATTAGCTTTATTAGTCATCAAATTGGAAATATTAAAAGAACACCCTTTAGTGATGTGGAAAAGTTATACAAATGAAACTGCGAATGTTTCTCTATTTAGCAGTAACTTTGTTTCATAATCACCTGCAAGCAGATGGGTAAAGCACCTAATGGGAGTTGTTGCTCCATTAAATTTATGAACAGTTGGTTTGCATTATCATTAGAATAGAATAAAACTCAATTGATTACCTTGTTACCATAGCTAATTATAGCTCTAATAAAAATAGCAGTTTTATTAATTATGAATTTAAAAAGGTGTGATTGTGATACAAGAATATAATAGCGAAACTCTTCAAAAGTTCAAAATTATTTTTACATTTTTATTGTGATAGCAGTTATGCAATTTGCAGTCCTTTTAGTGCATTTCTTCGTCACAACAAAGGCAATCCTTATTAAAAGTTCTCTTTCTTTTCTTTTATTTAACTTTTAAATCCCTGTAATTCCCCTGATTGAACTCCTTCTGGCTGCTGTAATTTTTTTTGACAACACTACAATGCTGTGTGTAGAAAATAATGTAGCACATCGATAACGTGACATTCCCCGTAGGGCCACTCCTTTGATCTGACATTTTGAAGACACAGTGCATGCAGGAAATGCGTGAACAAAGGCATGCAGCCAAATAGCTTTAAATCAAACGTATTTAGATGTTCCACTGGTAGAAAAACAAATGCTTCCTTGTAGAATGGTGAAAAAAATACTCTAGACAACGCTTTAAAGAAAACTTTGATGTAAAATTTTTTTGTAAAATGTTTATTTCATCAAATATTAGTGCTTTGACAACAGCTGCTTCTTTTTGACCTTCTTCATGTGTGATTGCTAAAACAAGTTTTCTTTTATTATTTAATTGCATTAAAAATAAATAATTGACATTTTACAGTAAGTTTTAGTCTTTTGCTTTTTTCAAAAATTGAAGTATAACATTATAATGTAGTTTTTAAAAACAAACAGATTATGCTTGCATAATTTCATCATCCAACTAAGGGCCTAAAGTATGAACAAAGATACAGATGCGGTTCAAGAAAAATTTAGATTTAGGTAATAATATCCTGGTGAAGTAATTCAGGGAAAAATGATCACCAATAGAAAATGATTGGCACTTCACCTGTCATTGAATTTAAAAATATATATTTTTTGTTTCTCTTTAGCATCTTTGCTCTTAAGCTTTCAGAGATCTTAAACTATCTTCTTTCACACTGGAAATCTGATTAATTTTCATTAAATTCCCTAATGTGAAATTGACATTTTTTTGTAATGCCTTTTAACTTTATTAAAATCTCTAAAAGTGACTTTAGTTTATTTTTACTGTTCAAAACCAGGGTGCAAGACACCACCTGAGGCTCCAGGCGCGTGCTCCATTCCCCAGACAGGCCACTCCTTCTCTGACTTTCAAAATATGTCGAGGAGCATGCAGGAAGCGCATGGACAGGCCAACACCCATATTTATCAATCTAAAAAAAAACATCAAAACACTCTTCAAAAGAGCTTTTAAAAGTGTTAAAAAAAATAGAGGTAGTTTTTCACTGATTGCTTTTTGTTTCAGCATTTTAAAATAAAATATTTTTATGCCTCTTTGTAGATGGGCAATATGGCAAAAACATGTTAAGGAAGAAAAGCAGGACACAAGAGTAGACTAAAAAAAAAAAGTTTATTTGGGTCCGATCCAGACCACAATGAATTAAGAAGATTGTTCACATTAACTGCGATAGAAAAGACAAAAAAAAACGGTGTCCCTAATTCAGTTTTCCCTCTATCGAGGTTGAAACCCTCTATGTAGCCCTCCCCTTCCTCTGAAACCCCCCCTGTCACCCCTGAAATTTGGACGGTTTCTTTCTCGCCCTCTGTCTCCGCCTCTTCCAGCATTTGGTCCTCCACGTCCACCTCTGGGCGCTCCGCCGCCACGGTCAGACTTCAGCTTGACAGGAGATTTGGGCCGCAGTCTCTCGATTTCCTCTGTGCAGCCGGACAGGTATGAGTCGGGCAAAGCAAAATGCGCCGCATACGTCTCTGGGTTAAAGTTGGTGTTTGTCAGATTAGGACCAACCGTTAGCCAGCCTAGATGTAAAAGAAACCAACGCAAAAGCATGAGTAGAAGACAAAAATGGGTGAATTCGCTACATCTTTATTTTACCTGGTCTGATGGTCGAGTCTCGTCCAAACAAATGCAGTCTTCTTCGACCCAAACAGAAATGCTCGATGATGTGAAAGATCTCAACTGGTTTTTCAACATTTCCCATCTCTGGCTCCTCCGTGATGATTAGGTCAATATCTACATTGGCATGGATAAAGTCTCCATCTGTACTCCTGCGAACTGTTCCCTTGATTCCCATCAGGCAGTGCTCCTAAAAGAGTATATATATATATAAATATATGTCATAATGAAGCTCCATATCTACAGAGTGCTATTAGCTGAACTTTACATTACAGAGGAAACTGTAATAGTTTTGGTCCAATTACTGCAGAATGCCACTGAAACCACATAAACCGTGTTTGTGGCAACGTGCTGCTTGCCTGTGAATGTGATAAGGAAACTGCAGGAAATCAAACAACAAACCAGTGTAAACAAACTACCAGATACCAAAGAAAACCAAAAGTCTGCTACCCGTATGCCAGCTTTTCCTTGTTGCTATTTGTAGATGTATTCCCCCATCAATGCATTATCTTGCTCTTAATAATGCACAAGCTAGATAAAGGGCTAAATACTCTCTGAAGTATTATACAATCAGACATGAAAAATGCAAAATGATTCAGTTAGCTTTTGTGTGGTGTTTGTTTCTTTTTTCTTTCGTTGTTTCAAGAAAACAAATGCAAGCAATAATAATCTACTATTGAAAAAGAAAATACATTATAATGTCAAATATGGATTTCATTATTTTAATAGCCCCACGAGTGCAGCTGATAGGAATCCTTGAAATGTGTATGTGGGCACAGAAGTTGGCACAGAAGTTCAAACCATATTTGTTTGTTGTTTTCATCATAGCAACAACACAAAAACACATTTTGTGACATTTAAATAGAAAATTTGAAATAGTCAAACAATTATGTCCAAGTTACTTTTGCTTGATAATTTCCATAGTTCTAGAAGGTCCACTTCTAAAAAACAAAAAACTGCATCTGGGATCAGTTTCTGTCTCATAACAAGATGGCAAATGAGGCTAAAAGAAATAATACGTCTTCATGCAACCATGCACTTTACAAAGCACAAGCAGAAAAAAACGATTTGTCCGAATACTGGTTCTGATTGGGCAAATGTATTCTAGATCTTTATTTCTAACCTTTATGTATATGATCAATTCCAAACTAGAATGAAGTTTTGTTTGTCATTATTATAAATATTATTTTCCATCAAGTGTTTTTATTCTGCGACATCTCACCTTGGTCCTTTGGAATACAGCTTTTGGATCCAGGGCTTTGGTCTTGCCAGGATTGTTCTTATTGGTCTTGATCCAGCAGATGTCCTCACACCTCCTGAAGCCCCATTTTCGCAGGCACTGGAACCAGAATAAGCTGTTAAAATGCACAGACGAAACATCCAAAGATGTACAACAAGCAAGCTGCATCTTTTTCAATAAACCATAGATCCATCTGTTCACAGGGGTGTCAATCTCCAGGCCTCAACGGCCAACATTAGGTCTTACCTGATGCCAACTACTTGGATAAGATGTGTTCTGCCAATAATAAGCTTCAGTGGCAGGTTAGTTGGAAAACATGTATGACACTGACCCTTAAGGCCTGTAGTTTGACACATATGATCTAGTGTCTGTATTCACTTCATTATGGTTAGGGTTCCAGGATACACACACTAAATAAATTACTTTCAAAAGAAAAAAGAAGATGTAGAACTGCAGTCAGTAAATGAAATACAGGGGTTAATGTGGCAGTTATAGCATCTGACTTAAGAAAAAAAACCAAACTGGAAGTGATTATGTTTGGTTGATTTTTTTTTTTTTTTAAATCTACTTCAGAATTTTCTGAAACATTTCTAATAAAGCAAATTACTTAATAAAAAAGTATTCAACAACAGAAATAATTTAAAACGATTTATTTTCATATTTTATTATTTTCATCTTCTAAAAGTTAGAATTTGTCATTCGAGTTTGCCTTCTTACGTAAAAGTTGTTCCAGTGTAAAAGCTGACATCTCTATAGGTTTGACATTTGAAATCCCAAAAATAGCTCAAACCAAAATATTAACTCGGGTCAAGGTATTTTCAAAATCTTTTTTAGTATAAGGGCGAGGTTGTAATGCCGTCTCGCTGACAAGCTCTAAAGCCTCTGCGTCACAGTCATGTCAAAAGTCAGTTCTTTGTTATTGCATTTTCTCTGCTTGGTTGACATGAGGTTGGATGGTTTCAATAGAGCTCATCACATGGAGATGATACTTATAAGGTGAGCGGGGGACACGTCATTTTCCTACATACTATTCTGAGGGATCTCAGGGATTAACAGCTTTATTGAACAAATTCAAGGACAGACAGAATTTAAAAGAGGAATTAATGCATGTGACTTAATACTTTACAAGGAACCAGGAAATAATAATAATAAAAAATAATAAATAGTTCCTGTATATAACTTGGTAATCTTCACTTATCATAAAAGGTGTGAGGTGTTCTGTGCATATATCTGGACAGTGTTACCATTCTGCCCAAGTCCAGTCCCTCCCCAGAGCCACACCAGAGGAAGACAAAAGAGCGCAAGTCCGAAATCTCCTCAATCTCCAGTCTCATGATCTGCAGCAGGAAAGAGATGGCTGTGAGATTGCTTTAAAGCTACAGTAAATACAATTTGAACATGCTGAACCGAGAAATATATAATTAAAGGGATGAGGAAAAATGCAGTCTCATTTTGGAATTGTTGGACTTTCCCCTGATCCTCAGATTCCTTTCTCACATGTAAATAATAAATGGCAAGGTACCGTTTATTTTAACTATAAATTACATCTGATCACAAACATTGTCATATATGCACTTGAGTAGAATAATTCATGATCTTTGTAGCAGTCCAAAAACTACAATATTAGCAAAAAAAAAAAAAAAAAAAACCAGCCAAACGTACGTCATCCCATGTCCAAAAGCGCTCTGTGTGGCTGATGCCTGATTCTCTGTAATATTCCTCTAAAGGCGGCTCAAGCAGAATCACATCAAACTGGCTCTTCAGTTCCCGTAAGTCAAAGTGCTCGGGATCAGCCTGAAGGTACCTGAAAACACAGACCCACACCCTGGATAATTCTCGCCAGACAGCTCACAATGAACATTTTAGGTTAAAAGAAGTGTGCAAAAGGTGACATTGGTGTCATCATAGGACATACATGGGAGGGGTGTTGGTGCTGGCGATCAACTCGTCTTTGAGCCTTATCAACTCCCGCAGTTTGGGATATTCTTCAAATCGGTCAGCCAAACCTTCCAAACCACAAGTCGAAAGTCATAAAAGAGCATAGAGACAGTTATTAACTCTCAGAAATAGGTAAATACGAACCAACGTCTCTTATGAAGTTTTGTGGTCTGTGTCCAGTGTCCACAAAGTGCTGACAGTAATCATTGTGAGGGTTCAAACTCTGGGTACCCTGAGGATGAGAGAGGAGAGGTGAGAGAAGATAGAAGAAAGGGTGAAGAAAAACATTTGAATAAAAAACTTTGTTAATTTCTTCAGAAATTTAAAGTATTCATTTTTAAAGTTTCATAGAAAGTAGTTCAAGAAGTATTCAATTAAAAATTCTTATTATTGTTCTAACTTCCCAGTGTTTCTTTTTTAATTCAGTATCTATGCTAAAGAGTAAAAAAGTCAATCACTGCCGAACTGACGTATTGACCTAAATTTCCTAAACACACTCACTGTTTCATTTCTGACTCAAGATGATTGGATTAAATGTTAATTTTCACATTTCAATTCTCAAACCTTTTTGTTCTTTAATTCGTCAAAAGTAAATTATGAATTTGATTAATCAGTTTTGCATTTTTAAGGTCAGATCAACAGATTTCAAGTAACTTTTATAATTATTTCAGGCCCTAAAATCCTCCACTTTGATAAACCTTTAACTACAGACAGTATAATAATCTAATGACAGGACTGCCTGGATGCACGGCATTTCCTGTTATTCAAAACATACAAACACAACAAAAGAAAATATTCCTCAAAAAGAAAACGTGCATGTTTTGAAAGAGAGAAAATGTGGGTGTTAGACTGTACCATTGGCCAATAATAAAATGTTTAATTTGTCATGCAAATGAAAACCAAATGGTCTAGGCTTTTTATTCAAAGAATATTATGTGATAAGTCTGTTGTCCAAAGGCACGCAAAGAAAATACTCTTCATCTGTCAAAGACAACCATTTAGTCGGGAATTAAACAACTTGTTTTCACTGAAATACACAAATAACCAGACCTTGCCAATTGAACAGTGAGGTGCAGTTTCAGAATCCCTCCCTCAAGAGGGATTGCACAACAAAAAACTTTTCTATTCAGAGGGTTTCCTTGTCCTTGTAGGCTTTGCATGCTTGCTTGGGTTTATTTTTCTCATAACTCTTTGGATCGACGCTCAAGTGGTTCATGCAAAGTGAAAACATTTGCTGGCTTCAGCCCCAAAATTATACTTCCGTGTTCAGCGCAGCACAAAGAGTGAACGCGCAAGTTAATGATGCATGATTCATCTGACTTTGTTTGAAACATACCAAAGGCTACGCCCGAGCTTCAGAGAATGTACCTGTCAAAAGAAATTGGATTCCAGCTTTTGATAGGTAGTTTAAAGGGTTGTTCATCATAAGGAGCCTGCCAAGTCAGACTCATTCCCACGTACGGTTAATGTGTTACTGACTGCGCACTTTCTCTGCACATTTTTCTTTATTTTAAGTGTTTGCACAATGGATTATTTTATTCATTAAACTTAAAAAAAGATGCCTTTGAATACCAAAACTAGCTTGCTGGATGGTAGTCTCTTCCTTAGACAGTGCCTTTAAAAGCATTCCAATGACAAAACAAAAAGGTGACCAATCTGAGTCCACTTCCACTGCTTTAGCTGCTTTTCATTGGTGGAACACACCTGACAAAAAAAAAGAAATCAGCAGCAGCCGGCAGGACATGGACGTCAGAAAAACCGGAAGGAGGTGGCCTTCAAGGGGATTGAGTACCTCTAATATATAAACAATCAATTTTAAAATTTTTTATTCAACTTTTTTGATAAGAAAGTTATCATAAATACTATGCTATTAACTATTTTTTTCTTCTGGCTCTACACTTGCTTTGTAAAGAACTTTTTTTTAATGAGCGGCACTTCCAATACAACAACCAAAAAAAAAAACCTGATAGTTTAAAAAGAACACAAACATGTTGCATTATTTATAAATGTGTGTAAAAATTTGCAAAGCTATTAAAAAATGGAATGTTGGTTGCCTCAGAAAGAAAATGTGTTAGACTCCATGAAACAAAATCCTACACTTAAAATAAACACATAAACAACACCACAGAAATGTTAGCTAAGAAAGCAGAATTCACAAGAAAACATGACACAAAGAGACGTTTTATAACCTTTAGAAATGTACTGGAATCTTTATACACTTCCTCGTAGGGAGAACTCTCATCTGGCTGCTGCATTTCCACCTCATCCTAAAACAGACAGCAAATATTTTTTGAAAAATGTTTTAATGTATTACAAAAGTCATTTAATACACAAAGAAATGCAATAAAAAAATAAAGCCCAATATTAGTAGCAAATAAAAATAAAGCAGACAGTGGAATGCAGTTGTGACGGTAGTGGTTGTAGATCTTATCAGTTTGTTGTAGCTCAACATCATAAGCAAAGAGCATTGGTAGGCAGTGGTGATACATTTTGGCAACGTAAAAAAACAAAGTGAATGACGCACTGATTGCCAGCATAACTGCATGACATAAAAAGTAGAAACTTGTCAGTGTTTTTGAAGTAAGGGATACACCAACAGGTGTCCATATTGAAATAACATGCAACTATGCGCAGAAGGGTGGCAAAACTAAAGATTAAGATTTCCAATCTGTGGAATTGTTACACACTGTAAATATCCTTAACAAGCCACCTCCTGTTTTTTTTTTTTTCTTTCTAAAAATAAGTTTGGCGTCATGGTGTAGTTCTGAAAAAAATAAATGAATTAGGAGCAAGTTACAGACTTGCAAAGAATTTAAACTTAACAGAGAACATTTTTTTGCTCATGCTGTTTTGTCTCTGCACTTTCACATGGTGCTGTCAGTATTATGATTGACACCCATCGTGATTTTACATTTATTCCAACGTCATGTAGAAAGAAGCTACACATTTAATATTTTTGCTACTTAAACTTATATGTGCTTCTCAATCAAATCAATGTATGTTTAATACAATTTAGTTCAATTTTATGAAATGCAAAAATAAGCAAAAAGTTGCTTTTTTTTCCCCTGTTATTCATTGTTACAACTTAATTTTGGTTGCAGTTTTTACCATCATTTTGATTATATATATATATATATATATATATATATATATATTAAGTTCTGACTGTGAGCAATAGTAATACCAAAACAGAATTCTGCAGATGTAATTTGTCTTCAAACTGCTCCTTGGTTTGAATTGTCCAAAGTTTATATAGCTTTATTGTTAATCTTGCTTTAAAGTGACACCCAGCAGTTAGAGGTTATTTATTATTACTCATATCCATTTTCTAAATAGGGTGTTCAGTCAGGATCACCTTTACAATAACTGTTTTACTAAGTACAGAAAAACAAAAACAGAAATGAATTTATAAGGTAAACAAGACTGGATTTAGAAGTTCAGCTCAAGATGGAGATTCAGTGCGGGGTCACAGTTCGTGATAACAGTCAGAAAAAGTAGTGCTCACTTTCTGTTCCTCCACATCCTCCTCTGTGTCCTCTCCTTCTGTCGGAGGCTTCCTTTTGGAAGAGGGTAGCAGGCTATCGTATGAAGCCCTGCACAACACAAATATTCATACTTTTGATTCAACCTATTTGGGTCAACATGCAGAAAGATCCATGCACCAACTTTGAAGACACACAGATAGTGGTTCTTCTGCAGACTAAAACTACCGTACACCTGAAATTAAACAGACTGATCATCTTGAAAAGATTTTGATTGGTTGTACTGGACAATTGATTGAACTGTATGGGACCCGGGCCTATTTTATCTTGATTTCTGTGTTTTCTGTGGATGGATTTTTCACTACCTGCACGTTTCTCTGGTTTCCTCGATCTCCTTTAATTCATCTTTGCTGTGGAGAACAGCTCCGATGCTGTCAGCGTTCTCTGCCCCCAACTGTGGGTGGATAAAAGAATATGTAAGAGAACAATGCACGCACACTGCCAAATGCGAGATAACTCATAATTTAGCATTACGGAGATTTGAATACTATTAGGAAAAAGGTGCCAAGTGGACAGCAGTTGGGACATTTATTATTCTTTTTTTCCAACCTAAAGTATCAGTATGTTTATGTTAGCTGACTAACATAATAGCATGATAGCTACTTGCTAAAACAATTGTGTACTTGCCTGTTGGGCTAACAGTTGCCGCCTTAGTTTTTGTCTCTCCCGGATCTCTTGAAGCCTACTGTTCATATTTCCTCTTGTAAAAACCGTGTTTTTTAAATTTGTTTATTTTTTTGATACTGGTAATTCATTAAATCTTTCATTGAGCATTGATAGCAACAAGCAAGCAGTAGCTAGCTCTCAGAGAGAGAGAGAGCCGCTAAAAATCTTAGAGGGTACGCTCGGTATTCACCTCAGCATATCCGAACCAAGTTGAGTTTATCAAATTTGCCATGAACATCGGTGATTTTTATTATTTATTTTTTTTAATTTGTGATATCAATTCTCTATTTTATCACATTTACGTAAACGTTTTAATCTAAATAAATTAACAACAGAGTTTAGCGCAAGAAGTTACTTGAACACAGTAGAACCGGAGCACGCCGGTGCCTTACGCACTATACTCATAAGAAGAATTGAAACTGGTCGCGCATTAATGATGTCATCTTAAGAACGCATGTGTTTGACGTTTACATCTTGGAAAACAAGCTGGTGCCGCGTTTTAGGATCTGCAGGGATCTTTTTTTCCCCATCTGTGGCATACACATGGGTCATATAAATAAACTAAACATGCAATTGTACCACAAATTAACAGACTTAACGGAGTATATCAACATTTTATAAATGATGTGCCAATTATAGAGACCTCTTATTCCTCAATCGCGGACTAATGGTGAAATACTTGGTCGGGGTCTGTTTGATTTAGGATCAGGACCAACTTTATCCCTTATTTTCATCTTTTGTCTCTCTCAGGGGTTGCCACAGTAAATCATCAGCCTTTGCACTTCCAGAGTCTCTATCCTTGACTGTAGGAACAATGTCAACAAATGTATTCCTTTCTCTGTCAATGGTCTCTATCCTGCCCACTTACACAAACTACTCACCATCATTTCTGTGAACCTCCCCTTGGTCTGTCCCTATAGCTATATGCCTCATCCCTGCCAGCTTGAAAATAAGCATCCTTTAACCAAAATATATCCTGTCTTTTGTAGCATGTATCACCAAAGCATCCAAAGTGAGCTATTATTTTGATGTTTTCATTCATTATCCAATCCATCCTCACCACTTCTAAAAAGAGCAAAGTAAAAACAGAGTCAAGAGATCACTGCTAGCTCCAGCTCTGCAGCTCCCTCTCAGTGCCACTTAACCTAACACTTTGCCATTTTTACCTACTGAGTCTGATAACTGATTTCTAATCAGAACAACTGACCAATGAGAGAACATCTGATGCATATTTTGGAATAAAGATGTATATATAAAGTGGAATACAGATACCAGTCAATGAGGATATTTGCAAGATTGAAATGTAAAACATTTATTGATCATTCAGCATTACAGCAGTAATATATTCAACTTCAGTTTTTTTAACTGAAAACTCAGATTATTGAGCCTTTTGCACTTTTCAATGTAATACATATTTCATTAAATGAATTATTTGTGGAATATCTTAATAAATAAATGAGCAGATTACAAATCTGCAGCCAAAGTGTGTGTGTGTGTGTGTGTGTGTGGGGGGGGGGGTGGGGGGGGGGGGTAAGTCATAAAGAGAAAAAAAAAACATTTTGTGTAAAATTTAATGACTTACTGTCAACTGTGCAGAGTAATTTTTAGAACCTATGTATTTTTTGACTTGGTCTTCATTAACATGTGCTGAGATAATAGCCATTTCATTTAAAACAAGAAGAGAGAAAGAGAGAAAAAAGAAAGAAAGGAATCCTGCATACACCACTGTCATTGTGACGTTTGACGTTATTACCTGTGTATCCAGCTCCTGAAATGAAGCCTTTAAAACATCTGGAATCCAAACTCTTGCATGTGTCATGCAGCTCATATGACATTAAACACACGTGTAATGCAACTGAATAATATCAAAGCTGATCATGCATCTCTACAGAAATGCATAAATAGCCGACTGCAAAATAAATGCTTAGAAATGAAAAAAAAAAAAAGTTTCAATTGGGTTACAGTGCTGCACATTTTTTTTGTCTTATTGCATACATGTTCATTGGTTTTAGTACAGCTTGCACTGCAGCGATCATATGCATTGGCGTTAATGGATTTTTTTTTTCTTCCTTGGAGGGGTGCCTGCTCAGCAAGCCACGCAAAAGCGGTTTCATCGATCTGCGGGGTTTTCTTAACGCGGGGCTCAGTCCCGTCCCAAAGCAACGCGGCTGACATGAATCCGACAGCTGATGAGTAGCTGACATTTTCCCCGTTATCAGCGGCTCATAGCTGTGGGACCTAAACATGCGTGTGGCGTTGTTCGCGTCCATTCTAGCCGTGGTTCTGGCTGCGAGTGTCTGTTATTCCAGCCGCGTCTCCTCCTCCTCCTCCTCGGTCATCCTGCCGTTCACCGATTGCGTTCGGAGCCGCGGAAAGGACGGCTTTTACCGGGGATCCATAGACGTGACCGAGTCGGGCACCCGGTGCATTAACTGGACCGAGGTGGCCGGATTCGAGGAGCGCCATCCGGGCAAAGGAATAGGAGAACACAACCACTGCCGCAACCCAGACAACAGGATCCGACCCTGGTGCTTTTTCAGGAACCACAAAGGCAGGGTAGACTGGGGGTACTGCGACTGTAAACAAGGTAAACACGCATGCCCACATGGAGTTGCAGAAAAAATAAGTACAATAGAAAATATTTATGGATGAAATATGGGACATTTAAAAAAAAGTGCATGCGCAACAGAAAAGCGCGCGCAGATTTATTATTATTATTATTATTATTATTATTATTATTATTGCGCAAAGGTGGAGCAGATGTTGCAAAGGCAACTTCTGTGCACTGTTTATGGCAGGAAAAGGTGCATGCCGACAATTCTAATGAATCAAATCTATTTCGGCTGCAGGTGAGAAAGGAACACCTTTTTATCGCTGGACAGCAGAAACTGAAAGAAAAAAAAATGTTGAAATATAATTGGACTTTTTTGTAAATGCTGCTATAAAATGTTTGAGCAGGCATGAGGGAAAATATAGACAGACCAAATAGAAGATTTCTAACCCATAAGAACCCATGGTGACATCAGTAAAACTGAAACATGTCAGAAATTTGCTTCCACTATTTTATTTTTTAAGCAAAAAATGGGTCTTGGTTCTTTAACTAGGTGTTTCTGTGTCCAAAGATGTGTTGACAGAATCCTCAGTGAAGACGGTTACTTGCTCTGTTGTTTCAGTCAGTGACTCACAGCATGTACCATCTTTACAAATAAAAATAATAGTTTTTCCTGTTTTGGATTCTGTATTTGGATTGAACACATATTTGATTGTGTGCATTTGCACAAAAGTCAATTAGCCAATTAGCCTTATTTTAAGTCCTCAAGTCTTTTTCTATACACCTTTTTGTCTCATTTAAAATTTATTTTTAAACTGTTATTTCACCCCAGGCTCAGTACGCCTGCAAGGAGGGCGTTCAAAGCTAGATGGCAGGGTGGAGGTGTACTTGGGTGGAGTTTGGGGGTCTGTGTGCAGCAACGACTGGGGGGATGAAGACGCTGCCGTGGTTTGCAAACAGCTTGATGAAGGGTGAGAGGCCGAGCACACATGCACACACATGCTCACATGTGCACTGTTTGCCTGCTCCTCTCACTCGTGCCGTGAAACACAGGTGCAAGTGCACTGACCATCTGCCACACAGACTCACAAACTGTAGCGGCTTATTGAGGCCTGACGGAGTGAAGGGAATGTCATTGATGTTAACCACACTTACTAACCTTAAAGGCATTCCCCTCCATTCTCTTTTGTTTTTGTACTTTCCTTTATGACCCTTGCATTCTTTCCTTACTCTCCCTAGAGGTTTGAAAAACCTTTATAAAACAGGTATTCCATTTTTTTTACAAGCTCCTTCTCTTTCTTACATCTCTCTGCTTCACACTGGGTCTATTCGTGGTCTTGGTGTGTCGTCATATTGGCATGGGCCTCAAGAGAAATTTGCAGACAGGCCCTACATATATCAGTGTTCACAGGATAGGGTGCAGTCATTTGAGGAGTCGCGCTTTTACCAGATAACAGGGACACACTTACTGCACATGTTGTCCAACACCTGCGCTGGCCTGCTCTCAGGCACCAAACACAGCTTTTGTGTGCATTCACCCCAGCATGTGGACAGGAGTCTATAAAATCTAGAGTGGAAAGGATAGAGGTCAGATGTTAGCCATAAGTCAGTTGGAATTCCTGCTGATGACTTACACATGGTCCATTGTTTAAACACTGCAGACTTTGACAGTTCTGTATTTGGACGTCATGATCAAACAAGTCATTTAACAGGTTGCCACTATGAATAAAAATCTGCTTTACTGTTGGCTCAAACTGCATAGGAGTTTTTAACTGTTAGCTTTTTTTTTCTCAAAATTTCATTAAAGCCTAAACATGAGCGTCAGTATCTCTAACTGTTAATTAACTTCCAGGATCTCAGGTCGCGCCCGTGCAGTTCCTCTGTTCCATACAAGCAAGACCAGAATCCATTGGAAAGAAGTCCATTGCAGTGGAGAGGAGCCAGACTTACTCCATTGTTCCAAGACTACCTGGAATGGAGAGGAGTGTTTGACGGCAGCAGCTGTTACCTGCATCCAACAGAAAAGTAGACAAATCTTATTTGAAGTAATTAAATCTGAGACTTGAAGTTTTCATGAATGAAAATAGGATAACAATTAGTATTCTCTGGATCTATTTCAATTTTATTTGTAAAATAATAATAATAATAAAAACAGTTCATATGTGGTTTTTCCATAGACTGTATATGAAAACTGGACTGAATGACTCCTCCCCCCTTCCAAACTGGAACTACCATTTTGCTCCAAGACTCCAAAATCCCATAAATGTCTATTGAGAATTGAACAGTTATTACTCAGTCATTATATTTGTCAAAATAATTTTTTATTCTGCTACGTATTTTTAATATGTTCTTGCTAATCCAAATTTATTTTTCACAATATTGTTTCTTTATTACAAGGTATTTAAGACATAAACTGATCAATCAGATGCTTCAATAAAATAATGTGGTTTCATGTTGAATGTTTGATCGATAGACTCTCCTTAGCCAACTTTTAAGTTGTAGGGGTGTGGCCTTCCAAATAAGCTCCCTTCTGATTGGTGAGAGGGATTGTCATAGAAAGGATGTTTCAGATGGATTCAAACCAATTACTACTTAATAGTTCCAACATGGCAGTGCTCTTATCACAAAAAATGGCGACAGTATTGACTTCATTTGGTTGGAACCGTAAGTAAGCTATTTTATATGGGAGATGTCCCACTTACTCGATCCAGTTCTCAAATACAGTCATTGGGTATTTCACAGGAAAATGTATTCAAACTTGAATGCTTGTTTGCACTGCAGCTGTTGTGACACTTCCTATGCGGTTGATTGGAGGAGAATCGGAGTCAGAGGGCACAGTTGAAGTCTTCCATGCAGGGCAGTGGGGTTCCATATGTGATGATCAATGGGATGAAAGTGATGCAGAGGTGGTGTGTCGACAGCTGGGGCTAAGGTAAAGAAACTCGAACAAAAGACACATAAAATATGTGGCACGCTGCATTTTGTTGCAATACAACCAACAATCATGATAAAATTGCAATTTTGCTGTAAAACAAAAACAAAAAAAACAAAGAAAAAGGCACGATAGTGATAGACTTAAGCAGAAATGAGTTGATGTGGGTGTGAAATCGTCTTTCTCTCCCTCAGTTTCCAGAACTATGACAAGTATTCCTTCCATTCAGACAGAAGAGTCAGCTGTAAGGAACATCTGGGGTCAAACAGTGAATCGGGCTTATTGTTCCTGAATGAATTCTAGTGGCAAACACAGATGCATATTTAGCAACACTATATGCTTTCCACATGTGTGTAAATGTCTGCACTGTCCAGCCATTTCTCTGGAAGAAAAAGAAAACATAAATACAAGCTTTTTTTTAAAAAAAACTTTCCTTTTATTTTAAAGGCTAACTGCATAATGTTTTTCCTTGTTTACTTCTTTTGTTTCGGTAGTGGTGCTGCTAAGGCATGGGGCCAGGCACATTTTGGCAAAAGCTCAGGTCGTGTGTGGCTTGATGAGGTGCATTGCACCGGCAATGAACTCTCTCTGGAGCAGTGTACAAAAAGTGCATGGGGAGAACACAACTGTCTGCACTCGGAGGATGCAGGAGTGTCTTGCCACCCCCTTACAGGTATTTCACAACACCAAAGAACGTGTGTTACGTGCAGTGGGGATAAGGTATGATCATGCTTAAAAACTGAGTTCGATCAGTGTTTTTTGTGCAAAATGATGCAGGAGAGAGACCTGAAAGTAATTTTATAAATGAAAAGATGTATATTTAGCGAGAGAGACGAAGTCTGGATAAATTATCTGAGAGGTATTTACACAGGAATCTTTGACGCCGTAGTTTGTGACTGCTGGATTGTGTTGTTTTTTAGCAAATGGGTTGAGCACATTTCAGCTTAAACAGGTTTGCAGACACTAATGACACCAAAATGACAGCATTTTAGAGAATACCTCATCATGCTTTCAAGCACAATGTCAAGGTGAAACGTTTAATAAGTCAGACATCAATAGGAATACAAAAAAACCCGAACCACATTATTAGCATCAACACCAAAATGATTTTGAATTTTGGTTTTTAACTTTTAAAATGTCAGTGTTTAAGATTCTGACTTGGTTATTAATAAATTAACTATATATACATTTTTAGGATTTGGAAATATATCATGCTCTCCTCATTCTCTTCAGATGGTGCCACCAGGTTGGTTGGGGGTGTAGGGAGTCATGAGGGCCGTCTGGAAGTCTTCTATCAGGGTCAGTGGGGGACAGTTTGTGACGATGGCTGGACTAAGTCCAACACGCAGGTGGTGTGTCGTCAGCTCGGTTACAGGTACTCAAAAGTGTTCATGCATCGCGATAGAAAGTGTCAAGCACATTTTTAACCCCAGAAACATGGGCACTTATCTCTTGCAGGATTGGCGAAACTCTCTTTCTTGAAGGGCCAGACATACTTGCAGGCCCACGCTTTGGGGTGGGGTCAGGTCCCATTCTTCTAGATGATGTGAACTGCACCGGAAAAGAACCTAGCCTGCTGTTGTGTAACAGAAGGGAGTGGTTACGCCATGATTGCACACACCAGGAGGATGTGCACATTGCATGCAATCCTGAGATCAATGGAGAGAGTCATCCAGCGAGTAAGATATCACCCTATCGCTCTGTTTGACTAATCCCTTATGGTTACTGAAACAACAGAAAAGCCTAATGACTTAACTATACCCGAAACCTAAGAACTTACAAATTTATGCCAGGGTGAAGTAAGTTAATGTTGTGATAAGCAATATTCACTACTGTCTGTATCAGGGAGAGATCACATACACATAAAGAGAAAATCAATAAATATAATCACTGGATAACATAGGAAATAATGAAACATTTGTGGCACAGATAACAAAACATTGATGAGATTTCTAACAATAGCCTACAATAATTTGCAAGCACATCAAAAATAACCATAGTGGTGTATAAACTAAGTTCTTCAAAGAAAGTAATGTTATAGAATAACTTATTATTAATAAAATATTTAAAAATATATAAATATCCATCCATTTTCTAAGACTGCTCAATCCCTTTTGGGGTCACAGAGTTGTTGGAGCCTATCCTAGCAACTGACAGGTTGCCAGTCCACATTACAGGGTCAAGAAATATGTATCATGTAATTATTTAATAATTAAAGATCCACTCCAATGAAAGTCATGTTTTTAGTATTTTTAACATGTTCTTGTGGCATTTTCCTCATATTGGATATTGGATTGGATATTTAAAGAAAATTAGGATTAAAATTGGGTTTCTGAGTATTTCTTTATTCAAGTTATTGTGACTCAGGAGCAGACAAAAAAAATTCAGTTGGAAAAAGCTTTGACGTAGGTGTTACAACCGGTGGGCCACAAGCTCCCTGCGCCGCTCCATTCTGATGCATCCACTTGCAAACAAAATAGATCCATGTACGTCTTCGTTTTCCTCATCTGAGCTGGAATCTGGCTCAAAATTGTATGGCTGGATAGCTCCAATTTTGTTTGCCCATTTTGTTGCAGCCTTAAAGTTATGTTGGGGCTGTAAACTTGTGGAGGGACATACCTACTCCTCAACTGCCCCACCCACAACTCAGAAGCCGCTCTGCAGAAACTATGTCCTAGAAAATGATGCAGGTTTTCATTTTTATTTCGGCTAAAATCGGCATAATTATAATAAAACAATCACTTGGAACACTTTTAAATAGATCATTAAAAGATGATCGGAGTGGGACTTATTTAAGAAACAATAAAATAATTGCAGATTAAAACACACCCTGCCCACCCATGTGCTGAGGAGTCCCTGACTAAGACACTAAATCCCAGATTCAGTATGTGAAAGCATATAGATGAATGGGACTGGGACTGTAAAGTTCTTTGGGCCTTTTTATGATGGTAGTAAAACGCAATATAAGTGTATGCTGTTTACCATTTTTAGTCATAGAGCAGGCCTAACTATGCAATGTTTGTAAAGTTAATTTAGATTAATTACGACCCACACCAGCAGTGCCTTTAAGTCAAAATTTGACCCTCGCCACATGCGTGAAAAGTCACAAAAATTTGCACACTCCTAGGAAAAATGTGAAATTAACTTTCAGTAGTTAAATTTTTATTTTTTGTTTCTACCCTTGAAAAATGTACAAAAGTTAGTATCCCTTTAGGACCACTTTTTTTTCCTTTTTATCCTCCATTGTGACGATACATATGGCCCGGCCTTTATGGCTTAGATTAATGTGAAGCTAAGTTATTTTTAACGATCTCTAGCTCCAAGCAGTTCTCCCCTTTTGACCTCCTCCTCTGGTCAATATCTTCTGCTGGTACTTTGTAGGCTGATTTGGAGACAATAAAGTCTGCCATCTGGCCCTTTTTAACTTGGAAACTACAAGCAGATGGGACCATACAAAATATTTTCATGTGCTATATTTTCCAAAAAGAATTTTTTTGTATTTCATGAAAAGAGGAAAATGACAGGATTACCTTAAAAAAAATAATGACAAAAGTGTGCTTTTAGTGAAAGCTGCAAGAAAACTGGTTTTAATGAACTGTAGAAGGCCAGGCTTCCTTTACATTTCAGGTAATGAGAAATGGAAGCAGCAATTAAAAAAACTCTATTTTCCCCACGTTTGAAGAGTCATGGAAATCCAAGCTGACCTGAAATCTGTTTCTTAGATATCTGCCGGTTTAAATGTACTCTCAGTTGGATCTCATCTTACTAGGCAGACATGTAGCAGATGAAGTCTGCAAGTGTCAGTGGTTTGTGCCTTGTCAGTTGGTTCAGTCTTAACAACTGGGTTGCTTGTAAAGTCATTTAGACAGACAGTGGTAAACTTGCTGCAAGGCTTTAACAAATTTTAACAAGGAAACCTTAGAAGAGGATTAAAAATGACTATATTGCTTTATATACATATACACTCACATACTAAGTGGATATGCAGATTTTTGGAGTTGCCAAACCAACATTCGTGGCATATTTTGTCAAGGAGGTGACAGAACCCTTCAGACTCAACCAGGAATCCTGTCAGACTAAACATATGAGGCAGAGTGGGAGATAAAAACATATCTTGTCATTTTTGCTGCTCTGATGAGTTTAATCAGTGGTGCAAAATATGCTTTTGTAATGTTAAGATGCCCTTTTGATAAAATGCTTACTTCATTAGCTGGTTTTCCGAGGTGTGTGCTCTTAGACAAAGGCCAAATGACTATCCTCAGACAAATATTTTGTTCATGGATTCTTTCAGTGCACGTGATTTTGCTCCTATTTTTACCTTTAAAGGTTTGTAAAAACAAAACTCTTTTTGAGTTATAAGCAAAGGACTGGTCTAAAATGAAAAACGAAACAGATCAAGCCAGTCTGAAGTCTGAATCTTTTCTAGTCTATCATTTTTACTTTTCATTGTGTTTAAAAACTTTTGTCCTGAAGTTTTGTGTGGGCATCCACAAATATTTTTATAACCACATTTTTTTAAGCTGATAAATATCATATATATATAAAATATATATAAAAAACCTTCCAACTACAATAAAAGAGATTGTAAGCCAAGCTTTTAGGTGCAGTATTGACTTTTACTAAAGTTACACACATTTTTGACTCAGCTGCAGCAGCTTGGCGTATTTAAAATATTTAGCTACATCTGTTTGCGTTCATATTAAACAGAACCTCATTAAATGCACATTGCGAGTTTTATAAAGTAAAATCAGTTTCCAGAAGTTGCTTCCCCATTGGGAATTGACTGCACTTAAATGGTGACAAATATAGATGTTGTTAAGTTGTAACGCTCAGACTAGTAATGTAGTGTATTTAGCCACAATTCAGTGCGCGAATCCCATCAGTTAACGTGCATGTGATGAAGTGCACATGCAGCCATGGGAAAGAGAAAGTAAAAAATTGATTAAAAAAAATAAACTTTGATATACATTCCAAATAAATAAATAAACACTCTTTATCACCCTTAAATAAGAGTTTTTTTTTTTCTTTTGATGCTTAAAAAAGATGCCTGGTTGAATTTTAGATTTATTTCATGCTGATTATGGATCACACACGTCCTCAAAACAATTGTCTTTCCAAGTACATAAAAAAACACTCAACACAGAAAAATCAAGAAAAAATGACCACATTTGGATTAATATAGCTGGGGCAGTTTAAAAAGTGATGTAATGCAATGCAATGTAACATAGTTTTGCAGTTCTTAAACATCATGTATGAGACCCTAAGGTGTTCACTTATGTTAATCTTCAATATACTGTGTTGAAAAAGTAAAATAAAGGTTTTTTTTAAACAGAATAATCAGGTTAGTCTTCATGTTATTGTATAATCAAGCACAATCAATACAGGTTTTTATGTGCAAGCTATGTAGAGCAAACCAATAATTGCTCAATTAAAGCAATAAAAAACAAGAAAAATAATTGATAAAACACAGGATTACACATTCTGAACTTTGTGACCATACAACCAAAAGAACAGAAGCAAACATTGTTGTGATCTTGTAAAGAAGAAGAAAGGACATAATTATGCTCTCTGAACAGGACAAGCACGGACACGTACATTTTCTAAACAGATTGACAGGATAATCACGTCTGTTAAGAATTTGTGAGTAATTGCGTTTCTATTTGTGGTCCAATGCAAACATGAATGGGTACAGGATTTTTTTCCTCTCTTCCTGTTAACGATAGAGAAATCAAATTTCAGATTATGCACTATATCAGTTGCTGTAAAAACACAAATATGTACTCATAAATGCACTCAGGTGACTGCAGACATGTAGATTGTATCTGATGATTAGATTCTTCTAAAGAAAAGAAAAAAAAACTTTTGTAAGATGAAGGGTGTAGTCTTTCCCAAGTAAAACTCCACTGACTACTTTTGTTAAAGCACCGGCAGGTATGTTCGCACCTTGTTTTGGAGCAGTAAAACAAAGTCAACTGGGGACATCAGAGAAAAATTCCTTTTTTCTGGTCATAACTTTAGCCTTTGACTTTGTTTCAGCAGCCACAGTTTGACTTTGTCCTTCAAAAAAAGCTGATTCATTTCATCACAGCCACTTATTTTGGGGCTTTGTCACTATCACATTTGTTGGTTTGACTTGTGTGCAAAAACTGTAACTGGACACTGGTTTTGGCATATCCACAAAGAAGGCCATTTGTAAAAGTACAAAAATGTAAAAATTTGCAAATTCACTGTTGCCATTCCTGTTTCTTTATACCATAATAATTGAAGGGAAAAAAAAAAAAATCACAGTAGGACTTGCAACCTAATTTTTGAATTGCCTGTTTTCTTGCAGGTTTACCGGTAAGGCTTGCAGGAGGAGAAAGCTCCAAAGAAGGCCGTGTTGAGCTCTATCTGTTTGGCCAGTGGGGCACGGTCTGTGATGATGGGTGGACTGACCAAGACGCTGAAGTTGTCTGCAGACAGTTAGGATACAGGTACCAAATGTTGTGGGGGGATTTGTTGGAGCTTAGACGAAAGGTGCAGCTAAATATGAAATCATTATTAAAACACACTCATTATTAAACACACAGTTCAAACCTTGCTTGTTCTCACAGGCCACCACAGGTGAAAGTAAAAGATATGATTGTAGTTGCTGTTTTCACCCCTCATGGGTCACAACATAAGGCATTGACGTCGTAATACCTAACATACCTTATGTTTTGATGTCACAAAGGTCTGTCAAGCCTCTCCCAGGGCTGGCAGCCAAAGAGGGCTAAGTAAGTGACTCACCTGAAAAAATAGAAAAAAAGAACACATACATGAAACCCAAGAATTTGTTCTCTCGAAAACAATAATGAACAAAAAATGCTTCAGAGTGATAAAACGATAAACGAGCTGCTTGAATAGCTTACTGCTGTCTAGGTTATAGTTTCCCTTCCATCTAGATGACTAGTGTGATAAGCTTTTCTTGCACCTTGTATAGAATCAGTCAGATGTACAGGAAAAATGTGTAATTATTTATTTCTTTAAGAGACTTTTCTTTTCTGCAGGGCTGTTCTAAATGTTTATGTTCATTAGCTCTTGTAAGAATTATCCAGTGCGATGACAAATGTATGATCTTTGGTATCTGTTTAGTGTCTATGTCCAAGCAACTGAGTCAAAAACGTGAGCAAACAAGATAAATTATATTCAGTTCATCTTCTAATAGTGTTCAAAGCTGATGTTAATATAAATGTCTTACACCTAATTACCTTTATAGTAAGTTTGCATGAAGGGTCTGGCTATACAGTACGTGACTATTTTAGAAGTAGCAGAAAAGAGAAAGAAGGGCACAGTTCAAACGTAATGCTTTGTGCGCTCAAATGCACAGTGGGGTTGTCAGCAACATCAACTCACAACTAGTTTGTGGTTTATGTTGCTCATGCATGAGCTTTCTCCTGCCTCTCTGGTTTCCCTGCACGCTCTAAAACACAAATGTTTGGTTGATTTTTCTTTTCAATGTTGTGAGTGTGTGCAGGGTGGACTTAACAGGATTAGTTAAATTAGGTTTTTTGATTTAGTCTGTTTTTAAAAGTTGGTGAAAGTCAGACAAAAAAAAAAAAAAATCCAGCTGTACCGGTTCTAACAAGTTTGCTGCACTGCCCTCACAACCCCAACATAACATTACCGGTTCAGCAAAAACGGTGAGTAACATTGGGAACTATCCAGCTGTACAGTTTTGAGCCACATGCTATCTTGGACGAGCATAAAGACGTACATGGATTTATTGTCTGCAAGTGGATGCACCAGAATGGAGTGGAGCCCCCCCAGTGTAGTTTTTAGTTAACAAATATGCTCTTTTTTAAATGGCATTTTCTCATCTGGTTCTGATTCACAATGATCTGACTGAAGGAATACTCAGAAATGCAATATGTACTCCGTCATTAGAAAAATGCCACAAAACATGTTAAAAACCCCCAAACACTTGAATTTGCACATAAATATAAGCTTTTCTTAGCCTTTCCAGTAATTATAGGGCATTCCCTTCCATTTTCCATGCTTTTAGCATTTGTTCCGATTAGAATCCTGGAAAAAAGCGCTAAAATTCATGAAGAAAACTGTTATGGTTTGTGGGTTTGCAATGTGATCACTCTACACATTTGGCTCACTTAAGTGAATCCAGACTGCCTTCTCTGTTTGTGTAATCCATCACCGTCTCAGATATTTTTTTTCATGCCTTGTGCTCAGCCCCCGATTGTCTGTCTGTCTGTCTGTTTTTTCTCTTCATCAGTAAACTTCTCTGTTTTCACCTCTGGCTTCATCACACGTCTTTGGTTTTCAGACTGGCTTGCAGTGAGGACACTACAGATTTATATATTTTTTTTAAATCATACAATAGGCAACTTTTTATCTTAAGATTTTTTTTTCCCTTTAGGCTTTATAAAGAGAGTTTATTAGTCCTGACATATTTCCAGCTGTATTACCTGATGATCTAAACTGGGTCTGGTTGTATCCTTTAGAGACACTTCATCATAAACTGTGAATGTTTTACCAAAACAAGCTGACTTCAAGTTCTCTCGTCCTCCTATGAGTCCCCTTTTTTGTGACAGACTCACATTTGGATAAAAGAGACATCTGGATTGCATAAGAACGGGTGATGAATGCGTAAGACATGTAAAAGGCATGTTCAGAGGATAATTGTGGGTCATGCAGGGTGCGGTCACTTCTTTCTGAATGTATAGCAGGCATCCAAAGGGACAGCAGTGTCTCTGACAGTGGTCAAGTAACTTAAATATACACAAGTAATGCTGGACTTAACCTTTACATGTGTGCTACAGTTTATTTAATGCTGAAAAATAAGCTATCAAAGGCCAGACTTTTGTCAAAATAGTTAAGTTTGTTCTTTTTCTGAACCTTTGGGGGTTATTACTTCATAAAAACCAAAATTGTTCTTTTTTTCCTAGGGTAGGACTTTCTTAATCCCATAATGGGGCAATTTCACCTCATCAGCAGTGCTGAGCTCCATTTGATGAGTTTTTCATTTCATGAACATTCAAATGTGTTCAACGTATGCCAGGTCTGGAATCTAGGCAGGCCAGATCATGTCTGTTTGAGTCGGTGTGTGAGGCTTTGCCTTCTATGGTGCTGGCTTTTGAATTAAGCTGCGATAAGAAAAGCCAGATGGTTCTCTCCTTTGATGCTTTTGGTTTTTACAAAGAATTTCAAGTTCTGTTTTATTTAAGCAGTTATTCAGTTTAAAGTCAGTCTTTTACTAGCTCGTGTCCACAAAGAGTAGCACTCTTGCATTTAGAGTCATTGTATTCTATCACTTTAACTTATGGAATGACATCTTAATTTTAAGCATTTCAATATCAGGAACTGGTTAGTGGAGAACCCAAAGAACAATAGTATGAGATTAATTGCAGTAGCATGAACCTTTGGTAAAGAAACACAGTGAAAGCATAACAAACCCATGAAACAAATTAAGCAAAAAGTGGGACAAAGCAGCAGATGACCTTAAATACACTGAGGATAATTCACTTTAATTAGATCAGCTGTGGGTAATCATCAGATGAAACCAGGTGAGACTGTAACATGGGGGGAAAAAACACAAAACAGAACCAAGAAAACATAACTGAGATCAAACACATCAAAGAAAAGGAGCAAAGTCTTTTACATTTAAAGTTTTCATTTATAGAAATATAAATCAGATGGTATTGCAATTTAACAACCAAATGCAGTGGTTTTATGTATTTCCACAGAAGCACATCAAGCAGACATGACGTCAGTTTCTCGGCACAGATCCAGCTGATTTGAAGGTTCACCCTCTGCATACTAAGTACTGGCCAGGGAGTTATAGGAGACATAGATGTAACACTTAATCTGTCATAGTTAGAGACATGGGACTCCCAACGGGGGAGTCTTGTTACAAAAGTTGTCACCCAGTGAACTTGGGGAATAACTTATAAGAACTCCTCTTTCAGTTATCTATCAATCACAATCGAAATCAGCTCGAGCCCATACACCTCAAGGGAGAGCAGAAAGAGATCTGTTTGTAGCTTAAAGTCAAAGGTGAGGTGACAACACAAGTTCAGATAATATCATGTCCCAGTTTGAAGTACAGTCTGACCTTAAAGTTTAACTTTACAGGCCAACCCATACCTTTTTTTGATGTTTTTTGAAGATAGTGATATTTTTTTCCCGATATGTTCTGTCTGTTTGCATGGTAGATTCCAAGGTTTTCTTTATTTCCATATAATTAAGAAAGCTGTATGAATAAAATGTCTTTGTTTCCTTAGTGGTGCTGCTAAGGCGCGCTTGATGGCCTACTTTGGCGAAGGGACGGGCCCCATCCACATGGACAACGTGAATTGCCTTGGTGATGAGCGCTCAATAGCAGACTGCATCAAGCAAATGCCTGGCACACACAACTGTCGCCACAGCGAGGACGCTGGAGTCATTTGTGACTATGGGGAACTGCAGCACAGCAGCAAAGAGGTCAAAGGTCAGTCGGATCAGGGTTCGGCTTTTTCCCCCTCACACTGTTGAATTATCGTGGAGTTCCAGTCAAACCATAATGTGTTTAGCAAACACTACCAGCGTTTGCTGTGCACCAAAAAGCTATTGAGAAACAACCGACTGCAGGAACGGAAGAGGTAAAGCGTTTGGCAGAATGTCAGGGGCTTCAGTGAGAGTGTATATATGCATGAGCAGATGGTAAAATGAGGTAGCTGAGTTATTGCTGCTCTCTGCCCGCTGCTTTTTTGGACTGGCTCACAAAGTGCTTTCTGTTACCTCCTGCCATTCCTCACAGGCTGTGATGGGTCACTACAAGAAACATTTATTCACTTGCATAGTTCCTTAAATTAGTAGTTTAACTTTATTGTAATGTTGTTGTTCATTTTACATTTACCTGAGAAAATCTGTGGTTTAAAAAAATATAAATAGCTCCTACATTGGGTTGTCATTGTTGTTTCTGCTTGTTTTGTTTTGCAGTTAGAGCTTCCAGAGATTATAAAACAAGCAAAATATGTCAAATTTTATCTCATGTTTCAAAAATTCTGAGTTTGCTAAGTGAATGATTATTAAAATAAATTAAAAAAAATCCTACTTTACATTCAAGCTGTTTTCTCCTATGAGTTACTTTTTTATCTGAGCAAACATCATTTGCCTTCACTTGTTTATTATTATTTGGAAGGATCAAGACTACATCATTTGACTGATTCACCTAGCTTAATTTGGTTCTCACGAAATAGACTGCAATGCAAAAAGGATGTTTTGTCTGTTGGGTTATTAGTCTCAAACATTACACATGCCCAAAATGTTAAAGTTATTTATTTAACTTGTCATCCATTTCAAGTTCGAACGTCATAGCAAAAGATGAATTTCAAGCATCACGCTCTTGATCGTTATAAATATTTAACGAACCCAACATCTGAGCTCGAACGAAAGGTTTTGCAATTATTCCCCCTTCCTCCTCCTCAACACATGCTCCATCTTTTGTTTCTTGCAGACCCTGTCGTCTCACTTTGTGGTCTGCGGCTCGTCCATACTCGCCAGCGCCGGATCATAGGTGGAGAAAACTCTCTAAGGTAAGCTGGAGTGGATAGAAGGGATTATTGACAGTACAGGAAGACACTGAGCCAGAAGGAATTCTGATGCCATGTAGGTTACACACCGGGCATGTGTGGCGCGTTAAAGAAAACACTAAACGTGGGTTGTTGTGCATGCTTTTAGCATGTGTGAGAGTGTTCATACTGGAATGTTGCTACCCAATACTAGCACAGGTACTCACAGTTGGAGGAGAGTTGGTGCGAAATGTTAAAGTGGTGCAAATCTCTTAAATTTTGGTCCAGGCTTTTTCTTTCACAAGAATTACCGGCCATCAGAATTGCTTCCCTACCTCTATGGCTTCTCCCTATCCCTACATTTATTCCTCCAAGTGGAGACATATGGAAAAAAATAGTGTCTTCAAATTCAGACTACTACTGTTTTATGATATCGTCAATATAGTCGCTGGACGTCTGCTAAGCACATAACATTGGTTTTATCACTTTAAAAAGACATGCCAAAAATAAATAATGTAAGTATAATTCAAGTATTAATAAAATACTTGCATCTAAATGTAAATGTCTGTGCTTCAGAGCACACCTGTAAGAAGAAACGCGTTTCTTTTTTGTGCTACAAGCACGACTCGGAACACCCTACCGGTAGAGGGATAGCCAGCCCTAAATCTCTAGCTCCTTCTAAAAAAAAACCCAAAAAACTTTTGGACACCACTGCAGCTTCAAATGCCCTTAAGATTGGAGAAATTGGGAGTAGTCATAGGGGTAGGGAAGCAATTTGGTTTCAGCCTTGGTGTCATACAATCCATGTCAGGCGCAAACTGCAATCATTAATTTCTCCTCCATGATCGATATTCAAATGCTTAGTGCTGCCATGATTTAAAAAAAAAAAGGACATTATCCAGACGTCACTACCAAAGCCGAGTCCCTGATTGGTTAAAGTTCAACTGGTTTAACTTTTGATATCCATTCAATCGCCGTATGTTTTGTACAAAGAGCCCAAAAACGGACTTAACAACACTACATAGTTTGAACGTGGAAGCTCGAAACCCGTTTATGTGCGTTTACATATACTTTTTATTGGAAGCAGACGCTCGAACACACATTTCCAAGTCTGGTGTGAATGTGGCATCACTATAAGAGGGAAAGAGATTATTTTTATTTACTAGCACAGAAATGTGCACCTGCGTTTGTTTGTGTTGTTTTGTAAGCAGTTTCAGTGGTTTATAAAGAGTAAAGACTTTGACTGGTTATAAATGATGGGTGCCTTAGGTTATAAATCTACTCAAGCCGCACATTAAAAGATTGGAAAAACACAGCTTTTTGTCTCAGTTCACACTTACCTGTAAGAATGAGAAAGCTAAAACCTGAGACTAATTTGCATGTGTCCCAGAGATCCACAGATGCAGATGTTTTATTGCTCTTGTTCTCACTGTACTTATGCACATTGCACACACGGGGTTGGTTTACAGTTGCATGTTTATACTTCAAAAAGCCATATGTAAACTAACTTTGGCGTCTACGTGAATGTTTATGACATTTCTGACTCTTTATTTAAACTCAGGTGCAATGACTTCATAACAAACCTCTATAACAAAATGACTGGTTTCTTTGTGCTAATGGTTCCAGTATTTTATACCCAGAAACACAATGTCTTTGCACTGTAGTTCATTTGTACAATTTTAGGATTTATCGGATATTGAAAAATATGTGTTTTTGTTGTGCGATTTGGCTGTGTGATTGTGTTTACAGGGGTGGCTGGCCATGGCAGGCTGCTATTCGTCTGCGAGGATCCAAAGGTGATGGGAGGCTGGTGTGTGGAGCTACTCTCATTGATACTTGCTGGGTCCTAACTTCAGCACACTGCTTCAAAAGGTTCAAACAAAGACATCAAACACAGACATTGTTTAGTGTTTATTGGAGTCCAGGAGTGAGATTTTTTTATGCATTTATTTTCATTTTCTGATCTGACTCAATCTAAGATGAGCTACACTTCCAAATGCATAAATATAATCACTAAGACGGTCCCTGAGGACTTTAGTGTTAGCATTCCTCTTCTGGCTGCTGGAAAATTAATTGTTTTCATAGCAAATTTCAAATATAACAAGTTCAACTTAATTTAAAGTGAATAACTATGAGCCTCACATTTTTGAACAGGAATTTCTTCCTTTTTTATTACATTGCTTAAGTTCACTAAGTCTACATGTTTATGTGGGGATATATATTATGGTCTTTCAAACATTTAAACAGGTCAAGACATCTAACTCTTAGCAATACATTCTCATTCGTTCCTGCTTTTCTTCTCTTTCTTTTTATGTTGAGCAGTTATGGTGTAGAATTACAGTTTGAACAAAGATCGTTTCTACAAAGGTGCGGCTATTTAAGGCTGTTTGAGTTCATGATACTATGATCCCACTATGAGGTAAATCAAGGTCTTTTCAAAGCACAACTCACTCCTCAGTTACTTTAAAGTGCTTTACAGAAAAAAAAATCCTAACAACCATTACAGTAAATTCACAATATCAAAATAAATCACAAGTAAAGATTAATTCACTTTAAAATCACTTTAAAAGTGGAATTAATTGGAATAAAGCAAGTTAAAAGACTTTCAGCAGTCACACAGTGACCCAAGTTTAGTTTTATTCAAAACTAAAGAAGCCTGTCTAATGTCATCTGGAAGACTTCCAGATTTGAACTGCAGGAAACGGAAACACTTCGGTGTGTTTAGTCCTGACTCTAGACACCAGGAATAAGCTTGTTCTTGAGCTTCTTATAGTCCGAAGTGGTTCATATGGGATGGTCATGTCAGAGAGGTCCTTTTGTGTTAAGCAATGAAGAGATTTGTATACAATCAGAACTGTTTTGAAGTCTTTTCTTTGATTGTCAAGAAGCCAGTGCAAAAACCTGAGTACATGACTCATGTCGTCATACTTCCTGGTTTTGGTCACATCCAGTCAAGCCCCAAGCGACAGCGTTCTGAATGGAGTTTTGATACCTCACAGCAGATTAATATGTTATAGTAGGTTAACCCACTGGTGATAAATGTTTAAATAAGTCTCTCTAGAGCTTGTTTAGACTGTACATTTTTGATTGTCAGTGTTTTGGAGATGACACATGCCTATGATCTTCTTTTTTTTTTTTTTTTAATCCGACTATTAAGTTCAGTAAATTCCAGTCTGAGCGTGTTTACCCTTAGATTAGATTGTCTTGTAAGTTTTACAAAAAGGGTTAAAAGATAACTATTATCACTTTTCCCTTTGTTAACACTTTTTCCTTGTTTCTTTTGGCAGAAGATGATTATCTTATTCTTGTCTGTGCTTAGCTGCAGATACTGTGAATCAAGTCCACGTTCAGTAGCTGTGAGTGAAATGTAGATCTGAGAATTATCTGTTATATGATACGTCATATGACATGTGATTCGTATTTATCTGAGGAATTATATACAGATTAAACAAAGAGATCCCAAAATGGATCCCTGCGGAACCCCACAGGTCAGTGTCACAATGTTACTGTTTTTAACAAAGTACTTTCTGTCTTCAAGATTGGATTTAAATCTTTTAGAGTCCTATGGACTTTGTTAAAAGATTACATGGTCATTACGCGAGTATCACATCAAAGCAACATGTTATAAATCCAGAAAAGGACTTTTTTGTCATTGACAGGTGTGATTGGTGTCAGCTCAAACTGTCCAGTAGGGCTACAGAGTTGTTACTTATGTTATGATTCTTTTGCACTTTCAAGAGCCAGAATTTTTTCATTAAAATATTGTAAAGGACACATGAGCTGTTATTATAGTTTGTTGTGATTTCAGAAAGCACATTTCCCTTGTTCTACCCAAAGTCTTATTAAACATATTTAACACTTCTATGAGGTTTAATGCACGCAGTTTGTGTTTGGCCTTTTGACACGCCTTTTTGTGACTGTGACAATCATCTATTCTCCATCATCTAATCATTTCAACCTAAACAGAAGCAGTGGTGTCCAGAACATTTAGTGCTTTAGTCCAGCAAATAATCCAAATTAGAACAAGAGGTATTATCAAGCCAAAGACTCGCAGTACCTGTACCGATCCACCCCTGTACGAGTGCATGTGACTAAGGCATTTGCCGTATTTCAGACATGAAAGTAAAGTTTGGTTTAGTGGGTTCTATAGGAACTGCATCACTCTTCTTCCTATCTAACCATGCTTATTTTATAAATATTAAATCAAGATTTAAAAGTATTTTTAAAAAAGTCTGCGAGTAAAGAAAAGTTATAGTAGGACCGATCATTATCTGCCTGTAGTGGATCTGAATTAAATTTAGCTGACTGTATAGATAAACTATTTTCCTCTTCCTTGCAGAATAATTGAGTACATTTTAGGATGCTGTTGCTGTGTTTTGACAGAGCCACACTTCTTTGTCTGTAACCTTGGTCTGTCAAGCACACAAACGATGGGACCTTTTAATTAAAAGTGTCTCATCTAATCCTTGAAAACGCTATAACTGCAAATATCTTTGCAGTCCAGTGTCTATTTTCAAATTATAATCATTTTTTACAAGTAATAATTCAGTAGTGTTGGCAATACAATTTCAATGTGATTAAAAGATTAAGTTAAATTTTTTTTAAAATGTGCATCCAAAACCCGTGTCAGTCTGTTTTAATACGTAATGGCAAAATGTTAGTGTCTGGTGCCTTTTTTATATTTTTCATTTAAACTGTGTTTCATTTGTCAGGACTAATCAGCTGAGCTGAGTATTTGGGTTGAATTCCTGAAAAGTCAAATATATATTTTTATTCCTAGACAGCTATGTGCCAGTCGCTCTTGTTTGGAGCTCCTAATAAGCCCTACATCCTAATAATCAGATGCAATGCACATGTGAGAGAGGGTTCCAGCTGGAAGTGGAAAATCATGATCCCATTTTATCAGCTTTTTCCAATGTAAAATCTTAAGTGGCATTATTGTTTTTTTAAAAAGATGTCATTATCTCTGTGAATTTACACAATGTTATAATAAGTTATTATATTCCGTATTGTTAAATTCCTAATTCGTCTACTCCCTTGAATGCTCGTGTTTTGCTTTGTATAAGTTGACATAAGTGACTGCAGGTGGAGTCCAACTCTCTGGACTATTACATAAATAATGAAAGGATTAGAAAGTGAATAACTAGAAGGACCTACATGAAATTGTGTATGTGTCATTTAGGATACACCCTAAATTTGCACACCCTTATTACTATTGATGTGTGTTATTGTTGCAGATTTAATTGAAGAGCTCAACACAATTTGTTTACAATTTAAAATACAAATGCTGCAGGTTTGATGAAATGATTGTGATGCAATACAGTGGCTTTGATTGACAGCCATTTGTTAATATATCCCTAATAGCCAAATGGCTATTTGGTGTAAACCCTTAGGGTTCACTTTTTGCTCTTAATTAGTTGTGATAATTAACTGTTACTGGAGTTCATAGAAGAATTATGAAGACATAATGAGGAGGTGGATCCCTAAATTCTGTTTATATAAAGTCAAATAATCAACTCTTGTTTGTAGGTGTGCTATGTTTGTGTGTGTCATTTCAGTGAAATGTAGTGGAGGATACTCCCTAGTTTGGAAAAGCTTTATTTGGTTGAGCTTATGATTATGAAAAACAAAGCTGGATCCTTTATTTTGATTTATTTCTAGTGCAAACCATAGTTCTTAGTTTACTTAGTTACAGCAAAAGCCGTAATTCAGCCACAAATCACCATTATTCTCCTATTCTTTGACCACTAAAGCCATGTTCTTATGATATTCCAAAATGTATTTGTTATTGTTCATTATCTTCAAAAACATTCAAACTATCTAAATCCATAGAACAAAATCCAACAAAATTAGGTATAATCCAGATTAACCATTTTTTCCTCTATAAATTACTTCTGGAAGACATCTTTGTTCAGTCTCATATTTTTGAATGAAAACCTGTAACGATAACATTTCATATGTGTTTTTGGGTTATTTTATTATCTATTAGATGAATCGTGGTTTTGGAGAGAAATTTTGGGACCAAATGCCTTTTTAGAAAGCTCCTTTTTTATATAGGACAAAAGATTTATTTTTTTTAACCAACAAACTAAATTAAAAGGTGAGAGATGATGGCCGGCGGAACGCTTTTTAAGTTGTTTATTTTTGCTGACATTTAATAGTAATTTACATAGAAAATATCAGATAAATCCATAACGTATTAAACCACAATAATCAGTCTTCAAGAGAAAAGACCGACAACATGAATGACTGGGTATAACTAAAAATGTTTGTATAAATTGCTAATGCAGAATTCCTCATTTGTCTACTCCCCTGGGACTCACTTTTAGCTTTGATTTAGTTGACATAAGTGACTGCTGGTGGATTTACAACACTCTTGGCTATTGTGGAAATAATGAGACAATTAAGACAGTGGAAAATAATAATTGTGTGTGTATGTAATCTCAGTTAAATATCATCTAGATACACACACGTTTTCAGAATGTAATATTTTCAATCTTTAGTTGTATTTTAATATGAAAGGATATTGAAGTCAGACGGTAAATATCAAACACTTAAATGTCTTTCTCACTGTTGCCCGTAATCTATTTGTCGCAGCATAGAGGCCAAAAGAGGGTCATCTGACCTCTGGGTTTTTTTTTACTTTGATTTGTAATGAAGCTAATAAACTTCCACACATGTATAAGGTGGCAGATACGTTCACAAATGGATTCCCAAAAAAAAAAAATAGAGGCAAATAATTATACAGCACTGTACTACCTTTTTAGAAGGCCTTTTTAGAAGATACACATTCTCACACTGATTGTGGCTCTGCTGCCAAACACTGGTGCCAACCTTTAACCACCAGGAGCAATGTGGGATTCAGTGTCTTGTCCAAGGACACTTCGACACATGGGTGCACAGGACGAAAGCTGAACCTGCGATTTTTCAATCAGAGGACGATTGCTCTAAACGGCTGCCGTCATTACGCCGTGGCCTCATTACACATAAAACGATTGTTTACTTTTCCCAAGTTCTCTGATACTTCATGCCAGATGCTTTTTTTCATTTGGTATACAAACTGTAACCTCAGGTCAAAGTTACATGCGGCTGACACAAAAAACCAGTGTCTTCACAACTGGAGGATTGCAAACGGTAAAAAACCTGCTCACATTACCATTTATATGTAAAATGCAAAGTTTCACCAAGATACAATTTAGAGTATGTTGTAATACAGTAACATTCTTTTAAGGTTTGTGTGATCCCTGCATGTGTATGTATCTATTTGGTATATTTTTCTCTACCTAATCAGAGAGTCAGGAGTGTCTTGATGCTCGGCCAGACATGCCATGAGATCCAGAGGTAATCAGATCTTACCAGCTATAGTCTGCCAAATGTAACTTTACACACAGACCTGCATGCTCAGTTAAAAGCAGTCCTTTCCCTCTTATTTTCTTTGTTTTCATTTAGTAGTTTTGTTCTGGCTCACTCTGATCCTAATGTTATTGCTGCCTTGTATTTAGAGAAAATTCAAAGAAAAATTGATCAAATTATTACAAGCGTTGAGACCAAGCCCCCACCTCCAGTTTTTAATTCTGATGCAAACCAACAAGTATTTCATGTTGCAGTTTCTCAAAAGACCACAGGGGCAGATTTTAGAAGTGAGCTATTGACTACCGTGTAAAAAACTTTACATCCATAATTAGTGTACATTCTGATTTTTGAAAAAGGGTAGCTACGGATCCTTAATATGTCTTAAAATGTCTCAGGTAAATATTCTTAAAATGAGGCTTTCAATATCATTCAATTGTATTACATTTGTAAGGTACTGAATTTTTTTTGTTTGTTTGTGTTGTTTTTCGTCAATTTAATTTGATACGATCTTCTGTCTGGCACTGAAAATAAAATTTAAAAAAAGGAATGTCTTAAGCTTGTGAACTGAGTGCAAAATAATGTCTCAGAATCTATTTAATGTGGTAGAACCAATGGTGTAGACTAATAATAATAATAAGAAAGCGTCAATTGAACCTACAATGGGTTTTTGGCTAAAATCATCTCCAAAAGTTTCAGCACCAACAAAAATGTACTGATATCAGGAGATCTTTGAGGATCTCCATCACCATCAGTCTGTGTCCAACACCTCCACACATCCAAGGGGTGAGGGCACAATTGCTGCATCTTTTTATATCTGCATTTCATCGGAACTTTTCAGAATTTGTGGACTTTTCGGTACTAAAGAAGAACGCAGAGATACTGATCAAATAAAAGTAAACTCATATGCATGCAGGTAATAAAAATATACAAGAGCTTTAAAATATACAAGCAGAGCAAAATACATAAAAGCATAAAGGAAGCATAAAGAATGTGAGGGATTGTTGTCAAAATGTATTTTCGTAGTCTATTCTTGTTATGTGATAAGCATATTGTTGAACTGCTGACATTGCTGAACATTATAGTCAGTTTTTATCCAATCAAATGTTAGCTAGCTTATGACAGTTTCCATCAAATCTATTCAAGGCCTTTAGAATCCACAACCAGGCTGCCATGCAGTGTAAGCACCAGAGGCAGACAGTTGCAATAGCTCATCACGTCTGTGACAACATGGCATGTATTCGTCCTATGGATGGAGAAGAATACATGATAGCATGACGGTGGGATACCCCTAACTTTATCATTTTTTTTACATCAAAAATCAGAGAGTATATGACAGGTTTGTGCTTTTGTACTAAAGCTGACACTAAGCGAACAGACAAACATGGATTTTTTTTTTTTTGTTGACGTCGAACGATAACCCACTGGTAACACAGTAAAAACAGCCCAGCAGAGGATGATTTTTTTCATACATAAAGGAGGTATGGATGAAATATTGTCATGACACCCTCACTGAAAGAAAGCAGTAAATTTGTGCATTTATGGAGTTTGCATTTTCTGTCAATCAGTTCCACTTTTGAGAGTTTGAGGTGCTGGATTCTTTGTTACTAGTGAGGTTTTATTATTTTGTTCAGTTTTTAGTGTGTTGTTGCACCACATGTCAGGACGTTGTGTTGTGCCTTCAGAGGTTAACCTGCTTTGCAGGTTACATAGGTTACCTTGCCTTCGCCCATGAGTGACCGGGCTAACCCCCCGCCGTGACCCCGAGAGGGACAAAGCAGGTTTAGAAAATGAATGTTGTAGGTTAAGGACAGTGTCAAAGAGTTAAATCTGAGTTACTACACATACACACCTGTTTTTTTTTTTTAAATAATCAGAAATGTATGTTTCTGACATTATTAGACAAATCTATATTGATGCTTTTTACAATTGACTAAAAGCTGACAGGCTTCCACAGATTTTACATCCTCTTTTGAGTTTTAAAGTTTCATAAAAGACGTCTTGCATCCTTTCATCTACAGGTACGGAAACAGCACAAAGCTGTATAAAGTAAGAGTGGGTGACTATCACTCCCTGGTCCCCGAGGAGTACGAAGAGGAATACGGCGTAGATGAAATTGTCTTTCATCCGAGATACCACTCAAACAGCAACGACTACGACTTGGCCTTGGTTCACCTGTCACCCGGAGCGGTGGGACAAACGGCGGGAGAATGTGTGTCATTCAGTCACCACGTTCTTCCAGTTTGCCTGCCTGCGAGGAAGGAGAGACTGCTCAAGCAAGCCAGCAACTGCCACATAACAGGCTGGGGGGACACAGGTCAGCTGATAGTGCGTGCATGACAGTTTATCCCAATTTGTTTATTGAGAATTCACAAGAAAACAAAGATTAGAGGCAGGAAATGACCGAAAATTACACTTTTATGTGTTTAAGTTTACATAAACTATTATTTAAAGTTAAATATTGTATGTTCTTTGAACAAAACTATTATGTTTTTCAGATTTCAAAGACACAAAATGCTACAAATTATACAGTTGAAAGAGTAAAACAAACATGCTTAAGTCCATGGGAGCTATAGGGTGGAACACATTTTAAAGTTCAACCTTGGAGCCAAATCATGCGACTTCTTATTCCCTCTCTAAATAGCCCTTGTTCCACTTCATCCTGTCTGCTGTTACACTTGACTGTGTCCAGAGCAACACATCTGCAAGTGATCTTTAAATTACATGCTGATGTCATTAATCATGGCAGCTTAGTCAGATAGGCCTGCAGAAGGTTATGTTAACACTTTGCTTGGGCCCAGTCTCCCCACTGAAAAGACTGTTTTGATCTCCTATAGTTGAAATTGTGTGTGACAAAATGAGTTAGTTTGTGTGGGTGGCAGATCAGAGTTGTCCAAGTTTACTTAAGCAAGGCAGCCCGGGCTATTTAGAGTCTGTGATGTTTAGCAACGACCATTCGACTGGAGACTCTGAACAGCTGTGTGGCTGTCTTTCACTCTGATATCACACACGCAAGCAGATTTTCCACATACACATCCACCCAAAGCTGCTATGGATAGTTTATGATGCTCACAGGGATCCCAGACCAAAGAAATAAAAGACTTTGGTTCATTTTTCAGTGGTGGTTCTCACTCACTGCATCGGTGGGCCACGAGGTCCCTGCTCCGCTCCATTCTAATTTATCCACTTTCAGACAAACAGATCCATGTACATCTCTGTTTTCCAACATTTGCTCTGCTGTGCCTTGAATAATATACAACAATTTTAACTTAAAAAGCATCAGCTTGTTGATTTGTTTTCATAAAATCCTGTGCCTTTTCCTTTTTCAGGGCGGTCCTACTCCAAAACCTTGCAGCAGGCGCCCCTGTCCTTGCTGCCACGCCGCCTTTGCCAGCAGTACTTCCATAGTGCCTTCACGAGCCGCATGCTCTGTGCTGGCAGTGTCCAGTCTGACAGACGCGTGGACAGTTGCCGCGGCGACAGCGGAGGCCCGCTTGTGTGTGAGCGCCCAGGGGGTGGCTGGGTGATTTATGGAGTCACATCCTGGGGTCACGCCTGCAGGACGCAGCAGTCGCCCGGCGTTTACACAAAAGTCTCGGCCTTTAGCTTCTGGATTCGCAAAGTTATTGGACGAGATCAGAAAACTAGATGATAGCAACAATCACCAAACCAGCTCAGAGTCAAAGGCTAATCATGAAGACTCTCAGGACTTGATCGTTATTTGCCATTTATTTAACTCGTGATTATTTGATTGGAAAACATTTATTTAAAAACCTGACTTGATTCTTATGGAAAGGTCAAAAGCACTTTTTGAACAATTTGATAATCATAAAAGCTATAAGATGAAGTATTACATAAAAAATTCAATCTATGCTATAAAACACCTCTATATTGTTCTGACAATGCTCTGTACATATTTTATAATGTTTTTTGTATCTATGTGTTATAATTCTAGGTGAGTGATTTGAGAAAATGGACCAAAATTATTGTTTGTTTCTCGTAAATCCAATCAAGCATAAAGAATATTCAGAGGAAAACCTGATTGATCAAACCTGCACTCTTTACAGCATGACATTTAACTCTTCAGTGTCAAGTACTGTCATCCCTCTGACTTCTGCTTAAATGTTTATGGAATGTTTATCATTTATGTTTTTTTTTATTTTACCTCTGGTGGGATTTTTACTTCAGGTCTTATGTAACACCAAAAAAAGTATTTGACCTTGACTGTGTGCTAAGTAATGTTTGCACTGAAAGAAATGTGTTTTATTTTAAACAAAGCACAAAACAGTATTTTTAAGTATTGATCTATTGATATGTTGTCCTTGCACAGTATTTCAGTGTTGCTAAACTGTTAACACTTTAGGAAAACCCTAAAAACTTCATTTTTTGAAATTGCTGTTAATTTTGTGTTATGTTGCAGTCATTTCATAAACTGACTTTTCGTAAGAAGTTTGTTGGGTATTTACTGCAGTCAGTGCTTCAGCGTTCCTGCTAAGGAATAACTAGTGTTCATGTGTGACGATCGCTACATCTTATGTTACATGCTTTGTCTTGTTATGAGAGGCAACGTGCTGTTGGCAACGGAGACCTTGCTAGAACGTTTTCTGCCAGCATACCTCTTTAAACAACACACCCGTGACTGACACTGCGGGTGCGCAGTCGCAGGTAAGTTAGGCTGGCATTCAGTTAACCACCTGCATTCATGTGACTTATCAAGATTTGGATGGCAGTTAATTATCTCCTCCTAAACCCAGAAAAAACTGAGGTCATTATACTAGGTCCAAAATACCTCAGAGATACCCTACCTGTTCAGATGGTATCCCTGGATGGTGTCAATATAGCCTCCAATCACACAGTTAGAAACCTGGGAGTTTTATTTGACCAGGATTTATCATTTAAGGCTCACATATCACAGGCTTGTAAAACTGCATTTTTTCATCTACGCAATATCTCTAGGATCAGAAACATATTATCTAGAAGTGATGCTGAAAAACTCATCCATGCATTTGTTACATCTAGGCTGGATTACTGTAACTCTTTGCTAGCAGCGTGTCCTAAAACTTCTTGAAAAAGTCTACAGCTTGTTCAAAATGCAGCAGCTAGATTGCTAGCAGGAACCAGCAGAAGAGAACACATTATTCCTGTATTAGCTTCACTTCATTGGCCCCCAGTTGAATCGAGAATCAAGTTCAAAATCCTTCTGCTAACCTATAAGGCCTTGAATGGGATGGCCCCACCCTATATTAAAGATCTCATAGAGCCTTACCAACCAAACAGAACACTTCGTTCACAAAATGCAGGACTGCTTGTGGTTCCTAGAATCTCTAAAAGCACAGTTGGAGGTAGAGCCTTTAGCCACCAAGCTCCTGTTTTATGGAATAAACTCCCAGCTCATGTAAAAGAGGCTGACATAGTTTCTACATTCAAAGTTAGACTTAAAACTTTCCTCTTTGGACAGGTTTACTGCCAGGCTAGCTAGCAATCAGAGAATATTTAACTTACTGCTCCTCTACCTCACCTGCTGTGATGGGGTTTACCACACTGACTCTACTCACTCCCACTCACTCTTCGTCTGCCTCCTACACACTCCCCCTTTCCTCTCTCCCCTACCCTAACCCAGGTCTGTATTCCTGTATTATGTTTATCATGCCTCTGTTTGGTGCGGTGCGATTCACATGTTGTCCCTCTTTCCCACTCCCCTACGGGGGAGCGGGAGAGATTTCTGATTCCAGGTGGATCGTCCGTGCTCCTGTCTTTGGCCGTGTCCTCGCCTTTGGCTCTTCCTGCTCCTGTCTTTCGCAGTGACCTCGCCTCTGGCTCCTCCAGCAAACCAAGCTGTTTCCACAGCTCCTACTGGATGAAGCCCATCTGCTACACTATTTCAAACATGTCGTTGTTTATTTAAATATTTATCTTGATGTGTTTGTTTATTAGACATATACTTGTTATCCAACCATGTAGTTATAGAATGAATTAAGCTCACTTTTCTTTAATAGTTCTAGCGCATCACCTGTCCATCCGGGGTTGAGGATCTCTCCTTCATGTGGGCAACCCTGAGGTTTCTTAGTTTTTTTTTCCCCCCACAAAAAAAGATAGGGTTTTTCCTCACCGCGAAGGAGGGTGTAAGAACAGAGATGTTTGTTCAGCTTAGTCTGTTTAACAACCAGCTATTGTTTACTTTTACATGATTGCTTTTTTGGTTGCTTCTTACAATATTCTGATATCAGTCCAATGAGACGGCTGTGGCTGTGATTTTGGGCTATATAAATAAAATTGAATTGAATTGAATTGAATAATGACTGTGAAGTTATAGTGTTTTGCTGTTTTTTCTTTTAGATAATTTCTTTTAAAAAATGCAAGTCATTTTTCACACTTACACAACATTAGGCGTCAAGTTGTTTTTTTTTTTACCCTCTAATTAAAAACATTAAAACAACAGATGATAGATGTAGAACCTGTGGTATTTAAAAGTTGCTTTGTGCAGTTGTCAGTCATTGTCTACAAAATGTCACTTGAAGGGTGTTGCTGAAGAAACACAAACAAGTCAAACTGTTCATTTTGATGATGCTTAAAAAACATCTCGAAAACATTGTTTGTGATTATTTATTTAATGAGCAACTCTATCCATTTTCTGAGCCCGCTCTATCCCTTTCGGGGTCACAGGGTTGCTGGACCCTGTCTCGACTGCTGTTAGGCGAAAGTGGGATACACCCTGGACAGGTCGCCAGTCTGTCGCAGGACGGCAAAATGCAGCTACTTTTTAAATTGATCTGCTTTTGCCATGACAGAAGTCTCAATCTAAGCAGGAGCATGGCTAAACTTAAGTCACACTTCGCCCTCTAGTGGTCATTTTGACTAACTACAGCATAAAATGACAAGGAAATCTGTGAAATCTGGGCTGTTTTTGTGAGTTGCAAAAATACAACAGCAATAATAATAAATAGTTCACTAGATTTGATTATTGTCACCATAATAATAGCAGTAGTAGTAACAGGAAGCATTGACCCTGATTTCTTAAATAATGACTTAAAAAGTCTGTAAATAAGTTGCTTAATTTATGCTACGCCCTTCTACTTAACACTTCTATTTTCTTTTTTAACTTGTCCTGTCCAACTGCTGAGCAAACAGATATGAGCTGAGAGCCTCTTGTGTTAGACAGATTTTACTGTTACAATCTGGGGTTATAAATCATCGGACACTCATCGTACAAACTACTTAAAAAAATTTAAACTCATTTGAAATTCTATTTTTTATATATTAAATGTTATATTAAAAAGCGAGTAATTAAATTCAATATTTGTAGCTCTACACTTCTTTATTAAGCTTCTTATGTAAAGCTTAATAAAGTGTGTGAGGGTTGAAGTCATGATGTCAGAAATTAATGGACGACATGGATATATTCCATATTTATTAAAATAAATATGGTATATATTTTTCAAATAGTACCAACATTCTAGCTTGGCTAAGAATTTGTAGGTTGTTGCTGGTTTTGCAATAGAAGCCCTCTGAGAATTAGAACAAGACGTGCAAATATGTCAAATATATAAATGTACATAAATGTATATAAATGTACAAATATATATAAAAGTTGTAAAAATGGCATGTTTTGAAACACTGACCTGCTTGTTGTTTGGCACCTCGTAAATGACGTGTGTGAACTAGAAGCTTCCCTGAATTCCTTTCAAGTCACACAGAGACAGAGAAAAAAACACACATTGTACTTGAAGCCATTAAAAGGTTGCCAGTGTTATGCTTGGCTCATGGACTCCAGGTTTACTGCCAAAAGAGATAGTGGTGCTATTTAAAATATGTTTACTGTTGATCAAGTAGTGATATGGCTGGGTTTTTTTTAACAAGCTCTTAGGGAGAAAAAGAGAAACCTTGAGTTTCCTTGTGGTATTTTTTTAGAAACAGATAGATAAATATTTTTTTATTTGCTGTTATGAAAAAAATCCAAGTTTTTATTGTAGTAATAGTGATTTGATATTGGATTATCACTTTTATAGATATATATTAGAGTGCAGCAAACATGAATCTAGTTTTATTGGAATGACATCAAAAGATAAAAGTGAAAGGTTTGGAATAATTTAATTTAATTAATACACATTAATTTAATACACATTTTTTAAAATATGTTTTTGTAGCCTACATGACATTGGTTGTAAACTAAAATAACATGTAGCACAACATAAATCTGCAATTATTGATCAATAGTTTTACTTTGAAAAATCTTTAGCAAAAATAAGAAAATGTCAGAAGTAAAGTAACCATAATGCAGAAGGGCCTGTTTCAGCAACATTCCATTTATTAGTTGATCATTTCTTTTATACATTACTTTAATGCTCATCACTCTGGAGTAAAATTGTATTTTCTTTACATAAGATTCTTTTCTGTCGAACAAAATAAAGGTTTTATATCTATCATACAGTAATACATCCCTTTTGGATAGATTTTTTGGAATACTATTGCATTACTGATAATAAACTGGAAAGTAAGACAGTTCTCTTGGGATGTTTGGCTAACTCACCATATATGCCCAACCTTTCAGAGCAAAAGTGAACATATTTGTCAAAAAAAAAACAACAAAATAAAAAGGAAAAGAACATTTTATGCAGTCATATTTATTTTTTAATTTTGCTTGTGTGTGTCTGGATATTAACAATAGGGGGGCTTTTCTTCCTAAATAAATCAAAACAAAATAAGATAGAGGTTTAGGGGAAAAGACAATAAAAAGCAAAGTTTTTAAAGAAAACAAAACAACTTTTACTTTTCCAATAATACAGCAACCAAAGATTTTGGATGTCGTAAAGTAAGTTATTTGCTTGAAATCATCTGCAGAACAGAGGTGTTCTTCAGTCAAAATGTTTACAGCGCATGTGGCACCGTAATAAAGGCTTTTGTTGCAGCTTCACATTTTCAGCTCTCAAGAAAAGTGTCATTTTAAAGGGCAAAAATGAGTAGTAAATCTGATGTAAACTATTTTCAATTTAAATAATAATAGTAATAAAAGAAAAAATATATTTATCACTGAAAGTAACAGTCCATCACCCACCCTGAGTCTGTGAATGTATCCTTGTTCTCCATCACAGTAACATCATAAACAACAGAAAACACGCAAAAACTAGTAAAAGCAAGCAAAAATATGTGTATTTATTGGGTTGGAGTTTCAAAAAACAGAACTTAGTGCAACGTTATCCCTATGGAAACCACGCACAGCTGACCAGCGCTGCAACATAACTTAAAGGAGAAAGTAAAATAAAATAAAATAAAAAAAACAAGAATATTCACTGCAGACCTGTATGACAGATCGGGAACGGTTTTGGGCAGCTCTGGCCAAGCTCTCTTCGTCTCCTCTAACTTTCTTTATTGATTTATTGTGGCTCATCTTTTCAGTTCCAACATTCTTTAGAACAATTTCATCCATCCATCCATCCATCCATCCATCCATCCATCCATCCATCCATCCATCCATCCATCCATCCATCCATCCATCCATCCATCCTCATTTGTTCCTGCTGGGTTTCTCTGCACATTAAAGACGGCCTCTCTGCTCAGCAGCGTCCCGGCTGTAGGTGACACAGGGCGTGTCGTCCTTGCCCCCCGCCCTCAGGGTGCATGAAAAGGCCACAGACAGTGCAGCTGAAATCAGGTACTCCTGGTCGCTTCCGCCTCTCTGACGTCTTGACCTTTAACTCTGGCTCACAAATGCAAAGGTTATCTAACCTTCAGAAAGCAGTACAAAGAGAACGGGTTGTCGGGGGCGGGGGTAGAAACACAGGGAGAAACTGGATAAGGTACTTTAATCACACTTTTGATTATTTATTGATTAAAATATCAGCCGTGGAAATAGAAAGCAGCATGCTGTGAGTGCAGCAAAATTGCAAGGAGGATTTTGTTTTATTTTGTTTTTCTCTGGTAACAGCAATTTGAGTTTACTCTGAGCTTGAAGGTCAGAACAAATCTTCTTTATTAACCTATTATGACTAAAGTCAAGAGTGTGAAATAACAGGTGTAGACAGTTTGGAATCCAAATTTCCAGTGAGGATCAATGCAGCAGAGTTCCTATCCCTTTTTACCTGGCAATATGTATATATTTGCACTTATATGTTTGCATTTGTGCAAATGCTTTAAAAGATACATTACAAATGGAAGATAGAACACGTGGGAGCTTGAAGAATGCAAATATTCTGTGTAACGGTATCACAAAAGTCATTTTTGTTGGATTAAAATGCTAATGGTAGTTTAAAATATATATATATATCAAGAAAGCAAATAACATATCAGGCTTTTGTTGCCCTTTTAAGTCCAGTTAAAAAAAGGTTTAATGCATCAAATAGCCACTGGGTGTCGCACTTGAGCAACAGACCTACAGTATTACATTGAGAGATGGGGGGGTGGAAAGTTGGAGATTGAATTGTGAAAATATGAAAGAAATGCTAGTTTCAACTCATTTCTATCTTTGTACTTGATGAAAGAAAAAAAATGTATATATTAAAAAAATAAACAGTAAACCGTTAAAAAGACTGCATCGTGGTGAGATGAGCTTGCTACTGACCTTCTGCAGCTCCTCTCTGAGCCAAGAGGGAAGGGGCTGTCCAAGACGATGCAGCAGTTTTGACAACTCAACGTTATGGTCCCTGTAGTACCTGGAGAGATATTCGCGTGCCTGAAGAGCAGCAGAGGAAGAGAAGCAGAAAGTGTAACGAGATGAGAGTGGGATGAGGAGGATGTAATTGGTTATTTGGGGGGTCCAGGTTAAAGAAAGAGTGTTGCAAAGGTCAGCAAAAAAGGGAGATGGAAGAGGACAGAAAGCACATTTTAAGGGGGAAAACTAAAACTTGTAGATAACAGAACAAATGTAAAGTTTTTGTTTAATAAAACTTACGGGCAGGAAAAAAGAAAAAAAAAAGGTTGATTTGAACCCACATATGAAAAGAGAGGTGGGGGAGCAAGAGGAAATTACATAAAGAATCCCAGAGATCATCTCCCTCCCTCCTCCCTGTCTCTCACTCCTGCTGTTCACTCTGCCTCTCTCATCTTCTGAACTCGCTGCCTTTCTCCTCACTGAAAGCTCAAATAAATTCTAATTACAGGTGACACCAAGGCACAGCCAGTGGCCATGTGTGAGCGCAAGTGTGGAGACAGATTGTTCGTATGAGTTTGTCTTGAAGTGAGAGCGAACATGTGATTCATCTGCGAGCTGGTTTCTCCTCTGCAGTGTCTGCAGCCAGGACAAAGATTAATGGATTTTTTTTTCCCTCTGACCTGTCCTTTTCCTCCATCCAAATCTGCCCCCATTTTCTGTCTCTCACAGGTGTTATGTCACTATGAGTCCTCATAGTAAGGTAGTGGATCTCTGGATGGATCTGATTGGTTGACAGCTTTCATTATTGGCTCTGTCCTATGGGACACAGGAGATGGAGAGACTATGGGCTGTCAATGTCAGTCATTGGAATTTTTTTTTGTTTTTTCTTATTATAAGATGGTCAGAGATTTAATTCTGTATATGTATCAGTCTTCCCCAGAGCATAAACAGGCATTAAGACATACAAAAAAAAATCACCTCCAGCTCCATAGGAGGGTACTTCCTTCCTTTGCTTTTCCCCAGACATTTTGTCTTTCCTCCGTCAAGGAGTTGACACCAGAAGCCCTTCTGAGGGTCAAAGCTGAGAGACGAGAGGCAGAAAAATGAGACAAAAACAAACAAAAAAAATAAATAAATAAAGTGTCGCTGAGTGGAAAAGCATGGCAACATGTAACAAAATGCAGGTTGGATTTTTTCTTTTTAATACTGCTGATCAAATACAAATCACAGCCATGCAAAGAAGATTTAAGTTAAACCTCAGCAGCACCGCTAAGTATTTGGAGATGTCTGACCTGGAAAGTTGACACATCTCACACACGAAGCAGACAGAACTGCTTCAAATTCAACACACACCGTTTGACTTTTCCTCTTTAGTTATCAGCATCTCCCTGACAGCTGTGCTATCTCCTTTCCCCTTTAGTGGAACAGTCAGTTCGAGTGCACTTGTTGGCTATTAGGTGGCACTCTGATAGTATGGCGAAATATATTTTCTTTTTACAGGAAAAAATAAGATGTAAAAAAAAGATTTTTTTTTGTTTATTCTTGTTCCTAAATGTTTTCAGTTGTGGGTCAAATCCCATTTCGATTTGTTTTCCATTAATTGACCTTTCATTGTGTACACAGGAGGTTTTTTGTTCACTTTGCTAGATTTTTTTAATCTGTTTTTCTTTTTATCTTGATAATGAGTTTAAGTGTAAAATTGATTTAAAGAAGGATCCCTCAGCTAATTCCTCAAAACTAACATAAGTTTGCAAAAAAACCTACATCACAGCTGTCATTGATATTAAAATAATAGGGCAGAAAAAAGCAATGACAACACTGAAAGAATAGATTTAACTAAACTTAAACTAAACTGTTATTTTAAAAAGATAAATTAGAAAGAACAACGAAATCATGACTATTTTTCAATTATTTGTTCCTCATACTTAATTCTCCAATGCTGCACTTTTACGTCAACTTGTTGCTATGTCAGAAAAGTAGGGGTGTAACGATTAATCAACATAATTGATTTTTATTCCTACTATCCAATCAAATCAACCTGAGACACGTTGTTAATCGAAAAAACCTTTACCATTTTAAAATCATTTCAAAATGAAATAAATTGATAAATAATAAATTGATTAATATTTACCAAATGCCATCACAGCAGACAACACACATGTGATGGAAGCAAAAAATGATCAAGCCATCACTACAGTCCAATGTGTGGAAGCACTTTGGATTTAACGAAGACCATACAGTGAGGTATAATATATAGTAAACAATGTTCTCTTGGTATTATTTTAAAATGGAAAAACAACAGTGGAATAAACTTTATTAAACTAAAATGTAAATGGAATTGCCATTAATTATTGTTTTTTTGCACACACATTATGGTATGAACTGTATCATTGGTAAAATGAATTGTTACACCCCTGGAGAAAGGATGCACCAAAAGGATCAAAAACGTTACTGTCCTATTTAACTAATGATGATTTTGGAAGCATGCACATTGATTTATGGATTCACAGTTTATTATCATCAAGAGCATGAAAACTAACGTAAGAAGACAGTAGAAACTTGGTACCAAACAGAAAATATCGCCACAGAAAAACTGTATTGAAGTAATGGATGGGCGTCTGAAATTCCCTCTCTAGTACAGGAAGAAAAGATCTGTAATTCAGTCTCAAGTACCTGTTAAAATGCATTCATATTTCACGCGAATAGAAAAACTCCCAGATATGGAGACGAACATGTCTGATAAATAAAATTCCTCTATAATATCCTCTTTATTTCTCTTTGAACACTTCTTGTGCCTTTTAAAACCCCTGATGTAATGACCAGAATGGAGAACAGCTGCACCCCGGAGCATGTTATGAGAAAACCTGTCACAGGCTCCAGCCGTGGGTGTCTTTGTTCATAATGGTACATAATGTTGCTTCGTGTGTATATGTGGACATGTTAGTTTGCAGATCAGGACATATACAGGAAGAATTTAATTTTTGGTGAAGTGGATAGTATGTGTTTTATCCTTGTATTGAATTGAAGACGAATGAACATCCTTTAAAAAAAACATAATCTTTCTTTTATTCTGTAAAAAAAACAGAAGAACAGATGCAGTTCCTCTTAAATTAATGCAGGGGAAGAAAAAGGGTTAACTATTAACTGGAGAATTTGTTAGTCTTCAACTCCACAGCATAAACTGATAATGTCTTTTGTGTTTTACTTGAGCAACAACGCAAACAGCATCCTTAATTTCCTGCTAAAGTGTATCTTTTTTCGACTAATAATTTGTCTCCATCAGGCTTCGTGACTCAAAACAGAGGTGAACCCGGTTCCAATCGCGGCTGAAAAATTCGGGATGTCCCTGTCTGGAGGCTGGAGGACTTGCAAACAGATTGCATTCTGCTGAGTGATGCTTGAGAAATAAACAGTTTCCCCACTCCGACAAACCAGAAAGGTCACACGTAACAACTCTAATAAAGAAGGAATTGAAACGGGGCATAAAGAAAAAGAGATAATTTTCCCGGGCTATTTGCAAACGGTATAAGAGAGAAACTGTCATAAGCAACGTGTCATGTCAGTGTGACATATTCAGTCATTAACTTCAGCCTGGATTGCCTGGAGTTTAATAAATGGCTCTGCACTAAATCAACCACATAAACTCCAAAATAAACAATGAAATAAATCCTTTAAAACAGCAAAGTATAATTTGTGATATATTTTATTATTTTTATAGCATTTTTTTCATATCATGCATATTCTTTTTAGCTGTAGAAACCAATCCTAACATTTTACAATATCTCGAAGTCCTTAAAAAAGAAAACTGTTGAAAACCAGTAGATGTCAGACTTTTAACAGTTTTGTTTTTCGCTATAAATGTGGACTAACATTTGAACAGGGGTTTACATCAGGGTGAAAGGCGGGATGTTGTGTGGGACACTCACGTTAGGGTCTGGGAGTAGTTGATGTGAGGTGTGACACCCAAGAACTTTTGGACTTCATCCATCACAGCTGCAGGGTCAGTTCTAAGCTGATGACCATCTATGATCATCACCTGCATGAATAAATCACTGCATTATCAGCATAAACTGGTAGATGTATAATTAGAGCAGGCTGCCTGCAAAAATCAGCCAAATAGTTTTAAAAACACATTGTTTCTATTGTATTATTGTAGCAACAAGTGGAATTCTATCAAATGTGTTAAAATTGTTTTGGATTTTATGACTAAAGCTAGATTATCAAAGACAAGTTTACTTTCATTTTCTTTATTTCTGAAGAAACTCGGATCAACAGCTCACATATAAAGTGATTTCTTTTTTCAATTACAATGTGAGAGGGATGTGCTGCCTGCGTGTCTGCATGAGGATAGGCGTGTATCAGTAAGTATGCATACCTGATTAGCAGGATAGAATGCCAACCACCTCTCGAGGTGCGTGGCATAGAGACCGGGGATGAGGCAGCGGTTCTGCAGGGAGCGTAGCTCTGTGGGCGCACCTTTTCTGCCGCTAATGACATCATAAAAGGTGTACTGCAGGGCTGCGGGGTCTCCGTGGGCCCTTTGATGCTGTTGCGTGATATTGAAAGAATCTTTAAATCACTTACTGAATAAAAACAACTTTTATGAAAAAGTTAGATAACATAAAAGCTGGCACGTTCTTTCTAATTAAAGACCCGCTCCGACAAAATTGTGGGTCTTTTTACGTTCTTGTGGCATTTTTCTCATAATGGAGGGAATATACAAAGGAAATTAAGCCAAAAATTTTCATTTATGAATGTGTCTTTATTCAGATCGCTGTGAATCAGGAGCAGATGAAAAAAGGTTGTTGGAAATGTAGATGTGATGTAGATCCTGCTACAGCAGCCCACAAGCTCCTTACTCAACCCCATTCCAATGCTAATGCCTGCAGACAAATAGTCCGTGTTTTTCTCATAATAGCTGGTATCTGGGTCAAAACTGTACAGCTGAATAGCTCCGTTATTACTCGCCATTTTTGTTGCACCAGTAAGAGGTCAGAGGTTTTTAGATTTTGACTAAAAACGGCATCGTCATGATTAAAAGACCACTGGGAACACTTTTACAATAAATCAAAAGATGATCAGAGTGGGTCTTTAAGCAAAGAGCTTAAAGAAAAAAATTTCAAATCCATAAGGCACATTTTCCATCCTCTCCATACATGCAAGTACACAATTATGACACAAAATGGATCAAAAGAGACATCAAGCACAGCTATTTTGGTAGATACATTTAAAATATGGACAGTAATAGATAAAAAAAGATGAAAAGTCAAAACGAAAAGATGAGCAGTCTGGAAACTTGGTGTACTTGCCTGATACCAGCTGTAGGCTCTGTCTGAGGGGTTGATAAGTAGGGTGATGATCTTGGCCTTTGGCAGAAGAGCAGCAGCTCGCTGTGGAGTCTCCTCTGAAGGGAAATAGTTGGCGCTCTTCTCAAAGAGGAAATCCGTGCTAACATTGGAGGGAACAGGGAAAAACTCCATGTACCTGAAGGGGAAAAAAACACTGCATGCTAAAGAGGCGAAGCTCAAACAGTCACCTTAAACTACTGCAAACTTAAAGCATAAACAGGTCTGTTAGGGGTTTTTCAAAGACAGATGCATTTTCCTAAAGTCACCTTGTTCTGAGCTTTATCTGTGCTTAACCAAGCTTGAAATGCACTTGATGGCATAGTTTAAATCATGTTTAATGAAGATTTTTTTTTTTTAGATTCAAGTTTTTTTGGATGACTTTGGAGAATACACCAGCTGCCTTGCTGTCAGCCAAGTAACCCACTTATGGGTCAATTTAGGAACCATATGTCTGCAGGCTTACGTTTGCCGGATTAAAGGATCACTTTGAGGAAGCTGTTGTGCTGTTTCGAGATGCCTAAAGTATCATTGAAATCTGCAGGATGCGCGACAAGCACAGAACATAACAACCTCGCAAAAATGAAAAACGGTTGTTTTTTTATCTTTTATTTCACCTCTGGCTCTGGCTTGTAAAAGGCAAAGAATGACAGAGCGGTTGTCAGCGTTATTACCAGTCGATCCCTCTGTGGTAGTTGTTGGTGTTGAAGAACTGGACCTCCTCAAAAGTCTTTGGACTGGGAAAGTTACTGGATATGGAAGGGTGCATGAGCAGGAAAAGATAAAGTGCTGTCGTTCCTGGAAGAAAAAGGCATAATTCATTACCGGCTCGTTAATTCAGCAGAAAGCAGTCTGCGTGTGTGTGTGTGTGCGTGTGTGTGAGTGTGTGAAAAGTGTGCACTGGGATGTGTGTCTCAATGTGTGTAAGAGCTTTCAACCACTGATCCATACTGGACAATCTCCCCTTTTCCAGATTTATGTTGCTGAGAAGTCATTACGCTCGTGTGTGTGTGTGTGTCAGTAAAGTTCAGCGGCCTCTCCCATCAAATGATTCAAAATCATTTGACACCAATCAGGAGTGGGGCTTTGGCCCTGCCCCGTGTCTCATCCTCCGCACCTCTCATTTCACCCTCAGACTTCCCGACATCCCCTCCAATAAAAAATGAAAATTTATAGTAATCTAATTGTGGCTGGGTTGCTAATGTTGCTATAATGAACTCTCCTTCCATTTGGGAGATTATCACCCAGTTAATTAGCAGTTATATCATACCTCCTCACCTCACGCCCAAAACACCAGCAATTAGAGCTGCAGAAATCACATGGTGGCAAGTCTCAGCGCTGGAATAATGTGTACACAACTCAGACAGGCTTCTTCTATTCAGCCTCTTTGATGGAGGCAGAGTAAAAGAAACAAGAAAGGCAGGCACATTGGTTTCACAGAGCTGAATCTCTATGCTTCTAAAGCAGACAGCATGTGGGTGGAAGAAAGGAGGCAGGAGCCTCTTCCTTTGTCTCCCTGATGGGGTAAAGGTGGGAGGGGGATTACATGACAAGGCTCTGATCTAGACACCTGTGCACACAGAGCTTGTTTCTGTGTTGCTCGTGCATGACGGAGCGTGATTTTTTTTGAGTGTGCCCTACCTGTTTTCTGTGGTCCCACCACCATGAATTTGGGTAATCTGTCACAGGTTTTCTCTTTAGACCAGATGTCTTTGTGCCGTTTATCATCACACGGGTTCTAAAAAGGTGGGAAGAATGATTAGGGACTAAAGCCATCGTGCACATGCGGCATGAAAGCATGCTCACAAGTCCATGTCATGCAGGATTTTCCACACAGAGATGAAGAATTAACTTTTCATTTTAGGGGAATTTAGTTCTTAACCAATATTGGTTTTGACATCAGCAAATTCCTGCACAAAAAGAGGGAAAAGCTTCATAGTTATTGTTATAGAAAACACCAAGCAACCCTTGCTAAATTGACCCTTTTGGGTGTTATTGATTATTAGCGTTTTGAAATCTGAAGGATTAAACTGTTGTTATAACTTTTAAAGGCTTTTGTGCAAAAATACTATAGCTTTTATGGATTTGTTCTCACCCTAAAATGCTTTAATCCACATTATAAAAACATCAAGACAGAAATACATCAGAATGGGCATGTTCTCTCGCAAACACACCTGCCAAAGTGGGTTCTTTTGTTCGGGAAAAAGCTGAAAGTACTTCTGCGCAAGCTGGCGGGGTGGAAGCGTGTGGAGTCTCAGGTTTGTCCACGAGCGAAGGAAGGAGGCCAAGTGGACAAACGTGTACAGGCCCAGTCGATCGTTCCCATAGTTGGACAGGTGGGTCATGAATATGCTTATCTGGGGTGGAAAAGAGACAAACGGAGCAGGCAATGAAGAGGAGAATAGATACAAAAACAGCAGAGAGAACTATTCATTTTCCAGCATTTGAAGTGAAAGTTAAAAACTCACTTCTAAAGCTGCCGTCTTTGTTGACGTGACTTCACTGAACGGTGCGATTATGTGTGAGTGTGAACAGTGGGTATCAATATTTACCATCAGCCACTTTTGTTAAGGAAAATTGTGTATTAACTTTCATCCCAAGACGGTTTCAAGCACAAAAAGGTAAACAAATAAACTAAAAGTGATGCATTCATTCACCAGTTCTGGTAGATAAAGCCAAGGAGGCGGCACAGTACTCCTAAGAGGCACTGATGGGGGGGTAGATGCAGCTGCACACCGCAGAGTGTGTTTGCAGAGTGTGTTCGTAATGGTTAATGTGTGTGAGGAAGAAGGAGACACTCTAAAGAGAGAAGGAGCAATAGTGTGTTGGTGGAGGCTATCTGTCCACGCCTCAGTGCTTTTATAGGCTGATCGAAGAGACAAGCTAAGATAGCTGCTGTGCACATTGACACACACACACACACTTGCACCTACAGTTTTTTGATTGCACAGAGCTATGGGAATGTGTCCTGATAAAACGGTAACATCAGCCATTAAGATATGAATTATTTGTTGAATTTGAGCATGCGTGTCTGTTTTTGCATGGCTGATTGCAAGTCTGTCTGTGGGTGATGATTATGAATGTGAACACACCTACACAAACACATGCTGGCCTAAGACTGGATGCTACGTTGATTTCCATTAATTTTGATGTCTGCACACACCTAAAAAAACAAGCATAGCTTTACCTTAAAGACCCGCTCTGATAAAAATCGTGTTTTGGGAGTTTTAACATGTTCCTGTAGCATTTTTTTTTAACTATGGAGGACATACATCCTGAAAATTAAGCCTAATGTTGCATTTCTGAGAATTTCTTGATTCATATAATAGGGAATCAGGAGTGGATGCAAAAATGTCATTGTGACATTGGAGCTACTACAGCAAGCCACAAGCTTCCTGTTCCACTCCATTCATATGCATTCATTTAAAGACAACGACAACCATGCACATCTTAATTCTCCTGTCGGCTAGCAGGACAGTATGTAAACAGATGGCTGATGGGAACGAGATGAGCTTACTTCACGCCAATGGTCCAGCCCACGTCTCAGAGGTAAATTTCTAATGATCTACTCCCGCTCTACAGAAATGATGTCCTAGAAAACGACACAGGTTTTTTTATTTTGGCTAAAAATTGCATAATCGTAATTAAACTTCCACTGGGAATAGTTTTAAAGTAGATCATAAGATGGTTGGCTTGGGACTTTGAAGGATATGTTGTACGTTACAAAAAGTGCATATTTCGGTCTGAAGAACAGGTAAAAATATTAGGACTCAAATATTCAAAGACTGTTTTTTCTGGTGACAAAGGGCTGCCGGTACTGCTCTCTAACAGGGAAGGTTGGTGTAAATACACAGCGACACAATGTCAGGGTTTGATGGATCAGTGTCCGGCTGACCTGGAAAGCTGTTGAGAATACTGATCAGAAGAGTGCGTGGGTGTGTGAGGCTGAGAGACACTGTGGAAAGCTGAATTGGATACAAGTGCACAGTTCTTTTTTTGTTTTCTTTTTTGCTGTTTGGCATTTTCGTGAGAGAAAATGCAAAAAAAAAAGAACAAAACAAAAACAAAAAAGACTGGAAGGAGAAGAGAGGTTGCATGTCAAAATCATTTTAACGTGTGTGAGTGTCTGCCCATGTCAGCATAAATATTTATACATTTGTGCATCCATGTATGCCATCACAGTTTTGTGCGTCTACCATTGTCTTTTTTATCTTGTGCTCACTAAGCAAACTAGCAGTGTAACGTTCCGGCTTGCCTGCCTTGTATCAATCTAGCTGATGTGAGAGCAGCAATGTGGAACCACTGTCAAGGCGCCTCCCAGAACTCAGCATGGGATATTATGCATCATGCAAATATAAACTGTTCAGTTGCCCCTCCTCTTCGATGAAGTTAGCGTTCCCTCTTTGAAGTACGAATGAAAAAACCGGGAAAGCAAAGCTCTCCACCTTCCCAGGAGATATCTATTGAAAATTAAAACCGAGCTGAGACATTTAGCACAGCAGACGGCTGTAAAGAGGAGCAAAATGAGAGTGTAAGCTGTGTACAGAAATATCTGACCCGGGGTAAATAAAAACAATTGTAAAGTTTTTTCTCTCTGTGTTTGTTTGTACTCCTTTTTTCTGAGCAAACAAGGTGATCAAAAAGTGATTTATGTTCCCTTCAAACCACACAATAGTCTGTGATGTCTGGCTCAGGCTGAAAAAAAGCATGCTGCACCGTGTTCATGTGTGTGTGGTATATCTGCAGGTGAAAGAGAAAGAGGAAGAGAGAGGTATGACTAAAAAGGGTAACATTCATAATGGGGATTAGGCTGCAGCGGCCAAATTAAACTCAGGGTGGTGGGGGGGGGATGATTTGTATTTGTAAATGGAGAGCTGCAGAAAAAGAGGGAAACAGGAGAAATGCACATAGAGCAGGTTAACAAAGCCAAAAGACAGAAAGTAACCTTGACAGGTGAGTTTAAATTAAAAAGCAAAAAGCCCCTTGAGAGAATGCTAATCTCTAAACACAGAGCAAAGTCCCAGCCTTTTTGGTGGAAAGGCTCTCTGTGCCTAAGAATTCAATTAACCAAACCATTTAAACCCTTTCTCTACATCTGGTGCCACATCTCATTTCTTGAATATTGAATTGCTCAGAGTCCCATTTATGCCTTTAATAAAAAATACTATGCTTATACATAATTTAGCCCCAAAGTTGGACTCAAATCATACTTAAACTTGCTCTGAGAGAGAAGTGTGAAGATGATGTCTTCTTCTTTTAATTTTTGGCCCCCGTCTTTTCCCCTCCATCATTCCTCCTGTACAACTTAATATCTTTCCTCTTCTTTCATCTGTTTAACGTCTTTGCTCTGAGTCTCTCATCTGCTCTTAAAAGTAACTTTGTGTTCCCGTCTCTGATCTCGTGTTGACCTAAAAGCTCTGATGAGGCATGTCAAAGCAACATCACATCATGTTCTTCAAAATACAAACATGCAGGAACCCACACAGGCACACAGAAACACAAATGCCATGTCTTGTGAGATTAAAAGAACCCTCAGCCATGTATTTGAGTTTATGACATGTTCTAATCCCCTCTAACATGACTGCATGTTTAGAGGAGAAAAAACAAACTTATTTTCTGCCCCTTGGCTGCCTAATCTTTCACTTTACCTGTCTATCTTTTTATCAATCTTGGCAAAAAAACAACTTATATATATATATATATATATATATATATATATATATATATATATATATATCAAGTGCAGACAATTATTTAGATACTTAAGAAAAAAAAAAACTTTGTTTCAAACGTCCCCCCAATGTCTGAAACACACATCCTTTGCAATACAAAGGAGGTTGGAACAGCCTCGACCTAAATTGACAGAGCTACATTCCACCGAATGCTGTTGCTCTTCAGTGACTGCTTCAGGCAAACTGAACACACTCCCACGTGAAAATCTGTTTGCATTGAGACAATATTTACCTGAATGGGAAAGGGAGTCAAGAGCGTTGACAGTTTCATCAGATATTGGGCCAAAGTGTCCAAGCTCTATCCCTGTTTTGCAAACCCTAGAATTTTCTGGTGAAATAAGGATGCTTAGATATCTGTTTTTTGGCTGTATGGCCACAAAAAAAAGGCATAGCTCATGGTATAGTTTCCCTTTTTTTAGGCCAATAGTTGTTCCAAAAAGTTGTTTAACCTGGAGATGATTCAGAGAAAGTTATTTGTAAAATGTGAGTCTTAGTCCTGATGCGGACTGGCATAATTATTTTCGAAGTCATGAGCTCTGTCCGAGCTCCTTCAGGCCTACTCACAAAACAGTGCACCACAATGTGTTTGCCATTTTCTAGTGCTGTCCGAATCTACCATTAAAAAACTCAGTGCTCTAGACACTTCCCAGAAGTCTCCACAAAAACAATCAGTGACCGTCAATGCTCAATAGATTGGCGAGTAGACCATTGCAATGTGTTTGCTTAACTTTGGTGAAAAACATGTATTTTAACTTTTTCTTTATTTTATAAACCATCTACGTTTTCATCATCCGAACACAGTGGATTCATAAATAAACGTCGTAAAATGCTCGTATTTAATAGGTTTTTAATTTGTGTAATCGGTGATGTCATATTTGCCTTTTTAAAAAAAAAACAAAAAAACAGTGAGCATGGTGTCCAAATTGCTTTTAAAGTCCAAGGCACTAGATGGTCCCACACTATTTTAGTAGTTAGGGGGAAGGCATTTGGACATAACCTAAATATTTTATCTTTGAACTGAAAATACTAGACATGCTGAGAATGTTGTAATAAAAATAATACCTGGTGATTGTTCTGAGTGTTTTAAAACACAACATTTATCTGAAAAGAAAAAAAAAACCCTGAATGAAACCACAATTGCATTTTTTTCCCCCAATATTTTGGGCCAATTTGTGGTTTAGAACTAGCCACAAGCTGTCAAAAGTCATGAAGAAGAACAAAAGAAAAGATGGCATCAAAGTTGCAGCGGTTGCCTTGCAATGCTATTAGCCGACCTGACAGCTACCTCAAAGTGATAAACAATTCATACAGTGCTCCTATTGTGTCGTTTTACAATTTTTTGACATAAAAAGTGAAAAAAAGTGTTGCAGAAATGTGATGAGCATGCTGTGGGGCAGATTTCTTTTAGTTTCAAACCTAAATCACAATTTTGATTTTATTTTTAATGCAACATTTCTTTTATTTGTATTTCAATGCTGTTTCATCCTGCAGGTCATTTTGCCTGCTTTCCTTCCTCCATCAGCCAATTCTCCAAAAAGCCCGTTTCCCATTACAGACTACTTATTTCCACAAACATTTCTATCTGAATGCTAGTAAAAAGATTACTGTCACGCTGACGCCACCTATCATTCTCTCTACTTTTCAATCATTGTTCTCAACCCTTTCCTCTTGCAGCGGTTGCTTATTTCCTCCTCAAACACAATCTCACCATTTCTGTGGATAATTGAAAGCTGAGCATCAGTACAGCAAAAGATTTCAATTCAATTTACTCTGCCCGCTCCTGTCAACATCTACTGGCCTTTTCCGTTCTGCCATCTTTCATAGCGTCTCTCTCCTTTTGTAAGTTCTCCTCCCGTTTGATTTGTCGTTTATTGTGTGTGCAAGCGTGTGTACAGTTTGAAAGCTTGCATGTGTTGATGAACTGCCAAAACCTTCAGTTGCAATCAGCAGGAATCCAGACAAGGGTATGAGGAGGGAGTGGAAATGAAAATAAAAGAGGTGTGGAGAGATTTACATGTGTGAGCAAAGTCAACAGACTGGGGTGGAGATTTGCAAGAAAAGATGGAGAGAAATAGGAGGCCTCCGCAGCGGGGACAGCAGAAGTGAGGCATGTCAAGGAGGAGAGGTGGGTAAAACAGAGCGCGGGGAGATTGTGCTGATATTTGGTGTTTGGCTAATAAGCTTAGTGGCAGAGCTAAGCGCTAAATGTCAGCCTTGATATATGTCTCAAGCTTTGCTTATGTCAGCCCTACGCATATTCATTTAAAATATACATACAAGTCGATGATTAAGTCGCACAAACACATAGTTTGTTTGTGTCTGAGAGGGCATACATGTGCATCCCTTCCTCTCTGTATGTGTCTAGATTCTCAAGTGACACAAGATGCCGTGACCCGAAAATTAAATCTCAATCTGTCTGCCACCTCCTCACCCCGCTCCCCCACCCTCACTTCTTCCTCCTCTCCTTTTTCTCTCACCATCTCTCCAGCCATTTATTGAGGAATGACTTGGTGCCCTATTGGCTGTTTGCAGAGTCCAATCAATTCCTGGGGTGTACTGTATGCTGAATAATCACGATAGCACCTCTGAATGATGGAGGAATCCTACATGAACACACAAGCGCCTGCACCCAACAAGTTGACTGTCTGTGGCAAAGTGCCACTGCATGTCAGATGTGTTTTAGAGCCACTGAACAGAAATGCCGAGGTGCAGATCATCAAACAAAAGGATAGGCCCGGGGGACTTAAGCAGCAAGTTACAAGGCACTATTGATAAGGCACCAAGTGTGCACACTAATTAAGCTTTTGTATCTGCAAATTGAAACATAGCAGCGAGACGCTAACATGAATCAGCAGTGAGTCTGTGCGCAAGCATTGTTTGAGGATCTTCTAAATATATGATGCGACAAGGGGAGAGCTTTATTACCTGTGACAGTGAAAAGGAGATGAGAACAAACAGGAAAGCCAACCAATGAAAGGCGGACAGGAAGAAACAAGTGCAGATGTGTCACTTGAAGTTTGCTGTAATGACATCACCTGTGAGCTAAAGTTTGATTTGTTTTGTGTGTGGGTGTGTGTGTGTGTGTGTGTGCTTGAAGTGTGAAGGTACAGTGTTAACCATCACACCTGTCCTTCCGCATCAAATCTTTGCTCTGGCTATCTCTATTTGAACCCACCAAACTGTTTCACAGGGATTGTAAAGGTAAGGTAAACTTTAAAATCCCAGAGGGGCAATTTGTGATACAGGCAGCATATAAAAATAAAAGTTATGTCACAAAAAGATGTTTGCTTTTAGTGTGTCTGAAGATTCTCAGTCGTTCAGGTCATGTTATCACTGGATCCTGATCTTCAAAGCCTGATCTAGACAATGTTACCAAATCTTTAATTTAACTAGGTTTTAAGCATTATTTTAAGCAAGCTCCCCTAATAAAAAATAAACACACAATCTTGGCTTTGAATCTATGCCTTTTTTAGCTTTCTCTGGTAGTTTTTTTAATTACATATTCCACTATTTCTTTTAGCATTTTCTTCAAGTACATGCACTTATATACCCACAAGTATGTTGTTGTTGTTATACTATATAATAAATGATTTGTATGATTTTTATCTTATGTTTTTTTTTAAATAAAAGCCTTCATCTCTGTTAATAATTTACTTTATGTATTTAAAGACCCACTCCAATGAAAACAGTGTTTTTGGTGTTTTTAACATGCTCTAGTAGAATTTTTCTCATAATGGAGGACATTTATAAAATAATATAAAACTAAAACTGTGTTTTTGATTATTTCTTTATTCTTGTGTTGGATCAGGAGCAGATGAAAATCCTATGGTTTGACAAAGATAGGGTTTGTGACGCAGCAGCCATGGGTGAGCCAAAATCTCCCTTCTCTGCTACAGTTCTGAAGTATCTACTTGCAGACAAAAAAAGATCTATTACCATCTTAATTTTCCTCGTCTGAGCTGCCATCTGGCTCAAAACTGTATGGCTGGATAGTTCCGATATAGATTGCCGTTTTTTGGGGGGGGGTTTATGTTAGCTTGGGCTTGTGAGGTGCTGTAAGCTAGCAGGAAAGCAAGTACAGCAGAGCTAACTTCCAAGCCAATGGTCCACAACTGAGAGACACATTTTTAATGTGCTCTTGCTGCTCTGCAGAAAATATGTCTTTAAAAAGCGATACAGGCTTTTTAATGTTGGCTAAAAACTGCATAATCATAATTAAAAGACCAATGGGAGCAAATTTACAATGGATAAAAATGTATTAGGATAGGGACTTTAAATATGTAAACATTGCCAGTTTTGAAATGTACTCTTACTTGTGCTTTATACCTATTGTCTATGCCATTTCTTTCCTTTTAAAAAACAAATATACATACTAGGAAATGAGGGGTAAAGCAGTATTTATCTGCAAAAAAAAAACATGTTTTCTGGGAACTGATACAGAGGAACAAAAAGAGAAAAGTGTCTGCATACACAAAACTGTATAGAACAAAAATACATTAAGAAGTAGCTAAGAAACAAGGAGTCAATAAAGAAGCGAAATGTCAAGTAAATGAGACAAAAGAAGAAAAAAAGAGATAAAGAGGAGACGAGGCAGAAGAGAGAGACAGATTGGGTTATTGTTCAAAGCTGCACTTTGCTCCGGGATGTTGGCTGAGTTCTGACAACTCCTCAGGTTCAGCACTCCCTTACCTGACACTTCAATACAGTTCACTGCCGGTCTGCCAGCATCACTGTGTATGTGTTTGTGCACACTCGTGTGGGGTTTCCAGCCATAGAGAGTTAATGCAGAAGAGTGCGTTTGTAGACAATTATTGTGAATGAACATGTGAATCACTGTTTTTAACTGAGTCAAGTGTATGGCCCCATACATGTATGTCCATAGATGAGTCTTTTTTTAACCTTAAAACCTAATTCCTCAATCCAGAGCAGAGTGGAGACGAGCTGGCAAACCGCAGCAGAGGTAAGTTAGAAGGGAGGGGAAATGTGCGTGTTTGGATGTGACAGCAACCCCCTTGTGGTAAGAACTAATTTAAAGAATGGAGATGAACATGGCTCCACCGCGAGACGTTATCCCTGACAGGAAAAGAGACAGACACATGCAGCAAAGAAAAAAAAAAAAAAAAAGCTAAAAAAAATGTTTATATTTCTTTTACAGTGAAATTTAATACCTCTCTGAAGTGCCAAAAAATGAGCATCTTCCTCACTCCTTTTATCAGTTAGCTCATGCAAGTGGTTTCTCACAGCTCTCTGACTCACTGGGTTAAGTAGCACAGTGAGAAACAGCTCTCCCCCATGGATGCTTTTGTCCAGTTCTTTTGGTCCACCAGGGTATTCCTTATAGTAGATGGTGTGAGTAAACAGGCCACATGTCTGACGAGGCAGCACCTACAAATACAAACAAGCAGCGAGAGAAAGAGCTGTTAATTTGTTCGAATAAACAAGAAGTTCAGCCAAGCAAAGCATGCTGGGAAGGTGCCAACATAGCAGACCTGTGCTGGGTACTACAAAAGAGGTTTAAAAACAATGCCAGTATATGAATCCAGCACATTTTCCACCATGCAGTCAACCATACACAGTGTAGAATATTCATTAGGAGAAGTAGTCATGGAAAATGTGATAGTACTTTTGACTTTTTTTTTTTTTTTTAAAAGTACCCACAGCAATATTTCAGTTTTCAAGCTTAACGTCTCCAGATGAAATCAGTCAGTTTTATGGAAACTCATATTACTCCCACAGGAAACACAGAAGCTTAATGCTTATATTGCTTTCCACATATGCATCAGTACTCCACAAGACCTGTAAAAACACTTTCTTATGTTAAATCACCAGAGTTCCCCCTTAAGTGTCATAAGAAAAGCCTCGCGATGCAAGAATTTGAGATTAAACTACATCAGATGGTTGTGTGAGGACGTGAGATTGCTGTTCACTTGAAGCACAAACAGGAGACTACAAAGATAGCTCACAAAAGTAACTACAACATCAGATAACAGATGAAAAAGGGGATGAAGCAATGGTTAGATGTTTGGTCCACCTTCCTTAAAGGGTTGGGGATATTCTTCTTGCATTAAACGCAAGATGGCAAAGGTGCAAGCAGTGATGTCTCTTTTACATTTCAGAGGTCCAGGTTCATCATCTGGATTTAAAGCAGGGTGACCTGCTGTCACTTAAGCAGAAAATGTCATTATTAAATGCCATTCCACTGGTTTTCCCTGTAATAATGCATTAACATTCATGCTATTTAAAATGTAAATAGGTCCTTAGCCTTTTGCAAATAGATTAGATAAATGTGATAATGAAAAAGACATAGCTACTGTAAATCTCCCATGCACAATAAATCTATGTAAAATATAAATGTTGCTATCTAAAAACTGTCACACGAAAGTCCCATGAGAAAATCTATCCATGGGCGGAGCTATAGGGGGTTGGCAAAAGGCTTTTTCCCCACTTGTCCTCCTCAGTGTTTGCATCATTATTAGTGTCATTATTGACAAATATTTAGAAATCATCAATTCAAGCTTCTGTCAGCATTAATAATAGCACCTCGGCTAAAATAACTGATGTCTTAATTATTAATAACAATGATAAGACAGTTTGAAATAAGTCTTTTTGATTTTTTTTTGTTATATTGGGCTTCTGCTCTGCTCTTCTCATTTGCCACCCTTCCGCCCCCTATATAAGTTGTTCTGGCTCTGCCACTGCATCCGTCCATGAATCCATCTTCAGGGCCCACTGCATTCCTTTTGGGGTCACAGGGTTGCCAGAGCCAACCGAGCAACCATTGGGCAGGATAGGTTGCTGGTCTGTTGTCAAAACTGTATCTAGAATTTGGCATAGTTAGTAGTATTTTATATATAGAACATTCTAAACAAGTCATTTGGGTAGTTTCTTCCAACTGGACACATGGTGTCTATCAGAAAATTAACTGACATCTATTGTTGATGTCCATTGGACATCTCAGACAACTCTATTTTGTTGTCTTCTTACATTGTTGTGTATAAAGAGGTTTCCTATATAAATAACTGTGAAAATCTTTAGATATTTTCAGATGTCAGAGTACTTTTTAAAAAAGTGTACTAGATATGAAAAAGAAAAGCCAAGTCAAACATGATTCTATCATCGTGATTTTGGTGTGCTGTCATCCTTTTTCTCCTTTTACAATCAAATTTAAACATCATGACAACATTGAGTCCACTTTTTTTCTAATCCATCTAAATGCAAGTATATAGAACTAGTTTTTAGAACTTCTCCTCTGAACAACAACTAGACACTGTTGCACAGCAGAGGATAAGAAAATGTGCTTTAAGTTCATTCCAACAATAATCCACCCTGACCAGTAGATTAAACCTTTTAAAGTTGTTTTGTTCAGTTATATAACAAGTTATATGACAACCTATACTGATATTTACATGTATGCTGTATTGTTGTTTTGATGCACATTTCTGAGATCTTTAACCCCAAGTGAATTTTTTAGTAGAAATGTTTGTTACTTCTTGGAATGTAGAACTTTGTGATTGCTAGTAGTCTGTGAACAAAAAGGCTGCGTTGTGGTGTAGTGGTTAGCTCTTTCACCTTACAACGAGAAGAACCTGGTTTAAATCACGACTGAAACCTTTCTGCATGGTCTCCCTCTACTGCTTCCTCCCACAGTTCAATAACATGTTTCGTTGGTTGTCTGAAAATGGCTCTTGTGTTTTTGTGAGGTCCTGCGACAAACTGGTGACCTGATTAGGGTAAACTCCACTTTCAAACAGTAGCTGGATTGGAACCAGAAAAACCTGTGACCCCAAGGGGATCTGAAAATGAATGGATGGATGTAAAATTGCAGTTTTTCAACTATGAAATTTAAAAAAAAGTCTAATAAACATTTCAAAAATATCCCAATATTAGATGGCTACAAGTAGATGTGTAGTATACCTCTATAAGCAGATATCTTTCAGAACACCATTTGTAGACATCTAATTGAGTAACAAAATAGAGGTATCAGAGATGTCCTGTAAACATCTACAGTAGATGTATATGAGCTATCTAACAGACAGTCTGTGTCTAGTGGGTGCTGTATGTTGAATAAATGTTACGCACATTTGACAGAAAACAAATCTTAAATTAATCTTAAATTTGACTGTTTTTGGTTTTATTTCTTACCTTTTGTTTTTGTTTTTTGGAATACCTTGCAATCGTTTGACTTATTCTATTCATTTGACAACTACTTTGAAATAAAATACTGCATAAATAAAGCTTTATGAAAACAGTTTTATTGTTTAAACTTTGGTCGCGTGTGTCTGCAGATCTCACAGGTCAAGTCCTGCTTTGTGGGAACAAATCGATACAAGTCATCTTGGAATGCTAACTAACAAAGGAAGCTGTGGAAGCAGAGAAGGCTCGACTGTTCCGCCCTGAATGTTGGCCATGTCTTGTAATCTCAGCCAAGACGTCCATCTGCCTTTACTGCAGCAGCCTTTGAGCGCTCTTCAGTCATTGCTGAGATGGCAAAGGCACATTTTTAAAGGGAAGAGCTGCAACATTTTTCATGTTTCTGTCAAGGTTTAAAAGCCATTTTTTAAGCATCACGTAAAAAAGCATACTTAATTTTAACACATGCTTTCTGTTAAATCGTTGACCTGCTGTTTAGATTACTAATAAAGTGCCACGACCAACATCAGATGATATGTCTCAAAATAAATCTGTTGCGTACTGGATGCACTTTTTGATTAGTTGGTGACAGGAAGTGTGACTTGACACACAACATCAAAAATGACAAAGATGAACTAGATCCACAGGCAGTGGGCACATACATTTATTTTCTAAAAGCAAAAAAGAATAGCTCCTGATCAGTTTGGTTCCTGATAGTGATATTACTTAATTAATTACCCGCCACAATAAAAGCCCAAATTAAACACCTGCACCTGCATGTAAGCCTTTTATATGTGCAGAAGATTATCTTCTCTCCTGCTGCAGTGCTTTTCCCCCTTTCTCACATACACCTGTTTGATGCATGTGGTTGCTTGCTGTTTACCAAAGGGGGAGGAGCTTATCGCTTTTAATCCAACCTTGTGTGTGATTAGTTTTCCCTTGGAAAAAACAGCTACAAAAAATAAATCATTTAAAAACTCACATTGACATAAAGCTAAAAACACTGGTTGCATACTCTTCATCTTAGGTTATCAACTGTTGCACCATAAATTACAGCAGCCAGTTGGGTTTATGTCTAAAAAAGGAAGTAATGAGTGTTGCAATCATTTAAAAATGTAAACTTGCGTTTTTAAGAAAACGTACTTAGGAAAAAAAAGAGCAGGGAGATATTCCGACATTGCAAAAAGCATGGCGTGCAAACGCATGTAATTTAATGAAAAGAAGAGAATAGAAAAGAAAGGAAAAGCAGTAAGGAAGAATAACATCTTTATAGTGAATTCCTAGTGGAGCACCTCACTGTGTGAAATAGAGAGTAAAAGCTGGAAGCGCAGATATTGGTTTATCTATAAAACATTGCAGACTCATTCACACACACATATACACACCACCAACACCCACACAGAAGGGAGTGTGAGAGAAGGCCACCATAGCCACAGACACTCAGCACTATTTCACCAAACCAATTATCCACAGAGCTATAGCTCAAACTGATATAGTGCATTTTAAAAAGAAATACACACGTACACACACAAGTACGTGTGTGCAGCTCATACACACACTTACATGGCACAAACCCATATCTCAGTCTGATTTGTTCTGATACTGTGGGCCCAGTGGGTCGCTCTCAATCTGCTGACAGAGACACACAAACACCAATTTCACCATCTTAAGACAACTTCCTGTCTTCCTCTGTGCAAACGAAGACGGAGCACGCAGCAGGAGAGAAAGATTGGAGGATAAAAGTGGACATGAAGCATGCCAAAAGTAGAAAAAAGAAAAGGAAATGTGTGATTGATTTGGTCCCAACATAACATTACTCTGGGTCATAAAGCAGAATCATTTTTCAGAATGAGAGAGAGTGAAATGACACCTCGAATACAGTATTTGCATGCATTTCCACACAAATAGGAAATGGCATATAAAGTTTGGACCAAGTTCTTTATTCAATATGATTTAACTCATTTTGGGGTGGATTTTTTTATATTTAGTGTTGTCTCTTCAGTAAAATTTTGTGTTATGCAAGAACACGAGTGTCCAAAAGTCCTTATGATAATCATCTTTGATCCCAGATTACATCCTGCACAAATAATTTTATATTTGATGTCCATTAAAACTACAAGTCATCATTGACTTAAAAATAGCAGGTAAAATAAAGTCGAACTTGCTGATTTGTCAGCATTTTCTGCTTTCATGCCTTGCACAGCTGTTCTGCTGAGTGGGACAGTGTTCATGGCAGCAAAATACAAGAAAACCTATGAGAGCACAAAAGGCGCGTAATTTTGCTTCCAACACCTCAGGTCTGGGGAAGCTTTACATTCAGGATTTTCATTCCAGGCATTTTTCATAGCATTTTCCTGAACATGTAGCTTTCAGCTAAGCAGGTCAGTCAGTCTAGACAGTATTTAGCCTGTAGTGCAGGGTGTTTCCCACCGCCTGCAGACTGGCCCAAAGTAGCGCACTACGAGGCACCTTCATTTCCACACAAAGCAAAGAAGCCAAGGAAACTCAGCTCATATAATACAAATTGTGTTGTTAAAAACTTTGTTTTCTATGAGAAATTTTTGTTAATTTGCTCTTTTCAAAGATTAAACATTTGTATCATCTGCCTATGTCCATTTCCATGGAAGTTACTGACTTGTTATTTTATTGGCTTTAGCAATTCACTGAAGGCTCTGAATACAGTACAATGAATAAAGTATAATGACACATTACAGCCTGTCAAAAAGTGAGTCTGTCTTTGTGCACAGAGGATGTGCGATTGATCGGTTGGCTTTTATGACGCAGCGGCACGACAAAAAGGAATAAAAGGCAGACTTCCAGGACTGATTAGAAAATTGATACAGCTGTCTCTTCACATTATTTGCTGGAAAACCAAATATGGCAGAAAAAACATGCACTGATAATTTTGGTGTCAGATGTGATTGGCTCTTTTGTCAGGAAAGAAACCGCGCATGCTGAGGAAGAGCCTGACTGGCAAGTGAATGGAGAGGAGGAGGAGGAGGCGGAGAGACCCAAGAAGAGTTGATGGCATTTGCTTATATGAAATGGCTGACAAAAGTTGTGTTCCACCCCTGTCTCCAACCGTGATGGGTGATTATTTATACGAGTGCAAAAGCGCAGAAATATCGTCACCGCTTTTGTGTTTAGCCTCGCATTCATTCCGCAGCATAAATGAAGTACACAGGCAGGCAGATAAACTTGGAAAAGTTTACCACTGTGGCTGAACTGGGAAGAGATTGAATATTGAATTAAATGAGCTGAATGCCTCACAGTGAGAGAAGGTCAAATATCCCACGCCCATAAAAATACACAGGGATGTTACACACCACCCATAGCATCATTGATTTTCTGTTGTGGATCCAAAGAAACAATCAACACACAATTTACAATCCAGCCATGACTTATTTAACTTTTCACTGCAATATAAAAGATGTCTGCAGCAATAAAAGCTTCAAAGACAGAGCTTACTTGAGTTTAGATGCTGCACAAATTTATTCTTAACTATTTAAATTTGAAGTCTAATGCTACGTTCATACCAGGCTCGAAAACACGCATTCGACCACCCACTTCCAATGAAGCTTAGGCATTCGAAACTCTTGCGTTCACCCATCACTACGCAAGTTTTTAGTTTCGTTTTCGGGTTCTACGTACAGAGCATGAAACCGTTAAACACGAATCAAAAGTAAAAGCAGTTGACCAATCGGGGAGTTGGATTTGGTAGTGACATGTCCTTTTCAAAATATGGATGTTGAACAGGTTGAAAATTCAGGTTGAAAATCATTGTGGTTTGTGCCCAGCCGGAAATATATGACAACAAGTTTCATATATCGAAATAGAGCTGTGAAAGAGGAATAAGACTTGTACTGCTTCAAAATTTCACACCAAGCCTCTTCCAGCTGTGAGTTCATGTGCTAGTACCGGGTAGAGACAGTCGAGAATGAACACCTTATGCTAAAAGTGCATTGAAGAATTCTCTTGTAGCATGTTCTTGAATCCGCATCAAATGCCTGGTGTGTCCATAGCTCGGATGCTGTGTTCGAGTGCTACATTTGATTCTGGACTTGTACCCAGTTTTACCCCTTATACTCACCTCATTTTGTTAAACAACACATCTGTGCTTTGCCTGCCTTGGAGCAGTGTATTTTAAAAAAAACATGAATGAACACAACTGAGATTCAGAAGAAGCAGCTGGTGAGCAAATGCTCTATTTGGATTTTGACAGGAGATGAGAAGAGAAGGAAAAAAAAGACAATTTTATCAAAATATTATCATTTTAAATGAGTTGCCGGATAGTTTATTTTTATTGAAATTAAAATATATATATCATTCATGAGCATCCAGCATCCAAATATGAAGTGTCTCTGCAAAAACACATCAGCTGATCAAAGTGCATTTATGGATGTATATGACTCATGAGAATGGACATATTTATCCGCCTGGTGTGTAGCTGATGAAGCCCTGGAGCTTTTCATAAATAAATGAAAGTTCTTGTGTTTCACAATGGTTGTGCTGGCGCTCACCATTATGCTGTTGTGGATGAAGCCTTTGCGGTATCTGGCAGGTTTGAGGTGGGGGTATTCTTCAGTGCTGGTGACCCGGATATTCCACACACGCCTCCACGCCTCGTACAGCTGCATGTGCACCGGGTAGACGCCCGAGTGGTGAGGAGCCACGGCGTAACCCATGTCCACTGGGATGTTGTGCTCCTGGATGGGAAGTATTACACAGTGAGTACATGAAGGTTATTTTCATAAACAGAAATAATGGCCCAATTACAGCTTACACACAAAGAGCTTTGTAGCACATAAACACAGAGAGCCCAACAGTTGACCTTGCAGTAATAGCACGTGGTTTGTGTTGTGTTTGTTATGGTGCTGGCCTTGGGGGTCAGAAATTAGAAAAAATACAGGTTCCTGTGAAGACGTGTGTGTGTGAGAGAGAGAGAGAGCTGGAGGGTAGATGTTTTCTGGGTGCCCTGACAAGACTGATGGTGTTGTCCTTTGCTCTAACACACACCTACTCACATTGTCAAAGCTAAGCATCGATGGTCAGGGGGATGGAGGACTGTGCATGTGCTCTACTGACGCTGGTGATCACACTTTATAGTCCGACTCACCTTCAGCAGCAAGAACCAGCCTCTTTTATGCCCCATCATGTGTGTGACACTTTAGGCCAAAGGGGTCAAAGGAATCGTTTGTACACACAAATGTACAACTGACGCCCTATGAAACCCATGAGAAGCTTGTGATAGAAATAGGCTTTAATCACCCATTTAAAATGGGTTATCAAATCACATAAAGGACTTTAAAAGCAGTTGAATACAAAGAAACACTAACAGCCCACTGTGAAAGGGCCCAGAAACTACCAAGCTACCAAAGCTACACCATCCCTTAGGCACTGCCCATTGTGGGAAGGGACCTCTACTTCTTCCTCTCCTGCTACTGTTCACTAGCACATGTCCGCCACCTACAGTTGGAAGAGGCTTGGTTTGAAATGTCAAAGCAGTGCTTTGACCTGCCGGGCGTTTCGTATAGAGCCCAAAAACGGTCAGGGAAGCTTGTGTACCTATACCAGAACATGAGAAATGTGAACACGGAAGCTCAAAAAGCGCATTTATGAGCGTTTGCATAAACATTTCAGTGGAAGTGATATTTTGAACGCACGTCAAAGACATTAAGCATCTCATTTCTGGCTATTTGAGTAGCACATAGTTTTTCACTTCGTGAAATGGGGCTGCACAGTGCTGCAGCGACTGGACCTCTGGCTTATCAGCAAGGCCCAGGTTTAAATCCCGGCTGGGACCTTTCTGTGTGGAGTCTACATGTTCTCCTCATGAATGCATGGGTTTTCTCCAGGAAACATGCTTCATAGGTGTCTCTAAATTGCCTCTAGGTGTGCACATGAGTTTGTGAGCCTGCAACATGCTGGGACCTGTCACCTGTCATCTTCACCTGACAGTAACTGGATTGACTCCCCTGTGACCCATTCTGTGGGTTCTGGAAATGGATGAAGTTCTTAAAATGTCAGATAAAGCATTCAAACTCTACTTTTAGTTCCTTTTTGCAAATTGCATGTTATCCTGCTTTCTTTGAATTCAAACTGCACAAATTATCAGACAACAAAATGCAGAAGTAACTAGGTTTCCCACTGTATGACATCCCTACAGTGGATATTTATGTAAGAATGTTGGTAAAAACCTAAAATGGAATATCAGAGAGACAGGTTTGTAAAAGCACCCTAAAAGCCACACTAATGGTGTCAACTTGTTCTTTCTGACAAGCGACCATGATAACGCCCTTCACAAATGTCAGGAATCACAAATGAAAGGACTTTTCTGCACATTAATTCCAGATAATGAGCCCCTCTTTGGAGGATAATCCTTTACCCAACAGGAACAATGTCTACATCTTTGATGTGCTTTACCCATGTTACTGGCTGGTGGAAATTGAGAGTTCAGCCCTAAAACCTGGCTTCTGGTGTTTTACATCCTTCAGTATACGATTGTTAAACTTTTAAAGCTTTAAAATGAACATAAATAAACGTCTGAATACAATTAAATATTGTAAAAGTGTTTTTTTTTTTAATCCAAGCACCATATTGGCTAAAACAGATTGACCTGACAACATTTTTATGGTGTGATGGAGTAAATGAAAAGTGCTTGCAGTGACATGTGTCGCTGGAAGAAACAGTATAATTTAAGGAGACACATAAGGGAAAAAAAACAGAAGAAGAAAACCAGACAGCTGCATGAAAGATGGATATGTGCATGTGCATCCATCTCACCAGAGCAAACTCCTTGTTGAGGACCATCTGCTCCAGCAGCGAGGACTCATTGTGGAAGAGGTGAGGCTGCATGTGGCTCCACATGTGTGGGAACCACCAGAACTCATCTACATACTTGAGCAGCAGATCGTCTCCCTCGTCCTCCTCTGGCGTGCCTGCAAGCACGTATGGAACGCCAACGTAGGCGAGGATGAAAGATAGAAGAAGGACAAACAAAATAATATTTTAAACCAAAAGTGTTAAAGGTTTTGTTGCCATAAAACCTCAAACCAAAATAGTTAAAGGATGCTTCTGTAGATTTAAGTTTTTTGACTTTTCTTTTTGTTTCACATTTATCTTCCTCTACCTATTTAATTCTAAAGCCAGATCATCAGTACAGTATAGCCTTTGCCTCACTGAACATCAAATATTATACACTCCAACCAGATGTTATAATATCATATGCCACGAACAATGCTGCCGTCAACCTTTATTTTACATCTCTACATAAAATTAAGCAGTAAAAATCTCAACCCTACAAATTAATCGACTCTTTACTATAAACCACAGTGTGGTACCTGAGAATACGAACCAGACATTAGTTTGAGTGCATTTGTCTAACTAGTATTCGCTGCTTAAACACAGTCATTTTTTTCTGCCTTTGAAGGTGTCTTTTGTTTCTCCTTGCAGCTGTGTAATATTTCATTTCTGTGGAACCATGAACTTGGTCACAATGGAGGCGAATTGTTTGCTGTTTTGTCAGAGTGAGACCAAACAGCCTTGTGATGCTGCAGGAACAGATGAGACTGCGACAATGATGTGGATCCGTGTGTTTCTGCTCAGTGGGTCACATGATCTGGTGCAAGGTATCAGAGAGACTGACGCAAAAAGCTTCAACCGGCACACAACTTACAGACATACAAAACGGAGGTTCAGTCTGAATGCAGACTCCTTATTGGAGGGGAAGTGGACCTTGCAGCCATGCAATTGCTGTGTAAAAACGGCTAATGTTAGCTTTTATATCGATTTTGGCAATAGAAGACGTCTAATAAAACTGTAAAGATTGTTTTTTTATTGGTATTGAACTTAACAGATGGATGGCTTGTCCACCAAAAACAGACAGACTACAAAAGCTAAGTGGTGCCTCAAATGCAGTTGAAAATGAGTTTAAGCAAAAACAGAAAAGTTTGAGGGAAATCCAAATACTTTCATCAAGTGGGGTTTTCACGAGTTTTATTGCCGCTTTTCTGATATAGCGCTGAACATTTCAAGGATAAACAAGTAAATGGACCCACCTGTGTGGTAGAACTTCCCTGAGAAACCCAGATTGAAAGTGAAGTTGGTGATGTAAGACCGCAGCTGCTTCTGGGTATCAAGGAGAGCCTGCGGATAGAAAAATAGCAAGGTTTTCAAAAACGATTTATTTCTTTCATCTTCATTTTATCATCTTTTCATCCTTCTATCTGGTTAGTTTATTTCACTGATGCTTCATTCATTCATACGCTGGTCATTATTCTAGTGTTTTCCATGACTTATCCCAAAGACAAGAGCTGTGAAGGGCGCACTCCATGTACTGTTCAAATGACAAAAAATGAACATCAAGTGATGTGTCATCCTTTGTGCTGCAGGTTGCACATCTGAACCAACAGGAAGAGTTTATGAAGCTAAAGGGAAACTTTTATGTTATTGGTTTTGGTTCTTTCCTATTTTTTATTTTTTTTTTTACTTTCAATTAACAGAAAAATGTGAAGAGAAATCTAGAAAAGTAACCATCATGTAATCTTCATTTTTTTCCTGAACTGCACTGAATGCATCCAGTTGATTTGAATTCCAGAAGTTACATTCTAAAATATTGATGTTTTAAGGCAGTGAAACCCCTCACTACACACTTTAAACACTTATCTCTAGTTCATTCATAGAAAAGTAAATCCAGGATTATGGCATAAAAACAAACATCTGATTGCAATCAAAGAGTAAATGAATAAATCAAACTGAAAGCATTCAATACAGGAGAAACACCACAGAACAGATTGATTGACAAGCTCCACAGCCAGTCAGGATACAAAACACAGTACACTGTTGTACACTGTTGTAAAAATGAAAAGCATGCTGAGAATCAACCACATTCTGAATCTGTTACAAATGTATCAAGCAGATGAGGTTTTCTGTGCAATGTGTTACTGATATCTACACAGATTTAAGTACAAATCCTCTGTTGCAATTTACTTCCAAGCCACAGGTCTAAACAGTTGTAAAGTTCTAGTTTATTTCTTGACTTAACATATTTTATGTTAAGAATATAAGAGGAATTATGAAAAGTGAGTGATATGCAACATGTAAACCACCAGCAAACCTATAATACTGTAGACCTTTTTTTTTCTAAATTGCCAATGTTTTAACATTTTCATAAGAATATAAATGAATAACTGCACAGTGATATTAGATTCTATGTTTTCAGAATCCACGTTTGCAGTGTTCATTTTTACAAACAAAAGGGATTTGAATATTGATGGTTAATTACCAGTAATGGAAATCTGCTTTTCTTCAGAGGTTACGTTATGAGTTCTCAAAACCTCCTACTAAAATCATGCTGTTATATCATATTTCAGTTTTTTTAAATTTTTTTATTGAGTTTCAGGTCGTCAGTGTGCAACTCCAGCCGTAGAGTTTTTATTCTTTTATTTTTCATTCTTAAAGCTGCCTCAATCTCTGATTTCAATTCTGGCATCAGGATTTTCTTCACTTATTTAATGGCTTCATTAGTTTGCTGGCCTTTAAACAAAGACTCGGTAATGAGTGTTAACTAAAGAGAGTTGAACACAGCATGCGCACACACACACCGACAGTAACGCAAGTTAATGAAGGTCAGTGCATTCGTTGCCTCCAGAGGGTGGACTAATAACACCCACACCCACCCCTATGTGCACAGAAACAATCTTTCCATCCTTCTCATCGTTTCCTCCATTCATCCCTAACACCACCTGGTGAAACCCGTGAATCCCAGTCCCCTCAGCTCTCTGCAGTTGCGTCCTACTGCTCCGATTCTCCGTCATCTTGCCAATAACCTGCAGAAGCCTCTCTGCCCTGCCACTCCTACCCCACCCCAGCCCTACCGCATCCGTCTTCCACACTTCCCACCCACCTCTGAACCTCTCTCCTTCGCTTGCTCCAAGAAAATGTCACATTCTCAGGAGACAAGGCAGTATTAATTTGAAAAGAAGGCTGAAGCAGCAAGGAGGAAAGATCGCTCCCACCGCCCCTCTACGACTCTATACCCTTGCAAATTCTTTGACCATGTCCTCCTGCTATCGCTGCACTTCTGCAAACGTTTTGTTTATCAACCAAGTTGTGAATTTTTTTTCTCTAAAATTTGTTCGGCTGGGTTTTTGTTCCCCGTGTCACGCCCCAACAACAACTCGGTTTCACTGCTTTTAATCGATCCCCAGAAACCCTGCTTTATTTATGACAGCTGAGCAGCTGGAGCCAAAGCAAAAGATTGGTTGCAGGAGCTCCTGCTCTTTCCTTCTCGCCATCTCAATTGAATGTGAGTCTCCCAAAATAACAAAATGTACAGACACATGCATGGAGTGTCTTCATTAGCCTTAATCTAATGGTGCAGAAGATGGCTGGCTGCTGACAGATGTGCACAATTCCCTAATCTGATCCCCTGTCTCCTCTACTATGACATCTTCTATGTCTTACAGGCATGCAAACACACAGCCAAATGTTAGGACACAAAGACTTAAGAATTCAATCAAGTTTGCAGCTGGGTGTTTTGCATTATAACTTGATAAACACTTCATGATGCAATTGGCTGAAATGTAATACTAAAGTATGTGCTGGCACACTAAAGAATTAGTGGAGGTGAGTGTCCAAGTGTGCAGAGTATTAGTACAAACATCTCATTTGTATTCTGCTGCCAAACGTTTACAATGCACAACTGCAGAGGCACACAGGAAATGTTTGTGTTCCAGATTTAGAACCCCTAACCGCAAGAATGGCTGTATTTTTTTTTTTAACTGTGACATTCAGGACTGCAACATAGTTTATAAGACAGCAGCGTATCAGTCACAGTCCCATTCACCCATGCACACACACATTCACTCAGTGATGGCGGCTCCGCTGCATAACACCTGCTTCAACTTATAACCACAATGTGGGGTCTTGTGTCTTGCCCAAGGACACTTTGACTCATGAGTGGGCAGGATGGGAACCAAACCTGCGATCTTCCAATCGGAGCTCGACCGCCCTACCTCTGCACCATGGCCGCCCCATGGAGTGGCCTTTGAGGGAAATGTCACTTGCTACCCCTAAGTAACACAGACCCTTTCACCATTTACTCAACCAACATGAATCAGCTGATCCCAATGCAAGGAAAAGTGGCTTTGCATATTGGCTTGGCACAAAGCCGCTTTTCTGAATGTGAGAATCAGCTGATTGACGCTGAAAGCACCTCACTACAGTAAAGTGTTGCCTATCCGCACAAAGCTGCTTTTCTCTGCTTCAGAATCCCCTGGAATTATATTAATTTGCGTCAACAAAGACCAAGCCCAAAGCATTTCAACACTGGAGCTCAAGCTCTGGTGTTTAACGGTTAAAAGTCTTTCAATATCCATTTTAACATCTTAATTTCTTGAACTTCTTTAGAAATTTGATGAGATCTCATAGAAGAACTACAGAGCAATGACCAGAAGGAAACTGTGATGACACTGAGGCCAGTAGATGAAAGACAAATATGTCAGACGGAAACAACTCCCATGGTAAATAACCAGTCTGTAAGGTTCTAAAGGGGCTTAGAAGTTCCATCCTGATGTTTATCTGAAGGCAGTAATGCAGTTTGAGATAAAGGATCGCTCTAAGCAAACAGGTCGAGAGGATACCTGGACTCAAAGCACAGAGGGGTTTTTGAAATGGACCATTAAAGTTACTAAAATGAAGGAAGGGGAAGGAGGGACTGTGAAGCATGGAGGGGATCCACAGAAAAACTGAGGCAAAGCGAAAACATCCTTGGATTAACATTTTCAGTGGCTCAAAGCGCCCACCTTTCACATCCTTCTAATGGCAGAGACGATGGACGATTGTTTCGTGGTGCATTTTTGTGCATGTGTGTGGTAAGCACTGGGAGAGGTGCCAGATAGATGTTGGGGTTCAAACAGATGGGAGACAGGCATCTGGACAGCTGACATTCCCTGCCTTTCAAAAACCCTTTACGCCAACCACCTCTTCACCGTATCCCCATTCTGTCATCTTGTGCTTTTTTCTTTTTTTCATCCCCCGCTATCATTTTTTTAAGCTTCGAGCTTGACTGCAAGATGTAAAATAATAAAAGTAATTATAAAAGTGGGATTTTACGCATCAAAAGATTAGACAGTGGGAATCAGAGGGGAGGGGACGAAAAAAATTGTAGTCGTTAATGGGGTTTAATTCCTGAGCAAAAGCAAGTCGTCGCCTTCATTTCTCAAGCGCGATCGCTTCCCGTCTCTGTGTGTGTATATGCGCATGGGATGTGAATGCTGGACCAGCACAATTTTAACTGGGTCAGGCATCTCTAATTGATGACCAGAAAGAGCGCTTAACCAGTTAATGTTGACGTCTTCACTTGCTTCTCCTGCCTGTGTATCACTTCCAGTCTCCCTTGTCAGATTCAAGTCAGTGTAGCTTTTCATATGTGAGCATTTTACAAATTCATCTATTCACTTGCATTTATGTGAGGCACTTGGGAGAGCTTTGGCATTGCTACCCTTACGCTAAATTCTACTTGGCAGGCCCGCATGGATTTTAAGTTTCAGTGATTGCTGTGACTGCAAAACCCACCTCATTGTGTGGAGGATAATTCATGGCACACAGCCACAGCCAGTGAAAGGTTTCCTTTCAGTTTTGGGAGGTAGGTTGGGGAAAAAATGGTTATTTAAACACCTACTCCCATTAAAATAGTGTTTTTGGTGTTTTAACATGTTCTCGTAGCATTTTTGTCATGATGGACGACATATATAAAGAAAATTTTGTTTTAAATTGCGTTTCTGAGTATTTCTTTATTCAAATCACAGTGAATCAGGAGCAGAAAAAAAACCGTAGCTGGAAAAAGCTGGAGGAGCGTATGAGCTACAATCAGCAGGCTACAAGCTCCCTGCTCCACTCCATTCTGATGCATCAACTTGCAGACAAATAGATTCATGAACAACTTTGATTTCCTCATTCGAGCTGACATCTGCCTCAAAACTGTACAGCTGGATGGGTCCAATTTTGCTTGCCCTTTTAACCATCAACTGTATATAGAGAATTGGACAAAGCGAGTGCGACGTCACCCATAGAAATTCTTTACCTCTGGCTCCAGCGAAATGAAGCTAATTCAGTCGCTATTTTTCTATGATACGAAAGGCGCAATATTGGAGCTAGACAACAGTGATTGGTTCGAGTTGGTCTGAGTCATCAGTTTTAGGCGGTTCTGTCACCAATCATGAGTACGTTTGCTGGAAGTCCACAAACCTTCCACTGATAGCGGGTTCGGAAGAATAGGTAAATCAAATGCATGAGGTGGGGGCCAGCGGGCGCCATATGCTTTTACTGAGGCATCCGATTGGTCAGTTTATAACTTGCAAATAGAAAAAATGTAATAAAAAATAAATTAGGAAGATGGTGTTAGGTAAAAGACATCAGGGCAGGAAAGGTTGTTCTGACAAATAGAATGACTGATTAATAACTGCTAGTTTAAAATAACTGTTGGCTTACAGTCCCGCCCACAACTTCATTTCAAACGAACTCCTGCCCCTCTGCCTAAAATCTGCATAGTCATGATCAGAAGGCCACTGAGAACACTTTAACAACAGATTAAAAGATGATTGGAGTGGGATTTTAAACAAAACTGAAATAAATCTGCTATCATTTTTTGATAAATTCTTTTCATAACAATTATCTCAAAAAACTATGCTTTTCTAATTTTAAACACTTAAACACAAGGCATTAAACACACTATTTTTTACTTTTTAAATGAGAGCAAGGTTTGTAAAGTCTTGAAGGCTTGAAAAGTATTTCAATCCAACACTTTATCAAAGTGAAATGATCATCAACACACAAATTACAGGAAGGCCTGTGTGCTACTTGTATCAAACTACTCAAATCAATCTCATTCTTTTCACATTTGCCGTTCTCTCTTCTGATTCCTAAATCTTCCATCCAGTGTTTACGCCTTTCTTCATTACTTATGTAATAGCGTCTGGCAATGAGGCAAACCGATATGGAGAGTTAGAGCTTAGTTTGATTGATTTAATTAGTTCTAAAGATTAACTCTAAATAGAACTGCACAATAAATGAAAAGGCTGCTAAGCTGAAATCCTTCAAATACATTGGAACGACGTTTATTTAGTGTAATACCATTTTTGTTTAGTTTTTTGGGTTAGACAAAAACACTAGAACACTGGAGCCATTGCTTTTTGACGTCCAATCTTTGCAGTCATTCCAGCTGTTCTAACAATGTGTGCTTTACTTGAATGCAAAAATATAAATAAATAATAACATAACACAGAGAATAAGTGACAAACTTTATGTTCATTGCTGCAGGCCAAAAACAGAACTTAAACCACAAGGAAGTTATAATTACTTGAGCAGCTAAATTACACCAAGTAAAGAAAGTATGAAAAATGGCAAAAAACTGACCCATTTATCCACTTGTTAATTTTCAAGGGGGGGATATGGATTGTCAAGACCATGGGAAAATTGGGGAAAATGTAAGACATTTTATCAGCAGGATGACAGTCTCCACTGCATATGGGAAGGGTGTAGAACACACAAAGTTCTGAGTTGTTATTAGCTGTGCAAATCACTGAGCCTCCGCTTGCCTTTAATGACTGCAACCTTATGTAGCCTAACGAGAGAGGAGCAGAACTCAGCTTCTGGATCTTTGTTGCAGCCTGCGTGTTTGCATGCATGTGTTGTCTAAACTTAGATTACACCTCTGCAGAAAACACCTTTGGGAGAAAAACAGCGGGAACGAGTTGAGAGAGAGATTTAGAGAGGAATACAAACAGGCCGGAGATAGCGATCAATGACTCAAGTAGAGGAGGGAGCGAGGAGGGAGCCGAGTGGAGGAGAGAAAAGGAGGTGATAAAGAGGAATCCAAAGACGAAGATTTGACACCCCGCTAACGACCACTCTGAGAAAAGAGGAGAAACCTATGCGAATGAAATTTCAAAAAAAAAAGTGCAGGCACAAGTATCACCGATGGGGGTTTTTGACTGGCATCATCCCTCATTTTGAGAAATGTCATCTGTGGGGTGCCTCCCTGTGAATCATTTTAATAGAGGATATACAGCTGTGTGGGTGCGTGTGCTCGCAGACAGAGGGGGTGTAGGTATTGTTTGTCACCAGATGAACTCGTGGGGTGAGACTAATGAAGAGTGCAGGGAGAAGGAGGGTGGCATTTTAATTGGACCCTCTCTTTTCTGTCTCTGCCTGCTCTTATAGGGAATCACAGGAGATTGAATCTTATCTTGGCGGAGGTAAGAGAAGACTTCTAATGTACTATTATAGTGGGCTCAATCACCAGCTGTTGAGCCCCCAGTTTTACATTCACACATTGTTTATTTGACACATCTTTTAACATCCGTTATCTATTTTCTACACTGGTTGACCTATTTTGTGATCTTACATTTATTTTTAATTGGTGTAATCATTTATTTATTTGCCGTTTCCCACCTCAAAATTTATTTTATTTTATTTTTTTACAAGAACAGGATTAATTTACTGAACAAATTCAGAGAAATACAGCTGCAGGGGACTTACACATTAGATAAGTATCACTTTCACAGCAGGAGGACACAAGATAATATTATCACCTTAATGAAAGCAAATTTAGGGAATTTAATAGGGCTGCATGAAAAGCTTCTTTAATTATGTTCCATTTTGCTGATGGGGAGCAGATATACATTTGGGATATCAAATATGAAAAACTAAGAATACATTTTTCAGAATAAAAGGTGGCGTACAAAATATTCTCAAATTTATTTCTGTTTTGTACATTTAAGAAATTATTTTATTAAGATAAAATAAACTGCCCTCTAAAATTAAAGTGAAGCCCAGAAACTTGTAAGGGATGGGAAATACATGGAGAAACATTAAATTCTTTTCTCGGTTAATTATTGTAACTAAAGGCCAGAGGCAGAGCTAGAACATTTAATATGAGGGGACGGGAGGGGGGCTGAAGATTTGAATGACAGCAGCAGGGTGGACGGCCATTTCAAATGAAAAAAAAAAAAAACGTGTTAGTAGTATCTCGTATTTCTTCCAGTTTTATTATTTTGATTGTTTTTTTTTCATTTAAAAATATCGCTTTAGTTACTTTTGCAATGCTAAAAAAAGCTTGTATTGATGATTTCGTAATCGTTGTCAATATTCATACTAATCTTGACTCAAAAATTGGTGGAGGCAAAGCTTTCTGCTGGAGGGGGGGCAGCTCAGCCCCTGGTAAAGGAGACTTTTCATTATTTAGAAAAGTAAAAAATAATTTTTGAAATTCATATTTTAACAGGAAAGGAAAAAAACCTCTGAAATGAAATAAATTTAGAGATTTTTATCAAATAAAAATAACTATAACTATACCCTCGCAATCACCAGCGCAACTGTTGGTGGTTTATAGCTTTCACTTTACACCAAAACCAAACATCGCACGCTGTTGTCGGCGAGCAAACATCTTACTTTCATGGTTACGTTAAAAAGACCAAAAAAAAAAAAAAATCCACAATGGTGACACATCTTTCAGCTGTTCTCTTCACCCAGATACATGTGCTGTATATTTGACTTGTGGTCGTCTAATATGAGTCATCTCTTCAACAGCTTTCAGCACCAGAAGGAGAAGACTTCCATTTTTGAGTCCTTCTGTAAACTGACAGGATTTTGTTCCTCTAACCTATCACTGAAATATGATACAAATACATTAAAAAATATATATTAGAAAAATCGTGAATAAATAATTATTTCACAGAGTATTTAATTTATTATGGTTAAGTGATTCCCAGATTAAGCCTCTATCAATCAACTCAACCTAGGGCTACAGATCTATGAACTAAACCTTTCTACTTTCCCTCTTCCCATCACCATTTTGTTTCTGTAAATTAGGCAGCGACCACCCCTGAGGCATTACACCCCACTCTTCTCATCTCTTAAACGTTCTCTCCTTCCTCCCTGACTGCCAAACTCGCCTAAGATAAAGAAGATCTGTTTCAAATGTCATTGTTCCTTCCTTTTTCTGACCCTCTCCAAGTCTGTCTCTTCAATCTCATCCCTTCTGTTATGGAACTGGTTCATCCTCATGTATATTTATGGTACAAAGCTGAAGAGTCAGGCTGACTTAAAATGAAAACTCCAACTAGAGAGCTCTTGTGTGCTCATTGAATGCGTACGGTGATGTGTTGCTGTGCCGGGAAAATGCGCAACCTTTTATCAGCTTTAGATGCAACTTTTTTATACATAGGTGTGAAGTTTCTCCTAATGTCACCACCTGCAGTGTGATACCTTTTTATTCCTTACATTTTTCCCTGTTCAATCTCCAGCAGTGAACATGAAGCTCTTCTTTTTGCTTCACGGGACAGATGAATGTAAAAGACACATTTTAGTTTAAGATATAGAATCACGCTTTGAAACAGATAAAAGTGATTTTTACCTCCTTCACTATGCCTGCTTCATTTCCAGCAACAAGAGAAGGCTTTTTTCCTTTTATAAATATGAGACTTCTTTCACAAGTTTTCATTTAGCATGCGTGCAAATGCTGTACTTTTGTATGTAAACAGGAGTGCAGAGACACATCTGCCTGCATCAGTGTGCTTGTTCTTAGAAAAGCGTGTTGAAACAACAGCTCTCTTTGGAGGCAGGCGGCATGGCTGACTCTCCTTTAGTTTCCCTAAGAGCAGAAACGTGGGAAAAGAGGAAAACGTGCCATTCATCTTTTCACTGCCTCTTCAATACCTCTCTTTCTTTCTCTTACCCCCTCCTCTTCCCTTCTTTCACACATCTTTGTTCACTTAAATGGCTGCTTCTGGCTAGACCTCCATTCTGAAATGCCCTTCAGTTGTACCCCCCCGACACATAGTCACTTGGTGTGAACACAAAGAGGGATTAGACTTGTGCATAAGAGTATACATGCAATGATCCCTGATTGTAATATATTGTACTTTCCAAAAGGCAAAATCCGAATTCCTTCCCAACCCCTCTGGCTACTACCTATTGCTGCAATTGTGGGAGCATTTGAAGCTGTAGTGGTGTCCGAAAGTTTTTTTTTAAGGAGGGGCCGTAGCAACTTAGGGTTTCTGCTGTTAAGGTGATCCACGTTGTGCTTCTGAAGCACAGAAATTTACATTTAAGTATTGGATTTTTTAAGCCATAAAACCAATGTTATGTATAGCTATGCTCTACCGACGATGACTGGTGACTACTGATGACATCATCAAGCGGTATTAACGTCCAGATTTGAAGACGCCATTTTTTTCCCCATATCTCTCCGCTTGGAGGGATACATGCAGTGATAGGGGGATGCCAGCGGGGTAGAGAAGCAATTCAGATTCAGCCAAACTCTTTCGCTTGATCACATATCAGTAAAAAAATAATTTCTGTTCAAAAATATCTAAAGTTTGATTCAAACTTTAAATTAAAAAAAAAAAAAAGTGTTACTTTGTGTTTAACTTTTTCATTCCACACTCGTGCCAAATACCTTTACATCCTTGGCGTTCATACGTGTCCCCTCCTTGCCGACAAAAATGTCGTCAATATCCACCAGCATGTGGCGATCCAGACCCAGAGTAAGCTTCCTGTCTGTGAGGTAGGAAATGGCATCCACCAGGATGAGTCTGTGGAGCCAGTAGCCCAATCCCTGTCCAAACATCACTCGTCTCACCCCATCATAAAGCCCCAGGTCCTGTACCACAGTGGCCTGGAGGCCTAGACTGAAACCTGGACCTTGATTATCTCCACTGCCTGCCCCTGCTCCCTCCTTGGCCCGTGCGTGCAGCACAGCCTGGTATGAAGAGTGATTTGAAGAGAATGAAGTCCAATCCTCTCCAGGTAAGGCTCCTCGATCTGTGCCAGGTTTGGTCAAATGGAGCAGAGGTGAGCTAGACACCACGCAACAGTCCCAAAGCGCCTGGTTGGTCCTGAGCACCAGTGGGAGGCCTCGCAGTTTGAGGACAGACGGAGAGTTCTCGGTGGAACGGTAGAAGCCTATTATGCCGACTCTGTACTCAGTACAATATTGATGCAACAGCTGCCTGTTCCACGTATCTGCATGTGCATACTTTAACAGGTTCTCATAAATGATGAGAGAATATCGTCCGCGACCATTTTCTGTCAGGGGCGGAAGGTCGCCCTTTCCTGAGACAATCTCCATGCGGAACTGAAAATGGGCTGACTCTACTATAGCCACAATGTCCTGACCCAGCTGAGAATACTGTGACTCCACAAGCACCAGTACCACTGGGTCGGTGTGGACATGGATGTGCGGTGGGTTTGGGGGATATGGGTATGGGAGGTTCCGGTACGGAGACATGGACAGAGACCGGGAGCAAGCGGGCTCAACAGACTGTCCAAGTTGCATGGAAGGAGAAGAGTTTGCAAAGAGAAAGTAGGCGGAAAGGAGAAGGGAGAGGAGGCAGCAGGAGGCAAGTAAGAACAGAAGCCTGCGCAAATGCCGACGGAACCGCACGGCCACTGTCATCGCGCGATTGGGGAGATACTGAGCGCCAGAGGAATTGATGTCACTTTTAGTTTACAGGTGTCTAGAGGTTTTGAAAACCTCCCCGAGAGATTGTCTATTTGTGGAAGGCAGGATCAAATCCACTCAGGGCCAAGTCATGTCACCATGGCAGGTGAGGAGGGGAACAGCGCCAGATCTCAAAGAAGAGAGGTCTATTGCTGAGGAAACGCGGCAGCGATGGTCTCCTTCAAACCCTCACGGAGGAATCACACGCACAGACGGATCGGGTGATGATTAATATCTGCGGAGAACAGGAACAAGGAGAAAAGAAGAAAGAGTTAGTCGGTTGGGGAAGGTTGAATAGTATGCATGAGTTTCGTGTACTTGCGAGGGAGCATGTACACCCAGGTTGTGCAGCCCTGGGGATTTTGAGGGCACAGCTGGTAACTACAGAGCTGATTGAAAACAACTCGCATCCGTAGGGCTTAGCCAATCTCTGACACATGCACACACTCATGCACACACAAATGACATCCCAGTTAAAACACAGCACAAAAGTCAATCCTCCCAAATAAACAACAGCTGGTTGTGTGTTAATATGGGAGTGTGGAGAGGTGGATAGCTCGACTAATCAGTCCTGCAAAGCCACCCTGGGAATTCCTCTAATAGTGCCAAACTCTGAGCACCTCTGTCCTATTTCTGAACCTAATCATCTGAAATACCACAAAATTAGAGTTGGAATCCCTCTGCCGAGTGCACTAATCTGAGGGGAGTGCATGACTGTAAAGAGAAAATGAAGTACAAGAATATGAGAGGAAGAGAAAAGGAGAATCGAAGAATATAATGCAATGAATAATAGAAAAAAAATAGGATTAGCATCTCAATGTATGTGCAGGAAGTCAGAAAAAAGAAGACCCTGCAGCATCACTTCTTTCTCTCTATAGTTTGTTTTTCTGTACCTCTCTTCTTCTGTCAGTTTGAATATCAATGGACTTTTCTCCCCATTGCCATCCCTCTTTCCCCATTCCCCTTTAGTGAACACAAGCAGAGAGAAGGTCACGGAGTAAGGAGTCCAGTCACATATATATATATATATATATATATTCTTTAAAAAAAGATATGATCTGAGTGAAGAAGAGGGGGAAAGAGCTCTGTGAAAGTGATAAGAGAAGACAATTGAAACTTCTATGACAAAAAAAAAAGAAAAAAAACATTTTAAAGCATGAGATCCTTTCTAATCTGGAGGTGTTCCATTAAAAACTGATGGCGGGAAGTTTTAAAGATTTGAGTGTGAAGCTGATTCAACCTGTTCATCTGCTTCTTTATTTTAGGGGCCAGAGGGGGGCGCTGATCCTGGATCATCACTTGACAGGAAAGTTTTAGTGCTTCATGTCAACAACAATATTATTTTTTTTAAATGTTATGTAAAAATGCAAATAGTTTTACTTTTGATAATAGTTTGTGGGGGGGGGGGGGGGGGGGGGGGTTCTGAATCCATCTAAATACATTATATTTAGATTAGTTTAATGATAAACATTGCAGTTTTCTTGTCTCTTAATTCTGTCATTAAACCAAAACTACTAGAAAAATAAAATAATATATATATATATATATATATATTTAATATGAACAAATTTGATTGATGACATAAACTTTAGCGGCTCCAGCTTACCTGTAACCCGGACTGACGCGCTCCCGGAGCGGCTCCGGCGCCGCGGGAGTGATGCTCCTGATGCGCAGACGTCCAGAGCGGTGCTCTCGGTGGCGCACTCCTGATTGTGGAGGACGCTGAGGCGCTGTGCCATCTCCCACTCCACTCTCTACGGCAGGAGCAGCAGCAGTGGTGGCGGCTGTGGAGAATCCTCCACTTCTCTTCCCTCTGTCATCCCTCCTACTCCTTTCTTCTCCTCGCTGTGTTTTTTTTTTCCCAAATCCCCGGGAATGGCCACTTGTTCCCTGATGGCAGCACAGATTCGGCAGTCTATAGACCGGAGTGCTCCGATCCACCGGGCTGCCCGTTAGAGACTAGGAGCCGCGCGTAAACGCTGCGCTTTAAGAGCGCCTACACAAGTGGAGGCGATCAAGGGAGACGGGGGAGGGGGGGCGAGAGAAGGGGAGGGGGATCGGCTTGATTGACACAAACAGTTTTTTTTTTCTTCTCAGCTATCACGGGTAAAAGCTCACGGCCCGTTAGTCCTGGAGCTGCATGCGCGTGTCCGCACCGGTGATATCGCTCTTACAAAAAAAAAAAAGAAAAGATAAAACGAGGAGGAAAGAGGGGGCGCATAAAGTGTAATTGGAGGAGAATCAGCTTTAACGCATCATAAACTGGAAGAATTAGGATTTTTTTTTCCACGTGAGTCCTGCTCCAGCGTGCAGCAGCTTGTCAGTCATCCCGTTTTAATTTGATTAGCTGTTTCTTTTCTTTGCAAGTTCATCAATCTCTCTAAGCTATTTGGACTGACACACTCGCACTCACACAAGCCTCAGTGGAACTGGTGGGCCCCTCATTCACATCATAATGGCCCTACAATGGAGCTTATTTAGTGTGCACGCGCGAAAGTGCACGGGATTTTAGAGCAAGATACAAGTCAGGGTATGGGGGGAAATGGATGAATATAAGAGACTACAGAGCTCCTGCAGGGGACTCAGTAATGAAAAACTGTTTTACACCTGCATAAAAGAACAATACCTAATATATATTAATGTGAGGACAATTGTATTTCTATGTATATTAAACAATATAAAATGAAATAAAACTATGGTAAGAAGTTTAAAAATATTTCAGCAGCTTCAGATTATTTTTATTTTTCTGTGCAACTGCAGTTTTAGAGTTTATAAATATATTTTTTTATTCATCTGTGTAGTTTCTTTGGTCTCATGAAGGCTTTGAAACACAAGTAATCCATTATAATATTTTTTCTTAAGTTTTCTTAGATGTCTTTTATTGCATGTTTTTATTTTTTATTTTAAGATTCAAACAAATGATCTACAAAAGTCTACAGGTTATTAAAAAGTTTGCAAATCAGCAATTTTAAGTCTATATTATTGTCATTGTGTCTAAAATAAGCCAAAAGTATTATAACCATTGTTGTATTTTGTGATTATTTCATTTCAGTTCAAATGACACAAGAGAAAAAAAGTAATTCATATGTTGAACTTTTTTGTAACTATACACCACAAGTTAAGATTTATTAAGTTTTTCCTTTGCTCAGTGCAGTGAAATCAAATTAATAAACATTCATTTTTTTGTTTGTTCTTTCAATAAATGTCATATCTGCATAGCACAGTTCAATGCCTCCACTTTTCTGATATGTCCTTTTTCACTTGTTCTGTTTCTCCTTTTTTTATTGTGTTAATAAACTGGGAAAGTGTTTTTTTTTTAAGGAAAATAATTGTTGCACAGCTGTGGTTTGTGCTTGTTAAAGCATATTGCACAAACATTTCTATTCTATTTACTTTGTATTTTCTAAGAATATTCAGTGCAAACTTTATCAGTGGTAGTGACAGCGATGACGGGGGATTTGTTCAACTTCTTAAGCTTGACCCCTATTGAGACTAGTATGCATCAACCCATTTCAGCTCTAAAATTACCTTATTTGTCATCTACCTGAAAGAAAAAAAAATAATAGTGATTTTTTTTAAAGCTGGAAATCAGTTCAGGCATCACAGGGTTAAAATTTTGAACATTTTCACTTTGTTTTAATTGAAGAACTACAAATGTAAGACTAAAAAGTTGTATTTTTAAATGTATTACTTCTTTGCTAATATTTTAGATTGTTTATATTCTTTTAAGTCTACCTACTTGATATTATAAGTTCAGCTTTTTTCTTGAGTCACACCTGAAATCTATGTTTTTGTAGCTGTAGAGGTGAGAAACTTAATTTCAATGAAATATAACTGCCAAAATATCATGCGCCGGGGAATAAAATCCTGATATAATGAAGGTCTGGATTTCAGTGTGATTGTGTTCGTATGTAAATTAGTGTCAGTGGGTGAAGTGTAATTAGAGAGGTTGTTCACCCATTTCCTCTGCATGACAAGCGCAGAACTACTCCAGCTATCGTGCAAGTCCAAGACAATAAAGCAGAAATGAAAAGGAGACAGCTGCACGCGGGGCTGCAGTGCGAGTTGTGTGTTTGCATGCATGCAGGTTCATACAAACTATAATCACAGAGGCCTTCATCGCCACAAACCACACAATGATAACTGCTGAAAGATCTGAGGAAGCATGACCACACACGTGTGAGCATATGGCCCAGCTAACTAACAACACAAGCAAGCAGTTACTCGCACAGATGCATGTGAGAGCAGACACAACAAAGGACTATGTGGAAAGTGTCAGAGCTGCCATGTTCAACTAGCACTCTAACTGTTAAACAGAGGGGAGCACAGAGATAAATGAGAGGGAGCAGGAGAGCGGGAGGAAGAGCACTTGTTCTCTTCATCAGATTTTTTTTTTTTTTTTAAGTGAGAGATAAGAGAGGAGAAGCAGATGATCCCCCCCTCTTCTCTCTCTGCTGAGAGCTAAATGGTGGCTCTGTGAGTGTCTGCTCCTGCGTGAGGCCTGAAGAGAGCAAATGGATCTGGAGAGTAAAAACAGGATAAGACATTATCATGGCGGCACATCACATCATGGCAGGGTGGTATGACGGCAACATCCATGCCGCTCTAACAAAAAAAAAAAAAAAAAAAAAAAGTTTTCCTGCATATTTTGCTTGACAGACTCTGGAGCACATTGTAGAGTGACACTTTCCTCTGCGGTTTCCACAAAATAAAACAGAAACTATCTGTTCTCCCTCCTACTGTGACAGCAAACAACAGCTAGCTTTTTAACTGGCGTTTTTGGCTGCTCGACTCTTGCTGCTCTTTTGCATGTGATCCAGCATTAGATCAAACCATCCACTCCATCTCTTACCCTCTCCAGACTCCTCATAGACACAAGGCGTGTGCTCTTATGAGCCCTTACTCCTCCATTTAACTCCACTCCACCCAGCACTCCTAAACACCCCCCTCCCTCTTCCTCACTGCATTAGATAAAATATACTTTGGCCAATCAATACAGCACTGGCAGATTGATAAGCTCAACAATGCATGTGCATACAAACTACAGAGACAAAACAAAAACGAACGAAGTATTCTTCCATCTTTGGGTCCAGACCCAAATCAATCTATTTCTGGAGTGCTGCCAATGGCAGGATTACCATAGCAACGTACGCCGACAAACTAAAGTCAGCTAAAAATAATATTGGATGATTTTTTTTTTACATTACAGCCGAATGATAACTTTAATGTGATCTAGGTGTGAAATGAAAAGATTTCAAGAAGGATTTGAGTTCTGCATCTTCCTGTACATTTTTAGTTTTTTTCTAACCAGGATTGCAAGTGAAGCTCCCACAGCGACAGATTTACTGTCAAAACGTCCACGCTTTTAACACCGAGGACTTTCAAGACCAGAACTTTAAAAGAGTTAATGGTCACAGGAAGAAAACTCCCAGCGTAACCACAGTGCATTCATACACACACGGGTAAGGTCGCGGCAGCATATTTTAACTACAGCATCTTTTTCGCTTTGTGACTCATTGGAAGACAGGATGCGGTTGGCCTATAAGAACGTTGTCTTTTTTTTTTTTTACATATTCTAGAACAATATCGCCCTCACACAAACAGAGACACACATAAATGAGCACACATACCCTGCAAGATCATGTAGAAACACCCACACATGTCTGTAAACAACCCTGCGCTCCTACACTTTCACAAGCCACAAAACACTAGTAGGCTTGTTGCTTGTACAATGAGGAAGTGCACCTTCATTTCATATCATATCAACACTTCATCTCAACACTGATTGCAAGTGATGCCTCTGATGGACGAAAAGGGAACCCAGCAGGATAAAAGCATGCCGGAGTGGGAGTCTACTTGCATATCAGCGCCATATGGTCAGACGATGATTGAAAAAAATATAAAACAGGAAAAGGTGGAGAGAAAGAAGACAGGGTAGAATGTCAGAAAGCACTACAGTGATCAAATCACACAGCACTCAAGGGAAAGGAGGGTAAAGTGATCCATCTCTGTCTCTCTCTGACCTTGTTCAGTCTCACCAAAAAACCTGCCTTACAACCCCAAACTAAATATGATACCTCCGCATTATGTCTCCTCGTCTCCTCCCCTGTTTCACTGGTAATAAATTGTGCTGTAATTACCAGGCAGGATCAATAACAGTCACATCAATCCTCCCTCCCGCTCGTCTCCCTGGTTGCAACTGACACTAACATGCTCATCTCTCGCTGCGCGCCACTTTTATAGATCTATAAGCATTAGACGGCATCCCGTTTCGTCCCCGTACGCGCAAACATACACGAGAAGCGCAGGTTCTCGCTTAAGGCTGCGCACGCAGGGACAGATCCAAGTACACAAACAGAGTTGGACGGTCGCAACCATGAATATGAGACTTGGACGCCACGGGGGGAGGCCATAGGTCTCAGTTGCTATTGGAGACGTCTCTTTGGCTGAGCGAATGCTGAAGAGTTACCGTTCTCTCCCAGAATAGATCACCAGGCCCCATATCTAATTAAAGTGAGGACAAAGATGGGAATCACATGGTCAGCCAAGCAGTGTGAACTTGGTAAGTTTGTCTTTGACAGATAGAAGGAATGCATACATGCCAGGGCAGTATGCTGTGTGCTTAATGGGAAATTAAAAATAACTGGAATAGCAATTTTCACACTTCAGAACTGTTGACTTGAGTCACACATACTTGCTCTTGAAATGACACCTGATAGGTAGACTGGGAAAAAAGTGTATGTACTGTACGTATAGTTAGGCGTATATAAGTAGACATTTCTGTAACTCATGTCCAAAGTCATGATGGAATAAAGATGGATCTTAAATGTTTCAATGCTTTTGACCTTTTTTTATGTTAAAAATAGCATTTCATTTAAAATCCTTCCTCCCACTAAAGGGTTTCTCAAGTCTTTGAAAAGTTAGAGACAAACTTTCATGTTTCATGTGGATAAGTCACTGCATTTAACATTAGGGCTGCAAACTGCTGTCCTTAATGCAAATATAGTTTAACCTGATAGCATTGGAACTAAACTCCAGTGTTGACATTCTTTAGTGAACCAAAACTTTTCAACCATTAATGCAAGTACTGTAATTCCTACAGATTCTGCAACTCAGACTAGCAGTATAGTGCTGATATGCAATACTTTACATTATTGAAATGCTTACATTATCAACATAAATTAACCAATTCTGCCACAGATAAGAGCATTATTCTGCAGCACTTTACGTAAATTGCTGTATTTTTGTGCATTTACTGGCATAAAGTGTTGCACATTGGTGTGCTTACTAACCCAAAGTGTTGCATATCGATACATTTACTGATGAAAAGTGTAGCATAACAGTACATTTACTAATGTAAAATGATTCATATCAGCGAATTTACTAACCCAAAGTGTTGCATATCCATATATTTACTCGTGTTAAGTGTTGCACAACAGTGCATTTACTAACGGAAAATGTTTAATTTCAGTGAATTTACTAACCCAAAGTGTTGCATATCAATACATGTACAAATTTAAAGTTTGCATATCACTGCATTTATAATGTTAATTTTAAATATTGTGCATTCACTGCATTTACCAACATAAAGTTTTGCACATCTGTGCATTCACTAATGTAGAGTGAAACATATTGGAGCATTTACCAATTTAGTGTTGCTTATCAGTGCAAAGCCACTTTTCTCTTTTCTCACTTTTTTTTCATTCTGCTAACTGCTGGGGAAGTACATTTCCTCCTCTCTTTAACCTATGAAACATTTGTTCCAAGATCACATTTCATTAGGCTTATGTTTAGTTTGGGATTTTATTTTCCTCCATTTTTTTTATTTTTTTTATTTTGTTTTTATTTATTTTTTTGGACCAGCATTTTCAGAGAAAATCTTGTATCATTTGTAAATGTACAAAGGGTTTTTATCTGTACTGAGTACATAATTAGCCATAAAAAAGACCTATACTGTTAAGGTTTCTTTCAACCAACTAGAACATTTTTCATCCAACATTCAGCAAGTTAGTCGCAAAAAAGGTAACCTGAGGTTTCTCAGTTACCCTCATTTAACTAAAAGACAAACAGCTTACAGGAAGCACATTTGAATAATGTGTTTGCTCTTTTCACATTATTCTTCTTAATAATTATCAAAACACACTCATGTTATTTGGAGCAAACTCTTGAATGGTTTGTAATTGTTGAGCAGAGTTAAAATGCAGGAGAATTTTGGAAGGCATTGTGCTAATGAACAAAAAGACTTCAATACAATAAAAAAGCAGAAAGCCAAAATAACAAAGTGTTTAATGGAAAAGTGTGAATAGTATTCATGTTACAAAACAAACAAAAAAATGAAGCAAATAATAATGAAATACAAAAGAACCCCAAACCACATAAAGGTTAACAAAAACAAAACATAACGGCAAAAGTCTTTACTTCATAGTCAAATAAAGAAAATGTATCAACTTTTAATTTACCTCAGCAATTAGTGGGCCTGCCCATTGTGCAGAGAATAGAGACGAGTATGAAAAATTTGTCTAAAAGTTCATTTTTGGAGTATTTTAAAAGGCAGCAGAAGTAAATTTGAACTATTGTTTGCTTTAAAAGTTTCTAATGTGGACTGCAGAAAGTGATAAGTGATGTCACTTTAATTTGTTCATGCCTTAGTCACATGCGCCCATACGTGAGGTTTCTGGGTTGTCCAGGCCTGTAGAAGGTCATAGAGAGTAGCAGCTGTATCTTAAAGGGAGCACAAGAGTGTCTTCTAGTTCCTCGAGGCTCCTGCGGCCACCTTAAAGGACATCTTGAAAATGCAATGTATCATTAACATGCGTGTGGTAGGTGTATCATAGAGTATTTGTAGAGGTAACATAAGTTGCATGCACTTAGGAAGTACGAGAGATGCTGTTGTGCGGAGCCCCTATGTCGCAGTCTTGTCTTCAGTGAGGTGTGCACACTGGCTCCTTACTGACTGCACACAAATGCTGTAAGCATGGGGTGTGCATGGGATACGCAAGTACCCTTTAGATGCCCACACCAACTGAACTCTGACTGTCTAATTTCCTCATTTCTATCAGTCAGGCTGCACACAAGCAGCACGGACTTGTCCTCAACAGCACTAATAGGAACCTAGCGCAGTGCACAGGTTTTGGGGGTAAAAAATGTCATCTCAACTACTTCACCCTTACTTATCCATATGTGTTGTTTAAGTGTTGGCCACCTGCAGCATGCCCGAAAAACCGACTCAATGAGTGGTCTAAGATCTTAAAATGTGTGTGCCATTTGATGAGTATTTGATCAAAGGCTATACAGTCATGCTGCTGATCAAACTATTGTTCAGAGCTGGCTGAGAAACATGATCTGCTGCCTTTTATGCATTCATCTGTGTGAGTGTGACGAAAAGACCATTTGGAAAAGACTAAAGATGTTAACGTCTTTTTGTTCTGAGAGTCTGTACATCCACATTTCCACTCTACTCGTTGAAAAAAATGTTAAATAAAGATACAGCAGATCATACATCTAGATACAGTATAAGGGCCACAACACTGACATACAGCAGTCATGAGTGGTCTCCATGCAAAAAAATCTTAAAGAGCTTCGATGTAAAGCTGTTTGAGTGGAGCCCGGTTTACAGTTGATGATTAGCAGTGACAGGATACAGAAGCATACTGGAAGAACCGTGTTTCACACCACAAGCTGTGGTTTCATGGCCAGTGGACTCTCACTTTAAGTTTCTTTTTACAAGCCTGATTTAGACAAAAGAAATGCAGACTTTCTCACAACTCTCCACCACAATTTGCTCAGTGTATGTGAATATGATTCTCCTTGTGGAAAAAAGTGATCATTTGCAGGAAAAAGCTTTAAAGGCTGATTCTTTTCAGATGTCAATGATCTAATGCATTTGTTTTAAAAGTTTTATACTGAACAAAAAGCAACAACCAAATGTTGCTTTTGATCTTGAAGGAAACCAACAACATTGTTCTGGTATGTTCTAAATTTGTTTTTCCACCTTTTCCTGATAAGACAAACTACCGATAGGATGTTATGCTTTTGCCTCTTAAGTAAGAAACGTGTAAATTTTAAGAAAATAAATGACTTAAAAAATGCGCACAAGAAAGCACTATCAATGAAAACAGTTAAATAAGGAACACTGAAGCTATTTTTTTGCCTGATTTCTTTTAAAACTTTAGCACTTCTTACTGTCCAGCACTGTCCAATGTTATAATAAATGATAAACAAATAATTGCAAATTTGAAGATTAATATGGAGGAAAGTATCAACGTGAGTAAAGATATTGCAAAAAAATAACATTTTGTATGTATAGAATATAGCAAGATTCGGGTGAGAATTCATTTTATTTTGTTTTTGAAAATCATAAGGAAATACATTAATAAAAAACAGACTACACTTTTTTTTTACTAATTTTGGTTGTTTAAGTAAAATCAGGAGTGACACCAGGTAGCAGTTACCAGTTCAGTCTAAAAACTTAACAGACATGAAGTATTGAGGTAAAAGGAACTGGCTGCAGACATGAACGTCTAAAACCACAAGTCCTCGACCGGAACCACAAGTTCCCTCTATGTTGTTTGAAAAAAACTCCACTTGAACTAGCGACCCCAACCGTAAGCTTTGACACAAACATTTTTTTCTACAATTCTGATCACATTTGGGTTAGGGTTCGGGTAAGTTGTACAATTTCCGCTTCAGGCCGATGATGTCCGTCACCATCTTGTCTGCAGCCAGGTCCCTCTCGATAGAGGAGGGTCAGCAAATGAACTGAATAGTGTAAAATTAGGTTAAGGATCTCAAAGATAATGTCCTTAAATTGATGTGTCTTGAAAGTGGGAGGACAAGCTAATACCAACTGTTGCTCCTGCAAAGGTGGGATTTTGTTACAGCTTGCACGTGCAGGAAGGATTGTCTTTCTTTTACGTACCATCCAGAGAGCCTTACTTGCAGATTATCTTCCTTGCAATCTATATGCAGAGGAGAATGAGCACTGCAGTATGGAATGAAGTTGCTGATTAGGTGAATGATTTAGTGTCCGTTGGCCTTATCACAATTCTGCAATGCAATAGAGATAGGATGGCCCATGAATTTTTTTCCTCCCCTCTTTCTCAGTAAATCAGAATGGCAGACGTGCAGCAATGGATACAAACACACACACACACACACACACACACACACACACACACACGCACACGCACACAAAGCTTCACACCAACACATTGCTGGGCCTCTATTTTCTCCCATTCGTCACAGGGCTTGTTGTTCTAATGCCACAGATAGGTCTGGGTCCTCGGCTTTACTTTTAAGATATACGGTGTCTCAAGGTTTCTGGCTGAGTGTGGGGAAAGTAAGAGCTCGCTGAAAATAGACGATAACTCAATTAGCATAATCAAGAGTCTCAAATGAGAGCATGAATAAAAGGTTGATGTTGTATTTGTAACTCACCAAGGAGGAAATCATTGGCAGGAAGCAGAGATTCTTTGCTTGAGCAGCTAAATATGCATGGTTAGACAGATAGGATCACAATAGAAGTGCCAACATTTGCAGTAAATTTGGTAAAGTAACATTTCATTCATGTCTTTGAGGCAGAAAAATCAAGATGCAATTTTTTTGTCAAACAGGACACATCTTTGCGGTTTTTCAGCTTTTACTCTTTCTCACTGTCTACAGCCCACCTTTTCCTGTTTTCCTAGTCGGAGGTGTTTTCTTGCACCTAACCACCAATTTCAAAGACACTTTGCACCAATTCAGCTCCAGATCACAGTCCAGCATTTTTTTTCTCACGTCTGAGTGTTTCCTCTGAAAGAGTATTGTTTAGCCACTTGAGCTGATATGGCCTTGGCGCTGTAAATCACTACTACTTAGCTTACTAACACTCCATTCAAAAACTGAGCACAATAGATCTGCAGCACATTCATTCACCCGCTCTCCTGCTCCCGCCGTCCAGCTTTTCAACTTTGCTCTCTTCCTACATTCCCATCCAATTGCTCTCTTTCTCCCTCCTGCTATGCTAATCAGTTTTCTCGTTTCTGCATTCTTCTGCATTTCTCCCCCTATCACTTCTCCCTCTATAGTTCTTGAATTGGTTTTGTTTTGTGTGTTCTTTTTGTTTACAGGGGCCAACAGTTTTTTTAACCACCTGCTCGGTCTGAGATATGTCGCAAGCCACAAATAGGCCTCTACAGTTACAACTCTGCACATGGCTTGAAATCCAATAATCTTTTAATGCATATTAAAGTGTTCCCAGTAGTCTTTTAACTATAGTTATAATGTTTATGGTAAAAAAAAAAAAAACCTGTGTTGTTTTCTAGAGATAGTTTCTGCAGAGCAGTAGTAGTTCATTAGAAATTTACTTTCGCTGCACATGGTTCTAGTTGTCTACAACAAGCATATGCATCAGAATGGTGCAGAGCAGGAAGCTTTTGGCTTGCTGTAGTAGCTTGTACGTCACACCTTTAAGCTTTTTCCAACTGCATTTTTTTCTGCCCCCGAGTCACAATCATTTGAATAAAGAAATACTCAGAAATGGACAGGCATTTTTAAGCTTAATTTTCTTTTGAGAAAATGAAAAGAAAAAGCCACAAGAACATTCTTAAAAACACTAAAAAAGTGATTTTCATCAGAGCAGATCTTTAAAAAATTTTATTAATGTTTCATCTCAGTTCATTTTGTTGCAAGAGTTTGTGCACAACTTTGTTGTGAAAAAGCAGATTCACCGGAATGCACCCAAACTACACCTTTGAGAGAGGCATCATATTTGATTGGTCCTGACACCTCGGCGGCCTTCTCTTATTGGACGTGGGAAGAATCTTCAGCTTCTCTCTCTATCTGCCGGATGGTAAAGTGGCAACGGGAGCACAAACTTGTAGATGTGCAAGTAAACATGCATGGAAACAACAGCAGTATTGACTGTCGGTCTCAATCATCTCAAAGCGTGCTCTACATCCATGCAGCTTTGAAGCGCAAGGATGCAAGAGAGAGAAAGAGATAACCAAAGAAACAGACATGGCAAGCTGTGATTTATGACCTGAAAAGACAGATTAACTCTACCGGCTGCCTAACTGGCCCTGAAACAAGCTGAATTACAGCCCAGACCAGAAGGAGAGGAGAGGTAGAGAAATGCAGGGAGAATGAAACTGAAAGGTCAATCATGTGGCAGGGGAGAAACAGAACAGACGATGGGATGAGAGCACCGACTGTTACGGGGAAACTCAAAAGTGAAAAGGTCAGAGGTAAAGAGGGAGCTAGATTGAAGACAGCAGGGGTAAGTAGAGACTGAGAGGGGCAAGAAATTGTCAAAAAATCAAGCCTGGTAGCTGTGGATATTTCTTTTTTTTATTTGGCCACAAAGTTTGTTTGATCTGATGAACCCTGTTAGATTCCTTTTTTGTGGAATGTTGTAGAATAGCAGAGTTTGGGTCAACTCTATTTCACCTGCTTTGTGCTATGAGTTGAAGGGCCAACATAGGATGTGTGAACAATTCACACAAATCAACTGAAGCAGCCTTTGGCAGAGTGACCTCTGTGAGTTACATTGAAGCAATTTCTGATCAGAGAAAAATGGGGGAAAAAACTTTCCTGTGCCAGGTTAGACTGTGGATCAGGCTGAAATAAAGTCAAACAACAGAAATATGCCATAGTGGCTAATTTCACATATAAAAACTATCACAGACAGTTGTGTTTTAAGTAGACTCAAAAAGAAATTTTAACTGCACCTAAAAAAAACTCTCCCTTAAAATAGGGTAATATTTGATCTCATTTAATCAAAATGACCGATTTATTCCTCCCACTTCATAATTGCAATGAATAAAAAAACAAGAAAAAGGATTCTTGAAATTACACTGTGAAATATGTTTAATTTTGGTGTGAAATCTGACTTTTTAACATGAAAGTCAATGGGAGATTGCTCCCTTCTGTCACCAGCCTCCAGTGGTGTTTGGTGGAACTGCAACATTTGACACTTACTGGTTTGCACCAATAACAAGAATAGATGGTAGAGCCTCGCAGAAATAAAAAATTGTTCAAATTATGACACACACTTTACAACTATAGGTAGTAGGTCTGAACTTAAAGAAAAAGTTGCATCTGACAGCAAGCTACAACACGTAAACAAATTAAAAAGTCTGAATATTATGTTGGGATTTGTTTAATCTCTTTTTTTTTAATTAATTACCTCAAAAATAGTTTGCTACATGTGTAAGAGCAAATGTATATGACCAAAAAAAATGAAAAAAATTAAAAGAAAAAAACAAAACTATGGTGAAATTACGCAGGCTTAAAGATGAAATGCCCGTTCTTATTTCTATCTTTTGGTAAATATGTTTGTCGCAAGACTTAAATATGATTTCCTTTTTCTTTATTATGTGTTTTTTGGCAAGTACGACCTATGCTCCAGTGCGACTTATAGTCTGAAAAATTCTAATGAGAATTCCATCTTAAAAAACTAAAAAAACAGCTTCTCTTCAGCCAACTTTTAATAAGAGCTGCTGACAATTGAAGAAGCTGTTTGCCAATTGCTCTGGATGCTGTTTGGTTTATTAACTTACTGCTTTTATAGGTATCCCGCACTGTGCTTGTGCATGCACACACGAATACACCCCCTGCGACAAGTCTTGTTCCATTAGGCATGAATGTGTTTATGTGTGCTTGTGAGTGAGTTATGCGACTGGTCGCTAATTGCAGACAAATCGCTTTGCCGCACACAATCATTCCCGTTTTTTTTATGTTTAATTTCACCAGTTGATTACCGGCTGAGTTTAGCGCCACCATCCCTCTTCCTCCACCACCGGAACGCCTCATTCGTCTTCTCACTTTCCCTCTCTCTCTGTTGTGCATACATAATGAGCCCGCTTGGACGAACAGAGGGATGGATTTCATAAATCATGTTCTTGTTTGTAACAGCTTTTCTCTCTCCCCCTCTGTTTCCTTGTCTCTCTTTCGCTTTCAATTAAAGCCATAGAGCCTATAGAAAATGTTGAGATTTGGAGTAGAACAGACCAACTAAAACTGGGGGGTTTTTTGCATATTTTTTGTGGTTTCAAGGAGTTTTGGTGTCCCTCCAATTACAAATCACCTTACCTCCCATGACACATGCCAAAACACTGGCCGAGTTCCTGTTCACTTTTTTTTACGCCCATTGACTTTACAATAATAAGTGTCATAAAGATAGTGAAGTACAGACACTACAGAAGTACAGGCGTGGGGTACAGGGATGAGGCTATAACACTGTTTATACCTAGTAAAATGCCATTGTGGCTAATTCAAAGTTGGTAAATGGTACCATGAAATTGTTATTTGTGTATGTGTCACGCACACAGCATATGTACGGTGCACATTTGGAGAGAAAATAGTCTGAGCAAATTTGTGTGGGTGTGTTTAATACTTGATCTGCAACTCATACATTTAGTGTTTAACTGTGTGTACTTGCAATTGTGCATTCGCATGTACACTTGAGTATTGAAACGTGCAAATACAGAACCTATTTTACGCACACACAACTTGAAATTCCACAAGCTTAAAATTAACTATATTTACACAAATCTGATCTGTGCGTTAATGGGCTTTTGCCTATGTGCACCAGGTGATTGGTGCATACTATTTAAAGATTATTATGCATACCATAGGAGCTGTTTTGAATTTTTAATTAGTTTTAAGCTAGTGTGATTTTAAGTTGCTTTCACTGCAATTTTTTTGTGTAAATTTCCAGTATTTTGCCAGCAGCAATTTCACCAGTAAAGTTTTGTATTTTTTATACTGAAGCTTATTGCAAAATAATTGTCACAACTACCCTATTCTTCTACCATAAGAAGGGCTGGTGCGCAATGAGCTTTATCAATTGTGGGTCTGTGGACAAGACGCTTCACTCCATTCCTTAACTATGTCACCACAAAGGCACTTAAATTTGGGTTCCTGGTCTGGATAAAATACATGGTTGTGTCAGAAAGGGCATCTGGTGAATCAGTAAAAGTTGTTTTGCTGAAGCGATCCCTGTCTGGATATACCGAAAGGTGAACAATTATGTATATTGACCACAATGGTGTGAGTAACTGTTGTCTTATTCATACCAGTAGCCACAGATAACAGAATCTATATGTCCTACAAACTGTAGCAATAAATCATATGATATTTTCTTTCCCACATTGTGTTGCAATGTACAGTATAACACACAATGTAAAAACAGCAGAATACTGTCAGATTTTCTCCCAGTTTGCAATGTGGTTTACAGTATGATACTTTGCAAAAAAGTACAAAATAAAAAAAAAACAATAGAAGACTATTATTGTTGCTATGTCACTGTAATTTTACATCAAGAGTTTACAGTTGAATGCATAAATTATGTTTTGTATTTGTACGTTTTTGATTTTCGAGTGTACAAGTGAATACAATTGCAACTACACAAAGTTACACACAAACAGGATTGTATGAGTTACTAATCAAGTATTGCGTACACACAAATCCAAAGTTACATACAAACAAGCAGACACAAGTTACAAACCAGGTATTAAAAACACAAATAATATTTTTTTCTCCATATGCCCATGTGCCATACGAACAGAAACTTGAGCTACTGCCACGAGTACCAATAAAAGATTTGGCCTGATTTTCTTGTGACACTCAATGACATGTACACACGGAAATGTAAAATTTGACATCTGTTTTTTTGTTTGTTTTTCTTTTTTTTCGCTGTCTGTGATCAGAGAAGAAAAGGGGCAACACAATTTATTTGCTTTTATCACTTGCTCTGTTGCTCACCGCTCCTGGCAGCAGACTGAGTTTTCATGGGAGCCACAAAGACAGACTTTTACAACTTTGAGGTATATTCAGAAGGGAAAAAAAAGAGAGCTCAAGAAATATCTGAGTGTTTGTGGATTTTAGGTAGGCTCTATTTTCTTTGTACAACACTTTATTTGAACATCACCTTCTGTGACATCTTTAAAAGAGCCTGTACCTTAGGGGAGTTGATAACTCTCCTCCATACCCCTGCGCTTTACTAACAGGTTCAATCTCATCAGCCAAATAAACAGCTGCTGTCATTGCTTCTATTTAATACACCCCTAAGGCAGTGTGGACTCAGTTATACAGTGCAGCAATCTGAGGTGCAGTAGGTTGTGTAGAGGACGGGTGGCCTGCATCTTTTCTCTTATGTTCCTAATGATGTGGTGAGTTCGCCCTTGGCACTGAGGAAATTGGTGTTCGATCCTTAGCAGGCTGACATGCCTTCAGGCTCGCTATTAGCCATGTGCTAAGCTAAAAACAATGCAAATACATGCCCAGAGTTCAACAGATGATCATTAACAGCCACCCAGCCTCTTCAATTATACAACAGGTGATGCATGGAAGCGTTTAGGGCATGCTTTCACCAACTGTTCCTCAATAAAACTCCAACGACAAATTCACTTACACAGCAAAGGGTCAAGGAAAGGACACATTTCTGAGAATGTTTTTGGTTGAAGTGAGGAAATGGTCTGTTAATGTAAAGCTGTAAAATGTCTGCTGTGTGTTAGATTTGGTTAAGATGAACAGAAAACGGGCAGTTTCAAGTTTAATCAGGGATCCCTGTGCTTTTCAGATCTTTGCAATTGAGACTCTTTCAGAAGCCAGAGTGTGCTCTGGTCTTTTTCTCTCAGTTAAATAAATTCATAGGCAGGTAGATGTGTTGGAAGAGACAGTGGGGCAAAAAAGTATTTGGCACTCCCAGATTCTGTAAGTTGTCCCGCTCAACAAGAGAGGTCTGTGATGTTTTTCTTAGGGTAACTTCTACCGTGAAAGATAATGTAAAGTAACAACTCAGGAAATTATATTGTGTAACTAAAAAAAATATGTATATTCATATAATTGGTGCAGAGAAAAAGCATTTGGTCAACAATAAAGTTACTTTATTAGGCAACCCTGGTTGGCAATGACAGGGGTCAAATTTTTGTCTTTGTTTGCACACACTGTACCTGCTGTTTTGACCCATTCTTCCATGCAGACCTTTTTAGTTGTTGTGATTGTTTTGGGGCTGTTGCTGGGTAACATGGACTTTTGAACCCCCCACCCCCACACACAGATTGTCATTTGGATACAGGTCCAGATCTAACATCCACATTTTCCCAAACCTCCTATGTATGGATCATCCAAAATGTCTCTTGCAAACTTTAGACAGGTCTGTGCATGCCCTGGCTTAAGCAGGGGTACTTCCGGACCATTGCAGGATTTTTAATCCATGATGACAGAGTGTGTTGCTAATAGTAACCTTTGTTGCTGTGGTTCCAGCTCTCTTCAGGTCATTGGCCAGTTCACCCTATGTAACTCTGGGCTGCTTCCTCACTATTCTCAAGATCATTTGTACCACAGCTGGTGAGAAATATGTTTTTAGCACCTGCAAACAAACAAAAATTCCATTCCTCCCTGACCTGTTACTTTTTCTTTAGGAAATGTTTCTATTCTCCACTCGTTACTTGTGTTATTGTCACCTATTTGAACTGGTTATCAATAGGAAAAAGACCTGTCCACACCCTAAACAGCCAGACTGCAACCTATCCATCGATTAAAGAGCTGTCGAAGCACACCAAGGACAAGATTGCTCACCTGAAAAAGGCCCAATTTCTGTAAACAAGCAGCTTGGAGAGAAGAGATTAATTGCTGAAGCAAAAATAAGAAAATTGTGGAAATACAAGATCACTAATAATCTCCCTCTATCTCGAGTTTCAGACAAGATCTCATGCTGATGAACTTTATAACAGTTAGAAAAAAACGAGTTAAACAGGGTGGGGTCGTGGTCAATGACCTCAAAAGAGCTGGGACCACAGTAACAAATGTTCCTATTAGTAACAAACTAAATTGTCTTAAATTCTCCAAAGATCTCCCTGTTTAAGCCAGCACACGCTCAGACCCTTCTAAAGTTTGTCAGAGACCATCTGGATGATCCAGAGGAGTATTGGGAGAATGTTATGTGGTCAAGTGAGACCAAAATAGAACTCTTTGGTATAAACGCCACTCGCTGTGTTTAAAGGGACTTGAAGATCTGCACTGCTGGGCACCAGCCCCAAAGCATCACAAGTCCTGAAAAGATCTGCATGGAAGATTGGGTCAAAATAGCAGCTTCCGTTTGCGCAAGTCAGCTGAAGACCTACAGATAACATTTTCATTTTCTCTTTACCAACTACTGCAAAGTGTTGAGGTGAACTTTTGAAATTGATCAAATATACTTATTTTTTTCACAATTCTGCAAAAAAAATCATTAAAATTTAAGCTTTGACTTCCTAGATTCTTTTTTTTTCTACATTGTGTATCCAATAGTCCAAATGTATGAACATTCCAGACTCCATCTTTGTAAGTGGAAAACATGTGGCTGCCAAAACATTTTTCTTTTCTTTAAAAAAAAACACTGGGGACTTTAAATTACAATTATGCAGTTTGTAGCCAAAACCAAGATGTCTGTCAATTTATTTAAATATATTTTCTGCAGAGTGGCAGGAGTTTATCAGAAATTCACCTCTGACAGTATTGCTGGTGCAGAAATTAGCCTCAGCTAATTTCCCTTCAAAAGTTTGTTTACACTTTCTCCTGCTAGCTTATAGCACCTCACAGCAATATTAAAACTACCCAGCTGCTCCTCATCCAACATGATTTAAACAAAGAAATACTCGAAAAGCATGGTTTTAATCTTGAATTCTTTTATACAAGTTCTGTATCATAATCAAAAATTATACAAGAACATGTTAAAAAACACCAAAAACACAATTTCCATTGAAGTGGGTCCTTAAATTTTAATTTGGGCTGAAACATCCTCTTTCCCTTGCATTATGTCATTTTTTTATGTTTATTTTGCAAGTATTATAGGCAAGTGTTTAAATAAAAAGTCACAACTTAATTATAACATTATTACAGTAAATCTGAACTGGTTGGATTGGGAACATTTTAATGCATCTGAAAAGGCTTGAATCAGTGTATGTGTACGCTTCATAGAGGTCTTCGCTGAAGTTAATTCATTCAGGCTCTGTGCTCTGAAAACACTAATAGACTCAGGCTGAGAGTGTATTTGTAAATGTACTGTAGGCTCAGCATGCAACTGTAGTTTTCTGTGAATATCAAAGAATGTTTTACAAATTAACATACCACTACTGGCCTATTTTACCAAGCCTATGGTGTGTTTGAATAAGGTCCTGCACAAAGATCGACTTCTGTGTGTGTGCAGACAATCTGTGTAAAAGTGCATGTGCATTGCAGATCTGGTTGTTCCAGTGATTCTGTTTTTTTGCTGACAGGAATGAAAACACTGTTGGGCTGGGAATGGGGTGAGTTGAGACCAACGAGTAGGAGGGAAGAGAAGGAGAGAAACAACGACAATGGAGGAAAGCACATTGGACAACACCTATTTATCACCCCAAATCCATCTGTCCAACCCTGAAGAGGGAGCAATGAAACAGATGACAGGGTCGCTGCAAAAAGCTTAAGAAACAGAAGTTACAAACAAATAAATAAAACTGACTTCATCTCATCTTTAGCAATTATCTTTCTTACCCCCTACTCCTGGGGTTATTGCTTTCCGCATGACTCTATTGTCCATCCAGCGCTCTCCCAACAGCCCTCATTCCTTGCTGATTTGTACAGCAGCAGCGGATGAATAGAAGTGGCGGGGTGGCAGGAGAGCAGGTGGGTGGGGTGGTGGTAAGTGGATTCCCGCAGAGAAAGCTACTGTTTCCAGGGGGAGAGTAAAAGAATGTGAATTTCATTAGAGGGAGAAGGGGGCGGGAGGGGGGGGGGGGGGGTATTAAAAGGAGCTTCTTGTTAAATAAAAGCTTGGTGATAATCAGATCAATATCGAGCAAAACACTGTGATCTCCAACTTTGAAATTACACATTTAACTTCCATATCTAAACTTACTCTATGTGTATGTGAGGGTGTGTGTGTCCTGTAGGGCACGCTCAATAAAGGTTTTTTTTATGCTCACAAACCAATTTAGGCCTTGAAATGAGATCTGAAGAACTGTCTCACCACACTTTGATAATTAATTGAAAAGAAGTAAAATAATGATATCGAGGGAATGGAATGATAGACATGGTTTATTTCTGACAGCCAACTCACACTCAGCCCTGACACAGATGTTATTAGGCCCGAAAGAACAAAAGATTTGAAATCTCCATGGCTGCACAGCATGCTTTCAGCTTTTGTGTGTGTGTGTGTGTGTGTTTATTTATTTATTTTGTTTTTTGTTTCATTTTTGTTTGCTTTCACGGTTTGGATAAGAAGAGACACAGACAGAGAATGCACCAAACAGAAACAAGAGCAAGCAATATTTCAGGTATTCAAATTATGCTTTAAATGTTCATAAAGAGGAGGAGAACAGATTTATTGGGTTGTTGCTCTCAAGCAAAGGTCTTCACCATAGAGAGGGTGATAAATTGCGTGTCTAAGAAGAAGGGACACCTGTCAGCCACCCCCTTCTCCGGCCAACAAAATGAAAGAGGAGGCATCTACATGTGGGCTCCAACAGACATGCACTGTTTTGTGCTGTCGAGCACGTCCACCCTCATGTGCACAAATATGGAAGCACAAAGCTGACATCTCAAAGTGCAACACTGAGGTTGGAAATAGCTGTCACCTTGAACTGTCAATTTTTCATCATGTTCAGAGCTGTCACAGCACAAATGAAGTGTGTGCTTAAGCAGTGGGACTGTCTGTTTGCAGCAGCATGCCCAATTTTATGAGTCGCTTTGGCTGCTGAATTAAGTACAACGGTAGACAGAAACAGAGTTTAAGGAACAATCTCTAAAACATTTTAGTTTAGAAACTTTAAGCTTTTCAATTTTTGATTTTGCAAGTCAAAACCTTTGTTTGGTGTGGACTGCCAGCAATTGGACTGGCTTTATGCACATTCAAAGCATTTTCAACACACTTATCACTCACTGAAGTTCCCAAATGTGCCAATTTGCTTGTGTAAACGAAATCATAAATGAACTCTAAAGCAAAGGTCTTTCGGAGAAATAAGAAAAAAGAAATTGTGACAAAACCCAATATTGTCTTTCCTTCCATCTATTTTACCTTTTAGTTTTACATGATTCTTTTGTGTTTTTAGTGAGAAAGAATCCATCAATGTTCAACTGGCGGAACTAACACCATGCTTGGTTTTTGCACAAAGTAATTGTTATTGAAAACAATAGGTTTTGGAGCACAGAGACACTCCATTGTTTTGTGTGAAACGTCTATTCATTACAACCTTAGTACCACTACTGCTTTCTGGTTTTAGACAGTAAAATAACATGTGGATTTTTTTTTCTTTTAGATAGTCAAGTTTTGTTTATGTGAAATTATGAAGCCACTGGCCCCCCTGTAAATGAAGACTTTGGTTTGCTTGCAAGTGAATTCTGATCTGGTACACCACAGTGCAACTGTCTGTTTGATCTAATCTGCCTTTCAGAAACATTTTGCAGTGTTGGGTTTTGTCTGCTGATTGGCCATTGACCTTGTAAATCAATCTCTTTCATACTAAGACTTTTATTTTGATTGACAATTCTTGCTTCCTTCAGAAACCCTCTTAAAAAAGCCCAACTGTTCACAATATTTACTGCTTTATTTTGCCTGGGCATGTTTTTTGGATCAACAGGTGGGTGGACCTATAAGGGACTTTTACTCTCTCTTCGCTCTGTCCCAGTCGACCACTTTTCGAAAAATTGTTGAGGTGGGTGGAATAAAATCTGGTCAATATAGCCCAAAACCCCTCTAGGCTTATTTATATTTTATTGTTCAAAATCCTTCAATTTCCTTTCCTCTGTAGCACACGCTGCACAAAAATATCTTCAAAATACTTTCGGTGGAAGTTTTGATGCAAAAAGACACCATAGACATTTTATTAAAATCTGTTTAATTAAACAGGCTAAGGGAACAGCTGGCTAGTTAACAGTTGCCAGTTGCTACAATGATTATTTAAATTACAGTTTGCCTGCAGCCTTATAAATCAGCTGCTGGGAACAACATTCGTTTTTGTTTGTAAAATTATAGGAAAGTGATATTATCCTTGTTAACTATGGCTCTAGTCATCAGTTTTTTTACATATCAGTAAAAAAAAAAAAAAGGATCTATAATCCTGGAACATATACTGTATTTTAATTAGCTTCTATGTGATGCTGAAGATTCAGATTGCATCAAGGTTTTAGGTGATGTAAATGTTTAAAATGGACTTTCATCTGATTATATTTATGACTGTAGCTGCTGGACACCAGAAACTCACAGATATACTCCAAAATGAAACAGGTTAGGCTTCAGGTGAGATCTTAAACCTCTTAAAACCTTAAATCCTGCTATGATCCATTATGCAACATAACCTTACGGAAACAGCAGGTAAAGGTTTGCCATCATTACCACTTGCAAAGGTAAAAGTGTATTTTATTGTGGTGAATTCTTTGTGTTTTGTCAGAATAAAGGGTTTTTTCTACTATAAGCTCCTGAAAGAGGAACACTCAGCTGCTCTCTAGTGAAATTTTTGTGTGATTAAATAAGCCTTTGATTGACATCAATTTCAGAGTCTCATTACTTCTATTGACCATGTAGACTTTGATAACAGTCCCTTTCATGATCAATCACTCCAATCTGTGAATAGATTTTTGAGAAATTACTTTGCATTTATAATGAGTGGGACCTATTCCATCTCACCATTATGCACAGGGAACACGCTGTGTGCTCTAAAAGCTTAAGTCAAGAGTGATTTCCAAAACAAACAAAGGGGTACCTGAGAAACTTGGAAGGTGCTAGAATGTTCCCTGAGCCATGTTTGCAGCACAATAAAGAAAACCGCAGCTTTAAAGGGTGTTTTTTGAAAGTTTTTTATGCATGAATCATAAATTCAGCAAAACATATGCTCTGTTGGGAATGCTTTTATGTCCTCTGACATATAAGGAAAGCATGTGCAAGCAGTTAGAGAACAATAAAATTGAATCCATCTGCATTATTTCACAAGATATTCAAAGGTTTCAAAATATACAATTATGAAACTTTCCTACCCAACAAATACTGAACAGCAAAAGCATCAATTTGCATTTGAAAATCAAAAATTGCTGCTTCCTTGCTGTTTCAAATAGCTGGAGAATTCAGGATGAATTCTACATGTTTTTGTAACCCTCAGTAATCTGTTTCATTCCCAGCTTCAAAATAATTACCTAAAAGAGTTTTACAGCCTAGAGTACTATTCACAACAGATGATTTCCACTTATTTACATGCTGTGGAAGATTCTCATGGGAGTTCTTATTAAACATTTCCACATGGTCCATTCTGGTTTATCCTGCAAATCCATGCAGCCGGATTATAATGGGTGAGAGGCTAAATATAATGATTATAAACTGTTTCAGCCCATCTGAAAGAATCACCAAAAAGGGAAAATGAGAATGCAAAATGTTCTTGGAATTTCCTGGACACTTGGGCTTCCATTTCTGCATCTGACTGCGCTAAAATAATATTGACATTAATGTATGACAGCAAAAAAGGAAGCGGCTTACAATACTTACTGCAATGCTCGTGAGTGGAGCAAATACCCTGCAGTTATCAAAGAGGGCACATATTTGTTTGACTTTCTTCATTGGCAATGTTTTTCAATTGCAAGACTTTTGACATAATTTTGTGGACTTAATCCAAACTTTTTATTGGGTTTTAAAAGGAGATGGAAAAAGCAAAACTTGGAGCAGAAATAGAAAAACAAATGAAAAATGGTGAAAGGAACTGTGCAAGTATATATTTTTTCTATTGTAAACAGCATTTAATTATGCTGTTTTTAGCTAAAATCTGTCATTTTTATAACACATATTTTCAGGAGTTCATCAGAGGTTCGACTGAGTTGTGGACGGGACTGTTGGCGCAGAACTACTCTGCTGATATGCCATCATTTTACTTTTTACGCTCTCTCCCGCTACCATGTAGCACCTCACAAGTGCAAGCTTACAATAGGGTGGCAAAACACCAATGAGCAATGTCAGAGCTATCCAGTCGTACAGTTTTGAGCCAGATTCCAGCTCAGAACAGGAAAACGAGGACGTACATGGATCAGTTTGTCTGCAAGTGGATGCATTAGAATGGAGCGGAGTAGAGAGACCATGGTTTGAGATGTTGTGTCACATTTGAGCTTTTTAAATCGCTGCTTCTGATCCATTCTAATTTAAATGAAGAAATACCAGGGAATGTAGTTTTATTCTTTTATTATTTTTAAATGTCATCCATCATGAGAAAAAAATACTACAAGAACATATTAAAAACACCAAAAACCTGCTTATCATTGGAGCGAGACTTAATACTGACACACCAAAATCAAGTCAGTAATGGGTAGACTAAACAAACTGTAGTTTAGGATTCAATTCACTTTCTACTACCTGACTTGCAGAGATTGTGAAGAATTTGTGAAGCACCCTATCACACTACAGATGTATGTTTCAGGTTGTGGTAAAAATAGTCTTCTGTAAAGAAAGTAGAAAGACACAGGAAGACTCAAAAAGTGTGCCTGGAGAAGCTGTGTAAAAACACAGCCACTATAAATATTTTTAATAAAGCAATACTGTCATACTGCAGGTTCTACATGATTTTTTTCTGTGTGCAGATGTATATGTTAAAAGTTGGAAACCATCAGTGCAGGAATTAGACTAAAGTTTTGAATATTTCCACTATTTGACAGCATTGTGGTTTGTCACAAATAGATTATTCTGCATGCCTCATGTAACCTACATTTTCATGCTTATGGCAAAAGAAGGTTTGAGACATTAGAGCTTCAAACAACACATAAAACTTTTGAGAATATTACTTTTGAGGCAGAAGAGAAGGTTAATGGCAGTGTGAGGAGCAGCAGCTGATCTGCCAGCCATTTTGTAACAGTTTTGAATGGCACTTATCATTCTGGATAAACACATTAATGTAAATAGCAAACTATGATGCAAATAAGTAACTATGGTTTTTATTAGATCGTGCTGCAGCCACCAGGAATTCTGCATCTCTTTCACATCTGTCGTTGTGGGTGTAAGCCATGAGGATCCCTTCTTCTTCCTACGCTTCCTCTCAGTCTTTCTCATGGTTTCTCTGTCCTTGTCAGTGTTTATCTCTCAACGAGATCGCTCTGCCACCCCTATGAGGCAAATTCTGTTTAGGATTTAAAAGAGCTGCATTATTAGCCTTTATTGCACCACGTATCCCAACATCACACTGGGTATTCTTAGACCTTTTGACCTGTAAGAATAAAATAAAAATGCTGGGAGCAAAACTGAACAGAGCAAAACATTAGTTTCAGTTGTCTGTTGTCTTGGTAACAGAGGAGAACAATAAATCACAGCGCCAAACATTTTGTTTGCGAATAGCACTATTTAAGTCACACTATTATACATCCATGAGACGGCTTCAGTTTGTTGTTATTCAAATTTTGATGTGAAGTTTTTCTGTTTGAGTCCAACATCTCTTTCTCCCTCAACCCCCCCATTCCACCACCCCTGTCTATCTAGCTCATTTAATGAGAACTTTTTTTTCTCTTATGTGTCTTGACCCAGTTTCAAAAAGCTAAGTGTCAAGCAGGCAAGACGAAACTTTTGACACACACACATTCAAGTACTAATGTGTGTGTGTGTTGTCTCTATAGCATTTTAAGAAGAATGTGCAATTGCATACATTTTATGTACTTTTGAGAGGAATCATCTTAGTTAATAATTCAAGCATCTCTCATGTGCACATTTTCTTTGTCATTATTTTTTATGCAGTTCTTTGCTGTTACTTTTAGAAAGTACCTTCATAAAACACCATCATAGATAATGCATGATTAACAAGGATGTCCGCTTCCTACTGGCAATCTCAAGTGGCTTTCACAGTAGAACAGAAAAAGAATTGTAAAAAAGACTTTTTTTTTCCCAATGAGTCTGGCAGTTTCAGCTTTTTTTTTCTCTGTAAAAATGGTGCAGAAATTGTGTCACAATGCTTAAATGCACTCACTTATTTGTGGTTGAGCTGCAATGACAGCTTCTGTTCTTCTCATGAATATTATATAAGCACATGTCCAATGGACAGGATCAATATGTCACCAGTGCTGAATTACTTCAATGTCTTACACTGACTGCTGATCTTAGCTTAGCGTTTCATAAACATGGGAAAAATACAATAAATTAGACAATTAAGTCCAAAATATTCACACAAGCAAGTGTAGAAAAAATGATGTGACCATTTGAGTAGAGAAATGAGGGATGATAAACTTACAATCTAGTCTATTTTTGCTTCTTTTTCATGCTAAATTGTCTTGACAGATAAAAACACATTAGATGTGAAACAGAATGATCTTAATTTGTTAGGTCCAGTAAACACATTTGTAAGGCTTAGCTGTTATGCTGGAAAAAAAGGAAGTATACTCACAAACAAGCACAAATTTCCTCTCAAAGCTGACACAAAACCTCTACTTGTCAGCATGTGAAAGTTAAAGCGAATACGGCTTTCTTCTTTTCCTTCTTTCTTCTTTGTCTACCCTCCCAACCTTCCCAGGTGTCATGTTGTCATGCCAACGTCTTCTATAAACCAGGAGGCAGGAAGTGATTCCCCCCCAACTGCACTGCACTTCTACACACAGGTACAAATAGCCGGTTTACCCCCTGAAATGAAAAAGTAACACTCACAACCCTCTTTCTCAACCACACACTCAAACATGAATGAGTAATACCTTTGAATAATACCACAGATGTTCATAAACTCATTAAAAAGGAAATAAATGTGAAAACATGTTCACACATGACAAAAAAAAATACTAAACCGGAATTTATTATTTGTGTTTTTCATTATTTTGACAATTCTCAAATCTTTTGGCCTAAACCGAGTTGTCAAACTGGGTCACAGAGAGACGAAAGTATTGCTGAAAGCAGCCGTCATTCAGAATCTCTGAATGTCTCAGAGTCTCTGAATGATCTCATGAGCTTGAGTACCGATGCTTACAGCTCTTCAAAATAAAATGAACCTGATCTCTCAACATCATCCATATCTTCAATTCATTTCATGATATACAGCGTCCCGCAGCAAATTTGCCACGCATCAAAATGGAGAAAGGACATGAATTTGGCACGCAAATCAAGTTTGGTGTGAATGCAGCATAAAGGTGCACATACTCCGTCCGTGTGGACAAGTTCAAGCGACCATTTTCAATGAAAAGTCAAAGCAAATCGCACACACCAGAGTTCTTTGCCTCTGCGTCTGGAACACATGTGCAAGCGTTGCAACGCAAGTTGTCAAGTCAGGTTGCGAGCTCTACGTACAAAGCAGGAACATACTGAGCACGTGTTGAATCTTCGGTTGAACATTTTCTCACAGTATTGCAGCAACGCAGCACTGTGACCAATCAGGGATTCGGATTTGGGAGTGACATGTGAGTAGTGTCCGCTTCAAAAAACTGGAGGAGCCAATTGTTGTAAACATGATCACAAAAAAGAAATGAATATTTGTCCTCGGTCGGGTTAATATGAAACCAAGACGGACATTAAAATCCTGGAGCAAGAGGGTCCATGAAACTGTGGTATGACACCATATCGCATGTTTTTGAACGCACCACACGCAGCCGGTGTGTGTGCACCTTAAGAGTTTGCTTGAGTGCAAAACAAAGGTTTATTTGACCGTTTCTGTAAGGAAAATCTTTCTATTTCCATTGAAATACAGCATGTAATCTAAATCTATTTTCACAATGCTCTTGAACTTTTTAAGACCTCCATGGAGTGAAGATGAAATAAAACCAAGTGCTTTAAGGCAAACAGAACCATCTTATGTAAATCCATCTTTTTTGAATAGTTTATAATAAAAAATTATTTGTTTTGTTTTTTTTTTAAACCCATTTGTGTCTGTGGTCCCGCACAGACTAAAAAAGTCAAACAGAGGACCGTAAGACTAACGAAAAACGCAAGTGGAAATTCTAACAAAAGTCAATGCATTATAGATACTGAAACTGAGGGATTTCAACATAAATCATTGGAATTTTTTTTTTTAATCTTAGATCACTTTTCTCATTTCTTTTCCCTTCCAACCAACAAAAACCCTTTTTTTAGATGGGAAGATGATAGCCAAGCATCAGGGTCTTTCTGAGCTGCATGTCTGAAGTGCTGCACTGCATGATGAATGATTTTTTTATTTTTTTGCTTTTTCTTCTTTATCTGTCAAAAACAATTTTTTTTGGTCCCTCTAAATCTTTTTATGAAAACACAGTAAAAAAAAAAAGAAAATGGTAACCCATATTTTGAAGAAACCAAAACACAGCCACTGGGTGGAAAACCTTTTTTTCTTGGACATGAAACAGAGATTTAAAATTAAAAAAATGGTTTTGTGGAGTTGGATTTAGGAAATTGAAACAAATCCAAAATAGAGCAGCTTTTAGTTACAGGGACCCATTAATGAAGACATTTGCAAAGCAAGAAAAACAGATGAGTGTAAAATCTGATAAAAATGATAGTAAAAAAAGCGGGCCAAAGCCTAAATACAGCTTCAAATGATCTGAACTCAGAGTTTGGTGTCATGACTGCTATTCTAGTGGATGTGAGATGAGGCTCGCTGGAATGAAACGCCTGTGTAACATGATGACAAGAAGCGATGGGCTTCAGTGGTGTATCAAGATTGTGCTGAAAAAGCCCTTTTGGACTTTATTTGATACAAGGAGGAAGTTGGAATGTGATATTGATTTGGTTTTGGAGCAGAATGCAACTGACACAAGAACACAAGATTGAAGATTTAACAATATGATAGCCAGACGGACTAATTCAATACGTCAGAATTCGTTATTTTTCTCTGCATGTTTTATTCTGCACGCAGTCTCTCAATGTGGGGTGCATCAGAGAACGCCTCGCAAGCTTATTCCTGCTAGCTATTTTTAATGATCAGTTAACCTGTCAGGGTTGTAAAATAATTGTTCAATTTTCTGATATTATTTTCTTCAAAATGTATCATCCGATCATTTGAACTAAAGATACGAGTAAATTTTTTAAACTAAAGCAAAAGAAGCAAACCGGCTAAGTCAAAATTAATCTGAGTGCACCGTATTGACATGACTCCTCTTCAAATCTTTATTTTTGTTTAGATAAAAGAAAACTCTAGTGTTTGAAATTCACACAGGACAATACAGGCAGGAAGTGGTTAAGCAAAAAAAAAAATATGTCCAAAGAAGTATCAAACTGTGTCAAATCTTACTGGAGTATTCTCCTACAGCTGCTGGTGAAACTGACCTTCAAATCTAGGGAGGTTTTCAACCACATGGCGAGTTGTACTTATATAGAACTTCTTGGAATTTACTCAAGGACAGGACAAACAAAAATCTGCACTCCTTGCAGAACCTGCCAGACTTATGCTGAGGGTAATGACATGCACCATAGTTTCTTGTGTAATGGTTGTGGAAATTAGATTATTCTTAATTAATGTACATGGGCATGAAAAACTATGAAAACATGGCCAAATTAAAGACCCATTCCAATGAAAATTTTGTTTGGTGTTTTTGACATGTATTTGGTGATGTTTTTCCCAGAGAGGACATGTTTAAATAAAATTAAGCTTAAAACAGAATTTCTGAGAATTTCGTTTTTCAAATTGTGGTAATCAAGACAAATAAAGGTCTTAGACATACTTGTAAACTATAACTGGCAGGCAACAAGCTCAGTTCTGATGCATCGACTTGCAGACAAATAGGTCCACTAACAACGTTGTTTTCCTTCTCTAAATTGGCATCTGGCTCAAAACTGTGCGGCTGGATAGTTCCAATATTGCCCGTCTTTTTTGTTGCACCGCTAATGTAAGGCTGGGGTTGTGAGGGGCTGTAAGCTAGCAGGAGAGAGTGTAAACAAAGGGTTGATGGGATAGCAGCGCTGGGTTACTCCATGCCAGCAGTCATGCCCATAAGTCAGTGGTAAATTTCTGATCTAATGCAGCTCTACAGAAAATGTTTTAAAAAAAACAACACAGGTATTTGCATTTTTTTTTGGTAAAAAAACGACAAAATTATCATTGCAAGACTTTTGAGAATGCTTTTATAATATGTCAAAAGATGATTGGAGTGGGACTTTAAAAAAGCATATTTTGCAAAGTGACAATAAGACAAATAAAAGCCTCATATTTACACCTAAACTGGGGAACACAGTTCATTTTTTACTGATTTATTTTAACTTTTTTTTTTCAAAAGTCACATTTTGTGGATATCTTCTTTCCGAGATGGGAGACGCCAACTTGACCTACTTTTCCAACATCATCATGCATAAACCCTCAATTTTTAAGCAATTTTTGATGGTCTTGTAATTCAATTTGGTTTCCACAAATGTGTTACTTTCTCAGCGGATGGTGCATTTTCTCCTTTCCTTTGCTTCAGTTTCAGAAAATGACAAAAGCAATTCCTTTGCAGTAAAGCTGTTTAAAAATTGCCTTTAGACTTATGCTTCTCCACTCTTTTTTGCTGCTGAGAGTTCAGGCTGCAGCTGCTTGGCATGCAAAAAACAGCAGCTACAACAGAAATGAAAACCACCAAGGTGCACATTTACCTTTTTAGGCCTTTTTTTGTGTGTGTTTGTTTTTTTTTTCCAACTTCAACACATAACACTTCACAATAGCCAAACGCTGGCAACAGCAGCAACAATAGAAGATCTTTTTGGGAACTTGAATGAAGTCTACGAGTGAAATGATGTGCAATTTTATATTGAAATACCAAAGCTCTTCATCAATGTATATGAGGCTGAGATCCAATTTAGTAATTTACAGATAGGTGAGTCATCACAATCACCGGTTTCTCTTTCCCCATCTCTCTTGCCCCACGCACAAGCACACACACACACACATTATCATGAATCAGCTGATGGTTAACAGCAAAAATTATATTTATGACTGTATACACATCATTCCAAAACTCATTACTCTGAAACCTGTCTTGGCAGGATTAATATAGTGCCTTGCAGTATGTTTATGTGTGTTTGCAGTGGTGTGGCATTAGTGGAGTTATGGGAGCCTGATTGATTTGATAAAAATGAAAGCCATTGATTCTGTCATGAATTTACAGCACCTAATTTACATAATTCAGAAAGCTGAGTTGCATCTCACTGCAGACATTAATGGAAACAGTACACCCTTCAGTAGAGCCCAGGCATACACAAGACACACGCAAACAGACACACACATGCACACACTTATATCATACGAACTGCTGAAATGCATTCAGTGAAATAAATGCTAACTAAGTATTCAGATGCAAAAAAAATGCATAAATCGTTTGGAGGCTCAGTCAGCACATGCATGATTCCTGCAGCAAATCACTAAACGTGCAACACCGTGCAACAGAGGTGTCATCTCGTTTTGGTTCAAGGGCCACAATCAACCCGTCTGATCTCAATGGGGCCGGACCATTACTATAATAACAAAATAACCCATGGTCAACTTGTTATCTGTGGCTTTGTTTTTTTCTCAATTGGAAAAAAAATGCCTCAACCAACATAGTAGCTTAACCACTTATCACTATATCATTTCAGAATACACATTCATTCACAGAGGCCAATGAATTTCAAATAAAATGCATTTTTATTATTGTTTTATCATTTATTCAATTTGGAATATGTTATATCCAACATTGAAGCAATCCTGAAAGGAACTCAAGAGGGGGCTACAGAAAAAAAAACTAAACACCCAGCCTAAAATATCAATAAAATGTAACTAAATTAAACTTGCAAACATTTGTGAACATATCAAGTATTTAGAGTTAACCTCCCTTTCTCTCCTGAAACTTGCCATTGTTTGGCCTTCACCATGCAGGCCATCAATATTAGGATTAAAATCCTGTGTAGCTACACATTTCATGTCATTCAATTGTTCAAAATCCAATGAAACATCCAAAAATCTTTTTCCTGCATTGGCTGCCTGAATTTTGTGGCAACACCTGCCTTCTTCCCGACCACTGATGAGGCACCAGATTGACATCACGTGACCAGTTCACTCCCCATCGCCCAGCACAGTAATGAGAACGCTGATTTCAGCTGTTGTGTGTCTATTGTACCAGCTCAAGAATCTCCACAGAGTGACAGTCAAAGTCTCATCAACACCTCTAATAAATATGAACAGTTGTGTAATTTCTGTGATGTTGGTGCTTTCATCAATAAATGACTGGATTCTCGCGGAACCAACCTTACCCTGATGTGGCACACGTCTGCAAAGATCTCATCATCTGTGTTCTCTAAATCCTACCTACCCGTGATTTTTTTTCCTACCAACACCCACTGCAATTGCACAGACCCAAATTATGTCATTTTTAGTTTTGGCGGACTGCCTATAATTCTGTTCTACCGCTGTAATCATTAAGCTCTGGGTTTTTAGCCTAGCTTACTACTTAACTTCTGGGACTAGTAAATTGCTTTCACATCGCACTGTAACTCTGCAGCAGGTCCGTGCCTACAGTTCCACTCTTTTTTTCCACTTTTGTTCCACTATTTTTTATACTCTCCACTTGGATACTATAACATTCTACGTATGCATTTTAACCCCTTAAATTGTGCGACCCTCTGAGTTTATGCTTTCCCCTGTGAGTTTGTTCTGCCTCTGTGAGTCATTCTGTCTTACCCAGCACGTAATTTGTTTTTTTTTTACTGGCAGGGTTAAAAAATATTGATGGTGTCATCGAATGGTAGTAACAGTTGAATTTGAAGACACTATTTTTCCATTTCTCTCCGGCTGGAGGGCTAAATCTTGAGTTAGGGAGAAGCCGGAGGGGAAGGGGAGGAATCCAGATTCAGCCTAAATGTTCTAAACCTTTTTTTTTTTTTCAAAATAAAACTTCTACGAGTAATTGCACACCTCATTGTGGCACCTGCAGAGTGGCTGAATCAGTCTAAAAGCTGACTTTACTGCTTAGCAATTACTTATCACTTGACATTGACAAGTCACTAATCAAAGGCATTTACTTTATTGTAATATTTTCTGACAGTACATAGTTCCAGCATGATTAACCCACCATTGGGCCTTGCAACCGGAGATGCTTTTTTAAATTTTTTTTGTCCGACTAATGGAAAACCACTAAAGGGTTTGATGATAAATCACTTCAAATGCAAACTCAAACTATTGTATAGTGTAATTAAATATTCAACATGGTAAAAGTTTACAAACGAGTTGTGTAACAATTTAAACTTTGATAACTTAGGTTATGTAGCCACAGTGTTGCCCCAAGTCTGGGTCTCCCTGTGCCAGTCCGCAGCCCAGATAAAATACATAGAGGATTATATCAGGAAGGGTATCCGGCTTAAAACTCTCTGCCGAAACCATGTGTGCTTATCAGTGAAAGCTGAAAGCTAAGTTATCACTTTGATAACTTAGGTTATGTCTCATAGACCAATATTTTCAAAACTGACCAAAAAGCTGAAATGCTGACTTTTAAATTCTCTTTCAGTTTTTAATCAAAAAATTAGTTCATTTTTTTTATTATGTTGGATTTTGCTATTACTGCCACTGTTTGATAAATGAACCATTTGGTCAATGTAGGCATCAATCTGGTAATGTGATTTGAGTCTGAGCACTATGGTGTGGTTATGGCGCTCAGAGGTATTAATTATTTCATGAGTTGTGGGCTGAAAGATGACATTTGGCAGCAGAAGGCTGCTCTGCTTGGTGGTGATAATGTAACAGTGCTGAAAAAAGGCTGGCTCCTTCTTTGCCAAATCTGCCACGCTGTTACTGGCATGTGAGTGTTTTATGCTTACCAAGCAGGTCGAGCATTTACAGCTGGGTGCAAAGGAGCATGAGTTACACACATCTGCTGCACAACAGAAACTGCTACTCAACGTATCAGTGACTATGAAACTGAGTTGTAAGAGACCAGAAAAAGAACAGGACAACTGCTTATTTGTCACAATAAACATGTAATATTTTGTTTGCATAGGAATGGATTTTCATTTTTCACTTGCATTTTGCACATTTTTTGTCCTTTGGGCAAGGGGTCTTATAAGAAAAGAAATATTCCTGTAATTGTTCATTTTTTATATTTTTTCCAAAGAATTGAAAAAAAATTCTAATGTTATTCTAAAATCAAACATTAAAAGTTTAACATGATAAGTTTTTTTGTGACTGACGGGTGATCCACCCAGGATGTGTGTGTATATCATCTGTTGCTCCAAAAGCTTCAGCAACCCCACGGTCCTAACCAATGATAAGGGGATTTGGAAAATGGATAGATAGATTATAAATACTAAAAATAGTCCACAAATTAGGAATGTTTGTTTAATACAAAATATCACATTTTATCATAATATTTGATCAAAATATAATAGTTTGCCTTTCTTGTTTTGTATTTAACATGGTCTTTTATATTTTTCCATGCAATAAGAAATAACATTCTGCACCCTAAACCTTAAGTCTGTTAAATTAGATATGATGTACGTCAACAGTTTGTGCTAGATACACAGGATCACAGCAAATTCAGATTTTAATTTATTTTTTTCAAATATTTTTACATAAAATATTAGATAATTAAGTTTTTAGTCTTTTCCATTTTTATTTGTTGGAAGTAAGAAAAGCTACTCGTTGTAAATTGTTAACTAAATCTGGACATGTTTCAGAGGATGGTTCAATTGGTCAATATCAATTTGCATGCTGTGATGAGGATGCAAAATGTTTTGCATTTTGGTTGTATTTACTTCTTTTCATTACTACTTGAGTTTCAATGCTTAAATTTAAAGGTATTATTATTATTATTGTGCTGTGCTGGAATGTTCTTTTTCTTCATATGTGTATATTTCCTGTTTTGTTTCAGAGTAAATGACTCCTCATCAGTTGCAGGTGTTTTTTTGTCAATTGTTCTCTCCTGATTGGCTGTAGAAATGTTTGCAGGAAGTGTTCTTGATTATATAAGGAAGTTCTGAGAATGGGTCAAGAGGCCTTCCGCTGATTTCTGCATTGCCCAATAAAGATGGCTTTTGCCAGCAACAGGAGTAGTTGGCTGGTTTTCTTGATTTGCCTGACACGCCTGTTTGGACCACTCATAACACATGCATTTATGCCACATAGCTTTTTAAATAAATATTGATCACGTCACTTTCACGTTTGGCCCTTTATTAATTTTACATTTTTTAAATAGCAGTTCGTTGCTTTCCCCATCCATACCATTTTGCTTTTTTTCCCCACTTTACTCTGCAAACGACGATTGATGGCGGCAAGCTAGCGATCAAGGAGAAAACTCGCAGCTTGCTTTTCTTATCAAACCACGACTGTGTCAAAGCATCCCTGCTCTTTTAAACCACCTCAGTTTTAACTGCTACTTATAAGTATCTGCAAACTAGTCAATCTAATACCCTTTATTTTTCAAATGGCACAGCAACTAGCAGTTATATAATTTGAAAGTTTAGGTCAGGTTTTTTATAAATAGCTGTGTGCTTGGACAAAATGAAACAAAGATATGAAAAGCAAAGAAATGACTGTTCATTCATAGTTAGAATGTGAGGGGGGGTTGGGTGTTAGAATGAGTGGCACGTGAATGAATGATGTTGTGAAGCACTCTGTGTAGCCTTAATTGGATTTGAAAGGGCTGTCATTATGTGGAAACAGAAAGCCAGGAGAAGAGACTATTGGGAGAAAAAGAATGTATGCATGCATATTCGCCGTCCACACCAGAAGAATCACACGGTGCTGCCATCTTGTATAATGCATAATAAAGACATGCTATTTCAAAAGAGGAGAGAAAAAAAAAAAGGGGGGGGGGGGGTGTTTTAGGCCACCTTTGGCAATGTGGCCTCATCTGATGGAAAAGCAGGAGCTCAATTTACAGTTGGCTAATCCATGACAGTGCCACAGAGACACAAACATGTACATTCACTCCTGTGGGGAATTTAGACACATTTGTTAATTTAATATGCATCTAGGAAGCAGTAGTGGTACCCAGAGAAAACCCACGCATGCACAGAGTACAGGCAAACTCCACACACAAAGACCCCTGCTGGGTTGCAAACCAGGACTTCCTTGATGTGAGATGACAGTGCATGCTATTCCAAGACAAATGAGAAAGTAGTCATGGAATGGTTTAAAGAGTATAAATTTAAAAAAGGAAAAAAAAACCACTAGGTAATATATGAAGAAAACACATACTTTTGTGGAAAAGCCCCTCTTGTATTATCAGTTTGAATGCTATTAATCCTTTAATGATTTCACCCATCGCATCTCTCTAATGAGCAGCACAGGGGTTTGCAGGTGAGTACTGTCATTTCACAGCAAGAAGGTTCATTTCCTGCATGGAGTTTGCATGCTCTCCATATTGCTGTTTTCTGCAGCTTCCTCTCACAAATCCACAGAATTTCACATTAGATCAACTGGTGATTTCAAAGTGATTGCAATGAAAATCACGTTTTTCGTCTTAGTAATCACAGGATCAGCACAGAAAAAAAACATACAATTTTATTATTCAGAAAGTAAACACTTTTCTAACAAGGTGCAGCAACATTTGGCCCATTGTCTTCGTGCTGTTCCACCTTGGTAGCGAGATCAGTTTGTTTTAGCGACATTGGCTGGTATTTTTCAACCCTCAATACATGACAAAGGTGAGGGTGAGGAGACAAACCGAAATACCATAAGCTGAATGCAAATGAGTTTGCACCTGGAAAGCTGTTGTTTTATTTGTGAATAGAATAATTGCAATAACTACATAAATAAATAAAATAAAAACATCTGAGAAACAAAGTGTGACTTTTCATGGCTTGCCAACTAATTGACAGTTTTCCATCTGGAATTCCGTCTAGAGAAAAATCCCCCCAATGCAGTAGATGACAGCTTTCCTGTCATTTGACATTTTCTTTTGTCTGACAAAACCAAAAATAACAATTGAAGTAACATTTAACAAAGGCAACTTTCAACAAAATCTTCTGGTTTGCTATTTATTAAAAAAAATAGATTTGAGTCCTATAGTCCCCATTAATGTCTGTTGCCACCTAATAATCAAGTTTAACTTAAAGGGTTACTGAATACAATTTCAGAAGCGGCTGCATGAGAAGCCTGTGGCCCACGGGTTGTGTTTCCGTGAAACAACTACAAGCTTTTTCAAAGGGCAGTTTTTTTGTCTGCTTCACAATGACTTAAATAAAGAAATACTCAGAAATACAAGTTTTTTTTTTTAAATATGTAGAAACATACTACAAGAACATGTTAAAAGAACCAAAAGTTATTCCATTCCTATACCTAAGAACCAGCAGAAAAAAAATCTGCTTTAAAAACCAAGTTGTGGCACTTTTAAGATCAGATCTCTTTATTTTAGCAAGACTGAAAAACATAAGGGGATAACCCATATTACAGAATAAGATTCTGGTTCAATTAAACTAAATAAAGCAAAAAATCTAAGAATCAGTTTTGGCATAGATATTTTTTTACATTTTACTTTGTATCACAAATTGCAACAAATTGCACATGCAGATGATAGGTCTGTATTATCGCAGTAATAAAAATCTGAATCTTTTGCACTGAGATTTTTTTTCCCTTCTTTCTGAATAAAAAAATAATGTGGGACTTTGGCAGTGAAAAAAAGTAAACGGTTGTAAGAAAACGTCCAGTAAACAAACTACATACTCCATCTGTCACATGCCACTCTGCCAGCTGAGGCTGATGTTGACTCTTAACACCTTAAAGGTGCATTTGTGGACACGTTAAAGGTAGTGTGAAATTGAGTGTGACTTTAGGTATGACTTTTCACGACGGTCACATCGAGAAAAATATTTCAGATGTGCTAAAAGCAAGTGTTAAACTTCAACAACTCTCAAAATCTTTAACAAAATTCATTGTGTGAAAAATTCATTAACAAACAACAAAAGAACAACCAAGCCAAGTACAACAGAAATAATGTTCAAAAAGGGGTGGGAAGAAGTAAACACAAATCTGACCTTCTTTACTAAATTAAATTTACTGCTTCCTTCCAGCTCACTTTAGAGCAACGGAGGTAGAACAAAAAAAAAAACATAAAAATCCAAGCAAGAGAAGAAAAATATACTTATGTACACACATACATACAAGGCTATATACATATACATATGCACACATACATATGTACACGTACATATATTATTTTCTATGGTAATTTATTTATGCATTTATAGTTATTAGAGATTTTTGTTCTATATTGAGGTTTAAATTGCCTTACTGTTGGACTCTTTCTGATTTTATCAGTTGTACTGTTCCATTGTCTTCCCCCACAAAGATGAAAAACAGAATTGTTTTCTTGTGGTACGTGTTTTATTTATTCCTAATAGAATAGAATAGAGATCTCATTTTCCCAATCGTTTCTGTATGTTATTAGGCAACATTTTATTCTAGGCCCTTTACATGATTGTGCAGTTAAATTATTTAATAATTTAAATCTGTTAATTTGAATACTTTTGAATGAATAAAAAGTGGGTGAGTATGATCATAATAACCAGCTTTAAGTATGACTCGTATTGCCCTTTTCTGAAGAACAATGAGTGGTTTTATTCATGTTATATCATTACTGCTCCAAATCTCTGCACAATACCTAAAATATGGCAAAATTATTGAACAGTACAACATATGAAGTGATTTATAATTTAGCAAATGTTCAACATTGTTTAACATTGAAATACTCCTGGATATTCTATTTTGAATTTGTTTAATGTGAGCTTTTCTCTGTGCTCCGAGTCCTCTTTTGCGTCTCTTCATCTCACCTTCCTGAAATTAATTTTAATTGATTTAAAACCTTTAAGTTGCTGTTTTGTAAATTTTCAGTCTTTTGACTTGTTGGTCCCCAAAGGATTAAGGGACTTCAAACAACGTAGAGATCTTTGCCTTCCTAAATGTATACTTGAGGAAACATTGTAATTTAAATTAAAATGCAATTTAACTAATAAACAGAAATTTTCAAGACTGAATCTTTTTGAGTAGGGTTGAATTAGTAACCCTAAATGAAACTTCTCAGAGACTACAGCACAAGAAACATTTCTTTATTGTTAATACTTCAGTAGACCTTCAAGTTTTGCCAGACAAAAAAAAAAAAAGAAAAAAAGAAATTTAAATCAAGATATGCAGTTAGTTTAGCCTAAGATAAAATACAACAATCTAGAAACTGTTCTGGTAGATTCCATGAACACTTGGAACTTAGTAAGCTCTTAACTTTGTTAAGGTTATAAATACTATTCTGATTTATTGTCTTTATTTTTTCCTGAATGAAGAAAACTGTTTACAAGTGGAATACCATTGGTGGCTATGAACTTTGGTAACCTGTTCAAGAATGGATTTTTCAGCAAATATACATTAAAATCAGATTTAAATGGGAGAAAGCTACTCTAATACCATGCCAAAAATATAGGCAAACTACAGCCTAGTGATAACAAATATAGTAAGTTTTCTCTCAAATCTCAAATAATCAATTTCTATCCCTACAATCCAACTAAACTGATCTGTCTGAGGCAAGTTGTTATTGGAACTGAATCTACCTATACCATTAAAAAATGGTTTCAAAATGAAATAAATCGATGGTAAATAAATATTGGAATTTACCATTTGGATTTAGCAGTGTTATGTTTATTTTACTAGAACATAAAGAACAACAAAGTTCCACCACTGCAGACAAGATAACACAGGTATTTATCTCTGAGTTACTCTGGTTGAATTGAGTTACTCTGGTTGAATTTTCAAAATGAACCAATATTCATTGAGAATCATATCGTCAACGACCAGTTATGATCTGAATCGAATCATAAAAGTGAATCGTTTCCAGCCTTCAAACCTACTGTAAAGCAATAAAGAAAGAACAGAGCAATTCTCATTATTTTAGACAAAGCACTTTGGTATTTTTCACTGCGACAGGTGTTAATATTGGAATGTATTAATAGCCTATGTTTGTTAAAGAACATAGGAGCAACCATCTTTGTTCGCCCACCACCAGATTTTATTCTGCCTGCTCTAACCTTTCCTGTAAAAAGCCTCAGTGATGAGCTCCACACCTAATCTACTTTCAGCAAGTTATTTGGGGTTTAGGATCCCTTCTGCAAAGGATGCTTGTTGTACTGTGGCTAAGAGTACAAATTCTTGAGTTTCTTCTGCTGCCCAACTTCTCAAATGCACAGCTGCTTTGTCTAAAACAGTTCAGAAGGGTGTGGAGGACTCCAAATGTTTCTGAAGGCAGCTGTTGAATGCACCAAAAAAAAAAAACATTTTATGGACAGTGAGACTTCATGTAATTTAAAGTGGGCTCTAAAGCTTCTTCCAATTTCATGGGAGACAGAAAGCAAATAACAGTAGATCCTGAATACATTTCGATTGCCAATGTAGGTGAAGTAACAGCCTCCTCTTTAGCCTCCGCTCCTCCAGTGAGAAGTCACCCCTGCTAGTCTGTAATTGCAAAGAACAGATGGAGGAGATGCTTTATCAGAATCAGAAAACAAAAGCAAAAAAAGACAAGCTGTCTCCTGGAGACTGGGCGCCATTCCCCTCACACTGAGGTTATTAAAGTGCTAGAGAAGGCTTCCTAACTTGCTGCACACGGGTCGTCTGAGCTCTGAAACCGACACTACCAGAACCTGCAGCCTCGTTCCAGATCAGATTTTTCGGTTGCCTCTTAAGGCTCAAACACACAGGGTGAAGCCAGGGCAAGTATGGAGTTTTGCTGCATTATTTTAAAGTCCCAACAGAAACATTTCAGAAGCACTCGGACTTGGGACTTTGACCACAAGTTTACTTGAATTTGATAGGAAATTGTCAATTTTTCTCTTGTATCAAAGCTAACATGTATGCTGTGAAATGACACTTGCAGACTAGACTATTGGAATTACTTTATTCCAACAAATCAAGGAAAAAAATCTGAAGACAAGACTAGAATGAGTTTAGAGGCTTAGTCACAACTTCCATTCTGGGTATGGGCTTTCCGCTAGCGAAAAATTGGCAAACGTTTACAGGATACGCAGGTGGCCCACAGGAAATAGTAAGGTTCCAGACCAGGTGAACCAGTGAAGCAAAAATGTTCATGCATATTTTTTCTACAGATCTGTTGCAGGCAACAAGTCATTACCTGTATGTTAGAAGTGCATGTTGCTTACTTTATCTTTACAATTACTTCACAATACACTTGCATGCACGACAATCATACATAACTTTCTGTTAAAGTCACACTCAACCATTTTTTTTCCTTTTGCAAAATCGTTCAGTCTTTTAATAGTGACTGTACAGTTTTTGCACAAATTCCAAAATACTTTGTCCTTTTAAAGACACATTTTATGCCCAGCAGCAGTAGTTCATTAGATAAACAACTCTGGTTTGTGGGCGGGACTGCTGGCTCGGAGCAGGCTGTCACTGACAGCTCTGTCTGCACGCTCACACGTGAGCTTGTAGCCCCAAGCTAGCAATAGTGGTGCAAAAATAATGATAAGCAATATTGGATCAGTACAGGTGTACAATTTTGAGACAAAGGCCAACTTTGATAAGGAAAATGAATGTGTGCAATTGGGTGGAGGAGGGGAGTGGGAAGAGAGGAATGCTCAGAGATGTGTGAATGGAACAATGAACCACGTTGGGTTGTCTGTTTTTTGTCAGAAATTAACATTATAATACTCTGAAAAGTTCAAAAAGTTTTTTTATGATACAGGCCCTTTAAAACTGTAAACCTTTGAGGCATCAAGTGATAAGTTTGATAGAAGTACACACGATTTGATTTTATTTTTTGTCAGTAAAATGAAACTGAATGAAACTATTCAGAACTCTTCATGAATAGTCTTCTGCTTCTTCTGAAGCAGCAGCAATAGGGCTTTACAACATAAAACCAGTTTCTCAGGCATTAACGTGAGCCTTCACACTAAAACTGATACAGTTGAGTAGACAACATGAACACACAAGAGAAAGTGAAGCTGAATTTTTTATTAAAAAAAAGATATACTGGAGCATTATTTTTGTTGACTTCTAACTACAGAAACATGCATGTAAAATTGTCTGGGGAGTTCACTACTTCAACGACTTCATAATCATTTTTACAATTGTAGTGCATGTTATAAAACTCAACTTGTAATGATGCAATTTGCACCACTATTTAGGGAAAAAAGTCACAGTCAATTTAAAAACCATATTTTACAACTGAATTTCAAAAGAGAATTACGGATGAAATGAAAACTAAATGGACTAAATGCACCTGTTGTGAAATGAACAAAGCCTGCCTTTATCTTTGTTTTTTTCAATCTCTAACCTTGGCATTACACACAAACTAAACAGTAACGTAATTTACTATCAAGTGGGCATAATGTAAAAGAAATGCTAAGTTACAAAAAAAAATGAAATAAAAAAAAAAACGTTTGCTTAATTATTTATCATTTAAAAGTTGTGCCACATCTTAAAAAATAATAAAATGATTTAAATGCTGGATATGTTTACACTTGTTAGCAGCAAAGAGGTAGCAGTCAAAAACAACATTCAGAAAATTAAAGGAACAAAGATGAAATGCTCTCAAACAGGGATAGGCAACTCCAGGGTTCGAGGGATGCTCTCCTGCATGTTTGTGGCCTTCGAGGCCTGGAGTTGCCTATCCTCACTCTAGACAGTGCTCTGTATCAACATACGACAAAAGGAACCGCACAGAAAAATACCATGTTGGGAAATTTTGAAGGAATGATGCAGGATTTCCTTTCAAGATCCAGTCATTTTCCCCAGACATACTGTTCATGTTGCTGTTAAGCATCATGGGAAAGAGCTGACAGACTAATGGATCAAAACTTGCAAGAAAAATATTGCACTTACGTTCACACATTTAAACACTTTGATAAGCACAGACACATATGCACATTCACACAGATAGAGTGGAACCACAAAAGAAAAAAAAGTTAAAATAAACACCTTTTTTCCCCTTTATTCTGCCACTGGTCTGACAGATTGTGTCCCTCTCTGGTCTACTTTTTTTATTTTTAAACATTCTTTTAACCACCGTCTCTAACAGTTTTTTTTCTTAAAATGTAAGCATCCTCTTATGACTTCAGGCAAGAGGTAATATCCCAACACCTGCTAAACTCCATTGGAATAAACTTAATATCCTGAAACTTTTGATTCATCAAAAGTGCATGTGAACGCTTGCAAAGTTGTTGAAGCTGAAGCCAAAGAGTTTCAAGACGAGATTAAGCAGTCTTATCAGACCTCTGAGGTGCACCTAGAGATGCACCAGTAAGTGCAGACTTCTGTCGTTCTGTACTTGGATCTCTGCCACAGCAGACCTCACCTTAAGTTGCCTCAACACAAGAAATAATGTGTGGCCAGGCCCGGTGGTTCAGTGGCTCACAGCTATCACTAAATCTTTCCCTGTGTTTTTTTTTTTTTTTTTTTTTAACGTGTTTGCACATGTTTATCCTCATCCCACATAAGTGAGTTGGAGTATATTCTTACAAAATTGCCCTCAGGTTGAAATTTGTTTGTTCATTCAAGTATATGACTCAAAGCACTAACATCTTGTCTGCAGTATTTTACTGACTTAGGTTTGACTCAAACACCCCTGTGACCCTGAATGGAAGTAAACTAGCATTCCTCTCTTGTTGCTTCGAAGCCTCATAATACTTGTTTTCACAAAATTCAACTAAGTTTTACAAAACTGCCAACTTTTTATTTATCTTCATCACCTGTTAAATGTGGTGCAGAATCACCAGGAGGATGGAGCCTACCCAGCTACTGTCAGACCAAGGTACACCCTGAATGGTTCACCAGCCCATCACTGGATGCAAATTACAGATAACCACACTCACTCACATCTAAGGGAAAATTTAGATTCACTGATCTACCAAGAAGGAGGTTTTTGGACTGGGAAGAAGCCAGAAAGAAGGGGCTTCTCAATGTGAGGCAATAGTGCTAACTACTACACCACAGCCCAGCCCTTAATCTGAACTAATTAAACAAACAAATTGAAATCAAAACTTCGATGTTAAGTCGTACTGCCTTCAGCGCCTGGTCATAGTGCCACACGTACTTGGAGCTGAACTCAGGACATGTTAGAGTTTCTCATATGTGGGAGACCAGGCTTGATAGTTGAAACTCATTCATCATTTTCTGAACAGCTTAATCCCTTTCGGGGTCACGGGGCTGCCGGAGCCTAACCCGGCTACTCATGGGCGAAGGCAGGGGACACCCCTGGACTGGTCGCCAGTCTGTCGCAGGGGCCACAGTCACACACCCACACACGCTCACAGGCAAGAGCGCTAACCACTGCGCCACCGTGCAGCCCATATGGTTAAAACTTTAACATTTAATAAATAAACTTAAACATGACAGAGCCACAAAAAAAAGGGACAAAGAAGATGACCTGACAATGAAGAATTGAAAACCATGAGTGTTGTTAAACGGAAATGAAGACACCTGTGGATGATTATCAACCTAAACCTGTTGTGACTGACAGGGAAAGTCAAAACAGAACAAACAGATTAAATACCAAGAACCATGACTAACAAAACCAAATCCAGAAGCACAATTCTTACATTAACAAATTAAAAACAACTTACTTTCCTGTCTGCATGTTAAGGCCAAAAAATTAAAGTCGCAAAAGTTGTCACACACCACTGTGTGCAGTTAGGTGGTTCAACCCTCCATCAGTAAGAACGCACACGTTCTTGACACTTTCAAGGAACAAATGTCATATCTTGCATATCTATATGGATTTGTTCCACTAAAAAATTTCTTGGAGAAGATCAGTTATTTTTAGATTTTCTACAGATCATGTGGTTTTAAAATCAAGATAACATCAACTTCCTTAAATAAATAAACCAAATATTTTAACTCGGGATTCCAAATAGTTTTACGTCCAGCTCTAATCCTCTTTTGATCTGCTGTAAAATCATTCACAGCGGTCTTTTAATTTTGAGAATACTGTTTTTTCCCCTAAAATCTAAAAACCTGTGTCATTTTCTAGGACATTGTTTCTGCAGAGTGGCAGTAGTTAGAAATTTACTTCTGAATTGTGGGTGGGACTGTTGGCACTGAGCAACCTCGCCCACTATTTCCCTCTCATGCTGAGACCTTGGGAGCTTCAGGCTCACCCAGGGTATTTTGTTTGTCACAAATACAATCTTTTTCAAACAACTTTTATTTTGTCTGCTCTTGATTTACAACATTCATGGTGCTGGAGAGTGGCACAGCAAGACTTGACAAAACTCTCCAACTTCCACACCAGAAATTTGAGGAGGACACTGAGAATTTTCTGGCCCCAAAAGATCTCCAATAAAAATCTGTTGTCCTGCTGCAATCAAAAAAGAGGATGGCTGAAGATCACCTGGCGCCGAAGAATAAAAGCTGAGCGCAAAGAATTTGGACACACCTGGAGAACCATCTATACCTTGATCCACGGCCGTCAGAAATGGAAAGATTTTGTTGCTGCCAAGGTGTACAGGGCAGTAAAAACGATTCACAACAATTTTGAGCATAATTTTCTATGTATATCCTCGATCATCAGAAAAAGGCCACAAGAACATGTTAAAAACAACAAAAACACAATTTTGATTGGAGTGGGTCTTCAAAAGTACAAAGATGCTAACATAGTCTGCCACAGTCATTATTGAGGTCAACTTGTTTTAGTGGCATTTTGTAGATGATAATGCAACAGATGTTGCTGTTTTGGTACAGCTTTTGGACTCAGATACTAAAACACATATATGGACAGATTCTCAGGTTTATATTTAGGCTCATAAACTATATAAAACAAGACAAGAAAAAGAGAAAAATCTCATAGAAAAATGCAAAAAGTGATGTGCATACGCATGGTCAGACAGATGGACGAATAATTTGACCAGATAGACAAGAACACAGATGGTGCTTTTATCAGGAAGAGCAGGCTTTGACAGACTATCCCACTGGCGGACAGACATACCAACAGGCAGAAACTCTGCTGGGATTCTCTTAACGGGCAAAATGCAATAATGAAAAAGAAAAAAAAAAAACAGGACAAGTTTGACATTTTGAGAAAGAAATGGACTCAAGGTGCTGAGGCCAAGTGAAGAACACAAACTAAAACATCAACCTAAAAGTGTACATGCAAACTTTTGTGTTTGCTCATCCAAGACTCTGTGTGTGTGTGTGGGCATGTGTGTGTGTGTGTATGTGTGTGTACATACATGCTTTTGTTAACTTGTTCATGTTAAAAAACACTTACCTTATGGGGACCAATATATCTAATGGGTACATGTAACCTTTTTAAATGTGTAGGAATGCAAGTTTCATGCACAAGGTTAAATTTAGAACTAAGGTAACATAAAGACAGCCAAAGTTTAGACCTCAGCGTTAAATGGTAATGAGTAATGTTAGATTGTCAAGAGAAGTCAGTTGAATGTCCTGGTAAGTATAGTTGTACCAATTTGTATGTGGGTTTGTGTGTCCAGCTTCTTATGTCAAAGACTGCTCTGGCCATTACTCTGATACTAGACAACAGAAGTGAACATACTGCCAAAACAAGGTGCTAAAAGAGTAAAAATACCAATGCTGAAGGAGTTTCTTTTTCCTCTTTCATATCCATAACACGAATATAAAATGCTCACAAATGCATATGGATACAAAAGCAGAATTTAGACACACACATAGAGGCTGAAACACGTATCCCTTTGTCAATTTTAACAGCTAGTCAACAGCTCTGGTAAAATCTTATAGAAGATTATGAGTAACCATATTTATATATATTTATATGGCTACCTAGTGTAACTACAATAAATGATTTATGTTGTTGATCAAAACTTATATATGCATGTAGAAAACAAAAGTAATAAGAAAGGTTTTGCAAAGTGCAATGTATAATTTTTGACCTTGCTAAATTGTGAAAAAGTAGATTTGAGGCCCGCTGCTATTAAGCACAAACATAAACATCCATTTGAAGGCTTAATAGGGAGCAATGGAACCACTGCTTGCAGGGTGTCTGCTTTTGTGCGCGTTTGTGTACTGCATGTGTGTACTGTGTCCCCCACAGGCCCTTAAGTGGTGCGTATTTATAGAGCATGTGTGTCTCTGAAGCCCAGGAGCTGGTTATATGAGCCCTTTCTAATGGCTAGGAGCATAGAAAACATCCATAGACATGTTCCCACTTAACAGACACAAAAGGCCTGCACAACTGCAGGAGCACACATATTCAGGCATTTGATAAGGCAGTTAGAAGTGCTGTTAGTCTGTCTTTTTCTGGATAAAGTCTGGCCTCTGTGTGTAAAAGTCTGACCTTCCATACAAGAGTAAAAACATGCAAACAGGAGAGGTCCAAAACTTAAAAAAATAAGGGGGGGGGCATCTGACACACAGTGGTTCTGATAAGACAGAAAGTGAAATTTTATCTTTATAAACCTTTATCTTCAAATTTGATCTCCTTCAATCTGTGGTGGAGTATAAGTGGCTTTGGGCAGCAGAACGTCTGGGATCAGGGCTGACTTAAAACTAAATCGAAGTTCTTTGTGCTTCTTTCTACTTTATCTTTCCCTTTGTGTTCTGTAGCCCACAGAGATGTGGGTGCTTGAGGTTCCTGACGTCCTACAGCTAAACTGGGGTTGGATACAGTAAATTAGGAGGCGAGAAAGACCATATGGCTTTGTTTGGGCACGTACAAGCCTGAAAGTGTTTGTGCACATGTGTGTGTGTTTAAGCATTTGATCTGTATGCAAGCCAGGCACCACTAAAACAGCAGCAATCTAACTGATGCCACCACCATATTGTTTGAGTGAAAGCACTGGAGAAACCTGCACTGAACCTGAAACGCTGAGAAGGCCAGGCTGGTAAAGGTAAAGGTAAATCTAAATGCTGCTCCGTTGAAGCCAACACAACATGTTTCTAACATACATGTTGTGTGTGCTTATGAGTTAAAGTACAAAAAAACCCTTTGTAAAAAAAAAAAATACTTGGTGCACAAACGAACTAATGGGAATTTATGTGAACATGTGTGAATATTTCCTTTACAGGTCTAAATGTACTTGCAGGAAAAGTAATTACAGTAAAATGTGAATGTGCACAAAGCATGTGTGTCCATCCACCAATAGATACATGAGATAAAGTGTAAGCTTGTAAAGTGTGTTTCAGCAATCTGGGTGATTTATGTCTTGAATACTACAGTGTTTGGGGTGGGATCTCAGGGAATTCTCAGCCATATGCCCCAAATTCCCTCCTTCCTTCTCTCCACAAACATACAAAGGTGTGTAGTCTCTGTCTCAGATGGATAACCACTTGCAAAAATTGCCTTACGCTCATCGACACCAAGAATAGTACACAAATAAACCTACTTTATTTTTCTTCTTTTAGCTAAAAAGGTAACTATTACATGAGAGTGTGCAGGTTTGGGTTGGAAAAAAAAGTGGGAGATGGACCATAAGGCAGGAGTTTCTGTTCCAGTTAGAGAGAAACGCTTGGCCTTGCTTTGAGAGTCAAAAGAAAAATAGGACGAAAAAAGGAAAAATCAATTTGTCAGGTCTATGGGAGGGCTGGACCCAATAGCAGGCTGAAGACAGGAGTAGGTTTGTAGAAGTGATTTATTCTGTGCCAGTCCTGGTGGAAGGTTTGTGACAGTTTGGCTGCTGGGCTTGGGTTGGAGGGTGAGCCGCTGGCCAGAAGGAAGGTGGAGGTGACCGGCGTGAACAGGAGTCCGGGTTGGTTGCAGTGGATGACTGTGGAGGCGTAGAATTCCTTGAAGATGAAAGTACAGGATTAGTCAGTCTATGAACGTTCATCCAAAAACAAGACATGAACTGAAGCTTGAGACGAAGCATGGGTCAGAACACTCTACCGCATGAAGCAGACGGACTGACATCGGCTGAACGGCCTGGAGGTCCATAAGAGGGTTCCAGGTTGATGAGGTAATGGAAAGCAGGTGAGGAGATGGACACCAGGTGTGTGGGGGAGGCGACCAGGATCCTGACACAATTTGGGTTTAGTGGTGTTAAACGGGTTGAGCGATTATTGGAAATAATAACAGAGTACATATAAAATGCAATCATCTTTTTTTTTTTTTTGCATTTTGACTGCTTTTGGAACAGGGCTTGTTTTGGCAAAGTTAGAAATGTATTCTTAATTTTTTTTTCCCTTTCTCTTTCTTTTTTTTCATTGGGAATTTGTCAAACTAATATGCATTCACAGAAAACAAAGTAATGTGATAAAATATTGAGCAGCTGGTGGATTACTGTAATCTGTTGTAACACATAATATAATATAATAATAATATTCAGAATATTTTTAATTTGCTAATTTTTCAGAATACATACATATAAAAGTATGCTGGTGTGTGGTCCCACAAAACATTTTTACAGTGCTTAAGTGAAAGTTTAAAGGCATTTAAGACGTAGGTTAAATTTTGCAAACTGGTGTGGCTGAGTTCTGTCAATTCAAATCATGCAGATAGAAAGCTTGTATGATCAAGAAAAATCCACCCAGGTTTGGAATGTAAACATTACAGGGACTCTAAGCATTATTTTTGCACAAATTTTGCTATCGATCTTTGACCAGTTGGGACCTGAGCTGATATTTACACAGGTAATCACAGGGCCCCAGTTAAGCAGAATTATCTACTGGGTTAATGTTTGAACTCCCATGTGATAATTTTTTGTGTAATTAATTGATAGAGACCTGTAATTAATTAATCTATTATAATTGCAAATATTTCTAACCTAATAATTGCTGCGAAAAGCCTCAATTTGAGGAATTTTTATTTAAAGTTTGTGACATCGTGGGGCACTAATAGATCTAAAAACAACTAAAAAAGTTTTTTTTTTAAGTTTTTTACTATACTAGACTTCCAACTTTACTTTTCCGCCACTAAGGGGGATTTTTACCAATCTTGAACAGTTAAAAAAAAAAAAAACATCAGGTCCAGAGTGCTCTTACTAAAAACATCAAAAAGCAGTAGGAACCCTTCTGAGCAGTCCAAAAAATATTAACCACAAACGTCTTCCTAACATCATAACTATATTGACATTCTTATTTCCACAGTTTGTCACAACCACAAGACAGTGGAAAGAATATGAGTAATTTTATAGTTTCTTTTAACCTGTCTGGTGAATTTGATCATTTTGAAGCCTGGGATGAAGTATGGGGGAAAGAGAGAAGATAATCTAAAAAGGTGGAAATGAAACACAAGGACGCGACAGCGGGGGAATTGAACTATTTAGACTTTGTTTCTTTAAAACAAACTCTTGATTCATCCTGTGGACAAAAACATGCAAGAAGAGGCAAAATTTCGCTCTGAAATGATGCTTTATTTTCTTGTGACAACAGTGGCGGTTTTTGATATGGGCAACGTGGGCGGTCGCCCAGGGCAGCATCTTTCAGGGGGCGGCAAGACGAGGGGAAAAAAATCCTTGTTAATTTAATATGAACAGCGCAGTGTGCCTGTTCTTGTTATCTGAAAGTGAATTAAAACATCAAACAGCGACCTCTGCTGAACAGCACTCAAACTGGCGCCCTCACCTCATCGCTGTACATTGTGGAATATACCAAGTCAAAAAATGCAAGAGGGGGCCGCAATTCACCGGTGTTTGGGTGGTTCACAGGTAACTGGAAACATTTTTCAAACACCAATCTCAAGCTCAAATTACTTACAAATCAAATCACTTTCATTCATCACACTAAATTACAGATTACATTCACCATTAAAATAATTTTAAAACTCAATTCAAATCTCTCAAATAAAATGTAACAAATATTGGTTTAGTCAAAGGCTGAGCTGATGCGATGCTAAGCAGTAATAAAAAGAAAAGGACAAAACTGTAAGGCGACCAATTTAGAAAAAAAGAATAAAGCATACCAAGAGAAATGTGAAAAGGACAAAGACAACGTTTTTAAGCATGCATGATAATATTAGAAGAGTTAGGCTAAGGCTATTGTTAGGCCAACTCAATTTGTGTATTGTATGCAGCTAATTAAGTATAATTTTGTATTCACTCACATACAGTCGACTTTAAATAATTCCTTCACATGTAGTTTTTAGAAAAATAGCATGACAAGACCTTATGCCCTGCCGTCATGTTATTTAGATATTTGTAATTATGTATATCCAGTACTTTGTCTTTTAATCTCAGTATTTTTAGAATTACTTTGTGGTGGTTCCTCAGCTTGTTGTCAGAAATTGATTTAAAAAATATGCAGCTTTTATCCCTCTCTACTTTGGTTTAAAGATTTTGTTAGAATATTACATTTTTCTATTCATATTAAATGCACTTCTAATATATTTGTAGCACATTTTTAGTTTCAACTAAGAGAAGCAGACCAAGTTTATAGTGATTTTTGTATTTTTAAACCTAAACTAATAATTCATTTGAGCAAGAACTGCCACTGCGTGACAATCACATTCCTCAGAAAGGAAATGGCAAGAGCAAAGCGCAAAACCATGACAATGCAAAAATGTGAAAAATTATTTAAACAGGATTGAAGTTGTAATAATTGATTTTTTTTTTGTAAATTACCATGGTATGAGCGGGGAAATGCCCCTTCAGGTGAGAATTTTCATACATGAACGGACATCACAGAGGCAAGAGATTAACGCGGCTGGCGGCCAGAGGCACTTAATGTGGACTGCCGCTGTCCAGAAGCATTTACACATATCCAGTCAGAGCTGCTTCTGACCAGCAAACTGCCCAGTGGCCACTCAACTGTCGCCTGTTTTTGTGGTAATGGCATTGTGCCGTTCTGTTACTGGACTGCCACTGCGCGACCTCAAAATGTGCCAGACCGACTACTGACTAATGTCAACTTTAAGAGAAAAATTGCCTGGTCACCATAAAATTCTAACTTTTTCTTAAAACCGCATGTAAAAATGGGAAAAAAAAGTGTCAAGATGATACAATATAACAATTTTAAGTTGAAGGGACTTTTGTTTTTCCATCAAAGCTCCTACCTTGTGCTACACAAACAAAGAAGCACCACATGTTGCAGTTCCTCAAATGACCACTGGAAGCTGGCTTTAAGAAGGGAGTGATTTCCTATTGATTTGGAAGGGTGAAATGGCAAATCCAACTCCAGTCAGTGAACCAATCCCAATTCAGGCTTATTTGTCTCATTTAGAGTCCAATGGGTGACGTCAATGTTTAGCAGTCCGGTTAACAGACCTCTGTAGTGAAAAAAAGTTATAGGCTTTATTTGTTAACATCCTTTGTGTTGCTACCAAACATACGGATTATTTATTATGTTTGTTGTAGAAGAAATACAATTTTGAACAGTATCTCAGCTGAGGCCTGTTAGTGTGAAATTATTTTGTTCTCCATGAGCCAGTGTGGGCTTTCTCTCAGTATTCCTCCTACTCTCCAAAAACACAAGTTTAGTTAATTGCCAGATCTGTTTGCTTGTTGTTTTATTTGCTACTGTGAGGCCCTGCTGTGAACTTGTGACTTGCTCAAGGTTTTATCCATTCTGAAGTTCAATGACAAGTTTACAGGCACTTCAAAACACTCCACATGACCCTGAACAAAATGAAGCTTGGCCCATAAAGAAAATGGATGAATGGACTTTGACAGTTACTTATTTCAAAATTGCCCCAGCTTTCTTTCATACTTACATAAATTTGAACCTGCAGACAGACTGTGAAGTACATCTGTCCTAAAAAACTGGATAGCCAGAGGCAGCTCTGCAGAAAAAAATGGACTGAAAGAAACATCAAAAGAATCAGTAGCTGCCATGCACTGATATGAAGAGCAGAAAGTGGAAATGAATAGCAATCACGCCACATGTCATCTCTCCTTTTCAAATGTAGAAACTACTCAGAGATCAACGTAAAGTTAGTATATATTTAGTTTGGAAAAAAAAGAATAATCTAACAAGAATTCCATCTAACTCCTATGTAAAAATCTTTGACTTCTTCACTTAGGTTACATTTTTAGGTTAAATGGTTAATGTTTTGTGTGTGCAAAATGAAGAAGGCTTCAGTTTGACCCATTTTAGCTAAAAGAAATATGACTGGAAATTAAATCTTTCTACAGAGGTCTGGCATCTAGAATGTTGCAGAAACCATAACTAATCTTGATTTAAAAGAAAAAAAACTGTTTGGGTTTTGACAACAATTGTGCTTCCCCTCCTACTCTCTTCTCCTTAATATCTTTCTCCCCTTTTTTTCACCCCCTGGACTTTTAACAAAATGACAGAGTGCAAACAAAGGGTAAAAAAAAGCATTTTGTCTCAAAGGAAAAAAGTTGCAAGAATGAGATAACACCAAAAGGGATAGAACTTGAAAGGAAAAGACAGTGAGGACAGAGAAAGAAAAAAAAGAAGAGGAAAATCTAGAAATAATTGCTCCCACATCTATCCCTGTGTATTCCACTCTCCCTCAGTCACTTCCGTTCCCTGCCCCCGTCCCTCTTCTCTTCCCTTCCGTCAGAAGTCCAAAATCTATGAGGCAGTTTGCACTGAAGAACCAAATTAGTAATCGGTGTCACCCCGGCTGTATTACTTCATCATTAAATTTACCAATGCCATGTTTAGACGAGCAGCTGGACACCAAGTTTCTACAATGAAACAGGGCACATGCCTTCATACAGCAGATCTCATCCATAAATATGCACTCTACTTCTATGACTCCCTGCAGAGTTACGGTACTTGGTATGAACCACTAATGAGCTCCAATTTGACCCATATATCAAAATCATAGACACACTTTTGCTATCTGTTGTTGTTATGGTTGTTACTGCACACCATGTGCTGTATGGGACAATTTTACATTATTTTCCATTTCTCTCACAACTAAGCGGAACAAATTGTCATTTACTTGAAAGACTAAAAACAACTCTTGCTGTGCTAGACTTTAGTTTGGCTCATGATTCTGTGATTCAAACAAAGAAGCATACTGACCGATTCGTGCGGACCGTGATCCTCGGTTATGATGCGGCGCATGTGTGGAAGACAGCGGCCCAGGCAGTGACTGCAAAAAAAGGAAATCAAAAGGTGTGTTTGAAAGAACAGTTTCCACCCACTCACAGCACCCTTAGACACTGAATATTCAGGATTCATTGATTTTGCATCACTAGAAAGAAAAAATACATTCCAATTTATTAAGACGCTTACATAAAATGTTTGCATTTATGATTAAAGATTCCATTTAATATTTGATAGAAGGCTTTCAATAATATAATAGTATAACGAAGCAATCATTTTCAAAGCCAGATGGGTCCTCTAGAAAATGCCAAAAGAACCTTATTTATTCATCAGTGATCATGAATAGTTAATCTTCCAATGGCAAAAAAAAAAAAATCTATGCCTTTGCCTTATATTCCTGAAGAATAGAAATTGTATGAGATGTGAGGAAGAATGGGGAAGTAAAATGTAACAATAAACCTAATTACTCATTGGCCACTTTATTCGGTACACCTGTCCAACATGGCAGCAATCAGGGAGGACATGATTGCTGCCATGTTAGGATCAGTCTTCTTCATGTGGGCATCTCTGCGGTTTCTCAATTTTTTTCCCCAAATCTGTTTTTCTTATTCGTTTTTCCTCACCGAGACAGAGGGTCTAAGGGCAGGGATGCTTAGTCTGTTTAGTTTAGTTTAGCAACCAGCTATTGTTTAAATGTTATGACTGACTTTATATTATTTTGTATAAATACTTGTGTGAAGCCCATTGAGACATCTGTATTGTGTGATATTGGGCTATATAAAGAAAATTGAATTGAACTCAGTGCAGTTAGGCATGTGGACATGGTCAAGACAATCTGCTGCAGTTAAAACAGAGCATCAGAAGAAAAGTGCTCTAAATAACTTGAACGTGGCATGATTGTTGGTGCAAGACGGGCTGGCCTGAGCATTTCATAAACTGCTGATCAACTGGGATTTTTAAACATCTCTAGTGTTTACTGAGAATGAGAAAATATCCAGTGAGCAGCAGTTCTGTGGGTGGAAATGTCTTGTTAATGCCAGAGGTCAGAGGAGAATGGCCAGACTGGTTCCATCTGATAAAAAGGCCACATTAACTCAAATAACCCCACATTACAAACATGATCTGCAGAAGAACATATTTGAACACACAACACGTCCAACCTTGATGATGAGCTACAGCAGCAGAAAACCACTCTGGGTGCCACTCCTGTCAGCTAAGAACAGGAAACTGAGGCTACAATTCACCCAGTCTCACCAAAACAGGACAATAGAAGATCTGACAAATGGTACCTGGTCTGATGAGTCCTGATTTCTACTGCTACATTTGGACTGTAAGATCAGAATTTGGTGTCAACAACATAAATCTATGGATTCATCTTGCCTTGTATCAATGGTTCAGGCTGGTGGTGATGTTTTAATGGCGTGCGGGATAATTTCTGAGCACATTTTGGGCCCCTTAGTACCAATTGAGCGTTGTTACAATCCTTAACGCTACAGCCTACTTTAGTATTGTTGTTGACCATGTACATCCCTTTATGACCACAGTGTGCCCATCTTTTGATGACTACTTCCAGTAGAATAAGGTGTAATGTCATAAAGCTTCGATCAGATGACTGGTTTCTTGAACATGACTATGAGTTCATTTTACTCAGATGGCCTCCACAGTCACCAGATCTCAACCCAATACAGCACCTTTAGGATATGGTAAAAAATTTGTGATTGAAATTATAGATGTGCAACTGACAAATCTGCAGCAACTGCATAATGCTAGCATGTCAAGATGGACAAAAGTTTCTAAAGTAATAATTCCAGTACCTTGTTGAATCTTTGCCACAAAAGATTAAGCTAGTTTTGCAGGCGAATAGGGATTCCAACCCTGTACTGGCAAGGTGGACCTAATAAAGTGGCCGGTAAGTGTATTTTAAAGTCATTTGACTCACAATTGTAGCAAGTATGTCTTAGTCAATCCCATGCTAATGGGATACATATATTGAGAATACAGCACAGTGTTTTTGACTACACATTAATTTTCTTGTCGGATTGTTTTTGTCATTTATTTGATAAGCGCCTACTTAATTAGTAGGAAATTGCATGAAGATGTAAATATGTTCAGTTTAATAGTGAAACTAATTTTAAAGAGGCATCATGACATGGTTTTTAGGCAATTGATCCCTTAGGCAAGGTGGTTCAGAGTCAAAGCCTTAAGAACAGAAATTACTTTAACGAAAAATTAAAAGGGAGACAAAAAAGAAACAAACCTTGAATTAAAATGTAACAAAACAGGAATCCAAATATGAGAAACAGAAAACCATGGACCTCAAAATGCTGAGGAGCAATTAACTGAAACTGAACCAGCTGTAGGTGATTAAAACAGAAACCTGGTGTGACTGAGAGAGAGAACAACATCTAAAAACAGTACATAACATGAAGACAAGGAAGCAAAAAACAATTCTCACAAACAAATGCCAGTTCAGTAACATTTGTTGAATTTATTTTAACTTTTCTAGGACAAAATAAACTGGCAGAACACTTTTAGTGTATATATGTAAATATATATATATAGATTTGCCTTTTTTTGACTGAGGCAGTGGGAGGAGCAGTCTGTGGCTCCTCTGTGCCATAACAGTGCTGTGCAGGGGTTGATTGTCACCATAGTCTAGTTTACCTCACCACATAGCTGCTTTTTTGCAGCCCTGGTGAATGTCTTTTTTAATATTCCTCTTCACCAGCCCCCTAAAGTATATAATAAAATGCCACTTTTACACTTGCTCTGGCTTTTTTTGTGTCAGTGTCTAGCGTTGCATATCCAGTTCAGCTTGTACAGCACAGCTTAAGATACTTATAGCCATTAAAACTCTCAACCTTAGACCCATCGATTAGAATTGGTTGTGGATGTGGGCAGAAACCCTTCAGTACCTAATCAAGTCCAAACAATAATACAACAGAGGGCACTTAAGATTTTCACCTGATCTTAGTTGTTTGGATATTCACCAGTGTATTATTTCATATCGTATTGTTAACAGCAGTCTTGAAAATCTCATCTCAACAAAGAAAAATAAGGGCCAACATTTGTACTATGTATGGAAGATTCTGTGAAAATGTTTGCTTTTCATTTGTCCAGTCTCTTACAGCAGCAGTTCACTTTCATTGCCACTGCTAATAAATTCACCATATTACTGTCTAAACCAGACATTAAAAAAAAGAAAAAAAAACCGCCAAGGAGAATTTTGTGAAAGCCAACCCACTCAACTGCCTCAGGTTTTCCAGGACCACAGTCAATACAGCTGAGTGAGTGTTTGGGTATCACAGAGGTGAAAATCTACATTCGTATCAGAAAGGTCTTTAAGGTTATGGGGGAAAAACAATTGCCTCAAGCTTTAATGTGGACTACTCATGCATAAGCAGAATTTAAAAGATAAACACATTACATGGAATTTATATAATTTATCTGAAAGTTGCATTTTTACTTTAATCTAAAAAAAAAAAGTTACAGTGACACAGAGTTAGTTGGTTTTGTGCAACCCAGGATGTATACCATAAATGTGCCCCATGCACCAACTTCACATGGTCTGGAAAGGATCGTCATACCCAAACTCTGCTCCACAAAAAGAGCAGAATGCGATCCTGGGCTTTTAGCACATAACTTCAAACTGGACCAAGAAACTCCACAAATGATTTTACTCTTTGAACAAGCCAAATAGTACACAATGTGCCAATCTCCAAAGTATGCACTCGTTAGTGCCTTAATACATGAGCCTTGCCCCAAGTCCCACCTTTTGAATGAAACATGTCTTGACATTGATATAAGTATAAATATTAATACAGATTTTGTATTGCTTTTATTTTGCTTCTATTATAGTTTTTAACACAATTTGACATGATGGCCGGCTGTGGGGTAAAGTAACTGTGAAAAATTAAATGTATGAAAAAGGCATTGTTGAGCACAAATAAATACTTTGTGTATTTATGACTGTCAAAAATACATCATAGGTTCACAGGCTTATACATTGAGTCCCAAAACATCAATTCAACAAGGTGCACACGTGTACTAACTACAACTTGAGACAGAATTTCAGAAAATAAAAGATGCCTCCGCAATGACAACAATCAGGCACTAATGAACAGGTTATTTATTTTTAGCATTACCTTTTAATATAATGTAAATGTAGATCACTGATATATATTAACATAATACAACCACCAACCATGTCACAGCAGTGACAGCATAAGCAAGAGAAAGTGTAATTTATGAACAACTTTGCAATTGAATAAAACACTTGCACCCCATTTAGGATTGTCTAGATTAAGCTAAAGAAGAACAACTTCTGCCATTTACAAAAAAAATAACGAAAGTTGATCCTACTAATGTTTTTTTTTCCTTTTTTTAACTATCACCACTGTCAGTCGAGTTAGCTTTCTTATTTTTCTATTTTTATTTTGTCAGTTTCCTTGGCTGTAACACTGTTTTGGGACTCATCCTATCTCTAAGGGAGCACCCAGCCACCCTTCGAAGGAAGCTCATTTCAGATGCTTGTATCTGGGACCTCGTTCTTTTGGTCATGACCCAGAGCTGATGACCATAGGTGGGTTCTGGTACGAAGATCGACCAGTAAATTGAGAGCTTTGCTTTACGGCTCAGCTCTCTCTTCACCTCAACAAACTGGTACAGTGACCGCATAATGGTGGACGCTGCCCCAATCTGCTTGTCGATCTCATGCTCCAATCTTCCCTCACTCATGATCAAGACCCTAAGATACTAGAAGTCCTCCACGAGGCAGGAACACTCCATCCCCCCAGAGACAACAAACTACTTTTCTCTGCTCGAGAACCATGGCCTCAGACTTAACGATGCTGACCTTCATCCTAGCCGCTTCACACTGGCTGCACCTAGAAATTCTGTCCATAAAGACTGAACAGAACTGGTGACAAAGGGCAGCCCTGCCGGAGTCCAACATGTATCTGGAACTGGTCGAACTAACTGCGGGTTATGTGAACCAAGCTCCTGCTCTGGTCATGCAGAGACCGGACAGCCCTCAGTAAGGCTCCCCAGACCCCATGCTCCCAGAGCACCCTCCGCAAGACGCCACAGAGGACTTGATCAAACACCCTCTCAAAATTCACAAAACACAAATGGACAGGATGAGCGAACTCCCACAAACCTACTGGTCTACAGTTCCACGATCAGAACGAAAACTGCACTGTTGTTCCTGGATCTGAGGTTCTACTATCGGTAGGACTGTCCTCTTCAGTACCCTGGCATAGACTTTCCCAGGGAAGCTGAGAGGTGTGACTCTCCGGTAGTTGGAAAACACCCTCCGGTCCCCCTTCTTGAAAAGGGGAACTGCTACCCCTGTCTGCCAGTCCAGTGGTATGGTTCCCATCTGCCACGCAATCCTGCAGAGTCGTGTCAGCCAAGACATTCCCACAACATTCAGAGACTTGAGGTACTTGGGGTGAACTTTATCCACCCCTTGCCATCATGGAGCTTGTCAACTACCTCAGTGACTTTGGCCCAGGTGATAGACAGTCTCACTCTACAGTCCTCAGCCTCAACGTCCTCAAAAAAAGGCATGTCAGCAGGATTGAGGAGATCTTTGAAGTATTCCTTCCACCACCCAACACTGTCCACAGTCGTCGTGGCCCTTTAATTATCAATATGAAAGGCATTGACCCGGATCATTAGTCTTTGGTATGATCTACTTAAAGTGTCATAAATTTAGTTTATTAGCCTATCCTGATTCAGGCCTGAAGTTGCCTATCCCTATTATATATCATCTCTCAAACTAATTGTTTTTCCTCAAGTGTTATGGGTTTAGTGGAAGAAAAGAAATCTGCCAAGAAAAGCTTAATGACAATTTGAAAACAGCAGAAATCTGACAGGCTTGGGGAATCTGTGGGAATTTTCTTACATGGGTTTGACAAATTTAACATTTTGTTACTGTTGGCAGTTTAATCCTATCTGTTTTATCAGCATATGCTTAAGCGGTTTTTCCTCTCATTTGAAAGGATCAGCCAGCCCACTTTCTTAGTATTATCACAGTCTGGCTCTTTGACTTTTAAGAGGTACAGACAAGCATTATGTTTAATTTAGAAAAAGTAAAACTGGATCAAAAATAATATTACAGGGTTTTTTTAGTCTTGAAATACACACCTTTTTTGAAAAATTAACAGTTTTCTTTTTATTTTGTAGAAGTGTCCACTAGTGTGGTCTTTCACACAGCTTCTCTGCTGATTTTGATCTGAGATAAACCTTTATCCGATTGGATCTCTCTTGATCCCAAGGGCAGAGTCTGGAAATGGGCTCGCCCTCTGATTGGATCGTTAGCCCCACAGGGAAGGGTACAAAGGAGGTCAAAAAGAAGACCATGCTATCTTTTAGCCAAACCACATGGGGCTGTTGCTCTAACGTGCGCTAAGAGACAGAAAGCAAACCCATGGAGTCTTGAGAGATTATTGTGAGCTAAGAAAATCACATAAGAATTATAACACCAACAAGGATTTTGCTAAAGAATCTGTCAACAGTATATATATTTTTTTCATTAAGGTCACAGTTTATTTATTGCCTGCAACATCTTGCAATTGTTCACATTTCACAGTTTCTTTACCTGCCAGACAGATTTGGTAAACACATTAAAGCTGTGTCGTTTATTAAAGTTTATGAGAGAAAACTTTAAAGTAAACTGTCAGTCCTCATGGGAGGTGAAACCTTTAATTAAAAAAAAAAAAAAGAATCATAATTTATTCAAGTAAAAAAACAACTTGATATCAAGTTGTTTTGTTGCTCTTTCAGTTTATGTCACAAAAAGGGTTGCTTTATTTATTGAACGATAACCTGGAAATTGCTTGGGTCAAGTGCTGGTTGGGTCAATCCAAGTGACCTATACAAAAAATCAAAACTTGACAGGAACTGTGTGATTACAAAAAAAAATAAAAAATAGATAAATTGGAGTTGAAAGCATGAATCATGAAATTTAAAAACATGTTTAAAAGATTACAAACTCATAAAATTACAAGTATCTTTAAGCACTTAAATACATGTCACTTTATATACCTTGTCACATTAAAAATAAATGTAACAGCTGGGGGTTTTGCATTTCATAACAGCAAATAAAATGTAATAAATGATTCCTTGATTGAAGTCATTGTTTTTTTGTTGTTTTTTGTATAAATTCAATGCAGCGCTTTAGTAAGCTTTAGCAAAAAATCCTACATTTAAAACCAAAGTAACATCTGCACAGACACAAAACCCCTCCAGCAAACTTTAATACCTGCTTATTATCCTCTACAGTTTATTTTTAATCTTAATAAATAATACCCAAAGAACTTGCTCACCATACATATTGAAGGAAATCCAGTCATTGCAACGTCTTGAAAAAAGAAAAACAATTATTCAAATACATAAAGCAACTTTTTTAGAACTAGTAAGGAAATTCATGAAAACCTCCTAGCTAGCCTTTCAATGTGGGTCTAGTGGTTTTATTCTGTGCTTTAGGAATGGGTCCCTTGTGGGTTTGTTCAGTAGACATAAATCCCTTGCTTGTTTAATCTCTGACATCATCCTAAGACTCTCAAAGCTGAAAATAAACCCTAAAATGGGATGGGTATAGGCATAATGAGCAGAGTTCGTTCCACCCAACCCAGCTAAAATGGCAGACTGGGTGGGACAATGTAAACCCTTGTGTCATCCAACTTGCCAATCATAAAGCAGCATTCCTGAAAGTTCACAAATTTGATCTGTAATATGATAAAATTAACTGATTTAAAAAAAAAAAATCATCCACATTTGTTATGAATACGACATAAAGTAATAATCATCCAGAAACGTTTGATAGCAGCGTATCCATATGTTTAATTTTGTGTAAAATCAGATTTTTTGTTTTGACAGGAAATCGTTTGGTTCTGCGACCAATAATATTTAGAGGAACTGCAATGCTTTTTAATTACAGGTTTGGCCTAAAATCCAAAGGAAAGGCAGAGAGTTTGTTTGAGAGTTCTCTGATTACCCCACCTGAGACTGCCTAAATGGGATTACCGTGTAATTTAGGTGATTTTGTTAGCCTAAATAGCAATTATTCCCATTCATTACCCTTGGGGGGTTGTTTTTTTTTCTACCACATAGGTGTTTATGTTAATGAATTGACATGGAACCCACATCTTTGGCTATTAGCAGCCAATTTCTAGCCCAAGTAGTTCACCAATATTCAACAAAGAGTCTGTTGGCAGGAAAGGTAGTAAGGAAACTAAAAGATAGCACTTAAATGAAGTGGCATGAAGAGGTCATAGATAATCCAAATGAAAAATATCGTAGAAAACTTGACAGAATCTTAAATGATACATAAACAACAGACCAATTGATTGCAATATGACATGAGACTGTTGACCATGACAGAATCTAAAAGGATGACACTGTTTGACAGTGAACATATGAAGTCATAGGCTTTAACGAGGAATTCGTTAACTAAAGCAGGGACAGCTGTGGTAATTGGCAACCTAACCTCTTGATGAAGTGACAAGGAAAAGCTAAGTATAAAGAGATGACATCTGCATAAACAAACCAAACAGATTTTCAGGAATATATATATCAACACAAGTTTAAGAAAAAAAGGAAAACATTCTAACAAGACACTTTAAACCAAAGGGAGTACTACCAGCAAAAAGCAACGGAATACAACCATGAAAACATCAACAGGAAGTAAAGAAAATCATGTGATAAAGAATAAAAGCCTTTTTTTAATTAAAGGAAAAATGCCCATAATGAAAATGAGCCTGAAGCCAATTTCTGGGAAAAAAAATCTGAATTGAGAAAACAAAACGGCTATGATTTTACGAGAGTGAGAGTTGAAAACCATAAATTAAAAAAAAAACCTAATAAAAATGACTAAAATATACTAATAATTAGCATAGCAACGCCAAACAAAAAAATACTAATAATTAGCATAGCAACACCCGACAAAAACAAAATATTGTTTTTTTAAGGTAGCAGGTGACAGGAGATACAAATCTGATCAATATTGACAGCTTTGATGAGTAATTCAACTTTTTCTGTTGTTTTTTTTGATAGTTTGATTTCTTATGATCGGAAGAGTATTATTCGTTCCAGACACGGCACAAACAGTAAAAGCTGTTTTCATTGAACAAAAGTTTTCCTAAAGAAAAGATACAATCCCTTTGACTGCTATTCCCTTAATTGTTCAGCCAGTCACACCTGTAGGTATCATATGTTTCTGAGTACAAGTCACAGTTTTTTGCATAGATTGACCTGGCCTGCGACTTATACTCAGAAGCAAATTGTATGTGATTTAAAAAAAAAAAAACATAAATAGGCTCGTATATTAATTATTTTCCCACCAACAACGGGTTGCCATTTAGTGGTTGTTAACTAACAGAAAGCACTGTTGGTGTGTGCATCAGTATTTAATGCAAAAATGTCATTCAAAACAAACATGAAAGAGAATCTGATTGTTCTCCTCCTGAACCTGATATGACATTTTCTTATTTCTATTGATAGATAGATATATATATATATATCTTTCTTTCCTCGGACTAATGCAGGACAACAAGCCATCAAACTGGGTTACAGAGACAGGGAAGTATCACTAAAAGCGCCATCATTCAGACATCCTGCACTACAAGGCAAAAATTGCCTTAAAACAAAAACTGAATGACGTCATAAATCTAGACATGGAGAAGTAATTACCAATGTTTTGTAGAGCTCTTCAAAAATAATTAAGCCTGATCTCTTAACATAATGTGTCTTCTATATATTGTAAATTACGTTTACAGCCAATGCTTCAATTTTGCGTTGAGGCTAAAACTTGTTGGGTCTCCAAGACATGACGGGAGCATTTAGTTTATGAACACATTTTTGAACAATCATTGAGCATCAAATTAAACATGTGCCAAAAGAGGCAGTGGACGTGAATTTGAGACATGTCGAAAAAAAGGCAGCAGATGGGAATTTGACGCGTGAACGCAGTATTATGCCGGTCTTTGCAGATTTGTTCAGGAGCGTTGTACTTTTCTCCCAAAAGTGTTTGCTCTATATGTTGTTTTTCTTCTTTATTACGCTTTTTTTTTTTTACTCCTGCGACTTACAGTCCAACAAATACGATAGTTGGACACAGGTTTCCTCACGAATAACAAATATTTTTGGCCAATAATGAAAAGTGTTTTTGTTTTTGAGTTTTGACTATCCAGCTTTTCATGGATTTGAGTGGTTTCACAGTTGCAGCACTAGCTTGTGTCCACGTACTTCTACCACCAATACAGTTTTTAGGAAAATTATCTAGATGCCAAATTGTTTTCTCCACCTATGATGTCTACCATCAACTGAACGTTTCCCCATCCATCGATTCAAGTGCGTAGGAGTGTAGCATCTGTTAAATGTATTTTCTATGGTCCCTTGAAAATCTCAAACGTGGCGTACCCCTATAAAAGAGAAGGGTGCCGTGGTGGAAAATGATCTCTGTAAGGCATATAAACACAGTGCAGAACAAAATGACAGGTCTTTTATTTTTGTATTGAATGTTAGAGCAAATATATAGAAAACAAATGGAAGCAAATGCATTGCAAATTACACTTGAGCAGGTCAAAGCCAAACAAATGCATTCTGACTGACCAAAAACAAATGACTCCTAGCACAGTTAAACAAATGTTTGTACATTGTGTGCTTGCATCAGTGCAACAATACAAGATGGTGTTGGCATGTATTGCCACTCTTATTTTCTTGTAATATGACATCTCAATGTTGATCATCTCCAGTGGTGTGGGTCAGGATTTATGCTCCTGTTTGTGCAAAAACAAATCTGGATGGATATATTGTTTAAAATCCTCTCCAGTAAAATGTTTTTATCTTATTGATAAGTTGAAGTACAACAAAAGCAGAAGACTCCATTGATTTTTGGCAGATTGCTTGTATCAAAAGTTGTTTTCTTAACGACTGTAAGGAAACATAGGACGGTTAAGAACCCTCAAGGTAAGGGAACAGTTATTACCTTAATGACACCGAAACAATGATTTCCGTCTTTTAGCTTTAGGTCTTATCGGGCAAAAAACTGATTTATTTCACATAAACAGCCAATAAAGCAACTTCCCAAGTAGACTTGTTTTTGTTGCTTTCCTGGAAGCTCTGTTTACCCTCCCAAGTGTCCGTAAAGGATGTGTGAAGTTGGCCCCAGGCAGGTTGCCAACTTACCTGCAGAATCTGTCTTATTTTCTCATAGAAATAAAAATAAATAGCCACAGTGTCTGCAGAAATGTATCTGTTTCCGTGATGGATATCTCCCTTGGTCTATGTTGTTGACCTTGCTACTTAACCTATTTTTTTTCTCTTTTGCTGCTTTTTAGTAATGCAGCGAGCAACTATATTCTACCAGTAATACAAACATTGATGCAAGAAGCAAATAAACACCAGTGGGCGTAAGCAGATAAAGAAAAACAAATGAAGTCATGTATAACAGATATGTGATGACAGGTCTGATTTTCTTTCACTCTGTAGGACACGAGGCACTGAGAAAAGAAGACGAATAACTGAGTCTTTTTAATAAGTTACGCAGCCTTGTCTCACATCATCATAGCTCGAGACGGGCAACCTAGTGCCACACATCCTGAATATTTCACAAAGCCAAGTGTAAAAGTCCAAAAAGATGAAGACGACTTTGACAAGAGAATTGTGTATTTTAGAAGTAAGACAGACAAGCAAAATAGAGACAAAATGAAACAGAGAGTGACACAGAAAGGGAGGGAGCATGTGCCATTTGCTAACTTGGTAAAACAAAAGTCCACTTCTCAGCCTGATGACAGGTAATCGATAAAGCGAACAGGAGAAAATATGATAACATGACAGAACACAAAAAGGTGTGTGCTGAGGCAGGACATGTGAGGAATGGCGCGCACACACACCGATTTTAAAGGTCATCAGCAATCCTGCCTACCCAGAAGACAACCAGCAATCAATAGCAGTAAGGAGACAATAAAGCAATAAGCAAGAAGGCTGTTATTTGTTTTTAGTTTGTTTTCTTTAGGTTATTTTGCTCTCTGAAAGACGAGGGAAGTCGGTTGTTGTGCAGCTGACCTTCAAATTGCTTCAGAGGTTCCAAACAACATTGGAGGACATCTCATTACATTTTTTCTCTCCTCTCTTTGCAGCTTTGAACAGATTGTCAAAAGGAGATTATCACCTCTTGTTCTGGTCTGACATTTTGTACTCTCTGTCAGATAAAGTAAAACCTTTTCAACATTTGCATTCGGCATTGTCTTTCCCACCGTGTTGTCTGATCCCAGCTTTCATCCTGATTTATGCAGCTCTTCTAACTTTTTGAGGAACATGTAATAGAAGTGTTTAAATCTATTATCACTCTAATGCCTGTAGAATCTCTTGTCCTGCTGTCAGGATGAGGATTATTCAAGTGTCTTTGCGAGTCTGTGTATGTCAGTCTGCATGCTAAAAAGGCACTCGTTTCGAGCCTGGCAGCACCTCACGAAATAAGAGCTCTCATCCGTTTTGAGCAGCCCTTAATGAAAGTAAAATGGTTCTACACAAGGGTCTGTTTTCTTTGGAGAGTGTGTCAGTATGGGATTACACACATGCAAGGATGACTGAGAAAGTGCAGAGGTCTATTATTGTTGCCAAACCATAAACATTTATGTTCCTGTCCAATTAATAGGATCTGGTGTGTGCAGCATTTTGATGTGGTTATTTTGCAAGACTGCGTACACTTGTAACATTTGCAGGACATAAAACAGCTGAGAAGTGAAGCCATGCAAGGACACTCGCAGCACAGAAAAAAAAATATGGGTATGTTGTTATTTCAACCTGAGCAGCAAAGATAATTCTTTCAGGGATTAAAAGTCCCTGCTGTAGCTGGTGGCTAAGTCTCTTTCTTCCTCAAGGGATGCAGAGGGAGTCCGAACAGGTCCTCCGAAACCTCTTGTATGTTTACTGAGGATGCTACCAGGCATAATTTCAGGTAATTATGTTCACACATACACATAAAAAAAGATAATAAATGAGTGAACTTAACCTCAATGTTTCCATAAACACACCCCTTAGATATTATTGAGCACAGGTGACTAAAACTATGGTGGCTTCAGATGTCATGCATAAAATCACACAGTTATTGGGTTATCACAGTTGTGCACAATGACACATACACACTGACAAAGCGAGCTTTCTCTGAGACAGTCACGTCTCCCTGCTTGATAATCTATCTCCATTAGCCACAAGTGATGGGTTCAGATTAATAGGAGAACAGGCAATAAACACTCACGCGTACACAAGCTCACAGAAAAAAAAAAAACGGCACAAACACTTTTTATCCCAGCGGTACTATGAACAATGCTGTCATAATGACATATAATTGTGGAGAAGCTTGCAAACAAATGTACAGTTTCTAAAACGTGAATACAGATCTGTTTGTTTAATTAGTGTTTGCATTTTTTGCTTTTAATTAGGTAGAAGGCAAAAAAGAATAAGTCAAGGGGAGTTAATGTTTTTTTTTTTTAAATTTAACTCATTTTATGCTTTAGTCAGCTGTTGACCTGTACGTGCTGCGGATTATGGTGTCCAGGTCAGTGAGGAGCAGCTGCATCTTAAGAGGTTGGCATGTGTGTGTCACCACCATAAGGGACATCATGATGAGAATGGAACATACCATTGTTGAGCATGTTGTAATTGCACTGTGAAGTGTTTGTAAGGATAATGTAGGGTGTACGAACCTATGACGTACTTGGCATGCTGTCGTATGGTGCCCTTTACACTGCACTTCAGTCACTAGTAAGGTGCACTCGCACCTTACTGACCGCGCACAAATGCAGCGAAAACTGAGCATCACCATAGGATGCGCACACAAACTCTGATTGTCTAATTGAATCCTTTTTAACAGCCAGGAGGTGCTCAGAAAGCACACAGCTTTCACTTGAACAGCACGGCCTTGCAGCGCAGTGTTCTGGTGGGTTGAACAAATGAAGTGCCTGTGTCTCTCCTCATTCCCCTGTAAGTGTTCCTCGTGTCATGCCATTGGTTGTATGCCCATTGAAAAAAATGTGCATGAACATTTTCACCTTTTGGGTTCACCGGGTTGTCTACGATTTTATAATTTCTTGCACCCCACCTGCGTGCTCCTTACAATTTTGTCTATTTTTCACCTACAGACAGCCCATATCCACGCACAAGGCCAAGTGTAACCTAGGAAATTAACCTAGGGTTTGACACACTGAAAATCAGGGTTTGATTCTCAGGATGTGCAATGAGCTTTATCCAGTGTGAGTTGTTGGGCAAGACCCTTTGCACTATTGCTATGTAGGCAACAAGAGGACCCAAGTCTGGGTCTGCCAGCCCAGATAGAATACAGGGTTGTGTCAGGAAGGACATTTAGCATTAAAAATCTTTGCCAAAACCACCTTTGTGTATCAGTGGCAACCCCTGAAGGGATAAGCCAAAAGGCTGACAAACAAGCAAAGTTAGGGTGGTGCTGCAGCACCACAAATAAACATAAATATGTTTATTTTACAAAGCAGCAGAAATTCTGTAATAATCATTGAAATAAAGCTTTTGAGAGCTAAAGAGATTTTGAAGTATTTGTAACCAGCAGGGTATTCTTGTTTTTTACTCATTAATTATATTACAGTACAACCCATTAATTACCCATTATTTAACATCACCCCTAGTTAATTGCATTAATGGTTGAAGAGTTACTGTACTCAAAAGAATGCAATTGCTGGAGTTTCAGTTTAGAGGGTAAAACTTGTCAACCTCCTGTACCTTCAGGGGTGGATTTATGTGTTTATATTTCTGTCTGCTATTATAGCTGTTCTGCTATACTTTTTAGTATATGCTCCGCATTTCGCCATTTTCCTTCTCCTCCACCTTCACTGTTCTCTTCTCACCAGCAGATCCAGCAAAGCCTTCCTCAGTTCACCTTTTATCAACGTACCAGAAATAGATTTGACTCAAGAGTTTTTTACTCTGAGGTCGCATTAAAAGGTTCTCAGCTCTCCATGTCAGAGCCACAAAGACAGGGAAATTTCATTTATGCCCTTGTCCAATTCCATTTAATCCATATTTTGTCTCCCAGTTGGCATTTGTGCACAGTCATCTAAGAGGCACAGTCGCACTGCCATAAACAAAAACAGACTGGCATATGCAGTCTACTGCAAACAGCACACTTATGAGACAACTCTGAAATATTTTTCTTGTGATTTTGAATGGTGGGGTTAAATGGAAGCATTCATCTGTTTGACACAATGCTGCTCCTTTAATCCTGATCCTCCTCCTTCATAATGATGACACTAAGACTTCTTATCCTGCATTGCAACTAATCATTTTATCCTTTTATCTGACTCCTCACAGTGAGGAACACTTATTCCCTTTGTGCAGCAGTATGTTGTGTTTGAAAAGGCTGGTAGGCAGAGACAAAGATAAATGTACTTAGAGACAAATGTTCACTGATCAACAAAACAAAAGCTGCCTTTTCTTTATCTGGAAAAAGCAATATATGTAAAACAGTGACTGGTGCCAAAATTACAGATTGGTATTTTGTTAGGAAGCGTTTTATATGTAATATGAGTAAACCTTGTGTATTGTTAGTTTTTTTTTTCTCTTTTTAGTTCACAATTGCAGTTAGTACTGCAATTTTTTACATTTTAGTCTTGAAAGATCAGTAAAATGTATAAGAGAAATTAGAAATATTAGATTTTTTAAGTCTTTGATTTGATTTGATCTTTTGAGTCTTTTTTTTACTTAATTTTAGAGATTAATTATATATATATGTCTGTCAGTGGTCTCAGCTGACAGGTCTTTGCATGAATTTGGTTTCGAGCTGTTTTTGGTCAGTTCAGAATTACATTGTTCATGCGTAGTTTACGTAGTTTACACGCAATTATTGCCTCGCATGTACCACCAATGTAAAACTTATATATATATATATATATATATATACATATACTATATTGCGTATTTGGCATACATTTCACATTCAAATTACATAATTGATGCTTGAATCAATAATGAAGGGGTATATAAATCCGACGATCTTTTACCTCTACAGCAGTCTATTCTTGCTTTGGGTGGCGCCAAGCAGTTGGCTTAGATCTGGTGCGGACCATGGTTATACAACTGTTTAATTATAACAAAACATCGCGGGGGCCCGTGGCGGGACACGACATAATTTCTGTCCAGAGCCTCTAATGTCAAATTAAAGAAATTAAATGAAGCGCAGGTTAATGTGTTCTTTGCGTGGTTCAGTCGCATTTCTTCAATAGTTTTAATGTGGTTCATTTGTGATACATCTGTGAAATTTTCACATAAGAGACAACAACTTTTTCCACAAGCGCAAAATGCACAAATTACGTAGTGGCTGAATGACATGGCCTTAACATATGGTTCGGTTTTTGATCGAGAATTGTGGTCTTCATCCTATGATGCCTACTTTTTTCTAAAATGACAAAAAAGGAAAACCCACAAAAACTGTCTGTTGATGAAACATTTTAAGGAGTAAGTGAATATATTTTTTGTGAGCTATTGTGTTAGTGTTTTTGTTTCTGCTATAAGTTGGACCATTTTAATATGGACTAAATTTTTTGATTAACAACTTGAGGTGTAACTTCTCACGATGAATCACTTTCTATTCCTATGATCAAACCGCTCTGTCTGAGGCAAGTTGATAATTAAATCAAATCAACCTTCAAAATGAAATGCATTGATAACTGATCTTGGAAAACACCATTTGGATCGAGACATAGTAGGTTTCTTTTTTAATTTGAAAACAACTAAAAGACAGAACTTAGTGAAATTAAAATGTGAATGAATTTGTGATTCGTTCCTGTTTTCTTTTTTTGTTTGTACACATAACTTACACTTGATCATCTTGCAAGAAACACAAGGAATCTGGAAAATTTCACCTGCACTGTTCAGTACCCAGGTATTTATCTCTGAGTCACACTGGTTGAATTTTTGGCTAAAGATGTCCTGGATCAATTTTAGGTCAGTGAATTAGATCAAATCAGATCGATCAAAATAAATGTATATCAACTATAAATTGTATTAGCAACCACAAAAATTATTCTATGAACTGAATCATTGTTAAAACAAATAGTTACACCAATTAACTAATCCGGAGCTCTGTGCTGAACTGATGTGGCTCCAGTTTTTTCTTCCTTTTTACATTTTTTCGTTTTTGTTTTCTGAACGTGTTCAGTGTTGAAGTCAAATTTTCTACCGTGACATTTTAAACTAATCTTAAATTTATTGCAGAATGATGATAAAGTAACAGACAGGTGACCTGTCCAGGGGTGTACCCTGCCTTCTCCCTTGAGTGGCTGGGTTAAGCTCCGGCAGCCTCATGACCCCGAAAGGGACAAAACGGTATAGAAGATGAATGAATGAATGGTAATAAAGCAATGTTGGATTTTTTCACCTCTGGGGTCAATTGTTGTTTCACTGTCACACTTCAAATTAGACATTTTCTTCCTGCTGTGTATAATTTAGCCTAAATTGTCATTATGTTTTCATCTGAATTTTGCATTCCTTTTTATTGCTTTTGGTCAGTCGACTGACATTATTCACAGCACATTTTCTATATAATACTTTTATATTTTCCACCATATACAAAAACATTTTGTCAGAGACTTTCTCTCACAAGTCTCAAAGTAAAAGTTGAAGCCTCTGTTGAGGCTGCAAGGATGTCTAACCCCAATACATTTTTGCAAACCCCAGACATCAGATTGTCTTGTGAGCCAACCTCATTTTTCTGAGCTACTTTAATTTGATTTTTTATTTATTTTATTCCCCCATCCGTTTGAAAAGCAAGCAGGAACAGACTGTGGTAAAGTGCTCATAAATGGGTGTGTCTGCAGTTTAGAATGTGAAAACTGCAACCCAACAGACTCTGGTATCCAGGCAACTGATTCACTCCTAAATATTTTAAAACCTCAGATAACCCTGCCATTGTTTTAGAAAGCTTGCACCGACAAGCACTTATTCAAAGACGCACATTTTACATGCACACAGACACATAAATCCCTATGTGGCAGCTGTGGTACACTTGGAATATAAACGCATCAGTTCGAAGCTTCAAAAACTTTGAAACACGTTCTCTGCTTGACACCCTGGCTTCCAGAAATAGATAACAGCAAAAGAACAAGTAGCGCTTTGTTTAGAACTAACGACCGAGGTGAGTGACACTTTGGACGGATACAGGGATGCTGTACGTATGCTAAGTGGAGGAGTAACAGGAGAAAGTGGCAAAGGGAGGAGAGAAGAGGTGAGGTAATCACTGTTCAACCCAAACAGATGTTTCTCTTGCAGGGCTGAGGAGAAAAATCAATAGCACCTGTCCTTTTCCCTCTAACTGTCACCAGCACTGCAAAACAAACTTCAGCGAACACGTATGCAATAGCAGCTAAAAAATGAGGTAGCATGCATTTACAAAAAATTGCACGCAACTATGCACATTAAATAATGCACAGATCATTTAAACATGCTCACTCACGGGGTAATGCCTTGAGACCATCTAACTGCCATTAAAAGATTTTATCAATAATGTAGTGCCAGTGTTTATGCAATGCTCTTGTTTCTGACCTTTTTTGTCCCCGTCATTTTTTCCTTTTTTTTTGCCTTAGACAATAGGTGCCCCCACATTTATCAGAAATGTCAAAATCGGACACACAAATACGTGTGCGCTTGTGAATCATTCACATGCACGAATGCGTGCGCACAAGCAAAGAGCAGTCAGGGCCTGAATGTAAATGAGTGGGATTTTGCTTTCTGGGCAGACTCAATCACTAAAATTTGTCTTATTTAGCAAGAGTGAGCTTCTAATTTATGCACTTAAGTGCCTAACGTGTTTGTTGATGTCTCTTAGCTTTTGCATTTAGAGTCAAGTATTATTTCAAGACAGAATAAAAGACATTTAGTTAGAAATTGGCAAGAAACAACATTAAAAAAAGAATAATTGTACACTCAAATACGTCACAGAATACTCCGTTTTTACCCAGACTGAGCAGGATTCTGCTTTTATGTGTCTACCTTTTTTGGATTTATCCTGAAAGGTATAAGGTGTATATGTGTGTGTTTGTTTGTCAGGATAATAGGTTGTTTGTTTATTTGCCGTTTGACACCAGTCCGCCCTCTCCTATTGATCAGTGCTCCTGCCTCTCTCTTTAGATCTCCTCCCAGTTGGCTGGTTATGAAAACACTATTGTTGGAGAGACAACCACTTTGCCTGAAGCCTTCAAAAGCTCTGTGCTGTGCTTTCACAGGTGGTCATAGGAAGGCATTCACAACATCTGCAGGTGGGATCGGACACTGAACACCAGTTTTGGGTTTAACTGAGTTCCTGATCTTTTGCTGGCTGCGCTTTTTTTTTTATATACCAGTCAAGCTCGCATTCCTGTGCACATCCTGACAGCCACTCAGAGAGATTTGATGTAAAGGCTGACGTCGGTCGGCTGGTTGAGTAGGTGATGTATTGCAACTTGTCTCAAGAGTCTAAAACAAAGTACCCTCGTTGCTGCCAATAAATCTATATGAACCATTAGCTGGTGGCTTGGGACTCAACCTCATCATTTAGATACCCACATGGGCTTATGAACACAAACACACACACTCATACCAATGTGATTTTTTTTTTTTATTAGTCTATGTCTAAAAGTTGACATGCGGTCCCCTGAAAGCAAAAATGTACTGTATGCTTTAAGTTTTTAAATTCTCCACTTTTAAATTATAATATTTTCCACTCTTTTATGATTCCACTTCTACCACCACCCCTCCATCTTTCCATTTCCTCACTGTGCTTACCTCTCAACCCCCTCTTCCTCCGTCGAGGAGAAAGATCCTATCTATTTGGCCCACTCCTCCTGGCCCCCCCCCTGCACTTTTCTTGACCCAAGTGAAGGACAAAGCTGCCCACGCAAGCAAATTTAACACAGGCCTAAATGCTCAAGAATAACCCCATCTTGGTGTTTGCCCTTCACAGAAACAAGTCATTGCGTGACCATCTTCAAGTCCCCCAAACTCTTTACGCACCTTTAGGGCTTCATTTTATACGTTTCATTAACCTGCGGTACTCTAGCCTTTGCCTCGACTTTCCTGTCAAACTCTTCCAGCCGTACCCTTATCTATCGCATTAGAAATTAAGCCTCTATTTGAAAAGAAAGACCTTCATCAAGGCTTTGTAAAGCAGAGTGTTAAGATAAGCCAAGAGGTGGAAAAGTCATTATAATGCAATCTAATATGACAAATTTAAAGAGATGAGTTTGAAATGGATCAAAACAAAAAGACCAACTCTTTTAGAAGCAAAATCAAACGTAGTATTTTGCTATAAAGAAAAAAATAACATACACAAATCAGGCGTATGGAAGACAACATATGGGCAAAATCAAGGGTATTTTTGAAGGCAAACATGTAGAAATAAATGCAACAAAGCAGAAAATGGTGTTTGTTTGTGAAGGACCGAAGTGCAACACATTGGCAGAATGTGAAAAAGCTAAAGACGGGCTACTGAGAGTAGACTTAGAAGCCATTTATAGTTAGATAGTTAATGGCCTGCACAAACCCAACCTTGCTGACATGATACAGGCCTTCGGTAAAGTTTTTATCATCCAAAAGGTTTGTTTGTAAAATTTGAGTGTGTGTAGATGAGTGTGTCTGTGGACAGGTCCAGCCCTTATAGTAAACATCTACATGTGAAAGTTATATTTAACCTCAAGCTCATTTTGTTGAGCAAATCTCTTTGTGTTTCTTTAATCTTTCTCCAAATTCATTTCCACATTTTTCCTTTCTTGTACCCTTGTCCCCCAACCTTGATAGCTCACTCTTCTTTCTCTCTTTTCAATCCAGTCCAAAACAGAAATGCTTGCAAAAAAAAAATATCAATAAAGTTAAGCCTCAAACGCAAAAGGGGTTTAAACAAATGTACACTTTATGTGTCTGAAGCGACATAAACCATATCATAAAAGTCAAATCTGTCCAACATATGAGACCATCAGCTCTTGTCTGTTTGCTCAGATGCTGGACAGGCCAAGTCAAAATAAAAAAAGATAAGGGCCCTTCAGCTATGTAGCTTTGATAACTTAGTTTATCAATCATTAAGTTTGTAAAATTGGTGCATTCACTGGGTTTGGAGGTTTAATTAAAGAAAAAAATGTATGTCTGGTTGTTGTATTCTAAAGACACGTTCACACCGCTCTCTGGAACATTCTTTCAAGCAGCTACTTCCAATGAAAAGTCTTTGTAAGCAAGCATATATGTGTTCACGCTTCCGCATTCAAAATTCTTGTGCTCACGTGTAGTTATGTGAGTTTTTACGACTGTTTTCAGGCTCTTTGTGGAAAAGACGTGGCCATTGAACATGTGTTGCAAGTTAAAACCATTGAATTTTGACCAATCAGACTCGGATTTGGAAGTGAGGTGTAGATGATGTCCCTTTCAACTCCAGAAAATGCCAATCGTTTGAATATTGATAATGGAGGAGAAATTGATAACTCCAGTTTGTCCCCGGATGGGATTATGCGACACCAAGTCTTTCATATACCATAATAGAGCTGTGAAAGAAAAAGTCTGGAACAAAATTCACAAGATTTGCACTTCTTTGACATCTTGCACCAAGCCTCTTCCAACTGTAGGTACAGACATGCGCCAGTAAACAGTAGAAAAAAGTAGAAGAAGTCCCCACTTCCCCGCTTCTCCAATGTGAACACCATGGGCTGAACACATGTTCAAGAAGCCTTGGTCAACATGTTCAATGCCCAGTTTTCGCAGTGCTTAAGGAAATGTTTTACTTTTACCATTTGACCTGATCGCTTCTTCAAGGGGAGTGGCATTTCCAATAAACCTAAAGCAGCTGGTGAGAATTTGGTGGTTCCTAAGATCATTTCCTTGGGCATGTTTGCTTTTTTATTTTTCATTATTCTTTCTTTGAAAAGAAAAATAATCTTCCTATCTACTTTCTGCAGACTGCCGTTATTGTGGTTGTGAGTTATTTCAAAATGGACAATTAGTTAGGATGTAAAATGCTGCTACTCATCACAAGGCCCCACAGAGGAGGACAATGGAACCTGACATCTTTTTTTAGGTCAACCAATGGTTTAGAATGTAATGTCAAGTAGTTACTAGGCTTCTACTGGATTGATTGTCCTTTATTTTTACTTCGCTGGTTATTGTGAGTAAATTTACTTTTTTTGTTGATATTTAGAAAATAAACACTGGAAAGAAAAAAGATCAAATCAAATTGATGCAATTTATTTTTCCATAAATGTTTGAAAGACAAAATATCCTTTATTGTAGGTTTAAGTAAGGAGACACAACAAAATTAAATATTTTGTATTAATTTTAAAAAGGAAGCACATGCAAAATTAATAGCTGATTGGCATACTGAACAACATAGGCACAGGCAGTAACGAGTATTGACAAGAAGTTTTCTTTTATAATAATCCAGTCTGACAGGATTATAACAGGGGGTGAGACAGATACCAAGCAATGTGTGCAACACTCTAGTTACCCTGCTGTGGTGCTGTTGAGCAAGGCCTAAATCATAGGTAAATCCCTGCGGAATTCAGAATAATTAGTGGTGAATCCTTGAAAAAAGAGTTTGCTCTCAATAGACTAAGAATCAATAGACTTAGATAAAGGTGAAAAGGTAAATTAACATAGAAAAGGAAATAATAACAATAATAAAGTGTTATAGAAAAGAATCAATGAAACTCTGCTGATTAGACTTTGTAAAGTGATGGTCAAATGTTGATCTAAAATTTGATCAACAATTTACAGATCCACAGAAAAATGAATCCAGTCAGTGGATCTCTGTTCAGCATTCTGGTTTGGGTGATGTCGCCGCACTGCACTTCGTCCCTTCATTTGGAAGAAAGTGAAGCATCGGGCATGTTTCCCAAATCACCAGTCAGCTTGCAGCAGTTTGCAGACTTCAGTTTCTCACAGGTGGACAGGACAAGAAGTTAATCATAATGAGCAGTTGTCAAAATGTGGCTGACCTGTTCAGAGTGGACTTGGAAAGTCCACAGCAGCATCATCAAGCCCAGCAAATGTGAAAATCTGGAATGATTGACATTTATTGCACGTGAGAGAATTCCTCTGCTGCTTCTGGTCTCAGACAGAGCAGTTGCTCTGTCTCCCTGTGGCCCAGTCAGCCGGGATGTCCAGACGTGTAGGAATGATCTCCCTTTGTGATTCTTTTCTACACAAAGCTAAGTTGTGGGAGTCCTTGACTGACAATTTTCTAACTCGCCGGAGATACAAGCAATCAACCGTAATATATTCTGTTTTTGTTTCAAGAGAGAGGAAAAAACACCAGATGATCAGTATTCCATTTACTAGTATTTCCCCTCATATTACTTTCTTTTAGTCAGTGTTCTGTGAAGTACTTGAGTGTAATTAGTGTCTTGCCTGAAGTAATCAAGTAGTGGCACTCTGTTTGGAGAATGAGAGAAGAAATTCTGCTGGGGGCTGCAAGCTATTGAAAATGATCTAACATGAGCTAATTCTTCAACATTTTTTCTGTTTTTTTAAGAGGCAAATTTTCAAATATTAGTGCTTTGGCATGACGCATTCAGAGAACACAATTTTGGGGACTATATGAAATAAAAATATGCTTTTATTCTTTAGTTTTCCTGACTGATAAGATGAAAGACATTGATATTCAAATTTCAAACCTCAAAAAAATGTCAGTTTCTGACTTTATTGAAGTGCATCACTGATGAAAATCATGGTATGTGTTACAGGAGCGAAGGAGAACCCCGACGCAGAGTGTCAAAGATGGAAAAAACACATTTATTTTGCAGCGGCCAAAAATCAAAAATAGAGGCAGGGAATAATCCAACTGGGCAGGAAAAAACACTTGGCAAGAGTCGAATCACATGGACAACCTGACGGAATCATCTAGCAAACAGTGGTGGTGGGTAGACTGGTTTAAGTAAGGTGAGCTAATGAGAGGATTGAGTGCAGGTGTCTCTGGAGTGGTTGACACACCCCCTGCCACTCACATGCTCTGAAAAACAAGGAAGTGAGGGGAAAAAACAACACAGAGCCTCCACAGCCATCACAGTATGGGTGTTTTTTAACATGTTATTGTCACTTTTTTCTCATGATGGAGGACATATATGAAAAAAAATAAGCCTAAAAAATCAAGTTATTATGTTAAGTTATTATGTTATGTTAAGGTATAAAATTAAGCCTAAAAATTCCTTTTTAGGTTATTCTTTACTTAATTAATTATGAATCAGGAGCAAACAAAAAAATGCAGTTTGAAAAGCAGCTTATTCGTGAAGCAGCACATATGCTAGGCAGGTCATAAGCTCCGTGTTTTGCTCCATTACGATGCATCAACTTGTAGATATAGATCTTCGAACATCTTCGTTTTCCTTGTCTGAGCTGGCATCTGGCTCAAATCTGAACCGCTGGATAGCTGCAATATTGCTTGCCATTTTTCTTCCACCAATAATGTTACGTTTTGGGGTAAAAGGAGCCATAAGCTGATGGGAAAGTGTGTAAACAAAAAAACTAAAAAATTCTCACAAACAAACCCAGGCTGAACATATGCTGGGAATTTGTTTAGCGAAAAACTCAAAAACTACACTAAAAGAACCGCAATCCAAGGACCAAAACCTTTAACAATTGCAAACAAAGTAAAGTTCTGCTGTTGCACATTGGGGGGGGGGGGTCCAATCAGTCGCTTCAGACAATTTGGACACCAACATAATTACATTTCTTGCTTAAAATTCAATCAATATATTATTATGCCAGTGTCTTTTAAAACAGCTGAAGGAAAAAAAAAAGGTTGAGCTGTTTTCAAAGGTGAAGAGCACTTTTTTGCAGCCTCCTCGCTGCATTTTCTTGCACGGCTCTCCAAACAAAACTTATCCTTGACTCTGTAAACTGAAAATGTGCTGATGCAGCCTTCTGCAAGCGTGGATCAAGTTATTGAAATTGAAGAGATGAAATAAAATTACTTTAAGTAAAAGTTGAGTTTGGCTTTATTTATATATATATTTATATATACAACTCACCGTTTGTACATATACTGTATATGCATATTCATGTAAAGACAAGAGGATTTTATTATTTTTTTTTAATTTAGCAACCAAGCAGATTTTATGTGCCATGTCTGAACTTTCATGTTCTTTTAATTAAGCCATAAAAATGTGAATTAAATTGTCTCACTAACAAAAGCCAAATTAGACTTGCCTGAAACAAGCAGACACTTTCTTAACTACTTCTGAGTTGACTTTTACGCATTTTGTGAAATTTTAAGAAAAAATAAGAAATCACTGACAATAAGACTCTTCTATTTCATCTTAATTTCACTTAAGTGCTCACGTCTGAAGGAATAGATTCAGCTTGAATACACATTCTGCACATATTCCTCCTCTCACACAACAGATGTCAAAAAAACACTTGGATTAAAACGAATCAGTTTCAAAACTTGGGGAGCAAGCATGGCCTCCAGCACCATCTAAAGCACCAAACACGTTTGACCGCTCCACCCTTAGCTTGGACAACACCAGGTCAACTGCATCTTTATTTCAGAAATCAGCCTCATTAATAATGGATCCAATTCTATCAATATTTCAGTCATAAGCAGTCTTATTTCTGTCCTGCCTGTAAGACTAAATCATTAATGACCCGGGGAACTCTTAAAAACAACACAGCGGAGAGTTGGTGTGCATGTGTGTGTGTGCCGGCATGTAAATGTTTCTCCATCCAGACATGTGAGCTGCTGATACTGGGCACATCTGTGTCATCACGTCACCACATCTCATCCTCCATCTGCAAGATTTGTGGACATCTTCTCTCAAATCATTTCTGCATCAGCAGTTCAAGACTCTAGTTGACACTCCACTGATGAAAAGGAGGACTGTTTACCTCCATCATCATTCAGGATGATAAAGAGCTGAAGAATTGAAGTTTGTGGCAATTATTTGAAAAATAAAAGATTTTAAACTGTTTTGGAGTTTTACGAAGAGTTTAAATGGTATTTAAACCCTTCACACTCTGTGCCAGGATGTAAAGTTTGTTTTATACTTCGCCATTGACTAAAACGTTGCATTACCTCAAGAAAAACTAATTTATAGGTGACTGGGTCAAGAACCACCAGCCTAGAGAAGCTGCACCAGCGTCACTAACATGAGAGCTTGCAAAATTTCTTCACAGCTCCTTGGTTTCACCGTCATTATTGCTCAGTGACCAAAATGGATGAGAGTAATAGCTGGTAAAATGGCCTTACTGTCAGAGAGCAAATTACTTTCATTTCATTGCAGCACCATCAAGCAGCGAAAGGCAATGACATGTAAATAGCGGACAAAAAGGAGAAAGGCACTTACACAGAAGTCATTGACATGTAAATACCAACAGAGATGAAAGATGAAAGAAAGCCAAAGCCTGTTCAGTTTTTTTTTTCCCTTCCCAGTGATGTAATGGCCTTCGCTCTCATTCAGGTGGAATTTCAATGAATAGGAAGGAACTTTGATTGATGGTTTCTTGGAAGAAGCTTTCGGTTCAGACTATAACCCACGAAGAATGGAAATAATTCTCAGCTCCTCTGAGTACCCTCCCCCCTTTCTCATGCTATCTCTCTTCTCCAGCCAAGTGCAGCACCACCCATGTAAAGCAGAGAAGTACATGAGTCACATAATATCCTCTCTTTGCACCGAAATGGCTTCCTCAACGCATCGAGCTCCGTGCTGCGATGGCTGTCGCTGTTGCATCTCAAGCCCGGGCTATATGAGTGATGACAGAGAGCAACTGGCTTCCATTGGGATCTAATCAAATGTGAGGGCCCATGCGGGCTGCAGCCTGATAGAGAGGCGCTTTAACAGAGCTGCTCAAGGGAGACTCATCCATCAACCTGCAACCAACCAAAGAGCACCGGGCTACCGCTGGCAATGATGGAGAGCCCTCTGACTGACTCGATGGAGGTGTGCGTGGATGTCTGTCTGCACATGCGCGGATCAGTATGTACGAGCAACAGATTATAATAGAAGAGATAACCACGTTATCCCCTGCTTCAAGTCAGTCTTTAAAATGAGTTATGTTCCAAGGTGGGATCACACACTTGTCTTCCATCACGTGGGGCTTCCTAAAGCGTTGCAGCGACAAAAAGAAAAGTTTCATCCCTGGATAGATCTCTGCTTTCAGAGCAACTTTATGTAGTTTAATTCAAGTAAATTCAACACAAGCAGAGCTTAATGACGGAGGGAAAGTTTGCTCTAAATTATTGTCTAAATGTAAGGAAAAGAACAACACTATATAGTTGTATAGTTTTTTTTTTTTTTTTTTTTAATTCATAAGCAGAATACTGCTCAGAAAAAAAGGAAATAAAAAGCAAAATAATAGAAACGATGAAGATCAAACATTTACTCAATTAGATATCTTTAAGAGAAGTGGAGAATTTTGTGGAAATGTTAATCTTTGTTGTAAATCTGGCAAATTAGAAAGTTTAAAAGGCTAGTTTTTCAGCTCTGGAGTTGTCTTGTCTAAAAGGACATCCCCGGTTCCCAACTTTCCCAAAAAGGGAAGGAGAAGCAAACCTAACAAATGTTAAAGTGAAAGTGTTTGACACCACAAATTTAGCATCTATAAATTAAAATGCCATGCTCCTGCTAAGGTAGGAGTAAATGGGGACCCGCTTCAAAAGTTAATTGGTGGATCTTAATTGTCCCTATATGTGCGTTCAAAAGTGTATATGGTTCTGCGGCCCTTTGACAGACTGGAGACTTGTCCATCTTGTACCCCGTCTGCAACACTGTGATCCAGAAAAGGGTTAAAAAAAGAATGGAAAACCCACTTTAGTCCTCAAATCTAAAAAAACAAGATGAAACTGCAGCTCCTGGAAGCTGGCTCATGAAATAATACACACCAGCCATTCCAGGTAAAGATTCAGATAACATTCCTAAAAAAACATTTTAGAAAATACATTTAAACCCTGCAAAGCCAAAGAACTGACAACAAATACTTACATTTTTGTTAAATTAAAAATTGCTTCTTTTTTGTTTTGTTTTAATAAATTGATAGTATCAATTATGATACGGTTGGTGATTTGATACGTTTTAGTTTTAGATGTAAAAACACTGACATGGGTGTTCAGGAAAAAAGCGTGTTATTTACTCACTGTCTAAAATTTGATCCACACATTTTAAAATAGTGTATCTGTATTATAAAGAATTAGCTATCAATACATTTTGCATTAGTTCAATACAGCAGTCATTTAGGAAAATACATGCCAATAGAGGAGTTACTCTCACCATGAAATTTTTCAAATTCGCTTTTCCCGCCAAAAGTGTTCATGGGTGCAGCCATTTTGAAATGAACAGAAAAAGGCCTTCTACTGCCCCTAGTGGAATGATTGCGAACCACAGGGCAGAAAACATGCACCTAGCTAAATACATTGGGTTTTTAATGAACGTTTTTAACCAGGCAAATGTGATTTGGGTCTAAGAAATGCAAAAAATGATGTGAAGGGTTATATTGGGTTAACACAAAGAATAAGCATCTGCATGTATAAAGGTGTTTAACTTTAGCTGCTTTATTTTCCCCTCTTCAGCTGAGGCAGAAATCATGGTAGGTTTCAGATAAAGTAGCATGTGTTAGGTGGTGTTAGGTGTTAGGAATGTGTTCAAGCATGGCATTGACTTTGTGTTTATTGAGAGTCACATAACCTTACTGCTTTGTCCCTGCAGCACCAAGGCTATAATTCACCCTGATAATTATCTGACTTAAACTGCTGATTTTTCCTCCAATTGAATTCCTTATTTCTTACAGATGCACTGCACCAACTTCCACACTCACTGAAACTTTGCAGTTTTCCGGAAATGGAGATTGGACAGGACAGGCTGCAGAAAGAAAGTGGGAAGATGTTGTAGGAGTAGTGGAGGGAGAAAAGAGGTGAAAACAGAGAGGACAATATATTCAGAGAGGAGGACAAAATAAATCGGACAGAGAATTAGATCGCTGAGAAGCTGAAAGAGGTAGATTGTTGTGCCAGGACAACATTTGGCGAGGCTTCTTCTTCTAGGCGCTGGCCAGAGTCTTAGAGATGGGTGACACAGGCTGTCTGCCTCTATGTGCATGTGTGTGTGTGTGTATGTGCGTATGTGTGAGAGAACGTGTGGTCACTGGAGTTTAGAGATTATAGTGAGAGGTGAGGCCAAACTGACAACAGCTGCTGGCATACAAACCACATGACATTGATTTATTTTTGATTCCGGCCTAATACCCTTTCCTACCCCCTTAACGCTCAGACACACTTGTACACACACACACGATCAGTTATAAGTCAGCATGATTGATATAAAAGCTGTCATTCTTTCTCCCGGGCTGAGGGGCTTCTCTTATCTCCATGGTGACACGGTGACAGGGCTCCATCCAGCCCAGACACCCTGGTACACGCACATGTATATAAAGTTGTGTGCAAATACACAAAACAAATGAATATGCACTTAAACACACTCAGATGTGGGCCCTTCACACACACACATATAGCAAATGCTAATTATAACTGCTTTCTGCAATTATTTATTAACCATATCTGTCAGTTTTGAGCTTTATCTTATCTTTTGAAGCTGCTGAAGGGGTTCTGTTTATCCACACGGATCATTTAATTTTCATTTGAAATCTTGAACGCACACTTGAAAGCCTCTGATGTTAAAGACTTCTCCTCTCCCACAGACAGCCACATCTGTCATGTACATTTTGAGCTCAGCGAGTTTCACAGGGCAGAGGGGAGATTTAACATGAGTTACAGCTGTTGATGTGGTGAAAGAAAAAAAAAAAAAAAAGAGCAAGAAGGATAACCCAACCTGACACATTAAACCCCCCAGAATGATCAACAAATCTGACATTGCAAAATGTTTACATCAGAAGATTCTTGGAACTGGAACTTTGGCCAACTGTTTCTGAAGCTAGTAGTGGAATTTTCAAAAATAAATCATAAAAAAGGCAGACATAAATGTAAGGAGATTATGACAAGAGGATGTTATTTATGTGGAATGCTACTGCCCTCTACTGGTCGTATAGATAACATGCAAGTTTACTCATTAATATTTTTTATGTCAGCGTTCTATGCCGACAATAATCTTTTGTGGTATTGTCAGTATTACCTTTTGCATTATAGCTCTAAATTGTAACCAAATAAAATAATAAAAGGCAAAACAACAGGTCCAAATAATTCAAAGGAAGTGACACTTCTGGAAAAAAAACCGTCTTGGCTCTTTAGATGAAGTGGGAGGTGATGCAAATGAAGAAACCTGTGGCTTCAATGTGGAAAAGCAAACAACAGCTTTCAGAGCAAAGTTCATTGTTTACACACTGTAGATAAGCACATTCCAAAATACATGGAGCTGCAGGTTGTGTTTTAAAAAGGAGGGCTTTTCCAGTTCACTTATGAAAAGGGAACTGCATTTACCCCTAGATAATGAGGATTGGATTTAATGACTCAAGAATCAAAGCAAAAATGAAGGAAGTCAGACATTTTCATTCTTTTTTGTTTGTTAGTTTCGCTGGTCATGTGGTCACTTTAGCACTGGGGTGGTATAGAGCCCAACAGGTTCTCTCAGTCCTGTCAGAACCTTTAATAGAAACATTACATGCTGCTGGGTAGATCGCCTTTACAGAGATGAATAAACACGGAAGCCCAGCCATTATTCATTTGGTCTTGTATGAACTAAGTCAACAATTTCCAAACCCTCACACACTCCCCAGAGTCACGTGCTCCTGTGCAAGTTAAACCCAATATCCACTTTCACATAAATGTCAGTGGGCGGATGACTTTCTACTATCAAACTACAGGAAGCTTCATTACTCAGATCTCACACAAAAGGGTGAGGACAGTCCACTCTGTGTGATGAGCCCACTTAGTCTGACACAAAGTGTTTAATTGCCTCTTCTTCAGGGCACAGAGGGATGTTGGATGACGGGGCACTTGCAGGATCTAAGAAGGGAGGTGTGGCTAATAATGAATGAAGCTGCGGCGTGAATGGTTTCCACTGGGTGTTCTGTGATATCGGATTCCCCCATCTGCGGGTCCAGCCCTCCATTCCAACCATCTCAGTTAACAGAATGGCACCTGATTTGGCCATCAGCAGCAACAAAAGAAAACAACTTCACGGAATGTAAATGAAGCGTCGTGCACATGTGTATGTGTGAGGCCTGCAGGCCCCTGCAACCGGAGTGAATAATTAACATCCCTGGTGCGTGAAGCAGGGTACCAGGCGGGGGTGTTCTGTTACCCCAGCCTCACTCAGCACAAGCATACAGCATTAGATAACGCTATCCATCTACCCAACATGCGTGTGCAGTTGTCTACCCCAGGTGATTCAACCATTTGATACCCACAAAAGCCTCTTGCAGCTTGGTAACAGAAAGCCTATCCAGCCCCTATTAAACTGAGACTGGTAGCCAGCACAGCTGTAGCTGACATCAGTACCCTACCACAAAAAGAAGACATTTTTTTGTCCCAATCATTAAAAAACTAACTATTGAAAAAAAAAAGAAAGAAAAAATATCAATTAATATGCGCAAAATTAAATAAAATGGAATTTATTTGTAAGAAATATTTGGTTTGTAATTTGAAATCACAAACTTGAATTCTAGTGGAAGTAAAATACAGGTTTGGCTAAAACATTTTGACTTCAATTTACTGTTGTCCACAAATGTTGTTTTCTGTTGGTTTTGATCACACATGAAAGCCTTTAAAAAGTTCTGACTATGAAACTAATCATTAGGATTTCCACTTCAAATGCCAGTTTCTTTGAAAACGCCGATATACCAGAGTAGAGTTCTTTATAATGCCAAGGTATACTCACTGGATGACTGTAACTTAACTTCAAAACTCTTCTTGGGTTTGTGCCAAATTATTTAAACTCTCTCCTACAAAGGTCAAGAAGTCATTACACTCATTGTTCTTTAATGACTTTTATCAGAAAGGAGTGATTTTGGAAAACAATCTTTTTTTTCTGCTGCATTCTCTGCAAGGAGCACCTCACAAAGCTTTTCTATTCCTCTAAGCACTTTCATATCTAAAAAAAAAAAAACTCTTTCAAAAAAGTGATTATGCTTCCAGATCATTCCCTTACTGTTTCTTTGTTTTATATTAATATATTTTAAAATGTATTTATACTTGTCTTTCTTTGATTTTTGTTTCGTTTAATGAGCAGTGCTGCTGACCTTTTGACCTGATGACCCTTGAAAAAAAGATCCTGATCTCTATTTCTTCTGGTTAAAGACCCATTCCGATCCTCTTTTGATCTATTTTAAAAGCATCCCCAGAAGTCTTACTTATGATTATGCTGTTTATAACCAAAAACCTGTCATGTCCTAGGACGTAGTTTCTGCAGAGTGGCAGGAGTTCATTAGAAATGTGCCTCTTTGTTGTTGGCAGGACTGTTGGTGCAGAGCAACCCCACCCACGCTTCCCCTCCCTGTTGCTGACCTCGGAGCAGAGAGCTTGTGGCCAGCCCAGCATATAATTAAATCAGTTTTAAAATGATTTTAATAAAGAAATATTTTGAAATTGTATTTCTGAGCTTAATATCTGTCCTCCTGTATAAGAAAAAACATCACAAAAAGCATGTTAAAAACACAATTTTCATCAGAATGGGTCTTTAAATAAAGGTTAAATAACATTTAAAAAATTCAACTTAAATTGTGGCTATATTTTATTTTAACCAGATACTTAAGGTGGCTTTCTTTTCTGACCATTAATCCAGTTTTAACCCAGCACCTTTAGAGTATAATTCATTTCAGAGCCATCCTTAACATTTTGATCGATTACAGCGTTTACTGAGACATAGAAATCCCAAACTAGACATTCTTGCAGACATGCAGACTACTTACATAAGATAATCTGTAAAATCCAGAGTAACACTCATGACTTTTTGTCCTGAAAAACTGCATTTATAAATGGAAAAGAACAAAAAATAAACGAATAAAATCACCTCCGCAAACAAGATATGGAATTTTATTTAGAATTAGTGTTCTGTTTACGCTCTATTTACAACTCAGACACATGTGGCAGGAAAAGGTCATTTCAAGAGTCATTTCAAAATGAGGTCAAAAAATGAAACAAAGTGAGTAACAAAGAAGAGAAATTAGATACGGCGGAGGACTGGAGGCATGAGGAAGCGCAAAGATGTGGACAACAAAGAAATCAAGGACAGCATTCAGGTTGAGGCAAACATCACAAAATAAAACACCCGAGATGTTACTCTGAAACATGGAAGGATGCCCTCTGTGTCGTGTGGATGGTAATACTGAACGAGAATAAAGCAGAAATCTTCACGACAATTTCAGACCCTGTTCATAGCCTGTATCGTACCTGCAGGCCAAGCCCCACCCCAACAGCCGATGTTATTGATGATTCAAATGACCTAGTTTCAAGTATAATTGTCTTCAGCGGGGTGGGGTTGTGCTCTGCAGGTGTATTTGCAGCTCACAGAGAAAGAATGGTTTTATTTTTTCATCGAAAAAAAAAAAACATTTGGACAGTTTTAATATTTTTTTGTGGTCGAGATGGCATTTCTTCTTCTTGTATTTTCTTCTTCGTGTATTTTGACATAAATCCCCAGTTTTTTTATAATGTGATAAACAATCACTGCCTTCATATCCTGTTTTTTGGCCTGTGCTGCAGGACTTACAGAGAACACAGGTGGAGAAGAGTGATAAAACAAAAATGCCCATTTCAAAGGTACTGTGCATATCCACCAGTTTTTCTAATATGTCCTAAAACAAGATACTTCGTGCTCAAAACTCCTAAGACTTCAAATGAAGGAATTTGCATCTCCTAGTCAAAATAAAATCTATCTATGATTTAATATCTCAACAAACATGGTGACAAATGAGGTCAAGAAAAATATCTATATAGAGATCATTAAAGACAATTTTCTCTTAAATTGTAATTTTGATTTTTTTAAATAAATGAGCAAAATTCAGAAGTTTTTTTTACATGAATCACAATAGTCTGGAACAAAGTTCATTAAATATTTCACCCAGACACTCTAAAAGGATCTAAAACACTCCGATTGCTAAAATAATAGGAAGCAAACATACAGATCCAGGCTCAAGCATACTGCATACACATATATTTGAATAAAAAAAGGTCACGTGGACAATGCGAATCACTCTCGCTTGAGATAAATTGCACGGAGGTCTGCAAGTTTTGTGCTTGGACTTCAACGACGAAAATAAACACGTAACAAACAAACGTAAAAAAAAAAAAAAAAAAAAAAAAAAAACACAGGTGTGAGACATTAAGAAGAGCGAAAATTAGGTAACGGGACTTTCAAATAAATTACCTGATTTGATGGGACATATTTGCCATAATGCTCTGACAATCCACAGTATTTACCATGCAGATTATTGCTTATCATCTTTTCTTAATACGATCGCCTTTTCACAAAGGGATGCCAAAAAATAGCTTTTGCTCCTGCCAGAACAGCAGCTATTTTGAATGACGACAAAAAATGAAATCCCGGTTTGGCACTGCTGTGTGAAAAGGAGAATTGCTGTATTTTTCTGCTGACCTGCAGAAGCAACACAGTTAATAGTGTGGATAATGCGAAGGGCAGAGACCACAGGTCGATCTTAACCATGCCGAACAATGCTGCACAGATGTGAGCTCGGAATAGGAAGTGTATATTTACCTTCACTAATGTATGAAATAAGTTAAAATTAAGATACAAAAGGTCCATCTTTAAAATGCCTTTGTACAATAATAAATAGATTCGTCTTCTATTTACAGCTCCCCAGACTTAAAAATGTTTCCAAAGCTTTTTTTTTTTTTATTTTGTTCTCAGTATGAAGGCATTGCCGCTCACTTCTTCAATCTGCCATTACTAAAAGAGGCAAAAAGACAAGATAGAGCATAATGGAGAGAAGATGCTCAAATAAGAATGACATCCGCCGATTCATCTTTCCGGCATTTCAACTCTAAAGACTTTCCGGTGTCAAACTAAAACTGCTGAAGCTGCAACTGTTATTATGTTGCTATTTTTTTCTTTTTTGGTTAGACTTGTCGTATTTCACACATAAACATTCACCTAGACTTACACATACACACAGATTCCTTTTTTTTTTTTTTTTTTTCGAGCACCTGATGTTTTGCTTTCATCACGCCCTACAGCTTAAAGTTTGCTCTACATGGCAGTTGCCTCTTGACACAGACCTAAGAATAGCTTTGCCTCTGAGCTTTCACAACATAGAGCTGAGTCCTTATAGGGCAACGTTTGCCTAGCGCCTCTTTACCATTTAAAGCGTTAATCCGTCTTCTTCTCGATTTTCAAAGAGCCATTGCTGCTGTGCTTCCCGTTGGCGATGCTGCCGCTATGACAGTGTCCGTTGGTTGTGCTACTAGCATCCCTGCTGGTGCCTCCTCTGCCTTGGTCCACGGACTTTCCCCTGAACAATCGCACCAACCCGCGCAGGGCAAAGACGGTGAGAGTTATGGCTACAGCAACCACAAAAACTACATCCAGCAGAAAATACTGATAGGGGGACACTTCGTAAACAGCGGACCGAAGGTGGTTTGCTCCTTTGTGCCGGAGAATGTAGCTAATCCAATAGACGGCCCTGGACACTGGGTGGCCCGGTTGATCTTTGTGAATGTTTGAGAGGAGACGAGCTTGCTGACGATACCTGGATTATGAGAGACGAGATACAAAAAAAGAAAAAAGTAAATGTAATGTTTCAAACTAACCGAAGACGCGTTTTTGTACAAGTAGTGCGAGTGGTACTAACAAACGAGCTCACCTGCTGTCTTTGATGATGCTGGTCAGAGCATTGAAGAGATCTTCCTCTGACATGTACTTCCAGTGAAGCATGATGCCCATTCCCTTTGCTGCCACACGAGTCATGGTGTCATAGTGGTCACCAAAAAGAGGCACGCCCACCACTGGCACCCCATGGTACATGGCTTCATAGATGCTGTTTAATCCCCCATGACTCAGGAAAGCTCTTGTATTAGGGTGACCTGTATGCAGGGAGTATAAAGTGCTTTATTTTTTCTTCCATATTAGGAGGTCTATTAACTGATTGTTTTTCACAAGTACCTCATTGTGATCATTTTTCAACTGTTTATTCACAGGTTTACCTGTAGTTCTAGAAAGGAATAGTACTTCAACTGTGATTGGACCAGGATCAGTGCTGATCCAAACTTTTTTTAAATAGGGCAGACTGAGAAAATCTTTGACTCAATTGCATAAAAAAATCAATCTAAATTTTAAAAGCTGTAGTTAAGAACAGTTCATCTCTTTAATACCCCAGTTCAATTGGGAATTAAAGCTAAAAAGTGTTAAAAAAACACAACGCTCCTATTGTATTTACAGTTTTCACTTGCAACACCTAAAACCTAAATGCATACAATGTGCTAAGAAAGATTTCCAGATCTTGTGTCAAAATACTTTTTTTCCAGTCAAATCTTTAAGTGTACAATAAGTCTCAGTTCTGGAAAAGCAACAGCATCTGCACTTACCCAACAAGTCATTCTGGGCATCCAATCAACGAGCTGGTGTTGTTACCAAGATTATTGGTGGAACGCCAGAAAATCTAAGGGAAAACGAGAAAATGACAACAATGGAGATAAATATCTTCCTGCAGAACCTCTTATCTATTAGAGACAAGGATCTGCTCACAACATGATGCCGCAATTGCAACATTTGAGTCATGTGGTAAAGTTGAATGTTATTATTATTTTTTTTAATCTTTTGCAATTTTGTGTGAAATCTAAACAATGATTGACAATTACAGGATTTTTTTTTTTATTTCTTAGAAACATTACAGAGCATGTTAATGATAAAAACGGGTGCGTTAATTAAAATAGAAAGTTTAAGAACAGCATGTGTACTAAAGCAAAGGTTAGATTGTTGAACACAAATAAAATTAATCACAAACATTGTGCCTCATAAACATGTCAGACATCAAAGTACAGCATGACATTGTTTTTAAGCCCCGTAAGAAGAACACTCTGAAAACAGCTTGGATCAAGATAAACACTAAAATTCAAGTCCAACAGTTTTTTTCCAAATTGTCCAAATTGTGTTTTTGATATGAATAACATGTTCTCATGCATTTTTCTAATTATGTAAGACATAAAAAATTAAACATTTCTGAGTATTTATTTATTCAAATCGTTGTGAATCAGAAGCAGATGAAAAAAAATGCTGAGTGAAAAAGTGCTTACTGTGTTGTAGAAAATACAATCAGCAGAAAGACAAGCTCCCTGCTTTGTTCCATTCTAAAGCATTTACTTGTAGATGACTAGATCCATATATCTTTGTTTCCTTGTCGAGCTGCATCTGGCTCAAAACTATTTACAATATTTGTTCTACTGTTTTCTTTATACCAAATGTCAAACTCAGATCTAATGTAGACAGTTAAGGGTAATTGGATGGCTGGATGCGTAGCAAAGCAGCTAATACACTGAGGAGGCACATACGTATCCGTGCTCTGTAGATGATATGCTGTGAGCACACGGATTAATTATTATTTGTGGCTCTAAAACTGTGTGATCCACAGTCCTATGTTATTTGGAATGCTAAATGTTTTAACCTCATGAATATGCATGCAACACTGCAAGCCCCATCATTGTCTGCTTCCCCCTCCAAACTCTGTCAACTCCAGTCAACAAAGCCTTGTTTCTTGTCCTGCCATTCAAAGCTGGCTTTCACTGATTCACTCATGGTACAATGAATTTATGTTGATCCTGTTGCTCTCCTCTGTCTACTTCCGCTTCTATCATTTTAAGAACGCACAATGCCAGTCTTTACCTCAAACCTAAGTCCTTCAAAATGGTTCTTTTTCTCCTCCTAAAACCTAGATCTTTGTTGTAGATTATTTTGAGGTCCTGTTACGTCACTGCATTAACTTTTCTTTTGAAGTCACACGTCTTATTTACGCTTTCTTCAAAAGAAGTAAAAAGTTATTAGTTTTGGTTTTCTATCTATCTGTCTAAGAAAAATCCACATAACTTTCCATGCTTTATTTTCTAAATATAGATACATTTCATATATAAAGTACCACAAAAGGTTTTTTAATATTCCATTTCTCAGACCATGATGAAATTTAGCATTGGTTTCAAATGTTGTAAAACACAAGCATTACTCATCATCGTTTGATGCATAAACTATTTTAAACAATTAAAACCTCTCACCTAATTTGTGCACAGTAGCCCATTTAAACATTAACTAAGTTTTATTATACCATAAACAAAGGCCTGGGAAGGAAAGAACATACTGGTTTACACGAGGTTGAAAAGACTTTCTAGTCTTTGCTTCATTAATGCTAATTTTACTTTTCTTTAATGGAGATCATGCATATTTAAGTCAATTCATTTGAAGTTAAAAATTATTAGAATCAGCTCAAACGTGTGCTGCGTGCTCAATAAATCCTAAGCCGAGATACAGGTCAAAGTAAGAGTAAATAATTGACTTTGTGGAGGAAGGATTATTAGAATTTGAATTTTTTTTTTAAATTAGGTCTCACGTGACTTCCTCAGTTTCCTCTCTTTCTTTGCTATGATTTGCAACCTTTTCAAGGCCAATGATCACAAAGAATAATTTACCAATACCTATAGAGCTCCTAACTGTAACTCAAATACATTAGTTTTGTGTTCAAAAGTTGAAACTGTTTGTTCCTCTAAAATCAAATTAAAGGCACATTATGCTGTTCAAAAGTAATGACAAGTACCTGTCAACATCAGTGACTTCACAAAAATATGAAGTAATTAAACTAGATCCTAAATAGTAATTGGCATGTACTTGTATAAGCCTTTTCTCCCGTCCTTGAAGGCCCAAAGCGCTTTGCAGTCACAGTCTTATTTACCCATACACATGCCAACGTGTCACCAATCTGGGGTTCAGTGTCTTCCTAAGGACACTTCAACACAAGGGAGGGCAATGTGGGAACCGAACCTGCATATTCTGATCAGAAGTCAACTACTCTACCTCTGTACTACATCTGCCCAAATACCTACTGTTGCACATTAAAGCAAAGTCACTTCATATAGTGTGCTAACAATGAACTTAAAAAAGTTGGACTCTGATTATAAAGACCATCTTTCCTAATGTTTCTTTTTACTTGTATGCGTTTTTTTTGTTAAAGTGAAGAAAATTACACATTTTCTTTCATCACAAAGCCTCTGGGAGTTAACTATGTTGATACTTTTATGCCTATTATCCATAATAATAATACGTGTATATGTATGTGTGTTACCTCCAGATGACGCGCTGGGGCAGCCTGCCCAAAGCACAGCCAGTTTGTTAGCGATGTCCTGACAGGTACTTGACTCCAGCTCCAAATGAAACGATCACCACACCGTGCTCGGATGCTCAGTCACCCAAGCCTCAAAATCCTGACAAAAAAATATGATTATATTTCCAAGACAAGTATTTTCCCAACTGCTGTTTTATAAATATCACAGTCAATTCATGATCCTGCAGCAATTGTAAGCATACAAATCAATGACTTATATTGTTATTAATAAAATGATAGCTGCTTTGCTGTGTTTTAAATACTTATGCAGGAGCACTTCAGAGAAAACAATGCTGAAACAATGCAAACCACAAAAAAATGCAAACTCTTTTAAAAAAATGATAGAAATAGCTAAAAGATAAAGTAGCCTTATATTTTTAGAAGATCTGAATTAGAAAAACATTGCCCCCTGTCAAACTACTGTTTAAATAACTTGTGTCATTCTAATTTTCAGCCTGCTGTTTCACACAACTCTCTAGAATGTTCTTAATGAATTGAACTTTTAGTTTTTAAATTATCCTACCAATAGGGCAAAATGTTTGTAAAATTGAAAAAAAAATCATGATAGGCATGAAGGCTGTGAAAGAAATGTATTTGACAGTCTGCCATATCGAAAACCTTCTCCAGTATAGTTTTAATTTGTGATAGTAATACAATACAAACTGCACTAACTAATGGTTTTCTGAGGTGCTCTGATCCTTTGAATGAATTTCAAGGTTTGCAGATGCTAAACATTTTTCAGATTTCATTCAGTAATATCAGAATTGGCCAAAATGTCAATATATTGATAAGTGCAAATAAACCTTCAACACGCAAAATCTTCTCTAGAGATTTAGACGTTTAACAGAAATACCCCACACCTATAAAATTAGTCCTGAGATTTTATACAGAAAAGTTTAATAGGCAGAAAGCTTAAGCATATTTTGCCACTTTAAATTCCAAAATAAACCCTAAAGTAAAAAAAATAATTAAAAAGTCATGTTTAAAAAGAATAATATCAATGTTATACTCATTTCAATGAAAAAATAAAGCAAAAATCTTGTGATACGCTTTTAAGTAAAGTCTGCAAACTAACATAATAATAAAAAACAAGGTGAATTCATAGTCAGGAAGACTACGTTTTAAAATGAATGTGCCAGGTAAAACTACTACTGAAAAATGTTGCTGTTCTTTTTGGAAAAAAAAATGTCATTAACGCACAAAATGCATTAATTAAATTAAATAATGAGAATATTGTGCGTTTGAAAAAATGTGTAAAATGTAGGAAGCCATGTAAAGTTACAGGTTTGCAAGACCAGCAGGGCAGAGAGGCTGGTGTCCAGCTGCAGTAGCTACGCCGGCCCTGGCACGGAAGAACCACGTTGGCACACTGGCTCTGTGTCCCGCGCAGCACAGCCCGACTGTGGCTACAACGCAGCCTTAGTGCCACAAAAAAAAGAGTCCCAGTGTCCCCGAGATCTGGCAGAAACAATGACTTCGTTTTCCCCCTAACTTTATATCTCCCTACACACAACACAGTACAATGCTGGCTTTTGGCTGGAGATGCATTCCTAAAACCCCCAGCAGCAGATACCAAAGACCTGCGCTCAAGTGCTTGACAAATCCCCGTCACTGACTGCCTCTGCCCTTTATGCCTCCCCCTGCCCAGTCTGCTTTAAAATGTACCAAGCTCATTGAGCCCAGAACCATCCTCACCCCAGCATGGCCTATGAAGGCTAGCTTTGTAGCTGTTTGTGATAAGAGATGTTAAATGATAAAAAAAACAACATGAGAACTAATTTAAATATAAATAAAATACAGAACTTCACGTTCTATGGAGATATTGAGGAGGAGAGACAGAAAAACAGAAAAAAAGGAAAAAAGTCAGAAGTCTTTATTGATTAATTTGATTTGAATTGATGTGTGTTTTTGCTATTTTATTGTTATTATTATTTATTTGTGGTAAATTCTATATCAGCAATGGCATCTGAAAATATGCAGAGGAAAGTTTGTAAAGTTAATCATAGATACACTTCAAGTGTGAGAGACAGAATGTAAAAAATAATTTCTATTTGTATAATTACAATAACAAATAAATACACAAGTGTAATGGTGCAGAAAGTAGGTATTTATGACCTACGAACAAGCAAGAATTGTGTCCCTCACAGGATATTATAGACACCTGTCTACACGCTTAAACAGTCAGACTGCACCTCCACCACAATCAAGACCAATGAGCTGTCCAAGGACACTAGGGACAAGACTGTACATCTGAGCAAGACTGGCATGGACCGGTCCGCAAGAAGCATGCAACTTTGAGAGAAGAGATCAACTGTTGGAGCAATTATTAGAAAATGGAATAAATACAAGATAACTGACAAGCTCCCTTCACCTGGAGCTCCATGCAAGATATCACCTGGTGGTGTACAAATTAGTACTATGAGAAAACAGACCAGAGCTTCAGACAGAGCAGGTCAATGGCCTGAAGAGATCTGGGACCACAGTAACAAAGGTTACTATTAGTAACACACTATGTCATCACTGCTTAAAATCTAAGTCACCACATGTCCAAGCCCGTCTACACTGACAAATGGACCAAAATAGAAGCTACAGTTTGTGCAAACACAGTGAAGACCTACAGAAAAAAATTTGGCATTTGTCATTGTCAACCAATGTTGAATTACAAAGTGTTGAGGTGAACTTTTGATTATGACCAAATACTTATTTTCTTCAGCATTATAAATTATTCATAAACCAAACAATGTAATTTCTTGGATTATTTTTAAAGTCTGTCTCAAACAATTAAAGTGTTCCTATCATGAACATCACAGACCTCTCTCCTCTAAGTGAAACAATACGCAGAATCAGTGACAAACATATATACACATTTGACCTCACTGTGATAGTATTAAGGCTTTTTCTTTATTTGATGACCTTGTTTTAACCACAGTTGACCCACACATAGAACTAGGTGTGAAAAATGTTCTTTCATTTAATGTTTAAAACAGTATAGTTCTTCCATTTCCACAGAAAAATGCTAATGTATCTAATGACAACTATAGTCTCAATACCAGATGATGAACCACCAATATTAATTTACTCACAAAAAAGCTACGTTCACAGCAGGTTTGGTAACGCGAGTTCAAGTTATCACTTTCAATAAAAAGTCTACACTACACTATGTAAACGCAAATATATGTGCGTCTTGGGCTTCTGCGTTAAAAACTCTCGCATTCACACGTGCCAACGCCAGATTTTAAGTCTATTTTGGGGCTCTACATACAAACTGCGCAGCCATTACATGTGCGTGATAAGTTAAACTCGATCGAACTTCATATGTCGGAATAGAGCTGTGACAGAAAAAGCCTGGAGCAAGTTTTACAATATTTGCACAGCTTCGACATTTCACACCAAGCCTTTTCCAACTGAGTACATGGGCTATTGGGTAGCAACAGCCCTATGCTAGAGAATGACAAAAATGCTTGTTTAGTGCATTCTTGAATGCACCACACATGCCTGGTATAAACGTAGCTTAAGTGAGTCAGTATAAGTGTTACATTAACAAAATTTGAATTTTAGAATGTGGATCTATAGATTAATGGGTCAACCTTCTATCTTTGTTACCAAGTGATACTACAATGCTGAATGCTATTAGTCTAAGTTTTGAATGTATAGTATATAGTATAGTATAGTATAGTTTTGAATGATGCAATTTTAAATACTTTTCTATCTATACAAGTACAACACAAAGGCTTATATTTGCTACCACAACCCACCCTTGTATGCCCCTCTACTGACCTGCGGTAGTGGATTGGGAGGCTTGGTAAGGATGCCTCCTATGTAGACCACATGAGGAAGGGTGGGCCTGGGGAACTCCAAAGCCATGTCAGTGCAAAGCATCCACAAGCGGCTCCCCTGCACCAAATCAGCCATCGCTGCTTGAGGCTTTACTCCATGTTTCCACATAATTCGATCATACTTGGGCAATATGATATAATGGACTCCGAAGCGTTGTGCCAAGTACACAACTGTGTTGGCGATCCTCTCAATGAGGGACATGCGGTCTGTCAGCAGTGAATTGAACTCAGGTACGTATGACAGCGGGGCTGGGGCTCCAACCTCTGCAGGGTACCACAGGCCCGTGCTGAAAACAGCATATTGAACACCAAGGATATGGGCTATGACAAAACCACACATTTCATTAGGGTCCACTAGCAGCAGATCAAACTTCTCTTGCTTCAAACGATTAATTAATTCAGTATTGCCAACAACAACATCACAGTTCTGAGAGTAATGATCAAGTATGTCGAAAAGTTCTAGAAAAGTCAAACGGCCTGAGAAGATGTTGGTGACTTTGGATTGGAGAAAACTATCAGCCATGCTGCTATTAAAAATCCCTGGATAGCGTTGCAAATGGTAGTGATTGGAAGGCGGGACCTCCCGACCCTCGGAAACCAGAAAATGGCTTTCGTGACCTTCTTGGCTCAGAGCCGATGCCAGTGTCTTGAAGATGTAGAGGTGGGACTCAAACATTATAGGCGGAACCACAATCACTTTAGCAGCCAACGTTGTACTAGAACTCCAGGTGAGGAGGCCGAGGACAACCAGCAGAGATGATGGTGGTAACATGGCTAAAGTGAAAGAAAAAAAAGGAAAAGACAGTTATAAATAGCACTGTATGTCACCAAAATAAAAGACATAACTTATGAAACAGGCATTCTTCTTTTTTGATCTACTTGACCTTTTAGATTAAAAGCTGATAAAAAAAATTGAAGCTGAAAAAAAACATTACATAAGAAAAATCAATCTTTTTAGTGACACTAAGCCAGACTATACAAGTGGTCAGGCAGTTCAAATGTTGGTCATTAGTGTCATCTCCAAGAAGTCTGAAAATATCATTGCTATATTAGATATAAGAGTTGTGATATTTGCATTTTAAACAACATTATTATGAATATGCCACAACAATAAACTTCTTCAACAAATTTCCCAAAGTGCTTGTTTTTCAGCCTAATATTGAGGAATAAAAAAAGGACAATCCATTGCTGGTGAATGAGCCCATTATTCCAACCAAGAAAACTGCCTGGTAACAGAAACATCCACAGAAATGGATAGATGAAAAATAAAACATGGATGAAATTGATGAAAACCCCAAAACAAAGACTATGTAATTGTACCCCTACAAAATAAGAAGCAATATCATTAAGTAAGTGCTTTGTATTTTTTGACATCTTTTCAGTTCACTCTCTTATACATCCTTCCACTACCCCACTCTAAATTCGTTGTTGACAGAGTGTGGGTCGCACCAGCGTCATTCTTAGCCTCCAGTTGCTCTTTTCACCAAAAAAAAAAAAAAAACCCACAAAGAGCCATTATTATATGACCCTGTCATTGTTTGTGCTATATATGCCAACTCTGAACACTCCTAGCCTGTGATGTTTTTTTCATAGGTAATTCCAAAAGTTTATTGGCAAAATAAAATAGCTTTGGACCATTTTTGAACATTTTTTCCCTCTATGTTTGAACTAGACAAACAATCAAAGTCTCTAACAAAAGGCCAAAACAAAGAGTGGCCGAGTTCTCCAAAAATGTAGACACTGGGAACCTGTTATGGCATGCCCCACCTGTGACACGTTTTATACAGGTAGATGTAGGTAATGATTACCTTCTGCCAATGCCACAAGATAATTCCCCCAGCTAGCTTTTATCACTCAAAGACCAATATCTCATTACAGTGACCCATTTTGCTTGAATCTATGCTGAATAGCAGGACTCGTCTTTTTTCAGGGGACTATGAACTGATAACACACAAACAAAACAGTTTCCTTTATTTTTGAAAATAACTAGGACCTGCAACAATAAGATTCGGGCAGTCACAACTTTGCTTTAAGCCCCATCCGGAGTATATTACAAACACTTCAAAGTCCAGACTGTTGCCTGTTGCTATAGAAACCTGTCCTGTCTACCGAGCACTCCGATACGTCATGACTTAGATTACCAACCATGGAGTCTGATTACCCTGTGCTCTCTGACAGCCGTTTCTGGAATGAGAAGATAAACGGAAAAGAAATATTGGAGAGACACGAGCGACGAAAAAGCAACTGAGAAGAAAAAGTGACTTAGTTATAATCAAATGGTTTTCGGTTTGATTCCCACATCTTAAAGCCAGAAAGTTGACCATGATGCTTGAGTGTCCTGATGCAAAACAACTCCAGAAGGACAAGCCACGCTTAAATAAGTAAAACTGAAAGTTAATGAAAGTTTCAAACGCAACTTAAAACCGTAATTGTCACAATTTCTGCAACCTCTGAAAGTATTACCATTTCTTTGAGAGGTATACAAACTTTTTTTCTTATTCTGATATATACTTTTAGATTATTCAGAATTCAAACACCTTCATTTGCAAATTTTAAATCCCTCCTCAGCACTGATACAAGTCTTACAAGTCCTAAAGCCTCTGAGCACTAAAAATATATTTTTTAAAAAGGTGTTCATTTGCTAATAACTATTCTGCCTTTAAATAAGCAGGGAAAGAAAAATACAGGTTTTTGTGCAACAAACTACTGCTTTGGGTTCAGCAGGCAACATGTAAGCAGGAGCTCTGACTCAGTGGAAGTGTGTAACGTCTAAACTAAAATGAGAAGTATTTTGTCAGATTATAGATGGCGATCTCCAGGAAAATCCAAAATACTGATCTTTTTTTATCCATATTTCAAATACAAAAATTATTTAATTTTGTATAAGTAACAAACATAAAAAAGAGCTGAAATGATGCATCGGTGTGTTAAGTCAAGAAAGGGAGCTGCACTTCCTGGTTTAGTCTAGAGGATTCAATCTTGAAATGCATGAAATTCAAGGAAGTTGTAAAAAAAAAAGAAAAAAAAAGATGTTTATTCACACGTAGTTCTGTTTTTTTCTCTATTATTACAAAAAAAAACTTTAATTGAAAAAAATAAAGACTAAAAAGAAAAAAAAAAAAAAAGATAAAATTTAACAAACAGAAACATGCTTGTCTTAGCTTTAAAGCTGCACCTCTTTCTCAAAGCTAGAGATTTAGTTTGTCTTGAACACTGTTTTTTCCTCCTTTGGGAATAAGAGCGCAGATGTGGTCAGCAGCTTCTCAATCTGGGATTTTGTCAAAAACAAAATGGAAGTGGGAAAAATAAAGACATAAAAATCATCTAATATACAGACAACACTTGATATTATCATGCAAAAGCGTGGTGTGATGTTTATAATACCAACACAGTGTCTTAGTAAACTTTATCTCCAAAAGCATACTCAGCATTTTGCAGAGGGAAGATTGTGGTGGAAAAGATGACGACACCAGCATTCTTCTTTATTAACAAAAGAATTATCAGTTAACTTCAGGATTTTAATCATTCCACAATCCAAAACACTTTTATTTTACCTTGCCGTGGGGTCATTTATGCGCCCCAGCAGGTTTATTACGGCCAGAGACTGTAGTACATCACAATAACCAAAACTCAGGAACAGGTCTGACAGGTTATATCTTTGTTCTGACAGTTTTCACAAATAATGAAAGTGTAACCAAATACTGAAGAAAGAAAAAAGAACATCTTATAATCACGTTCAACACCTCTAAATGTGACGGGTCACTGGAAACAGGTTAAAATCCTCATTAAGGTGCAATTCCCTTGATCATTTTTATGGTATAAAACTGTATTGAGCTGTAGGCACACATTTCATCATCTTTCTTGCTTGCTTGTTTTTCTTTCATAACTTATAATGCTGCTGATTTTGAGAAGGGAACACCCTGTGACACAATAAAAAAAAAAAAAGATCTTTGGGTTAAACTAGGATTTGAAAGACTTTCTGAGAGATGCAAAAGGTCAGTGTGTGTAAACTTTAGACTAAATGGGCGTATGTATTCATAGCAGTCGTTTCACTTTGGCCTTGTTTTTCAAACACTGTTGTCATTGATTTATATTACCTCACATTGAATGACCATGAGTCAGGCCACCTCATTCATTTATCAATACTATGCAAAATCTTAAAAGAACTTCATTAAAGCCAATAAAGTTACTTTTCTGTAAACCTGAGATTAAAACACCTTAGTTAATGTGTATACTACAAATAACAAAAGCTTTGGGATTTCAAGCACTTTGGGTTCACTACTGGGTAATATAACAGTACTTAAACTTAGGCAATCAAATTTATCACTAGGGAACAAATATAAATATAATAGTACATTTACAGATACGTTACGAAAACTATTTATTTTCGTTTTCACGTTCGGCAGCGAAAATTCCGTGCGGAGCCTGAACGCAGCACCGTAACCGACTGTCTTTATCAAAATACGAACCACATTTAAAAAAAAAAAAAAAACAACACCAAATAGCCATAAAAAAACGAAGTTGGTATCAACTCAGAATTGACCGCTTTCTGGCATAAAAATAATACAACGAATGAAGAAAACGGTTGAATAAATGAGCTTGAGGGAATGAGTACACCTGTAAGAAAACTCCGCCTGTTCAGTGGCCTTACCTTTAGACGTGCAGGTCATGAAAAGCGGGGAAAGTGGAGTCCTGACTTCAATGAGTGGAGTTCAAAGAGTCAAAAAATAAAAGACAATAAAGTTCCCTCCGTGGGGGGAAAGGGACTGTTCGGTTAAAAATGGTCCCCGGGAAATTAATGGAACTGGAGGGAGCATGAAACTCGTCGTCCTTACCACAGAAAGGCGGGACTAAGCAGTGTTGCAAGATGGAAACAAGGGAGTGGTTGGTTGGGTGACTAAACGCAAGCGAGGCTGAAGGTATGAGACCTGTGACAGGCAGCAGCACACAGGTACTCTGATTGTGTCACCGCAGATAGGGGGCAGAGGTCAGGGGTTTGTCTGAAGGCATACAACTAAATGACATATATTGTTTAAATTATTTTTAAAGTGAAAAATATCTTTAAATAAATAAAAAATAATAAGTTGTCACAATTATTTTTGCAACAGTTCTTTTTTTTGTACATGTTTAGTTTAATTTTGATAGGGTCTAAAACACTTAAAACAATTTTCCACACAGCAATTTTAGAAGTCACAATACAATATGATGTCACATCTGTAAAAGTGGTCATAATTTAAAAAGTTCATAGGTTCAAAATTATTAATTTTATTGGTTAATTTGAAAGTCTTTGTTTTCCCCTTAGCAAAAAAAAGTATTAGACTACTTTTTGCAAAGGGGAATACTTGTAGTACACATATACGTGTATTACAAGAATACTTTGTGAGGCAGTGCACTTCAAGTAACTTTTTATCAATTGTATATATTGTAGAACATTAAAATATTCAATTTAGTCTGAAGAAGTATTATTTTCTACTGTACACACACATGGTTTATAGTTTACTTGTATACAAGTATACTCAATAAAATGAAATTTAAGGGTACTACTTTTTGCCACGAGTTGCTTTTGCTTTTTAAGTTTGAATCAGAATCAGAATATTGTATTTATTCCAAGGGAAAAATGCAAAAAGAAGCCTAACTAAATACTGATTTGAAACAAAGGTGATGCGCCTTAGCGCACACACACTAAAGAAGTTTATAATTATTATTATTTTTTGTGAAGCACACTGTGTTACTTGGTGCTTTATAATTAAAGTTGGAGTTGATTTGATTTAGAAAGAAAATACCAGGAAAAGAAGCCAGAAAACATAAATGTCAGAACATTTCTGTGTCGACATTTGGTGGAGTTGACGAAAGATATCTTGTTTCTACAAAAGTGCAGAATGAAGAGTAGAATTTTAGCCATTTAATTCAATAGAGTAGAGTAGAGTAGAATTTTGAGTATTAAACTAATGCAGTGATGAACCTATCAATTTTAGGGCAAAGACATGAGGGCATCCCCATTGATCATTTTATATTTCACTTTATTTGTTCTTAAAAAATGCAACTTTTAGCAAAAAATTGGTCAAAAAGATACATTTTGATTTTTATTTTGTTTGTTTTCTCATTTTACATTTTTAATGCTAATGTTAGATTTTAGCAAAGCATTTTTAGTCTCCTCCAGAAGACTTTGATTAATGGGGTTTCCAGAATGTCTCTTCCTTTTCTGGATAACTAAGTTCTTTTCTGTTCTTTTCATCAGACTGTATGGTAATTTTGACATTGAGGGTTGTGAAGATTAAACACTATTTAAAGGGAAATATTCTACTATTATCTTTGTTCTTCAATTAGAAGTAGATTCGGTTTTTAATGTTTCATTTAGAATACAATTTGTATTTTTTTAATATCTGCTTTTTTTAATTGGACTTTGTTAAGACTATACAGAGGAAAATACACTATTTAGAGTTTTTGGTGGGAAAAGGGGTTGGGTTAACTCCCCACCTGCAAAAAGGCAAAGAGGGCAGATGCTTATCTCCCACAGAAAATAGTGGGGATAGGGAATTGATGGAGTATGGTCTTTGTGATGGTAACACAAAGAAGTAATTCTGTTGGTATGGTGAACACGTATATGCAAGCGAACTGAAACAAAGCGGAATGCAAAGTACATTTTTTGGACCGGGTTCTAGAGACTGGGGTCATCATGTATGCAGTTAAAGACAAATAGCTGGTTCTTCTCTAACAGTGATCCATTTGTTTTCCGGGCTCCACACACACACACACACACACACACACACACACACACACACATATAGCTAATCTCTTTCAATACATCCTCTGTGCCGTCTATGCCATGTCCTTAGCAATGGCCTGAGTCACACCAGGATGCAGCTCGCCTTATGCGTCCACTGTATTCTCCAAACAGCTATATGGACATAGATGTGATGTTTATGAATTGTCTCCCACCTTCACTTGAGCTCATCATGCACTTCTGTGAACCTTTTTTTTCCCTTTTCCCCTCCCTTCCGATCTCCCTCCACCCTCCCACCTCTCTACTCTTCTGACACTATTGTCTTTCTGTCCCCCCTTTACCCTCTTCTTCTTTTCCTCTTCCCCCCAGATATCAGGTGTGTTACCTGAGCGCCATATCAATAGTTTATCACCCTGGGACATCCAATCTACAGAGCATGGCAGAACTCTCCCATGGAGAGTCATGTCTGTGATGTAGCGAGATAAAACAAATAAATAAAAAAGAGAACAGAGGCTTGCAAAAAAAAAAAAAGGAGCAGAAATGTAGGAGATAAAGGCACAGTTGTGATGTGCACATCACATCAAATTTGTGTGGAGATATCAGGTAAACTTTATTTTTAAAAGCTATGTCTTTAAATTTTTTAATAAAGTTTGTAACTTTCTGTATTAGCAAAAACTTAACTAAAAAAGGGAAATCTTTCTCAAACTCCCTTTAAATAAAAAATGGACACTTTCTGCCAATGTACTGACATCTACAGGAGAATAAATAACATTGCAAATAATCTACTCTATTCCTGTATTATTTTTGTTTTATTTTATTGTTGTGCACAGCATAATCATTAGTATTTCACAAGCTTAAAATCTATGTTCAGAACTGATCATCCTCCACCAAATTCCAAATTGTATTTTATGTGGATTTGTTAGTTTTGTCAACCTTGTGTTTAGGAAGTATTCATGATCCATGGGATGATTCATGATGACTCAGACTGACTTGGATCAATCACTGCTGACTGACGTCGTCTGGCTTAGATATGGCGACTAAACTGACTTAATTTGGTTGGAGCCAGAAGAAAGGCATTGTCCATGGGTGACATCACAATAACTTGGTCCAGTTCTAACATATAGTTAGGGACTGGAACCAATCTCCTTAAGATGGTTTAATTGCGGGGAAAGTCTGGCAGAGGAACATGTCACACAGATCTTAAACTGCCACCTCTGAAAGAGATCACGTTTTGCTCCTGTGCTGTCAAAGCAGCTGAGCAGAGGTACAGAATTCCTAAAACTGTATGTGAGAAGCTGTCAAGATCAAAAGGATGATCGGGTTTTTAGGTGTTTTGAGGAACTCTTAAGGAAGTCGACACTTTACAAACAGGACAACTGTACTGCAGCACTGGATGTCACTGAAGCATAAACTCAGGTGTGGGGCTAGTTTGGTGAGACCATGAGAAATGACTTTCAGTCGGACCAATCAAGTTTCTGGCAAACCGTCTCAGAAGAGACTTCATTAATTTCACATATGTTGAGGGTGGGAAGTCGTTGACCTGTAATGAAAGGGAATATTCTAAACTTTCCCACCACGTCTTCGAGTTACAAAGACTAGGGTCCAGGTTAAACTGAACCCTCACTGTCTGTTGTTCACCTCTTGACATGTTCCGACAGGGGCCGCCACAGTGAACCAGCATTCACTGAGCCACACATTTGGTTTGGCAGAGTTTTACGGAGCATGTTCTTCCTGAGACAATCCTGTATTTTAGCTGGTCTGGGGACCGGCGCAGGGAGACTCAGACTCAGGAATCCCACATGGCTAGGCAGTAGTGTGAAGGGAAACAAACCCTGGTTTTCCTTGCCCCAATCCTACATGCAGCTGAGCAATGCAGTTGCTTGGACAGGAACCTGAGCCTCACTGTGAATTTTATACTAGTTTTTTTTTTTGTAAGACATAGAAAAGATCTCAATTTTGTTGTAATGTTGTGGCCTTTTCCTTACTGATGGTCAGAAAATAGAGACGGAGAACGGCACTCAGGCAAAACTTCTGATTTGCCTGAGACTTATTAAAAACATTGAATATTTGACAAATAAATGTTACAAGAATATTCATAATGACTCAATCTTTATACAGTACTCTCCTGTTTTCTGTTTGTACTATCACAAAGTTGTGTCCCTGTCTTTGTTGCCTGGATTTTGTTTCTCAGCATTTCCTTTTCGGTGCCAGTTTACAACATCTTCTAGGGATAGGGTGACTCGCTTCTCTTTAGTGTAATGTATCTCAATTGCCACAAGAGGGAGAACAACACCCGTGTCTGAAAACCCTTCCATCAGCTCTCAGTCGTTGTGATGCCATTGGTGAAATTGTGCTGTATTGTAGTTTCCTTTCAATCTTTTAAACTATTTGATATATACTTGCTTAAGTTCTGCATATTCAGTCACTTTAAAATGGTGTAACCTTATTAAACACAGGACTATATGTGTGTGAGAACACAAAAACAAAATTAAAATAAAGTTTAGTTTTAAATAATAAATGTATGTACATAAAAAATGGAATTCAAATGATTCAAAAAACAGCCAAAGAGAAGGACAAACAGACAACAGAAAATGTATATTTTTTGAAAAATGTAAATCTGAAGAGTTACATTTTTAAATTTAGTCTCATAAAATACTTTGAGAATAAAGCACGTCAAAGGCCACAAAAATAAATATATAAATATAATCATTTTTGTGGCTTATTCAGTCTGTTACATGTACTCCACCCACTCTTCATTTTCACTTCATGTTGGGTCCTTTGCCTTTTTTCCCTTTTCTGTGTTGGTGTAAGCATTGTTGATTCAGTCCACCTTATATCCTTTTAGCCGTTTCCGTGTCTGTCATTACTCAGCTATTAGCTTTCATCCTGAAGCTACGACACTGACCTTGAGGTCACAGCTCTACTCATAACAGTTTTTTTTCCTTTTTTTGAAAAAAAACATGGTCACTTGTGAAAACATACACATATTTGGACTTATTTTTTAAATACATTGATACAACAAATTTCTTTACTTTGATGTTCTGATTTGAAGAAGTGACATGAACATTCTTTTAAATATATATTTTAAAAGTCTCCGGAAGTTTCCTTTTGGCAGTTAACAGAACTCCTTCCAAACAATGGATAGCAGTGGATGCAGGTTAATTTTCCTAAACAGAAACGTTTAAAGAAAAGATATGTGCCGTTTTGAAATCAGATTGGATCTTAAACTCTTTGGAAAGTTTTCACTTGAATTTTTCTCTAATGCTATGATTACGCCATGCATGTGATGAGCGTTCAAAGAACACACTGAGCGTGGGCTCTTGAACGAGCTTTTAGCATACAGTGTTCATGCCGCCACCCTATACTAGCATGTACAGACATGTACTGACAGTTGGAAGAGGCTTAGTGTGAAATGTCGCAGTGTTGTAAATCTTGCTCCAGGCTTTTTCTCTCTCAACTCTATTCCGATAAATGAAAGACATAAATATCGACGGGGCACAAACTGCGATTGTTAATCTCTTCTTCGTGATCAATGTACTTTCACTGGCACTTCCATAAATTAAAAAGGTTGCCATCTATATCTCAGCACCAAATACAAGTCCCTGATTGGTCAAAGTTCAACTGGTTTGACTTTCAACACGTCTTCAGTGTTTCACTAAAACAAACTTACGTAGCAACACACGGATGAGAGATTTTTAAAGGCATGCAAAATGCGCATACAGTATACTTGTTTACATTGGCTTTTCATTGGAAGTCCTTACTTGATTAAACGTAACATTTGTTTTATTCCTGAAATTGATCACGTTTTTTTTTACAACCTATGTAAAAAAAAAAAAAAAAAAGTAAAACCAAAAAACCCAATCAAAGCACAAAAATGCAAGCCCTGATTTAGCTTCAGGTGTTTTAGATGTTGTTTTGTTCTTAAACTTAAAGATATCCTGAATAGTAGATCAGTCAGAAAACTCAAGCTTGGTGTTGAATAACTGGCTGTCCTCCACATTGCCCTGATGTCAAACTTATTCAGCGCTATGTGAAAGAAATAGATCAACACATTTCAGTCTTAATCTCCCAACCCTGCTTCCTCTTGCTGACACAGAGAATTTCTTTCTGGCTGGGATCCAGACCTTTGAACAAGTCTTCTCAGGAGAGAGGAGGCCGGTCGCGGATAAAATGGGTGTCAGTATAGAAGAATATTAGCATCACACTTCTTCAGCTTTAGTTTCACAGTATTGCTCTAAGTGCAGAGCCAAGCTGGAGTTTGTTCACACGTGTGTACTCCTCTGGGACGCCAGTAGCCTCCCTCCTTCAATATTTTTTCAAACGTCTAGTACTCACCTCAGCACTCATTTTCCTTTCATTTTCTCCCTCCATCTGTCTCTGTGAGCAGGTGCACAGTGACAGAGCCACTGAGCTGTGAAATCTCTGCCTCTTAAGATGCATTTCATGCACACACAGGCTCTCCCACGCAATTCACCCTTTGTTTTTGTCCCATTTCTTAACCCTATTCTGTCCCTTTACTATCTCTCTTTTTTTTACAATCTTTTTCTCCTGCTGGTCATAAACTGACAGCTTTTTTTTTTGATGGATTTATTTTGTAAACGCAGGGGTAAAAACATCAGAATGCAATCAAGTGACAATTCCTTGCAGAGAGTTTTATTAAAGAAGCGTTTGTTTGCATGAGTGTGTGCAAAAGAGGGAGAGCACTCAGTGTGGCTCTACTGCATATGTCTCTGACCGCATCTACATCTTTAATGTTTCAGACTGAATAATGGATGACACTTCTGGGCATGAAGACCCACACACATACTTTTATCACGTCCACTCGCAAGAATGCACAGAGACAATTCCAAACCACCAAAAGTACAATGCAGTTTAGTTCATCATCAGAAAAGAGCAGGTCACTGTTGAAAACCAAAAACCCCACCTGTGCATTCGACCACAGAGTTTTCAACAACTGACTTCCTGTTTACAAGCGGCACACTTCCTGTTGGAAGGAGATCAAATGAGCGTTCCACACCTGTTTTGTTTTGTTTTTTTTTTCTTGAGTGACTGGTTATGTGGTTGACTTTTTAGTCTTTATAGTTGCTGAAAGGCACAGGGTACAAGTTTTTCTGGTGCAGGCATGCATGCTTCATGCTTTTAATTTGACTTTTAAATGGCTGCACTCTGTCATTCTGACAAAATGCCCACACACACACGAATGCGCACACACTTGCCATTTCTAAAGCCTCTTGTGAAGAGGAAGATAAGGAGCGAAGGTTAAGGTTGGTTTCTACAGCAACTGTGTATAATAATGCCATGATCCACCTGACCAGCAGACCCTTCTCATCTGCAGCCTCTAAAAACAGATACTCTTCTTCTAAGCCTTAATGCTCTTTTCATTTTGGATCATTTTGGCTCACTTTTCTGTTTTTCAGTCCAGTATATGATTAGAAAAACACACAAAAAGTCCCACTCAGATCATCTTTTGATCTATTGTAAAGCATTCCCATTGTCCCTTCTTTTAAATAAATAAACTCCTAATAATACAGTCATCAACCACTGATCACTGATCTTTTTTGCTTTTTTAAAACATACATTTTCAGATCAACTTTTCATGCGATTTGTCACCTGTGCGATTGTTTGTCTAAAAGTTAACACCAAATGTCAGAGGTGCATTGTCTCCAAACTAAAGTCCCCTTTGAGCAGCATCTTTGGAGTCACAGCCCTGACCTCACAGCTCCGCCCAGCATCACAAATCATCCAAAGCGCACAGACCTTATATTACACAGCAGTTTCAAACAAAAGCTGGGTCTGGATTGGTCAAGGGAGTCCCCTCTGCCCAAGGTCATCTTTCATGTGATTCAAATGAGGAAAACTATGAAATAAACTTCATAATATGCTTATAATTTAAAGAAACACGTGAAAATCGTTCGTTTTGTTCTGTTTCTTTGCGCACGTGGAACCTTCACGCATAATAAAATATCTATTCCTTGACCATTGGAGTTTTTCTTTTCAACCTGCTGTTCGTCAACAGCACTTTCTGCTCTCGTTGAGGGCTGCCAGGCAGGGAAGGGAGGGATGGGGGTGGGAAAATAAATAAATAAATTGTCACGACGAGCCCGCGCACGGTGCCATGCGCGTTCGCGCTCTCTGCTGCGCACAGACAGCCGGTGCGGAGAGTCGAGAGAGAGAAGGGGGGGGTTGAGAGGCAGGAGGGAGCTGCTAAACGCTGGTGGTGACAGAGAAACGGCAGCGAGCGCGTACACTCTGAGGAGCAGCGGATGCGACAAGGTGAGGGCTGGAAACGCGTCTCCATCTCCCTCCATTCAGCAGCCACTCGACGATGGAGCGTTTATTTACGTATTTATTGTTTTGCTTTTTTTTTTTTTTATTGTGGATCTCCCCCCGCAGCCCTGATCCGATGTCCTCTGTGTGCGTGTGTGTCTCCGTTGTTTGTGTGTCCGCAGATGCTGAGAGTCGTCTTGCTGTGCGTGTGCGCCGTCGCCCTCGGACGCGCATCCGCGCGCTCCGACAGCGGCAATTTTTTGGACGATAAGTGGCTCACCGGGAGGTGGGATAAATTCAGAGATGCAAGTATTATTTCTGGATTATCACCCACACACACACACACACACACGGGCACCCCCTCCCCTCCACCCCATCCACATGAGCTCGTTCGGAACCCCTCCCACTCCGTTCCCTCCGTCACAGCCATCCTGGTTGCTCTGAGATCATGCGCTGCTCGTTTCAATGGCAGCCAGGCGACGCGTCACGCGGAGTCCGTTGTTGATGGTTGTCACACTCTCTTCAGTTGCTCCACTGAGGCAGTAAATTAATAATAATAAATTGCAGGATTTTTGTTGTTCTTGTCCATATCAGGCCCATGCGTGTCTCCTTAAAAAAAGGGCCTCATTGTTGACAGTCAGGCCACACCAGCTGGGAAAGGATGATCATCTGCAACCAAGTGAAAAATAAATGCTGGACAAATTCATTTCGAATAAATATGTCTTTGGCATCTTAAAATAATTCAACACGGAACAGCAAGTAAAAAGAGATCTTAAAAATGAGAGCAAAGCGTACTGCAGGGACTTTCTGATCCCCATGGAGGTTTTTAAAAAAGCCATCTCCCTGATTACCTGGAATGTCTTCCCCAAATGAATTTGTCTTGATTCTACCAGTGTGAAGTTAGTGTGTAGTGGTGTGGCTGATTGTTTTGTTACCCCTAACCAAGCATATTAGGGATCACAATGCAGCTACTAACTCTCTATAATGATCTGATTTTGTGATCCTGCCCCTTCAGTAGCTTTTGCAGATTATATGGAACTTAGGTTTTACAATGAAGGGAGTATTCGGACTGGAAAAGTCCCATGATCTGAACCGAGTCTGCTTAATTTGGTCCAGATCGAGTCCTGAACTTTGCGGTTGGTCTGTATTCAAACTGCCTTTTCATTAGACATTTCTTTTCAAATGAAGGCCTGTAAACAAAACCACTTGACTAAAGATCTTTTCAGCCATTGGCCAGGAATTACGAGGGCGGGGCAAAGCAACAAGAGGAAGAATAATGGAAATTCTAAGCATTTGCAATTCTTGCCAGGATAGCTCACTTATTCAAACTGTATATTTCAGTGACTAATTTTACACCCATATCAACATCAGCTCCATCACTTTTTATTTCGACAGAGGAAAATTTGTCCTGGAATATTGGAATAAGTGAACAACTGTGTCCAGTCTAAATACATTCAGTTTCAAGAAATTGCTGCTTCGCTCATGGTTTGGGGTTCATGCTTTACGGTTCTCAAAGGTGCTTTGAGACAACACCTGTATTTTTTCGACAAAAGGAGTGTGTGAAACTCCTGTGCATCCCTTTAGTTCTGTCTTGTGGAAAAATCTTGCCTCTAGCTGTTGTGTAAATTGCTCCACTGCGCTAGAATAGGTCGGTGCAGGTTTGAACTTGCACTCGCACATGCAATTACAACATTGGGCCTTTCACATGTGCATTTTTGTGTTGAATAAAGTACAAAACAACCTTTTTTTTACAGCAAAATCTGATAATATCACAGAATACTTGTTCAGTAAATATGCCCACTTTTAATATGAAGTGTGTTTTATTTTTTTTTATATTTTTGCATGGAATTGAGTTTGAAATCTAAAAAATATATGGTGGCAATCATTCTATTGCATGTAGGACAGTGTTGTGGGACGTTTTCTGTCAGTCACAATGAAGCATGTCAGGTCAGAGGATGCATCTCGGCTTGTGAGCTAAATAAGTAGATCTCACTTGCTGAGCTGCTATGACACACAGACAGCTGAAAGGTTGACGTGTTATACTGTGTCCTGTGGCACATTAGGTTAAGCTCTTGTATTTTTAAGTCATGTATTTGGATCTTTTGTTGCATTCAACACTGTTCATACAGAAAATAACTGCACTGCATAGATGGGAGCATGGGGTTTGGGGATGCTACTCCGCTCTTGCTTGAGCTGCATTGTGGAGGGATGTCAGTCTGATGGATAGATCTGTATATAATGGACCACGTGCATCCACAGTGTGTCACAACACTGCCACATTCCATAGAGGCTACAGCTTGTGGGTCGATGAACACAGCTTCAGCAGACTGACACCACACATGCAGGACAACCTATCAACACACACTAAAGGATTTGAAGTGTTGCCTTTTTTTAAGAAAGCAAAACAAAGCAAAAAACTGTTTATTTAACTAGAAGCAGCTTTATGTACTTGTATTTAATCGTCACAATTGCGTTATTTGATTTATTTTTTTTAATTTATTTTGTGTGCGTGTGAAGAAGAATTTAACTCTCTCAGGAATAAAACATTTTAAACATGTTTATTCAACTTGCTCCAAATTTCAACAGCATCCATTCAGAAAATAATCACAGCTGCCTTTGTTTTAAGTCAAATCTCTAACTGTTATCAAAGCAATGACTAATGTGTAAAATTTAAATTTGTAGTTATCCTTCCAGACATTATGTGTCATTGTAAATCAAAGTTAATTTCAGCAGTAAGTGCAGAGGATGCACTGTTCCCTTCATTTTCCACTAAAAGCTGTAAGTGGGCCTCATGCTAAGTGCACTAGATAGAATCTTTGCTGCTGAATTACTGGAGGTCCTTTAAAGAACGGATAAAGAGTCCTGAGGCTGCTTCTCTTTGCCGGGACTATCTCCGTTTTGAAACATTTTTCCCTTCCTGTCTGACCTTAGCTAATCTGCAGGAGCGCCATTTTGCAAAGATAAGTTACTGCGGAAAATAATTGCAAGAATGGGTGGAAAAGGATGATGAATAGCATGTGATAACCGGCTCCTGATTGCATAGTATAGTGCAAAAGCAAAATCATGTATTATGTAGACATGCATCTTTGGGGCAGATAATACCTTTTCCATCCCACACTCCGTGTGTGTTCGGTTTGTACATTTGTCCTATATTGTTTGTGTCTTGGAGTGTAAATGATGTAGGAAAGGTACTGAGCTTGAGGCCTTTTCCACTTCAAAGCATCTAAATGTGGATTTGTGCGTGTTTGGGAGGGCACACATGTGACAAGCTGGAGCAAGACGAGCCGAGTCAGGACAGGAAAAGCATACATGTAATCCTACTGTTGGAGATCCAAGAAACTGGAAGGGAGAGGTGGAGAAGTCTTTAGGGTGCGATTTGTAACAGATCACTGGCAATCCCAAAGTAAAGGTGGAAACACCCTGTGCAGGACTGGTAAATTCATTTTTTTTACAGTTAGAACCTAAAAATGCTAACATTTTCCTGATCATCGGTTAAAAAAGCAAAGATTTGGGTTTTTAGTTAGTGAATGATCAAATATTGGATGTTTCGCTTGAAGAAATGCATATAGTTAATGGTTTGAGTGAACACTTCTTCTCTGTTCAATTTAATTTGTTGACTCCATGAAGGGGTCAAACGACTAGCACTTTTGTTGTTTTGGTTTGTTTTGAGGGCCGGGCCCACTGTAATGCAATGTTGTCATGGCTCAGCCAGCTGTGCTGACTAACAGACAGATTATTATGTCATCGTAGCTCTTTCTTTGAAATTTTGGTCTGAAACGATTTGATAATGGATTTGAAAAGTTTGCTGAGAAGATTCAAAAACAGGAATACCAATTAGAGCGCTGAAAAAACACAACTTTTGTCATTTTTTTAACCTTATTACAAGGAAGAAAGATGTACCGATGGAGACAGTTTGACAGCTGCTGTCAAGGCTCTTTAAAAAAAAAAAATCTTGTAGAAAGCAGCATGAGTTTGTTTACTGAGTGTTAAAATGATGAAAGATTAAAACATACAAAAACCAAATACATGAGACAAACTCATGAAATCATAAAAATTCAAGTCAGACAAAATTACTCATAGTTAATTTCTCAACGAAAAAAAAAATCTCCAAAGGTTTGTAGGGACAGGATGATTGAGGGGAGGTGTGGAAGCAGCAGATGGTAGCACCAGTCCAGCATCCCTAATGGCATCACCTCATGTCAGCCCCCAGCCGTGTGGAGGAGCGGTACCCGTATAGGCTGCAGTCATTAGGGTTGAGCATGCTGTCAGCCTTCTTCAACCATTAAATTGACTCGAAGGAATGCAATTTGACTAATAACTATGCATAGAGTGTGCACTAGTAGATAAAACAGCAAAGACCAAATTGCTTAAATAACAGTTCAACACTTTAGTAGAATTTGTTTAATAAATGCAAATGAATATACACTAAAATGATAGAAATTCTTGTATTTTCAGCTTGTCGTGTGAGAATCAGAGATTTTTTTCTTGTCTTCTGTTGGGTTTTAGTTGGTTTCATATAAAACTTTTGCACATTTTGCTCTTTTTTCAGTTCGTTTTTCCATAATCTGTTGAAAAACTTTACGTCAGTTCTATTTTTTTTTTTATGTCTTTAGATTGTTATATCTTCACAAAATGCAAACACTGAGTCTTAAGTAAAAACATTTTCTTACTTGCAAGAAAAACAATCTTAGCAATAACGTTTTTCTGTTGCAAAATAATCTGAGTTTTAGAAAAGATGTCTTTAGTACCTAGAATTTTTGCCTTAACATAAATGGCAAAACCATTTTTTACCCCATTGGAAGATGTTTTTTGCTTATTCAAAAGGAAATCTCCCAATGGAGTAAGACATTTTGACTTAAGGTTTCTTTTTTTGCTGAACATTTTATTTTATAATCTCGTTTTTGTTGTATTTTAGTTCATTTCAGTGATTTAAATTGAAATTATTGAAGCTTGTTGAAGCTGCAATTTTTCTCTAATCTGTTCTATTCACTTGGGTTGTCGACATAACACATTGCACGTTAATAACTGTGCTTTGTGCAATTGTTATTTTGTGTGTTGTTAAAAGATGAAACTGTGAAATTGCCCACAATCATGTGAGTGTCAGTATAATGTACTTTTGTTCAAGCATGAGGCTGTGTAGCAGGACAAATAACATTTTTTCTTTTGTGTTTTTTCCCCCCATATTTCTGCCATAGCTTCTTTTTTATTATTTTTTTTTACGATTCAAAAAAGTACAAATGATTGGGCATCACTTGGTATGTTCATGCATTATTTAAGACAGTAGTATTTACATCTCTTCATCTTTATGAAGTAAGGTGCGCAAACAATCCTAAAACTAATTTAATTTTGGAATAAACTGTCCTCACAAATATAATAACTTTTTTATTTAAAAGTTTGAGAGTTTTGATCAGATTTTGAATCCTAAATATTTTAGTTTTACAATGTTCACACAACCATGAACAGCTAAAATTGTAAAATAGTAACACTAAAAAACAAATGTGTATTTCCCATTTGAATTGAATTCATTTACTAAACGAATGTACTATAATCTTAGGTCACTTGAAATCAGGATACAATTTAAATAAACTTCCTTTAATGGGATTATTAGGACATAAAACACTTGCAAGTATGTGTCCATGTAGGAGAGGCTACTTGTGAATAATAATGAAAAGATGAGAAAACTGTGACAGGTGAGATTAGAAGGAAAAGGTCATACCAATGAGACAGAATCAGAGACAACACAGTTGCATTTTTAGCTTTGACAAGATTCCCAAAGACAGAGGAGGAATCCAAAGAGTGAATTCTCTTAACTCACACTAAGGTCAACAACAGCTCACTGTTTGTTAAGCTTCTTTTACTCTGTCGTTAGTCTTCACCCAAGAGTTTCTTCGGTATGTCCCTCTATTGAAAGCCAGCAAATCACTCACCTCTGTGTACACTTAGATTAGCCCGCAGAGTCACATTTACAAGCCACAACCAGTTGTCTTTTTTTTAAATTACACGCTCACCGATCTTACGTGTCTGATTATTTTAGAGTTTTTGAACATCTTATAGACCTACTCTGGTCAAAATTGTGTTTTTAACATGTTCTTCTACCATTTTTCTCACGATGGAGGTCAGAATGTACAGTAAATTATGCTTTAAATTGCATTTCTGAGTATTTCTTTATTCAAATTGTGAATCAGAAGCGGGTGAAAAAATCTTGTTGGAAAAAGCTTGTAGTTGTGAGGTAAGACTTACAAAGGCAAGCCACGAGCTACCTGCTGGACTCCCTTTTGATGCATCCTCTAGTAGACGACTAGATCCATCTTTGTTTTCCTTGTTTGAGCTGGCGTGTGACCCAAAACTGTACGGCTGGGTAGCTCCGTGATTGCCATTTCTGTGCACTTAATGTTAGGTTGGGCTTGTGAGGGGCTGTAAGCTAGCGGGAAAGAGTATTAACAAAGGTATAATTGGAAATAAGGGTTCTGCCCACAACTCAGAGCTGACTTTTTAATGAACTACTGCCGCTCTGCAAAAACTTTATCTTTGAAAACAACAGAGGTTTTTGATTTTAGCTAAAAATGGAATGATTAGAAAAAGAAAAACAAAATACTGAGTACGCTTTTAAGATACATCAAAAGATGATCTGAGTGGGACTTTAATTTTATTAACTTATGTGCATCTCAGTTCAAGAATAAGAAGAATGAAAATAGAATGAAGGAAATAAGGGTTGAGCTAGTTTGAATGCTTCTGTTTTGTCTCAGCTCTTTCTCTTTGTTGGAGGCTTTCTTGGCTAAAAATGTGGAATGTGGGGGAGGAAAGGATCACATCCTGCCTATCACTCTAGTTCTGCCAATGTACTTTGATATTGAAAGATGGAAGGTTTTGTTAATTAACAATATAACCCACTAAAATCCATTAGCTTCTGTCCTGTAGTATAGTTAGTGGTCTCATATAGAGTAGAATGACTCAGCCGTCTTGCTTATTTAGCACTAAAACAACACAACACACTAATCTCTGTCTGCGCCAAACCTAATTTAAAGAAATACATTTTTCAAATGTAAATATTTGTTTACATTTTATTTTTAAAAAGAGCTTGAAAAATATTTTTAATTATTAAAAATCTTTTTTTGTTTGCACTAAAGCTGACAGCACAAAACTGCAGGTAAAAAGTAACTTCATAAACCAGAGTAGCACCCAGCAGGGCAGCTAGCAGCACACTTCCTGTCCTGCTGTGTAGGGCAGAGTTCACTTTTCTGCTCAAAAGTAATTAGCTTCATTTTTTTCAGAAGGTCATCACCTTGGTCTTACGCAACTTGTAACATAGTTTATCATTACTACTTTTGATGGTCTCAGGAAAATTTCTTTGTCATTGTTCATTTAAAAAAATGAAGCAAAAAAAGGTTTGTATGCATCAAGTTCACAGTTTTCGTAAAAGTAATCATGGAACATCTTTGTATTTTGCATCATTGGAAGGATTTTTCATTGTCTCATCTTCCCATTTATATACTTTTTTTTTTATTTAAAGCACTTTTGTGCAAAGCTCTGTTACAGGATTAACTTTTCTTTAAGGTTGACATTTAATTTTATTGACTGTTCCAAAATCTCTCACTCGTATTTCAGCATATCTTTTCTGTTGTATACAAGTTTTTGATGTACAGAAAGCTTCGCCAACATTAGTGTCTAAATTACCCTTGAATGCAAGCAAGTTTAATGTCAATTCAACGATTATAGGGACCTAAGATCTCTTAAAACAAAATAATAATTCCTAAAACCGTGTTATACGTGGGGAAACAATCACATCAAGTTTATGAAGTGGATTGTTGTGTTTCTCCAGCAAAGCTGGATTAAATTTGGATTAAAAAAATAAAAATAAAAAGTTTTTTTAAATTTAAAACCTTGTTATATTTAGATAGACCAACCCAATCCACCATGACATCATCTGTCATTAGTGTGGCAGAAAATTACAAGATAAATACTGAGATGAAAGCAGTTAGAGGGTACTTAGTATTGCTCATTTGCATAATATTTTCCTTTTGGCTTCATATATACGACTGCACTAGTATACCTTTCTGTGATTTACTTTAGGTATTTACAAAGAAACATTGTATCTAAGACAATATTAGATGAAAGGAGGAGCAATTGGAATGACCTTGAATTGTGTAATACAAAAAATCGCTGCTCCAAATAGGGGCCATGTTTGATGGCAAAGGATTGTTGACCCTGCATGTCTTTAAAGTTCAGTTTGTTGCTCTGCTAGTAAACATGACTTAACATTTTAGAAAGTCTATACTTTCCTTTTCAAAGCATGAACATATTGTTTGTGGTGAATTAATCAGACCTAATTTCCAACCCTCTGTCTTTGTTATGCTTTCTTTCAAAGGAAGTTGAGGTTTGTATAGTTTCCTTGGTGTTGCTTTGTACTGAAGTATAAGTGATTTAATTTATGTATTGTAATATGTTTAAAATGCTAAAAATATGGTTTGACGATTTTCTTTTTTTTTGGTGATTTTGCAGGAGCCTGGGACTTGGACTCCTTCCAAGCCTTTTGATCAAGGTAAATGAAATGTAAATGAAAGAAAGCAAAGTCACGTGATCAGACGGAGGTAGACTATGGACAACAATATTTAAAACTATAAGTTAGAATTAGGGAGCATCTAAACGTATGCTTAAAAAGTTTATGACAAACCTTTTCCTTGTTTTTGTCGAATGTTGTTTTTTTTTTTATTTACTTCAACAGTACCTGAGGATGAACCAGTGGTAAAAGTCCGTAAAAAGATCAAGATTTAGATAACGCTAAACAATGTCATTATTGAATTCTGCATCCCAAACTTATTTGATTGATGCATAAGTAAGGGTGTATTCAGACACATTTGGTTTGCCTAAAGTGAACCAGAGTTTGTTCTGTTGTCTGATACATTCAAGCGGACCCTTGTCATGGATCAGAATCTCTATCTGACCAATATTTCCAGGTGGTCTCGGTTTGTTTCCACTCGGACTGAGCTCTGGTTTTGCTCTGAGTTTTCTCAGTCTGAATAAATTCTGTGCTCGGAGTGGAACATGGATTCAAAATGGCCACTGTAGCCATTCATTATGTGATGTAAACAGAGAGCAACGGACAACAACATTGGGCAGCAATGCAACAGCAGCTCATTAAAATGTGGTCGAATGAATGCAGCACTGCCATTATTCCTCATCCCGTTGCTTTGCCTGGACCTCGTAATTCCCAGGCCAATGACTAGAGAGATCATTAATCATATGGTTTTGTTTACAAGCTTTAGTTCAAAACAAAAATCTCTGGTCGACGCCAGTCTAAATCCGGAGCAAATGCAAGGTTCAGGACTTGATCCAGACCAAATTAAGCAGACTCGATCCGGACCAAGAGACTTTTCCAGTCTGAATACACCACAAGTTGTAACTAAAGTAACTTAATTAATGATCATTTTGTCGTCATAATCTGGATATTATCAGAATCTGATATCAATCAATAAACTAATTCTTCTTTGCGCCCATCAGAAAGGATAGTCTCTAATGTTTATCTGGGTCCTGACGGACGTGGACACATCCTCTCACTTCTCACTGTATTCCCAAACCCACGCACACACAAACACACTCATACACACACACTCGACTGGACATGAGGGAAACAAAAGCATTATATTGCACGTTGGAGGATGGAGGCAGGATAATCTCCCAAAGCTGCTCAGAGATTACAGTAAGGTTCTTTAGAGCAGAGGTCATTCAGTGACTGTTCCGAGAACAGCCGAGGGCTTTTGATCCTCTTCATAGGTGTCTGGCTAAAAACCAACATGAGATCATCAAAACTTTGATTACAAATACAGAAAAAAGAAGAAAAAAGCAGATTGTGCCATCTGCTTCAGATTAAAAAAACAAATCTCAGCCTCAATGGTTTCATATGACTCTCACAGAGATCTGACTCTGGGTCAGTTTGAGAATCTCTGCTGGAGCACACATGAGGACTCAGTGCAGACTGATAGAAGATCAGAAGCAGCCTCTAAAACAGTTCCATCTGTTTTTGACCTCTGAGGATAATATTATGGCTCTGAGTTCACCCCAAGTGGCTAGTGAATAAACATGAGTGTTATTGTAACATACTACACCTTTACAATGAAAATTAGGGTTATTCTAATCATTTAATAAAATAATATTCGAAATATTTAGGATTGTGTTGTTAGAGATGAGCACATATTAAAGTGCATTTTTCTCTGCATCCTTTATATTTAGGCCTTGATCCTGCCAAAGACCCCTGTCTAAAGATGAAATGCGGTCGGCACAAGGTCTGTGTGGCTGAGGATTATAAGACTGCCACTTGTGTCAGCCAGAGGAGAGTTAGGTAAGAATGCACCTGGACACACACACACACACAGACTCACACGTGTGTAGTTTGTTGCTGAAGAAAACCTCTGAAACTTTCAGATGTTTGCACATAAAAGCTATCAGTGTAACACAAAAATGACAAGAAAAAAAAGTTACTTTAATTTTTGTTTTACCATAAACACTGAGGAATGAAATAGTGAAAATTAAAATAATTCTATAGCAGGACAAATACTGTTGTTTTCTAGGACATAGTTTTTGCAGAGCGGCAGGAATTTATCTGAAAATCATCTCTGAGTTGTGGGCGGAGCTATTAGCGCATAGTGAGCCTACCTCCATTTTCCATCATCCATCTGCTGACATGCTCTCCTGCTAGCTTACAGCCCCTTACAACTCCAACCTAAAATTACTGGGGAAACAAAACAGTGAGCAGTTTTGGAGCTATCAAGCGGTCCAATTCTGAGGCAGATGTCAGCTCAGACAAGGAAAACGAAGACAAACATGGATCTATTTGTCTGCAAGTGGATGCATCAGAATGGATGGAGCAGGGAAGCCCTGCTTGAAGCCCACTGATTGCAGCTTCAACGCTGCTGTCAAAACGTTTATTCTCACAATGATTTGAATAAACAAATACTCAGAAATGCAATTTCAAGCTTAATTTTCTTTATATATGTCCTCCATAATCAGAAATTTATTTTTTTTAAAGGAAACCAAAACCCTTTTTGGATTCATTTTACACTCTCAAACATGAACAAATATATTTTCATTGGCCAGTTTCCTGGTTTCCTGGCGCTCTTGTTACTGTTTTGGGACAATATGGCTTGGTCCGGTTACCCAGGCAGTGGCACTAAGTTACAGTGGCGAACGCAAAGTCCTGCCAAGTGAAATGAATGGGCTTTGTATGTCTGTGTGTGTTTCTGTCTCCAACGCCTCAGACTGGACACTGGACAGTGACACCAGGCTGACCTCGTTTTTCATTCTTGGTAGCAACACAATTCCCAGCACACAAAAGAAAATAGAAAAAAATAATCACAAATAAATCCTAAATCCTTTTCTTCTTTCTGAAATTGATGTAAGCGTATTAAATTACATTGCAGATAAAACATGCTTTGCTGTTTCCAACGAGGCATTGTAATCAAATACATGTTGTATATGAAGGTTATTCTTTATTTTAAACACGATCAGAAATGAGGATAAGTGACTCTCATTTCAGCTTCAAAGATGCCAGTTTGTACCAGAGTCCGGGGTCAAAGTGCAAACCGTGCCCCGTGGTTCATCCCTCGCCCGTCTGTGGAAGTGATGGCCACACTTACTCCACAAAGGTACCTTCACAAGCAGACATACAGTGAGCTTATTTTAGTCCAGGACATGCTGACTACCCTCAGTAAGTACATGATAGTGAGATTTTCTGTCCGACCTGAGCTGAACTTGCTCTTATGTCATGCAAAAACACAAGCAAGCCCATTAGATAAAGGTTTAAAGGCAAGTCTCCGGAGGAACATTTTTGGTCCAACGTAATCTGGGAGCTGATTTGATTTTGATGTTTTCAAAATGAAATTTGTGTTTCATTTTACTGGATTGATTTGTTTTTATTTATTTAAGCTGGCTGTCTTTTTTTCTCTCTCACCAGATTAAGTTCTATGGGGTTGATGTAACTTAAGATGGTTACAGGACAGGGCTGAAAATCTTTCCCTCATCTATTTTCAGAATATTAAGAAACAGTGATTAAAGCTACTGCTTTACTTTGTGCTGCATTTGATAATTAAACTTTTTATGTCAAACTTGTACTTAAACAATGCTGACATAGACAAAAAATTGCATTTAATTTAAGACCAAAGTCATTTCTTAAACAAACAGGTAATCCGGGAAATGCTGCACAAAACAGACTGCAGCCTTTTGCTCGTCATCTTATGTGCTTTCGAGGTGAAGTCTTCATCTGTTGCCTTTCAAGTGACTCTTTTTTGTTGGTGATGATCTCTTCTGACCCAGGCTGATCTTACTTCCTGTTTTGTTTTTTTTGTTTTTTTGTTCCATCTGTCTCTGTTGCTCTCGATCAGTGTAAGCTCGACTACCAAGCATGCATCTCAGAAAAGAAGATTACTGTGAAGTGTCCTGGCATGTGTCCCTGCACCTCTCAGCCTGAAAAGAGTTCGGTAGAAAAGAAAGGTACACACTTTTACAGAAATTAGTACACACTAAGATGGGAAGGTTTGCAGGGCAAACTGTAAATACTAATTACTGTTTCCATTTCTTCAGAGTTTAGTCTTTTTAAAACATTAAGTAGCTGCTAAAATATAATTTTGTAGACTTAATTTGAATAAGTTAAAATGGAAATAAGCAGCATTGCTTTGTGAATGCAAATAATCCCTATTGTCACTCAGTGTGCAGTGAGTCGGACCTAAAAGAGGTGGTGAGTCGCCTCAGGGACTGGTTCCGAGTGCTGCATGAGAATGGCAACCACAAGAGAGTCAAGATCCAAAAGCCAGAGAAAAACAGTGAGTCACAATCTCCATTGTTACCCAATTCGTCCATTGCCCCAAAAAACACATGATCCGGCTTTATCCTGTGCACTTTCCCTCAGAGTTTGAAGTCGGAGCGTCACCTATTTGTAAGGACCCTCTGGGGTGGATGTTCTCCCGGCTAGACACCAACTTTGACCTGCAGCTGGACCAGTCAGAAATTAAGAGCCTCTATTTGGACAGGAACGAGCCATGCTCTGATGCTTTCTTTAGGTCATGTGATACTCACCCTGACAAAGTCATAACCAGTTCTGAGTGGTGCACAGGCTTCCAGAGATACACAGGTACTGATTCTGAATGTGCTTCTCTTCAAACACAAACTCAGACAGTTAAATGTGCTCACAACTCGTAATGCAAAGCAAGTGGAAAGATGGTTCTAAGTCAATATAAGATGCAAACACTTGAATGGTTTTACACTAAAAAAGAAATAAAGATTCAATATTTGCTTTGAGGAATTCTATGGAAGAGTTCGAGATGGTCAGAAGGAGCTTTGTGTCTTTGTAATAGAGAAAGTATATGACAGGGTACTAAAAGAGGAACTGTTTTGTACGAGGAAGTCTCTATATAGGGCTGTGATGAATTGGGGAACTGTCTAGACTGTACCCCACCCTCGCCCGACAGTAGCCGGGTAGGCTCCGGTGACCCCTGTGACCCCTTATGGGAATAAGTGGGTATAGAAAATGGATAGCTGGATGGATGCAGCAAGACAGTACCGTTTTTGCAAAAAAGAGGGACTCAAGTGGAACAATTAGGCTACAGGGAGCAGAGGTGAAGAAGGTGGAGTAGTGGAAATACTTAAGGGTCACCAATCCAGAGGAACAGAGAGTGTGGGAAAGACGTGAGTGCAGGCAGATTGGAACAGGCGGAGGAAGGTGTCAGAAGTCATGTGTAATAAAAGAGTGTCAGCAAGAACGAAAAGAAAGGTGTAGGAGACTGTGGTGAGAGCAGCCATGTTGTTGGTTTAGCTCTGAGAAAGACACGGGAGGCAGATGATGAAGATGCTGAGGTTCTATTTGAAAGTGAAGAGAATGAATAGAATCAAGAATGAGAAGATTAGAAGAACAGCTCTTTAACTCTTAGCTGTCTCTGCACTGACCAGTACGTTTGCCAATCACAACGGTTGTTTGCAATGACAGGATTGACACAAACCTCCTCAGTACAGTTTTTACAATGTACTCTAACCCAAACCCAAAAGTGTTCAGAATTGTAAAAAAAAAACTTCAGTAAAGCTTAAGGAAAAAGCGTAACTGTTAGGGTTGCTTATTAAAATAAAGTTTTATTTGAGCAATATCAAGGGACTTCCAGTCGAGAACGTTTGGTTCTGGACGTCTGCAGCCACATCCACTTAGAAAAAATGCTAAAAAAAAAAAAAACAGATGGCTAAGGATTAGGTTTAGCCGAATCTGCACGTGATTCTCAGCACCTAAATGACCCCACGGAGCATGAACCTCAGGTCTCTGCAATCTACCTTTATTCCATCAATAAATCAGATATTAGCCTTCTGAATAAAAAAAAAATACTTACATTTATCAAATGATAAAAAAAAAAAAAAAAAAAAAGATTTTCAATAAAAAGTGATATCTCACTTTAAAGTTGAGAACCAGCTGCTAACACCCTTGGGTTTGCCTTTATGCTTTGCTTTGTTCAATGCAGAGAAAAATGTCTTCTTCAAATAAAAAAAATTAAGTCACCTAATCTATAAGAAAAGCGGGCTTTAAACTAAAAAAAAAAAAAGTGAAGCACTATTAAATGACATCAAGGATTAAATTGATTTTCTGTTTTTCAAAGAAAAGAAAATGTTTTGGCAGATGAGTCATCAGATTCATTTGTGCAAGTAAAGAAAGCAAGACGACGAAAAAAAAGCAGAATTAAATCTATGAAGCATTGAAAGGCAGATGCCTTTGAATTTTCTCACCACATTCTTTTTATTTTTTTATTTGTCTCTCCTATTTAGATTCTCCTTGTAAAGCAGAGCTGTCTAGTATGAACAAAAAGCAAGCTGGGAAGAAGTTACTTGGTAAGACGTGCGCCGAATCACAACAAGCATTCACAAACACTGGGCTGCTCCTGGTCATTGTTCGCTCCTGTGTGTTTTGGCTGACTCTGTAGGCCAGTACATGCCATCCTGTGATGAGGAAGGTTACTACAGGTCTCACCAGTGTCACAGCAGCAGCGGCCAGTGCTGGTGTGTCGATCGCTATGGCAACGAAGTGGCGGGCTCACGCACCCACGGTCCTGCAGACTGCGGTAGGCAAAACACTAAAAAAGGGGAAGCGGGTGTTGGGTTTCTGTGTTTGTGGAAAGGCTGAATGGATGCAGCCAGGTTTGCTGATTGGAGTGTTTGCAGGAGGGAGCTACTTCACAAGGAACAGAAGCACGCATGACATGAAACTGTTTCAAATAAAAGCACAATAGTCTGATCTGAATTCTCAGCAAAGATTTTCTAACTTACAAAAAAAGAGAAAAAAATCATGTTTGAAAAGTATTTGAATATCATTATAAATTCATGTGAACTCATTGGATACTGAGATTGTCTTCTTTCACACCTCACTATTTAGTGCTGTAGAGGACAGGGTTCTGCAACCTTTGACACTGATAAAGCCGTTTTGGCTGGTTTCTCGTGACCAAAATGGATCGTGAGCCACAAAGCCACACTTACTTGTATGGAAACTTTTGTGGCTACATAGTAGTTATCTGAAACATATGAATTTTAAATCAAATTCAAAAACTTAACTAACTAAAATCTATTTTTTATTTAACATAAACAACAAACCAATTCAAATAATTTGCATTTTCTTTAAAGCCAGAGAGCAAAAATGAAACAATGAAAGAACTGCATGTGGTTGCAGAGCCCTGGTGAAGAGAATTCACTGTTTTTTCAGGGTGTCCAAATATAAAATTCCAAAATCTAGTGAACTGGAGATTTCCCTGAAGTGCATTGATGCTCATTAGATTGGTGAATATAGACCACAATGCATTGCATTTAAACAATTTTTCATTTGAAAAAAATGTATTTTTTGTAAATCATCCAAGTTTTCATCAACATCATGCATTCGATTCATTTATAGTCTTCATAAAATGTTCATTTTTAGTAGGTTTTTTCTTTGGCAAATGAGTGATGTCACATTTGCCGTTAGAAAACAACAATAAAGTAGCAAACGTGTCTCAGAATTGCATAAAATCCAGGGCCTTACATAGTCTCACACTAAAGTCTTTTAGGGCTTAGGGAGTCGTGAGGGAATTCAGACAAAAAAAAAAATGGTATTACCCATCATCCTGTAACACTGCACAGAACATGAACTACTGGATTTACTGCTAAAAAAAGAAGGAGGTTCTCATGCCTCGTATGCAATTCCTTGCATTTTTTCCAACTGCCTCTATAGGTTTGTACATGTTTGAAATGGGTGGATGAGGCTAAGAAAAAAAAAAAACGTCTTCAGCAGGAAAAAAGGCTGAGTAGACTTTCTTTCAGGTGTTTGTGCTTAGCTTAGATAACCATCAGCATCCTGTTGTTCAGACCCGAGGACAGACACGGCTCGTCTGATGAAAGAAACAAGCCTCCTGCTGTTCGTGCTCATAAACTCCCAGCTCCCAGCATTTTCTTCATATTTTCTTTCTTTGCCTCCAGGAGTCGTTTTGGAGTCTTCCGGGGACCTCGGCAGCGGCGACTCGACTTTCATCGAAGACGACGAAGACTCGTTTGTCCTCAGTGATCAAACTGACGATGAAGATGATGAGGATGATGATGGGGATGATGATGATGGCAATGATGAGTATTTGTCATAATTTTTTAACATAAAGAAAAACACATTTAAAAACAAGAAAGTTTGTAAAAATGTTTGGTCAAATTGCACGTTTCTAGGTGACTCCCCAGGAAAATCTTTCATTGTTCTAACAGCCTTTGGACTACTGTCTGTGTATTTTTTCATCAGTTAAGTAAAAAAAAATAAGCTATATTCCAGGAAAAAAAATATTTCTATTCCTATTTATGTAGAAAATATGGACGGCTCATGGCACTTGTTCAATTGTAAGTCAGCCGAACCAGAGAAAATAAGAACTAGTGGCCGATCAGTCCATCGCTTTGGATTTGAGACCTTTTTTTTCCTTCAGCTGATAGTCTTTCAGTGTCTCCCATCTTTGTGCAGCACTCTAATGCCTGAGTGTGTTGATGCCTAAGGCACAATGTTAAAGAGATTTTCCCCTCCTTCAGTCCTCCATGTCGCTCCTCCCCTTACACTTTTATCCTTATCAGATGTTCCAATGTATAGGTGGGATGTTGATGATGTAGATAGGAGAATATTGCACTCTTGAGGTTTCTTTTGATCTTGATTTCTGTGACTGTAACTATGTTAACAAAAAATGTAAAAAAAGAAGAAAAAAAAGATAAACATCAGACAAACTAAGACAAAAAAAAGAAGAAAAGAAAATCCAAGTTAGATTAGGGCCAGAACCGTTTTTAATGATGCACGCATCAAGTCAGATCATCACAAAGGAAGACAAGAACAATTACTGTTTGGCTTATGGTGTATAAAAATAGTATAAAAGAAGAAAAAACACAACAGATTTGTCTTAGCTCGTTCACCTCTCCGTGATGCTTTAGGTTGCAGAAGCCAAAGTTTTGAGGAACTCAAAATATACCAGAACTCTAACAGGTCGTCAATCCCTAAAGTAAAGCTCTTTAGAGCTTTGCAGAAAATGTGTTTACATTTTCACACGTGATGAGATTTTAGCACACAGCATCAGAGAACAAATATCTTGCACAATGAGTAAACCGCAGAGCCATGCAGACCTGCTGAAGATACAGAGTAGGGGGTTAAAGGCCAGGTGTGCCTTTCACTGGTAAGGACAGCTGGTGTTGATGGAGGGACAAGCATGCTTACTGGACTGACTTAAACTTGTATTTATACCAGATAAGAGTAGCTTTACTCTTAATCCCATTTGGACTTGAGTGTGGGTTTTTTTTTTTTTTTTTTTTGGTTTTGTTTGGGGTCTCTCTTGTAAAGGCACTTACTCGGCCATTCATCAGATGTTTTCATTTGTAATATAGGATTACTAGAATGTAGAGAAGCACATCGATGCTTAGCAGTTGAGGCATATAAACACTTCGACTGCTGGATATGAAAATGTTTTATATATATATTATACACTGGCTAGGGGAAACGTTGGTTTAGACAGCTTAATATGACAAAAAAAGGTGATCCTCATACAGTTTTTGCTTTCACTGTGTTTCAAAAGCTTTGTTTGTACCTAATCTGCTCTTAAAAGACTTCCAGTTCAAATTAGAGGTGAAGATTCAACTTTTAGCCAAGATGTGAATATTGAGAAGACCTGGGATGACATTTTCACCACATTATTCAGCTCCATTTTGAATCTGTTAACTTTTCCTTTGATAGCTTGAGAACTGCCATCCATGTCTACCTTATCTTTCTTTTAGTTCACGTCCTTCATCAATGCGTCTCCCGCTGAAATCCAGCCTCATTTTATAGACTGAAAGGTGTTTCTGTCGGAGTGATAAGCGAGGGTGATGACATGCAAATAATTTTTAAAGACCTCAGACACTGTAGCCACTCTCAACCAATCACACATCACAGCTCTGATAGATATAGGTTATGATACAGATGCATTTTTTACTGTGTATGTATGTTTTGTTGAAATAAAAGCTATATTGTCCAATATGTCTGGATTGTGGGCTGATTTTGTTGAATAAAAAATCAATTTTTAAAAATTTTAGTCAAGCTATTTATGTGACTTTATTCATAAAAAATGTGGATTTTAGAGGTTAAGTAAATTAAAAAGATAATTTGTAATGTTCTATCCACTAAGTGTAAACAATGTATAACGCAACTGTAAAAGTACAAGAAATACATCAAAGTCTGGGCAAAACCTAAATGTCTAAAAGGTGGTACATTTTAAACTCCCCCTCCAATCATCTTTTTTATGTATTGTAAAAGCAAGCAAGACTGTTGGCACAGAAGTAAGCCTCAGCTGAAATCCCATCATTCCATCTTACTGCCTTTCACAACCCATGCAGTTTTAATCTTAGATTCTTAAAAGTCTGTCCTCCATCATGAGAAAAATGCAGTAAGAACATGTTAAAAACACACACAAAAAAACACATTTTCATTGGAGTGGGTTTTAAAGAAGGAATGCTAGTTTTTTTTCTTTTTTTTGCAAGAAATCTATGCAAAAAAATTAGATGAATTGGTATATTATCAACACGTTTGTATCACGCATGAAAAGGCAGGATCCAACATGTTAAGCTGGTGAGATCGTGCAGGAAGACAATCTGTCAATTTGTTATTTTTATTGAAATGGTGTAAGTATGTTGTGGTTCCAGGAGTTCTATTCTAACAAAATTCTGTAAACAAGATCTTTTGGAATATAAAAAGGTGTCTGGAAGAAGGACAAGAAAGAGAAAGTGACTGCAGTAAATAATGCATGCTCATTTTCACACACTTTCCTTTCAAGCCTAATGTGCTGACCTGAAAAAACAGGAGAGATACCATCTCTGTAGCTCAACTTTAACACGAGACTGCTATTTGAAACTCTTTAAAAGAACAATAAAACGATAACTGCATGAGTACGGGGAAACAGTGACTGAGGGCTGACAGGAAACGTCTCAGGAAGCACTTCTGGCTTAGGGAAATCAGGTTTCATGGATAAGCAGCGTTCTCTGGTGTAGGCTTTTTTATTCTTTTGTTTTTAAGTCCCTTTAACACTCTTAGGAATGCAGATGTTCTAAAAGACTTGAACGCCAACAAGATTAGTTAGTTTTTCTTTCTATGGTGCACCAGGATTGTTTCACAATGACATAAAGATCATGAGCTCTAGTTTAAGGACAATAAGACAAGCATCTTATATTTCTGCTATTTGTATGGGAACTTGCGAGAATTTCCTGCTCATATGCACTAAAGCTTTCATTCGTAAATTGCTGAAAATTTGTCACGTTCTAATTCTCTCTAATATCAACTTGCTTATGTGACAATTTGGTGTTTTCTTTTTGGTTTATTTATTTGTTGCCTGACACTGATTTGGGTGAGTTTATTTCAGACATATATACATTATTAAAATATGTATTTAATCGATGCTGATTTCTTTAGACATCAAAGTACAATGACTGATCTCAGAAAAAAAAATCTAAGGATATTACAAATATTTAAGTCAACTTTACATTTTCTTTCACCAAAAGACTTTTTCAGTTTCAGTTTTCAGGTGTTTGAGTCACTTGTGACTCTGACATAGAAACCCAACAAGGAAGATGTTGAGGTAAATAACTGTGGTCAATGTGCATTGTAGTCAGATGTCTATTTGTGTGTAGATAGCTGTAAAACTCCTGCAGCAGAAGAGTCAAGCTGCACCGGAATAAATGACATCTGAAGTTTTAAATGTTTTTTTGTCATCTTACAAAGCAAAAGTTATATCAGGGAAGAGGGAGTTACATTTTTGACTTGTCTGGGCTTACACCAAAAGGAAGTGGTCTGAATTGAATTAATTGGTATAACTAATTTACTCACATTTTGGTCATGGTTGATTTTTTTTTCTTTCATTTAAAATAAATTATCATTTAAGGACTTTATTTTCATCATAACAATACAGCAGGGGACTCAGTCTGACAGCTGTTTTACAGTATTTTAAGGGATTTGCTGCCCTCTTGTGGCCAAACAGAGAAATAAATTGAGGTAAATAAAACCTTCCCTTTCAACTACAACTCGTCATTTTTAATACTCTACTAATCAATCAGAGTTTTTATACACTAGCTAGAATATATTCACATATTTTACTTTTATCTATTATTAGGGGTTTCCAATAATATTTGCATCACCGAGGCAGCTCCAAAAAAATATATAAAAGAGCGAACAAATTATCATTATAACACATGGTTTTATTCATGTTGAAGAAACAATAACAGTGACATTTTTAAGATACAAAATTCTCAAATGTAAAAAAAAAAAAAAAAACACTTTGAGAAGCGTTACTTACCAGAGTTAAAATGCACACAAAACCTTACAATGCAGATGCAACCGTCAATGAGAACATGTTAAATTGTAACATTTCTTAAAAAATACGCTAACAGTTTGAGATGAAAAAAATAATAAAGTTAACAATAAAAAATCATTACATTTTTTACAACATTTTTAATGAAAAACATGATCAATCATGAAATGTTTGTCTCTGGTTTATTTATTTATTTTTTAATATTTTCACAGAAAAGCACATTAGTTTTATCTATGTTCAAAACAGATTACTTAGTGTTACTTTGACCTTCTTTGGCAGTCTGTTTGGAATGACGTCATGCTGTAGTTCCTCCACGAGTCTGCAAAAAAACCCAGAACATTCAGTTAGCATGTCCTTTGTATCCACAAAACAGTTCAAGACTCTTACAGTTACCCACCATGGGCTTCATTTCCTTTTCGTCTCCCTTTTCTTCTTTGAGAAAGCCTTTTTTTCTGTTGTTCTCCACAAATTCCTGAGGAGTGACAGAGTTATTGAAGAACAGAAGGTATTGAATATGCGTTTTAATGTGTAAAACAGTCAAAAATATTGTAAATAATGCAAAAAAGGAAGATAAAACTTAAACTTAAACTTTAAAACTAAACATTTTTTCTATAAAACCCTTCTAGATGACTTGATAGAATGCTCAGGAGCACTGAGTTTGAGAAATTCATCAACACCAAAACTGATAGCAACCTGCTACAGTATCTCACCATTAAGGATTTATCCATGAAGTACTCTTTCCCAGGGGAGCCATCGCGATACTTGCAGTCCACGGCGAAGCAGAGAAACAGGACGTCAACGACATTCTCATACACAGAGAGGAAGCAGTGCGCCACGAGGAAGGCAAACACGCAGACGATCAAGAGAGGAAGCACCCACACCGTGTACTCCTTCTGGTAGTTCAGAGCCAGAATACCCGCCAACGCTGTGGTGGCGACTATGAGAATCTGAAAATATAAACAGCAAGAAAACAGATTTGTTCGTGGCGGACGGCACAGGCTGGTGACCTCTGCCACTTCAGCAGCTCCGGGTGTCATTTCCAAATTTTTTATATGGATGTCAAAGTTCGAAACACTTCTCATCAATTTATCTAATAAACCAACACACAAAGAAACAAGCAAAAACACAAGAAAATGTCATCAACACAACTTGTGTCAGAAAACACTTCTTATCTCATCCATAAGTACTATTGTGATAAGTAATAACATGGGAAGATATGCCTTCTTATCTGTCCTTCGAGCTAACTTATATGCTGCTTTTATCCTTTTATTTTATGTCATTTTATTATTATTTTTTCACTGTAATTTTTTCATACTTCTATTTCTGCCTTATCGAAAATACTTTTCATGACTTTACCATGTGGTCTCCTGGAACTGCATCTTTTATCGTATACATTTGTGTGATTTTTGATTTATTGGACTGCGTCTCCAAAATAAAAACATAAATAAACTCTTTCTATCTATCCATCCATCCATGAAAGCACAGTTTTATTTAAGTTCAAGCAGTACTGCATTTGTGTCCACGGATACTACAGCGAAATTAATTCTCTTAAGGACAAAAACTTATTAGTAATTAAAAGAAAGGTTTCACCTAAAAGGTGTCTAAATGATTAAAAAAAAACTAAACAGCAGAAGAAGTTTCAAATCTTGCACCTTTCCCATGAAGAGCACAAAGTCGCCGACAGTGTTAATGGTTGCCACTCGGAGAGCATTCTCCACCAGGATAATGAAAGCCTCACTAGCTGAGGTGCAGAAATTGGTGCTTTTGATGGCTGTTGCAGTATAAGCATTCTGGGGAAAAAAAAAAAAAAAAAATCACTGAACACGTCATTGATCAGGTATTCTTGTTCATAAATAATGTTCTTACTTGATTTAAGTATGCCAAACATTTTTCAAGACACCATAAGCAGCAGACGCACGCTTTCAGCATGCAGCGAGCACAGGCGTTTTCCTGAAACATAAGTAAATTAATAAGTGCCAAAAAAGTACAAAAAAGATGAAACTGAAGGTCATTTTAAATAAACTTCAGGGCTCACTTTCCCCTTGAGCTGGCTGTGGATGTATGTTAGGATGAGGCGAGGGATCTTAACAAGCGTGATGATGAAGGAGCCCTTAGCGATTGTGCCCAGGTGGTAGCGAATGGTCTGCAACATGGCTAACAGGATGGGCGTTGATGTCATTGTGGACTTGTCCCTTAGAAAGATCACCAAAAAAAAGACATAAGTGGAATTAGACGGCGTGGTAGTTAGGTTGTGCTGGTGAAAGTGTCCTCTACACGTCTTCTACTTCATACTTGGTGAAATAGTAGTTGGCCACAGCTAGAGCAGTGGTCATCTGCTGGAAAGCAAGAATGAACTCGCTGATCCAGATGAGGCCGACAACGTGATACCACACTGTGTACTGCAGAGGCCCTTCCATCCGATACTCCACCAATCCGGTGGAGTTGTTCTTCACTGGTGTCCCTGAGAGGACAAAGAAATGTGCGCCGTTTCAAGCTAGATGAACCTTAATCATGAATCAACTTAGAAACAAACAATCGAACCACTCACTTTAACTTGCTTTGGGTTTTACCTCCATCTGTTACAGACATTACAGATCATGGTGATGTTACTTGCGTTAAGACTGAACTGAAACGGCCTTTACTTTTGAACAATGCTTCAAAGGGAACCAAGAGAAAGGGAAGTGTCACTCCAAGACAGAAGTGGTTCTTTGACACCACGCATCACGAGACACCAGCACAAGACTGTGGATGTGGGAGTGCAGTCATGCCATGCCACCCAGGCAAAATGCCACGAACGTCATATCCCAACAGTGTTGGAGTGATGGGATTAAGTTTTTGTGTTCTTTTTTGGTTGTCTTAAATATCTTCAATCGTTTAATAACAGGGACACCTAAATAACACAGACTCTTTGACACACTGTAAATATTTGACTTTTTACGCAATCAATGTGAATCATGTGATTCTAACGCCGAACAAAACAGTGTTGCGTCGATGCAACACTTTACGGTGGGAATGTGTTGCTTAACAGCGCAAAGCTGCTTTTCTCTGCCTCAGGATGCACTGGCATTAAGTTAATAGCGTCAACAGTTGAGGAGTAATTCTGCATTCACACCGGACAGCCGGCGCAGCAGGGGCATCGAGTTTCAACGTTAAGTCAATGTAAAGGCGCGATCTAAGGCGAAGCGATTTTGGCAAAATTCCGGACCGGACTGTGGGTCAAGAGTGTAAAGCTCCACAACATGTACATCCATCTTTAAAAAAGTTCAAAAATTATTCGTTTTCATGAGCGGACACGCGCAGACACGCTGCCGAGGCCGGCTCTAAGTTGACGTCATGATTTGGGCGTCACCCAAAAGGAATGAAAGGCGGTGCCTCCGAGATCGAGTCGTTTTACTTCCGGGAGTGAAGAGTCCACAAAAATAACTTGTATTTCATAAATTATTTGTTCTTTAGTGTGCCAAAGGTAATATATGATCATGCTCATGGATATTGTCTACTATAAAAGGTTTAAGAAAAACTTGGTACAGACCCTTTAAGGAACATACAGATTGGCCACGTCGACTTGCGACCACTATGAATGAAGAGTCAATGCAAATGCGTGTACAGCAGAAATTCAGGCTTCCGCGTCTGCGTAATCACGTGTTGCTATGACCGTTTTTAGGTCAGGTTGCAGGCTCTATGTACAAATCAGGCATTCATTGATTGTGCACTGAAAGTCAAACCTGGTTGAACATTTTCATGCAGAATTGCAGCAATGTATCAAAACACAGAAGTAACCGTTGTAAACATGATCACAACAGAGAAATGAATAATTGCGGTATGTGCCCAGCTGGGTTAATACGACACCAAGACGCACATTTAAAGGAACAGAGCTTGTAAAACAAAAGGCCTGGAGCAAGATTTGCGGGATTTGCACTGGTTTGACTGTGCACTGAGCCTCTACCTATTGTAGGTGGTGGACGAGCGCTAGTAAACTGTAAAAACCCAAAAGAAGAAGAATTCTCTCCCTGCCGATACCTGCGTGACCGCACTGGTTCGGTGTGGATGCCACATGCTGACTGCGTGATTATGAAACCGCGTAGCATGTTCTTGAACGCACCACAGACGGCAGAGGTGAGCACTTTCAGGGATGTCCTGATCACATTGTTTCGTACTCAATCAAAATCAGATGTTGCATCCCAATCAGGGATCAGAAATGCATTTTCTTCTCATTATTATGATTAGCACTATATATTCCAAGCTTATTATTTCACATTAATGCCTTAGCAGAAGTCAGATAACATTTTAATGTCGTGGAGTACAGCAGAATGCAGCACTAGTTTGAGCTGCAAAAAAAAGCCCGCGAAACAGTTGGATAAGTTAGCATAAAATGCTAAAACAAGGTTAAAAAAGAAAGAATAGTGGAAAACCTGGATCTGTTTTTTTTTTTCATTTGTTCATTTTTTTGTGTTGCAAAAGTTCTAGATTGGGACTCGATAACAGCAGATTCTCAAAATCAACTGGCCAAAAAACCTGATCAGGACACCCCAAGTTAGAATGTAAACACTGGAGCTAAAGCTTCAGTGTTAAAGGGTTAAATCAAAAAGACTCTAGCATCAGCTCACTTTAGTAAAATTTGCTGCACAAATGAGGTTGCCTGGAATTAATGGCACTGGATTCTTGATCATTTGTCCCCATTTTCCTCCTCACCTGAGGTCCCCAGGAAGAGGAGCACAGCTATCCAGTAAACCCAGAAGAGCATGAGGGAGAGGAAGATCAAGAGAGGCTGCAGGACCAGCATGGGGAGATGGATGAACACTTTTCCCGCCACGTGGAAAAGGGAGATGGTCAGAGCCACACGCTTCCTCATGAAGAATATCACCAGCAGCAGGATTACCTGAAAGGTTGACGAAAAAAACGTATCTTTTAGATTCAATCAATTTCTTTTCTAGAAGAAGGCATTGAGATGAGTACTTTCTGCTGAATTCTGATCATCTTTTGATCCATTGTAAAAGTTTTCCTAGTGGTATTTTAATTATTATTATTTTTGCAGAGCGGCAGTAGTAAATTAGAACTTTGGCTCTGAGTTGTGGGCTGATCAACACCGCCCCCTTTCCCCATTGCTGAGAGCTCAGAACAGAGAGCTTGTGGCCCAGCCAATGTATTTTCTTGGAAACAAACTCTTTTCCCAATAGTATTTTTTCCTGATTCCCAACAGTTTGAATACTTAAATTTTCTTTTCTTTACATATGTCCTCCATCATCAGAAAAATGCCACATAAACATGTTTAAAACACCATTTTCATCAGAGCGGGTTTTTTAACGCTGACTCATTAAACCTACCGTGAACACAGTAGCAACGATCGCATACACAAGTAAAGCCTTAACGTTGTCCGAGGTCACCTCCTTCCCAATCGCCGAGGTCGAGTTGTTGTCCAGTGCCTTCTTGTGGTCAGCGTACAGCCACCACAAAACCGCTACTCCGCCTTGAGAAGATGCGACATATCAATGATTATAAACAGACAGCAAAATCACATTTTTAATGCCGTAATTAAGATTAGTATATTACCTGTGGAGCCGACAATTACCAGGCAAGTGAGGATGTACACCAACAGCTTGGTTATGTACCGGATGACGACCATCATGACCAGGGAAAGAACTGCATTCAGGAACACAAATGCATTATTTTGGTTCAACTAACACAAAAATTGGGGTTAAGGCTGAGTGTTTTGTGATAGAACCCAGATAAAGGCACAGCAAAAGTGTGTAACAAGTACTACGTGTGCTTTTTACAAATGGATAAGCTCGAAAGGCGGAACAGCCGTGAAAGAAAAACTGTCCTGCTGTGAATTGTGTCCCATACGTGAAGAAACCCGAGGCGGGCAGATCAAATAATGGAGATGAAAGATTTGGGAACTGACCTGGGATTAGGTCTGTATTCTTTATTGCACCAATGGGAGAGCAGATCTTAAAGGATTGCCTCTGGGCTGAACTTCAGTGGGTCTCACAACTGTAAGCACTCAGACATTTCCTGTTTTTCTTTCTTTTTTTTTCTTAATGATAAAAATAGCTGCTTTTCCAACAGTTTCCTTCCTTCTGAATTCTCATGAGTAATTCGAGCTGTGCAGTAGACCAGCCATGAAGGAAAAAAAATAAAGGAGCTTTTATTTCTTTAGCCTGAAAAAAAAAATTCTTCCCAAAAATGCCTGTAGGTCCGATCTGAAAGTGCGGTACCTAAAGCCAGCACACAAAGACCCATGATGATCTCCTTGCTGGTCACCACTCCGGCCAGGACCCGGCGCAGCACGGTGTTGTCGCTAACAAACGTGATGAAACCTTGAGCAAACTCAGTGTAGCAGCCGATTTCAACAGGAATGCAGCGGCGGAACACCGGGATGGCTTTGCTGAGAACACAAGACAAGAAACAAAAAAAAATAAAAAATATTCAAACTCAAAACCAAACCTCGATGCACAGGTGTGTGTGTGGATCATTTGTTTGAGGCTACAACATAAAGTTAATTTAAAAATAACAGCCTTGTGCTTTTTGTATCTTATGATCTATATATTTTCTATTTATAAAAGTAAAAAAATAATCTATAAACTTTTTCTAAACAGGATATTTTGAAATACCTTGGTTGAACAGGAAGTTTTGGACATTTGGTGAATCTTTCTCCATGACTTTCGTATCTTGTGGGAGTGATGTCATAGGAGCAGAGATCAGACCCTGACGACAGACAGAAAAAGGCAAAAAGATTTTTGAATCGCATTCTTCTGACACATTTATTTTTACCACAGGTAAACGCTTCATCATCTGTAAAAGAAAAATCAGTAGTTTTAAAAACATTCAGTATGGTTTTGTGGGGATGTCTATCAACACTTTTGTCGATAGAATGTGTTCAACAACAATCTATCAAAAACATAAAAAAAAAAGGTTAATTTTTATTTGAGATTACCCAACAAAGATTGATGCAGTTCCTAAAGTGTCACATACACTCGTATGGGGGGGGTACGAGTGCTGTGGGTTTTTGGGTTGTCCATGCCCGTAGAAGGTCGTATACAAGTGCGTCTTGCAGTTCCCTTAAGGCTACTGTGACCACCTTAACCCCGGACTAACACTGCATGCGGTCCAGCTCTGGCGAAGACGCATTTCTAACAGTTGGGCTGCCTGCAAGGACCACACACTTATTACTTGAACAGCTCTAACGGGCCCTTTGCACTTCAAAATTTGAAAAATCTGCACAATGTGCCTGTATCTAATCTATTTTACCCTTTAAAAACCTGCTGCCCGCAGCATGCCCATAGATAAAAATGTGCACGAACATTTCTACTTTACGGGGTCACCGAGTGATCTATAACTTTAATATTTCCTGCAGGCCACCTGCACTTTCCAAACAGGTTTGCCCGTTTTTCACCCCCAAACAGACTGTTTCCTTCCATAAGGGCAGTTGCAACAAAGGCATTATAGAGGTCAAATGTTTCCTCACCATTTTGCAGAGCAAATGACTTGACAGCCTTGTACGTCTTCAGTTCCATGTCTGGACATTTGGAAACACACAGCGCGATGGATTTTATCTTCCGGTTTATCAAATCAAGGTTGCAGGGATCCAAAAAGAAAACATACCTGAAAAAAAATAAATGAGGAAAAACATGAATCTCCAATGGACCAAGACAACACAATCCACAAACTGTATCTTAAAATTAAATACAAGTTTCTGTTCCTTAATAGGTCACAAACTGTTTCAGTCAGACACCTCATTGTTTTTAAACCAAAATAAATCCTTTTACAAATTATTCTGATTTGTTGGTTTAACCTAATCAACCTGTTTAACACTGGTCAGCCGCCTTGACCCAAACAGCTAAACTTTATTCTGCAAACACAAATAATATTATATAATAATAATATAAAATAACAATAACAATAAACATCTATTAAATGCAAATTCCTCTTGGAGCGTGACGCAAGGTCAGCTAGGGACGGTTAGTCTGAAGATCAGAGATTTTCTCTCCGATCAGACAGAGCAGTCGTTGTTGCTGAAACGCCTTTGACACAAAGCCTCTGCGGGCAATCAGCCCATCCACCAAGCATGACCCATTGTTTCTGTCAGAACTGGACCTTCAGAGGGGAATGCAGATGGAAATCTCCAAACCAACCGAAAGTCCACCAATTAAAGATCACATCCAAATCCACACATTCCATTGTTTTTCATGAAAGACTATGAAACATTAAGCTAAGTGGATCATATCAAAAGATGAATGACCGACTTGTTTTGACTCATGTCGCGACCGCTGAGAGGAACCTCCTCGATCTTGCTGTTGTTGCGCCCACAAGTGTTTCCGTAGCTGTCGTATCCCGAGAGAAGCCTGGAGGCGCCCCCTGTGGCCACAGCGAATCCACAAATAAAAGTCTGCAGAAGACACAGATTGACAGGAAACACGAAATTCTAAAACAAATCGTTTGGGTGAAAAACAAAAAAAAAAAAGGATGAAGAATATGCAGTCAAAAGCTTCCAAGACTCTCTCAACAATCCTTAGATTGAGAACATTTTACTCTTAAAGGCTGGATTTGAGTTCAACGCCAAAACATTGGTACAGGGAGCGGATGGGGCCAAAACAGATGCATTACATCCCTGCCCTTTAACCCCAGTCACATGTTTAAAGAAAGGATTTTATTTTTGAACATTTATCGTAACCAACAAAAAAAACTTAAAACAAAAAGTGACTTTAAAACAAAAAGAGTAGAAGGGAAAATAAATGAAAACTAACAACAAAAAGAGTTCAATCTGTTGACTTCAAAACAAAAACAACAACAACACACAATGACAAAACAACATAAAAACTATTCAAACAAATCTGAGATAAAGTTGTGACTTAAACTGAAACTAGAGGAATATTTCCTGACTAAACCAAACCTGTAAATATACATACCTTAATGTCTGCAGTAAACTAAAGTTAAATAAAAGTTTTATTTTTCCTATGGTAATAAAAGAACGACTTTAACTGTGTCATTTTATTGACCAAAAATGAATGTATAACATTGAGATCCCTGGAAATGACAGATTGAGGACTTATTAAATCTAAATATGTGAGATTTATCTGATTAGGAGTAAACCAGATCAAAACTTTATACATTCACAACTTTAAAGGTTATCTATCTATCATTATCTGTACATTTTTAAAGCTTACCATTAGAAGAAAAGAGGAACACAGCAAGTTGTTGACATTTTGTTGGTGTAAATACTCACCATGCCGAGACAGAACAACATAAATATGATGAGCCATGGGATGTCCGTGCATCCGCGATCCTTCGGCAGTTCTTTCCCGTTCACCAACCAGTCACTTTTGCTCTGTCGTCGAGGCATAAATAAAAGACAGACGAGTTTGTTTTTGTTGTTGTTTTTTTTCACCGAGCAGCTCCTAAAGTAGCTTCTGCTGATGCAAACTCAAAAAACAAAACAAAACAGAAAACAAAAAAAACAAAAAAAAAACGACCGAGAGCAACAACGTTTGGTAGCGTCACTGACAGAGACTTATCTGAATATTTGGGAAAGATAAATTATAGTTACTCACCTCTGAGCTACTGCAACACCCCATTGTGCGGCGGAGGAACACAACTTCCAAACCACGCCGACCTTTTGCTTTTTTTTTCTTATTTAAAAATGAAGTTGCTTTTACTTTCTCTTTGTCTTTTCTTCGTCTGCATTCATAACGAACACAAGCATTTTGCCCTCCAGTTTGCTTCACTAAGGAGCAGCCATTTCTGTTTGTAGTGATCTTCAGGTGAATGCGGAAGGAGAAAAGTTATCACACCCAAAACATTGGTGGTGTGTTCAAAGACAATCGGAAATGTTGAATGAGTAGAACTTCGCACGCAGATTTTGTTCTGAATGGTCCATTTTTATTCTTATTTATATTCATTATATTCAGAATGCTTGCTGACGTTTCTTGTGAGCATTTCTTAAAATTAACTTGAAGATTTATTTGTTCTAAAATCATCACACATGCACGTTTTATGGATTAACCATTTCTCATTTCAGCCACATTTTAAAATGTGAATAATAAATCAAATCGACTCAATTGAATCTTGAATTTAATTGAATCGTTTATTTGTGGTGTGAGATCCCCCAGAAAGTCACGTGTCCTTGAATGCAGCACATGAGTTCCTCAAGTGTGAACAGAAGTGTGAAGTTTGGCGCCCTCTGCTGGATCAGAGTCGGAACTTTTTATTTTGGTCAAACTTTATTTTTAACTGAAAATTGAAATAATCGTCTGAAACAAATGGGGACATGGTCCTACACACATATGAAATCGATGATTGCCATAAGTATGATAGTTAAAAACGTATTTATTCCAACGTAATTATTTGTTTTATACAGCATTTGCTTTAGATGATCGATCACAAATACCTTTTTGCAGGTCCAAGTGGTTGGAAGCCTTTGCATGTAAGTTAAAGTCATATCTCAACTTATCAGAGACAAATCCAAGCCAAGTCTCTAGTATCTGGTTGTAATTTAAAAGTTTTCTCTACCCCTATAAGTTAAGACAACTATTTCATTGTCAAAAACTGTCATTATAGGCTAGATGCCCGAACAACTCATGTCAACACAACAGGTGGTTGTTGTTGCTGCATTTTTAAAAGATTTGAAAATAGACTTTTGATTTTATATCTGGAAGTAGTGTCAAAATAAGAAAAGGAGAAATGGTAAGAGACCAGAAGAAAAGCAGCAACTGCCACACACCCATGCAGGGTAAGGTCATGGCTGTTATGCTCCTTCATTCATCACATTCCCCAAAGGCATAAGAAGGTGGAGATGGAACGGGATATGGAAACCACTGACACCAAGACCAGGAAGCTCCTTACAATAAATGATGGGTTCAACCCCAAATGCAAGAAACACCCCAAGAGCGAACAGTAGGAGGGACGTTGAGGAAACTACTCCCCAAGATGAACAAGTGTTGTCCAGATACCTCTGTGATGAGAGCAGGTTTAAAGTCTCAATCATAAAATGAGAAAAAAAATACGAAGTTTGTTGACTCGTAAGATACTACTACCACTAACAGCACAACTACTACTACAAGCACTAACCTCCACATTGCTCCTGGTGGTTTGGCTGCACTTCCCACCATCATTGTGAAACTTTGTGCATGGGTGTTTGTGGAGCCTTAATGAAGGAGAAAAAGTGATGCAGCAACCCAAGTGATAGCAACGTTGGAGAGATGGAAATGACAAGATGGAGTAATACCAAACGAGAGCTGATAGAATGGTGGATGTGGGAATTGGAAAACTCCAGGCTGTGACCCTGAACTGGGAGAATGGCTCGAAGAACAACATTCAGGATCTCTCTCCAGTTTTGCAGTCTTAATGGCTAAGATTGTCTACAGAACCCTCAAGCTCCCAGTTCTCTAGATGAACTATATGTGGTATAGAGTTTGGATGAAAAGTCATATAATTTTGTAACCCAATTGCTGTGATTGCTGCAACATAAAATGTACAGACAAAAAAAAAAAAAACACATTTTCAAATGAACTTTAAAAGTCCAGAAGAAAATTGTTCTTGGGTCCTCCAGGGTTAAACTTTTAACAACAATGTGAGACAAGTGTAATCTTGACAGTAATACTTGTACATGATTTGTACACTGAGACACTTTAATCTAATTGTTCAGTTTTTTCTAATATCATCCTTCCGAGTGGTTCATACTGTTCTCTGATTTACTCCAGACATGTAAGATAAAAAGATATGTCACGATTGTTTCTCTTATGAGCTTCTGTTGTGAAGTAGAAAACACATGTAATCTGTTTTTGATCATTTAGAGCATCAGGTGGATTTTTGAAATGACTGGATGTCAATTCAATTCTGCAGGCGATTGGAGTTTTTGATCTAAAACCTGAGTGTTAACAACTGTTCAGGAATCTGTTTCCTGGCATGTGATGAAATGGCTCCTCGCCACTTGCCTGGTGAACCTTGGTTTCTATTGGTCCCTGGTGTTGTCCGAAGACATCACGCTTTCCTCAATCTACGCTCAAGGAGTCACACCAGCACAGCATGTTTCAAGCCGATGTTTCCGTTTATGATGTTTGCTGCTCAGGGTCTAAATTTATGATTCAAGGGTTGTCCTTATTTGTAATCCAACAAACTTTTTTTTTCCTCCTAACATCAGCCTTTTGGTAGATAAAGGATGGGATGAACCAGTCAAAGATACAGAAAAAGATGGTGTCCAGCTGTTGTAAAAAAAAAACTTCTGCTTTTTTGAATCCATCTTAGGTGCACTCTGTTCATTAAACAATAGGACAACTGTTTTGTCCAATCACACACATGTATAACACATGTACACAACATGCAATCAAAGCACAAATTTAGAGTCTAAAGTTCTTCTTATAGAGACATTGAGTTCTTATTGTTAAAGGTACATGTATTTTAGTGTAAAATTACATGATCTTACAATTGAGCTTAGTTGTTTTGATCGACACTTGTCTTATGTGTGAAATTCGAGTTCAGTGCTTTGCCTGCTCCTAAGCAAGGCATTCTTAATTTTCTTTGTCAGTCTTCCTGGTTTTTCCACTTGTGCCCCACTTTTTATTTTTTAAGTAAAGTTTAGATTATGTTAATGAGATAGAAGTCTCAGGAATGCCTGTTTCAAATGATACGAATGGTTATATGGGGTTAAGATAAAAAAGTAGAACTTTTGTTGATGAAAGGACAAGTTCCTTCATTAAACACATGAAACAGAAAACTTGATTTTTTTGTCTCAATGCAAACTTAGTGTATTCAGTTGATGGATAGAAATTTATACAATTTAAAGAAAATTGCTTGAAAACTGACAAGCCAAACAAAAAAATAGTGAAAGACTCAACTGAAAGACCACAGTTTATCGATCTGGACATGCTGTCCAGTAACCTGAGTCCCAACAGGAACTAAAATCTGCTTTTTTTTCCACGGAGATGGCAAAATCCTGTTTAATTTTTACAAACTACATGACGTTGGTCCAAATCTTCAAAGGCTACCCCGGCATGCACAGACACATGCACACAGACTCCAATAAAAGATGATATTATCTCAGCCTGTGGTGGTCAGTAACCTCAATAATATGTACTTCCTGTTCCCACGGAAACAAAATAGCCATGATCAGTGACTAACCCACCCCCCCATCTGAGTCTCTCATGATGACTGCTTGTGGGTAGACTTGAACAAGTGAACCCAACGCAGATTTGAGACCGTTTTTGCTCAATCAGGACAGCTTTCAGGCTAATTTAAAGCTACATCATGTACACAGGGGCGCTTCATTCAAGAAAATGCCAGTAACTCGTGTTTCCACCCAGGACTTAATGATAGTTGTTAACCAAGATGATTCACAGGGAAAGAAGGCTGGCAGTCATAACAAACAGCGGAAAGAACCGCAAGGATCTTGATGTGATTTAATACTACATAAAAGCTACTTTTTTGTACTTTTAATAGAGCTGTTAACATTAACACCTTAAAGCACGCGATTAAGTTTAAAAATTAATGGTTGTTATTTATTAACGCAGATTAATTACACATCAGAAGTGACTAAATATACATTTATAAAATAAATATTTAACTTAAATTTAAATATTTAGCTTGATAGCAAAATATTTAAAAAGTAAATGTGACATTTATGCATACATGAATGAAAAGGTGAAAATGTACATTTAAAAAAAACCGAAACCTGTTTTTTTTTCCTTTGTAAAACAGGCTAAATAGATAAAAATATTGCTGTTAAAATTTTACTACGCAGATTTATAAATGACACCCCATAAGCGACCGTCTTCCACTTTGCGTCGGACGGTTTAGGTCTCCACAGCTTGTGTAAATTTCTAAAAAGGCAGACTTCGTCGGGTATTATTCCACTTATACCATGGTCACTTACAAAAGAAATAAACATCCAATCGATAGTAGTACTTTATTCTTGCTATTTTTTGGGGGATCACCTTTTCCACATAAAAGCGGAATATTTGATTGGTGGTATGGTCCGTTGTCACGGTAACACAAGGATGCGTCACTTGCCCAGCAGACCTCGACTGCAATGGCAAAGGAAAGAGAAATATGTGCTGATCGTCATGGACGGTTCAATGAAGCATCAGTTCAGAGAGAAACCGCTTGTGTTTGTCCAGAACATGAAGAAAATGTTTGTTTTAAAGAAGCCTGCACAGTGAAAAAAAAAGCTCATCTCATTTACAATGCATGGAAAACACGGATTATGTTTCGAGATCAGGTTTATTTATTTCGAAGAGCTTTGCAAAAACATTTGTGATCAAGTCTCCATGTTTGGGTTCATGAAAACATTTAGAGTCTCCTGGTTGCTTCAGAGAGCTTCTCTTCTGCTGCTATATACTATGTATTTACACGTTTAAGCACATTCTATTAAGTCCAAAAGTTCATAAAAAGGTAAGGTAGTTTTTGTACAAATAAGGACTTGAATTACTCTTCCATGGGGGAGATGCCATTTTCTTTTCATCTAACTCAAAAATTTTCCAGCATTTGCAAAATCTTTGTTTTTTGGTGCCCAAGACTTAAACTGGCTTATTTTTTCCAATAATAAAGTCTATCAGCAGGAATGTGAGGTTGTTTCCTTAGAGCCTGCACTACTCCTCTGAAGAATTTGCCAGGTTGACCAGAGGGGGATTTGGGGGTGATTCATGAATGGTTCTTTCTTGAGAGACCTCTTGCAGACATGTGACTATTTTGCACGGAGTCGTCATGCTCACCCTTTAACCAACAATGACATTAAATCAGATACATGCAAATAGAATAAACTTGTGGCTTAATTAAATCAGATTCCACGATTGAATGATAATAATGACTTTTCTTCAGTTGCTGTAATAATTTTTATCAAAGTTTTTGTCCATTCTTTTGAGACGTATGAATAAGTCGCATGTGTAGTCCGGTGACTGCAAAGCACCTCATTCTTATGCGATCCCTGATGCATCAGACTGTTACAGCATGTACGCCAGCTGTTCCAGATGGTTTGGATTCACATGGATGCCTGTCCTTTAAAATTATCGTGTCCGCATGGGTATAATGAAAGGATTGCCTGAGCTGTGCTCTGTTTCAGCCTCTGCGCCTCAACCACCAGCTTTCTCCTCAAGAAAGCTACTGTGACTGAAGAAAATCTGGGTTTCATTACATTATGCTGCACGCAACATGTGACAAGATACAGAGGAAGCTTGTTGGATTCGGATGCTTTCCCTTGCATGCCAGTAGGGGCCATCTGTGTCCCCAGAGAACCAGTACTTATGGCTGTGCACAATTTCCCAGTAAGAAAAAAAAAAGTAGGTCCCCCAGAGCTTACCTAACATCTGGCTGACCCAGAGGTTACAGTTCAGCACCATGGGGACACTTGTGGGGGGCTTTGTTGTGCTTTCTCAGATTGTTTTAGAACGTTTAATGCATTACTCACAGTGTTGGCAGTTGCTGACTTCAAAAATGATTCTTAAGTCTCTGTTTTTTAAGGAGAAGGACAAGGTACGCAGATGACGCAACAGTCTGTACATAGGGATACAACTCTTGATTTATTGGGTCACAGTTTTGTTTTGATTTATGATTTGCGTATCACAAAAAAATCTGAAAAATCCTTTTTTATTTGCTAATAATCAAGTAACAATGAAGAAAGACCTTTCAGTTAATATGTACTAAGACTGGTGTGATACCCCTATGGAGGAGGGATACACAGTCTTAAGTCACTATACTTTCCCCTTAAAAAAAACAAGTTCTGACACCAGTTCAGCTCCAAATGCCCCTACAATTGGAAAGGTTGTGAGAAGCCGGAGCAGCAGGGGAAGAATTTGGATTCAGCCTTAGACTCAGGTGCGACTTATGTGATTAAAAAAAAATAAAAAATAGCAACGACTAGACAGTACTGTACATGTGTACATCACTATTTCTACTGACAGCAATGTAAAAGAAGCTCCGCTCAGTCATTTTTTACAAGTGGCCACCATTTTGGATTTTTTTTTTCAAGGCTAACGTGCTTTTTTTGAAAGAGGGGATTCTAAAGTACATCCATGCCAAATTTGGTGCTTGAACCACCAAATGCACAATATGTCTGAAATATCAACCTAACCGCCTCAGCTATACTCCAGCTATACTGTGAAAAATAGGATAGGTATTTCTCTATTTATAAATTGTCTGCTAACATTCTTAAAAAATATATTTTTTTTAATTCTTGCCACATGTTTGGTTAAGAATACTTGTAACATTACAAGATGACAAATTGCAGGGAAAAAAAAAACATTACAAAACTATCTTAATAAAAGCAGGCTCCAGATATAACTGCCAAAACATTAGTGCAATCTCTCCTGGCTCACTGCCGGCAGACTCACAGGGTAGCCAGTCTGTTACTAATCAAAACCAACTGGTAGAAGCCTTGCCCAGCCAACAGGCTACAGGAGAATGGAGAAAAGAGAAGGATGGCAAAAGAAGAGCTTGGAGGAAAAGGGTAAATGGTGCTCTCTGAAACAGTGAGCAGAGAGTGCACATTAGAGGAGGGTGGAGTGAATGATTGTGTAGAAGTTAGTTTCAAGGAGGGAGGGGGGGGCTCCACGGATGTGATTCATTCTCCATGTCAAAACTGAAGGGGAGGGAACCTGATGAGGACAGAACAGAGGAGATCAGGGAGGGTGGGGAGGCGGAAAAAAAAAGAAAAAGGCTGGCCTCTCTTACACCACCCCGACTATTTGGGATTCGGCGTCAGCAAAAACATAATGTGATCAAGATGGAAGTTTCAGCTCTGACTGCTTCCTGGTTTTCTGCCTTCAGTGTCTGTCCAACAACTTCAGGGTGAAGATATGGACTGGAGACTTGAAAATGCCTCGCAGAAGTCTAGATTAGGATCTTTTTACAGATGAAATATGTCAAATCGCTTGGAAAGACGTGGATTCCTATTTCTCAAACTTGGATAAAGCGTTTTCGGGGGATGAATGAAACGGCACATCAGGAGCAGTCTCTGGATGACTGTAAGATGACTGTCAAATTAAGTAAGGAATGAACACTAACTTGAATAAGCAACATTTTTCACTCATTCATTTGTTTCTTTGTTAGAAGACAAGTTGAAGTCTGTGCCAGAGCAGAAAAAACAGTTCTTATCTGAGGTTTCAGAAAATAGCATATTCCGTCACTTCTACTCTATAGGAAGTTCTGTCAGCAATTAAGTCCATGTCATTTTGAGCAAATTCATATTTGATGTAATTTTTTTTACTGAGTTACTATACAACAGACAGCACAAATTTAAACCTGTGACCTTGAAATATTTATGCAGTTTTCTCATTCAATTCTACTTTTGAAAATTTATTTTAATATAAATTAAGGTTTGTAATCACTGGCTTTAAATGTATGTGTTTCTTTCTTTTTCTTTTTATGCCCTTTCTATTTGTTTAAAAATAAATAAATAAATAAATAAATGTGCTATGGGGTGGCAAACAGCATTGTCCCCTCATTTACGCACTCAGTTTTCGTGTCAATATTAGTATCATTATTGACAAAGATTAGGAAATCATCCATAGAAGCTTCTTTAAACATGGCAAAAACAATAACAAAAAAATAACAAATAGAAATTAACAGTAAATTAAAATAATATGTTCTGTAATATGTTTTTATTTTTGTTTGGTCTTTATCTGTGAATTTTTGAAACGCTGCCATTTTTATTATTTTTTTTCATGTTAGTGTAACCTTAAAGCAATTTAATTTTATTATACGTGCAGGGTCTTTGTATCATTCTTGAACTTCCCTTCATCACTTCCTGTTTACTTGATAAGTGAGACATAGTTTTCCATTGAGGTTTTAGCTTTTGTAAACTTGGTAGCACTTGATGTTTCTTATGCCAATTTCTTCTTTATTTTGTTGTTCTGCAGCAGATATGCTTCTGGGATTTGTCGTGGGATAGAACTGGCTCTCCATCATGCCGGTAGCCATTAGGAAAAGAAGCTGGGAAGAGCACGTAACTCATCCATCAGGACTGCAGTACAGCTACGACGACCTGGATCTGGTCTGCTGTCATGGAGTTGACAGTGAAGGCCCTGGGATTGGATATGGGGATTTAAAACAAAGTCGACGGGCAAGGTGTGCTTCATTGCCAGAAGGCTGCCACCAGCTCTCGACAAATAACCATGCCGACTCGCTCATGGCTAAAGCTTCCACCGACAAAGATGTCACTGAGTCAGAAGAGTTAACACTGACCGTCAAAAATGAAAAAGCTCCTCAGAATTTGCACGAGTCAGTCAATGGCTCTCACAAACTGGGATCCCAAACCACAAACACTGGACCCTCTGAAGCCTATTGCTGTATATTTAGCAGGACGCCTGCCAGTGCAAACAGCTCAGTTGATACCACATGTCTGAGGGAGAACATTTTCTGTACTGGAACTTTTGTTTGTCCACAAAACAGCCAATGCCACATCTGCAACGACGATGATATATTTAAAGGTCCACATATCTGTCATGAAGAGCAACAATACATCTCTATCTCCTCAAACAAAAGGCCTCCATTGTGTGGTTGTGCTTGTGAACTGCCTGGCAAACGACCAGACTACCAGGAAACAAAAGAGAGCCATACAGAGGGTTACAGCGGCCCTCCTGAAATCTTTCGGGCCACTCTAAACCCTTGCTCTGTCGCTGAACTCAGACCTCCTGCTAACTGCCCAGATGTTGCTGAAAGGATGATTTCCACCTCTGACCGAGCTGGAGCCGGACAACCTCTTGCTGTTGTGCTGCACACTTTGGCTAATGAGACAGAGTGCGGTGATGCAATGTCAACAAGCAAAACAATGGACTCGTTTGTGAATTTAGTTGTAAATGGGGAGTGTGGTGAGGAAGGAGTTGATGGCTGCAGCACAAATTCAACTGAAGAGCTGGATGGAATGAATGACTCAGCAATTCAACAAGAAAACTCAGGACTTGACCATCGCTCAAGAGACGTTGAAGGGGAGCAAGGTCAACACAGTTCTGTCGGGTGGTTGGATCGGAGAAAGATGCTTAACCAGACGAAGCAACGTGATGTGGAAGTGGCTGCTGACAGCTGCCCTGATGAAGAGGACAGTGCAAAAGAAGGCAACAAGGAGGCAACACTGGTCAGTCCCAGTCTGTCAGAATTGTCTGATGATGGAATGAAAAGGCAGTATTGCTCTTTGATAGCAAGTATGTCATCTGATCAACTGAGGTCTGAACATTTACCTGCAGAACCTGAAAATACTGGGCACAGTACAAATGAGAATGGGAACCCATCTTTGGGTCAGTCAATTGAAAGTTGTAATCCTCAAAAATTACCTAAAAACTTGAGTGTCGGTGAGGATTATACAGACAACTGCAGTTCAAAACTGGATACAATACCAGAGATTGTCGTCTTTGTGGATGCAGCCAATGTTCCGAAACCTGAAACAAACACAGACACTCATTCTTTTAACCAAAATCCAAGTCAGTTTTCCCATCTGGATGAGGAGCATAAGACTCCTGGAAAGCCGGCACCATCCTCTAAAGAGGTCAGTGGGAGCAGCCATGGCAACCAAATCTGTTGCTTGAGTGAGTCACCTGTTGCAGAGGTAACAGATGGTCACAGGGAACACTGCAGATCAGAGACCACAGTTTCCACAAGGAAGGAGGCAGACGAGACTTTGAAACGCTCAGTTTGGGATGGAACGAATGAGACCGGGGAGAACAAAGTGGACAACATGGTCAAAGTACGCATGAGAAAGGTAAGAGTAAAAAAACAACATCATTGCAGAACCATTTTTCACAGCCTGCTTTTTGTACAAATCTTTTTTCTTTATGTGAATAGATTGTCATTGGGAGAAGTGCTTGACAAGTAGTTTGTCCCACACTCTGGCACGTGTCTTGGAAAATCATGACGTCACTCCTCACAGGCGAACCTATCTGTGTGAGAGGGACCTGTTAAATGTTTTACTCATTCTCGAAAAAAATAAGGTCCTACAAGGGTATGAAGTCTGCAAATGCAGAGGAGGCTGGAAGTTCAAGCAATCTCCAGAGGAAAATGGTTGAACTGTTTTTAAAATCATCTTTTGTGTGCTGCACCATTCTTTCTCAACTTACCTCTTTGGTAAAGTCATTTTGAAGCGATTGGACACTTGTCTTCTTGTTATTTCTTTATTTGTGCAAAGATGTACCAAATAACTTTCCAATGAGCTTTCTGGTAAAACTAAATTGTGACAGGTATCATTTTTTTTAACTTATACATTTGTGAAGAACAGACAGGAAATATAATTCAATCCCTTAACTGACTTAATGTTTAATTTTTAACTTTTCAACTCTTTGTCCAACAGGTTTATAACATTTAAAACACTATTATTACAGTATAAGTTTATACTCTTTGACAAAATGCGTGCCTTTTGAATTAGAATGGATTAATCTATGGATATGTTGAGTGATCATCTTTTGATCTATTGTAAAACTGTTCCTATATGTTCAGAACTAAAATATAGGCATGTATTCTTTTGCTGGTAATTCTTTGGTTCATCATCTCAAAGTAAGCAATAGCAACGGAGTTGGACCGATATTTCATTGTGCATTGCACTCTCTAGTAGGCATGTCCCCAGCAGGCCATGTTGATGGAGCAGACTCCATTTGTGAAATGAAGCCATCTGGTTTGTATAATGGCTTGAGATTAAACAGATATTGGACCTTGTTACTGTGTTTATTTGTTTTAGCAACAAGGTCTTATCCTAACCCCCAGGCTAAACTGGAAGAACTGTTGTTTATCTGGCTGCAGATGCCTTACTTACAGTGCATCCTTCTAAGTATTTTTTTTAGCCATTTCCGCCCTTACTTTTATTGATTAAATGTTTCAATATGATTACTTTTTAATAAATGCGGCACTAAAATCTTGTCTTTGCTATTTTCCAATATTCTATAGCAGTTGGAAAACTGTCCCCATCTGATCAGTGAAAAAACAAAGAAAACACAATATACATGCCAGAGCAATGTGTGGTTTGGGGGGTTAAAAGGAGCAATCTCCCGTTTAAGTTGTGTGGGAACCATTTTCTCTTTCCAAAAAGGGAATTTCAAAGAAGCAAAGTAGAAACCTCAAAAATGGGAAAGACAGGGAAAGCGTAACACCCAAACCCTAAAAATACTGCACTCTAAGATTGTGTTGAACCCATTTTTTTAACTCTGCTGTTGTGTGGTGGTTCCTGCCATCCTGGGACCGATGCTTTTGTTCATTCAGTGAAGCTGGGTAAAGCTGTCATTGTCTTTCCATGGCACAATGTTTCATTGTGATTGTGCGAGGGGACAGAATACAGCGGTGCGCAAAGCCCCTGGCTTGGAATGTTGCTGAATGCATCGATGTGAAGACCATTTTCACCAGACGGCCCTCCACATCTATGTGCTCTTTCAGCAAACCCAACAGAAACAGATTCTGGCAACCCACGGCGAACTCAATGGAAAGCACACACATGCACTAGTCATGAGATGTTTTTGGAGACATAGTTTGTGGTAAAGTGCAGACGTAAGCCTGTAATTGATGATTTTTGTTGCTTTACATTGTTTCGCTCTACTCACACTGACACTACTTTGAAAGCAATCCCTTAAACACGCACAGAGTCAAGAATCTTTTGAGACACGGTTGATAAATATTTTAAATATGCTAATAACCTTTTGCAATCGATATCATTTGGGCTAGAAAGTGTTTCCTTTAGCTTTGTTTTAGCCTGGGAAGCTTTTCCACAAGTTAGAGCCCCTCATTCACAGGTTTTACACGATTGTGTAAATGCATTTCTCATCTGTTCTTCATCAAAAAGTAGCTTGTAATGAGGTCTTTTTACGCAAATTAAGGACGTTTCTTTTTTTAGTAAAAGCTTGGTCAGGGAACCCCACCCACCAAGATAACAGATAGGCAGCTGAAAATGAAGACACGTGGCTTTGAGCTCTGGAGGAAGCATCTTTACAGCCTTTTTTTTTTTAAACTTGGCAAAAGCATGAATAAAACACAGCTGTAGTTGGTTCGGTTGTCTTGTAGCTGTTAAACCACTTGAGGTCAGTGTGACCTCTTTAATGCAGTTTTGATATCTGAGAAATACAGATATTTTTTTTTTATTTCAAGATTTGAAATGATGGTGTCATGTGAGAATCAGCAGCAGAATTTAGTTCTACTGCCAATAAAGAATCAAAATGGAAATGAGGTTTGGTCAAAAACAATGTGAGGGCCTTTAAACCTGCAATTGATATGGAGTGTTGGCATCTTCTTTGGAATTCTTTTTCGGATATTTTAATAATCGCTGGTTTTCCATGGGTTTGTCATTTCGTACTCAGCGGGAGCATGCTCGTCTGGACTCAATGGTGCTTCTGCTGATGAAGCTGGACCAGCTGGACCAGGAAATTGAAAATGCGCTCATTGCAACCTCCTCTGTGGACAGGACCCCCAGCATTCATCGACGGCAACACCTGGTACACACAGCTTTGCTTTTTTGTGCTATTTTTCTCTTCAAAACAGCTATTAGCTTAAGCGCAAAACATCAGATATGTGAGTTTTGCATTTAAAACAATTATTGTGTGTGCTGCATTTCAAAACAAATTGATTCATAGAGAGTGGATGTGAAAAAAAAAGAAACTTTGAAAATAAATTCTGGTTCTACCATGCTTTTTTATGTTATTTGTGCAGGAGGCGGATGGAGGATCTTTGCCAGCTGCTGCACAAGCCCTCCCACATCAACATGTTCCCACTGCTCTCTCCTCAGAATCTGCAGCATCACCAGATGGAAAACCTGAAAATGGGGTAAGTCAGGAGGTCATTGTCATTCATCTGTACAACCAACCTTAACAGGATTTAAGAACATTTAAAAATGATTGCAACGTTTTTTGAAGCAATTATGTAAAAGCACACACAAAATGTAGTAATTCTGTCTGTCTTTTTATTGTTTTCTTTTTTTATTGAGTATCAATGCCATTTTCAGTAAAGGTGGTCAGAAAACATATTTTCTCACACTATAAATATATAGGTATTTATATATATAAATTACATATTACAACTACATAAATGACATGTAGTTTGCATCAGATACAAAAAAATACAAAAAAAAAAGCAATGCTTAAATTGGATAATGTCCCGATGGGTTAAGCTAAATGGCAATAAACCCTGAATGCATGTGCAAACACATATACATGGCAGCAAACCTCCCAACTGCAGGAATGTCCTTCTGTTCTTGGAGCTCAGCCAAGCAGACGTTAAAACTCTATAATTAGCTGGTTCCAACACCACCCCCCCCCCAATCCTCAACCTAACAAAGGGGTCAGAAGGGGAGTCTGGGAGGTTAAAAGCCAGGGCAGGGGGAGCAAAGGGGGACACACTTCAAGTGGGACATGCTTTTTAATCCTCTGCTTGCTCATTTTAGGACTTGGTAAGCTCTGAATCTAAACTTTTTTTTTTTTTTTGCATTTCGTCCAAAAGCTGTGGAATTTGATAGAGAAGAAAAAAGCCTATTAGGCAATCTTGCCATTTGTACGGGTAAATGTGTCTCATAACCACCCTCCCACTTAGCTGTAAAATTGCACACACATTCCTCAATTTCTCTAAAGTTTCATGTTGACATTACTGTGTCTTGCATGTCATAACTTTTCACACAGGAGAGGAATGACATCCTTTTTTTGCAGAAGCACAAATGAACATGCTCTTTGATTAGTGGGCTTGGTCTGTTGCCAACTACTCCACAGCATTCGTTTCTGATGTAACCCATGGCGACTGACTGAGCTTGGGTAAACAGTCCTTTCACTGTGCCTAATGGGACGCTTTTTACAGTGGCGGGCCCATAGGGTGATAGATTGCAGCCAAATAGATGACGACTTCATGAAAGGGATTCACTGACGTTAACTGCCCCTAGCTGTTTTTTTTTTTTTTTTTTTAAATCCTTGACATATAAATGTTATGACACCTTAATCTTTTTATTTTGTAATGTCCTAATTTCCAATATTTATACAAAAAAAAAGAGTTTTGACATGCATCTTTTTTTGACCACTCCAGTTTTGGTAAGAATTAACAATGACATTTTGAAGAGACAGCAATTATAATTTCACCATATTGTTAATTCTTGACGATGATACAGACGATTCATACAGATTATCCCATTTATTTTTGGCAAAAAACTACCCCCACATCATCTTGAATGGCTTTTAGCCAGAATATGGTATTTGGAGCTCAAGGAGTGTTTCTCTGAGAACAGTTGAAAATAAAAGAAATGAAGTAAGTGGCCTGGGAATCTGCATCTAGGAGAGAATGCCTTCCATCACAGTTTTTGTCCTCAGTGGAATGTGAATGGAAATACTTAACAACACTGACAGGTTTGTAGACTTCCTGAGAATCCTAAAGTGGCTCCCATTCACACACAGGTGCAACCAGTCTATTTTGACAGACAAAAACAGTTAAAAAAATACAGTTTTTACGGTATTGCTTCAGACATTTTCTGTTCACTTTAGCAAAATTCAGTTCTCAAATCCAGGATGCTTTTAGCTTTATTACATCTGTTTGCAATTGGAATAAGACAAGATTGTAGATTCTGCATAGAATCTATGTGCCGATTGCTAAAACTGATCAGCATCAGTCTGACTATCAAAATTCATCTCTAAATTTGGATCATACTTTTCTCTCCTTCAGTTACTTGAATGTTGTTTTGAAAACCCATTAACACAAAGCAAAACTGTGGATTGACATGATTTGATGACTTTATCTATTTTTCTCTTGAGTTTGCGTCTGATTTGGTCTTTTTAAAGTCTTGCTCCAGTCACCTTTCGATGCTCATTATGCTGATGACTGTATCAGTCTATGATAAGTGGCCGTCTACGTGTTATTTTTCACTGTTCTCACTGTTGAAGATACAGTAAGGCATTGAGTTCATATGAAATATAGCTTAGGATGCTTCTACTTTTAGCTTTCAGCGGGTGGTTGTTATTATTGCATCCGATGGAGGGGTATGTTGAGGGGGGTAACATCTCGCGGATGTTGTGCCACAGCAGGTGCTTTTTTCTCTCATGCTGGAACAGCTATTCTTTACCCAGGGTGTTTATGTTGGCAGGATTCCTTTGCTTGCTGGCTGTAGCAGGTGTCTTTCACTGCTGTTTTGCATCCATTGTTGTTTTCCACCAGTGGGGCTTTTTTTTTTTTTTGTCATTTCAGTGAACACAAATGAATTGAACACTGAGTTTTATATGGAAAACATTTGTGATTCAGTTTAGATTTTCATTTAATCTGATTTGAAACGTTTCATCCAACTTTTGGCCTGATCAAAATAGAAATTTAAAGAGGGAAGTGACAAGCAAGCAGAACACAAATCAAAACTGTTTTAAGAAAATAAAAGCTTCAAACTAATACTAAAGCCACTGTTATACTAGCCTTGTGAATTCTGGTGAGTTTGACTGGGCGGGAATGCCAAAAAGTATCACATGTTGATAATGTTTGGTTTGATTCAACTCTCAACCAAACCAAACAAATTGTGAAGATACGTTTTTTTTTAAACCTGCAAAGTGGTTAAAGCTTCTCACATCCTCAGGCAGACTCTTACACAGTCAAGATCCACAGTGTTGAAATGTGTCCTCGCCGTGAGTTTTAGTTCTGACTTTTGGGCCCACCAGCAGACCTGCACCTGAGGACCTGAGGGCTCTTGGAGCGTCGCTGACTAAAATTAAATCTGATAAAAATGAAGGTCCAATCTCATTTAAGTTCTTATAAACTAATAAAAGAACCTTAAAATCGATCCTAAAGCTGGCTGAGAGTCTTTAAATATTTCAAAGATGATAAAATGCAGTCTTTGCAACATGAATTTTGTGTGCTTCAATGGTAAGATCTGCATCTAAAACTAGACCGTGGTCTGACTTTATTGCACACATTTAAGTTAAGAGGCGATGTGTAAGATTGGACTGCTTCTCTCTCAGCTTCATAACCAACAGTTAAAATCTCTGTTTTGTCTTGATTGAGCTTTAAAAAGTTCTGTACTTTCCACATTTCAATATCTAAAATAGAAGATCATCAATGAGCCTTGTGGCACACTGCATATCACTCTGTGCCTCCCAGATAAGGAATCATTTACGCTGACATGTTTATTTATTAAACGTTTTAATTTCTGCCACAAATTTCAGTCTCCTGCATTTTAGGGTCCTACACCTCCAGGTCCTAACAAAAATGAAATGCAAATCTCCACAAAGAATAGCTCGCCTCGCTAATCCTGTTGCTACAGCAGACATACCAACAACCTATTTTCTAACCTGATTGCAATTTTTACTTATGATTTGTTCTGCCCATTGGCACAGTGGTCATATACTACACTATACACCCATACTATCAATCACACTATCACCTGACAGTGAGAAGAACCTGGTTTGATTCCCAGGTTGGACCTTTCTATGTGGACTTTGCACTTTCTCCTAGTGCTTGCTTAGGTTTCCTCCGAGCACCCCGGCTTTCTATCAAAATTAAAAAACATACTTCATAGGACTAAATTGCCCCTAGGTGTGCATGTGAGAGTGTCTGGGAGTGTCCTGTTGTTTTTTTTTTTTTTTTTTTGACTTGTAATTTCCAACTCTTATGCTATTTTTTTTTCTCAGTTCACCTTCTTTGGCCAAATGAATGGTCCATTTGCATGCACACTGTAGGTAAATTGCCCCAGAGTTCACTTGCAAGTAAAACCAGAGTTTGCCCCACACCGGAGTTTATAAGAGCCTTTAATCTTGCTGAAGGCAGGAGGTAACTCTCCTTTTAAAATTAGTTTAACCTTAAAAAGAAAACTTGATCTTCTTCCTTGAACAATAACAAGTTTTTAAAATGTTCACCCAAAACATGTTCTACAATTGAATATTGCAAGAAAATAGAGACAAGTTTATTTATAAATTATTTCTAAATTCATATATAGTTTGATGACAAAATTCTGTTACACAATGTGTGAAAAACTTTTCTTATGAGACCCTATTTTTAGAGCGGTGCTCAGGATATGCCCAGACGTGGCAGTGGGTGGAGGCCGCTGACTTTTGACCACCTTCCTTTGAATGTTACAATCGGAAGCAACATATCGTTCACTTTCAGCACCTACTGTTCTCACCAGCAGGGTACAAAAGACAGAATCCTGCACAGGACTTAGGAAGAACAAAGCCTGTGGATTCCTGTTAAATTTAGCTCAGTTTTTTTACAAGTCAAGAACATGTTGACAGTGAAGGTGTTGCTCCTTACCAGTTTTTATACCCTTCATCTTTTGTCAACACCAACAGTGAAGCCTATAGTCGTGTTTTGTTCTGTTTTCAGTCTCCTTGGCAACAGCACTGCAAAGACAGTAATGAATTCTCTTTTTGGGACTAAATTCTAGAGGAAAAAAAAGCAATTTTCTACCATGTTGACATTTTTATCTAGGTTAAAGTTGTGCGTGAGATGAGCCCCTGAAATATAGTGACAGAAATACTTTATTCCCTGTCATAGCTCTTTATCTGTCTGCGCTTTGGCGGACAATAGAAGTGCTGAGGCTTGCGTGCTAAGGTCACTAGCAGATCTCTGCTCTGTCCTTCCTCCATGTCCCGCTTTGGCAGCCTCATAGTCCCTAAACATCCTTCATCTACACCACACCTTCTCCGAGTCGCAGCCAGATAAAAGCTTCAGGACTGTGCTACTTTCACTGGCTTCTGTTTATCTTTACTCGAGCTTCCTCATCCCTGTCCTTGCTCGGATAGTCAACACAAAGCACAAACAGGCGTAATTATGTTTGCCTACATTCCACCCACATATTTGACTTAGACGACCAAACTCAGACAGTCAACTATGACACCGACCACTATTCCGTCTGTCAAAGGCTGCTGGTAGGGGTTTGGTCATGGCCACGCTGGTTGCTTTGTGTTGTGTCATTGCTCCCAAGGTCAGTCCTCTGCTGAGCACAGCTGTAACAAGAACATAAACCTAGTCCCTTCCCCCAAAAAATGACTAATGTTTGGAACAGGATGTGGAAAATGAACTTTTTTTCAACCCCAACAAGGAAATCTTGTTTTTCCTGTCAATTCAAGGCTGGGTCATCTTTCACCGACAGCATGTGGCTAATATTCAAAATCACATCGGAATGACAAGACAACACACAATGCAAGCTTGATTTGATTTGATTGATTGATTTATTTGTTTCTTTCATGAAAGCACCACATGCCACACAATATGCATTCAATGCATCTTCAAAGGCAACAAAAATTCTCTAGCTACCCCGGAATGCATTTAAACCAAATTACAAAGCAACAAATGATCAGAAAGGGCCAGACAGAAACAAAAATATGTATAAATTTATTCTGCACCATCTCTTCCTTTCATTGTCTACACATGTCAGTCCAACTCAGTTTGCATTCTGAACATTTTGTTAAAACGTATTTGAGCGATGACTATTTAATTGCTTCACAAATGACAATTATGTTTTAGCATCTGTTTCCAAGTCAAATACCATATAAATTTTTGTTTTTATAGTCTGTGCTTTTTCCCAGTTCTGTTTTTGATGGAACGAAGCCAGACTTACATCACCTCAGACACCCACTACTTTCATTTGGATTTTGTTACTTTCTAGTTGTTAACCAAATAATGCCGTTTCAACCAAAATAAAAAGATGCATTCCTGTCCTTTTGCTAATGAGCAGTTGCAATGTTAAGACAAGATACTGGATGAATCACTGTAGAAGCACATCTGTTACACGTAAAGACGACCTTTATCAGCGCAGTTGGAGCTGTTGGATGACGGTATGGCACGTTGACTATAAATTTCAAGGATGACTGGGATATACAAGCATGTGGAAAACAGCCCTACAGCTAGAGATAATCAAGTGCTATAAATCACAGCATCAACAAATTGAACCCACTCACAGAACCACAAACACATGCATACATGAATACACTGTAAATCACTGTGCACTGAAAGATTCACATATTTGGGCCTGTGATTCAAATGTTTCATCGAGACAGTTTTTATTTTAAATATGTTTCTATATATATATATATATATATATTATTCATGACCTGTGGTTATTAAATCAATAAGTGCAAAGAAAACATTTCTAACAACACACCAATTCATGAATTAGTGACGTTTTTTTGTCGAAGTTGCAAGGCTCAGTAAGTGTTTATAGCTCAAAACCAAAGTTTTGGCAGAATGTCACACCACGTAAAGCACATAGTTTATGACTGAGACCCAGGGTGCTTCCAACTCTCTCAGCACGTCAGTAAACTCTGCATCTCCTACAGGAATTGCACCACCTCCGATTTTGACAGAGGACAGTCTAATCCCTCTTGTTAGCCTGCTCTCTGCTTTCTCCCCAAAATGTCAGCAGCTAATCCACAGGCCAACATTGTTGTTGCAGCCAGGACCTTAAGCTTATCCCTATTAACTCTGGTCTTTTAGGCACAAATTTAGACTCAGTGAGCAGAAACAGGTGACACGTACCATTCCTGCCATTACACACCTCTGTAAGCGGTCAAGTGTTCTGTGCCCAAGAATGACATGAAAGCTATCCAGCAACAACAAAAAAAGGGTCAAATGTACTTTGACTCAGACCAAATGTTGTTGTGAGTCAGTTTGAAGTGTGACTTCTTGGCCGGTGTTACGGTACATTCACACCAGGCATGTATGCAAGCATTATGTGCAGTTTTATGAATGAACAGCCATTGGTGTTAACACTGGACCAGCATTGGACAAGCTGGGACCAAGGAGGAGATTCTTCTTTTGTTTTTTTATTGTTTACCAACACTTATCCACCACCTACAACTGGAAAAGGCTCAGTGCAAAATGTCAAAGTGGTGCAAATCCCACAAATCTCGGTCTGGGATTTTTGTTTCACAACTCCTTTTCGATACGAAAGACTTTGTGTCATAGAATTCTGGCCGAGCAAAAAAAAGGAAATATTAATTTCTCCTTCATGATCATGTTCGCAACAGTTGGTAAATCCATGTTATGTGAAAGATGCTAGCAACATGTCACTACCAAATCCAAGACCCTGACTGGTCAAAGTTCAGCGTTTTCGGGTTGGTTCAACTGGTTGAACTTGCAGCACGCGGTCAATGAACGTCTGATTTGTACCTAGAGCCTGAAGCCTGGCTTAGAAAAATTATGTTGCAACGATTTCTGGAAGCAGAAGCCCAAAACGAGGGTTTTCGTGCGTTTCCTTAGGCACTTCACTGAAAGTCGCTGCTTGAATGCAAGTCGATGCTGCTGGTGCGAGTGTACCTGTAACGTAAAAAAGCCAGCTGGTTTCAAGCTTTGAATCCATCTACCTAAAATTAAAAAAAAGTATGATTTTGCTTGGTTGTGTTGAGAAAAACTGGCTTTTGACTGTTGTGTGCACATTGTTGAGTTTATACAGTGTAAGATTTCAATATTAACCCTATACAATTGAAAGTGCTCTTTTTTCTCTTTGAGTATATTGGGGTAAAATGTGTTAGTCAAAAAAATAGACCTATTTAAACATTGCACAATGTTTGTAATAATTGTTTTCCTTTCAAACTGCTGCTAAACCCAACATCTGGACACTAATGTAGCTTTTTTTTCTTCAGGAAATGTTCCAATGCATCATTACACCAAGTCGCTGCATCACTTTCTGTTGACACACTCCAAGTATGACATATGGAAACCATTAAAATGTGGGGGAAAGGAGAAACTATGAGGGTTTGGTCTCTGGGGAAGTTAAATCTTTGCGTAAGAAAAGATTCCCACGTTTCCCTTACATGTGGACTTACACAACACAAAAAAGCAAAATCTGGCAAAAAAAAGGACAGAGCTTACTTATAATGGTCAAGAAACAAAATAATGAGCTTAAGATAATATCTCTGAGGGTTTTGACTGGACAAGAGGAATGGAGATTCATAATGTTATCCCTCCTCCATAACACAGGTAATACACAGAATGGTTGGAATGAAGGCCTGTGCAATCTTGAGCCATCTGTGCCAATTTAGCCATTTCTGCTAAGTGGTGGAGAAAAAAGGTTTGGGTTAGCCTAAGCCCCCTAATCCTTGGTCAGCGGAGACCATGGGTGGTCAGACATAACTCACTCTCACCATCTGCAGAATGGGAATGGGATCCTGGCAAGTCGGATTGAAACAAGCTTGGGGAATGGTTTGTTCTTAAAGAATCTCATGACTTTCTTGATCAATTTTACTAACTCATTCAGAAAAACAAAGTTATAAATACACTCACAGGCTCCCAAAGGGAGTTTGTCTCTTCCGTATTTGATTTTGAAGTGCCTAAAAGGAAAAGAATTGTGAGAAAATGTTTCTCACTATGAATTGCAGGTGGACATGGATTCAAATTCTCCTATACAAGTCCTATACACGTGCGTTAGACAAACACATCTTTTCTTCTAAAACAATCCACTTCCATTAAACGTTGGCATTAAATGAGGCCGCTGATGCTATTCTGCAGGCCCCTGCCGGACACTTGACACGGCCCACACAGCTTGTCACACAATGTTACATCCTGCACCAGGGCATGACAGAGGGGGAGCAGGCATGTGTTATTACAATGCTACAAAAAACATTAGCACTTACTGGAACCCCCTCACTCACATTTTTGCCGTTTCTCGTTCTTAATGCAGTTGCGGTTATGAAAGGAAACATAATCCCGTTGTCGGGAGAAGTACTTCGTGTGTACTTGACTTTATGGGTCATTGACAGGAACTCATGGCGTAGTGTTAACATAATGACAAAGGCGCACACCTGTCAACAAAATGCCTTTAGTGATAAGAACTGGAGCAACGTGGATGCTGCTGTTGATGAAGTCTGGAGGGTCACAATTCTCAGTTCTGGGTCAAACTAAAAATTGTTTGTCTTTGGCTAAAAATGAGACCCAATTTAACATTCATTTATGGTTATATTTTTATATAAATTAATATTTTTTAACTGTAACAGTGAGTTTATCTTGTGTAACGGTGTGGAAAACAACCATTTTAACTATTTTTGTAAAAAGACCAGCACTGGCCCCTTTCATTACTCATTCATTTCAACAAAGATTTTAAGGAAATGTTGCATTTGCCAAAACACCTAAATTGATTTCAAAATTGTACAAAGCATAACTAAAATGTTTGCAGTTGGTAAATAGTGATTGTATTCTGCACATAATTGACAACAAAATGATCAAATTCCAGTCTGACTAATTGAGAACTTAGAAAAAAAAGATTTGATAGTTTTAATTAATGATTTATTGAACCGTATGCACTCATCAGCAACAGGTTGACCCACATGACATTCTCCAGATTTATACTCAAATACTGGTCAGTAAAAGGATAACCAAAAATAGACAAAGATGTTGACCAAGACATTGAACTCAGAATTAAACTCTGGGTTTTTATTAATTTATTTTTGTCCTTTTAATTAATTTATATAGTAATTTTTGATTATTTTTTGTGTACTTTCATTTCTTCCTTTTTATTTTTGTCTTTTTAAAAATGCTTTCTATGAGTTTATCTTGTGTTCTTCTGGCACTGCAGTTTATTTTATTGCATTTGTGTGAGTTTTTATGATTGATGGACTATGAGTGGGGAATACATATTTATATATATATATATATATATATATAAATTATCCAACCTAATGTGCAGGATTTGTCTGAACAAGCTCAATCCACGAAGGCCCTCTGCAGAAACTCAAAATGCCAAATGGAATATATTTCAGATCCCAAAGAATGACATACATGAAAAACGTCCATTTCCTGATTTCTTGAAGCTTTACTTGCTGCAGGAGGAAAACATTATTATTATTTTAATAACAGGTAATTTTGCTGATTTTTCTAAGATCAGAATTGTGTCAATTCCTTGAATCTGGAGTGTTTTATCTGATGTACATCAATCCTGAGTTACACCACAATTTCTCTGCGACATCGATGGTGGCTTGCAGTTGTTGACCAGACAACTTCAAGCCATTTGAGGGTCTGGTTTTGACTGATCTTTTAAGGATCCCTTAGAAACTGGTATATTTTGACTAGACTGGAGTGGTTAAACTGAATGCCATCAACCTTTGGGTTCTCTAAAAAGCAAACGATTGTTACTCACTTCTTTCTTTTCAGATCAAGTGCTGAAGATTTAAAAAACATAAAAAACAGCATCAGGATTTGTTTCTTGATGAATGCACAGTTAGATGTCCAACAAATCTACATTGTCATACACATTCTTTTCACTTACTGCTTTTATTAACATGGACAAAGTGACGCAAGAATGATCTGACATAGATCTGGGTTGTGACTCACTTGCAAACCATGGTGTTAAAGAATAAATCCATGTATCAATATGACTAACCAGCCAATTTTTGAGAGAAGACATGCATGAGATGCCATTGTCTTCGTAATCAGCATACAATTGTATCCATATCTTTGGTCCTTTGTCTTAAAGTGTTGATAGTTGAGTATCTAGATTCCAACGGGCATTCTTTTTTTCATCTGCTTATCATGTTTGATTGTGACATGTACATGCTATTGTCTGGTTGGGATAGTAAAAGATAAGAGAACATTTTTCTCTCCTATCATATGATCGAAATCTTTCCAGATTGGCATTTGGCTGGACTTTGCTCTCGTCGTCTCTAATCAGAGAAAAATGACTCAAACAACGTGCACACAGATGGAAGATGGACCAAAGCGGGAATGTTTCAAGAAAGAGAAACGGCAGACTGACATTAATTTCTACCAGGAGAGTGTGGATTAAAAACAGGTCGGGGTGTAGAGATCAGCCGAAGACCCTGGGGTCAAAAGTCAGTGACAGAAAAAAGATCCTTGCATTCCATCTGAGTGCTGCCCGTCATACAAACACACAAGCACCACAAACACACACTCATCCATCACCATACAGACTTTGCCAAGGCACAGCATTAGTTACAAGCAATTTCAAAGAAGAACCAAACTTTTCTGTTCAAAGTATGAAGAGTAACAATTTACTATGTTAAAGACATGTTACTAAGACTCTTCAAGAGATTTTAAGCAACACAAATAGCACAATAGCAGAAAAATTGTTGTAATGGGCTGATTTTTTTGCTATTTGTTAATTTTCTGACTCTGTGTTTGGTAACTTTGCACCTTATTTGAAAGTCATTTTGGATAAAAGCATCTCCTCAGCATCTGCATATAACCGAGGGACAGAGCTACGGGGTGGGGGGGGCACCCAAAGCAAAAAGCTCACACCCACCCCCCTACACTAATATTTGATTACATTATTAGTCAATTGTTGAAAATTAATAATAATAGACAAAAATTATAGACAAAAATGTAAAGATCATCAAAACAGTCTTCTTTAAGCATTGCTACTGCTTAAAGACGCGTACAAATAAAGTGTTCTACCTCTGCCACTGCTGCATGTAAACACCATCAAAGTTTGTCCACGTTGAAAAAGTAACCCCATCCTGAGCATTTGAATTCGCTTTCTGTTACACTTTTAGTCTAGCAGATGGAGTAAAGCTTAATAACAGCAGTAATCTAAAAAAAAAAGTACATTATGCCAGATTGAATTAGTCTGTTTTGTGGTTTACTGCGGAAACACTAATCTGCAGTTGTAAAAATCAATTTGAACACATCTACGCCACTTCCAACTTAAGTGGACATTATTCTTTTATGTGGAGCAAATTCTATTTGTTTCATTAGATGATTACTGTTTTTGGAACAAATGAAACCAAATCAGAAAAGGGACAGAACTCTATTTGCTTTATGTCAAAACATTGTAGTAAATGCATGGCTATGAAATAACAGCATCACTGAAATTCTTTTTTTTTTTTTTTTACAGATTTCCTTGGTTTTCCCGAAAAAAGAAAAAGCTGGTAAGTTTTTGCTTGCCTTTTCCATTTTCTCAATGCACAGTTGGTTCACGGTCTGCAGCTCCCTGTCAGAATGAACTTGTGATAGCATCAGGCTTTTCCATTTCTCAGCCGTCACATTTTCCTTCTAAAGAAAGGGGCTCAGAGATAGAGTTGAAGTTAAAGGCCTGTAGCTAACCTGGCTTCGCTTGGTGTCGTGTGAGGAGATTCAGAGGCTATTTCTGATTGATAACCTTGTCTTTGCTCACCAAAGAGGACTCCGAGCAGAAAGAGACAGTGGTAGAGGAAAGCAGACGCCAAGTTTTTGTGAGACACTGGGTGCAATCTGAGATAAGAACCTACACTCATCTTTTAAACCATCAAGCCTTTTGCATTTTCAAGATAAAAGCCAGACTGGATGTCGAGTCTTAAGTAAAACAGATTGTCTGAATCATTCCCTTGTTTACCTTGTGCCCTCGTGCCTATAAAATATCTTTTATATATCTGTTTATATATTTTGTTCTTTCATCTCCAGATTTACTGCAAGAAAAATGACTGTCTTTTTGTAAATTTTATGGCTGTAAAAGAGGTAAAATTGTGGATTTGTAAATATTTAATGGATGGAGTACGGTTTAAATTACTTGGAAATATACACTTACTTGTTCATAATGACTAGAGTGCAAAAAATATAGATCTGACTGACAAAAAGTCTTAATCTCCCAATGATTTGCACAAACTTAATGTAAAAATATCAATCCATTGCGACTTTCATGTGTTCTTGGATGTCATCATATTTCAGCAGTTAAAGCCCTCCTGGAACACCAAACAGAAATAAATGTGTAAACCTGTGAGCTCAAAGAAAAAAAAAAATGGCTGAAGCCAGAAGGTTTTACAAGTTCACTGCAAAAACTGAATCTTAAGAAAGCAAAAACAGACCCTAGTTTTTGTTTTTTTTATCATATTTTCTGTCTTGCAAGAAACATAATCTTGTAAAGAAAGTTATTCAATTGCAAACTTAACTTAGTTTGATAAAACATCTTAGTTGGTAGAATATTTCTTAAAATAAAAAATCTTGGTAAGACCATTGACAGATTATTTTGCTTATTTAAAGATCCACTCCAATTAAAATAGTGTTTTTGTTATCTTTGAACATGCTCTCGTAGCATGCTTGTCATGGTGGAAGACGTTTAAAAAAATAATATAGGATTAAAACTGTTTTTTTGAGTATTTCTTCAAATAGTGTTGGATCAGGAGCAGATAAAAGCCCTTGGTTTGAAAAAGCCCCTGTTTGTGCTGCATCAATTGCCATGGGCAGGCCAAAGTCTCAACAAAGGAATGCTGGGATATCAACATAGGGCTACTTTTGCGCTTACAGTCCCGCCCACAAACCAGAGAGGAATTTCTAATGAGCTCCTGTTGCTCTGCAGAAAATATGTCTTAACAAATGACACAGATTTTTTGATTTGGCTATTTTCTTTTTTTTTTTTTTTTATTAACAAACTCAACATGTTGCAACTCTATGCCATTCTTTCTGCATTTGTCCAAACCGTATAAGCAAAGTATAAATGGACAGCTAGGCATCAGGGGGTCGTTGTTCATTAAACACCTCCTGTGTTTTCAGTCCACTGGCAAACAATAATAGCAGGATAGTCTGACAGAAGGACGAGGCTTCATATTACCTCCTGCTGTCTCAAAGCCTGATGGGAGCCCTAACTCATTGCTTGGAACTGCTCCTCCCCATCTAATTACTACTTTTGTGTTAAAACCTTTTATGAGTGATGTGTGGAAGCTCCCTGTGCACACCTTAGCATCTCTGCATTAGACATTTATTGACTGCTACCCTATAATAATATTCTTTGGCTTTGCTATTGTGAAGTAGTTTAGTGTTCTCATCATCCCAACTCAAAGAAGTTCATGCGTTCTTAGTCATTTCCCCTAATTTCCCTCAATTTGAAACAAGTTATGTAACCATGATCTCTGCATCTTGGTGATGGGGGAGACAGGGGTACAATGGGAGTTTTGGGGGGAGCACAAACCCTTGTGTTCATTGTTCCACCTCAAAGCCCTCTGTGCATCTCCACCATTGATGCCTGTGGGAATGACACATTTATGAACGAGTTACATCACAAGTTCTGCCCCCAGCGTTCCTGCATGTTCCACTCATTCATGGTTCATTTTACTATCATGGTTACACATGACAGAAATGATCAGGAAGTTTGCACAGCTATCATGCTGTAGGGAATCTGGCTAATTGTCATGCATAAAAATGTGTTTGATTGTTTGTTTGTTGGTGTATTTCAAGCAATAAAAACAGAGAAATAAGCCAAAACAAATAAAAATACATAGATATGTCAAAGCATGTTAAGATATGAAGTCATAAATTGATAGGAAAATGAAGAAAATAAAAGAAGATTGTGTGATTTTCTTAACATTATCATCATGTCTATTCATGAAAAGACATATTGGCACTTATGCAAACAGTAAACAAACACAACACACTGAATCCAGTTAATATACTGATTTGTCAAGAACAGTTTGATAAAAAATATCAAGACTTTGTTGTGCTCTGATATATATATGTATATATATATATATATATATATATATATATATATATATATATATATATATATATATATATATATATATATATATATATTATTTATTGGCCCCCGCTAGTGCTGTTACAGTTGGATAACTATGATTTGTCTTCAATCAATTTGGTATAATAAATTGAATTCATTTAGTTTCTGTCTGTTCTTTTATGTAATAAATATTAAACATAATTTATAATTGATTTAATTCAACTTGTATTATTTCCACTTTTTTCAAATAATTTAAGATGTCTGTATCTTCTGACTCAGCAGTTTCTGATTCTATCTACTTTGTTTTAATTATAGATAAAAGATAAAATAGTCTTACTTGGACAATAATAAAACCCAATACACTGTAAATAGTGTAAGAAAACATTTGTTGAAATGCCGAAAAAAGATAAGGAGGAAAAATATTTACAGTCCAACTCCACATATATTTTTTTCTATTGTAAAATTGTTCCCACTGGTCTTTTAAATATGATTCTGCTGTTTTTAGCCAAAATCAAAAAATCTGCAGTGTGAGTTCATTGGAAAGTTGCCTCTGAGTTGTGGGCAGGACTGTTGGCATGCAAGTTAGCCTCTGGCCAATTTCCCATCAGCCCTTTGTTTACACTCTCTCTTTCTAGCTTACAGCTCATCACAAGCCCAAGTAAAATCAGCATAGCAAAAAAAAAAAAAAAAAAAACATTTAGCAATTTCTGATCTATCCGGCCGTACAGCTTTGAGCCAAATGGCAGCTCAGATGAGGAAAATTGAGACTTTAATGGATTTTTCTGTCTGCAAGTGGATGCTCTAGAGCAGTGAGACTTTGGCCCACCCATCGCAGTTGCTGCATTACAAACCACCAACACGAATAACAAAATACTCAGAAATACAGTTTTATTCTTAAAATTTCATGTATATCCTCAATTATGAGAAAAATGCTAAAAAAAACATATTAAAAACACCAAAAACGCTAAACTTTTCATTGGAGCAGGTCCTTTTTAGTCTATACTGTGGTTATCTGCCAATAAACTGGCAAAATCCTTCACTGGTAAATCATTGTTACAATAAAAGGAAAACTGACAGGAAAAATGGCAAATTATAAAAAGTAGAGGTGAGCGGTTGAAGAATTGTGATTTTTACTAAGATAAGCTTTTGCTCAGCTGAGCTTAGTGTCCTTCTACACTGGCAATGATTTGTGTTTGCGTTTGCTTATCTCCAGAGACAGCTTGTTTGGTTCTGTGACTTCACATCCTCTTATCCAGGAAGTTGACAGGTTTACCCCATGTCAGTGAAAGCACAATAAAGAAAAATGAAGAAACAAATGAACACAGAGAAGTTTGGGGTTCACACATTTCCAAAGGCTCTTCTGTGTTGTTGTTGAAAGGACTCTTTTTTTACGTGACATTCAAGTTGCCTTCACTAGCAGCTGCAGAGGAAATTCACATTTTACCAATTGCAATCCATGATTTGATCCATGATGCAGCCATCTTCAAACTCCTTTACACTTATTTTCTGTCAATCTGAATGGATGGAAATCTCGATTGTGTCAAAAGTTTTTGTTCTGTCACTTCATGTTCTGACTATTTTTGCGTGTCCGGTTCCAGACTATATTTGAACTCCTCAGAGATCTTTTTAGTACATGGCACTGAAAAACTAATGCACTTTGGAGCATTGAGATTTCACAAATCCCTCACTCCAAATATTTTTTTCATTCGATTCTTTTTTTTCATTGTATTTGATCTTTGATGTATTGTCCTGTGTCTTGCTGGTCTAAATATAAAGTAGTCAGAATACAGAATACAATGATGGGCGTTTGACCAAGAGCGGGATTAAAGCTTGACCTTTTACCTGAACTCTAAGGCTTACTTGCCTTTGGGTGTAGGTGGAGGAAAGGAAAACGGATGAAAAATAACATCCTCAGTGGGATCTTGTTTGGGAGGGACTCCCTGATGTTAGGAATATAATACATTTTCATCATCACAAAAAAAACCAAGTAAAGGGCTTATTTTTTACCCCATAAGGATAAAAGTGTGCAAATTTGGACTGTCTCACCCACCAATCTCCAATCTGCAGCCATAATATTTTCCAGTTTTCTTTAAAGTCCCACTTTGATCGTCTTTTGATCAATTTTAAAAGCATTCCTCGTGGTCTTGGTGCAGACCAACCCCGCGTCCACTTCCCGTTACTCAAAAATGAGCTATCGGTTTACAAGTTCTTTCACTAGCTTACAGCCCCTCACACTCCCACCTTAACATTACTGGTTGCTTACATGGATCTATTCATCTGCAAGTGGATGCATCAGAATGGAGCAGAGCAGGGAGCTCATGGCTTGCTGTTGTAGCTTCCAACTGCAAACTTTTTCCAACTGTATTTTTTCATCCTTTTTCACAATAAGAAAACACTCAGAAATGCAATTTTAAGCATAATTTCCTTTATATATGTCCTCCATCATGAGAAAAATGCCACAAGAACATGTTAAAAACACAATTTTGATCAGAGTGGATAATTAAAGGCCTTCAGGAAAATTTTGGAGTGCCTCTGTGGGAATTTGTATGTACATTCGTGAGACTATCCTCACGGTCAGACACTGAAGGAACTGATGCTGAAATGTTGTGGCGAGTTGAATCAATACAAATGCATTTCAGTCAGACAAAGTCACTCCTGCTAAACCCGGAAAGGCGCTCCATGTAGGTTAGCTTTCTGGTTGGCACAATACAGACAGGTGAGCCCAAAACCCAGACTCACCAATTTGGCTGTATAATAGAACACTTCTCATCCTATCCAATACCAAGAGTTTTGTTGTTTCCACCACCCGCCATTAAATTTAGTAAAAAAAATACTTAAAGCTTCTGATAAAGACTTATTTCATGAGGATTTAACTGCATTATTTCTCTTCATTACTGTGAACGTTGTGGATATTTTGCTATTGTACATAAGTGCCTTGTCTATCCAAATCCAATAGTTGCAAGATTCACTATAACTTATTACCCACTTTTACCAAAATGAGTTTGCATTCGTCTTACTATTTTGTTCATGTTGTGTACATAACAAGAGTGTGACATGTCTTGTGAAAAATTAACGTTCTTTGCGGAACAGTGGGAACTATAGTCCCTTTCCCTCCACACATCTTGTGACTGTGCTTCTGGGCTCAAACAGACCACGTTTTCATTGTTCAAATCTGACATATTTTGAAACGGGTGAATCAATTATTCACACTAAATTACTTGCTTTTGTCATTTATGAGCTAGTCCTAAGTTCCTGCCTATATTTCCCCTTTTAAGGCCTTTTCCTCATTTGAGTGGGCTTAATGACAGATTTAATAAAGTTGCTTTCGTCATGAACCAAATCAATAATGGTCCGGATCTGCCTAGCATTTTAGTTTTGATTTGTTTTATTTTCCTTGTAATTATTTTCCTTAGTTAGTTCATACCTTTGATACAAGTTGCTAAATTTGTGCATGACCAGATTCCTGTCTCCTCCAGACTCAACACCCCTGGCCATGACAACCCTCCCACCCCTTCATGAGCATTACTCTCTGTGTTCATACTTGTCGACACACAACAATATATATATTTTTCCGTTTTTAAAAAAACTGGGAAAGTTTAAGCTATGTAAAACCAACACATACGATTTTTTTTTTCAACTTACTTGATAACTCTTTCTTTGGGTTTCCATGCCTTAAGCTGACCTACTTTGAACAGGAAACAACTTTATGAGGGGGGATTTATTACAGGAGCTGTTTGTTCATTTGTAAACCCAGCAGACTAGTTGCTATAGCTTTCAGAGGAAAATATCTTTCCATATTTTTACTCGATGCCACTGCCTTAGAGAAAAAAGGAACAATAGCACTCAAAAAAAGGCCTATGGGATGCATGCACCCTAGAAAATTCCTTAAATATCCCTTCTATGTGCACTAATGTTCAGTGTGAGGCTACAGGAAAGCTGTGCTCAATTTATTTGATTTTGTCACAAGCTTTCTGCCCCTCTGTTTTTCAGTCAGACGCCATCAATAGAGTGACTCCCTGAAAGGGCACTGATTAACTTTGCTTTCCAGTGTTAGTGATTTTTAGATTTTTACATCTTTATAAACATGTATTTCAATAGGTATCGTGTAAAAATGCAAGGCCTTTCAGAAAAGGGCATAATGCTGTCCTTTGTTAAGCACTACAGGGCTACTCAGAGTAAATGCAGCGCCTGACTATCTGACCATTCGTCAATTTGCTGTGTCAGAATTGGAAGAAACAGCAAAAAAGCTGAAAAGAACCAAACTGTCAGTGAGGTGTAGTTTGCACATAAAAACATGTTAAAATGCTAATTATGGGGGAGCAGTTGTCACAAAATACCACTTTGCACTAGTATTATGGTGATTTATTATATGCATGATTACACATTTGGTTTAATCTGCAAAAAAAATGGTTTAATAACATTGTTTTTGGAGAGACTTACCATTACGCAATTGAGAGGTTTCAGGCAATCCTAAAAAGGTGCTGAAGAAGACCATGAAACAGACTTACTCTCCCATTGTTGTCACAGATTTGAGTAAATCACAGTCTGGCTTAAATTTACACAGTATAAAAAAAAATAAACTAGTTCTAAAATTTCAGTAAAAGGTTCGATTTTGAGCTTTTAGATTCATTTGAGTCAGTATCAATGTTTTATCAACATGTTGTTGTTTATCTTTTAGCTTATTAGGGCTTGCCACAGCCAATCAGCTTTCACTGTTTGGCACAGGTGGTTTGACCTTCCTGACATAACCCTGTATTTTCAAGGCACAGGGAGGCACAGAAAAGCAGCATTAAGCAGTGATATAACAACAGTAAGCAGCATAGTTCTTCTTTTCAGAGGCTTTTGTGACTTACTCGCACACTCTGTTTAAACCTGGAATTGAATATTTACCCATACACCCTTCTCCTCATTTTTGGGTTAGCATGTCATCAATAAACCCTCTCCTGCTGGTATACGTATTTACACAATTCTGTACACAGAGAGGCATTTGGCAGCACTTTCCTTCCTGGGGTATAAGAACTCCATTGTTTCATTTTTTCATCCTTCCTCCACCCCCCTTTAGGACATTTTCCCTGCATGTCCAGGTTCTGTCCGCTGCCCCTTATCACTGGTACACAGGAATCCACGGGGGAATGCACGCTGCCGTGTTGTGATACAAATGCTAACCCAGATGGTTCGCAAATAACTGCAAAACACGCACAAACAGTCCTGAAGGGAAACTGTAATTGGATTCACATGTTACATGAGTTAAGCAGGTGTGTAAAAGATGTAAAAAAAAAGAAAAAAGTGAGAGCTTTCATGGCATGTTGTGGAACGTCTTCACCCTTGTTTACAGTTTTGTCTAAAGCTACATACACACCGGGCATTTGACGCATGTTCTTGACTGGGCAAACAGGGGTTCTTGAACACAGGTTTAACTCAAAGTGTTCACACAGGATAAGCAGGAAGGGGCTTCTTCTTCTTTTTCTACTGCTTACTAGCACATCATCTCAGGTAACTTTGGGAGACCATGAAGTCAATCGGCAGTGATGAGCACAAGTCTATTACCAAATTGAAAAAAAGAGCTCATTCTTGGAACGTTAGCTTCATTTGCTGGGACAATTAGAAAAACTTGGCTGATTTTCCCAAGCTTAGTGTGGAATGTAATAGAGGTCAGAGTCTGCTAATGATTGCACATTACAGAAAAAGGCTGCTTAACCTGTGAAAAATCACATGAGCTTAGTGGGTTTGAATAGCATTTTTATTTTAAGCTTAGTATAAAGTGAGACGTATTTTTGCTTTAGTTCAAGGTTCAGCATCTGTCACTTTTGAGGTGACAGACCAGTGGGGGAAATAGAGCAGTAAAATCTGCACTCTAGACTTAACATATAGAAAAGTGCGTTTCTAGCATGTGAAATTTATTCATTTAACTAACATCCAACAGCAGAGTAATTTAATTTAACTCGAAGCAATTTGAAACGCATCTGTATCTTTAGTCCTTTTTAAGTAATCTCATTGCACTTATTTTGATAAAGAAAAAAAATACACCAGATAAAGTTAAAAAAAAAAAAAGGAATGCGGCTCATTCCAGTTGTAAACAACATTTAATAAACAAACTTAAACATGACAAAAACCATGGGAGAAACAATGAGGTGGCCGAACAGGACAGATGACCTGACAAGGATAAACTGAAAACCAAACACTTACATAGGCTGAAGGTAATTAACAGAAATGAAAACAGCTATTGATCACCAACCTGAACCTGGTGACTGAGGGACAATTCAAAAACCTGACAGCAACACTTTATAATTTGTATCCAAACTGACAGATTTTTGTTTTATCTGTCAGATTTTTTGCATACTTCTCTGAGAATTTACATTTCAGTTACAACTTTTTTAAGTCCACTGTTTGTACCTTGCATCCTTTACACTTTTTAAATGATTTATTTGCACTTTGCAACCCTTGTTTGTTTTTGCTTGTTTTTTGGTTGAAACACTCCTGTAAAAATGTTAAGGTGAAGTGATGGGACTGAGAACAGGTTACAGGACATTTTTTGGAAGCAAACTATAGGTATGATAACTAATGGGGTGCATAAGAAAGGAGAATTGGTACTTTATGTTTTTAAAACACAGGGTTAAAGGTACTATATAAGTGTGGACCATTCAAAGACCTTTCTGTCAACTATCTGTTTAGCTTGCACCATTTCTAAGAAAAATATTAGGCTTGAAAGCTTCTAAATCCTTCACTGCCAGCACATATTCATCTGCTTCTTGGTAGCCTGCAGATGCATTTTAAAGGATTTTTTTAGCACGACTGTACTTTATCTGAAAATTACAATACCAAGAATAAACAATACATTTTTCAAACCAAAAGAAAATAATATTCTGATATTCAGATAAAAATGTCCATTATAAAAAAAGGATCCATCATTTAGCTTTGAACATTTAAAAAAACCAAAGTCCAGATATTCTGGAGTATTCAACACTTAAAAAAACCTCTCTTTTAAGTGTCATACTGATCTAAATTAACTTGCAATAAAGGGAACCATTCATAATGTTTATTGCACCACTCTGTTGATGCTTGTTTTCATTTTTCATGCTGGACAATGACTAATCTTTCTCACAGACCGCAGAGTGTTGGGCTTGCCTAACAGAAGCTAATTCAGTATTATCCGATCAAACCGGCCTCAGTAATGGATTCCAATGGCTTGTTTTTGTCCATCTTTGTAGCTTAACGTTTTGTTACATAAGGAATTTCTATTTCTCCATAACTGAGTTTTATTGTGTAGAATATCTATGAGTGCAAAAACCCATGTTTGGTTTTTAACTTCATTTTAAACGTTGAAGCTTGTTTTTACAACTTTTTCTTATTAAGCTCTTCTGACCATTTTTGTTTAGTGAGTGTAATCATGTCCACTCTTAAAGTTCCACTCCAGATATATTTTTGTAATTGTAAAGTCATTCCCAATTGTCTTTTAATCATGATTAAGCAGTTTTCAGTCAAATTCAAAAAGCTTGTGTTATTTTTTTAAATACTAGTTTCTGCAGAGCAGCAAGAGCTTATGAGAAATTCACCTCTGAGAGCGACTGTTGGCGTGGAAGTTAGCTGCGCTAATTTCTCAATAATCCTTTGTTTGCCATCTTTCCCACTAACTTAGAGCATCTCACAAGACCAAGTGAACATTAGCATTACCAGAAAATCGGCGAGCAATATCAGAGCTTTCCAGCCGTACAGTTTTGAGCCAGATGGCAGCTCGGATGAGGAAAACAAAGACGTTAATGGATTTATTTGTCTACAAGTGGATGCTTCAGAATTGTAGTGGAGTAGAGAGGCTTTGGCCCACCCATGGTACTTGCTGCGTCACAAACCCAATCTTTTTCAAACTCCTGGTTTTCATCTGTTCCTGATTCAACATGATTTGAATGAAGAAATACTCAGAAACGCCGTTTTAAACTTAAATCCGTCTACATGTCCTCCATTATGAGAAAGATGCTACAAAGACATGTTAAAAACACCAAAAACATGATTTTCATTGGAGCGGGTCTTTAACATCATTAGCTGGAATGTGATTGGGCTTGGTTCTAGGGAAAAGAGACTGAACGTCTTAAACCACCTAAATGATCTAAAAACAGGTGTAGTTTTACTGCAGGAGACACACTTCTTTAAATCAACTAATCATCTCCTGGATTCAATTTCCCTACATGTACTCATCCAGCTACAACTCCAAACAAAGAGGAGTGGCTGTTTTAATAAATAAAATGTAAAGTTTACACATAAGGATACAGTTACTGACCCAGAGGGCAGATTGTAATCATTAACATATCAGCTCCCAACAATAACATGGGGAAAGATGTTATCCTTCTTTTTTCTTTCTTTTCATGTGGATCTGAACAGGTGGGACTTTACAACAAGCAGGCTGTCTTTGCAATTTGCTATCTAACTGTTACCTGCGTCTAGACGGCTTATGGCTGGTAAACGGAGTGGACTAAAAGTGCGGGGTGATGTGAAGGAGAAGCTCAATAAAAGAGATAGATGTTAGATGAAATGCATTTAGTGACTGTAAATCACTATGATATTCAAACAGAATGCTGGGGCTTATGCACTTACACTCAATCTCCTGCGCACGGCCAGAATAGAATATGAGAGTGTTGCAGCACTAGCTGGATGTGTCCCAGCAGCAGTTACTGCACTGATGCTTGCTGCGGCAGACGGGAGTGCACAGTCTGCACTGGAGCAGTGAGGAAGAGAAGGAATCCGAGCTAGCTGGATGTAGAGCGTGTTTGGGAAATTTGGCAAAAGGGCCTGAACAGAAAAACGAAAGACAAAAACATCATCCGAAGGGAGAGGTGACAGTGACAAGCAGGGCGGGAACAGGCGTGAGTCAGGAAGTTGGTAGTCGGATGCTCATCGCCATGGCTCGCTCCATGAGGCTGCTGCTGCTGCAGAGGTCCTTCAGTGACCACATCAAGTCATCCACCACCAAAGCTCTAGATATTCTCAGCAAATCGTCTCGAGAGAATCGACTGGCAGGTGAGTGGAGAGCAGCAGCACTCAAGTATTAGGTGTATGCTTAGGTATACATGCCATTACTGTGATTAAAAATATGTGTTTATTGGATCACGTTTTAAAACCTTCATTGTCTTTGAAGATTGGAAGTCAAAACTGCATTGTCATTCCTTCAAAAAAGAAGACTGTATTGGTATTAGAGCTTGTTAAGAGTTAGTTTCTGACAGATCAATACACCAACAATCAGCAGTATTTACTCTTAAGTGTGTATATAAAAAATGTACAATTCACTGCTTGGTTCATTTCATCTTTACGTTTTTTTTTGTTTTTTTTTGTGATTTCACACAAGCACTATCGTTGCTTTCCTCCTGCTTCTGATGGGATGCGGTTTGGGCCGTCCATAACCAACGGGCAGGTTACAAACACTCAACTGAGTCCATTAGACTACACTTCCAACTCTCTAGCAAGCTTGTGTCTAAATAATAAATATAGTCCTCTTTTGAGAAAAGCAGTAAAGGCAGGGAATGAATTATGGAAAGCTGGTCACAGGTGGGCGATACCAACCTCAAGTCAAGGCTCCCTGTCTGCATTTTTAGGATAAAAAGACGTTTTTATTTTGAATGACTTTTAGTCTCTGCAGCAAAATCCTTCTCAAGGAATTTTTTTTTTAGGATTCATTGCCTTACAGCCGTTTCCTTTCTCCAGGTTAAGAGCGCTTGGTAGTAAACATCAGCCGATAGACTGAATGTTTCAGAGTATCTTGGCATAGCTCACTAGCCAAGAAGAAAGAGGTGAGTCAATGTTAAAATAATTACCAGGATCTGATTACAACCGTCCTCTTGCATCTGTCACCCTCAGGTCATGTGAGTGGCTTCAAAAACGTGGATATCTGTTAGTATAGACACATTTTGTAAATATTTTTTTGCTTAAACCTTTGATAGTGACAGTTTTGATATGGGATCTGTGCCGTCTAAAAGCTGTTAACTAAAAACAAAAAAGACATGCTCTCAGGGGCTTAATATCAGCCTGTGTTGTTCCACTCACCATGAAACTTAATATCTTTGTTGATATTTCCCTCTCTTGTCACCCTCATGATCACATATCATATTTAAGTATGTTTACAGCCAAAGGGAGAGAAAAAAAATCCCTCAGTGTTTTTAGTAAAAAAAGAACAGATGTCTCATTGGTCACTGTTCATACTATTTGATGGAGACAACATTAAAATTTTATTTTCAGTCAGCCTGATAAATTCTTTGAACTGACAGAGAGCTTTGAGGACAAAGAAGTCCCAATAAATATCTACCTTTAATGAAAATCATGGTTTTAGTGTTTTTAACGTGTTCTTGTGGCATTTTTCTCATATAAACAAAAATAAGCTGAATATTTTTTTATTCAAATTGTTTTGAATCAGGAGCTGACAAATAAATGACTCTTGCTCCATTCCATTCTGATGGTTCCACTTCTAAAGGACAAGATACATCGATGTTTTCGTTGTACTCGTCCAAGCTGGCATCTGGCTCATAGCTGGATGGCTTGATAGCTCCAAGATTGTTCTCCAGTTTGGATGCATCTGTAATGTCAGGTTAGGAGTGTGAGGGGCTGTAAGATAGCAGGAGAGTGTGTGAACAGATGGATGATGGGAAGTAAGGTCGGGCTTACTCTGCTCCAACTGTTCCACCAACAACTCAGATACAAATTAATGATAAACCCCGTCTACTCTGCAGAAACTGTCCTAGAAAACTACACAGGGTGTTTTTTTGTCTGTTTGTTTGTTTTTTTATTTTGGCAGAAAAAAGCGACATAATCATAATGAAGAGACCACTGGTAAAACTTTAAAAGTAGATCAAAAGATGAGCGGATTGACACTTTAAGGACATTGGTATGACAGTCGTTATTTCACTAGTGAGCAGCTGATTTTTGACCGTGTGATTTCAGCTTAAAATGTTGTGAGAAGGCAGAAGTAAGAGATGACATACTGAGGACATGAAACACCTCAGCTGACATAATAAAGTATTAAAATTCTATTCGTACTTCCCCATAAGAGAGTAACAGGCAAAAGCCACATTTTATAGTGTCGCTTCAGTAAAAACTGCAGACAGAAACACTGCTTAGTGAACGTCAGCTCGGAGGAATCTTTTTAAAGTCATTCAGTCTTTTATTTCTTTTGTTTTGTTAATAACATTTTAACAGGAAGTAAATACACTTGACGTCCTTATCTCTTTAGTAAAAATTTCTGCTAAATTTACTTGTCAGCCATTTCACACAGTCAGATTGCTTTATTGACTCTGCTTTGATAGTTGCATGTGCGCTTTCTGTTTATGCCAACAATCGGTTCCTTTTTCCATTTTTTTTTTTTTGTTTTGTATTTCTTGTAAGGTTTTTGTTGTATTTTGTGGTCTCTTGCCTGCTCAACTTCTACTTATTTTGCTGCAATGATGAAGCAACATTAATCTGTAAAGCAGCAGCTTCTCCAGTTTTGCACTCAGATCCGTGCCCCTCCACACCTCGACATTGGTCTAGTACGCTTAAAATACAAGCCAGACTCACAAGAAGGTTGTTTACACTCCCCACTTTAACCATTTTGGGTTGCTTTACCTGGGAGGTCAGAAATGTTTCTCTTCATCATAAGATTCTGGGCTAAAATTGTTGCATAACTTATAAAGCTTAGCCAGTAAGCTGTGTTCTCAAACCCCGGAATGACTGAAATAGTACAGGGGTGGTGTTAATCATGAAGCAGAGTAGCACTGGATTTAAAAAAGTAATTGATTCGCAAACGTTTTCATATTAAAATTTATGGATCTACTGTTCTTTGAGCAAATTGTTAAATCATTTTTGGGCCAAAAACCTTTCTGTTAGTTTTGACGTAAGAATTTCAATGAAAGATCCAACCTTTCTTCAGCAAGTTAATTTTGTACAACATTATGTTTTTTTCTTTTTTAATACTTTGTTTCTTTTTTCTCATTGCACTTTTTTCTAATAAGTAGATTTTCTTCTTGATTCATTTAGTCCAATAAAACTTTGATCCGACTCTATAAACTCAAGTGATGGAATAATGGCAATACTATCACACAAACTTGAAAATGTGTCATGTTCAAGAAATATTTACATTTGTCAATCTAAAAGGTATATTAGTTGTAAATAAACAATAGAAAAAAACAATATAAGTGTAGTAATATAATAACTTATATTGATAATATCATATTCAATATAACAGGACAGAAAATCTGATTCAGGACTGTAAATTAAATTGTTCCAAGTCTGAGAATAAAGACTTGATGACTAAGTAAAAAAAAAAACAAAAAAAAAAACAAGGTTCAGTTTTATTTTGAATGTAGAGAAAACGCACAATTAAAGTGAGTCCAATATGACAGAATACTTTTTCTTAACCCTTTGATGTGTGAATGTATTTCCAGCTATGAAAACAACAAAAAAATATTCACTTTAAGTTTGGTTTCATGTAGATGCTAAATGAATGGTTCACCTATGGGTTTTGTTAAGCAAGAATATAATGGTTTTGGTCTGTTTGGCTTTCCCTTAGCATGTATTGACTCTGCTTTTTACTTAGGAAGTCCATAGGAGATGCTAACACTAGGGTATCAATGATTTGTAACACTCATTGAAATTTAACTTGCGACTTGCGTTGCTGAAAGCCTATATCAGGCCCAGCTAAGCCACACAAACACAGAACAGTCAGTGTGACGTAATGTATCCAACAAATCCCCTGGGAAGTCCAGGAACTTTATAGAGCTGTTTTCAGAATCAAGTGTCTAAAACCAGCACTCTTACAAATTGGTTTTGTCAACACCATAAAAATAGTAATAATAATGAAATGTGTGTTTCTACTGAAGTAGAGTCTAACACCAGAAATGCATTTTATTTAGCAAAAAAACACATCTTGCACAGTAAAAAGTGGACGTGATTAATTGTGTGTGCTTTTGTGTCTTCACTTGTGTACTGATTTGTCATTGTTAGGTTGCAGTCAGGCCTTTGTATGGGATTTAGGGGAAAGGCTAGTGGGAGGTCCATAGACGCGTTCTGGTCTATGCAGACACCGTTTCTGTACAACCACACAGATGTTCTGGGCCCATTGTGGTCCTGCAAGACTACAGAATCCTGCTGAGCTGTTTCATGGTTGAAGGATGCCCAAAGAGGAAGTCAGGAGGGGGCACACCGGAGCGAGATCTGCAGGGACCTCTTTGAATGAAAACACTATAGTTCACAGCAAGACCCAAAAGTGTGGTCACAGATTTGGCAGGAAGAAAAACGGAAAAAAACACACAAGTTCCTACACAAATATAAAAGATCCCCCAGAGATAAGGCAACTGATATATTTTCATAGCCATGAATGGGGTTAGGACTTAAAAACAACTTTGTCTGTTTTTAGTTTGGCATTAGAATCACTACAAAATACAATCTGTTAGCAAAGATTTTTGAGTTGCTCTTGAGTTGAGTAAGTGATGTTGTTTTAGTCACCAGCTGAGATACGAGGGTGTCACCAAATTTAGAAAAATGTTTCAAATTATCTTACACTTCTCATCTTGGGGGTCATCTCATATGTAAACAAAGCATCTCATTTTTTTGGGCTTTTGTATGAGCCACTATTTTTCAGTAGCGCTTGCAAAGCTCCGGCTTGCTCCCAAAGCCCTGATGAAACATCACGTTTGTGTTCCTTGACATTCAGGTCATGTTGTGCCTATAAAAAGCGCCTCTTTATTATTTTATCAAACTGCACCACTGTCTTCAACACTCACGAGGCCATAAAAAAAGTAGGCTAAGAGCATCGTTTTCTGTCAACCATGTTGGCACCAGTGGTTTTATAAAATGTGCTGAATTTCAGTAGCTTTCAGATATTGTTGCAGATATTCTTTCTTGCCATCTACTGTATATCTGTTCCTTTCTATACTTAGTTTTTTTTTTTTTTGTATTTTTCTTCCACTTCTCTTCCTTAACACTACAAATCCCACTCTGATGAAATTTTTGCTTTTTTTATGGGATAAAAATTGTATCAATTATTATATACTGGGTGAGATTTTCCTCATAAAAATCTTAGTTTAACATGCAAAACTACTGACATGAGTTTCAGCAAAAAAGCACCTTATATATCCACTGTCTCAAATATGATCCAACACTTGTGACTGGGGCGGAAATTCAGCTTACAACAGGACAGCGACACTAAACATAAAGCCAAAGCTACAATGGAATGGCTTCAGATGAAACGTATTTATGTGTTGGAATGGCCCAGTCAAAGTCCAGACCTAAATCCAATCAAGAATCTGTGGCAAGATCTGAAAACTGTTGTTCACAAATGCTCTCCATCTACTCTGACTCAGCTTGAATTGTTTTGCGAGGAAGAATGGGCAAAGATTTCAGTCTCTCGATGTGCAAAGCTGGTAGAGACAAACCCTAAAGACTTGCCATTGTAATTGCAGCTAAAAGGGGGTTCCACAAATTATTGACTCAGGGGGGGCTGAATACTTTTGCACACTGCACTTTTTGAATAATTTAATATCCACTTCACAATTGTGTGCCACTTTGTGTTGGTCTTTCACATAAAATTCCAATAACAATATTTATGATTGTGGTCATTATGTGAGAAAATGTAGAGAAGTTCAAGGGTATGAATACTTTTGCAAGACATTATATATATTTATGTGGTGCATCTCAGACAGAAATGCTTCACAAAAAATAAATCAGAGATAATTAAATGATCTTTATTGTATTTTTTGGACCATGAGGCCCACCTAAAATCCTTCATCCTTCACAGTGCTCAAAAATATATCAAATTGTTCGACTTTGGTAAACCACAAAGCTGTGTGATAGATTTTTAGAGCATTACGTTTACTGTTTTCAAGACACGTACTGACTTACTCAATTCAATTTTATTTATGTAGCCCATTATCAAAACCATAGCCATCTCGATGGGCTTTACACCAGTATTCAGGCATAAAGTCAGTCCTAAAATATAAACAAAAGCTAGTTGCTAAACTAAAACCGAAACTATTTGACTGAATTGTTTCACTTGATCCCCATATAGTCTGAAAAGTGTGTTACTTTTAAAAGCAAAACCATTTTATTATTCTTTAAACCAAAAATAGAGGGGTCAAAGAACCACCCCGAAACCTCAGGGACAGACCCCTGGTTTAGGTTGGTGAATCTTAGTAAAATCAAACAAAAACAAAATTCTTTTTTATTAGATTGATATATATTTCTGCTCCCAAGACCCCATGTCCCCAATCTGACAGTCCTCTTCCAGTTTTAAGGCTTGACAAAAGGGTCCTCACTGATTCTCTTGCTGCTGTAGGACTGAGCAGTACTCGTTTTACTTGAAATGATGGTGAGCGCTCTCGAGGTATTTATTATTGAATTAAAGTCCTTCAACGCTGTTCCTGTTCAGTGATTCAAAGTACACTTGTGTCTGCCTCACAAGGCCACTTGTTTCAAAGACTCTGGAATGTTTTGCTAAACCCACTGACTCCAGCGAGCTCACGCTGAACTTGTTTACTTTACTGGTTGCACCGTGCTCTTTCTCCCTCCAATTTTCCTTACTTTCTGTTTTTAACTTCTGAACCGAGTCACTTATTTTTGCACTATTTTTCTAGAGTATTTCAATGATTTGTGGAAAATTTGGGTTACATCTTTACAAGAAGTCATAATATGAAATGAGTTACCATTTGAGTTACTCCCAATCTTGTAAGATAAGTCCATGTAAACCACTTTTATTTTTTTTCCCTTGTTAGGAATTTTGTTTTAAGTTTATAAAATATTTTTCAGCTTAAGTTTTGGCTTATTGTTTCATGAGCAGCCAGTCCTTTCCTGTGATTTCACTTCCTCTGGTAATTACTTAAGTAGGATGTCTAGTGCTTTTCTGTTGGACCGTCAAGTAGCCCTCTTGACTTTACATTGTTTCATACTTCACTCCTGCATACCCCCACATGGACTCAACAGCAAAAAAAAAAAAAAAAAAAAAAAAAAAACTCCACTTGAACAAAAGTTTGCTATTTCAAGTGCACAACTCATAGAAAGTGGGTTCTTGAACCCTAAACCTCCTAGATCATCTAATCTAAAACAACCTGGGTTTTACAAAAGTTGAAATATGTGCAAAAATGATGAAATGTCCTCCCGCCTTGGTACCCAAGAATGTCAAACCAAGGTCTTTCAGGGTGTTCCACTCCCACAGCCTTCCTCCCTCCATCAACAGAAATGTGTGACTGCTGTTTGGAGCTGTGCTGCTTTGTTGGCAGAGACAGAGCTGTCTTTATTAGTCGCACTCACTGTGTAGGGGGTGACTCTCCAACTTTCATCAATATTGCTGGGTTGATTGGTGGTGCCGTGTTGGAGGGCAGTCATGTGCTGTTAATGAGGATTCCCTCTAGCAGCAAGGCATATGAGGGACTGGAGGGAAGCGAGAATGTGACTTCTTCTGAATCAGTTTTGGACGTGCTTCCTTTGATGTCGCACAAAGGGAGCTGTTGTAAAATGTGGGTTAGAAAATGGCTAAATGGGGTTAATAGGGTGTTAACTTGGTCGATTTAAAAGATGTTAGAAATTTACAGCTTGGGGGTTGCAGACGTGAACTCGTTTGGCAAGCAAATGGAATATAATCGACTTCTGTGTGTATTTACATTCATTACAATTTTTTCACTTATTTTCGTCACATTTATGTATAGAATAACAGAAAAAAGGAGCTACAACTGAGTAACTTATTGAAGTAATTTAGGAAAAAGACCGCGAAGAAGTTACATTTTTCAAAACACAAAAGTCTCTGTTTTTTTTTTTTGTTTTAGTTTTTAAAGTTGTCTAAAGTAGAATCCAACTTCAAGGTCGTGTGGTGAATCTTCCAAAATGACTCTGAGGTAAGAGGAGGCTGATGGCGTGACTTGTCACTCATCATTAGCTGAGAAACAGCCACATTCTGGATGAATCTATTCCAGATGGGTACTTAGATCAACTTTTAGTGCCCCATTAAAACAGTCTCATCTCTGGTGACTTAACTGCCTGTTGGGGTTCCTGATCTCTTGGTATGTTGTTTGTTTACTCCAGTGGGCCTTCATTTCCTGCCTGTCTGCTTCTGGTAGAGACTCTAACTGGTCTCTGTGGGTTAGCTATTTTTAATTTACTGAGTTAACCTGCAGGAGCTTTTAGACTTACCCCTTGTTCCTCTTGTAAATTACTTTAAATTGTTCACATTTGTTTGATTTTCAGCATTCTTGTTACAGGAAAAGTTAGGGAGGTGACAACAGGGATTTTATTTTTAGAATACCCAATAGTTGCAAAAAAATGAAATGCATTATTTTGTCAAAAAATAAAGGAAGAGGATATACAATCGTGTGTGTTAGCCTGGAAAGCAGTCAATTTGATTTAAAGCCGAACTCATAAAACACTTGCAGATGGAGTTCTGTGTCTGTTATTAAGAAGACCATAACTTCAGTGTTAGCTTGAGGCAGAAGGATCATTTAAATCCCATGGGGGTGTGATCATAAAAATAAAAAAAGCAGTTTCTTTACAGCAGATAGCTTCCCAAAAGTCAAAGAAACATCAACAACTTGATCCAGTTTCTTGCATCAATGTCTGCCTCCATCATCCACTCACATCCATCGACCTCAGTTAAGGATTGTATAGCAATTCATTTGCATGTCTTATTGTTAAAGTTCAAAAAACTTTTTTTTTTGTAGTTTAAATTGATTATTTTATTTAAAAATAAAAAGAATGAGTAAACAGCAGGTTTTCCCTGAAAGTGATTCATCGCAACCTGGATCTAGACAAATCAATCAATCATAAATAAGTTGTTCTTGATTGGTTCTTGGAAATGTTGCATAGAAGCTTGTTATAAGTAGCTAAAGAGCACATCTCTGAACATTGAGTTGTTTTTTTTTCACACCACAGATATTTGAAGGTAAAGAAGTTGAGTGTACTGATGTGGGACTGATTGAGCTGATTCCTTTTACAACATATGAGAATTGAAACAGCAACAAATTGAAGTAAACACTCTCTCATCAGAAAAGTAACTTTGCACTGAAAAAATATATTAGAAGTTACTGAATGTTTGCCAAAAAGTTTTGTTTTAATTTTTTTGAGTATAGATTGCTCTTTGCAAGTTTTTGTCCAGGATTTCTTCATAACTGGATCACTCATGTATGTAGCATTTGAAAAGTTCCTTGAGAGGTTTCAAGGATTGAAACTACCAGATATATTTAATGAAAGTGTTGTCTAAACCTTGTTTTCTGTTTGTCGTGTTGTCGTGATGTCGCTTTGCGAGCAAAGATCTCAATTGTGTTTCAAAATACTCTTCTTCTTAGACTGATTAGCCACTAACTGTCCCTTTTTTCTCTGATCAAGGGGCGTTGCCAGTGACCTTTAGCCCCACAGTCACTCCTAACCCCTTTGGCACCACGAATGGATGAACACAGGGCCACTGGCTGAGTGTTGTCACCATCCATGTCCAGGCCAACCTCTGATCTGCTTCTTTATAGCTGGTAATAATAGAAGCAGTGGAGCGCTTCCCATTAACATATTGGCCGAGTGACACTTGGACAACTTAATGTCCGCTGTTGTGGGGGTCAGAGTTAGGAAGCGTTTCATGACCAGCAGTTCTTTGAACACAGATCACAAAGTTCCTTTCTGTTACTTTGAAAATCCTAACTTCATACGGATTTAAACCAACAAACCCTTAGATCCATACTGTTTTCAACCAGAACCATCACAAGACTAAAACTAAACAATTATCCATCCATCCATCCATCATCCATCCATCCATCCATCCATCCATCCATCCATCCATCCATCATCCATCCATCCATCCATCCATCCATCCATCCATCCATCCATCGATCTATCCATCCATCCATCCATCCATCGATCTATCCATCCATCCATCCATCCCTCCATCCATCCCTCCATCCATCCATCCATCCATCCATCCATACAGTTAACTGGAGACCATTGCTCTGATTATCGTAGTTCCTTATTCATAAGGAAAAATGATCAACACCTGAATGGAAACACCAAACATTGATTTCCACGTCCTTGTCTTTTTGGACACATGCAGGATCTGTCACAATTGTCAAACTCCAGCTGGACCGTGTTAGTCGCTCTCTATTCTCAGGACTTGAGCTATCATCCTCCAGGGGCCAATAAAGAGCAGAGGTTTGAGGGGGAAGTTACAGGTCTGACTGCAACTTCTGTTCATCAACCCGAGTCTCCCCCCTAAAACAAGGCAGTGCTGTCTATTAGCTCGTAAAGCAAATAAACCTACTACATCAGGATGTTAGTCAGACAGGGAAGGAGTGGGTGACTGAGAGCTCAGAGTAGGCTATTTGGGGCAATCACATAAAGTGTTCAAGTTTGTAGAAAACAGGGATTAGGACATAAGATTAAGTAGGAATGATCTTCTGAAATCCTTCCACTGTTTAGCTGAAAAGGTGTTCCCCTCCCCTGTATAGAAAGACATAAGGAAAAAATGCCTTTTATTTATTTAGGTTTGATTTAAATGGATCAAATTCTTCAGAATCCTGTGCACTGGAACAGGATCAGCCAAACAATCAGACAAACGTTTAGATTTTCAGAATGTAAGATTCTTAATCATGTCCAAATCATTTTTTGGTTCACAGAAGGCCACATCAAACATCTTAAAAAAAAAAGAGGACATCAACTGCTGTCCAGTTTGTACAGAAGGACAAAAAATGACTTATGTCTACACCTCCTTGATTCTTACATGTGTGGGACATTTGTTCCGTCAATATCATGTCTGCTTCTGGTTTACAAGGTCAAGATTGCCACGTAAGGAATGAGCTAATATCAGCTGGCTAAGCTTTGCCTTCCTGTTTTGACTGCCAGTGTGCAAAGCAAAATGTGATGGGAAAAGCCCTTGAGTCTCTAGTATTTTACCGAACGTCTAAGAGGAACGTCTGCAGTTATGTTAAGTGCTCCACGAATTTTTATTTTTGAAAAAAATACAAAGAATGTGAAATTTGACATGATTGCCAAATTGGAAACAACTTTATAGCCTCAACATTTCTAAAAACACTCATCATTAATGAAAAACATACACTTATCCTTTGCATAACAGTAGGGGCAGTCAGGAATTATTAAGATCTGAACCTTCTTGACTCACTTTTACTGGAACCAGTTATTAAAATAATCTTCCATTTTGTGGTATAATGTGTCATGACTGTAACTGATGGAGTGCTGTTTCAGAAAAACACATTTGCCATAAGATACACTTAAAAGATGCTCTCAAAAACCAGCAGTGCGCCTTATAATCTGGGGCACCTTATATATGGAATAATTCTGGCTGTGCTTACTGATGTCGAAGCAGTTTTGAGAGGTAAACAGGCATCCATCCATTTTCTTCCGCTTATCTGGGACTGGGTCGCGGGGGCACCAGTCTAAGTAAAGATGCTTAGACTTCCCTCTCTCCGGCCACTTCCTCCAGCTCCTCTGGGGGGACCCCGAGTCGTTCCCAGGCCAGCTGAGAGACATAGTCTCTCCTGCGTGTCCTGGGTCTTCCCCAGGGCCTCCGCCCAGTGGGACATGCCCGGAACATCGGTACACAGCGCCATGTCAAAATGTCAGTCTGTTATTTTTACAAGTTGCAAATAAGTTTGTGTGTTATCATGAATAGCCTACGCTAACGTGTAGTAGTGTCGGACTGTGTTTTTTTTATGTGTTATTAACAAGGTTGGGAGTTAGCGTAGTCACAGTTATGTTTGTTTTAGCGCTATCAGTCTGGGTTTTTAGGTGTTGCAAACAAGGTTGGGAGACGCAGGTATTGTGAATACACTAACATAGCTAAAGTGTAACAAACACTTAGAGTTACTGTAAACACAGTTAGCAAAGTCTGACTGTTTGATAAACTTATCTCTGACTCTTTTGTCTCACTTAATGTGCCTTAAATTCAGTGTGCCTCATCTGTGACATGTTTAAAAATGGACCATTCATTGATAATGCGCCTTATAATCCAATGCGGATTATTATTTGCTATTTTTGAGACTGTGGAAAGTAGAAATTAAATGTATTGAGTGTATGTCCACCATCTTTAAAAATGGCCAACATAAAGGATTTTTCTCATAGCTAACGTTCTTTTTTAAATAGAGGGATCTTAAGTTACAACTATGGCAAATTTGATGCTTGTACCACAAAATCTATGACTGGTCTGGTATATCAACCCAACTGGCTACACTACTTGGCAAATGGATCCCCTGATGTCCCACCTGAAGCTAGCTTGTGTTTTTCGTGACAGCCTGCACGTCTGCATGGTTCATTGTGTGGTTCACTAGAGGCAAGGATTCAAAGAAGGTTGCAGGTCAGAGCAGGGAGAACTAAAAAGCCGACTTCCTGCATAAATTACTTAAAAAAGATCATGGATATTGGGTATTTTCAGTCCTAGCTCAACACAGTTTGAACCCCAGAACAAAATTTATTTAGATTTAGATAAGGGAGAGAAGAGGACCTTACCTTTTGAGGTTTTTCTGAGCCCGAAATTATTACTATGATCATGTACACAAAGTGAATCTTCTTTATCACCAAGCTGGATATTTAAAAGATAGTAACATGCAACTTGTTTTCATAAACATCAAACATGTTCTGATCTGTGCTTATTCTATTTCCTTCATGATGATACATGTTGTCATCTTTCTGGCACTCCCAATGCTCACCCACTCCCTCCTAAAACAACAACTACATTTTAAGAAATGTCACTGCAGGGCACGTTTTGCTTTGATTTCAGATTACACCTCAATGCACTGTGATTCACTGGTGCTGAAAGCTAGCTGGAATACATTTTACACTTCAGCCAACTCCTCCAAATCCGTGCCAAGTCCACCTTCATCCTGAGCAATTCATATATATATATATATATATATATATATATATATATATATATATATATATATATATATATATATATATATATATATGTATTTTTTAAGCTAGCTTTTCCCCTGTAAACTAGTGCTTCGGAGTGACTTGTTTCTGCAAAAACTATTCATTAGATGATCTCATCTGAATAGAAACAGAACATCTAAATCTAGTTTCCTGTTGTAATATTTGTGAAAAAATTTGAAGGGTTAATAAAATGTGTACTCTGCCCTTACAGTGACCAGCATGCACAGATGGCTGCTTTTAAAGGAAAGAAAGGATCATTTGCACACTGGTATATATAAAAGGTTTATTTATTTAGTCCCTATTTTGAAATCACTAAAAGCCCAAATTTGAAGAATTTTTTCATATGAACTGTTTCACATCAAGGATTTTAAAACATATTTGAATCTTTAACACAACTGAAATTCCAGAGCTTAATATTTTACACACGTTCATTTATGGTCTTGATTCGTCTTTTTCAGAATCGTAAAGAGAGTAGAACTTTACTGGTGAGATACACAGCAGAAGGGCTGCCAGTTCATATCAGAGATCAAAAATAATATTTTGTTTCAATGTTTTACATATTTCATGATATGTTTGTTAACTTTGGGAAGCTTAGATTTGTAGAAATCATAGCATCTGTTGGAACACAGGAAGTCTGCAGGCGACACGGCACATCATGGAATGTGTACTCATTCACAGCCATATGGTCACCATCATTAACCACTGCCTTAGAATCTTTTAGTGGTTTCCCATAGAACACCTCCCCCCTTCTCCTCCTCTAGGATGGAATGTGGTCACACACTCAATAACTCGTACTGTAATTAAAATGCATATTCCAGCCAAATAGCCTGTAAAATAAAACCAGACTTGTTTTTGTTAATTTGAAACAGTGATGAAAATACTTTCACATCACAATTTTAAGTCTGATTTAGCAGTTTTTTGCATAACTTTTGAAACACTTCCCTCAATCTGCAATCCATTCACCTGGAGCAGTTGTTGGTTAATAAATGTGAATATAAATGCAGCACTTTTTGTCATGAGATGAATTCAAAGCTTTGAACCGTTTCTCTGAAATTCTTTTCACAAATCTCTGATAGTGAGCACTCCATTGTTGAGATAATCCATCCCATCTCACAGGTGTGCCATTTCAAGATGCTGATTAGACATGATTACTGTACAGGCGTGCCTTCGACCAGAAGAAAAAAGGTCAATCTGAAATGTGACATTTTGTTTTATTGGGGTGGGTCTGGGAACTCAGAAAACCAGTCAGTATCTTGATTTGCCTCGTGCTTTGCAACACATCTCCTTCGCATTGAGAATTAAGTGTTTTATTGTGCATCGCAACGTTTACCATCAGAGAATATATTTGATTTGAATTTGAAATTGTTTATTTCAAGCAATCAGGCAAGAATAACACATATGTAACACAATCAACAGAGGTTTACATCCATAAAAACATGTCAAACATAGGATAACTAGGTAGAGTATAATAGATGATCAAACGATGGATATAAAATGCAGTTGGAAGAGGATGCATTTGAAGTTAGGTGGAAACTCACAAGTTGGTGCATTTCAAGAGCATCCCATTTACAAGGTCAAGGCTCTACCAACTGTAATCAGTTCCTTAAGCCTGGAGAAAAATAACAAACATAGAGCTTTAGATATTGTGTTTTGCTTAGTGCTATTAAAAAAAAATCAGATTAATCACACTTTTGGAAAAAGGATTTCCGATCACATAGCCCAAATGTTCTATAAAAATGTTCTACATCTTTACATAGGCTTCTATAAAAAAACTATTTGGTTCATCTTCTGGACAAAAACAAGTGGTGAGATATGAACTTTCTCTCTGAACTGAGGCTTTATTGGACCTATCATGATGATGAGCATATATATCGCTTTACTTAGCCATTGCAGTCGAGGTCTGCCGGCCCAATGACGCATCGTCGTGTTAGCGTGACAACGGACGGCTTTTTAACTGACCACGGTATAAGCGGGATAGTGCCCGTCTAAGTCTGCATTTTCAGAAATTAATGCAGACCGAGGAAGCCTGAACTGTCCGCCGGCCGCTTCTGACATGTAAACAATCTGTGTAAAAAAATTTAACTCGTTAATTTTTTTGTTTATTAATCACGTTGGTTAACGTGTTAACGTTGACAGGCGTGGTTTTGCTGGCCTCCAAATTTTTAATCATTTCATTTTCAGGATAATGTTCCAAAAAGCCTCAATTGGCAAATAGAGGACAGAATTATGGGACATCCCCTAATTTGACACAGTGATAAAGCAAGCAACGCATAGACCACAATGACATCATGTTATAGCAATTCTGCAACAACTCATAAATTGTTTGTCAATCCCTGCAACACATCTGGGGTTGACAAGTTAATGTTGGTCCAGATTTTGTGCTTAAATGTGGCTAAAGCATCTCATAATTTCAGAGTGGTGAATGTATTTCCTCGGGTGTCTGCAATTGTCCATCTTTTACTGTCATTTTTTTCCCCCTCGTGTTAACATCTGCCTGTAAACATCTGGTCAAGTTTAACATCACAACAAGGAGCCAAGAAGCAACAATGCAAGAGGGAAGGAAATGGGTTTAGAGCTGTACTTGCCTTGAAGTTCTGGTAGACTATTTGAGTCCAGAATATCCCTAGACTTTGTATAAAAAAATTGGTAATATTATATGAACGCGCACATGTTGATTTGTCCATACGACCACATACCACCACATGTTTAAAAAATTAAAAGCATAAATTAAACTCTGGTCTTGAAAAACAAAACAAAAAAGTGGGTCACCAGAGAATCCCAGGCTTTGTTCAGGATGCATGTGACCGTCATCATTCAGCAACACCATCACCATAAGTGGAATTCTGAAGGTTTTTTTGTTTTTTTATGAGCACTTTTCTCAGGGACTCCCCAGTTCTAGCTTGAAAGCTCTTTCCAGGAAATGTTGTTTGTGGTTAGCTGCACCAGTTTGTTCAATTATTGATACGTCCTGAATCCATTTGAAACAAATTCCACTTGTCATAGGTTATTAATCCAAATTAATGGATCCACTCTGTCTCTAAATACTTTTCAGAACCATCAAAATCTGTTCAAAATGTGCATTAAATCCTCAGAACAAGAAGCAAAACTGATTATTTTAAGCTAGTTTGTTGCATTGTAGACACCTTCAGGATGGGATACAAAGTGTTATTTGTGTGTTTGAAACAGTGAGGATAGAGAAATAATTAAAAAAATTAAATTTTCTTCACTTTGTATTTGTAAATATGAGTATGTACACACAAGCAAACAGACAAAAGTCACACACATCAAATAGAACTCAAATGCTCATCATCCATGTGGTTCAACAACCCTTTCTTAACCATTCACTTTTTTTCAGCTTTTCTTTGTCTTGTCTTATGTTGATCTTGTACCATAATCTAAACACACTCTCACTATTGAAGCAATGCTGGAGATCTATTGTTTGTGTTGGTGTGTGTGTGTCAGACTCCTGCCTCTATTGTGATCACAATGAGCCCATCAAAGCTGGGGTAGGGTACTGGCGAGGTATTTGGTCGACTGTCTGCCTCGGGCTTCCTTTGTTTGTGTGTGTGTTTGTGTGAGAACTGGCCCAAACCCCTGTCTCCGTGCACTTCCTCATTGCCATTGTATGCATGGAAGCATGTGCACGTTCTCTCTCTTTCTCCTGTCAGTGTCTTTTTGGGCTGATCCCCAAGACTATGGATGAACTATTTCTGGAAATTCCTGTTATGAGGAGATTATGACTCCCTGCCTCCACCCTATCTGTTTATGTCTATCACACAGGGAAGCTAAAGCAATTCATCTCAACCTATTTCAGGGTAAGCCTGAAGACACACAATTGTTAATGGGAGAATATTAAATAAAGTTTTTTCAAATATCTTCATCAATTAACAGTAAAAGGAAACCCTCTGGTTTAACTGTAACAATAAAAATACATTTTAACTAAGACTGATTATTACTGGCAAACTAATTCAGTATAATTTCAATTTACAAAGTTTAGTATGCAATTTGGTTTCAGATTTACCATAATTTGATCAAATATCTAATAGATTCACTGGTTCAATTAATCAATTATGAATTTTCCTGGTAAAGCTTGATTAGTTTGGACAAATTGTTTTTTTTAACCTAGTCTTAACTCTGTAAATCCCAATGCATCAAAAAATTGACAGAATTATTATTATTGTTTTTTAATTAAGATGAAATTCCCCAAAAATATAATTTATGTTTTTAAAAATAGCATTGATCATGATACGTTGGGTGATTTGGTACATGTTTTGCTCATGACAAGTTAGTTTAAAATGCAAAAATATTGACTTGAGCATTCGGGGAAAAAAAAACCAAAACTGTATTTACCCACTGTCTCAAATATGATCCACACATTTTTGACATGTTGTACTTGTATTATAGAGAATTATTTATCAACAAAAGTTGCATTTTTTGCAATACAGCAAGAAGTCATTTAAATACAAATAGCAATATTTGAGTGCTTGTCTTTATAAAGCTAAACTATTCTCCGCCAAAAGTGTTTTTGGAATGGAAGCAGCCATTTTGAAATAAGCCGGAAAAGCTCTTCTACTGCCCATAGTGAATCGATGATGCACTACAGGGCAGAAAACATGGACCAAGTTGTTTACAATAGGTCTTTAAGAAAAGTTTAGATCATTTTACTGAGATAGGAGTCTCAGAAATTGGTGCATCAAGTACAAATGGTTTTATAGGTTTAAATATAATCAAAATGTTGTTAAGTACACTCGTGTTTTAACTTTAATTTTAGGAGTTAAATAGAATGTATCTTTATTTCCATGACCTTTAAGGAGAACTTCTTCTCTTCTGCTGAAACAGCCTTAGGTGTTTGCGGGTGTGTTAGACCGATGCATTCATTCCTTGACCCTCACTTGGCCCCACTGTTTGGGGTTAGGGTTGGCTGAAAAAGGGAGGGCAAATCCCAAGGCAACCCCAAAGGGCGTCTCTTCAAGCCTGAAGAATTGTTTTCATTCTTCATCCTTCTTTCATTTCTGCTTGTATATGTTTCTGTCTTTCAGGTTTACATCCTTTTTCTCTTTGTTTCTGTTTCTGAAGGTCTTTTTCATGTCATTCTTTTATTGTTTTCAGTAAGTTGTTCTTCTTTTCCCCCCTTCTGTCTCTCAAGTTCTGTCCGTTTTTGAGGGTCAGAGGTCCCACTGTAAACTTTACAACCTACAACAGTTACTTTGCCTAACAGTTCAGCAGTTGATGGCCCAAACAAGCCCCTTTTCAATAAAATATCTGCAATTTGTCTTTCTGCATTAGAGCTTTTGTTGTTTCAACACAAAAGTGATAATTAAAACCCACAGCACACATGAGTAAAATTGACCATAAAACAAAAGCTAATCCAGTGAAATGTCCATGTCTACTAAATTATATTTTGGCTGTTCTCTTTTCTAAGAAATGCTTCTGTGTGATGCAAACTCTAATCCTTTGTGTGTTTCTGTTCTAACACCGATGCATCTTCTCATTTCCTTTCTTTTGTGCAAAGACCCTTATTATTCTCGTGTGTATTTGACTTGTATCTGAATCATAAGCCAAACAAGCGCCTGAGTCTGATGAGCTTTGATGAAGGAAAATTGTAGACACTAAAGAGACACACTCATTTGCCCTGCAGCTGCTGGCATCAAGAGCAGTCTGCTTGTCTAATCTCTCGCACTTTACCACACACAATCATCAACAGCCCGTGCCGTTTTTGTGTATTTGTCACCACCAAACAAGTTGAGCGCTGGAGCTCCCTCATCTCTGCGCGGGGTGGTTGACCCATCTTTGCGCTGGTGTTTTGGGTGCTCCCTCTGGGTGGTCAGGTTTTGTGGTTCTGGGATTTGGCCTTGTTTGGTAATCTTTCTTCATCTCTGCTTCCTTCCTATGCTTTCTTTTCCTCTACATTGCAGGCACACTGAAAGACCATAATTATCCTTTTCCCTCCCTGCAGGTTATACGTTTTACAGAAGAAATCTGGGAAGATTTACTTCTGTTAACGCGCTCATAAGATCATGTATTGTCTGTTGACGTTTTGATCCTACGTTTATCCTCTAATGACTGGATAATTTCACATTTGTGCTTTTAGGCTTTTGAGAAAATAAGAAACAAAATGTATTTTATAGCCTAAAAGTCATACAAAGTAAAAAAAAAAAAAAAAAATCAACAAAACTAAAAGATCAAATGGATATTTTTTTTTTTTTTTCCTAACGTATCGCTGGATTTTCATTTGTTTTTCCATTTTCAGTCTCAAATCTCCAAAACAACAACCATTCGTTGCTTTTCAGACAAGAATATATTGCACTAATTAGTTTTAGAATAAACCAAACTCATTACATACATTTTTTAACTAGATCATTATGTCCTTACGTTCAAGTTGGCACTATGGAAACTACTATTAATCATTCCTAATGATGCTGCAGACTAATAATCACTGAGAATGGGGGGATTTTAATTTAAAGGCAAAGTTCTGCCTATTATTAAAGCAAAATTTAATATTGGAAATGTTATTGTTGGTTGCTAAGACCCTAACCCAAAACAAGAGATCTTCCCTGCTTATATTATTGGTAGAATCATAATTTTACATGAAAACTACCAACACAACATGACTTCTAGAAATTCTTTATTTTGACTAATGGAAATTTCTTGCTAATTTTCCATGTGGTCCACACCCTTTCATGATGGTATGGCAGTAAGTAAATAGATGGTTGGATCTGTTACTTTTGCTTGAATCACCTCTGCCTGCAGTCAGCCAGGAATAGTCTGGCAGCTCACAAAGCTAAAGAGTTAGCCAGGATTTTCTGCATCATTCTTTCCCCGGATGTCCAATCCAAACTGTCGATGACCACATTTCCCTGTCACTTGGTGACATTTCATGGTTTGTATTACATCACCCCAACATAGTGAGTTACCATGGTTTAAACAGAAGGAAAAAAAATCAAGTTGGGGCTTTGGAAGTACACTGCACATTGGATGAGTGTTTTTTAAGGCCCCAAATATGGGTCTCCCTTGTGCCAGGCCCCAGCCCGGGAAAAATACAGGGTTGTGTAAGGAAGGGCATCCGGCGTAAAACTCTCAGCAAAACCAAATGTGTGAATCAGCGAAAGCTGATCGCTGTGGCAACGCTTGACAAGATATACTGAAAGGTAATGTAAAAATATTGAATAAGTTTCTTAAGTTCATGATGGTTGGAGGAGGTCTAAGCGTCTAAGGGCTGGAGCAAAGGCATTACCATACCTGCCGCAGTGGGCTTTTCACGGCACCACTTGCGCTTTTCAGGCTAATCTGGCGTCACAAAAGAGCCCCTCACTGTTGTCTCCACTGCTTTCTAACGATATGCAAACCGGTCACCAGCCCAGGAGCAAAACGCTGCTTTAAAAAAAACGGAGGGGGGTCACCGAGGAAATCCCAAGGAGTCAAGTTTATCGCCGCATAAATGGAAACTCGGGAAATTGAGACAGGAAAGAGAAACATGGAGCATAAAACATGTCGATCTTGCGTCATTTACGCAGAGACAGTTCCCGCCGCGCTTCTTGTCGGTGTGTGTGCGTGTGTGCGTGTTTCAGCTCCTTATCAGGTGGGGAACAGCAGAGCAGCTGGGGGTGGAGCAACGGCAGTTTCCCATTCCTAAAGTTTGAATCACACTGCGCTCCATTCACATTCCTGCTCGGAGCTGCATCACTCGGATGGGAAGAGCGAAGCTTTCTTGTGGAATTCTGTGAGTCGCAGCTGAGTCAAACTAGAACCATGGATCTACTGTCTCGCGTTACGGCCAGAGGACGTCTGCAGAAGACCGCATAACTTTTCTCCACAGTGGATTTATCATGCGGACTTGGTTCTAACGGCGTAGTGGGTCTGAGCGGACAGTCGAGGCGCAGCAGGGAGTTTTACGCGGAGCTGCTGGCGACCGTGACATTTAAAAAAATGATATTAACACGTAAGTTGATGTATTCTGTTTTAAATACATTTAATGCAAATAAAATTTAGCATTTTTAGCCCCTTAAAAATACTTTAATTTCAAGCGCTCCCTCAGGGGATGGCTCAAATGCTGAGAACACATTTCGCACATCCAGCTGACCATCAAAAGGACTTTAATGAAACTGATATTTTAACAGATAAATTATATACATATTATATATGTGTTTTTGTATGCAGTGGCTTGTTTCTCTACTGTCACGTATGGCTGTAAAAGTTGCTCCCAAGGTTGCGCCTTGAGGGCGCAGCGCTGCGGGCTGTCAGATTAGAAAGCTCCCCCCTTCATTGTAAGCTTCCACGTCCCCACTCCTGTTTACCATTCATCCTCGAGTTTGGTTCATTTAATAACATTTGGTGAAGTTCCACACCCTGTAAGGTCATCTTTTTATGAGACCCCCCCCCCCCATGCTTATAACCTCCTTTTTTTACGCACAGAGCAGCCACATTTCAGAGCATTGCACCTACGTGTTAATGTACAATCTGTGTATTTTTAAACTGTGGGGTGTAGTGCTGTTCAGCCATATCTCTGCCCTGTCAGTGCCTACAGTTGGCGTGCCGTTTGTCCAAAATGCAAAACAATCAGAAGGCTTACATTGATTTGGTGGTTCTCTCTCTCTCTCTCTCTTTTCCTCTTGTCTCACTGGCTTAGTCTCCCCCAGGACACAACTCCTTATCAGTAACCTAAGGCCAAGAACAGATATTAGCACAGAGTGGTTCAGTTAGGCCATAAATCTGCTGGGAACGTGCTCTGAGGCACACACGCACTCCCATTTACCCATTTGCCCATCGTGACACCATGTTCTGGTCCAGTCACTCACTTTGTCTTCCAATTAGGGAAGCACTGAATCTGACTGTTGGAGTTTGGGCTATCCAATGGGAAAAGTAATTGAAGGAAGCGCGCCTCATCTACATTCTGTGTGAAACAGGAAATAAGCTTAGGCCTTATCTGAGAGGCTGCAGATGCATCCAGATGTTTCATGTGTGCACTCTTAGAAGACCTGAGTGCTCCTTTTTACCCTCATTTTTTTCAGCAGGAGGGAAACCCTCGTACTTTGAGTACTTTTTGTTGTTTCTTTGTCTTTTATTGTTTTTGGGGGGGGTTCCTAGTAGGTATAAGTTGTCATCTGTCTGTATCAAGCTTCTCAAACAGAATTGGTCACCTGATCCGGGGATAGGACCTTCCATTTGAGCATAAATCTGTCATCAGGGGGCACAGGGGCCTTTGGGGTTAGCGAAGCAAATGATCCATTCGGGGCCATCTGTGTGTTTGCGTGCGTGTGTGCTGCTGAATTCATGCCTGCATGCCTACACCAGCTGGTGGTAAATAACTTGAATGGACCATGTTAGTAACTTCATTTTTCCCTGTCTTATCTTTTGCGGGTGTGTGTCAACGGGGCAAAGCTTGAGGCTTACCAGATGGTAATATTCTTGGCACCTCGTCCCTTGACTAACAGTTAGACCTTCTTTGTGAAGCCCAGCTGTCCAGCAATGGAATCACAAAATATGATCCACTGTGAAGAAGAAAAATCTGTTTTCAACCATCTTTGCATTCCAATACCGGTCATGCTAAAACCATGTCCCTCCAAACTTTGCCTCCATATGTTGAAAATATGATTGTTGTTTTCACACAGTCAGTTGTGATTTAGTTGAAATCATAAATCTTTTTTATAGTAATGCAAGTGGAGAAAGTCAGAGCAACAACTCCAAGACTTGAGGCCATGGGCTTGACATGGCTAGCTGTGTCTAAAACTATGGTCTGGTATCTTTTGTATTAGGAAATGTATTTTTGCTGCACGTTTCTGCACGTTACCCCTTGGCTCTGCATGTCTGTCTTGTTTATACCTTCTTGTTATTACACCTACAGACACTCATTAGTGGTAGAAGTTCATAGAAGCTTTATGTTGCAGCTTATTATCGAAAGTATGAGATCCAGGCCCAGTTTCTTTAGTAACTGTTGGGGGTTTGTTGTACAGTGACTGTGAAATCATAAGCTCTACAACACATTTAGGTGTATTCCACCAATTGTCAAGTATGAATTGTTGTATTTTGTGTAGGAAGTGGCTCAGTGACCTTGTATCCTGCCAAGATGGCGATGATCAGGGAGCTTTAAAACAGCCTTTAAGTCAGCTCTATAGAAACCAGGAGTTGCATCTCTGCATTCCATTGTTGAGTCAGAGTTTTTACAGATTCATGGACTTTAGCTGTAACTATTTAAAGAAGACAGATAACAAAAATGTAGTTGAATTGACAACAGTAAATAGAATAGTCACTGTTGGTGTTGATCATCATTTGGACAGATGCTCCTTAGGATGCTGAGCAAAGGATGCTCTACTTCATCCCAGTTGTGCTGTGGCTGCTATGTTAATAGAAAGGTCAACTAAAACAATTCTAAAATAACAAATTGGCAGTCACTGGTTTTAAATGTTATTTGCTTCCTGATAACTTTTCATCAAATTTTCTGTATTGATTCAATATGTATTTTTTTGTTAACATCTTTCTATCTGCTTAAAATCAAATGTTACCAGTTTTCCCAGCATGCCACTGTTGTTCTTTGCTTTCCTTTGTATTGTTTTTAAAAGAACACCACGGAATAGCACACTAGAGAATGCTGTAGCACATTTTGGATAGACAACTGAGCGTCAGATTATATTTAAAGAAACTGAGTTGTCCTATTTTATATTTGTTTAAAAAGAGATAAATTGTTCCACTCTGGTATTGTGCCTGCCAGGTTTATCACTGTATCTCTCTTTGAAGCTCTGTCAGAGTTACCTAGTCAAACCTTTAGATAAGTACCCACGACAGCCTTTTGATTTTTTTTTTAAACCACCAATGATTTGATAATTCCCGATAAGCTACCAAAACAGAAGATGTTGGTCAAGCATTCTTCTCAATCTGTCTTCTTCAAAGGGCCACTTGTTAGCGATAACTGTTCTGACTCGTGACCTCCAGTTTGCCGAAGCTGAGACTTGGAGGTGGGGAGCGGTATCCTTTGTTTGCTAGCTGCTGACAAACTCCCTCTAGAGCCAAGGCTCAGTGTAGCCGGAGCCTTTTTGTCGTTTTGTGACGGAGCAAAGCCTTGGCCAGGAATTGTGAGAATTTCCTGCCACCGGAAGGGAGAGAAGAGATGTGGCAGGCAGAGCTGAAATAAGCAGAAACAGGGTTAGAGATGAGAGCGAGAGGAACCAAACACATGACTATAATAAGTTAATTTTAGTAACTTTAACTAGTAGCAAACCCCATAAGTGTGGCCTCTTTATATTCAAATAAAACCTATTGAATTTGACTCAGCTATCTTATCCGCTGATATCATTCTTATCATTTGTTCTCACAGAGAGAGACAGCTGTCTCATCTCACAATGTTGTTGTTTTCATACGCGACAGAACTAATTGTTAATTAACTGTAAGCAGGTATTGCTCTGTTTATGCACACAATACATTTCTTTTTAGATGTTGCTTCATAGATTAGATTTGTTGTTGTTGTTTTATTTAATTAAAATTTTGTCTGGAAGCCAACTTTGATTGGTCACATGTTGGTATCAGTGGCGTGAGTCCTAGCCAGCCAGGGTGGAGCCACATCCATTCTTGCATAACAAAAAGGCTACATACTCAATTGATAAAGTGAAGTTTGTCCTTGGTGTTGTCCTGAAATTCTCCTTTACATAGTAAGACGTATGGAAAAGTGACCCACCTCTGTGAGCTGTTCTTATTCATGTTTATTATGTGTTGTACCTGAACCGACTTAGCACACACGCCACCATCGTAAAGTAATCTATGCTCGACGTTAGCGCAGCATTGGCTTTTTCTAAATGTTTGCCGTATAGAACATTTGTCCTGTGTGGCTTTGTATGCGCCTTTAACCGTAAGAAGGTTTGCTAAGTACACACAATCACCGGAGCTTGTGTTTGTCTTGGCTGCCTCTGCCTATTATCTGCTCAGGAACAAATGAAGGCAGGGCCTCACAGCCAAATACTCAGCAGTCAATGCTGTGCTGCTCGGCTCCTTTCCTGCATGGGAAGCAGGAAGAGGAAGTGAGGTAGTTCCCTGGTGAGTGTTAGGAAGCTGGGGTGGACACTAAAGAGGGAAAAAAATAATAAATATATCAATAGTAAAAGATGTTAAATTGTAAAAACAAACAAAAAAAGAATGAGAAGGAGATTAATTTCTCATTAAATGTGTCATTATTGGTGCTAAAATGTTGTTACATTTGACTTTTTCTTAATTAATATAAATCAGAGGGTTTGTGGGTGTGCCTCTGTGTGTTGTTCTGGTTGTTTATGCCAGACGCCCTTGTCCACTTCTTGTAGCCAAACAAAAAGCAGGCAAGAACTATGAAAAATTAGGGACACATTGCAGGGGAACATTTTCTACATCAGTAAAGATCCAGTGAATTCAGTTTTTATCATTTTATTTCATTGGTGCGTTAAGTGACGTGTCACTGTAAAGTAGATTTGACAGTTTCTCTCCGAAAAGAGCCGTTGCTTTTTCAGTGAAAAACTTTCTGTGTTTCTGTACCATCTTCTGTGGATTTCAGTTACTGGTAACCTCAAGTGTCTTCTTTTTTTATTTTTCTTCAATCACTCGTATGGTTTTCGCAAATACTGCTTCTGTACTAACACACGCACTGATGCACATACAAATACAAGAAATCTGTAGCCCTTTGCAGTGTTCGATTTCAAGAATGTGGGCATAATTACCCCTTAGCTTTCTATGTTCTCCTAGGTTCACAGCACTCCCTAAATACAAGGTTAAACACACACACACTGTCTTTTGAGGCATGCTATTTCAAGTCCACAGGGAAAAAATAGAAATTGTTTGTCAGAAAGTACCACTTTTTTAGTGCTACCTGACCCTTTTGGCTCATGCTGGTTACATGGTTGAAATCACTCTAGGCCTGCGTGCTGTGGCAGATGGGGGGGTGTTCTGGTCATGTCACACCTTGTTGTCAGAGGTTTTATCTGCTGTCTAGGCTTGCTGTTGTATGTATTGGTATGCTGGTATATCTTTTGGACTAGACCCAAGATGATTGGCCTTTGTCTTACTTCTGTCTGAAGGGGGTTGTGGTTGGGTTTCATCAGTTCATAGGAAACAATATTAGACCAAAAATGTCAAATCATTTAATGTTTTCTTTGTTTCAAATGAGCAAAACGTGTACAATGTTGCAAAATAATTTAACTTTAACAAGTGGTAGAGTTGTGCAACTTAAATCTAAGAGTCAGTAGTCTTATTTAGCCTTTATATTGTGTTTTCACGTATGAAAAAGGGTCTGTTTTGACCCAAACACAATATAAGGATTAAAACCGTGGCAGGCTACAACAACCCCAATTGTAAAAGCCAAACAAGTCCATCACAAAAGGCACTCAGCTGCAATCTGTGTGTTCACTTGTCGGACAGGACCATTCCAATGTCAAAGTTAAAGGCTTTCTGTTGTCATCTGATGTATTTGGTCTAATGGTTTTGTTTCAAAGCTTTTCCCAAGGTTGTGCTACATTTGCACTTGTAGCTTCAACACACCAAGGGGAGGGCATTGTAAAATGTGGTTCTTAAGGCTTTGAGACATGTTTGTGTCTCCTATCTAAACTACTGACTGTGTGAAGAAGGTTTGCTGCCATTTGGCATATGTCATCTAAAAGGCTTTCACACATAATTGGGAGACATTGCTGTGGCTCCTGACAAACCATGAACCTCAACACGTAGTCACAGTAGTTAGCACAACCACCCAAAATGCCACACCTCGTGTTTAAAAGGATGTATGACTTTCTTTGGTCGTGCTGTGAATATGATTGACTGCAGTGAGGGCGACACATTTGGCATTTTGTGTCACTTTTTCTCCAAGAATTTGACGTTTCAGAAGTGTAGATTTCATGAAAGCATCAAAGACTTTCGAGCACCATGGAGGCTTTTTCAAAACATCCGGACTTTGGTGATGTCATCGTAAAAACTGAAAGCACCTTTCTTGGTGAAGAAGCCCAAGCTGTGCATACTTGGCAAGTGGGAACGTGAAGACAATTTACATGTAGATGCTTTGAACTCCAGTTTTGGAAACAAGTGAGAGGAGAAAGACTGATGGCTAATGAGGTGAAAGAGTTCACATGTGATAAGATCCTCACACACTGGAGGCATTGGGCTACCTTATGACAAAATTCCGGTAAAACTTAAACAAATGTCATAGCATCTGTTTATAATTAATGGTGTGTTTTGGTTAATCTTGTTGAATTTATGCATCTTCTCTTTTTGCTTCTGTCTTTTGTAGAGATTGAAGCCAAAGAGGCCTGTACCTGGCTCCGGGCTGCAGGGTTCCCACAATACGCCCAACTTTATGAAGGTGAAGATTACATTCGGACATTTTAAACTTATTTATATTTGCTTCTTCAAGTGCAATTTTACTGTCAATTTTGTCTCCACATTCCCATATTCCACTATTAAATTAACTAACAAAACATATTCAAGCAATGTAGATGTTCAAGAATACTAGTTTTACATAATAAAACCAATGCAGCCACAAACATTTTAAAGACTTTCATTGGTCTTCATGTAAGTGACAGCAAGAAAACATTATCCCTGTCAACAGGTCGTAGCATTTTTCCACTTAACAGAGACTGATTTGAAATTCTTGGTGGTCAGGATGTTTTCACATGCAGGATGACACCTTTCAGACCATATCAAAACAACAAAACCACAGTTTACCCTTCTGGAGAATCAACCATAGATCAACCTTTTACATCTCCTAACAAGAGGATTTTTTTATTACTTACACAAACAAACATTTTCCCATCATTGCATATGTGGGCTCCTCTCTTGATGTCAAGGCAGTTACCCCATGAAAGATGCCTGATATGCGTTCTTTAACCTCCGTGGTTTGAAGATGCTGAACTTTCACGAGTAGAATTCTCTTATCATTGTTGCCCCTGAGGGGTGGAAAAGCAAGATTCCCATTTTGACCAGGGTCAGCACATTCCTGACAATATCTTGGTGTCCCCTCCATCCATCCATCTCTAGCATTCCATCCATAAAAGAGCATTCTGTTTTGACACACACCAACCTTTATCAGTGCAGCAGCTGGGTGAAAAGGTGACCCTGCTGCTGAAGTAAAGTAGAGACCAAAAACAAGAAACAGAAGGAAGTCAGAGCTCTGAGCAGAAGTGGAGTAGCTATTGTCATTCTTCAATCAGTCCCCTGTTCTCTCCCTCTGTGCTCCATATCCCCCCTGCCTGCCTACTTTCAAAGCTGCAGCTGTGTTTGTTTGGTCGGCTAAGACGCTACTTCCTCTTTTAGCTTTTCATCAAGAGTGCATGGGGGAGAATGAAGGTGTTTGAGCAGTAGGTGTGTTAGGGGCAAGGCGGGGGACACACTGACTGAATGGGCTTCTTCCACTGACCTGACTTTTATTTCAGATGCCCAGTTTCCCATCGACATTTCTTCAGTCACCAGAGACCATGACTTCCTTGATCGGGATGCCATTGAGGCTCTTTGCAGGTAAGATAACAAGATTTACCACACCTTGCTGTTGCTGGTATGTGCCTTTCTTCTCTTTCTTTTGTGGGCTATCACATCTTTACCCTCACACAAAATTACAAGGGCATGACTTCAAAAGGCGGCTTGCTTTAGAAAGTTTTAGATTAAATCAGTTCCCAAAGGAGACTTTTATGCCATTATTGCATGCACACATCTCACTCCTACCACTTATTGTTAAGTACTAACAGTAAAACAGCTCATATTTGATATTGTTGTACTCTGGTAGAAGGGATATCAGATGTTTCACCTTTATAATTTCATTAGTTTCAAAATTTGGGGTACATTTCCTTTACCAAATATCCGATCGTAATCTGATTTCTCAAGTTATGTGATTTAACAAGGGACATACAAGCAGGACAATCTTTGTTTGTTTGTTCATCTTTCAGCATTTCCCTTCAGCAAAACAGCTTCCACTGAGTCACATATTTGAATTGGCACAGATTCCTTTACACCCCTTCCGACACAACCCTGTGTTTTACTTGGGCTTAGGACCGGCACAGGGATACCCAGGCTTGGGCCCTCATGTGGCTACATAGTTATGCAGTAGCAGGACAATTTCATGTATTTTACCCTCTAACAGAAGTTATCAGATATTTGAATTGATAAATTAAGATTCCTCCCCGAAAAATCAGTACTTCCCAGGATGGATCGACCTTTAGCAGATATATTTTGTGGTTTTACATGTGTAGGCAAAATACAGGAGATTCCAGAGTACTGCTGTCTAACCAGGGCAGGTTTTGTTTTTCTTCTTCTGATCAACAACAATGTGTTGTTTATTTTCAGGTTAATGTTACCATATTCGCAAAACTAACCCTCTAACTTTTACAGTTGCAATGTTTGCAAAGAACAGACACGTTGGGGTTTTGAAAAGGACAGGAAGTCAAAAAATACACCATTACGTAGATCTCCAAAATAAGTTAGAGAACGGGGTCACAAGTAGATAAAGATTTTCTGATTATCGGATTTCCATATATCTAATTACTCACAGTAATCTGATTTTTGTGGGAATGTAAATGGGCTCATTAACTTATTTTCATTAAAAAAAGGGCCCAGTGGTGGTGGACGTCACTAGAGAAGGCCGTCTTTGTCAACACTGCATCAATTAGCATAAGTGAATGGCACTGATAGGTCCTAAATGAAGTCAGTTCCTTCATCAAATTCCAGCTTTCATTAATGAACCCCAGTAGGTGTCCTTGGAAACATCTGGAAACTATCATTTTAAGAGCGTCTTCTCTTAATAGCCTCTCACCCTTTCCCCAAAGCTGCAGCCATCCTTTAGTTTCCATCACTTCATCTCTCCATTGTTACATGATATGCACTCACAGGAGGGTGGACCCCACCAGCGGCCTCGGTCCCCTTCTCCAGGTGGCAGGGGGGATAAGCTTTCTGTCCCCTCCCCACATTTTTTGCACCACTCCAGCAGATTTCATTCTCCCCACTTTCCTTATCTGCGCCTTTATGTCCACGGAGGGGATTATCCTTCAGCAGCTCATTAGCCAGACTTGTTGCTCTACAGCATCCCCTTTCTCCAGATCTGCTGTTCATTTTGTTTAGATCCTAACTGTTGGAATAGTTAGTAAAAGTTAGAATGTTTGAATTATTTACCCACTAATTGTGTTTTTGTGTTCGCAGGCGACTAAATACCCTCAACAAGTGTGCTCTAATGAGACTGGATCTATCCCCACAACGAAAACGAGTACGTTTTTATGCTCACACCTGTATTTCTCTCTCATTTGAAACCTCCTTGACAATCTCCTCAAACACAATTTAATTTTCCCACCCCAGCCACCAGTTTGCCAATGGACCAAAGGGCAAAAACAGTGTTGTTGAGTTTATTTCTAGATCAGGCATGCTGTGTGAACCCTAGCTAGAGGCAGGATATCTTCAAGGGCTTTCATTAACTGGGACCTCCTCCCATTAAAGGCATGCTATGCTCCTTTGTCACATACTTCCTCCAACCTCTGAATTCATATAAACTGGTAGCATTTTGTGACTTTCCAGTGAAGTATTTTTTTTAACGAGAATGGAACTTGAACAACTCAAAGATATATTTTCTAATAACCAGATACTTCCTAAGTGTTCCTTTATTTCTTTTTAATTTAAATGTAAATTATAGACCACTCTTGTAACAAATAACCTTTAAAGTCCTGACAAAAATGTAGATTTATTAAATTCAATTAAAACTTAATTCCTTGACAGCCTTAAAATCTGTATAGCACCGGGCCGGCTCGTGCTTCGTGGCATTCGTCTTCTTTCTTTTCAGCTTCTACACAGGGACGTAGTGGAGCCAAAAAGGTTATTTGGCTCCTTGACTCCTTGGCTTCTATATGACGGCAGCCAACCACTTTAAAGCCCCCCCTCCCCACCCAGACAACTTTGGAATGCATTGATCTCTTCATGTCTTCAGATTCTCTATCTTTTTACATCACATTTTTTTCTCTACTTTTCTTTGTATTTTACTCTCCTTTTACTTTTCTGTCTATGATCTCCTTTGTGTGACCTTGATGGTGGCAACCTTTGCTGACTGCTTTGCTGATTTGATGGATTAGATGTTGACAAACGGTTCAATTTCTGTCAGCTGATCAACGCTCTTGTGAAACAAAATAATGCATTTATTTCAGATTCCAAAAAGGAAAGCAAAAACAATGTGATGCAGATTAAAAAAATAAAAGTAGAAGTCTAACTGTCTCCTGCTTATATCTTGTGCAGTGTTAATGAGTAGGAGTTTGTGTGTGTGCCTGTGTGTGTATGCACATGCATAGACAGAAAAGATAAAGACTATTAGGTAAGTGACCCCAGTCTGGCTGGCTGGCTGCACTGTGAGCTGTGGGGGTCACGATGGAATTTCCTGGATTCCCTTCAGGGTCTGAGATAGATTAACTAAACTGGGGGTGTGGTGTATTATGATAAAATGCCTGCGCATTGATTGGTGCTCAAAGAAGAGAACTTAAGTCACTGCAGTGTCAGGAAAATTTGGTTGTTAAATACTTTGTATTTTTAATTAGAGTTAATCTTAGACTGATTATAATTTTAAAGACCCACTCTGATGAAAATTGTGTTTTTAACATGTTCTTGTGGTATTTTTCTCATAATGGAGGACCAATGTAAAGAAAATTATGCTTAAAATAGCTTTTTTGAGTATTTCTCTATCTAAATCACTGTAACTCGTAAATACTATAGCAATCCACAAACACCCTTCTCCGATCCATGTTGATGCATCCACTTGTAGACGACTAGATCCATGTACGTCTTCATTTTTCTCATGCGAACTGGCATTTGACTCAAAACTGTACAGCTGGATAGCTCTAAAATTGCTCTTACCAGTTATGTTAGGTTGGGATTGTGAGAAACTGTAAGCTAGTGGGAGGGCGTGTAAACCGATGGATGATGGGAAATGGGGACGGGCTTACTCTGCACCAACAGAACTGCCTACAACTCAGAGGCGAATTTCTAAAGACCTACTACTGCTCTGCAGAAACTATGACCTAGAAAAAGACACAGGTTGATTTTGACTTAAAAACATCATAATCACAATAAAAACACTATTGGGAACCATTTGAAAACTAGATCAAGAGATTATTGGAGCGGGACGTTAAGCTAAAATACTATGTCTCTGCTCTTTAGTGCTATTTTCTTAAAGCAATTATTCACATGACCTGATGATAGTCTTGTGCAATGGAAATCCTTGACAATTTGAGTACATAGTTGTCTTAAATTGTTTTAATACAAGCACCCCTCATGATGCATAATGCCCTTTTCCTCTCTTGTCCTGCATTCAGAGTGAGGATTCAGATGAGGACGAACCTTGTGCCATTAGTGGCCGCTGGACCTTCCAGAGGGACAGCAAGCGCTGGTCACGGATGGAAGACTTGGAGGTGTTTTCTGAGTTACCAGCAGATGCTACCCAACCATCAATTCCCAAGGACCAAGTATCCCAGAAAGGCAAGCTGGGTTTGCGTGAAGGCAACAGTTCAGAGAGTGTGCTCACTGATCTCAGTGAGCAACCTGAAGTTGGCTCCATCCATAGCAGTGGCAGTGGAGGAAGAGGAGAGGAGAAGGGTCATGCTGCAGCCTTGCTAAATGAAGCAATCCCTGCTGGCGCCATTCGTGCCAATTCAGTGGCTAGCATGTGTTCATCCTCTGGCACAGGCGGGTCAGGAGGAGTCAATGAAGACTCTTTATCTGACGGGTTACCTCCATCACCCCTGGAGTCACTCCGACAGTTCACCTTTGATGTCAGTGCAGGAATGGTAGGAGGAAGTCTGGACCGAGGAGGAGGCAGTGGCAAAAGTACCCGTTCAAGGGCTAAAAGCTTCCTGAAGAGGATGGAGAGTCTGCGGCTTCGCAGCGGCGCTTCCTCCAAAAGAAAGAAGAAGGCTAGCCCCACCGGTGGAAAGATCGAAATTAGCGGCCCTGTTATCAAGGAAGGCCTTGATGATGACAAACTCAGACAGCTTAACTGTGTGGATATCTCAAGCATTAGTCTGAAAAACCAGCGCAATCCCACTGAGACAATGACTCTGAACCGGAATCGCTCTGTATCTTACTCCACTCAGACCAGCAATGGAAGCACTGGCAGCACCGGGAGCAGCCAGTCTGAAGCCAGCAGTGGAAGTGCGGTGAGCACTCCTAGCCCTGTCACTCGAGCTCGCAGCCACAGCACGGCAGCAGGTTTCAGTAAAAGAGGAGGGATGTATTTAGAAGGATTTGACCCTTTCAGTTTTCTCCAACAAGCCCAAGAGCGGCAGCCATCTCTGCCCAAGTCTGCCCCGCCCATCCCATGCGAATCCAGTAGTGGGATGTCAAGTGATGAACAGAACTGCAGGAGCAACTGCAGCGTTCCAGACAAGATCAGACAAGAAGAAGATGAGGAAGACTATGATGAGGAAGAGGGGGGCATGATTTTTTTCTATTTGCCAGAGGGCCACAAGCCTGGAACTTTTCCCAAAGCCTTGCATGATGGAAGTTCACGTAATACCAACGGGAATGATAATGGGAACTCCGTGGTCCTCAGGGGGCGGCAGAGTAGACGCCAGCGTCGTGCCTCTTCAGGCTCTGTTGACAGTCGCTTCAGTTTTTATGACAACGTCCCCTCCACTGAGAGAGAGGAGGAAGAGGGAGATGAACACAAACTGGAGGAAGTGTTGCAACGCGTTAGCGGCCTGCAGCGCTTCGTTAACGCCTGGTCGGAAGCTGTAGCCTGTGAAGAGGAAGAGGAGGATGACGAAGAGGAGGAAGGAGACTCAGATTCAGCATTGGACTCTGCCTCTCCTTGTCCTTCATCGCCTTTGCAGAACCGATTGGAAGAAACTGAGAATGGAAGTGACCAAGATAGCACAGGAAACCCTCTGGGCGAAGCAGAAGAAGGGATGCGAGACAGGAGGGACTCTGGAGTTGGAGCATCACTTACTCGAACCAGCAGGTTAGTAAAGATCATAAATACCTTGATGAGTTTTTAATGCATCGTAGGTATCAAAAGCACTTCACTATTCCTCCAATTTACCTGCTGTTTTGTTGAAATTATCTTCAAAGAAACCCTTTTTCCCATAAACATAGTTTACCCTTTTCCATTATAAAGGAATTATCATTTCAGAAAAAAGTGCATATATAAACAGTGAGGCAGCTATAAAAGGCGATTAAAAACGAAGTGACAGCAAAGGATAAACAGAGGTGCAAGCTGAGACTTCTCTACTTACATAATGATGGCAAGTAGTTAGGAATGTGGCTTGGTCTCCATGGGGACTGTTCCTTTGCTCTCAAGAATTCAGCAGCAAAATTGCACATGGTGTTTTGTAGATAATCTCTTGATTGATGTATACATACATCCTTGTAATCCCTAAACTGATCACTTGGCCACACGCAGTATTTGTTCATTCTGTCATTTTCCACGTTTATGTATGCAGAAGTTTGGTGGAGATCCTTAACAGTAAAAATTCAGATTTTCTTTTTACCTCCCATGTCTCAATTTGTGCTTTCTTATCCTCTCCCAACATCTTCCAGACCCCAAAAACTTCGCTGGCCGAGCTTCCAGAACTCCCATCGACCCAGTTTGGCCTCTGCCCAGCTCCAGATTAGCTGCCAGTCCGTCCTGCAGATGAATCTGCTGCAGAAACTTTCCCTTCTGCAGCTCACTGCGCTGCTGGAGAAACACACCCCTACGAACAAGCATGGCTTCAGTTGGTGAGTGGATTTGAGTGAAGCAGAGGGGGGAAATACAGAACAGACATACAGAAAAGCCACAGCTGTAGTGACACTCTGACATACAGCTTCTTTTTCATGTAAAACAGTCCGTGCGTCTATCACATTGTCCTTCAAAGTGATGCCTCCAAATATACCCTTTCATACTTCTCCATACTGCCCTCCGTCCAATCCACCCCATCTGCTAGTTGTTGTATAGCGCTGTGACGGCTGTCCACACAGAGATTGCGTTACACATTCTTTTCTCAGGGCTGTAATTGCTGAGAAGGGGTGTACATTGTCTTCTTCACAAGCGTGCAATCATGGCAGTTCACACGCAAGGTGCTGTGCTTGAGGGTCGAAAGAACTGCCCACTTCTCAAATGATCTACTTCAAATATTGTCTGAACCATTGGTGGTCAACAGCTTTGGCCTTACTTGAAATTAAACTCTTCAGTTATGCATTTGTAATCAATGTTCCATTGTTGACTGTGAAAATTGTTTACATTTTATCCTACCTCTAGGCCGAAGTATTGCTTTCTCTGGTTTTATATCATTAAAGTATAAAATCTTAGAGCTCTACAACTGAAATAGAAGATTTTATACCATATTTTCAAAGAATAATTTTAATCAAATAATTTTTTTTACATATTGCTAAAGCGTGTTTTTGGTGTTTTTAACATGTTCTTAAATCACTTTTCTCATGATGCAGGACATATACAAAACAAATCCATTTTAAATTTCGGAGAATTTCCTTAATCAAAATGTGTTGGATCAGGAGCAGATTCTTTGAAAACGCTCTGGTTTGTGATGCAGCAACTGCCATGGGCGAGCTAAAGTCTCCCTTATGGAAACAAATGTGACACATACTTCAAAAATAAAAGTCAATACTGGAAATGCTTTTTCATTTTCACAATGAATTTGTGAAATTAAAACATATGTCTCATTCACTTCCATACTTCCAATTCAGATGCGTCCACTTTTAGACAAATTGATCCATCAACGTCTTCATTGTCTTCGTCTGAGCTGTAAGAACTGTACGGATAGACAGCTCCGAAATTTTGCGCCATTTTTTTAAACTATGCTAACGTTAGCTTGGGCTTGTGAGATGCTATAAGCTACTGGGAGAGCATGGAAACAAAACGCTGATGGGAAATTAGCAAAGGCTAACTTCTGCGCTAACAGTCTCGCCCTCAACTCAATTTCCAATGAACTACTGCTGCTCTGCAGTAAATATGTCTTAATTTCTTTTTTTTTTTTTTTTTTGGCTGAAAACATCATAATCAAAATTAAAAGACCACCCTGAGCGATTTTACAAAAGAAAAAAAATGTAAAGTGGGACTTTAAGTACCAAATGGGGAAAAAAAACATCATTTTTTGGTTGTTTTTCTCCTACCCCAAGCTTCTCTGACAAAAGCAGAAGGCGCCATGACAGTCCCATGATGGCCTCAATGAGTCAAATTGTTGACCACTTGAGGCTGTGCATGTTCAGAATTCCAGTTACTGATCATAAAATGTTCATTTTTCTGGGACTGTAGTTCTTAGAAGAACTTTGGGTCTTGTGAACATGAGCTTGTACAAAGACGGACTTGTACTGAGTCACGCACAGGCTACCAAAAACATTCACACTCTGGCAGTGGGACACACATCCATAAATCTCGAGGCACTCTCTCATGAAATGGATGGTACTTTGTGTTTTATCTGTGGATTTGTGGTTGTACACCAACTTTCTGCTGACAACCACGTGCATAGCCTACTCACAGAAAGCAAAATATGACTTCAAAGCAATTGTGTGAAAACAAGTGACTTTCTACTGTTAGGGCATTTGTCTTTACATTTTTTTCCCCTGCCTTGTTTTACTTCCACACTTATATTTGAAGACAGGCTCTGAGTAACTCTGCAGAATTTTTACTCTGTTTTTCACATCTCAATTGATCTGGTTAAAGTAAAAATAAAACAGGCGTAACGTCAATGTCATGAATCTGAAATCCTTTTTTTATTTTAAGTTTTGCTAAGATAACCATGTCAACTAAAAGTACTACCGTACTTGTGTCTTACTCTTTTCATCATGTGGTGACAGGGCTGTACCAAAGTTTATGAAGCGGATTAAGGTGCGTGACTACAAAGACAGAAGCGTGTTTGGTGTTCCACTGCAAGTCATCGTCCAGCGGACTGGCCAGCCTCTCCCACAAGGAATACAACAAGCCATGCGCTATTTGCGCAACAATTGTCTTGACCAGGTATCAATAAATTCACATACACGGAACATTCCATAGCTTATATGAGAACTGGACTGTGACCCTTCACCCCTCACTTTCCAAATAGGAAGTACCCACTGGCTCCAAGAAGCCTAAATCCCGTAGACTTCTATTGAGAAATAAACAGCTATTCCTCAGTCATTATATTTTTCAGAATAAACATTCTTGCTCTGCTACCTTTTTTGACATATTCTTGCCAATCCTAATTTTTTCATACTTTTTATATTGCAAATTGTTTAAGTTGGACTTCAAACAAGCTCACATGTGAATTGTGAGTGGTTGCCATAGAAACTGACTTGAATCAATAAATCTGCTTATGCATTGTGTGCAAATCCAACAATGGAGTCTTAGAGAACATACACTTGTAAAAATGTATATCAAATCGTTCAACTCTGCTCAGAAAAACCAACAGAGAAGCTGTCTAACACTCAAAGTTGACAGTTTGCGGTAACACATTCCTGCATTGAACATGATTCCATTCAAAAAGGGAATTCACTGTAATGACTCAAATGACGCAGTTTGTTTTTCTGAATAAGATTAAAACATCTTCTTGCCTCAGGTGGCTGGATTGCATAAGATTTTAGTTTTAGAACATTTGCAGTCAATCACACTTGTGTTACTGGATGTTATGTAAGACGAATTAGTGAGCTGGATAGAGTTTGGTGTGTATACAGCTTCTCTCTTCACCGTGTGTTAAAACCAAGGCTTGGTGAGGACCCTACTCTGCAGATGTTCTTGTATCTAATTATGGAGGGGATTTTTGTGGAATTTGTAAATAACAACCAAGTGTAAAATAGAAAAAAAAATCTGATAGGTTTATTTTCTAAGTGTAGAAATTCCTCTTATTAAATTATAGGTAATGAACAATAAACTCTTCACTTTTTAAGTAATTACATATATTTTCTGTCCTAAAAGCCCTCAGATGAAGTCTTATCCAGAATATTGTGTAATTATCAGTGCCATAGATACCAGCTGTTCTTAAACTAAAGGAGACTAAAGACTATCTTTATGGATACTTGTGATGTCATATTTTTATTCACTTTCTTCCTCTTCCAGGTGGGTCTTTTCAGGAAATCTGGAGTTAAATCTCGCATCCAGGCTCTTCGTCAGATGAACGAGGCGAGTGGCGCCGATGGGTGTGGAGTCAACTACGAGGGCCAGTCAGCTTATGACGTTGCTGACATGTTGAAGCAGTATTTTCGAGACTTACCAGAACCGCTGTTCACGAGCAAACTGTCAGAAACCTTTCTTCAGATCTACCAGTGTAAGTATGATAAAAAAAATATCACACATGTAAGGGAAAAAATGTATTCATTCAATTTTTTCTTAAAGAAAAACATCTTTTTTGAGTTAAAGTCCAGTCAGACCTGTGTACTTTGCTTATAATGAAACAGATAGTCATGTGTAGCACACTTGGGTTAGCACATATTGCATTATAGCTCATTTTTGGCAGGAAAATGGCAACTTAACTAAATTTCCTCCCAGATTTAACCATAATTTACATCAGTGATAGCGTCGAAATAGGGTTTTGTTTATTAAAAAAGTGGCTTGAGGAATGCCATTTTCCCCCCACAGACATGCCTAAAGAGCTCCGTCTTCAAGCTACTCGCGCTGCGGTGCTGCTTCTACCAGACGAGAACCGAGAGGCGTTCCGGACGCTGATGTGTCTGCTCAGCGATGTGACAGCGAGCGTCGCCGAGAACCAGATGACTCCCACCAACCTGGCTGTTTGCCTGGCGCCATCACTCTTCCATCTGAACACGCTGCGGCGGAAGGAGAGCTCCTCACCGAGGTGTGCCCTTGCGCCTCCTTCATCTGTCCATTCCTGTTAAATCACTTTTGTTTCAGGTTACGTAACAGGTTGTATGCTATATGTTTTGAAAACAGGAAAGGGTCCTTATGAAGGGACAGGATATTGTAGATGGAGGGCAGAGATTTTAAAGGAAAACAAAAAGTTGGAGCAAGAGAGGAAGGAATAGGGAGAGACAGAGGAAACAGAGCAGTTACATAAACATTTTAATCTAATTAAAAGCACATTGTTCCACATTTGGCTCTAATGTGTGAGGTCCCATAAACTGTATGCTGTTTAACCCCTCCGTTTCCACTCTCGACCTTTCACCTCACCTCTGCTTTTCCGTTGCGCTCTGTCATTATGACAAACGCTGGCGATTAATCTTGCTGTGTCCTTTTGCTTTGCCTCATCTCTGGGACGCAGAGTGATGAACCGAAAGCAGACTTTGGGGAAGCCTGATCAGAGGGACCTGAATGAGAACCTGGCTGCCACCCATGGCCTGACACACATGATCCAGGAGTGCAGGAAACTCTTCAGGGTCAGTGGACATAACCGAACTATCACAGACAAAAGCAGAACACAGAGGTTGCCAGATGTCTCTTTGAGTGTTTTGGTGACATTTTTGATACTTCTGTATCCCCTCACCCCCTGTCTCCCTTTGTTTCTCCTGTAAGCAGACATGACCCGAGTTACATAACTGATTTGGTTATTCTGTGTTATGGTTTAGTCATGCACTTCAGCTTAGTTTTGCTTACTAAATGTCATATCCCACCTCTTGTTAGGGTCGGGTTTCATTTAGAAGAAAAATGATCAAGACTGGAAGAAGTACTCAGATAATCTCTTATGTCTCTCTATCATGCCACAGCAAATCCTAAAGGGTCACGTCATTTAAAGTTTTATTAAATTGTAGAGAATCTTCCTGTCTTCCTGTCATGGTCATATCTCACAAGTAAACTCAATTATTCAGGAAATGACTCCGTTAATTTGATTTTTCTTTTGTCATACAGCTTTAAAAAAAAGACGTGCAACAGTTGAAATATTGAAAAGGTATTTGTTTTCATTTGGGATTTTTTTTAAAGCCATTGATTTAGTTTCAATCCCAATTTTTTCAGGATTTAATCATAAAATGTGATGGGCAAATAAAGGAGATAAACACCGAAGTTTTAAATTTTTACCTCTGACAGATTCTTTAACAGGTTTGCAACTGCCCTTAAACAGGAAGGATTAATATGTTAAGAATAAAGATGCTCATTCTGCTGGCTGAAGCTCCAATCATGATTGTGTTCTCACATATCTTGATATTTATGAGTCCTACTTCTTGGATGAATCCCTGCAGTTTTTTTTTTTTTTTTCTGTTTCCTGCAAAAAACAACCAGATGTGTCAAATTAAACCCCTTTCTGCACCCTTGTGGGCAATAGCATCCAGCAACAGGCCATAAAATGTAAAGTCATGTTTTTTTGTGTGTGTGTGTTTGACGTTGTGTGTCCTTCACTCTTGCAGATCCCTGAAGAAATGAACCGCTGCAGGAACTCATATGTGGAGCAGGCTCTTCTGCCAAAACGATTGGAGGAGCTTGGAGGTGAAGCCAAGCGAGGAAGTGTCCTGCAGGAAAGCTTAGACACGCTCCTGAAAGAGGCCAAAGACAAGTTTAGAGGTTACGACAGCTGCTCCACTCCTGAACACGCCGAGCTGGCCTACAGGAAGGTAATCATTCACAGCAAATGAAAGTAATGGAAAAAGAAAAAGATTCACTTTTCAAGCAAAAAAAACGGCTCATGTGTCTGCGATGTGCAAACACAGGGACACTCATGAAGCCCATGTGTCCTGTCGTCTTTACTTCTGGTGCTAGCCTCGCCTCGCCTCGGTCCTGATTTTCCGAATAGGGAAAGTGCAGTTAGGGTTTCCTGTGCAGAAAAAAAAACATCTGTGTGAAAGTGGCCTGGCCTCTTGGCTCCTAGTTCCCTATTCCCATCCCCCCCCCCAGCTCTGGACACTCTCCCAGAATGACATCAGCTTGACATGGAGATGCGCGTTAACACAACCACACCATTATCCCACGCCTTCTTCTCCTCTTTCTAGTGTGTGAATGCGGTGGGTTGAGTAATTTTTTTCCCACTTCGTGAAAGTGTGTGTTCTTCCTATCGGTCTCAAGATTTCAATGAAGGCCAGCTGGAGGTTTTGAAGCAAATCTGGACACTTGTGCATATATAGATGGCTCAGCATCTGGGTTTGGGGGGGTTGTACAATGTTTCCAAAGCAGTGTTTTACCTAATCAAGCCTGTAAAGTAATTGGTGTTCTTCTTGTGCTCTGCGGCTTAGGTTAACGATGGTTTTCCACTGCGGCAGTGGAAAGTGACTGTAGAGATCCATGCCAGTCCGGAGGATGTTCTGACTCGAGTGCTGAGGGAGCAGGGTCAGTGGGACGAGGACCTCCTCGAGAGCCGAGTCGTAGAATCCCTCGATCAGCGGACAGAGGTCTACCAGTACGTCAGGAACGCCATGGCTCCACATCCCACAAGAGACCACGTGGTGCTCAGGTAATCCTTCTCCTCACGTCTTTCTGGTCTTTGTTGTCTGTTTCACCTCATTGCTCATCGTAATTCTACATTCACACCAGGCTCTGAAACTTGCGGCCACTTTTATTAAAAAAGTTTATATAAATGAGGGTTATGGGCTTCCAGATTCAAAACTTTTGCATTCATACAAGTCCAGTTTCAGGCTCTACATGTGAAACTCAGATTGAACACTCGAAAGTTAAACTAGTTGAACTTTGATTAATCTGAGACTCTGATTTGGTAGTGACTTCTGATTTGTGTCCTTTTGTAATTACAAGTATAAACTGTTTGAAAATATTGATCATAAAGGAGAAATTCATATTTTTGGAATTGTACGACACCAAGTCACTCATATATCGGGATAGAGCTGTGGGAGTATGTGGAAGCAATTTTTGCACCACTTTGACATTTCGCACCAAACCTTTTCCAACTGTGACTACGTGCGCTAGAATCGGTTAGCGAGTCTAGTGCAGGGATGTCCAAATCCAGACCTCGAGGGCCCGCCTCCTGCTGGTTTTCCAGAAATCCTGCCTTATCTGCTGCTGCTATTACCTGGATCAGTTGTGCTTAGCCAATAAGGAGCTTCTATGCCATGTTGGTTGGGAAACATGTAGGAAACAGGCTCCCGAGGCCTGGAAGGACACTCCTGGTCTAATGTGAGCACTGTATACTAAAAGCGTGTCAAGAGAACCTGCGTCTGTCTTTCTCAGTGTGTATGTTGCATAACATTTCCTCCAACTTTGTGCTGTCTACTAGAACTTGGGTGACAGACCTTCCAAAGGGAGCGTGTGCACTCGTGAGTTCATCTGTGGACCATGACGGAGCACCGGTGGTGGGTGTCCGGGCCAATGTCCTCACCTCACGCTACTTCATCGAGCCTTGCGGGGCCAACAAATCCAGACTCACACACATTTCCAGAATTGACTGCAGGTGGGCACCGCGTTACACTGCCACTATTTTATGAAAGGGACTAAAACTAGCATTACAGTGCACTCCGAATCACTGATTTATCCATCAAACACGCATATCTTTCTTTCTCTCCAGGGGTCATTTCCCAGAGTGGTACAATAAGCTTTATGGACACTTGTGCGCTGCTGAGGTGGCACGGATTCGGGAATCCTTCTCCGTGCCCATGGACAAATAGGAGAGCGGCATGCCATTCTGACTGGAATGCCTCGTTTCAACAAGCTACAGATGAAGTGGAAGTCTCTTTATCCTTCAATGGACATGAACCAGGATTAAAGGAGCTGTTTTCGTCAAAACAGACGGCTTTTACTTTTAAAAACTGGGACTGCCAAGAGGACTAACAGAACTATCTGGACCTCGGGACGTTCTGTTTCTGACACTAGATGTTTTGCCTCAGAATTAATTTAAAACGAGGTTATCGCTTCTGAGAAGCAAGGGGGATCTCACATGGGAGTGAAGGGGGCATGGGGAAAGCCAAACACATATATCTAAATAAATAAGTAAATATAAATGTTGTTGTGGTCCCCCCAGGTGCAGAATAATATGTACATATACTGTAGTGTGCTCTGGTTGCGTAGAGCCGGTCGCTTTGTGTTACCTCCGTCCCCTTCTCTGTTACAGCAAAGCACAGGAAGAAAAGGAGACGTTATTATAGCGAGCTGATAGACAAATCTATGGGTGTCGAAAGATGCGAATGTGCTGGTAGTTTGCAGACTGAGTGAGGCCAATAAACAGGATATCGTGAGATGACAGGTGGCCTATAGCACACAGGGTTTTAGTGTTTCAGTGTGGAGGCAGAGGAGTATTGGTGGCTGGCTCACCAAAATGAAATGACTGATCAAAGAAAGGACATAATTGACTGACAAATAAAAGGCAGAATCTGTTTCAGCCAGCCTCATTGAATAGTTTGATCGAGGTTGCTTTTGATCAGGAAAATCGGCTTTCAACGTTGAAATACAATGTCAAAATGTGTCAAAGTTTGAAAATGATAAGAAATTCCTGTTGACATTTATAGGACCAAATGAATAAAGGAAAGAAAGTTTTTAGCACAGCCCTTTTGCTTTTTGTTCTCGTTGGCCCAAACATCATTTATTTAACTCAAAATTGGCACAAAAGAGCAAAAGTTCTGATTGCTTTTATATCAAGCAAGCACAGAAGATGCAATTATCTGACTTTGAACATAAATTTCTCTCTGCATGGAAAGGTTAAAAAAAGAGGTCCTTTTATAAAGGTGGGGATTTTACAGGTTTTACTGTATAAAGGAGGGCAGATTGAATGTGTGGATTTAAAGGAAGGACAAATATTCTGCAAAGACTCAGTGTTTTCAACCCAGATAACATTTCTTTGGCTGTAACGGTTGCGCTTCTGTCTGTTCATGTTGAGTGTATTATACATTTACTAAACCGTTGTTCACATCGTAAATGTTTTTAGCTGTAACTGTGTCTCTGCCAAATAATAATGCATGACAATGACAGTTAATTTAAAGCAAAAATATTTATACCTCAGATATACGTTCTTTTTTGTATCATTTATTTTATTGTATTGTACACATTAAACTCTGTGTTACAAAAAGTTTTATCTTTTTTATTAATATTATTTCTGTACAGGTTAATCAAAATGCACTATTAAATGTATTAAACTAACTGTTTTGTGTGCTTTTTGCTCTGCAATATGAAAACCAAACAAGAAAGTTGAGTCTTTTTCTTTTTTTTTTCCTCTTTTCTAATCCTTCATCATTTCTACTGTCACTTGTTTACAATCCACTTTGTTCCAAGTAATTACACCCACTCTTATCCAATCAGAACGTGGATCTCACATCCTGTGACCACCATATCTCTGTGTGTCCCATAACTTTGTTCCACACCACTGGATCTGTTATTGGCCCCGAGGGGTCTGAAAGATGATCTCACTCCATATGTTTCATACATATGTTTTGAGAAAGCAGAGGGGTCTGCTGTGTCTCAGCCGGTCTGGCCGGGACTAGGCAAGGATTCGGAAAAGAGGAGGTCTGTGATGTTTTAAACAAAAGGGGGCTTTGAAGCAGGTTTTGATGTGCCTCTTCGTGTTTTCAGTCACTTAGCAAAGTGACATGCTGTCATCTGTTTTCTGGAAAACAGGGTCTGGGGTTTGCTGCCCTTGTTTTGTTATGCAATGCTTTTCAGCAAACAAGAGAATTACTGCAACGTGTTCTGATTTACTTCCAAGCATGTTCTGTGACTGCACAGACGGGTTCTAACATGACTTCTTAGAGCCTTTGGCAAAGACAAATCTGTTTTATGGTGGCATCATGGAGAGCTCGTGCAGAGGCAGAGATCATCCAGACTTTGTAAGGATCAAACGCATATGGAACCTGCATGCTTTTATCTTGAAATTTCCCACTTTACTCTTTTAATAAACACAAGCATCTCTAAATTTATGTTCTAAGACTTTCCATTGATCATCGTATTACTGTGTGTTAGCTTACACTACCCCAAGCACTGGTGTGTTTTTCCATGTACTCCATCATGTGTTTTTTCCCCAGCGCCCCAAACACCTCAGAGAGATTGTGCCGGGTCAGATAACCAGGAGTCGCCAGCAGTGCTGCATTCCCGCACCGCTGTTTGAGAATGTGGAGCTGAAGGTTTCCCACAATGATAAATGAATATGAATGTGCACGGTCTCCAGTGTGCTTGCCAAGCATTACTCACAAAACACTGCTTCCAGTTTCAGAGAAACATTTAAAAAAAGGATGGGCATTTCTAAACGTTCTAAGGGATTTTTTTGTACTGTTTAAATTCAAAACTTTCACAATAAATAAAAACTTCCATCATATTCTATCTTTTTTTTAACATTCCTTGTGTAACCCACCTGAGTTTGTGAGCCAAAAATAAACAAATGAATGAGCAGCATATCTCAGCTCGGAGCAGGATGCTGTGATGGAAGATTCCAAGCACTGTTGTGGAAACAGAACTAATATATCTTTTGTGATAAGACTATTTCAGGAGTCAACATGGGAAAGGGTGGGAATGTGGATATGGTTTACTGTGTTTCATTTTCTCAATAAGACTTGGTATGTTTAGAAAGATCCTGTATGGATATTCTGGGCTAAAAATAACCTGATGTATTTGATAATCTGAGATGATATGGGAAAAGGAAATGACATTTTCACAAAACAAAAATTCTAGTGCATCTGTGGATTGTGTTTGTTTGTGCATCAGAATATTTTTTATCTCAATTTCTCAGATGTGACTGCTACACCCTGAACGTGTCACTTTTTTGGCGTACTGATTTGACTTTATCAAAACGTTTTTCATATTTTTTTAAATATTGTTAAACCGGCAAGAAAAAATATACTGAAAAGAAAACAACTTAATCTCCTTGATGCAAAAACTGACAGTTCATGTTAGAATGAATTGCACAGCTCAACACTGCCCTCTTGTGGTAATAAAACTCCTGACCTCTGCACTCTATTATCCGAATGGATCTGTTGTAATCGTCAATAACTATATCTATTTTTTCATTGAAATATAATGTATTATTTTATCTCCTCAACAAAAATGCATTAAATCTTATTTTGAGAAACATACTCCCATCTCCTCAGTAATACAGGTAATCAGACAATTTATTTAATCAAAATCTGAGATATAATGTTTTGTTCTCATTTACCTAGGTTGTCTTGAAGTTGAGTCGTGGCATCCGAACTCAAAATCTTGACTCACATTTAGGACACATTTTATGTTTGATATTTTTCATTTTTATCAAATCTCCTAAAATTGTTTTGGCCTCATCAGTATCACCTTAATAGATATTTTCAAAGCTAAATCAAACTTCAATTATAGAGCACTTTTCCTATAAAGTCAAATAAATCAAAAATAAACATGAGGAAATGTAAAAACTTCTTAAAAGCTAAACTAAAACATTGGATTAGGCCCTCACATCCTCAAGCAGGCTGTTCCTCAGACGAGGACCACAGTGCTGAAATGTGGCCGTGCCGTGAGTTTTTGTTCAGACCCGCAGGCTCTGGGAGGGTCACAAAACAAATGTAATTTTGATCAAAATGAAGTTCTAATTCCATAAAGACTTTTAAAATACAAGAAACAATGTTAAAATTGATCCAAGCTGACTAGGAGCAAATATTTCAAAATTGGTGTAATGTGCTCCTTCTGTCTGATCCTGGTTAAAAGTTGTGAAGCAGAGTTTTAAACAAGCTGCAGCTGATTGATAGTGTTTGTTTAACACCGGAAAGGAGCCATTGCAATAATCTATTGTAGATGTTCTGAAAGTGTGTATTAATATTTCTGCATAATCTTTGGAGAGAGGTTAGTTAAAGTAATAGGGATTTTGTTGCTGTTTCTCCCTTTTTCCCCTTACATTTCAATTTTGAACAAAAGAATGAACACTTAAAACATGTCAGTCAAATAAACTTTAGAAAAAATTAAAAAAATCCATAATGCTTTACTTCCAATAGATGGCGGTAGTACACCATAACATTGCTTGATGTTACAGCAGGGTTGGAAAACAAACAAACAAAAATAATAATGTTTACAACCAACTTGAAAATTCTTTACGCAGGTCACAGTCTTTGTTGGCCATTTTTCAAAACAGAAAAAGGTTAAATATTGAGACCAGAGCAGTTAAGTTAAGTAATAATAAGTGAAAAATTGACACATTGACATTACAGAGACGCAGTCATATCGCAAAAAGTTTCCTACTTTTTTCAATCAATTTATAAAGCAAACCTTTATTCTTTTTATTTTAGAATCATTGCCGATATATTTTAATGTTTTAAACTTTAATTTATTGTAATTCAGACTATCATGGTCTACCCACTAAGAACAGGCTATTAGCTACTTAATGTTCATCTACTGTGGATGTCTACAGGACATCTCTAATAACTCCTTCATGTCTATCAGATAGATGGAATAGATATCTATTGTAGATGTATAGACACTGTATCTATTAGACATCTGTTGTAGACATCTTATAGACATAAATAACTAGTAGACATATGCCTGTTGGGAAGAAACTACTCAAAGGACTTGTTCACAGTGATCTAGGCATGATGGGACTACAACGCAATTAGCTGTGGGAAAGTCGTCTGCTTGAGATCTAAGCCACAAAATGTAATAGACCTCCATAAATTGATGTCTAACAGATGCATAATGCATATAAGCTGTAGGCTTTGAAATAGCCATGATTTAGATATCTAATAGATGTGTCTGTGCCAGGTGAACTGTAGATAAGGGGAAAGCCCAAATTAGAACAATGTAAAAACATTTCATGATGAAGCTTATGGTGTCTCCCAAATCAACCAACGGATTCCTGCAAAGGTTTCCTGAGCCTTTAAAGGGTTTCTCTGTCTGGGTCAATGGGCTATGCAGTCATGGGAAAGACTGCTGACATGGCAGATGTCCAGAAGACAGCCATTGACACAATTCAAAAGGAGGGCAAGCTACGAAAGGTCACTTCAAAGCAAGCTGGTTGTTGACAGGGGCCTGTATAAGAGTACCTTAAAGGAAAATACGTGTAAAAAAGGCTTGAACAAGGACAGAAACACCTGCAGCCTTCAAAGAATAGCCAAGCAAAAGCTATTTAAGAATTTAGAGATCACAATGTTTTCAGCCACGACAAATGCTCATTTTCTTACGTCAAATCACTTCTGAACCAGGGACAAAGTTTCTCACTGGGGCTAAAGAGAAAAAAGCTCTTGGGGTCCAAACTCATATTTTCAGAAGAAAGTACATTTTGTATTTAATTTGGAAATTAAAGTCCTGGAGTCTGGAACAAGAGTGAAGAGGCACAGTATCAATGTTGCTTAAAGTCCGGTGTGATGATTTAGGGTCCATGCCATCTGCTGGTGTTGGACTACTGACTTTACTGAGGTCCTCAATCAATCCAACCATCTGTCAGGAAGTTTTAGAGCCCTTCACACTGACGTCTGCAGACAAGGAGTGTGGAGATGCTGATTATGTTTTCCAGCAGGACTTCTCAGTGGCCATGGGGTTATGGTGCTTGATTTGGCCAACTAATTCACCTGACTCAGTAGAAAATGCATGAGCTGTTGTTAAGAGAAAGGGGAGAGACACCAATGATGCAGATGAGCTGAAAACAGTTATCAAAGCAACCTGGGCTTCTATAACATCTACACATTTCCACAGACTGATCATATTTACACCGCAGTGCAATGATGCAGTCATTACGCTAAAAAACACATAAAAACCGACATCATTTTATGAAACCAGACATTTGTGCTGAAAACATCAATTTTCGAGTGATCTGATGTGATATTCTAATATTCCGAGACAGTAAATTTGAGGTTTTACTGTTCATGGGTAAAATGTATAAACATAAACTAAAAAGGCTTGACACTTACATATAACATCGTATAGACTTCCATATAAATTATGTTTTTTTAAAGACCAAAAAAAATTAATTGATGCCTATTGATGCAAATATGCTTCAAACCACTTTGGCTCCAAAATTACCTTAATTTGACCTTGAATTGAGGTATTAAAGGGTTAACAATTGATTAAGTATTTATTACCTTAATTGAAAAAAAAGAGGTACTTCTGAGTTTAGGAAGTATTTTGCTGTCATGATGACTATTATGATTGATATTTGACTTCTTTCTGATGGCTAAGTGGCTAAGTTAGAAATAATTGTTGTTTTATTGTAAATATATATATATATGAAACAGAGGTCTCTCATTTAGAGGAAAAAAATGAGTGATTTTTTTTCTTCCTTTTAGTTTGTACATTGGTTTATGTCAAATTTGTGCCCACGTTCTGTTAATCTTCTAACATACAAAATAGATAACATATTTGTTATCCTGTATCTAGTAAGTTTTAATAATATAACAAAAAATCAAATGTAAATTTTCTAAATGTTCATACAAATTATAGAACACACCACCTCCATCTATTGCTAAAATGAAGATCAATAAGAATATCTTATCCATAGTGTACATTTCACTAATAGATACATCCTCACATTTCAAATTTCTTCCTGCTTCAACTTTCTCACAAACAAACAAGCAAAGTAACAAAAATTCTCTCTAAAACAACACAGTCCTCTATCAGCGACATGTAGAGGCGATGGGTGATGAGGAAAATTGTTGTTTTTATGTTTGCAATGCTTTAAGATGCTTGTATCAACAGTTTATTAACAGTTGTGATTTTTATGTATTTATTATTTTTCCGCCGTTCTAACAGCTGTATCTGAAATACTTTAATAATGTTATTCATTCATTTGATGTTTAAAGTGTTAATGCTGAACGATGAATTCTTGTTCATTGAGAAGACAATAAAGTTTATGTATTCTGTAACTACCAATTCCTTTAGTTTGGATTTATTATTATTTAACAATAATTCTTGAAAATGTGTTGACTTTTCTTTTATTTATTCATTTATGCGACAAGGTAATATACTTTCATTACTTTGTGGTTGCATTGATTACTCTCGTGTTTTCCTTAATGTATTTACTAATGCAATCTGTGATTATTTGTCATTCAGTATAAATCCCATCCCATAATAAACATAAAGGTTCATAAGTTGCAGTTGATGTTTACGACATCTAGCGCACTTTAATGCGTCCCTTCCGTAGTTATGAAACTTTACAGCACACGTTTTGTAACTGAGATCTATTGACCAATCAGAACTCAGTCTGCTGTTCACGTGACGCAGTTTTTTTTATGTAACAATCAGAGTATCTGTGAGGGGAAAAAAACAGTTCTGTAATTTGACAAAGACAGCGGCAGCGTTTGCGATGTATAAACACGCAGTGAGACGAAAAGCGGCGCATTCATAGCACTCACAGCCGTTGATGCTAAAATGTCGCTACAACCACAAGTGGCGGAGGCACCGGAGGAAAGACGGAGCTTCTTCATCGGCGCGGAGCCGGTCTCAGGAGGAGAGGAGGACCACCATGAGCTCATACTGGAAAAAGGAAACGCTCTGGCGTCGAAGGACTGCCTGAAGGAAGCCCTGGACTGGTTCTCCGCGGCCGTGCGGTACGGCCCCGTGCGACCCGAGCAGCTCGGCACCTTCGTGGACTGTATCCTCCGCAATTTCAAGAAGAAAACGGCCGGACGAGAAGGACCTACAGGCCGGAGTGAGGACGGAGGGGAGGACTCGGCGCTGCTGGAGTGTCCCAACTGTCGGAGCTTTTTGGGCGAAGCCGTGACCGTAGCGTGCGGACACTCGTATTGTAAACGATGTTTACACCGGCGGTTGCTCTCCAAATGCAAACTGTGCTGTGAAGCCATCAGCGGCAAGGAGAAAGTGAATGTAACTCTGTGCGGACTTTTAGAAAAATGTTTCCCAGAGGAGCTGAGGAAGTTGAAAACATTAAGTGAAGTGGACGCCATGTGCAAAAGAAAACGCTACAGAGAAGCCGTCTCACACGCGACTGATCATGTCCTCCGGTCAGGTGAGTCTCTTAACACGTCTAACTAAGGTCGGTCCTAAGAGTGCACTTCATTCATCGGTATTTATGCGTTCCTGATGGAATTTGGGGACTCTTTAGGCTATATTGGTATCAGTAAGTTCAAAACGGATACGTTTGGTGACATTTGTTGACCTATAAGTGCATACATATTTACTACAAACGCCGAAGTGGTCCGGGGCTCCTGGGAGCTTTGGGGGACGTCAGGGCCTCCGCTTATGAAAGTGGAGGGACTGCGCATGCGCCGTTAGGGAAAGTTGCATAAGGCAGGTCGTGACACTTTGGGGCATGTTTTGTAACTTTAAAATGGGGGAGGGAGGCTTTTTATTTTGTAATTGTGTCAGCTGTTACGAACCATGCTTTCATAAATATGGTTTTTCTTTTTGTTTTGTTTTTTTACGGGTAGAAACGTACATTTGTGGGGCTAGGTTTTTGGCCAATGGGCGTTTTCAATAACAATCTGCAGGGGGAGAAATGGTTTCTTTTGTTGAATTACTCAAACAGGGGGAACATCTTACTCTGTCTTAAACTAAACTAGTATTAAAGAAAATCTAAGACGTTTTTTGAACTCCTACATTGTTAAATGTTTGGAAAATTGTTGTTTGCAAGTCATTTTCAGGTTCATCAGGATATCAGAATAGAATTGAATAAAACTCCATTGATCTCACAAAGGGGGAGAAACCCAGGCTGCAGGAATATTTGATCTGTATCAACAATTATGATAAGTCTCGAATAACAATTGGGCCTTCTAAAGATATAGTATTACAACCTACTAAAGTACCAAACATACTACACCATAGTAGTTTTAATAGAGCCACTCGAGTTCCTAAATTACCTATTAAACACACTTTTTTCACTTTTGTACCAAATATCATTTCAAACTATGTCATCAACTTATGACGACTCGCTATTTTTCCGGATCATTTAGCAAATATTAATATTTAAAATTTTACTTGGAGTAAAAGCTAATATGAACTACTACCAAAAGTAAATGTTTAACCAACCTATTATTATTAGTACCATTATTGTTATAGTAAAGATGGGCATATTTTGCTTATCTTTATGCTGTATTTAGTTGATATGCAAATTCACACTGAGTTTAAAAGTAGAAAAATAATTAAACTGAGAGACACGAAGAGAAAAACATGTTGACCTAGAGGTGCAAAGTAGTGATCGGTCCCCCAGAAGCTCCTAGTCCAGTTTAAAATAGTCCTCTGTGACATTTACTGGGGAAAAAATCATTTGAAACTGTTTAGTTATTTCTTTACTAAACATAGAACTTTCAAAAGTCTTTTGAACTTTTATCATATGTCTATAGTGTGTAATTCAAGCACAGGCTTCTCAACCAGCATTCGCCAAAATTAAGATTATTCTTGAAGCTTAGCTTCTGTTTTTAAATGTATACTTTGAGTTGAAGCTCCGCCTTTAGTTTTTTTAATAAATGACTTTTTTGGAACAAGAATAATTATATCGACTTGAATAGCCACGCCAATTGTTTTTACGTAAGGATTCTTAATGACCTGAAGCTGTGTTGTAAGGTATAATATCTGATCATAAGTTACGAACTGTATAATGATAACTTATGTTAAGTAAATGGAAAGGTTGAGCCTGGTTGTGATTATATAAGTTTGCTTTAAAGCAATCAATCATTCAATGTCTAGTTGTTCTATGTTTGACATGTTTTTATGGATGTAAACCTCTGTTAAAGGATTTTGTTACATATGTATTAGTTTTGCCTGACTGCTTAAAATAAACCATAAAATAAACAAATCAACTCAAACTGAGGTCTTCATTTATGTAATTCCTTCCAAATCCGTTTTTTCCTTACAGTATTGACAAAACTGCAAAATTGAGGGGAATGTGATTATGTAATATATGACCTTAAGGAAATATTTTCAGTTACATGAATCTTGAACTTCATTGCACAACCTCAAACATACTCATTTTGGTCGACGTCACACATTAACATTTGTATGAATTTTATGGTAACTTAACAGTAAATGATTGATCTCTTCTCTGCAGTGGATAGAAAATAAAACATTATAGACAAACATTGCATGAATGTTCCTTTCTGTCTTTCAGATCCACACATGATGGCGGCTCGACTGTCCAGAGCGGAAGCATACATGGCTCTCAAGCAGTACCGACTGGCTTTAGAGGATGCCGAATTCTGTTCCAGATCCACCTGTTCTGCTGAAGTACGTTACAACAACCCGTTATTTTCAAAACCCTTTGAAGTAAAGTCAAAGACATATTTTATTGGGTCAAATAAGGTTAGAAAACCAAAAAGGACATTCTTCCATTGACTGTGAGGGCCATTAAAGTTCTTTTAAAAGTGCCAAATAACATTTTCTCCAGAGAACAGGTTTATTTTTGATCTTTTTCTATATTTAGGGTTGTTTCCGTTGGAGTAACTGTTACTCAAGAGTATCATGCTACGCAAAGGTTTTGTTTACTAAAGTGGAAAATGTAGAGATTAAGGTCAAATCTGTTTATATTTTTAGATCACGTACAAGAGACCACATTCATGAATATTTCTTGTTTATTGCTTTTTTTTGGTCCATATTTTTTATACGTTGCATCCTGAAGTGAGAGTTGTAATGGAATATCCTAGGACGTTTTTGTTTAATCTCCATGTGACTGAGCTTGAGGGTTAATGTGAGGAGTAAGCATAACTCTTAGGAGATCAACAATATTTCTGTTCTTTCAGGCGCTGTTTAAGAAGGCGATAGTGCTGCATGAAATGGGGCAAGTGGACAAATCCCTGCAGGCCTTCCTCCACTGTCTGTCTGTTGATGAGGACTTCCCAGGAGCTAAAAGACAAGTGGAAAAGGTTTGTTCATTTAAAAACCTTTGGAAAAGGTTCTTCTTTAACCCTGTTATTGTGGATGAGGTGCATTTGGTCGTATTGATCAAAGGTTCGTGGTTGTGGTGCTCAAGAGGGTTACAGTTATCTGACAGCATGAACAAAACAGAAGGACAGTCATGTGTGCAGTTTTTAGACCTTGCATTCATTCTTCTGTTACATATGAGAAGATTTAGGCACATCACAGTCGTTTATCATAATCATCTCAGGTGTTTCTGACCTGTTGATCTGAAGGTTTTGAGGTTTGGTCATTGAATTAGATAGCAGGTGAGAACCATTTTTAAAACTGAATTATTGCTTCCCCGTTCAATATCTGTCGACCGCAAGAGAAAACGACAGTTTTTTTCATGAAACTGTGTCAGAACATTTGACTGAACCTGTAAATGGACTCAAATACATTGTGTCTGCTCTCTGACCGTTTATCATGCACTTACATAAGTTAGTGGGTCAAGTCTTGTGACTGCCCATAATGACATTAGTGACACTTAACAGACAGAACACAGAGACTATTGTAGTTATGTAAGTGACACACTTTCTCCTCATGCAATTTTAGAGGAACATGATTATTCTTCTGGCAGAGGCATAATGTGTGATGAATTTGTCTGCGTGTGTTTGGTCTGACTGTCTACAGATTTGGACAAAAACCTCATTCACTCATTTCAACTTTTCTGTTGTGTTCATGTTTTGGAGGGGAGGGATAATTGACTTTTAGATGCATCGATTATGATGCATAAACAATTCTGAATCTTTTTTTATTAAAATGTAATAATCCATAATCAAAAAAATTATATAATTAAAGTAAAAGTAACGAGCAGAACGAAACGTGGGGCGTTTTTCACTCAGACATTTTTTGAACAGCATACAAACATGGCTGACCTTGCAGATCGCGTCATACAACCAGCCCAGCTACACTTTTGACGGCCATTTGGCTTTGAGTAAAAGTCACGCGGTGTGTAAATTCTGTCAGGCCCAAATTAAATATGTAGGGAACACAACAAATCTGCAAAATCACATCGTACTGTTCCTTCCGAAGGAGGAAGAGGGTAGACACTGTTCTGGTGCTGCCGGTGTGAGTTTGGCTTTAACAAGTTCTGCTGTGAGCACTCCCAACGGTCAAAAACAGATTGGACAGTGTAAAGAAACTTCCACTGTCATTAGAAAAGTTTAAGCGAATAACAGAGTCAATCAGATATTTTATAGCAAAGGACTTTAGACCGTATTCTGTGGTGGAGAATGAGAGCTTCCAAATGTTGCTCCCTATGTTAGAGCCGAGATACAACATCCTTTCTTGTCGCTTCTTCACTCACACTATGTACAGAGACAAACGCTGAAGTCATGGCAGCAGCTGCGAAAGCCGACAGGAGAGCATTAATGTGTGACACTTGGACCTCAATTGCCACAGAATCATACCTCACAATAACTGCTCATTTATTAACACAACACTAGCCGTTAAAATTTCATATCCTCCAAACTCAGATAATGACTGGAAGCCACACTGAAAGCTGCACTGATAATTGTTTGATAATCAAATCATTGCTTCCTAATCGAATCGTGAGGGGCCCCAAGAGTCCCACCTTTAGCTACAATAGACACTTGAGGGTTACGGTCTCAGTGCACTCTGGACAAGTCATTACTTTTCATGTTGGGATCAGATCCCAATCAGCCCTACATGGTTTTTCTAAATATGTGAGGTGAGTCCTGAACTCTTTTCCTGGTTGCATGGACCTGGAGGAAGGGTTAAGGTTGGACGCACTTAAAATACGTGCGGGCAGTGCAGCATTGTGCATCTTGGCTACACACAAATGCGTGCTAATAACATCAGTCTTTAAAAAAAAAAAAGAGTCTGCACACGATTGGTAACACAAATTCACACAATTGTTTGCACGGTTTCACAGAACTGTTGGGGCATGGAGCGGCATTTCCAAATTCAAAAGCCACCTCCAGAGCTCACACACCACTCCACTGCTCGGAGACAGGGTCCTCCGTAGCCAGGCAGCTCACTCCCTCAGAGCAGCCTGCCGGACTGCGGTCCAAAGCGTCTCCGTAAACCGGAACAAAGCACCATTCCTTGCTCGTAGACACAAAGCTACTGCTCTGTTCAGAGACACGGTTTGCTCGCGCAGAGCAGCCGGCCAGTCCTGTTGGCGCCCTGAAACCTCCTCCAGGGAACACACCATCTACGCATGACAAAAGCAAGCACAGTTATGACCCACAATCAGGCTTTTATTCTAATTTCTTGTGTCCATGTAAACACATCTAATATGCTGCTTTGCCCTTTGCATGTAATAGAAGTTATTGATTTGATTCCCAATCCACACAACAGTAGATCCTTTACCACAATCATGTACCATATTTTTTGGAATATAAATTATTACAGTTTTTGCTTATCCTCGCACTTTAAGTGTATTTTTCCCGAAAGTGCGACTTCTACTTCAGAGTGACATACCAGATTTATTTTTCTTCATCATGCATTTTTTGCCTGCTGCAACATATACTCCAAAGCAACTTATAGTCTGAAAAATACAATATCAAACCACATTCTTAAAGGATACACACAGTTATCAAAGGCTCTTAAGAGAATGTTTGAGTAAGAACGTTTCAGAAGGTTTTGAGTTAGTTGATAAAAGACTGAAGTTACAAGACGTGAATCACAAATGATATAATAATGACTCTGCAGTTCTCTGACGTCTTTAGCAACCTCTACTGTGGCCCAAAAAAAATCGATCATTTATGAAACTAGACCCAGATAGATAACAGGAGAGCACTTTTTGTTATGCATTTAAACTTCTCACAAGGCAAACCCGTCTGCCTTGTGACATTCCAACAGTTGGGAAACACCAACTTAAAGAGCTCCATTGGTGTCACATTATTCATAGCAAAGAAAAACACAGTCTCTGTTACTTGCTGCATGGACCAGATGTAGAAAATATCTGAGCTCTCACCATTTGCAATATTTAAAAAAAATGCAATAATAGAGGTAATGTTTGTCATATATATAACCAAATAAGATGCTATTATACCTTCATCATATTCACCTGCTACCGGAACCTTTTGACATGGCTGGATAATAAAATGCCTTTGCTCAGCTTACTCTGTGACTTTTTTAAAACTCCTGACTATAATACTTTGAATTTTACCTTAAGAGCTTGCTTGTTCAGCCTGATGACAAACTTTTTTTTTTTTTTTTTTGCAGATCTTGTGTGAACTTCTCTCCCCAGCTGATGAGAATATTAAAGTCGGCCTGAGGGAAACCACTCAGAACACGTTGCCTCATCTACGCAGCAAAGTCGTTATGGCAGAAGCACAACCACAGAGAGCACACCAACAGCAGAACCGAGCTGTTTCTGCACACCGAATGAACACCCAGGAGGTACCTTTGAATAAAAACTGCTATAATGAATGACTTGACTGGATGCAGCTTAGAGAACCATCTTCTGTCATCTGTCATTATCCAAAAGCGCTGGGAAAGTTTGGAGCGACCCGGTCTGAGCCGAACACAATCGCTGCGAACGCACAGCTGCAACAGCGGCGAAGAGGGACTGAAGAGGGTCAGCTCTGCTCCTCAGCTGGGCGACCAGGACAAGGGAAGTCTGCTGAAGAGGAAGCTGTCCATGTCCGACCTGGAATCCTGCTTTGTGGACAGTGGAAGAACCAAATGCAAGAAGCAAGGTGGGTTTTTAAACTCACTGTAGTATACCACTTCATTGTAATGAATAAAAATAAATGATATGTTTAATAATTTTTTTCCCTCTTACTAATTTAGGTGTCACCAAAGGCTCCAAGCAACACATTTCCAAAGCAAAGGCCTGCAAGAGTGTTCCTGAGGGAATGCTGGACTCCAGTGACCTTGAGTGTTCGCTTTGCATGAGGTAAGAAAATACTAGGATGAGGCTTCTTTGACATTACTAGTTGTAAAGTAAAAACAAGTCAAGAGAAGACCTGCAAAGCTTCTTTGTAACTACTCGCTTGTGTTTGGACAGATTGTTTTATGAGCCTGTGACAACTCCATGCGGTCACACCTTTTGTAAAAACTGCTTAGAGCGCTGCTTGGACCACACACCACATTGTCCACTCTGTAAAGAGAGCCTGAAAGAGGTGAGGCGGCAGTCCTAGAACTGCCTCAACATTACAACAATTCAGGCATACCCCTCTAACTCTGCTGTTACTCTTCCTGCTGTCTCCAGTACTTGGCATGTCGGAAGTACATGGTAACCGCAGTCCTGGAGGTGCTAATCAAACAACACTTGAGCCACGACTATGCAGAGAGGACTAAAACTCATCTAGAAGAAACCAGAGAGCTTTCTGAGTAAGAAGTCTGTTCTAATATTTCACTTCATCTTTTCATCTCCTGGTGGCTTATGACAAATTGTCTTCTGTTTGTCTCTCTGCAGCCTGACTAAGAATGTGCCTATCTTTGTGTGTACCATGGCTTACCCCACCGTGCCTTGTCCTCTGCATGTCTTCGAGCCTCGCTATCGCCTCATGATTCGCCGCTGCATGGACACAGGCACACGGCAGTTTGGGATGTGCATCAGCGACTCCCAAAAAGGGTGAGAATGATGTCAAAGCAGTTCTTCTAAGGCTTGAAGGGAGATGTGTTCCTAATGATCCAGAGCATTAGAGCTTTTTCAAACTTCTGTCCTCATCCCTGCAGTTTTGCAGACTATGGCTGCATGCTGATCATCAGGAGTGTCCATTTCCTTCCCGATGGACGTTCTGTGGTTGACACAATAGGAGGAAAACGCTTCCAGGTCTTGTCTCGGGGAATGAAGGATGGCTACAGCACAGCAGACATTGAATACTTGCAGGATAGCAGGGTAAGAGCCAGGTTGATGATTTCTACTCTCAGCTTTCATTTAGTCTCATTTATTCATTTCAGTCAAAAAAGTGACTGTTTGGTTAACTGACAAACTTTCTAATCAGGTGGAGGACACAAATGAACTGGAAAAGCTGCAGGAGCTGCACGATGCAGTGTACGAACAGGCCCAAGTCTGGTTCCAGAACCTCAAGATCCGCTTCCACAACCAGATCCTGCAGCACTTTGGCCCAATGCCAGAGCGAGAAGCAGACATCCAGGTACCAGCTTATGTTTACAGTTACCTGCAGAGGCTTATCCACAAATGAAAACCACCGTTTTCAATATCAAGCCAAACCTTTATTCTATATTTAATTCCTTGATAAATCAATCCATGTTCTGATGGTAACAGTCTGTGGGGTAGCTCACATTACCATGGTAAACTACCATTTGAAGACAGAAAAAAGGGTTCTTGTTGTTTTTTGACTTGGGTCAAACTGCAACACCCAGTCAAAAAGTCAATTTCTAGCTTTGTGGTTAATGTTTCTTCCACATCTATAACCTCCATCCTTCTCTGAATCTTTAAAGCTTGTGTATGTGGAGTGTTAACAGAAACCCTAATTGTTGGTTTTGAAATGAATGCTCTCATGGGACATGGACTGTTGAGAACACCCACTCTGACGTGGAATCACCAGCTCCAGAGGTCTTCATATCGGATTCCCGTGGTTTGGAGCTCAGCTCTGACTCCAGCGCGGTCTGTGGCGCTCAGAGGGATTAGATCCCCGCTTAAAGGACAGCCAATACAGACTGTATTGACAGTGTGGGCTAAAGAGCTTAATGGGTACTTTACGTCTAATCCCGCTGGCTCTGTTGAGTCACAACGCTGCCATGCAAAGAATTTCCACTTCTGAACAAGGAAACACACTCAGAACAAAGTGGGATCTGAATGTGTTTGCTTGTGAACTTTTTGTTGACGAGAACTATTTGATTAGTTGTAAAGCTGCCTCCCCTGAAGACAAACATATCTGAAACACAGAGAACATCTTTCTACTCAAATCCTTCCAAAGCACATTTGTAGCTGGCTCTCATTTTCATCTGCGTAATTCTCAAATCAGCCCTCCACTTATTGTGTAACCAATCAATTGATCTGATAACTCTTTTGAGCCTGGAAGGGCTGCCGGTCTGACCAAACCATCACTGATGAAATTGGAAATGTTTGAGTATAAAAAGCTCAGAAGCAGAGCTGTGTATACTGCACTTTACATCTAAATTTCATGCTGCAGAACTATATTGGTGTTTCTGTTTGTGTTTTGCATCAGCAGATTAGCTCGCTTGTTGTGCATAAGTGGAATTCGTTGCAGCTCTGAAGCATCAAAGGAAAACAGAAGCACCTCAATAATATAATGGAGGACAGTTGTATAAAATGTAAATGCTGTTATGCAAGAGCTTTAAAGTTATTGACTGCTGGTACACTTGTTGCTGCCTAATCACTCTGAAGTCCAGTTAAAGTCCACTTGTTCTTCAATACCTGGGATAAAAAAGCAAATGTTGCTTTGTTGTTGTATTAGTTGGGAGGAAGGGAAAACCCACATGGAAAAAAATGCCTAAAGATGTTTTCCACACTGCTTATGAACAGATTTTTCAATTGACCCAATAAAATACATGTCTGAAAAACTAGCTATCTTCTATTGGGCTTTTTGATAATTAGAGACTTAAAATGTTTTTAATGTTTTTTGTGTCTTTTCTGCAGGCAACCCCAAACGGTCCAGCTTGCTGTTGGTGGCTTCTGGCTGTTCTGCCCATCGACCCTCGGTACCAGCTCTCTGTCCTCTCCATGACCAGCCTCAAAGAGCGTCTGGTGAAGATCCAGCACATCCTCACATATCTGCAGAGCATCCCCGACAACTAGAGCTTCCCTGCAGCAAACGTGCTTCTGGACTTTTTTTCCAAAATGAAGCTTCAATTTTTCCCTTACCAGCTAACAACAGTTAAAATATAGCAAGACCCATCATTTATTATCTTGTGTATGAAAGTCACACCATTCAAATTTGCAATATCCTTGAGGTGTGGATCAAAAAAGAGGATTTGGCCAGACTCAGGGATAACTACAATATCAGTTTTTCTTTAAAAAGTCAAAGAAATAAAATAAATTGGAGATTTTTATTAATTATGCAACTTCCTTGAGTGGTGTGCATGTAAAAAGATAACAGTAGAATGACATCAGCATTGATACTCTGGCTAAAGTTTTTTTTTTTAAATTGGTATTTATGGAGATATGGTGTGTTAAAAAATATCCCCCAACAAGATTTCTGTTTATTCAAAGGAGGCAGCGTGATTTAGTGAAACTCAAATCCTGAATGCTGAAAGTCCACTTTCAAACATACTTCAGTGTCATCAGTCTGGTTTAAACTGAAGATCTATCAAAAGGACTTAGGAGGATGAAACTACAGGGCAAATGAGGCTGGTTTAACTGTCTATGAAAGGATTATTCTTGAAAATCCACCTTTTTCTTGTTTTTCTTCACACGCTTAACACGCACAACTTCCATTTCTGCCGGTGCTGAGTGGCAGATATTCTTTTTTATCAATTACATTATAGATTTTTTATTTCTTCCCCCATTTATTAAGTGTATTAAGGAAGGGAGTAGCCCTAAGATCTTCCTGTGATTTCTTGGGGCTTTTCCTATTTTTATGTTTAGCTCACAGTTTAAAAAATCTTTTTTCCCCCCTTTTTAAAAACTTGCATGTCTTTTGGAAACCAAAATCTTCTGTAATAGGCAGATTTTCAAATGACAATTTCAACAGTTCATGGATTCCATTCTCATATTCTGATTCGTTTAAGCTAAATTTTAACTTGCCGCTAGATAATTGTGAATTAATGGATGATAAAAAATGAATGTTCACAATTTTTCTTACAGAAATACTAAGGGTTTTTTGCAATATTATGACAAATCCAAACCAGAAAAGAACTTTTCATGGGTGAGCATTTGTTTTCATTAAAAGCTGCTTTATCTGCTTGGAGGAGAAGAGAATGCCTGCAATAATTCAGTTGTGGGACTGCTTTTGCCTTATACCATTTTTGCATCAATAGGATGATACTGGGCTTGGTTTCCATTCCTTCTTTTTGCCATAGCATGAATGTTTCTTTTCTGTCTTATTTAGTTTGACTTATAATGTTAACAGTGTTTAAATCTGAGCAAAACACACAACCTAAGTTTGAAGTTGTTTAATATAAACCATTTGTATAAAATGTTCTGGGTAAATGATGCTTTTTTTTGCTCACATGTTTTAAGTTATCAATTTTCAAAATAAAAGCACTTTTTTAACATTAGTCTCAAGCTTTTTTATATTGAAAGTAAGAAATTATCTTCATACAAAGACGTATGAAAGAGTCATGGCATTTAGGTTGATGCATGTCATAAATACAGGTCACAAAATTTAAAGGCCACTTCTTTTGTTTGATATGTAATCTACAGGACTAGCCATGGATGGCAAAAAATATTGTCCCATGATAAGATTGGACTAACATGAAATTACCCCAGGGTCTAAATATCTTAGATGTACAAATATTCCCATTAAAAGTATATATAGCAATCAATATGGTCTGATTATTCATGCATGAGGTTCAGGTGTACAAATGATAACTGGCCTGGTAGTTCAAATTCAATCAAAGGTGCTTTTTCTGTGATGTCTTCTCACACGGAGCGGATTCAATCTTCACTCCTGACAATATTGCGTTTTCAGTGTAGCTTTCGTCATTGGAAAACAGTGTTTGAGTATATTTTTACCACCATGATGATCAAAGAGTAGCACATTTGAGAAAAGCTTTATGGCTACATCTGTAACATTTATTTCTCTTTTTTACAAGAGACTAGTTATTAAAAAGACTTAAGAAATATTAATATCAAAAAAAGAAAATACTTTTACACAAAAAATGAAATAATTTTAATAACATATCAAATAATGATTGGCTTCATAGCTGAATTAAATAGACATTCAAATTAACAAACAAATGGACTTGCATTGAGATAAGGCAAGACGTATTAACAAAAATAATGGAAGAGACTATTTCCATCTTACCACTGACTTTATTAAACCGTAAATTAAAAATCTGCCCCTAAGAAATCTTCAACCCTAAAATTGGATTTTAACAATGTTGAGGAAGGTTAAAATAATGATGTACAATTATTATAAGGCCATTTTACACATGAATAACAACTCAATGAACAGTAAATTGATGAGAGAATTAAATGATTTGATCTCAGTTCGGCTTTGAGATTGTGGATTTTTGACTTTATTAATCAAGTAATTGGGACCACTAATCTTTTCAATATTGGAAGTTTTTTCTTTATGCCATAATAAATGTACTAATATTTGCAGTTTACAAAGCTGTTAGATTAGATGGAAGGAAAATAGACAAAAACAAATAGTATTTAGTTTGTGTTGGTGGCATTGATTGAGCCCGTCAGTATGAGCAAGAAGCCTGACTTTTAGTTACGATGATCAACATTGGAAAAAAAAAAAATTTTTCAACATTGTCACTAAAAATGGTTCCGAAATTAATGTTTCAAAAGATGTTTCCCTCTTCTAAGCAGCTTAAACAGATTGATAATCTTCTGAAAGTTTTTCTGGAAAAATTCCTTTGTCACATATGTCAGAAAATAAATGTTGAGGAAGTGTATATTCCATTCCTGAGTAATAACAAATCTTTAATCCACTCATTGCTTTTTTTAATAACACACAGTTTAATCAACTGTAAATTATTTTTACAATATGTGTGCCCTAGAAAAAGTACTGGCAGCTAATTGGAATTTGAATTAGACATTAATCGCATGGAAATACTGCGGTAGTTCTGCATATGCAATATGCATATCATATACGTATGTAGTATATTTCTTGCAGCCTGAACATTACTGCGGTTATTGCACTTTTTTTTTTAATCATATATCTTTTTCAGATGCTCTTTGTCCTGCCTTATTGTAAAATTTATAGATATATGGTGTATTGGGTTGATAGGCACTAACTTGTCTACGTGTGTGTATGTGCATGTGTGTGGGTGTTGATATCAATGGCTTGAGGTTGAGTCATTCTTGACATCAGAGAACAAAGTTTTTCTAAAAAAAAAAAAAAAAGCCTGGATGGAGGACATGAGCTTGTTGTAATCTGAGATTATGACAACAAAACGTATTTATATTAAGTCCGGTTACATGTATCTAAAGGTGGAAAATTAATTTTCAAAAATGAATAAATGAAAAAACAGACAATTGGATGGAAATTAGATTTTCTTTTAACCACAGGGTGGCAGTCATGCACCATTTCTTCTCTACACACAGTGTAGAATCTTACCACTAACCCTTTACCCAGTTCAGTTATGCAACCAGATTTTTTTATTATGAAAATCCAAGGAGACAAACGACCTCAACTGGACAGTTTACATCAACGCAACATACAAAAATACAAAAATATATAAAAATAAATATATAAGTTGACTGTGGCCATGAAGGCCTGTTTATTCCTGCTGCACAGCTTCTGAGCCCATTTCAATCTTCATCTTCCATCAAGGGTTATCGTGCAGAAAGCATCATAACAAACTCTACAGGGAGACAGAAACAGAGGATTCACTGAGAAAAGACTCACCAGTAAAGAAAACATGCTGTCATACTCCTCTGAGCCAGCTTGAAATTTTAACCAACATCCCTTCTAAAACTGTATTTTTATTTTATCATCACTAAATAAGGCCCTTGCGGAGTCATTTATCAAAGCAGGACAAAATAATTAAAACACTAAGCTATTTCTTAATTTGTTCTTGTAAACAGCAAGCAGCTAATTATCCCTTATTTTAACTCCCCATTCTGATTTTGGAGATCCACTTTTTCATCTACAGGGAAACAAATGGAATTTGGACACTTAAGGGGGTTCAGCTTGAGGCATGTTTTAGTTAGGTTTTGGTCTCAAAGATGGCAGATTTGGGGCATAAACATCCTATTTAATGAGAACCAAGCTTTGATGTTTGATAAAAACTTCATTCAGAAATTGTTTTTGTTGGATTTGTATGATGCATTAAAGCAGTTTGTCACACTCCACACATGCTCATTGTATATCTCAAACTGAAATTCTGAAGATTTCTTTTTCGTATCATGTAAAATAACATTTGCCAGAACAATTCTGAGTTATTTATTTATTTTATTTTTCACTTATCAGATTAGAAGTTAGAAAAAGAGTCATTTGGTCCACAGTTGTATACTGTAGTGTACAAAACCCAGGACACGGAAACTCACCAGCTTTTGCTCAGAGACAATACCTGCCGGTTTTACAATCTACTAAGATTTCTGTAAAGCCTCTAAGCAGTGAAAAGAAATCCAACATATTTTGACATTGTCTAATATTAGTGTTCACGAGGTCACCATAAAGGGAACACTTAACAATAATTGTGTGCAATTTTCATCTCTTAAAGAATAAAATTGCTGCCTGTGTACAGTTCCAGCAACCCCCTTTGCTTGAATCCAGAGGGCACAATATTACAGGATGGAAAAAGCTAAAAAAGAACACTCTGCTCTAATCCTAATATGCTCTAATATGTATATTAATTATTACTTAATGTACTTTTTTTAGTTGAAACTTGCAATAATCTGAAGATTAAGTAAAAAATCATCAATCAATCAAATATTTGCATTTTTTTTGTATGATTTTTCTATTTAATTTTATTTTATCCATCAGGTTTATATTTTCTCTTTATCATACAGCAATATTGTTCCATCTTTGGGATTTTAGGCTATTGCTCATTTTAATATTTCTACATGAGTTTTTCAAAAGTCATCTTGACCTTGCCGTTACATTTGTAATGGTGGTATTCTCTTTAATAAAATCCCATGTATCAACAATAACCAGCACTTGAGTAAAAGTGACAATGTTATTTTAAGTTGTCATTCATTAATCTAATAACTCAAATATGCAAAATCTAAAATATGTTGTAAATGTATATTAATGGGGTGTCAATTTAAGAGTCTCCATCCACTCACCATCAAAGTCAATGCAGCCATCTTTGTTGAGGTCAATGTCCCCAGAATCTCTTCAAGCTCGCCTTTCTTTAGCTTCTCCCCGAGGAGAGTCTTCATGCCTTCCTTGAGCTCTTCCAGAGTGATCTTTCCGTCACCGTCACAGTCAAACTGTCAAGGTCATGGATGTAACAACAGATCGTATTGAAATCAAAGTGAACAACCAAACTTATATGTGACTTAAAAAATGTGGAGGACGTACAAAGTAACAGCATTCAGAGATAAATCTTTGAAAAGAAAATTTTGTAACCTGAAAAAACAAGTCAATTTCATTAAAAGTTTAAAAAAAAACCCACAAAGATGAATGAATAATAAAGTGAACATCTGATAGGATCCCAACTGAAATCATTAAGAGCGCATCAGCATTGATGTTTGCTTTTGCAGCCATCCTTTAAACCTGTTAAGCCATAATGCATCAAAGAAATGACTCAGGTATGTGAAGTTGTGATTCATCACCTCATTATTTTGCTTGATGTGTCACAAAGGCCTTGATTCTATTGAATTTTCAAACTAGTCTCAGAAGCTCTTTGTTTCTGGACATCGAAAATTGTTCTCTCAAAATTTAGATTTGCTTTTCATTTTCTAAATATTGAAACCGTAATCACCATTTGCTAATCTAACATTTGGATAAATATCTCCTTAATTCCACATATTGATTCAATAAAGTGTTAGTTTTGGAAGAGGAATTTATTTTTCTTGAATGTCAATGCATAATTAAATGCCTGATGAAACATCCAGCAGGTTGTGGATCCTGCACCATGCAAGTTGTCTAGGTTATATTTTAGCACTAGAAAAAGTCCACTAGAAAACTTCAGATCTTATTTTTGGACAAAATGTTAAGGTAAAGAGCACTTTAACAAAGTAGAGAATTTTGGAGCCATCAGACGTGTGTTGTCTGAGCAGGTGCATGAATATTTAAGACATTTAAGTCACATTGATTTCTGAAAGCTACTAACTAAGCCAGAATTGTCTCTTTTAACATTTGTTTTAACGATTGCGTAAATAAAACAAAACAAAAGAAAATTATAAAAAATAATTTGACAATCCTGTATCGCAAAATGATAAAACTGACACATTTCTAACCAAATTGCTATTTCTCTGCTTTAGAAAATTAAAAGGTGTCAATAAATGGTAGAATAAACTGCTGTGCTTTAGAATCTTTAGGAGGACTATCTTGTTTTCTGATTGGGTCTTTTTTTTTTCTTTGGTTTATTTGCTCTTTTATTTATTTTAGAGAAAGATATGATAAATTCAAAAACATCTTCTATGATTAGTTTTGTTTACCTGTCTGAAAGCACAGCGCAGTTCTTTTAGTCCAACCATGTGGGCGGTCTCTGCCACCATCCTCGGTCCCATTAACTCGCAGAAATCATCAAAATCAACATGGCCACCCCCTGCAGAAAAAAGAAGTTTACAAATTAAAGCAGATTGTATCTATTTAGTTTAAACTTTAAACGTGATTCATGGTTAGACACACTCAAGATGTAGGAAAGTCCAGCAAAAACTGCCTTTTGCATATTTATTTAGTTATTTTGGTTTGCTTTCACACTCGAGTTGACTAAACTGCCAAAAAGATACAGTTACAAGCATGATGAAAGCATGGGTAGTTCTGTTACTCAGAAGTGTATTCATCCTCTCACTCCTCCACATTTAATCGATATTTTTCACATTTTGCTCTTTGTAACTAAGGTCATATGATTTATTTCTTGGTAAGGTGGGTGATCTGTGTGCATTCAGAATGACTACTGCTGTACCAGAGTTCAGGTCAGCTTTTAAACTGGTTAATCAAAGCAGAACAGGGGAGAAACTTAAACTGAAGCAAACAGGCAACCATCAGAGCTAGGAAACTACGGTGGCCATGAGGTCAAATCGTTTTAAACAAAACGTTTTAAATCACAACAAAATGGTGAAAATAGCAAAATAAAATAAAAAAAAAACTACAGCTGTGGCCTACATTTTAGAAAAAAACATTTTTTTTTGCTTCCTTTTTTTTGCATGAAGTGATTTGTTGATGGGATTCGCACTTCAGGGCCACCGTAGAAAACCATTCTGATCTCCACTAATAACAGCCTGACGTTCTTGGTCTATTTCTTTTAGGAGAAAAAGAATATTTATCTTCATCATGTTTTGATCTATTTATGAGAAGCATTGTAAGGTTGGTAGTTTTGTCCAATAGTGCACTGCCTCTAAACCCATTCATCACTGAAACAAAATGTTCTCTGTGTGTCATTACAGCAAAAACACGAGCTCAGCATTGTGCTCGTTTTGCTTCAGTCCATCCAGTCAGAACCAGCTTTGCTCTGTTTGATACCAGTAGTAATTATCAAACGCAGACACAATGGACTGGCTCATGTTATTACTTTGACAAAAGGCAGGCTTATTTGATGGTGCATACACCAATAAGCTTGCTCCGCTTTCATTATTTGAACCCTCGTAGAAGTAAAAGACTGTCTCAATAAAGCCTGAGATGGTTTGATGGGTCAGAAATTGATCAGAGCTTTTAGTCTCCGACTGCGGAGAGACAGACGGGCGCAAGCAGAGGCAGCTCTTTAAAACACTTCTGAGTCCTCCAAGAAATGCTTGAAAGTGTCATGCAGTTACAAAATCAGCTTAAGGCCTGTGAAACAAAAGACCCCCTTTGGAAATTGATTTCAAGTTAGCAAACTGGAGTATCATTTTGTTTGACTGGATTTGATCTGAAGCAGCAGCGGCAGTCCTGGTAGACTCCTGCCGGGAAGACACTTTGTCTCAATCTTTTGGTGAGCCTTTAATCTGAGTTTCTCTGCAATTGAAGGTGTGATATTGCTGTTAATGGATTTCCACACAAGCTCCATATTTACTATGAAAAAGCTTAGAGGTTACATGGAATTCAAAATGTAAATGAATAAGCAGAATTAACAGTTCTCTTAATGTTTCCTCAAAAAAATGCCAATATACTTTTATTTTCCTTTTTTCTTATATTTTTCATTTATTTATTGTACCTAATAGCATTATGCCTGAAATCCATTCCTACCCATTTATTATTATTGTTTTTCATATCTTGTTTGGACATTTCTGTGATGAGAATGTGGCTGTCTTTAAATCCGTGTTTTCAAGAGCTTTCTTTAGTCTTGTTCAATCTAATCAGGAAATTATCCTGCCCTACGCAATCTGATTAGCTGGAAGGAAGGAAGCCAGAAGCTAACAAGTATGTTATGAGTAATTGGTCAGAAAACAAAAACTTTTATTTCCCATCCACTTCTTCTCACTTCGTTTCTTAATGTAATTAGTTTAAGACGTTTTTTCCCACTTTAATTATTTGTGTTAATGGCAGTTTTCTGCTTGCTCTTCTCATTCATCATATATTTATGCAGATGACAGTAGAATAACTGGCTAATCTCAGAGCTTTGAGATTTGATGCTTTTCAGTCTCTTCCTTTGACTTGATGACATGCTTTGGTCTCCTTGTCAGGTTTTGCTCTGTTTTCAGTTTTCCAGCAGTCACAGTCACAGCAGCTTTGAGTTTTAATCATCCTCAGCTGTTTCTGTTTCAGTTAATTGCTCTTCCATTTACTTGAATCCATGGGTTTCTGTTGCACATTACCAGGTTTTCTGATTTGCCATCTGTTTAAGCTTTCATTGGTGTTTATTTTGTGAGAATTTCTTTATTTAATAGTTATATTTAAAGTATTTTATTAAATTCTTTTACTTTGTCTCTTGCATTTGGGTTATTCATTTTCTTTTCTTCATTTCTAAAAACATATTTGTATGTAATATTTATCCTTTATGTGGGATATGAACAAAACATTCTGTTTGGTAGCTCTTTTTTTTTGCTGTCATGCATATACTTTTGGGTCCTTTAAATTTATTGATGGGAAAATGTCTTTGTGTGATGCAGCTGCTTTAAGTATACTATGGAGTCCACAGTTTAGTTTCCCAAACCCTCAGCATTCAATACGTGTGCTGTATCTTCTGACCTGGAAAGTTTAGTGAAGCTTTCTGTGCTGTCGTTAGGCCTGTTAGGGATGTCTTGGGTCTGATTTCCTCCTGCCTGCAATGGACGCTTATCATGGCATACCCACCTTGTCTGACGTTGGCTGGGATAACAAGCTAATGAACCCAAAAGGGAAAATGATGGCTGGATGACTTCCTCCACAATCCTAAAAGCTCCCTCTTCTTCATTGCTTATGGTTTCAACAGTTCATAGTGTGTTGTTGTTTGTCCATATGGGCTCTGTGATCACGGTCTATCCTGGTAAGGTAGAGATTTGTATTTATTTTTAGGAAACTATTTACTACATTAAGTTTGTTCAGCAACAGAATTTTTTCTCTTTATTCTAAAAGTCTTGCTTACACTAGAAGAAATTAGGGAGGTTATTTTAATATTGTCAAATTAGCAGCACTCACAGACTCTCTGAAATGCAGTTCAAAGTTCTAGTTAGAGTGGAAGCGCATAAAAACTGCAGCTTGCTATTCAAGTCACAGGTAATTATATTTTCACCATTGCTGGAGAGCAAACGCCACAGCACATCTAAACTGTGACGTGACATTTGCAAGTAAACTTCTGCTCTTTAATGGGAGCAGCTGGCTGTTTATGCAGATGGAAGACATTAGGGATCTAGTTTTCATAGAAGTTTGTGGGTCAATTGTGCTGGTGGCTGGAACAATGACTAAAGTTAGCAAGCTATCCAATACACTACTACAAATAATACAATGGATTGGATTTGTCTGCACTTTTCCAACACTCAAAGCGCTTACAATATGCATCCATTATTCTTCACTCCTCATTCATGCTTGGTGGTTGTATTTTGTAAGCTACAGTTGTCTTGGGGCAGACTGACAGAGGTGTGGCTGCGGTGTATGCACGGCCCATCTGACCTCACGGGACATTCATATGCATTCCTCGCCAGTGGACAATTGACTGGGGTTGGACGGGTTTGAGCACCAACCTTCGATGATCGGCTGACCTGCTCACTAGATCCATGCTGCCCCCTGCTGATAGCTATTTTCATCAACCAACACAGCAACAATACTAAAATTCCTATTGTTATCAAAGTTCACGTAATATTATTTAGTATTTATGCAAATCTAACCTTTTCATTTGTACACATATAATGAAAGTCTGACATCACTTTGCAGAGAAAAGCAGATCTGTTCTGTCAAGAGTTTCTTTCTCCTTTTTTTCTACCTCCTGACTGCTTTTTCTTGTATCTGTCTTCGCATATTAACCGGGAGGAAGAACTAATGTAGTAAAATATTAATCTGCAGTATGATTTGAACATAACTGTGGTAAAATGGCAGTGAACGTGAAAACTAAAATATGGCCCGAAAGAAATCCACTGACTGTGCAGCACTAAAAATGTTTCCAACCTGGCAACCAGCTTTATTTTTACATACTAGTTTAAAACCTGGAGCAGCAGGTTTAGTTGTGTAGATGATGGATTTAGCCATGAGGTCCAGGTGCAAGGAAGGTAACTCACTGTTTTGAACAGATTGTGTTGCTTTGCTGACCTAAATTATGTGACAAAACCTTTCAAAGCAAATTTAAACAATGAATACTGGAAATTTTAACCCTTTATGCCTGAATTTATTTTTAATTATCCATTCATTTCCTTTACACCCCTAACCTATGGTCACAGGGTTACCGGAGCCTGTCTCCACCCATCTTGGGTGAAGGTGGGGTACACCCTGGATAGTTTGCCAGTAGGTCGCAGGGCATTGGGGTTGTTTTGAGAAATTAACATTTTAAAAAAATTAAAAGCTCAAAAAGTGGATTTTGCATGACCTTAAAAAACACCAAACTCACTATTTTCATTGGAGTGGATCTTTAGAGTCTCTCAAGAGCCTCCTCTTTAAGTTGACTTAGAATAGATAAATGTTTTAGCATTTTCGTCTTTTTTTTAGCTTTTGATCTTTCACACTTATTGTTAAGGTTTACCTTTAAACTTGTCTAGGTCCTTTATTCCTTTTAAATATCCTTAAGAAATCATCTGATCTTCTTGTGGTGGATCACTAGCTGTACATAGAACTGAACCGAGTGAGTCACCCATAGAAATAGCTTCTTCCATCTCCAACGAATGAAGACAATTCAGTTGATAGTTTTTCGTGACATGGACGGTTGGAGCAGACAACGTCGGAAATCGGTGATGCGAGTCTAAAGTCAATGTTTCTATGGCAACCACTCTTGTCAATCAGGAGTGACTGATTGACTTGTAGAAGTCCAAACCACTACCACACGAAGCGGCTCGGGGAATCTGTCAAACATTTTGAACGTTTGACTCTGGAGGTCAGCAGTCACCACATACTGTTATTGAGGCATCTGACTGGCCAGTTTGTAACTCAACTAATGGGTGTATTTGATCTTGTACACCAGCAACACTAGTGATGTTACATTCTTGCATCTTCAAATACAGAAAAGATCTTGAGTTGATTTATTGCACAAGAATAAGGATCACTTTCAAGGAACACAATCATCACCATCAGAGCAAACGATTCAGAGCGTAAACTTTAATGTTGAGAAACCAAGAAGAGCTCCTCCACATGCAAACTAACAGTTTCTGCCTGCAGTGAAACGGCCAATATCAGTGTGACGAGTATCCTGGATGCTCCCGGCCCCCAAAGACAACATGAGTTCCCACAGACTTGTAGGAGAAAAACAACCACAAACTTTTTGATGTACACACAAAGACGTGACTCACACAATCACAACAACTCATTTAGAAAGTCCCATCATCATGCGTTCATGTCGGACTCCGAGGAATCAGTGAAAAGCACCGTCACATACAGGCTGACAGATAATACTGACATTTCATCTTGATTTGCTGGATGATCTCAATGAGCTCCATCTCAGTAGGCATGTAGCCCTGGTCTCATGCAGTCTGCAATGTCTTTGTAATGGATGAAACCATCTGCATCATAGTCAATTCCTTGAAGGCTCTTGCAGCTCTGGTAAACAGAATTAGATTGATTGCAACAGCATAGACAGGTTAAAACATCTCCTCCAGGAGTCAAACTCTAGCTAAGTTTATGCAGAAGGAGAGTAGAAGGTTGGAGGACAGCTGAAGGTTCTGAACTTTACTGAAAGTTATGATTGAAGCAAAAAGTTACTAAGTATGTAAAAAAAAAACAAGTCGTGCAGTTTCAATTGATGTTTTGTAGCTCGGAATGGATTTCAAGGCAGTATGTGAAAATTCTATCTCTCCAATGAATTAGAAAAAGCAAGCAGTTTAAGGCAAAAGTTTTTTCTAGGATAAATGTTCTGTGTTGCTAGACTTCCATCTTACATCAAGCTCCAGTGGCATCAGTTCTTCTTTCCTGCGAACAAAAAACAAACATAGTACAATGGCATGATTAAAGGCAGCATGGCAAGATGGCTGAGAAATCAAGAGAGCTTTAGTTCTCCGAGAAATATTGAGCAATAATTTGTTTTTGACTTCCATTAGAACAACATGCATTTCATGTCAACGCTGCTGCAACTGACAGTGAACTCTAATGGGATTTCACCCAGCGACATATCTCTCTAATTTGCAATCTGATACATATCATGCACTACTTGTGTCGGCGCACACACAACACACACCACACATGTGCATCATCTTTAAAAAAAAAAAAAATGATGGCGTTATCTCCATCTGTGTGCATACAAACAAACACCCACGCATGAGTGCATGACAGGGAGCTGCACATCCTTGCAGCAGAGATGCATGTTTTCTCATTCACAGTATGCACACTACTCTACTTTGAGCTGTTTGCATACAAGTTGCTATTTGTATGCAACATAAAGCTTTCTCTGACTTGTTGTGGCTTTCATTGGGTTGTTTTTTTGGTTTGATTGTTTCTTTTTCCTCTCTCGAGTATTTTTGGAGGTGAGCCATGCTTAAGGCAAGGAGCAAGTGTCCTTTTAGCAGAATGGATGACGGCGAACTCGGGCATGCTGAGGGCTTAAGCAGCAGGATGTAATATGTCTAATGACAGACAGGTCGGGTGACATCCGAGTCAATTTCTGTAACAAATTATTATATATTATATATATTTATATATATATATTTATATATTATATTATATATATAGCTTATGAGCATTTGTGAAATCTTAAATCCCATCCGATCATCTTTTGATCTATTTAAGAGTTCCAGAAGTCCTTTATTATGATTTTGCTGTTTCATGCAATCCCAAAACTGTGTTGTTTTCTATATAGTATACAGTTTCTGTAAACGGTAAGAGTTCATTCAAAATTACCTCTAGTTTTGGGCAGGGTGTTTATGCAAAGTAACCCCGCCAGCTTGTGGCTTGATGTGTACACCTACGAGCGTTTACCAACTGCATTTTTTTGTCGGCTTCAATGATTAAACAAAGAATACTCGAAATGCATTTCAAGAAATAATGATGTCAGCCGTCATAACAAAATTTGTCACAAGAACATATTAAAATACAAAACCACATGTTTTATCCCTGTGGGTATTTAAGTGCACTTGCAACAGAATCATGTTATGGATGTATTTGTTCAAGCATTGTGCTTTCGCAGTCCTGCCTCTCAGATTGTTCTCTGGAAGGTCATGAGGACATCGTCTTTACTCTCTTGGCTGCTGCTTTCTCATTTATATTTCAAGGCACGTAGCAAATTTATGATTGGCAGTTTCTGACGCCTGAGGGAAAAAAAATCTATATCACATCTATATAGATAGATAGTAGATAGATATGTACTGTTACATATTTTGTTGCTCTGCTGCCATATTCTTCTTTACGAGGGAAATAATCCTTCTGGTTTGTGTTTCCAGCTTGTGGTCTCTGATATCTGCTGCAGGTTGTGTGTCGGATGGAGCTCAGGATAGTTTCAGCAGATAAACGGTACCGTTTTATCTTCCTAGAGACCAACTGCCTTATATGACACTTTTAACAGTAGAGTTGCATCCTTGATTTGCGTCTTTCTGTTTCTTTGGTTGCTTTCATTCAAGAGTACAATTTTTGACCCTTACTTCTGAAAAAGATCTGAAAGGAAAGAGGAACATTCCCCTTTATTTATCGCCGACTTGGCTGTTATACATAAATCACACAAGGTCGTCTTGCTTACGTTTGCAACTGCAACAGTAAAAGGAAAGCTCCCTGGTTTATCTAGATGCTGCTCCACGTTTCAGGCTCCCAAACGATATTCACTATAATATGGGCAACAGTCAGAATGCGGTGCCAAGATGCAATTGCATAAATAACTATGTCATTTCATCACTGCCTATGAGCTTCTGTGTTTATTTAAGCCTTCTGTTCTAAATGATTTTCCTATTGTGCTGCTCACAGTTTATTGCATCTGCTTCCTGATCCAGGATCTCCACTCATACAGGACTAACATTTAGATAGCAAGGTCAGGCCAATAATTAGATTTTTTTTTCTTTCCCTCATCCGAAAGGAGGGACAGCATGCCATGCAGACTCTAAGTTCATCATCAGATAAGCCATTAACTGTTAATGTCATTCTGCCTGCCTTCACATAGCCATTGAGCACTGCTTGTAAGCATGACGCATGCACTCTCAGAGAGCTTTGTTCATACTTTGTATACACATAAAGACGTCAGAGGAAGAAGGTACCAAGAAATGAAAAGAAGAGCACATTAGATACTGTTCATTGCAGCACAATCATACAGTTCACTGTCAGACTTTATGTGTACTAATTACTTTCATTTGTGGTGGCTCTATGTCACTTAGATCGAATGATTACTGACAGGGAATCTTGAGTTAATGACACAAGTACTGTTGCAGGATTGAGGGTTTCTTAGCATCTGTGCATCAGCATCATCAATCTTCAGACAGGAGAACAATAGATCAGATCAACGCCTATTGTCAGCGAAAACACAAGAGCTTAGCTCACATTCTCATTTCCAAAAACTGCTCGAGACAGGTAAAAAATACATTTAAAAGGTCTCGTTAGTTATAATTATTGCTATAGAAACACTATTCAGTTTTATGGCACCAAATACACTCAGTGTTTAATTCTGTGTAATCATGGTAAATCATTTCTGATATTAAAGTCAGTCTTTGAATCTGTTTTGTACTTTCTTCAGCAGGCTCCTTCCGTTCAGTGATTACACTTTATAACCACTGGCTCTTTAGCTCCATCTCCAAACATGGAAGTAAATTACACAAAAGTCTCTCAGTTTAAACTCACATTGGAGATTTGCATGCATGCGTTCTCTCAGGAAAGAGTTGTCATTTTGTTAGAACTTAAACAAGGATTGTTATATTATCTTACCTAATTCATGCAAAAAGCAAGTGTTTAGTGTTAAAAACTCTGCTGTGATCAGAATTAGAAAGAAGAAGTTTTTGCATTGGTTGCACTTCAGTCAAATGTGAGTGGCAAATTGAAGAACAGCAGGAGTAGAGATGTGACGTTCACGAACGAATAGAATCTTTTGACAGCTCATTATATGACGATGAAATCGACTCAGCTCGGCTTTGAATCGTTTTATATTAGTTCCGTTTTTCCCCTCCTGAGTTTTTACGTTCACATAAATGCTCAACAAGCTCCTCTTTCTAACTTCAGATGCGCATATCACATGAGAACACAGATTCAGAGAGTACTCCATGAGTTGTTCTGTTCTGTTAAAAATGTTCTCATGCTATGTTTCACCAGTAGATTTTAATTTTTTTATATGAGATGATCTTATAATAGTAATTAAACTTGTTTTTAACCATCTTGACTGAACTAAATTAAGAAATTAAAGCAGTTCTTTTTTCTACTGCATAGCAGTACTCTAGTTTCTTTCGAATGCATTATAAGTGCAAGTAAATTTACTGCTTTAGGAGGATCTTTTTGACACTGAATTTTATTTTGAAGGGAACTTGATGTGCTGCTATTAGATTAAATAATCAATATTGTCATATACGTATTGAAAAATATACATTATTATGCTTAATCATTGTAAAAAAATTAACCTAGTGAGATTTTGTGGCTGCAGCTCAATTTTGTCAGTAAGAACTGGACCCAGTGTTCTTTACATGTTGCAGAGCCCTAGTTTGCTGTTGCATTATAACAATATAAAGTACATATACACACTTTTTATACATATACATGCTGATATACTGGCTATGGAAACAAATGAATCATATCAGATTTTAACTTCTTGTCACATATGCTAATGAAGCTATAATTGATATTCCAAATATTAAACTCTATTATTGGTGGAAATCTGAATTTTATTTTCTGATCCAGATCTCAGCCCATCAACCTCCATGTGATTTGTTTCAAGATTAAATAATAACTCCTGGCTGGCTTCTTAAAGTGAATAAATATAAAAGAGCCGTAGAGCCTGTCTTTGAACGGCTCTTTGAAATGAACTGATCAAGATCTGGCTCACTAAAGAGCTATAAATCCTCAGCAGGTGTAAAAAAATAAGAAAATCAAATCAAAATTCCGATTAGTTGACACACACTTTGTTGTGTGAAATGTTTTTCCACATTTGACTCTGGAGAACGGTGAGCTGCAGCTCACTGGAGAACCATTTGGTGAAGTGCCAGCAGAGGCATTGGTCCATTTTAGTCTTTGGCATCACCAAGTAGAGATTAAACCATATCCAGTTTCATGTTGGACACTCCCTACTAGGCCACTAGTTTATTTATATGTTTATTCTTTATTAGTGCTTCAAGCTGTGTTTTTTTAAGCTTGAGATACTAGCTTTGACATTGAGGGATGTGAGTGGAGACATTTGAGCATGTGTCAAAAGCTTTTGCTTCTCATGATCTCTAAGCAAAGTCAGCATGTTAAGTTACGTTCTCACTGACTTGGGCAACGTGCGTTCAAGTGACCATTCGATGAACACCAGCTCTTCCAACTGTAGGTGGAGACACGTGCTTGTAACAGTGGAAAACAAAGAAAGAGGCATTCTTGCTGCTGTTCGTTAGCTAATGCATGCTCTTTGAACGTGCATCACATGCCGGTGTGAACGTAGCTTTACACTCTCTACATACATGCACATTAAGCTTTGATAACACTGTGGACATTGTGCTGCTGAACTGACCTGTCCAAAGTTTATTAGGTAGGAGACTAAGCTGCAGCCACCATTGAACTGTTGCTGAGGCTCCTTTTACTCTTCCTCTTACCTCCTCTTCTCAGGGTCCTTCCTTTGGCTGTGGAGGATTGGTGCTGTGAAGCGTGGATTTTTTCTAGTTGTTGAGAGTTGTCATCAGCAACAAGCATATATCTGAAGGAAACAACCTAACAGTAAAAAGTGACTTTTAGGTGGTAGTCCTTAAAGACAGCATGAAATGATTGCTTTAGTTTCAGTATCATCTGCAACATCTCAAATAAAGTCACTATCAAAGTTAAGCTCTTATTCTCAACTCCCTGGCATGTAACACTCAGTATCACTATTCTGTACATAAAGCCAACCCAGTCCATTTGTTAGAATTGAGATGATAGCACCAGAATTTCTTGGAGAGGCTAAGCTGAAGGCCTTGTTTTGAATTTCCCATAGCGGCGATTTTCCAGCGGATGCAGCCTCCCTCCTCGTTGAGACACGCTGGGAGAAAAGAAGCCTTTATCAATTAAGGTGCGCTAGATTTTAGGGGAACTATCATGAGACATTATCTTTTAATTTTCCTCTAAAAAACATGAAATACTTCCCATGAAAGCTAATGACAACATCACATACTCACCTTGTTACATTTTCTTGGTTGGTTCATTTAAGTATAAAAGTTTAATTTTTTTTTACTTGATATCTAATTTTGTCTGGCATTTTATAGTTGGTTACTTGTTTATTAGCTTTCTAGATAGGCTACTTTATGTCATTATGTAACTTCCTGTTTTATTTGTAGGTTTGGCAACTTAACATCGCACCATCAGTGAATGGTCTATATTTGAATTATGTCATACCGAACTATAAGCGCATTAGCGAAACAAAAGAGTAGAGGAAGTCCATCAGTCAGTCAACTTTATTAACTGGGTTTACAGTAACTCTAGAAGTTGTTTGTGGCAGGTACACGCTAGTCATCTTAGAATCGTTAGCTATGTTAGCACGTTCACAAACTATCACCTTGTTTGCACACAAAAAAAACACAACGCTACAGGACTACGCATTTCTAAGTTAGTAACACGTCTTAAAAAGGAAAAGTGCTCCACTTAGCTGTGTTTGGGTATTCCCATACATTCTAACCAACATTTTGACAGAGCGTAGTATACCTTTCAAATCACTACGACATTAGTATGAACGGCCAGATATCCAAAAAGCACTAAAGTTATAAGGCGGACTGCAGTTTTTTGAAAAGTTTAAGTATAATATGCTATAATTGTGCCTTTAGTAATAGGTCATCTGCACATAAATAAGTGTTTCTTTCATCTTCCAAAACAGAGGAGTATAAATACAGGTCAACTGCGGACGGTGACGAATGGAACACAGGTGCTACCCACTGATGAGAACTAAAGCAGACACTGAAGTTTACAAAGAAAACAGGTGACCAACACAAACCCGACAGACATACATCAAAGACCAACCAAGAAAGCAAAACAATTCAGAAGTTCAAGGCTGAGAGAATGCTTCATCTTGGTTGGGTAGTTTTGTCTCCAGATAAAGAATATTATGAAACTGTCAATTAATTAAACAATAAAAAAATCTGTCTGCCCACAAAAAAGAAAATGTTGGAAATAATACATTCCAAGCTGGTGCCTTATATTACCATTAGATACCAATATAGGTATTTCGAGGCTCTTGTTTTGTTACAGCACCAAATTCAAATGAACCTCTTTAAGATTTCGGTTAAATTGACAAGTTATAACTAACTATAGAAGAGATTTTTCTGCACTGACCTGGCAGCAGAGGAGGGTCTGCTCTCCGCTGTTAGTTTTGGACTTTTTATGGACATCTTTACTGAAAGACAAATAAAAGCATTGGTAAAGATGCGCAGAAAAAACCCACATACTTAAAAAAAAACTGCAGACACATTCATTATTTACAATGTTTTCAAAGCTAAATTAGTAGAGAATTAAGTGCAGTGCTACTCTGACCTTTCATATGTAATTGGGTAATTAAATGTTTTGTCAATCATGCTATAATTGCATCCTTGGTGAAGCTTCCCAACCTGAAATAATAAATGGATATTACATTGCAAATTTTTTAAAAGGTCTCTTTAATTATCCCTGCGTTAAAATATCAACGATAGAGGAAATTAAATTAAAAGTAATAAATTCAATTCAATTACTAGCAATTTCTAAAGCTGATGGGTGCATTTCATATATCCTGTGTTTCAGTGATGAAACTCCTTATTCGTTTTCAGTGACTTTTACTTATGGATTTTCCTTGAGGACTTTCAGATCTAACCTTAATTCCTCAGTCTTATCAGATCCTTACACAGCACTAGACAGTAAAGCTTCAAAACTTGTGTCATGCTGTATCCCATTGCTTCCTTCCTTTTTTTGTAAGTGTAGTTTATCTTTTATCTTTTTTCTAGTATATTTATCTAGTATTTTATCTTTACTTAGTTTTTGATTTATTTTGATCTAAGAAAGACCATGCAGACAATCACACTTTAAACTTATATATGTTAACAATATTTCTCATTCTGCAGCCTAAACATTAAAGTCTTAGGCCCGTGTGACTTTCTAATAGTAGTAACAAGATGTTCTGCATACTTTTACGTGGTTATAAGTTTTGTCAGATTATTATTTATGAATTTGCACCCCTGTTTGTCAAGCCAATACCTGAAAAATGGATACAGAGTAACTAAAACTGCAAGCACATCATCATATTTTTATACTGAAAATACACTTTCTGTATTATGCTTAGTTTGTATGCATGCGCATAAATCATTCAACTTGCCTCAAGTACAAACATCATACATTTATTACATAAAATCTATGCCTTTAGGTTTGAATACATTTTGGAAATACTTTTAAGCCTCAAATTTCTTCTGAACTACATCTCAGAAGGCAGAAACTTGACCTTTAAACACCACCGTTTTGGAATTTTGAAATAAAGGCCTAAAGAAGACTTGATCAGCACTGAAATAAATAATAAATAAAAAAAAAAGATTAAGATATCTGATACTTTGAGGGTGGACTAAAAGGTCTTCCACATGGGGATAGTCCACCATGGACTTAGTTTGAATGGGTGTTCTAAATGTTTCACGCCTTTGTTTGACCTTTTACATTTTCCCCAAAGGGGAACTGGGACTGATGCAGACCAAACTGTAGGGAAATGTCAGAGTAAAAAATGACTATGTAGTTTGTCCTCCGAACATATTTCCAGGTTTCTCCACTTCTTTTCTACACCATGTTTACTACAGATACTTTCAACTTTTTCAGGATGGGCGCTTTTCTGAATTCCCACTGTGGTCTTTCTTTTCCTACAAAAAATTCAAAGAACACACACACCACACACTAGCTTTTTTTCTGCTGCATAGTGTGTCCACATTGGTACTGTCACTGAACCCAATGAGGGAATTCATGCAAACAGAACAAGACTCTAGTTTTTAGGAGGATCAGAGTTTGCATGTTAGTCCATATCAGGTGGACAACCCAAACAACCCCCGTGTGAACGACCTTAAAGTCCCACTCTGATCATCTTTTGATCTAATTTTAAAGCATTCCCTGTGGTCTTTTAAATATAGTTATGGCGTTTTTAGACACAATTAAAAAAAAAAAAAGTGTCATTTTCTAAGACATAGGACAAAGAGCAGAGCAGGGAACTTGTGGACCGCCGACTGTAGCATCCATGCCACTGCTACAGGCTTTTACCAGCTGCATTTTCTGTCTGCTCCTGATTCACCACAATTTGAATAAATAAATACTCAGAAATGCAGTTTGGTTTACTTTATATTTGACTTCCATCATCAGAAAAATCCCTCAAAGATGTGGTAAAAACACCAACAACACGATTTTCAATGGAGTGGGTCTTTAAATCGAGAGATCAAATATCAAATAACAGTGAACAAATGTCTTGGAATATCTAGCACAACCAATTCTTAAAGGCTCTGAAGAAATTCTCTTGTGGCTAAAATTGTCTCATTTCATTGTGGGTGTGGTTGTAGTGTCGATTTAAGCCGGTCACTCTAACGTAAGAGCTGGTGAATAATAAAAAGGTTGGCAGTCAGTTAAAAACGCTCAGAAAGAAATTCTGCTAAAAAAAACGTGAGACACAAAGGAAAGAATAAGACCGTGGCTGAAGGGAACCGAAGACAACAATCGAATGAATGAACAATGGAAAACAGGTTTGTGGGTTAAAAGAAGATTGAGAGGATAAAGTGAACGAGAATGATCTGAAGAGGAAGAGGAGGAGGAGAGTTGTAGTTGTCTGTTTGAGAGGGAGATTAATGTTCTGTTGTGGAGCTCTGCGGTGATGAAGGGACATATTGTGCACTCTCGCTATTAGTATGATGCCTCAGATGCAGTGAAAACACAAAGACAGATGCTCGAGAGCTGCTCCAGCGATTGCTGCTTAAGGCCACAACAACCGTGGGGGCTCAGATGAAAATGCAGACAAAGAAGCAGCTCTTTAAATTATTGTGGACTATTTAATGTGTGACTGTCAAATGAGTCACCTCCCACTAGTCCGGACTGAAACGTGCCATGAGTAGTGATTGGCTTTCCGACATGCACTCCCACAATCAGTGTGACATATATATATATATACTGATTGCAACACACCTGAGCATGATGAGTTAGTTAAAAATGGGATGGAAGAATCTTTCAGCAGTAATGTGATGTGTTTCTTTTATAGGACCATATCTGTACATTTTTGTAAATTCCTTTTATAAGTACGGATAGTATATTTTAAAATGACTCCAAGGAAAATTCACAATTTTAATCAAACAAGTTAATTATTTTTCCTCATCTTCAACAAGAATATCTCTCATCAGGGTAAGAAAACGCATCAACAACTTGCGCACATGTGAGTTTCACTGCACAAGCCATTGAGCAGCACGCTCCGTGTCTTCAGCACTCCTCCCTAAGTGGCCAATCGCTGTCAATCACTGAGCCAACACAGGCAATTTAAATTCTAATCAAGCTAAGTGAGGTAATGAAATGGGAAGCTATAGGTGGACCGAGCACAAACAAACCCATCCAACACAGCTGACAATGGAAGGCAATGCCGCTGCGGTGAACTAATGTGCTGACAGTATCTAAGAGACGCCGCCCAGAGCCCTTAAGGTTAAATAGAAACTCCAAATGTATTTTTGTGAGAACCACTAGAGTGGAGATGGTCACACTCATTTTCCATGTGACTCACATGCAAGCCGTGCAAAAACACATTACTCTCTGTAATGATTTTGTTGATATTTTAACAAGACAGAACACTTGTTTGAATGCAAAAGTGCTACCATGTCAGCAAACACAAATTCACTAATGTGCCAATTTTAATGGGAAGGAAATATATGAATCCGGAAAACTTTACTTCAAAGCTGCGAAACACATTAAGAAAAAGCACAAAGAAAATAATAAGAGCAGCTAAAAATGAGCCTGGAAACCTTCTTTAAGCCGAGTGAACAGTGTGGAAGGTAATTATAATACATTGTCTATGTTTTTTTTTGCTTTCTTTCTGATTTTGTGTCACACTGTGTAACAAATGTAAAAAGCAACTGGTTTTGGATTTCTAGCTTTTGCAAATTGAGGAGCATTTGTCAGTCATGCAGGCTAACACTGAACTTTTACAAAGCATATTATAAGTATACATATAGAATACTTTTTATTAACAAAAAACCTTTCCAAGTGCATTTTTATCTATATTCAGCTTCCAAGTCTCCCTGTTCTGCCTGTTTTGTCCCTGCTCCAACACACCTGACTCAAATCACAGTGACTCATTTTCAGGCCTTTGGAAAGCTGATGAGCTGAATCAAGTGTGTTAGAGCAGGAAAATCAAAACTCCCAGACCAGGGCTGGGAAGCACTGCTCGAGAAGATGATGGGAATCAATGAGAAGTGGAAGTTGTATTACAAACAGCATGAGAAACTGGGCAATACTGCAGGAGGTGAATATACAATTATCTGTGTGTCAGAGAAAAATTGTTGTTTTTTTTTTTTTTGCTTCTGTCAAATGTTAAAAATTGAAAACCTGTGTTATGTTAAATCTTGTGTGAACAAAAAACAAAAAAACGTAAAGACTCACTTCCATGAAAATTGTGTTTCTGATGTGCTTGACGTGGATTTAGCTCATGATGGAGGACATATTTAAGGAAAAATAATCGTAAAATTGCATTTCTTAGTGTTTCTTAATTCAAATTGTTGTGAATATGGGGCAGACAAAAGAAAAGACAGTTGGAACAAGCTTGTTGTAGAGACAAAGGTGCTTCAATCAGGGGGCCACAGGCTCCCTGCTCAAACAATCTGATGCATCAACTTGTAAACAAATAGATTGATGTACTTTGTTTTCTCTCGTCCGAGCCAGCATCTGACTCAAAAATTTACGGCTGGTTTTCTCCAATACTTTCAATCTTTTTGTACCAGTAATGTTAGGTTGGGGTTGTAAGCTAGCAGCAGAGTGCGTAAACAGATGAATGATGGGAAATGGGGGCGGGCTTACTCCGTGCCAACCATTTTTGCCCACAATTCCAAGTTGAATTTGTAATGACCTACTGCCGCTTTACAGACACTAAATCCTAGAAAATGACACAGATATATTTATTAAGGCTTAAAACGGCACAATCATGATTAAAAGAACGCTTACAATAGAACAAAAGATGAGTGGAGTGGGACTTTAAATGCACACAAATTAGTTAAAAATGTGACTTTTTTTTTTGAAAGCAGGCTATCTTGATGAATAAAAAAATCCAAATAATTCAACTGGAGAAGGTTATGGGTTTGGATAGGCATTTGTTGTTCTTTTCTTTTTTCTGTTCTTCAGGTTTTGCATCTTTACTTTCTGTTTTTGCATGATCCAAATCCACATTGGAGGAAAAACTGTCCATTTTGGGGCTGTATCAAATCTTATCTTATTTGAACTCCTGCTCTCTGATTTTGGACGTTCCTGAAGATTCCCCTCCAGCACTGGTTTCTGGACACAGCTCTGAAATTTTGCCTTGAGATCATTTCAGCTAAAGAGAACACAGTTCAAACACGTCTTTATCTTCTCCCTCATTAAATAAAAATGTCTTCCTTCAGTGTGTGGAGTCCAGCCTCCTCTCCCTGAGTGTGTTTATACGAGCAGACAGTAGCGAGCAACAAGGGCACAAATATTGAACCGCGACAAATAGAAGCATGGCATTGGCCATCTGTTTGTTGCACAAAAATGTAGCATTGGTTCAAATCAAATGTTATAGAGCTGAAACGCCTGTCAGTCCCATCAGACTGAATGGGTTGCCTCCAACGCAAGGAGAAGCAAATGAGCCAGTATTGATAGAAGATGAATTATTGAACAGTATATCTTAAAGCAAGTTAATGCCTCGCTATAAATCATTTGAACAGAAAATCTTTCCGATGTGTTCCCTCTCCAGCCATTAAACGAGGAAGAACAGTTGAAAGAATTGCAGTGTTTACTTACCTGTAGCTCTTCCTGTTCGTCTTGCTTGACAGATGCAATTGAAGCATAACTGCAAGGAGGCCTGTTATCTAACCTGAGGATTATATGATGAAAGGTGATTATCCAGCTAAATATGTCTGGATTAGAGATGCAACTCACTCCTCAAGAACAAAAAGGACGACGTTGTGTTCTTACTACACGTCATTCATCTGCCAATCAAGTCAGCATTTCCTTTCACAAAGCAAGGAAGTCTGCATGGCAGTGGAGCTCCACGGTTTCCCTGTTCAGTGTTTTAAGCACTTTGTCACATTGGCTTGTGCTACAGGGAATTGTAGCTGCAGCAGTTATCACACAGACTCCAAATGAAGTGTGTAAGAGATTAATAAAAGATACTTATTTCGTGAGGCCAATGTAATTTCAAGTCAGAACAAGCTGAAAGTCAAAGACTAGGCCAATCAAAGTGTAAAAAGATCCAAGATTTGAGGAAAAAAAAGTATCTCTTTATCGATATATAAAAGGATGAATGTTTCATTTCAAAGATGCCTTTTTAATGGTTAGCCATTTACGTCTGTATGTGTGACTGAGGGCTCTTTCCTCTTTTGCACTCTCCCCCTTTTCATCCCACTATTGAGTTCAAAGCGCGAAAGCCGTTTGTTAGTCGAGTCTTTATCAAAAATGTTATCATTTATCAGCCCCTTGCTGTAAAATGTCACTAATTGAAGCATTCGCTCAACATCACTTTATCTCCATCACTTTAGATGGTAAATGCAGCACGTATTTGAAGTTGAGAAATATCAGAAGAGATATTTTGGCTTTCAAGCCGACAAAAGAAACCACAAGCACGTCTATCCCCTTGTTCCTCTCCTTCTTATTTCAGCGCAGAGGTCAGTGTCTGAACTTTGTCTCACTTCGCTGAACAAACCTTTGGCACAGCACATGCTTCACATGTAAATGTCACTTCGCTTTAAAATGTGAAAATGAATCTAAAAATAGAAGCAGTCCTTTTGTATCAAGAACTGTTATAAAAAATAAAATAAAATGAAAGAAGCAGCTGTTTGCACGCTTTAGGAGAATCAGGTAGCAGTAAAAGGTCTAAATGGACATTTTGTGGTGTGCATTCAAAAAAAAAAACCAAAAAAAAAACAGCAGGTCAAGCGGTATTGTATTTTCAGTGTTTCCACTTCTCAGTTTTCCTTCCTCCATTCTCACTGAGGCAGTGCTGCAGTGGGACACTATTGAAGAACCTATTCCCTTGTGCAGTCAGACTCTTGCCACGCTCAAATATGCTTAGTCTGTCAAACCAAAGCCCTTATTTAACACTTTGACTTTTTGAAAAGCAAGAAAGCTATTTAAATGCTTACCTTCACATAAAAAAAGGTGTGTGAGTCGAAATAATGTATAGTTTTCATGCACCAGTCAGCTCCCAATGGAAAGTTAGAGAGCGGATCTTTGAATTGCTAACCCTCTCAAAGCCGAGCTGCCCATTGAACGCAATGCAACACTCTTATGCTGGACGGGCATTGATGGGTTAATGGGTTCCTCTAAGGAAGTGGAGGGAAAGGCTGCTGTTGCAGAAAAAAAAGGTTATCTCAATCTGCTCTGACTCAAACTGATGCTGCATTCATCATCCTTCCCTTTTCTACTGCAATTCCTACAGAAACTGCAGTTAGGAGCACCTGAGGTGATTTGAATGAAAAGGAGAAGACGGTCTTTCAATTCATGACATTTACCTCTCACCTTTTGTTCTTCATTTTAAACATTTTTGTGTTCCATGTTTATTTTGTTTGTTTATACTTTTTGGCACATGGCAAGTTGATTTATTGAAAAAATGTAACCCTACATAACCATTCATATCAAATTTGACACATTTCAGAAACTCCTATTTCATCAGCATGATACAAACTTTCCCAAAAAAACTCATAATATGTAACAGTCCCTGTTTTCTGCCCTGTAGTGCACCATCATTCCACTAGGGGCAGTGGAGAGGCTTTTCCTGCTCATTTCAAAATGGCTATTTTAAACCCCCCAAATGTTTTTGGTGGGAAAAATGTTGCTAATTTTGAAAACTTTATGGAGAGAATATCTCATCTCTTGTTGTACATTTCTTTAAATGACTTTGCCGTACTAAAATAATGCAACATTTTTGAGAAATACTTATTCATAGCACAGTCACACCTTGTTAAAAAATGCACATATTTTAGATAACAAAAGTTGCTTTTTTTTATCCTGAACTTGTCACTATTTTTGCATCTTAAACTAACATTCTTGTGAGCAAAAACTATACCAAATCACATCTTTGTTGTGAGTTTTAAAAGCATCTTACTTAAAAAAAAAATTCTGGTAATTCTTTGATGAAGTGGGCTTTACAGGGTTAATACCGTTTCTAACTTTTACTATTTGTGCAAATGTCTAGTCAAGAAAATTTTGTAAAGGAAAACATAAATGACATATTTAAAATTCCATTATTAAACTGTGATTCAGAAACTTGAAAAATGCACAGAGTGAGACATCTGGTTGTTCTCTCTCAGCACATTTGAGAGTTACACATCATTTCCTTCTCACTGCTGAATGCTGCGCTGCAAACCCTGCAGGTTTTCTCCATGAGTATTATAGGAATGTGTTTAAACAAAACAGTTCAAGGCCATTGGTCAGATACTGAACATGCATCCAGGTTGGAGATCACAAAATTAAAAGTGTTTCCACACGATCATTTTTCTGGTCCCACAAATCCATTGAAAATCTGTTGTCAAATCTCTATACCTCTTTGGGCGTCCTGCAAAAAAAAAGCCTCAACAGTGATAATATTGCCTTTTAAAATGAATATACCAGATCAAAATGCATAAACCTGCTGTGAGTGATATTTAATTGATAGGATTATAAGGAAAATTGGAAATTTAAAAACAAAATACAAAAGTAGATATTTATCTGCAAAGAAAAGTGTTTACGAGGACGTATAATGATTCAACTTTGTTTGATTTGAGTTAAAGACATCAGGTCAAAAGAAAAAAAGGCAATTACCAAAAGCCTTTCAACATCCAGGGAACATGTTTGGAAATTAAATAAAATCTTAAAAGTATGGGATTGTCTCTTAACCATTCTGCCCAAGGCTGTTCATTTAGCTTTACAGTTTGGACTTAATCCATGCATCTTTTTGTAAGGTGTTTTTGCCCTCAGTAGCCTCCAGCGTTTCAAACATCTATATGCTGCCCAGCCAAGGCATGTGAGAAATATAAATGTGTGGAACATTTCAGCGGGAAAAAGCGGGGATGCAATTCTGCTGCAGCAGTCCAGCAGCAAAGACAGCAGAGCAGCTTGGAGTTCAAGTTTTTCTTCAACTCTAGAGTCCTGACCCATATGCAGCTGTCCACCATCTTCTATGAGGACAAATAGTTCCTCAATGTTTTATGTAGTTTTTGTCTTCCTGCAGCACTGATTTAGATTGTGATTTTTGAAACGAACATGTGAGTGGTCAACAGGGATGTTTTCTTCAAATTTCCTGAATGACATTAGTATTAGTATTAGTATGACATTTGCATATATATGTGTTCATTTAGGGAAACTTTTGTTGATGTGAATAATTCAGGCTTAAGCAACAAGGATCTTTGAAGAGGAAAAACTGGACACGGTGTGGAGACGGATGGAAGTGGCTTGTGGTTAATGATGTGTTCACTTATTGGTGACAGATAATGTCAAAGCAGGAACTAATTGCCTGGACTGTTGCCTCACTAAGCAATGCACAACGCCCTGTCAAGGGTTACTGTCTGCACATCACGCTGAAATTGCTGTTTTGTCAAAACATCTCCACATTACTCTGTCTGCTGCTCATTCCGATGTCATGCTTTGCCCTTAAAATCTTATTTGTGTTAAAAAAAAAAAAAAAAAAGAAAAACTTTGTCTTCCTTTAATTGCCCATGAAATTGGAAAAGGTGAAGGTGGAAAATACAAAATTAAAGAAGCATGCTGCACGTATTTTGATGTTTTTTATTTAAAATGTATTAAAAGGAGCTCGATATACATCATTGTTGTCACAATATTTTCATACAAAAGTCCATTACAGCAGGTCTAGTTTCCTAAATTTGGCATTAATTGTGTGTTTTAGCTCAGCCCTGTCACTTTGTTTTGGACCGCCTTAAACTTAATATATGCCCAGTGCAGACTTGGCATCCCGTCCCTGTCTAGGTTGGAGATCTAAAGTCCACCTCTGGCATATTCATCTTCAGAACACTTCACAAATACCTGCATTACAAAGCAGAAGAAATGAAAGTAAGATGGACCGCCCTGCCTTCGCCAGTCAAGCCAGTGAAGATTTGCTGCAAGAAGAAGCCAAACTGTTACTAATTAGGATGACTGATGCCTGGAAACAGCATAGAATTCTTTTAAAGAAGAAAAATGCAGTTGGAACCTGTTTTTAAATAAAATTATTTTTGAATTTTAATTTTTTTTTAAAGTTAATAATTTTATGAACAAAGTTCCTCCTTTGTATCAATATCCGTGTGACACAATTTTTTATATTTATTTTTTATTTTTTTGGATGGGGGGTAAGCTTGTGTGGGGGGAATGTAAACAGATGGATGATGGGAAATGGGGGCAGGCTTACTCTGTGCTAACACTGTCAGCTGTGCCCACAATTCACGGACGATTTGCCGTTCTGAACTTGCAAATTGAAATAAAAAAATCAATAGAATAACCATATTACCCAACCCCATTAAACACAATGATGTGAAAGATGAACGTCTTTGCATTTTTATTCCTCTTTTTTTTTCTCCATCTTTTCTTTGACTCTCTGAAGTCACCTTCACAATGAGGCAGGTTGCTCATCTTTGCCCTTCGCTCTCTATTCATTTATTTTGCACCGGAATACTTCCCTGCCTTTGGGCCATTCTTCTGTCTGCTTCAACCCCATCCTCCTGTGAACGTCACCAGTAGGTTTTCATGGAGTTCTCGTAATAGTAAACTGAAACCAGAAAGGATTGAATAGCGACAAGAACAAGTGAGGGAACAAAAGCAATTCATCAGAAGCAGATGAGAAAACTTTGAAGGCTAAATATGTAAGGCAGATATTGTGAGAAAAAGAGAGAAAAAAATCTATTATGGGATCTATGCAGAACCTAATTGGGTCAGTAGCAAAAAATGTGTCGCTGCTGGTGCTGAGCTGTGTTTCAAGAGCTGATGGAGGGGGAACAGCATCAGCAGGAAGCCATGTAAACTCAACCTCATGAAAGATAAAAAACAAGAAGGAAAAAAAAGTAACCTGCAATCTCTTGAGTTGTGTTTGTAGCTCAACACAGGCAGCAAAGGCTAAAAGTAACGTCTTATCTGGAAGTGAATGAGATACACTTGTCCTGATGGGGGGAAATCTGGTATAAAAAAAAGATAAAGAAATAAACATCTAACATTTTTTGGGGCAGTTACATTAGGTTTTTGGACTATTTTTTTCAGATGGAATTTGTTTTTCCTTACAGGATGCCACCATCAGTTCATGTATCTGTTTTTTCTCTTTAGGTGTAATACCTTTAGAGTTAAAGCCCAAAAAAGGTCGGGATTTGGAATATCAGTCTATCAAAACAACCTTGAGGGCAAGAAACACAGTGGAGCAATAACTGATGGGATGAAGGAAGGACAAAAGCAGAAGGTGAACTTAAAGAAAATGAATGAAGGACAAAAGCAAGTGATGTTTTTTTTTTCTTTTCTGCAGATAGAAACCAATCGGGATCTCAAAAGGAATCTGAAAAGAATGATGCACCTTGACAGAACAGCACTCCCTGCCGCCACCACCAATGATCCCCCCTGCCTCCTCCACCCTAAAATAGAGTGATGTAGAGCTCCAGCAGCACCTGTGACACAAACTGTCAGCCTGGAGGAACATTTGCAACACGCCACCTGTTGAAAAATGGTGCTCCCAAACATCCCATTCCATCTTATATTCATCCAGCTTCCTTTGACTGACATCAATTCAGATGCGATCACTACAGCTGACTCATCCGTGCACAGAATTTCTCCATCCATCCATTGTCTGTACCCACTTATTCCTGTTTAGGGTCAATGGGTTGCTGGAGCCCATCCGGGTGAGATGAGGGTACACCCTGGACAGTTTACAAGTCCATCACAGAGACAGACAACCACACACTCACATTCACACCTAAGGGACAATTTAGAATCCCCAATTAACCTGTTAGGAATGATTTTGGACTGTGGGAGGAAGCTGGAGTGTCTGGAGAAAGCTCATGCATCAAGAAAAAAAAAGCAAATTCCACACAGAAAGGACTCAGTCAGGATTTGGACCAGGGCTTCCTTACTTGGAGGTTAGAGTACTAACCACTACCCCACCGGGAAGCCCCAAAGTAATTATTAAATCATTTTTAAAATTCCATTGTGTTCTCATGAGGAAACAGTCTGTGGCTGCTGATCAATAAAAATATGACAGATCACTTTTTTTTGAGAAAGACCATTATATGTATAGGTTTTTTGTTCTGTACATTTCATTATACATTTATCACCAGTACTAATTTCTTTCTGTTTTTGTACTGTTTATTGTGATAAAAGACAAGAAATGGATTACAGACTGGACTAAAAAAAGTTTGCATTTCCTGAGTTATGCATCTTGAAGGACTTTTCCATGACACTAAAGCCACATTTCCACTGAGTGGTATGATCCAGTTTGATCCGGTCCGGTCTGGTATTTAGAGCGTTTTGATTATAAAATGGACCAATTAAGCTGGACCAAACTGTACTATGTGAACAGACCACTTAGCACGGCGCTACTGTTGAAACCTGTTGATTGGTGGAAGGTCATTAAGACCATAGAAAATGCCAAGAAAGTGGTTGTATTCCTACTCGCCACAATCTTCTCTCAAACAACGTTAAATGTTTTGGAAATACGAAGTACTAAAAGCCAAGTGGAAGAAAAAAATGAGCTGCTGGATGACCTCCATTGTTGTTGACGGCTTTGCTTTTGCTGTAGGGCGCACTACTATGACACAAATCGGTGTACACCTGCACACTTCGTGACGGTCCAGCTTTGAGTGGAAACGCTTACCTGAATAACCTGGAACATTCTAAACCGGACCGGACCATACAATACTGCTTAGAGGCTTAAGTAGCACCTACGGTAAAAATGTGAAAAAGTTGACATCAACACACAAAAAGATCGACTGGTCAAGTTTAGCGGATGGTTAATGCTTTAAAATATTGATTTGACGTCTAAAATCGAAAGATGTGAAAGACAAAATCGCATAAAAAAATCTATCAAGAATGGGAATAACAGCAGTATCAGTTAGGGATGTAAAGGATATAGGAATCAAAAAATCAATCTAAAACTGGGAGTAAGAAGAGAATTGCTTAAAACCTGCAGATACAAGATTATAAAAATGAGTGAAATAGATAAGGAAGTTAATCATTGGTTTCTGGCAAACTCATCAGTTTTCTTCTTGTTGCATTTTCTACTATCTGCCTTAAAAGACGTCCAATCACAAGCTTGCTTATGAGTCAGTTACAGTAGGCTGAAGGTGAACCACAATGAGGGATGTGTGTTATGTTCACTAAAGCATATGATAACCCTTTTTTCACAGAACCTCAAACCTACCGGAATAAATTTACACTTTTTTAACCACAAGCTGTTATGTCAAGAATCTTTTGTTTTAGTTGCTTAAAATAAAAAGTGCCAGTGGGGAAAAAAAATAGTTTCTCTGTTAAAAAAGCATTTGTATTTTTAGTTTTAAATGACAAATGAATAGTAAATATCTGTATTTATTCATTTAGGTTAAAGAATTGGACTGTATCAAGTCACCATAAAGTTAGTTGAATATTTTATGTATTGATTTGTGGACCATGTATCAAGATCGATTCATGTGAGAGGGAAAGTTACACCTCTAAATACACTTTGTTTTTTTTATTTCTTGACTTGTGAGACCAAAATATGCTGCCAATAGTCATGAGAGGGTTTGTCAGCGACATGGAGGAGAGCCAGCTGTGTTGTGTTACAGTATTAAAGTGAACCAGACCAAGACGCTTCACATTTAGTTGTGTGAGCTTTTCCCAAACAATCCTGGGTAAGTGTTCATTTTGTGCATTTTCTGTAACCATGCTCTAAAATATACATAACTATAAAATAAAACCTTGAACCAACAAGTAGGTTTGTCCATTTAAAAAAATGTTTTTAAGAATTTGTAATCAACAAGCTGAGAGAATGTGTCCAATTAGCTCAAATAAGATGTTTAAGTTAATTGAAATTTGACAAAACAACAGCCGGAACACATTTAGCCTTATTACAGCTCTCTACACCAAAGGCTGTGTTGTTGGTTTTTAATAGCTTGTATATAATTTAAATGTTTTAATCTTGTTTTATGTGCAGGCTAATAGATTCTCTACACTTTAAAAAGGGCAGACAAGCTAATCAGAAATTCAGCACACACTTTAAAAGGTGAGTGAAGATTGAATCAATATTTCTCTTGATCTTTATCTGCATAAACATATGCATTTTCAGGTTCTCTGGTGGCAAATGTCAACATGCAGAAATGTTACTGTATGTAAATAGAAGTCGACTTAATCTAAAAGTTAATGGCTGATTGAGAGTAAACAGGCTGAAGCTTGCACTTAATGGAAAACCCACTACGCTTTGTGTTCAAGTAATAGGAGGAGATTATCTTGCCTTGCACAGGAGTGAGATGAATGCTTCTCCATAAATTGCTGAGACCTTGCCATCCTTCCCTCCCATCTTTTCCATACTCATTTTGGATGCTCATTATTTATATAATGTGTGTGCTTTAATCTTCCTGGCATGGCAGCAGATTTATTTTTATTAATTTATGAGTATATTGCTGTTATTTTTCATTTTATGGGTTTTCTTACCTAAGAGAGTGGTTTCAATAAAAAAAAAATATTTCAAATGATCGCTTGTCTTAATAAAACAGGAGTCATGAAGGTAAAGCTCAAAACTTTGACATTCTTATTTTTCAACTCTTAAGGTTGGGTATCATTGGCAAAATATTGAATCATTCACTTGTGGGTTGCAAGTTCACAATTTAATAAAAAAAAACTGAGAAAAGTTGCAACTTTCATTAAAATGTGAATGATTTCTTTACAGACCAATTTAAGATATTTTTTTTCTTAAAAACAGAACAAACTGTATGTTACAGGAAACAATATTATTATTTTTATTAATTGATGTTGATTTTTGAAGTAAAAAATAATTTTATTTTGATTAATAAACTTTTTGAACTTTTGAACACAATTTTTTTGCCGTAGGTCCTTTTTATTTTGTTCCTCTCGTTTGCATTTTTTCGTCTTTCTGAAAGCCCACTGTTCCTTGCTTTTTTCATTCTATAGAAAATGTCACATATTCTAAAACATCTTTCTGACAGGCAAAGCAATGTTTACCCTTCAGCAAGATTATTATCACAGCAGCAGTCCCCAGACTTGACGATAAAGCACATTTGCGTGGGACTCTTCTCCAGAACTATCCTCATGAACATGGTTGGAGTGCAGCAGAATCCAGTTAAATCCTCCTTAGGGGCACTATGCCTTATTCAAGCCACTGTTGATCCATTGCAATGACAGTGTCATCCTTCGTGCCCTAACTCTGCTGGTTGACTCAACTTAGTTGTGTGTTTACTTTGCAACTTGGAGACAATTCATACTGGCCTGTTTGGTGGACACCAGTCTGTTTCCTGGAATAGAGGACTTTGCTTAACCCTTTAAACGCCTGCTGTACCAAACAATGTGAGGGGATGTAAGCTAGCAGGAGAAAATGTAAACAGAGAGCTCTCATCAACAAGGAGGGAAAGGTGGGACTGGGTTGCTTCATACCAACGGTCCTGCCCACAACTCATAAGTGAATTTCCAATGAACTATTGCTGCTCTGCAGAAACTATATTCTAGAAAATGACAACGGGATACTTTTAAAACTGGGAATGCTTTTAACATAGTTCAAAAGATGATCAGAGAGGGTCTTCAAGTTCCCACATTCCCATTCTATATTGGAGAAAAGGGGTCCGCAATGTTTATGAAGCGCCAATTGGAAATTCTCTTCTTAACAACTGTGCCGTCACCAAACGTAAACTCTTGTTTTTGTTGTTCACTTTTCGGCGTCACCCGTTGGGAGAGAGTTTTTACGGTGGATGCCCTTCCTGACACAACCCTGTATTTTTAAGGCATAGGGAGACCCAGTTAGGGTTTGTCTAAGGACCCATGCTGGATTTTTTAGCTCATTCCCCTCCCTGGGAAGCAAACCCTGGTTTTCTGCGAGACAATCCTACACCCAGCCAACTATAATGCAAACTCTAACACAAACACATTTCCAATATATTAAAAAAAATCTTATTCACAAACAGCAGGTCACAACAGTTTAAGTTCACAACACACTACAAATAGTCACAACTTGAAAAAATGAACTCACAACAAAATAATAAATACACAACGCAAAAATAATCAACTTACAACAGAACACATTATGACAAAATGGAAGTATCTGCAACGGTAGTTTGAATTGCAACAGAAGTTGCACTGCTTTTATTCTGAAATTTCCAGATTTCCAGAATTTAAAAGAAATGCATTTAAGAACTTTTGGTTGTTCATACACGTTACAATGTATCTCCTTAAACATAGACAGAAACATGAACTGCAACAAGAAGAGCAGACATTTTCATCACACATTATTTGGATCCAAGCTGGAGCTCTACTAGGCTTTAGTTATTAATCACTGTATTTAATGAATGCTACAAATGTGACTTGAGTTTTAGTTTAGTTTAGTTTTTTCCATTTCTTTCTTTTCTTTTAATCAATGCATTTCATTGTCTCAGTAATGAGTTTGATAATTCTGTGTGATTATTTTCGTGTACTGTCTAATTTATGCTTGAAATAAACCAATCAATCACAAAAATAGAAAACAATGCATGCATATTTTGTATTGCAAAAAAAAAATTCCACAACACATTAAAAGCATTATAGTAATTTATCAGATACCTGCAATAAAAATGTTGGCATTTTACCATTCTTTTTTTAACAGGTACTTTGTTAAAATGTATTATTTAGCTGGAGTATTCTCATGATTATTTGATATCCACTTTCTTTGATTCTGTTTGACTAGCCCTGTCAAAGTCTAAGTAAACTCTGGAATTCAATGCCAAACCTTAATCATATAACTGTGTTTTTGTTTTTCAGAAACATGAAGAGCATTTACGAGTTTTGAGAGGTGAACAGGTCAGCTGTGCTCAGTAGCGCAACAGTTTTATAACTTCAGAGAAAGCTACTTAGCTTGACACATGCATTCATCCTTAATAATTAGAGAAGTCTTTGGGGATCATTTCTTCTTATGTTTCAAACCAGTGGAAGCAGATTCTCCAGGTTAAGAGGAACTGTTTAAAGTTAGATGGATCTGCAACAGCGAACTGAAGATTTATCTTCAAAAGTCATTTAGCCTCTATCTTCTTTTAGAAAATTAATTAATGTAATGGGCTGTTAACGCAGTATTAATGAGACACTGCTGTCTTTTTAATGGAGAAAAAAGAAGCCCAAAGTAAATGTATGCGTTTACAAATGGATGAGCATGTGGCCTCCCCCAACATCCCACTACCCATCCATTTTTCACTAACTGACTATTAATTTAATTGGCTAAGCTCGTTGGTTACTATGGTTTCGTTTAATATTGCAAACTTGCTGAAAAAGTGTTTGTTTCCGTGATGCCCCTTCAGATCAGACAGCCTTCATTAAACTAATAGTTCAGCTCCAGTTTGATGGCTGCATTAAACATCTAAAACTTGTTTTCAGAGATCATGCACACCATGGGGTAAAAATCTGAGAGTTTCGGAGCGGCAGTGGAGAAAAGACTATTTTTATTTATTTATTTTTTTTGGCCACAGGACCCAAAATTGAACATATTTTGGGTCAATTTTACAGAACAAAGAACAGCTGAAACTTGAGTGAAGATAGTCCATTTAGCTATTTGGCAACAAAAGACCAGATCTGAAATCTTTCAAATCATTGCAAACATGAATTGTTGGATTAAATTTTCCATCCATCCATCCATTCCCTTCTCCACCAAACCTATCACTGGGTGAAAACCATTGGCTGTACATGAAAACTGGACTGGGTGGCCACCGCCATTTTGGAGCCAGATGACGTCAGTAAGCAGTGATTGGTCTGAGTCGATGTTTCTATGCAAACCTCTCTTACCAATCAGGAGTGAGCTTGTTGGAAGTCCACACCCCTACTACTTGAAAGCAAATCCGTCGATTAAACATTTCGGACGTTTGACTTGTGGGTCCAGCAGGCACCACATTATGGAGGCATCTGATTGGTCAGTTCACAATTTGAAAAAAAAAATTAGAACAAATAAACATATATCATAGAATTAAATTGGGATTAGCAAGAACATGTTTAAAACTGGTAGCAGATCAAGAATATTTTTCTGAAAAATATAATAATTACTGATGATTTTTCAATCAAAGTACATAGAATATTGGCTTTTTGGAACCAGCGGGTACTTGGAACACGAAGGAAGAGGAGTCACTCTGTCCAGTTCTCCTATACATGCAAAGGAGAAAACTAAAGGTGCTCCCAAGCCAGCTGAGAGGGCTCAATTTGCTGATGCAGATTACATGTTGTCTTCATGGAACCAGAACCTTCAGTGTGCGCTGGGGTGGTTTGCAGTCAAGTGTGAAGTGGGTGAAATGAGAAATAACACCTTGAAGTTGGAGACCATTGTTCTCAACTAAAAAAAGTGGCTGTATTAATGAATATTTTTGCTAAAGCTGTTAAAAAAAATAACACAAAATAAAATTCAGTTTGGCAGCTCAGTTAAGCTTTCAAATACAAATTAAAAAGTTAAAATAAATCAATAAATTGGTACAAATGCAGTGGAAGTAATGGTGGTATCCCCTACCTGGGTATCTCAGGGTCTCGTTCACGAGTGATAGAAGGATGGAGTAGGAGACTGACAAGCGGATAGGTGCAGCAGCTGCGGTAATGTAGTTGCTGCATCGATCCGTTGTAGTGAACAAAGAGCTGAGCCAAAAGGCAAATTTACTGGTCAATCTATGTTCCTGCTCTCACCTTTGGTCATAAGCTTTGAGTCATGACCAAACGGATAAGATCCCTCAACACAAGTAGCTGAAATGAGCTTCCTTGACAGGGTTGCTGGATGCTCCCTTAGAGATAGTGTGAGGAGCTCGGTCACTTCTGTGGAGCTTGGAGTAGAGCTGTTGCTCTTCCAAATTAAAAGTGGAGAGTGCCATATCTTTTGAATTCCTTCTGGATGCCTCTCTTGGGAGATATTCTGGGCCCGTTTAACTTGGAAGAGGCCCTAAGGAAAGATCTGGGATGCATTAGATTTGAATTTAAAGAGCAGAAATGCCAAAAAAATGTGTGATCCTTAATTTTGTTTGGTTAGTGTTACATTTGCACTTGTTAGAGTGGACCAAACCGCCTTAACAAGTCACACAGTTGTTCATTTAGGGGGTGGTATTCCTTGGAACAAGCACTGATGAGAACCACATTAAAAAGAAATCCAAGCTATAAAATTGAGCACATGTAAAGTGCTTTGATTCCAATTTTCCAATAAATGACAGAACCTATTTTTAATGAAAATGTCAGTTTCTTTTTTGATTCACTCTCCTTTATATGCCTTGATAATGCTTTCTCTCTTGGCTTTATTTCTTCTCTTTAGTGCGCTGGATACAAATTTCTTTGTAAAGACCAGACCGCTCCTGTTTTGTTTGCACTAGAGCTGCATGGTGGCACAGTGGTTAGCGCTGTCGCCTCAAAGCGAAGGAGCCCTGGTTCAAATTTGTGGCAGCGCCACAGACTGGTGGATTGGTGACAGTCCCGGTTCTGACAGGTGCTTGTTTTGAAGCAGTGAAATGAGCAGTGACAGCTAGACAAAAAGCACAATGAAAAACAAATTCCAACCATTGCACAATGCTAATATTCTGAATGTGTATAAATTAGCCTCTGTAGTCACTCCACATCTGCGTCTATGCATTCTGTTTGTAGTTTTTTTTATTACCAATGTCTTTACTTCCTTTTTAAATAAGTAAATATGCAGAAAACAAATCAAACTGATATTGGAATATTATAATAACGGTTATTTCAAAGCTGAAACCTTGACAGTCACCTTTTAATCAAAAGACATGACTTGACCCTGTTTATTTTTTAACATAAAACGTGTCGTGAATAATATTGGACCCCATAGCTATTGTTTTATGTTTCTAAATCCAGACTTTGAATCACACTGTTTAAAGATTTTCATATGTTGTTAAGGTTGACCATTTCACATTGAAGTAGCTGATCCTACTTTAGTCACCTACAATGGTTACCTGACATATCTCAAACATGACTCATTCCAAGGACTCATAGGGTTCCTTCTATGATAATCTATGGGATGAATTCATGATTCTAGCGTACTGTCTGGAGTACTTATTCCAGTATGGAGCCCGGTGTTGAATTTGACAGAAATATCATTGTAAAGACTTATGGATGGACGGCCACTTAAATAGTCTGTCAGGTTCATTCCTGTTTTCTCTATTTCACATATTTTTATCTTCATGGTTTGTCTTTTCTTCCCGGCAATCTACATCAAAATGTTGGTTTAAAGCTACTACTTATATTTTTCAAACCGTTTTGTCAAAGCATTTCAAAATAAGGGCGTTGGTTGCAGTTTCGAGCAGCTCTTTGCTACACGAAACTTGAAATCTGAAGCAGAAAAGTGAAAAGAACTTCTGCACTAGTTGAAATATTTCATAAATCCCTTAAGACAGCTCACCGTCTCAAACCTTCAAGACACTATCATCAGTTCTGACAGACGTCACCGCTGCCCTTTGAGGAAGCTTCACCTCATGGTCCTCATTGATGAAGACATGGTTGTTATTATGATGTAGTTCTGTGTGCTGGTCACCTTGAAGTGGTAAAATGTCTTTGACTCCCAGTGGGGATGAACCTGGCAGCAAAGACGTTGGTAGGCCTGTAGACAGTTATGCTGTCCTATCTTCATCTTTGCTCCTTCAAACCAGATCCTTCCAACAAACCTAGAAAATAAACACACATGTTTTTTAGAACCATCAAGTTTGAACACACCATCTCCTTGTTTTTAAACAGAAAAAAATACTATTTTAATTTAAATTAAGGATGTAGTTGTTGAATTTATAGATTAAAAATATGTGTATTTTTTACATTTCAAAAAAGGACAAAAAGCTTAAACATTTTTTCATGATTTCTCACGTCAACAAAACTCCACTTCAATCATCTTTTGATCTATTTTAAAAACAGTCTCAGAAGTCTTTTCGTAAAATCTGTGTTGTTTTCTAGAGCATAGTTTCTGCAAAGCAGCAGAACGCCATTAGCGTTGTTTTAGTGGGCGGGACTGTTTGTAAGGAGTAAGCCCACCTTTGTTTCCCATCATCCCTTTGTTTACATACTACTGTTAGCTTAAAGCCCCTCACAACTGACGTAGACCAATTGTGACAACACATAGTCACAACCCCAAACGATACAACAAAAATGGCGATTTGATAGTAATATTTGATGCCAGCTTGGCCAAGGAAAATGAAGAAGCACTTGGATCTCTTTATCTGCAAGTGGATGCATCCGAATGCAGCAAAGTATGGAGCTTGAGGCTTGCAGATTGTAGTGACTACATCACTGTTACAAGCTTTTTGAAATAGCATTTTTTCATCTGCTCCTGATTCTCAACAATTTAAATAAAGAAATCCTCAGAAACAGAATTTTAAGCTTAATTATCTGTACACATTACTCCATTATGAATTATAAATTCTACAAGAACATGTTAAAAACACAAAAAACTGCATTTTCATTGAAGCGGGTCTTTAAAGACCAGATTATGGCAGATAAAAATATTATTATAAAAGCTGCTACAGTTGGGCACATTGAGGCAAACATAACTGCATACAAACATTTGCTGTTGTTATAGACAGAAAAAGTGGTGACATTTCAGTGCTGGCAGTGTGATTTTCCTTTTTAGCCAAGTCAACCTGATGAAATGCATTTCTTTTTTCTGTCACTGTGTGCTTTTTTAATACCTAACAGCAATCTTTTCTTTGGAGCATAGTCAGCTACCGCCCCTTCTCCTCTTTTTTCCTTCACGTTTTGCTGATGTTGCTCCGGATTTTCCTGCATGATGTTGGTTCGTCTCCCCAAATGTTCGTCCTTGTCCGTCTGTTGTCCTGTCCCTGTCTTTTGCTCCCTCTTTGCTCCTTCCATGCATATCTCATGCACTCCTCACCCACCCACTCGCTTTCATGGGCTCTTTTAAGAGTGACAGTACTGTATGCACAGGCTGAAAACAACTGATGAGGGGTACGTCACGGCTACAGAGGGAGGGACAGAGGAGAGGAGAAGAGGAGGAGAGCAAATGAGGAGCAGAGACGGGGAGGGAAAGAGAGGGAGTACAGAGGGATATATTGACTCAAAGCTGGTCTAGATGCTCCATAGAGTGTGGGAGACAGAGGAGGTGAGAGCAGGCAAGATGGAGTGCTGGCACAGATGAAGATTGTCCCTGGGTAGGTTTTTGTAGATGGCTTTATTTGTGTGCGGGTGTCAGTAGGAGTGTGTTTACACATGTGCTGGCATGTCTTCAAACACCGGTAATTGGTCTGAGTGAGTTTGTAAGCATGGATGTGCTCATATGCACCCAAACAGTGGATCTGGCTCTTATGTAAGAGCGTCTGAATAAGTGCTGAAGATGAGAACAGTTCAGTTTGGGGTCTTTCTGTGTGTGGAGTCATGTGTCATGCGTATGTGTGTGACAGTTATGTTGTTTTTCCCAGCGTATTTGGAGGAAGGCAGGATGTGATCTTAAGTTCTGCATGTGAATCTGTGGGCTGATGTGTTTATTACTTCCGTTTAGAAAAATGCCGGAGAATGTGTGTGTGTGTGACAGGTAGCAGCATTTCTGGTGGAGAAGAGGGACAGGAAAAGACATGAAAGCAGAGTGAAACACTGGAATGTTTTCCTTCTGTTGTTTTCTGACTTTTAATGGTTTCAAATGTAGCTTAAAAATTCAAATAACACGTTCATAACAGATTATAAAGATGATCAAATGCCAACTGTTGAATCTGCAGTCTCTCAGATGCAGAAAAATATTACTCTTTTAAATTATACATATATATATTTTGAAATTAAATGCACTTAACTGATACATTTTTATATAATACAATCAAACTTGTTCAATTAAAACATGCAATATTGAGTATTAGGCCACAAAAACACACCTGAAGTTTTTGCTGCTTAAATTGTCTGAGCTGTATAGAAAATGAAGACAAATCTAGAAAAAGCAAAATATTAAACTCACAGCTTTAAAGAAAAAAGCTTGAAACTGTCCATGCAGAAAGTTAATGTTACTTTTTCAGAAAGTCTCTAAAAATGATCCTGACAGATAAAGAAAATTCTAAAAACATTGGAAATTTCATGCCTAAAAAAGAAGATTTAACAAACACGGTAAGTGGTTTCAGCTATCAATCCAGTTTCTTCCCCCTACCAGTTAAAGATGTTTTAAAAAACTATTTGTTAAGAGCAATTATGTTAATTTTAATTCCTGTTTGGTCAACTTTGGGCATCAACCTAGTCAAATTTTGGCAGAAATGAATTTTTGGGAAGCTCAGTGCTGGAGCTGGCAACAGCCGTCGCGAGTATGAATAGCGAACACGATATTAAACCTTTTGACAAAATTAATGGTTTCCTTATCACTCCCTGGGCAGGACCGTTGACTATTATCATGACAAAAGAGGTGAAGCTTGTTGGGATTTGTGCCTCCACCACAGAATGCAGTCTTTAGTCACTGCACATGTTTTCAAATGTGTCCAGGGTGGGAAAGTTCACAGTTTCTCACTTTTCAGTTATGTTTTAAACAATCTTCCTGTGAGAATGCGAGGAGTCTCGCAAATTTTGTGACTATGCAAGGACAATAACACAGTTCCATCATCTTCCCATAAGATTACTGCTTATCTAGAGCGGACACAAACAGATGAAACATTGAAGGGCACAAGTTACCATGTGGCCTGAGTAACAGTGATGTGGAATGCAACACAAATGAGTACCATGGAGCCCTGAATGACCTGCTGCTGTTCAGCTGTGAGCGCTGCTGACACACTTCCATGTCACTGCTCAAAGTGGATCTCTTTTACTTTCATTTATCTCATATTAGGAAGAATAATTCTTGTGGCTGCAAATAAGGTGCAGAAAACAAAGATAAACACACTTAAGTGTCGAACCTTTTTTAAAAGAATTGTGAGATAAGAAACTAAATTAGGGCAAAGACTAATTAGGGCAAAGAAAACATTAAAATGAATAAGATTTGATTTAATGATTTTGGTGTTTGCCAACAATCAAAATGTTATGCTTCATTTCGGACCGACTCACAGCCCTCCAGTTGGGATGTGTCAGAGTCCATCTGGCCCCAAAGCAGGGCTCTTTTGGTAGCTGTGATCCCTCCGGTGTCATCCCTGGGCACTGGCTGCTGGCTCGCCTTGAAGGCAACCCACTGAGGCGGCCCCTGGACTTGAAAACAAGATAGTGTTGCTTTCAACGTGACTCGTGACAGATCCTGAGGTCAATAGAAGCAATAAACACATCCTCCTGTATTTGTGGACGTGTTGGCCATGCTTCGAGTAAAAAGAGATTTTCAGTGGAGCCTTTGTAGCGTGGTCGTCACCGTACGGTTCAACTGGTGTGCTATGAGTTAGCCTTTAGTAACGAAAATGCAAAGAAGTGCAAAAGGCTTCAAATTGCATTATGTAAATATTGCTCAGAGGAGGGACTGCAAATGGGAGGAAGGAACGTGTGAAAGGAAGTGATAGGAGAGGGATTAGAGCTATAGAGCGACATCACATGTTCATACTTTACATGCTGCATTACCACTAGGAGCGCAAAGTTTTCGTGTGCTGACACAATGTGTGAGTCACACTCAAAGTGCCAAAGGTTCTGCTGAACGCTATTTTGGCTTTTAAGAAGTGTGGATTGAGTCAGTGGATGAAACACTTTTACAGTTTTCTCCAGGATGCTTTAGATGCTGACAGACGAGCTGCCTGCTGTGGCAGCTGTACAAACTGGAAAAAAATGAAAGCTCTAAAGGAAAACTAAGATTTGCCTGTCATTTTATTCCTTTGTCAACCTATAAACTTTATTTTTGTTCTCTCAAACTTCTTTTCTTTTTTCTGCTCCTTGAATTCCTCCTCAGTACATTTAAACAGCCCAGATGAGTGTGTCCAAGCCACCGCCACCGCCCTCCACCTCCCACCTAGCCATCCCCCTTCATCTGCCTCCGCCCCTTCCTCCTCCGCCTCCTCTCCCTTGGCAACGCCCCACTCCACCGCTCCTCCCCGCCCTCTCCGGTCAAGATCTCTATGCAGGAGCACTTTGCCATAAACGTTTGCCCGGGGCCCATCCTCCCCATTCCACAGATCTCCGACTTCTTCCCCCGTTTCCACGACTATCCCTGCACGCCACCGCCCCCCAGGGAGAAGAAAATCCTAAAAGAGGAGACCTTCAATGGGGAGACGGGCGGAGGTCACCTGGATGGGGAGAGACGAGGAGAAACCGATGGGAATGGGGAGGAGGTGTTGGACTCCGATGATGATGACAGTGAGTTCTGCAGTGAAAACTGTTAAAAGTTGCACATCTTCTGCAGTGTACAATGCAGCCTCACACCCAGCACTGCAGCACTTAAAAGATTCACTCCAATGAAAATTGCGTTTTTGTTGTTTTTAATATGTTCTTGTGGTATTGTTTTGATAATGAAGGACACTTACAAAGAAAATTTAACTTGAAATAGCATTTCTGAGTATTTGTGTCAATAAATTGAATGAATCAGGAGCAGATGAAAAAATGCAGTTGGAAAAAGCTTGGTGTGACCATTGACTGTATAAGAGAACTGGACTGAGCAATCTCTCCCCCCTCACGTTCCAAATAGGAAGTACAGGCTGGCTCCAATCCCATAGACTTCTATAGAGAAATGAAGAGAAATTATTCAGTAATTATGTCATAATAAACATTTTTGCTCTGAGACCTTTTTTAATATATTCTTGTAAATCCCATGGGTGACGTCACACTTGCTCAGTCCAGTTCACTTTATACAGTCAATGGTTCTCTGCTCCACTCCATTCTGATGCATTCACTTCCAGACAAATACATCCATGTACATCTTAGTTTTCCTTGTCCAAGAGTGAAACTAGTTCTAAACTGTACAGCTGGAAAGCTCAGATTTTGATTACCTAACATTTGGTAATGTTAGGTTGATATAGAGCCTATAACGGCAAGCCACACGCTGTGACATTAGCTTTGGGTTGTGAGGGGCTGTAAGCTAGCAGGAGAAAGTGTAAACAAAGAGATGCTGGGTACTGGGACAGACTTACTCCTGTCCACAACTCAGAGGAGAGTTTCTAATAAACTGCTGCCAATATGTCCTAGAAAACAACACAGGGTTTTGATTATTACCTAAAAACGGCATAATCATAATTAAAAGACCACTGGGAACCCTTTGACAATAGATCAGAATCTGATCACTGTGCGACTTTAAGAAGAGGCGCCTCTTCGTCCTGCTTCTTCTCACTTTGATTTGCTTCAGAAGACTCGTGCAGGGGGCTCGCGCAGTAATTGTGGAGTCGCATGCTTTTCCAACGCTGCTTGTCCCTCCCACTTTATATGACAGAAAAGCTCAGATGATTTATCGCACCACTGAAATAGAGGGAATTTAGTTCTTGCTCATTCACAAACAGTAATCAAACAAGACAGATCAATTCATGAGAGATTGTTTTTAAGACACCATCTGCTCCAAACCTGACTCAGAACTTTTTTGTGTCTCCCCGTTTGACTGAATGTGTCTCTGCTTCTCGCTGACAGTAATTGCTGTGTTTGTGTGTTCTTCTTTTCTAGCCTACCTTGGAACGCTCGAATTCACGCTGTTGTTTGATCAAGAAAACAACTGCCTCCATTGTACTATTCACAAGGCAAAGGTACACACAGTGTATAAATTCCCTCATCTGTTGCGTAATCATCCTTGAAAACCCATTGAAAAGAGTTCTTTCACAATCGCAAAATATGTCACACTGATCTTTTCTTAACCGTTCAAGAGAGATGAAATTCTCATCCACATCAGTTGGTCAGTCAAAGTTAAAACATGAATGAAATGTTTATTACGCATCCAGACACACAAAATCTTGCCCACTTCACAATGTTGCAAGTTTTCTGCATATTTTAGACTGTCACACATTGTTAATTATGTAAATCTTGCTGAAGAGTTCTCTTGAGGAACAATGAGAGCTTGGAAAACACAAAAGTAGAAAGAAGAACGCTGAAGAAAAAAAGCTACATCGGTAGCAGTGGTTTGACATATTTGCTGTCTTTCTCTGACCCTGTCAGTTCTTGAAGCGCCGTCAGGGCATGATGACGTCACTTCTGACAGTAAAGCATGTTTCTGACTTTGTGTGTGTCCGTGTGTCTGCAGGGTCTGAAAGCCATGGACTCCAATGGGCTGGCTGATCCATACGTCAAGCTCCATCTTCTTCCAGGAGCAAGCAAGGTCACTGCTTCAACACAACCTCAGCACCTAACAACATGACTTCATTCAGAGTCGTTCTGCTCGCCGGCACTTGTAGGAATATCAAAAACATGAATCCTCATGTTTTACCTTTTTTGCTTTAGTTCACCTTTTTCCTACAAATAACAAAGTAATTAAAGAGACTCCACAATTCTGAGTTATATAGAAAATGCAGTCAGTCATAAACTGGTGATGTTTCAACAATGTTGAAAATATAATATCTAGTAGTTTTTATACAATCAAGTCAAAGCTTTACAGACACAAAACTATGGTGGCCCTGAAGTGGATGTCACACTAACAAATCACGCAGTAAAAAAACATAATAGAGATCCCAAATGAAGATTTTAAAAAAGTAAAATAAAAAATATATATCGTATAAATAAAAACAAAATACCAAAACATAAAAAATATACATTTTGGAATACACTAGTTATTTCCAAAAATAAAATTGAAATGTTGGATGATGATGTTTGAGTTTTAAAGAAGAAGGAAAGCAGAAAAATGTTTTGCCCAAACTGTGGTACAGAGTTGATTGAGTGATCACTAAACTAAGCTTAAAGAAATATTGCCATGTCAAACAACGCGGTGGAAAAAATGCCATCATCCGATTAGTGATATCCCATAGTACCTGCATTTTCCGGTTTCTTAATTTGTTACTCTTTTTAAAATTTCATTTTGATTTTTGGAACTTACTTTTACTTTCTGAAACATTACTTTTTTATTTATTTATTTTTATAGTTGTCTTTTGTGTATCTTTTGTAATTACGTTCTGGTTTCTCACTTTTTGCCTATATTTTAAATATATATATTTGTTGTTTTATTATTTGGTTTGCTTCATTAATTGTTGTGATTTTTAATGTTTTTGCGTTGCGTGATTGCAAATGGTGATGTCATTTACACTTCAGGGCCACCGTACAAAACTGATAGTCAAATAAATAAATAGGCCTACTTTGTGTCAGATTTGTTTACTGAACAAAAACAGGAACATTAAAAAGAGAAGTTTAAAAAGTTTCTTGTTGCCGTATTACATTCTTGTAAAAACATGCGGAGGGACTAATTAAGCGTAACTCCTCAACCGTTGAGCATTTCCCTTGGCTATTGCTCAATGTGCCTCGTCCAGTCGTCTGCTTTATTGAACACAAACAGGTTCTGCTCAGCTGCATTGCTCTTGTCTCGTTTTCGGCTCAAGCGACGGGGAGATAAGGCTCGCTACAGCGGTGAGAGACGCGGCCTGTTGTCAGCCATTTGGGCTGAAGGCTGATGGGAAGTGGGGCTTTGAGAGGTGCAGGGGAGGACTCCAAGCCAAGTCAAGTTCGGTTGAGCAAAACACGTGTCTGAAGTCTGTGCTAACAGTAACTGAGGGTGGGAGAGTGATGTTGTGATGTTTGACCTCCAGTTTTCTTTTCAGCGCTGTTATCAGTACCTTCTCTCTGGTTTTTGCTCAGGTCTCCAGTTCGGTGGCGCTAACTGCCTGTGCCCCTCTTTGACCTTGAAATACCAACAGTGTGCGGAGAGAAAAGGGGGGGGGGGGGCAAGCGAGAGGGAGTGGGAGAGGGGAGACAGATGAGGGGAGGACAGCAGCAGGTGGTTGTCATGGAAACAGGGAGGATTGTTACACGGCTCACGTCAACAGACAGGAGTTGATGGTGGTGCTGCTGGTGGTGGTGGTGGTGGTGGTGGGGGGTGGAGGTGGGGAGGAGGTGCAATGAGTAGCTAAGTGCCCATGAGCCAGTGTTTGCTAAATAGCCACAAGACCAGGTTCATGTCACTCGGAAAGAAAGAAAACGTTGTGCAGGGCATGAATGACGAATGCACCGTCACACATTCCCACATTTTCATTCTTATCCACTTTATTTGTGCACTTTGTGATGACTAATCCAGCAAAAAAAGGAAGAAAAAAAAACGCAAGACATCTCTGAGCTATGCCTCTCCCCACACATCTCCTGCCAGCACATGCTCTCCAACCAGAAGCACTCTGTTGGGATGTACAGCAGACACTGCAACCCACGCGGCGTTTGACCTTGTATGCATGCAGACACATGCTAAAGATTTAGTCACAGCCACACAGAACCCCCCCCCCCCCCGTTCAAATCCATCCTATCTTTCAGTCCGTCTCATCACTGCCCTTCTCCATCTCACACACATAAACATGCTCTGACACAGTGGCTCATGGTGCCCCGACGGTCACTGGTATTTTTATGTTCCCCTTCCAAGCAGAGATGCATGAATGAGTCGCTCGCTGCCAGACTCATCAAGGCTCTGGGAAAAAGGGACTGAGTAAGAGGCAGTGTGAGATAAGTAAAAAAAAAAAAAAGGAGTAATCATGCAGACAGATGGAGAGAAAGGAGGAAGAGTGTGATGGACAGATGGGGGTTTGGAGATAAAACATTTAGAAACAGATTCTTACCGCCCCTTCAGTGTGGGAATGCATGGAGCAAGTGCAGGGCTGGTGTTTTGAATGTTTTGTGCAGTAAGATGTGTAATTGGCAAACCGACCCCACTGTTAAAAACCATTTGAGGATTTTTACTTTTTTTTTTTTTTTTTTTTTTTTTTTTGGGGGGGGGGGGGGGGGGGCATCATTGAATCTGCCACGTGCAGCCATGCTGCGAGCTGTGCCCCTGCTCGTGCGTCCTTCATCACTTTAATCAGTCAGACAAATTACACGAATAGAAATGCTTGCTCTGTTGATGAACTGGACTCCGAGAGGCCGATTCCAGCTGATAAGTTTCCAGTACATAACAGAGAACAAAAGACGGGACAGGCACAGAGGAAGAGGGAAGAGCACAGAACTGATAGAACAATGGGATGTGGTGACAATAGCAGACCAAGGGAGGAAAAAAAATGGCATGGAGGCTTGGCATATGGCCCCAAGGCGCTGTAGTGAGGGGCTGACAATGGCAGAACAGAAAAGAAAAGCTGAGGCGCCTAACTGTGAAGCTTCATGAGCAGAAGTTGTACTGTATGGAGAAAGATTTTTTTTTTTTTTTTTTTTACTGGCTGCATTATCTTTGCGATTGCAGTATCATTTGTCATAGTTACAAGAAAAAATGATGCAGGATTATTTACTCAAGTTTGTTAAACAACAATGCGGTCTAAGAATATTGCATTACTTGTAAAATAAATCAAAAAACTTTAAATAATTGCTGTAAAAATGTCCTATGAAAGAAAACTGGTACAGATGAATCAATCTTCATGCACTGTTTGGAAAAAGACTAAACTGTAGGTGAAAATCTGTGCTTTTCACAGAATGTTTCATTAATCACAAAAACACAGTCCTCTCAAATGACACCTTAGATATTGTTTAACCTTCATTTGTCTCCGTTTTTTTTTACGCAACTGAGAATTGTCAAGCACCCCTACAGTCTGACCTGCGGCCACTGAGCCGCACTGGAGCAGCAGCGAGACTTTTCCTGAAGGGCACCGTAGCTTTGGGAGGGCGGAACACCGCTGGGCATTTGTCCCTCCCAGATTTTACCCTGCCAACTTTTAAAACATTATTCCTGCAGCCAAAGCTCCACGTCTGTAACTGTTAAAGACCTACTTCAATGAAAATCAGTTTTTTACGTTTATCTTCTGTGACTTTTCTCATGATCGAGAAGACATTAAGAAACGAAGCATAAAACTGCATTTCTGAGTTTTTCTTTATTCAAATCATTGTGAATCAGGAGCAGAAGTAAAATTGTCATTTGATCTGTCGGTTGCTCTGTTCTGCATCCACTACAGACAACTACATCCATGTACGTTTTCATTTTCCTTGTCTGAGCTGGCATCTGGCTCAAAACTGTACAGCTGGATAGCTCCAATATTGCTTGCCATTTTTGTGGCATCCGGTAACGTTAGATTGAGGTTGTGAGGGGCTGTAAGCCTACGGGAGAGAGTGTAAACAGAGGGATGATGGGAAGTGTGGTGGGTTTCACACTGTGCTAACAGTCCGTCACACAACTCAGAGGCAAATATCTAATGAGCTCCTACCGCCTGCAGAAACTATGTCTTAGGAAACGACACAGGTTTCAAGATTTTGGCAAAAAAAATGGCATAATACTTAATAGACCATTGGGAACGCTTTGAAAATAGATCAAACGATGACTGGAGGGGGACTTAAAGCTACTACTGGAGTTTGTAGATAGATCTGTTGGAATAGTAAAAAGCATTTACTAGAAACCCCATTCATGAAGCTAAAAGTGTTAAAATGGTTCACATTTTCTGAACTAGAACATAAGTAAACAACAGAAGTTATCAGACAGATGGTGTTGCTCAGTCATTTTGCTGTGGTGTTCTGCTTTTGGAGGTCTGGCTGGTGTCAGTGCACTCTCTTATCAGCTAGAGAAGCAGAGGGATGAACAGGTGAGGCGAGGCAGGCCTAGCGTCCTTTCACTCTCTATCAGCAAGATGTCAGAGATTTCCTGAGGGACAAAGATAAATGATGCCGCTTTCTTTTCTTTTTTTTGTCTCTCTTGGTCCTCGATCCCTTGATTTTTTTGTCCAAACATTTATTCTGCATACTTATGATCTTTTGTGTTCTTTTTTTTTTTTTTTAGTTTTGATCTGGCACTTCCAACCCCCCCCCTGCTTTCATGGTTTTTTGTTGTCCTTCTGCAGGCAAACAAGCTACGCACAAAGACCCTGAAGAATACTCTGAATCCAGTGTGGAACGAAACGCTCATTTATCACGGCATCACAGGAGCCGACATGACCACAAAAACGCTCAGGTAAGTTCTCAGCTCCGACTTTCACTCAGGCAGGCCATTAGCATCCGTCCCCAGACAGCCAAGTGAGCAATTCATTATGAAGCTAGGAGATGAAAGGCCAGCGCTCTCCACTGAGATGCTGAATGCACAGCGTGCTTCCCGGTGAAGTTTTTCAGGTACTGCAGTTAATTATTACAACCAGGTGACACAAGCGCACTGTTCTATTTCCTATCGCCTCTGTAACAACTCAGGTGTTGGGTTCTCTGCTAGTCTCCGCCCCTCCTCCTCCTCATGGTGTTCTCCCTTATGGTGTGATTGAGGTCAAGTGTAGCCATCTTGTCCCAAAAAAATCAGGTGCATTCCTGTCATCCTGCATGAGAGTTACACGTGTGCTTTATTTGTCGATGCGTGTGCTGAGTGCAGTCAGTGTCAGTTTACTCAGCACGTTCATGATAGGGTTGGATGTTTATTCTGAGGAAATGCAACACCGATGCATACACACACAAACACGATCCCATCTACGCTGTAGACACAAATACACGGTGAGGTGTGTGCCTATCCTCTCGTGATTATGTCAAGGGCAATCACGGGCAGGAAAGAACATGTGGCCCCTCCTTTATATGTAGAAAGAACACGCACACACACACAGGCTAAACCACAAATGTCCTTGAGGCGAATACCTGCTGAAATAAATTTTCCAATTCCAAAACCAGACGGAGGATCCTTCAAATGAGAGGAAACCCAGCTCAAAGGCACATTGAGAATGATGCCAAAAATGAAAAAGAGGAAGATGTGGAGTATGATCAGTAACACTCATGAGATAAAAGTAAGATAGAGTGAGTGCTTGGACCATCAAGGATTTGGAAAGAAAAAGGGTGTTGAGTGACAGATAAATGGGGGAGGAAGAGAAATGTGGGAAAGTCAAGATGACAGGATGGAGACATGGAGAGAATCCATGGGTCATATGAAGGAGAGAAGAGAAATAGCAAAGGACTCTGTGCTAATGTAATGAAGCAATTAATGTAAGTGTACTGGATGGGAAGAGCCAAAGAAAATGTCTGAAAGCACAAAAGTATCTCTGAGAAAAATGTAAAGCTATGTTCACACAACCTGTTCAAAAATGTGGATTCCTGAACATAGATTTAGCCCACGGTGTTCACACTGAATAAGCAGGAGGGGCTTCTTCTTTTCTTTTTCTGCTGTTTACTAGCGCACACCCGCCACTTAGTTGGATGAGGCTTGGTGCGAAAAGTCGTAGCGGTGCAAATCTTGCTCCTGGCTTTTGCTTTGACAGCTCTGTTTCAATATAAGACTGACGTGGTGTCATGTAATTCCGGCTTCATGATCAGCGGTTGGCACTTCTGTGAATTAAAAAAGGACGCGTCATCCATACATCCCTACCAAATCTGAGTCCCTGATTGGTCAAAGTTCGGCCTGATTTAACCTTCAACGCGCGATCAGTGGCTGCGCATTTGCTGCGTAGAGCCCTAAAAAGGTCTTAAAAATGTGCATAGCCAAACCAGAACACAGAAGCACGAAAGGCGCGTTTACGCACATTTACATAGACTTCTCATTGAAAGTGAATGCCTGTTGCCGAGGATGTGAACTTAGCTTAAGACTTAGTATGACAACTGTGAAAGATGAGATCGCTGACAACAGAAACAGACATAAAACAGACAAGGAAATGTGTTTGGAAACTAACTACCACTGCTTAAGAACAGGTTTTGTTATCGTCACTCATCAGATTGCAGTAGAATAAAGAAGAAGCTGCGAGGAATCCCCTTTGTCATGTTTTTGGACTGGGCTGCGCCGCTATGCATGAGGCTTGTGCCAGTAATCCACTGATCCTTGTTCTTTGTGCTCAGCTAACAAGAAGGCCCAGAAGGCCTGAGAATTTTCGAAGGTTACTATTAGACTGGCCCACAAAGCTGATGAAGTGACAACCCTCAAGTGTAGAAGAATTGTTTATCGTACTCGAACAAGAGCTTTGACAGGAACGTGTTTAAGGTTGGATTTTTTTCCATCCTCTCTGGAATAAAAACCTTTCGACCTTAAATTCTGCTCTCCTATCATGTGTTACTTTTGTGAATGAGGAGCAAAGTAACAGAGTAGCAGCATGATATATTTGAATTTATATGATTACTGCAATTTCATAGCACCTTGGGAAACTGAGCTGACTCTGTTTGCACCACTTTGTGGCTTCCACATTAATAATGTATGGATGCAAATACATCTAATATTTCACAGCTTTGATAAATAAATTAGGAAACGCATTCATGGCTGCTTTCACAATAAGATGGTCCAGTGGACCCGGTTCAAATGGGCAGAGAATGCAAGTAAATTTCACTCCTTTGTTTGGCTTGATTTGCTTTCACACCAGACGCGCTCAGAGGCAAACCTCTGACGCAGACCAAAATGCTTGGAACAATCACACAGGTCTAAATGTCAATTACTTGGAGGCAATAGTAAGAGTGGGAAAAAAAAGCAAGAAAATTAGAAGCTGGCAGTATCTTGTGTCTGTCCTTCATTCCTTTACTGTTTTGTTCTGTGGATAGTTTGTATCACCCCTCATTTTATAGGAACCTTTTAAAGACCCACTCAAATAAAAATTGTGTTTTTGTTTTTAACGTGTGCCATTTTTTGATGATGGAGGACAAATATAAAATAGATTAATCCTAAAATTGAAGTGAAGGTGAGAAACTAAAACCTTAAGTTCACAATCAATCAGATTTTAACACAAAATACAGGAAGCAGAACTAACACACACTGCAGAAAAATGTGACCCAAATCAGTGTTTTTTCGGCTTCTATGTGACTAAAAGCTCCAGTGTCATTTCTCATCTGACTTTCACATATCATCAGCATGCACAGGAGTCCCAAACTTCACTAGAGGAAAACAAAACTATCAAAAATGACTAAAAACTGGCAGTCAAAGCGTAGTGCAGCGGGACATCATCTCTGCCTGACATTCAGGTCACACTGTCGACTGCTCAGAAGAGTCTAGAGACAAGCCTTTGGAGATCCACAGCTACAGAAGAGGAGGGAGTGTTTGGTCAATGAGATAACCTTTTACATGCATTTGTACCACAAACACCAATCAATTAGGAGGTCAAGTCAAGAAAAAAATAACCTAAATCACAGATCCTGACAAACAAAGACAGGAAGCAAAGCTAAAATACAACCGACAACTTCTGATCAAGTTTAGCATTCTAACTGTTGAGAAATAAATGGATTATAGAACTTTTTCTTAAAATTGTTTCCTCTGAGAGTAGCTTTAATGCATAAAGCCATCATGTCTAATAAAAATAGACATCCAGTTTGACAAAAGAGAGTCATAAATGGCTGGAAATAAGAAAAAAAAAACTAGAACTTCCTCTTTTCAATAATTTTAAGCTGCTTGGCCTGGGTGTGCTTACTTATCTTTAAGGGCCACTGGAAGTTCATTTTGTTATTAAGAACGAAGCAGCCGAATAAACCAATAACTAATTCCTTCAATACTGGCTTCACGGTTGGCCTCATACTGGCTAATCCTTTAATTGGTGCAGCAAAAGTTGCTAGAGGTGCTCTAGTCTTGAGTGAAAAATCCTTTGAACTGGAATGCACTGCATCATCTTGATGAATAATTGATGCCGTTACTAAGTATTAAAAGCATAATTATATAAAGGCATTCAAAAGAACTCAGGATACTTTTAATTTCCAGTTGTTTCTCAACTGATTTTGTCGTTTGGGGTCAATGTGACTGGAGGAGTAGATTCCCGTGAATCTGCCCACTTGTGAATTTCCTATGAAACATTGCCGGTAATACGGCAATCTTCAAACCACTCCGTTGCACTGCACAATTTAGAGAGAAGTGATTTGGGAAGGCTCATTTTTAGTTCTTGTGACTCTCATTATCTCAGTAAAACTATTAACAAGCTGCCAAATAACAGCAGCGAGATGGAACACGTGGATGTATTGAGATCAGAAGAGGATTTCGAGGGAGTTTCTGTGTGTTAAAGGAGTGCAAACATGATGTCAGTGCAGGGTCTAGTCTATCTCCTCTTAATTTCTTCCATCTATCTCTTCATTCCTCCATCGGGCTCCATAATAGACTTGACCATCCTCTTCTGTGGGGAGATGGGAGCAAGTCTACCACTCGGATTCGATTTAGTATTGAATGGAGTGCAAGCTGAGATTGGATACCAGATGCTGCTGTTGGAATGTAGTCAGACGCTGATATGTAAAGGAAATGAAAAAAAAAAGTGAGGTTAGGGGCTTAATGATGCATGGTAATGGCATTTTGTTGAAAAGAATTTCAGTGATGGTTTTATTCATCCATAATTAGGTGGGGATAAAAGTCTCCCCAACATGCAGAAAAAATCATTCTGATTAAGAGAGCCATCAAGCTATGCAGCCACTCTGTAAGTAGTGAAAAAAAACTGAAAAAATAGATAGAAATAATTTATTCTAGACTCATTGTCCAGTCAATAAAAAGGAGTGCACACTTTAAAAAAGTTCAATGTTAAGAATGCAGAAGTTAAGAAACAGTATACAAAAAAATTGTAATTAATAAAAAACATTGATTATACCGAACCCACCATAAATATTAGTTGAAGGGACAGATAAAAAGACAATCCCTCCTGCGTTTCCACATATCTGACTGGAACCATATGGCACTGTATCTAATGTTACTTATGGCCAAGATAAGAGTGTTCTCTGAAGCATTTAAAAAACTGAATCTGAGTGAGCGCATTGAAGCCCAGAGAGTATGATTTCTGAGAGAAACAAATAGTTGACTAAAACTCCTCTCTGGCTTATTTAAAAGCACTCTTACAGCATCATTGTATGCCACCTGCAGCTTTCTCAGGCTGGAACCTTTATAGTTTGAGCAAATACGAGCTGGATACAGGAGTACAAAATGCTTTAAATAACCTCACGTTGACTTCTTCTGTACATATGACAAACTTCCAAGAAAAAGTGTTAGCTTGGCCATATACCACATGGCACTGCCTGTAAATATCAACATCTACTGACATTCTGAAATTACACGCCCAAGATACTTTATCTTATTAGTACACACGAGCACAGCATTAGATAGATAGAAATCAGGACATTTGGGGTTTTTTTGGTCTTCTTTGTCCAAAAAATCATAATCAAACTTTAATGTGCTGTCATTGTCAAGCCCATAAACTGAACAGATGTTTAGCAATTGTTGGAGACCAGTAGTACTTGGACTCAACACAACTGTATCATCAGCATACATCAAAATGTTGATTATGAGATCTCCAGGCACACAACCAGCATGACAGGGTTTCAGTTTGAGAGACAATTCATCTAAATACAGATTAAAAAGAGAATCCCCCCTGTCTCACCCCATTGCTAGATTTAAAAGGTTCTGAAACCTGGTTTCCTCATTTAACCTGCATTGTTTGTTGAGCATAGAAAGGCTTATTGTGAAGCTGGGTCAAATGGAACAACCTAAACCAGAAATCATGCAAGCAAGGATAGTGCATCTGGTACATTTTCCAAAATAAAACCTATTTTCCGTGTTTCCCCCATTTTTTGGAGTGAATATTAGTTTAATTATTGACAAAGATGAAGAAAGCATCAGTACAAGTTTATCAATTGGAAAAACAAAAGCAATATTTCTAAATGAAATCTTGAGTGCCTCAAATCATTTGCTAACCCCTGTATAGTGTATGCCAGCCCATCTGGGCCGTCAGCACCCTGGATTTAGCCAAAATCAGCACTATTTCCATGCTATGACAAGCAGCATTTTTTGAAAACTCTTAAATAATAATTCATCCATGATAAAATTGAAACGTGTTTTCTGATCTTTTCATATGTAATGGCCTTCCACTCTGCCTTCCACCTTTTTAAAGTCTTCTGTCACCCTCCCATATACAACGCTCTAGCTCATTACAGTTGTGCGGAACTTTAAACCCCTTTTTTTGAAAATGTTTTTGGTTTAGTTTTTAAATGTGAAAAAAAACATGACTTACATGAAAAACATAAAACCAAGTGTGAAACGTGTGGCAGATCAGATATCAAGGTTTGACATTCAAAAAATATCAGTTTAGCGTGACTGAAAATACAAATTGTTGCCTAGTTAGATAAATTTTATAAAAGAAAAAAAATAAAAAGGAAAATGATTTCAAATCTCAGGGAATGGTTCTTTTAATAACAATTACCCAGACTCTTAGCATCTCGTTGTTCAGTTTAGTAGATCACCAGCCCCTAACAAGCACATCTCAGGGTTGTGTCTCACTAAGCCAGCTGCAAATTGCAAAGAGAACACACGAGAAAGATTAAAGACCGAAACGAAAATCTGACATAAAACAGTAAAGCAACACTCTTGCAAGAATACATGAATGTTGCAGAGCACACTGGTCTAATGCAATGTCGTTTAAGCCTTCCTTTCAGTTTGAACATCAGTCACAGACTAATTCTGTTGGATTTAAAGCAAAAAATTGTCACTAAATGCTATTTCCTGTGTATTGTCTCTTCAGAAAGCCACAAGCTGTCACAGCTCAGAGGGTTGTTTATTTCCTGCACTTTCTGTCAAATCAAAACAATCTATATCAGAGTTTAAGACATGTTTGAGATGGATCTGAAACATGTTAAAGTCCCATTACAGAAGAGGTTTTGTTTTCCAGTAACTTATTTAACATTCTAAACTGAAACTCACATAAGTCAATTAAAGACCCTCACAAATGTTTTGAGACATAAACTTATTTACTGATTTCGTTTGCAGTCTGGAGAACTGCTAAAAATGACTCGGCCTCAGTCAGACCCCGAGGCACGTTTACTGCTACCTCTCACCTTGCATCAACACTGTTCTACTGATTGTTAATGTTATATTTATTCACCACAAAAGCACAAGAACCCTGCAAACTCAGGGACCTGGTTCTAGTCTTTAGCACTCACTCAGGTGCTTCATTACGTACAAATCAAAATAGTTGTTGCCGAGCAGATTACACCTAAAGGTTGCCCAACAGTCAATTGACAAAGTGGGTTAAAAAGAGTGTTGCACATCAGTGCAAGGGTTCTTTTCTACAGTTCAAAATCTACAGGAGTTACACTAATTCTGCACGGTTGTAAAGTTGCAGTATTGAAACAATGTAAACACTGGAGCTAAAGCTCTGGTGTATAGTGTGTTAAGTAACTTGATGGTAGCCCACGTCTGGAGGTGTGATCGCCCTTGGGTTTGTTGTGAAATGTTAGAAGGCTGTAAATGTGTAGTGAAACATTTGAGAGTACATGTGACAACCTAGATTAATAAATGAAGAGCTGTGGGTACACTGATTAATTGGAACTTTATTCTGTTGCCATGTCAACGTTGTGAGGAAAGTAAGGAGTTGACAACTGACCTGTGGCAGTTGCTGTCACAAACCTGAGCTTTTTTCAACTTTTAAACTTCTTTAAAAGCTTCAAAGGCTTTAAACGTTTTTCAACTTCCGCTGATCCTGATTCATCATGATTTGAATATTTATATGAAAATTTACTCAGAGATGCAGTTTTATTCTTAAATATTTTACGTGTTCTCCATCATGAAAAACATGCTACAATAACATGTTAAAAAAAAACAAAAAACGATTTTTATTGGAGTGGGTCTTTAGCAAAGATTTAATTCATAACATAGTTTGTAGCTTGATGACCCAATTCATAGTTTATATTGGTTCATTTTGAACGATCCCATTCACTAACTAACCTAACATCGATCCAGCACATCTGGATCAATCAATCTGGTTGGATCGTTATAATATAAATCAATTAATCAATTAAGTTCTTACAACTCTTATTCTCACATAGGTAAATGTGGGAATTTCTTATTTCAAGTTAATGGCATGGAAGGTGACATGCAGGCAAAACCTCAGACCATCTAACATTAATAAAGTCTATTAGATTGCAAACTAGGTTCCTTATGGGCCGCCTGCTGTGCCACAGATGGCACCAGTTCATTGTGTTTTTAAGCAAATTTATGAATATTGTTTTTTTTTTCCTTTTATTTGCACAATATGAACCTTTTTTTTTTTGCTAACAACTGTAAACTATCATGCAGCAGCAAAAAAAAAAAACTTAGAGTATGACCATCTTTAATGGTTGTGAATCTCTAGGCTTATTGCCAGAAAACACAGTCAGCCTCTAATCTTTCATGGACCACGATGCAAATTCTACTGTCTCTTTACTACAATTTTTTCTTTAGATACTGTCTAAGAGGAGACAACTGAATCAATATTTTTCTCTGTGCTTACACAACAGTGCCTCTGTAAAATGAATTTGGAACAAACTCTTCTCTCTTGGTCTTCATTGACACACCTTGACCCGACTCCTCCTCTTGCTGCTCTCTGATAGTTGGACATTTGACATGCTTGTCCCAACCTTTTAGTCATAGCCGATGAGCATCTCCAGCAGACGTTTCCAAGTCGCTCTGACTCATGACCACGTCTGTCAGATGAGATACTGTCATGCAACATATGCGGTCTTTGTTGTGACATGAATGATCCTGTCAAATGAAACACAAGTTCTTCACAATTTTGTATCTAATTCTTCTTTTATTTGATTTAAAGACCCACTCCAATGAAAATTGTGATTTTAGGGTTTTAGCAAATTCTTGTAGAATTTTCTCATGATGGAGGGCATTATACCGATGTAAGTCCAATGAGACAGCTATAGCTGGGATATTGAGTTATATAAATAAAATTAAATTGAATACTGTGAATAAAAAAAATACAATTAAAACGGCATTTCAAAGTATATATTTATTTAAATAGGAATAAATCAGGAGTAGATAAAAAACTGCCACTTGAAAAAGCATCTGACTCAAAACTGTATGGCTGGATTGCTCCAATATTGCTGACCATTTTTGTTGCACTGGTAGGTTGGGGTTGTGAGGGGCTGTAAGCTAGAGGGAGAGAGTGTAAACAAAGGGGGAGTTGGATATCAGCAGAGGCTTACTTCTGTGCCAACAGTCCCGCTCACAACTCTGAGATGAACTCCTGGTGCGCTGCAATAACTTTTTCAGAGAAAACGGTACAGGTTTTTGATTTTGACTAAAATATGATCATAATGTAGTTACAGTCATACTTACATAATTTTGCAATTTAAATATGCCACAAGTTTAGTTTTGAATAAGTCAAAGTTGCTGAAAAAAAATCCTTCTCAGAATTGGTTTTGCAGTTTTCTGTAGTACGGATACATATCATTAAGAAATAACAAAACCTTGTTGTCTCTCAAGCATGAACTAAGCAGTGTTCTTTCAAATCCTTGAGGAGATGCCTAGCTAGGTTGATCAAAAAATGTTCCTAGAGGAAGATAATGGAAAACATGGCAATCCCTTAATAATACGAGAAATGGATGAATAAAAAGCTTACCCTGACGAAACTCTGTAGGCCTAAACATGAAAAACCATTAAATAAAATTGTAGAATCAAATAAATGCAGAGTATTTCTTATACTACAATTTATAATTCTGCTTTTAACAAGATGTAGTGGCTTTTGGACAGATGCACAACCACCAGCTTGGCAAGTTGCCATTGAACAGTCTTACATTCTCAATTGCTTAGCTCCTTTTTGCAGAAGTGGCTCATGAGAAATGATGCAGCAAACTCCTGTAGAGACTACGTTTCTAAAACAGGATTCATGCCTGCTTCAGAGTAATTATTACTCATTCAGCTGCTTCTTTCTTCTCATGTGTTTGTTCAGACTGTGTGTATGTGACATGGACAGGCTTGGACGAAATGAATTCATCGGAGAGGTGAGAGTGGCTCTAAAGAAACTGAAGGAGGGCGAAAGCAAACGTTACAATATGGGCTTGGAGAGAATTGCACAGGTATGTACAGCAAATGCTTGTTTTCCTCTTTCTAAGTATCTAAATAGTTAAATAACAACATGAAATCTTTATAACATGCACTGGGTTAGCTTTGCAAAAAGAAGAGCCTGTAAAGTGCTGCAAGTGCCTGAGATTTTTTTGGGTAGCTCCTCAAACACCTCTCACTAGATTTTACTGGAGTTTGTCCCATTTGCCTTCAGTTCAATTCAGTGAAACTTCATGCCAATTTACAGTATGAAAAAAAACATTGGAAAACTGTTACAAGGAGCTCAAAGTGCACCGCCAACTTTTAAACAGACAAAACAAACAAAAATTCCCAAATGAAAACTGTCAAGTGTCATGGTTTTTCTACGCATGCATAACAGAAATCATATATAATTGCGGGACTGAGGTTAAAGGTTTGAACTTGCAGCATCCGAAAACTCAACGTGATGCCACTTAATGAAACACTGATGGAACATTTGGAATTTTTGTCATTGGAAGACGCATTGATGCTCAATTTTAAGCTTCATTTTGAAGATGTTGATTTTCCTTGTGTGTTTATAAAGCAATTTTACGATGACATTTGCTTTGTAAACTACGCCAGACTACGATGCGCCAAACAGGTTATGACCTTTCCACCCCCATATCAAGCAATAAGGCTTTTGAATGCATAGCTTTCTCAATTTACTCTACATCTAACACAAATTTGCCAAATTGAATCAAAAGACAGTTAAATTAAGTATGTGAGACCGGTAAACTGCACTATGTAAGAAACTGTTGGTGTATGACCTAAAATGCAGGAGATCAAGTTTGGTGACAAAAACTTAAACATTTATTAACTTAACTAAAATAGGACAAAAACCACAGAGAAGCAAAAAGGTGGCAAAGCAGAACAGATGACCTGGCAAAGACGGAAACTTAAATACACTGAGGATTATTGACATAAATGAAAACAGCTGTGGATGATCAAAAAGAATCCTGAATGAATGCAAATATATGTTATTAGACATTAAATTAGACATGACTTACCATTCACCACAGAGCTGAACGAGCCTTCTACGTGAAACAGGAACAGCTTTTTTGATTAACTGATCATTTTACACTCAGACAAGTCATAATTAAATATAGAATCAAAGGGCATAGTTTTTATGTCACCTTAGCTCAATGTAATAACAGTTGCAGTTAAAAAATCTAACAGTATTTGTGAACTTGATTTTTTATTTTTCAACAGTATAAATATTTAAGTAATGACTAAAGGCCTTTAGAGTGTGGAGGAACTGGGGGAACAACTCAAATATGACCAAAACCAAGAAAACAGCTGAATAACCGAATGAAAGCACAGAATCCACACAGTACCCCTCCGCAAAAGGGCAGATCCCAGATGCCCAAACACCTGAAAGGAGGGGACCCAGGGAAGAAAACGAAAACAAGTCTGGAAACAGTCATTTCTTGATTAAAATGTATATTTCACTTGTGTTCTATTTGTTTTCAGAATAAAGAAACCAACAACCAGCTAGTGGATCAGGGAGCAGTTGTTGCAGAAGAGGAGGTAAGATGATTATTTATTATATATTTTGACAAAATAACAAGAAAAGCATATTACAACATATATATGCTGGGCATGCAAAATATTCAGTATACCCATTTTTGTGGCATGTTTCATCTGTCATGTGTAGCCTCTATTGCAAAAAGGATGTGTGTAATTACTATGATCTGTGTTTGAGGCATCAATTTTAATAGTCTAATGAGCAATGAAACCACTCACAAAGATACCATGTAGCAGCAGTGTGTTAATCACACCAGAGCATTATCTCATTCCTCCTCATGATTTTAGACACAGAAGCTAATGGCTTCTGGTCTGTGATAAGATTTAGTTTATGGCTCAAGCGAGAGATTAAAGGCAAATGAGAATAGCTTTATTCTGCCTGGCCTTTAGGTTCTATAATTACAAACTGGAATTCAAATCCCCTGTATTTGATTTTTTAATCTTTCAGATTGTTGTTTTGTTGCTTCAAATACATTATATCTGAAGCATTTTTTCAGAGCTGTCAGAATGAAGGTGACAGCTAGCCTTTTGCGTTCACAGCGAGGCCGCATCCTGGTGTCACTATGTTACAACACAGAGAAGAGCTGCCTGCTGGTGGGAATCATTCGCTGTGCTCATTTGGCTGCCATGGACTCCAACGGCTACTCTGACCCTTTCGTCAAAATGTAAGCTACTGCAGATTTTCATGAACATCCTACAAATGATCCATCCTTCTGTGCAGATTTTTTCCTTTTTTTTTTTTTTTTTTTGCATTTGCAATCAGCTTTCATAATTCACCGATGATGCGAAATGACAAGTGAACAGTGTGGAATGAATGAGAATGCTAGACCCTCTGCTTTGATCAATCTCCTCCCCACAAGCAGGGAATATTTGCATTAACCAAACCAAAGTTCTCACTATAACCTCCAATTATGGGATACAGAAAGATGATCGTCAGTTTTTTTCCATTTCTGCATTTGATCTTTTTATATTGAATGCAGAAATTTTATAGATTGCAATTCTATCTAAAAGAAGTTAAAACCAAAACATTGGATAAAAATGATTCCAAATCAGATGTCAAATTGTCTTTCACATAATTGGCAAAGCAACACAGCATGAATAGAAACGCTGAGCCGATTCGTGCTGATGCAAGCAGAGAGCTGCAGAGGCAATGAAGTCTAGTGGCAGATGCTGAAATTAACCACTGGCACAGTGAAGTGACACTACTGTGCAGCCAAATCTGTAAGGATCTCACAGATGGAATGCTGTTTGTAGAGACATAACAGTGTGGCTGCATTGAAACAGACATTTCCATTAATTTAACCTCAGCAATCCATGAAGAATAGTTACAGTTTGGGTCTGAATGATTGCATCCCCTTGAAATGTCTTTAAAACTCTTTAGTTTTTACACATCTCAATTGAAGAACAAGAGAGATTCATTTAGTCTTGGAAAAAGAAACACCTGGAACAGATTTTAGACTTTGGAGTTCTCTCCTCGGACAGATTGGGATTTCAAGTAGTAAAACCAGAGAAACTGTAGGTTGGACTTGATGTTCATGAAATCAGGGAAAAAATTAACACAGACTCAGACATGGAGGACTTAACCTTTGGTGCTCATCACTGTTGTTTGTAAACTACAAAAGCAATCTAAGTGATGTGCCCCTGGGCAGCCAGTGAGGATGATCACATGTGAAATTATCGTGTGTGAAAAGGAAACTGACAGTGACGGGATATTTAAAGCCGTATATAAATATGAAGCGGCTGCACTTCTGTTTGGTCATGAATGTGCAACGAAATAGACTGATGTTTGGTGAAAATTGCTGTGGTTTAGCTAAGTGTTTGCATTTTTTAAAACAATATTTTAAATACAGAAAAGGGTTCTATTTATTTTTATTTTAAATGTGTTACAGTACAAAAAGGCAAGAAATTTCCAACAACAAACAACAAATATGAGGAGCATTCAGTCCGTCTATCATAATGCCTTTTAAAGGAACTCTTTCTGAGAAAGATTATGGAAAAGAAGGCCACATACCAGCCTTTAGAGAAAGATTTGGTTCAAATGTTTTAAGCAAAGATAAAACTACTTGTTTCTACAGGAAGCTCTTGTTAAACTATTCTTAACCCCTTTCTTAAAGACCCACCGCGATGGAATTTGTGTTTCTGACGTTATTTGTTTTTTTTTTTACATGTTTGTGCTGCATTTTTCTGATGATGGAAGACCTATGTAAAGAAAATTAAACTTAAATTTGCATTTCTGAGTATTTATCAATCAAATTAAAATAAATGTGAATAAGGAGCAGACAAAAATACAGATTGAAAAAGATCTTTTTTTTTGTGAAGGATAAAAAGGTAGGTCACAAGCTCCCTGCTCTACTCCATTCTGATGCATCCACTTATAGACGACCAGATCCAGGTGTCAAACTCCATGCCTCGGGGGGCCGGTGTTGTACATGTTTTTTAACTAACCTGCTATTGTATCTTCCTAAAACACAGTTGATCCATGTAATCAACTGTAGATAAGCCAGGATGTCTGAAATACCAGCAGGAGGTCGGCCTTTGATACCTGGCGCCTGACACCTCTGATGTACGTCTTAGTTTTCCTTGCCAACACTGTTTTTTTTTAAATCATTATTTTGGCCAAAAGCAGCATAATCATAATTTGAAGAGTTTCTTATTGACTCCAGGACTCTTATTTACTTAATTTCAGGTGATAATGAAAGCTGTTTTATTTATGTACTTATTTGGATCATGATCCACCATCATCTTCAAGTACAGAAGCTCAACACGATTTGTTTCCGTTTAGAAGAGTTTTATTTTGTATATTTTGCATAAATTTCATCCTTCTCAGTGAACCTAAGAAAGAATGGTCAAATGTAAACAGCTAGTCTGTATCTATCTTAGGGTTTATTTATGATAGTTTGTTTTACCCTCAAACGATGGCTCTGTGAAAAGTCAAAGAAAAATCATCATGTCACACTAACCAACTCATGCTTACACATCCGAATGATGCTTTTGTTTTACTTGATTTTGACTCCCAGCCAGTTAAAATACCTTTCTTTAAGAAGCAGCTTTGTGGAAAATCCAGCTTTGCCTTTGAATGTGTTCATGAAGCTGGAAAAGATCAAAAACACAATTTCCACACACATTTTTCTGCTCACAATCTGAAACTGCTGCCTGGTACAAGTTTCCTTTTAAGATTCAGAAACAATTCTGCCATTCTTACAGCCAAAAACACTTTTTTTAGGCAGCTGTATACAAAGATACACACACTTAAATATGTTGCAAATCTGAATCAAAAAACTGTTTTGACTGTAAGTTTTAGACAAATTTCAAACTTTAAGTATTATACTTAGAATGAGCATTTTATTGTCAGTATTTGTCAAAATAGAATTATAAATCTACCTTAAAGTTCACAAAGACCCACCCGTTCTCAGCTGCATTCAGTTAGTTTTTATTCAGAATTTTACATTCACACTGTTACTTTTAGCTTACTTTAAATTCTGTTATTTTTAACTTTCTTTACATTTGTTATTTTAATGATCAGACGGATATTGCTGTTTTAACAATGCTGTTTTATTGCTGTTTTTACAGACAGTAAAAATCTCAACAATGCCTGATAGAATGACAGCCAGTTCTCTCTCTTTGAACATTTTTATGTTTTATTTGTTGGCAATGGAAAAAGACAAGAATTCAGCACATTTCACTCTGAGGAGACGCCACTAACTACTGCAGCTGCTTTTGCGTTAATAAATTATCAGTAAGTGGCACTGTCCCTGTACAGCTGCTGTGAAACAAAAAAGAAGAAGAAAACATTTGTAGTCCACTTGTAGTTCCTAGCTGGGTCTTGCAATCCTGATCCTTAATATTTCTTCTTTCTTCTGTTCTTTTTTTTTTCAACATTAAAATAAACTATGTTATTATTCTAAGCATTTCCATTGATATAAACATTTGAAGAGGCTATTACTGATAACATCCAAAGACATAAAATACAATAGCGGGAGTGATGTAACATTTGTTCATGCGTGGATGGATCAGGTAGCCATCACAGATCGGGTAGCGACAAGCATCAATTCACACTTTATTTTCTGAGACTTCTAGGAAAGTTCTGGGGCAGTTTCTTGGAAAAGTTGATTAAGACAGCTTTACAAAGTGGTGAACGCACTAAATAGTGCACTAAGTGGTGAGTAATGAAGGAATTCAGACACTACCAGTAATAACTGACACCTAAATTGAAATAAGATTTTGTTTCATACGCAAATGTAGTATTCCCTTACACTTTAGGCTGTAAAAAATTGCAACCAAATACCTACAGAAAAACAAACTCTTAATTTATGTATTTTTGTCATGAATCTAAAACTTCTGTTTTTTCTATATGTAGAAATTTGAATCTTTATAGTCCCACTCCAACTATATTTTTTCTATATAGTTGCCTAAATCAAAAATCCTGTGTCAGTTTTTAAGAGATTTTTCTGTTTATTGCACCAAACAAGCGCAAGCTATCACTAGCATTGCAAAACACAAAACAAAAAAAACCTGCAGCAATATCAGAGTTATCCAATCATACAGTTTTGAGCCAGACAGAAACTCAGACGAGGAAAACCAAGACATTAACGTATCTGTCTACAAGTGGAAGCATCAGAATCGGAGTGAAGGAAAACTTTGGCCCGGCCATAGCAGTTGCTGTGTCACAGACTCGAGCTTTTTCAAATCTGTAAAGTGAGCTTATTGTTGAGAATTACATCTTAACAATCAACATGCTGTATAATGTTTCAAAACACAGCTAATACAGTTTAATTTATGCAGTGGATGTACGCCAAATTTTGCAACCTCTAGCAAATCAACAGCATTTTGTTGTTATGATTCCAAGTAGTCAGCCTCTTTACTAACTGAAATATCTGCTCTCAAGAACAGAAAATTAGTATTTTAATTGTATAAATAAACAGTGCGTGTAAAGTCTTAACATCTTACACAGTTCAGCAAGTCACAATCAGATGAAAATCTCATTACGGCCCTTTAAGCGGAGAAGCTTCTTTGATAGTATTCATGAAACATGCTCAGGGTATCTGTCATGTTGCAGGATGGAATGAGATGCAGATTCCTTATCCTGGTGATGCTGCATGCCTCAGTGTGATTTTTTTTCCTTTCCCCTTTCAGTTGATGCAGGTCTTCTCTAAGACTAAAACACACAAGGATGTAGAGGTAAACGATCTTGTACCACACGCCTGAGCCATCCTACCCTTAGGGATGGTGACAGATAAAAAGGTTCAACCTCTAATCTGCTTGTTGTACCTAATACCATCAGTGCAGGAGAGGAGACCTCCCCTCAGGACAATCGATTCAGTAACCAATATCATCCAGTGGGAGGTTTCCAGGTAGGACCAGATGTTTGATCACTGTTGCAGAAAAGCTTTCAGGGAGTCCAAAGCCGGTTGTAGCTCATTTTATTGATGTTTTATGTATTTTCGAAGCTACATTAATATCACACTTGGCAACGTGCATTTAAGCTGCAACTTCCAATAAAATGTCTTTGAAAACAGCTGAGTTTGTGTTTCTAGCTATAGCGTGTAAAATTGTAAAACATGTGTAGCTACTTCAGTTTCTATGACCGTTTTCAGGCTCTACGCATAAAATACAACTGTAGGTGGCGGTCATGTGCTAGTAAACAGTAGAAACAGAAAAAGTTAAGTCAATTTTAATTGTACTCAGAGTTGTTAAACACATTTTTTAATGTATAAAATGTACGTATATTTTTCTTCTAAACCAAAGACTCTCGGGGTTAAAGGAAACAGCCTGACAGCTTTAGTGTTCTCTCCTGAACGGATGTTGGCTTTTCATTGAGCTCCTTCACTCATGTCACCCTTCCTTTGTTTCATCTGTAAGAACTGTGGCCAGAAATAGAGGTCTGGATAACTCACTGTATGGATAGAGAATCCAATTAGCCCTCCTTTTTTTGTTTCTTTTTTTTTTACTGCCAAGAAGAGAGACAGATACAATTACTCACTGAAAGATATTTTTAAATAGAGTTAGTTTATACTGACCTGTACTAGTGAAAAATGTTAGGCGAGTCCTTTAAAGTCTTTTCAAGATGTCAGTCGCAGTGAAGGGAAACAAAAAACTACAGAAAGGAGAAACTTTTTTTTTTTTAAATTGCATTCTGGTCCTTGTTTTTCTGATAGGACAATAGTTACTAGAATTTAGTTTTAAAATGTGATGGAAACATGAGCTGACAAACTACACATCACACTGAGAAAAGGCGTATCCTGGAGTTTGAGTTGTAAACTGAGATCATGCTACCCGTTTCACTTCAGATAACAAACTGTCTGGCTCAAAGGAGCTGGTTATTTGCCAAAAGTGGCCGATTCTTGTGATGAAAAAGTGTCGTCCAATTTTATGAAAGCTCTTCTCTTCTTTTAGCAAACATGGCAAACCTCTCTTAGGTAAAATATAGCTGTGTTCTTTAAGTAGTTGCTGATTATAGTATGGTTACGACCATTTCACAGATGTGTGGTATATTTCAGTTAATGTGGTAGTTTCCATGTTAAATAATGATGAATGTGACCATACAGTTTAAAAATGGGCCACGGAATTACAGCGCCAAAAATAAAGCTATGTCTCATAAATGCAACACTTTCAGTCTTTGTTGTCATTACAGAAAATGGAAATCTCAACAATGCATGATATCAAAAAAAACAAACAGCTTAGAGTCATTCTCTCTGATCGTTTTTAGTTTTCATTTGTTGACAACAGGAAAAAAAGGGGAAAGGAGAGGATTCTGCTCTGCATCCACTTTTACAACCAAATTAACTGTTAGTTATGTGTCTATCTTAACTGAATTAAAACGTGTCGATAAGTGGCAGCATCCTCGTACACTGGGGAGTAAACTACCATTAAACAAAACAGAAGAAGAAGAAAACATTTGCAGATGTGCTGCACAAATCTGATAGACCTCGGCCGACTTGCACATGCGCAGATCTGTGCGGTCCGACTTAGCACATGCGCAGTATGCATCATGCAGTCCTGATCCCATTTTTTTCATTATTGGAAACATTTTAGAGGTAGAAATTATCTTTAACATTTCAAGAGATTCTCTGACCTGTAAGAGTGGTAAGTGCTTCAGCACATTCAGGGTAGCTGTTACAGATCGGCTAGGGGACATTTCTCTTTATCACATAATTGTGATGAATTGTGTCTGTTTTTAGGCTCCCCCTATATCGTAAGATTTACTTGCCCCCTCTCCATTTTTGATGCTTGGCCTCTGTCGCACAAAATCTCCACTGACTCCGCCTTTTTGTCGCACCATCTCTTTGTTGCTTTGAGGAAGTTATGAGAGAGTTTTTCTTACTCCAACTGTGATAGTAATAACAGCAGAGACAATCAGTGGCAGGAAACTAAAGCTAATTGAGGGACATGAATGTGCAAGTCCTGAAATTAGTTACAGAAACTTGATAAATAAATTAAAATAATTAAAGAAAAACAGATTAGAACATTTAGAGGGCTTCATCCGTTCTCTGAAAAACTTCAAAAGGTGGTAATTTTAAAATGCCAGAAACTGTATTGCTCATGGTTCATCACGAGATTAAAAGATTTAAGGAATGCTAAGAAGACATGGTGACAATCCTGTTGTGAGAATTACAACGTTGCTTGAAGCATACTTTGGAAGTGAACAGTTCTCTGCCTTCTCTTCACATTTAAACAATACAGTTGCAAGAAAAAAAATCACTTCATGCATTGTGCACTGACTTGTACAATTGACTAAGGTCAAATGAAGACGCTGTCTTGTTCCCCGACAACGTTCTTTTTGAACATCATCAGGTGCTGCAGGCTAAAGATGAAAGGAAGCATTGAGGTTTTTATCAGCACATGGTTCAAAAGCAAGCATCTGCCACGGTGAAGGGCTGCATAAGAGCATATGGCATGAAGGAACGAGAAAGAAGCCACTAAATAATTTATGTAGGGTTTTGGAAAACAAGAGGATGCTTAGATGTTGGCTTTTATAGAAAAATCCTTGCTTATTTCTACAGGACAGTCAGAATCACACTTCTTCACATGTGTCTGTAATGTAAAAGAGTCCAAAATTTGAACTGGTGCACCTAAATCTATCACTAAAAAGGAGTGCTTTAAAAAAAAAGGACGGAATTGGGACAAAAGCGACTGTTCAAAAGCTAAATTCCATTTTATTCCTGCTATAACTAAGAATCGTATATTCATTCATTATTATCCATTGTATTTACTGTATTTTTCATTGGTTTTTAGTTTATATCAGGTTTTTTCTTTTTAAACTTTTTGGTTTTAATAACATTTAACGCCACTAGTAATGCAACCATAAAAGCTCTATGCCTTATGACTTTTTTATATTTTGTCACTATAATCTCAAGAAAATAAGGAGATGACAGTTTTTAAATCCCTAGGCATTCAAACGGAAAACAGAATACATAGGGGTTGGAGCCTACATGTTTTGTTCAAGTCTTTTTTTTGTTCAAGTCTAATTTTTAATTTCTTATTTGTGACATCTCATTTATTTGAAAATGTATTTTCTAAGTTCCCTCTTGTCTTTGCTATCCCTACATGAAAGACATGCAACATCCATCAGCCAAAGTGTTTAGATGAGAACTACAAAAAATCTGTTTTAAAAAAAAACTTTGCCAAAGCACCAATGATTCCCATTACTTTCCTAACAATTTGATCTGAATTTATTTCATTTAGTGAAACATTCTACAAATGTAAAAAGTAACATAGTCCAAGAAACACATTTTTGATTTTTTTTTTTTTTTGGGAATTAGCACGTTTTTGTTTCCACTTCATCTATAGGACATACACAAAACAAAACAAAAATAAAAGACTTTGAAAAGGAACATATCAAAAAATTTATAATTACAGGTATTTTTGTGTTGAGTAATTACAGCACCTAATAAGACTAATGGTTATTAAACGACTTCTTCTTAGAGACAAAAAATATATATGTTTTTGTTGTCTAATAAAATACTATCTACCATTTTTTAAGGAAAACTACCAAATCTATCAAACAAAACACTGAAAGAGCTAAAATGAAAATATAAAAATAGTGACAAAGTGTCATAAAAAGCTAAAGCCTTGCACTAAATCTATAAGAACTAAGCTTAAACAGCAACTCTGTAAAGTTCGTTAATTCGACTTGCAGCAGCTGCAACGGTGAGTTTGACTATTGACTAAATCTTCAAATCTGTATGAAACAAAAGCATCAAAACTCCTCAGATTCTTCAAACTTTATAACTGAATTAAAATAATCACACGTCTTATTTGAAAAGTGCCTCTGAAAACCTCCAAGACGTCACAGTAAAGCTGAAAATTACATTTCATGGGCACCGTCTACACTTGAGCATTTCAGCTGCAATCCACAACATTTATATTTTTATGGGACTTTTTTGCACAGACTTCACAGTTTACCTGGCAATAAAAGCTCTCAATTACCTAAAAGACCTGAGTTAACATATTCAGAAGACCCTGATCTTCATCGCGGCTGCTAACATTCACAACTTGTGTTAAAACTAAATTATTCTGTCAGAAGGAGTTTACATTAAAGACAGAAAACCAGAACTGCAAGGCATTTAAATATTCTGTTGACCAAGCACAAGGGAAACTCATGTCAAGAAGAAATTATGAGTTCTGCCTCTGCAGCCGGCACATATCTGCATCAAGCCCAAATCATGTTCCGTCTTTCTTTTCAAATGTTAATGATCCGTTTTTGCATGTTAGGTTCTTCTGTTTGCTTTCCAGCTCCAGCTTACTCCACTTTATCTCTTTTTAGTGTCATTTCAAAGGACCGCTCTCATTCTTCTGAATTTTTCCTGAATTTAAATGTGCTGTCAGAGTGATTCGGGACTATTAATTTTCATGACTCCAGCAGTTTGTGCTGTGACCATGACATTTAGCTTTGATGACAAAAAAAAAGGTTGAAAAGCAGAAAAAAGGATGTATTTGCTGTCAAGTTGACATTTTGCTATTGATGTTTTTGTATCATAATAATTTCAGTAAACAATATTTAAATAATAGAAGCCTGCAGCAGATTGTCTTGACCGTGTCTGCATGCCTGAATGCAGAGTTGCTGCCATGTGATTGGCTGATAAGAAACTTGCATCAACGAGCAGTTGGACAGGTGTACCTAATGAAGTGATCAGTGAGTGTGTACAAAAATAATGATCAATTGGGGCTTTTTTTTCGAATAAATTAAAAAATGTCAAAAAATCTGTATAAAAATAAGTTAGGCAGTTGGGAAGAAAGGTGATTGAAGTGACTTTGAGCATGGCATGGTTGTTGGTGCCAGACGGTCTTCGTATCTCAGAAACTGCTGATCTACTGGGATTTTCACACATCTCTAGGGTTTACAGAGAATGGTCCAAAAAGAAAAAATATCCAGTGAGCGACAGTTCTGTGGGTAGAAATGCATTGTTGATGCCAGAGGTCAGAAGTGAATGGCCAGATTGGTTCCAGCTGATAGAAAGGCAACAGTAACTCAAATAACCACTGGTTACAACCAAGGTCTGCAGAAGAGCATTTCTGAACACACAACAAATCCAACCTTGAGACAGAGGAGCTACAGCAGCAGAAAACCCCACCAATGACACATCGTTGTTGCAACAGAACTTCTTATGATGTGCAATAACCAGCAACAGTTATCACAACAATAAAAGGATCTATTGCTGTTGCCAGCCCTCTGAGTATCATTGATAAATGCCTTCATCCCAACACTACACAAAATACATATTCCAATTTTTTTGCGGATTATTCCAGGTTTTTCACTGAATAAATCAGGGTTTCATCCTTAAAGTTTTATCACATGGTAATGCTATTGAGCTAAGAAATGCATGTGACAAATGTGACACATAATATTAGGGTCACAAACTGTATAATCACTGACGGCTGTGTATATCAGCTGTCTCAACCACTTCAACCAACTGCATAAATTCAGATTACAAGTTAAAAAACAAAAAAAAATAAAAATAAGACTAAAATGAGCACACATGCAAGTAAACCTTTGCTAATTTGTGATTACAAAAAGTATGTTAAAGATTGCAATGACCTCTGGATTCTTTATTATTCCAACGTTTGTTTCAGTTGGAGGTTATGAGCTCTACTGGCATTTTTATTTCCTGTCTATTTTCTTGATTTCTTAAAACAAGTTTGTGTTGCCTCATAAGAAAAAAACGTCCTGTCCTTCTGGCCAATACATACATACAGCACATACATACAGAGCACATTTACAGCTTATTGTTTGTCATTATGCATACGTTTTGTGACGAACATAGCGCTCTGCCTGGAAGAAAAAAAGGAGACTAATCCTTCCATATCACTGTAGACCAGCCTCCAATGTTATAAAGGAGAACATTTCTTTGCTAATTTTGGCATAGTTTGACGGCTGGTGTCTTTTATTCATCCTTGTATAAATATGAATGTAGCTGTCAGATAAAGTTTGGTTACAGTGAAAGCTGGAATACTCCAGTTGGAGCGAGCTCTGAGTCATGTGTAAAGTGTGATGTGGCACAGCTCCCACTGACATGGCCCACGGCCTTTCATTTTGACTCCACGCATTCCGCTGGCCGAGTTGACAGTTTGTTTGCTCTGTCAGTCTTTTACACTTTTATTTTTTTCCTACAAGGTCCCTTTTTCTATGTTAAGGCAGTCCGAGCAGTGTATGAGTGGCAGCCATACTGGAGGCTGCATTATGTAGCTGATGGTGAAATGACCTTTAGAGATGTTTTGTTAGCATTTAGCTGAGAGTAAATGTGACCCTGAAAAAAAAAGGAAAACTAGCATTCAATTCTTGACTAACAAGCAGGTTTGACTTTTAGAGAAAAGATAGATAAAAGATAAACATATTTTGGAAATCAGTTATTCTGAAGACATCCTTGGTCAAAAAGAGTTGTCAATAAAGTTTATGTAACATAAAAAAACTTCATACTTCAACTTCTATAAAACACCACTCTTAGCCAGCATTTAACTACTTCAATACTTCCTCCTTTGTTACAATAGAGGGAAAAAAAGCTTCATGAATTCTATACAGATGAACAAATATTAAAAAGTGGTATTTCTATTAGAATTAATAATTTAAAAAATAAAATTATAACTTTATTTAGTGGTTTAGTGGTATATTTAAGTCTGCTGCTAATTAAATAGTTATTTAAAGATGCACTCCATTGCACTCAAATCTTAAGTTGCTTTTTATTTTTTATTTATTCAAGAAGTGGCCACTATTTTATTAACAGATAATTGAACTTGCACTAAAAGACCCTGTCACAAAACGTGCAGACAGCTCCAAATGCAGCACGTTTACTGGGTCAGACAGGAGCGAAAGCTCAGACTAGAAGTCCACAAAGCTAAATTAGGGTCAGAATCCAGGCAAGCAGCAAAGAAGCAGAGTGAGAGACGAAGCATGGTCAGGTACACAGAAGATCCGATCAGGTTACAATGCTTTGTATGCAGGCTGAAGACACAAACAGTACTTCGCACCAACCGTGACTCAGTGCAGAGCTTAAATGACCTTTGACTGATTAGCAGATAGTCAGGTGGACAGCATCCAGATGCTGTGTGCTGGGGTTGATGGGAGATTGGGTGCAGCCAGTACTCTAGAGACGGCTCCCGCTGGTGACCAGAGCAGGAGACAGAGCGCTGGCTCCTGACAGAAACAAAGACTACAAATATGAACATTTAATGAGCTAAACTTCTCAGAAAGTCTGTAGTAGCAGCAAGGGAAGATGGATTTTTTTTTCTTCCAATAGACTTTTAAATCATCAGCTTTTTCTTGCAGTGCTGATCTGAGGCAGGACTGCTTTCTGGTTGATAAGTCAAGTTGAATACCCCACGCTAAATTGACATGTTCAGCTGTGATAACCAACACAGAGTGGTTGAAATTTCTTTAATGCTAACTTCCTTCGATCACGGCCTCTTCCTTCTTCAATTCCTCCATACTTCACTCACTTTGACTTTGGCTATGCTGTGACAGTTTCTGAGTCCTCCTCATGCTTCAGCTGTCAGGAACACATTTCTCACCGAAAGAGAAGAAGGGTTGCTGGACGAGTGAGAAATCTCACAGACTGAGCATCTTGACATGAAGTTTTCTGCTGATTGGGACTCTTGCCCTTCGATGATCGTTTTGTCCTTGCTGGGTCTCTTACATTATTTGAACAAACTCAGCTTGATCATTTGATGCTGGAATATCTTTAACTCTGTTATCATCCTTTGATTAGGTCTTTTAATTATGATTAAGCTGCTTCTAGGCAAAATCAAAATACTTCTATCGCTTTTCTAAGACATAGGGGTTGTAATGGTGGTTCATTTCAAATTTGCCTCTAAATTGTGAGCCTGCCTTCATTTCCTGTCATCTCATCTGTTTACAAGCTCTCTTTCTAGCATACAGCCCCTCACAACCCCAACTTTACCAGTGCAACAAAAAAAGAAAGCAATATTAGAATTATCCAGCTGTACAGTTTATAGCCAGATGCCAGCCAGCTCAGACGAGGAAAACAAAGACGTAGATGGTTCAACTTGTCTGCAAGTAGATGCATTGGGATAAAGCGGAACAGGGAGCTTCTGGTCTGCCAAATGTAGCGTTTATGTACCAACTACTGTTTTTTCCAACAGCATTTTTTTTGTCTGCTCCTGATTCACAATGATTTGAATAAAGAAATACTTAAAAAATGCAGTTTTAATCCTAATTTCCATCATGAGAAAAACTCGACAAGAACATGTTAAAATACAAATTTGTCAAAATACAAATTTGAAGTTGAATTTTCCAGTTTGTTCTGCTTGTCAACCAGAAATGCATAAGCTGAAATATTGCCCAGTTTTCATGAACTGACAACATATTTCTCATTGTCAATATCTTACTTTTACACACTGTTGCTGTAGAATCTCAGTTTTTGTTTATGGCTCAGTTTTATGAGGTGCAGTTTAAACATCGATTTGTTTTTGCTGCTGTATAATTTATAAAATAGCAACAAAAACCTACCGAATAACCTTTAATTACATTAAAATACACAAGTTGGCATTTCTGTCTTCTTGTAGGCGCATTCTCTCCTTGAATTCTGCTTCTTGGAATTAAACCAAGTTGGTCAAATATTGCACGCCAGAGACAAATGCTAAAATAGAATAGCCATTATGGAAATGATGAGTAATTTGGGCCACATTTCCACCAATCAATTTCCAAAGGTCTGCATGTCAAACATCAAAATCAGTTTATTTAATAATCCCTCTGCTGCTGTACTGAAATAAATGTTGAAATAAAAGTGAAACTTAGAACAACAGTTTGTGAAATCAACGATAAAATGAAATGTCATACCTGTGCAGCTCATGGAAAACAAATGACTGAGTTTAAATGGTTGTTTTACAACTCAAATCATGCCATCTATCAATCAAAAACCAGAAAATATGGCTGGATTCTCCCTTTTTTTTATACCTTATCTACCCACACATTTTAAGGGACTCACAAACGAGCAAACACTAGTTTGTGGATATGATAATAATTCTGCAACTTTTATAATCCATACTAAAATGGCAGTTGTTGGGAGAGGACCATGAGTGCAGTTATTTAATGCTTGTTAAACAAACATTTAGAAATGATCTTCTGAATCTTGTTAAAAATCTCCTTTTTCCAAAAACATGCCTTATTGATAGATAGATCATTCTAAGACATCCTGTAGCTGTGTGGCCCTGAAGGACTGGCGATCTCTCCAAGGTGTTTCCCACCATTTTCCTGAAGGAGCAGGAAAAGGTTCCAGGACTAATCAGGAATAGAAGATTTATTAAAATTGTTCATGGTTCAATTTAAACTGCTTAGATTGTTTCAGCACTTCTCCCAGGTGATGTATGCAATTTGAAATATGCTTTGGCCTTAATGTTGAAACCTTCATCACAGAAGACTATCTCTAAAAAAAAACCAAAAAAAAACAAGAATTAGGAATGGTGGTCAAATTCTGTTAAGTATTTTCCATCCATATTTTTTTCTCAAGTATTTTTACTCTTAAAAAACCTGGAAGGTCATATTTGTTGTTCAAAACATTTTTGCTTTTTGCTCTTGCATTACACAATCAGTCATGTCTTACTTACCTGACAACAACCAGCAGTGATTATGGATGTAACTATCCCCACAATACATATGGCTTTATATATGATTTATGTAGTACAAAGCAAAAACAAAAATTCAGAAAAATCCTTTTTTATCTTGTTAATAAGCACGTAACAATGAAGAAAACCCTTCAGTTTGGCTCACACTAAACCTGGTGTAATGTAATAAAACAATGGATAATAAATCCTTTTTAAATTTACTGTAAGAATGTTGTTTGGCACTTTCAACAAAAAATACGTCGGTATGCAGTAGGAATGCAATTATTCACTTTCCCAACAATTCAATTCAATTGTGTAAACATAACATTCAGTTTAAAACTGAGGCATCCCTATTGATGATACTGAGGTTAATCTGAGCCTGTCAGAAAGTAATCATCTCTTTAAGATCCCTGCACGTGCTTTAACAAGTACGTATCGTATACTTCCACCTAAACATTCCGGATGTTTAAAAGGAGACCACAGTGGCATACAAACATGATTGTAGCAGTTCAGTGCTGCGTCGCTGTTTAAGAGTTGCAAATAAACGTTTTCGGAAGGCTGACTGGCTCTTTATCTGAACAATGTACGATAGCAGACACACTTGTGCTTGCATGTTCAAGGTCAAGGTGAAAATTTGTGGCTTACCTTTTCTCCTTTTTCTCCAGCATCTTACAGCCAGACATGGGCAAAAAGTCGAAGTACAAGACTTCAGTGAAGAAGAAGACTCTTAATCCAGAGTTCAATGAGGTAAATCGTGTTCCCTCTTAAAAACAAGTTGTTCTAACGTCTTTGATGTCTCTACTGAACTCAGAATTATCACCAGATTGAATCCTATTTGTTTAAAACTGTGTGTCATCTCCAGCATGCCGTCTTAGAATCAGATTGATCTATTTTCACAGAGCATTTAGCCAACTCTGGGCTTCAGTCACGGATGTGTCTTTAAATTACTAATTTGAATGTACTCTTGTGTGTACCACCTGCACAGGAGTTCTCATATGAAGTACCCTTGGATCAGCTGGCAAAGAAGACCCTTGAGATCTCTGTGTGGGACTACGACTTGGGAATGAGCAATGATTTCATAGGTAGGCTGAGAATGTGGAGTGCAGAGGAGAACTGCAGCAAAGAATATGTCTATTTTATGAACGAGAAGCAACTGCGGAAAACATGAAAAGCAGGCCATGGGGGGGTGGAAAATAAGTGTGGGGGGGCTGAGAGATGAGGGGTAATTATGAGGCATGAGGGAAACGACTGAACAGGCAGTGAGGAGCTTGAGTGGAACAGGAAAACCAAAGGAGGAATCTAAAAGAGGGATGTGTCTCTCTGGATCTATATCTTTCATGAATTTGCCCCTTTTGCCATTACAGCTCAATCAGAGCACTAAAAAGCTTTTCCATGCTGTGTTGTGGCAATGAAGCACATGGGAGCTGTAGCAGTGATGGAGAACAAGTGATGAGATGTAGTTTACCACCTTATGAGCTTGAAGGCTTTCCAATCAAAGCATTGTTACTCTCCCTAATGTGAACGTTTGAGGTTTCCATGCATAGCTGAGCATATACAGGTTAAAGGAAAGCTCTAATTATTTAGATAAGCCCAGTGATGCAGCGACCTGCTGGCTAAAAAAGCCATCGTTATGACATGTGGCCCTTGATAGCAGCCACTGGCTTCACCATTATCATTACTGATTCACCTACACCCACCTGCTAGTTCCATTAATTAGTGAGAGGAAAATACGACACCAAGACACAGAAGGAATAGATGAAATGAGTTCATGGATGATGCACAAGTAAGATGGCAACATGATGAAAAGTTCCTTTGTCATTTTTCCTTCAACAGCTTGTTGAATTGGACCTGTGTGCCCGTAGTTTTTGTGTCAATGGCTCTGCAGCGCCCGGTGTGCCGACAACAGCAACATTAAGTCTACATTTTGTTTGAGGCCCTTTTTTAGTGACTGACCTCAGGCCAGTTGAGAAAAAAAGTAAGACACGTTAGCAGCTACATGCACAGTTAGAAGTCTGATGCTGAACACTTCCACCTTTCTGAAGTTTATGGGGAAGAAAAACTCCATATCTTCTAGTGGAGCCTTTAGCTGCAAAACATCTTTGATCGGATCAAAGATCGGACTAGAATTGAACTGTGTACATGGGTCCTGACAAAAATGTATCTGACTATAACAAACATTAACATGTGCCGCACATTTGAACGAAAAAAATCTTTTTGACATGCGCGGAAAATATCGAAAGTGGCCGTAGAAGAAGAAGAAGAAAAAGCGAGTTCTGATCTTGTAAGCGCGGTTTTATTATTGTTATTATTATTATATGTATATTATTATTATTACTGTCAATCAAGTAACATACTTCACAGTGAGCATGATGATTGGCTGACAGTATTTTTTTTTAGTATATATTATTTTCTTTTTGTTAGCTTATTTGTGATGGCCCGTGATTGACCCACACATCCTTTGATGTATTGGGCCCCCTTCTACAGAGCCTGTTTTGGTTGTGCCCGCAGAAATCCCACTCATCAATGAGGAGAACATGCAAAATCCACACAGAAAAGTCTCAGACAGGATTCGAAGTTAGCACAGTGACCATCCTACCATGTATTCCTATGATAATTAACTGTTTTCTATTACTTATAACTGAATAGTTAATTTATAACTCAACCACAACTGCAAATAAGAGGATGAGACCAATCCCCTTGTGGTATAGAGTGTCCGCCCTAAGGCTTGAAGGTGGTGAGATCAAATCCAAGTTCTAGTCAACCTTTACCTTTTAAAAAATAGGCAAATAGATGAGGAGAAGTCTGAAGTGGAGTTGACCTTCTTGTCTAACAGGACTCCACTTATTTTCAATTTGAAGCAAGCTTTGAGAAAGGAAGGTGGAAATGAAATGACTGCACCCCAAGGAGGAATCCAAAGACGACAAATGTGACAGGCAGTTGCAGAACCAATTAGACAGCAAGGGAGAACAGTGTGAGAGAGAAACAAGCAACAAAACAAACCTGGTCCAAAAAAACAAAAGAGAGATCAATGAAGTTGTGGTAGAACGTTAAAAAAAAGTAAAACATTGGTTACATTATATTCTACAAGCAAACATCCTTAAATTCTTTGAGGTTTTAGGTTATGCGTTCTCATGTCACAAAATATATATTAACCTGCTGGCCTGATGGAACAGATCGTCCATGCAGCTCAAGAGGTTTTATGTCAAATAGAAAAAGAACAGAGGATATGCTTTAAGATGTTTACCAGGTTACCAGCATGGATGTCAACAATGACTTCTGTGTGTCACATCCTTTGGCCCCAAGATCCTCATTCTTCTTCCGTCTTATGACAAGTGTCAAGATGGTTGATCATTTCTTTGCCAGGAGTTGTCTGCAGGCTTAAAGAATCCTCCATCGATCAATGTCCAGAGGGGATGAGGGCGATATGGAGGTGGAAAGACTGGGTGACAAAGTATTTTCTGCTATTAACCCATCGAACTGTCAGCTGGTTTAGATTGGCTTCAGGCACGTGGTGATGAAAAGACAAACTGCTCCTGTCCTGCTTATTTTTGCTCATAATTTGAATGAAAACACCCTAAAACTGTCAGGAGCTTTTAATTAGTAACATGTCATAGTCCAGTAATACAATTCTTTGCATCTTTGTCAGTTTTTAGTTCAGTGCTTCAAGTAATGGCAGATCACCTATCAAGTCTTGTTTGGACACATTGTCATCTTCACGACACTGATAAGAGTCAGAACAACCAAAGTACTGTTTCATACCATGCTCTATTGATTGTGCAGCCACAGCCCTGGGAAAACTCAGCTACGACCTGAGTGTGACAAGTGCAGATATCTCCCAGTCATGCCGTGTGTCTGTGCACCAACAGCTCCATCACCTCCATTTCTTCTCACCTCAGTTATTTTGGTTTCTTCTTTGCACGCAGCAGTTGTGTTCTTTTAGTAGATACTGTAACTCCTCATATATCTAGTTTTTCTGTATTTCATTTTGTGCGGGGAGGATTTAATCTTCAATGTGGGTTTTTTTTTCCCCCTTCCTCTTAGGTCGCACAGGTTTTCCTCTTATTTCTTTAGAATGCATCTGTTTCTGCTTTAGCCAAGAGGCAAATGGCCCCTGGGCATCGATGAATAGATAAATGAAATATTGGAATTTAATGAGATATTGGTTGGTGAGACCGTAGCCTATGGTGCTGCGATAAACCTGAATCTTGAATCTAACACATAGATTTTGAAAACCACCTTTATTCATGTTTGTATTTTTAACACGATAAAGTTAGAAATGTCCATTCAGGTGTAAACGTAAGATTAGACAACTGTCTTTTCCCATCATGCTCTACCAAGAAAGTATATCATTCTAAAGCTGCAGGCTCATATGTGGATCCTGCAGACTTGAGAAGCAGAATAGATTTAATTTTTAGTTACTGTTTTCGGCAGTTAGAGTTAGACAGGTTTTTCTTTTTCAATAGAAAAGAAAATGATTAATTTGCTCATTTGTTTTCCTGATTCTTAGGGTGAGTTCAGACTAGACACATTTGGTTTGCTTAAAGTGAACCAGAGTTTGTTTCCGGAACAAATTTTCAGTCTGAATGCACACAAGCAGACCCTGGTCCGGGAACACGAACCGCTCTCTGATCGATCTTCCGAGGTGGTCTCGGTTTGTTTCCGGACTGAGCTCTGGTTTGCTTTGAGATTCCTCAGTCTGAATGCACTCTGTGCTCGAAGCAGGACAACTGGACCAAAACAGCCACCATAGCCGGGCATTACAGACTGTAAACAGAGTAGCGGAGCACCAATGAGACACTCATTTCAAAGAGAAACTTATTGAAAAGTGGTCAGATGAATGCAGGTTCATTAAAACAACTTTTAAAGTGATACACATTTCTTCTGACACTATTTTCCTGACAATCTATATGTCACAAATGCTTATCCGCGTGCCTTCTTAGCCATCGTCTCCTCAGTAATGGCCTTGCAGCAGGCCTCCACCGTTGTTACAACCGTTACAACAAAAAGTGTTGTACCTGGCAACGATACAGACGTATCAATCTGAATAAGTGAAATATCCCAATAAGGTTTGCAAAGCATAGGACTTCCATTGTTCCTTCTCTTGTTGCTTTGCCACACCCTTGTAACTCCTGGCCAATGGCTGAAGAGATCTTCAGCCGTGCTCTTTTGTTTACAAGCTTTGGTTCGAAACAGAAATGTTTGGTTGAAAGGCAGTCTGAATACAGACCAAGCGCAAGGTTCGGGACTCTATCCGGACCAAGTTAAGTGGATTGGACCAGATCAATAGACTTTAGCAGTGTGAATACACCCTTAAAGTTGGTATTTTGTAAAACATGGTATTTTAGTTTGGATTGTGATGCGTTGAAATTAACTGAACTAAGTTGCTGTGAATAAAAATGACTTATTGTTGATGATAACCAATCAGACTTGAAATATATAGCTTATTAAAAAATACATAATAAAAAAATAAACTCTATTTTTTTCCATTAGCTTACTAACCATAAGTATGTTTCTTTTATTGCTGCTTTCAGAGTTGATGGTGTTGATTTCTGCCTCTTTTCCTCAACCATCTCTTTCACAAAGCAGCAATTAACTGTCGTCTGATTCCCTCTTTTTTTGCCATCCCTGCAGGAGGAGTGGAGCTGGGCATCAATGCGAGCGGACAGAGACTCAAACACTGGTTTGAGTGCCTCAAAAACAAAGGGAAGAAAGTTGAATACTGGCACACTCTTACGCAGCAAGGAGCTCCGAGCAGCGACAAGCCAGACTAAAAGACGCCAAACGCCCATCCAAACAGAGACACTCTCACACGCATACACAGCTGTCTCACTGAACAATGGTTGATGAAGTCCAAACTTCAGCGAACTGACAAGGGATAAAACATGCAATAAAAAGAAGAAGAAAATTAAATCCTATAGTGCTATTAAAAAAACGGCACAGAGTATTAGTATAAATAAATACTAATGTAATGATGATAAGTTGTAACCTGGGTATATTTTCCTTCGCAGGTAAACGAAATTGTAATAATGTCGTCATTTAAGCGTTGACATTATAAATTGTGGTAAAACTTCACCATATTGTGGAAGTCTCTCATACTCACCTAATTTGACACCCAATAGGCTGATTTGAGGCTAAGATGCTCAAAGATCGTGGAGTGTCATCGAGCTGTGCGCCCTTGTGATTCATAACGTGACATGTAGTTGCAGGAGTGGGAATGTTGTCTGTTTTAGTGTCTGTCAATCTGATGCAAAACAGCACATCATGTTATACTGTAAAGCACAAAAAGATCCATTTGGTGGATTGGTACCTTTACTTTTTCAGTATCGTCTTTTTATGGTCTGTGGTGATCTGCCACCTTTTTGTCGGCCGGTAATTTGTCAGCATGTGTGTTTGTGCGAGTGTAGAGGTCATGAAATATGAGTGCCTACATTTCTCTGTGTGTGCAGTTCTGTGTTCGTCTGTATTCTCATCATGTCCTGTTCAAAAAAATTATTATGTCCAACTCCTGAACTACTGAGGTGTGAAAAAATGTTTGACATGAGACGATAAAGAAATTCCTTGCGACCGCCACAGGAGTGTTTCAGGCTGTCAAAAACGTGCCATCTCCCAGTCCCACGGGGATCTCAGCAAAGAAATATGTCCTGATGCACAACTTCTGACTGCTTCTTTTGAATTTTCAAACAAAAGAACAAAGTAATTGGATGTACTGCTCAATCCTGTCCTTTGTGGCACCATTTATAAAACCAGAATACCATTCCATTAAAGAGAATTTACAGTTCATACAGGATGTGATTCAAATTCTGCTTCAACACAGACAAATGATTCAACATTTTCATCCCTCAAGGAGAAAGTTTACATCCTTATTTGGAAAACGTTATGTTTTTTTTTTTATTTATCAGTGTGGTTATGTCTTGATACAAAAAAGTTCCCAAACTATCAACAATATGTCTCCACTTTGACAAATAAGAAAACAAGAAAGCGAAATTTGGTTGAAAATGATGAAAATGGTTGCTCTGATTGATGTTCTGTTGATCCCACTACTCCTAATCTATTAGAAGTAATGGGAAATGAATCCTACTGTATCTAAATTCCACTATACCCAGTTGCTCTTTTATTGCGGTCACAAATACAACTGACACTGCACAATGGGGAGGCATCGACATAATCTTCAAAATCGTATGCCACTGCGTGATTTTTTTGAAAATCATTGGCATGGTTATGAATGTTGACGGCGGCCGTCAGGCATTGAGGATGATGCTATTAAGACAGCTGGGGGGCCACAGGGCGGTGGCAGCCAGATCGTCGACTCTCAGCAGCTCTGATTGGATGATGTGTAAATGTCGAAATGTGCCTGAGCGGCCACTGACCGTTGTCCGCTTTTAAAGAAAGGTCATCCGCTTGCTGTAAAATCGGAACAGTTTCTTAAAAACTCCCCAGCCATTGCTCAGCGTGTGAAAATGCGGCTGCCGCCTCCAATTAAAAATGGCGGCCACCTGCCGAATGTGCTGAAAAATGTGTATTTAGATCTGTGGGATTGTGACCATAGCCTAAGCTGGATGTATTTTGTGCATAAAATCTGTGTAAAAAAATCAAATCAGATTTCTCCCTCTCAACAACTCAGTCACACAAAAACACACTTACCACCAACAAATGACTTCTAAGAGCTTTCCAACTACTGAATCAGTCCAGCTGCTCATATCCTGTTGTGTCCTTCAATAACCTTGTGAATGTTTGACTGCAGCAATGGTACCCCTCAGTGCTGTGTTAAGTTCAAAAAAGGGTACCACGAACGCTTGAGAAGGATTAAAGTATTTATTTCCGTCAAAAACCTTTAAAATGTGGGGGTGGTGGGGTTGGGGAAAACAGATGTTGGGTTTCTTCTACACTTTCTCTATGCATATTTGAACTCCCAACATGTCAGCAGTGAGATAATCAAACCAAAACAACGAGTCTGTGTTGTTTGTATCGGCGGTCACCTGCCGAGTTCCTTACCCTATGTTTGCTGGATGACGGCATTCTGATAGAGTTCCTGTTTATAGCTGGATGGTTGCATATTTCTGTCTCTGGATCTGTTGTTTACCATCAGGTTTTCTGATTCTTGTCTAATAACACCTCCCACCCCTTTGGCTTATATTTATCTGCAATACAGCTGCATGTTTAGCAATCACCTGCTTGCATGAAAAAAAGGGGGTGCCCATCATTCTGATGATTTGAAAGTGCATTCTTTTGTGTGTTTGTTTTTGTGACGATGACAATTCAGGGTATTTCTGCTCAGTTGCTGTGCTTTATTAAAACAAGGTCTTGCTTTGACAAACGAAACCTTTACTGTCGCAGACTTTGATATGTCTTCCTTAAATCAGCATAAGTGGTGATGATGCAGCGGGAGGGCTGACACGGGGAGCAAGATGCGGGAGGGGATTCATGATCGCTGTCCCTGTGTGCTCATTGTCCGTGTCGATTCCCACAGTATGGCCGCCATCCTGTGGCTGGCCTGCGTCACTACCTTGCAAAATAAACTGAAGCTATCAGTGGCCGTCTGTCTTCCTTTATCTGATGTGTGCTCTGCTCTGTGCTCGACTCCTTAAAGCAGGCATGGCCAAAGTCTGGCTTGTGGACCAAATGGGCCCCATAGGCTCCCATCATAAAATCAATGTGTGGCCGCCAAACACCTTTTAAGAACTACAATTTCTTGATTGTCATTGGCTAAATTCTGTCATTGTAAACCTGTGGCTACTTGACTTTTTAGAACTTTAAAGTCCAAACCTAAAAAAACTGATTTGTTCATTTCTGTGAGCATAACCACAGTGGTTTGTATTTATGAATAAGATAACTGTATTTGTTATTTATTTTCCAATTCAAATTATTTAAATTTTGAAGTTTTCAATGAGCATTTAATTGTGAACAAAAAGTTGAAATATCACGTGTACTCAGCTTTAATTTTGGCAATGTTTTTTTCCAGACAGACCTGTTCTTTAGTTTTTTCTGGTCTTCAAATATGAAATTCACTGTAATTTTATGAAAAATGCATTTAGATGTAGTTCTGTTCTACGTGAAGAAATGAAAAACATCCCATTGTATTTTTTTTTCAATAAATGGTTAATTTGCATTTAATATTGTTATAAGGGTTCAAAGGGTGTGTTCAGACTGGAAACATTTGGTTCTCTTAAAGTGAACCAAAGTTTGTTTCCCCTGATAATCCACAACACATTTTCAGTCTGAATGCACCCCAGTGGACCCTGGTCCGAGACCATCCACAGCTCTCATCCCATCTTTTGAGGTGGTCTCGGTTCGTTTCCAGTCGGACTGAGCTTCGGTTTTCTCTGAGTTTCCTAAGTCGTAATAAGCTTCATGCTCTGAATGGAACAACTGAACCACAACGGCCACCGTTTCCAAAGAATGTAGCCAAATGGTTGGCCCCAACACATTTGACTTCACGAAATTTGACCCTCTTTGCAAGAAAACGTGGACCCCCCCCCCCCCCCCCCCCCCCCCCTGCCTTAAAATCATAAGATAGATTCCGGTCAGTGTTTGCTTGTACGTGTTTATTTGTCGTGGTTAAATAAAATCCACATCAATATTTGGCAAAGAGCCACTTTTTTAACTCATCAAGTAAAAACTGATTCTACTTTCTGGATGAAGTCACCTGCAAACATCCACTTTCTATGTTTTATGGCTCAGTCACTCTGCCGATAAAAAGCGGCACATCTGCCTGGTCGTTCCACAGCAGCAGGATGAAAGGCCGCAGGGCGGAAAAAACAGGATACGAACGGGAAAAGGACACACTGGTGACAGCGCCGGCCTGAACTCCCTTTTCAGTCAGTGCCAGAAAGGCTTTATGCTTGGCACTGTTCAGAACCACCCTCCCTTCAGGGAAAAGGCCACACAAGTTGGCCCCCTCGAAAAGTGATGAAAGACCTGCGGGAAAGGAGGGGATAGTCAAGGACATGGATCAAATACAGAGAGATCAAAGAGCATCTTAAAAACATGTTTCCAAAAGTGCTCAAAGGCTCTGGGGAGTTTTATCCAGGCTGAAAGCATTGGAGCAGAAAAAGATGAACCAACCTAAGTTCTTCATGAGTATGTTGATGTTGGACTCTACATCCAGCTTGATCAGCGGCAGGGTGATCTCCATTTGCTCTGGAGAGACCGTCTTCATTTTCTCTATCATCTTACGCACCGATGAGTCCGTCATGCTCGCCTCCATTTCCTTCAGCGCGGTCAGTTTGTTGGTGCGAGGCAGCAGGATGTACAGACTGTTGTCACCTGAGAGGGACAGCTTTGCCACCTATTTACATACAAAAAAGAATCATAAAAAAGTGAAGGTTTATGTGACAATGTAAGCAAGCTTTGACTATTCAAGAGCACTTTTGGTACACCAGTAACACTAAAAAGGGGATATTAACCTGCTATATTCATTGCTTGCTGTCTATTCATGTAAGACAAAAGGGAATTTATTTATGATTCTATAAAGATATTTATTTATGAACATTCTTTGAAACAGATCTTTTCAAATGATCAATTATCCATCAAGAAACTCTCCTGATACTAAAGAAGCTCAACCTCATGACAGTATGCTAATTTTACTCTAATTTTAAGTTACTTGTTCTAAGGCAATTTTTTAAGACAAATAATTGCATAAAACTATGTGGTAACAGTGAAAGCAATGCTTGAAATAAAAAAAAAAAAAAAAACTTCTGACACTTAGAATTTAGCTAAACCTTTTGTGAAACCCCATTTAGTCCTCAAAGCAAAATCAAATCATTTGATTCTTGTTTCAATATTTATCCACTAACTTTTGCACTCCAAAAAGAAGAGGAAATAATCCTTTTTCTGGCAGAGCATCTGCAGTTAATTCCCTGAAGATATCAGCAAAAACTATTTGTCTTCTCAGTCATGCACAGTGGCTCATTAGCTTGGGATTCAGTCTGTTTTGTGATGCTTTGTCAAGTAGGGCAGTGGATCAAACCACAGATCTCCCAACTGGCTGACAAGTGTTTTTCCACTGAAAAGAAGCAGCTCGCTCTTCAGCAGTCGGACACAAAAATCCTCGAATGTGGCTTTTCTTCTCAAAATGACTTTTCTCTTTGCTTTGGAAAGTTCATATTAAATTACTTCTAACACTTTTGGTAAAGAAAGAATAAACTGGAAACAACAAGATTTTTTGCATTTCTGTAAATGGACATTTTTATTATGGTATTTCCTTAAATATGCACCATCTTACCTGTGCTTTCAGCCCTTCTAAAGCGCCTGAAGTTACCCAGTATTTTGGGTGATACAAGACAGGGATGCTTATGAGATCCCCATTCAGTTTCATGAAGAAGTCTTTTCTTGTTTTCAAATTAAACTTGTTTTTCCACTGACCTGAACCCCCAAAAGACACAACAGTCACTGAGTGATCACATTCTTATAAAAATCTTGCTGTTGTTGTGGCAAGCATAGAAAATCTGGATTCTGCCTACCATCAAATGAAACAGCGCTGAGCATGATCAGCTCTGTGCTGGGTGGAACTGAGTCGACCAAATGTGTGATCTTGTTTTTGGTCTTGTTGGCCACCCAGCTGTTTATCATGAGTGCATTTTCCTCTGGGGTTCCCAGCAGCTTCACAGGCCGAGCTTCGTAAAGCTGAATGGACCGGTCAGTAAAAGAATCACTCAGATTCATTTCTGAAAACCAGAAAAATAGAGGAAAAATACTTTTAGGGACTTTTTTGCATCTCATGATTTTTTAAATGACAGTTTTGCTTCTTGTTTACTATGCAGTCATACGAGGGTTATAGTAGATCTGGGATGCCATTTGCAAAGACTGGCTCATCTTTTCTCTCAGCTTCTTCATCTGAGAGTGAATGCAGTGGAAGTCTTGAGGCACAAAGATGGCACTCTGAATGGCTCTGCGGGTGTCATCACTGGCACCTGAAGAGGCAAAACCACACAAAATGTACATACGTTTTGGGTGTCTTTTTTACCAAAATGTTTTTTTCTCTTTTTATTTCATACGTTTTTGTGGTTTCAGAGGGTCTGCATTTAAAAACACAAAATGTTGAATTTTGTTTTTACAGGTTTCAGGTTTTAGCACAAATCGTCAATGTCTTCACATCCTTTTGTCAAAAGATTTAGCTTTTCCTGTTATTTTTAGCAAAGCTGCTGGAACAGGCCGAATTCGAAGGCATCTAGCATGAAGTGTTTAAAAGAAAATAACAACACACTGTAAATAGAACATAAGTGTTTCGTAAAACAAAACTGCAGTTTGTTTTAAATTAACTCAGAGTAATCGACCTAAATGTTGCTGAAAGCCTTATCTTTAATGTTTTCTTTTTTAATCTAAAGCTGTTGATTGTGTTATTTTACCTCAAGAAAATGAAAGAACCCCAAATCATTTTACTTTCTTTTATCTCCTTTGCTTTATAGCATCAGTTACATAATATCTCTTAACCCTGCATAAATGTATTTCCAACTGTGAAAAAAACTTTAAAGTAAAAGCTAAATTAGCTTAAAAACAGAAACAGTTTGGTGAGTCATGGGGTTAAAAACCTTTATTGTTTTTAACAAAATTAGATGTCATATAGAGCAAAAGTCAAATAAAATGATGGCTCCTTATATTGTTGTTTGTCCTAAAAGTTGTATAGAAAACAGCTGACACCATAGAAATAATCTTCATTTCAGAAAAATATCAGTTTTCCCTGATTTGCAAAATGGTTTTGTGTATTTTATTTACACTACACAAGTTAAACAATGAAATCCCTTAACGCCTGAAGTCATTTGAAGCTATGAAAAAAAAATCACTATTGTTTTTTAAGTAGATGCTACATTTAGGTAATTTAAGTATCAAAATGGTTTGTCACATATTTGCGACAACAGGCGTGAAAAGTGCCAAAAATACTTTTAACTTTTATTTTCAAAACTTGTTCACAAAATGCATCTAGCAAATGCAGGAAAACACTTCCCTAGGAAAGGAAGTGTGGCTTTTTAAATGCTTCAACCTTTGAACACAAAGCTGGTAGAAACTTTTCAGAATCTCCTACCTAATAACAGATGGGAGAGCAACCCACTGATGCTGATTGGTGAAAAGAGAAGGTTATTTGAAGGCTGGAGTTCTCTGAGGTGGGAAAACACATTCATGGAAAACTCTGTCAGGGATTCTTGCAGCAGAGCTTCCGCTATGCGGCTGTTCTCATCCTGGCATTCTTCATCAAAGCCTTCACATGTGAGCGGCGGTGCAGTTGGACCAACTAAAGACAAGTTAAAAAAATAAATAAAAGTTTTTCAAGAATTCATACTTGAAAGTTTCTTTCTACAGAACAGTGTAATTGCTTCATTTATCATTGAATACAAAATAAAAAGGAATGACCTTCAACACTAAGATGAGCAGTGGTGAGCTTCCCCCCGTCATGACTTTCACATGTGTACACTCCAGCATCCTCCATCGCAGCCTTTCTGAGAATAATGGTCTGATCAGGATCACTTGGAAAGAGCAGCTCTACTTTCTTTTCTTCAACCGACTCATCCTCAGTCTTCAGCTGTCTTTTGCCTGAGCCGTCCTCCTTAAACCACAGTGCATCGCTCTGTTGGGAAGTTGGGTAGTAGCACGGTATGCGCACACTGGAGCCCTTGGTCACCTTCACAAAGAATTCAAAATATTCTACAAAACAAAACAGCAGGGAGAAAAAAGAAGTAAAACAAAGCTTCAAATTCCATTTATGCTTTTTTTGTAATGTTTTCGAAATGTACAGAAACGATCAAAAAATGTATAATTGGTGAAGCAAAGGTAAATCTCACCCATCACTGTGACACTATATCTTCCTTTTATCTCCACATCAGTCCCATTTGTAAAACATTCATATTCTCCTGCGCTGCTAAATGTAACTGGGGAGATAACAAGGTGGTCTTGTTTTGCCAATGACGCCAGTCCAGGCTTAACAACAGGATGCAGAACCTCTCCTAGATTCATCACAACACACACAGAAAGATACAAAAACTTGTTTTGACTAACGTCCAAATTGTCACCAAGAACAATATATTCAAAAATTCCAGTGGTGCTTACAAGTCACTTTATGCAACTTAATGTTAAAATGTTTGCTCTGTTATCACAAAATGACTATTACAATAAGTGGGGAAAATGATAAAAGGGTAACTCAGTGACAAAACATGTATTTATTTATTTATTGTCAGATCTGATCTTGATTTTGGTTTGGTAAGAATACACATAAAAAAAAAATTAGCACTTTTAATAAATTACACATTAAAGTCTAGGAGATGGGGATAAAATAATGACTGGCGTTTGTAACAAATCTAAAGAAGAATCGTGGTACAACCTTGAAACTTCCAAGAAACTTCCATCGTGTTGGAGTCGCTCTCCGGATGCACACAGGGCAGCACCAGAGTTGAGCCGTGGATCGTCTGGATTTGAATGCACTGAGAAAGCTGAACCCAAAACACAAAGAGTCAAAGATCTGAACAAAAAGCAGGGGAAAAAACACATTTTTGTTTACCTCAAAAATGAGCAGGAGCAAAAAGCAGAGCATATTGTGTCTTCCCATCTGCAAAACAAGCAAAAATAAAAAAAACAAAAACAGATTGGTTTGATTTCAACACTGAAATGGCATCTTGCCGTGAAGAAGATCAATAAGTGGAGCAACTTTTGGCACCGCTATACATTCCCACTCATTTAGCCATGCATCCCATTTGTAACCTGTGCAATTCTTTCACAGTTGAATCTAATAAATGTCTAAATTGAAAAATAAAACAATGTAAACACCAATTTGTGCAATAAATTATATTTTTTAATTCACAAGTTAGTTGACGATAAAATCTATAAACTTACAGCGTTTATATTTCCTCTTGTCCAATATCAGCAGCAGCCAGAGTTTTTTATCACCAGTTTTTGTCTTCAATCAAATTCTGCTCATTACGTTTCCACATCTGACTCTGCGCTCCTCTGAACTGCAACTGAAAATGACTAATCTATAGTTGTTGGTTTAGAGATGTTTGTTTGCATAAAGCAGGTCTTCTGACTTGCTGGAAATCACATGGTTTATCATGTTGGCACAAGATACTAAGCACAACCATTTGCACTCCAGGATTTACTCAATTTTCACTCCTAATCATGCTGACTTGCACCAAATAGCAGAAATATCTCCTAACTTTTAGCATAAAGGCTTCAGTGCAGAACTAGCTGACAATTGTGCCCACTCAGTCACGACAGGTCAACTCAGTTATGGTTAGCTGTGGGTGCATAATCACTTTCACTCAACCTCATTTCTATTCACATAATGAAATGCTTTTGCCTGTGGTGTTTTAGACAATGTGATTTTGCTGCGAGGTGTGTGGGAAGCAGACTCTTGGGCCAAGTTACGGGCAATGAAAAAAGAGAGTGTGAATTTGATTGCAGAAGACACAGCCGTGATATTTATGAATTGTTTTCTCAAAAACTTTGTGTCAAGGTAAATGTTAAATATGCTGCTTTGTTTATGTGTTCTAAAGAGGATTATTTTCCTAGTAAAAAAGCACCAACAAAATTACATTTCAATCCAATATTTTCTGTAACTTTATTTTGCCTACATTTCAGAGAAAAACGCATGCATGTCACATTTTTACAATGATTTTCAATGTTTCTGTTGGTTAAGGTTGTATTAATAAATTGGAAATATCACAACATGAATAAATTCTTCTCAGACAGCACTATTTTTCTGTGGTAAAAGTTGTTTGTTGATAAAAATGAATGCAGAAATTCTAAATTGCTTGTGCTCAGTCAGAAATATGTATCTGCATTTTTTCCTGTGTGTGTCTAAATTCATACTTATAACAACGTTTACTTCGGTTCAATTGTTTTGGCCTGTTGCTGTTTTCTATGAGTAATTTTGCAATAATGTATAAAATATTTTAATGAAATTTAAACAAACCATCCTCACTTCATACTGATTTAACACCAACATGCTTGACTTATTTTTTCTTCACAACAAGCCTCTAAGAACAGCACATAATAATGATTAAGATGTCTGATTAATGAATGATTTGCTTGCTTCTGCATCAGACAAGCTGTAATTACAGCATTGTTGTGACTTTTCATTTGTACTTGCACTATAATTAAGACAATAACATATCTTTTCCACTCCTTGGCTGAGTCTAAGCTTGTTGTTTCTTTAATTAAAAAAGGCTTGCGTTTTGGTTATGTGTCTGTTTTTATTAAACCAAAATTAAACTCAATGAACATTGATTTTTGTGTCATTATTTGTAGCGCCAGGTTTTTAGAAAATGTAATTTAACATTTTCATGAACTGTTCATGTTCAGATTTAAGCCTTTCATGTTCTGTCATGATTGTTAAACTTAAATTAGAAATGATCTCTTCATGTACACTGACAGACACATGTTTTTGTTGTTGTTTGGTATAATTTTTACATTTGAATGCAGCAAAGATGCTTCATTATAAGCAAAGAAGACCTAATTTTACATTGATTATTAAATTGTTTGTAGAGAATTTAAGACTTTATTTAATGTAATTTATGTTTTAGTTTTTTTTTTTATTGCACTTTCTCTGTTTGGTTGCACTGCATCAATTTAGTTTTAATTAGACTTTTTGGTATACTGGTGCATAATAACCAAAAGAAGACTGAAAGACCAACCTTGGTGTCAAATAAAATACTTTTATTTACTTTTAACTTTAATTAATCAATTATTTTTTAAATCTTCCTTTAGCACCTCGCTTTCTACGCTGAGCATTTCTGAAAGATTAAATTCATGATCAATTTTTACTTGTAATATTTTTTTAATTGAAAAAAGATCAGATTTAGGTTACTAAATTCAATCTAACAACGCAGATGAACCTATAGTTTTTAGACACATTCAAAATTAAGGAGTTTAAGTTGTGTTGATTGTTTTTTTGGATCAAAACTTGAAAGTGGGTCGATCGACGAATCGGAACTTGATTAAACGCCTGGTACAGGGGAAGGAGAGTGGGTTGGGTGGAATCTCAGACATGAGCAGTCAAGTGTCGCGCGGCAGAGGAGCAACGGTCCGAACTTCTGGAGCTCCTTCGCACCGGGAAACGAACGCTTTTTCGCCATCAAAACAGTTGTAGAAAGAGTCGAATGCAACGGCACCGACATGTGACGACTTCCAAATAACTTGAAGTGGAGTTTGGCCTCGCTGGAGAAAGATTTACCGAAGACAGTAAGGTTTTCCTGTTGGTCATCTGATCGACGTACGGAAAGAGGACAAACAAAAGCGGACCGTCATCAAATAGTTAGCTCCTTGTTATTTCAAGCGACACTTCGGTCCTTCCAGTGCCTTACATTATTAATATGACTGTTTTTTTTATTTACTTTTAGTTATTTTTGTAATTAGTGATGTATGTTGAGTTTATGTTTTAAATTGAAAGTAAGAAGACTTGTAAGTAGTAGCAGTAAATTATGTAAGGAATGTGCGCACGCGCAAAGTTAGAGGATTTCCAAAAATTGATAAACTAAAATAATTAAAAATACAATAAAATGTAACTGAGATTGCTGGTTTGGCAGAACTAATCAAAGCTTCTTGAACCACAGTGAGAACCAACTTTGAGGACCTGGATGTGTAAGAGGCTTTCACCACAGTAGCCATGGCAACGCAGTTCACCATCGATGATGCCTTTGTGTTGGAGGGAGATGAGGAGGCAGCAGGGTCCGATGGAGGGACAGATGGGTGGAAGAGCAGGGAGAAGGATGGAGATGGAGAGATGACATTTGGCACTCTCAGCTTCTCCAAACCTCAAACTCATCCTTCACCTGCTGACACTGGCTCGCCTGAGCATAGTAACCTGAAGTACCAAGTATGTGGAGGTTGAAGTTTGCAACAAAAAAAAGTTCCTTAATCTATATGTGCACTAACATTTGTTGTTCCTTTAGAATCTGGAAAATGAAGACACTGTGGGAGACAGTGGCAACTCTTCCTTCAATAACTTCTTCAAAATCAGGTGTGTTAAAATTCATTTTTGTATTTTTCTCAGTTATTTCATTAATTTTTTTAATTACATATTTGGTTTGTAGTCATATTTCTGTCATTTTGCTGAATTTTTAAAAGATGAAAAAAACACAGAATGTATAGATTTGAACCCTAAAATAACAAAAAAACAAACGTGTAATGTCATTAAAAATTTAAATTTGCAAACTTGTGTATCTGGACAGATGGGTCCTAAGAACGAATTTTCAAACATGATCTTTTAGATGACCTACAATTGCAACTGAAAATTCTGCTCCTCTTGGGGCTAAGTCAGGGCAAGGAGAACATCAAATGAGTTGAGGAGGATCTTCTTGGTGGTGTGGGAGGGAGTTAAGGGAGTTGACACAGATTAAAGAGGTTGTGAACAGCCTTTAATGTTTCCAAATGGACACTGAATTCAAAACAGATCTTAACCGGGGGGCAGTGTAGCTGCTTTAAAGCAGGATTAAACAGCATCTGAGGGATCAAACAGGTAGTTGAATTCTGTCCCGAGTGAAGTCTCTTGAGAGAGCATTTGTAAAGCGAGTGTAGTATAATGGGTTTGTGCTCTCTCCGCAGTGACCCTGCCACCTTGTCTTACTGCAGTTCTCAGTGGTCCTTCAGCACGTTAAGCTCCGTCCAGCAGCTCTCTGCACACTGCTGCGGGTGAGTGCAGATGCTTTTTTGCGCGCACAGGGAACCAGAAACAGAGAGAGTGTAAAAACTTGTCTCTCAGGTGGATATCGCATCCTTTGGTGAAGAAAAACAGAAGAGTTGTTCTTGCTTCATTCCTTCTCCTCATCACTGGAGTTGGTGAGTCATAGGCACAAATGTACTTATTTAACTAAAAATAAAATACAACATGTATAGCTGCTGCATTTTAACTTTGGAGATGTACCTGTTCCTATATCAATGTCCAGGCTACAGCCAGTTGTTTAGAATATTATATATCTAAGTGTATATATATATATATATATATATATATATATATATATATATATCTCACTCTCTCTCTCTCTCTGATTATGTATAATCAAATGCATAACTTAATAAAATTACTTCACCAGTGTTTAAACTGACAGGTTTTCAGTGCTCCAGTTTATAACTTTACAGTCCATTTTATAACCGATTTTTAGCTATTTCAACTCAACCCAAATTTAAGTAATCAAAACAGTTTTTTTTAATTATTATTTAAGGAAAAAATAAATGCACAAAACGTAAAAATATGCAGAGTTTGACAATTTAATAAAACTCAAGCAATGAAAATAAAAGAGGAAAATGATAGAAAGAAAACAATGATTGGTGATAAACAATAAAATTAATAAATTGACAGATTGCAGATGAACGTGAACCCAGACTAAATGATCCACTCTGTTATTTTGCAGAGCCTAAATGTTTTCTCAAGGGCTCCATGAATATGTGAAGTTGATACCTATAAAGTAGTACTGATAAACTAAAGTTACACTTTCTACAAGTGACCACAAACTTTTTACTCCACCTATTTACCACCATCTTGTTTTTCACTTTTGGATCAGACTGGGTTCAATCCAGTTATAAATAATTCAAATTATTTGGATTAAGATAGATGAAACATTGCAATAAATATCTTTAGATTTTTCTAATCCACCTCCAAAAATTATCCCCTTCCCTCATTTCCATATGACATGATCAAAAGTGCTAATAAGAGCAAAAAGGCAAAAAGTGTGCTTAAGTTCAACTTTCAGCTTCATAGTATACATTCTGCATGAGGCTATGTACATAAAGTGATACTTGTTATGAGGAGAAAATATATATTTGTAGTTGTTAATGCAGCTCTAAAAAAACCTGAAGTTTTAGCAACAGAACCATTGAAGTGTATGATAATCCCAAGCAAAGGTTCAAATTTCCTTTAAAGTATCCACATGTTGTAAAGTTAAAGTGCTTGGATGATCACAACCTCCTACATAAGAGCATTATAACAAACAAAGTTATGTGCTGCTAAAAAGGTTCAATCCAAAATAAAGCAGTTCTACCAAATACAACTTTCAAATTCCTAGATTTTTACATTCATCCCTCCTTACAAGTACTATATGTATCTGTAGGAAGAGAACGCAAGATGAAATACTAACTAAATTAAAGTATTTTAAAATCCTGTGGGCTCTCAGACATGTTTTACCATATTTTCAATTATTTTCTCCTCAACAGTTATAACATTTAGCAGATATAAAACTAATCCATTTGATTTAGAATATTTTTTAAGGACAATGTCCTACGTTATTATTGAAATCAATATTTACTGGTTTTAGAAACATTGGATTTGTCAAATTTGTGAAAAATCTAAACAGAATATCATTATGTAAAAGGATGTTTTGTGCTCTTAAAGGACTCAAAGTTAACTGACTTTTCTAATCTCTTCTGCTGTTTTATATAATTCAGTTTGCTCAGTGTTGACTCCTGGACTTTGTGCTTAGATCAACACAATATTACCAAAAAAAAAAAACAAAACATCTAGTTCTTTTTTTTTCCGGTAACCAAGAGTTTTTAAGTAAATAAAGCAAAATATTAATCTTTGTTTTAACGCCATATACCTTGTTTCTGTTTAGCTTTGATTTTCATTGGGATTGGCATACAGCTGAATCCAAATGCAGGTAAGATAAGACAATTATGGGGAAAACTTATATTAACTTTTTTTGTTTTTGATATATTGACCAGTAGTTCAAATAAAATGAAACAAAATCAGATATTTTTTGTTTTGTTAAAAAAAAACCACTACATTCCATACATGTTTAATTGGATCTATTAAGAGGCATTTATGTACGAACACCAAAAGTTTACCAAATGCTTTTGTTTTACTCTGTGTTTTTAATGGGGTTTTTAGGCAAGTTCCTGTTAAAAATGTGTCAAACCTTGTCATGCTGGCACTCAGCTCAGCAGCATTCAGCAGCGTTCTGCTGTTTGTAATCTTGTTTTTATGGTACTCTAACAGGAACTGCGGTCTCTCAGGGCCGAAGTTCACTTGTACACCAATGTTAACTATATAAAGGGGAGGAGAAGCAGGTGCCCCACACTGTGGCAGGAGAAAGCTGCTGCTCCGTCTATAACCAGCAGGAGGGGTTTTATTGCAGCAGGGGACACAGTAAAATTGAAGTAGTAAATTCTGACATCCTCTGCTTTTCTTTCTTTCTGGGCTTTTAAATAAAATTGTGTTTGTTTTTTCTTCTAGATGCAATGTCTCATAATGCACTTTGTTTATATGGGCATCCTGAGGAATTTTTATTAATAGGATTATCTTAAGGTCAAATGGGTCATTTTGTTTTTATAAACGGGCCTCAATGAGCAAATGTTTTGATGTTTAACACAATTGAGTCTGTGTGTATATGTTTTAGGGACTTTTTATGCTTTAAAAATGTGTTTTGAATCTTTTCAAAAATTGTAGGCTTTTATTTTGTTGAGTTTTTTTCTTTCCATTTTACTGATCCAAAAAAAATTATTCGAACTGTGACTCTAGTAAAACTTTGACACGATCTGAACCGACCCCGAACCGAACCATAGATTTTGTGAATTCTTTTGCACCCCTACTGGCAACAGTTTCTGTTTTACAATCACAGCAAAAAAGAAAAAAAAATCAACATGATCAATTAAATACACTTTCAGGTTTTTTCTTCAAAATAAATTATCTTTCAAAATAAAGTCTTCTATATTAAATTTCTTGTTTGTTGACATACTAAATATTGAACTATACATATATCTGTGGTTTTTTTGTTTGTTTTTTTACAGGTGTTTCAAGTGCCATCTTCTTTATTCCGGGTTTTCTTCTCTTTATTCCTGGAGGTAAAAATGATCTCTGATATTCTTTTATTTTAAATTGAATATTGCGCTTAAACTAATGTTATTAACAAAACATTGCTTTTCTTTGTACTCCCTCAGTGTATCATGTGATTTACATCTGCTGTGCCGTCCGTGGTAGAAGAGGCTTCAAGTTCTTTTACCTCCCTTATTTTGAAAAATAAAACTTTATGAGTCACCAGTATTACTACATTTTCTTGTTTACTACACTAAAATGATTGATATCTTGTCATTTCTACCAAAAATGCCAAACCAAGTATCAAGTATTTGGGGCTTTGTGTTGTTTTTGTTGGTGTAATGACCACTACTACTTTAAACCACTCTATTCCTTGATCGTGTTTCCACTATAAATTGTCAGTGCTGTATGTATACAAAGAGGGAGACAGGTCTTGTCTGTGGTTTCCATATGTGAAGAATTTTTGTGAAATGGCAATAAAATTGTTTACATATTTTAATTTTTGTTGTGATGTATTTTTAATTACATTTAATCTTATTGTCAGCACTCTTTGTTTCATTTTAACCATTTTATCAATGTATGCCGTTAAAACATGTATAAATGCATCTTAAAATAGTTATAAATGTGATTAGATGTCCCCGAACTAGCTCTATGACTGTAAATTCAGATGTCAAACTTGTTGAAACTACAATCGGCAGGCCACAAGTTTCCTTCTCCGCTCCATTCTGGTACATCCACTCATCCTTATCCATCTTTTCTACTTCCTGCTCCACATAAACCACCTTTTCTACTCTCTGGTCTCTTACATTCTCGTCATTCATCAGCTCTCTCTCTTTCCACCTTAACCACACTTGTGAAATTTGTCAACACATTTCCATCCCAGTTCTTGATCCCCCAAATCTGCTGTACATAATGTCCCTTTCTCTTTCTTGCGAATCGGTGCAGATCTACATCTCTTTCCTTTACGTCCAACCTGTCATGCACGTCCTTATCTCTTTATCTACTTTCTTCATTGCAAAGGACACACCAAGAACTTCCCAGTTTCCTAGTATTTTGTGCATGTTTAATTTATTTTCTTTTGTCATTGCAACTTCTCTTTTCATCAAATATTTTATAGCTTCTTTTTTTATATAATTAATAATTAAAAGGAAATATTCAACGTGTAGTGGTGAGCTTTTCAGATTATTATTTCAACTTCATTTAAATCAAAGTTTAAATGCAAGTTACATGCTTCGGTTTTCATCATGGTCAACAGCAAAGTTCTCACGCTATATGATAATAGTTGTGTGCAAATATGTGTGGTTCGGGACTTCATGATTACGAATGTAAGTTCTAACATGTAATGACGTAGATGGCCTTAAGGGGCGCTATAATCCACGAGACGATTGACTTCGGCTTAACTCGTTATTTGTCGTGAACGATCAAGGATGGAGGAAGAGGCACGCAAGCTTCACGAAGAAGGAATAAGAAAAAGGCTGATAAGTCCCGGTAAAGGAGAACTTTCGAGCTTTCCTAATGGAACCAAGGTACAAATTACCGCTTCTTAACATTTACGTGTTTACGTACAGTGTCCTGAAAAGGTTACACAACAGCACGAGAGCCATTAGCAACAAAAATGCTATCAGCGGTGGTGTATTTGGTCACACATTCATTGCACCTAGTTTACATCCTTAAATCTGCTATCTTATAAAAAGTGCTGGAAAACCTTTTTTTATTTTTTTTATTATCATACGCCTGGGTGTGTTTGCTACACGCACCCGGCTAATTTCCCCTTTTCTCTTATCGTTTCCCATCAGATGGAAAGATTGTGGGCGGAACAAGACGGGATGTGTTTGTAATGCTGATTGGTTGGTGTGTGATGTCAGTCAAAGGTTCTGTGCCGCAATTGGTCAGAAAGAGTGACACTCAAAGCGCTCTTAGGCCCATCACACTAAACGTCTGTTGTGTTTTTAGAAGATATAAGCAGGAAAATCTTCTTTCACTGGATATATTTTCAAGGGAAATCCTTTCATTTTTAAAACAATTAAAATAAAAATAAAAAGAATAAAGCATTTTTACCAAAATGTAAATTAACAATTTAAAAGGAAATATACATAAAAAGTGCTGATATTGGAACAATGATAGTAATTATTTGTGCTTTTCCTTTTATTTTGTTTAGGTTATTTTTCATTACCGTACCAGCAAGTGTGATGGCACAGTGTTGGATGACTCTAAGACAATGGGGGGGCACAACAAACCTATGGAGCTCATCCTGGGCAAGAAGTTCAAACTGGCTGTGTGGGAGCGAATAGTCATCACTATGAGATCAGGCGAAATCGCTGAATTTACCTGTGACACCAAGGTTGGAGTGATACTGCATAATAGAACTGCAGAGAAGCTGATCCCGCTCTTATGCTAATATATATAATTTTCTTAAATTCTAGCATACTATGCTATATCCACTTGTATCCCAGTCACTGAGAAATATAAGTGCTGGTAAGGACCCTCTGGAGGGCCAGAGGCACTGCTGTGGCATCGCTCAGATACATTCCCACCATTCTTTGGGGCACAAAGATCTGGATGAGCTGCAGGCTAGTCCACAACCGCTTATATTTACTATTGAACTGCTGGAGGTAAGCGGTCTGGACATTTCTATTTTTCTCTTTTTGTCATCAATATATTGCAAATTGTCTTCTTTTTAGTAATTCTGCAAGTTTCATATATTGTTGTAGAGTCGTAGTTGTTCATTTACCACAGTGCAGCTAATGGACTCCACGCTCTACGTCTTCGCTAGGTCCTACCTCCAGGATCATACCAGCTGGATATTTGGGCTATGACTGATGAGGAGAAGCTGGACCTTGTGCCTCAGATTCACGAGGAGGGCAACTTACTTTATAAACAAGGAAAAATCAAAGAGGCCACAGAAAAGTATTACAATGGAATCGCCTGCCTTAAAAATTTACAGATGAAGGTTTGGAGATAATCTGTATTCTTCTAGTTCCTGTAATTACAGATTTAAACGCTTTTGTTTTTAAGGTTAAACACCCATTTAAACTTTTGGCTGATATTACACATCAGACATGGATATCCTGCAAATATACTTTTATTTTTAGGTTAATATTTCAAAGTAATGGCTTTCATGTCTTTACTCAGGAACATCCTGGAGATGAAGCTTGGGTGAAGCTGGACCAAATGATCACTCCACTGCTCCTCAATTACTGCCAGTGCCTGCTCCTCCAGAACCAGTATTATGAAGTGATTGAACATTGCTCCTCCTTGGTTTTTAAATACGAAGGTAAGCCCTTGTTGTGTTGACTACCCTCATGTACGTCAAAAAGCTTTATGGGAACACAAAGAGACTTAGGTGATTTATTCAATTCTTGAAGCAATAATTACTTTGATTGTTGCGATGTACTTTTTGTCTGAGTCTGCCAGCCAGTCATTCGTGTCACAGTTTTACACTAGACATAGTATCCATCTCAAAACAAGTAAAAAAAAAATATAATACAACATGATTTTCCTTTGTTATAATGCAAAAAATGTTTCAAAGGAACTAGCATAATTTGTTTTGGTAAAATACCTTAAAATAAGTCATGTACTAACATTTTAAGACAAAATAAATCTAGAAATTAGCTATAAACACTCATATTCAGGTAAATTGCTTTGGTAAATGGAAATATTACATCTTAAAAGAGTGCTCAAAAAAATGTTATATCTTTAATGTAGGTCTATATACACACTTTATCCCCATTCTCATATTTTAAGCGCCACAGCAATCAAGCTTTCCTCATTTTTTCTAAACTATAATCTCCCTTAAGTATAAAATTATACATTTTAACATACATTTGTCTTAAAAATTATATACAAATGTTTTGAGTCAAATAAAACCTTTTTGAAATAAACCTCTCACCATCACAAATAAAAGGTCTGCTCAAAACATTATATAAAGAAAAATGTGTTTCATTTGAGAAACTGTTTAAGAAAAAAAAAGATGTTTTTAAATTAAATATTTTCTATATTTTTGGATGAAAATCATTATCTCTCTCTGAGAAGTTATAAGTTAGTTAGTTTTGTCTCTTGTCAAGAGTGATAATCAATCCTATCACAATCGCAACTGTTACAGCATGGCGAGCAAAAAGAAAACTGGAGGGCAGGTCTCAAATAACTTCAGCATTTACTCCAATATGTAATAATCCACATTTTATGCCGGGAAATATGGACAATTGATTTCATATTTGAGGATGTTAAGGGATTGTCCAAATTGCAAGATTTGCAACCCACTTTGATGTCATTCAGTCAGTTGATTGAAAAACACAATATTTCCAGAACTAACTTTTTATCAATATTTACAGGTGAGAGATTTTGTTAAAAAAATGTTTCACACCCAGCATCTCAGGACCTATCAGAAGTTGAAAAACAGCTTTTTCTGACTACATTAACATACTCTCTTACCAAATTCTACAACACTCTTAAAGGACACAATGCAAACGCATCACATTTGAAGCAAGTGTGGGCGAGGGAACTTGGTTTTGTGATTTGTGGTTTTGTGCAAATACTGAGTGTTTATAACAGAGTCAAGCGACTTAGTTGATCTCTGCAGACATGCCCTGCTAATCACAATGGCAGAAAGTTGTGCTGAACTATATCTCCCTTGACTATCTTACCTATTGACTGTCCCACAAAGAGGAGGCTTTCACAAAGACATGGGATCCTTTCTTAACATAAATGGAACTGGATATCGCCACTATTATTAAAAGAGCATTTGGGTTTTGGTTCCAAATGTAGTGGGCTGTTTGACTACAACTCCTTGCACAGAAATTCAATTATTGTATATATGGGCCAACTGGCATGCTTTATGTTTTGTTTTATTAATGTGTTAAAAAAAATCAAGAAATATGTTTTAAAAAATGGTAGACTTTATATGACATCAGTCACTAAAAAGTTCTGACTTCCTGTTAACCTTTTGTTTCCTCCAGACAACATAAAGGCTTACTACAAGCGGGCCAAAGCTCATGCTGCAGTGTGGAATGAGACCGAGGCTCGAGCGGATTTCAATAAGGTGCTGCAGCTGGACCCTTCTCTGGGACCGTCTGTGACCAAGGAGCTGAAGGTGCTGGAGGACAGACTCCGCTCCAAACAAAAGGAGGAGAAGGGCCGATACAAGGGCCTGTTTGATTTCAACGGACAACCAGCCACTGCCACTACAGTCAGTTTACTTGACGTGTATATATTGTTTCCTAGATGGAAATGTAAACATTAATAGTAATTTCTTTACCAATCCATCTCCCCACAGGGCTGAATGTTTGTAACGAACTGGACGAAGTTGCCAATGAATTTCAAGATGGAGGGAGAATTACAAGACACGCCAGATACATTTTTTTTTTTTTATTGTTATTTTCCCTTCAGACACAACTTTTGTGCTCATCTGAGTCTGTCAATCCACAAAAAAAACAAAAAAACCTAGCAAGATCAGTTTGACTTTGAAACTGCATCTGAAGGGTGACAAATACCATAGCTACAGTACCATCAGATTAGGCAAAATCTTTTAAGATTATCCATCTCTAATGTAGTTTTAATGGACGTGAAATATAATTCTGCGCTCTCCCTTCTTATAAGCCATGCTTTCTGTTCTTATGTACTCACTTGCACACCTTTAACCTGACAATCATGAAATTGATCTAAGCTGGTGTTTTATTATATTCCCTACAGGTAAATACTTAAAGGTTGTATAAATATAACTGTTTTTGTTTAAGATGTATTCAGCAGAAAGCCCCAGCACTTTTTAAACAACTGCATGTGTAGCAGTGGGTTGTAAAATCCTCCTGTGGCTGTTATGTTACAAAAGAATAAATGTGTTAATCCCAAACCCTAGTGTCCTCTCCTTTACTATGATCCATCCTAAATATACTCAAAAACAAAGAAATAAACATTTACTTTTATCATTTTGAATACTTTTTTCTAATTTAAAATAGAACAAAAATACCTCAAAAGCAAAGAAAACACCCAGTCTTTTCATGTTATTTATTTAAGATATACATACCCAAATGCAAAAATCTAATTTACAAAATTTCCATTGTAACAAACGGACTTGAGATGTAAATAAATGGTATGTGCCTACTTCACAAAATATGACAACAAAGCAAGGTTAAACTGAAATGACAATTTAAAAATGTTCATCTCTCTACCCAAAAAAATCAAAGTGTGCAGAGATTCAGCTGCTATTATAAAACAACTCATTGTATGTTTTAAATTAAGTGTACTCAAGTTCAAAGCTCTTAATTTATTTTTTTGCATCAACTTTCCATGTTTCAGAAATGTAACTATGAAGTCAAAGCATTTAAATTTGAGTCCAAAATAGACAATCACCTATAAAATAAAATAAAATAGAAAATTAGGCAAAAGTGGGAGGAAGAAAACTGGTGGCATAATATCCAATGAGGTCAAATTGAGGGCAGGACTCTAAGGTGAGGGTTGGGGTGAAGGGAGGTTTCATAGAGGTTATGTGCGGGCGCTTCTCTCGGTTTCTGCAAGACATTCCCTGACCAGTGCACGAGCATGGATTATACCTGCAAGAGAGTAGGCGAGATTATAAGTCACACATTTAAAACTGTACAATACAAATGTAAATAACATCTACACAAGACAGGAAAGAGGATCAGAGCAGTCGAAGCAGAAGATTAAGAGATATTTTTAAACTTATGAAGAGAAAACCCGCTATTGTAATCCAAAATGATTACCTGCACTGAGCAGAACAATGATAATCACAAAGAAAGTACCTCTCTTTAGCCTCTCCATTGCACTTTTGCTTCCAGCATACGTCGGCCTGATCTCACGGCTCATCTCCTCAATGACGGACAAAAGCTCGCTGTAGGTGGAACCCTGGGACACTTTGACAGGCTGAGGATTTTCACAAACACGTTTTTCTTTTTATTATTATTTTTTAGTAGAAAGCCCATACTAGAGACACATTCACAGAACAAATAATATAAAGATTTTATAATGGAAACTTTTTGCTGACAAATGATGCCTACATTGACATCTAATAAAGTAAATCCAACTTTCTCCTGGACTTTTAAGTCCTGTCATCCAAGATGTTTAGAAAGGAAAACACTTGGAATTAAAATCAGAAAACAGTGTTTGATTTTTTTTCGCCACAAATGTCTTCATGGCGCACTTTTTTAAACTCCTTTGCTGATCTCGTCTAAAAAAATCTCTCTAAAGTGTATTTCTTTCTTTGAATTCCTTCTTTTGTTTTTTTCAACTTCTCATTGATCCTGTTTGTCAAACATTTAGCCAACCGAGTTAAAAATAAGGACAAAGTCTTAGTGTTTTTCTGTCATAAAATGACAAATGAAATGAAGTAATCATTGATTTATAAAGCGTGGCACGTCAACACCCCCCCCCCCCCCCCCCCCCCCCCCAACACATTTAAAAACAACGTTCAGATGCCAGATGGGCCATATTTTGTAGCATTATAACTTCAATGTACTCCTCTGCTCTGACCTGCATGACCTCAAACCTTATTTTCCATCAAATAAAAACTTTGAAAATACATTTACATGTTTATTTTAAATATGTATGATCAAAGCTGTTTGACTGATCTTTTCTCGAGTTCCAAATCTTCAGTCTGTCTATTGCTGGTTCTCAGCAGCGTTTGGACTTACAATGCTACTACTTAAATCAATTAAAGATTTTATTATCACGCACGTCCTTATTTTCTTTTGATGAAAGAGCAAAACACCAGACTTGAGTTGTGAGTGCAACACACACCTGAACAAAGCCCATTGACGGTGGACCAAAGTCACTGAAGACTGGCCTGAAGTTGGAAGACGAAGGTAGAGATGGCGAGGGGACCGAAGACCCTGAAGGAAAAAAATAAATAAATATGTGGCAGCCAAGACTTGATCCTCTTCAGGTTCAACCTGAATTCCAGGTTACCTGGTGGAGTGTGGTTGGACCCAGACGGCGCAGGAGCAATAGGTTTGTAACTCATGGCGATTTCAACAGGCAGCTCCACATACAACGCGCTGCTTTCCTCAGTCCTGTCAACCCGATGCTTATACAGCTTCACTGGTGATGGTGAGCTCCTAAGAGCTGAAACAAAGCAGAAAAGCGCACTGCAACATCAATGGTATTTTTTATGTTAATTCTCATTTTTAAAATACATTTCTCACATCTAAAAAGTGATCTACACATACAAAATAATCTACTAAAATATATTAAATTAAATTTTTTAAACTGAAGCTTTAATCCAAACTTCAGTAAATCAATTCAATGCCACAGATACAAAAAGGGAAGACTACAATCTGAACAAAATATGTCTCCAAGTCCTGTACTTTATTAACAAATCAACTAACAAACAAACAGTCCATTCTAAATAGGTTTTTAACATGTATGCATACATTTTTAAAGAAATTGTTTACAAGTAGCTAAAGATTAAAAGTTGAACCCCCTCCCCCCTTAAAGTCTAGCTCTGGGTAACCACGTGATGCAAAAAGTGAAACTGCTTCAAGCTAAATCTATTTTAACAGGAAGGAAGTAACGACTTTACCTATGCTCCTGTAAACATTTGATTTACTGATGTCAACATGATATTCTAAAAAGGCCATTACATTGTTAGCAGAAATAGTAAACATTTCGATCCAACAGCGTTGAATTTTAGGTCTAAAACCGTGTGGTGTTCATGGCTTTACAACAACTGTGTGTTATGGCTGACACAAATACTAAATCAAACATTTTAATTGGTTGATGATCGACATGAAGACTTCGGATTCATTGTAAATTCACTGAATTAAATTCAAGAATCTAATGAGGTTTCACACGAGAAAATTACCTATTTGGTTACAGAACCTTAACTTAACTTTAAACATGTTTTTAATGTAGTTTCTACTCATTACGTACACTAACATGTTTTTAAAATCATTTTATGTAATAATGTTTGAGAAAAAAAAAAAAAAAAACATTTCATGTCATGTTTTTTTTATTTTTTTATTTGACGCGTGACAGTTTGATTCATATTTGTCTTAAAGCTCCCCCCCAAGTCTAAATGTACCCGACTCTTGAATCAGGCAGGAACATTTTTTAAGTGCAGTAAGTACAGTCTGTACGAGCGGAGCAGGAGGTGACTGAGGAAACAAAAGCCAACAGTTAGCTTAGAGGAAGGTGCCCAGCTAACTACTACTAGAAAACGTTAGCCAGATTAGCTAGCAATTGCCGGTTAGCAAAATAACCTGGGTAAAATCTTGAAAAATAAATAAGTTAACAGTTACATTGTTAATTTTTACTTACTAAACCACAAATAAATTAAGAACAGAAGCCACTACGACCGTACAGGGGGGGATAAAAGTAACCCCCAAACTGTTATTGTTGTTAATTTACCTTTTCCTGAGAGCAGCAATCTTAGGTGTGACGTGAGCCTTAGCTCCTCCTTTGTGTGTGAGCATGCGCACTATTAAAGCCCCTGGACGATACTATTTTTCCCCTCGTCGCTTTGTGATTGGTCAATAAAAAATCCCGGAAATAAAACATTTAAAACAACCAAAAACAATCAAAATCTAAAGGGATTAAAACAAATACATAAATACATTTTAAAAATTGTAATTGTTAATAATGATAATTTATGGTTATTAAAACATGTAAAAAAAATAATTGTTGTTTTTTGTGTTTTGTTTATTTTAGCAATGTATCTGTTCAAGAAACCTCTCCCTGTGTTTTTTTTAATTAATCTATTGTACAATTCTTTCATTTTTACCATACATTTACTTATTGCTGTGTTGCATCAGTAGATGGTGCTGTTGTGTTTTTGTGAACCCAACAGTACATTTACAGGCAGCACACACGCAAACTACTGTAATGAGACGTGGACATTTTCTTTTTTCAAATTGTCTTATTTTTTTTCGAAACATTTTAACATTTTTTTTCCTTAATTACCTGCAAAGTGCAAGATTTTTTTCCCCTTGTTGATCTTTTTTTTTTTTTTCTTTCAAATCCAGACAAGCAGAGTAAGTGAGTGCTGAGCAAAAAGACAGTGTAGTGAGCATGAGCAAAGATCACTGCCATGGCTACAATTTTTATGTTTCCCAAGGCAAAAAAAAAAAAAAAAAAAAAAAAAAGGAATCAGCATGGCGAAAAAAAAAAAATAACACAAGTGACTGAGCCTTTTTGTAACAGTAATGAGCAAGCTGCATGTATAAATGAAAGTCTTGTTGCCATTGTGATTATACATTACATGTCCGTATACATTTTTGTTGCATCATTTGTTTTTATTTATTTCATTTCTTTTTAGTTGAATGCACTTTATTCTTTTTACAGAGAGCACAATTTATATTTGTTAACAAAAGTCTCTGATAAATTGGCTCCCAAAGCAGTGCTCAATCAAAAACCACTGTGAGGACAGACTTGTCATCTCACTTTTCAAAACAGCTTTCCAGCAGAACTCTGGGTGGTCACAATTATACTGTTTCCAAGAAATATCAAGATGAGGACAAGCAATGGGCGGCATTGAAAGGCTGACGCTGAAAACTAGAAGGTGAAAAAACATAAGTGTTTCTTCACTGAAAAGTGTCAGAAATTAGAGACTGAAGAACTCTTGTCATGGAAAAATGCCTCACTTCTGAACTGTCTCGATGATGACATTGTCATGAAATGTCTTAAAGTGTGAAGAAGAAGAAAGTCTTTTTCTAAAAAGTCAAATCGGTTTGCTCCAGCGTTGCTCTTCTGCAGCAAAAAACCTCATGTTTTGTGCAAAAAAAGTCAAATGAGTCGTGTGACAAAACTCTGCTGCATTGGCATCCCCTTAGTTCTTAGTGTTCGAAGGATTTGAACAGAAGTGTGTCAAATGTCTTCAAATATAAATACGTTTTAAGTGTTTCTTGATACAACTGCTTAAAGCAAAAAATTAAGCAAGGAGCTGATACTAGTAAAGTGGCCAGAAGGTCTGGAAATGTTAGCATTACTAGAGGTGGTGGATTAAATGCAGAAAACACTGCACACTTTAAAGACCCACTCTAATAAAAATTGTTTTGGTCTTTTTTTAACATGTTTTTGTAACATTTTCTGTCATGATAGAAGGTGTGTGTTAAGAGTCAAGCTTAAAATAGCATGTTTGAGCATTTCTTTATTCAAATCATTGTGTATCAGGAATCCAGTTGGAAAAATAGCTTATTTTGTGACATAGACATGCGATGGGCAGAACACAAGCTCTCTGCTCCAAGCTCTCAACAACAGGGAAGGGAAGAGGGGGGATGCTCTGGGCAAACGGTTCCACCTACAAATCCAAGACAAATTTCTAATAAGCTCCTGCCGCTCTGCAGAAACTATGTCCAAGTAAACAAAAAACACCACAATCATAATTGAGAGACCACTGGGAATGCTTTTAAAATAGCTCAAAAAGATAATTGGAGTGGGTCTTTATTATGCAACAAGACATTACAGTTTTTAAATTTGAGTTATGTCTGATTCAAATTATCCTGTCTTTGTTTTTTTTCTTTTACACGTATATTCATGCAAAGCATCTTTGGTCACATATCAAATCTGACACTCATTCATGATAAAAAAGTAACATTATTACAGCATTATGTTTTCTGTATATAACAATTTTAACTTATTTTACTTTAGATGGCCTCACATGTTCCTTTCAAAATAAAGAGTCAAATAAGATTCTGCTGCTGCAAAGGACTTAGTCATCATGACTTTAGAGTGCCAAAATTCTTTTTCTCCTTTTGCTGTTGAATACAATTGTGGCATTGGTTTAGATCTAATTTAAAAATATATGTAAATGCATTTATATGCCTTAAGAACGTTGCCTCTGAACAGCAACTAGACACTCTTGTTCAGCAAACCATAATAATAGCTTTAATTAATTTTCTTAATGATGGACAACTAGACAGTATAACCTTTTAACACCATTTTGCTCAGTTAGTTGATGTTCTTGATTTAATGAGGAGTGTAAAGCACGTAAGACCTTTTTTATTTTAGTGTTACAAAAAGTGATTTTGACTAATATGATATTACGTTCATTTACAAATCTAAACGTAACTGAGAAAACTTATATAATCTATTATTTATTAAAATCATGAGCATTTTTCTTCAAAGCCAAATAGCCACATGGCTGTAAAATATAGGGGACAAAAGAGCCACATTTGGGTCCAGATCTTCAGGTTGCAGACCGGTTAGACTAAGTGTGTTCTTATGTGTTTATTGAGGTTATGCAACATCTTGTTTGAATACTTTGTTTTAGTTAGTAACTTATGTTTTTGGGAGACCTTTTTTTATTTTTACGATTCATTCAAATTGAATTCAGAAGTGATACATCGACATCCAAAAGGCAAACAGAAAATATTTACTCAAAATATGTTTTACTCTATTTATAGAAACACTATAGACACTGAGAATGCTCATATTTACATGCTCTACCATGTTCTGGTGAATCAGAAGGAGTAATAAAAGAACCATGATGACATTTTTATAGAATTTCTTGACTGGAGGACAAACGAATGTTGCATTTCTGTCTTACTGAGAAGGAGAAAAATTAGATACATGTTCCTTACAGAAGTAATTGGTGGAAGCGTGTTAAAGATCTCAAATAGTACAACCCATCTCTGCAAACCAAATGAGTGATACTCTCCTCTCCTTTCTACAGTCATGGAAGCTTAAAACTATACATTTAATGTTGATCTAATTACCGTAGTCCATATGTGAGTATTTATGGTTGGGGTTCAGGACACAGGAAACTTCATTTTTAATAAATGAAGACATTTGGTTGACAAATATTAGAAAGTCCCGACTGATACATCTCTTTTGGAAACCAAAATAAGACAGAATGTTATGAATGTGATACACTGTGTTCTGAATGTGCTTTAGAAACAAACAAAAAAACAACATAGCTCATTTAAAACAAAATAAGATTAAAAAAAATCTATTATAGCTTTTTTGAATCTTCACCATAGAAGTAAAGTAAAAATTTAAGGAAAGCTGAATTACTGGCTGATGCAGTCCCGTCTATTTCCTTGATGAGCTGCTATGATGACGGAGAATTGAGTTTTTTTGTCATGGTTATTCTGGAGCTTCAGCGAGTTGCAGTTTTTCTGACTAATAAAAGAAAGTTCAAACTGTCTCTATTCATTCAAGGTCTTTCTAATTTAAATAATATAAACGTCACACAGCATTGTCTTAAATATCAGAAATGAAATCAAGTAAAAATAGGTTAATTACACAATCATAAGAAAAGAAATTCCTTCAGTGTCTTTTTTAAAATCCAACTAGGAACGTTAGTAAAACATTATCCTAGTCTTATTGGAGGTTGTGGAGACTGATGGGAAGCACATGTTTTTATATTCAGCAGGATATGTAGTTTGCAACTCAATTCAACTCCCTTCCCAAAGCACTTCAAGCACAGACAGTTCAAGCAAACTCATAGATTTCTGCAGTCTTTTCTCTCTACCATAAAATTGATTTGAACCTTTTATTTTCCCTAGTTACATGCACCTTTTTGATTCTTTTTAATTTTGAATGGGTTATTATGTCAAAACCTTTACTGATACAGCTGAGAATCCACTGACAGCGAACTCTCCTATTCAAGTTCAAACTCAAAGGTTTTCAAATTAATTCATGAGAGATGCCCAGAATACAACCACCTGAGCAGCTCCACTGGAGCATCAGGGGTCAAAGTGGAGAAATAATGGTGGGGAAAATACTTCTGAGCATCAGAAGGTCAAAGGACTTAACGCTGTGATTAGTGCGTTGGCCATTAGTGCAGAGGTGGGCAAACTGTGGCCTGGGGGCCATATGCAGCTCATCAAACTATTTAAAGGATCTGTATTGTACTATATCAACTTTTTTACACTCATTGTAATGTAATAAAGTAAGAACAGCCCCTTCCAGGAAGAGCCTGCTCTGCCAGCACCGCCCCCAGACTAACACACTAACACACTTTTTCCATGGAGCTAGAGGTGATCGGAACGCTTTCATTTTATATGCACATTCATCTTTGCAAACGTTTGTATGTTGTTTGGTTTCATGGGCGAAATGCAGACACGCAAGCATGATACAAGCCCTTTAAAGTTGTGACTTTCCAGCTGGAGATTTATAAAGAAAAAATGTATAAAGCAAGAGCTCCTTTACCTTGAATATAAGGCTTTTTATAGAGACTTTGGCCGAATCCAGATTCTTACCCTACCCCTCTGGCTTCTCCCTACCCCTCCAATTGAAGGGGCATTTGAAGGGAGAGGGGTGTCCAATATAGTCTTTTTTAAGGGTAGAGTGAAGGGCCTATGAGTTCTGTTTGGATTTGGCCTTTGATTCACTCTTGGATTCAAAGTATTTGAGGTCTTGGAGTGTTGTTGGAACACATGGAAAGCCACGTGGCTCAATTCCACCTGTAGAGTTCCATCAACCCCCTTTTCAAACAGCAGTTCGCAGATTTTTATATTTTTTTTGTCATGACATTTGTGGGACACGGCAACCAAAAGTTTCCAAATCAAAAATATTTGATAACATCATTAGTGTATGAATGTGTGTGAATGGGTGAACAACGAGTAAAAAACGTACTGAAAGTGCATTAACTTTATAGATAACCAGACCTTAAAAACACCTCTACGTATAGACTTTAAAAAAGCAATAAAACACACTTGACTGACCAACACTCTCAAATAAAAACAATAAAGCAAATAACAAAGAAAAAGTTTTTCACTTTCCCTTTGACTGCTTCAAAAACACAGATCCTCGAAATAAAAAATCTTTCCTACACACCACTACGATCTGCTGTGTTGTACAAATGACACAGTTGGAGAAAGCAGTGACTGAAAAAAAGGGACAGGTAAGGCATGGTGTGGGCTGTTTGTACAAGAACAATGGCTAATTGGCATTAAGTGAGCTACAAAGATGGAAAAAAAAAGTTAATTGGAGTCAGCATTGAAAGTTTGTCCTTTTCTGGAGTCTGACTATTTTAGGTTGAGGTGGAACAAGTGGTGACTCAATGAACTGTAAATAAATCACGCTACTTCGGAAAGAGTTTTATTTACTAAATTAAACATTCAGTTAATGCTTTTTAATAGAAGAAAAGCCATACAGTTAAATAAAAGTGCACTTTAACCACACTTTTCAAATGTGACAGAAAGAATAGCATAAGTATGTGTTTGTGTATGTGTATATAAATGTGTTTTTTTTTCCACTAAATCCATTTCAAAAAGAGAAAAAAGGAACAACTCACAAATGAACTTATTTTGTACAGAATTTCCTTTAGGTTCCCATTGAGTATTTGATTGATGCAACTTTGCAGTGAATTATAATGCTCCGACATGCTGCCGTTATGCTTGAGATGACTGTATGGTGGTTACACTTATGTTCAAGAGCCTTTCTACTTACTCTTTACTTTACTTACCATTTTTCCCTTCAAAACATGCACGACTCTTGCATAAGAAATGGACTCTGCTCCACAGCCATTTGGTTGAAGCATTTTGATCTAAACAAGCACTTCAAAAGCCATTGTTCAAAAACATTCACATTTTTTTCAGCTGCTAAAGAATTCCAGTGACATAAAGGTTGGGAACACTTTTAGGGTAATTATTTTGACATTACGACAAGAAAACCGTTCAGAGCATCAGTCTAACATTACGTTTATGACACACTCCTCGGCATGAAGTGGATACTCCTACTGTGTTTAAGATGGGCATGATCCCTTATTGACATTTGTTTGTAGGACACGGTAAAATAAAGAGAAACTGGATTTCTTTATTCATTTTTTTTACTTAAAAAAGCAAAAACCAGAATTTTGAGGGGGCTCTAAAGCATTCCTTGATGCTGAAACAAAAAGGTGTTAGAAAATTGCTTCTAAAAAACGTGTGCAGTTGATACAAGTTGTGTAATGTCAGACAGTTAATTATTTTTTTCAAAGATATAAAAGACAAATGCTCCTTTTTACCATAATTTTAGCACTAAATTGAACACTTAAAAGCCTTTGAAAAAACGGCAATGTGCCTTCCTGGATTAATTCTAGTTGTGGTCACTGACAATGAGGCGATTTTGAGAGATACACGGCCCTCTGTCAAAATGTAGGTCTGTTGCTTTGTTTTGATATGAGTTCCAAACAAGATAGGGTGTTATTATAAATGCGCCAATGTACGAAACATGTGCAGACTGGTTTTATTTTAACAGTCTAGCAAGTTTGGGAGTTAGCGTAGTCACTGTTTTTTTTTAGTGTTGCAAAGAAGGTTGGGAATCACAGATATTGTGAATACACTAATCCAGCTAACAGTTCTTACGTGGCTAACATGTCGTGTACAAACAAATTCTAGAGTAATTTAATGCAGCTAATAAAATCTGACTAACAGTCTCATCTCTGATTCTTTTATCTCGCTTCATGCACCTTTTCAAATAAATTTTTATGCTTATTATTTTTATACTAACACAATGTTTTTTTTTTCTTTTCTGAAATACAAAGTGATAGCTTGCACCAATTGTTCACATTGACAGTTTTGAAATCACCAATTACAGCATGTTAATTTCAAATTTCTCTCTTTCAGACAGTGAACTGTATGGAACATAAATCTGTCTGTCAAACCATGTGTTACAGCAGAGGGGCACTGGTTTTTTTCTTAGTATCGTTCATATTTTTTTATTATTAGAACAGCACATCATTTAAAGGGTGTCAAATGTGGCAGTGTATTATTACGTTTTTTTTTTGTTTGTTTGTTTGTTTTCTGCTTTTTTAGAAGAACACTTTTTTAGAGAAGCAATACATCCCCCATCACCCAGTTTCTTATATTAGCACAATTATCCAATGTGGCCTATAAAATAATATTGGAAGCTCTTGTTTCCACATGATCGTCATCTGTTTGCACTCTTGAGATCTGGAGGAGATAAAACTATTTTGGAATTCATGATTTTAAAAGCAGCCTTCTGGCAGATCATTTAAGTTTTCCTTTGGTACCATCTGACAGAGTCCAAGTCTTAAGCACACCTTGTCAATCTAGCATAACTTTGATTAATGCTTCCCTAAACATTATAAAAGAACATTCCATGACAATATATTTCATTTGGTAAATAGCATATAGCTAAATGATTATTTTCTGTCTTGTTTAAGGTCTAAGAAGCTTAAGTCACAGTATCATTCAGCCATTCAGACACACAGTCCCACATTAATGGAGGCAATGTGGGGTTAAGTATTTTACCCAAGAACAGGTCTAATTAGGGTCGACCACTCTGCCTATGTATCACTGCTGTAATCTCCATAATTATTTTCGATTTTGTTAAACGTTGTGTATTTCCCAGCGTAAATCTGCATTTCTTCACATTTTAATCATCAAAAATCATTTTGCAGAAATTGTTCAAACATTTTTTGCTAAAAACTGTTTTAAAAAATATTTAAAAAGGTAAGAAACGTATGACCGAAAACAGTGTGAAGCAACTTTCACACTTCCCTCAGTAATATGCATTTAAGCGGCAACTTCCAGTGAAAAGTCTGTGTAAATGGTTGTTTCGGGCTTCCCAGTTCAAACCTCTCGAATTCACAGTTTTTCAAGTTTCTACGTTTTTACAAACATTTTACATGCAAAATACGTAGCCATTGAATGCATCTTGTCAGTCAAACCAGGTCAAACTTTGACCAATCAGGGACTTGGATTTGGTAATGATGGATGGATGGTGTTCCTTTTAATTCATGGAAGTGCCAACATTTGAAAATTGCTCATGGAGGAGAAATTAAAAAATGTGGTTTGTGGAATTCTATGACACCTAATCATTCATAAATTGAAATAAAGCTGTGAAAGAAATACAAATGTGGAGCAAGATTTGCGAGATTTGCACAGATGAGATACATATGCTAGTAAACAATGGAAAAATAAAAACAAGAAGGCCCTCCCTGCTTGTTCTGTGTGAACACCATGGACTAAATGTGCAAATATATATCAAAATGTATATGCACTTCACATGACTGCAAACTATGAATCGCTTTGAATTAATTGGAACACAAATAGCTACAAATATGAACCTATCTTTCAGATTAGTTAAAAGCATTGAAATGACACAACTTATAAAAATATTTTACTATTCAATTTTTTTTAAGGTTGCCTCTACTATTACCTGTAATATAGGCAGAAATTCTTTGAGGTGAGAACACTTATGGAGATAACATTTGGCCTGGAATAAGCTACTCAAGCATGAATTCTTAAACACAGGCAATGACGGACACTTCGTACATCTGCATGTTCTGTGTCCTTGGGTCAGGCGTTTAATGGTATGTGGCTAACGATGGCTGAAGTGGAGCCCTGCAATGCATGACAAGTTACAAAGCTGCAGATGACTAAATACAATGCAGAGAACTTCTTGAAAGTGGTTGCTGAGTTAAAAATAGGTTAGCTGATTCGTAAAATAAAGATTAAATTCCAGTAATGAGCGAGTTAGGTCTAAATGGCAGTTTAAAAAGCACTCCAAGTACTGTATATAATTATTTAAGTTTGTTTAGTCAAACATTTACCTACTTTTAATGCAGAATGCATGGCAGCAATTTCTGCGTATTTACCTCAGTGCCCTTGGGCAATTTATGATGCCTTGTTAGTGTCAGTCGCTTCTAAAAAGAAAGCTTATATCTCTGAGTTAACAGAAGGGAGACTTCTGGGGTTAATTAAAGTCACACCTGCACACAAGACAAGTCAAATGGTAATGAGTTGCAGATTTCTTTTATTCTCATCTGGTTCATTAGAGCAGAAACAGGATCTGTATGGCTATAGCGTGAATTGAGCAAGTGTAACCCATAAGGAAGGAAGTTGTACAAATGCTGGCTGAATTCCATTATGATTCACAGCAAAAAAGGATCTGTGTGAATGTTAAGGCTGTGCATGATAAACCACTGCCAAAAATGCACCCAAATTGAACAAATGTCTTAATTTCGGCAGAGATGCCCAACACTGTGAGGAATTTGTATCCTTGTTCTTTGTCCAGAGCTCAAAAGTGGTTTTGAATGATAATTTCTCTGCATGTCAAGTTGTCATCATCCTTTTAGTTTAGTTTGCTTGGTTTTCAAGTTCATGTCTGGCTGCATTCAGCTTGTTTGGGAATAGCTTAGTTTTCTAAATCAATTAGTCGTCATTTAAGTCCTCGGTTTTCTCAGCCAGATCCATTCATCTTCATTCCTTTTGTCACGAATCAGAGTTTTGTTCCAGCACAGTTGAAATGCGTCTTCTGTTGTTTGCTGATTTCACTTCATTTATCTAAATTAATTACCGCCATCAAGTCTATCTCCTGGTCGTCCAATACTCATTATTCCTGACGGAGTAATTATAGAAAATTAAGTCACAAGTGACAGTCTGGTGACCCTGTGGTTCTTTAAGATCACGTGACACCCTTAAACTCAGTGCCTTTAATCCCTCCATAAAATGCATAAGGATTTGAATGGACCAAGTCCTCCTGCGGTCATCTGGGTTTAATAAATCCATATTTTTACTGTTGGGATGTTTTCTCAATCCTCCTCACACTCGACAAAAGCCAGAAACTGAAAAAAACATTTATTTTAGCTTGATTTCAAATGCTTAGCATAGCGAATGTGTGCCACTGCTTCTTTACTGAACCAAAAACATGTTCAGAGCACAGGTAAAATCTGACCTATAGACCCTGAACAAAAAAAAAGCTGACAACAAAGGAGTTTTTGCACATTATTTTTACAATAACAAAAATAGAAAACAGTAGAGACATTTTCAGGAGAGAGTTAAATGCACTTTAAGTTGAAACTTAAGGTTAAGACTAACTTAAACTGATAGCATTTAGCACATTTTTCATTCCTTCATGTTAGAATAATGTTTTTCTGTGCCAACGCTGTTGTTCAGAATGACATTTCAAGCTTCTAATTTATTTACCTGACATTATTTATACTTCAGTGAGCTCAAGGTCAACCTTCTGTGAAATGTTTTAAATGACAGCAGGGCTGTCAGGTTTTTATTTTTTAGTGGGATCACATGGGCTGAGATTAGATTAATAGTATATTTATATACTGACATGCCAAAACTGCAGATTTTCTATTATTGTTATTAATCTGACCATCCGCTATTTGTGCCATATTGCATCCAACTTTCCATTAACATGTTTTAATTAAATTTAAATACCAATAAGTTGTTAGCAGGCGACTAGAAGTTAGAAGCTGGGGAAAGTATGGTGGACTGGGGTTCTGTCTTCTCTCCTCTATTCTTTATCATGTACCTAGTACCATATTTTATTTAGTTAATCATGCCTCTGTTTGTTGCAGTGCGATTCATATATTGTCTCTGTTTCCCACTCTCCTCTGGGGGAGTGGGAGAGATTCCAGGTGGATCGTCTGTGCTCCTGTCTTTGGCTGTGGACCTCCCCTCTGGCTCTTCTCGCACCTCCAGCTGCCCCACAGTTTCATCTGGATGAAGTTCATTCACCACAATATGCATACATGTAGTTGTTTTTATGATTTACTTTATGTTCTTTGCATGAATACAGTTGTGAAGCCCATTGAGACAGCTAAGGTTGTGATTTATTATACCTAAAACAGCTTCTACAGTTAATGTGTTATTAGTTTGTCTGTCCGTCTTGTCGTTTGGCCTCAAAAAGGAGTCTAATCGTATAAAATTCTGCTTTATAAAACAGTACAGAACGTGTGGAAATGAATCAGAGCTTAGCACAAGAAACAAAGGTGATGTGGTTGTTTTCTAACCACATTACATAACATTAGATCAGAACTGACAGGTGTTTTTGTACAAAGCAAAGCTCAGTAAACAGACCAAAGGAAAAGAAAGGCATTAGAAGGCAATCAAAAGTGAGTTCACAGCAACATAAAATCAGAGCCAAACACATGAAATTGAGTGAAATACAGGAACATGAAGTCAGAGGAAACTAAGTGCATTTTTTTATTTGCAGATGTTTTCATTTGAAAATGAACTAAAACACACCACCAACGTGTAATGACTTAGTGGTGGCGCCTCAGAGTGGTTTTGTAAGAAAGCCACACATCCTTGATTTAACATGAACCCTCTCTTCCTCAAAAGAAGCAGAAAGCAGGAAAAGTAAATTGCTATCTCTCTTTGTGTGCCTGTTTTTTACACTCACATCCGGAAAGCACAGGATAATTACATTATTATGCTGAGAAGGTGAGGAGCATCAAGTATCTGATCCCATCAGTGAGATGTTTGTAGCCACCTTCCCTCTCCTTTGCTTGACTCAAAAGTCACACAAGCTTCATTAAGATTCAAGAAAATTTGTTTTTGGTAGTTTGGCTTTAAAGATTTCCCTTTTTTCTCTCAATTATACATTTGCCTGTTGCTCCTTTTTCTGCAGCTGTCTTCTCAATTTAACCATCTGCTTTTGCCATTCTCTGATACATTTAAGATACACACCGAAAAATTGTAGATTCCTCACCAGAATATTTTTTGGCATATGCCACCACAGCAATGCTGTACATCTATGATGCCAATTTCCCGTTCCACCACATCCCAAAGGAGCTTTATTGGGTTGAGATCTGGTGAATTTGGAGGCCATTTGAGTCCAGTGAACTCATTCATATTCATGTTCAAGAAACCAGTCTGAGATGATTCCAGCTGTATGACATGATGCCTTTTTCTGCTGGAAGTAGCCATCTGAAGATGGTCCACTGTGGTCATAAAGGGAAGGACATGGTCAGCAACAAAACTCGGGTAGAATGTGGCGTTGTAACCAATGTTCAGTTCCTACTAAGGGTTTGGGTTAGTGTGGCAAGAAAATATCTCCCACACCATAACACCACCACCACCAGCCTGAACTGTTGATACAAGGCAGGATGGATCCATGTTTTCATGTTGTTGGTTGGACGTGTTGTGCGTTCAGAGATACTGTTCTGTAGACCTTGGTTATAACAAGTATTTATTTTAGTTATTGTAACCTCTCTATCGGCTGGAACCAATCTGGCCATTCTCCTCTGACCTCTGGCATCAACAATGCATTTCCATTCACAGAACTGTCGCTCACTGAATATTTTCTCTTTTTTGGACCATTCTCTGTAAACCCCAGAGATGTGTGAAAATCCCAGTAGATCAGCAGTTTCTGAAATACTCAGACTGTCAGGCACCAACAATCATGCCACGTTCATTGTCACTTCAATCACCTTTTTTCTACATTCTGATGCTCAATTTGAACTGCAGCAGATCGTCATGTCTACACGCCTAAATGCATTGAGTTGCTTGCTGCTGTGTGAATGGCTGATAGAAATTTGCATTAACGATCAGTTGGACAGGTGTGACAGATGACAGAGACACGACCAACAATTACTTTTACATTTCATGATGGGCTTCCTGAAAACATAACTTATAGAACTTCAGCTTATTTTGCCGTCATTTGACAGCGTGTCTCAAACAAGGCCTGTAGATGCAATGGCTTCATTTAGTTTTATTCCAGTGTGTTTGTCTCTTTCCTGTCCACTGAGAGCGTCAAAGCAGAAGCTTGCTGAGTCTGGTTTTGTTGGAGTTTTCCTCTCATTAACAGGCTTACAGGGAGTTGTTTATCTCCACAGTAGCCCAGTTGCTCAATAGGAGAGATAACATAAAAGATTGTTGTGAAGGAATGATCGGAAACAAACTGTCTTTTTTGTGCTTCATTTGACTTTTTACTTGTCTTTGTGTAGCTGCTTGATTATATAGTCTTATCTAAAAAATTAAAAATTGAAAAATAAATAAAGCAAACCAGCTACTGAAAAAGCATTGATTATGGTTTAATGAATAGATGAACTCTAAAAAGCAAAACAAAGTAGATGATCAATAAGAGTCATTCCCAATAAAAAAATAAAAAATAAAATAAGACTTGGAAGTAAAACTTTGACTTTTTTCTCATTTTCATCCTCACTTTAGTTAATGTCTGACTAAGGTCAAAATTTTAAAGCTGCTCCACATGCACAGTACTGAGTACCTACTTTTTGAGAAAAGCAGAAGCTGGGGCTTTTATGGTGGTTTCATGCCCAGTGCATGAAATATGAAAGTGCACACTAAAAAAGAAGCACAACAGCTTCTCTCTGAATGACTCTAAAGGACAAGCATAGCACATTTGTAACCATTCAAGAAATCTTTCAGGCATGTCCAGAAGGCAAGTACGTAAGGTTCCTTGTTTAAAGACTATAGTTTAAAAAAAACTAAAAATGAAATTACTCTTTTGAGAAGAGAAAGAGCATATATGAGTGGAACTAAGGTGTGATTAGGTCATGTTTTCTTAAAGTTTGAAACCACTTTTTACCAAAGTAACATAAAACTTTCTTTGAAAATTATCATGTAGATGAAGGAAATTTGACTTTTAGAGATTTTAACACTCGCCTCCAAAATATGTCCGGTTTATCAAAACAGGACAAATTTACCAGTAGAAAGATTTTTTTTTTTTTATTTGATTAAAATTGCAATTGTAAAGTAACATAGTATGGCTTAAGTATGCCTTATAAGAAAAAAAAAACAGATGCAAAAAATAGATTTTGATTGACAAATTAGAAACCAATTAAGAAAAAAAAATTACATCACTTACTGTTCAGTCATTATGTGAAGGGTTTAAAAGCAAAATGGCACAATGAAAAAAAGAAAAAGAGAAAATTTGCAGAGTAATAAACATTGATGAAGGCAGAAGGCACAATAAAAATGAGTTGTGTTGTAGATACTGTCATTAGATGAAAAAATGGGTTGAAAGGATGTTAAATTATGTCCCATAGCATGACTTCAATGAATAAATTTGCAACATTTACTCTGCAAAAAAGTATTCTTATTTCTCAGCTTGTTAGTTTTCTAATAAATAGAAACCATTTTGGAAAAACAAAAATTAAGAAGCTTTTTAATTTGAAAAAAGCAGGTTGAAATTGCATTCTTCTTGTGTAAAAACATTTTTAAAGCAACACTTTAACTGAAAAGGGAACATAATAAAATCAAAGCTTATGTCACAGCTGGTTCTTTTGATTGTTATGTTACCGCACACCAATGATGCAAGATTTATGAAAGAAAAGCAACATGTCATTGAATTACACAAAAACACCATATGGTTAAAAACAATGTTAAAATGCTCACTGAATGATTGTACAGAACTAAACTTCCTGCTCAGAATGTCTTTCCCTTTTTTTAAATAGAGACCTTTTTCATTTCAAAAACTTGGAATTAGAAGCTTTTCACTACTCGTGCTTCAACGGGAAAGGCATCCTGCAGGTGGGATTTTATGCATGACTCAATCATGTGCCTTTCAGGTGGGAACATGTGAGAAACACACTTCAAACTGCTACAAACTCTTTAAACTAGAGTTCCTGTAAATTACTACATGTCTATATGAAACAGACATTCAGTTCAGACTATAATTCTCCATAAAAGTTGGAGATTTAATGATGTCAAATGTCAACATACTTGACAATGAAATGAATACAACAGATGTCTGTGCTCTTGTGTTTTGCAACAAGACAATCTCCATCAATACCAAAGCTGAACATTTCTCTGGTTTATTGCATTTCTTTGAAGGCAATTCAGGAGCCTTATTTTCCATTCTCTCAGATACAACAGCTTGCCAAAATTCAATTCCTCCTCGCTTGTACTCCTCCGATTTTTGTTACACTGGCTTTTTTTTCTGTTTTAAAAATCCATCACATTCACCAACAACTTAAATTCACCTTAAGTCCAGATGCAACGCCATCAGTTCTTTTCTCCCCACATCGGCTATTCTCAACATTTACTCTGCCATCAGTTGATCAAATCAGTGAACTCATTCAAAAATCCCAAACCTCCTTCTGCCAACTTTACCCAATTTCCACTGCTCTAGTCAAGGCTACTCTCCCCTCCTTATCCCCTCTTATTATGAGCATCATTCACACCTCTCTCAAGACTGGAACTGTTCCTCCGGCTCTCAAATCAGCAGCCGTCTCCCCTATCCTCAAAAAGCAATCTCAATCTCAAATGTCCCACTCTTTACAGAAATTATTTAAAAGACTGCTGATTCTCAACTCCATACCCACCTCTCTTCTAATAATTTATATGAACAACTCCAGTCTGGTTTCTGTCAGCTCCACAGCACTCCTTAAAATTACCAGTGACCTTCCTCTTGCTGCTGACTCTTGTTTAGTTTCCATCCTCCTCCTGCTTGATCTGACCGTGGCCTTTGATACAGTCTCACACCCCATCCTACTGGAAAGACTTTCGAACATCAGAACTCTAACTTACCCCTCAACTGGTTCCAGTCTCACGCCACACTCAATTCATCCTAATAAAATCACTCACCTCTCTTTTGGTTTCTGTTAACACAGGTGTGCCCCAGGGCTTCGTCCTGGGACCCCAGCTATTCATCATCTATCTTCTCCCCCTTAATCATAACCGTAAACATAGCATTCACTTTCACTGCTATGTGGATGATATCCAGTTCTACATTTCCTCCAAGCCTGATTCCACTGCACTCTACACAAAAAAATCCAGGTTCACTGTAAACTTCCTTAAATCAAATAGCAATAAAACCAAACTTATCATTTAAGATAATCTTAAATAAACTCAATAATATCCTCCCCTCAGGTTTAGAGTCTGGGTGTCATCCTCAACAACAGTCTCTTTCCTTTACTGTCCACATTAATAACGTCGCCTGGACTGCTTACTTTCACTTTTCCAACATCCACCATCTCCTTTTTTTTTTAAATTGTTTTTTTAATGTAACTACTGTTTTATACGTGTACCTGTGTTTTATCATTTGCTTTTGAGCTGTAAGACAACCTTGAGTGCCCAGAAAAGTGATATTTTAAATAAAGGTTTTTAAATTACTTTTTAAATATTTTTTTTAAATTAGGTTTGCAACGTATGACAATCGTGAATGTATTTCTTTTGTAGTCATAACAAAATGTATGTTATAGTGTTAGAGTATGCTTTATGAAGACTATCTGTGTATTTGTGACAACATATGAATGTATCTTAGAGGATTTCAGAGGGAACCTGTGATAAAAATAGATGTATACCAGACAAGGTGAGTCATAGAACGTCTACACATTATTGCAAAAGGGAAAATGGTATCCATGACAGAGGTACATGGAAGCAAAAAATAAAACATGCAAATGCAACAAAAATCCATTAAAACAAGTAAACAAGTGGCAGCACAGAAAAGAATTTACAACGTGATGACAGTGCTCAACCAAAGTATTGTACAGATTGAGGTAGAGATTTTCTGCAATGTTTCTTATAAGGTAAGGACTGATTGCAAACCATTGCTTGATTATCCTAAATTATCTTAACAATCCTAAATTCCCCCTGTGCTTTTAATCAAAGACGACTGATGTTATACATCTTTTAGGCACATCTGCAGAAGGTTTTTTTTTTTTTTTTACATTCTTTGATGATAACAATCTTCTGAATTCTGTAATCCTTTATCAATCTGATCACAAATCTCACAAAATGGAATTTAACTCCTCCAAGATGACTTGAAAGATGTAGGTGTTGTGATCCTATTGTTTCTGGCTCGTGTGAACTCATCGATGAGTGTAAATGTGCGTGTTCCACTTGCAGGAGCACCATCAAGCCTCAGGACACTACCTAAGCCCATCTCAGACAATTCTGAGGCTTTCCTCACATCAGCCAATGACAGCAGACCTGAGATCCATTAAAGTGCTGCTCCTGCAGCAACTCATTGTTAAAATATGACTACTTTGTCCAGCCTGTCTTCTTCTCTCAGCTAATCATTGCTTTAATTTCAGGTTCATTTACGATTTTGTTGTCTTGATTCGGTGTGGGAGGCTTCCAAATTCAGTGGCACAATTGTACAGTATGAAACACCTATTTTGCGACAACAATCGCATACATTTTGAAGCAAACTCAAACTCAGGAATAGCTTTTTCTTCAGAAGTATTGTTTTACATTAACTTTAATGTTATTCTAAATTTAAAACAAAGTGCGGCTGGAGGCAAGAAAAGCCATTTATAAAAACCAAAGCTTCTAAAAACCCTGTTACTAAAGATCTCTTCAGTCATTGGTCAAGAATCACGAGGGCGGGGTAAAGCAAGGAGACACAGTATAATGGAAGACCTGCTTTGCAATCCTTGTCAGGACAGTTCACTTATTCAAACCTTATATTTCTATTTTAAATGTCTCTTTCAGTGTCAACACAACCTTTTACTTTGGTATGATGGAGGTGTGCTGCAAGACGGTTACTGAGGAGAAGATTACGATGATCCATTGTGCCCCTAACATTAGCAGTTGCTTTAATGAGCCTCCATTCATCCGACCACATTTTAATGAGTTGCTGTGTCTCATTATTTCTGTTTATTACTCTGTTTGTATCCCGTAATGCCCAGCTACAGTGGTCGTTTTGGTTCAGTTGTTCTACTCCGATTCAGATTGAGAAACACTTCAAAGAAAACTTAAAGAAAGTTAAAGTGTAACAATAAAAACGAAAAATGAAGAACAAACAATAAGTCTGTTTCCCTGTAAGTTTATGTTTGAATGATTTTTGGCCAGAATGCCAAGTTTTCTTGCAATGTTTCAGTTTCACTATTTCCAATAATAGAAAAGTCTATTCGCACTCCATGTCCCCATTCTCCTGTTCTCCACAAAGCTCTGAATGAATGACATTTGATTACTCTGCCTAAATTCAAGCAGAGCATCCTTTCTGACAATAGGAAAGGTTGAAAGGAGGTTGGATTTTTGTTTCATGTTTCAGACACTGATGGGCTGCCTGCAGCCTCTGTCAGCTTTAATCCCCTCAACAGACGTGCACATGCACACAGAAGCAAAAGAAAACCTGTCAGAAATTAGAGTGGTCAGAAAGAGGTGAGATCCTGGGGATAAAATAAAATCAGATATAAGGAGCAACAAAAAATTAATGAAAACAGAACAAGTCAGGTGAATAAATCATTGATGACTTACATGAGTTGCCTGTAGGCTGAATTTAATCCAATCCCCAAAGAGCCAACTATGCCAGTGAAGCCTTACTATGAGATATGCAGAGCATTTTAAATACAAAAACTGTCAAAAAAACTCAACTGCTTCAGGTTTTCTCCAACTGAGATGTTGTTTCTCACCTGGGTTGTAATGTTAGACTAGCAGAAACCTAGTTTAAAATGCCTCTGGTGATTTGTTGAGCTAATACTAAGACACGCTTCAAGATCAACTTTATTCTGTGTTCACACAAATCAATAAGAGGGAGGTTATCACTTTGGGACATGGCACCAGGTAAAGAAAGCTGATGTGATTAAAGCTTTTTGAGGTGTGCGTGGCCTCGAGGAGAGGAATCTGAAAGAATCCAAGGTCACTGGAGCTTAAAGGGAATGAAAATTGTTGATGGCAGGCCAGGCTTTTAACTGGAGAAGCAACATCCAGACGACAATGCTCTGAAAGAAGTTGCAATCTTATGTTGGATCAGATGTTTTGTTCGCATAACAACTTTGACGATAAAGCAAAATAAGAGCTGCGAGATGAATGATTGATTACAATGGAAGAATAATAACATAAGTTCAAAACCAAATCGAGACAGTTCTGTGTCAACAATGAAGAGCTTCAGTTTAATGCTGGAAAAGTATAGTTGAGAGAGATTGTCAAGACATCAACTACGGACAAAGACAAGAAAGCAGGCCGAACTGATTCCACAGTGAAATGTGAAGAATTAAATCTCTGCTTTGGAAGAGGCCGTAAGAGAAACAGCGAGGGAGACGGAGAGGATAAAAAATGTAATAAGGGGGAAAAGAGGGCTGAAGGGATCAAATGCTTCAGGATGAAAGGAAAAGGCACGGATCATCGAGTGAGCAGCAGCTTGACTTCATTCCATGAAAGTTTACATGGACACTGTCTGCTCTGAGAATGTTAAAAGACATCTGTATATATGGTACAAAGGGATTTACTGGATCTTTCATAACATACGAGGCATGATTTGAAATGACTGTGAAACAAATGTTGGCAGATGTCAGGCATGACATTTATATCCTACGATGTTTGCAGTAGTGGAGCAGAGATGGTCAAACCTTTTGCTTCTACATCCTTAAGTAAGAAAAAAGTAAGGTTAGCAGAAGAAGGGCAGTTTATTGAACAGGGTAAAGTAAAGATACAGACCCAGAAACAAACAAAAAAAAATGCACAGCTTTAATCAAAACTTCTAATGCATAAAAAAGAACTTACTAATGCCTGGAGTGTTGCTTAAAGGGCGCCATGTGCCCTGAGCCTGGACAACTCAAAACCCTGCAACATCTGTACAGTGACTAAGGCTTTTAGATTTGTGAAAGTTTTTTAGAAATGTTAGGTTGAACATCTAAATGCAAAACAGAGAAACCCACAAAAAGTGAAAGAATTCAATTTTTAAAAGTGATTTGACAAGTATGGCAGCAAGAGTGAAAGGACAGCTTGAGCACTGATGACTTTTTAGTTTGAAGCCACAAGAAGTGGTAAAATATAAAATAAGGTAAAATATTTTGAAGGGAAAAAGTTTGAACGTAGAATTTGAATAACACGTCTTCCCCTGTAATTTGGGCTGTTTTTGATTTCCTCTCACCCCCTGCATTGTCTCCTCCTCCGCTGTCATGAGGTGCATCGTTTTAGTTCATTCTAAATGTTCTCTCTATCATGCTGTGTAAACTGATACAAGGATCCCTTACCAACTCATTTTGTAGCTGTGAATCTTTGATTTTTCATTTAGACATTGCAGACAACACCCATCATCTCTCTTTGTGTCAGGTTCTCTCTTTTTCTACCCTTTAACTGGTGTTTTCCCACAAATGGTTCTGGACAAACCTTGGGTGAGCTTAAACTGTGTTTTTCTCCTGTTAAAATATGCATGGATTTTCTGTTCTTTGTACGAAATACTTAGTTTAGGCTTTAATATGTGTGTCATAGTCATGGTTTGAGGAGTATGTATAAGAAAAAGATTTTGAAATAAAAGTGCTTCTAAAAATTAGGGTTAACAAATCCAAACTTTGGCACAACAGGCAAAAACAAGTTACAAATCTAGAATTTCGCAAATCAGATGAGAATATTTTCGCTCCATAATTTTAGACACAGTTGAGACACTTTTTGCTATACTTTATTTATCAAAGCAAGTCACATGATCATTTCTTACTTGAAAAGTTTCGCTGTTTAACTCTTACTTTAGGCAATTCCAGCTGGGAGCAATTATTAGACAAAAAAGGTATTTATTAAGAGTCACAAAAACTGCAGATTGGGGAACATTTGACCTCAGAAAAACTGACCTCGATCACCCAGAAATAGGGCCAGAAAGTCCACTGTAGGAGTCCACAGGAGGGAACAAGAGCAAGGAGATTGCAGGCTGCAGTCAACGTAGAAACAGGTCCTTAGTTCAAGTCCACTTTCATAATCCATGACCCTTTGAGTCACCATCTTAACTCAAAGAAGACGTCAAAGTCAAAGTTAACGTCAAAGTTATCTGGCAACAGCAGAACAGAAGACTGTGGTAAACTGTGATCAAATTAGTCTTAAGAAAGCAAATGCTGCTGACGCATGTGAAGAAATGAAAAAAAAATTTACTAGGACATTTGTTTGACTTGGATCACAACCATGTGCATCTGTCATAGTTTTTTTTTGTTTCCATGAAATTATATATCTAATGGCATAAGAAATTGGCAGCTTTGAGCCTTTTTTCAAATAGATTTAAATTGTTTAGAGTGTAGCCTTTCCTCCACCAGCATCCATCAAGATCTTGTATCATTCGGTGCAGCATGTGGGAAAACGAATCATATTTAACAGTTTCATTGTATCTGTTGTTAAAGTGTTTTTTTTAATTGATTCTTTACTTTTTACACAAAAAAACATGAATCTGAGAGACTGCGAGTCTGAACAGTCAGTGGAAAAAAAACAAAGAAAAACATTCTTATTAAGACCTTTTTTGAACCAACATATACATGCCTGTTATATTTATAAACAACCAAAATGTTAATTTAGTTAATTTGTGGTTTTTATCAAAAACAGAGCACATGCACTGCAAAAATGCATGAATCTCAATGCTAAAAGGCAATGAGAAGATAGATTAATCAGAAATCTAAAATCACTGAGTCCCACACCTCTGCTGCTTCTCTAAACTTGTCTACACTCAGACTCAAGAATCAGCTAAGAATCTTTACATGGCAGCCTGTAAAGATTAAAAAATATTGGGCTAATATTGATCCTTGAGGGACTCCACAATTGCTTTTATAGGCCCTTGAGGAGCATGTATCCATAGTTACATAAAATCTTCTGTCTGTGAGATAGGAATAAAACCATTTTAGAACAGTACCAGAGAGGCCCAGACTTCTCAGCCTGCTAAGAAGAATATTGTGATCCACGGTATCAAATGCAGCACTCTGATCCAGTAGCACCACAACTGAGAGTTTCTGAGAGTCCAGGTTACATCTGATATTTACTATTTTAATAGGGGTTGTCAACGTACTGTGGTTTGTCCTAAAACCAGATTGATACTTCTCATCTAGTTGGACAAAGACTGTTTTTTCTATGATTTTACTGAGAAATGCCCAGTTGGATATTGGTCAATAGTTATCAAAAATGTTAGGATCTAAATTATTTTTCCTTAGAAGAGGCCTCACCACTGCCATTTTAAAGGCAGCGGAGAAGACATCTGTCTGAAGAGAGTAATTTACCATGTTTAAAAGCTCAAACTCAAAGAAGTCACAGGAAGTTTTTAAAAGTGATGTTGGGTCTAAAAGGCAGGTGGTTGGCTTAAACTGGGAGAAATTTTATAATATATCATTCCTTCAGGGCACAAATTTGAACACGGAAGCCCGAAATGCGTATATACACGTGTTTTTATAGACTTTTCATTGGAGTCAGTAGCTCAAACAGCTTTCGGAGTCCCGTGTAAACATGGCTTACACCAGGCTCAAAAGAAGCTTAGCAATGTGGTGCAGATATTTAAGATGATTGTTTCAAGAGGCTTTGATGAACGTGCAGCACTAATTTGGCAGAATGAGGAGTAGAGGTGATAAAGATGGTGGTGAGAGGATTTTAGAAAACAATCCAAACGGTTAATTACACTCTGTTACGTTACGGTAGATCAGAAACTTAGTAAATCCACAAGTAACTCCAGGTCCAAAAATAAAAGCTCAGCATTGAGACAGGAATTGTAGGCTTGACCACAAGCAGGAAATTACAATAAACTGGCAGAGGCGCCTTCTTCTTCTTCCTGGCTCGTGATAGATTTATTACTCAAAATATTAATGTAATTCTTTACCTTTAAAGGCAGAGAAACATGGTAAAGCAGAGGAATTGAATCCAGTTCAGAACAGGTTAGGGTAATGACGTTGACGAGGCATGAAAGTGTGACAGCCCTGCAGGCAAAAGCTGTTGGAGGTCTGGCAGCACAAGAGAACAGAACTAAAGTATTTTCAAAAGAAGGAAGATTGAAAGTTGAAAATTTGAGAAGCATAATTGTAATATGGAGAGAAAAAAAAAGTCCAGTACAAACTCAAATATTCCCTGTCACATGTGACTCATTCGAACAAGAAAATGTTTAAAACAAACTATTCCTTTTTATTGATGACAAAAAGTTAGTCACTAGAGTTTTTAATAAGCTGAAAAGGATCTCTTGATTTCATCATCTTGGGTTCCTCCATCAACCAAATTCCAGCTTCCTTAAAAAGTCACGAAAAGTTGACATGTTTAGGACTGATTTGTTTTGTATCAAATTCAAATTCTTTGTGACTTCAGAGTCATATGTGGGAAATTAATGTTCCAGAGGGATTAGTGTTTCGAAAGGATCAGTGTGAGAATTTCAAATGGATCCGTGAAAAATGACCAACATTTTTGCTTTTAGTTTATACCTCAACTGCTTCTATTGATGTTTCCATCCATCTTCAGAACCCGCTGAATCTTTTTGGGGTCATGGAGTTACTGGATTCAACACAGCTGCTGTTGGGCAAAGGCAGGTCGCCATACACACACACACACACACTCACATTCACACCTAGGGGCAATTTAGAGATACAAGTTAACAATGAAGCATGTTTTTGGACTGTGGGAGGCAGCCATACTGCCTTAAGAAAACCCACGCATACACGTCAAAGAAAAAGCTGTAATTCTGTTCAGCCTGGAGATGTCCATGTTTGTCTCATTAAACCTAACAAAAAACAAACATTGAGACATGTCAAACTTTTTTTTATTTATGAAAGTTCAAGTTGGTTCTACAGTTCGTAAAGTAAAAACTGATTAGAATGTAGAGAAAACACTATAACACTAGAAAATGATGAAGAAATATGTATACTTTGTATCATAAATATAGCAGATTCAAGTGTAAAATACAGACAAAATTTATTTTTCATTTTATGGTACAATTTTTGCAAAAGTTGACTTTGCTTCCATGTAGATAAAAGCATTAAGGTCATCTTAAAACAGAAGTGGTTTGATGCATATTTGCATCAATAGGCATAAATGGGTTAAATTAAGATGTGCATTCTAATGTACACTTAAAATTTAAAATGCCAGCAGCAGCAGCATCATCCATGCTCATTTTTGCAATTTCCAGTGTGCATCCAAGACTACTATTAATTGGACATAAAAGGGCATTTCCTGCTGTAAGCTCATGTGCAGGTATAGTTATATATGCTGTATGGTCGTTACCTCCTAGTGCACTGGAAACATACCATTTAGTTCATACAATGAAAATCATCAAAAAGCAAAATAAATGTCTAAACTTGCTAAAGTTGGAAAAGTTGAACTTTCAGGCCACCTTGTATGCAGCAGATCTGCAGAGTTGCTAAACTAACAACTGGAAATAAAATTGATCACTTTTCCTGGTGTTAAAGAGTTGTGGAGCCTCTGATGTGAAGCATCAATTCCTTTTTTTTTTTATTAAGTAGGTGAGCACATATCAAAGCACTCACAGCAGAGACTGTAGGTCTGAAAAATCTGTACAGCAGCGTTATCAGCTGCAGAGCAAACATGCCCTGCTGCAGTTCAAGGAACCATGCTATGTGTGTGTATGTCCTTAAAATTTCACGTAAACGTGTCCGTTTATTCCTATTCTTGCAGGTCAAATATTCTGCCACTCACTGCTGTTGATTTTGCGTTTGTTTCTTCTTTCCATCTTTTATGTTCACAGACAAGTTTTGATCCAAGTCCTGAACAAAAGCACATAAACATAGCACACCATCTGATGTGATCTTGTAGACCCTCCATATGTCTTGACTCTAATTCATAACAGATACATCCTCTTCTCAACCTTTATTTGCATACATTACAAGACCCAGTCAGTCCTCACGCAAGAATACCTTACAATTTCTACATGTCAAAATATGCCTATAGAGGAAACATGCCATACAATCACCCTTGTATTTTGTTTCCTTACTAGCTGCCATCAGGGAGTATGTATGCTCAGGGATCCGATCCGATCCGAACCACACAAGACACTACCAGAGGTGCTGGCCTGATTAAATACGATTCTCACCTGCGCCCACACCTGGGTCCAATTGAGGAGCTTCACAGAATGACACAACACTGCTCCTATCACATCTTAAGAAGGAAGAAGAGGAGATCCCAGACGGCCTTTAGCGCCTGCCACCTCTCACTAACTACACATTACATATTCCTCAAGTTTCTTTACACATTTTTTAAAATAATATTTTTTAGTACAAACTTTTCAGAATTTCCTGTTTAACATTCCAAACAAAAGAAAAACATGTCTTCTTTAAAGCAAAGAAAAGCAATAAAATAATATTTCCTCCTGTGACTTTCATCTTTTGGTTGAACCAAAAGCATAATTTTCATCATAGTGGGTCTTTAAATTAAGTTGATTGCAAACTTTTAACAAAAGACGCAATATCTAGAGGCCAGTAAGCTGTACGCGTTAGGATGAAGCTGCATGTGTTTGTGCAGATTCTCTTATGTCACAATAATTTTTCACTATTTAAAAAATATTTGTAGCACAAAAAATGCATAATGCATGTATGGTTAGACATGTGACTTTAAAAATAATCTTAATAGTCTTCTCTTAAAGAAAAACAGCAAAAGCCTGGAGATGACATCTTTTAGCCTTGAGTCTCTATGATGCCTTTTCTTTTTTCTCGTTTCACATTTTTAAGCAAACACAATTTCAAGGCAGTGCTTTGCAATTTTTTCCACTTAGACTTTAAATGAGAGGCATTCTAAATTAAGATAAATGTGCTTCTCGCATTGGACCATGGGAACAGCTCATCTTTTTGTGCAGATTTTCCTTGTCCTAGATCAGCAACTCTAATATGTGTGTCCTTCATGTTACCATAGCTGTAAGACGGCTTCAACAGACCTCACTGAACAAAGTGTCAAAGCAGGGTCCGAAGGTTGTTTGTCCCTCATTTCTAAATGGGTTTGGATGACTACATTGGGTTTGTTTGTTTTTAATTATCGTTCATTCCTCTTCTATACCGTTTTGTCCCTTTCGTGGTCAAGGGGCTGCCGGAGTTTAACCCGACCACTCATGGGCGAAGGCAGGGAACACCCCTGGACCGGCCAGTTTTCATCACTGGAACCACCATCAGAGTGTGCATGTGTGTGTGTGAATGGAACTGTGACAGTGAAGCACTTTGGGCCTTTTAAGAAGATAGTAAAGTGCTAAACAAGTATACACAATATGAGTACACGCCATATAAGTATAAACCATATAAGTACACGCCATAATGTAGAAAATGTATCTAGTTTTTATAGCATTAAACTGTATTAATAATTTTACTATAATTTCTTGTTAAAGACACAACATCTAACCATTACATTTACCTATAAATACATAGATACATGTCCCTTTACAACAAACAACATTTTTACCTTATTATAATTAAAAGTAGCACCTAATATTTGAGCCCATTGGCTACCAGGACAGGATTGATGTCGGGTGACGGAGATTGTGGTAACAGCATTTATGCTCTGAAACAGCATCTGCTGTTGGCGCCATGTGTCATCCTTCCTTTGTTGTGGTGTATAGTAGTGAGAATTCTCACCCAAAGTTTGGTTTAAAAATACAGATGCTTTTTTTTTCAAATTTACAATTTAATTTAATTAGTTATTAAAAAGTTATTTATTTTTTATTTCCTTTAGAACTTTATTAACTTTAGAATGTTAAAGTTCATTTTACATTTTGGTTTTCAAATTTACAATGCCCATTTAGGCTATTAAATTTGCATTCTGGTTCTTCCTTCACTTTAAAGTCCAAAAATCTTTAGGACTGCCAATTAGTAGTGCAGTCACATCTTGTTTTTACCTGCAACAGCCAAAAAGGTTTTCAAAAGAGCTATGCTTTTAAAAGTTTTGTAGCTAAATCACACACACCAGGCAACTTCACATCAACTTGCCTACCGCCGGTGCATTATTTTCTTTCTTTTTTGGTAGTATTCATATGCTTTCACTTTGTTCGACCTCTTTGTTGTGCCAGACAGGATCATCAAAATCTTATTACACCACTAAAGAAACTCATCACCTGCTACCCTGTCCTGCCCGGGATGATAGATGTCATCTATCAGCACAGCTTCGCTCCCTTCAGGTGTCCATTTTTAATCCATAAAACTATCACACTGCATCACACCTGCATTTGAAAACGGGTCTTTCAAATCACGCCCATTCTCAGCCACACAGCTTTCCATCTCTTACTGCTAACATCCTTTTTTTCTTGTTTTCCCCCTGTAGTTAAAAACATTCAACCCTGTGGAAAAAAAAAAACAAAAAAATACCATCACTAGATATGAAAAACTGATGCCAAAATGACTGATGACTAGTTAGAATATTTAAAGTCTGGACAAGCATAGCATTTTAGCTTTTTCCCCAGAAATATTATGAGTTCTTGAGGGACTGTCCAACAACAAGACACACTGAATTATAATTATGTTTTATTTGTCCACCCTTCTCAAACACTAGTTTCTACACATCCCACTGCAATGTGCAGAGCTGTGGGGAATCATTCCACTGCATAGTTTTAGAAGTTATCTGAACAAGTGGAAATGTGATAGATGGGATGATTTGCTAAAATACTAGAGATGTTTTGATCATTTGTGGCTTTTAAAATTTCCTAAAAATAAATAAATAAAACAACACCTCAATTAAATAGTAAAAAAAAAACTCAATTAAATAAGAAACAAACATCCATTATACCCCTTGGTTTAATGGATGTTTGTTTGGAGAGATGCGTTAGATGCAAATGGTGGAAACAACCAGTTGATATGAAGCGTGTGAAGCGTGAAGCTGCAGGAAATGATAGTTTCAGCAAACTGCAAGTTATCTCTGGTGTGTAAAAATATACTTTGTGAAAAATACAATTGTTATAGTCGTTTGTATTATTTTAGATATTTTCATGTTTAAATATATTCATCAAGTTTTCTCATAATTTACAGCATCAATTCAATAAAAAAACCTCCCCCTGCTGTCAACCATTACTCACACTATAGTTGCATCCTAATAATAGAATATGTATGCAAAGTATATAGACGTACAAAACCAGGTAAACACACATAAACAAGGATATTTAAGAGTCAGTTGAGAGAATACTTTCAAACAGGATATAGCATTAATGCACTCAGATAACAAGACAAATTAATAAAAGTAAATTCTGCATAACAGCCTGATATGTAAACAAATACTGTAAATGAATAAATAAAGAAAAAAATGAAAGCAAAGAAAGGTTATTCTGTAATCTTTTTAGATGGGTTATTGAAAATGGTAAAGATTCATGTTTTTTTTTCTTTTGACTATGGATTATTCAGTCCTTTAACATTCCAAGTAATAATATTCATGAAGTTAACCAGAATCAAGTGTATTTTGAATTGAAATTAAAGGGTTCATTGTTTAACAGTGTTTCCTGACTCATAAGACAAAGTTGAGTCCCTTATTAGTTGACACAGACACAACCTCCCCAGAGTTTAGATTTTTTTTACTCTGGCTCACCACTCCCGTCGCTGTATTTGCGGCACAGCGCTTAGTTCACGCTGTTGACTTTCACCCCGCACAAGGTCATGAAAATAAAGTTAAGTGAAAGACAAAGATTCCTCAGTTGTGCAAGCTTTTTCTATTCTATCAGAACATTTTTATACAATAAAACTTTTTATTGTGGTTTAAATTGGGTTTAAATTGGGTTTAAAAAGGGTTTAAATTGAAAATAAAAGCACGCTTGAAACATTTTTACAAAACCCAATCTTTTTTGTCACTTTTTTCAGTAAAAGATTTTCTTTTGTTTTCATTTGTCTTTTCTGCATCATTCCAGTTTTTTTCCAGTGCATTTTATTAATCTATTATCTATTTACTGTTCACACCTGGATTTTTATCTAATGAGCACAGCTGTATTTTCTCTCAATTAGTCTCCCATAGATGTCTCCTGCCAGTTCTAATCTTTTGTTTCTATGGTTCTACTGTTATTCTTTTTTTACTAACAGTGGCAATTAAAAACTGTGGATATTTATACTTGCAACCAGGCTAGGAATACTCAAAATAAACATGCAGTAACATTCTTTGCATTGAGTCAGGAGGAAATGAAACAAAACCACAACTACATTTTTAACTTTAGTTTTTTTGCACTTGTATATATTTTTGCCTTAATTCCAGTGTTTTTGTCAGGTTATCTGTAAATGTATTATTCAGCCGAATTCATATTGAAGGAGAAAAAGAAGAAAATAACACTCAAAAATTGTTTTCAAAGATTAAGCAAAAAAACCCTAACAATTGATAAAAGGGTCTTCTTTATTGTTTCATCAAAAGCAGAGTGCACAGCCAAATAACAAACACTTTCATTTGTAAAAGCCAAGAAAATGTCTTGGAGTAATGTTCTCTAATTGTTCTAGTTTCATGAATAAAAAAAAAAAATCTGATTTTATTTTCCTTTTAAATCGTTCATTTTCTATCGGTTTCAGTTTTGAAAATAATTAAAAAAAAGTAATTTAGTTTAGCAGAAGGCAGTGTCCCTCCCAGCTTTCTCAAAGTCCGCTTTTACATTTTTGAGAATAAAATGACTATAACTCTGAAAAATATCTTATTTTATAATGAATTGATAATATAATACTTCTAGCATTCAGTGACTTTTTTTCTAAGAAAACATTTTCATTTGCAAATGCCATAATTCAAATTTACATGTGTTCTAAGAAACTATAGGTTCCTATTGGTAGCATTTTTCCAATGATTGCCTGTTAGAAAAAAGCTACAAATATGCAATTAATCTATTATTTATTCTGAGTTACTTATTTACAGCTTGTGACGAGTCAGAATTCAAAAGTTAATCATTTGAAAGCTCGAACATAAAAAAGTATACATCAAGTTTACCTGTTGCTTGGAGTTATTTAAAGTCTTCTAGTGAAGTGATTCATTTGTGACCAATGCAGAGCATTCCATTTTTTCTGGTTCTTTTTCAAAGCTGCTCTTCATATTCTGTGTACCATTTAAGACGACCTTGAGAGTCCTGAAAGGTGTCTCACAAATAAAACCTATAACTATTTATAAAAATGACTTAAAAAAAAAATCTTTCATTTTATTCCTTTGCTTCAATGTAAAGTGAAATGCCTTTGTAAAGCATTTAGAATCACTTTTGTGTATGAAAGGAGCAGCAAAGAGAAGGTTGCCTGGCCGCCCCTTTTCTTCACGGTTCTCCACATCGCTGTTAACAAGTTCAGCTTGATTCTGCGAGCGTGTTCTCTGCAGCTGAAAGCTTCTCATGTTGGCTGAAATGTTTTTCAGAGGAGTGGGCCGTTCAAATACAAAGAAGTGAGCTGTAAAAATGTTGCAAGGCTTTTCTGCTTGCCATCCACACACTTAAAGCAGTGAATAACACTAAAGACTAAAAGGTGCCTTTTTGCTTTTGTTGGTGTTTGTTAAAAAATGTTTAAAACTTATCTTTGAGGTAACAGTAACATAGGACATGCACAGGATTACTCTTTAGATAATTCTATAACATAAAAGAGGAAAAATTGTGAATTACATTTTAAGAAAGAAAAAAAATGGTAATATCTTGAAATAAAAAGCATAAATCACTACTTGTCTTGGACATAAGCATTGTTACACTCCTTTTAAGACAAAACAAGCTGACATCAGTTCTACAGAAAACACACAAATCAACTTTGAATCAAAAACATGACCAACCTCCACTCCGAGCAAAAACCATTTCGACCATCACCTAATATCATCGCCTCTTTTCCTTTCAATTATTTTATGATAATTCGTAGAATGACCACGGTGATGGGACATTAAACCTAAGTAGAACTCACCAACCAATCACATCAGCTGTATACAATGATGCAGGAATGACACCGACCCCCCCCCCTGTTAGTATAGTCTTCATTCCAAATTTAACGTGAAAATTTCAAACAGTTTTGCATAGAGATTTTTGGATTAAAAAATATATAATTCTGGCTCATCTTGGAATAAATCCTAAGAACATAGAATGGAGCCTGGATTTTTAGACAATTATATTGTTTTGACGTTGTCTTTGCTTTGTGTATTGATATATTTGTGTTAAAAAAACAGTAAATCTATCAATAAATAGTGATTTTTGTTTTTTGTAAAAAGTAGCAAAATTTACCACTTGGAATGGAGGTTTTTGGACAATTTCAAGATCATAGTGGAATCATTGTGTAATTTAATCAAATCTATTTTTTTTTTTTAAAGCTGGGGTTGTACTAAAAAAATGGATCTTAAGCGTTACACAAAAAAAAAAGACCCTCTTTGATGAAGATGATGTTTTGACATTGTAACAAAGAAAAAAACAAAGCAAAAACAAGACGTAGTCAAAAGCCAGGCAGGAGTCAAAAACATTGAGCGAGACGGGCAAAGGTCAATGCACAAAGAGAACAAATACAAAGATAAGTGCTCAAAATTGCCAGGCTAAACAATAGTTTGCATCGAGCAAAGTCCAGAGAGGGAATATACATATAGTGACACTGATGAGGATGATGTGCTGCAGCTGGTAAGGATGTGAGTGAGGAAGCAGTGACTGCTGGGAGATGGAGTAAGGAAGTGAGCCAAGCAGCCCTGTTCTTGCTGCATTTTTCTAATGATGGAGGACATGTAAAAGGACAATTAAACTTATTCAGATGACAATATAAGGTCATGGGATAAGATAAGTAAATGACATGGGTCACCATCACCCTGTATCCACACAACTACTCACAAGCATTAAGTATATCTATACACATTTACAGTATTTATAGAAGACTTTCTATCACAAATCGCTCCAACTGGTAATTCCTCGTGCACACAGACATGTATACACAGGATTGCATATCCCAAAACATGAAATAAATCAAATATCTACCATGCCCGTGATCATACAGAGGGAATGAGCAGGTAAGTTGAATGACTGTGTCTTTCCTGATGTGTACTTGATCACATTACATGCTCCCAGTGAAGGCAGGGGAAGGAATTGTTATAACGTTAAAAAGACATGACTTGAATTAGCTTGGAAGGATTCCAATAACTCCGAACACGCTGCATAACAAGGAGATTTCACTGACATGGCAGGAAAGTCAATTAAAAAAAAGATCTGACTGAACACACTAAAAAAAACAAAAACTACTTTTAAGCATTATACCTTTAATGAATTCTATTTCTGACAGTTCTTTCCTTGGGTTAGCACAAGCCACAAGGAAAGTCAGCCTTGTGGAATCAGCTGAGCGACAGCAGGATCATTTTTTGTTCCAAGTGGATTCTACAGTGTCGCCTCTTTTGTTGTCTCACATTAAGGTGCAGTAGAGGTGGAACAGAGTGTAACACTGTTCTTTAATGGCAGCATTCACAAAGCACAAAAGGATATAGAGTTTTCAGAAACACTACAAAAAAACAAGAGTGAATGTGGCAAAACTGTGCCACAGATCAAGTGAACAACAAGATCTTCCCACTTCTTTTCCCAGTTACGAGTCTGTTCTACAGTGAGGGGGGCTATCTGTGTTTCAGTCAAAAAAAGTCTTTATCATCACATCTTCACCACAGAGACCAGATCATCGGTGTTACTTTGGCTCTGTCATGTCGCTTCAGAAAATACTGAATTGTGTGGGACGACTTTAAACGTTTACATCTAATGTATCAGCCATTTGTTGTGTCCTTCATTGTTTGGAGCATAATTTGACTTTTTGATTTTTGCGACACATTGGGTGACAGTAGGGAGGTGCAACAGGTGGAGAGAAGCCACCAACTTTAACTGGTATAGGTGCAGGAAGAATACCATTATAACGGTAACAGGCTCGAACAGGGAGACTCTAGTGAAAACGTTTGATTTTGCCAATAATGTGTAAAAGTAGTACACAAATTGCAGCATGAAGCGTTAAAACAAATGGGAACTTCACCCAAAAAGACAATGACTGTGGACCCATCTTTGTAAGTCCATTAAAAAAATCTCTCCCAACACCTAACCAAGTGTTTTTCAAACTTTTTTAAGCCAAGGTACACTTTTTCTTTGTTAAAAACACAAGGCACACCAGCAATCGAAAATGTAAAAAAAATGAAACTCTGTAGTTATTGATGTACCCAGTCACTCCAGGACTCGCGTGAATTTTTGTAACATCTGTGGCACAAAAAGCTTGACGTTGTGTCTGTTTTTCTTAAAAGTTACAATAATGTTCAGTAGTAATTAATTTTTAACTAAAGCTTGAGTCACAACTTCCTTTGCGAGTGGATACGGGCTGTCTGCAGGTAAAAAATGGGCAATGTGTGGTGCATGTAGGTGGCCCTCAGGAAAGTTTAAGATTGTAGACAACCAGGTGAGTCCGTAAGGCAAAAATGACCTGCAAATCGCCTCTGCGACAGACTGGCGACCAGTCCAGGGGTGTCCGCTGCCTTCGCCCATGAATAGCCGGGTTAGGCTCCGGCAGCCCCGTGACCCCGAAAGGGATAAAGCAGTTCAGAAAATGAATGAATAAATGAATGAATGACCTACAAATCATGGACATTTTTTTCAACGTTATGACTACCGTTCTACCGTAACCGAAAGATGTTGCTGCAATCGGTTCCTCATTTCAGTGCATAACTTCAGTTTCAGGGAAAAGGTCTTTTTGTCTTAGCCAGGACATGTCAATCATTTCTACTCTGTTCAGTACTTTGAAGTTCTAGCCAAACGTTTTGCCTTTCTTGTGATAGTGGGCAGTTTCATGGGGTGCTGGAGCCTATTGTTGGTCAAGGGTAGGGAAGACCCCGAACTGGCCACACAACAACACAATCACACCAATGGGCAAATTAGAGCATCAAATTAACCTATGAAGCATGCTTTTGAACTGTGGGAGGAAGCCGGAGTGTCTGGAGAAAACCACCAGGAGAACATGCAAACACAAAAAATAAATAAATAAATCTTCCTAACAGTTGGAAAGGTTTAATCAGATCTTCTGCTTCATTTACACACCAACAAAAGCACTCTGCAGAGCGATTTCTCTCATAATTAACATTATTCAAATGTAAATGTTGTTTTTGTTTTTTTGCAGACTTTTTTGTTTTTAATCTAAGCTCATTTTTGACACGATGGCCCCCAAATCAGCAACTGTCAGGCGATCTACTTTAAAGGGCGAAGAGTTAGAGAAAAAACACATAACTTAGTATTATTTTCTTTTTTTTATATAACATAAGAGCAAATAAGAGCATTTGGCAAGAGTAGAAAATAAATGTGGTTCCCAAAAGGGTTAATTATCTAAAAACTGAAGACCGAAAAAGAGAATTTCAATAGCGTCATCCTGCTTTTTCTTGTGATAAAAATGTCGCTAAAACGGATGAAGAAAGGAATCGTGTGAAGTCTGTCACATTAGGTGAAGCTGTTTCCACCAACATCTCAGGGGGTATCATCCTAATGCCTTAAACTTAAATTTCAACAGCATTAACATGCATGACGTGTTAAACATGATACGGTCATTAAACATATGATGGCATACTGCCAAAGTATCTAAATGAACTCATTTTTCACACTAGCTAAGTCTTGTTTACGTTTTAATAGTGTTTGAAAGGGATTTTTAAACTGTTCTCTCCATTTTTAAGAAAAGGAAAGCAGAAAATGAATCAACATTCAAACAAACAGGTCAGAGATAAAAACAGGGAGAGGCAACTAATGTGGGCCAAAAAGGTGTTCAAGATGCATGAAATTGAACTTGACCAACAAAAATTTAGGGAATGAGGGTCACACAACTGATCATCACAGACTGTGAGCATAACACATTGAAGCACCCATATAGCGCCCATAAACAGACAATCATGGCCAGTGATGCAGTCTTTTTTTCCAGCTTCCTGTTTTTAAAGTGTCAGATGTATGTGAATTCAGCCTGTGCTGCTCGAGTTATCGTAGTCTGAACTACAATTTATTCTGTAGTGCAGTTATGTTTTTATACTTCCTTTTAGGTTGGGATTTTGTCTCACAAGCAACAAAAGAGGTGAAGCTTGGCTTTGTCTGACTTTGTCAGACACACGAGATGCCAACAATGGGAATTCATTGGTATTTGTATTGTATCTTTTGAACAGGGAAAAGAAAGAAAAACTAATTTGATCACAATCCATTCAAAGATCCTTTTTCTGCAGCTTTTGTTGTTGGTACTCAAACAAGAGCTGATTCACTGCTGAGATGAAATTCGCCTCTATCTTTCTTCACCTTCGGAAATCAGAATCTTTCTTCATGGATTCTGCTTGTCCTTCACTACCTGTTATATACTGAAGAACATGCCAGGGAACATGTGAATTATACTACAGATCTTTGAATCATATTTTTTCCAAAAATCTGATGCCAGTATATTTTGGGAATTATTACCTTAAACTGCAATAAAGTGTTAAAACTTAATATTTTCTCAACAGTAATTAACGACTAGTAAGCAGCAGAAAAAAAGAAGAAGAAGCCCCTCCCTGCTTGTCCAGTTTGAACACCATGTTTGTATTCAAGAACACCCTTCTGACGCAGGTCGAATGACTGGTATGACTGTGAGGTAGTCACACAGGAGAGGAGCAAGTGTGCTCCTGTCCTTTGAATGTCAGTAAAATGGAGAGTTGGCTGTCATTGTGCTGAGCAGGAAGATGGGCCTCAGATGTGCTTAGAGGAAAAAAAACAGATCAAAAGTGCAGGTAGACTAAAAACAGCAACATAACACTAAGTTTAAGAAGAAAATCCCTAAAAAGTAGTAAAATTATCCGTCCATGTAGCACGTATTTTTTTCTTGAAAGCCCACTCCAATGAAAATCATGTTTTTGGGCTTTTTTTTTTACATGTTCTCGTAAAAAAACTTTCATGATGGAGGACATATAAAAAGAAAATTAAGTTTAAAATTGCCTTTCTGAGTATGTTTACTCATTACTCTAAATTATTCATTCTCTTTATTATCATTACTCGTTACTCTTTATTATTACTCTTTATTCAAATTGTTGTGAAGCAGATGAAAAAATGTCATTGGAAAAAAGCTTTTAGCAATGGCATAGGTACTGTAATCAGCAGGCCACCAGCTGCTCCGCTCCTTTATGATGTATCCACATGCAGACAAATAGATCCATGTATGTCTTTATTTTCCTCGTCTGGGCTTTTTATGGCTGCATAGCTCCAATATTCTGCGCCACTTTTGTTGAACCGGTAATGTTATGTTGGGAATGTGAGGGGTTGTAAGCTAGTGGGAGAGGGTGTAAACAGAGGAATGATGGGAAGTGGCAGCAGGGTTACTCTGTGCCAAGAGTTTCTCGCACAACTCAGAGGTGAATTTCTAATGAACTTCTGTTGTTCTGCAGAAACTGTCCTGGAAAACGACACAGGGTTTGTGATTTAGCCTAAAAACACTTTCACGATGGGTCAAAAGATGATTTGATTGGGACTTTAACAAAATCTAGAGCCACAAAAGCATTCAAAAGGGGGAAATAAGCCACAAAAGCAATTATATAGAATTATTTAAAAGAGATAATTTTATAAATCTCTTTTTGCTAGTTTTTAACAAATTGTTTGTATTTTTTGAGTTTTTAGTTGTTTACTAACTTTTGTTTATTTTGAATAAAATCAGAATAGGATCTTAATACCCATCTTAATAGATACTCATAAAATCTAAAACATACTCCTATTCTTAGAACGTAAATCTAAATTTTTGTTTCCAAATTAATAACAGTGAACGACACTCTGACTTGTCAACATTCATTGAACTTCCGAATAACGTCCTTAAAATAGATTCAGAAATTACAGTGCAATTTGAGCTCTTTTGAGTCTTAAATCAAGTTTTTCTATTAAGAGCAAAAGATTTTTGACAGATTTTAATATCAATTTCCTTATTTCTGGATCTTTGCTCCTCAAACAAAAATCTGTCTACTGTAATGACTTTAAGGAAAGCAAGTGTTGAGCAAAGATAAGTTAAAACAACTTCAAACATGGTAAAATAACTTAAATGTCTTAAACAAGCTTTTATATACAGTATTTGCAAGTATCAGATAGTTTGTGGTGTCGAAAAAGAATCGTCTGAGTTGTCAGGGAAATGTTTTGGAAGTTAACTGTGACAGATAAGGTGATTAGCCTGAAATCTGGATCTTGATTGTTGTTGGTAATAATGAGCCCTCATGTTAGAAACAGGGGGAATTCTGGGAAACAGTTGATGAGGTAGTTGGTGCGAAAGATTTGTAGATCAGGCTTGAACAGATATACCAGCGCAGAGAGCGGAGATGATGAGTAAGAGATGGATACATGTCGTATTAAGGGGGAGACATTACCAAAAAGTCCTGAAATTGCCGAAGTGAATACTTTTAGAAGAGGCAGGAACAAGGGGTGACTTGTTGATAACACAGGCAGAGCACAGACAGAAGTTATTAGACATGCACCAGTTGTAATGTGAAAAACATCTAAAAGAAAAACTACCCAGAAAGAGTAAGAAAGGTTAGCAGCAACATGACAGAATAAAAGTTTGAAAGTGGACTGGATAGGGACAAGGAGCAGAGGTGAAGATTGGAAAGGACTGCATGTGTTGAAGGTCAGCAAGCCAAAAAAAAATAAAAAGCAGGGTGCAAGGAAGCTGAAAATGTGTCCATTGTTCAGATTGCAAGAGAAGGAAAAAACATAAAAGGAGTAATGTTAAACAAACAAAAAACGTCCATCGGAAAGAAGGAAAAGATCTGCAAGACATATATTTGTGTTATTTGTGGCCAAGCCTGAAAAAAAACTTTTTTCCAGCTTCTATATATAAAAAGAAAACTTTTTTAAGAACACAAGAGTTGCAAGGCAAATAAAAAGGTTTAAAATTTTCTCAATGCAAATCATGTCTTTCTATCCCAACTGAGTGCAAACTCCTGTTTTCTCATTTGATTTTAACACTCGTATTTGATTTGATGTTTTGCAACTGATGAACAGAACCAAAAGCTTGACTCTTGTGTGCAAACTTCTCACTTGCACAACAAATGAACCAACTCACAAAAATTGAACAAAACAACAGAAAGTGTAAACTCCCATAATGCACCACAGTTTGCTTTCCACAGGAAAAAAAGTTGAAGTCAAATGTTATGTCTATATATATATGTCTATATTATGTCTATCAAAAACTCGTTTAATCCCTTTCAGTGTCACACGTTGTTGGAGCCTATCCCACCCACTGCTGGGCGAAGGTTGGGCACACCCTGAATGGGTCATTTGTCTTTTAGCTTAGCTTTTTTTTTTCTTAAAAAAACTAAGAGGTTTAGTCAAAGAAATTCAGGCTGAAAATGTCTTGGCAGTAAAGCTTTATTTAACAATGAATTTTAAAAGCTTCCCAGTAATTACTTACACAGAATAAATATGAGGATCGTGCGCTTTAGTTTACTTTGATCAGGATATTTCTTGGTTTTATGTTGTTTTGGCTTTTTTTTTCCCTGTCAGTCACACCAGGTTCAGGTTGTTGATCATCCATAGCTGTCTTCATTTCAGTTAATTAGCTTCAGAGTATTTGAGTGTCTGATTTTCAGTGTTTCAGTGTCAGATCATCTGCATTGTCACCCTTTTTGTTGCCCCTTATATTTTGTCATCATACTTAATTTATTAAATTTCTGTCACCAAGCCTGGTCTCCTGCGTTTTGAGCCCTCGATGGCCAGTTTCTGACAGAAAAAATACTAAATAAAACATAATGAGAAAGTTTGGTGACCTACAGGTTTTCCTATTTTGAAAAAACACATACATTTGTATATGTATGTTAGTATATACATTTAAATATATATATATATATATATATATATATATATATATATATATATATATATATATATATTAAACTAACCCTGTAATATATATTAGTGATCATGTAGTTGTTTTTTGGAATACACAGCAATTTGCTAAATTGCATATGGTAGCTTATAAAAAGTAACAAAATTCTCACATATATTATTCCTAATGCAGGACGCATATCTTTGATGAGACTGAATGCAAGTTTCATTTAAAATCATGATAAAAGATTAAAATCCAAGGTGTGTCTGTCAAAGCTGTGGACCCAAAATACAGGACACCAGACTTGTGGTAGCCATACGGTGAGGACAATAAGCTCTTGCACGGAGCCCCAGTCCAAGGAAGATTGACACTCATGTTTAGCTTCTTCCATTTTCTAAGTATTGCTCCAACAATGGATTTTTTTTCCTACCAAGCTGCTTGGCAATTGCCCCGTAGCCCTTTCCAGCCTCATGCAGGTCTGCAATTTTGTCTCTGGTGTCTTTGGACAGCTCTTTGGTCTTGGTCATGTTAGTAGTTGAAATCTTACTGATTGTATGGGGAGGACAGGTGTCTTTATGCAGCTGACGACCTCAAACAGGTGCTTCTAATTTTGGATAATAAGTAGAGTGGAGGTGGAGTATTTAAAGGTGGACTAACAGATCTTTGAGGATCAAAATTCTAGCTGATATGTGTGAATTGCAGCAGTAGCATACAAATAAATTATTTTTAAAAATCTTACAATATGATTTTCAGATTTTTTCTTTAGATTTTGTCTTATACAGTGGATATGCATCTAAGATGAAAATCGCAGACCCCTCCATGATTTCTAAGTGGGAGACCTTGCAAAATTACAGGGTTTTCAAATACTTATTTGCCTTACTGTAGTTGCAGTAATGCAGCAATGTTTAAGCAATGTTTTGATGAATAAACTTCTACTTGGAATAAACTTGTAAATTCAAAAGCGTAAAACCTGTGACTAGAGGAAAAAACAAAAAGGGTGCAAACAGATGATTGAAGATGAAACTGACAACCAGACTTTTAAATAAACATCGGGACAATTAAGTAATAAAAAACAGCTGTGGATGATGAGCGTGAAACAAAACAGAACCTGAACATGTTAAACGGAAACATAAAATAGTCAGGAAACCTCACAATGAATTTCAAGTCCAGTTCTAAAGTCATGTGTAAAGGCGTCAGATTGTGCCAGAAGACGTGTCCTGAATGTGCACAACTGTCATCATTAAATTTTGGTTTTCAGATTTTTCAGTATTATTTTCATTCAGTCATTAAAGTTGAGCTCTTTACATCTTCAACGCATCTCCTCTTTGCTTCACTCATCATCCTATTGCAGACCTGAACACTGTTTGTTATTCTTAGCAGGAGAAACAAAAACAACAGAACCAAATGAGAAAGAGCACAGCTTGGGAAGAAAAGACTGTAATCATGCTATGGGAATCTGTTTTGCTCACACTCACGGCAGTCTATCTCCAGTGTAAATATGCAGCGAACAGACGGCGTGTTATCTGTTGCATGTATTTACTTTGCAAACGTTTCTTTCTTCTCCTCGTTTTGGGACAAAATCTTACCTAACAAGTGGATACAGTTAACACAACTCAAACCCTTGTCATTCTCTGGATTTTTATCTCTTGGCCAATACTGTCACTGTTTGTCTTATAGTTTGGACTCAACCCCCTCTCATTTTCATGTGAGACCACTGGCCACAACACTGTCAAAAATACAATAAAATTCCCTGTGGCCAGAGTTTTAAAATTCTGAGCATGGGTTCAGTTTCCTTCATTTTTTTTCCTGTGCCTGTTCCAATCTGACCTGCACCAGTGGAGCAAATAAAAACATCCTGTTGGTCCTTAATTACAAGAATGTAGTTTTTACTTGTAGGGTCTTACAAATTCGTAGCATGTTTGAAAGTCATTTTATTCTGCAGTAAAATAATCTGCTAGACAGCACTCTGTATTTAAGGATGTTACTCAAACACTATCATAAAGTAAGTGCATGTTGTTATTCTAACACAGGGGTTGAAAAGGGCTGGACCTGAAGTGGTTTGGTAATCCACCTAATAAGAGAAAGAAGTAACATGGAATGTGGAGAAAACATGCTTTCATTTAGATAAAAAAAAAATTAATAAATGAAAACATGCTATTTTGATTGCAGATCATGGAGTTTTACCTCAAAAGTTTGACTTTATATCCATTTTAGTGCCAATGCGTTGATGTCACACAGAAAAATACAAACTTGGAGAAAGGTTGCATTCGTGTGGTGTTGGAATGGTTGGAAAAGTGATTATCCGACTCGGAAAACAAACATGAAAGTCGTAAAAACAACAAATCCTGAAACATTGGATAAATCCCGGATAATTGTCCTCACCTAAACAAAGGTCAATGTATTTATGGTGCACCATCTTTAGGGAGACACCAGAATTACAGGGACAATTAAACAATGACATGGAGTATGACTATAATTTATTTAAATTTAGTGGGCAAGATTAAATAGCTTATTATGGCCCCCAGGCTGTAGTCCCCCCCTCCCCTGTTGAAACCGGTCTTTGAGAAACTTGAGAAACAATGTAGGATATATTTTGGTAAATCATTTGGAGTAAATGTCAGAAAAACTGAGATTATTTATAACGAGCCAGACTGTCTTTGTGTAGACGTGGGGGCGTGAAAACAACTAGTCTTAAAGATAATTTTACTAAAATAAAGTATATATGTAAATGCAATGCTCAAGCTAGGAGATTTAAATCAGGCATTTGCTGTCATGCCTTCATGGTTTAAAGAGGGCAAAGAAAAACAATATTTTTGTTCAGAATCAGCAACAATTAAACTGCATCTACGTTTATCTAGATTATGTGTCAAGCTATCATTACTATGAAATCTTACATAAATATAATTGGTTATTTGCATTTGTTACAATGTACTGATGGCAACTCTTGTCCTTCCCTGTGACTATCTTTGCTCTTTCAGTCCCTGCGGTGTTCACTCAATAGGAATCATTTCACGGTTGGACTCACTTACTGAGATCCAACATACAAGGATGCGAAGAGTCACAATGAGCCACTGATAGCATGCTAACGCTCACATTAGCATTCTGAAAGTTTTTTTTTTTTTTTTTTTTTTTTTTTAATCCAAGCACTGACTGCTGGATATTTTGTGAAAAAGAAGTCACCCTGGAGGAGAAGAAGCAACCATGATTCAATTGTGATCAGATTTTGTAGACAGCATTTTTGATTTCCATTTCAAGAAACACAGCCTCAGGTGAAACATTTTGGTATGCAGCAAAGATGTGTGCAAGCCTCAAGTGTCCAGATGTTGTGTGTTAGGATGTGATCCATGATATTTAATTATGGACAGCATGGTCATCTTTTAGGCTGGTTGTAGTTTTATTGTGTCTCTCTTAAATATACATTTCCACAAAATTGGAGAAGTTGGATGTTTGCTCTGCTGCTTTTTACTTGTGTAAACATTAGGGGTGTAACAATTAATTCATTAATCAATTTATTTTACTACACCTCAGCCAGATCGCTCTATCTTAGGCAAGTTGTAAATCAAATTGACCTCCGTGTACCATTTTAAAATAGTTTCAAAATGAGATAAATTGATACTCGATATGGGAAAACACCATCTGGATTAAGGGAGGGTAGGTTTATTTTACTATAACTGAAAAACGACCATCACAGCGGATAACACACATGTGATGGCAGCAAAAAAGGATCAACCATCATAACAGTCCAACGTGTGGAAGCATTTTGAATCTCGCTAAGACATGTGACCATACAGTGTGCTCAAATGTTTTTTTTGTATTATTTCATTTATATTATTTTATCTCTGAGTAACACTGGTTGAATTCTTGGCTCAAGACATCATGGATCGGTTTTAGGTCAGTGAATCGGATTGTTCAAAATGAACCAATATTGACTATGAATCTCATCGGCAATCACAAATTATAATGTGAATCGAATCATTGTTAAAATGAAGCCTTTGGTCACTTGCATGTTGGCAGGGCCTGACACCTCATCTTGGCTTAAGCTTTGTCTTTTCTGAGTGGACTTTCTTGCGTTCTGGGGCTTCTTCCTACCCTCTAACACAAGTTAATTTAAGATTCTAAAGTCCTATTATCAGAGAGTATGAGACATTTGGAGACATCAAGCCCTCTTTGCATCATGTTGCGTTAGATTTACTCAGTGATGCAAGTTGAGCTTTCATTAAAAAAATAATAAATCTTCTCAGTTGACGCCAGGGTGTGTTTTCATTTATCTTAAATTAGATACACCTCGACGTCAGAGTCAGTGTGAGGATCAATGCATTTAATCTGCTGGGCACCAGTGAAGGCATCACAAAGCCCGCTGATAGAGTGGAGCTTTGACCACAGAGATTGCTGTGATTGATTTGGTGTAGATCTTTGCTCAGTTTTTGCCTTTGACAGTCTTTGCAAGAAAAAATTGTGCTTTTAAAATACTCTTTTAATGTGTTGTTCTTGTGTGTATTTTGCTTGTAGCATCATTAATGTGGAAAAGCACACAAAGGCAGACACAACACTGGGTAATTTATTCATAGGAGGCCATCCATGTTACACGAACAAGTTAAACACAGAAGATTGATAAATTTATTATCTTTTTACTTTTATATAACGACTGAATGTAAAGCAATGAAAGCCTGTGATGAGCAATGTCTTCTTCAAATTAAATAAATAAATAAAAACAAGCGCAAGAACACAACCAATAGTTGCTAACAAAGCCTGTCTTTATCTGAAATGGCTTAGTGCCTTTATTAAACCCCTTAATGCATTCATCTGATGACAAAGACATAAAAAAAAACTAATTGATGTTAGGCTTTTCTAATAAAATTAATGAGAATTTCAAAAGTAAATGTCTAACTTAATAAAGACACTAGCTACACTGCTCACCAGTGGGAGCATTTATAGAAGGGTCTCCATTCTGAACTTTATAATGAACACAATTCATCTGCTTTTCTCTGGTGACATAAAAAGAACGCTTGTGCTAGACAAGATAAAAGACATAAAAAATATAAAAACAGAAAAAAACAGAAAGGTGAATAAACATGTATGTTTTAGAATTGCATCTTGCAAACGCTAACTCCCACAAAGGTCCATGAATCACCAGACTGTGACAAGACTTGATGGAGTGTTTGTCCTTTTTACCCCAAACCCTTTGTGCTTTTAAAAAATGGAAATAAGCCATCAAACTTCAGTACCGACTCCTCTGCAAAATACTGTAATTTCTCTTTGATACTAGGTTTTATGACACATATTAGGCCTGCATTTGCTGTGAAGTCCAATGTTTTTTTCTTTGTGTCAGAAGTTATGCTTTGGTCTGTCTGAGCTACAAATTTCTGTGTGCAGAACTGTGTTTTTTGTAGGTTCTGAGGAGTGTTTACTGCAAAGGAGGACTGTGTAACATCATTTGGTGGACTAGAACAAAAATGTCTCTTGATTTTTGGCAGGAGTAACACACCATTTGGTTTTAGTTTGGATTTTCTGTCATTACAGTCTTGGACAATTTTGGCAGTGCTGTTCTCCAGTTGTGTGTGTGTTCCAAAATGTACCAGAGCCACTAATGAGATTTATGCATGGCCCACAAGCTCTTTTTTTCAATTTAACTAAACATTTGCCTTAAATGCAAATTTATTTTCAAAATAAATATACCTAAAACATATCTGTGGTATCACAAAAGTATCAAATCTATATGTGCATTTTTTCCACCATTTAACCTGTTCTGGGTCAACGACAGAGGATGCATGTTGGCTGCTCTCTGGCAGCTAGCACAGTCTTAAAGCGTCTTAAAACTTCATTGATTGCAGAATTACTGCAAAAATGAACGCCGATCCTGGCTCAAAAGAATAACCAAGCAACTAGTGACAACGAAGACATCAGAAAAGCGCTCCAATACTTGAAGTGTTTCTCTTATGAAACACAATATCACTAGTGTTCTGATTTCAGAGGTCTCCTACGCATCTTCCTGTAGACATCCACTTTTTCTCATTGTGATTTTGATGTGCCGTCATCCTTTTTCTCCTTTTACTGTCAAATAAAAACATGACAACATTATAGAGTCCAGTTTATTTTCCTAATCTATACATGAAAATGTAAGTCTGTACTTTGCCTCTGAAAAGCAACTGAACACGGATACAGATGATGATAAAATGTGCTTTAAGCTCAAAATAATAATTCACTCTGACCAATAGATTAAACCTGTTTACCATTGTTTTGTTTAGTTATGACAAGTTAAAAATTTAAACTGAACGTTGTTTAGATGCAAGTTTCTGAGACTTTTAACCCCAGGTAAAATTCAGTAGAAATGTTTGCCTTTTCTTGGACTGTAGAACTTTGTGATTACTAGTTGTCTGTGACTGAAAGGGCTGCGTGATGGAATAATAGTTAGCTCTTTCACCTTACTGGCTTTCACTGCCTTTAAAAAAATAATCCTCATGTTTTCTACTCAGACTTTTGGTCTTTTTGTATTTTACTATGAACTCCATGTCATGTATGTAATCGTGCTTAAACGTCCTTAAATTGTGTTTTAAAACATATGTTGAGTTGGAGCCATTGTTAAGATTATCTGGAATAATTAGGATTTGAAAGAATTGAGGCAAAGTGTTTCACTAAACGTTGTCTGTAGGTTAGCTTTGAGAATCATTGTCAGTAGAATTTTTGCTTTGGATTTCCTCGCTGGTGGTGGTTCCTGTGACATCATTTCCAGGTGAGCGTTAACCACTGCTTGGTCATTGCTTTTGTTTCTCCTGTAATTCGATTTCCTGATTCCTGATTCCGAAAACAGTGTGAGAAGCAATGTATCTGGTTAAAAGTTGTTTTTATGAGTCTGTATTCATCCAACCAAATTTCACATAAATTCGGTGTCATTGTTGCGCCACTACTCTCTATATCTAGTAATGCTATTATGACTGGGGAAAGTCTCAGTTAACCATAGCTCAGTCAATTGGAAATGAACCGAGACCACCTCAAAGATGGGTCAGAGAGAGCGGTTCCTGGTCTTGGTCCAGGGTCTGCTTGGGTGTACACTAAAAATGTGTTCACTCTGGTTCACTTTAAAGGGCCTACAAAAACAAAAATCTACTTTCTGAGCTTTTAAGTTATTATAAAGTTCATTCCTCACTATAAAGAACCCCAAAGCGGTATTTTGATCCATTTACGCATTTTTGAGTCATTTTCCGAAACTCACCGCTCTCAGCTGGAGCCCCTCCCATGCCCATGAAAACAAGTGGGTCCTCACCATGAGATGTAGACCAGTGAGAACACCCTCTACCAGAAAGAGTCTGCGCTGCAAGCTCCACCCCCAGGCTAACACAAACACACTCCCACTTTCCCCGGGGAGCTAGCGGTGATCAGCAAAAGGACTTGTAGAAGAAGAGGTTCTCCTTGCTCTGCAGAGAAAACAACGGCTAGCTTTTTTTTACAATTCAATGTCTTTTAGGTGAAGAAATTACGTAAACCCAAATGTATTCAGTCTGAGTACACCCTAAGTGAAATAACGCACAAATCCTGTCTACAAAAAGTACCGTCATCCTTTTGATATTTTAGTTGCTTTAGTTAGTTGACTTGTAACAATCACAAACATTTCTCACAACTGTATTAACAAAACAAGCTTGAGAAAGATGTGAAAAACAGGAAGTTTATGAGGCAAAAAAAGCAAACATCTCCATATCTGAGCAAAGCTGTCATAACATCTTAATGGGTGTTGATTCTGGATTGTCAGCAGTTTAACATCGTATTACATTCCACATAAATAATACCATCTGCACAAAAATATGCAAGAGATGCAGTCATTGACTTAGTCAGAAAACATTCATACAATGTTAACTTTTGTGGCACTTCTTGACCATTGAAATTGTGTTTTTGCAAAGATTTTTTTTAACCTGTACATGAATATAAAATGGTAAAACTTGTTTATTAATATAAAAAGCCTTTAAAATGAATATATTTACATTTTGAGTAAAGAAACAAAAAGGTTTTGGAAATAAAAATAAATAGAAAAGAGAAACAAGACAATCTCAACACACACAGAGAAGTCATATTTGAATCCATTGGATGAAATTTTAAAAAGCTTATTTGTCTTTATTACTGCAGTGAACCACCAAGTTGCTACAACACAGGGATTTGTTTCTTTAAAATAGAAAGTAAACAATATGTAGACACATCAAAGAATTAGGATTTTTTTGGAAAGAAGTCAACAGAAATTTGACAAAAATGTCTAAGTGAATAAAAATGTTTGAAGAACCTGTTTCCAATCTTATGATGTGTTTGGTTCACTTGATAAATTGATGGTGGATGAAAAGACAGATGAGAAGAAAATAAAGGTGTTCCTAAACTTGCAAAAAATGTAATAACAATAACAGTAAGTAAGGATATAGGCCTGTTTACCTGTGATCAAGACTGCACCTGGAATTCTACACATTTCAGAGCGGGCATGCGTCACAGGTTCAAGAACATGCTGAACGTGGGTTCTTGAACGCATTTTGTGCCAATAATGTTAACGCTGGACTAGCACATGTACCTACAGTTGGAGGAGGCTTGGTGCGAAATGTGGATGTGGTGCAAATCTCGTAAATCTTGCTCCAGACTTTTTCTTTCACAGCTCTATTCTGATATAAGACTTTGTGTCATATCATTCCGGCCGGGCACAATCCGCAAATATTTCTCCTTCATGATCAATTTTCAAATGGTTAGTGCTCCTGTGTTTTGAAAAGGACGCTACCCATACCTCACTACCAAATCCGAGTCCCTGATTGATCAAAGTTTAATTGGTTTAACTTTCAGCACACGTCTAATGGCCGTGCGTTTTGTACATAGAGCCTGAAAACAGTCTTAAATAGTGACATGTGATTGTGAGAGTTTTGAATCCAGTAGCCTGAAATGTGCCTTTACGCGTGTTTACATGCTTGAGGTTTGACTCAAAACATCACAATGCTTAAAAGGACTTGTTTAAGAACTCCTTAAGGGTAAGATCCGATTATGACTTCCAATTATGGATAAAATATAGACCTCCGTCGTGTTTCTGACATGTGTATTGGTGTCTTTAAGCTTTCATGAATGGCAAATAATGAAAGGTGAGCACAGGTGAAGCAGGTGAAAGACTGATCAAATCCTTTTTTTTCCAATGCAGACACAGACTTCTTTTGATAAACATAAAAGCCAGTTTTCAGGATCCTCTCCTGCATCGTATCATGTAATGATGAGGCTGGGGGGGGGCATTTATGAAAAGGAGATATTGAGATGCAAAGCGTGAAAGTGCGACTGACTCAGATGATAATGAGTCAGAGTCTGAAAGGCTTTAGCTGTAGTATTTGCTCAACCTAAAATATTTTTAATGTAATAAATGAAGAGCATTTTTTTAGCAATGTGAAAAAGCTTAGAGAAGGTGTACAGTCCTCAGAGAAAAATCCAGAAATCAACAAATATCTAGTTAGAATTCATGTCCCCATCGTCTTCCCTCGGTCACATTTGTGCATAAATTGGACCAGCCAACCATCTGTGTTGCTCACATTTTATGCTCTTTTTTTTTAAAAACGACTGACATTCTAGCAATCCTGCCAGGATGTTTTCTTCATTTTGTGGCCACAATGGGCTCCACCGCGAGAATGTCAGTCCTGCCTGTGAGGGCCTGCCTCGCTGTGAAGAGCACACGTGCGTCTTTCAGGTTGTGGGAGTGGTTGGATGAAGCGTGACTATGCTGGCAGGAGTTCTGGCTCTGGTGGGACAAAGGTTGGCTCGGTCTGGAGGACTCTTGGTTGTCAGGCCAGGCGGCTCTGTGACGGGGAGCACAGGCGCCTGCGGGGTGGCGCTCTGGCACCAACCCTATCGCCGACCTCCGCCTCCACCTGAAGCGATTGAAAAGGAGCCGCAGCTCTTGGCGAAAGGTGGGATTCAGGCAGCAGTAGATGAAAGGGTTGTAGCAGGTGGAGCTCATGGCTAGCCAGTGAAAGCAGAAATAGAGAGCATTGGAGGAGTGGATAGCCTGGCTCGAGAGCAGCACCACATAACAATTGAGAGGGAACCAGCAGATGGCAAACACGACAACAACCAGGAGCAGCATGGCCAGCGTGCGTCGCCGCTTTTTTCTCTGAGTGGCGTGCTGAGCTGTTGTCGTGTCACCGATGATGTTGTGGCGCCACAATCGCCGGGCTACTGTGGTGTAGGAGACTGTGATGATGAGGAGAGGAAGCATGTAGAGCAGAATGAAGGTGAGGAGATCTATGTACTTCCAGTAGACGTCCGATGGCTCCGGGAAGTCCGGCACACACAAGCTTCTCTCCATTTCCTTACTGGTGGAGAAGCAGAAGAAACATCAACGGTGAGTTTAGTATCATTCCATCAGACAATGCTGTGGATGATAAATGAACGGAAGAAGGTTGTAATATTGTAGTACAAACTGTATTTGATGCAAACCATGAATGTAATAAATTAATATGCTGCATGCTCCTGCTTGCACATTTCTCTGGAATATAGAGATTTTAATAAAGATCCAAACACTGTTTTTATTCTCTCTAAGTGATAACAGGAACATTGCTCAAGGACTCAGTCATTGCTGTTAAATTCCCATCAACTCTATTTCAGTATATTTTTCCTTCACCTGAAAATGTCATATGTCTTAAAAAAACTGTAGTATTCTTTAATGAGTTGTATCTAAATGTGTTTTTTAAGAAACTATTCTTAAGTTAGCCCTGCATTGAGCAGGGGGAGCAAAACCTCACATTTAAACAGCACAGTGTCAGTCACCTTTACCTTTTCAAGCTTCTGCACTGAAAAAGCTTGAAAGGAAGGCTTAATAAAGAAGTAATAAAGAAGGAAACATCGAAAAGACCGATTTCATCTTCCCTCAAAGGATAAGCAAGTTAATTAAGCTTGCATCTAATCTGAATGTTTAAATAAATCACATCAATAAGTTAAAAAGTCTGTCTGACAAAACTGAAAGTCGTTTAGATTCAAATACTTCAAACACCTTTTAATATTGTCCACACTATTTAGAAAAGACACATCTGATGCAGTTAGAAGCAAAATGCTCATGGACAAAGTATACCTGATGCTGGTTTTACTATAGTTTTCAGTAATTGCAGAATCAAATACCAAATTAAATGGTTTAGAACTGTACGATTCAACTGAAAAATACTATAAACCATGAAAAAAACAACATTAAAACATTGTTGATCTTGATTTTATTTTTCACACCAAATTAGCTGCAAAGTGAACCCTTTTGTGATGATGACAGCTCTGTCATCTCATCAGACAGTCTGTCAGCTGTAACTAAATCTAAAATGCTGCCTGGTATACTTTGTGTGAACCTCTCCCTCATGCCAATAAAACAGAACTAGTGATGCAATCAAATGCAAAGTCAGAAATCAAAAGTTGTGCACCTTTAACCTCTTTTTAATTTAGTTTCAGCATCTTCAAACAAATGCATTGGGATCCAATTAAAGAAGAGTTTCTTCACTTGATGCTGCTTTATACAGCATTTATTTCAGAGGAACACTTTGGAAATGGTTTGGTTTCAAAAGTAAAGGTTTGATTGGCCAGCAGACCACAACATGTTTCCATAGTTACAGCAATCACATGTCAACTTTCCACAGAAAAGATGTCAGCCTTCTTGATTTGAGCTGTTACTGTCATTCCATGCTGCATTTTGTAGCTATATCCCAGACTAAAGAACACATCTAAAAATATGAGGCAAAAACATAGACTGACAGAGCATTTACAAACATACGGGATACTTTTGATTGACAAAAACAGCTAAGGTGCAACCATAACTTACTGCACCTTTTTTGTTCGAAAAAATTATTAGAAAAATAATAAAAGATCAAATCCGCTTTCGTTCTGTGTTTCTGAGGCTGTCTGGAGTCTGGATCTGTGTGCCTTAAGTGTTTTTCACTTTCCTTCCACACAAAAAAAGGCCACATCTATAAGTTGTGTTAATGGATTTGCTCCATTATCATTTACAGACTAAAATCCATCTCTTTAAACAATAACCATACATCACCATTAGAGAGTCTGTGTTTCCTCCTTTCTTGATGAAGGATGAAGCATATTGTCCTGGTTCAACACATTTTTGGAGTACTTGAAGGAAATACTTGAGGTAAGACGGGATACGATAATTAATAAATGGTTTGTGTGTCTTTTGCACATATTATGTCTGTACGGAGCCCCTAACGGGACATAGAAGTAAAACAAAAAATAGTGCTGGTTTCTTAGGCGCAGCTCACCAGTCGATCAAAGCCGGTGTTTCTCCTGTGCTGAAACAAACTACATGAAATTCAAAACGTTCATTACATGTCATTTTCAGCTAACTGTGCACAAATGACCACTTAATTCTCTTGCACACCAGTTTAGTTTCTCGTGTGCACCGGATACTTTGTTGTGTACAGGAGAAATCTGTATGTTTTTTTACTTCTATGTCCCTTTAGGGGCTCGATATTTGTATGACTCCACAGGCCGTTCTTTTTTCTTGTTTTTCCTTTTTGTCATATAACCTTTTTAGTTTTTTGAAAAAGTCGCTTAAAGAGCAAATTTTCTTTTTTTTTCTCGGTCCTTGGATGAGATCCATTAGGTAGGGTACTTATACAACACAACTACTCTAAAAAGTTTTTTTTTTTTTTGTTTATCAGCACTAATGACAAGAAAAATGCCCTAAATCAAAACATTACTTAACGAGAAGCTTCACTAAAAACGGTAAAAACTGGCCAACAGTTTCCACTTCAGACCAACAAAATGCAATATCACTAATTTAATTCATTAATTTGAAAATCCAAACGTATAAGAGCTTCTGTGAGGCTTTCAGAATAATTTCTAAACTCTTTATCTGATAAATGGTCTCTTGGCAAAACATTTTGTTAGTTTTTCCATCAGTTCACCTGAACTAATGTATTCATGGTTATACTGAGAACTGTTAGCAGAATCTCTTTGACGATTGCATCTCCTTGCAGTGTTTACCTGTAAGTGAAAGTGAGAAGCTTTTGGTAGATTGCATGTGGAAGGGAGAAGCATGAGGCCATTATCCAGATAACAGCCACCCAAACGCCGCCTTGAACCGGAGACATGCGGGGTCTCAGAGGATGTAAAATCATCTGTAAAAAACAACAAAATATCATTTCAATGCAAATAGGACTTCACTGCAAACAACGAACACTAACCTTATTTCAACAAATAAAATCATTCTAACAAATAAAAAAGAATGTGTGATAATGTGTGTGCATGCAAACGTGCATGTGTGTGTGTGCACTCTAAAATTGAATGATCTATATGGATCCAAAGGATAAATGCTTTCAAGAACTTCTTAGGGACCATCAGGGTACAAAGAGAAAAGAGGAAACAAGAGAAGCCATTATATTCATTTTAATTGAAAAGGAATTAATAATACTAAAGCTCAGACTGGCTTTGCTGAAGTATATGTTTCACTCAACCAAATCCTTGTCTTTCGTTTCTTTCCTTGCACCATAAAGATGATGTTAAAAACAAACTCCTTCCTCTTGGTTATTTAATGTTGGGTTTTTTTTTTCATATTCTTTAAAGCACAGGGTGAATAGCAGCAATCTTCCAATCAGATGAAAGCAGGCCCGTAATAATTAGTGGCTCACAAAAGAGCTGGTGGGCACACAGGCTTTATTTGTTAGTAGATTTTTGAACAAGAATGCTATTTCAATGTTCAAAAATGGTTGTGAAAGACTTGATGTGTAAAATATTGTATTATTATTATAGGAAACTAGGTTTTTATGGTTTTGTAGCTGGGAAAGCCTGGGTCAACAGCAACCCCATTACATCTAAACTACTTTGTATGTTTGGCTCCATTAAAATAAAAATCGCAAAAGTCTCTCTAAAAAATTGACATGGATGTTAATGCAGCTGGACACAGAGGACAAAAGCACATGTACAAGTGGTGTTTGGTATTTTTTGTATCCATCAGTTAAAGGAATAAGTAGAACATTGGTAATGGAGGACACAAGTGGGGAACAGCTTGTCCTGGACACTGGTTTCCATTTTGGTTTTATGTCTCAGATATTTCTTTATAAATGTAAAAGAGGAACAAAACAGAAAAAAGAGAAGCCTTTTACAGCTAAAGCTTGAACGTTCCAGCCGCCATTTCTTTCCTACAGTGAACCTTAAGCGAGCTCAAACCATGTGAACTTTTGATATTACAGAATATATAATTTGGCCTTAACTGCTTTGGCATTCACATGTCCGCCCACACATCATGGAATGCCTGAAAATTGCTCTTCTGCATGCATGCTGCTAAACAATAACAACTTACTTTCATTACGGAATTGAAATTCACAAACAAGCTTTCTTTTGTGAAAAACAAAAATCTTTCAGAACATCTCTTTTCCCATGGAGAGCCGAAGATTCTCTGTGGAATATCATATTGATTTTATTTTTCTGTAGATTTTTCTTATCTTTTAAAGTGCTTTGTTGTGTAAAGGAACTACATTAAACAATAAAGTTACAGGACATGTTGTGAAAGCCTGCTTGAGTTCCAATATGTGCATTTTTTATTCACAGGTGTGTATTTTTAAGCCAGAAAACACCACAATACAGCAGGTAAAACACATATTTTGACCTAAAAAAATGCACTTTGTTTTTGTCTCTCTTTCCATTTTGTCCTACCATTTCTTATAAATCTTGTCATTGTCTTATAATTTAAGTCTTTTCCTTTGACAAAGCCTCCCACCCCCCCAGGTCTTTATGTTCACACTGAAAAATAACATTGAAAAAATGCTTAAGGTTATCTTTTTTTCACTAACAAAGCCTCAATAAAAATAAAAATTTGTCCTTATAACAGAATTTGCCTTTTATGTTCCTAAAGGATTCTTTGTGATGTGTTCTTGTGTGTACTTTCTAAAGAAATCGTGAAATAGTTTTGTATGAAGAAATACAGCATTGGTCACGAAAAGCTGAATTGTGCTGAGCATGAAGAAGCAGAGAAAGAAGCTGCTGAATTGTAGGTGTTTGAGTGGTGCAGAACATTCGTGAGGTGTGAGCAGTGTTGAGGAAATGAGACCAGAGAAACTAGAGGTGTGGAATTCAGAGGGATGCAAGTGGAGGTTGAACTGTTAGCATGAAGGAAGTTAGAGGTGAAGATGATGGAGGCTTTCCCTCTTTAACAATGAAGTGAGTCACTGATTGGTACATGTTGGTGGGCGGGGCATCGTAGACAAACGCAAACATAAATCATAAAAAAGAAAAAGTTGATAAACATGTATAGCTGTCTATGGTTTTAGTAAAATGTATATTTTCAAATAAACGATAGGATAAAATAATGGCGTTTTTAACCCTTTAACATCTGCGGTTAGCTGCAGTGCTGACATTCTTACCGAAACTACTTCATAATAGTTTATAAAGAATGGTGAATCCCATGAATACTAGAGTAAAAAAGTAGGGTTTATTTTTTTATTTTTATATATCAGATATGACTGCATTTCGCCATCATACCTCTGTGACGGGTAAGACCGAACAGAGGATTTCATCCGCATCACAGGCAAGGTTCTCCCAGGCCACACAAGAGGAAAAAACGTTATCATTTGTGCCTGATCCAGCCTTGACAGGACACAATTGAAATGTCATCACAAGCCATATCCATGGCCTACAACTGGTAATCTCAGGTGTATGGTTGTCTCCTGTAAGTCTTCTGATTCCAAGCAGAAAAAACGTATTCCATTGGGTTAAAAAATGGAGAATAAGTTGGAAGAAAACTAATACAAATTGTTGATTTGTGTTGGACCACTGTCGGATGAGCAAACTTTTGTGAAAGCTGACATTGTCCCGGACAATGGCAAAATAAGTTTGTTCTCTGTCATTTTCTTGTTTAATGTATGAATGACGCCAATTAACAACGTGAAAAAGGAAATGTGATCATCCCATTTCAACTTCATTCTCATGGAAACCAATGGGTGATGTCTGGTGGTTATCTGTCCAGTGTATTTATGTCTATAGTACCAAGTTATAGAATTTAGAGTTTAATTTCTGTAAAGATCTAGAAGACAAATGGTCTAACCTTTAGACACACAATTCAGAAACCTGAGGCTTACTAGAGGAAGAGGAGATTTATAAATGCCGTAGAAAAGTCAGTGAGTTTAGTAACTGTAAGGGTGCAATGGATAGATGGAGGCAGACGGTTCACTGAGGTGACCACTAAAGAGAGAAACTGAGAAGAAAATATCTGTGAAAGGTTAAAGGTACAAATCTGCAAAGCTTTGTGAAGGAAATGCATCCAAACCTCTGAGTGATTAGCTCAGAGGTGTGACTCACTCCAACAACTTGAATTTTTTTAGCCGAATCTGGACAGAGAATGTTATCGACCAACTGACAGTCACAAAGTAGTAAAGGGTTGTTCAAACCGAACGCGAATCGCACGGCCAAAAATGTGTTCCCGCCTGTTCTCGTGTGGGAGGAGCTATCGGTTAATGCTTTTGAAGCTGTGTCTGTATTTCATTTACAATGCATGGAAGACACGGATGATGACTCTAAATGCTTTCATGAACCCAAACATGGAGACGTGATCACCAATGTTTTTGTAGAGCTCTTTGAAATTAATAAAACTGATCTCTAAACATCTTTGTGTCTCCCATGCATTGAAAATGAGATAAAAAGACACTGGATAGGTGTAGCAATCAGGCTACAAACGTTAGCTGGTAGCTCCTCCCACACACAAACGAGGCGGCGAGCTTAAGGAATATATTTATGGCCACGAGGCGAGCAGGGAATTCTCCATGTGGCAAAGAAGGGGCGAGGCGAGTTGCATTGGGTGTGAATGCACCTTTAGGCCACAACAAAGTTTGATGTTCAATGCCATTTTTGTGAATTTGCGCGAAGCCTTTAAAACTCAAATCAGCTTCATGATATTACCTGCTTTCGACATACAGTTCCCAGAAAAAACAATTTTCTGCAGCTCTGTGACATTATGAAAAGATCACAGTAATCAACAGATTTCAAATGTCAACTTTATGGATGTTTATACTTCTTCCATTTGCACGGGAGCAGGCTCTCAATTTTTGTATTACAATTAGGAATAAAATACGACTTAAAAGAATAAAAAATTATATGAATTACAATAATAACTGAACTTTTTTGTGGCATTTGAACACATAGGAGGATAATTAAGCATTTGTAGCTTTTTTGATGATGGGAGGTTTCATCACATGAACTATATTTTGTTCTGATTTATGAAAACGGATATAAAAACTGAGGAGACTTGAGTAAAGCAGCTCCTACGTTACCCAATCCTTCTCTTCTGATAAACCACCTGATAGTCTTTTATTTTTGTCATTTAATACTACAGAAGCTAGATGATGGTTACTCTAAAACAAATCTATTTATCCACCGACAAAATAAAAACAAAATATAAATAAAAGGCTTGAATATTCCCCTATTTTTAATAGAAGTGTTATCAAACACAAAAAGCACTCTTTGCTCCACATTTATCAAAGTAAGTGAGTGAAAAAGAACAAGCATGTTACCTTAAAATACATGTTTATATGATTGTCTTCACAACAAATAAATATGTGCAACAAATATGAAAGTTTCTGTGTGTTTTTTTTCACATATCTATGTGAAAATCTAAAAAGCTCAGAGGAAAGAAAATAGAAATAATTTTTACCAAATATATTTATTTAACTGTCATGTGAATCTTCAGATCTGACAGTATAACACGTTTTAACTTAGCTGATGCACAGTTCACATTTGTGAATCTCTAAGTTATTTGTGACCTAAGGTTGTTGGACATCATGGTCTACTGATGTTTTGGTAACTTTTTTGTGCATGGCTTTAATAGAAGAGGAGTCAAGGTTACGTAATGCTGCCTTCACACCCAACTGAGGAAGGACGTTACCTTCTCATGCCGACCCTAAGATACCAAAAGCTTTTAAACATTTGCCGTGAAAATAAAATGTTCACAACAGATGAAGTGTCAGGACTTCTCCTTGACTGTTTTTTAACGGGCAGCGATTTTAAACTTACCAGCATGGAAAAAACATTTCACAACATCTCTGTGCTGCTTGTGAGCATATTTTCAATGTTTTTTATTATTTTTAATGTGTTTTTAATAAATATTTTTAAAAAATCTTTTTCAATCACATATATGTTAGATACTAACCGATTCTTGTTTTTGTCATTTAAATAAAAAAGTAATAATCACTTGCGCGTAAAAATGAAATATTCTGGTATTTTATTATATATATATATATATATATATATATATATATATATATATATTATATTATTGTATATTATATTTTATTTTGTTTCATTTGGCTTTGGTTCACCATGAAGCCTTCACCACCTCCCTTTGTTTTTACTTGGTTTGACACTTTGTAAATGAATTCATAGTTTGTTTAATAGGTAAATCACTTTGTGAACCTGTTTTTTTTTTTTTTTTTGGACAAACTTTGCAGACAAGTCACTGTACTACAGCCTCTAACAAAGAGAGCTATCACATAGATGGAAATGCAGAAGATAAGACTTAAACCTTGTTTTTTTTATAGTTCTAAGAGAAGAAGAACGTTGAACTTAAGCCTATTTTTTTAGGGGAGGAATATATGTTCTTCAAATGTGCTGCATTGCTTGTCTAAAATAAAGGTGTGCTCATCTGTTTAATGCAATTTATTCATCTTTATTATTCATTGAATGAAATGATTAGTTTACTGACATCCACAGCACGACTCATCTGCCTCGACATCAAAATGAGGCATCTTAAAAACACACACGCTTGGAGGGAGCTCATTTTGGAGGATCTTGAAGGAGAGAAAAATAGACTCTTGACAGTTACATCTGTTCTGAACTATTCATTGTTATAATTGAAAGAGGAGAGAGCCTCTCTTCACTTTGATTCTTTTAGAAACATCATTTCCTCAGCCACATGCATGTACCAGAATATTTCATTTTAATTTTTCACTTATAAAGTACAAAAAAGGTTTTGATTGTGTGGTGATGCTGACAGCAAACTGTATGTTTGACTTCTCTTTTAAGAGCTAACTGAGAAGTGAAAGTACGAGAGACCTATTAGATTTTCTTTGTAATTACGTTAATTTGTTGTAACGCGTTTACAATGTTTTATAAAAATCAAAATCTAAGTTTTCTTTTTTTCTTGATCTACTTTACAATGTTTGTTATTCCTCAAGCACTTGAAAAGCGTTTTACTATGACACATTTTGGCATTTTGAACCTCTGATGTCAGGGAACAATGGTTTGTAATAAGTCAAACAGGTCACATGGGAGCTGAAAAGCAACTACTTTAGAAGTCAGAGAGGCCACAAAGTGGGTTTCTCAGTCAGGCCAACAGTCAGCTGCAAAAAAGCAAACTAGTCAGTGCCTTCTTAGATTTGTGTGAAATTATTAAAAGATAAATGATGTGCTTGTTTTATATGCATCCTAAGTTTCTTTTAAAACTAGGGTTTCTTTATTTAACATGTTCAACATTTACCGCTATGCTTTTTTTCCATTAACTCCTATCCTACTTGCTTCTGGTTCCCTAGATCAGGTGCATGTAAATGATGGAAACCTAAAATCACTTCAACTAGCTAAGCAGTGCAATTAGGCTTGAAAACAAGCAGGATGGATTCTCTTAAGAATCTGGCTTAAAGCTTAATGGTTATGTTTAACAGGTGCAAGATTTAGCACAAAACCACCATCTTTTCTTTTTATACCACCTGTTTTTTTACAGGTGTACCAAACCCATCCATCCACCTGATTTTACGTTTTTTTCTGTAATGTCATATGATGTCCCGCAAGTCGATCGTGTTTTTATCTGAACGTCCTTTTGGTGTTCACAAAGCTGGAATAGCAGCTCATCTTTAAAAGTTAAGTTGACTGTATGAAAAACCAAGATGTCACACCGAGCTGGTCAAACACTAAATATGCCTCCTGGGGGTGACACCTAATAAATGTAGTATTTGCTCAAATAATATTAAAGCCAACAGGGATTCAATGTAATCCTCAATTATTATTACTGTGTGTGTAAGTATGTGTGTGTTGTTATTGATGTAAACCTACAGACCTTAAACTCAGATTAAACATTTCACTGTGAGGAGGGTGAGGAGAAAAACAAAAGATGGAAGTAGGCAAAGTTAGAGTATTAAAACTTGAAATAAGTTAATGTTATGAAATAAATGCATGTTATGAAACTGATTTCTGACCCAAGCTGGACACTTTGGTCTACATGTATGTAAGTGAGGCAATACTTAAAACTGTCGAACGTCAAGTAGGGAACAGAAAGGAGCTTTCTAAATGTATTAAAGCCTTTTTAAAACAAACACAAACGTTTGTGAAAATGTAATTAATGTATGATAAGTTAAAGCCTTAAAACACCACGAGCTTCTTCACAATAAACTTCATTTCTTCAGTTAGAATTCATAACAAAGTTTTTCCCAGCACATCATGAGCATCATTATTAACATCATTAAGTTAACCTAATTCATTATTATAACCCAATTGTTACTGCTTCTTCTTACTACAAGTCTTTCTTCATAAAACATGTAACAGCACATTTGAATGATCACTTCAGGGAGAACAGAACCAGCTGAGATTTGGTATATGTGCACAAAAAAATGTGTAAAAACGACCTATTTAAGCCAAAGACATTATTCCAGTTATTTCTGGAACTAGTTCAGAGGATAAACCTGTAGGTCAGAGGGATTTTTATTTCAGACCCTACAAGGCAAAATTTTTGATTTAGTATTATATTGATTTTTTTTTTCACTTCTTCATACTGACAAGAAATAAAAAAGAATCCTAGATCTGTAAAAAAAATAAATAAATAAATAAACTATGACTAAGAAAGGGGCTTTAAACCCAGAAATGAGACTCGGACTTGGGACCTTTTTATAGACAACCAAAGCAAATCTGACCAGACATTACAATGGTAGCAAAGCTCTTAGACACAGCAGTTATATAGTTTAGATGGACTAAACTTCTTAAGCCAATTTCAAAACGTTTGTCAGATTCTTTTTCAAACTTCAAAAATAAATGGGAAAGGCCTCTTTCATCTCAAAGCACTGAAGGTCGCTTTGTGGAGAAGAACCTTGTATTGGCTCTTCTCAGATTTAATGTTTCACATCCCATCATCCTCTTTTATCTCTGAAAGGGATCTCTTCTCTGAAAAAAGTCCTAAAATACATCTGAGCAACTAAAGAAATATGAGGCAGCTGAGGAGCTACAAGAAAGAAAAGACATATTTCTTCTTTTAAAGGAAAAATCGGGAATTTTTCATAATGATAAACTGGGATACACTAGCAAAAAGTGTGGTGCAGCTGTTGAAGTCCCATGAATGTCTTATCTTGGAAAGCTACCAACACATCGGGAATGTGATGCTAGACCCACATGTTTACAACGGTTGGTACTTTCGGACCAAATCCGAGTCCCTGCTTGTCTACAGTGCAGCATTGCATTGATGAAGCGTAAAAAAGTTCCACTGGTTGAACTTTCAGCGTGTGATCAATGAACGCCCTATTTGTTCGTATACTTAAAAACTTGCGTGGTGGCGTGCAATCGCAAGTGTTCCAGAAGCCCGAAATTCTGGTCTACATGCGTTTGCGTAGACTTTTGCTTCAACGCAGCCAGTCTGTAAGCACCTTCAGTGTCACATAATTCCTTCTAGACACAAACCATCATTTTTATTTTTTCGTCCATGGTAAAACGGTTGGCACTTCCGGGAATAAAAGGGGACGCCATCCAGTGTTCACTATCAAATCAGAGTGCCTGATTGGTCAAAGTTCAACCTGGTTTAAGCTTCAACGAGCATTCAATGACTGCGGGTTTCGTACGTAGAGCCAAAAAAATGGTTGTAGGAACTTGCGTGAAAGCGAAAAGCGGAAGCCTGAAACCGGCCTTTTGCATAGATTTTCATTGGAAGGGGTCACTTGAACGCGCGTTGCTAAAGGCGGTGTGAACATAGTTTTACAGACCTATTTTTTACTTCTCTGATGCTCCCTCCTTGCCTCCTCTGAATCATAAATAAGGTACAGAGGAGGCGAGGAGAGAAATGTTTGTCACAGAAACACAAAGCGCAGAGGCAGAAAGGAAACTCCTTCTCCACCTCTCCTCAGACAGACCTGTCTCCGGTCCAGCGAAATGGCTGTGAGGGTGAGGGTGGAGACGTGCAGGGAGCAGTACTGAACAAAGCGACTGATGTGACACATCGCCCGTCCAAACACCCATGTGCTGTGCACAAAGCGGACCTGACAAAACACACAAAACAGAAAAAAGTGTTTCTGCATCTTTCGCACTTCTGTCCTGAAAGATTTTGGATGATATCATGATGAGTCCAACAGGAAAAAAAAACCTCTTCTGATTAAAATGAAACTATATTTGGCTTTTGTTTCGTTCATGACTAGATGAAGGTTTCCTAATGGATTTGGAAATGAAGTGCTGACAGAAGGTAAGACTTTTGATGACCACTGGCACCACCTAGTGGTCAATTTGCACACAAAAAACACTCAAATCATTTTTTTAACTTCTCTTTCGCAGAAGTTGCAATAAAAGTGATTAAAAATAAATAGCTTAAGCTGCAAAAACATCTCTTAAACACACATTTCTAGCAGTATAAGGCGCATTTAATGAAGTTGGAATAAAGTTGCTCTCACCAGTGTGAAGGGGGTGTTGAGCACCGTGATGAAGATGTCAGCCACAGCCAAGTTCAGAATGAACAAGCTGGTAGAGGACTGCGTGCTTTTGTTTTTCACCACCACATGGCACACCAGCGTGTTCCCAAACAGCGAGATGACGATGATCAGGGAGTACGCGGCCACGAGCAGCACCTTCACGCCGCCGTCCTGCGACTGTTTCCCGCTGCTCTTTCTGTCTGCCAGAGAGCGCCAGTCCTCCAGCATCCCTTCGTCAAAGTCCAGGAGGAAGAAGACAGAAGTTCGGTTCCCCGGCTGTCCCGACGCGTTGAGCAGCAGGTCGTCCGTGTTCGGCAGGGTGCCCTCCTCTAAAAGTGAGGAGTCGTTCAATCCCGCCGTCCAGTCAGGATTACTAATCCAGATGAGGAGGCAGAAATACGATGCTCTCATGTTTGCGCCGCTCATCTGTCGGAGAAGTTCGGAGGTGGTGCTGATGCTGAAGCATGAGAGAGAGGAGATGCTGATGCTGAAGAAGGAGCAACAAGTGTTAGGATGCGGCTGCAGCCGTTCATTAGCAGCAGCCGCGGGCACGCGCAAGGGCGGATTTTGGAACATCAACTCATGGTGAAATTTCACTGGATCCCATTTCTGCCAAGTTAATAATAATTAGTATCACTTATTCATTCGAAACTCCATTTACCTTCGTTCTTTTTATGCCAGCAGACATAGAATCTCTGTTCCTCACATTGGTTTTGAGGATAGACAACAGAAATGTACATTTTTCCTTTATCTGTGTGTTCTTTTTGTTAACAACAAATTGCACTCGTGCCCAGAAAGAACAAAATAATTCTAATATTCTTTGAGAGTGTCTGTGATCAGGCTTTTTGCTTTTGTGTTGTTATTTGAGCCAAAAAGAAAAGAAAAACTAGTAAAAAGGTGAGGCTACTAACCACATGAAGTGCCATTTGTATTCGTTTTTTTATGTCATTGGCTCAACAAACCCTCCAGCCCTTCTAAGGAAGCCTACAGGCTGAATTCAGTTAAAATTGGAAAGTAATAATCATAATTGAGATATTGTATTGAGATGAGAGGCAAAAGTGCCTGTGTATGTGCTTGTGTTCGTTGGTTAAATTCATAACCTCTATCATAATTTGTATTTTCTTTGTCTGTCTCTCTTTATTTGTTTGTTCTTGACTCTACTGTGTCATCCTTTCATTTTCTAAAAGGAGATACCTATCGAAAACAAGCTATGGCATCTCAAGGGACCAATCCTCCCATTGCTAATTGAATGCTTAATTAAGTAACTAAATAAATATCTTTTAAGACGAATTATTGCTGTTTGTTTTTGTGCAAACCAAAGCCTGCAAACTGCTGTAGAGAAGTGGTGGTAGATGAGATTGCTTCCAGACATTGCACAGCATAGTATGGTGATGTGTAGAATGACTCTGGTGATAAAGAAGATGATGAAAGGAAGGGCAAAAGCAGAGAACTGGCGGAAGCTGAAAAAGAAAGAATGTTGCATGACTTAAGAAGGAGTTGAAACAGGCTCTGTGTGGTCAGGAGGTACTCTCAGATGATTGGGTAACTACAGCTAATGTGATCAAGGGAGTGTACTTGGTGTGTCATCAGGACAGAAAGTGATTAGGAGACTTTCTAGGGGAATGAGGAGCAAATCACAGTAAAAAAAAATGTATGTAAAATCACAGCAGAAAACACACATGTGATGCAACAATGAATGATCAGTTGAACTTTATGAAACTAAAATATGAATGGATTTGACATTAATTATTTTTACTTGTTTGTTTATGCACAAATGCGTAATTTACACTTGATTATCTTGTAGGAAATTCAAGGAATCTGTTAAAACTTCACCCGCGCTATTCAGTGCCCCAGTATCTCTGAGTCACAGTGGTTGAATTTTTGGCTGAAGATGTCCGGGATCGATTTTAGGTCAGTGACTCAGATTGTTTAAAATGAACCAATATAACCAACTATGACCACAAAATACTATATAAATTAAATTGTTGTTAAAATGAATCACCCCCAACTAAGACGGTTAACAGGGAGGGGTTTTGGGAGCTTCTGCACAAAGACCTTCTTCTTCTTCTTTTTTTGAAACCACTCCACAGTCTAACTTCAAAGTGTGAAATCTTTTTTTTCTCCCTTCTTCCACTGATTGGCACTTGTTAACATGTTTGTTTTCAGGGCAAAGTGGTCTTTGGAAATTCGAACGCCATGCTCCCATGGGGGGGGTTCTCCAGGCAGTCAGCACAATCTCAGTCTTGCTTTCAATTAAAAACGCTGGCATGTTTTGGTCAATAGGCTTTATTCAGTAAAGGCACTCTGTTGCTCGGCGATTGTCACACCTCCTCTTATTTTCAACAACTCTTTGCTCTCCATGGTTGGTCTGATAAGCTTTGCACTTGTTCGGTTACTACAGTTCTGCACATCAAGGATTCCTTCAGCTTTTCATGTACCTTTGCTGCTGTGCTTCTCCCTCTTTATCGCTTCCCTCCAGCCTGATCATTTCAACATGCTGCACATTAGTTGGCATGTCTCAGTTAAGTGACTTACTGCTTCTTACATCACAGGTTTTTTTTTTCTTATTTGGTCCAACATATGTGCTCATGTCACCCCTAGGTCTCCGTGTTCTTCTTTTTTTGTCTAGTATTTACAATAAATGCCTTTTTTTAGCAATCTTCATCAAACACTTTGGCGGCGCTTTCTCTCTGAACTTTTCAACCATTAACTCCCATTTCGCTCATGCCTTCTTCTTCATCATCTGTAATGTCACTAATTTGACCAAAAGCAGCCTGACGCTGCCATTTTCCAGCCTCTTTTTTCTTTCATATTGAAGTGACGGTACTTGCGTTCACTTTTCTCGCTCTTACTCTTTCTCATGTCACCCGATGTTCTTTCCTCCTGAATTCTGTGCATCATTGTCACTTTCATTTCATTCTATGTAGTTCACAAACCTCTTCTCCTCTGCTATCCACGAGGCTGCGCCTTTCCAAAAATCACATTCTATCTGTTTGCTTCACCATCAAGCCCATTCAAATCTGCTTCATTCAACCTTCTATGCACCTTCATTTGGTTTAGCTTGTATTTTGTTTTGCTTTCAAGGTCAATAAAATAGTCTCTTTTTTGTGAGCCTTTTTTTTTTTGTTTGTTTTCTGTCTATGACAAAAACACTGTACTCCACCTCAGGTGCCTCATTCTCACTGTGATACCAACAGTTTCCCATTTCGAGCTGTCATTAATGCCTCATCTAGATGTGCAAATTGGAAAATAATGTTTTTTCTTTATTATAGCACCGCTATACACTTATCTCCATGGAGATACAACCCAAACAGATGTAACATCACGACTGACAAGATGCTTGATTTCACTTAGCTGCAGTAAATACCAGCAGTGCAAAGTGAGTCAATTTATTTACTGAAGGTCCAGGTTGTAGTGTGGAATGCTCTTGTCATCATCATCTTAACATGGTATGTTCAGATTATATATTCATCACGATTTAGTTTTTTAAAAATCTGGTCAAGTGCTTTTATTACATTTTTTAAGTCTATTTATTTTGTTAACTAAAATACTTCAAACAAATTTTAATTATTTCTATCTCATTAAATACTTTATAAATTGTGTAATGAAAAGTCATTTTCATGGGATTGTAAGAGATAGGAAACATATGATTTAGAATAATGATGTTAAAAGTAGGGGTTATAGCACCAAAAATAAGAAAAAAAAACATCTCAGCAAATTTCATTCATATCTTCAGGAGATCCCTGAGGTGATCCCAGTCATTCCACAGGTCCATCCATCCCTCATCAGTTTCATTTCACTTGAAAACGATGCAAGGGCAATCTTTGAAACTATACAATGCTTCAAAAACAAAAGTCCTGGGAATTTTTGTCCATTTTTAGTTTTTCAGTCAAGTGCAAACAGAATTACACAAACACAATCCAACATGTTTGCTCACGCCCGAGCTTCTCTTCTGCGCACTGAGCTCAGAATCATTAGAATGATTGGTTTTTGTGACATTTCAGGACTTCTCCCTGGGAGACGACCGTTGGACAGACTAGATGTACAACAATCTCTCAATTAACTCTGAGGTAATTTCCCAGCATCAGCAAGCATCATGTTCCTAAAGTACAAGCTAAAAATGAGCTTTTTTGGTTATACTCCACTTTTTAACAACAGTAGACAAATGCAAAAAAATAAATAAGAGTTTCAGGATTGAACAACATCATCACAGCTGAGTGGATGCAACCTTTGCTATTGCTATGGAGATGGAGCCCAGTGATGGTCTATTTATAATTTTACCACAACAGTTTTAGGGTCCATAACGTCACAAAGAAACCTAGGTTTCTTCATTACAATTCAGTTGTTGAGAAGAGGGCATAGAGCTGCATTGAAAGCTTTTCTCTTGGTTTTTGCAGTCTGCAGCCTCTTACAGAAAAAAAAAAAAAAAAAGCTCCATGTTTGAATTTTTTCATAATGTCGGATCAGGGTCAAGTTTCACAGCTGCTGATCACGACAGACATTTTTTCAGTGCCAACTAAAACTAAAATGCAGTGATTTTGGCTGTTTAATGGATTCTTCTAGGATTGTGACAGTTTACATTTTGGAATCTTTCCTATTCTGTGGACTATCACATCCAGTTTATTACAAGCAATTTTATAGCATAAAAATGTATTAGCCACCAAAGAGCTGCAGAAAATAAAACCAAAGTTTCAAAATCAAAGTACAAATCAATTAGTAGAATGTTAAAAATTAAAAATCTTACTCTTGCTACGATGAAAAGTAGTATAAATCTTAATTAGAAAGCACAAAAAAATACTTTTGAGGATCACATATAATTCATCAGGTAAAAATGCAGCCGAATGGTAGTGTCCTAATGATCAATGATCAGCCGAATCTACAACAAATACGCAAAAAAATTGGACCAAAAGCCTATCTGATTAACACTCAGCCAGAAGGGTTTGAATTGGACACAGCTGTGACCTCAACTCACTCCATCCCCAGCAAATGGGTCAAATGCAGAGAACAAATTTGACCCCATGTGTGTCACAACTGATCAAAGTTTTAAAAGCTGTCAATTAAAAATCTTTAAAGGAATTTTTTTTAAAAACCCAACTAAGAGGACTATTTATTTTAGCAGAGGCATTTGGTTCCATATTGATTCAAATAGATGTCACAAAAATGAGAGTAAAAGACACAGTCTTGAATCAAATAATTCCTAAACTGCAACTGAATTGTGCTGTTTTAAAAAAAATCATTTTCTGAGTTAAAATATGAATTGTTTGCTTGCAAAAATTCAAAGTTCTTTCCGTATGGAATATGTATGTTCTCCCTGTGCACAGGGTTTTTTCCAGACACTCTCCCACAGTCCAAAATCATACTTTTTAGATTGACTGGTGACTCTTCAATGCCTCCCAAGTGTGATTGTGTCTCTGTGTGGGCTTACAATGAGCTGGCACATTCTTCAGGATGTACCCCCAACTCATAATCTGACGTTGCTGAGATAGGCTCCAGCAACCTTGACAACCCTGCACAGGGCCAAGAAATAAAATGGATCAATGGATGGATGCATGTACAAAGTCTGCTGACCAGCCAAGATTTGCACGAATGCACAAGAATGACACTGATTTAGAGGCTATAAGGACGTTAATGATTGGTTGGTAATACTGGAGCTGCTGATCAATGATAACTAATGCACTCACCTAAGAGTACTTTTAAATTTCATTGTATTTGTGACAATGACTGCATCTGATGTTGATAAGAATTCTTCTGATGTAGGAACAAAATAAAGTCACGCAAAAGAAAAACAACCTTTCCTCTCAACCTTGAAAGGCAAAAGGAGATCTTGGCTACAATAAGCAAATAAGCAGCTACTAAGTGTACACATAACACAATAGTTTCCTCACTTTCTCTATGCGTGTTAGCAGTATTTTCCGGCTGCTTGAGTCAATTCATTCAACCAATTTATTCAATCTGTCTGAACTTTGGGCAGCGTGACTTCAAGAGGAACTACATTATTGTGCTGTTAAGCTGAAGGGGGAAAACATTTGCATTTTGTTCACATCACATTTTATTACCAAGTATGCATCAGCTTACATGAAGCAGATTGGAATTCTTGTGCAGAGCTCTCAGAGTCACAGTTTATAGATTGAGGAAAGACAAACTGGAATTAAGTAACAGGATCAAACAAAAAAATTTAAAAAATGTACAAAAAAAGTTAGAAGACGATGTGTGCAAGTTCACTGCAAGGCTGGAAGTAGTGCAAGAGCAAACAGAAGAGACATAGAACATTGTTAGTTGACCAATTACAAAAAGACATATTGCACATTTATTTGCAGTGAGGTAGTTTTAGTTACATTTCCAGTTGTAGTTTTTTTTGCCATCAGTCTGGCTGTGGAAGGGAAGAAACTGTTGAAAAAACGAGTTCTGTGTGATGATGCTGTCCGCTCTGCTCAGGGGAAACTCTCACAAGATTCACTAAATGTGAATAACAAAAGAACTGAGGAGAAAGGTTTTAAAATGCAGCTCGAGCAGACAGACATACATGTCACAAGTAAATTAATTAGGGGTGTATTGATAAATCGATTGAGTTGATTATTCAATTTCCATTCAAACCAGCCATATCGATCTGTCTGAGGCAAGTTGTTAATCGAATATCTCTATACCATTATATAATTAATTCAATGATTAATCAATGACATTAGAATAATATTAGACTAATCAATGATATCAATTTTGAAAAATCCCATTTGATTGAAGCACTGATGTTTTATTTTAATATAATGTGAAAACAACCAAATGCCATCACAGCAGACAACATACATGTGATGGCAGCAAAAAATAATCATTACAGTCCAATAAGTGAAAACACTGTGAATTTTGCAAAGACATACAGTGTGGTAAAATGTTCTGATAATTTTCTGTTTGAATTATTTTAATGTGAAAAAAAACATTGGGCTGTCCTTAATGAAACTAATGTGGAAATGGATTTGTCATTAATTATTGTTTACTTGTTTGCTTGAACACATAATTTACATAATTAATTTACACGCCATTATCTTACAAAACGTACAAGGAATCTGAAAAACTTCACCTGCACTGTTCAGTATTCAGGCATATATATGTACATCTCTAAGTCTCACTGGTTGAATTTTTGGCTAAATTGTGTCCTGGATCCACTCTAGGTCAGCGAATCGGATTGAACCAGGAAAAAGAAATGAACCAATCAAAATGAACCTACAAGAAATTGCATCAGCAACTACAAGTTTTGATATTAATCGAATTGTTAAAATGAATCATTAAACCTCCAAAATTATGCAGAAAACACGGCGCCACAAATAGTTAAACTTTGATATATTTATTTTTGTATTTATTTATGTATTTTTTTTCCTCAACAAAATATATTTAGGGGAAAGAGAGTAAAATATAATACACAGAACAGAATAAAATGCAACAATAAAATTTATCTTTTTATAATGTAAAATAAACATTTAGTTGCTGTTCAGTAAATAACATCAAGTCTATTAATTTTATGATGTTAAGATTGTCAAATCTTTTTAAGTCACTTTTACCATAATAAAGGTGCAAGAATTCACAAAATTCTATACAAACCTAGCTATTGTGTGCGCTTCTAAAACTATTTCAGTAAAGAATTGGGTTTCAAACTGTAATGTTTACAATTATTAAATAAAGTTTGAAGAAAAAAGTGAGTTGCAACATGGACTTATGGGTAATGGTGTCTTACGCTCCATTTCACTACTGCAAACAAATTATTTTAACTACATATCCCATGTGTCTTCACTTCTGTTACTCTTCCGACCGAATGTCTTTGTGGTAATTTGGAATTATTTGTCCAAAAATAGCTCATTTTAGAATACATCCGATCAAATGAAAGTTAACTTGAATTTAAGGTTACGTTAATGCTAACATATAGATGCAAAGCGTTCGACTCAGCGGTTTGAAGCTCTTCGGAGTGTGTACATGCTGACAGGGTTACTCGGTACGTAAACCTTTTCTTTTTCAGAAGTCATACACATTACACATATTTAAGGGTTTTACTTACTCAATTTTTAGTCAAAATTACGGACATAGTTTATACTTTTGATTTAGGCTGAAAACAACAATATATTTTAACTTAACTTATTTATATTTAGAAAAAGGGACAATTTGACATTTTGCTCTTAGTTTAGGTCCAGAACAAGACAAAAGCCAAACGCATAACATAATTATAAATGTAAATAGTAGCAAAATCAGCATTCAGTCCTGCCCCACTGTGACTGGCATTTGAGAAATTGTTCTTTACTTTGTTAACTCAATTTGACTTTGATGTTTCACTTAAAAGGAGAGTTATTGCGTTTCAGCATAAAATCATTTAAATTACAAGATGATCTGCTTCTTTTACATCACATTTAATCATTCAGCTAGCACTGTCATTCAAAGCAACTTGAAGATTTGTTTGCTTCAACAGTGAAAGACAAGGTTAAGCCATGCGTTTGCCAAACAAGTGACCATCCAGTCTTGGATTTGAACATCTGTCCATCTAAGGCAGAAAGCTGCTTGATTCACAACCTAGAGTTCATCTAATGTGAGAAAATACACAACTTACAGAGATTAGATGTATTTCTTACAGCAGTGTATATTAATGTTTGCCAAACATCTTGAGAAATGATGAGATATTGTGATCAACAAACTCACAATTTGTTTTACAATTGAACTGGATTCATTTATTGATTTTTTTCAAATGATAAAATTAAAGCAATTTCGTTATTTTTTTTATTTTTTTTTTATTTTTTTTATTTTTGTTACATGTGAGTTATTTAAATTAACCAAATGTGGTGTCCTTTATTGAAATAAATAGATATTTTGGAAAAAAGAAAAGAAAACTCAATGGGTTGATGTCAGGTTTTCTGAAGGAAATGTGATTTATTTAGATTGTTTTAACATTGATCTGGTTCAAATAAATACACGAAAAATCAAAATAAGTGTATAAACTATCAATTACTGTTTGGTTCTAATTGAATCCTTTCCAGCAAACTATAAGTTCTGAATATAATAGAATGACAATCATCCAGCTGGATTCTCAAATTGAAACATCACAGTTTACATATTAGGATCAGTTTCCCTTAAAATATTGAAACCTTTTTTGTTGTGTAGTTAAGAATACAAAAACTTTTGATCTACTGTAAAAGTAGTCCCAGTGGTCTTTTAATTATGAATATGCTGTTTTTAGCCAAAATCCCCAAACCCCAAACTTCACCTCTGGATTGTGGGTGGGAGTGTTGGTGCGGAGCAACCCCGTCCCCTCTTCCCTTCCCAGAGCAGAGAGCTTCCCAGCATATGTTCTACATTCACATAAACACTTCCAAATGTCATTTTTTTCATCTGCTCCTGATTCACAATGATATGACTAAAGAAATACTGAGAAATTGTGCTTAATTTTCTTTATACGCGTCCTCTATCATCAGAAAAATGCCCCAAGAATATGTGAAAAAAAAACACAATCTTCATTTGAGTCTGTCTTTAAATCAAAAACCATCACAAACTCTTTTTAATTCTGAGTCTCGCTGCCACATAGTTAATTCTTCTTCATTTAGTTAAGAACGCTTACTCAAAAAACAAGCAAGTGGACCCGTAATACTTATTTGCCTTTCATGTCCAGCCCCCTCAGGAGAGTTTACATAAACATTCTGACAAATGGAGACCAGAGCAAACATTTTCTGCAGAAAAATGCCAGCTGGTAGAAAGAGTTATGCAAATATCAGAACATCGTGCCTACAAGGCCAGTTACAGTTCATATGGTTAGTGTGGGCATGCTGTTTACACGCTGAAGTACTCTGAGTGAAGGTAATCTGTCCCACATGTCGCATCCTAAATATGAAATATCTGGATCATAAAAAAATATGAGTAGAAACTTCTTTCAAAGATTTGTAGTTATGAAAGTTAATCATTCTGGCACAGTGTTAATTCCTTTATTAAGAAATTCAAAGTATTTGACGTATTTCCGTCTGATTTCAGTCTGCTGAAACTGCTGTTTTTCCATGTGTTGAATTCTGACAGGACTACAGCCAGAGATGGAGTTTCCAGAAGATTTTAACCAGCTGGAACTTCTTGACACTCATGGTCACCTGATCCCTCGAGGAGGCAGCGGTCTCTGGACCGAAAGCAAAGACGAGGAGAAGGAGACGGACGAGGAGGATCACAGCGAGGAATGGTATTTAGCGAAAGAGGATGAGCTCGAAGACAAACCGACTGAGCTGGTTCTGTGGGCTGCAGAAAACAATCGGGTGAGATAAACCGAGCCGGTGCTGAATGGCCAGAAGGTCTTCTGTATTTACAGTATTTTTCCTAATATAAGTCACTTTTTTTTTGCATAGTTTGACCGGGGGTGCGACTTCTTGCTGTGAGGCAAGAGCGCTAACCACTGCTCCACCATGCAGCATTGTTCATATGTGTAATGGAAACCCAGCTATTTTCACCATGTGAGGGCAAAGAAATGCTGAATCTGTGAAGAAGAACCTCATTTGTTCAATTTGTCATAAGAATCAACATGCTGTCACAATCTGTGCAAGTTCTTTTTTTAACCTGTAGCTTATCTTAACGTGGTACAGCTTACATGAAGTAAAAAAAAAAATAAGTTGCATGAGCCGTAAAAATAAATGTAACAAACATTTTACAGTACTTAAACACTGGGAAATGATGAGCATCTGGCCAACAAAAGTAACGCAATCAAAATGACAAAAAATGCAGATGCAACAATTAATCGATTTCTAGTCCTACAATTCAACCAGATCGATCTGTCTGAGGCAGAATTGAAGACACGTGACCATACAGTGTGGTAGAATGTGGCTGAACTTTATGAAAGTAAAATGGGAATGGATTTGCCGCTAATTCTTGTTTACTTGTTTGTTTGTACACATATCTATATTAACACTTCCGCATCTTGCAAGAAATACAGGGAATCTGTAAAACTTCACCTGTTCAATGCCCAGGTTTTTATCTTTGAGTCACACCGACTGAATTTTTGACAAAAATGGTCCCGGATCGATCTTAGGTCAGTGAATCGGATCGTTAAAAAGGAAAAAAATCGAAAGTATATTGAATCAGCAACCACAAATATCAAATCGAATCACAGTTTAAGTGAATCGTAGCACTCCAACTAAAAGAAAAACAAAAAAATTAAATTAGCTCAAATAAATGAGACACAAAGCATGTTTTGTGGCAGAGAAGTTTGTTGGAGTTGTTCAGAACATACATGACAATGGTGAGATGTGTTGAAGGTTTGAGTTCAAGGTGGAGGTTTTAACCCATTTCACTTCTGTTTTTGCTTTTATGTAGATGCTCAATTAATGTAATTTTCAGCAGAAGGGAGTTGATGTATATTTGCATCTAAATGCGTCAAGGGATTAAGTACTCAGGGTCAACAGTTCAAAGCAACAGAGAGTGTGGAAAAGAGGTGTAGATGTATTGGAATGCTGGTTGGAACGGATGGAGGAAGGTTTTCAGGTATGATTTGTGACTTAAGTCAAAAAGAATAAAAGGAAAGGTGTAGAAGACTGTGATGAGAGCTTTTCAAAAGAGACAAGAGACAGAAGGCTTTTTTATGTTTCAAGGCTGGATAGTACTAAGAATGAATCCATTATTCAGAGGAACATTTTATGTCAGATGGTCAGAGATAAATGCAGGGAAGCAGATAGAGATGGTTTGGACACGTTCGGAGGAGGGACAGTGATTACGTTGGTAAAAGGATGCTGAAGTTGGAGCTACTGGAAAATACAGCAAGATCAAAGAGGAGGTTCCTGGATGTGGATGTGGTGAGTGAGAGAGAGGACAGATGGAAGCAGATGACCGGCTGTGGCGACCGCTAAAAGAAGCAGCCGAAAGACAAAGACAATGTTGCCAGGAGTCATGAAAATGAGGGACGATCTGTTGGATTTTATTCTTTACTCATGTTGATTATGACACAATCAAAACTGTGTGTATTGGAGGTGGAGTGGACTGTTCCTGTTAGCTTGTGATTGGCACTTTTATTCCTGAAATCTCACCTGCAGAATGACATTTCATACAGAGATGATGTCATGGTGTCAGAGCAGATAAGCAGAGTCTAATGTCGCTGTAAAATTCAGAATTAAAAGCTTCTGTGAAAACTCATCTAACCTACAGAGAAGAAAAGGAGAACCCTTTTAACCAAATTGGATCTTTTTAGAAGATCTATTGATATGAAAAAGTTTTGTTTTGGTGTTTCTTCCTCCTTACTGTATTTGTGATATATTAATTCCACTAAGATTTAGTACTAATGTGTTCAACTGAGAACTAAAGATAAAAAAGGATTGTGAAGAAAAGTCAACATCTCATTTGTAACTAGTGACAGGCTCTTGTTGATGCTAAAATGAAAGTGTTTTGCAGATCACTGTTAGCCCAGCAAAAAAGTGGGTGTGTTAGCATGGGGGCGATGCTAGCAGTGCACACTCTTCGTGGAAGGGGCTGTTCCTCACTTGTCTACGTCACAACGTGAGGTTTTTATTGCATTGGGAGACGCTGGTGCTCAGAAAACAGGGTTTTAGAGAAATGCTCACAGATGCGTGAATGGATCAAAATAACGTTTTGTGGTGATTTTTGTGAGGAATTTACATTATAAAACACTTGCAGGCTCAAAAAAGTTGATTTTGCATGATAAAGACCCTTTAAATTCAGGAGCAAATTGTGGGATTGTTTTTTAACATATATTTACAACCCAACTTCTATTTGCTTTTATTTAAAGCCTGGCCAAAATGTAAGTAGCTTAACACACATTTTTTTTCAAGCTGTTTTAAGCTAAACACTTACTGTTAAAAAGAAAAGAACAAAAATATAATTAGGGCACAACCTGTATAACTCAAAAAGTAATGAGATCAATTCTCTGTGGTCTCTGTAGCGTCTTCAAAGCTTGCTTCAACTTTTAATGAAAACATCACTGACTTCTCTCAAGGGTGTTTTGAACAGTGCAACATATAATTGGTTTGTTTTTCCTCATGTTCCAGAGTCATTTACAGCATTTAGCATTCACGCTTTTCAGATACACCTTCATACTCTCTCTGAGTCATTTTCTTCACATTTATCTCAAGTGATTTGTGTGCTTTTAATAGTCTGTCAAATAACATTTTTAGTTTTTATAAAAGCAAGGTGATGAGTCCACTTAGTTCTGGGAGGAGAGGAATGTACAAACGCATCATCTGACATTGAGCAAGGCCAATGCTGAATATAAGTTTGTTTTTTTCGAGCTAAAAAAGATCCATACAGTTTATGCCAAAAGAATGTTGCAGCATTTCAGCAGGTTGAATACAAATATTCAAAGATTCTGAAGCTATTTAGTTCAAACCAAGTTTTTTCAGTTTGTCTTCAAGGCTTTGGCTCTAATTTAGACAGTAGTTTTTTTTTGGGGTTTTTTTTTTTTGTGAGAGTTTTGCAAAGTGGAGCCGGCCAAAGGACATTAAAACAAACACACATACACACACACCCCCTGATCTCATGCATGTCTAGACCAGCTGCCATGCTGATCTATGCTGCAGAGATGTCAGCTGCATCATCCACTTGGTCAAATTAGAAACCTTGCACTCAAACAGGATTGAAAGTGTGTTAGTCCTCTTGGGTCTCTGAAGTGACCTGTACTATCCTGTGCATTCTCTTATCTGTGCATGGTGTGTTCAGAGGCTAAGCAGAAATTATATTTTTGCAATGGTTGCTGTAAAAAGCTAAATAATTAAAATTGGCAGACCGTTTCTGTTAATCCAGAATGAGCCAGAGAGGAAAATACTTCAGGAAAATCTGCATAAATGAAAGTAGTTTAAATAGAATAAAAGCCGAATGACTGGGAGGCAATGAAAAACACAGCATGTCGACGCCTCATGCATCCTTAAACACATTTTTCATTAGCAAAGGGTTGAAAAGAAATGCCCTGTGGTTTAAAAAAAAAGTCAAAAGTGATCCAGCTGAACTTACTTACAGAACATTATAAGAACTGCTGTCATATAAACGTTGTCCCGAAGTTCCCAGAGGATTATTTACCCTGCTGGGAATGCAGATTATCCTTAATCCCTGACTAAACAAATTAATTCACATCATAGAACGACACGGTCAATAAATTCTAAATCAGTATTTAAGCTGTGGCTGAACATGGTTTTATCCACGCTTTTTTTTTCTTTCTATGTTCATAGTTTGAGATGATTAAATTTACAAATAATTTTAATTATTAGACTTTGTCCCTGAACATCTTTAGGGTGTATTCAGACTGAACACATTTGGTTCTCTTAAAGTGAACCAGCGTTTGTTTCCCTTGATAATTCAGAACAAATCTTCAGTCTGAAGCACCCAAGGGGACCCTGGTCCAGGACCAGAACCACTCTCAGACCCATCTTCCTAAGTGGTCTCCGTTCGTTTCCAATCAGGCTAAGCTCCGACAAGGATTGCAAAGATTAGGACTTCCATTATTCTTTCTCTTGTTGCTTTACCCCACCCTCGTGATTCCTGGCCAATGATTAAGGAGATCTTTAGTTACGTGGTTTTATTTACAAGATTTATTTTGAAACAGAAATGTCAGTTAGACGGCATTCTAAATACAGACCAAACGCAAGGTTCAGGACTCGATCCGGACCAACAGGCTTTTTCAGTTTGAAAATACCCTTAGATAATCATTGGACCTCATTGGGGTATATTATTGGGTGCAGTCAGAGGTGCAACTGTTACTTCAGCTGCCTAATAGGCAAACTACATAAATCCCACTCCTAGCATGTCATCCTTTTTAAGTAATTAGACAAAAATCTAGAAACATTTTGCTTAAGATTTTTGGACATAAAGTTCATATTTTTTGGATGGGCTGCAGCAGTGGCTGCTATAAACCCCTCCCACATCATTGTTCTCATAGCCTAAGGGATTACAAACGGATTTGAGTTCATACTGAGATAAAAGCTAAAAGTTTTATACGTCTCTTCTCTCTGCTGGCAGAACTTCTTTCCTGAATGATAAAAGACCCATTTGGTCAGTAAATAAGATAACACAGAATGATTCATTTAGTGCACTGTTTTTATCAAACTTCCATCTGCTTTTATCACTTCGCACTATTAATCATTTCATTTTATATTTAATTTGTAGTTTCAATGCTGCTTTTATCAGTTCGTGTTCAGTTTAGCTTTTTATTTGTGATGCAAAAAAATGCTTCTGTTAAACCAACAGATATTAAGAAGAGAACCTTTTCTGCAACTGGATTAAGAGATCCACTCAAACAAAATGTGTTTTTTGTGCTTTTAGTGTGTTCTTGTGGCATTTGTCTGATGATGGAGGACAAACATTTGGAAAATTAAGCTCAAAAATGCATTTCTGAGAAGCAGACAAATAAAAATACAGTTGGAAAAAGAGCGTATTTGTGACAGAAAATATGCTAGACGGGTCAAAGGGTCCCTGCTCCAAGATCTCAGCATCGAGGAGGGGAAGGGGGGGTGGGGTTACTCTGCGGCAACAGTCCTGCCCACAGGTCAGAGGTGAATTTCTAATGAACTTGTGCCGCTTTGCAGAAACACTGTCCTTTTTTTTATTATTATTATTATTATTTAGCTAAAAACGGCATAAACGTAATTTAAAAAGCACTGGGAACGCTTTAAAAGTAGATGACTTGTTGAATGGAGTGAGTCTTTAATGCGAATTCCTTCAGCACAGAAAGGAAAGTATCTGACTTGTTATTGTTTGTAAAAATGTTCATTTTCTTACAGCTTCCCACATTGCTGCGTCTCCTGGCGGCTGATCCTCTCCTGGTGCACTGCCGCGACGAGGACAACTACACGCCCTTGCACCGCGCGGCGTACAACGGTCACATTGAAGCCGCGTGCGCCTTACTCTCCCACGGCTCCAACATCAACCCTCGAACCATTGACGGCTGGACTCCCCTGCACAGCGCTTGCCGCTGGGGGCGCACCGCCGTAGCGAGTTGTCTTCTGCAGAGTGGTGCAGACATCAACGCCCAGACGAACGGCGGCCTCACACCCTTACATCTGGCTGCTTCCTCATTCAAACCAGCTTTTGCACAAACTTTAGAGCTCCTCCTCTCCAAACGCCACCTGAAACCCGGGCTCCTCAGCAGCAGCGGAGAAACCGCTGCAGAAGTGGCCCGCCGGAGCGGCCCACATTATTTTCTGTTTGAGATGACAGAAGACTGCATCGGTGTGATTCCCCCTGCTGTGATAACTTAAATACTCACCTGTCTTGTGGTATGATAGCTGGACATGCATGCTGTCTTACAATAATAAACTGATGTGACTATTATTCTATAGATAATGGATTTTGGACTTTCCTTTTTTTAATAAACTTTATTGATATTACGAAAGCATCCTAAACTTTTACCAATTTAAGACTTCGATTGGTGTGGAGCAACCCTACCCCCTTTTCTGTCACCCATAGCTGAAACCTTTCTGTTTACATGCTCTTTTGCTAGCTTACAGCCCCTCACACCCCCAACGTAGCATTACTAGTGGAACTAAAAAAAAGCGAGCAATATTGGAGCTATCAGTCCATACAGTTTTCTTTGTTAAGTGTTGGTTCATCAGATTAAATAACAAAATAAAAGTCTACTTTTTTAAAAAAATAAACATTTATTAATATCTTTCATGATAAATGCGAAGCTTGGGTCATTATGTGATACATTCCTCATTCAAGTCTGATGCACAGCATCCGGACTATTTCATTTCATTTTCATTTAAAACAAAACCATGAAAAACATTTACATTAACCTATATTATTGATTTAGACATAATATGTGACTCAAATTTGAGAAGAGTTGTATTGGCAGAAAAACATACTAACTTTAACATTTCCTCCTGCAAATAAGACAGAGTCTGCCTGGATATCTGCTGAATAATAAGTAATTAAAAATATTCTAATATTGCACCAAAAAAAAAAGAAGATATCATAAAAATCAGCAAACTAAAATGCATCTATCTCTATGGTACCAATAAATCATCCTAAATATCTGCTCTCTTCCTCTTGTCTCTGTCATCTTTTATGCCACCTTCGTCACCCATTCTCTGTCCTCCCCCAAGATAAGTAGTTGTCTTGTTTCAGGCTTTGGAGAACACACTTAAGCTACAATTAATTTATTCTGGTCATTATTCATTCAGGAAAATTTCCAAGCAACATGTAAAGATAAAAAGAAAACACACATCTAAACCACTTTTATTTTGAAATCTGAATATGATAGCTTAAATGTGTCGATTTCATAGCAGGGTTTACATGTCTATGGTCCAACACAGTTCAACGGAAATAGAATTTTAAGGTAGAGAAAAATCAACAGATTCACTTTTAAAGAGAAACTTCATGTGAGGATAAATTCTAAATGAATTGAATTTAATGAACTTTTATAGTAACAATTTGCAAGATCCCTTAAAGAGGTGCAGTGGACCTGACTAAAGACAGTGTATGTGTATAATGTGCAACTTTGTCTAAAGATTGAAAAGAAAACAGAAGTTACGTTATCGACTTTTTAAATGGAGCTGTTACTCTTGGAAAAAAACCCTGAAAAGTCAGAAAATTGTCTTTACAAAAAGTACGCTCCCCATCTGGGTCCTTCTCAAACAGAAAATTATCCACAACTTCACATTTGTTAAGCCGCTGACAGAAAATGTTTTAGCATTCTTCTTTGTACCTGTTTTAACAGCTCATCTCATCCATTAGCAAACTACTGTTCTCGCTTGTGTAATTTCTCAACCATTTACTGCCAGATTGTGATGTCAGGTCAGATGACACCATATCATTTCCCCTCTTTACTCACTTCTAGAGGATTTTTGTTTTTTATGCATTTCAATATTAGTTTGCGCTCATCTGACATTTTTACTTGGTCTAGATTTTCTAAAACCCATTCATTTTCTGAACTCAATCTATTTTGGAGTCATTTGGGTTGCTGGAGCTTATCCTGTCAGTCAAATATGAGGTAGCAGTCCACTGTAGGACAACACAGTCACACAATCCCACCTAGGCGACAATTTAGTCTCCAGTTGAACTGTAAAGCAATTTTTTTTTTTACTGTGGGAGGAAGCTGGAGTGCCTGAAGAAAACCCATGCATTCAAAGTCAATAAGCTGTTATTTATGCACGTCACACCCTGGGGATGACTCTGATAAAGACGGAACGTTTCCATCGAAACATATCAGGTAAGTTTAAATATATTATGCGTCTGATGACAAAACAACCAATAAGTTAATAGTAATATAGACACATTAACTTTATCGCGTTAACAGGATCACAGTGTTGTCTGCCCGTCTTAATGGATGTGATGTTTTATTTTACTCATTGTGTATGTCTTATTGTTTGATTCAAAACTTATACTTAATACAAGCAGTGAAAGCAAGCAGGAATAGTTTTGCCCTTGTAAGGTTTAGAAAAAGGATCACTAAAAAAAAAAAAAACTTAATTCTGGCTCTGTCCTAACAAATAATTAGGCACTTTTCATGTAGAAGTTTTTTTTGAGTAATAGTTCAAAGTAATATGCAATCCTCAATTGTCAATTCTCATGCGATTTTAAAATACATTTTTCAATTGACAATTCAATATGCAACTCAGGCTTTGAATATGAAAATACATTTTGCAATTTGCAATTCAGCACTAAAAATTACCATGGAACATGACAATTTTGAAAATCAAAATATTAAATAAAAACTAAATCAATTGCATTTTAAATTGTTATGGGTTTTTATGCCATAATTCAAATGAAAATGCATTTTAAAGTTTACTATACAATATTTTAAAAAGCGACATTTTAAATACATGGTTTGCTTTAAATTCATTTTAAAGTAACTTAAAATCTTTTGCATTGTAAAATACCATGCTGTTATGTGTCGGAATTCACTTGAAATAGCAAAAAAGCATTGCGCTTTATCTGGGTCAAAATTCATATTGAAATGTAACCTGTCAGACGCTTGTCGGCGCGGGGCCCACCACCTCCCTAAATTTGCTAAGTCCTGCCACCTCTTCCTTCTGGAGATCTTGAGGACAGTGTAAATCCTAACCATGACTGTAGTGATACATGCAGTGGTATATGTCTGATTCTAATGCAGACAATGGAAGAACTTTTCTCTTCTCAGCTCCAAACATTTCTATTGTAGAAAGCGAACATTATCGTTGCCTCCTATGCATAAGGTCAGGAAGGCTCAGTTTTATCCATACATTATGAGAATATTTATACAGTATTTATCCATCTAGATCAAAACAGATGAATTCATGCATACGTATTCATATATATTCATACAGCATAACAGAAATATACATATGGGGCAAGTCTTATGGTTTACACTTTGTGATGAAGATTTCCCCTTAAACGTCAAAGTGGATGCTGTGTCAAAGTAGCTTTAAGTGACGTGACGAAGACGGATGTGGTGAACAGAATCCAGTAGTTTTCCAAAATAAAACTTCCTTCTGGGGTTAGGGACCACTGTCTTAATGGTCACAAAAGTCCTAAAGATGTGTTCAAAAAGTATCTTTAAGAGCTGCAACAAATTCAGCAGAAGCTAATTCTTTAGCAGGTAGCGTGGTTCCTTCTCTAGCCTCCAAAGAGGTGGTGGTGATGAGCATCTGACAGTTTGCCTTTTAATTTGAATTTTAAAACAGATAAAGCGCGATGCAATGCAAATGAAAATACATTACACCAGGGAGCGCTGTTTGCAATTTCATTTGAATTTTGACACAAAATTGAGTTTTCTTTTGAGAATTGCATGTAACTTTGAACTATTACACAAAAAAATTGTGCAATTTTTGACTACTCTGCATTATTATGATCCTTGGTGCAATTCCATTTTTCCTCTCTGTAAGATTTTGTAAAAATGTGATAAACTGATTTCCTTTTTGAATATGTATCAAGCTCTTTTGTTTCCCTCTGCAGCAACACTGAAATGTCCCGACTGCCAGACGAATAAAGGGTTATCTTATCCCTGAAATAGCCAGTTGCATGATGACACATAGGAACCAATGAAATATATATAGTTGAATGGAAGTCAAGGCTTCTTAGATTTTGCCTTAAATGAAGCAATTTAAGAAAAACTCCCACCTGTCAAAATTAGCATTTGTTTAAGTTATAAAGTTCTATTTATTTATAACACAGTGCTTCATAAGTGTATTAAAACGGTTTAAATCGTGTATATAATCTAGGGAAGCACCAGAATGTTAGGGCAGGTGAAGAAGGAGAACCCAAACTGTTAAGTAAATAGAGCTCAGTCCGTTATGCTTTGCCTTTTATTTGCCAGACGAAAGAAAGGTCAACCTCCCTGCAACCTGCTAATGAAGTTGTTTTTTTTTTTTCTTTTTGCACTTTCAGGCTAATTGAAGTGATAATTAGATTAGTATGTGAGCATGCTGGAAAAAAACAATTCTCACAAACCTCGGATCAGAACCGCAGCTGATTAAATTCAAATCACTACCAGGAAAAATGCTATGCAAATTGTGTTCCCTTTTGTATTCCCCATATAACATTAATCCGTCAAAGAAATTATAAAATCAAGCTTTTATCAGCTCAGTGTGAAAGGGTCGATCAGAGCTGGAAAGTTTAGCATAGAGTTCATTATGTTGCTTCAAAGTTTGAATTTTAGTGTTAAATTAATAAAGCATGCCTCACACATGCCAGTTTACAGGAGGTGAGAAGTGCAGCTTAACATAATGAAAAATAATTACACTTAATAATTAACATCATCCATCCAAACATGATATTCTGCAGACACATGGATTTTATCAACGGCCACTTTACAAATCACAGGAATAAAGACCATGTTCTAAGTAAAGCAATGCTTGGAATAATGAATTTATAACAGGAATATTTCTTTGCAGATTTTGTGATATTTTTCGGAGCTCAACACTGGATTGGTGCTTTTATTTTCCAGCAACAACCCCTTTTTAGGGCTGCATGGTGGTGCAGTGGTTAGCGCCGTCACCTCACAGGAAAAAGGCAGCTTCAGCCAGTGAAAAGGACAGTGGACCGATGGATGGTTGTCCTATTTCTGTAGAAAAAACAATAATATAAAGCTGTGGCATAATTTCAGAGAGGAAGATCTTCCTCTATTCTACATATGCTTGGTTGTTACGACACAGCATTATCTTTTAGGCGTTCATTTCAACATAGTACCTAATCATATTTTTGCCTTTAAATACTGCAATCTAGATGATTCGATGGCCCTCCTTCACCTCATTCTCCACCTGTAGCAATGCTTTTCCATGGTCTGCCCTTCATTACCTCAACGTATAGGCATTGGGTTTATTTTATCTATGATCTGAGTTCATCTTAAACACATAAGATGTCACCAGTCCAGAGCCTAACCGCCAAAGACTATATTTCATGCATCTTTCTGGTGACTGGCAAGCGTTTGTGTCAGGCCTGACTTGAAGGTACAGCAGCAGCCACAGTAGTTCCCCTCAGCACCGGTAACTCAGAAACAACAGAACATTACACTAACGAAGGTCAATTGAAATTACGCTTAAAATATGTGTCAGTAAATGTTATGGTTCAAATCAAACTGTGTATTTTGCATGAATGAAAACAAACATCTAAATGTTGTCCAGTGAGAGCTGAGAGAATATATGTACATAGTATGGTTTGGGAGATTTCTACCTTAATGAGGTGGCAGCCTTCACAAGCACCTTCCATCAGCATGTTAAAAAACACAAAGTCCTTGATATAAAATACATAAACATAGGTTAAAAAAATAAAAAGTCATAAAACACAATAGATTGAAAGCAACAACAATACAAGTTTGAAAGGGTAAAATCATATAACAATAAATGCTGTATTAATACACAATATTGACCATCATTTCAAACATATTTTTCATTAAAACTTTTGTTTCCTAAAAATAAATTGGGGACACATATTGCATGGTGGAATGAAAGGGTGACTTCCTCCATTGGCTTTATTTGTTTTTTCCTTGTTATGTAGGAGAGTTTTAAGTAACTTCGGATAGAAAAAATTTGCTAAAGTCACAACATTTTTCAAAGGGAATATAAAATGTAAGAAATAAGAACTCTGACTTTGAACAGTCTGGATCAATATGAAACTTTAATTGGTGATTTAGTGTCCCGACTGATTGATTATTCCTCACAGGACTGTCCATTGCTGTTACTTTGTTTCTTGCGTGTTTTTTTTATTATTTTACCAACTGCAACAACATTCAGTGTCTGAAGGCTTTGATAATTGAAGTCATACATTTTTTATGCTGGTTTATCTGCAGAAAATATCTATTTATTGCTTTTTTATTGTGGAAAAGAAAAAACAATGTGACTCAAAGTGTCTGGAGTAATAAACTATAACTTACATTTCTATGTCGGAAATTATTTATCATTTTTGTAGGGGATATAGACTTTTTTTCTCTACGCTTTGTGAAGTAATGTTTCCGATCATTGTTTGAACTTTTATGCTTAAAAAATACTGAGTAATAAATGAGTAAAAACTCTGAGGTAAATGAAATGAATGCATCTGAAAAGGACTAGTCGGTTTGCCGATTCCCTGCTGAATGAATTTATTCTTCTAAATGAGGCAACGTATTAGTGAATAGCCAGAGGACTGGCTCTGTGTGGGAGATGCTTCACTGACCACAACCTTGTGCTTGCTTTAGCTAAGCATCACTTGATAAAATAAAGAAGAAACTATTTCAACAAAAAAGTCTGACAAAAAAAACCCAAAAGGTCAGAGTAACCTGACTATAATAACAGACCACCTGAGAGGTTATTGGGAGTCTTTGAGCTGAGACCAGACCTTTTTTTAAGGAGGATTTGTCGTTTCATTTCGAAACAGTAATAAATCCTATGGATCTGATTCAGTTTCCTGTCATTTCTGATTGAATGTATGTCTATTACATGTAAATTTTAGAGGTATATTAAAAGTCCTCTCTGTTTGCCCTCACAGCCCCCTCATCCAGACTCTGATTCACAGAGAAGTGACTCAGTCCGTTCACGTAAAATCTGCAACGCCTTAGGAGCAATGATGATCCTGATCAACATAACGCCTCAAGTGCGCCGCCTCCTCTGTCACCCATACACAAAAAATAAAACATTTCTATAGCGCAAACACACAAAAGTCTACTTTAATTCGTTTTTAACTAAGCCATTACTCTAAATATGATAAGGAATGGCAGATCCTAAATTGGCTGCTAAATCATTTTGACTAAAATATTTACATCCTTGTGTTTTTTAGTTGAGAACAGTTTTGTTCCAAATGAGGTTTTTTAAAAATTACAAAGTTTGAACTGAGCACTCTGGACCTTTTGCTATTCTTTTTAGTTCTGGTAGTTTATCTTTATTTTTAAAGTCTTTTACACAGTGCTGTCACGCAATTAACTTTTTTGTGCGATTAATTATTTGGTGACCAGAAATTAATGATTTAATGAATCTATTTTTAATCAAAACCCCACAATTGCAGTAGAAATTGTTAATTTTGAGGTATTCTTGTTAAACTGATATTGTGGCGCAGAGTGACTTTATGAATATAACAGGTTCACAACTATCATTTTTACACCACCATGGGGGATTTTTTTTTCAATCTCAAAAGGAGAATAAAAACAAGTATAAAACATAATTTACAGTAACACATCAAAACAGTGGAAACAATTTTCTAGGAAATTAAAAACATATTGACCACAAACTTCCTCTTAATACCATGTTATATATGTTGACATACCTTATTACACAATTTACCCCCACATACCCCATTCATTCATAATAACCAACACCTTGTCAGGTTTTATCCAATGATGAGGCTTTGTTTTGAGCTAGTTCTGATCAGAACTATAACGTCGCACATTGACGACGTCACAGCAGCGACGCGCAAGTGGCATGGAGACCTGCACTAAGAGCAATGTAAGACGTGGGGGGGTTAGCCGAATTTAAATAAAACGTTCATGCAAATAAACAGTTGGACCCTTTTTTTTTTGAGAACACGACAAAAGTTGTAGATTAAAAATTAGAATAAAGCAATTCAAAAAACACTAGTTTGTCAGTAATTATTTAATCACAATTAATGTGATCATTTGACACCCCTAGTTTTACAACTGTTTTCGTTTGCTGACAACATTTACTCTGAAATTGTTTAATCTGACTATCCCAGACAGACACATTTTGAAATTGAAGCCTCATGAATCAGTGAACCACTTCGAAACAAGTGCTGGAGGATCAACAACAAGAGATTAACTCAATCAAAAAAGAAAATCAGTTGAAAAAAAAATTGGCTGAAATTTCCTCATCGCTCCCAGTGCAGGTCTTGATATCCCTGTGCACGGCAGCCGCCACATCACTGCTGTGACATCATCCATGTGCTGCTGTTGGTCACTGCCAAAATGCTAAATCATTTCTACCGTTAAGTACCTCATTTGAATTATGATCTGACACAAGAAAATATTGATTAATTTTCCAGAACTGCTCAGATTGAGGTCAGCCTCTTCAGGTCATGCTGACCTCAACAGATGATTGCAGATGTGATCACATGGTCCACAACAGACTTATGGAGAACATGTGACATCTTGTTGCAAAAGTCTAGAATTTTCTTTATGTGTCAAGGTTTACACCGATGTATCACTAGCCATCCAATAGAAAGAACATACAATTTATTACTGCATCTCCTAAATGTCACAGACATCTCCTTTATCTTTGTCACTACAAATAATAGTTCCTACATCGTACTACCATGGACACTTAGCCTGCACTGTTTTGAAATTAACTGCTGCTCCATTCATTCATTAATGAGGTTCCAGGTCAGTCAACAAGCTAACAGAGACCAAACTCCCCTCCCCACCATCTGGACTCCCCACACTTCCTTCTGAGCCTTTTCTAATTGATCATTAGTAAGAGCTTATTATGCTTGTGGTGCATTTGTTTCAGCTGAAATCAGTTCACGAATAGTGCTATGCTTCCAGCGTTTTTGCAGCTTCAGAGGTCCTTGCTGCATTACAGTACCCCATTTCTGTGAACCCGTAATTTTTCTGATGATGAAGGACATTTCTAAAGAAAGCAAACCTTAAAAATGCATTTCTGAATATTTCTTTATTCAAATTATTGCAAATAATGATAAAATGCAGTTTGAAAAAGCTTATAAGTGTCAAGGTGCATCCACACCTGCCGCTTTCACTCGCGTGCATTCATTTAGTGAGCATGTTCACAACAGTTGGCACTTCCGTTTTTTGAAGCGGACGTTACTCACATGCCACTCCTAACTCAGAATCTCTGATTGGTCACAGTGCTGCGTTGCTGTGATTCTACGTGAAAATCTTGAACCAGGTTCATGTTTTAGCGCAATCAATGCATGCCCGATTTTTACCTAGAGCTTGCGACCCAACTTAAAAACTTGCGTGGCAGCGCTCTCAAACATGCATTCCAGACGTGCGGCCAAGAATTCGGGTGTGCACGCATTTACATTGACTTTTCATTGAAAGTGGTCGCCGGTGTGTTTGCACCTTCAGACGCTTGAAACATTCGCTGTTAGCTTCATGTAGCAGTCAGGCTACAAACATTAGCTGCTAGCTTCATGTAGCAGTCAGGCTAAAAACATTAGCTGCTAGTTTCATGTAGCAATCAGGCTACAAACATTAGCTGTTAGCTTAATGTAGCAGTCAGGCTAAAAACATTAGCTGCTAGTTTCATGTAGCAGTCGGGCTAAAAACATTAGCTGCTAGTTTCATGTAGCAATCAGGCTAAAAACATTAGCTGCTAGCTTCATGTAGCATTTAGGCTAAAAACATTAGCTGCTAGCTTCATGTAGCAGTCAGGCTAAAAACATTAGCTGCTAGTTTCATGTAGCAGTCAGGCTAAAAACATTAGCTGCTAGCTTCATGTAGCAGTCAGGCTAAAAACATTAGCTGCTAGCTTCATGTAGCAGTCAGGCTAAAAACATTAGCTGCTAGCTTCATGTAGCAGTCAGGCTAAAAACATTAGCTGCTAGTTTCATGTAGCAGTCAGGCTAAAAACATTAGCTGCTAGCTTCATGTAGCAGTCAGGCTAAAAACATTAGCTGCTAGTTTTATGTAGCAATCAGGCTACAAACATTAGCTGTTAGCTCCTCCCACACGCAAACCAGGCGGTGAGTAGGGAACACATTTTTGACCATGCGAGCAATGAATTGTCCACGCAGCTAGAAAGGGGCGGGCCACGAGAATTGGCCGTGCAAATCGCAATATGAATGCACCTTAATGTATAAGTTGTTTGTACAACCTTTTATTTATTTTTATCATGTTTAACATCTTTTGCTGTTCCCCTGCCCGCAAATATGTTTTTTTTTTCTTGCCATAAAACTTTTTAAGTAAAGTTGGTTTGGCATTTTATTAACAATCGTTTCTGAGTTTATATAAAGAAAATAGTAAAAGTTATAATAATCGTAATTGTAACTTCTGTGGATAGGATCAGACTGCTTATGCTCCAAATTCTCACAGCAGCAGCAGTTTTTTAGACACTCGTGTTTAGTTTTAATAATCCCTAAAACATGCTGTAGAATAATCAAGGTTACCCTAATTTCTGTGTTTAGCAGCTTGACTTGCATTAACCTTTATCAAAGCTCATAAATGTGTTAAATTAAAGAAGTGATTATGCATGAGGAGGAGAAGATGATGAAAAAGTCAAATATGAAAAGTGAAAAAATAATATTTCAACCTGAATCAGCTCCATCAGAAGAAAAAGGTATGCAGACATTTCAGACCATAATGAACAATAACTCATGCTTTATTGAAAACACCTGATAGTATTGATCAATAAAATGCCCCTGTAGCAATGGACACCTTGCAATTTTTGTAAATGATTTTTTTGTTTGGGATAATCTTTTTTTCTGGAATAAAACTTCCCTACTTTATCTTACTGACAGAAGTGCATCAATGATAAAAACAGTAAAATGCTTTCGAATTGTCTAATATTTTAATGAACCTACAGCTGTTCTGGTCAATTTAAACTTTTCTGTTTGTTACTTCTTAAGGAAAGTTCACAAGTTAAAGGTTTTCATCTCATATTAGGTTCCACCAGAATTTGATCACATATTTAAGATCCAAATTGCTAATCATGACACCATGGAACCTCTCTCCTTCATGTACAGTCATTGTAGAGCTTGATGGGAATGCCATAATAACAAAAGCTAGAAAATAACCACACCTCCAATGTATTTTCTTTGTTTTGTTTATATATTTTACTTAATATTCACTATATTTAATGAATCTAATGTAATTAATCTAATGTGTATTTTGAATGTATCACTGCAAAAATCTGTATTTATGATCACAAGTAATTCAACTGTTATCTTTTTGCATTTACGTTCATTTTTCTTTGCAATTTTTAAACAGTGTTTCAATAATTATTTTTTTAATAAATGCAAAACAAAGGTTTTTTTAGGATATCAGCTGCTCTTCTGCTTCTTTTTCTCTCCTCTGGTCTTTCATTTTTTTCCTTTTTCCAGGTTTTTTTTGTCCTGTCTTGACAATGCCTAATTAGCAAATACTGGTTGATAAGTCAAGGTGCTTACTGATAAAATTTAAGAAATAGGTGTCTTTCAGAAGTCTTGCTTTTCCATTTTCCTTCCATTTAAAAAATATGATGTTTTGATTTCAAGATTTCTCGTTTAGCATTTCATGGAAGATGCCGCTTTCGTTTTGCTCAAAGCCTGGTGTTTCTCAGACTGCCCTTTACGGCTCATCATCCTGCATGTTTTCTGAGTAGCTCTAATGAAACATCGCTGACACCACAGCTCATCTTTAAGAACTGCACGGCTTGATAATGACGGTTGGTAAATGTATCTGTCCAAGAAACCAGAGGGTGATTTCTGCAAGTGTTGGGAGTTTGTGGAACACAGACATCCAGCTTGGGATTGACATTCTGACAAGTTCTTAAATTAAAACAAGCTCCATTCACTGAGGCTGTGACCAGCATAGAGAAGATTACTGCTGGCCTCTTGTGGCTTGATGGCATAAAAATTGAAACCAAATCTTCACTGTTCTGCAGCCTAACTGTGGCAAATGTTTCTGTTCAATTGCTGAGCTTAGTTTCTGGCAGAAAGTGCAAATCTAGTCAGATCTGCCTGTATTTGACTCGTACAAATGTAATGGTTGGCACTTTCCGACAAATCCCAACAAACCAAAAGTTTCGTTTCAAAACTTTACTTATTCAAAAAACTCCAGCAAAACAAATAAAATATGTATCAATACATGTTTGAGGTGGCATTTATTTAATGCAGAGACTTGTGATGATTTAACAATGTGCCTTTTCATTGTCTGAAATTTGTCATTTTATCCTTTTTAATTGTATTTTGGTGTGTATTCTTTTGTCTTCCATTTAATTTAATTGTTTCTTGATTTTTAAAACATGCATACATGTTTAAAATAATCCAACTCAGAACCTGAATGTGTGTTGGATAGGGAGGAAGACTGTCTAATTTAACTGTTAAACCTCAGAGACATGACTTCACCTGTAGTGGTACAGCACTGCCATCTAGTGTTGCCAACTCTACCTGCACACAGAGTGAAACTGATGTTCTGCTCATATGCACGTCATTGGAAATATTTTACATCAACTACGTTCTAAATTATACTAAAAAAATGTTGGATTAAAACGTGTTTTGCAAAATAAAAGGCAATGCACAAAACAATTCATAGAACTTTTAGGATTTATAAGATTTGTAAAAAAAAAAAAAAGAAAAAAAAAAAAAAAAAAGAAAAAATTACAATAACCAAAGCATGTCACAATGTTATTTCTTTTTCTTAGGAGTATTTACAAACCAGTCCTCTGTACAAATATCAATGACTCAGAACTGAGAAAGCTACATAATATCTACCAAAATAAACCAGTTAGCCTCCTAAGAATATATTTGTTATTTACAACAAACCTGACAAGGCTAAAAAGCAAGAGAGAGGTTATGTTTCCTAAAATAAAAAAAGATTTAAACTTCAAGTATCTGCTTTGAGGTTATGTGAAAGTTTGAGTTCATTGCTTGAAGGTTTAAACAAACATCTGGTTGAGCGGTCAGCTTGTGTAGCATGATGGGAGGAAAGAGACAGGAGGAGCTCTGTTTGAAAGTATAACACAGAAAACACAACTAAAGAGGCATCACAGAGCAATCTTTTCTCTGACAAATGTCTGTACTGCAGCTTTAAGACAGTTAGTGGAAATTTTCCTCTCCGCACATAAAGTGATAACCAGTTTATTGGCCTATAGCAACTTCCTAATGCTTTGAACAGCTGTGCAACAGGCAGTAACACACACATACAAAAGGACAACAACACGTCTGACAGCACTGAAAAGCAAACAAGAGAACAGCTTCAGGAATATGAATGTTTAGTGATTTTCAGCTTATTTTGAGAACTCTAAAGAATGAGTGCATTTTATCTAAAAAGAAACAAAACAAAAGCTCATTCATCAACTCACACATAAGGTCCAAGTGTCATGAAAACTGAATCATCATTGAAGGAAGAGGGCTAGCTTATCTGAGGGAAGGTCTAACGAAGAAAAGTTGAAGTGAAATAAAGTGTGACCAAAATTTCAGCCTTTTTTTTTTTTAAATGCATTTTCATAATGCATAAACACAAATGCTACTTCACAACACTCAAAACAACACTAAGGATCAGCTGCCACCCAGTTTTCATAATAGTGTGTCCAAATTCTAAGAGAATTAAAGGAAAATTCATAAACAAGACAGTGGGCTGCCAGAGTGTTCTTTATGGTGCATATATATATCTATATATATTATAGATATATACATAATATATATATTATAGATAGATAGATATATTATGTCGATATTTATCTATCTATATATAATATATACTAAAAACGTTCCTGCTGTAACCATAGAGACCTTAAAGTAAAGCACCAACCAAGATACATTAGTTTTTCAAGGCTTAATATGTAATTCTATGTCAAATAAAATTCACAACTTCTGAGCGGGACGTTATTTCTTTGTTTTGAGATTCTGCTTCCTTTCAGTCCGCCTCCCTCAGCAGACTGTGAGGGGCTGTGGCTGACTCTCGCGCCGTAGGTTTTTCTTCAGCAGCTGGATGCGGTTGTGGCAGTAGAACTTGATGGCACGCCAGTCGCGGTGGTTGTTGACCAGCAGGGGGCACTTCTGCAGGCAGCGTTCACAGTCGGCCTTAGCCGGCACTCGGAGTTCATTGATGTTTTGAGTCAGGTGCTCTTCCACCGCTGCTCGCTCTGCCTCCGACCACGGACGCTTTAGGACACCCCTCTTCCCTACAGTAACACAGAGGAGGGAACCACACTGCAGGTGAGTGCCCTACACTCATCACAGCTGAGACGCAAGTTTTTGTGGACATGCATCCCATTCAAGCCAACATGAAGGTGAAGGTGTTGCGTTCTCTAGTTTTTCCTTTTTCATTTTTTCCTCCTCTGTGTTATTTAGGACAGCAAATTGGAGTCAAAGAGAGATGGTAGCACCACGGAAAGCAGCTATCTTTCAGACGTGCTCTCTTACAGCTCTCTAAAATAAATAAACCAGATCTCTCAACATCATCCGTGTCCGCTGTAGCGACGAGGCTTAAAACTTTTGGCAGTAGCTCCTGCAACACACGTAAGAAGTATAAACACATTTTTGGACACGCAGCGGGCAGAGAATGTGACGTCCAGATTGTGTTTGTTGTGAATGCGGCATCAAACACTGCCAGTTTTAACACTCTTTACACTGATAAAGTTAGAGTTCAGGGTGGATAATGAATGCTTCTCTAATTTTCACTGTTTTCTTGAAATTATTATTTATTATTACAGCCAGAGTAAAATGTGTTGCTGTCTTTGTCTTTTACAGAAGGTACTTTTAGGATTCTAAACTCTCAGTCAGCAGTTGGAAATGAATGCAGCTGAATTCCTTCACTGAAATGATCATAAATCAGAGCACGTTGTGCTTCACACTCAGCTCTACACACAATCAGACAGCTTAAATATTTAATGGTGTGATGATTAACCAGATTGTGAGACTTCAAGCAAACCTAGCTTTACTTTTCAACCCCCCCCACACACACACACCCCAAATATGTTAGTTTTGTTTCTATTTATTTTTTAATTCACTATACAGTTTAATTATTTGAACCAGATGGATTAAAGATGAACTGACCTGTGCCTCTTCTGCGGTTCCCAGGTGAAAGTGGAGGAAGAAGTTGAGACGGAAGGGGAGAAGCAGGAGGCTGAATGCTCTTGAGCTTCTTGGGTCGTCCCACTCGCCCATTGTTCTTGATCTTCCTGGCGTACAGCAGGGGTGATGGCGAGTTCAGAGCGGGAACAGAGGAGGGCATCTCCAGCTTCTCCTTTCTGTGCTCCCCTTCAGACTCTCCCTCTGAAAACGAGTCTGCGGAGTTTCCTGACATCACTGCACAGGAAAGCAGTGGAAAAGTTAGAACTTCAACAAACCTAATCAAATTGAATTTCTAAAAATAAAAAGTCAAGCAAAACAGAACAAGTCTTATTTGCCAATCTATTTGTCTTACCGTCCAGCTCCAGACAAATGTCATTCAGGCTCATTCCTCTGAACAGAACTCCATCCCGTTCTCCACACAGCACCACTCTTCCCACTCTTCCCATTAACCCTGGATCTTGACCAATCCCAGCACAGTTCTGTGTCACATGGTATTCTCTTTCCAGGAAGTGTTCCAACCTTTCTACAGTGCTGCCTCCCATCTGTCCAGGCTCCTCTCCTTCTCCTAGCAGCAGTAGCTGAGTTAAGATTGCGACCTGGCGGCGAACCCTGGTCTGGGTGAGGGCGCGGGGATTGCGAGTGCCGCTGGAACGAGCCAGGCTGCGAAGGAGGTCGGTTCCGCGCAGTGGCGTGGCAGGTGAATGGTAGGGTCTGGCAAAAATGTACGGATTTGCTGGGTCAACCCCAACGCCATGCCGTGTCTGCAGAAGAAGTTCCAGGCAGGGTTCGCAGTGAGGGGGAAGGATGAGAGGCTGGATGCGACCGCGTTTACCTTGAACCCCAACTCTGGGTAGGTGAGGCAGCACCAGCCGCTCAAAAGGAGAGAGTGAGGCCTCCAGAGGCGTGAGAGCAGAAGAAGCACAAGATGGAACAGCACCGTGGCTCTGGGGGGTGCCACGAGCACAATATTCTGTGATGGTCAGCTTGGAGACCTCGCACTCACGTCGTCGATTGTACAGGATGAGGAGAGCGAGGCTGGAGTGACAGAGGAGGCGCCACGCCTCTGCAGACTGAAGCTGACGGGACAGAGATAGGAAGGCGGAGTGCTGAAGGCGGCGCAGATACAAAACCAGAGAGGACAAGGATGACAGGAGTGGCAGCATGTGGTGTCGCCCCGAACTGTTAAAGGAGGAAAAAACAAACAGTTTGTATTAACTGCAACTTTTGACAATTATAAGCATTAGTTTTAGTGGCAGTAGGAGAAATCATTGGTATAAAACTGACAGACGACATTTATTTAAAAGCTCAAAAGTTTACTAAAACAAAAACCTGAATCACTTTTGATCGGAGAGTCTTCACAAGAGTTTCTTTATTAAAGGAACAACATTTATCGTCATTCAGAATCACTCATTTAAAGTAGTTTGCAATTAAAACAAATCTAGAGTTAATTTCAGTTCAATTCAGACTGAACCACAGCTGCAAATGCAAAGTTATTGTTGACAATTATCAAAGCATACCTTTAAAAGACAGTTACCAAGACAGAGAGAAAAAACACAAGTTACATTTTTTAATGGTATTTATAATTAGAATCTAAACTAAGTTCTAGTTTAGAAAAATAGTGGATTCTTTCCACATCATCAAACTCATTTTTAATGCATGTCAAGTCACTCTGTAGAAAACACATCCACTACTCTAACGCAACTGCTCCAACCGCTTTATTAAAAGCACCAAAGCTAGCAAAGTTAACAAAAAAAAAACATCTCATTTGGAAAGTTTCTTTTAGCAGAGAAGACTCACTGAGAAAACAGAAGAAAAGCCTTTGATGAAAAAAAGAAAGCTGCATTTAACAGACAAAACCACAATTCTTTACTCAAAATATGGATTTATCGCTACAGTTGTTCCCATCAAATATTATTGCGTAATACTCCATCATTATTGTCTAGTGTTAGGAGGATGCTGCTAATAAAGTTGTTCAAATAGTGGAATCACATGTATTATTGTATTTGTCTAATATGTTTAGTGACTTTTTGTTATATGTCGCACATTAAAAGTTGGAAGAGGATGAAGATTGTGTCCGATTTTTTTAGCTTCCACTTTGACAGCTATGGCTTATGGGCAATCTATATAATATTTTAATGGTTCCCACATGAAATCTAGTGTACAAATAAAGTATAAATTGGCTTCAGATATTTCACAGAGGATGAAGATAAACTTTATTAACAAAAGTTAAGAAAAACTGGAAGCTAAAAAATAAATGAAATCTGACACCCACCTCAGCCTTTTACAGGCCGGTCCATGAAAATATTGCCTGACACTAAACCGGTCCGTGGCCTGAAAAAGGTTGAAGATCACCACTTTAAAGTACTTCTACACTTGTTTGCGGTCAAGAAAAGAGCGCAAGTCGTTGCATTTGTGCAGCCGGGCTCTTATGTCAGTAAAGTACTAACCTAAAGCAAAAATAACATAAATTACCTCAGCAATCCTTTTTCCTTTTCATCTGTTCCACTTTCTTCTTCCACCTCCATCAATCTGTTCTCTTCCTCTGCTTCTTCTTCCTCCTCCTCCTCGTCATCTTTTGGTGGCTCTCCCACTTTAGCTGAATTGCTGCTGAACGACTGAGGACACGTTAGCTCCACATCATCTTCCTCTTTGAGCCTGCTTATCGCTACAACGTCGATTTCTTGCTCATCCTCCTCTCCGTCTGCCTGTCTTTCGCTCTTTAGTCTTACGGTTGCTCCTTTCTTTGACTGGATCCTCCCCACAGGAGGTGGACTCCTTTTTAAGACAGACACAGCAACCGCGTTCTGTCCTTGATGTGGCGTCAATACAGGAGGCATGGATCTTCTTCCAGAGGAGGCAGGGGATTGGTTGGCTGCAGAGAGGGTGGGCGGGGACATGGACAGGTCCTGGACACTATTCTGTGCAGACGCCGAGCTGCGACTGTGGAAAAATTTGGAGTGCTGCTGAGTGCAAGCATGAGCCGTTGCTTGGTCTTGTGCATGAAGACGAGGCGTTTGTGTGTAGCGTTCAACCAGGGCGGAACACACTTCAGGCTGGTGGGAGTGGTGTTTATCAAGGTGGCGGCCCAGGGAGCGGAACTGACGTCCACAGTATTCACATGTTTGCTGCGCAGAGTCGGTGGAAACAACTCCTCTGATGGGATTTATGGAGTTTCCAGAACACAAAGCTGCTGGAGATTTGAACGCAGACTTAGTTGGAGAAGAAGGAGATGAGCAGGAAGGTGAGGACTGAGGACCGCAGCAGAAGGAGGGTGGTGTGGGACGACCGGGCCCGTGGGTTTTCCTTTTCTTTGAAGGGGTGCCACGGCGCTTCTTTCGCCGGCGAAGTGGGCGTCCTCGCGGGTTGAAGCGGTCCTCGTCTCCAGCGTCTGACTCGCTAGCATCAGAGTGGGAGATGGGGGATGAGGACGGAGAAAGAGACCAAGAAGGAGTGACATAGTCCTGCTGCTGCTGCCGCTGGACCGTCAAAGGAACAGGCTCATCCTCCTGAAAGGATAAACGTAAACTGTACCCCTATGGCTCAAAACTTAAGTTTACATTTTTTACTAGTTGTAACAAAAGTTTTGTGCAAAAAAAAAAACAAACATTAAAAATGCAAAATGACGTATACTTGTGTAGCGCTTTACACCCAAAGGCCTAAAGTGCTTTACAGTCACAGCTCCATTCACCAATGCACACACACATGGACACACTCCACTGCCAAACACTGGTGCCAACCAGTAACCACCTCGAGCAATGTGGGGGTTCAGTGTCTTGCCCAAGGACATTGGCAATGCAGGACGATCTGCAATCTACCGATCTGAGGTCAACCGCTCTACCTCTGCACCACAACCAAATCCTTTTAGTTTCTCTTTTTTTTAATTCAATTTAAATTATTGTATTTATACAAACATTCTGAAATCATTAAATTAAAATGGTGTTTTATGACTTTTCAATTGTCTAACATTTTAAGTGATATCACAAGCAATCTTTTTTATATATAAATGTATTATCAAATGCTGTATAGTTTTTTTTCTGAATGAATTTATTTTAAAACAAAATTACAGATCTTTAATTTCAGATCTAAAAAACAAAAGCTTATTTATTTGTCATTTTATTTTTTTACAAAAAATCTATTGTCAGTTTAACAGAAATATTTAACAGAAAGCCAAATGCCAGACAGCATCAACACTGACAAACTAAGAAATGAGGATTTATTTTGCTTTATTCAAAAACTTAAAGTGGAAAGACCAGCACCAGCTCTAATGAAAGTATGAATGAATGGAATCTGAGCAAAAACAAAATTATAAGATGACTGTGGTTTTCTGCAGTAGCTTTTTCCTTCAAGATTCAATCCCTTGAAAATTGTGTTTTTAGTGTTTAACATTTTCTTGTAGCATTGTTCTCATGATGGAAGAAATAAATAAAAGAATCTTTACTCAAGTCGTGTTAGATCAGGAGCTGATGAAAACCAGAGGTTTGAAAAAGCTCAGGTTTGTGACAGCAACGGCCACGGGTGAGCAAGTCTCCCTTCACTACAATTCTGAATCCTCCACTTGAAGACTAATAGATGCGTGCTTGATGTCATTTTCCTCGTTTGACCTGCCATCTGACTCAGAACTGTACGATAGGTCCAATACTGCTTAGAGCTACATTAATGTTAGCTTGGGGTTGCGAGGAGCGGTAAGCTAAAGGGAGAGAGTGTAAATAAAGGCATGCTGGGATATCAACGTAGGGCTACTTCTGCACCAACAGAGGCCATTTCTGCTGAGCTCCTACTGCGGTTCAGAAAATGTCTAAAACAAGGACACAGGCTTTTTGACTTGCTAAAACCTGCATAATCATCGTTTAAAGACCACTGAAAAGCCTTTACAATAGAAAGAAAATACTGTTATAGTCCCACTATAACTATAAGTTGAAAAGAAAGGCTTAAGTATCTAAAGACCTCTTTAAGCCTCATAGTTCAGCCATGAAAATTGTATGTCCACTTAACTATTGATTAATAAAAGTTATTTATAATCCTCCTGGGGACTGAGCTGAATTCAAGCTGAGTCTCCTGTGAGTCCTGAAAAGCCACTTGATTTTCCTGTTCCTAAAGGAAAATTGTGTATTTTCCCCCCATTTACCTTTTTGATGCCGTTGCTGTTCTCAATGTCAGAGATATACTCGTGTGGCGCCGGAGACAGAGTGGTCCGGAAACCCTGTACAACACAGAACTCAAATTAAAAGAATATAAGGGAAAGAGGATCAAATCAGATTAAAAACAGATGACATAGAAAATAGTTTCTGAGTGGTAATATCATCTATTATTTTTATTTTTTGAGCATCTTATTGACTTTTTTCGCTTTCGTTATTTTGTTTAATAAATTGAACCAATCTCATGGCATCCATTAAAGGCGAGACAGATGTCATGGAATACCATGGTTACTGTTGCTAAAGCGCTATAGGTAGAAGGAGAGCTGGAGCTCAGTTATCACCATGGTAACACCATGCCTTGCTTAGCTTAAGTGTAGAATGAGTGACAGTGAGTGAAGCTTATAAGCATATGGTGGGCAATCGGAGGTCATCTGAGACACAGTCAGTAAACGTACAAATAGATTCAGTGGCAGAAATCAACAAGTTAAAGATCTTGGATCTGAAAAGTGATGCATTTTCTTTGTGAATGATTGTTTCATGTGAAAGTTCCAGATCAAAATAAAATCCGGTTATGGAATGTGATGAGAATTCTTAAATTTGATTCCAAGGAAAGCAGTTTGATCAATAAATGATTTAGCAGAATAAAAAACAGATTTAGATTTGGAGCAAAGATGTAGATCGTCAAAAAAAAAAAATCCAAAAAGATTTAGATGTTTTTTAAGGTTGTTGACACTGTTTATTCAAAGAAATTTCAGAGCGTGGTTGAAAGTTGTGACCAGAATGCATCACCAAAACCTTGAACATCCTTGTGGTGAACTCACCAGGTTCTCCCCCCATTCCGTCAGGCTGTAGTCAACGGTGATTTCCTCGCCCCTGGCAATGTCCCGAATGGCAATAACAACCAACCGCACCTGAGTGCCACAGTGGACTTCTCGTATGCGGCAGTTGGGGGAGGGGGAGACGGGGCTGGTTGCAGGAGCCGGAGCAGAAGCGGACAGAGCCACCGGCACCGTGGACGCAGGCGCCAGAGAGCGGGCCTGGGAAGAAGCTGCGACGGCTGGGGCAGGAACAGGAGCTGGGGTTGGACTGGATAAGGCCACCGGAGACGGAACAAGTGTGGAAGCGGAGCGGGACCTGGACCCAGTTGGAATTTTACCTTCGGTCTGCTCTGATGGACCACTGAAGAATGGAAGGAAGGATGGTTATTACCGTCTTCGTAAAAAAGCATACAACTGGTTTTCTTTTGCTAGCGACTGGATAGCTCGGTTGGCTGAATGCAGGACTGGCGCATGGGAAACCAGGGTTCATGATTAACTGTCTTCAAGTCAGACCCTTCCCACTACTGCCTAACTATATAGCCACAAGGGGTCCCAGATCCTGGTCTCTCTGTTCTGATCCCCAGCCTGCATAAATTACAGAATTGTATCAGGAAGGGCATCTGGCGTAAAACTCTGCCAAACCAAATGTGGAAGTGGATTCACTGTGGCGACCCCTGACGGCATGTGTCAAAAGGTAAACAGCTGGTTTTTGTTTGCTACAGTATTTTGGGTTTTTACTCTAAAAATAGGTTTCCACTCTATTTTACCTTCTCTGGACCTCAAACCATATTTTAAATTAAACCCCTCTGACGTAGCCTCTGAAAAAAATGGGGCTTTCAGCATTTGAGGCTTTGTTTTGAAATACATAAATTATGCAAATTAAATTTGATGTTTTTATTTTTATTTTTTTATCCAGGAAAAAAACAATGTGTTAAATAAATTTAAAAAAACTACCACAATTTCTATGACAATGTTCCTCAGTTCCCAAACCTCAGCTGCACTGATCCACAAGATGCAGTAAGCAATGAGAGTGGATCAATGTGTTTTTTGAATAATGTAAACAGACCAGATAAAAAACATTTTGAGGCCAAACTCCAGTGGGGTTAAAAAAAGAGTTTGCCAGTCACAGATTCTGCAAGTTGTCCCACTTATAAAGATGAGAGAGGAATCCAGAAAAGTCAGATGATTATGTTTCCATTGTTGTGATTTCATGGTAGGTTTGTGAAGTCAAGATACTGTAGTAGTTTTACTTAGAGTCCCACTCCAACTATATATTTTTATACTGTAAAAGTGTTCCCAGTGGTCTTTTAATTATGATTATGCAGTTTTTAGCTAAAATGTAAAAAAATCTGTGCTGTTCAGACCACACAAGGAAAATGAAGACACAAATGGATCTATTTGCATTTAGAATTGAAAAGGAAAAGGAGACTGTCTATGGCAGTAGTTGCATCACAAACTCGAGCTTTTTCAAACTCCGGCTTTTTATCTGCTCCTGATCACAGACGATTTGAATAAAGAAATACTCAGAAAAAAGTTTTAATCTTTAAATCTTTTATACATGTCTTCCATCATGAGAAAAATGCTACTAGAACACGTTAAAAACACCATTTTCATTGGAGTTGGTCTTTAAAGTCTTCTGTCCATGCATCTGTGTAGAACAGGGCTGGCCAACCCTGGTCATTAACAGTCACAATCCTGCCAGGTTTCCAGCTCTCCTTGACCATCTTTCTACTGATAGGCTGACTCAAGCAATTCCACACCCTGATTGAATGACGACACCTGGTTTAGGTAGTCAGCATCAAGCAGTCCAGGGAGAGCTGGAAATCAAGCAGGGCTGAGGCTCTTGAGGACCAGGGGTGGCCAGCCCTGTTGTAAACAGAAAAGAAAAAGAAAATCTGTTTTGTTAATTAAGTAAACCAATACAGATATTCATTATTCATTTTCTTAAAATATAGATTATAAAATACAGCTAGTTTATAAAAAAAATTGAGTACAATAATTAAGACCAATTAATCACAAAGCCTTTTAATTTGCATTTAACTTTCACAAAAACAGACTGTCAGTCAGTGTTGCTTCTTACTTGGACAGTTTGATTTCACAGAAGTGTGATTGACTTGGAGTAACACTGAGTTGTTTAGGCGTTCCTTCTGTTTTTTTGTTTTTTTTAGCAGTGTACATGAAAGTAGAAGAAAGGTATATGAATAGACATGTTTTTTTTAATGCATTTTAGGGGCTCGGAGCCATATGACACAGTAAACTCTCCCCAACTCGTGCCTCACAGGCCCTGCCTCCACTTCACACGATATTCTACCTACATACCCACAGTTGGGCTGGCTAAATCAGAGCCTGGTTGCCAGAACTGATTGTATAAGAGAACTGGACTGAACAATCCCTCCCCCTTCCACTCCAAATAGAAAGTATCCGCTGGCTCCAAGAAGACAAAATCCCCTAGACAGCCAATACAGAAGTTGACAGACTGACTCGAACTAATCACTGCTTAATAACCTCATCTGGCTCCAAATGGCGGCGTCTGTATTGTGGAAAAATAGTCACTGAATTAGCTTTGTTTCGCTGGAGCCAGCAGTAAGGCATTTTCTTTGAGTGACATCACTCAGTCTAGTTCTCTTACCCTGGGCTCACAACGCATGTGGTCTGGTTCCGGTGCGGCTGCCAGAGTCTTTCCGTAACATGAAAAGTGCAAGAGGCACTCACACTGCACCCAGTCCGGTTCGGCCTCCGTGGCTCTCCGTATCAATTTCGTTGGCTTTAATTTTTTTTCCGGACACCGGAGTTATAATCCATAGCACTTTATTGTGAAGTTGGAGCATTTTTCAAAATAAAACCTATTATTAGCTGTACTCACTGTTTTCACCGTGTTGTAAACGTTACGTCATTTCTGCTGACACAGGGGTCTCAAAGTGTCTGGTAGAACGCAAGGTTTGCAGAAGAAGGACCGCAAGTAATCCGTATTCAGTGCGAGTTACTGACCGTCGCTAGACAGCAGCTCCACCAGAGCAGGACCACATGCGGTGTGAGCCCGAGGTTACACAGTCAATAGTTGCCAGCCCGTTTGGCGTCATGCAGACACTCACCGCCCATTCACACATCCCCACACAGTTACAACAGTCGCTCATCTGAGTGTAGCCCTGCCGACAAAATCTAATGCGGACCAAACAGCACAGTGTGAAAGCGCCCAGACATGATTCTCCCAGTCACGAGAGTTAAGACACTCACCATCTGTGGGAAGCCGGCTCGTCCACAGCAGGCTGCTTCCTTTCTGCTGCATCCTTACAATCACCTGAGAGAACAGCAACAGTCTGTGTGAGAGGATTACAAGGCAGGGAGCCATGCATACAAACACACGCACACAAAGGTCATCACCCAATCTGATGGAGCACACACACAGAGGTGAGCATCCAAAGTCAAGCACACACATCCAGACTCAAAAGTAGGTCACTCACGCACCAGTCTACCCCCACAGCAATTAGACACACATTGGCAAATGCACACAAGCTCACACCTCTCACCAGCAAATATGCTCACAACCACAGCTGGTGGCTATAAGAAAATCTGTAGATATATGAAACAAACCTGGGCTGAACTTCTGTTCAGGTGCATTTTCTTCTTGTGTGCTTGTGACAAAGACTTTCATAGGTGTTCCTTTTCTTTTTCTTCCACAGCCACGCCTACAGCAAATACACAAAAAGACACAAACACATATAATTATCATTTAATCAATTGACTGAGTGGCCAAACTTCATATCTGTCAAGTCGGGACTTGATCAATAAAATGCTGACCACCGTCAAGATCGATGCAACTGCTGTCACACAAATATAGAAATAAACACAAATACACTTTAACTAAAACTGAAACAATACTAGAAAGTGTTGCTTTGAATTTTTCCACACAGCAATACCAGCAGGTCAGGACACTATTTAACTCAAGATCAATTCAAGGATTTTCTTTTTTTGGTTTTTAATTCTAGATACATTTTTCTTCTGCTTTAGTTATTTGGTCAAGAAAAAATGAACAACAGTTTCATTTTAATATTTTAAAGAAACCTAATTAAAAAGAAAAGTTTGAGAAACACCTAAAAACTACGCAGATGAAAAGGACTTGTTTTAAGTATTTAATTAACAGCTGATACTAACTAGAGATGAATGCTTATGCTGGCACAACATTAATAGATTAATAAGATCAACTATCGGCAGATCCAAACATTTCTCTGATAAAATCTGCTCTGACTGTGAAGCTTATTTGACAGTGCAGATCACCTGTAAAAATACTTCAGCACATTGCTGGAAGGATGACAGTAGATCTGACATTCACCTACAGTTCCCTGCAAACAGTTTAAACGAAATATCTCCCACAACCAGCAGGCAGTGAGCAGATGTTTAAGACTTCCACAACTGTTTTCAGGATCCCAAACTCTGACTTTCTGTTTAATAAAAATGAATTGCAATACATTGAAATTCTGATATACCAAAACTAATGATATTGTTATTCCATTTCTGATTGCTAAATAGCTTTATTTTTCACCTGAAGTAAACTGAGAATTGAGTGAGTTTGAATCAGAACACCTCTTCTTTTGTTAAATTCTGATAAATTAGCTTTAGGTAAATCTCCTGGTTGATTTTTTTTCTTTTTTTTATTTTCAAATAGCTTTATATCTTTAATAATGGAGAACAAATTCAAACTTAATTTAATATCAACCAAAATGTATTTGAAAATAGTTTGACAAAATATTCCATCTTGTACTTCCCTAATAATCTGTTATTTTTCCGTTTTTCAACACTTCATTTTTGTCCTTACATGGTACACAGTCCCCATACAACTTAAAATATATTGCTTCTTTTCTTCCATACCTTGTTTTTTTTATGTTTATGGGTGTACACAAGTTTTTACATGAATGAAAGGAAGAAAAGAAAACATAAGAATAGATGACAGAATATGACATGGGTACAAAAGTTGAAGAAAACTGGAAAAAATGTGTAAAAAGGAAAGTCAGAGAAGAAAAAGTCTCAAACTTGAGGAAAGGAGACTGCTATGCAGCAGAGATCTCAAGCTGACACACTTTATAACCCCATCCATGAAAAATCTTCCTTTGCAACAAAGTTCACTAAGCTTCTTACAAACAAGAAGATATTCCAAAAATATGAAGACTTGAAGTTCACATTAAACTTTTTTTTTCATTCCCTTTTGTACTCAACTTATCACAAAAATGCAATAGCTCCACTGTCAAGAGAGTCATTTACAAAGATCATACATGGCAACATATTTCCCTCAATATTTCACATTGCTATAAAACGTAAAGAATATGTAATCAGAAAAACATCAGTACTCAAATAATTCTTTTGCTAGTATTTCCATTATATAGCTGATTTATATAAAGATGTACAGATAAATACTTGTGTAATAGTTTAAACATACATAAAAATAACAGATATACAAACAGAACATATAGAAAAACATGTATAAATATAAATATTTACATTAAAATACCTCTCATCTGCTTGTGAGTTTTACCCATCCTTTACCTCATCTAAATTTAGCATGATGAATGTGTGCAAGAAAAAACAAAAACAGTGCTTTCTGAGCTTCTCGAAATGATACCAACTAAAAATGTCACAGTGGTCTATTGACCAAAGTTCTCACTACAGCTCTTCAGCAGAAGGCAACTTTGGCTGCTCTCTAATTAAAAACATAGAGCTGAGCTGCCTCGTTTCAATGAACTGAGTGTGGTACTACATGTGATGATCACTCCACACCATTGACACCATGTAACGGTTAACTAGCTACTTGTAATTGAATGCATTATATACCCAAATTCAGGCCAGAATTATCTAGTGACCAGAACTGAACTGGCAGGCTATGATCAGTTAGGAGGGGAATGCCAAAATATATTTGCACCTTTATTTGGATCGGTGTCTTATTTTTGAGAGAAACCCAAACTGCCGGGACCGTGTTACACAACAGCTTGCTTTGTGCCAGCACTGCCTAGATCAAATGGGGGGGGGGAATCAAGGAATCAAGCTAGTTCAGTGTGAACACACATTAATGAAGCCCAAAGCTTACTTTAATAATGCAAATGGTTTAATCACAGTCTTTCTAAACTGGAGCAGACACTAAGGTCCGAACTCCCTCACTACTCCCTAAAAGACTATATAGTGCATGACTATCAAGTGCCCTGGTTTCCTAATGCAAATCAGACATGCTCACATTTTTTTTTTTTAAACGGCAAATATAACGTCACCCGTATGGCAAAGTGAAAACCTAATAAAGATGAACATTTTTATTAATCCACTGTGTTCTGACGATTCAAACTTGGAGGATTTATAAGAAATACATTTAAATACTTGTTTTTTTTCAAATGACAAATCATTCAGTGCACTGTGGTCTATATTTGCCAATCTAATGAACATCGATCATCGACTGCTCTATAAGAACTGGTCCGAGTGACCCTTTCCCCATTGCGTTACAAAAAGGAAGTGCCCGCTATCAACAAGAAGCCAAAAAAACTCTACGGACTTCCATTGAGAAATAAATATATTTGTCAGAATAAGCATTTTTCTTCTGCTACTGTTTTTTAAACAAGTATTTGCTAATCCAATTTTTATTTATTTACTATGCAAAGTTATTCAAATAATAAACTGGTTAAATCAGATGCCTCTGTAAAAGTATGTGGTGCCTGCTGGCCCCCATGTTGAATGTTTGATTCTCCCAGGCCTGCTTTTAAGTGGTAGAGGTGTGGACTTCCAACAAGCTCACTGCTGATTGGCAAGAGTGGTTGCCATAGAAACAATGACTCAGACTACCGTATTTTGGACCAATAACTACTTACGTATGTCAAGTGGCTCCAACATGATGGTATCCACATCACAACAAAAATGGTGACTGAATTGGCTTCCTTTTGTTGTTGCCAGAAGTAAACAGTTGTCTATTTGGTTTCATGTACAGTCGATAGCATCGATGCACACTTATTTTTTGCAAAGACTTCTGGGAAATTTCCAGGGCATTGGATTTCGGAACTGTAGATTCAAACGCCCTAACAAAATGGGGAACGCCCTATCTAGTGCACTAAGTAGTGAGGGAATTGGAACACAACCCAACACATGAAGTCTAACTGTACATTCCCACAGACTGTGTACACCAACCAACAGGTTAGCAACTTCACCTAGTTAATGCTTTTCTGGATTAGTTGTGTTTTATGGAGTGTGTTTGTGTGCTTAGTCTTGATTCATGGAGTTTCTGGGAAGTTTTTTGATCTCTGAATCCGTCTCCCCTGCCACTCTTAGAGGACTGACCCTTCAACATCTCCTTTCATTCTATTCTTCATCATTTTTTCTTTCTTAGCAATCCCAAACAACACACACAGCTCTCTCACAGTGTGCATGCACAAATACAAAAAAAAAAAAAACAACACTCACATATGGGTTAGCACAGGCATAGACACACAGTCCACATGTGCACACACGCACATACACCCACATATACACACATTTGTACCCTTGCCTGGCCCACATGCATGCATCAACAACACACACTCCCACACATAAACACAGTGACACGCAAACAGTGCTTTCTCTCTTTCTCTCTGACTTTGACACACACAGACACACACGCAAACCCCGCCCTCTCAGGCTTACAGGCACGTACACACACACACTCACACAGACACACAAATATCCTTACTCTAGTCAAGCTCACGTGGATACACACACACCCTTCCCCCTCTAACTCACATTTATGCACGCACACAAACTCACACATACACACACACACACTCTCTCTCTCAAATAACCAAATCCACGGTCTCATGTTCCATCGTTGACACACACACTCTCATTTGCACGCACAAACACACATGTCAGCAAACACACACTATATAAAACAGACACTCACACTCCTGCATGTCTCATTTAGTGCATAGTCTATCCAACTGAAAAAGCACACACACGCACACACAACCACACACACGTGTGTTCCAGCAAACAAGTTATTCCTCTCTAGTCACAAGCAAGCAAACACTGTGTGTCCTTGCGGATAAAAATACACACAAAAACACAATCTTTTGTCACGTCTTGTCAAGTTTCTTTGCTGCTTCATCCACATTTATTTAGACTGAAGCCTATCAAACACACATGCACTCACACTTACACACACTCAACTCTCACGTTTACTTTGTCCTTTATGTAGAAAATTATCTTTTAAAAACACACACAAACACACAATTCTCAATATTAAAACTAATAAAAATACACACACCAATCTTTTTCTTGGTTGGATATACCATCCCACCCACATAAAGATAGTTTTCGTTTGAGCATGCGTACACACTCGCACACAAACACACAAACTCCTGTCCTCTTTCATAAACAAAGTAGATGCATAAACACTCTCCTTCCCTCTGCATGACACACACACACATTGCCCTTGTCTAGGAGCAATACATACACAACAAACACACAAACCTTGTGCGTCTCCCCCATGACACACACACACACCCCTCCCTCTCTTAACTGACTGCAGAACACACACGCACACTCAATACCAAGCCCTTTTTTTCCAGTTTCCAAGACACACACACGCAACCTCACACACGCACAAGCCTGCACACGCACGCATGCACACACCCCCCCCTTCTGTTTCAAAAGCTTACACGCATGCAAGTGATTGCAGACACGAACACACACATCCTCACTGTCTCACACCCTCCCATTTTGCTCTCTCCCACTCTCTCTCTCTCTCAGACACATACACACTCCGTCTCTGCAACACACACCCTCCATCTTCTCCACTCTCTCATGCACATACATTAGACACATGTTAAACCCTCCACTCTTCTGTTTATCACATGCATGCACACGCACACACACCTGACTTTCTTAAAGACCAAAACACTCTTCACTCCAGCACTTTCAGCAAAAAGGAGGAAAAAAAATCATTAGAACAAGGCACCAATGACCCTTCAAACTCCCAATAACACATTTGGTTACACATAAACACAACTCTTCATGCACTCACACAGACACTCAATTCTCCCCTCAGTCTGTAACACACACAAACAAACACACACTCCCTCCCCCATCACTGAACACACATATGTGCAAACACACTGTCCCCTCCCCTCCTCTGCACCTCTAACACACTTCCCTTCTCTTTCAAACACACACTTTATGTTCTGTTCTACACACACACACACACACACACCCACACACACACACACACACACACACACACACACCCACACACACACACACCCACTTCAGTTTTCTCTGCTTCATACTCAACACACCTTCACTCTGCAATATTTTTTACAAGCATTCAAAGGCAGTGTTTCTATGTCACAATTCAACTCAATCACAGATACACACATAACACACTTTAGACAAACACACACAGCCTTACCAACAAACTCACTGAGCTGCACAATCCCAGTGCATGAACACACACTCTGAACCACACACACTCACTGAGCTGCACAAATCCAGTACAACAGCACACACTTGTGTACATGCACACAAACAATGTACACACACACACACTTGTTCTCTTTGACACACACTCCTCCCCCTCCCTCTCCTCATCTCTGTCTCCCTCACACACTGTCACGCACTCTTTTCCCCTCCCATCTCATTCTCTTTCTCACACACACACACACACACACCTCCTACCTCTGCACTACACACACACGCACAAACACACAACACACGCAATACTGCTTCATTCTCTCTCACGCTCCCTTTCTCCCCTCTGTGTCTTCCACTTCTTCACAATCACAGGCGTGTGCCCGCGCACCACAAACCAGGCACGAGCCCTTTCAAACACACGCGCGCGAGGCACCAGCATTGAAGTAGTTTAATTCCAACAATGTTTGCAACTTTGTGAAACAGTCGCGTTACATTCCAGGGAACTTGGTTCTTCCCGGCGCTGGTCTGAATCAGAAATAGACTCACCTGTAACAGGTGTGGACGCACGGGCTCATTTGTGCATTCATGCGTTTATGATGTCACTTCATAAGTTTTAATCACGCGCCTCTTTGGGGACCTACTGTAAGGTGGTAAATGTTCAAAACCATAGACACGACGAAACCGAGCGAGTTTACGCCACCGTTACCATCTCTGCGACATTTACTCTGTGATAAACTACACTAAAAACACGTGAGCACAACTTTTATTTTCTTCAAAACACGCTCGCGCGTGCGGGTGTGCTACGCCCACTCGAGTTCGCCTGTCAGTGGACTAGAAAACACAGCAACAGTCCACCACTGTCGTGTGTTTGCAGTTGACAGACTCACCCCCGCGTTGGCGCTATGGTTTTGACGCCTTCGCCGTCACTGTGTGTATATTCGAAGACTGCGCGTGGGGTCTCCGCCATCTTCACGCCAGCAGCTGGTGGGGCTCGCACCGCCTCACCGTTCAGCCTCTCGCTCTTCTCTCCGGCAGTTCGACTGGCTCACATCAAGGTTATTCTGGCCGCTACCACAGCAGCCAAGCGGAGGGGTCGACAACGCACAGCGGGAAATAACCATTCATCCCTAACATACACAAGTAGCCATATAAACTCGAAGGGATATATATTACGTTAAATAGCTCAATTAGATCGATATAAGTTGTAATTATTGGCTGCATGACACTTTATTAAATTTTTTGTGAATTATTCACCCCTTACATGAGAATGGATGCGTCCACCTAGCAGATAAGAGAAGAAGACCGTTCAAAAAAATTGAAAAACTTGCAAGCCTGGAGATTTTTCTTAAATCAAAATCTTGACAGACGAAAACAAATGTAAAAATGTAAATGTTTGATCTAAATAATGAAACCACCCCTAAAATCTTGTCTTTTAAATGTATCTTCGTGTAGAAAAACACCATGCTCAATCAACTTCCAACAAAAGCTCACTTGTTGCCAATACTTTTGTTCTTTAAAAAATGTTTCAATTGTTTATTACTTAAAATTTAAATTTCACATCATCAGTCAAAATTAATGCCAACTCTTAGTAAAGCATTACTTGTACTAGCAATATTTTAATGTTATTGATGACTGTAAATGTGACAAGTGCTCAAACATTCACATGCATGTCAGTCAAGACGTGTTTTTATTTTTTTTAATTGTTATTTATTTCTGCAGCCTACTTGATTATGTTTGGTGAGCTTCTTTTTTTTTTTTTTTTTTTTAAAAACAAAACAATTTTCCATGTCTTAATGTATACTATGTATATTCTAAAACAAAAAACCCTGATTTTTCCAATAGTCTCTGTTCTATTGTTTTCCATTGGTGGCTTTTTGTCCAACTATTTTTAACTTACTAACTTTTTTTATCACTGAAAAAAAGATGGACACTGCCATCAAGGTTAACATCTGCATCAAAACTCCTCGATCAAGTGTCATGGATACTCCATTGAGGGTCTTAGAATTACAATTACATTTGATTATCCTTTGTAAGGAAGCCTCTGGAGAAAAACCACAAACCTTCTAAAATAATCTGATTAATGATCAACTACAAAATCAAGAAGCCACAAATCATATTCGTGTAGGAACATTTTATTATTGTTTGTGTGCTATAATATAAAAAAAATCCATGGGGATGTTTTTATGTTATTTAATAACTTTTAAATTATATTTAGATTTTAAGCAGCTAACAAAAAGAAATTGTCAGGACTTGATTTGTGTTGAACTGATTGAGTCATTCCTTTGAACCAGATCATGAATTGGATTGGAAAAAAACATTCAATAATTATAATTCTCACACTAGTAAGAATTTGTTTTCAAAATAGCAAACCTTCATCTGCTTTAACAACTGGAATACCTTCTAATCTGGTGAATTTTAACTACAGAAATACATTTGGCCATATAACAATTCCTGTTTTATTTCTTTAAGGTGTTGCCTTGCCAACCCTAACTGTAACCCAGCATTTTTTCCAAATCAATGTAGCTGCTGTCACTCAAAAACCCATTGACTCTCAAGCCTCAGATCCATATTTAAATAGCAAGTTTCTTAACATGTGATCTTTATTGAAATAGCAGTAGCTGAAACAATGGTAGATACAATTATTTCTAAAGGAACTTGAGAAATTACTTTCTAGTTACACACAAAGTTACTGAAGAGTGTGGTGCTGGAGTGGCTATTTCTGAGAATGCATCTAATGTATTGTATAAACATTTTGTTTTTATGTCTGCTTCTCTGTTATGTAACTTGGATGTTTATTTAAACCCATGCCAGTTTTCTAGACTTGCCTTACAGTTTTATGGGAACCTACGGGAACATATACATATACATATATATATATATAGATGGACCCATGTTTTTCATGTTTTTGACACCAAGTTTTGACCCTTATGTAGCAGCAGAAATGAGGACTCATCAGACCAGGCAACATTTTCTGATCTTCTGTTGTCCAATTTTGGTGACCCTGTTTTAACTTGTTTCCTGTTCTTACCCTACAGGGGTTTCATTAGTGTTGTCTTCTGCTGCTGTAGCCCATCTATCTGCCTCCAAGTTGGACATCTGCGTTCAGAGATGCTCTTCTGTAAACCTCAGTTGTAACCAGTGGTTTTTTTCAGTTACTGTTGCTATTTTATCAGCTCAAACCAGTCTGACCTCTGACCTCTGGGATCAACAAGGCATTTCTTCCCACAGAACTGCAGCTAACTGGATATTTTCTCTTTTTCTATTCTTTTTAAACCCTAGAGATGGTTGTGGTTGAAAATCCAGGTAGATCAGCATTTTCTGAAATACTCAGACCTTCTGGCACCAACAACCATGCCACGTTCAAAGTCACTTCAATCACCTTTTTTCTATATTCTGATGCTCAGTTTGAACTGCAGCAGATCGCCTTGACCACGTCTACATACCTAAATGCATTGAGTTGCTGCCATGTAATCGGCTGATAAGAAATTAGCATTAACCGGCAGTCGGACAGGTGTGACTAAAAAAATGGCCAGTTGGCTTAAATATTTTACCTGTTGTTCACCTTTTACCATATCCCGTCATGGGTCAGCACAGCAAAACAGCTTCCACTGAGTCACACGTTTGGTTTGGCAGAGATTTTACACCAGATGCCCTTCCTGACCCAACCCTGTATTTTACCCGGGCTTGCGACTGGGAGGCCCAAGCTTGGGTCCCCTTATGGCTTCATAGTTATGCAGTATCGTAAAGGATCTTGCCTAACTAAGGACCCACGCTGAATTAAGCTCATTGCGCCCCCCCGGTAATCAAACCTTGGTTTCCTATGCAAAAAAATAGCCAACTGAGCCATCTAGCATTTAGTGTATTTATTTTACTCAGAGTTTTATTTTAAAATGCATTTACTTTCTAATTTCTTTTTTTTCTGCAAGCATTGCCAGTCCTGTGCAGGTTCCCAGGAATTTCTGCAGCCTATCCAGGTTACTAAAGGTCAATGACAGTTTCCACTCTAAAAAGCTCACCAGACAATCACACACTTACTCCTAAGGGACAATTTAGAGGTCACCAATCAATCTGTGAAGCATGTTTTTGAACTCTGGGAGGTGACCGGACATGTGTGCATGGGGAGAACATTCAAACCACAGAAAACCCCAGATCCAAACCAAGACTTCATTGCTGAGGTTAGGGTACAAACCACCACACCACCGGTCAGCACACCGGTCAGTGTTGTCATGCAAAAAAAGATAAATACCTGAGTGATAATGTATGTTTGTACCTGTTAAATAAGTATTCAATATATTCTGCAAGAACTACATGTAAATGCTCATCTGACATGCATGAGCGGGTTAGTTAGCTTTCTGTTGTAGATGGGAAATACTACATTTATCAGTTGGATAATGTTATGTCAGGGTTGTGAGGGGCTGCAAGCTTGCGGGAAAGCATGTACACAGATAGATGATGGGGAGGGGGGCAGGCTTACTCCACGCCAACAGATCAACTCAGAGGTGAATTTGTTATAAGCTCCTGCCGCTCTTTTATATTTTGGTTAAAAGGGCCTAATCATAATTAAAAGACCACTGGGAATGGCTTTAAAATAGATCAACAGATGGTCGGAGTGGGGCTTTAGCATTGTTTTTTAGCAAGTAAAGGTGGAATTTCAGGTACTTGTATTTACAATACTTTGTATTTGTATTTATCTTGAAGCAATGCATGATGGTTGCAATCGTACATTGAATCAAAGTGAGTTTTGTTTCAAAACTGCAGACTTTGGCAAATATTGTTATAAATTAGGGTCTGCCACAGCAAATATAGATGGGCAGAGACAGTATGGATACTTTATAAAAACAGAGAAGAACATGTACAAAAACACAGTTGCTGTGCGATGCTACATACATGTAGAAGTACCAACTGATGGGTGAAGAGGAAGAAGAATGCTGAAGGAAATATAGAGATCCGAAAGCTGCTTTAATTGTAATTCTACTCTGTTTGTATGCGCGCTCTATCATGAACACCTCATCATCCGCAGTGATACGCCCAGTGTGTGTGTGTGTGTGTGTGTGTGTGTGTGTGTTTTCCTGCACACTAACAAGAAGCTGCATGCACACACAAATGCAACAAACACAACCAATCTTTGATGAGAACAAACATCCACATGCATGGGAGATACAAACTACACACCGATATACACTTGTGGTTCCAACGAAATCGAGATACACACCCTGTTTCCATAGCATACACACAATCACAAACACACAGTAGGCACACAGTGCATTCATTTCCCTTTTATTCAGCACAGGCACATATTGTGCTGCTGTAACACACACTCACACACACACACACCTACACAAACACACATACACACACACCCTTTGCACAGCCTGCTCATAGCTCTCCCTCACACCCCTCCCCTCTGTCTCTGTCAGACACACACACACACACGTACACACGCACATTCCCTCCCACGCAGGCGCAAACACACACTTGCACACATGCAAACACACACACACATTCCCTCTCTCCTTCCACACACACACACCCCTCCCCCCATCCCTGTCTCTCTGTGTCTTTCTCTCACACACTCATACACAAAAACACACACACGTATACACAAAAACACACACACACGCATGTCTCCTTTCTCTGCTCACTCACATGAATACACACACATTCCCGCTTTTGCTCTGCATTTCTTCCTCTCACAGAAACTCACACAGCTGTGCGAGTTTCTGTTCTACACAGCTTTCAGCACAACACACACAAGCACACAAATGCACACACTTGTCTCCAGCTTACTGTCTGTCCTCTCCCTGCTGTCTGCATCCATGTGTGTCTCTACCACAAACACACGCATATTCTCCCACATACACACTCCCTCCTGCCCTCTTTCCTCCTCTTTTCTCCTAACAGTCTCTCAGAGACAGATACACACTTACATGCACACGAGTGTGCAAGAACACAAACAGACCGCAAAAAGAAGCAGACACGCAAACACATTTTATTTCTCAAACTCTCAACACACACATACACTTTCCATCTTGGTCTTAGTATGAGTACACACACATTTTCAGTGTATGTACTCGATCACCTGCCTTTATGCTATGATGTGTGCTGCCTGTTACACACAACTTTCTGCAGTCAAGCAGGAAAACACACAATCACACAAAAAAGGACAAAATATATAGGACGTTTTTTTTTTACTTTGGAAAATTTAGATTTTTTTTCACACGTTTATCAGCACCAATATTTGTCAACAAGTTTAAAAAGAAACACAACTGAAACAATAATCAAGAACAGTTTATTTCACTGTTGACCCTCTACCACCAAAAATGTTTACCGAACACTGCATGAAATTTACATTCATAATCACCAGCTACTTCCGTCAAAATAAAATACAGAAAACAAACAAAAATAGTTTGCAAATATAAAACATAAAAAGAACTTACATTAGTCATCCCTTCAAAATAAAATAATGTTCTGTATTCTTGCAGACATTCAACTCTTACAGAACGAATACAGAACAGATTTAGAAATGTTATTAAAATTATTCATGAATACTTTTTAGTCAATGAAGTCTAAATGTCTTTTCATAGGAGAGTTCAATTTCTCTGCGACCACATGACACTTCGAAGCAACACATTTGACTCTTGCACAAGAAACGTATTCAAAGCTGAAACTGCAGAAACTTGTATACACTGCAGCAACAAGCTTTGTATGCAAAAGCAAACTGTTAACCATACAAAATAAACCCAAAGCTATCCAATTAAAAGACACAATCTGTAATCAATAAATAAATAAAGAGATTTTTTTTCTTTTTTAAAAATGCCACGGGCATATTCTTAGAACTTTCCGTCGACCATCCACAGCTAGTTTCATTATTCGCATTGCCCAAAGAACTATCATAAACTCCACATGTGAATATAAAGGTTTGTGGCTCTCAATTTCTGCATGTTTTTGAATTCAATTCTTTTTGCCTGATGAGGGTCACTCCTGCAGGCAAGTCAATATTTCTGCCTGAAAAATATCCAACATCAAACACAGCACCCAGTAAAAGTTATTTCTGGTTGAAAACGCTGTTGTTTTAATTGTTCAACTTCTTGTTGCTCTTTAGAATTCCATGTTGAACAGGATGTTTTTAAAGATTTTATTAAAATTTTCAACATGAACCATCAAACTTTGTCTTCATTTACATTTTTTTTCCAGAATTTTCTTGTTCTACATTATGTTGCATTTGAACACTGGCGAGAGGTGCCCCCGCTGTGAATTATGTTATGAACCCCCAGAAAATCTATCTGCACCCCTGCTATAAGAAGAAAAACATTCATGTTTACACATCTGGCATATGCAACACTGGCTGAATGAAATTCATTCTAATTTTAGCTAAATTACTTCAGAGTAAAGTTGCATTTTAATAAAAAAAAGTAAACCAAAAACTCTTGGAAAGAATATTTTATACTGATGCACAGTTCTTGGCTCAGTTCCTTTACAGCTCTGCAACTTTGACTTATAAATAGAAGGGATGTTTCACAATTCAACAGAATTAAATTGTCTGACCTGCCTTATTTCTTAGTGGCAATGCAAATGAATCAAATGTAATTGAAAACTGTTAAAGGTTATGGTTTAAAAAAAGGATACACAGCAATCTTAGCGAGGTAATAAATAAAACTTTAGGTCGGAATGGTTTCAATTAACCAGGAAGGAAACATACATCCCATTCCAGCAGTATTGTCATTTGTTCTTAAATAAATGGCTTCAAATTAAAGCCAGTTGGCATCAGTTTGATTGAAAAAAAAAGGAATATTTTTAGGTCTTTTTTCAAGAACAGCATTGATAACTCTAAGCCCTAAATACCCTGTTATTTTAAAACATATAACCTCCAGTGCGTCCATGTTCACTTTATCTGATGATGCAAAACAAAAAGAAAACAACTGCAGGACAGAAATGCCTCATCTTATGCAACACCTGTAAAGAAGCTGTTCAAATATCAGTGCTTGAGTCAGCTCTTGGTCTGATAATTCTCACTTTCACAGATCTCACTTTTCTTTGGGTTTTTAGTATAAGAGCTATAATTATCATATGTACATTCATTTTTCATTTTAATGCATTAAAGCTTTGTACAGTACAATCAAGGCTATGAGAGGTTAAACTAAGACAAAAGAACACAGAACGCTTTGATCCTATTCTCTTAAATTGTGTTTGACCCATTTTCAAGTGTGAAAGCGGGTCAATTTAGACCTGAAGACAATACCAGAGTTAAACCAGTTTCACCTTGAACAGCGATTCTGCTGATTATGGCTTCAACAAATGATGTACTTCAGTTTGATCGAATTTTAACATATCTAAGCATATGTGACCTATTATTCTTAAGTAAAATAAAAACTTTTGAAAAATATGCTTTTTGTTTAAATCAGAATAAACTGCATGTTGAAGTGAAATAAATGTCACTTCCAATTTTTGGAGAAGTAACGGCATGAATTGAAGTAACAGTGCAATGTAACCGCTAGAGGGAGCTGTTGCATTGACCAAAAACATTCTCTGTGCGTCACAGTCCACTTTAGGCATGAAGGACAGCAGAAATGTAAACATAAGTTTGAAGGATTGCAATATAATGTTACATGCATGTGTTTGAAGGAAGTGCTGAAGTACTCAAAAGTAGTATACTAAGTATCATACAACATCAACTAAGGAAAGGTATCATTCTTATTAAGAAAGACTATGAAAGAAATGTAAAAACAGCCTCAAAATAAATAAAGACACAAACAACTTTCTGTTTAACCACGCATTCCTCTTCTGTTAGATTTCTGAGCATCTTTCTATTTTTTTTTCATGTGTAACATCTCCTGAATCTTTATTCTTATCTGGCCTTCAAGCACCTTGAGCTCAGTCATTTCTGCCACAGACCCCCACCTCCTGTCACCATCTTATCGTCGAGCACTTCTCGTGCTCCTGACCCGGGTGGTGCTGCTTCGCTCGTCAGCAGCATTCGTCTGCAGCTCTTGCAGGGTGGTCACGGCCGCCTTGCTCCAGTGGTGCACCTCTCTGAAGACCTGGAGCAGCCACAGCTTCAGCTGAAACAGAGTGGTCGGACGATCTAACTGCAAACAAGAAAACAAGAGAACCGCTGCTTTAGTTCCTCCATCAGAACAGTCAACTTCTCTGCAGACATCAGCATCTACCTCCGACCCCTCCAGACTTGGAGTCAAACTGTCAGCTCCATCGACAGCTTTGAGGAGGTTTCCAGTGCTGAGAACGAGGAAAGAAAGCCTTCCCTTCACAGTCTTCCTCTGGTTCTCATACTCCCCCTTTATGCCACCACCCAGTTCCTCCTCCTCTTTGGTGATGGCCTTCTCCAACAAGCTTTGGGTTTGCAGCAGAGCAGAGTGGAGCCGCCACAGCTTGTCTCTGGCATCCAGCTGAGAGGAAGGAGGAGGGACCAAAACCAGGCGACTTTCAGTCACATCTGCAGGAAAGCTCTCCTTCTGTCTCTGTAAGACGCAGGAAAAAATAAAGAAGTTTGTCCCAATTTTGTTGATAGATGACAACAAAACTCACGCAGCAAGCCTCATGACCAGATCTTTGAAGAATAACAGAAATATGCAATTTTCTTTTGTATTGCTAATCATATCTTTCCTTTAATTTGTCAACTTTACAAGATATTTATCTCAAACATACTAATTAAACTCACGCAATCTTTGTTGGAAATAGAAACGGGTTTGTCCACTGAGATGAAGCACTAAAGATTCATTTGAATCCTGTCAAATTCTAAAAGTTTAAAGAAAGTAGTAGAAGGACACGCTCCACAGCACAGAAATTGAAAGGGGAGACATTGTTAGAAAAACCACAAAAATGTAATTTTCATCCAACAGTCCCCAATTTAGTTAATGGAAAACCCTTCTACTTTTTTCTCCTTTTTTGACTCAGTTTTCCAAAGATTAGACTTGGTTTTTGGTTGAGGGTCAACCTTGTAACTGGTGATCCAACTCATATTAAAATCATTTCAGTCTAGTGCCAAAACGCCTTTGGCTAGATTTTAATATATAAGACAAATGTATCAGAGTGAAAGCGATTTTTATACCTATCATTCATTTTCAGAACCCACTGAATCCGCTTTGGCATCACAGGGCTGCTGGAGTCAACCCAGCCCCTATATGCCCTGAACAGGCTGCCAGTCCAGGGCCACAGACTAACATACACACTCAGAGACAATGTAGGGACAATCAATTAACCTATGAAGCTGCAGTTCCTGGAGAAACCCATGCATGCCCAGGAAAAGCATTTGAGCCTTCTGCAAGACAAGCACTAACAACTGTACCACTACATAAAACCTTGAAACTAAAAAGTAGAAGGGTTGTTATGTAAAATATCTGCTGTTTTTTAGCTTTGGTAACAAATTAATGTTATCATTGTGAGATCAGCTGAAACTCTTTTCCGTTTTTATTCTATTTGTGTGTTTATATAAAAGAGATCGGTGCTCTCTGTAGCATCCATGTTGGTGTTTTTTGAGAGGCAAACTGAATCATTACATATTTTACATTCTGCCTTGGCTACACATGTACATATGAACTGAGGTGCCATCCCCATTCCTAACCCGAGTTCAGTTTGATGTGGGTCCAACCTTTTGCAGCTTTTACCACACGTCACTGATGGTTAGTGCTCAAACCGTGTGTTGAATTCTTCCAACGGCATTTATGGAAACCACAAAAAATGTGAAGTCATTAAACAACATTCCTTGGGGTCAATGGGACTTGCAACAGAGTTAAAATTGCAGAATTTATGAGACAAGTGTTAGTAAAATTCAAGGAGTTCCATGTGTTTCCAAAAGGGGCTACTTCCCTGAGTTCAGACACTTTAAATAAATCCCATATTTTGGTGTCCACAGGTCATGACCCTCATACTCCAACATGGAGTTCTCATTCTGCCACTGCTCTCCTGCGTTTGGCAATGATTATAAAGAAAAAAGTAAGCCTTTTTTGAGTCAAACTCACATCCCAACTTGACTTCAATCCTAATGATGTCCAAGAAATCATGACAACATTGTGAAAGTACAGGGCCATGTATGAACACATTGTGGCTATAAGGTGTATTTAAACTGCTATAGGTTTATAAGAAGAAGTAAGTGAATATGTGAATATAGTGAAGACAAATGCTCCTCATCTTGACAAACATCATCTCTGAGCAGCTTGTGTTCTCTAAAAGTTTAATCGTTGTAATCAAGAAATGGGGGAACAGTAGAAGTAGAGACCCAGAAGACCAGGAAACTAGAGATCGGCTATGAAAGGATGATGCTGGAAAGGTTCAAATCATCTGACGAACCAAAGATCTGTGTTGTCTCCTGGACTTTTACATTGCTCAGAACTAAGCTCCAGACTGCTGCCAGAAAACCTGTGAAAGGCAGGAAAGAAAACATGTCCTGACAAAACAAGTTCTGAGCTGAATGGAAATGAGGAGATGAGGAATTTTCCAAGAAACTAGAGTAGAAAGTGCCTTTCATTTTGCTTTCATAATTCTTTCCTAACTTCAGGGAGTGTTTCCACTTTTCCTCCTTCCTGAAGTCTGTTGAGGAAACATGGAAAAAAGAAAGCCTTCATACTCACATAGAGCTCCAGTAACTTGGAAGACTCGCCCTGGAGCTGTAAAGCAATCATAGAGGCTCGCTTCACCGCCGTCCTGCTCAGATTTGAGCTCTTCATGCTTCTGGTGCGCCTGTCTGCCATTTACACCTCCAGCTGTCTCTGAACGTGAAGGAGAAACTACTGTGTTAGTCCTCTTCCACAGGCAAGTTCCAGTAAAGAGACTTACAGTGAGCGACTAATGTTACAGCGTGTGGCGCCAACTCCCCGCCCATTTCCACGGAGACCTGATGCCATGCAGGAGGAATTCAAAGGAACAGAGGGCCACTGGGGTTGAGGAAGGAGGAGCTCATCAACTAATGAGGAGCTTATCTGGTTTACGGGTAACAGAAGCAGCCAGAGGTCTAAATATAAGAGGAATGGTGGTCAGACTTGTCCATGAATGCAGAACACAAGTCTTTATCAACAGGAAACTACACGCTAGTCTTGCTGTTCGGAACTCTGCCAGTGGACTTTTTGAGGCAAAACAGGGAAAAAAATGCACAATTGTAATGTCCTCTGAACATTTTTGTGCATCGTTTCGATCAGGGGTCAGCGACCTGTGGCTCCAGACCCCACTGTTGTGGCTCTCTCATTGAAAACAAAAAAAATATTTTAACTTTATGAAGTAACTGAAAAGTAAAAAAAAAAAAAAAAGCAAGTAATAAAGTAAAAAAAAAAAAGAAAGTAAAACAACTGAAACTATATTCAGGTCATTTAAAACAGTGAAAGATAGTACATTTTAACAAATATTTGTGTGCCATGTAGCACAGAAAATCAGTTGAAAGCCAGTAAGCACAATCAGAATGACGACACACAGGATTATAAGGCAAAATTTATAGATTTTAACAAATTCAAGTATTTTAAGCGCACCATATGGTTTGAGAAATACAGTCCTGGTCAGTTAATTAGTATTTATGTAACTGTAGTTAGTTAGATATACAAACTTCTGACTGAGATGTGCCACTAACAGTAAAATCAACAGTGTTTTTTCACTAACTGCTGACATCACACTACCTACTACCACCTTTATTGCATTGAGATGATCCTTTGTGACACAGGGTGTCTTTTAATTTGAAAGGAAGTCATGTGACCCTCTGTCAAAAGTTATAAACTGCTTCATATTTTGGGGGAAATAAATAAATAAAGCTTTTTTCTCTTTATGTTTGTGGTTTCTTCATGCAAACAAACAAACAAACAAACCTTAACAAAGATAAGCTTGCACCTTTTGGCCTGTACACCTATTTTAACAAATTTCTTTGGATAACAACATAAAATTTGAATTTTATCAATATTAAGAAAAGGGGTGTTTGATTCCCTTTGTTCCAAAGGAAAGTTAATGCAGTTTAGTTGTTTCTGCTGCACTTCATCTAGCTGAACTTCTATTGCTTTTAAAGAGACTGGAGTTCCTTGAAAGTCCGTGGTTTGTTTTCTATACCCTCCTAAAACACCTTACCTTTCTACATTACCTGTGAGCATTTTTTCATAAATTTACCTGCCTCTGTGCTTTATTGTTCTCTGAAAGAGCAGTTTGGGTTGTTGCAACAGTGTGTGTCAGTCAATAAAAAGTTGCAACAGAGCCATGATGCCCTGTCAGTATGTTATACCGATGTGTGGCGTTGCAGCAGTTATTTTTATCTTACAACACAGTTTTAGAGGTTTTTATGCTAGAACAGAACCATCTTCCTAAATCAGCCTTTTAAGCCTTGAAATAAACAGACATTTTAAGTACTTTTTTTTTATTGGTTAACATTAGAATATTGTTTTAGTTTCATTATAAGAAGAAAACTGAAACTTTTACGAGAAATGAATCTTCAGTGATACTTTACTGTAACAGAATAATCTGTAAATATATTTAACTGCTTCAAAAAGTATCAGATCTACAAAAATGTAGTTATTTTATGCAGTTAATGTAGTTAACAGCATCTTTGGTAACTAATCGGAAAAGCTGTTCATGAGGCTATTGGTGTTTGTTTTTTAATAGCGAATTGAAATGGTTCAATGCTAATAATTCAATGCATATAGAAAATTGGAGGATACTTCTTAGTGTATTAAAAAAAAAACAGTTTTGTTTATATGTAAGCAAATTTAATAATGTTATTGAAAACTTCACCTTTTTTGTATGTGGATTTTAAAACCAAATTTATAACCAAACTAAGTTGGTTTTGAACATAAATTAGAAAAGAATGAATCAAATCTTGTAGAATTGTGAATGAATAATTCACAACTCAGAATTTTGGCAATGATAACGTGTAACTTTGATGGTAACCTCTGATGTCACATACATAACTATGCTAAACTAAGATGAAGCTCGACATAAAAAGGACACCGTAAACACAATAAAGTTAAAGAGGGAAAAACATTTAAGCGGGATTAAATAAACCCATGCTCCCTTTTGCATCCACCTACCCACCCATGATGATCACAAAAGCACACCCCAAGAAATGCACACATTTGAGCTTCTTTAGAAATGATCACAACCGAGCTTACAGTGAGGTACCGCCGGAGGGTGAGAGGGGCATTGTATATGTATTATGTAAATTAAGACCGTAGTTGTATAGAAGATCTATATACATTTGTATTTTTCCCCTTTTCATTCACACTTTTGTTGTATATCTTGTTTATGAATAAAGTTTTTGAAATGCTTAAGTGTACGCCATTTATCATTTAAGTAGGCGAGTGTTGGTGTAGTACCACGCCCATCCGCTAAGTGTCAGTGTATCAGTATTTAGAACGCAATAATCCCAAAGCTGCAGCAAAATATAGAATTCCTAACAAAAACAACAACCTTCTCGTTTTGCTAATAGAGTCACGTCGAGCTAATGCAAATATTTTCATTTGTGTTATTAATATAATAGGTTATATTGTCGCGAGGTTGGCCGGTTTTCTACGATAACTGTCCTTTTTAGATCGAGTTTTTGGGCTAGTTAGCTTAGCATCAACATGAACTCCCTGGTTGGCTACGGAGTGTCGTCCGACTCTGACAGCGAGGGCGAGACTGAGACCGAGGAAGGGAGCAGTGACAGACTGGGGTGAGAACATACATTTCATGCTCAAAATTATTTAGTGGTGGCCGGTAACTCATTATATTTGGTCCTCTAGCTCAAATAAAAAGAGTGGCGAGATGACAGCTGTCCAGGAGGGACGCAACTTCTTACTTCAGTCCGATTTAACATCTAGTGAGTCCGAACCGGAAGATGAGGATCCAGAACCTTCATCACCACCACCACATCCTATAACAGCATCATCATCAGCACTGTGTGAACCCACACTTCCTTCACCGTCATTTGGTTCCTTTAATCCAAATAAACTACCTCCTCCACCCCTGAACTCATCCTCTGACTGCAGTGTGTTTGCAAATCCCTTTAAGGCTCAGGTTGATCAGAAACTCATCGCCCTGCAGAAGCACGTCCCTCTCACAATGCAGCCCAAACCGTCCCAGATCGGAGGTAAAAGGATGTGTGTATCCTACAGGAAGGATGGAAGGTGCAGGTTTGGAATCAAGTGCAAGTTTGCTCATGACAGCGACCTTCAGACTGTCACTGCCAGTTACTCCCATCCGCCTGGGAGCCAAGATCCCTCAGATGAAACTCCAGCTCCAGGTCAAAGATCCCAGAATCCCCGGCTGGACTTCAAAGAGCAAGAGGAGCAGCCAGCAAAAAAGAAGAGAGTTGGACTGAGTAACACTTTGATTCCTCCTAAGAAAGCAATGAAACAGTATACTCTACAGAGGAGCAGAGAGCAGATCAATATGTCCTGATGGACAGGATTATTGCTCTCGGCGTTCACAATTTGGATAGTTTGAAAGAGTCAAAACGTATAAGATGCTAGACACTAATGTTGTTATAAACAAACCATTATTTTACTCACATGGAAAAAATCTGATCCTGGTGCGGAGGGAGATATGTTTTAAGCCTACTTAATCAATAAAAACGATTTGTTTCTGTGTTAAGACATTTATTTACATCTTCTACATGAACAGTGTCTTGTCTTGGGCTAGAATAAAACTAATGAGATCAGAGATTACAGTCAAATGACATTACAGTTCATAAATTATTGATAAATCAATGAAAGCGGCTTGCTGATATTGAACACGTTTGTCCGTGATTAGTTGTGGTTGAGTCTCAGTGTACTTAATAGTGAGAGACAGCTTAAGAAATAAGTCGTCATGAAAAGGTTATCTTCCCTTTAGCCAACAAACGACAACCCTGACAAGCAGCTGCACATAAAGAAAAACGTCAGCATGGTTTCTCTACCGGCATCTTGAAATTCCATTTTCCTTCTTTTCATCAATGAAGAAAAAGCTGCCCCAGTGTTTTGTTTTTTTATAAATAAAAATTACCTTTTCCCACTTTGATGCCAAGTTCTGACACTTCCATGCCTCATCCAGATTGGGAATTGTAATGCATCACAAAAACATAAAATCAATATACACAGACATTAACGGCTAGTTACAGGACTGTTATTTACAAAGGCATCCACAAACAGACCTTTCCCTGATACAGATATTCTAAAATGCTACCAGTGTGAACAGTACATTATATAATGGTGAACCTACAGTTACCTTGAAGGTGGCGTTACAGTACAGTCCTTGTTAAATGAGGGTCTGCTGCACATGTCTTTCTGTCCCGTCAGTCAGAACGTCATCCTCTCCCGTCTGCTCCCAGACCACGCTGTTCTCTCCTACAATATCTGTCGGCTGGTGGGAGGTGCATGCTGGAGAGGCGGGGGGCAGCACCGAATTGTCCAGGATGAAGCCCTCTTCGCTCGTGGACGCCTGGCTCTGGGACTGAGGCTGGGAGGCTGAGAGCAGAGGTGGGCTGGGAGCGGCGGTCTGCAGGGTTTGAAGCTGTGGCGAAGTTGCCAAGATGGGGATCTGCTGGATGTGGGTCTGGGACTGGCTGACGGGCTGGAAGGTCATCTGTAGGATCTGGGTCTGCCCGGAGCTCTGCTGCTCGGACGAGTACGACTGCAGCGGGTGCAGCTGAGCCTGGTGCTGAGTCACCACAGAGCCGGAGTGGAGGGTCAGCTGCTGCTGCTGCTGTGGAGCAGTCTGGACAAACTGGACGGGCATCTGCAGCTGGAGATGAGTCTGCTGCTGGTTGTCAGCTGGCGACGGGGGATCGATGGGGGACAGGGCAATAGTCACTGGCACCTGCATGGTATGAAGGCTCTGGTCTTGACCCAGTAAAACCACCTGGTGGCTCACTTGCTGGGGCATGTGACTCATCTGGGATATCTGAGCCACGTCCTGACCCAACTGGTCCACCGCGCCACTTGGTGCAGCTTGGCAGACGTCAACGCCTGAGATTTCTTGCATGGGGGTTCCCGGCAGCTCGAGCAGCGAGGCAGGGGTTGTGATGAGGGCGCCGGCATTTGCCGCCAACGCCTCAGCAATTAAAACCTCTGGGTGGCTTTTGGCCTTGTGAGCCACAACGCAGTCCTTCTTCTCGAACTTTTTGCCACAAATGGAGCAAGAGAACTGATAGGTGGCGTCTGCGTCATGCTTCTTCATGTGCCAGTTAAGAGAAGCCTTCTGGCGACATGTAAATCCGCAGATCTCGCATCTGTTAGGAAACACGAGAAAGAAAGGATTAAAGAAAAAAAAAACTCAAGAAATCGCAAGAAACAAAGCATATGGATTACTCACTGTAGAGGCTTCTCCCCAGTGTGAATCATGCGATGCACAGCCAGGTTGTGGGAGCTTTTGAAGGCACGAGCACAGAATTCACAGATGTAGTCCCTCTGGTCTGTGACAAAATTAAAAATAGGACTACTTTTTAATATACAATACTATTTAAAGTATAAGTCACGATTTTTTGCATAGTTTTGGCAACTACTCAGAGGTGACTTATCGGTATTTTTTTAAACAATAGACTTGTGTATTCATTATTTTCCCACTTTCCCAACCAGTTGCTTTTTGACGTTGTTTCCCACTAACAATCACTAGAGGGCACTGTAGGTGTGCATATCAGTATTTGCTGCCGACAGCAACGCAGAAGAATTACCCGATTACCCGAGCTTGGTTTAATTGTTCAGAAGCATTGCACTTTCTTCCCAAAAGTGCGACTTATACTCCGGAGCGAATGATGGAGGTTTTTTCTCTTCTTCATTAAGTCTTTTTTTTTTTCTTTTTGGCTCCTTATACTCTGGAAAATACAATACATACGAAAATAACCGGCCAACAAGGCCGAAGCGTGCATACCTGTGTGATGCTTGGCGTGGCGGAGCAGCTGCTTCTGCAGCCGGAAAAGCCTCCCACATGACGGGTGGGGACAAACATACTTCTTCTTGAGTAAATGCTGATACTTTATGTGATGCTAATGAGAACGGAAGTTGGAATAATGAGAAGGGGGGTTAATAAGTTGACATTTCATAAAAATCCAACCTTAGATCTTTTAAAAACAAACGTGTTGCAGTTTTTTGAGAGCCTAAACCTAGAAAGCAGCAAATAAAGGGATTTACTGAACTTGTTGCCTTTTTATTAAGCTAGTTAAAGAAAGAAGAACAGGCGACTGTGGCCTGATTGGACAAAGATCAGTGAGACCTACCTGAAGGTATCGAGGATGAGCCAACACAGTTCCACATCCTTCCATCTCACAGCGAACATACTGCACCGGCGGCTTCTTCCTGCAAGGATACGAGCACAGACACAAAAACTGTCAAGCACTTTCCTTGTGTTCGTATTTGTACTTTTTAAAGATGTCTTCCTTAAAGACCTGCTCTATTGAAACATTGTGCTTTTAGTGTTTTTAATTGTTCTTGTGGCAATTTTCTGATAATAGCGGACATATTTTATGCCCTAGAAAACAACTCCGATTTTTGTTATTTAGATTAAAAAAAAAAAGGAAACACATAATTATAATTAAAAGACTAGTGGGAGCGACTTTCAAATATGATCACAGTGTGCCTTTAACGTGTTTATATTTCCTCAAAAACGCATTAATGAGGGGCCATATGTTACTCATTCTGACAAATGTTTTTTTTGGAAAACAATGCAAACGTGACTGTTAGTAGAATCTGGGATTATTTAGGGATTAGAATCCCTACAGCAGATTTCATTCTCACCTTCTCTTCGGCAGCCGTGGAGTTTTGTCATCTTTTTTCCGACGACCTCTCCTAAAACATGAGGAGGGAAGGTTATCTGTTAAAAAAATGTTTCGCATACGCACACACCCAAAAACAAAAGCTTAGATGCAACTCAAGTGTTAAAAGAAACTGTTGGCTAGTAATTTGGAAGAAAAAAAAGTACTTTTGCTTTACTGTATCCCAGTAAACATCCATTTTGATGTGAGCAAAGTGCAGTAGTTAGAATACGTGATGATCCTTCTGAGTTACAGTTTTTCTACGTAAAACTTATTGCTGGCTAAACTTACTTCCTGGGTCCATCTGGATCATCTGTAACTTCCTCCTCCAGCTTTACTTCCTCTTGCACGATTTCCACATTCTCTGAACTTTCTACTTTAATCTCATCAACTTCTTCTTTCTTAGGTGCTCTGTCTTTTTCCTTCTTCTCCTTGTGTCTTGGAGGAGCTCTACGCTTTGGTTTGGGGGTATCCCTAAAAAATAAAAATAAAAAATACATGACCCATCTTTGAACAATTTGACTCCTGCATCTGTTAAAACATGAGCAAACAGGAAGAAAGATCAGCTAACCATAAAAACGAGTGTGACCTAAACCTTTTTTTTTACTCACACAAACCTTTCGTCCCTCGGATCATAACTCTGATCGTTCAGGTCGTCTCTGAAGGGCAGATCTTCATCAGAACTCAGACCCTCGTCTTCATCTAGACTGCTAAACGACAGAAACGGTTTGCCCTTTAAACGACTCTGGGCGTGACCGCCGGCGTGTGTGGGGGTTTGTGTACCTCTGTGTTGGTGGTTGGTAGCAGAGATCATTTGGGTCGTCCTGGAACAGAGGCTCTTCATCACGCAGCGCTTGCTCAGTGGCGTCATCCTTCTCATCCTCTTTCTTTCTTTCACTGCGTGAGGACAATTTCTGATTTGTTCGCATTGGTATGGAGGCATGTTTAGCCAATGACAAAATGCTCTCTTCATATAATAACAAAGCAGCTGTGTGGGTTATAGTTTAGCAAAATAAAAAAATAAAAGACTGCACAAAAAGAATAAATATAACTTCTATAAATATACCTTATAGAATAAACAGTAACTTCTGTTTAAATGGACCAGTTATTTGGTTTTCAATTCTTTTCATCTCTTTTCATTCCATTTGTGAATAGCAACATAATATACTAAACTTTCCTGAAAACCTAATAAATAATAAAGAATAAACAGTAACTTCTGAAAGAAGAAGACAACAGCAGACCTGTTCCATGAGGGCAAGATGCTTTTTTTTGTTTGTTTTTAAATAAAGGCCGCAGATAGAATCTGTAGAAGTTTTTTTTTAACCAGCGTGCCGCGGTAAATTAGTGTGCCGCAAGAGATGATCAGGTGTGTAGCGGGAAATTGCTCAATTTTACCTAATTAGTCAAAAAACATTTACGATTAGCAAGACATCAGCTCTGTGTTCATCCAAACAGGCCCGAGTACAAAAAAAAAAAAAGTCATAAAATACTTTTTTCTTGGTGTTTTTATAATTCTTTTCAAAACACTTTGATAAGAATGACTGAATATTGTTTAAACACACTACAAAATTTCTTATTTTTGTTGGTTTTTACATTTTTTTGTTGGTGGTGAGCTCTGTGATTTTTAATCAACGAAAAAAAAAAAATACTTTGGTTCAAAAAAAAAAGGCTGAAAAAACCCAGGATTTGACTTTTATGAGGCTAAGGCCGAATCACTTCCCTACCCCTCTGGCTACTCCCTATTGCATCAATTGTATGGGGTATTTGAAGCTGCAGTGGTTTTCAAAATTGTTTTTTTCTAGGAGGAGACTACAGACTTAGGGCTGCATATCCCTCCACCGGTAGGGTGATCTGCATTGCACTTATGGGTGGAGGAGAAATGCATTCCCTCATGTGGGTGTGCTCTGAAGCTCATAAGTTTACATGTAAATGTAAGCGGGTTTTTGTTTTTACGTGACTTTTTAAAGTTATAAAACTGTTGTTATCTATTTTCCAAAGCTGGCATCTATGCCTCAAAGTAGATGACCGGTAACCATTGATGGCGTCATCAAGTGGTAGTAACTTCAAAATTTGAAGACACTGTTTTATCCATATCTCTCCGTTTGGAGGGATAAATGTAGCGAGGGATAGGGAGAAGCCATAGCGGTAGGGAAGCAATTCAGATTCAGCATAAGACTAGAAATAGTTTGAAAGATTGCAACCCTTCTTTGCTTCATTTTTTTCCATGCATGCTATCCATACCGTCGTTTTATCCCAGTTGCCACTTGCAAGTCCATCGTTTCAAAAACATATTTTTGGCCTTTTCCCTCCATAAAAAAAGTTTGGCCTCAAGAAGGCAGTCGTGTTTCTACATCTACATTTATTTTTCTGAATTTAGGTCTGCTCTGTGACTTGTCCAACAGTAGCCAGGTTAGGCTCTGCCAACCCCCGTGACCCCAAAAAGGATACAGCAGGTTAAGAAAATGAATGGGTGGAGTTTAAATCTTTTAATTTGTAGGTAAAGTGGGTATAAATACACCATACAACAGAGCAACTCTTTTACAACCAACAATGATGGTTCCGCACTTTATCTGAAGGGTCAAAAACACACACTTACCCGTCACTCTTGTCCTTTTTCTCTCCTTCCAACACTGCATGACAGAGATGGACATCACAAAAGGTGATCACTTGCAAACTCAACATAATCTACAGAGCACAACAGCTAACGGTCAGAGAGCTGCTCACCAGCTGGACTCTCCATTCCAGGTTCAGTCTTACACAAAGGCTTGGCGGGTCCCCGGACCGTCTTGCCAGCTGGAGCCTTCGCACTGGTTTGGGCCGAGAGGCGTCTGGAGGGAAGAGCTGGAAGGAAGAAGCAAAACTTTAACTGGAATACCAGCTGTACTTGAAATAGTCATCTGGTTTGGATGAATGAAAAGGTCTAACCATGTACATCTGCTGCATCTTTCTTTGGCTCCTCTGACCTGCAGATGGAAAATCAGAGTTACCTTTACCTTATTAAGTAATGAAATGATCACAACTGAAGTTTATCCACTTAAGGAAAAGTGGAAGCATCTTCACAGACAGGTAAAGGTTTACTCCACCCATGCAGGAGTCAGAAAGGGGACGAGCCATGCTGAAGGCGTGCTTTTTTAAACAGGCACCGACCCCACTGCCACACACGGACAGTTTTAAACAGTATTACTCATTACTAATGGGTGTTAAGCCGATGCTTACTCTGTGCCTTGAAGAATGTCTCCTGGAACATCCTCCTCAGCCTCCACCGTATTCACGGAGTCAGAAATTTTCTTCCTCCTTGAGTTGGAAACTTTCCTCCGCTTGGCCGCTCCGCTCTCTGGAGCCGCTTCGTCTTCGTCGTCGTCACTTCTGGAGTCCTTCAGCCAGGCCGGTACCGCTCGTGTGGACCTGTCCCTCAACACCCGTCCCGAGGTCAGAGGGCTCAAAGCGGCTCCGTTCACTTCTGCTGCCGCAGCAGAGGCTCCGGACCTGGGTCGGCCTGCTCCCCGCTCCCTGAGCACCCTCCGCGGCGCGCCGGACGTACTGTACGCCGGGGTCTTCTCTGAGGCCTTGTCTTCGGCTGGCTTTTCACCATTATTTACATCCCCATCGCGGTCGTTCGCTGGTTCCATCACACTGAGGGCAGCACGGCCCGCCTCGGGATCCTCTTTAAGTCGAGCAGGTTTACACGCAAAGTGAGAAACAAATGACTACATCTGTTTTAAAGACAATTTGACGACAGGCGGCCCAAAACCAACAGTGATGCATTTTCTGTTGAGTTCTTCGCAAATTAAACACAAGTAATAATTAATTAGAAACTTCAAAGTTTCTTTAATTACCTATTCAGCAATAAAGTGGTATAATTTTAAAGAAGCAGACACTATTTTCTTGTTCTTAAAGCCATAGTAATCGTACTTATTCGTCCGGGCCTACAGCACATCCATTTTGTGCGCTTTGTTGCGTCTCCTTTAAGCCAAATATAAACCGAGGAGTGTTCAAGAGCGACAGTGCGTTTTGGCAGATACGTAAAATCAAGTGGATTTCCCTTTCCGCCTCACACCAACGGGGCCAGTTCAGCGAGTGTGTTTACAAATCTACTACGGCTTGCGCTGTCAGGGCAGCAGTTGTACGTACTGTGTACATAATAGAGGCGTACACACACGACGTCAAGGAATCATGGGAAATGAAGTCCAAATGGATTGTATGTTCTCCGAGATCACTGGTTGACGATAGGGTTTGTTTTGGAGATTTTACACGAAAATGACAAAAAGTCAGAGTTCAGGTAGTTGAGACAAACGTTTAAATGCATTTTTTTTACAACAATAATCCCCAACATGGCGCCCAATGAAATTCCGCATCGATCACAACTGCAGCACACTGCTGTAGCTACAAATATTTGCCACTAGATGGAGACAAGTGAACACAAAGACATGACTCGTTGCAATTCTGAGATGTTAGGGGAAAAAGTTACTATATTTTTTGTTTGCAATAAATGACCTGTATAAAAAGCAGCAACACACACACATATATATGTAAACATTGTGTTCATAAAAAGAATTTAATTTTTATGTAATACTAAATTTTACAAGAGCTAAATCAGGAAGCTAATTGTTTGTAAATCACAATTTTAGAAGAAAGAAGACTGGTTGCTTGTAATATATTATTTTCAAGTATTTTATTTATTATTTATTAAGATTATAGGTATCATATTGAATGCAGCAAATGGAGGTTCACAGTAAGGTAAGATCAAAATGCAGTTCATTTTGATCAAAAAAAAATTTTTTTTTTAAAGATACTTTACATTTTTGTAGAGCAGTGCATTTTTCTGCATTTCAAGGACTTGCTTATCTTTATCCATGCAGTCACAGCTCTAAATGGTTAACAGTTAACCTAATTAGCAGCTACATATTCCACCAGTGTTTTATCGTTTTGGAAATTCATCCCGTCTTCTTTAGATTCCACCCAAGCCACTGGAAATGAGTCATATTCAAATATTTTTGTTCAACTTTTTTGTTTAAAATAATTTGAAATTTAATATTCATTAAACATTTAATTGTTGTACACAAGACAATCTTGTAAATACATTAAAATGTGAACCCCAGTGGATAATTTAATAGTGATTGCATAGGCATTTACTTGAGAAAAATAGGAGTTTTTCACTCAATAAATTTTAAAAAGTAAAACAGCTTGGATAAAAAGTGAGGTTGATTAAAACATTTTTTAAAAAGCAGCAAACTAACTCAAATTATGAAATCCAGTCTGAAACAATAATTTGGGTTCAGCTTCTATGTGGAGGAAAGTTCAGCACTTGATGAAACATTGTCCAAACTCTGAACTCCTGCAAATCTAGAGCTTCAGGATGACCTTTCACCTTGCCGAACCCTCATCAGTCCTTCAATCCAAATGTGAGGCCGATGGCGTTGTTTCATAAAAAGTGATGGGGAAATGATTAACCACGACAGCTTCTGCATCTTTTCAAAAACACTTTATTTGCTGACTTTTTCACTATAAATATAATAATGCACAATAAAGGGAATGAGGCTGTTTATTTCTTTTTTTTTTTTAAACAAACCTGTAGTTAGAAAAAAAACTGTTTGCATAGCTCTACAACAGTACAGCAAAGGCAACATGTTGGCAATAAGGCACACACACTAGGAAGAGCTTAAATGATAACGCCTCAGTGAAAAACTTCACCGATGCAAGCCGTTTATCCTCCCCTGTAGTGTGATGAAATGCAGATACAAAAAAAAAGTACAGCAGGCGTTTTAGAGTAGAAGGCAGGATAGAAAGGACACTTGTTTTTTTTTTTTTTGACAAATACGACTTCAGTCTGTCAGTAGTTAAGACACAACTGACACGCAGAGTTGCAACACCACCAGTTCAAAGTACCAGCAGGTTGTAACACCTCAGTGGGCCAGCTTTAATCTTTGCTGAAGCTGCTAAAATTTAGCTGAACACGAGGATTCTTTGTATTCCCACTCTTAACACCAAGTATATTACAGATTAGGAAAAAAAAAAGCAAGGTTAACCTTATCCTCTAAGGCTGTCAGACATTTTTGAAAAAAAAAGAAAGAGAGTAAAGATAAAAAACATAATTTTCTACTGTTTTTACTGTGGATTTTTATCCCTACTTAAGTTGTAAATAAAGAAAAGAAGTTTTGTATATATTATGCCTTTTTCTTCTTACTTCATACACAACAAATGCATATATTAAAAATATATCCTGACTTGTCATCATAATGCAGTTAACAGAAGGAAAATCCAGTATGAGATGGAGGAACACACAACAGATGAGACACATAAAACGTCAAAAGGCTTGTCTTTCAAATTCTTGGACCAATCACTAAATCAGATCAATGTGAGAATAAAACTTATATTACTCAATTAAAAAAAAAAAAAAAAAGAAAAGTTGGCGTATTTTACAAAATGTGCATTTTTTTGCTTGCAGTAGTTTTATGACTGAGTTGTTACATATTTCAAAATGAGATGAAGGCCAATTTTACACTTTCTTTAAAAAAAAAAAAAAGAGGAAAAAAAAACACTGGGCAGTTTTAACAAGTGCAGGGAAAACATTCAGGAACCTTTTTCATCCATTAAGGGTTTCCAATAATCACAAAAAAACACTGAAAACAGTCTTAGATGTCAACACGTTTTCAGATTCATATTTATATAAATATCTATGTGTTCATTTGAAAGTGATGACTTTTTTCCAGTTATAAATAAGTGCACCTCGGTCAAGCAGAATATGACATAATAAATGAGAAATGGAGTGTTACTGTGGTGGAGGGAGGCAGCCATGGTCTCACCTGACTGCAAAAACGTTCAAACAAACTAGTTTTATTAAAGCACAGTAATACTAAAAGTTTCTGACGTTACTTTTGTGCCACCACAGTGTGAGCAAAACTCACAATTTCAAAATAAAACATTTCTTAAATTGCAAAAAAAGCACAAACATTTAATATGTTAATGTGCCAATTAGAGTTTTTTGTTTTTAACTGAACAGTTTGTTTGCAATGTAAGAAATTTCAATTTTGTTTTCATTGTAGAGGCACAAATCATTAAAGTTGAAGTTATTTAAAAAAAAAAACCCTGGGTAATCTTCACTTCTTTGTGGGCTTGTTGCGTAGGCACAGAGTACGACAATTGGCACTTGAGTCAAGCACAAAGGAGTTTGTAAATCAGAGTCATCAGCCTGGAGTGTGGTAAATAGGTTGTTTAGCACTGCAAAACATAGCTGTTCCAGCGATGGCGCCCCTTAGCCCACACAGAAAATACCTCCAGCCTTCTGTCCATGTTTGTTCACCTCTCCAGAGGGAATCGAATCAAAACGACAAAGCAACTTAAAAAACAAAAAAAAAAGGATAAAAACAAACGATTCAGTCTACTGGTCCCCTATTTGGTCAGCTCTAAAGTCAGGGGACGCCTCCTCGTACGCAATGCCTTCCAGGATTGGTTGGTTTCTCAAAATACAGCTATATATATATATATATATATATATATATATGTATGTATGTATGTATGTATGCATCTTTGAAGTTCTTTTGGGTTTTTCATAACAAGCTTTGAACACAATAAACTAAAAACAAAAATATTACAGCCAAAAAACGAAGTTGAGGAAAAAAACACCTAAAACCTTCATTTAAGAAAACAAAAAAAAAGAAGCTAAAGCTAAGTGAAACAAGTTTCAAAGTCTAAACATTCAACCAACATGGACGGACAGAATCCCCTACAGCACACAAAACTGGCTAACATACCACAAATTAATACAAAAACAACAACAAAACATGAATATTTCCAAAGTTAGTAGCATCTCTTATCAGTAGTTCCAGTTTTGGTTTACATCCTTCCAATTATTTTTATCTTTCTGTTTTTTGTCTTCTCGTTTTTACACTTTAAAGGCAGTGTAAAGGTCTGTTTTGGAAAACTAATACCATCTCAATTAAATGAGAGACCTACAAAGAATAAAATCTTAAATACGTATCTTCTCGTCATAAATACTTAAATGTACCTTCAGTGTTCCTGTAGCAACAATATGGTGGAGTTATGCTTGGAGAAGAGGATGTCTACACTGTTTTGTGAGAATATATTCATTGCGAAACCGTTCTTTCTAACCGCGCTGACACCTTTCTGGATTCATGGAAACGAGAGCTGGAGAAGTCTTTGCTCCTAACGTTTGCTACAAATTCCTTCAGAGCTCGAGTCTGAGAGATGTTTCGAGGAACAGGCACTGGTGAGATGTCGTTCAGTCACACCCTGGGATTCTCGGCCGGGGTCAGTATGTCTGGTAGACGTCGTGGATGGGCAGCTGAAAGGCGGCTGCAGGGAAGGGCTGCGGCACGGCGTAGCCGGCGTAACTTCCGTATGCAGCAGCGGTCATGGCTGCGTTTTTCTGCAGGGCGGCCAGAGCAGCCGTGTTGGCTGTGTAGTTTGTGATGGGGACGTAGCCAGGTCCGTACAGGCCGCCGGCTGCGGGAATGCGCTGAACATTGTGAGCCATGGCATAAACAGGAGTGATGGGACGGCCCTGGTTCAATGTGGCAAAACAGAAGAATTATTACTATAATACGTCCATAGTGACTTGTAATAAAAAAAAGCAATTAATTAATTGTATTAATTCTTTCTTAAACACACCTGGAAGGGAGGAGGAGTGGACACTGCAGGCAGGACTGTGCCGGCAGCAGTGGCAGCGGTATGTTCGGGGTGTTGGATGGCCAGAGGGTTGATGAGATGCTCCACCGCGTGCACCTTTCCCTCCTCGATCAGTTTGGGTGCAGGCGTGGCGCTGAACACTGGGTACTGTGCACCCAGAGCTGGTAAAGCCACTACACAAAGAAATATTCCAAAATAAAAGCCTGGATAACAGAGTGGGCCACAACAACAGAGTGTTGTAGAAGCAGGACACAAGACACACACATGTGCAGCCATGCTTTGATCTGAAAGCAGTCTGAATAGAATGTTAAATACTAAAATAATACAAAGAGGGATCCTAAACATGAGGGCAATTTACATTTCCAGTAAGTGGTGAAAATAGGTTGCATAAACTGGCAATGAGGTGTGATTTGGATTATGACGGTGTTCTGCAGCGGATCAACCCCCTTACTTCAACAAACACACACACACGCACACGCATGCACAGAATGTAAGTCATTGTTTCAGAGACCCAAAAAGCTTCTCAGCCAGTTTCAGAGTTTCAGATTGCTTCATTCGCCACAGACAAGGACTGTAAAGCCAATCTCCAGACTGACATTATTCCATTTATGAAAAAAGGAACTTGAAGTTGAATCAACTAAAAAAATGTAAACTAGACCTGCAATCAGGAACAAACGACAACAGCAACAGCTGATTGTTGAATGTACAATGAAAAACAAACAAAAAGTAATTTAGTTCAGTAGCTTTTGTAAAGTTGGTTTGATTGGAACCCTGAATTGGACTAGCAAACTGTCCAGGGTGGACAGTCTCTGGGTTAGACTTCGAAAAACAGATCGATTTGATTGGGAATAATGCTTGTGTGTTCATAGGGGAATACGGTACTTTTTTTTTGTTGCTGTTTGTTTTCATTTTGAAACCCTTTTTGTCAAAACATCTGAAAGTGGAAAAAGAAAATAACAAAATTGAAGTCTTCTTGTCTGACTTGAATTCTTCCTGTTATTTGCCACAGACTGGCAGCAAAAGAAGTCAAGCAGAAATTAGCAGAAAAAACTTCAAGTATGCTAAACAATTTAAAAGAAATCAACACAGGCATTATTCCTCATTTGATTGGACTACAGTTAAGATGACAGAATTGTGTCCGTCAAGAAAGCCAGACTTTAAAAGGTTGATCTGCTGGACATCTGCCTGAATCCCACTTATTCCCAGTTTACATATTGGCTCAGATACGTCAATGTCACATTGGGTTAAAATCAAGTTTCCTTATCTAGAGTCAGAACTGAAGAAGCTTCTCTGATGAGCGATGAAACGTCTTCCAGATCAACCTTTCAAGGTCCAGGAGCTGAAAATCTAAACAGAAAAAGCTGAGATGGTTCATGTTTTGGATTTCAGTTCCTTCTATGACAGTGACTGTTGAAGCTCAGAAGAGCAAAAGAACTTCATCCATGAAGAGAGTAATTTTCATGGACCATGTGGGCTTCGGTTGCTCAACTGGTTCAGTTCTTCCTGAGGTTAAAATTGGAACTCAAAGGTGAAATTGTGCACACCCATCATCACATTTAGAGAGGAAACAGTGCTGTGCATCCAAAACTCAGCGTTTCACTGCGTCTGGGAGCCATAAAACTCTAACAGACAAGAATTCCTTTAAGGAAATGAAATGCCCTCTGGCAAAATCAGTCATGTGACAAGATGACACATTTTTTACGGGATCCTTCCGGTTATCTTTAAGCAGACAAATGTGTTTTACTGGCACCGTCCGATGCAGTTCCTCGTGTTTGTTTGTGTTTTTTCAACACAGCACTGCTTCTCAGAAAAGGCAAATTTCTGATGGAGCAGAAAAAGGAAAGATAAAGAAATGAAATGAAGCAATTGCTTTCCGGTCATGATGGAAAAGACAGAAATTTCCAACTTTAAAAAACAATGTTGTATCATCTAGAGAAAGTCTTTTTGCGCATGACCATCTAGCAACAGCTATGGCGCTGCCTCAAACCACAAAGGAGAGAGGTTTAGTGCAGGCTTTGGACATGGATGGGTAGGTCTATCTCACTGACTTGTGCCAGGTTTGATGCCAACTGGGTTGACGGAGGCAGCAAGTTCCAGACTGTTCACCAGCTCATAGGGCTTTTCGGGCTGCTTGGTCTTGCCCTCGTGATAGCGGCTGTAGATGCCACGACCGGCAGAGTAACCCCCAAGGTATGACCCTCGCGGTCCAGGGGTACGATTACCTGCAGCGGCACGGCCACGACCTCTCACAGTACCTGCTTAAAATACAATTGAAGTTACATGACGACAGTAGCTGTGGTTTAGAACTTGGGTAACTATTGAACGGCAATAAGAACTTCTTTAGCTTGAACGTTTTTTCTGTTGCGAGCTTTTAAAAGACACTTGCCACTAGACTGTTTCTCCAAGTTTGGCCTTATGTCTAAGTACAACTTTGACTCTTTCAAAGTAGTGCAGTTTTGTACATTTCCTGCACTGTAAAATACTTTAAAACGAATCTGGCTCTGTTGAGAAGCCCTTTGACAACCTAGCTTGAAATGTGAGGTGACAGCACAGCAGAAAAAGAATGGTGTTAGAATGTAAAGTTTGTCACATGGCAAGAAAGCTGATTGTTCATTGAAGGAATGAGACGGAATATGGGTGTGAGTGATTACCATTGTTCTGTATCATTGGGGTTCCTTTGGAGAGAAAACCAAAACACAATGATTGTTGAAAGTCGATGAGATCGTCCTTTCCCACCCAAGACCACACTTATTCAATCATCACAAGTGATTAGCATTCATTGGTCTATCTGCTCATTATTTCTTTGTTTTTTAACAATTCTCAGATTTGAAATATTCATCAATCCTAAGTATTATTTTAAAAAAATCCTTATGATCCGTTGTCATTGTTACATTGATTTCTTTCGGAATGTAGAACCTGTAGTTTTGTCTGACAATCTCTACATGTGTATAAGACATTTTTATCTTCTCAGAAACATAGCAAACATGAACTCTAACCTTTCACAAAGTAGTCCCTGTTGGGTCCAATGAGGGTGCTGTAGGGATAACCATAGTAGGCCAATGTGTAGGGGTCACACTGGTAAATGTAGTTCTGCTGTGTGGTTTCTGGAGTGGCAGGAATCGCCCCCTTGGACGCCTTCTGGCGGGAGTACTGCTCTTTATCTACCGGTTTGGCGAGCGTCACCTCGATGCAGGACCCCTCGATCTCTGTGCCGTTCAGGTTGTCCATTGCCAGCACAGCATCGTCCCGTGATGTAAAGTGGACAAACGCATAGTCACGAATCTTTTTTACGCGCTCAACACATCCAGGGTTCCACTGGCTGAAGATCTGATGAACAAAAAAAAAAACAACTTGTGATTTGGGATTTTTTTTTCCATAAAAAGCAAAAAGATGAATGTTGAATGAAGACATTCTCTGTTTTTGAATTTTTACCTTATAGGGTGTTTAAAAAGTAGAGGTTTGCAAGATTAAAAAGTCTAACCAGCAACAAAAAAACTTTAAGTTTTCTAGATTTCTTAGTCAACTTGTACAATTATTTAATCCCAGCTCAGCTGCCCTTCATTATTCCTTCAAAGTGTGAGCGGTGGAAGCTCCACAATGTGTCATTTTTGAAAAATCCGAGAACATTGTTGAGAAAGGTAGGCTTTTTTTAACAGCAAATTTAAATCAGAACAGTTTGGCAGGCTTGGCTTAATTAGCCAAGAAGTGACAAAAAGTGTCTTCATTCACAACTTCATTTAGTCTGGTTTTCTTTCCTGTGAAACTTTTACGAGTAGACCAAACTGCTGAACCCTTTTTACTCCTTGTTGGTATATCTGATGATGTGGGAATAAGCAGCTGCACTGTCTTACTTCTACGGGTCTACTCATCATGGCATTAAAACTTTTCTTGATTTGCACTAATTTAAATGTTGAACAACAAACTAATTTAAATGCTGCTTTGACTTTTATATATATTTTTTACCATAAAAAGCTGGTGTTAATGTCACCTTTTGTCATTTTTTTTCTCTTGTTTGTCAGATAGTGAATTCACACTGTGGATAACCACACCAGTGTTCACTTGCAATCTAACAAACAGTGTTTTCAAGTGGATCAGAATTTCTTTCTTTGTTCCAAGTTCAGATGAGCTTTGACATTTATCAAAACAAAGCAGATTGTTCAAGAAAAGAGAATCTAGTTGGGACTAAACAGTTTGAAAACTTAATTCAATTAAGCTGCAAGAAGGAAAGTGAGGTTTTCTTTAAAAAAAAAACAAACGATTCCACAAAAGATCAAGTCCTACCTGTCTGATGGTCTCTTCATTTGTCTCCATCATGAGATTTCTAACATAGAGGATCTTCACGGTCTCCATCACATCTTCATCTACATCAATTTCTGGTTCAGCCCAGTCCACAGCTATCTGGTGGCCCCACAGCTGAATACGGCCAGGCATCAACTTCCTGCGAGCCATAGCAGCTGCACGATGCGACTCGTACTCTACAAAGGCAAAGCCTCGGTTCTTCATCTTGTCTGCAGCACTGGCATAAACTATCACATCTAATACCCCTTCTGTCACTTTGGAGACTTCCTCCAGGATCTCTTCACGCTTCTTTGTCTTGGGAATGCCACCAATGAAAAGACGGCAGTTATCCACAGAAGAACAGACCCCCAGCAGCCGACCAGGTCTCACCTCATAGTTATTTAGCTCCCGCACAGCTCTTTTAGCCTCATGTTTCTCTGTGTACATCACAAATGCATACCCTCGGTTTTTGCCATCGAAGTCCATCATCAGACGCATTTCGTAAATGCGGCCTACTGACTCAAACACTGGGACCAACTCGTCCTCATAAACGTCTCTAGGGATCTTCCCAACAAAGATTTCACATCCTCGAGGAGGAGATGAACCGTTCCAGCCAGGAGGAGGGCCATATTTGCGTTGACCATTTTCCTGCACCATACTGTAGCCAGTGCGCTCCATTAAGGCCACCAGTGCAGCTTCATTAGAGGCTCCTGCAACACCCTCTGGGATGTTGATGTGTCCGTGGAGAGAATGGTGGGAGGCAGCGGAGGGTTTAGCGTGGGCAGCGTTATTGCTCATTGTTGAAGAAGCAGCAGGATCTTCAGCTGTCATTCTGACAAAACCATCCAATCAGTTTGGGGATCTGGAAAAAGACAGGAAGACACAGAATCAAACCAAAATGCTCACAAAATGGCTGCTTGCTAGGGTGGAGAAAATCGATTTACAGTAAGCACAATTTGCTCAGTAGTTACATTCATTTTTTTCACCTGAACGCAAGAGTGGAAATAAAAAGTCTATAAATCCTTAGGGCACCTTCCCCTATCAGTGGTTTTACAACCTTGTTTTTTTGAGTTCCTCAGATCCCTAGCTGACCTCTGACCCCCATCTGAGAACACGAAGGGCTGTAAACCCTGAAAACTAGCTCAAGGTCCACTCAGTATGACTCCATCACATGCTCTGTGTGTTTTCATAAGTGTGTGAGTGTATGGCTGTGACAAGCTAGTGTGTGTGGGTCAGAAGAAAGACCAATTGGAATTAAGCTACTTGAGTAATTCTTTGTGAAATATGACCTCAAGCTGTGACAAAAATTCTGCACATTTATTGTTGTACATCATGAGCCACTCCAATGCACTCATTAGTCAAACGCAAAAGCGCACACACCAAGTCCACCATGGACTTTCAACCTTCTTATCAATGTGAATGTTATACAATGTGTGGGTGTAGCTTTTAGCATGCATGTGTGTGCGAGTGTGCCTTCATTAAGGAGCGCAGTCCTAAAAAAGTACTAGAGAACAAGCAGAAATCGGCTTCCCAAACATAAACCTCTTACTTTCTTATTTTCAACACAGCCTACATTCAGAAAAATTCCAAATCCTTAAATATCCTCAATGTTTGGAGAAACCAATCAAAGCTGCGCACATAGCTAAATGTCCGGCTCGCTAGCAAAAAAAAAAAAAAAAAAAAAAAAAAAAGCCACATCTAGCCTGCAGGCCAGACCGCTAACAACTTACTAAATATTCTCCTATAGCTAGCATAAAAAATAATAATTAAAAAGCCACAGCTATGTCTGAATTCCCGCCCTACTTCCTAAATACTAAAAATCTAGTACGGGAGAATTTTGAAAGCAATTCTGACACCATGCTCACTACTTTTTTTTTTTTTTAAAGAGGTAAATATTCCACCACCAATTTCACAAAATATAAACCAATTAAATACGAGCATTTTAAAAAGGCTATTCATGAATCCACTGTGTTCAGATGTTCATCAGCTTGGATGGTTTATTAAAAAATTAAAAATAAAAAAAATAAAAATACTTTTTTTTCTCCAAAATTGTTCAAACGCAATTCATTGTGGTCTATGTTCCCCAAGCTAGTGAGAATCGATGCACACTGGTATTTCGCACAGATTTCTAGGAAATTTCTAGGGCACTCGATTTTATAATGGTAGACTCAGCACTACAACATGACGAATGCACTAAATAGTGCACTATGTAGTGAGAGTGATGGAATTCTGACAAAGCCCACATCTTGCTTGCTAGCTATGACGAAGAGGCAGAGACGGTTGGATCCATGTGCAACTGGTTTATTTAACAAGAGTGAACGGGTAAGGGCAAGGCAGGACATATTCAGGAACCAAGCTGAGGTCAAACACAAGGAGTGAGGCAGGATGACCATTTAACAGGCAAGGGTCAACCACAGAGAGTCAAAATGCACAAGGAATGCTCAGACTGAATGCATGGTAGCAATGCAAGACTTCGCATGGAGCAGAGGAATGAGCAGGTTTAGAAAGAGCAGTGTTGATGACCATGATGATCAACAGCTGTGACGGCAGGCTGTTTAGAGTGATGCATGCTGGGAGTTGGAGTGAGGAAGACTGCCAGAGACAGTCAGAACTCTGGCGAAGCCTCCCTCTGGTGGCCAGAGAAGGACATGGATGGTTGAACCCTGACACTAGCCATGCCGATAACACGTAGCAAAATGTCTACCTAGCTAGCAAAAAAAAAGCAAATTTTTGCTCAGTAGTCAGGCCGCTAACGAGATTGCCTAGACTTTGAAGTAGATAGGTGTCACAACAATGGTGGAACACTACAAAATCAAGCAACCATGGCAAAATGTGCACTCATTTGACCTGACCTGATATCCTTCCCTCCCACACACGCACCTGCTCAATTCCCCAAAGGCTGGAATTCTTAAAATGACAACAAATACATGAGCATCATGAAAAGATATAGGAGATAGATTTAAATGATTCATTTCTGGCTGAAGTGATGGGATTTGGCTGTTTTGACAAGAGAGTCAAAACAGATCAAAAGTCAAGTAGCAAACACGTGCTGCAGTCTCCTCTTCCATCTTGGCAGCTGGAGGGAAGGAAATCTCAATATGGTGAAACTTTTGATTCTGCAGACAGAGGGTGAAGTTGCCTTGACCTCATGACAAAAAAAAAAATCACAAAAATAAATGTAGCTACATTTTAACATCTCTGTGGTTGGTTTGGGAGCCTGACGTGTCCTCCCTCTTCACATCGCCCAAAGTGCAAATATAACTCAGTGTCTTATCAACCTTATCTTGCTGTCCGATGACAAAGGGAGGACAGTATTCGCTCGATAAAGATGAAGCTATGTAGCGCTAAGACGGTGTAGCATTCTGGTGACACATATGCAGAATTCTTCTCCTTGCGACATGTCTATCAGACCTTTAGTCCTGACATAAGCTATCCTGCTTCCTGCTTTTTGACCTGCTTCCTCATTGCTGACAGAACTGAAGTGAAAATCCAATATATGAAAGACCCAAAAGTTTTCAGAGCATCAAAAGGGGAGAGTGCCTTTGCAAAAACAAGTGACAATTGAAACAATGATTGCTGCAACAAAGCCTGGGATTTGTAGAAGGTGTAATCATGTGAAAGAAGGAAACCTGATGAATTACAAGGTAGATAATTAACTCCGGCAACCACAAATCCAAGTTTTTGTTCGCCCAAGGAATAAAGTTTTACAGATAATTACTCATTGAGTTAAAACAATGTAGGAAGTTATGAGAATCATTCCAGTGCAGGTTGACAGGAGCAGCCAGCAGTTTACAGGTTAAAGATAACCCAAGCTTAGACCCAAGAGTTCACCTGGTCAAAGGTTAGCTCAGGGAGGGGGTCGAAGCAGCCAGTGAGCAAGCAAAGAAACTTAGTGTTCTGGTTATTGCTGCCCCTATTGCCCATTAAGTTATGTTTATGATTGATAGAAGCACCTGACTCTGTGCTTATTAACAGCATGTTAACCGAGGGCCGGATTGTTTTACGAGCAGACACAAAGGCTTTTATGGGTTTCCTTAATGGGGAGTTTCATAAATACAGCCTGGCTACTTTGGGTACATTTCCACAGTTTCATCACAAATGAAACCTATTATAGTTTTCACGCTGCTTAAAGGAGGAAACACACTGTATTTGTCAAATACAAATACATTTGTCAAATTAACTGCCACTCATTTTTATAAAAGAATCAGCATTTTTTTCCCCAAAGTAAACCAACAAACCTCTCATTCTACCTCCACTCCAGATTACGGAGCGCCACAAATCCAGGCCTTTTCAGAAATAAGGAACAATGCATTTATTGTCCTGGTTATTCTGACTGACATTGATCCACTTTACGGGAAAACATGGGTGCCTGAGCGCACACGTGGGACACGTGGATGCAGTTGATTTGCAGCGTCCGCCCAGCAGCTACTGACAACACAACTCAGCAGAACAGGATCAACAGAGCACTTAAAATGTAAGCCCCAATCTGCTGTTGCCACACAAAAACAGACAGGGTGCTAAATGACTCATGCGATCCCAGTTTAACTCATCCTTCAACTGAGGGCAGATTCAAAAGCCACAACTGGAAACAAAAAGTCAAAGAACTTCTCAGGTCAAAGTACTTGTTTTTCCAGCAACAACATTTTTCAAGCGAAAAGGTAGTGGAAAAGAGGAAATTAAGACCGGAACAAATCAGAAAACTTGACAAAGCTTGATCATAGCCATAGGATGGAGGATTAGGAGGATTAGAAGAAGAAGCAGAGAGTGGTCAGAGAGGATAGCTACCCCTGTGGATTCACAGCGCTGCGCTGCCTGGCCGCCTGCTCTGGGAGTGTTAGTCCACCTCCATGAGAGACAGGTACAGCAGGGCACTGAGCAGAGTCCAGCCTCCTTTCCTCACACGCACACACACTCGTGCACACACACAGGGAGGTTAAAGCTGCAGCCATGAGAGCCGGTGAGGGTGGAGCAAAAAAATAGGTACTGCTGAGCACAGTGTGCATTCAAAGATGGATTCCAGCTTTACTTTTAAAGAAGTCTTTGAGAAAACAAACAAAATGGGAAATCTTTGTGTTCCTCACTTTAGCTTTTATTTTATTCATAGTTGATTTCACAAAATTAGAGGGATTTAAAGTAAAATTGATAATTAAAAAAGTGTTTTTTCTGTTTAATTTGGTAAAATAGTTCATAGTTTGGAAATTCTGCACATTTTACAAACAGAAAAACAGTACTTTCACTTTAACCATTATGCAAATTTGAGATTTCTTTCACTTCAAGTGGTCAGATTGATAAAAAAGGAACATGACAGACAAATAATTATTGAGAAGTTTTCATACCCTGCCCTATCAAGCATCCACTGCCATTTGTTCATTGTAGACCTGTAAAATAATGGGATAAATGGGGCTTCTTCAATTACTAGCTCCTTGTTCACATTCCTGCACTGAGAGTTATACGATGAGAAATCTGGTTTTACAGGCCTTTGAGGGTTTTCTGCTTAGAGATGCAGAAAGAGGCAAAAAAGGGGCAGGAAATGTTCAAACTTCCTGGTGTTTGTGTCACAGTAAGAGGACCTTCGGAAATTCTGCCTGGGAGTAACCACTAGAGGGATTTGTGTCATGTCAGCACAAGACTCTCCGTGTGTTTTAAATGTGCTTGTATTGTCATAAAGTGTGCATGCTTTTTTTATTGTACGTAACAAGTGTGTTCCCAGTGCAGCTTAACTTGTACAAACAATACACACCGTCCTGGGCAGTCAAGAGTCCAGATAGCAAGTAAAAGAAAACAGCAGAGACAAAGACAGGGGGTGCTCACTTTTAAGAAGTTTCTGTGGAAAACCACTTTAAACTGTAGCAAAAATGAGTGAAAATGGAGAAAGTGAGGGAAAGAAAAGGAGGTGAAAGCCATAGCGAGGTCAATGGCACACTCAGTGTGAGTTTCAGCTGCTATTGAAACTTGCTCGCGCCATGCAGACTGAGCAAACACTCAAAAAGGGTTTGTTTTAGAACAAATACCAGTGATACACTGAGCAGCAGGTTTCAGATTAAAGCAAATATGATTAATTGATTGATGTTGTTTATTCTAATATAAAAATGTCCATTAAAATAATCCAAACATTCAAGTTTGTCCAAAAAAATATAGTTCAGATGTAAGAAATAATACACAAACTTGATTTTTAAATTGATTACAAAATAATGATGGAGGATAGCAGATGAGATTCTGGTTCTACCAGTTTTTGATATCACAACATGAACACTACTGAAGTTACTGTCTCTTCATTTCTATGATGGGAAGAAGAAAGCCCATCAATGCAAAAACAGAATTTTAAAAAAGTAAAAACACTATTGTTTTTTTTTTGGGGGGGTTTTTTTAAAGGATTTTTTTTCTGTCTTGCAATAAAAAAAACGTTTTAATAAAGTTTTTCAATAGCAAAATAATCTTAGTATGAGAAAACATGTTATAGTGACTAGAATTTTTAAAAATAACAAAAAATGTTGGTAAATCTTACCCCATTGGCACATTTTTTATGCGTTTTTGAAGAAAATCTTCCAATGGGATAAGACGTTTTGACTTATTTCTAAGGGCTGTTTTTGCACTGATCATACTCAGGTTTCAGCAAATTTGAAAGTAAAAGGTTATGTTTGCATAATTTAAAATACATTGTGGGTGTTTTTTTTTAACTCGGAGAACCGAAATAAAAAAGTAAACCTCTTAGTATCCGATTAAAGGTTTCAGATAAACATTGAAAAGCAGACATTTCTTTTCATATTGCAGAATGTTGGAAAAAAATGGGTTTGTGAACTCTCATTTTAGCCAAGGAGGTCAGTGTAAAGATTAACTTCCTGTCATTAGTGGCAGCCAATCAGGATGCCTCTTGTCTGAGGTGTTCTGGTGACCGCACAGCCCAACAGGTCAGCAGTTAACAGTTAAACCCACAAACAACAAACATGCATCCTCCATCTCCTACATAGTCACTCATCTCTCATTTTCAATTTACAGTAAAAGACAAACTCAAAAATGAAAAAAGCTGCTGAGTCAAAACAATCCATCAAGTTTGTTTTAACCACGCTGTAATTTTCCATCTTTAACAAACAAGAACACTATCACGCAGAATGACCTTTGGACAACTGTTAAAGGAAGAAAGTAATTCAAAACAAACCACGGTCATTGTGTTGAATGCCGCAAAGTAAAATAACACGCAGCTTGACTAGTGGGCGGTCTTGTTTGTTTTTTTCAATGCTGAACCGACTGGAAGCACAAAGAAAGTCAGGAATGGTTGAAGAATCTGGTTTCTGTTTAGGATTTGTTGACAGACAAAACAGTTTTATGTGATTTAAACCAATTATATGATGATCTGCCTAGGAGCAAGCTTGATTGATCAGTCTTTGATCACCGTGGAGCACCATTTTTCACTTTTAATATGACAGCTAACCATGTTGATGCTCGACCGGAGGAGAAATCAAAAGGAAAATAGAGCAAGAGGAGCAGATATGACCTTGTGGTGCTTGAATTAAACCTCTGATAAGGTGGTGCTTTAGTAAGGTCATTGTCAGACAAAAACACTCAGATGCAATGGAATCTGCTGCATGGGAGGAAATAAAGGAAATAATCAGAAAAAAATGTAGAACAGCAACACGTCTAATCTGTATCTCGTCTGAAACAGCTCGATGACCGATGGTGACGAGTTATCTGCGAGTGAACGAGCAGCGTGTCACAAGACTGGAGGTCCAGCTGTTTTCTTTTCCTGTAGAGCGACACAAACTGGAGCAGCACACGATGCAAACCCGGCTTCACTATATTTTCCTGGAAGCTGCTTTCTCAAAGTCAGCAAGTTTCAACTTAAAGATTTTGTTTTTATTAGTATTTCAAAATGCGTCAGTTTTAAAGTCCCACTCCAACTATAGATTTTTTGATTGTAAAAGTGTTCTCAGTGGTCTTTTAATTATGAATATGCAGTTTTTTGCACAAATCAAAAAGCCTGTTGTTGTTTTTTAAGAGAGATTTTCTGCAGAGCAGCAGGAGATCATTAGAAATGTGCCTCTGTGTTGACTGTTGGCGGGGAGGTTACCTCCTCTAATAACCCGTGAGACCCTTAGTTTCTATTCTCTCACACTGGCTTATAGCACCTCACAAACCCATCACAGTCGATACGTCACAAACGTGAGATTTTTCAAACTGTGAGTTTGCATCTGCTCCTGATCCAGCACGATTTTTAATCAAAAATATTTTATGTCTCCCCTCATGAGAAAGTATGTGTTAAAAACACCAAAAACACGACTTTTATTGGTGTGGGTCTGTAAACTGTGGGTGATTCATGGCGTTTTTAATTAATCCCAGTAGAGTTAGTGTTGTCTGAGAATATATTGTCCCAGATAGTTGTTCTGTAACTCTGAACTTGACAGGAGAAAGAGAGAAGTGAGAACTGTGGCTGACCTCTGAGGTCACATGATATCCTCTTGTTGCAGATTTTTGACTCTCAGCACCTCAACAAAAACAAGTCGAAAGCAGATTCAAGATATCCCCCCAAAAATTCCATGATTTCACTGAAATCATCATTGCAAAAGTCTTTGTGAAGTCTGACATCCTTTGTGTTTAATTCTCTGTTTTCTATTGCCTCCCTCTTCTCAATTTTCTTCTTTTTCTTTCCTGTATCTGTCACCCTCATTCCTCTGGCTCACCCAACCTCAAAAAGGAGCAGCACTGAAGGAGATGAAGGAGCTGAAATGAAGAAAAGAGTGTGTTTGCAGGCAGACGAGGTTTAAGAAGGTAAAGACTGGAGGAGAAAAGAAGGCTAAAAGATGGAGGAAGAGGACTCCCTTGGCGCTAGAAAACCCTTCAAAGTGAAACCAGCCAGAAGAATTTCAGGTCAGACAGAGTTTGGAAGTCACTGCCTCCAGTCCACACTAACTTCACCAGAGAGGGATGATTCCAGTTCATTTAACTGAGCACCCCCCCCTCCTGAGACGGCTTCCAGGACCTTCACATTTATCTCAAACGTCACTCATAACTATGGCAGCCTGACTCCAAAGTGCAAAAACTGGAAACAATATTGCAACTCAGAGCATTTATTTGTCTTATTCCGAGCAGGAGTTCTGAACAGAGGAGGCTCTTATTCAGCCACACAGTCATCGCTAATCAGAAGAGCTGCTTTAGCTTTAGGGGCTTTGCTTCCTTGGGCAAACACATTCCTCGGGGTAATCAGCTAGCCCGCTCAGGGTCCAAGCAGACATTGTTTCAAACAATTATTCCTGAAGTTGGCCGTGTCACACTCGGGATAAAAGCCGCTGTGACCTTCATGGAAAAAGTGGCTTTACGAAGGATGTGGGGGCTCCCGAAGGCCAGTTTAAAAGGAGCCTTTTCATAGGTGGTGATCTATGATTTGTCAATTTTGCTGATTTATTTTTAACAACACTTATATCAAAATGGGTTTTCTTATCAGAATACATGTTGAAAACAGAATAAGACATGTTGGAACCAAAAACTGCATGTACATAGCAGGAGGAACTGTAAAAAGGTGTGTTTCTCATGAGGACCTGGCTGCAGAAATCAACGGCCATGTCGCTACCCGATAGGCAAACTGCTTAACTGTCGCAGTGTTGGGGACATTAACGGAGTGACGCAATATTTGTGCAGAGACGGATCGGGTAGCCGTTACAGATTGGGTAGGTAGCGACAGGCTAGAACTGGAAGTCCTCCACCATCACCTGAAGTCTCCTCCATGTCGTTTGAATAAAACTTTATTTTAACTGGCGACACTAGCAGTTACGATTTTTTTCTGTTTTAAGCTTTAAAAAAGTTGCAGCCAGGTCCTTCATGTTTTTTTCTGCTATGAAGTGACTCTATTGTAAACTACAGTGGAACGAGAGTGACTTGCTCGCATAACAAGCCACCTGGTGGTTGCCTGGTGAACTGACCTGGCTCCAGTTACATTGGTTTACAAATCAGTCCGCAAAAATAAAGATGAGTGAAAATGAGACGTTTTTACCCCTTTTAATGAAACAAGATGGATTTCTTCCTTGAAAAGAAGAAAGGGGTGTAAATAGAAAACAGTCCAAAGTTATGTTAATATTTTAGTGTGGTGAAAGAAAGCAATAAGAATGTACTAAGAAAAAGGATAAGAAACTCATAGAAAATATAGAAACAAAAATGACTTAATTAAAAAAAAAAGTTTCCCCAACAAACAAATATCATTTAAATTTTTTCTGAACATCAACTTAAGATTTTTCCTAGAATTTCTATGAATCAAATGATAAACTGCCTGCTACCATCATTTTTCCAGGCATCCTTCACATCCCACCAACTTGAGCAGGTCACAAAAGCAGCTAACCTTTACTCAAACTTGGGCCCACCCTGTTGACAAACACGACAAAGCGAGTCACGATCCAATGAACGGCTCACGTAACCGTTTCTCTCTCTCTCTCTGCTCTCCCCTTGTCCTTGAAAAATTGAATCAGAACAGTCAGCGAATGAATCTTTGACACAAACACACTGAACAAACAGCACACCTTACCAGGGCAAAAGTCCATATTTTATATGACGAAGAGCCAGGAAGTCTATGAACGATAATAGCAGTTCTGTGTACTGAGTGAAACATTTGTTTTATTCCGCCACTCTAAACACACACTGTAGTGTCATGCCACTCCACTGGTTCCACTGGTTTCTTTGAAAAGACTCCTTGATCTCCACTCCAGTCACTGATCGGCTTTTCCAATCAGAGTAGAGGTTGCCAAACAAGCAAGTCTAGTAGACCCACACAAAGCAAGACGGGAAATTCTACTTTGGGATGGTAAGGCAGAAACGAATCCTAAGTTAAGTTGAAGTTAAAGGGGATCGAAGGTCAGATAGATTTCAAACTAGCAACATAAAAAGGACTTCAGAACACAAGGATGAACTTGTTTACCTGTGACCCAGTGCAGACAGTGATGAAGCAGCAGAGAGTCAGTGTGATCTTGCCGTCTCTTCACACCTTGTCTAAAAGTTGCTCCCTCTGTCCATTCCCTCTTTTTGGTGCTGCAGCAATAAGACATGCTGTGAGGTGAGCAAAGGTGCTTTGGTGTTAATCATTCTCCGTGGCCATGAGAGAGGAGAGGTGTGGCCACACAGTACAGGTACCCCCCCCCCACACACACACACCTCTGTATTTCCTTCTTTTAATCTCACTCTTGCTCTCTTGATAAAGATTCAGACCAAAGGGAAAGAATAAAAGGGCAGAGGGTGTGACAAACTGAAATGATTGACTACAGCAAGGGGAAAAAAATGTTTGGAATATGTGCTGAACGGTTGCAATCAAACCTTTTTTTTGTTTTCATTTAAGCTCTAAACTGTTAGAATTAGTCCAGCAAACACCCATTCTCTTTCTCGATTTGACGTAAAGTCAATTTACAAGAAATAAATCAAAGAGTTTTCAGAATATCAATATTCCTGGCTTTAGTCCACCCGTTGACTAAATATTGAAATAAGACCCACTCCAATGAAAATTGTATTTTTTTGGTGGCATTTTTCTCATGATGGAGAACATACTGTCTGTAAAGAAAATAAGGCAGATGATTGTGTTTGAGTTGAAAAAAAACACGCTTTACCCTCATGTTGCTGGTTCCTATTTTACTTTCTTTAAGACTGATGGAACGAAAAATAAACCCAATTAGAAACCATGCAACAAAAAATTACAAATGTGGAAAATATTATCTATCAGTGTTATTTTGGCCCAACGTTCAAAGCCTAAAATGCTCATCCTAAATTTCTAAAAAGTAATTATGGCAAAAAGTCAATAAAAATATCCTCAGATTTCCTGAAACAATTGCTAAAGGAGCACACAGATAGTGTTGCTATTAAGCCTGCCATTAAACATAATAACTATGTTTTTAATTTTTGCTTTTGCAGCTAGTATGGAGCCAAGAAAGCTAAAATACACACAAAACAACTTTTTAATTGTTGTATTAAAAAAAAAAGATTATTTTGGTATTAAATGGTGGACTTTTGGAAAAAGTATGTAAATGTATAGCAAGCCAGTAACACTTGATAGAAATTGAATTCTGTTGGACTACTATGTCCAGATGTTAACCAAAGGAAACATTTTCAAATAAGACTTGAATCTTTAAAGGTTCTGTGTTCATCTCTATGTTTTAAAAATCTGAGTGAAAAAGGTCAAAGTGTGTCTCTAACTTACGAAGGTTGTAATTATATTTTTACAGTACTGATAAAAGTTCCATGTGCTGATAGCTCGAGATTTTTATAATACTGAATCTGTCAAAGACGCTCCTAAAACCAGAAAACAATGGTCTGATTTTAAGGCCTTCTTTGACTTTAAATAATTTAGAATTTAATCTTTATAGTTAATTTTAGCCACAAATACAAGGTTGGAATTCACCAAGAACAAGAAAAATAAAAAAATAAAAGAGAAAATCATGTCATTGCTTAGAAGTTTGTTCACTTCTTTGTTCACATTTCGACTGCATGAATCAGGAATAAAAACGAGCAGCATTCTAGATAGTTATCCTACTTAAGAAAAAGCATTGTTGAAGTCCCCCTCCCATCATCTTTTGATCAATTTTAAAATCATTCCCTGAAATCTTTTAATTATTATTATTTTGTTCTGGGGCAAAAAACTGTGTCGTTTTCTAGGAAATTGTTTCTGCAGAGTGACAGGAGTTCATTAGAAATTCCCATCTGAGTTTTGGGCAGAACTGTTGGAGAAAGCCTGCCCCCACTGCCCATCATCCACCTGTTTACACGCTCTACTACTAGCTTACAGCCCTTCAAACTTCCAACCTAATGTTACCAGCGCAACAAAAACGGCGAGCAATATTGAAGCTATCCAGCCGTGCTCCTCTTTAAGTCAAATAGTTCGATTTACAAACAAAGGAAATAAAAGTTAAATTTGGAAATGTATTAAAGGTCAAACATTTTTACAGGAGACGTCGTTGGATGATAAATTAAAAAAATAACTTAAAGTGATAAAAGGTGCTTTGTTTTTTTAAGTTTCAAGAAGTCTTTCCTGCACAAAGGAATTGCCAAAAAGGATGAAGGTGAAAGATTGACGTGGCAGGGAGAGTCATGGAGTACAATGTCAGCTGGTATTTTCGGTGAGGTAACAACTGAGAGTCTCTTTAGCAACAACAAGCTGCTAAACTCATCAAAGATAAGGACAATGCAAACGGGACTAAACCTGTCACATTCCAGTTATATCTAACAGAAACACAGAGGATTGAGGAGAAGAGAAAGGACAATGAGTGGGTCGTACGTAACCTTAAACAAGCCTGACAGACCACGAGGCCTGCACTAGCTCACACTGAAGTCAGGGGATGTCTTTGTGTTGAACGAGTGACAGATTAATCAACAACTCTGTTGAGGACGGACGCGTGCGACTACTTCTTTTAGGTCGTAGGTCAATTCAAATGTTTTTTTAGGGTCGGGTGTGGGAAAAACCAGGCATCTATTCTTTTAGGTTAAGAGTTTTATGCGTATCTTATTAGTGCTGCTTTACGTACAGGAAGCATGTAGCAGAAGGTTTTGAAAACAACCCACCAACTGGGAAAAATCAACGTGACACAGAAATCAAGTTTTTTAAAAAGACTGAAAACACTTTTACACAAACTCAAAGTCTTCTAAACAACAAACAAAGCCTCTGATGATTTGAGATTATCCACCTTCAAAGTTTAACTCTAACAAAGATTTCACAGCACAAGTTTTAGTGACTTCTGCTGACCAACTGAAGTAACAGCAGCTCCAGGATCACCATTGTGGTCATTATCATTTTTGTGGAAGTGTATGTTTGTTTAAGATAATCCATCATTTTATCCCTTTAACATATATCAAGTTTGTTAAAAGGAATAAGACGTTCGTTTAAGAAATCCTCATTTCCAACAAGCAAAGCTTTCACTATCAAGGTCAAAATGCTGGTTCAGGGTCACATAAAACACATTATTTAGAAAGAAAATGATCACGCGATTAGAACAAAGACCTTTTTAGATGATTTTGGGTGAATACAAGAACATATTTCTTTTAGCACTAAAAATCTAAAGAAAAATATCTTAAAAATGGATCCAAAAACTGGTCCAAATTAATAGCTGTTAAAGATGGATTGACAGTTATGGCCTCTGTTTTACATAGTGTTGCTGTCACCACCTTGATGAGATTTTTAGATTGATAAGATCTGCATCACAACATGCAGGGTGTGGACTGGATGAAGCTTAAAAATGTGCTTTCAGCTGCCAGTTTTCAGGAAAGTTTAGTTCAACTTCGGCAGACTGATTTCATACAGGTTGACTTATGAGGAAAATGGGCAGACTTTACAATAAATGAATCTCCTTTATTCTCTAAATACTTCTCTTTTGTAAGCAATATATTTTTAGCTAAGTTAAAGAAAAAAACTGATAACAGCTGATTTTATTGGGTTTTTTTGTTTTGTTCAACAGAGAATGAACAACTTTTTCAGTTAAACAATTGTGGTCAAAATCAAATTCCATTGAAATCATTTAACCTTTTTTAGATTTTAAGGCTCAGAGAGCTTTATTTCACAAACTTGAAATAAGAAAAAAAACACAGTGAAATCTAAATAATAGCTGAACATTGGTAGAATTTCTAAAGATTAATGGTGAAGATGAAATGGGAGTAATGTCAAAGAATTTCACATCACCATAAGTCCAACACATAGAAGATAAAATATACTCAACATTCACAGAGATAAACAGGGACGAACTGGGTTTACAGGTCTGAGGTGAACAACAAGAAAGACCTCTACAACGGTTAAAGAAACCATGCACTCCTGCCCAAACGCAAAGTTTAGGACAAATCTATTGTAATATCAACTTTTTGATGGGTTTGGACGTTTTGTCTTAGTTTGAGAGGACATAGATCGATGTGTCAACACAGATGTCAGAAATACTAACTGAAACCGTGTCAGTTGGGGGGGTGTATTGTATGTAAACCTCAAACTCTCTTCTCCTGTTACTGGAAACATAAACATTACAGAGACGTCCTGACATGTGTGTCAACCCTGCAGGACACGTGATGGAGGCCGGAGGGCCACAGGGGGTTAAAGTTCATGTTTCTCATGAAAACACTTCCAGCTGAAAGAAGAACTCGTCTTTATCAGCTGCACTTGGAATTAGAGGGGTTTCGCTGACGGTTTTGGTGACAAAGTTTCCACAGTTTTCTGCTGTGCTTGAGTGAACGATTTTTGATCGAAACCAGATGCTAAACGTCACATCTTTTACGTCAATATTAAATAAAGTTGATCAGAAAGGTTTCGATCCGTGTAACTGAGAAGGCTCTGCTCACCTTTCCTCACCCAATCATCACCTCACATTCTCTGAATACTATTGACTGATCCTGCTATCCTCCTTTTCTGACTGGCTGAGTGACTCAGCGCAAAAAAAAGACAAACGCAACACTTTGCTTTCCATTGTGATGACAGAAGTTTCCCCTTTTGCCCGTGGATCAGCTGGTTCAGTCAGGTGGCATGTCGCTAAGTAGCCAACGAGTTACAGTAAGTTCCAACGCACAACTCCGTCCAAGGTCAAGGAGACAAAGAAAGAAAATAGACACTTAAACCCAAAGATATGAAGAATCTGCAAAATCAAGAGCACAAGAGAATCAGTCATAATGACTGCTGACCTCACTGGAACTGCTCATTATCTGCCCAATAACCAGTAACCACTGTAACGTCAGCATGGCAGATTGTACTTCCCTCAGCAGTCACAGTAAACCCCGTCATGTGATGGAGAGGAAGAAGGTTTCAAACCCATTCCTGTTTTCAAGGTTTTATTGTTTTATTTGGCTGTTTTTTTAAAATGCTGTCCAGTCAGACTAGATTCATTCCAGCTGCACAAACTTACAACTAAAATGTGAGATTTGTCTTAAAATCCTATTAATAAACATGATAATTAATAAATATTGTATATTTCTTCAAAATACACATGATTTACATCCACTTTAGAAATGTAATGACTAAACCATTAATTGTTTGCACTCCAGCTATGTAAATCACAGTGTAAACAACAGGTACTTTCTTAATCAGAGTTTTAATTTTGTTCAACACTTCTTTGACTTCCTTTACTTTTATTTTTACAAAACAAACAAAAGATTTATGAAACATGTAAAACTATCATATTGGAAACAGAACCATTGAGATGAGGTGTAAAATAATGGGCTGATCCAGTATTGATGGTATAAACAGTGATTTCAGCAGATGCCAGCAGAACAGCAGATTATTACCCAGATGTGTATAGTTTTCATAATTTTACAACTGTGGGTCAGTGCAGCATAAAAAAGCAGAAACAGATTTTCTTCCACGAGAGTGTGAAACCATTTTTACAGTCCGAAATCAACATAAAATAAGGAGGACAGAATGACATTAACAGTAAGGGAAGACTTCGACCTTGAATGACAGCACAGCACAATCTAATATTAAAAAAGGACCAAAATAAAACCAACATTTAAAGACCCGCCCTGATGAAAAATGTTGTTTTTGTTGTTTTCAACATAGTCTTGTGGCATCTCATGATGGAGGAAATATGTAAAGAAAATTAAGATTAAAAATGTATTTCATTACTCAAATCGGTTTGAATAAGGAATTGACAAAAAAATCCTGTTGGAAAAAGAAAGCTTGTAGTTGTGGCACAGAAGCTACAATGGCAAGCTTCAAGCTTCCTGCTCTGCTTTATTCTGATTTGTAGACAAATAGATCCGTCTTCGTTTTTCTCGTCTGGGCTGGCATCTGTCTCAAAACTGTACGGCTGCTCAGAAGTGAATTTCTAATGAACTCCTGCCAAAACTATGTCTTAGAAAACAACAGTTTTTAAAAAGATTTTGCCTAAATACTGCATAATTGTGGGAACGCTTTTATCTAGATCGAAATATGAACTCCATAAAAAATAATTGGCGATATTTTCAGCAAACTGATAAGTCAAAGCAACGAGTAAAGAAAATGTATTCAAACATTTTGTTTCTCAATTTTAATTTCTGAAATAAAAGTTCCCATAAATAAATCAAAAAGAGAACAGCAACAAAGCAGGAAATCCTCCATAAATCTAGTAACACCACGCATAATCCCAAAAAGGAGAAAATAGACTGTAAACTGAAAATAAAAAGACAATAAACAAGATCCTGGGAAAGACGGAGATGTGGCAAAAGACAAAGTAAAACATGAAAATGCACAACACATTGTAATTAACAGCTTAGCAGCAGTTCAAAATGATGGAGGAAAGCTAAACCTTTTTAGCATTGGTGTTTAAAAGTCTAAAAAAAAGAATAAACTAAACACAACTTAGAAATACAAACATCCAAACTATATCAAAGAGAAGTGGAACATAAAGAAATGACAGTCAGTGACTTTAAAGCAGAAACAGGGAATTTTTATGTGTTCAGGGCAGAACACATCATGAATGGTATTATATAACTTTAAATGCAAATAAATGTTAGAACAATAGATATTTACATTTCATGAAAAGACAAAACTTTCTTCAACACACCTAGAAGCAGACACACACACACAGACACACATGTACTCAGTAAAGTGAGAAGGGGGAAGTATAAAGGCAGATAAGAGCAGAATAAAAAAGCTGATGGAATTCAGGGCCAGTCAACTCCGGCTAACGCCCCTTAGCAGAGACACAATAGCTAAACTAAATAGTGTCACGCAAACCACACAGAAACGGGCACTCCAACAACAGGCCAAAAAGAAACCATCCTGAGAACATGAAGCTGTGTGCGATTCACTTGCACAGTGATACTGCTCTCAGACAAAGCAGGAAATATTTGAACGTAACAGAGAAGGAAGAAGTGTGAGCGGGAACTCAGAGGAAGGATGAGTCTGATTGTCTGGAGTGTGTCTGCATGTGGCCACAGTATTCTATCAGTTTAGTAAATGGGTAGAGGAACATTCCATTCTGGCACAACATGGGGGGTATTTACTGAAAGTATGAGGAGTTTTGCTCCACATACCACTTCTGTCACAGCTTGATGCTTTTCAAGTTTTGCTTTTTTTTTTTATTACGTTTTGATTGATGTCACAGCTTTCCTTTGCTGTTTGTCCATCACTACAGGGTCTGGTTGGTCCCTGTCATCAGCTTACATTTAGGATGCTGGTATCATCCTTCTCCATCAGTGAAAATCGTGTTTTTGGTGTTTTAACATGTTCCTGAATAAAAAATAAAGCAGAAAAAAAATGCATTTCTGAGTATCTCTTTATTCCAATCGCCGTGAATCAGGACCAGATGACAAACTGTCGTTTGAAAAAGTTTGTAGGTGTGACGTAGAAACTACAAATGGCAGGCCACAAGCTCCCTGCTTTACTCCATTCATGTTCTGTGTTTTGACGCTCTTCGTTTTTGAGCCACTTGGTACTTATACAAAAAAAATCCGCCAAAATAAAATTAAATGCCTCAAATGATGAAAGGGAGCTGTCCTCTAAAAAAATATAGCAAACAAAAAGATTAATTTAAAAAAAAAGATGTATTGCTGTATAAAATTAAAACGACTTTTGAAAAGTATTCCTTCAGAACACTTGAGGGGAAAGTGAAAATCCAAAGAAATCTTAAAAGTTGGTCTTTGCTTTGTGCAAATATTAGCATATAAGGGAAATATGGCCAGAGGATCACCTCAGGAGCAACAATATAGGAGTGTATTCATGAGTTTATGAGTCCTTTCATTTCCCCAAAACCGAACCTGAAAGAGGTGGATTACGAAACTAGCAGTGAAATGAAGCATAATAAGAGCATTAGTGTTCAAGGAGGTTGGAGGACAAGGAAGACAAAGAGGGAGCAGCATAATAGGAGAAGATGAAGGGTTGAGGGGTGTCACCGCACTGGACGACGGGGGTGAAAGTCAGGGGTGAAAGGCTCCACAGCAGAAAGTAATGGGACGAAGAAAAAACAAAACATGGCAGGAGGAGGGTTGAATTATCCTTCACAGTGATTGGATATCATCTGTTTATGCTCTCAACCGTCCTCCAAAGTGTTCATACGGGAGACGGTTGCACAAGAGTCCGTCTCAATGAAAGACTTTGGTGTTGTGAAATCAGTCCAGGGTTACGTCAAAATTGGTTGATTAAAGGAGCAACGTGTTAGAGTTAGTGACATTAAATGGGGCAGTTGCAGATTCTAGTTTGATGGGAAACAAAAAGAAAAACAAGTGCAGATAAAGACTTTTTGACATTTTTTATATCTATTTTGTCTAGAAATACATTACTAAACATTTACTCCACTGGTTTTGGCACTTTTTATTATAGTCCCACTCCGATCATCTTTTGATACACAGTATTTTAAAAGCGTTCCCATTGATCTTTTCTTTGTGATTATGCTGTTTTTAGCCAAAATAAAAATAAAAAAAAGTCTTTTTCTGGGACGTTGTTTCTGCAGAGCAGCAGGAGTTCATCAGAAATTCGCCTCTTAGTTGTGGGTGAGATTGTTGGCACGGAGTAAGCCCGCCCCCATTTCCCACTATCCATCTGTTAAAACTCTCCCGCTAGCTTGCAGCTCCTCACACACCCAACTTAACATTACAACAAAAGAAGCGAGCAATATTGGAGCTGTACAGATTTGAGCCAGGTGACAGTGCATGCATCAGAATGGAGCAGAGCAGCGAGCTTGTGGCTCACTGTACTAGCTTGTTCATCACACTTACAAGTTTTTTTAAGCAGCGTCTGTTTCTGATTTAAGATGTAAATAAAGAAATACTCAGAAATGCCATTTTTAGGCTTAATTTTCTTTATACATGTCCTCCATTGTCAGAAAAATGCCTTGAGAACATGTTAAAAACACAATTTTCATTGGAGTGAGTCTGTAAAGCAAAAAAAACCCAACATTTCTTTAATTCAACTTAACACATTATCAATTATTGTTCCATTTTAATAAAATAAGTACCAGTAGGAACTAAAATCTTTAGAAAACCATGTAGTTTCCTAATTACTTTTTCCCGGAGCCTAAAGATCTACATCAAAAAGTGGCACAGAGCGAATGAGATGTGTCATGTTACAAATGCAAACAAAAGCAGGTGCAGCACCGGGCAGTCCTTTCAGTACATTTCAAAAGTACAAAAAGCATCAGCAAAACTCTGGTACAGAAAAAACAACCATGAAGTTAGTGCAGATAGACCCATACAACCAGATAGAACTTGAAGGAACAGCACTAAAAATAGTAATCTTACAAAACACTGACAGAGGAGGCCTCCATCTGACAGCAAAGTATTTAAGCCAGGTATTAAATGAAGTCAAAACCACACTCGCATGTTTGTTGTTGCTACCTTAACAACAGCTTCTTTTTTTGTGAGTTTCAGTTCCAACAATAACTTAAATCAAGCTCCACAATGGAGCTCTTTAGATGAAAATAAAACAATTCTCTGGGTTGTAATATTAATATTGACAATAAATTGTTCTTCTTCCAGATACTGAAAAAAACAACACAGTTTTTGATGAAAGCTGGCGATACACAAAGGGCAATCCATTCAGCCGAAGACAACAGCTTCAACCCCCCGACTCAGTTACACTTATTTCTTTGTTTTCTTTCTTTAAAATCTTTTAAAAGTGTGCCGGTTCTATATTTTCAAGATTCAAGTCCCCACCAGCGCCACCACCACCAAATTTGATGTGTAATTGTCGACATATATTCCCAGAAATGGTTGTCTGTACCTGAACACGTTTTTCTAATTTTGATGGTTCTGCTTTCCTGCACGGCTGCTCTGTGGCTCCATCAGAGGGGAGCCAAAGAGGAAGGTTGGGGGGGGTTAGGAGATGGGAAGAATGTGGTCATTGTGCTCTCCAGGTATGTGTGTTTGTGACAAGCTGAAAGAATGGGTGAGAGGGGAGATCGGATCTTGTTACAGGTGTTGTATGAACAGCACAATAGTGCCAACAGGCTCCCCTCTCTGCATGTGTGTGTCTGCACACAGCGGCTTTACATTTCTGCTTACTTGTGCTGAATTAGGGACTTTTTAACTTTGTCAGAAGGCAGACTGAATCGGTGCTTCCTCACCGTCAGCGTGACTTGGTCACGTGACAGTCATGTGACATGATCCTGCACTCGTTGTGGGTGTCTGTGTGCTTGATTCATGCAGCTTAAGCTGTTTTTTTTCTCCCCCTTCCTTACTCTTGAGCTTTGCAGAGTAATAAATGTCATGTCTGACTTCCTGAAACCTACATTACACAGGTCAAGCCTTCACACATAATTTCACTACACCAAAAAAAACTAGATTAAGTGATGTAGCCACAAGCATCGATATTTATTACTTTTTTAAATTAAGCAAATGTAGAGGATAAAAAGAGCAGTTATCAGGTTGAACCTGCACTTCAACACACACCTTTCCACACAGCTCCCTTGCCAAAGCATTCATTGTGTCCAATTATCTTGAGGTCTGAAGACAATAAAGCGGCTTTAGATACATTTTCCCCAGACGTTCCCGTCGTCTAATCTGATGATCAGTGAAAAGACAAAAGGCTGTGACTAAATGCGTATGAAAATACATCTATTCTACTTTTTAAAATAGTTTTTAAATATTAGTTCTTTGACTTCTTAATCAAATCTGATATTCTTGTTTAAATGTTCTGAGGTTTAGATGTGTCCCATGTCTTTGTAGCCACACAAAAGTACAGGTATTCTTATATTATATAAATATTATGCAATTCTGGCAAAAAAAGCATTCTAGCTCTAGTGTTGGTGTGCTATGTCAAAACTTGTACATCACTATATTTAGTTCCTTTAAGCATTCTTCATTTCATTCCTATCATTGCTGAATGAAAAGAAATCAAGAAAGGTGAAATTCTAAAAGGTTTTTTAAAAAAAAGCACTTTAGCCCACTTTTATTCAGTGATAATTTCACCTCTGATTTTGATTTGATTTGATTTATTGGTTTATTTCAAGCATTGTTTGTAGACAATACAACAAAATCACACAGATTTTGGTCATGTTGTTAATTTCAAAGGATTTATAATAAATCTAATCAGTGAAAAAAAATACAACAACATGATGAAAGTTTTAGAAAACAGTCAGTATCAGATTCTGAATGTCAAATTAGCAAAACAGAATGAGCCACAAGTACTTCTCCTGCACACACTGCCTGCATGCACACACGCACAAAACTAAATCGTGTTTGTACAACAACAGGACACTCAAGGCTGACTGGCGCCCTGCTCGACCAGTTTTTTAAAACACACACACAATGACTTGAGAAGACATCAAATGGACAGACACACACATGCACGCAAATAAACATCCAGTCCTCATCCAGTAACCTTGCAGTGAAGGTTACAGCAGTCAGCTGGGTCAGTGTGATCACTGGACCAGCTGAAAAAATGTCCTTCCAGATACCCACTGTGTCTATGTGTGTGTGCGCACGCCACTAAACCTCCAGGTGAGAAAACACACAATGTCCCTCAACTGGCCCTCACGGCAAAACCGTCAGAGCAATACAACAACTAGACCGAGGAAACGCGTAAAACCAGAGATGAGTTCACAACTAACCTGCAGGATGATAGGATGCAAAGTTGAGGCGTCACTGTCGGGTCTTCTTTCTCCACTCTCAAGCATCAAACTTGTCACTCACTCATCTTCCTCTGCTCCTCTGAACAGTCTGTTAGGTTCTCAGCGACCTTTTGTCGTCTGTCAAGGTGCCTTCAGTGACAGGTTCCCCAAAAAGCACAACGAGAGGAGGTCTCAGAATACTTGGAACAGACACACAAACCACCAGTCACAGTCAGACAGGACAAGTCAGAGTTTCTCTTCTCCTTTTGGTTTTTTTTTTTTTTTTTCAGTTTCTGACTCAGATCCTCTCTGTTTGTCCTCTCCTCTGTTCCAGTCACGACAACGCTTGTAGACGTAACAGCAGGAGACAGGAGAAAGGGGGAGAGCACAAGGTCTCAAAGTGGAGGAGAGAGCAGGAGGTGACAGAGTTGAAGGAGAGCGCTACAGTGGGAGAAAGACGGAGGGAGGGATGGAGGGAGGGAGGAAGGGCAGTGGTAATTAGTGAGTCTGTACCTGACTCTCACTGACATAAGCCCCACATTCCAAAGAGCCGGGAAGGGGGGAGAAAGATGAGGGAGGAGGAATAAAGGGGAAAAAAAGTTCTGAGCGCACGCACCATCGGAATATCATTCCAGCAGACGCGAGACGCCATCCTCTCTGATGCAGCACTCAAAAATGAGGTGAAGAGTTTCCCAGGTCCAACTACCTCCTGTCTCTTCCCTCTCTTTGCATCGAAAGAAAGAAAAAAAAACCTTCTCTGTCGATCCTCACGTTTGTGTTTCACCCTGTCGGCGTGTGTGAGGTGCAGCTTTCTCCGAAAACCCACCAAACCAGAATTAAACTGCCCGCACTCTCAGCACACCCTCCCTCCTATCATTCCGGATGGGAAATGCTATCCTCCTGTGCCCCTGTTCAACCTGTTTGTGTGTGTGTGTGTCCCAGTGAGTGTGTGTATATGTGTGTTCAAACAGCCAGACCTGTACCATGGAAGTCAGGGCAGCATTCTTCTAAAGAGGATTCCTTAACAGCTCACCCAAAACCTCACACCACATGATCGCTCCCATCCACCACCTGCCTATTACTGGTGATCAGGCTCAGACCGGCTCTCTGCTGGGTCACAAATATGTGCACACCTCTGAGGTCATGGTGACATGCAGTCTTGTGCTATTTGACGTGCGTAATGATGATGATGGTAGCTGTCAGTGATAACACACTCTCAGAAGGGTTTTGTTGTTCTGTCGGAGGGGAGAAGTCGAGAAATCTGAAACGTTCTTCACCCAGTTGAAGCAATACAACACGGATTCTGACCAAGGTGATGTTTCTCACTGTCCTTCATATGCTATGCCTTTCCTTTTCCCACACCCTCTTAAATCTCCTTCTTTACTTAAAACATTGTACTTGTTTGATCATGCAGCTGTAATGCTGCAGACATGGAGTGTTTGCCCCTTAATCAACGCTGAACAGGAGTGTGTATATGGGTGTCTGCCTACCTGAATTCCTTAGAGAGACGGGCGTGGGCGGCACCGAGCGCTTCCTTCTTCCTGATCTCAGGTGTGTGCTGAGAGGGATGTCTTTATGACAGCCAGTTGTCATGGAGACAAAGGGACAGAAGAGAACTGTGCTGAACGGCACGGGCTGCAGCTACCAGAATGAGGACAGAGAAGTGAGGAAGCTGGATTTCTGTTTAGAGTAACAACACACACACACATATACGTTCAGATAAAGCACATGCACACACTCCCTCACACAGTAGGGAACTTGCAAGTGTGTGTGTAGGAAACTGAGATTGAGTCAGACGTGCTCACACAGAGAAACAAGGTTTCAACACAGCAGCTGAACTCTGGCAGGGAAGAGGCTGGGCCGTTGGATGAGTTGCTCAATAAATTTTGACTTAAATGCTTACTTAACACATCTCAACGCCCTTAAATGAACAAAGCAGAAATGCGTTTTGCAGCAGACTGCGTATGCAACAAGTGTTCTGCAGAGTTTAAAGTTTGGAACAACTTCCTGGATAACTTTTCCTTCTCATTATCAGAAAAGGAGGCAGGAAAGCAAAAATGGGGTCAGAGCAGAGTCAGTGAAGTTCATGGTACAGGTGTTTATTGACACCTGTAGATGAACCTGAGCATTGGGGCAAAAAACAGAAAAGTTATTGACCGAGAAACAAACTATAACTTAGATAAACATTAAATTATTTTATAATTTTCTTTCACACATTTCCATCAGTGAGATTTCAAACAGACACCACCTTCACTGTTAGCAATGAATTAATAAGAATAGTTTAATGTCTTTTTAGTGATATTTATTAACTATCTGCTGTTTTAATAGAGTTATAGTAAAACAGTAATTTCCCCTTTGTGAGATCAATAAAGTTCTATTCTAGTCTAAAAGTCGTCCTCTCCAGATGGAGCGCTAAAATATAATTAAATAATGTATTTTTATTGGTTTCGAGCATAACATAACCTTATTCTTCTACACTTCACATATGATGGTTCATGTAATCAAAAGCAGTTCATCATCTATATGTTCATCTGTCTTTTCTTCCTCATCAAAGCTCTCAAACTTGGCTAAATCACCATAATATAAGACACGTCTTCATCTGGTAGAGCAGGTGACACTTTCCCACATCCCTGATGGATGTCGAGTCTTACTTGCTTCCTTTTCTCTCACAAACATTTCAGTTCCACATTCACATAAGAAAAGCAGCTTCACTTTGCTGCTCCTTTGCTGTGGAGTCATCTGTGTTTAAACATGTCAATGACGAGGGGAGTGTCCACGCTTGTTCATGGCTATAGAAAAAAACGCAGTAAAAATGCATATTATACATTGATGACTGGGATTCCAAACAAAGAAAAGCCATGAAAAAATATATATATATATTTACATGTTGGGGGTTTTGAATAAATCACTGGTCTGTCAATAAAAAAAACAGAGATTTTGTTTTTTCTCTTTACAGGTTATTTGCCAAACGAAAGGGGTTGACCAGTGTTTTGTATGGTTCCAGACAATCCAAACCTATGTCCTCGGCAACGCGTGTTAAAGTGTACGTTTATGTGAGTTTCAGGCTTCCGGGTTTCAAACTCTGACATTCACATGCAGGTTTTTAAGTCAGAATTTGGGCCTTTGTGCAAAATGCGTGGCTGTTGAACATGCAAAGTTAATGCAAGTTAAACCAGGTCAAACTCTGACCAATCGGGCACTTTGATGTTGTAGTCAAGCAAGGATGACGGCCATTTCAATTGACGGAAGTGTCAACAGTTTAAAATTGGTCACGGAAGAGAATGTAATAACGGCAATTTGAGCCCGGGCGGAATTTTATGACAACAAATCTTTCATATATTGGAATAGAGCTGTGAAAATAACCGCTTGGAGCAAGTTTGAACAGCTTTGACATTTCACAACAAGCCTCTTCCAGCTGTATGTGGCGGACATAACGCTAGTAAACAGCATTAAAAGATATGTCCCGCCGTGGTTGTTCAGTGTGAACACCATGTTCAAAAACATGAGTCTGACGTGAGCGTAACGTCAAGAAAGAAAAAGTAAAAAACGCGACTTAGATATTTGAGTTTTTCCCCTTTTCTTTCTTTTTTAATTGTTTTTATTTATTATTATTTTTTAATTAGATTTTATTTGCTTAAAAGGCTGTTTTGATTTTAAACTTCTTAAATGTAGCAATCTGTCATTCAAATGATAAAAATCACATGTTCAATCCCTTTCAACATTGACTGCTTGAAGTTTAATCCTTCAACTCGTTGAACCCAAACAATTTTGGTGACAAAACTGTATGTAGTAAAGAAGAAGGTAAATAAAAGTAAATCCAAAGTTTGTGTTTTCATGCTTTAACTACCTTTTCAAATCTATACTTTTGAAGAAGCGAAGGTGTAATCATTTGGAGTTATTATTGAGACTCACAGACATGCTGGTGTGTTTTTTTTCAGTGTGTAATCAAAGCTAAACTCGTTCTCCTACAATAATCAGCTTCTGCCCTGCCCTTATTGCAACACAATAAAAAGAGAGACTTGAGACAGACAAGCGATTCCCACTCAGATAATACTCTGCCCACCAAGCCAAGCTGAGGCACACAAAAGAGAAGCTCCAGTGTAGCCCTCCACCCCACCACAAAGAAAAAAAACAAGGACAGAAAAATGCTGCCATGGTATCCAGAGCATTATGCACTCATAACATCAAAAATTATTGAGTGATTTGTCGTAAATACACTTCTGCAACTTGTATGTGAGACGTAATCCTCTCACCCTATGGATAAAGATCCAGGTTCAAGGCTTAAAAAAAGAGAAAGTTTGACTACGTAAAGCAAAATCCACAACAGCAATCACATTGTTCTCAGTGATCAATTTGGACGAGACAAAACTGCAATGTCAAACTTGTGAAAAAACTTCAAGGAGTTGTATTTTTTGTGTGTGTCGTAATGTCATTAGAGGAACATTAATCATGGTTTCTAAAAAGAAGGGCTTGTAGGATTTCTAGAAAAACAAAGCTAATCCTTGTCTGGCTGAAGTCGGCACTCATGACACTTTAGCAGAGTTTAAGGTGGTGGAGCAACATTTTGCCGTGAAGAAACATGCACAAATTTGAGCTAAATATGTTCTGTAACTCAAGCATTTAAATTAGCATTGAAATGTCGGCCAACATACGTATGCATTCTAGAAACTACTGGCGTACCATCAACCGAGAACTCATTCCTTTTTGTCTGCAGTAACAAAAGGTGTGTGAAAAGAAGGTGTGTCAGACCTAAAGGACAATTTGGCAGGGACATGCTTTGGGCTTGTTTTTCAACCAGCAGCTCCTTAACAGAGAAGAATACATGTATGTAAAACATTTTTACAAAACATTCGGTTTTCACAGAAGAATACTACATTTTTTAATGCTTTTTTAAGCTTCTGTAAGCTAAAAATGTCAGTTATCCTCAGATTGCATCTTTCTAGACTTGCTTGGGTGGACTTCCAAACCTACTTCATATGGGCAGAGAATGCAGGAAGACTTTAAAGCCCTGTTTTTTCTAGGACATTCACATTTAAGCAAACAAAACATCAGTCGAGATAAACAAAAATTCACTCGTTTGATCAAAATTCAGGTGAGCTTTCACATAAGCCAGATGAAGGAAACAAAGTATTAAGCGGGAAAGTGCTCCGAAGTATAAGTTGCAGCAGCCAAAAAAAAATGCACGATAAAGAAATAAAATCATATATAAGTTGCACTTTTGGGAGAAATGTATTTAAGAAAATACAGCAAATCAAAATAATGGAATAGATAACACTAATAGACAGAATATATGCATGCTTCACCACTGCAATGCAATGATGCTTATTCATGAAGAGAAATCTGGTTTATTAGCATAACATATGAAGAATTATTAAGACAACCAGCATAAAGAACATGCTAACAGGTCAAATAAACTCCTTACTTATGAGAAACCTTATTTATTAGATATTATTCTACAAAATACTCCCACAAATGTGGGCCATTGGTTGCAAATAAGATTTGTTAATTTGAACACATAAAGATATGATTTTCCCAGCTAATTAAGTACTAACTTAGTAGTCTTAGGAGAAAAGCCAAACATAAGATGACACATTTCTAATTAACAGGCATTCAACCACAGGTGAGTCTAATGATTCCTTTAATATGTGTCCAGGACACGGGTGACCATAAAGAGCATTACTTAACTAAGAAAAGCCCTTCCCATTTCATGCTGTCAGGAATGGCTCCTCATGGAAGACAAATGAAACAAAAAAGGTGAGCGGTTATTCTTGAAGAATGGACAAAGATAGATGTTGCAATATGTCATCAACTTGTTCATTCCATGTCTAGAAGACTTGGTGCTGTCCTTCAAAATCAAGGTGCTCATACAAAATACTAGATGTAGTAGTTTTTGATGCAGGGTGTATTCATTTTTGTTTCAACCAATTTGGGTAAAACTGAAGATTTTGTGATCTAAGTTACATTGTTCACCTTTATTTCATGTTTTGGAGTTTAGTAGTTGTTTAATAAAACTCATCCTTGAGGAATTTTGGAAATTGTCCTTTTGTTCATCGCACTACTGATTAAATTAATACTTTTTAAAGAGAGTGTACTCATTTATGCTGAGCACTGTACTTACATCAACTAGATCCAGGAGTTTTCATACTGACAGAGTTTAGTTTAAACTCATGAAAGCAATGAAAAATGAGACTAAAATCATCAGTCAAAAATCTATTAACTATGACACATAAAAACAACTTTCTCTGTTTATGTCCTTTTTGGTCAAGTTCTGATCTTGTGCCTTTCACAAATGTGTTATTCTCCACTTTGTAGCTAAATTTAGACCTTTGAAGGACAGTAGAAAGAACCACAACTTCAAGAGATTGTTAGGAAAGTCCTGTGATGACTGAATGAGGTCATGCCATGACTAATACAATCATCTCTGTTTCTCTTACATGCAAACTATTGGAAAACACACAGCCATACAATGGAGTCAACAACTCTGCCGCAAAGAAAAATTACAATGTAAGAGGTTAAATATTTTTGAAGGCGTTTAAGAAAAGGTGGAAGGCTGCAAGATTGTCAATAAAATTAATTGATATTTGAAATAATTCATCTAATCATCTCATCTCATCAAAAGATATATGATGAGAAAATAAAGATTAATTCTGTTCAACTGGATGCAGAAAAACTACATGTGGAAAGGCTTTGATGTAAAGGATTGGCTGACAGTGATTGCACAGGTGAACTGAGAGAAAATCAACGAGACAGAAAGTCCCCTGGACTTGTGCTGCTTGTTAGAGATTATATCTTTATTGAGAAAATTCCAGGTCAGCTTAAGGCAGCGCAGCTCGCCGTCCCCAACCAGGCCGATTATGAGTGCTGGGAAACACATGCGTGTGCACGCAAACACCAGACCTTCTGAGCAACTGGAGCCATGTTGTGAGGCGACATTGATGACGCGTGTTGGATGGGATTATCTCTCCAGCTGTACTCTCACCCGCAGAGAAGTGAGGCTCATTTGGTCCCGAAAGCCCGCTGTGGTTTTTCCACACTCTGATGAAGCCCACTCCTTCTTCTTCCAGCAAGTTCTGGACACGTGCTGACCATAGCAGATCTTAACAATTGATTGCCTCTGGAATTTCAACTTTATCTTGGCATATTGGGGGCACTTAATTTGGTTTGTTTCTTTTTTTTTTTTTTTATAATAATGGAGGGCCGACCCCCCCATCAACATAAAAAGTGGTTGTATGAGGAAGGAGGGTAGGTCAGGGACAGCAGCTAAACTGACCCCCGGTTGGTAAAGCAACCTTTCCCCCTCAACCCCTCGTTTTTGTTTGTGGCAAAATCCATGATGTCAACAAGTCTGCGGACATTACCACTCGAGCGTCTGCCTTTGATGAATCCAGTTTGATCATGGAGAATTACATGAGGAGTGATTTTTACGTCTGCATTGATTAGAGAAATGGGACGATAGCTTGAAGGAGTTGTGGGGTCTTTTCTGGTTTGAGAAGGAGGATTATGTTCGCTGAATTCATGTGAGGTGTCAGTGATTGGCTTTCCTTGATAAATGTAACCATTTTATAAAAAGTTTGTGCCAGCTGTTCCCAGAATTCCTTAAAAAACTCAGCAGGAAAGCCATCAGGCCCTGGTGCTTTGTTGTTGGGCATCACCAACAGAGCTTCATGAAGTTCAGCCAATGAAAGCGGTGGGTCTAAGTTTGAGCTTTGATCCACATTTTGACTTGGGTAGGTTTACATTATTACGAAATGAATTCATATTTTGCTCTGATGGATTGACCTGTGATGTGTACAAGTTTTTATAAAAAACTGATTTTAACCGGGTCGTGAGTGACATTTCCTGTCTATTCCATAATAGATGTGATTGTTGGTTATTCTTTATTCATTTTAAGTTGATTAGCTAAAAATTTACCAGATTTATTTGAGTTTCCACATTTTTCCAAAGTCTTTGTATTTGGAATTGTTTGTTTTATTGATGATGTCATTTAACTGAAGCTTTTATTTTTTTCCAGATCTCCCAGAATGTGTTCCTGTGCAGAAGCAGCATAAGCAGCCTCCAGATCTTTCATTTTATTTTCTATTTCTAATAAATCTGCTTTCTCCTTGTGTTTTTTATGTGTTCAATAAGAGATCATTTTCCCTCTCATCCCTGCTTTTGCTGTTTCCCAAAAAAACAAATATCAAGAAATTTCAGGAGTATCATCAAATTCTAACAAGGTTGTCTGCTCTTTTTTTAAAGGGTCAGTTATTTTTATATTTGATTAACCCAGAAAAGTGTCTCCCTCTCTTGGTGTGACAGCAATACTACAACAGCCATCACAATACTTACAGATACTGAAAAGGAAGATTTATATGAGGGGCTTACTCCAGATAACTTACTCCAGAACCATTTTGGTCAGGTAAGACAAAGTTATTCATTTTTACAAAAAAACTGTAAGCTGGACTTTCACTCTTGATGATTAAATATATTTTTTGACAGAAAAGCTTTTTAACTTTCTACTGATTTCCTAAAAAAAAAAAGTCAAACATGTATTAAGAGTTCTTATGCTTCTATTAATAATTTTTCTGATTATTTACTATTAAACCATTCTATTTCTGTTTTATGAATGATTGTTTGTTTACTTTTATATATTTGCATGTATTTGTGCTTGCCTTTCTTCCAATGTCTTAATGTTTTGTTTTGATGGCGTGCTGCTGACCCGTTGACTAGATCGCCTTGGAAAAAGAGATTCCAAACTCAATTGTCTTTATCTGGTTAAATAAAGGTTTGATGAGGAGGAGGTCAAAGGGCATCTTGTGATCTTTCTGCAGTTTTGATGAATAACAAGTGTTGCAGAGGAAACTGAAACATTTTCTTGATCTCCGTCGCCTCTCCCCTCTGCACTCATCGTCTTCTGCAGCTGAAGGCACTGTGAAACTCTAGGATCCTGCTCAAGCTAAAATGCCTCAAAAAGACGTCAGTTGAACAGTGTATGGTTCCATTTTTGTACTCATTATGTGTAAATATCAAAAAGAAAATTAATGAAGCTAACATGCTTTACATAAGCCAGAAAATTCTTTGTGCTCATCAAAGGATCAATATGAATATTTAATGATATGCTTTTGCAGAATCACGCATAATACGTTTGTCATGGATAAGAGGTAGTAACTTCAAACCTTCTTTCTGATTTCATCTTTTTTAATTGGAGGAGTTAAACACCTCAGGTGAAGTTCACAGCTAGTTTCTAGATTTACTGCTCTGTATTTTATCACGTTACATTTTGTGTTTTTTTTCCACACTTTTACTACCATACAGGAACTTAAACTACAGTCAGGAAAGCACTTTTACAGCCAGCAGTCAAAGTGATCAATGTCAGAGGGATGGTGGAAAGAGTTTAGACTTTATAAGGCATGTCTGTCTTCGAGGATCAGGCCTCCTTCATTATCATATTGTTGCCATGGCTTTCCCAAACTCAGGAAGGTTCATGCTGAACAAAGCCTTGCATTAGAAAGAGGCAGAGGTGTTGGGAAGCATCCGGGCTGTTCATACACAGAAATACAACCCTGAGCAGGAAAACAGCAGTTTGAAAATTTATGGAAAGCTTCTGGATACTTGCTTAGCCTGCATTTCCTTGTGAAGATGAGTGCCGTTTCAGTGAAGAGGGCTCTGAATGACAATGGTAAGACCTGCTATGCAATTTTAAACAGCTCATCATCCTCTGTGCAGATTACAGTAAGCCGTTGTAGCCCTTTCTTCCAAGCGCTGCTTCTGACGTTTTCATCTGCAGGGCGCAGAAAACAGCTTGACACTCATTAAATCAGTGCTGTTTGAAATTCACTCATTTATTCCTTTCGCCCAGACACCGCCTTCTTGGACATGCTGCACATTTCCGATAAACTCTGACTTTGCTCTTTAAACATTTATGAGTCTTGTAAAAGCAAATTAGACTCTATATGTCTTTTCTCTTGAGTTGTGTTTAATTAGGGGGCTGATGCCTGTTCAGATGTTCAAAAAAATAAATAAATGAAGTGCTACTGATTGAACAGCATACATGCAGAATTTTTATTTTGGGTTCAAAATAAGTCATTCTTTTGGGCATGTTTAAAAAAAAAGTCATCAGTGGGATTGAGACTTCTAACATGACATAAGCTGGCAAGTCACAGCTGGACAGCAATTGATTATTTATTTATTGATGAGTGTATCTGACCTACCCTCCAGCTGCACCACAAGGAACCCAGAAATGTACTTTATCAAAAGCAACACTGGAGTAAAAAGACATGTGAACCAGGATTATTCCTGTGCATCTTAATTACATTTAGAAGGCTCTAAGTCAGCTCTTTGGACACACAAGGTGTTTGCTAAATGTTTGCAGGATCACAGAGTGTAGCTGCCAACCTTCTAGAAGTATTTTATGGTCAACAGACATACTCGTCCTCTCTGTTACTGCACAGTGAGCTCCAATCAGGATGTCAATATGAACCCAGAGACGGAGAAGGCAGTTCCTTCTGATCAAAACCACACTGACAACTTGCTCACATTTCCTCCTTTTGATCTCCATTCATCCCCAGGTAAGATAAAAACACCAATTATGTGCATTTCTCTGAAGCTTCTTCAAAATCTGGCATGATCATTTAGCTTCATGAATGGTGAGTTTACACTCTGATCACTGATGTTTAGAGCAGCAGCTGAACAAAGCGGTAAGAGCTTTTATTGTGAAGGCTACATGTGTGCGGCCTCAGGTTGCAGTCAGCCAGATGAGCTGACAGCATCAAATGAAGCAGAGAGGAGAAACAAAGCAAACTGAAACTTTATCCTAAAGTCGGAACTTTCAATTCTTTAAAGTGTGCGTCTTTGTCAAGATAGAAAAATCGGACTAATTACATTTTTTATCATATTGTGAAAAGCACCTTTTTGTCTTCTATTCACCCCAGACCTCTTTTTGAACAGCTCATTCTTTGTCTGCTCTTCTTCCTCAGTCAGTCCTCCTTCCGATCAAGTTTATCTTCAGGCAGCAGCCATTTTCCAGTGGCTGCAAGCAGAAAAGCCAGCGCCACACCACCTTCTGCAACACAGAGAAAAGACAGACATCCTGCTGTCAGGGAGTGGAGACAAAAACACACAAAAACAAGCATTCCAGCTGGCCTTCAGCACCCTCAAATGTAAGTTCAGCACTGGACCATTCAAGATTAGCATTACCTCATTTCCAAACAAATAAAGAAAGTGAGGTTAAAGCCATTTTCTCTCCCTTTATATTACTACATAGGTCCATGCATCAAACAAGTTATTTGTTTATTTTACCTTAAAATTGATCAAAAAGGTCATTTTAGTTTTTTTTTAATTCCATGGTACGTTAGTTAGTTTAAATCCTCCCTTTGCCAAAAGTAGCACATGTATGGAGTATATATATACAGATATATATATATAGATATATATATATATCTATATATATATAGATATATATATATATCTATATATATATAGATATATATATATATTTAAATATATTTAAGAATAGAAAGTATACTATAGTCCATGTATGTGTAGTGTAGGAGTAAACTAACTAAACACTTTTCAGACTAAACTGGAACATTTTAAGTTTACAGTAGATAGTAAATAAAACATAAAGTTCAAGAATTCTGACTTCTTTCACTATTTAACAAGCAGTGTCCCCTGCTTTAATGAAGGACAGTTTTATTCCGTGTACTGCACTGTTGGAGTTTAGTTTCTTAGAGATACCAATAATGGAACCAAGTAGATACAGACTAGTGACTCAACTAACAGTAATTAAAAACAACCTTTCAATCAGACAGCTGCATTCCCAGCATGGAAACCCACCACTAAACCACTTCAGCCTCAAAATAAATTATATTTAGTCCTTTGAATTGAAAGGCAAAGATATTGCAATAGTTTCCTACTTTGTTGCGAATGAACACACAAAACTGTGTTTATGAACGAAACTCTCCAGTAAATTAGAAGAAAACAAACCTTTAGCTAAAAGTAAATAGTGGTTTTCTTCAGGAAAACATCGAGGACTTCAAATGAGGATTAATTTAGTTGTAAAAAGGCACAACTAACCTCTCCTGTGACAACTTCAGACCCTTTACAAAAAATAAGAACATCATGGAAAAGTGTTTTCATAATTCCATCCAACAATTTAAACTGTCATAGACTTTAGATCCAGGGCTCACTGTTTAATTGATTTCAAGTGTTTTTTTTATTTTTTTATTTTTACATAAATGGAGGTTCCAGATCATTAAACCCACAAAAACAGAACAGTCCACCAGAATGTTTCAGAGAACTTCATGATTCTATCATGGTACTTTATTTAGATTGATCTGATGTGATTCAGAATCTTTTATCTTTTTGCAGCACCTGAGAAGTAAATGGAGATTTCTCCACAGTATTTAATTATCTGAAATTCTATGTTTGTGGGTTTTACGAGTTGGAACAGCTCAGAGGGACACAGCCTACATAGTTAGGCAGTAGCGTGAAGGGTCTTGTCTGAGGACCCACTGGAACAAGCTCATGGCGATGCAGGATGCATGGCTGCATGCAGCCAACAGAGCCATCCAGTCGCCCTGTCAAAATAAACAAATAAATACTTGAAAACAATATATACAATATATTCTATGAAAGTTTGTTTTTAAGAAATATGGAAATTAATACACTTTTCCGTGATATTCCAACTTATTGTATGGATATTATTCAGGCAAAACAGGCTTGGGAGTTTGCATTCCCATTTATTGAAAATCATGAGGATTTTCAGAATAAAATTCAGAGTGGTTTGCATGAAGATTTTGAAGCTAAAAAGAGAATGTAATCTCAATGAAACAAACGGAACCATGTGACCTCCCATCACCCAAAAACCACCTGTACAACAACAACTGTATGCTTTTTGTGTCACCAGTGGATGACAGAAAAATACGCCACAGTACAATAAAACACAGTGATATTAGATTAAACCTAAACTAATTTCTAATCAAAACCAAGAACAAGCTTGGCACCTAAAATGTGCTGTTTTGTTTCAATTTCTTCGTTTCTGTATAATGTGTTTAAGCTCTGCATTCACTTTTCACTTGTGCTCTGCTTCTTACGTTTGATATTTTTAAACTCTTATTTTAGATCAAGAGTTACTCCTGGATGTGATTGCTAACAGCCGTTTGCAAAAATGTCCACATATGGTGAGTCTTTTCTCGTTTGAATTTTGGATCTTAAAGTTTTGATTGTAAAAACTAAATTAAAAAAATGTGAGGGTGTTTTTTTTTTTTTAATCCTCCAGTGAAGCATCAGTGTTTCTCCTGGTCGTGCTGGTGAGGCAGACAGCCTGCAGTTTCAAGAACATTTGTATTCAGATCGTTTGTTGTCTGGCTGCTTATAGGTGACAGGAGATGCATACAAGAAGACGCATTCTCCAACTGGGGGACTAAATTACTCCATAAAACAATGTGCACCCGCACATACAGTGATAAACTGGCACACTCAGCCAGTGTTTTTGTGTATGTGTAGATGGAAACTTTATTGAGGAGCAGAATGCAGGGTAAAGGCCGTTACTGTGGAAGCAAGACTATAAACCCCACCACAGATCTTTTTTATTATTCTACAAACAGCTTTACTGCACTGTACGTATTTCACCTTATATGCACACAGCTTTTTGGCTTTAATGTAAGAACACCTGGAGTGATCAATTAGCCCGGAAAAGACCACCATGAACACAATGTAACACAGCAGCAGGGTAATCTTAGCATTAATGGGCATTTTGATGTCTTTTAACCTATCATTTTAGGTTACCTGATTGAAAACTTTATTGTCAACCTCAGGCAGAGACAGTGAAAGAGGGATGGTGCTTTTAGGCAGGATTAATTTATGTGTCAGACAACTTTAGAGTGGTTCTCAGTCAAGTCTTAGACAGGTTCAGGAGAGCAAGGTACATGCAGTCCTTATAACAGTGCTAAGATTATAATAGAACAGCAAAAAAGCAGTCATTCTAGGTGTGTACTCATAAACTTAATATCATGTACTGCAAGCACAGGAATAGGTTTATTTATGAGAAAGAGTCATTATAATTGAATTATTTACATGTGTACGTATGCATTTGTGTATATATATTTTCCAATCAATTTTTGACTAATTGTCCTAAGTTTGTTATGTCTTTGTATTGATAAATGTTTCTGCTTGTCTTCCTTAGTTTTATTTTAGTTTTGATTGCTTAAAACAACCCATTTCCACACTAAATCTTAAAGTGCTGTTAAAGTGCTGTTATACCTTGATTTAGTTCAAGTTCCATTCATATATGTACTCATGGCGCCAACCTGTAAGCACCAGGAGCAATGTGGGGTTCAGTATCAAAAAAGAAGCGACTTTTACTCTCTCCTCGGCTACATGTTTTGATTACATATTTGTGCTCTTTACTCCAATACATTTGAATGGAGACTTACATTTACTCAAGTAAATTACTCAAGTAAACATAATGAGTACATGAGAGTATCCATTCAAATGTTGTGGAGTAAGAGCAAAAATATTCAATTGTTTCGCTCCTTTAGCCACCTTATCAGATGTCATGAAAATGGAATGTACCATTGTGATATATCGTGAAGTATTTGTCAGAACAATGTAAGTTGCAAGCACTTGACATGCAAGTGATATTGTCATTCGGTGCCCTTATGCCACAATCTTGTCATTAGTGAGACATGCTTACTGATTCCTGACGGGCTGCAAATACTGCACGCACAGACAAACTCTGCTCTGATTGTCATTTCTTCATTCAGGCTACGCGCAAGGGGCATTCCCTTATTATTTGAACAGCACCAACAGGCTTCTTGCACACTGTGAGGGGTTTGGTTTGGGTGGAAAAAGGAAAAATCCATACAACATGCCTGCATCTCACCTACTTCACTCTTACTCATCCTTATCAGTTGTTTAAGTGTTTCCTAAGACCTGTGGCATGCCCGTAGAAAAAAATGTTTGCTCAATGGACTAACTGAGCAGTCTAAGATCTTAAATTTTGTACACTGGAACACTACAGACAGCCCATATCCATCCATTAGGGAAGTTGTGACTGTGGCGTTAAATACATATAAAGTCAAGAGGAAGATGTGAGTGAAGCTGAATTTCCAGTGGAGAAGACTCAATGCCTCATTCAACCTCTAGATTCCTTACATTTTTAATACAATGAATGTCAGCTTTTAAAAATAACAGTTTTTATGTTTTCATTGTGTGGTGAACCCAGGACAGCGACTTGTTGCCCCTGGCGATGGTGATGCTGTTTGACCTCCAGGAAAGAAAGTTTGCTCTACAAGAGCTTTCACCACAGGAGGGACAGGACGTTTTCCAAGAAGTGAGGGACTTGCAGAGGAGTCTTCAAAAGTGTGTTTAGATCTCAAGAGTTTTTATTTGCAGCTGTTGTGTTAGGAGGTGTTCAAGTGCAATCCGTTTCTTACAGGTGCAAAACCAAACTGGCTGCAAATCTAGCTCGCTTCAGGGTCAAGCACCGTTTGCGGAGCGTCTCCTGTTTTTTGCCCGACTCGGTCAGGACCAAGCAAATGAGAGCTAAAATCCTGCCGCTTTATGCATGGATAAACACTCACAAGATAAGGTATGTGTTCATTTTTATTCAAGTAAAAATGCACTTTTATTTTCTTTTAAAACCCCTATACAATTATGGATAAATTCCATTTTAAAAAACATGTCTGCAGAGCAAACCTAATAAGAATCTGCATTTCAGTTGCTTTGGTTTCTTCCAAATGGATTAATTCAAGTCCTAGAAGGATAACAGATATCTCACAGTTTTGAGGTGGTCTCATAGTGTGAACTTTTACATTTTTAAGGTTTTTAGGAGCACAAGGGTCTTTGTGTATAAGTGTCGTAACTCGAGGGTTAAAGCCCTTCATTCTATCAATGTAAAGCTGGGAAGGAGCTGATATCACACTGTTAAAATAAATGAGATTGTTTTTCTTTTCCTTTTCTCTGCAGTCTTGCTGATATTTGTGAGGCACTGCAAAGCGCCAGCCTGACTGAAGCTCAGAACATTACAGACCTCACGGAGTTCGCCTTCTGCAAGGACCCACTCTGTCCAGACACTCTGGTCTTTCATCAAAGCCTGCAGGCTCGCCTCCTGCACAGCAGCCTCACCGCCACACATGTGGTGAACATACAGGTAGAAATCTGCACATGAAAGCAAAGGTGGATAAAACAGAGCAATACGAAAATATTAATCTCCCAGGAAACTATAAAACTACCCAGAAAAAGAAAGGCTATAAGGTGCAGAGTCTCTCTGCTCTTGAAAAGTTCAACTTGGACTGTTTACATTAGAAAACCAAATGCAGGATCTACAAACCTGAGCACAAATGTTTGGCATTTCCTGTCAAAGTATTTTAACTTTTAGCTAATCCAAACTCAATTTTGCATTAAATGCAGCCAATTAAATATAATTTTACAATCGCTCATATAAAGGTAATTTGAATAAATTCCTTCACATTAAAATAGTAGAACACAACATGATCCCCTGCTGTCATGTTATTTAGATATTTGTACTTACATATATCCAGGACTTTGTTTCTTATTCTCTGTATTTTTAGAATTACTTTGTGGTGGTTCCTCAGCTTGTTGTCAGAAATTGCATAAAAAATATCCAGCTTCAATCCCATCTACTTTTATATATACATTTCAACAAAAAATTTAAGAATGTTCAATTTTTCTATTTATTTTAGATGCACTTCTAAAATATTTGTGCCTCATTTTTAGCTTCTAATAAGAGAAGCTGACCAAGTGTATAACAATAATAATATAATAATAATAATAATGTATTTTCTAGGTTGATTTGTGATTTTTGTATTTTTAAACCTCAATTGTGTGATGTTATCCTTATGAGAGTTGCTATTTTTTCCATTTTAAGTCATTTAATGACAGCCTAATAACCTATAAGAATTTTCAAGCTTCTACTCAACTTCTACTAGTTGTATGTAGTTTTCTTGAATCTTTTAATGGTCATAATTGTTTAAAAAAGTTGTTTTAAACCTCAAGCAAACATATGTGTGATGTTATCTTTATAAGAGTTATCCTTACTTTTAGTATTTTTCACAACAGTCCTACAAGCTGTAAGAATTTACAAGCTTCTAGTTGTACTTTATATATTTATATTTGTTAAAAATGTGAATTGTATGTTTCCAGGTCGTGATTGGTGGCGGGCACTGAGAGGCACCACTAGTGTGGCTCGCCCATGGCGTCATTTGTGCCAGAACCACCACTGCCCTTCTTGACCAAAGCCTTACTTCTGATATTGCGTTATGCTGCAACAAAGGTGTAATTTGTGAATTCATAAATAACACTGGCTTGTTTTTGTGTGTGTAGGACAGGAGTTTGTGTTTGGCAGTCAGGGTTCTGCAGCCTCTGCTGTACGAAAAAGCAGACGTGCTGGTGGTGGGTTTCTTCTCAGCTTTGACCGTGGCTCACATCGCCACCGTGGCTGCGTCCCGAGTGGGCCGAGTGCTGGTGTGCGGCACCGATCACACACCCTCACAGGTGAAGGAAATGCAGGAGCTGCTCGCCCAAATGGACATCCAAAGTGAGTGGCACTTCATCTCTTCATCTGAATTGAATTCATCTGAATGAGCAAATGTTTGGTGAGGATTTAAGAAAATAAGTCTAAAACTTTACTTATTAATGTAAGTTTGTTGTTGTCACAGCTAGAACCTCATTAGATGTACTTAATGCTTTGTGATGTATTGTCAGTTTTCATTACTACATTTGGGAGGATATTCAGAAAATATTGATCTATTGCAATCTTGTTGACATCCATGGATGTTTTCTTCTCTTCATCATTGTTAGCACTTTTTACTGCTTCCCATGTAACAACCTCCTGCATGTTTATCTAAGAAAGATGCTAAGGTGCTAAAAGAAGAAAAAATGTCACAGTGCTTCTCTTTTCTTGTTTATATTATTTATTTGAAAGAGTTTTCTTTGTAGAGGAATAACTAGGCTATACTGTATGTATCATAGAAGTGTCAGACTGTACATAGATGAAGAATAATGAAAAAGTCTCATTGGCTGTGAAATAAGCGACCAGGTTCAAGTTCACGCAACCTTTTTTTTAACCAATTTTATGACTTGATTTTCTTTTACAGCACTGTATTGCAATATATGTTGACCATAACAGTTCTTTTGTTCGTTTCAATGTAAGTGATGTGAAATTTAGTCTATTTTATTACCAAAAAACATTTGTTTTAGAATGATAAACAAATGGTATTAAACTGGAAATTGAATCTGATTGTGAACTTTTGTGAACCCTCAAGTTTCAAGAGAGAAAGGTGCAGATTGGAGATATGGAAAAACTAGATTTATCTGGAAACCCTTCAAAACTTTGTCTCTTACCAGTTAACAGAAACATTTACATTCCAAATAAGTATTTGATAAATATCAATAAACATTATTGGAAATGGCTGGTTCCAATCTAGTCAAATCTAGCCACAAAAAGGCCACATTATATCTTTAAAAATATATATATACGTATTTTTTGTGATTCAGCCAGTTCAAAATTGCCAGTTCAGACAGAAACCTACTGTATCTTTTACCAGTCTGTTTTTCACACTGCCTGCCATTGTTCATTTAAATATTCCCATTTTCGATGACAAACTATCAAAAGCAAATGTTGACTCTGTGTTTTGGACATATTGTACTGTAGAGGCTGTGGAGTTCAGGAACTTACAACCTCCTAGAGAGCTTCAAATCCCCCATCATACAACGCAGCTCAGGACCTGTGGGTGTAGCTTAATGAGATTTTGAGCATGATGAAGTGTACGGCTTTACTCCCACCTGATACCAGGATATCACGTTGCCATGTCCTGGTCAATTGTTATCTTAAAAGTTGTGCAACATTTAAACCCTTCATACATTTCAGAGCCCAGACCTGCAACACACAACTCACCTGCGGACAAGAAAGCACTTTCACTAAAGGGATCTTCACAGCCTGATTCACAACTGCTAATAAAAACAATGCATTTAAATTGCAGTCTGCATGTCTGTAGTTCACTCAGTACTTTCCTGACTTTTACCCACAACTTTTTGCAGATGTTCATATCCTTTCAGAGGCTTTCTCCAATCTCAGTGAGTGGGACACCAGCGCTCAAATGATCAGAGTCATCGCTGTGCTGCCTCAGTGTTCATCCTCTGCCCTCAATGACCCGGTGCCCACCATGCACAGCGAACACGGAGGTGTGTCAATCGCAGGGTTATGTTTGATCTGCACCAAATGTGAGATTTAGACCAAAAAAGAAACAAATACTTTTTCACATTAATAATAATGTTACCAGCTGAACGTTTCCCAAAATCCAGATTTATGTGAATAAATAGCAGCAGGTTTTCTATGAGGAAGTAGACAGGAAGTGCAACATTTATTTTTATAATAATGAATATTTAAAGAACTTGAATTTTTCTTTTGGAAATAAAAATGATTAAATACATTTGTTAACAGACTGGACTCTACTGCCAGAATTGTCCCAGGGTTCTGTTTCCTCCTGCAAAATGCTCTCCCTGACTGCAAAACAATCGTGGCAGCTGGGTCATGCGCTCACCTGTGAGTACGATCTAATTGCTTCAAAGAAACTTTTCACCAACAGCTCTTCACTCTTTCTCTTTGTTTGTCAGTTCCAAAGGTCCAGACTGTGCTGTACTGCACACGCTCAGTGTATCCTGAGGAAAATGAAGATCTGGTGAGGAAGGTTCTAGAAAAAGCCCGCACTCATCCCAAACTGCTGCCATTCAGGTACAACCCTCTCTGAAAGGTTGTTTTTTTGTTTGTGCGTTTGCTTTATTATCCATAATTTGATACAACATGAAATTTAACCCTGTAAAGCCCTCTACATTAAAGAATAGACCGAAAATTCAAAAAGATTTTTGAAATTGAGATGTTTTTTAAATAAAAATAAGTGCTATATTTTTTCTGAGATGGACAGCATCAATTATGACATGCGGGATGATTTTAGTTTAAAATGCAAAAATATTGACGTTTGTCTCAACTTTGAAACAAACATTAAAATTAAATTAGATATCAACAAATATTGCATTCTTTCAGTACAGCAAATAATGACTAAAAATTCTTAACAATAGAGGATTGATTCTCACCATCAAATTTTGAAAATTAGCTAAACTTTTCCCACCAAAAGTATTTTTAGGATTCAATAAAAGCAGCCATTTTGAAATGAGCAGGAAAAGTCCTTCTACTGCCCCCAGTGGAATTATGATGGACTACAGGGCAGAAAACAAAGTAGTGAATAGTGAGGGATTTTGGACACAACCTGAGAAAGGTTTTCTCCGTTTGACAGCCAGAACACCAATAGGCTCTTTTGAGTCCCATTAGTTGTCATGCTTAGGTGTGCATGACTTCGGCCCTACTTACTCCTACTTGTTGACCTTTCCCTGAACTGAGGCAGTAATAAATCAACGTTGATCAACTTCATCATGAGCTGCTTTTTGTTGTTTCCTCAGAGTTAGTGGTCCGGTTTTTCCGGATGATTCCTCATCAGAAGCCCCAGCGGACCCCAGGTTCTTCAGACTAGCACCCTCCCATCTCACCAACGGCTGCTTCATCGCCAGACTGTCGCGTCAGGTGAGAGAGGGATAAACGTTAGAGCGATAAAAACGTAGAGAGGAAAATTGTGTTGTAGATTGAGGGGGAGGAGGGAGTCGGTGGTCTTTCTCGCACTGGGGTATTTCTGTGAGTGTGATTGCCTTCAGAAGTGCTGAGGCAGCACTCTTTTACTGTCTGCTAGGAGGTCAGGCAGCTTGTCAGCACATAAACACACACACAGATGTAAAGACTTGCTCCTTGGAAATGCTGCAGCATTATTCCAACTCAATAAGAAAAGAGACAAGTTATGGATAAAATATACCCCGACCACTGGTGCATATCAGAGCTTCACAGCAAAGATGAATGGATAATCCTGACAGTCTCAGAGCTCTTCAAGCGTGCAACATCCCCATAGTTGCTCCCTCCCTCCTTCCCGTTTTCACTCATGAAACTAAGAAAAGTACAAATGGAGAAAGGAGATGAGATGCTGCTCCTTCCATCCTCTGCAGCCTGAAAATCTGGTATCAAACAGTGAACAGTAATTCGTTTCCAAAGTTTCAATTTTGAGAAGAATACCGTTATTTGTGGAAAACAGATTCTAAGCTCTGATTTGTTTAGTTTACTTGTAAATAAATACGGTAAATAGTGATGAAGGGGCAATGATGTCAAATATAAAAAGCACGGCTGTAAGAACGCCTGAGAAGTCCAGGTTAAAAATGAGACCCACTCTGATGAAAATAGTGTTTTTAACATGTTCTTGTGGCAGTTGTCTCATGATGGAGGACATCTGTAAGGAATCTTAAATTAGCATTTCTGAATATTTCTTTATTGAAGGGGGTCTGAATACTTTCTATACCCACTGTGTGTGTGTGTGTGTGTGTGTGTGTGTATATATGTAAGACAGAAAAAAGGCAATTTTTACTTTCTTAAAAGTCAGTTTTGCTGTTAATCTTCAGAAAGAAAGCAAGCCTGTTAAAATATTCTATCTTTATAAAACTAGAACATTTGTTACTTAAATGTCTGCTGATAAGTACGTCCATTTGGTTTGCATGTGTTTTGTCAGACATTTCTTTCTTTAGAGCAGATTCTGCCTCGTCCAGCTCATCACAGTCATTTGAAATCCAACCAGCATTGAAATTCAAGGTCACAACAAGTCAAGTCACAGCACAGCTGGTTTGATCCACCAGTACTTTTGTGGTGCTTTCCCCCAAATGCAAATCAATCTCTCCCTCTTTCTTATTACATTTTGAAAGAGATCGCAGTCAAGGAAACAAATTAAAACCAGAGAATCAAATGTGTGGCCTGAAAAGACAGAAAAAAAGCTTTAAAACTGATTCATGTCTGAATTTAAATAAATAAATGAATGAATGCTACTGGGAAATATCCTCTCTGGGTTGTTCTAAGCAAAACACTGACAGTCATTACCCTGAAAGCAGTCAGCGCTCACATTCTGCTTCACCAGGAAACCTACATTTTGCAAATATTATTCAAGTATTCAAGAAAAAGGTCCTGTTCTGAGAGGAAGAAATGCAAGTGAGATCCGTCGTCCTTACACACGGCTCAATATTCAGTTAGGCTGCTGATTATTACAGGATCAAAGTTTTGGATCAGGGCCCATCACTGGGGCAGTGAGTGGGTGTAAAACACATCCTAAAACACTCCCTCTGACTGTTCTTGCAGAACAAAGCAAAGTTGCACATTTTACTACAAACTCGTTGTCGCAGCTTAAAATAAGGTTCTCAGGATCAGAAGTGACTGGAAGTATCTTGTTGATGAGGAGAAATGTAAAGAACTATTCTAAGCTTACGAACAAAACCACACGACTCATCAAAATCGATCAGTATGTCCATCAACATTCAGTTTTTAAAAGAGAGTGCGATGTTCTGTTTGGGTTCTATCTGGTACTGGGTTTTTTGTACTTTTGGAGTGTGAGTAATTTCAGGAAGGACTGTGTGTCTCCACTGCGACAGACTGGCAACCTCTCCAGGGTCTAACCCGCAAAGAGTAGCCGAGACAGGCTCTGGCACTCCATGCATGCGTATCAATTAGATTACTATTGTATAATACCATTTGGATTGAAATCGGGTAGGTTTATTTTACTATTACATAGAATCAACCAAATGCCATCACAGCAGACAGCACACACGTGATGGCAGCAAAACATGATCAACCATCATTACAGTCCAATGTGTGGAAACACTTTGAATTTTGCAAAGACGTGAGCATATAGTGTGATAGAATGTTCTAATAATGTTCCGTCTGGATTATTTTGATGTGGAAAAACAACAGAGAGCTGAACTTTATGAGACTAAAATGTGAATGGATTTGTCACATATTTAATTTGCAATTGATTATCTATCAAGTAATACAAGAAATGTGAAAAACTTTAGCTTCATTGTTCAGTAACAGGTATTTATCTCTGAGTCACACTGGTTGAATTTTTGGCCAAAGATGTCCTGGATCAATTTTAGGTCAGTGAATTAGATCATTCAAAATGAATCAGTATCGAATATAAATTTGATCACCAACCTCAAATTATATTATCAATTGAATCATTGTTAAAATAAATCATAATTGATACTAAAAGAGTAACTAAAAATCTTGAGCTGTAATAAGCAAAGTGGTCCTTTGGGCTACAGCTTGGAAAACGTAACTGTGTTTCCGCTGCTAGGGGGATTTTTTATATTAAAGCATATTTACAGCATGCAGCAGTGGATGCAGTTTGTGTTTTTTTTATGAATAGAAAAGTAGCTTTGCAGGGTTTTTATGCTAACTAACATCACACAAAGTGTATAAACCTCTGTAGTATGTTGAATTTACAGCAAAGCTTTTCCTGAAAGTTGAACTTCTCTGATCCACAATAACCAGCTGCTTAAACAGAACATAGCTTCTGCCCCTGAACAGTGAGCCAGAGCTTAGTGCAGCTTTGGTCCAGTTTGTTAAGTGATTGGATCAGAAGGGACGTGACCTCAAAGTGGGCGGAGCATCAGTCAAAACTTGGGAGGGGACGTGAGGATTAAGAGGCCAGATTGTTTTGCAGTGTCCGTGATTTTTGGGGTTCCTGACCATGAAAAGTGTGGAGTAAACGATAGATTTAAGTTGTTTAATTTGGAATAAAATATGTGGAAAAAAGGTTTTTTTTCTTAATTTTTCAGGAGTTGCAGTGTCTATAAGCAATTTGTGTGCAATAGAAAGCACTCACAGCACTGTCAAAGTTGAACTGATCTTCCTCGGGTGATGCTCCTCTCTTGATTATGATTTTGAAAGTAGGAAATTTTTACTTTTTAATCAAAAACACTGTTTTTCAGGCTGATCCTACAAAGGTTGAAACGGTCCAGGATGTGCTGGCAAGAGCAGCTGCTAAAGGCCTCCTGGGTGGCATAATTCCTGAACCGCCAAGAGGCCGTAAAAAGGGGAAAAGCAAGAAGACTCAAGCTGCTTCATCTACAAGCAAGCCATCATCCCCATCTGAAAAAGACAAGCGGGAGGGGGAGGATTCTGAAAATGCAACCTCAGAACTGGGAGAGGAGATTCAACAGGAAGACTTCAGGGAGGATGGAGAAAGGGTGACTAAAGAGAAAGGAGAAAAGAAGAAAAAGCGTAAGCGGGCGGCAAAAAAACAAACCAGAAAATCAGACTCTGTCCCCAAAAAACCCACAAAGAAAAAAGGGAACCAAACACATAATAAGAAGCCAAGTAAGCCCAAACAAATACCACGTCTCACACTCGCATCCATTTCCTCAGACAAACCCTCCAGCAGCTTGACTCTGATCACAGCTCTTGCACACAAGATCAGCAGCAATCCAGCAGGTCAGCCGCAGCAGACAGAGCCGAGCACCGCTGCTTCCGTCACCTCGGCCCCCAGAAGACCAAACATTCAGCAGGCGGGAGCAGAAACGCTCAAGGACACCACCAAACACTCCAGACTGGGGAGACAGGAGACAACACAGGGGGCAGAGAGGCCCAAAAACCACGTTCTACCACCAATCCCCTCTTCCTCGTCTCCGTGCAACAAGAGCAGAAGTTCTGTCTCACAGAGTGTCTCTTCTCAGCCTGCAAGCACTTCAGCATCAGCATCCTCAATCTCACTGCCTGACATTTAAAAATACAGATTTATTTATTTATTATATTATTTTTAAGAGTTTCTATTTTTTGGCGAAAACTGAACAAATAGAAACTTAAAAAAAAAAATATGTTTCAAAAAGTAAGACACTTGAACAAAAAGCATTTTAACAATACCAAACTGAAGGTTTCTACAATACAACTAGATTAATTTAAGAAAAGTAGACATATCGGCGTTTATGTGCCATAGTTTTATGTTTATATACATAAATGGAATGTACTGAATGTGTAAATATATCCAACGTTTAACTGTACATGTAAGATGAATAAAATAATAAACCAAACAACAGTGTAAAAACTAGTTTTCTTTCTGCAGCAAAAGCTCTCCTCTGCCCGAGGATGTCTGCTAATTGTCTTTATGCAAAGACAATAACGAGGAATTTTCAATAACTGTCCAATTAATCTGGACGAAAACAATTATAACAAATTTTGTGGAGTCAAAGGTGTTTCTACAAAATGTGTAAGTGCTTTTGTGCAAAACTTTAACACTTAGTGCAGGATTTAAATAGCAAAGCACAGAGGTGAGAGTGTAATTATGTGGGATTTTTAGAAAATGGGGGGGGAATTCATTTCACCTTTTGTGTTGCAATCAGAACTTTTATGATTAGCTTTTCATTAGATTTCACTCTGTTTTAAATTTCTTTATGAACAAATTCTGAACAACTAATTGAATTGCGAGAAACTTTATATGAGCTCACTAAAGGTGGTAGAGGGGGATAGAAATGATTGGTGGCAGGAGACGCTGGAAGTCCGGTAATACATTTTTTTTAATGCCATTTATCCTCACAACTGGTTACATTGATAGTGTACAAATCAGTGAGCAGCAAACACATCCATCTATAGTAATGGAGGGTGTTCATTAGTTGATGTTTGTGACAGTTTTAACTAAGCATCCACTGTTGCTCTCCTCAGTCCATCTGTGCAACCATGGACCACCAAGTGAAGATGTGTTCATTTAGTCAGAGTTCCTCCTTTTCTGCAAAGCGAAGCTTGTTGGGGTTCGAACGGGGGACAAAGAATGGCGTTCCAGGGGCTTCCACTCTCCCCAACTAATAAAATCCGTATATTCCTTTATAAAATAGAATAAATAAAATAAAAATATTTCTGTTCAATACATACAGTCTCTTTCAACCATTCAAGGGCATGCAAGGCTTTTTATTACGACTTTCATTTACTCAAAAAGAATGCATAGATAATTGCACAGTTAAATTCAGCATCAATCTAAGGGATAACTGGAAATTTTTCCCCCTTTTTCCTTTTAACTGTTTTTATATGCTAGCATTTTTACTCTTTATTTTATCTACAATGATCTATATCAGTATTTTACACTTTGGCCATTTGGAAATTTCAAAATCAAGGCATTTTAAAAGAAGAAAAAAATAAAAGACATTCAAAACAATAAAAATAGCTTATAATAATAACGGGGTACATAAAATGGGAGTTACGCACACTCAAGATTTAGACTTTCCGTTTTACCGCTTTGTGACAAGGAGGTGCTGTGGCAGGGATTTTCTTGTCTGGTTTAAAAATAATAAAATCCCCTAAACTGAAAAACCACAAAAACATAATGAAACAAAGTTTCACAAATGTACATTTTATCAACATTCACTTAAAATGTTTCTGAACCAGCAAATGTTTGATCCTTTCTTTAATGTTGTAAATAAAAAACAAGTTAATTGATTTCGTAACTACAATAAAGAAAATGTGCTTTCTCCTTTTGAATAATCTGGAAACATTAAAGAAACCAGCCTTAGGAAGATTTCTTCAGGAAAAGCTACGTTCACAACAACTTACAGAAATAAGAGATCAAGCAACCCATTCTGATGAAAAGTCTCGAAAAACGCATGTTTCGGGATTCCACGTTCAAAAGTCTCACATTCACATGTAGCTACGCAGTTTTCTACAACCATTTTTGGGCTCTACTTACAAAGGCGTGGAGCCCAAAAACAGGCGTAGGAACCTGCGCAGCTACATGTGAATGCAAGAGTTTTGAACACACGTTATCAGGGACTCCAGTTTGGTAGTGACAAGTAGATGGCGTCTCTTTTCATTCACAGAAGTGTCAACTATTTAAAAACTGAACAGGAAGAAGAAATTAATAATTACTGTCAGCTCCTGACAGGGATTATATGACACCAAATCTTTCATATATCAAAATAGAGCTGTAAAAGAAAAATCCTGGAGCAAGATTTGCATGGCTTTGACATTTTGCACCAAGCCTCTTTCAACTGTAGGTGGCGGACATGCACTCGTAAACAGTAGATAAAGAAGAAGCCTCTCCCTTCTTGCAAAAGAACCCGCGTTTAGCACGTTCTTGAACGCGCGTCAGAAGTCTGGTGTGTCCGTAGCTTGATTTACAGTAGAACATTTATTGGGAAAAAAAACAACATATTTCTCTGTTTCTTTTGTTTTAAACATTTGGCCGTTCATAATCCATCTACAGATTTAAAGTTTTGAGTGCTGTGCTGAGAAAGGTTACATCATATCTGATATGTGACACACTGGGATGATTGTGTGGAAGTAATTTAAGGGATTAATGACCACCAATGAACACAAACATGAAGATGAAACAAATTCAAGTGGAGACGTGGAGCAGCTCAGGACAGTTCCCGTCTTTTGGAGTTCATGTAACTCTTTACTTTCTTCTTCAAAACAAGCTGAGGCCAACGCTAAAACAATTTCCTTTCCCTGTAAGCAAAAGAGGGAAAAAAAGGCGATAAAATAATAAAAAAATACCAACACACTAGTATAAAACACATTCCTCAACTCCTATTTGTCCTCCAGGCTATCCCCTTTTATTACTAAGACTGTTCTGAGGAGGGATTGAGAGGATCGTGGAAGTCAAATTTCTTCCAGCGGGTGTTGCAAAGAGCAGCAGCACATTGACATCTGCTGTGATTGAAGCAGAGCCCCCCCATCCTCATCTCTCTTCCTCTATTATGGCTATCAACAAGGGATAACAGAAGATTTAAACAAACAGAAAAGCGGGGATGCGTACAAAGCTTCAGGTGACAGGTCACCACTCGTCTCCTATGATCCACAGCTGAAAGTCGGGCTGACCATTCCTATAGTCCTTCCCTCCAGTCCGTGAAGCAGCAGCAGTGAGGTGATGTTTGTCAGAACGGTTCACATTTATAGAAAACTGTTCATGCAGGAGCTTCTGGGTGTAGACTGGCGAGTATTTTTAATGTTATAGCAGCTTGCTTCTTCCTTCAATACAACGGTTCTCTTCAAATCAAGACATGGTAGCTTTGGTTACTCCTTTCTCTCATTGGGTTTTATATATTCACTGAGGAAGAGGAGGACCAGACTTGAACAAAGTGCCTAGACTAATGAGACAGCTGATTGAGGTGCAGGCAGTGCGGCCCGCAGTGGAAGGTCATGCTGGCAGCACACACACAAATACACAGAGTATGGAGATCCGCGGTTCGGGCAGGAGTGAGCTTTTGTGTTCCACGAGGCGTTTCAGTTCTGGGTGGAGCGGCAGAGGAAAGCACTTCTATGTACAAGTTCCTCTTGGTAAGCGTCACTCCTGATCATTTCTTTCCTGTGCAGATGAATCCAAATTTCCTCGGTTATTTGGAAGAAGCCAACTTGACCCGCTCCTCAAGAGAAATGCCACTTCATCAGGAATCTTTTATATTTGCTCCCAAAAATGGAGGACGCAGGGACACATTCCCAAACGGTGATGCTTTGCAGTTTCCGCGATTGCTAGGGTCTTCTATGGAGATGGGCTTTCAGCAGCGATGCGATGAGTTACCATGGTAACTAAGTAGATAGTCCCTTTTTTATTTTATTTTATTTTATTTATTTTTTTTGCTGTGGTTACTGTGGCAATTCAGTGACAGGTCTCTTCTGTTTGAGTGTGTCGATGAGAGACAAGACCCCACGCTTTACGCTGGTGGAGACGCGGCGAGACACAGAGTCACCGGGAGGCGAAGAGCCACACGCCTTCTGGGAAAGCGGGCGAGCCACCAAACATTTCTGATATCTCAGCTGAGGAAAGAGAACAGACAGAACAGTTACAGCACTGCATGTGTGTGTGGAAAAGGAAAACAGAGAAAGAAGTTGCAGCCCGCTGGCTGTGGTCAATGGTAATGACTGATGATTTATGTCACCGTCCATCACTTTTTGTTTGCGTGTGTACGTGTGTGGGAGTGTGTACTTGTGAGCATAAATTCTGAAGGGTGATCAATGGCCTGCAGTCCAGCACTGCTGTAAATCTGAGCAGTGTCTGCAGCCTGCATGCATGGACTGCATCAAACAAAACGTTTCTCCATCTAAGGACCAAAACTGATCATCTTTTGATTATTTTCCATTTTTTAAGTCTCGATTATGCTGTTTTTAGCAAAACAAAAAAAAACAGACTGCCACCGCCTAACCCCTTAAAAGTGCCTGGACGGCGGCTGACGGGTGTAAAAAAAAAACGTCCGGGCATCCAGTTTGTTTTCAGATGTGACCATTTTTAAACTATGTGGCTCATTGTAATTAAAAAAACCTTAATAAAGAACTCAAGAACAGATTTAAATCCAATTACATCTAAAAATGTTGCATGTGATATTGTACTGAGTTTTGTATCGACGTAAATGTCTTTTTTCTTTCGAACAAGAACAACACAAAAAAACAAAACAACAAACAAACAAAAAGAAACCATGCAGGTCACCCCCAAAAACAATCACAAACGTAATAATAATGTTAAAAAAAGGGCTTTGGATGAAAATAATAACTTATCAAGTCCAAGCCCCCTCTTTCTTAGTTAGCCCAAACTAAACACACAGAGGTCTTTATCTTTACACAGTAATATGAACACAAAACAACATCAATGTTGAAAAGAACAGCAAAATAACAAATTAGTACTTTTTTTATATGTATACATACAATAATGACAAAAAAATCAAAGTCTGTTAATAGTTTCTTCATATTTATTCGCTTTTTCATCATTTATGTGTGCCGTTATGTATGGTTGGACCATTTTTGATGCCTTTCCTATAATTATTCCAGATCCGCTTCCTGCAGGGGAGTTTAATGTTTGTTCTGACAGGTGGTTTGATGTACATGTTTGTTTAAAAAAAGTTATGTCGTTTTAATTCTGTAAAAAACCCAAGTGGATTAAAAATCTTTGTTTTTAAATGATTGATTTTTGGGAGGATTTGTTAGGATATAAGCAGCTGCTGTCTTAGTGTTTACTATTCCGTGTTTTTCAATCCCCGTCTATGCATTTGTGCCACATGTTTAATAATTGCGAGATAGTTTAGGATCAGATTGGTTTATTTTGACTTACCATGCATGCCGCCTGCACCGCCTCAGACACACTGCCGGCATTGGGATCACACCAGAACACATGACAGTCAAAGCGATGGCCACCGGCGTCCATGATGAAGGCAAACGTGTGAATGTCACGACCCACGCCCATGAAAGACAGGAAACGAACTCGGCACTCCACTAACACCTCTTCTTCATCCTAGTAGAAACAAGTGAGCAAAGTTAGTAAGAATAAGTAGTTACATACGTTTGTAGGGATGGGTGATATATATCGTTGCCAGTATCGGTATTGGACGATTTGCGTAATTTGAGGTGATCTGTATCATCCTGATATCAAAAATTCCACGGCTATATGCCACCGACGTTTCCCTTTTGCTTTGAACAGTGGTTACTGCAGGAGAAGCGCTTTCCTCCCACCCCCGTGCTGCAGCTCAAAGTGCTTTACAATAAAAAAAAAAACAGCAAAATACAAAAAAAGAGAAAAAACTACCACCCCTTTGCCCCCCTCCATTCACACATACATGCCATGACACCCCCCACCCCCACCCCCACAATCCATACAGGCACGAATAAATGACTACAATTATGAAAGAGACATTTGGCTTAGCTCTGCTGTGAGGAAACAATATATTGAGAATCTTTTATATCAAAAGCAGCTCAGCATCCACCCACACCGGACAGTAACGGGGTTCACTCCACAGCCGTGAGGCTGCACTGTTAGAACCCAGCCGCCCCAGCAAGGACGAGCACCACAACAATTAACACCAACCAAGCTGTCCCAGTACAAAAGATCCCCCTATGGAAACCTAACTTCATAGACGTCAGTGACGCCAAAAACACAACCAAATATTGAGCTGTGCGTTCATAAACATGTCCAGTGGCTTCGCTCTTTTCCCTCTCATGCACGTGCTCACGTTCCATCCAGCGGCAAGCGCTCATACGTTCTGTTATCTAAACGGCAAGTTTCAAAACACAGGGGAAATATTACACCATTTGAATTCCACTGCAAACTTGGTTTCTGTTTTTTATGTGTATTAATTTAAACCCCTCTGTTCATGAAGACTGACGCGGAAGGTAATGTACATTATGTGAAACAACAAAGATAAATTGAAAAAAGCGGTGGGCGGGGTCAGAGTATCAGCACTGCGTGTATGATCCCATGATCCCACAGGGGAAAAAAAACCTTCTTGTGAGAAAAGATTGTCACTCAGAGCAAATTCTGTTGGTGTTGTTGCACCAAGAGTGAAAAGGTATGGCGTCTACAATGCTGTTGACCATATTTAAGCTGTCAAAGGGAAAACAGATAAAGTAGATCCCTCTGGTCTGAAGTCTTGAGACTCTTCCGAGTCTGAAGGCTTCTCAAGCTTACCATTTCGTAGGGCTAAGGTGTGTACGCGTGTCAGCACGGTAGAAGGTAATAATACGGCAAATAATCGGATATCGGTCACATTTGCAGGGAAAACATCAGTTATCGGTATCGACCAGAAAAAATGATGCCCCGTCTTCATACATTTGTTCATTATTTTGCTTGATTATTTATTTACAACCCTTTAATTTATACAATTTTATTTTTGATCCTTTTTTCCACAATCTGATTGCATAATCTTCTATTTTCTGCTTGTTTGAGTTAACTCAATAACATTTATTAACGCATTTCAAAGTAAACAGAAATGAAGCCAAACAGTGGGTGAGATCTTTCGAGTCCGAAATTAATCCAAATCTTTGGAATTGTCTAACTGAGCATGTCTGTATTGGTTGCTCTGCCTAAACGTTTAAATTTGGAAAGGTTAAACCTTAGTGAGGTCATATTCAGCTGGATGAGCTGCACAGTTAAAAGCTGGCTTTAAGAGAGCCTGTTACAAACCAGTGTCGTCTCACTTTCTGCATGCATGATGTATAGTCATTGATCAGAGCACAGCAGCAATGTTTCTTGTTTTTAAACTCTGTTTTGTTGTCTGCTGCCTCAGCGTTTCCATAGGATACTCGTCAGCAAACCCTTAAAGTGTTTCCTGGAGTTTCGTGTTGCCATGGAAACTGATTTGTGAGACCACATCGTAAGACTCGTCTCAGATCATCAGGAAATGAAGCTGAAGATGTTCACCATTCACACAGTGTTGATGGAATGCTGCTGAACTCAAGCTGGCGGCTGTGGTGTGATGGTCAGCAGAATGCCTGCGTGTTGGACTCATTTGTCTGTGCGAGGTGCTGTGACAGTCCAGTATCTAATACATTTCATACATGGCAATCGCTAGACAAAACTTTGACCACTAATAAGTCATAGTGGAGCTGTCCGAGTCAGCACACTTCATTCATCTAAAACAAAAAACTTCAAAGGAAAAGGATCAGTTTTCAGGCAGAATCTCATCGATCTTTCAAGTAATTTGCTTTCCTGCTGAGCGCTGAAAGATGGTAGTTAAGGAATAAAGTCATAAGAACAAGCAGATCTGACCTGGTCTTTGCTGATGGTGACTGTAGCGTCTGCCACGTTAAGAGCCACAGGAGTCCAGTCTTCTTTAGTGGAAGAACCAATAAGACTGTCTATAGCCCCATTCAATATATCCATGCCTGGAACAGAGGATATTAAAAACAAACAGGAAACATGTGAGTGGATTACCTACACAAGACATGAAAGTTACTGTTTTAAAAGTAATCCAGACGGTTTAAATGTCATACTAGATTAAAATTGTAACTATGAAACATTTAAAGGGCTTAGAAAAATCTACTTTTTGAGCTTTTAAGTGTATTATAATGTTAATTCCTCACTATAAAGAACCCCAAAGTAGTATTTTGATCCATTCATGCATTATTGAGTTATACTCCGAAAACCACCGCTCTTAGCCGCCGCCCTCCCATAACCCCGAAAACGAGTGGTTGGAGTGGAGCAGAACGGCCAGCAACTTTTTGTCTGTGAACGCCACTTTACAGATGACAGTTTTGTTAACCTTGACCTTTATCAAAGTGGATTGTTTGGCAGACTGATCCTCAGAGCTGGCGCCATTCCTACAATCATACCTGATGAAGATGGCAGATCCGTTAGTAAATCATACAACTAGCTGAAATTACACAGTATAAGCATATAGTGCACAAACTAATGATACATTTCTACACACGTTGCAACTTGCGTATACAGGTTCCGGATCGGACTGTGGGTCAAAAGTGTAAAGCTCCACAACATGCTCATTCATCTTTACAAAGTTCGAGGTTTTTTGTTTTCATGAGCGGACACGCGCAGACACGCAGCTGAGGCCGGCTCGAGGTCAATATCATGATTTGTCACCCACAAGGAACAAAAGGGTGGTGCCTCAAAGATCGAGTCATTTTACTCCTGCGTGTGAAAAGAGTCCACAAAAGTAACTCAAATTTCATAAATGATTTGTTCTTTAGAGTACCAAAGGTAATATTTGATCATACTCATGAATATTGTCTACTATAAAAGCCTTAAGAAAATCATGGTATTTGCACTTTAATGTACTTTAAAAGTAGGTAGTGCTCATTTTAAAGAAATATTTTGCTTTAAAAGATTATGTGAAGATGGGGTTAAAAAAACAGGAGCTTCTATCTTCCATCTGTTTGATTTTTGGAATACTGCATGAATCTGATGAAAACTTCAGGAAATTGTCTCCACTTTTCATAAAAAAGAGAGCATCTGTGGGTTATTATGTCTTTTAAGTGTGCTTTCAGACAAGATACATGTGATACGAACCGATTGGTCTGGCCACAGGCATCATTCCAAGGTAAAGTACTTGAAACTTCTGAACCAGCTCAGTCTTTGGTGTGGGAAACTCTGCTGACAAGAATTCAACCAAAACTTAAGAAGCCTTATTGGATCACAAAATGAAACACAAGTGTTCAAAAACATTCACAAAATGTTAATTTTCCTTATCGTGAAGCAAATGTATTCCGAACTTCAGTTTTGTTAATCATGTTCATGGAGTCTATCATTTTTACATTAATACTCTTATTTTGAAAGATTTTGTAACTGCATGAATTTTAAATACTCACCTGTTATAACCTAATGAGAAAACAAATTTATATAAAGTTGCTGTTAGTGGATTTTGTGAGGAATCATCTTTTCTAGTCTATTGATGACATAAATACTTTTTGAAATATAATTTTTTTAGCTCTTATTTTTGCACAGAACATGACATTAGTAATATCTGCAACAGAGAAGTTCATTATCAGTCAGAAATGTGTTATAAGTGGATTAATGACAAAAAACAAACCCTGTAAGGGGAGGTCCAGTCCTGCCTGCATCCTGTCCTGAAGAGAACCTCCTGCCATGGCTTTGGCATTCTTTCGCTCTGTCATTATCTGGAGGAAGAAGAAAAATTTTGAGCATAGAGAGTTCTTGACAAATAGATTTTAGGAAAAGTGAGCTGAGGCATTAGAGAACGGGGAAGATGGGTGGATGATAACACTTTCAATAAACAATCTTAGAGGGAGAACTGGAGCAGATGATGACGTCCCAATCAAGTCCCACTGTGATCATATTATGATCCATTTATAAAAATCTTCCCAGTGGTCTTTTAATTATGATTATATTGTTTTTAGCCAAAATCAAAGATCTGTGTCATTTTCTAAAACATATTTTATGCAGAGCGACAGTAGAACTTACAATAGAAATGTAATTGTTGTGAAGTTCTTAAAAATATTGATGGTATTTTGTTCTGATTGCTGTCGGTACGACATCCAGCAAATGCAGTACTTTATGTTTCAAACAAACATAGTTACAATACTCTTTCAACTTTGGATTGTTTTCCTTGAGCAAAATTGTTATGAAAGCAGTTTTCTGAGTCAATGCCCAAATATGTTTAAAAAACTATTTTGCCTGTTTGTAATTTTTTTTCTTTTTTAGAAATATTGGAAATATTTATGTATTTCTTTGTATTACAGTTTGCATTTTAGTTAGCTGGGTGTAGGACTGTCTCTAGGACATCTGGGTTCACCTCCCAGGACAGGCAACAAACTAAAAAGTCAAGCTTGGGTCCTTAGATAAGATCCTTCAGACTGCTGCCTAACTGGGTCTCCCTGTGCCTTAAAAATACAGGGATGTTTCTGGAAAAGCATCCGGCGTGAAAACCCTCTGCCAAACCACCTGAGCTAATAGATGAAAGCTGATTCGCTGTGGTGACCCGTAACGGGATACGCCAAAAGGTAACAACAACAACAAGAGTTTGCTTTATACTGTAGTTGGTGAGGGCACAGTTGTTAAGGAGAGAATTTCAAACTGATACTTCGTGTCCTACACATTGCTGATCCCTGATTTAATAAAGCAAAATGCAATCAATTCTTGCATTATTTTACTTTTCTAGAAACACAAATCAAGGACAAAGAAAATAAACCCTATGTTTTCAAGAGTTTGATTGCTTGGCTCAAAGGTAAAGAAATAAAATCATTTTTTTCTTCGAGAATATCGGCCAATTTCAACTTAAAAAAACTCACATTTCTAATTTTAAATTTACCAAAAATACAGGAGTCAGTAAAAATGACAAAGATTAAAAACAAAGCCTCTTTGCAACAATTATTAAAGTCATGAGATTGATTTGGATGACAACAGAAAAACCTTTATTACAATGTTGACAGCCCTCAGTTCCACACACGCAACCTTCAAATGGCCCCATAAAATACTTCTACTAGGAAGCATTTGTGAGAAAAACAAAGAAGACTGCCAAAAGACTTTTTAAATGACATGAAGCACATCTCTATTAAAGCTGGTCATTCAATGGAAACGTCATCCTACCCGTCTCATCAAAAGAAAGTGCCGTGGCCTCCAGTGCAGCCATGGTGCGTGCAGACACTCACCCGGGAGCAGATTTCGTGCAGGCTAGTGGCGATGGCTTTGGCTGGGGTGTCACAGCGGAACACATGACATTTCAGGATCCTGGTGTTTTTATCTCGCGCCACATAAGCAAAGTCCCTGAGAACGATGAAAACACAGAAACATGAGGAGTGGCAGGTCCAGCAAAGGAGCTGGCAGCCCTCAAGATGAAGCGACCTTTATCAGAATGTTCAACATCACACATACACACACTTTCTAGTCGAAGGACCTCTGAGATCAATAGAACAGCATGATGTGCGATGGAGTTGCCTACAGTAACAGCAGGACAGAACTTTCCACTGAACCCACTGGAGCAGAAAATAATTTAAATCTGCTGTACAGAAGGAATGAAGAATGAAAGGAGGAGAGGGTGCAGAAAGGAATCCTTTGAACCTCATAAAATAAAAGAAAATAATAAAAATACTAATTCATTTTCCGAGAGAAAAGGTGCCGCCTTAGATAAATAGTGTTATTTGTTACAAAAAATTGTAAAAAAAACAACTTTGAACAAGTGCTTGAACTTTGAAATCCTTTGTTTTCAAGTAATAAATCGTGAAACAAAATGAGGGAGCAAAATCTCCTCAAACATTGACATTTTCAGTGGTTTTGTTCTGAAATCCTGAGAAAACAGCTAGCAGATGAGGTCACCCTCAGTTCCGCATGTGTCTGCAGTAATGCAGTACAAAGGCAAGAAAAAAAACACACAAACCCAGAGGAAAGTGAACAAATAAAGACCACAGATGACAGACATGATGTGGGAGGTTCAGCGACATGAGGAATGTGTTTACCTCTCTCTGTATCCAAGAAGGCATGGCAGGAAAAGAGGGGATTTAGTAAAGAAACAAAACTCTTCTCACACCAGAAACAAACTGTGTAAATAAACAATTGTTGCGTCTTTGGCAGCTTTTGGGACATTTTTTCGGTTACAGTTTAGTAAAATACACAGATTTCTGGTTGGGAATGAGAGTGTTAACTGGTAAGCTACCGATCAATGCTTTCTAATCACTTAAATACAAAACATGAATAAAAACACAAATAGAAACATCACATTTCTAAAGGGAAAAAAATTACAATTTTAAAATGTTGAAATACTGCAAAGTAACTTCAGGATTTAAAAAAACCCATTTGAAAAGCCTGAAAATGAAAATAAAATACTTTGAGGATGAAAGAGCACCATGCAGATAACAAAACAGAAAACAGGATGAAAGGATTTTTCATTTCATCTATAATCGCATATGCTACGCGCCCCTCTAGATATCAAGGTTTCAGTGGGAGATCGTTTTCTCTGAAGTGATGATGAGTTTTCAGGCGCATAAGGAGAGAGGAGGATCAGAGGCTCTGCTTGTTTACTGACAGATTCACTTCTATCTGAGAGAGCAGGAAAATCCTCACTAAATCCAGGTCTTCAACCCCTTGTCATCCACATATGAATCCAAACCGCAGCAAAAATGGAAGAGATGCTGTGCAGTAATTGATTGTAGGGATGCTACACACACACACACACACACACACACACACACACACACCCACACACACACACACACACACACACACACACACACAAAACTAACAGCACTTAATATTATCTTAAGCAAACAGACCCAGAGAAGCAGCCATGAGTGGAGAAACACCTACATCCAACCGCTAATCTCTAACAGGTAGAACTCTGGACACTTCTTAAAGACACACAGTGATACATCACCAGGTTATACAGACCTCCTATCGGATACTTCTACTTTCTGCTAAAACAAGAGGGCTGCAGATATACTCACAGCGCTTTGTTTGCCGTCTTGACAGTTAATCCTCTGAACCGGATCGTTCTCAGACAATTACACTCTCAGCTCCCGGTGATGCTGCAGGCTCGCACATTCTTCTTAACCTGTCTGATCCTCAAAATCACTAAGAACTAAGCAGTGTCTTCCCCCTCTCTCCTTCTGAAAGCCCCCTCTCCTCTCCTCTCCTCCCTCTGACCATCCCTCAGCCTCCTCCCTTCGCTCCAGCTGAGGTACACTCACTCCTGAGGCTCTCCTGCGATGGCAATGTGCATGGTAGCAGCTGTGCTGCAGGAAACATGACAGAATGATCTTGATTTTATTTTTAATGCTTGAGTAAAGACGCAGATAAATGTGGAACAATCTACTCCAGTAGCTTGTAAATCTGCCTTTTCTGACTCCAGCTTGGCAGTGAAGGTATGCCTGCTTAGAATTAAACAGCTGGTTAAGTTCATATCACACCTTCATGCCGGAAAATCTATTTTAGGGCTGAGTTTGGCATTTGAGCACAGCGCCATCTAATGGTCATCAACATGTAGCACATCAGACATGGTTCTGACCTAAAGTGAGCTGCAATAAAAACAATACCTAAAGGAAGAGTTGAAAATGAAAAAAGGGAAGTCACTTGAGCAAAAAGATTGTTTTCCATAATAATCTTTGAATCTTCATCTTCAGTTTCTCTCATTTTCTTGTCTCCTCATCCTCACTAGTCACAATAATCTTTTTAAAGCTCTGACCAACAATAACAGCAAATGGACATTTTAAACACAAGGTCTCAACGCAAACTGATAAAATAAAGTATGAAAAAAGTAATTATAAAAGGAGGTAAAGTGGGGTCAGTCTATGAGGTTCCCTTCACAGCTTACCTTCCGTTGTCCCGGCCAACGCCCCAGACCCGGATACTTGCGATTGGCTGAGAATGAAGCACACTGTGGTCCATGGGATCAACCAGATTCAACATGTTGTTCTCCAGCACCAGATACATGTCCTTCCCCTGAGGACAAGCAAATACAGTGCAATCACGCATGTGTCGTTTTGAAAATGTTTAATTTCTCTGTTTAGTGAGACCTTTAAATAAATGATCAAACTCAAGATTAAAGCACATCAAAGAAGGACGTGTACTGTCCTTTCAAATCACGGACAGAGAAACACCTTCAAACACTTCTTTGCTCTCTACTTCCTCACTCCCACATATTTTTTTAATCCTCCTGTTTATTTTAAAAGCAACTTTTCAGCCCAAACTCTTTTACTTAAATCATGCATAAATGTGCTGTCTAGCTTTCCTATTAAAAACTATCTCTTCGTCTTCCTCACCTCTCCCCAGATGCCAACAGTGTCTCTAATGTCATTCTTGCAGTACGACAGTTGTCGGATACAGTTGTTGACAGCAACACTACTTTTTCCAGGAGCCAGGTCCTCCTCGGCCATCTCCACCCAGCCCAAAGAGCGCACCGCAAAGCACTGGCGGACAAAGCGAGGAAAAATGATTATTTTATTTCAATTTATGCATTTGAGGCTTGGCCTGGAACTTTCAGCTTGAGAAAGCAAATAGTAAGGAGGAGGCAACATGAGGCAGAGAAAGCCATGCATCTGTTCTCAATAAGTATTCATTTGTTTTTGAAGTCATTTTACTCCTGTAAAAGTCCAGTATGTCAGTATTTAGTTTATAAATCAAAAACAATAACAAGAAGATAGTGTGGTAAATTAAAAATAAAATACAATCAGGTCTAAGCACCTTCGTGTGCTATTCTGTACATGTAGATTGAGTCTCTTTTGACTCCAAACTGTTAATAATTGAGTCCATATTTAAATTTAAAGACTTCACTAGACAGACAGCAAAATTAAAATATTAAAACTGCAGATGACTGTTTTCACACAATGCCAATGCCAGGCCAGATTGCTTGAATGCATTTGTGTCTATTTAAGGTAACATACAAGCTTAGATTTGTGACATTCAGCACATCAACAAAATGAGCATCGACTCATCAAGCTTGGATCAGCTCTAAGAAATGTATTTAATTCATGTCAGTTGTGCAATCATTGTGGAAAGATACTGGGAATGACTGAGTAACTCTCTGTATCTTAAATGTTTCATTTAATTTAGCCTTCGATGAAATGAATGCCTTAAAGAGAAACGAGTCTGTGTAAATCCCCATTTAACCACCAGGGGCAATCTTAGTCAGCTAGTTTTTATTTCAGATCAAACTATGAGCTGTATGTAAACAGGCCTTTAAGCAAAAAAAACAAAAACAAAACAACAACAAAGCATTATTGTTTCGTCAAGGTTTAAAAGCGTTTTAAGCATAATTGAAAGAAAACTAAAGATGTTTCTTAACATGATCTGCCTTTTCCACCTGACTTTAGATAACATCAATTAAGCGCATACAAAAACTTACCTTTGCTTCTGATTCACTCTTCACATTTGTCGACTCGTTTTCTTCCAAAGCAGGTCGACTCCTATAAAAGGAAAAAAAAAAAATAGTGTTAACATTCTTCCAAATGTTCAACATAAAAAACAACAGCTAAGATCACTCTTTGAATTAACAGGATTTGTCCACCAACTGTGGACAGAAACTCTTCACTTTCAAGGAAAGAATTCAAACTACGATGACGCGTAAAATATATGACCCTACTTGATTAAAACATCCCAAGTAGTGTATTTCTCCTCACATAACAATAGCGCTAGCATTCATCATAAATATGGATATGCTGTATTGCATTAATTTTAGTGGATTTTATCTTAGAGAAATAGCAGAGAATTATGTTAAGTAAAAATTAAGTAAAAAGTGAATAGCTGAAAATGGCTGCTAGTGCTGTTTATTTTTCAATTAAGATACAAAAGAGAATTTGTGTTTGTTCTTATGCCTATTGCTTTAAATTTAGCAATGATGTTCTACGATGCAAGCTTTCAGAAAAACACAGAAGCAACACAAGAGAATGTTCTATATTTTTAAGTAACTTCCCCATAAAATGTCCTTGGAGTTCATTTTTTTCTGTATTGTTTGCAAGACTACATTTTTCTTCACAAATACAAATAAAGTGTCCTAATATTTTGTGTAAGTTTACATGTAACAGCATAAAAAATCTTTTTTAAAAAGTGAATTGACTTTTTTGTGTTCATAAAAAAGAATAACATGTTTTTAGAATCGCCTGTTTATGCTCCAAAGTATTCAGTGCGCTGATGATTGCAGCTTTTTGACAAAGACAAACTGTAATCAGGAGGTGTAAAGATTAAATAAGCAATGGAACTAACGTCTACATGACCCCGTTTGACCTCGCAAAAAACACAAAGGAAGAGGCAAAATATTTAAGATGGGAACTAAGTGGCAGAAACAGAAAAATTGAGCTAAATGTAAAAGTGAAAAAAAAAAGGTAGTGAAAACACAAAAATGTTTTAGAAATTTTCATGTAGGAAGGTTGAAAGACTGATATTAGGAGCGTCTATGAAGAAACTGTCACCTGAGCTTTAGCGATGCATATCGAAGCGTGGCCCCTTCAAACTCCTTTAAACTTGGATCAGGATTCACTGTAGCAGCCTGAAGGTCCTGAGACACACAGTGACACAAGCATGTCAGGAAAAGATTGAATCACCAGAATAAACTCTTTGAAATCTGCAGTAACCATGTGAGCCCCAACAGCAGCTTATGTTCCTCTGGCAGACTCCAGAATAACACCAAAACATTCAACTGTTGTGGCATGAAAAACCATAAGCTACAAGCCCAAACATAACATATGCCAATAGCTAATGTGCTAAATGGTGCACGCAAACATGCATTCAAGTGTGGGCTGGTTAAAAAACTGTGATGGTATGTTACAAATAACAGGGCATGCTACGTCAAGACAAAAAGATGTGTGTGCAAACAGGTTTATGTCTGTGCAATTAGGATGGAAAGATGATTTCACTGGCAGAAGTAAAGAGGTAACCTGTTAAATGAGCCATGTATGACATATTCTCACATATCAGCGTCATTAAAAACATGACGGTGCTTTTTGTTGAAGCATCAGCCACACATGCTTCTGCTCGGGCAGTGAACTCTACAAAAATGCAAACACTGTGAGGTTAGACAAGACTTCCCACACACTGAGAGCATTATACTTGCCTTCCAAACTTCACTATCAATTTTGCCGCCAAATTCACTCCACACCTGCTTCTACGTACAGCGTTAAAAAAAAAACACACACACACACACAAAAAAGACAGAGATGGGTGGAGATTGAGGGTTGAAGGTGAGAAAGGAGCAAGAGGAGAAAGACAAAACAGGATTATCAGCTAACCAGATCACTTCACACTTAGTACGTAATTTAAGCTTGATTAGGAAACTCTTATGTATTTATTTTTTAAATTAGATTCAGTCCAAGAGAAGGCTGAGCTCGCCAACGAGAACTGATGTGGTAGAACAACATGAGGTCATTTTTTTCCCAGATTTTTATCTTTACTGCAGCATGAAGTATATATATATCAAAAGATGAAATAATTTACTGTAGTGTGCGTAAAACAATAGTTTTGTGTGAAAAACCATTTTTATTGAAATGCCTGAGCTCCAACACACTGTCCGAGTCTTTACCAGCTGCCCCAACACATATTTTTAACCTGCTGCATATCGGTGCAAAGCCGACATTAAAAGCTGCTTTTCTCCACTTCAGAATGATGTTGTTCATGTGAACGGCTTAGGGTTTTATCAAAGAGCATGTGTTGTTTAAGTGTCGTTAGCAACTTCTCTGGTATTGAAGGGTTAACAAGATTTCACTCATTTAGCCCAGAACTCCTCTAAGTGCAAAAGGAAAGCCAAAAAAAAAAAAGAAAATTTCCTGCCTTATCTTCATCTTCATGAAGCTGAGAGCGACTTTCTTGATCGGACGTCCCCTGTGGAGAAGTGGAGCGAGGCTGAAAAGACAAGGACAGACATCAATGAGGTGTGAAATTCTGTCATTTCTGTTCAGTCATATTGTGGTTTGTCAGTTTGTCAGCTTAAACGGTACAAGCCTCAAGGTCAGTGGCTACAGAAAAGATTATCAAGAATCGGGTCCCAACACGTCCATCCATCAACATCAGGACATTTTCAGTCAATCAATATTTTATCCACACATTGCTGATCTCCATCAAGCTCATTTACCACTCGTCCTAAAGCCATCATGCTACAATACTAAGGTTTCTCCACAAAGAAAATGTGGAAAAAGGAAATTTAAAAAAGTTCTTCTGGAGCTTACAAAGTAGCAGCTGTTGACAAATCCACATGTGGGGAGGATATGCTCGTGAGCTGAGAGGGGCTCCACAGAACTGTCAGAAGTGGTGCTGCCTGAACGGGTCGACGCTCTGAAGAAGATCTCAGCCTGGGAAGACTGTAGAGACACACAAGGAGTCATCAAAATTTCTGATTCTAAGAAATCTAAAGAACATACAGAGATTTGGACATTAATGATGTGAAAAGTTTGGTTTAAAGGCAAATACACAACTCTTTAAGGTTCTCAACATACTGGACGTTTACTAAATGACAAATCTAAATTTCTACCCACTGAAAATGTATTGTTCTCAGAGATCATTAAAAATTTGTTTTTTTTTTGTTTGTTTTTTTTTTTTAACTTAAACCATCTAATCAAAATAACTTTCTTAAGCTCTCACCTCATGGTCAGGAGTGGGCGAGAGGCTGAGGGAGCCCAGCGAGTGTTTACGTGGCGTTGAAGTTGAATGATCCCCCAAGGTTGGGAACTCGTCGTCAGAGTGAGGCGGGCGGGCAGCAGGCCGCTCCCACTGGGTGGTACCTGTTGGAATGTGCCAATAGTAGATGCCAGCCATGTCTGTGATCTTCTTCCATCCCGGAGGAAGGTCAGGGTCCGTCTGGAATGACTGCTCACTCCAAATATCTAATGAGTAATTTTTTTTGGGGGGAAGAAGGGAAAACGGTTCAGTTTATCATAAAAAGGGGCAGAAATATAGGAATGAGTGCATCCTAAGGTGTAACCATTTAGTGAGAGCACATCCTGAAAGGCAGCATCCCCTCAAGTCCCACTTGGTTAAAGAGTTCGGGCTAATATGTTTTACTTATTTTAATCATTTTTTTCTAAAAATGTCTGGACAAAAATGCTGAAAATTATGGAACAAAGCCGCAAGAATAAAACATTTCTGATTTTAACATATGGGTAAAGTGATCAATTTCTCAAACAAAAAGATTATATACCTACATTTGGATATTTTGTCAAATCCCAGTAATTAAAATATGGGAAAAGTAGAAAAATACTACATCCTTTTCAATCACAAATAAATCATTTATATGGAATGTCTGCAGTTGTGTTTTTTCTGCAAGAAAATCTTTGAGAAAAATCATTAATTCAATTTAGCAAATTATGGGGTTGATTTCAAATTCATCCTTTTTTTTTCCTCATATGTTCCTAATTCATTCGTCTCTAAAGCATACGAACACACTGAGCATGTGACGCGCTTTCAATAAAAGCATCAAAAAGTTGGCACATCTGTAAATTAAAAGTGACGGCATCCATATAATCACTACCAAATTTGAATCCCTGATTCCTCAAAATTCGACCTGGTTTAACTTGCATTGCACATTCAATGGCCGCGCGTTTTGTACGTAAAGGTCAAAAATGATGCTGAGATAGGTGTAAATATAGCTTAAGGCGCCAGAACTCTAATTTTCTGAAGAAAATACTAAAACATGTATATGTGATTGTGTTGGAATTCACCCAGTCATTTCATCTGCAAACACAAGAAACAAAACCATTAAGTGCAAAGCACATCTACACCTGCAGATGAAGTTGTAGCAAAGAAAGAAAGGTAAGTGATGCCAAATTGCAGAAATTGGGACAGCAGCTCATAAAGATGATATAAGTTCTGACAGACGAGTTGGTGATGTGTATGTGAGTGTGTGTGTGGGCAATATCAAGCAGTTTCTAAACTGTTGACTGTTGGTACTGAGACGCAGAAGCACATATGGGCTGTGAAGCTGCACTGTATGGGAGTTGTAGTCTTTCTAAACAAATAAATAGGTCATAGCAAAAGAAACTACAGCAGTCCTGAAATGACTGTCTCTGCTGTAAGAGGAAGGATGGGAAGTCATGAATGAAAATGAAAGCATGTACACACCAAGGAGGACACAAGCAGACATCAGAGTTGCACTGGGGGCTATTACATGATACAAAATCAGCAGTGTCACTTCTCTGCAAGCGATTAGGCAAATGCAATAGGGGAATATGGCATGCAAATCACAGTTCTGTTAAAGTGCCAATGCGCCGTTAAAGTGTACCACAAGGGAGCTGCGGAGCAGCAAGCATGTGACAACCGGCCAGCACGCACCACCATGTAGGAATACAGTTGAGCCAGGGGGGAGGGGAGAAGTGTGAGCCTCTGGAGCAACAAGAAAAAGCATGCACGCGTATACACATGTCCGCCTGACAAATGACACCAACATGGACTGACAGCTTCCCTCACAGCACACCAGCACAAGCATGCACGTACTGCAGATCTTTTACACATATCAGACCAATGCAGTGATGAACCAACTTTGTGCACGTATTGGAGGAAGCCCCAAAACGCATTTGCTGATACTCTTGCACGAGCCACACTGACACGGCGCTAACTAACCCCACAGTGTTGCTTCCAGCCAACCGCGTGACAAAAGCACCTACCCTCGTGATTGACAATCACAATTGCCAGCATATAGTCTTTCCCCAGCATCATAGTTAGCTAGCAGCCTCTCAAACAGCAAAAACTTGCTGCTCTGATCAGAGAGAATCCCAGACAGACAGAGAGAGAAGGGGGAGAGGCTGTAAAAGAGGGGTGAGGAGGCACAAGAGAGAGCGAAGACCGGAGGGGCATCGAGACATGGGAGAGGACAGATTCTGAGGCGGCGTGATCTGAAAGAAGAGGGGCAAGGAAAACAAGAAGAGAGACGGTACCAGCAACACAAAATAGAGACTGAAGCGAAGAGGGAAAAGAAAGACAGACATTTAAGAAGGGAGAGAGGCTGTGCGTTCCCTCCAGCTAAGACAGGTTTGTTATTGTCGTCTATTCCTCCTATCTGGAGCACTAGAGATTTCTAATGGCGCTTCCCCATACGTGTACCGAAAAAACATGTATCAAGCCAAACGATTAAACATGTTCAATGTCACACAATATGCTCCTCAAATGAGTCTCGTTCAAAGCTTTACAGGCTCTACTGAAGCACATTTTTTAATGTTTGGAGCTGCAGGAATTTCAAAAACAAGACCACCTCTGCTAACGTGACAGAGTACTGACAAAGCATCAGAAACTGAGAAATCTGTGTGAGGCAGAGAACACAACTAGTAAGTCAAATTTTCCTTAACCCTTCATTTGGAAGAGACCAAAGCCATTTGCTGCCTTCACTTAAAAACAAAAATAAAGCCTATATATATCTATATAGATATATCTATATCTCTACATATATAGATATATCTATATATCTATCTATCCATCCATCTACACACGTGGACAAAATTGTTGGTACCCCTCAGTAAAAGAAAGAAAAACCCACAATTCTCACTGAAATCACTTGAAACTTACAAAAGTAACAATAAATAAAAATTTATTGAAAACTAAATAATCAAAATCAGCCATCACTTTTGAATTGCTGATTAACATAATTATTTTGAAACAGGCCTGGACAAAAATGATGGTACCCATAACTTAATATTTTGTTGCACAACCTTCACTACAATGAAGCGATTTCTGTATTTGTCAATGAGCGTTCTGCAGCTGTCAACAGGTATTTTGGCCCACTCCTCATGAGCAAACTGCTCCAGTTGTCTCAGGTTTGATGGGTGTCTTCTCCAAATGGCATGTTTCAGCTCCTTCCACAGATGTTCAATGGGATTCAGATCTGGGCTCATGGAAGGCCACTTTAGAATAGTCCAACGCTTTTCTCTCAGCCATTCTTGGGTGTTTTTGGCTGTGTGTTTTGGATCGTTGTCCTGTTGGAAGACCCATGACCTGCGACTGAGACCAAGCTTTCTGACACAAGGCAGCACATTTCTCTCCAGAATGCCTTGATAGTCTACAGATTTCATTGTACTTTGCACACATTCAAGACACCCTGTGCCAGATGCAGCAAAGCAGCCCCAAAACATGACTGAGCCTCCTCCATGTTTCACCGTAGGGACAGTGTTCTTTTCTTCGTATGCTTGGTTTTTGAGTCTATGAACATAGAGTTGATGTGCCTTACCAAAAAGCTCCAGCTTGGTCTCATCTGTCCAAAGGACATTCTCCCAGAAGCTTTGGGGCTTGTCAACATGCATTTTTGCAAATTCCAGTCTGGTTTTTTTAGGATTGTTTTTCAGCAGTGGTGTCCTCCTTGGTCGTCTCCCATGAAGTCCACTTTGGCTCAAACAACGACGAATGGTGCGATCTGACACTGATGTACCTTGGCCTTGGAGTTCACCTTTAATTTCTTTGGAGGTTGTTCTGGGCTCTTTGGATACAATTCGAACGATCCGTCTCTTCAATTTGTCATCAATTTTCCTCTTGCGGCCACGTCCAGAGAGGTTGGCTACTGTCCTGTGGGTCTTGAACTTCTGAATAATATGAGCCACTGTTGTCACAGGAAGTTCAAGCTGTTTAGAGATGGTCTTATAGCCTTTACCTTTAAGATGTTTATCTATAATTTTTTCGGATGTCCTGGGACAATTCTCTCCTTGGCTTTCTGTTGTCCATGTTCAGTGTGGTACACACCTTTTCACCAAACAGCAGAGTGACTACTTGTCTCCCTTTAAATAGGCAGACTGACTGATTATGAGTTTGGTAACACCTGTGATGTCAATTAAAGGACACACCTGAGTTAATCATGTCAGTCTGGTCAAATAGTTCTCAATCTTTTATAGAGGTACCATCATTTTTGTCCAGGCCTGTTTCATTAGTTTGTTTTTTTAAATAATTATGTTAATCAGCAATTCAAAAGTGATGGCTGATTTTGATTATTTAATTTTCAATGAATTTTTATTTATTGTTACTTTTCTAAGTTTCAAGTGATTTCAGTGAGAATTGTGGGTTTTTCCTTCTTTAACTGAGGGGTATCAACAATTTTGTCCACGTGTGTATCTATCTATCTATATATGTATGTATATCTATATGCCAGGTTGAGAAAGCTGCAAGTGGCCTACAATGATGCTTTAAGAGGGCCCTGAAGAAATTCTAGATGGACAAGTGCAAGTGAGCTGTTCGTCTCCAACAGAATTAATACCTTACATGCTCTACCAAGAACTCTCAATTTCAAGTTCATGTGTAGGCTGGATTCTACTAAAAACACTCTTATTTTGTCCATATACAACATCAAGTTTAGTGCCCTTTGCTTAGATCACGCACCTGGAAATACTGGAGGAGGTTCCTCTTTACCATACCTAGACTTCACCTAATTAGTTTGTATTGTGCCTTTTTAATAATTTTTTAATGTAATTTCAACTATTTTAATCTTCTCTGTTCGTTTTTTTTCTATTGTATTTTTATTTATTTATCTTTTTAGTCTTCTTGTGTATTCTTGACAATGCATGTGTGCTGTTTTTTTTGATTATGTGTTCATGGTCACTGATTGGACTGTGAGTCCAGAATAAAGTTTATTTATTTTTCTATAATAGCTGTTTATTTCTCGATAGAAGTCTATGGGGTTATGGCTACTTTGAGCCAGCGGGTACTTCCTGTTTGGGTCATTAAGGGGAAGGAGCTACTTAGTCCAGTTCTCTTATATATTTAACAGTTGGAACAAATGAAAAGCATTTTCTTCAAGCTCTGCTCAACTGATATACATACTTTTTTCCTATAGAGAATTGTTTGTCTTATTGACTATGTTACTGCACTAAACAATGCAAAAGAGTAACTTTGCATCTCTTAAGTAATGAACAGTTAACTTTCTACAACATCCAGCCAGCCCATTATCAAACAAGCTCGCTTTAAGTAGCTATTTTACCAATAGTAGACTGAAGCGTAAGCTTGATACATATTTATTAATAAAAAAATCTCTGTTTAGACATGTCTATGCAACCCATCTACTGTATTTAGGTAAGAAAACAATAAACACAAGTCCAGTAACATTTGGAAACAAACTCCACACCAGATGAGCTCAACGCAGTGTACAGTTAAAGAGTGACATTGTGCACAGCTGGAACAGGTAAGATGTGCATTTGTGTGCTAGTTTTAGCTTCCCTGTGCAAATGTGGTGTCACACTAGCCCTTGAACCCACAAAATAAATATAACAAGTCTATAAAAACAACACTGTTCAGTCAGACAGTCCCTTGGATAAATTTACTGAGTGGCATTGATTTGGAAGCAAATGTAACTGTTTGCCGTGCAATAACAACCACCATAAGGAACAGACAGACAACTCAAATCTAAGGATTTCTAGAGTGTTGCATAGTGGTACAGCTTCTTTAACAGTGATCTTTCTTAATAATTGGTCATATTAACTTGTTTTTTAATTTTTGGGTTGATTTTATTTATTTGGAAATACATTCAAAATTTAATTTTGAATGTGTGATGCTATTTGAGTTTAGGAAAAAAGTTTAGGAAAAAAGTTTAAAATTTTATGAGATAACAGTATTATGATTAGGGGGAAAAAATTGAAGTTCTTGTACTGCAGCAAAACAAATCAGTTAAACTATACAATGTTATTCCAAAACGTTGTTAGTTTGAAGATGCTGTGAGGTTTACAGAGCTGGAGTGTTTGTGTTCCTGAGATGTGTAGTGTATGTTTAATGGAAAAGCAACACTATATTTGTGTGTTTTTAATCTGGCAGAGCACAACGGAGTCACCTTGTTAAAAGCAGTCTGGGGGGCTGTTGTGAACAGCAGAACTGTGAAACGATGGACCCAGATCAGAATGAAATGAATAGCAACATTTTTAATTAAATAAAAGGCTGTGGTGAGAGATAGCAGCGACACACTCTTTAACAAATACCCATGGCAACAATGAGTAAAGAAAAAATGAATAGCATGGATTTGTGTTGGCACATACCTGTCTCTTCAGGGGAGTTGCTCTCCTGGGACAAGGTCGTCCAACTCAACTCTTCGTCACTGGGGTTCAGATTCTGGATGCGGTTCAGAGCACAGTCTGTCTTTGCCCCGGTCCTTCTGTCCTTTTTAGTCTCTGGAGAAGACGAGGAAGAGGAGGGGCAGGAGGCCAGTGACATCAATGGAGTGTCTTCTGGACTGGCTTGGCTTCGCAGGGAGGGAGGAGGGGGCACGACAGAGTTCTTGCTCGACTGAAGGAGCTTGATGTTTGAGTGGATGTCAGAGATGATTTCGAAGTCTGAGGAACTTTTGAGGGACTTCACAGCCAGTTCACTTCCAATCACCAGCAAAGGCTTCTTCTCCTCATCTTCCAGATCTTCCGCCAGCTCGTCTTCTTCGATCCTTATCTTGGATATCAATTCCTTCTCAGACAGAATGCTGATGTCATCATTCTCTTCTGCGTCACCATTCAAGTTGAGCTCTCCATCCGGTGTGTTGTTATTCAGTTTCACATCCACAGTGGTGTTACCATCACAGTCCAAATCCAAATCTTTATTCTGCTCTGACTCTGCATCACTGCTGGCATGTAAAGGGAGATCAGCATCCATGTCAAACCCATCTTCCTCTCGGTCATTATTTGTTTGACTGCAACTATTCTGTTCCTCCACTGTGTTGACATTGAAGTCATCTTCTATAGTTTCTGAGTTGTAGTCAAGTTCCATCACATCAGACCCGGTTGTGTTTTTGTTCTGGTCCTGACCAGCCTTTCGAAGTTGGTTAACTCCATTCTTGGCTAGTTTAGTGTTGGTGGGCGTTGAAGATTGCGACGGAGAGGACGATGGAGATGACACAGGAGCCGCTGCTTCTCCGAGGCCCATAGCTGCCTGGATACTTGTGAGCGCATATTTTTTGCGACACTTAGGAGGTGTGGCAGAGCCCTGTTTGATGACATCGCTGGTGAGAAGCTCGTTGTGAGAGGAGCGAAGGCTAAGTGAGGTGGGAGGGGTGGCGGTGGGGCCGTTGTGATTTGTCACATCCACAGGCATCATTGTGGCACAAGATAGAACACCTGAAACAAAAAAGGAATGACTCAGAATCCACATCTTTATCAATCAGTGAAATACACACCATTAAAAAGTGTGACAACGTGTCCCAACAGAAAGTTCTAAGATAAGTGGATGGACAGACTATACTCGTATATAAAACATATTGCTACCAACAACTCCTTACTGGTGGATACGGGCTGTCGGGGGGTGAAAAATAGGCAACATCCTAGACCAATCGGTGAGCTCATAGGGCAAAAATGTTCACGCACGTTTTTTTCTAGGCACATGCTTTGCGCAACAGTAGCAAACGCTTACACAACCCAACAAAGTTGCTCTGGAAAAAGTTGAAAAATATTTCCTGTTTCTTATACCAGCATAAAGGACTATTGGCCAATTTTAATTGTTAAAAATGCTATAAATCAGACCAACAATATATTAAATGTTACGGAGGTCCAGGCAATCCCATTTACCTAAATCAAACACAAATAATTTCATGTTCTTGATCCTTAAAGGCACTGTAAATACCATAAAAGCAGCATCTTCCCTCCTGATGGGTGATTAGTCCTGATTTCTTTTAGTCAGTTGAGTTTCTTACACAACTGCCTTTTGTGCAGATGGATGATGTTAAGAAAAGTATGAATTGAACAATAGAGCCCTGAAGTATCATGTAACACTTAATTATAGTGCAGCTTTGAATGTCCCCCTCAGGGTTTAGTCACAGCTCTCACAGAGACTTAAAACAACTTCAACCACAGCAACATGTGCTGGATGGGTAAAAGTCAAAAGTGACCAAAGAAACCTCACCAGCAAAGCCTAACACAAATCAGTTATTTACAGAACATCTGAAGTGTACGTCCTTGTGCGTATATTTCATACCTGATAGGGGGGGGGGATCAGTCATAGACCGCTACTTGTCACGGTTCAGAATCCGGTAGATTCAGCAGCAAACCTGAAGACCACAGAGTGCAAAATGGGAACTAAAAATGCAAGGAATTCTAAGTTCTTCTGGGATGGCCTTACAGACCACAGTCATCCATGAGGAACCTCAGTTTACTTTGCCGACGTGGATACCACATAAATCTGCAAGGCCAGCAAGACATTCATCCAAAACAAAACAAATCTTTAGTCAAATAGATATAAAGAACCAAAGGACCTGAGTTGGAACAAGTCAAACTTTTTAATGTGCACATCTATATCATCAGTCATATTTATATTTAACAGACTTTTATATATTCAAAACAACATAGAAATGAAGTAAATCAGAAGCAACAAGTCTGAGTCAACACATTCTAATTTAAGCCTCAAAAAAACAAAAATTAGTCCTTAGAGATCTTAAAGTCCCACTCTAACTATATATTTTTTCTATTGTAAAATTGTTTTGAGTGGTCTTTTAAATATGAATATGCTGTTTTTAGCTTATATCGAAAAGCCTGTTTCACTTTTTTGAGACACACTATCTGCAGAGAAGCAGGAGCTCATTAGAAATTTGCCTCTTGATTTGTAGGCGAAACTTTTTGGCACGGAAGTTAGCCTCTGGATCTAATTGTATGCAAGTGGATGATTCAGAATTGTAGCGGAGCATAGAGACTTTGGTCTCCTCATGGCAGTTCCTGATCCAACAAGATTTGAATAAAGAAACACCCAGAAACATAGTTTAAATCTTAAATTGTTGTATACATGTCCTCCATTATAAGAAAAATGCTACAAAAACATGTTAAAAAACAAAAACATGATTTTCATAAAGTGGGTCTTTAAGGGTTAGAAATGCATATTTTATTTGCACAGAAAGTTCTGGAAAAGTGCAGCTTTGAACTTGTTTTAGTACTAGGAGTGAGGCTGCTGTGCCTGCACGATCGTATGGTTCGCTCCACCACTGTGGAAAGACAGAGTTTAGCTTCACATCTGTATATGTACCACAATGTACTAGGATATGCAGATTACAACTTTTGTTGCATGCTCCGTACACACCCAAATTGCCAATTTTTGGCAGAGCAGCGTAAGTTATGTAGACCTGAATGTTAAGGTACAAAAGTGCTATTGAAATAAACACTCTGTATTAGGAAGTGTAAAGGCTGAAAGTCTGATGCAGCTGCCAAAACAATCCAGTGCACAGTTCTGAACATCTGCGTGGCATGTGTCCTTTTCTGCTGATTAGAACTGAACAAATGGCTGCTTTTTGGATCATTAGGAGACACTTTACTTGCAGACTTGCAGCCCTGTTGCATTGAAACATTAAATCATAGAATCATCTGCATTTAAATATCCAATTTTTATTCACCACATTTTAAACCCTCAAAAATGAACAGCTTTAGACGCGTTATTACAAATAAAAAGGTCAACAATAATCAAACCCCAAGATGTAAAAGTTCTCACTTCTCCCAAAAACAACAAGAAGGTTCTTGGTTCAAATTTTAGTCGTTATTTTTGAAATAGAATATAGCTTTGCCAGCAATTCGTTTTGATGATTTATTGTTGGAACCAGGAAAAATGTATTTCATGTGTTGTATTTCTCCAATAGCAGAGGAGACTTTATAAGTTCATATATTGCCATAGGTGGTCCTGAGCTCTAGTTAATCGGAGCGCCTTGTTTACTATAGGTATTATCTAAGCTTTCAGACTAACTGGGTTTCTCTTTGCCACTGGGAAAATAGTGGATTAAGAACTATCTGGCTCTAAATGTTTTGTCACCACATCTTGCTGACATAGACCATTCACCACAAAACTTACTAAATACTAATAACACCACAGAAGCCAGGGTTTAAGCACGCATTAAAAACCGCACACCATATTGCATGAGAATTAAGTATATTATTTTTTATTGTTTATTGTCTTTTTTATTACTAGCAGTTTGCTTCAAGTGCACTTGTAAAGAGTTGTCAATGGTGCATATTTCTCTCAAGTGCAGAAAGGGGTAAAGGATGAAGCAATTAGGCTTGTGCGGTATTAAGGTAATGCCATATACCGTCGGTGTCTAAACATAGACAAAGTATCATTTTCTATACAGTCATAAAAAATTTGACTTATTTACGAGACGATTAAAAAAATTCACCAAAATGAATTTAATACCTACAGCTGATTGCATGTTCAATGGCACTTATTGTGGTTTAAATTTTGACTTCTAAATAAATATATTAATAAGAAACAATCAACTGGGGAGTAATTGTCATCATGTTACATCGGCACGTTACAGCTCAGAGGTGAGACAGGCACACGAGTGAGTGACGGGAAGAAAGATGGCAAGTTGTGCACCGGGTGACTTTGTGTCCTAAAAAAACAACTTCCACAGTTTGGGAGTGCTTTGGGTTCACGTTAATGAGGAAGGGAGAGTCCATTAATCCTGACGTGGCCATTTGTAAAATATGCATGAAAAAGGTGACCGACAGCAATGGAAACACCTCTAATTTAAGGACCCATCTCCGCAGAAGAGCGAGCTGAAGTTGAAATGATAATGTACAGTTTGAACATGTCTTTCATGGGGACGAGGTCCCTTTTGGAGCAATGCTGACAGTCGTCTTCCCTAAATATCACGACTTGCCTAAAAGTACTTGTGTGTCTGCGTTAAAAGCTGTTCATTCAAGCACGTTTTCAGCACCGCGGGTAGTGGTCAGACTGCAACGTGCCGGGTTAAAGCCGGACAAAGAAAATATAATGGTTTTTCTGGGGAAATATGTTTAGATTTGCTGCTGTTTGGAAACATTTCCCATTCAAAGTTTCTGAGCCTTTATTTGCCTTTATTGTTTTAATAATTGTGTTGGACTTCTGTTTCGTACAGTGAAGACAAACCCAGCAGTTTGGTAATGCCATTTAAGTGGTGCTTATGAAGTTCTTAATTAGTCACAGTAATACTGTATACTAAGGTAAAAACAGGAGGAATATTGACCGTATTCAAATATCAGTACTGCCCAAGCCTAGAAACAATTATGCTTTTTTTATTTTGCACAAAATTAAACACAGCACACAGAAAAAGTTTAGCAAGAAAACAATTTAAAGTTACTACTAACCAGAATATTAAGGGTTGTGGAGGACACCAAAAAACAGGAGGTCCATACTGGTGCTCAGTGGAAAGTTTCTTCATCCAATTACACGGGTCTCACTGCAAAGCAACAAAGAGAAACAACCATAAAATACAATTAACAACAAAAAAAATGGAATGGGGAAAGAAAGTATGCAACGAAAGAGTAATGATAAAGACAAAGAAATAACATCTATCAAATATAAATGCTTGAGGTGAGTGAGTTTATATAGATTGAACACAAGAGCTCATTTAATTGAAAGCTTTTTTCCCCCCTTTCTTTTGGAGTCTTGCCTGACATGTCCTTATAGGAATGTAATCTTAATCCCACAGAGGGTATAACTGAATGTAGAAAAACTGCATTAGCAAGCATAGCAGTTTTTTTTCCTTCAAATCAGTGATGTTCTAACAGTCCCAGGGAGAGTTAAAACAACAAGAGGCAGTCTGTGTTGGACATCCTGTCACAACTGGAAATATCCCAGACAGAAAATCTTGGCAGGAAGTTTATGCAGAAAAACATGATGTAAAAAACATATGTTTGGAAAATCTCAACATTTGGCTAACATATTCAAAGGTATGACGCAAACAGCATGTCACCTGACATCTTTATATGCTCTTTCAAAGTAGTTTTTGGTGGTTTTAATGAAATACAAACAAATCTACTATAGTCCAATATTTTAGAAAACAACATCTGTTCTCCAGGCCTGCAAAAGCTTAAAAAGACAAAGAATCATAAAGTCGAGATATTTTATCATATAGAAATAACAGATGCTGGTAAAGGTGCCAATTTTTCCCATTTACAGCTTTACATTTATCACAGTTTTTACAACTTCCATGTAATAGTCAGGGGTGAGCAAGAAAAGCCCAGGGCTACATCCCAAGATATCTGCTACGTCAACATAAGAAAATCATTACCATACAAGCTGTTTTTTAGGCTTTAGGGTACAACAAAGCTTCAATTTTACACTTTTGCAGACTTACCAGAATCTAATTCCCTCTCTACAAATGTCTGCTTTCCTCTATAGGTCAGCAGCAGAAGTTTGAGATTCATAGACTAAATTAATTGCATCATAATTTGTTAACATGAGAAAGAGCCAGAAAACAAACAGAAGTGGATGCAACAGTTACAGGTAAATATATGCCATTAAAGGGAAGAGAATTAGCTAATCAGTTCCCTAAACTGTGTTTAAAGCTGAGAGAGAAGACGATAGGATCTTGTGAAAAATGTTTTATCTTTCATATTTAAATGATTTAGAGAGATTTTTACGCTAGATTCCCTTACAGAAAAAAAAACTTGTATTTTATCCAGGCTGGGGACCAACACAGGGAGACCCATCGGCCCCCCTTTGGGCTACATAGTTAAGCAGTATAGCGTGAAGAGTCTTGCCTAAAGGCCGACACTAAAATACGCTCATAATGCCCCTTGGGAAGCAAATCCTGGTTTCCCGTGTGTCAGTCCTGCATGCAGCCAACTGAGCCATCCAGCCACTGTTAACCCAAATTGTCTGAGCTTTCTTGTCCAAAAATGATAATCCCGTGTATTTTAGGTAACAAAAAAGTCTTAGCATGTTGTTACCTTGTTTACTTTACTGACTGTTGCAAAACAGTCAACTCATTTGTGAATCAATCTCTAAAATATAATTGGATAGATTATAGCAATATACTTATACAAATCTTACACTAAAAATTAATCCGTTACAATAGTTTTAGTGCAGAAAAAGCCTTAAATGTTTGTTCATGCCAAGGAATTGTTCCACAAAATGCATCTATCTTCAATCTTTAGTTTGCTATAAATTATAGTTTGTGAAAACTCAATGGAACTCTGCCAATTTTCTGCTGCACTGAAGAGAAAACAGCACTATTAAATTGAAAAATAAATGTATTGAATTAATTAAATATGTACAAACGCAAAAACAAATCCAATAAAGCTTTATAAGGTTGCTTAATAATCTAGTTATAAGATATTAAAAAACATTAGTAATGTGTATATAAGTCTTCATAGGACATTTAAAAGACAATCATTAGCATTTGTAGATATCTTGCTATGCCTTACAAGTGTTAAAGTGCTGCTTTTAAAGACATTAATTATAATTTGAAAAGCCTTCATGAGACATTTATTAACATTTGTAGATGTCTGACAAGTGTCTTGAAAGTCTTAAGATAAGTAGCATATTAAAACATAAAAGATGGAAAAAAAGATCGATTAATTGATTAACATTTTTACATTAGAAAGACATTTATAAATGCTACTAAATGTCTTACAAATGTCCTATAAAGGCTTACAAACATGACTAATACTTGTTAATGTCTTATAACTGGATTATTGAGGGATCTTATTAAAAGCCTTACCACAAATTTTGGAAACATTGTCTTTTTTTATGCAGCTTGTATAAAATCCATCTTAGACTGCTTCCACCACTGCAGCAGCATTGCTCCTCTGGAAAGGGATTAAATTCAGCACTTAATTAGCCTAATCTACTCTTAGTAGAAACGAGAGACCTTTGGGGAAATCCAGAGGGCACAAGTCTGAAATAATCTTTTAGTGCCTTAAAAAAAGGCTCTGGTCATTCAAGTTCCGGGTCTTTTAGGTAAAAATGCAAACACTGGTCACCCATGGCTGCACAAATTCAGTTAGGGCCACTAATGTGTAGCTCTTGACTGACTGCAGTGTATGCACCCAGCTTTCTAAATTCAGTTATTCAGGTCTTATGGCCTTTTTCAAAACACCACTTTCCACTCAGTACAGACATGTGCTGCTGCAAGCCAAATATATAGCAAGTACGTGCTCCTATTGTTCAAACAAATCTAGCAGTTAATCTATTCCAGCTTTCTGACTGCAATAAAACATCTGATGAATAAATCATTAATAAAGTACCAATGCCAAAATATGATATGACTCAAGTCCAAATAAAGTCTCTTCAAGATTTAAAAAATGTTTAGGAAAAAAACAAAAGAACAACATTAAAAAGATTATAAGTAAACTATTCTGCTTGGAACTGTAGACAAACATTTGAAGAACAACACAGGAAAACAGCCTAATATTTATTTTGTAATGGTTTAAGTTTGGTGATGTCAGATCAGGAGGAGGGATAAGTGTAGAGACTGTAACAGGCAGCTGCAGCAGTTCATCTTGACGCAGGCCAGATTAAAATTACAAGTCTCACTTGGTTCCTCAAATCTTGCTGCAACAAGCCTGCATACCAGAGAATATATGCTTAAGTCTGTTGTGTGAGAAAGTAGAGGGGAACACGTACAACAAGGCGTGGGCGGTAAACATTTTCTCTAATGACACGTTACTTTTTTATAGCTTATTGGGGAAGAAATGAAGTCAATCTGCTGAAAAGATGTGAAAAGATTTTATTGTGAGTCAAGAATGGTGAAGCTCCTAAAGAAACACAAACAACAAAAAGTGTCGCATCCCAACAATAACTACAGACTTCTTTAAAGTTACCCAATCATTTTGTAAGAAAAATGTATTTCAATGCAAAGACAAACCAATCATTCATGTTCGGGTGAAGTTACAATTCATTTTGTGACACAGGCTTAAAATAACGTTGAAACTTTTCACCCAAATGAGTCTACATTTTCAAACTGAACTGCTGCTTTAAAGGCCTTGACACACTGAGGGGGATCTCTGTCCTGTGTTGCAGATGAGGGTGTCAAAGCATAATTAGAGAGCTTCGTCATGGGCAGGGCCGCACTGGCACCGTACCACAGTAAGAGACATGTGGTAAACAGTAGTACACAGCAAAACTTACTTCACACAAGTTAGAATAGCAGGCAGTCTGCAAAGTCGGTTCGCTATTTTAGTTCAGTTATGCAACAAAAAAAAAAACACTTTTTCAGCCTGTTAGCTTGGTTTACGGTGGTAGATCGTCTGTGGAGGCATTGACCAAAACAATATTTTCACGTGAAGCCATGACACTAAAAGGAAAAACCAACAAAAAGCAACACCAGCTCCCATTAATGGTTTGCTTCTTAGAAAATATACTTTTTTGTCAAATATGGGCAGCATTACATTTTGGCACTGAAATTATAAAAAAACATCTGAGAAATGCAAGCCTATAACCTATAATGCATTTTATTTCCTCTAGTTATCTCTTCGGCCTAAAATAACAGTTTGATCCATATTATATTATCTCATTCTATCATCACAAACATTAGCTATAATAACTTGACATTTAGACTTAAAGCATTCCTTTTAGGTAGTTCCAGTTGTTATCCAAAACTAGTATGACATTTCATTAAATGTCAGAATACAACATTTTTGAGAAGATTATTCTAACAGCACGCTACTGAAGTAAATATGTTTTTTAAAAAATGAATAAAATACAGTCGTAAGTGTAAAGAATAATGCACATCTTTTGCCTGAAAATGGATATTTGGCATATTACTAAAAACATACTGTGATGAGATTTTTTTTCCGATATGCTGACAAGTCTGGACAACCAAACAGGATGGAGGTACCACCTGCACAAACAACATTTCTCTCCCTGTGCTGGTGTTTCTTTTTACATGCCTTCATCACTTTTTAGAATCAGCATTCGGTGAGGAAAGGCTGGGTTTGAACTTTTTATGCCAAGTGGACGTCTGCCCACCCTCGAATGGGCAATTATTTCTCTGTCATTCCAGCTTCTCTGCTAATCCAATTGAAGTTAGTCTTGAAATTCCTCATTTTTATGTCCTTACCTCTTGCACAAATACTGTCTTTTTCCTAAACAAACACACTAATGCTGTTCTTGAAAGGTATTTGACATGATTCAAACGTGTTGAGCCCATGATGTTCAAACTGGACGAGCAGGGAGGGACTTTTTCTACTGTTAACTAGCACATGTTCGCCACCGACAGTTGGAAGAGGCATGATGCGAAATGTCTAAGCTGTATAAATCTTGCAATCTTCTCACTCCAGCCTTTTTCTTTCACAGATTTATTCCATTATATGAAAAAATTTTGAGAAAAATGTTTCTTCATTTTTTTGTATGATTTTTATTAAATGTATATAGTGTCAACTCAGATATCCCAGAAATCTAATTTGTGTGCACAAACCACATCAACAACAAGATAAGAACAATAAAGACTTTTATGTCTGCAGTTTTACTCCAGGAAAATAAATATGTTGATATACAGCCGTAAGAAACAAACAATGCGTTTCTGAACTTTAAATGAACTTATTCGTCTGGGTGAATATTCGTTTCTGATTGGCTGCTGGGTATGGACGCACACCTAAAAATGAATTTTCTGTCAAAATGTTCTAGATCACTGTGCAGGCTTCTTTAAAACTAACTTTGGCTTCGTCATCTGGACAAAAAGAAGCGGTAAGAGGTAAACTTTCTTTTGAACTGATGCTTTATTGAACCTATCGTAATGACTGCTTTCCTTTGCTGCTCAGCAACACATTATTGTGTTACCGTTACTCCAAAAATAACAAGAATAAAGTACTAAAAATCAATTGAATATTTATTTCTTTTGTAAGTGACCATGGTATAGGTGGGATAATGCCCGACAAAGGGTGCATTTTCAGATATTAACATACTCCATAAATGCCTGAACTGTCCAATGCGAAGCGAAAAGTGTACTTAATTAGCATTAATACATATTAACACATTCATTTTTTTTTCAATTAGTTGCATGTGTGATTGTGTTACTGTTGACAGTCTTAGTTCCTTTGCACCTCCACTTTAAGTGCAGAGCAAAGTTAGATATTTATGTTAAGGGAGAAAATAATGCTAAAAATGTTAAACTTGCTTCAACTATTTAATTTTCTTTAAGTAGTTAAACAGGAAAATGTCTCAGTACATAACAGCTTAGGTGCTTACTTGACCAATTTGTTAGACTCCCATTGTCCTTATTAATGCATGGAGCTCCTTAAAGTTTTTTGAAGTAGAAAAGGGTAGGTTGACAGAAATGTTGCAAGGGAAATGACAAAAAGAAGAAATGCCAATTGTCTCCATATGAAGACAGAGGACAACTGGTGATTGGCTCAAGCAAGACCATCTGTACTTGATAAATCAGTGAGTGGTTCCTTGTTTTTTTCCCTTAAAACAAAGTGGAAGCTGAGAAGAAAACAAAGCCACCATGAAACTGGTTCCTGAGTTTCAGCGAATGTTGGGGGTGGGGGGGTGTATCCTTTCTCAGTCAATAGCGGGAAATGACAGAGACAAAGTAGCACTGACTGAGCCTTCAGTCTAAACAAACCAACTTGTGTACAAGCAAACACACATACTTGGGTGTTTCCCTCAAATAAATCTATAGCTTTGAGTTGCAGACATTTTTCCCAGTCTCCATAAGGCAACCCCAGTTTATAGTGATGGTCTGAGAAAGATTAAAATACATACATGGTGTAATTGTTGTAATAGTAATTGGAATAATGTAAATGAACAGCTAAACATATCATATTGCACTGTTGTGGTTAACATGGGTGGAACAAATGACCACAACAGAAAGTAAAGGAGTGAGGAATTTTCAGGGCGTGCCAAAGAATCTCAGGCATCTCTGCAGGAGTGAGTGTGATTGGGGGCAAACAAGCACAGATAAAACTAGAGCTCACACCTTTATAGTGGTGAGTGACTGCAATTCTACAAACACTCTTGACCCAGTGACCTTGAACAAACATGCAGCAATGAAAAAACGAATAAAATAGAGAAAGGGCAAAGACTGATTGGCATGTTAAGTGCGATAGAAATGTGTCCGGATGACTAACTAACGGATGAAGAACTGAACGATGAAGTTAAAAGGAAAATATTTAAAGACTTTTTAAAGCTGCAGGAAAATCTGGATAAACAAAAATCGTTTGTGTTTTGAAGTCCAACAAAAATGGAAAACAAACGTCTTAAGAAAAAGAAGACAAATGTTTTCCCACATTTAGGTAGCTGGAGTATTTGTGCTACAACCGCTTTCTCCTCTATCAACAATCTCAACTCCTCATCGTTCCATTGAGGACAAATAAAGGCTGCAAAAACATAAAACATGTTAAATAAAAGCAACTTTAAAACAGCCCTTCTAAAATGGAATCTTGGATAGGAGAAGATAAGCTGGAGATGCAGCCTGTTTGTTTTAAATCATCTTGTATTGATAAAAACCTGCATTCTGTTTGTACCAAAGCAGGGTTTTGCTAAATGAACACGTTTTTATGCTGACAGTCATTGCTTTACAAGTTTAGACTTCAGCAAAGTCAGAAAAACAATCTTAGTTTTAAAATGTTAGTGCATCAGAGCTTCCTACAGTTGTTCAAATAACTACAATCAAAAGCTTCTAAAAATTCAAAGAAAAACTAAAGGCACCAGAACAACTGGTTAAAAAGCACGACAATGATGTCTTCAGACATTTTCGTGAAGTTACTTTCCCTAAGAAATAAACCTGACAGGATCATCTATAGCAGGGATGAGCAACTCCAGGCCTCGAGGGCTGCAGTGTCTGCATTATTTCCAGATATCCAAGCCCTACTCATGACCGATTACCTGATTCAGGTGTGTCCAGCCAATTAGAACATGCCAGAGTATTGTATGTTGGAAAACATACAAGGCCTGGCGTTGCCCATCTCTGTTCTATAGCAATGAAATGACCTCCTTTAATCTAATAAAGGTACAACAGTGTTTTTCAGTTCATTCACAGCCTCTCCTCGTGACGTTTTGCATGTCAGCAACAAGGTAAGCTGCAAAATTAACTAATTAATTATCAAATTAAGAACTTAGTCACTATATTTTTTAATTGTTCCAGTTTCTTGTGTCCTGCGTGGATCTCCTGTGTCCAGCAGCTGTGAACACATGGTCGCTTCTGAATGATCTGGAGCTCCTGTTCAGGGGCTGTTAAGAGGGGCAGGCTGTTAAAATCACTGAAATCTATGCAAGAGCAAGACCATGTAGGGCTTTGAAAACAAACACAAGAAAGTCCAAATGAATTCCAAAACTGACATGGATCCAATATTGAGAGGCAAGAAGGAGGGCAATGCAGTCTCTACTTTTGGAAGCAGTGAAAACAAGAGAGATGTCTAGCTTATAGAAAAGCAAAGGGAGTTGTAGTAATTTTTACTCAAGGTCTTTGAAACAGAGAAATAAAGAGTCCATGATCACTCTGGGAACAACAAGACAGAAATGCTAAAAGTAAACAAGTGTGTCTTGACTGAGAACCCATTAATATTAAAAAAATAATATCTAGGTTAGATAATATAACTGGTAAAATGGGTATGGCAGGTAATTTTTAAAGCCATATTTTAAAAGCTTGACAAACAACTAATCCATTCCTCTTTTTGTAGTAAAAAATGCAGACAGACTTGTCAACAACTAAAATAATCATTAACCATAATATAGACTATTGCTAATTTCAAATGTGAGGGAAAAGTACTTCTGTGTATTTATGTTATGAAAAACTTACACAAATTCATAGCAGTAAGTCAGCAAGCCCAAACATGAAGTTGCTTTAAGCTGAAATCAATCAACCTTTCAGCAAATGTGTGAGACAGAAGCTGCAACAGCAGTAGGGGTTCTTACAACACATCTCACAGCAGGCATGTTAAGCATACCAGAACAGAAAGCAGTGTACTGTCTCTTTTGTTGGTACTACACCATTAGGTTCTACCATGAAGAATGCATGCAGAGAGATCTTTGAGTAATGTTGGAGTAACACCCAGTGTAACACCTAAAAATCTAATCATCGTCTGATTTCTTAAATGATCAGATTACTCAGGATACCACGTAAACAGTATGATCTAAAATCCTGCATCAGTTAGTAGCAGTTATCTGATTAACATAAAGTTTTCTCCACAACAATTAAATTTGTTCCAAAAAATATAAACAAATCTGATTGATTTTCTTATACATCCCATAACGTGTATAAAAAAAAAAAACTAAAGGACAACCGAAGTCACTAAACTATGCAGCAGATCTATAATCTCAGTAAGACAGCTTTTAAACTTCAGACATAACTGATTTCAACTAAATTGACCAATGTGTGTCAAACAAAAAAGAACGCTTAAGTCTTAAAATGGTAGAAACCAAAAGAATGGACTAGACTAGAACTAAAAGGGTCATTAGGTTGTCCAGTCCCATAGAGGGTCACAGAGAAAAGCAGCCGAATCTTAAGGGAAACACAGGTTTGTCTTGCAGTTCCATTAATACTTGTACTGCTACCTCAAAAATGTAATGAAAATAGATAGTATGATTGATGTACGTGCGTTAAGCGTATCGTGACGTATTTGTAAGGCAAATGGAAGTTGAATGGTGCATGGAAGGGCGGTGTCTGTGATACGGAGGCTGTGTGAAGGATGCCCACACGAAATACACTTGGATTCTATCGTTTCTAACTGTCAGGAAGGACCCCGCACTGATCACGTGAACAGCACTCACAAGTGATCAGCCTGTAGGATTTGGAGGGCAAAAAAAAAAAAAAGGAAAAGTCTGTACAACACGCCTGTGTGCACCAACTTTACTTACTTTACCCTGCGTGTTGCATGAATGCTCACAATGACCTGTTGCTCCAAACATGTCCACAGACAAACCATGTGCATGAACATTTTTACCCTACAGGCTCACATAGAAATGTTGCCATTTCATTTGGACCGCCTGCATGTCCCATACAGGTTTGTCCATCTTTCACCCCATATCTAGCTCATACGGGCAGTTGTGATTAAGGCTTTAATGTTGCAGTTACCTTATAATTTCCAGTTATCTGATTTTGGCTTGATATAAAGCTCACTGGTGGAGAAGTACACCAATGTTTACATTTTTATTAAACATTTCTCAAATTGTCAGAACAAAATGAGAAATTGGGCAGCAGAAGACATATTTGAATTTACATTGGAAATCAATTTCCGACTTTTTTTTTTTCACTCAACAGAATGCTGTGTTATTTCTTTTTAGCACATCTTCCTGAAAGCAATATGCAAGCTCGTCCTTTTGGCTCGCAGTAAACAAGAAAGCAACTCATTTGAAAATCTTCTCTCAGCGAAAACACACACAGACATGCAGACATGTGCGCACAAAAGGCCTGTCAGATCCAAGGCAAGGGCAGAGGCAGCCCAGAGACTGTGCTTCCTAAATATAGCCAAACTGTGACAGGACATCTGAGAGGACAGGGAGGTCCAGACAAACAGAAAAGCACTTAGACTGTTAGCAATTTTGTGACTTCAGCGCAGTCTTGTCTGTTTAATTAAATCCTTTGGCAAGTTGTTGCACAGTAGCCTCACAAAACTATCTGCAAGCTACAGCAGAGTTTGGAAAAGGATTCTTAGAAAATCGATTAAAAATAAAGAGTGACTCATGAGCAAACAAATGTCTCTGCTGCACAAAACCATGACAGTAGTTTTTCTGTTTGTAGTTCATACCCTCTCCTGCACAGTTTTATGTCCTTTGTCATCAAGCTCTTGTTGTTGTTACACGACTTCAACGGCACATTGTTGACTCCGAATGGACACTGATTTGGGGTAGAAATTATACAGACGGTTAACCACCTCTGGTGTGCCAATATTGCACCACCACTGTCTGGAGAAACCACTTACGATTCAGTAACTCCTTTGACTTATTTTAAGCTGTTTTAATTGTGCGAATAAACAGTCTTCAGTTTAACCTTAAACCACAATAACATATTTGCTGAAGTAGTTTCAGAAATCATGTAAAACTTGAGGAATTTTTTTAAAGTTTGTTGTGATGGTGATTCATTTTACCCCAACTATGGGAAATGATGAAATCCATCTTATGTGATCTAAAAACCCAAAAGACCACAATGACAGGAGCTGTGACTCAGCATTCCAATTACATGTGGTCCTTTGTATTCCAACCAAAAAGCCTTTCAAAAACTGACAAACTGTGGCCTTTTGATTGAGGGTTAATTGTTACATCAGAATAAGAAGAGGGAAGCTGTCAACTTGGAAAAGCAGGAATGGACAAGGAGACAAATGACAGTCCACTTCCTCCATTAAAAACGGGCATAACCTCTATTAATGGGAACATTTTAGCAACAGTTTTCAGGTACAAGCTTTTTTTAAAAAACAAATATTCATAGAATGGAAGTTCCAGAAAAATCTGTTGAGTTGACTTTTAAAAACTGCGCCTGGATATTAGCATAGCTTTTGTTCAGTGATAAATGGTATTATTTGATGGACTTCTTTAATGACCAGACAATGTTCTAGCAGTAATGTAGGATTTGGCAAAAAATTGTGTTCATGATAGATTTCCCCAATGTGGTTTATTATCAAAATTTCTTCTGCCACACACATTTTTGTACCTTTTCCTCTAGAAAAGCATTGTAACTAGTCCAATCACAACATTTTTTCTTTTATTTAAGTATTTTATTAAATATTACATTATAGGAAAATCAAATAAATAACCACCTCTGGATTTTTATGTCAATAAAACTACTGAAATTGGATAAATGTGAACATCCATCCTTTTTTTCTACACAGGTTAAACTGCACATCATTCTAACTTGACTAAGTAGCCTTACAATTGTGTTTATAAAGCCTAAGCATCCCACTCGGTCGTGGTACATGCTATATGTAGAGTGATTTCGATTCATTTACAGGTTCCACTAGCGATGTTTCGGTGGTGCAAACAACATCCAATTAGCAAGACTTGTTAAATAACAAGTTGCCCAAAAAAGTAACATGCAGTTATGAGTTGAAAAATCAAGCAGATTCTCATATTCTCCGTCTCTTTCACCCCATTCCCTGTCTGCTAAATTCCAAATTTGCATTTAGATAAATATAGTCCAGATGAATTTCTGGCCCAACAGCATGCAGCTCTGCTCACAAAAATATGCAGTACACTCTCTATATTCACTCATACCTGTTAGAGTAACACCAACCACTGTAAAGCAATCATGTAACTATAAACTGAAGGTTAGCCGCCACTAGATTTTTGCCATCTCCATTTCATCCATCCAGTGACACAATGGTAAACTGAAGACACTGGAACCAACTGGTGATTTATTCACCCAACAACTGAAAAAAATGGAACGCAAAGTCCACCTTGACGGTTGGCGACAGTCTATGATATGACCCAACTGTGAAAGCGAACTTAATTTTAAAATAAACACTGTTCCACAAGGCCCATCTGCTGGCAGATGAACATTTGTACAGATTTGATGCCAATAGCTTCACATTGTGACTTATTGTCAATTATTTAACTCACCTTTTCAGACTTTACTGAAGATTTGTCTGGGTTTCCCTTAATGATTAACACCAATGACCAACATATTCAAAACACCACTCAACATTGTTCTGACAATACTCAAACACACAAAATCTTTTTCCACTAGTTGACCGGGACTACACAAATTTGTCACTTAAACAGAGCAAAGAGCTTCACACGAAATGTATGTAGCCTGTTCAAAAGACCTCTTTCCTCTCGTTCTGGCTTTCGAGTCTTATGGCTGTTTAAAAAATGATTCAGAGAGAAAAAGACAAAAGGTCAGACAAAAAGCACAGAGACCGTAACGCAGCTGAGTTGGAACGATACACATCTAAAAATGCAGTGATGTGGAAAAGACATCACCAGTAGAGGTGCATACAGGATGGGTGAGATAGGGATTTCTGCTGGTAGTTGTGAATTTCACCTTCCGCCGTTTCCAAACGCAAGGGTGCACGCATGCTTATCAGCCTATCACATGGCAGACTTGACACTAAAAAGACAGTCAATCGGTTAGGGCAGCGGATCTGGTCATGCCATGCATACGGCCTTGACATCACTTGTCATGGTTTGCACACCAAGCATGAAAGTAATATACAACTATGGAAAAGACTGAGCAACAGATCGATAGAGAAAATGTGGACCCTCCCAGTCATTTTCACAGCCTGCAGGATGAACTGGGCCTCTGTACTCCTTCCTTGTTCAAACACACCTCATGGCTGTCTGCTCCCTGCAACAACAATGACACATACCCACTACAGCTTGCCTGATAGTGGCCACAATAACCCATTAAAATGCATTGATAGTAAGCTTAGAAAAAAAGTGAAAATAATGACAATTTGACACATGGGTTGACACAACCATATTGTAGGTTATTATTGTACCAAAATCCTTTGTTGATCCTTTCTATTGTGTAGATTAGACAAGTAGGAAAATTCCCTAACATGAGTCTGAACCAAGGTGGGTAATTTGGTGATGTTTCAAAAGAAGAAGGAAGGTGAGAAGACATCCTGAATCATCATTTGCGTTTTCTTCCACAACCACACACAGAAACAAGCATGTCCGCACATGTAAACTTCTACCACACTTGTTCAACAGCTGTTGAACATGACTTTGAGCACACGCATTGTCTAATCTGGAGTTGGTGCTGGGGGGCAGCAATCACCTCAGTCATACATGTACACACTGGTAGGGTTGTAAACCTCTATTCTGCCCAGCGGAGAAACTATACCAAATGATTACTCAGAGAAGTGGCCATTTTGAAACACAGGCACTCTAATAGCAGCAAAGCTAAACAAACAAGGGCAGAGAAACATTCTGCAGCAACTGGCCCAAAACTCTGCCCATAAATGTCCAAGTCAGTTTTTCCATACTCAGCAAATCTTGACATTACACAGAGGAAGGGGTAGAAACTAAATGAGAAGGGAAAGAAGGATGAAGTGAGGAGAGGTAGCAGGAAACGGGAAGAGGGGTAAAAAATAAACCAACAGAACAGCCCGAGAGCCTGGAGCAATTAACAATGAAATCATAAACACACAGACACTGCAGACCAGGACCAGGCCTGGGTGAGAAGCAAAAGATGAGACCAAGAGTAAAAAGGAGTAAACGGCGACGACAGTGCAGTATTTTCCACTGTGGTGGTGGTGCAGCTTAAACTGATTAGCTCACTAAAGCAATGCCATTGTACAGGCAATAAGAAGGAAAAAATGTCCACAACCACAGCATGACCTGAGGATTATAACATGCAATACTTAGTATCACTACAATCGCAAGACCATCTCCTTGTCTGAGAATTGCATTTTGTTACAGAATGATCAACTTTTATGGCAGGAAGTTTACATAAGCCCTTTTCATACTGAATACTTTTCACCCACCATATAAGCAACTGCTCAGAACACACAAAACGAAATGATTATATTTCCTGGAAAAAAATGTTTTGCCTGTGTGAAAGAAGACAGAGGGGCTTAAAGGCAATTATGCATGCATGCATCTTAAACACAGCCACTAAACTGTTTTCTTCATCTTTCTTTGTATGACGTGAGAACACCAATTAGAAACTAGTATGTGTGAGACAAGAATAAAGTTCTGCTGGTTGTTGTTGCTGTTAGCAGGTTGTTTGCATTGCAGATGCAAAGACAAAGATGTTCATGAGACCTTACCCAAGGTGGAGCACAAACTGATGTGATATACAACAGCTGTCATCTACAAGCAAACACTGGTTGAAAGAGGATTTCTTCTTTTAACAACAAAATTTGAAAATATGAACTGTTGGAATGCATTTGTATCTGCATAGCAAAGGCTGCGTATCATCTGTAAAATCCTGCGTCATGACAGAAAAACAACCGACTATTTATTTAGATAAACAGAATTTATGGTTAAGTATTTATGTTTTAAAAAGGATTTGTCTTCTAGCTGCTCTTTTTCATTTTGTTTGGCTTTACTTAGGTTTCCTTTTACTTGGTTAGTATTTTTCAGAATAAAATAAAGAACTAAAACCAAAAACAAATGAACAAGTAAACACTTGGGACAGACAACAATAAACAGCGCTGAAGGAATGACAAAAAGATAGTTTTGCTTGGCTGTTGAAATAATTGGATACATGTGGCAAAACAAGAGCAGGACATACAATTAAAACAGTACTACAAACTTTTGCGCACACCATTATTTTGTTTTCTGTTATTTTAAAAGGGTAAATGGTGGAAGTAAAGCCTAATTTTTTTGACATATTAAAAGAATGTCTCATATGTAAACTGATGCCTTTAGGACATTTTCACGGTTCTTTATGCACAATAATATAACATTTTAGCTGGGTTGGCTAAACTTTCTATTCCCACTGTGAGCTCCTTATTCTAAAGATAACTAGATAATATTATAAAGATTAAAGTGTCTTAAATGGAAGAATTTTCAGAATTGAACAGAACTGTGCTCTTAATGCACACAATAATCCATGAATATTTACCAAACATGTCATAAATCCTCCATTAAACAAAAATCAGGTTTCCTTTTGCAATGTTGCTAAGATTTATATGCAAGTATAAATCTACTGCTAGCCAGTATTATTTAAAGTACTAAAAGTGTATTATCCTAAAGGTCTGACAGAAATTAAGTACCAAGCACCAACGAAAGCCCTCATCTCCCCCCAAGAGTTTGCATTGCACATTCTGCTGGACTATAACATGCATTAAGCCTGGGTCAGAAGAATACTGTTGTTTATGCATCCTCGTTTGACAAGGAGCCTTTTTTACTGCTTAACAGCATGAACTGCTTTGGACAAAACACTGTATGGAGTTCTAAACAATAGCTTGATGAAGACTAGAAATTATCTCCAAGATGTAATTTAAGATTTTTTTTTTTTCATTACTGAGAACTGTTCAGTTTATTTTATAATGGTGATGCATCATTTTACTGACTTTAAAGTAAGTATTGTACTGAAAAATATTAGGTAATTTAAGAGGATTTTCAGATTTTTTTTTTTTTTTTTTTAGGAATTATGACTTTGATTGTAATATTTAGAACAAATCCACTACCACGAGTAATTCTTTTAGAAATGTTGTGTTTAAACTGTTTTTTTGTTTGTTTGTTTTTTGTTTTTTTCCAGAAACATGCTGATAGACTCAAAAATACAACAAAAACCAGTGGGGGAAACATCTGGGTATACAGTAAGCCTTTATTTATCATGACACCAGCTTAAATAGTTAACAATAACAAAAGCTACTGCATTGTAATGACAAAAATGTAACCTCCAGGCTTATTACTTCCTAACCTTCCAAAACCTCTTTTTAAAGATTCCAAATCACTTTTATATGTTTTATAATAAATACAAAGGTCATGTCAATTAACTGATAACGAATTCAGATTTGTTTGACTGATTTTTAAAAGAAAATACAGACATTTGCTAACTGTATTTAAACAAATAAAAGTTTGAGACTCAAAAACAGATTGAATTGAGTTTACTTTTATTTTGAAAAGAGAAATTGTAAAATTAAAGGGTCTTGATGGACAACTTTTAATCGCTTTTATTTAACTTTTAAAATTTGCTCAAAATCTTTAGTAACGTATGTTAATACAGCTTCTGTATCTGTGTGCTTCACGTTTAAACTTAGTGATGCAAAATTTCATACAAATTAGCTTGTTATTGTGCAAAATGTGAGTATTTGGAAGTGTTGTAGCTTAGGTGTTTATTAAAGATTAAATGTTGGCCAAATACAGGCACCTATGAGGACGGAAGAAGAGTCGAGAAGGATATTTACGACTTATTTTGGAGGGGGGGGCTTTGTTTGGACCCCGAGTTTTTCTTATCTGAACCCCAGATGTAGCACTCGAGTTGGGGTAGCTAACATTTCGAGCGTAGCGGTGGGTGCCGCGCGCTCACTTAACCGTTACAAACGCTAAGCGGCTCGAACCGAACCAGAATCCGCAGCCACGAACCCCGACCAGCACCGACAGGGTCCTGCAGAGCCCCCCTCCACTCCCCATCCGCCACGGCAGCCTCCCCAGTCCTCTCTGCGCCCCCTCCCCTCCTCTCCACCCCCTAGTTGTTTGCAACCCAGCGGCGCCCTCGAATGAACGCGTTCAATTCGTCGTCATATGAAGGAAAGTTACTCACGTTATTTGCCTTTCAGTTCAAGCGGGAGAAACCGTAACGAGTCTTATAGGATCCGTGCAGGAATTCTCGGCATTCCACATCACTCACCTCATCCCGCGGGGTACGTCCTCCCTCGGAGGCTCGCTGCTTCCTTTTTGTTTTTCCCCTCCCGTCCGTTTTCTCTCCTGGCTTGCGTCTTTTTCCTCCTCCCTCCTTGATGCCGCTGGTCTCCGGCAGGGGGATGAGAAGCTAATCCGGAAGTCAGCTTTCCCACTTTTTTCATCCCACACTTCCCCTTCCTTTTATTTTGTTTCAATGTTTTATTGTTATTGAATGAAAAAAAATGAGTTTATGTCCATTTTAATACACGTTAATGCTTAATACATATATTATGTCATTATTTAGACGTAGAATAAGGATATTTTAACTAATTTTTTTAACTTTTACATTTTTTTCTCTGTCCCTGAACAGGGGACCATATGCTTTTTAAACCTTTTTTTCGTCACTATTACAACCGAATGAGCCATTTGTTAGATTTTGTTTTAATCTGATGTCAAAAGAAGCTGAACAAAATGTTTGTTTGTTTGTTTATTCAGACGATTTATTGGTAGATTGTGTTCACATGTGCAAAACCTCACTCCAAATAGCATTTACTTCCCTACTTATGTGGCTGTCTTGGCGTACTAATTGGTGTTTAATAAGGATGATACAATTCTTGGTTCAAATATAAACTGTTTGCTACATTGGAAGACAAATTAGTGAGGTTACTGTACGTATATGTTAGTGTTGAAGTGGTTTGAGCAACATTTAATATATTTAAAATTGTTTTATTACATTATATCAGATTTAGAATGAGACTACGGTCACACATCCCAAAATGCTGCCGTGCAGCAACCTAAATGCAAGTTCATTCATCTTCTTCTATACCATTCTGTCCCTTTCGGGGTCACGTGCTGCTGGAGCCTAACCCAGCCACTTATGGGGGAAGGCAAGGGACACCTCTGGACAGGTCGCCAGTCTGTCGCAGGGGCCGCAATCACACATCCATGCATCCACACCTAGAGACAATTTAGAGTGAACAATTAACACCAATTACACGTCATTCAGAGGTTTTAAGAAAAAGTTAAAATGTTTCCGCAAGCAGACAATTTTTCTCTAAAAGTTGACATCAGTCAGCGGCTGCACGACCACATTTCAAGGTTGTCAGCCCAGTGACAGACGTGGCAGCCGGATGGCTGGCCGGCAGCAGCTCTGACTGGACGATGTGTAAATTTCTTTGGACAGCGGCCGTCCATATCAAGTGCCACTGGCCACCCACCAGCCTCTAGTTAGATAAAAAGCAGCAGGCAGTTCTGCATGATGGACTACCGCCGTTTATATTCATGACCACGCTAATGACTTTTTGAAACAAAAGTGGATCAAAAATGTAGGTTTGAACCGATTCTTGGGGAAAGTAAATCATTGCACCCCTAGTTTTCACACAGATAAATGCATAACCAGATTCATCTGTCTTTTCCTTCTGTTCCACCGTGCAGAAGTCACACCAGGCCAGAGTTCAGGAAGACTTGAATAATTCATTGCATTTTATTACTGGTTATTTTAGAATGTGAAACTCTGTATTAACTGTTTCCACTCTGGAGGCTTTTGCATAAGAAGGAAGTGCTTGTGCTAACCAGCTGTCCTTTTGCAGTCTTGTATAGGACTAAAGGATCTCAGCAGCAGCGACTGTGTGAATGTATTCTTTAAACAAAGTTAAACATACTCTTTAAAATGTTCTTAATTGAAGATTAGAGATAGTACTTAGCTCGAAATGTTGTGTCTCTTGTCTGAAAGGATTTCAGTTGTTTACTCTTATCTCACATCTTCACAACTTCAGGGGATTATAATGGTTAACTGAGGAAAAGATCAGGTTAATGAAAATTGTGTTTTTGGTATTTTTAACATGTTATCGTGGCTTTTTTTGATGCTGGAGGGCATATCTAAAATAAAATTAAGCTTAAAATTCATTTTTTTGTTATTTCTTTATTCAAATTGGAGCAGACAAAAAAATGCAGTTTGAAAAAGAGCTTATTTGTGACGTAAAATACACCGGGCAGGCCACAAGCTCCCTGTTCCACCCCGCATCCACTTGTTGACAACTAGATCCACGTACGCCTTCATTTTCCTTGTGCGAGCTGGCGTCTGGCTCAAATCTGTAGGGCTGGATAGCTCCACCATTCCTCACCATTTTTGTTGTATTGATAATGTCAGCTTGGGAGTGTGATGGGCTGTAGGCTAGTGGTAGAGCGTGTAAACAGAGAGCTCTCAGTAACGGGGAGGGGAGCGGAGGTTGGGTTCTTCTAATGAAATACTGCCACACTGCAGAATCTTTTAGTCTAAATTTTTTTTTATCTTGCGTGAAAACAACACAATCACTAATAAAAAAAAACACAAATGCTTTTGAAAGATTAACAGAGTGGGACTTAAAAAAACTAAAAAAAAGAACTATAAGACCAATAAAAGACCAATTCCAATCCTATTTTTTTACTCCTTTGGCTTGATGGGATTCCACTAAATCAATCAATCAATTAATCAATGAATCAATCTTTATGTACATATCACTTTTCAAATGACAAATAACACAAAGTGCTTTACACCAAAATAAAACAAAAGAAAAACAAGCACGACCATGTAAAATACTACCCCGCCAACCAACCCACCCTTGCACAAACACACACACAACCCCCTATCACCCCCTTACCTGACATGTCAGTTTTTATGCAAGATTCTAACTTTCTAGCTTAAGAATCATTTTACTGACCTTAAACTATGTTCTTTCCACATGTTCCAGAGCTCCTGGCAGCCTAACATTTTGGACCTTCCAGATGCATCATTTTCCCAAGTTAAGACTCACAATACAAGGTTTGTAGTTTTTCACAACTGAAAGAAATGCAAATTTTAAAGTTTTGCTGAAATCTTGTGTTCTTCAAAGCCTTTCAATCAATATTTTCCACCTTTCAAAAATGCATCACAAAGTTTAACACTTTTTAGGTTCATATAATTTTTTTTTTAATTTTCTTTTGTGGCTAAAACAGCCATCAACAATACACGGTAGGCCATGTTATTTTACAGAATAATAAACTCAAGCTGCTTTACAGGAAGCTAATGCAAGAAAGCTCAATAAACAGTTTCAAACAAAAAAAAAAAAACACATAGTGTAGGGAAGAGAGGATGTAAAACTAGCTGTGCAAAGATAAGCTGACAGATTGATGGGCAGCAGGACATAAATACTTTGTAGTGTGACAAATTAAGTGGATGAAAGAGTGTTTTGTTTCACCACAACTAAAACCAAAGACCATGACGCTGTACAGTAATGACTTTCCTAACTAAATTTAAGGTGTAACTGGATGTAGCCAATAACTTAAAATGTATACACTAGTTAACCATTATGCATCTTCTGTTAAGTTCTTTGGTGATAAAAGACAAAAAATAAAAATGGTTCTGTCATAAAAAGCGCATTTACTGTCTGTGCAATGTTTTCTCTTTTGGATAGCAGGCCAGGAAGCCCAGCTGGAACTGGATTTAGAAAAGCTGCAGTATTTTACCCTCCTCTTCAAGTCTAATCACTATTGCAAAAATGGAAATAAGGGAAATAAATTAGGAAAAAAAAATGAACCATAGGGTTGCACGGGGGTGTAAAGCTTTGCACTCTCACCTCACAGCGAGAAGGCTCTGGTACAAGTCCTGGCTGTGTTTTTTCTGTGTGGAGATTGCATATTCTCCTTATGCATGTGTGAATTGTCTTCCAGCACTCCAGCTTTCTCCTGCAGTCTAAAATCATGCTTCCAAGACTAACTGGTGAAACTAAATTGTAAGTACATTTAGTAAGTAAAGTAAATTTAGAAGATGAATCTGAAATAGGAGGACATCTGGTGGTTAAACTGTTGAATAGCAACAGTTTGTGTCCAATAGACATAAATCGGAACATGTTTCGAGTGATAGGTCAGCTTTTACTTGAAATAAATACTGACAACATTTGATAAAAGTGCATATAAAGAAATGTATAAATGTTGTAAAATTGTCACATTATTTAAATGAGGATAATTTTTACATTTCCACTCCGTACCTCCTGAGATAGATCTTCTGTCCCTTACGGTTGACTTTAAAAAAAAAAGTAATCCCACCAAAAAATACACTGGTATAATGTATTGAAACTATGCCATTTGCAACAATTGTAAATTGTATGAATTGGCATTTAGTGTCTGTACTAATCATGTCTTTCAACAATTGCATCATAGATGCTGCACCACATCTGAAGCTGCATGTGTAAAAAGTAATGTTTTTGCGAGTTTTTGTTGTTTTTACATTTTCAAAATAAATCAATTTGAATTGACAAAATAATCTAATAAAAAGTATTGAAGTGATAGAAATAAGCAATGGTATATCTAGCATAACAGTTCTTGGCATCATTGCATCAATAATGTGTGTTATCAAATCTTCTTCAAATAACAACAACAAAAAAAGAAAATAGGCAGAAAATACTCCACACGAATTTTGCAATTGGATAACATCATCTTCACTTGAGTTATCCAACAGTGTTGATATAAAAACTTTTACTATTTACAATTTATTTTTATATATGTAAACTGACTTTTTGTGGCTGGAAAACCACCTTTTACACAGCGACTCATATTTTTTTTTCTTTTTCATCACCGTGTTTAATCAAAACGAACATGTTTTTTATTTTATTTTATTTTATTTTATTTTATTTTATTTTATTTTATTTTATTTTATTTTATTTTATTTTATTTTATTTTATTTTATTTTATTTTATTTTATTTTAATCATTCCCCCAAACCGCTAGGGGTCGCTGTTTCAAAAGTAGCACAAGCTATTGTCCAATCAACGGTTTCCAAAAATTTAAACTCGAAGCGGGTCCTAAAAGGACCATGATCTCTTCCCGTAATGAAATAAAGTAGCCTGGCCGCTGTATCGCGTATAAGATTAGGAATTTTTACTCATTTCCCCCCTACAAGTGGACTGAAAGAGCTATTTAGATCAAATTATCTTCGTCAAATGTACTTTGAACGATCTGGACCTGAGTGATAGTGGAGAAAGACGCCTCAGAACTTGACGGTTTTTAAAAATCAGCGCGATACATTTATTGTCGATCTGATCCTTTATTTCAACGAGTTAGGATAAATCGCCCGGTTAGGGCGAGCATGAAGCCGGTAAAGTCGTTATTTCTGAAGACTTATGGCAAACAAATGCGGAAGGTTTCCGCTTGGATCTCCCCTGAGGATCGTAAACGAGCCTTCGAAAGCACCAGTTCGGAGGATTCTGTGTTTGAGTCCGCAAGACCCGGAAGGACGAGGTATGATCAAAACCCCATTATAGATCCACTCAAACGGAATGCATTGTAATTGGTTTTTGTCAGATTTAAGCCTGAAAACAGTGAAAAATGATCTACATCAAATGACTAAGAAAATGTATCAAAGATGACACTAAATAGAGTAAACAGCTGATAACTCCAATGTAATTTTGATAAAGTGCTAGTTGTGTTTAACTTAAAAAAAAAAAAAAAACATATCATCCACGACTTATGACTGTGTAAAATGAATTGCTGAAATGATTAACAAATGTCTTCTGGTGATTCTGCATTTTAGAAGAAACCAAACCCGGGTCTGCAGTCAAAAAGTCCGTCCAGCCAAGAGAAAGGCCATGCAACAGCTGATTGAGAGGAGTTATGATGAGGACAGTTTGATCAATGAGAACTTCATCCTTTCCCATCCTAACCAGCCTGCTCAAGAGAACTTCAAAACCAGGTTTGCCAAACAACACGACTGAAAAGTTGATTTTAAAAGCGTAGCAGCACATCATGAATGTAGAATGTGGGCTTAAAGTCACGATACACTGAATATTTATGTTGTATTTTTTTCATCTTAGAGGCCAAAAAGCCAGTGTTTTCAGTAGTACAGCGAGTCATCCTGTCCAGAAAAAGGCCAAACTGCGCTCCAGAGAAACAAGCAGCAGTGAGGAAACCTTTTCAAGGGGCTCATGTACCTTAAACAAAAAGGTTCTACGGTTAGTGCTTCATTTGGTTCTTTTCTTTTGCTGATGAACAGTGGTTTGGCCTTTATGTCGACATGTTTTAGGCTGATTTGGCATTGAGTCATTTTCCAACAAACTTGGATTTCTGCTGAAGATTTAAAGAGCATCAAATCAAGAAAAGAAGATTTCGCTCATTAGGTTTCAGTCTCTGCTTTTATCCTTTAAAGACCCACTCTAATAAAAAGGATCGAAGTTCGACTTCAACTGTGCAACTATTTCTACCATTGATGATTTCAAATAAACAAATGTACACATTTTTGTTTCTTTCTACATCAACAGGAAAAGCCGGCTTGTGTCCGCCCCAGTTTTAACAAAGCGGAAACGTCATAAAATTACATTTACCAGTGACAGTGAGGAGGAAAATGTTGCACCAAAATTCAAGAAAAAATCAGTGAAAGCATCTACAGTCTCCAAGTAAGCAATTTTCCTGTAAAACATGTGAGTTTCAGCAGAAAAGAATGTCATGAGTTATCCCTCCCTTTACCTTCCTCAGTGTTCTTCTGTCTGCTGGTCGCTTTGTAACCCGCCGCAGATGTGCAGGTCTGACCAGGATTGCCAAAGCTACAGCCACTGCCCATAGCTCATCAGATGACTTTACTTCTGACCGAGTTCTCCGGCCCACCAGGAGAAGAAAAGCCCCTTTGGCATTTGGACTCTGCAGTTCAGAAAGCTCCGTGAACGATGTTGGGATGTCGAACTGCACTTCCAATCCCCTTCAGGAGATTTCCCTCAACACGTCGGTGGAGCGCAGCCTTGGACCGTGCCTCAGAAAACCCATCTTCTGCTCCACGCCGTCTGCAGGTTTCTTCAGAAAACAAGGACCATCAGAAGCCTTTCCCACTTGTGACCAGGGCAGCTCTCCTCCATCCGTGTCGGTCAGCTACATTGGAGCTTCCCATGACGACCTTTTTTCTTCCCGTCAGCCTGTCCTTCCAGTACAGCCTGAATCCATCTGTGAATTGCCCTCTGAAGACAGGCGGCAGAGCGAGCGAGATCTGTATCACATTGAAGAACAGTCTGTTGAGTTGTTTGTGGAGCCCAAGGAAAGTGGCTGCAGTGAAGCCAGAAGTGTAGAGCGAGCAGCATCAGTTGTAAACCTGGTGTCTGTAGACAGTGACGGCAGCAGTCGTTTTGTATCTGCAGCAGGAGGTTTGGAATGGCTGATCGAAGCTCTGAAGGAAGAATGCTTGAGCCGCCGCTGCACAGTTCCGTTGGATAGGTTAGGTTTGGTCCTTGTGTCTCAACTTGGTGACACAACATACTCCTCCTGTTTGGAGCGTCCAACCTCTACCAGCAGCCTTCAGACGGCTCCACTGCGTCATCTGGTGGAATACGGCAAAGGTTTAAACTGGGCGTCTTCTGACCTTCATCAGGAACAGACTTCACCATCTGTTGACCAAAATAATTCATCTGACCGCTTGATTGCAAAAGCAACCAAGGATCTGCTGGAGTCAGATGTTGACTCAAACCTGTCTGACTTAATCTGTGATGTGATCGCGAGTCCACATTCTCCAGCAGGAACCTGTGTTTCTAAGAAAAGCGTTGTTAGTTTAGAGAAACAGCAACTCAAAGACGTCACGCAACCTAAGGACGCAGATATGGCTTTTACGATGTTGCCAAGTCAAGATGCCAACCAGCAAACTGATGCTAAACGCGTAAGAGAGCATACTGTAACTCAGAGGGCAGAAATCAACAAAAAAGCTGCAGAAGAGTTGCTCGACCCTGAAAAATCTGCATTACCACTGAAAAAAAATGGTCAGGCCAACAGACCTGTTGTACAAGTAAAGAGGGTATGTCTGTCCGAACTGAAAGAAATCCTCCAGATCACAGATGCTGCGCTGAAGCCCTCAGAAATGTCAGAGTCAGACGGTGATCGGCAGGCAAAGACTGCCCTTCAATCTGAAAGCGACGAAGACGCCTCCACCTTGAAACCCAACGCTAGACGCAGGAAGACGTCCTCTGGTGAGAGGAATTCCTGCAGAGGAGCCCCAAAACATAAAAAAAAGCCTGGCGGAGACAAGAAAAGGACGAGCACTTTGGCAGACACATCTACCACTACCAGGAAGGTGTGTGTCAGTGGAATGAGTGTAAGTCGCTGGAAAAACAAGGCCGGGGATTTCAGGAACCGGGCAGAACAAACGGGAAGATCCAAGACTGTGGACTGTAGCATCAGTGAGCTGACCTCTGCACGATGGAAGCAGCCACAGGTAAAAGCTAGGATGTTTTGTTCTTTTTATTGGTTGAAATTGAACAAATTCTGTTCAATTACACTGCCCTAAGATGGGGTTTTCTGAGTGTTTCAGCTCCATTTTTCTAAATGAGCCTGCTGGACTTGGAGGGAAACGTATTTCTTAGATGGAAGGCAAAGTGTGATCTCTTAGTTTGATTGACGTTTTTGATCCTGTGACGAGTTCCTAATTCTGGTGTCTTTCCCTTATTCAGGAGTTTCTGACAAATCCAGAAAATGTTCTCACCCCGCTGAAGGCAAATCTGCCTCCTCTGCTGGCTAATTTAACACCCAGCACACATACCTGGAGCCGCATCAAAGCCGCCCTCTCCGTCCATCGCAAGGGAATCGGTAAAATATCTAACCTGCTCCAATGAAAATTGTAATTTGGGGGTTTTTAGTAATGTTCTTGTGGAATTTTTCTCATGATGAAGGACACAAAAAGAAAGCTGGAAAGCTCAGATATTGCTAGCCATTTTTGTTACACCGGGAATGTTAGGTTGGGGGTTATGAGGGGGTGTAAAGGGACAGAGTGTAGACAGAGAGTGGACAGAAAGGGGAGGCGGGGTTGCTCCGCCCACAACTGAGAGGTGAATTTCTAATAAACTGCTGCCGCTCTGCAGGAACCATGTCCTAGAAAACAACAGTTTTTTTTAAATTTTGTCTTAAAACGGCACAACCATAATTAAAAGAGCACTGGGAACCTAAAGATGATTGAAGTGGGACTTAAACCTGGATTTTTTTAAATCTTGAATTTAATTTTCATCTTTCTCTCGATGCATCTTTTGTTCTTTTCAGTTCAACTCACCCCCAAGAGTCTCCGGTTGTCAGAGACTCCAAGAAAAACGGTTTTGGCAAACATGAGTCAGGATCTCTTTGCCACTCCTCTACGTACACCCCTCCCCAAACATCTGCGCTCCCAGCTGCTGAGCCAACATTCCCTGGTAAGACGACTTCACATCAACATCATTGGAAGGGTCCCACTGAATAAATGCAACTTTTTGGCATCTTCTACCACAGGTTGTGTGCGAAGAGGAAGAGCTGTCGGACGCCGAGAAGGTTTATGCCGAGTGTGGCCAGCAGCACCCACTGCCCTGGGAAGAGTGCATTCTCCCTCATCACAGCAAAGGGTGTGTGAAGATCGGGGAGGGGACCTTTGGGGAGGTCTTCTCCACCACCAACGCTGCAGGAGAAACTGTGGCACTCAAAGTATGACATTTTTTATCTGGTATGCTGCATGATCGTAGAGACATTGGCTGAGAAATTCCAGGGTTTTATTTTTCTGCATAATAAACTCACCCACTGGAGTCATCAGGTTTTACGCTCAAAGCCTGGAGTTTCCCTCTTTGACCAAAAAAACCTTTGTGGTGAAAATGGTTTAAATAGGACGCCCACTTACTCATCAAATCATGTGTGCAACACTGGGAATATAATCATCAAACACTAAAAGAGCCATTTTAGTCCAATTTCTTACTGACCAAAACCCAGTAAAAGCTGCAGTGTCCCACTTCCTCCTTTATAAAATGCACTGTATTTGTGGTCACTATGCCATTTATTTATCAAAAGTTGCTTTTAAATATTTACGGTAACTAAGTTATAAGTACAACAATGTTGTCTTGTTTCCAAATTTATTAATTTTCACTCCTTTTTCTTTTGACAGGAGCACATACAACTTCCTTTCAAAATAAAGTCCACCCTTCATCGATTAAGATTCTCTTGCTGAGCTAAAAATGTTAGAAATGATCACTTTGGTGCACCATCATCACTTTACTATCAATTATAAACACAAAATTTGTTTAGAATGAAAAAAAATATATATAAACATCATATCAAGAAACAACAATAAACCACTCTAAAAGTAATTTAAGACTTTTTTCGTCATTTTTCCGTTATTTTCCGTTACTTCAAAAATGTAAGTGGGTTTGATCCGGTGACCCCATTTGTTTTGATTTAGCCAGTTAAGAAGAAATGTGGCTCACTGGTCAAATCTTGGCTGACTGTGTGGTCACTAAAATAGACTTTCTGAAACTGGAAAATGGACAGAAAAAAAACAACAACCAGTAACCTGTTCCAGAACCGGGGATATGTACCAGTAAAAATGTATCTTCTGTACTGTTGTTATTAATTTTTAACAAAAAAACATGGAAGCAGTTTTTTTCCTTTAATTTTGTTGTCATTTTCAGATTATTCCAATAGAGGGCAGCGAGAAGGTGAATGGGGAGGACCAGAAGAGCTTCGGGGAGATTCTCCATGAGGTTATAATATCCAAGTAAGTCCAAGATAAAGCGCCGAAGCCCACCTCCTCAAACTTTTCGTTTGCCTTTCATTTTTTACACTAATGATATAGTTTTATTGATCTTTTTTAAGGATCTTTGAGATTTGACAAAAAAAATCCGAAACTTTAAAAGCAAAAGTCTGATTTAGGACATTTTTTGTAGCTTTTAGAATAAAAAAGTGATTATGAAAGTTGGAGTGGTTCATTGTGACAGGCATGCACATTATTTGACTGTTTCTTGAGATACCGGGATTATGAGGTCTGGTTGGCTTTAATTGAGCAATGCATGATAATTAACTTTGGAAAGCACTTCAAAGTATTCTGGCAGAGCTGTGCTAATAAGCTGTGTGGGTGTGTGGGTTTTTTTTCTACCAGGGAGCTCAGCAGCTTGAAAGAGAAGCAGCACAACCAGACTTGTGGTTTTATTGGACTCAATGAGTGAGTTTGATTTTTGTTTTAATCTTGTTTTCTACCTGATCGTCTTTCAACACCGTGACTTAACCTGTTTGTTATTTCTCATAGTCTCCACTGCGTTCAGGGCTGCTACCCATCAGATTTCTTGAAGGCCTGGGATGCTTATGACCGGCGGAAAGTTTCTGAAAATGACAGGCCTGGTGAGCGAGATCAAACCCTTTGATCACATCTTTCAAGGCCCAAAGAAGTGAAAGTTGGAGTCATTCTATGATCTTGTGTGTCTTTGCATAGATTTCTTTACAAAAGAGCAGTTGTTCATCATCCTGGAGTTTGAGTTTGGAGGTGTGGACTTGGAGAACAGTAACGGAACGGTATGCACACATCCGCAGCTGAAGACGAGATGTTATTGTAGAACATTTCAAGTACAGGTTGTAATATTCTTTTACAATTTGTACTGAAGTACAAATGGGAAGTTTTGATGCCATTAAAACCATTGATTCTGCAAAATGAGAAGAAAGAACAACTCCTTTAGATTCTTCGCATTACCTGATTGGTGCTGCACTAATTTAAAACCTCTGTGTGTGAAGCTGGCGTCTTTGGGAGTGGCGCAGAGCATTCTTCATCAGGTCACAGCTGCACTGGCAGTCGCTGAGGAGGAGCTACACTTTGAACACAGGTAAAGCGCTTTGATGATCTGCTTCATTTCATGCATCGCTCTCAGAACCCGCGATTGCGTTTGCAGTTCATGACAGAACAGCAGAGGGGCTGTAAGCTAGCTGGAAAGCTAGCAGATAGCTCAAATACGGGGGACGGGAAGTGGGGGCGGACTTTTTCCACACCAACAGTCCCGCGCATAACTGAGAGGTGAATTTCTGATGGTCTACTGCTGCTCTGCAGAAACTGTCATAGGTTATTTAATTTTTGTCTAAAATGGCATAATCATAATAAAAATACCACTAAAAATAGACCAAAATCTGATCAGAGCGGGACTTAAAAACTGTAACTTTATTAGCTTGTATTTAGATAACTTAAATTTTACAAAGTCCTTCCTGGCAGCATAAATAGGTGCTGTGATTTGCATATAAATGACTTGCATAATATTAGTATTGGAAGAACTTTAAGGTTTAAGTGCATGACTGTTGCGGTGGATACTTTTCCTATAGGCTGTCACTCCAGGTTAGAAGTGTAACCCTGAGCTAAGTGTAGTCAGTATTGTTTGTGTGATCATGTTTGTTAACTCTCGTAACATGTTTTCTTCAGGGACCTCCACTGGGGTAATGTTCTGGTCAAAACCACCAGGCAGAGAAAGGCGAGCTTCCTCCTTAATGGAACAACCCACCATGTGGAAACCAAGGGCGTGCTGGTCCGCATCATCGACTATTCTCTCTCCAGGCTGGAAATTGGTCAGCCTTCTTACATTAAAAAAAAAAAAAAAGAAAACTTTTTGTTCACACCTCTTTCATAGTACGTTTCGCCCTCACAAAGTTACCAAAAGTTTTATTTTACTCCTTTTAGACGAGCTGACTGTGTCCTGTGACATCTCAAACGACGAGGAGCTGTTCATGGGTCAGGGAGACTACCAGTTTGAAATCTACAGACTGATGAGACAAGAGAACGGGTCAGAGACAAACTTTAACCCTCTATGTGTCGTGTGACTTTTCTTAACCAGTACAGGTGACAGATTAAAAATGTATTGCAGTACCATTAAAAAGAAGAAAAAAAACATTCAACTACAAGCTGCAATTGGGGGTTGTGATGACAACACCCCACCAATGCTGTTGGTATATAAAAACAATTTGATACTTTACAATAACTTTGTTTATGTTAAAATAAAAGGAATACATACATTTAGTTACTTTTGCAGTTTGTCACATGCAGATGTGACATGCAAAACACCCCACTTAATGAAAAAGTAACAGCTTTGTTTCTAATCTCATCTTTTTTCTATTTTTTTTTTTTTTTTATTAAAGATGTCCTTTATAACCTTTATACACACAAGCAAGACATTCTCAATTGAGTTTCTGTAGGAAAAAACGATACAAAACATAGATTTGATATTTTGGTTAAAAAAAAAAATCATGTCACCAATAACAACATCCATACCTGACATCATGACTACATTACTGTCTCCTTCAAAATCTAAACCAAACCTAAGCTTGGCTTAACTGACAGCTCAGCTGTTAATTGTACTCATTGAACGGAGACATGAGAAGTGATGTGGTTCATCGGTCCTCTTTCTGCTGGTGTTTTCCCTACAGGAACGACTGGAGCGGCTACCACCCTCACAGCAATGTGCTGTGGCTGCACTACCTGTGCTCTAAGCTGCTGTCCATGAAGTACCGCAGTTCAGGAAGCAGGGGTGCCAAGGACACGCGAGAGGCACTCAGCCGTTTCTATGACAACATCCTCCAGTACAACTCGGCCACAGACGCCCTGAGAAATTGCTCCATGTTTACATAAAAACTTGCCAAGTGTGAGAAAGCTCACACAGGAAAAGGCTTAGTAGAGAGGAACTCTGACCTCTGATATGAATATTAAAGTGAAGTAATTCAGAGCACTTGTAAAAAGGATTGTTATATTTAAAGGGCAAATAAAAACATAATGGTCAAAAGAAGCTTTTTTTTGTCTTTTCAATGGTTTTAGCTTATCAGTTTTCAATCAATAACTTCTTCACATCTTTTCTAGTAATGTTGAGTTGCTGCTGAAAAGTTTTTATTTTATGACTTGTCCAGTTTTTGTTCAACTCCTTGTTGCTTGGCAACAGCTGCTTATTTTATCAGCCTCTGGTCTTTTATGTCACGTAGTGTGTAGTTTTTCATATCTTTGGGCTCCCGCTGTTGCTTTTTTCAATGTAATGCATCACCTCTGCTCATGGGAAATGGCGAGGGGGTAATTTGCAGAAACTTAACTGTGTCTCTGATGATTAATCATTGGACTGGTTAATTACTTGCTCATAAAAGCCAACAAAGAAAGCAACCAACTGCAGAATCAAGTGAATCAGGAGAGGCACGCTTACAAAAACAAAATATGTTTATTCAATTTCTGAAGATTATACATTTTTGCATTAAGACGAGCTTCATTTTGATATGGCGTAGACTTATGTGAGTTTAACGTTTCCTTAATTGAAGAGAAATGTAGTTTTTGATTTTTAAAAAAGTACATTTATCTGGAAAAACTAATGGGTTCGGCAACAGTTGCATTTAAAAAAAGGAAGACTGCCTTAAAAAAAAAAAAAATCCATGGAAACGTGTCGGACGATCCAAACATCGGGCAGGCATACGTTCTGAGAAGAGGTCAGGCATGTGTAGAGAAGCACTTTTTGGTTGAGCTTAGAGGCAATGTTAGAGATGGCCTTGCTGGTGATGAGCCAATAAATCTGTCAATCTGGTTATGTCTTATTTGTATGTGTGTGCTTTAGTGTGTATTCGTATAGGAAGCAATGGACTGTCTCGGAGATGTACTTGCAGCTGGAGTGTTTGTGTGCGTTTGTGCTTAGAAGGAGAAGTATTTGGTGAACCACTCCTGCTTCAGCCCTTCTGTGCCCCTTTGCTCCAGGTATGATCCCCTGCAGAATGCAAAAATAAAAAAAGCAAATCCTGACATGTAGCATCATATGAACATTTTTTTAACAAAAATATAACAATCATTTAAAACATTTTTCTAGAGGATCTTTCGTCCCCCTGGACTAACATCTAATGATCTGTCAAATTAATTTTTATCTTTAGAATTGGTGGAAATTTACCTTCTAAATCAAAATCCCTCACATAATACAATATACATATTTTTTTAGGTTAACATTGTTTGGATTTGAAAGAAGTCCTGCAAAACTATGATTCTTAGCAACCATTGTTTAGACTTGCCCAGAATATTGTCATGGTTATGTCACAAAACATGTCACGAGGAAAATGAAGACGTAATGGTTCTATTTGACTTCAAATGGATGCATCAGAGATTTTTACCCACCTGCATCACAAGCCAGAGCTTTTTCAAACAGCAGGTTTTTATCTGCTCCTGATCCATCACAATTTGATTAAAGAAATACTGTACTCAGAAATACAGTTTTAAACTTAAATTGTTTTATATATGTCCTCCATCATGAGAAAAATGCTACAAGAACATGTTAAAAACACAATTTTCCTTGGAGTGGGTCTTTACTATACATGTTTTGATGTGCCTGACAAATTTCAGATTTATTTTTGTATTGTTCTTTTTCGGCAAAGTAAGAGTTAATCTGGATAAACATTTATTATTATGGAGGGGAGAAGAAATGCTTTAAACTAATATTTTTAATGCCATTTTCCAGATTAGCTTTAAAAGCAATCCAAAGATTGAAAATAGTGTTGAGATAAAAAAAAATTATAAGTAGAATAAACATTTAAATGTTTATTTTTCTAGTTTAAAAAAAACCCATTGCTTTATGTTTTGTGTTTTCTCCTTGTGATTTGATGGTTTGACTGACTTGACTGGTTTGGGTTGCAGAAATTTTCAATAACAAATTTTTGTCGCCAGTATTTTTTTGAGTTATTGTTCTTAAACAAGCTTATGTCTCTTTTGTGTGAGCTTCAATCTGCAATCATATTCAGAGGTGGGCATTAATAGATTCTGATTATTTTTCAATTTTTAACTTCACCCTCAGTTTTGCATGTGTTCATACCTGACTGATTGGGCCTGGAAGTGTGCATGTGGCTCCTGGCAGGAAGGGGACACGTATCGGATGCCTGTGGTGAGTGAGGGGCAGACGGGGAGGGGAGCAGTTGGCGCCGGAGTTGGAGGGATGCAAGAGGCCCGGGATCTGGTGGAACGCGGGAGCGACGGGGAGGAATGCTGCCCTAAGGAGAGGGAAGTGTGCTTGTGTGGAAGAGAGGAGGTGGAATATTGTGGAGAGACGTGAGGGTGAGAGGATGACTGGTGGGGGAGGGTGGAGGACGAGTGCTGAGGGATGGAGGACGTGGAGGATTGGGAAGGGAAGATGTTCCTGTCGAGGGCAGCGGTGCTGGGGATGCTGGTGACTCGGGGAGGCGACTCCACACCCTTCCTCTGGAAGAAGATGGAATACACGTGAAAAACATGCAATGAACAGCAAAGCACACAAAGTCAGGGATTCAGCTGCTGCAACCATTTCTAGGGGTGTAACGATTCATTTTAATGATTCAATATTTGTGGTCGACGATTCGATTTACTTTCGATTTTGGTTCATTTTCAACGATCCAATTAAATCCAAATCACTGACCTAGAATCCATCCAGAACATCCTTAGTCAAAATTTCAACCAGTGTCCCTTAGAGATAAATACCTGGTATTGAATATTCCAGGTGAAATTTTCCAGATTTCTTCTGTTTCTGGCAAGATAATTTGTATGAAATTAATATTTCGTTTGAAAAAAAATTCTGATATTAACGAATGTGTTTAGGCAGGCAACAATATGTTTGTTTGTTTATTTATTATGACTAAAATTAAAAACCATTGTAAACACAAGTATAATGATAACTGACTATATGGAAAGTTCGGAAAGAGCTTTGAAAGTTTGACAACTTTTTGAGCCCAAGCCCCTTTTTTTTTTAATTCTGTCCAAAGTTAAATTTATACAAACAGTATTTCTACAGAACTACAAAAAGATATACGGATACAATGAAAACAATCAATATGCTTAAAAATAACTAAGAACAGTCAAATTATGCCATCAAGGTAAAACATATATAAACATAAATGTGCTGCAACTACTTAAACTTGAAGGTCTTTTCTTTTTACATAGAAAACGTTCAGCAGACACTTTTTGCGCAGTAACTACAGCTCAACTTTTTTGTTCTGTAACTGAATCTCAAATCTACAAAAGTAAAAATAAAAAGGCAAATGCACTAAAACCACTTTTTGATCAACTTTAACCTATTTATTTTTCTATTACAATAACTTACTGAAGTACATTGCAATTAAGTACCAATTTCTGTTATGAAAATATAAGAGGAGAGAGTCAACAAAAACATTGATTTTTCTGCAAGTTTGAAATCTGAACATTTTAGCAACAATATATGCAAAAAAATAAAGAAATAAATGGAATAAATAAAGACTAAAAGACTGGACTCTTCATTATTTCTTTTTTTCTCATTTTCAATGATGACATCTGTCTGAAAGTCTCTTGCTGTCTGAACTTCTAGGTGTGCCGCTGCAGAGCCCCCGGATGTGCAGGACAAGGTTCAATTCAAGATCTTAGAGAGTGACTGAAGATGCTCTTAACATCTCAAAGATGTCAAAACATCCAACTAAATGCCAAAGAAGTAAACTTTCCGAGTTCGCTATTTTCTGATCTTCCTGATCAGGTGATCCTAAAGATCTGATCAAGGCTACCCAATTAGAAAATATTTTCCACTCCTGGCAGAGTGAGAAACACATCACCTAGGTATACAGAGACTTATTTAAACTTAAGCAACAACAGATTTGAAATATATACATTTCTTTTATCTAATTTATGACAAATCCCTATGTAGATGTGCACACAATGTCTTAAACTCCTTGTAGTGTGACAGAGGGTGGGTAGGCTGGAGGCATAGAGTCACTGAAGACTCAGCCCGGCTGGAGGGAGGCACATTTGGATGAAAAAATTATTCTCATGAGCCAAAACTGACACACTCACCCTCATAGTTGGAGTGACGCTCCCAGGGCGGGACTTGGTGTCCCTGAGCCTGAGGGTGTTGTTGTCCCTGGAAACAGGGGGGTGAAGCTGCAGCTGATGCCTCTCCTCCTGCAGGGAAGTAGAGATGAGGAAGGGCTTTAACTGGCCTTGTTTACATCTGCTGCTGTTGTTCTTGCATGTACGCTCTCTCCAGAGGATGGACTTGTGTCCTTCATGTCACATTAACATCACACGTGTCAAAATGCTCCGTCAGACAAATGATTAATAAACATTCTGCCCAAAGGAGTATAGCGACATTTCAAGAATTACTATAAAATCATTGCTTACTTAAGGTGTTACACCGGTGTTGGTTGAATTCTTCAGCAAAGATTTCCTGAACTTTTCTAATATTTTTTTTCCCCATTCAGCCCTTTGTCATTGTTAGGTGAGAACTGTGACGCTAGAAAATGATCATAATTTTTTTCCTGAAAGGAATTCAAAGTGACAGTTGTTTGGTATTTGACAGAAGTAGAAAAATATTCAAGGACTTGAATAGATTTGATCTGTGTGGCCCACAGGTGAGCAGGACTCTCGCGCATCAGGTTTGCCTAAGTTGGACAAACAGTCACAAGGTAATTCAGTATTTTTTATTTCTGTATTTTATAGTTTTATCCTGGTGTGTTTTATTTCCCCAAAAGTTCCATGTGGTTTCATTTATAGAGTAATGTTGCAAAGACACGCATTGTAGATGCACAAGACGACGTGAGATGATGTCCAGATTTACAAAATAAACGTCAATTGCAGTAACCGACCTGTGTTGTCATGAAAAGATCTACACTCTTTAAACTGCAGCCCAAATTTCCTATCACTGCTGGAGTCAAAAATGCAGCAGAAAATTGTCGTTTCTACCTCACTTGTCTCATGCTGCTGTTTTATTTTTAAAAGCTGAACATTGTCCAACTTGAGATTGGTGTAAATTTGTTTTTTTTGTTTAGTTTTTTTAGTTTAGTGGAAATATTGCATGCCCTTTCACCTTTACGTACATCAATCAATTTTCAGAACGCCGCTTAATCCCTTTTAGGTTCACAAAGTTGCTGGAGCCTATCCCAGCCACTGCTGGGGCAAAGGAGGGGCTGGTTGATTTGAACTATGGCCTCCTTCCTGTAAGGAAAGAGTGCTAACCGCTACGCCATATAGAAACGTAATATGACGATGGTCTTGATGGTTTGGGAGACCTTCTGTTCTTTTTTGTAGGTCTGCATCCTTACCACTAATCGTTTGATGAGCTGCTCTCTCTCTGTCAGCCTCTCCTGGAGTCTCCCCAACTGCACGTCATCACACAGAGGCTCCCTCCTCCTGCACCGCTCCTCCCGCTCACGCAGTCTGCAGATAAAACACAGGATTTAAAAACAGACAGTGAAGGAGTGGTTGGGTTTGCTAAACGTTTGTCCTCCACTCACTCGTTCTCCAGAGCCACTATTCGAGCCTGCAGGTGGTTTTGGGCGCTACTGTATTCCGACACCAAGCTCTGCATCTCCCTCTTGTGCTCCCTTCTGATCTCCTCCACTTCCTCCCTCCTCTTCTCCTCTTCCCGCTCCTTCTTCTTCTCCTCGTCCATCTCCTCCTCTTTCACATCGTCGTCCTTTTTCTCTTCCCACTGCTTCTGGGACTCTTCAAGTTTCTCCATTTCCACCCTCAGTTTCTCCACCTCCTCCTTCAGACGTTGCGCCTCTTCTTCTAGCTGGGCGTCCCTCTTCTTCCTCATTTCTGCACCATTCTCTTCTTTCTCCAGAATTTCAGAATTCTTCTGAATTGACCTTTGATGGAACAGCACACAGTTGGCAGCTAGAAACTGCCTGTTCCTTTAATTCTTTTGAACGGATTCTCGAAATGATCCAAGCTTTGTTTCTGCTGTTTTCTCATAATTTTAGGGAAAGATGGTTTACAATTTTGGAAATAGTGCAGCAATGATTCTCCGAGGAGGTAACAAAACATACAGAAATCTTATCATCATCGTCATATTTCTATTCTTTTAACTGTCGTATGAAAAAATCCAATCATTTAGCCAGTTTCTGCAAATACATATACACACATATACACAACGATTTATGACTGATGACCTATCCAGGGTAAGTCGTATTAGGCCCCAGCCTAACTGACCCTGAAAGGAACAAAATGGGTTTAGAAAATGGATGGAAGGATAAATCTCTATTAGAGTCCTGTTTTTAAACATTTAGGAATAAATTCTGCAATTTTACATCCATCTTCAGAACTCATTGAATCCCCTTTGGAGTCACAGGTTTCCTGGTTCCAATCCAGCTACTGTTGAATGTGGAGTTTGCCCTAATTAGGTCACCAATTTGTCCACGCAAAAACACAAGGGCCATTTTCAGACATTGTCCTTTTTTCCGATTATATATTTTAGGTTGGCGCCAGTGTTCAGCAGTGGAGCTGCCATCAGTGTGTGAATGTGTGTGTAAGCAGGTGAAAGAGAATATGATGTTTACCATGTGTCTGTGTCCAGTAGGTATGAGGGGGTAAAGCGCCTCAGGCTGCATAACCCTGACCTATGTAAACATTCTTTAGCTGCATATTTTTTTTCCCTTCTTTGTATCAGTCAAGTGTGCTTTTTTTCTGGCTGCCGTTCACAAATCTTGCAGATTTTATTTTGATTGACATAAACCGTTCCGAGTTGAAACCATTAATTACCTAATTGAAAAAAGGGACTTTTCTTATTTTTTCTTATTTTTCTGAGTGTGACTTCTTTTGATATGATTTTATTTTTGTTTTTTTGTGTGGCAAGAAAAAAAATCAGCAGTCAAAGCTAACCATTTTTTTTTTAAATCAAGGATCTTTTAGTATATCAACACTAAAAGCACACATTAGATCTTCCTACCCTTCCTTTAATTGCTTCTTCAATGCAGTGTTTTCTCTCTGGAGCTCCTGCATGGCACAGCGACTCTCATCCAGCTGCCGCTCAAACACTTGGTACTGGTTCTGCTGCTTCAAGTCCTTCACACACAATTGTGGAGCATAAACACACACTTTACATACAATGGAAAAAAAGGTTGATTGAGCGGAGTCACACTCAATCACAAAAGTTTGTGTGAACCGTGAGGTCTGCATGCTGCCAAAACTAATTTTTAGGAAGTAAAAAAGCTCTTGTTTCAAGAAGAATTGACATTTTCTGTTTTGCAAGAAAAATAATTGGATCAATTACAAAATAATCTTAGTTTGAGATCTTACTAATTTAGCAACAGATTTTTTTTCTCTTATTTAAAGACATTTTTTCAATTTGTAGGGAATTTTGGACTTATTTCTAGAGGTCTATTTTTGCAGTGCATTGTTGTCGTGTGTGAGATCACCTGCTGCAGAGCCATCATCTGCGTGTGTGCTTGTAGTTGGGCTTGTAGATCTTCTATCTGCTGCATGTGTCTCTGGGTCATCTGTCTGCTCCACTCCGTGTGCTGCTGGGTCAGCTCGGCGCGCTGCTTATCTGACAACACACGCACAAAACCACATGGAAACAAAACCAGTGTTGCCCTCAGTACCCCTTTGCTGTTGCCATGGTGAATCGTATCCATGGCAATGGGAACTTCAGTGTTGGATTTGAACATTCTCCATGCACATCGCTCTGCCTTAACTTCTTGCTCCTTTTGTTTCTGTTACTGTGTCTCTGTGTGCTCTTTTGTGTTGATAAATGAGTGTGTTACCGAGTTCCAGGTGGTGCAGCGTCTGAAGTCTGTTTCTCTCAGACAGTAGATCTTCTTTTGCCTGTCTCTCCAACGCCTGCAGCGCCATGGCATGAGCGTGCCTCTCCTCAGCTGACGACTGGGTTTGGGGCTCCTTTTTACATATATTAACACATTCTCTTTTCAGTATTCAGTGGCTTTCATTTCTAATCAAAGCTTAATTCTTTAAGGCTCAAAACAAGCTGTACATAAATATCGTAGTTCAGCTTGCACTCGCTCACACTTATTGAGAGACATTACACGGTTTTTCACTGAAACATTTTGATCAAAGCTGCTAAATTATTCATCACAGAGAAAATCCAAGAAGGAGAGCACAGAAGATGTTTCAAATGAAGTGTATTTGCACATACCTGCAACAGCTCCTTTAGTTTCTTGTTTATCTCTTTGGTCTCTTGAACCTCCTTTTTCAGCCTGTCAATCTCAGGGTTGCCGTGACCATCGTCTCCCTGCCTCGCCTTCATTTTCTCCTCCTGCATTGGTGACGAGTTGCAAGCAGAGAGTTTTAAGGGTCACCACAATGCCATCCTCAGCAGATGAGTTTGCAGCGAGACCTTAAATGCTGATGTTTTCTGACTTCAAATAAAAAAAGGAAACATTTTGACATGCGCTTAGGGAAAGTTAAAGGCCCACTCTGATCATATTTTGACCTTTTTTTAAAGCGTTACCAGTGGTCTTTTAATTATGTTTGTCGTATTTAGCCAAAAGAAAAAAACGTTTTGTCTTTAAGGACACAATTTCTGACTAGCAGCAGTAGTTCTTTAGAAATTCGCCTTTGAGTTGAGGGCAGGACTGTTGACATGGAGCAACCACCCCCCCTTGTTTTTTCACAAAAACACGTTAAAAACAAATGTCATTAGAGTGGGTCTTTAAAGCATTTTCCTTGTTTAATTGCTCTTACAAAAACCTGTATCAGCTGGTGTTTTCAGCTTGAAAGAATGAAAGGTACCACAAAGTGAGCAGAAAACAAATTAATTAAACAGAGCAAATGTCTGGTGCTCACCTGCACCTGCAGCTCGGTCAGTTGAGCCTGCAGCTCAGATATTTGGCTCTGTAGCTCCTGCTCTCGATCCTGCCACCTCTGCTCACTCTCCGCATCAGCTGCGTTCATTTCTATCCTGAACTCCGCTCTGAGACGATCTTCACATTCCGCCCTGGAGGTGCAAATCAGAGCAAAGACTGAGTCAGTATTAGTCTAAAAATGAATATTTATCATGTTTGGCTGGGCCTCTCTCTCATCTTTGCACAATCTCTGGCATAGATTTTATTCTGCGCTTTCTCTTCTGTTCAAAGATTTATTTTTTTTCTCCATCCTAAGAGGCATGATTGTGGCACCTATACTATGACACCCTCAGGAAACATAACCCCCAAATTGTAGTTTTGATTTCATTGTCCAAATGAAATCAAAACTACAAGGAAGGTGCAGTTCTTCAGCAAAATCATGTTAGTGACAAATAGGTTAAAAATGTTATGTATTTGTTTTTTAAAATATACTTTTTTATGGTTGACTATAATTTGAAAGTAAAAGTGCATTTTATTTAGAATTTAAATCTCACTTTATCGAAGCTTTTCAAACATTGTTTGTTTATTTTGGTGTGGTTATATTGGTCACTGTCTGAGTTTAGAGTACAATTATTTAACTCCAATATAGAGTACATCTAATTGTAAGAAGTAACAAATCAAAGTTTTCGTTTCATGTTTTTTGCAACAAAGTCCTCTCAACATTACTAGGTTGTAAATAACTTTAAGGGGTTTAAAGGTTACTTCCAGCAATGATAAAAAAAACAAACTTAAGTTTTTGCTTTCATGTAGATATTTGATTTAGGTACATTTTACATACCTGGTTTCTTAGTAATTTTTCATGTACAGTAAATGATGACCCGAACACTTTTTCCACTCAGTTAGTGGTTGGGTGAAGCCATTTAATGTCAAAAAATATGTTTACATTTTTAAATCATAACAACAGAAACTTCTAAAACGACCATGTTCAAAAGTTGACATACCCAGATGACTTTGTTCTGAAACATGCACACAAGCTGATACAAAAGGGTTTGAATGACATTTAAAGGTAACCATCCTCACCTGTGACTCATTTGCCTGTAATCAATCAATGTGTTTCTGGGCTCCCAACAGACCCTTGCATCCTTCATCCAGAGAAAAGCTTAGGAGCAGTCAAAAAAAATCTATGGGAAAAGGTAACTGAACTGTACAAAAGAGGAAATGGACCTAAGAAGATATCCAAAGAGGCAATACAAGGTTTTAAGAACTGGCATATGTAAACTTCTGAACAAGGTCAGCTGGGAAGTTTCTGTTGTCATTAGGATTTACAAAAGGTAAACAGATGTGACAATAAATGGCTTAATCCAACCACTAACTATGAGTGGGGAAAAGTTTTGTGTTACCATTCATGTGAAAAATATGACCAAGAAATCATAATTTCTTCCAGGGTATGTAAACGTATGTGCACAGCTGTGGGTTTGGAGCAGAAGTGATTTGATGCATCTTCAGTGATTGTTAGGGTGAAAGCAAAGTTTGTTCTTCTAAAGGTTGCTACCTGATCCGGTCCTCGATCTGCCTCTGACTCTGCTCTAAAAGACTCTTTTCTGCACTTTTCCGACTCTGCTCCAGCACTTTCTCCTCTAGTCGATGCTTGTCAGCCTTCAGAAAAGCCATCTCTCTCTGCTGCCTGTCTCGCTGCCTCTCAGCCTCCTCCTGAACCTGAGCCACCCGACCCAGAGCCTGGCTGAGCTCCTCCTCCAAACGAGAACACCGAGGTCCACACGAGTGTGAAGCTTCAGGCGTAGCCTTTTCTTTGTGGTTTGTTTGGACGGTTCTCTCCAAACTCTGGATCTGAAAGCACAGAAACAGATTACTAAGCTCTCAGATCTTATGGCCGTTAACAAATATTTATACTGCTTCTCAGCTGCTTCTGACCTCAGTAGTTGCATCCTTCAGCGACATCCTCAGTTCCTCCCTTTCCTTCTCTAACCTGCTGCGAAGCTCCTCCGCAGCCCTCCTCTCCTCCTCCAGGCGCAAACACACCTTAAAGAACATTCATCTGTATCAGTGTAGCAACCGTATCTGGTTTTTCTTTCAGCAATTCTGTTACAATATTACTTAATCTAATTCAAGAAAATAATCAAACAGACACTCACCAAAAGCTGGTTGAGAGGCCAAAACTTTAAATAATTACTCTGGGAGTAAGTAACAATTCATTTATCATGTTTTTAGCTCAATCTGTGGGCCCCCAGGAGTCATGAGAATAAAGTAGATAAGAAAAAAATATTGTTCAAGAAAAACAAGCAATTTCGCATTAGTAATACACAAGGTACCCAATTAACAGCATAAAATGTTGAGCGCTATAGTTTTTTATTTGGAAGTGGGGGTTGGAACTCCTCGAGGCACAGGGGGTGTTGGAGAAGCTCAATTAGAGGATCACAACAAGCCCCCCCCCCCTGTCTGGGTTTCTGTTAGTATGATGGAGTGGGCTTATTTCTTTTAACTGACACACTCAGTCATTTTTGACAGGTTTATGAATCACAGGCTCAAATGAGATCTGTCACAAACAAGCAGATCAGAGGCAGTTAATGACAGGAAACACAAACAGACTCCAAGTTGCTTCTGCATCCAAAATAACTCCATCTAAAGTTTGACTGAAGCTGGAAACTAAAAATACCCACCTTTTAATGTTGACAGTCACGGTAGGCTATTTTTAAAAAAAAATCCATTTCAGTTCATGTTTAAGAGTTTGTTTCCTCTAATGGTCTTCTTTGAACAAACAAACTCCAGTCTGACAGAGGATGAGGGTCTCAGTTCCAAATGAATTTGTGCAGTTAGGCAGGCATCAGTGCGAACACAAAGGAACCATCAAAGTTTTTTTTCATTTAGATTTAGCAGTTTCTAGCCAAAATCAAAAAGCCTGTGTCGTTTTTGAGGACATAGTTCATTGGAAAGTCGCCTCTGAGTTGTGGGCGGGACTGTTGACGCAGAAGTAACCCTACTCTAATATCCCATCATTTCTTTGTTAACACTCTCTCCCACTAGCTTACAGCTCCTCGCAACCACAAACCAACGTTAGCAGTGCAACATCAACGGGGAGCGATATCAGAGCTTCCAGCCATACAGTTTTGAGCTAGATGGAGGCTTAGATGGGGAAAATGAAGACATTAATGTATCTATTTGTCTGTAAGTGGAGTTGGAATGAAGCAGGGAGACTTTGGTTTGTCCATTTCAGTTGCTGCCCCACAACTGACAACTTCTTCAAATCGTGGATTTTTAGCTGTTCCTGATCCAGGGGCGGAGCTACAAAACAACACATTTTAAAACATGTATTTTTGATCCATACATTCATAATGGCCTTCCATACTTTTTTTATTTATTTTTTTTACTTACCACCCTTTCAAAGAATTTGGCCCCATTCCACCCCCTATATAAAATATTTCAGCTCCACCACTGTCCTGATTTGAATCAAGAAATACTCTTAAACTCAGTTCAAATCTTATCTTAGTTCATATTTGTCCTTCATAATGAAAAAATGCTATAAAAACATGTTATAAACTCAACAAAATGAGTTTGAGTGGAGCAGGTCTTCAAAGTAAACCAAATAGAGACTTTTTGGCATTTCCTGTCTGGTTCAGGACTGTTCTATTGTGGCAGTACAGTAAAAGGAATCATTGACTTGAATCCCTTCACAGCGTGTCAAGAATAAAGAATGTCTGAATCCTACGTTATGGATTACATCTATTGAAAAATGAAAAAAAAAGGGTTGCTGACCTCTTGGTTGGTCTTCCTCTCTGAGCTCAGAGCTTCTTGAACACCGTTGAGCTCAGCTGCATGTCTCCTCATCACCTCCTCTATGGCCTTCCGCACCTGCTCCTTCAGTCGCCTCCTATCTTCCTCTGCTTTCTCCACCAGCCTCTTCTTCTCCTCCTCCAGCTTTTGCTGCACATTTGCTCTCTCCACCTCCATCTGTTCCATGTTCTTGTCCAGTTGGGAACGGACGCGAACCCTCTCGACCTCCAGCTCCTTGCGCAGCCGGTCCACCTCTTCATCTTTTTCTCTCCTCAGTTTTTCTCTGATCTCTTCAACTTCTTTAAGTTTGGCCTCCTTTTCTTCATCTCTTTCTTTGCGCAGCTTTCTCCTCTCCTTCTCCATATGATCTTTTTCGTGTTCCCTCTCCCTCTGCAGGTTTTCCCTTTCCTTTTCGATCTCCCTCTGCAGTTTGTCCCTCTCGTCGTCTGCGTGTTTTTGGATGCGGCGCAGCTCTTCGCTCTGGGCTCGCACCATCTCGGAGCGCAAACTGGACAGGGCCTCAGCATGCTATGGACAAACACACAAAACATTTATACTCTCTTCACGCCAGATATTACCCAAGCGTCATGTGTCCAATGTGAGGATGCTACCTGACGTATCTGCCGGGCGTGGTCGTTGTTCCTGCCGCTGCTCTGCAGTTCCAGCTCCCTGTTCCTGCTCTGCAGACGGCTCACCTGGCTCCTCAGCTCCTCCACTTCAGCGCACACACACACTTCACAGCCTCTGCGATTCAGCAGTTCCTCTGTGAGGCACAAGGGACGAGCACCAAATGAGAACCAATGTAACTTCACTCACAGCAGCTGCACAAGCGAACTAATTAGTTCCATACAACACAAGTAAGGGCAACAGAGAGGATCACAGAGCAACACAATCGCAAGAACTTTAATGTTTATCTATTGATCTCAATTTGGCGCAGAACTCTTTCGTGAAGAAAATAAGAATCACTATGATGATTTTGGGACTGAATAACAGGACAACATCATTCTCAAAAGGGTTTTTGAGTCCCAGTTATAATTACAGACATGAGAGAAAACCTTTCAACTTAATAAATATTTACAATATTTCAATTATTCTAATTTTCTTTGAATAACAATTTTAGCTTTTTACTTTTCACAGCAACAAATATGAGGTTCTTTCAAAATAAAATGCATCGTCTGTCAAAAAAGATCCTTTTTTGATTTTCTTGCTATTAAAAAGGCCAGCATGCCAAATCAAAACATGGCACGTGCCATCATTATGACTTTGATGCACCTTTATCATTTTTCTCTTTTTGACAATTAAATATAAACATGACATTGGTGTAAAATCTAAATAAAAAAAAAATCATTTTGATAATAAACCACTCTCATTATTTTCTCTGTTTCATAACATGTTAAATTCTGGATGACAAAACTTAATTAACTACAAAAAATCAAATACAAACCCTTTATTTTTTTGAATTTGTTGGAATTTGTTTTCATGGACAAAGAGCTACAATGAAGGAATGAAAGAGCCACATGTGGCTCCAGAGCCTCAGGTGGCAGACCCTTGATCTAAACACTGAACATCTAACAAAAAGGCTCATCTCTGTCATTGTGTGGTTCGTTGGGATTTGTTTTTGTTAAACATCAAGAGTATTAAAATCCAGTGCTGAAAACATACTACGGATGTAAGTGTGATGTAATTATATCATATTTTGTATTTAACATGTATTTAAATAAAGTTTTTTTCCTGTCTAGCTGAAAGACCAAGGAGTAAATAAACTGACTCAGTCCAGAGGTGTAGCTATGCATGTCAATTAATTAAGGAGTAATAATTCATGGCTGTGACACAAAAATATAGTTTTACATAAAAACAACAACGAACCCTATTATTGTATTAAAGCAAAGATAAATTCAATACATTAATTCTGTGATTTTAAAGACCTATAATGAAAATTGTATTTTTAGTGTTTTTAACGTGTTCTTGTAGCCCTTTTGTCATGATGAATGACATTATATAAAACATTTTAAGATTAAAACTGTATTTTTGAGTATTTCTTTATTCAAATCAATCGTTCTAATTCCAATGCATCCACTTGCAGACAAATAGATTCATGTAAGTCTTTGTTTTTCTCGTCTGAGCTGGCATCTGGCTCATAACTGTACGGCTGGATAGCTTCAATATTACTTGCAGTTTTTGTTGCAACGCTTATGTTAAGTTGTTAGGTAAACAAAAGGCTAATGGGAAATGAGCCGAGCTAACTTACGCGTCAGCGGTTCCACCCACAACTCAGAGGCGAATTTCTAATGAGCTCCTACTGCTCTAGCAAAAATATGTCTTTTTAAGGAGACACAGGATTCATAATTAAAAAACACTGGGAACAATTTTACAATAGAGAAAAATACAGTCAGAGTGGGACTTTAAATAGTATGAGCCAAAAAAAATAAGTATCTTTGTCTAAATTATTATATAATCTAATAATAAACTAAATAATAAACTTAATAAAATAATATAAACTTTTCTTTTAAAAAGATAAAAAGGGATAAGAAAGAGGAAAAAAATATCTAAGGAGATCAAATATTCGATCCTAAAATATGCACTGAGGTCTGCTCAAGTAGGAGGGTGTTAGAAATGTGTCATAATGTGTTCTGACTCTTCTTGTTTCAGGGGAGAAAAGATTTTTTAAATTATAACTGTCAAACAAACAAAAAACAGTACTTTTAATCCAGTAATGAAGAGTCACTTTGCAAACAGAAATAGTCTTGTGGAAGGAGAAGCAATAGCTGCTTGTTGCTGCATCTCTTTGTGCCACAGGGGCATGAGACGAAAGCCTAATTAAGAACAATGGAAATGCAATGAGCTTTGCTGACTTTGTCTTTTCTTGTCACTTGACTGCAACAGTGGCGCATGAGGACAATGTAAAGAGCCAGACTGAACCTGCTCTGCTTTGCAGCTCATCTTCTTGCAGCAGCAGCCTCTCCTTGGCGACTGCCAGCTCCTCCTCCGCCCGTTTTGCCACGCCTTCCGCCTCCGACACGCGCTTCCGATGCAGCTCCAGCTCCTCCTCAAGGTCCTGGCAGTGTGCATTACCGCCAGGAGTGTTCAGGGGAGCAACAAGAATATAAAAGAGGAGAAGATAGATGAGAAAAAGAGAAGCCATCGTGAAGTTTGATATGGATAAGAAGAGGTCAGACAAACACATGATATGGAGGAGAAAAAAAACAAGGGCATGAAATGTGATGAGTCAGGAGCTGTCTTGCCCAGCAGTGAGTCTTTAATGGTCTGCTTTGATGGCTTATGTCAGCTCTGTGGCGGCTCTGGCAGGGCTTTTCTAATGCTTGAGGTGGTAATGATGGTGGTAGAGGGACTCTATCTTGCTGCTGCTACTCATTAGCAGATAGTTGGCAGAGAGAATCGTACTCAGGGAGGGTTGTCTGTGGTTAGACCAGCATGACCTTCAGGCCTTGTTGCCTCACTCCCAGCTTCTCTATTAACACAAAATCAGTAGCTGCTGAACCAAGAACAGGAAGCTGCTGCTTCCCTGAAGCTACGTTCACACCGGGCAAGTGTTCCACGTTCAAAAAACGCGCTAAACAGGCATTTTTGGACACGCTTGTATTCACACAGTTAAAAGAGGCTTGGTGTGAAATCTCAAAGCGGTGCAAATCTTGCAACTCTTAAGGCAATTTTTTTTCACATCTGTATTCCAATATATATCCAATATATGTCCAATGTTTTTTGATAACAAATGTTTGGAAGCTCCTTTATTTGATTTGCAGTTTATTTTTGTTTTATTCGTTGATGGGTGGCTTGCAGCATCCCTGCAGTGATGACGTCAACGACTCTCCTGCAGCTGTCCACTTCCAATCATTTCTTCCACCGCGAAAGACAAGATCTCATCCAAGTCTGAGTGATGCTTCCGCCTGCTGAGGCCCATTTTCGTCTAATTCTTTTCTATGTTTTGATGCTAAAATTAATTACATTTTAAGACACCAAATTGTTCAGAATTTCTTTGTTTTAGAAACTTATCTGAAAATAAAAATTCCCGAAATGCTCTACGTCTTTCATCTTCCAGCACAGCCCAGATAAACAGACAACACTGGTGTCTTTCTTCTATAATTTATGACTTTTTTCTCGTAAACTTGTCCTTTTTTTTCTCATAGATATACGTGTTTTTAAGTTGCAAATTTACAACATTTAAAGTAATAAACTTACAACTTTAAAACACGTAAATTTACAAGACAAAAATGTCATAAATGTAAGCAATGACTTTTAGAGCCGTAAATTTTACTCTCATAATTTAACAGTTACAACGCTTTATTTTTGTAAATTTACAACTTTTAAGTTGTAATTTAAAGAAAAAATGTAAACTGGTTGTAGAGATATAAAAAACTTGGTGTCATAATTTTTCTTCCATGATCAATTTTCAAACTGTTGAAACTTCGGTTGAAACGTCCTCATCCACACGTCATTACCAAATCCAAGTTCCTGATTGGTTAAAGTGGAATTGGTTTGACTTTTAAATGGTGTATACTTGTAAAGCACTTTTCTACTTAGAAGGCCCAAAGCGGTTTACAGTCACAGTCTCATTCACACAGACAGGGGCCAACCTCTAACCTCCAGGGGCAAAGTGGGGTTCAGTGTCTTGCCCAAGGACACTTTGACACATGGTGGGAATTGGGCAAGGTGGGAACTGAACCTGCAATCTTCCGATCAGAGATCAACCGATCGCCCTACCTCTGTTCCACAGCCGCCCCAACATTCAATTGCTGCATGTTTTTTTTGTAAAGCACAAAAACAGACTTTGACTTGCATATTGACGCATGAATGTGGGAGTTGAATGCAGAAGTCCAAAACCGTTACATAGACTTTTCATTGGAAGTGTTTGTTTGAACGCACATTTCCAAGCCCAGTGTGGACGTAGCATCACAGCTCTGATTCTAGCGTCAGGATGATGAAAGGTGTTCACGAGGTTGTATACCTGTATGCGCTCTTGCAGCTTCACTGTGTTTCTCTTGCTCTCTGCCAGCCTCTCCAGGTGACTTTCCACCTCTGCTTCAGCCCGCTTTACTCTTTCCCGCAGAGCACTGTGCATCCCCTTCTTCTCCTCCTCTTCCCTCTCCTCCCACCTCTGACGTTCCTCCCTAAACTCTGCCTCTATTCTCCTCCTCATTTCCTCTTTCTCCTCACTCAGATCATTCACCTTTTTCTCCCACTGTTTCCGCTCCTCTTTCATTGCTTCATTCTTTTCCTCCTCTGCTCGCTCCCTGTCCTCCTTCAGTGCTTTTAGCTCCTCCAAAAGGGCTTTCACTCTTTCCAAATCCTCCCGTTTTTCCATCCTTCGCTCCTCCTCTTGCTTCTCCTTTTCCTCGTCCTCTTTTTGTCGCTCATCCTCTTTCCTCTTATTCTCCTCATCTGAAGTTTTCTCCAGCTCCTCACATTTGGCCCTCAGCTCTTGGATCTGCTCTCCGGCTTTCTCCAGTTCTTTGCTCAGTCTCAGGCTCTCCTCTTGGGCATTGCTGATCTGATCTTTGGCCTCCTGGAGCTCTTCCTCTGAGGCCTGGAGTTTCTCCTCAAACTCTTTCCTCAGCTCTGCTTCAGTCTCACGCTCCCTCTCCTCTGCCTGGATGCGGAAGAACTCAAAATCTGCTTGAACCTGGAAGCAGAAACAAATGCACACCGTTTTAGAAATAAAAATCATCTCAGATCGACCAAACTACAAATATGTAATTCTGCTTTTTTATTATTTGCAGCAGCAATGGAGTTTTGCTTCAAAAGCCTCCTCTTCTATTGTTGTCCATCATGGTGAGTTTCTAGGTGAACTATAGTTTGTCTACAACTTTTTATACAACCATGGTGAGTCATTTTATGTAAGGAGTCTTGATTTGTTTTTAATTTCCAATTTTAAAAAAAGGATTCGTTAGTGGAGTGCAAACACAGGCAGAGCAGATGCTCTTTGTAAATGTCAGGAAGTTTTTTCTCAAAGTAGCAGAGTTTTTTGTGTTTTTCCTTGTGATGCACTTCATATAAAAATTGGGTCTGATTTTTGTAGAACATGTTCTGGCGCAGGTATACTTTGCTGCTTCAGACTAACCAAAAAAAATTATTTTATCAGCGCCATGCTTTTAAAACAACACACCTGGGCTCCGACTCGCTGCTGCTCATCCAGAGACTCCTGCAGCTCAAGGAGTCGTGTCCTCAAAGCTGACCCCTCTCCTTCGTGGCACGTCTCCATCAGGATGCGGTGCAGCTTGTCATGGTGGGCGTGGCTCAGGGCCTGCAGGGCTGCCTCGTGCTCCTCATTCCTCATGTTCAGAGAATATATCACCTGTCAGGAATGAGCAGATGTAACGGCATTGTTAGAACCCTGCACACATACGAATTATTTTTATTATTAAAAACAATATTTAGCCATAAACCAATTGATTGCACATTTCTTTGCCAAAACTAAAACGAGCAGCCAGCCTAAAACCCCTTCTTTTGTCTGACCAGGTCATGTTACCTGTGCACTTCCCCATGTAATTTTAGCCTACTAATGTTTTGTGATCATGTCCTTTGAAGTTTAAAATGAGCAATATTTGGGTTCTACTTTAAACACAAATTGTGTGATTAGAACAGAAAAGACCTCAGCTGGCTGACCTTTTATCGATAAAAACGTTGCAAACACCAGAAAAATACAATACAGACAACAAGTTAATAACAACTTCATTTAAGATCCTTCACATAAAATGTAATACACTCCGATCATCTTTTGATCGATTTTAAATGTGTTCCCAGTGGTCTTCCAATTATGATTATACCGTTTTTAGCCAAACTGTAAAGAATCTGTGTCGTTTTCTAGGACAAAGCGGCAAGACTTTAGAAATTTGCTTCTAAGTTATGAGCGGGACTGCTGGCGTGGAGAAAGCCCGCGCCCACTTCCCATTACCCATCAGTTTACACTCTCCCCTGCTAGCTTACAGTCCCTAACATCCCCAACGGTTGCAAATATAATGGCAAACAATATGGGAGCTATCCAGCCTATGTCATAGTTGCAAGCATTTCCAAACGCCTTTTTTTAGCATGTGCTTCTGATTTACAACAATTTAGATTAAAAAATACTCAGAAAAGCAATTCTGAGTCTAATTTTCTTCATCTTGAAAAAACTGGCACAAGAACATATCAAAAACATAATTTTCATCAGAATGGGCCTTTAACTGTTTTTTTAAGGTATTACCAGTAGATTTATAAATTCAGAGCTTTTATAGGTTTTTAAGACCCTGCACAAACCTTTTCATTGTGCTGCAGTGTAATAACTTAAAGCAAATTAAGTGGATACTAAAACAGTTTGTGATCGACTGGTTTAAGAACACATTAAAATGGACTATTTGAGCGCCATTCATTCTTCTCTTCTCCCAGTCTTTCCTAGCGGTGTCTTAGACATCTAAAATATTTCCTTTGGTCAGGTAAATAAATGATACAGAAAACCCCCACATCCACCTTTTTCTGTACAAAAACGTTGTCTTCACGAAAGCAGGAGTGAGCGTGGACGTACCTCATCAATTCTTCAGGTTCAGTGAAAGCCAGATGGAGACTTTTTACAATCTAATATTGAGAGGGAATACGTTATAATGTAGGAGAGCATGCAACTTTAAAATAGAGTGAACATTTCAGGAATGTTCTCTTTTTTAACACCACATATTAGTTGGATTCTTTATAATCTTGGCTTCATTCATTTGTTTTAAGAAATGATTCAACATAATGATGTGTCAGCGCATTTAATACAAGGTTGTGCTGTTCACTTCCTCATCTTTTTGAACAAACGAGCTGGAAATTGAAGACTTCCTGAAATTCATTAAATGTTCATAACAACAGCTTGGTTGGTGTTTTTGTCCGAGCTGCTAAGCATTTTTTAACCATTGAAATTTTTGCTGGAATCACATACATAGTTATGCTAGTTTGTCTTTGTCTTACAACTAATAAATTGCATCTATTTATGTGTAAATTGCATTTACTGTTGGGCTTTTTCTGTAGAGTGGAATACTATGTTTTATTTTTAATGCAAAAAGCTGACTAGATCGTTCAAATAATTATAAAAATTGTGTTTTGTTCTTCTCCTGGTATGTGTAGATGCTGCTCTGCAGTGAAACTACAAGAATAGCCTCTTTAAGCCTCATTGAGAATCTGTGATAACCCATACAAGGTGTTTGGTAGGTAAACCTGCTGTAAGATTTTCATAATGAAACAGATTAGAGTAAAGACAAACCAGTAGATGGGTGTTGGTATTTTGCAAAATTGCTCACAGAACAGACAAATCTTTGCAGTAGCCAACATTAAACTGACCTAAAACTGTGTGCATCTACTGTTACAATAGATTGGGGAGCCAGTACAGTCCTCACATGATGCAGTCATTCCTGCATGCAAGTGTGGCATCTCTTTCAGCTCCCATGCAGAAAGCGACCAGCATGTTTGAAATACAGTCCATATCCCCTCCCACTACTCATTTTAACCTCTGCGCCACGTCCACCGCCTCATCATTTGTGACCCTGACGTCTCACTTACCCACTCGAAAAGCGTTTGTGTGCGCACGCAGGAGTGGCATGGGCTCATATTTTATATGGACGCCTCTCTGTCTGCAGCACTCAGCTGGCACAGCTGTGCCGGACATTCCCTGTGTGTGTGTGTGGGTTTGTGTGTGTTTGTGTGTGTGTGTCCATGCTAACTCGACACCGTCAATCTCAAACAAATCAATCCTATATTTCAATGAATCCAGCTCCACGTATTGATTCTTTCACTGGATCGGGTCAGTCTAATTCTGGCCCTGCTTGTCAGTCCTAGTGCTTGAACTTTGGCTCACAGAGTGACTCATGACGCAGAGGAACGCAAGGTCCTCTGAAACAAGGGCAGGCACTGAGGGCGCCGAGTATCCTCGTCATCTGGTTTAAAAGTGAGAGGGCAGACCGTGGCAGGGGAGAAGAAAAGAGGACTATTTAAAGAAAGGTCAGCTAAAAACCAGCATTTGTTGGGGGAGAGCAACTGTGATCACAAATAAAATCTGAACATTGCACCAGATGTTTGAACACCTCAGTATCAGGTGCTGTTCAATACCATGTTTTTGAAATTGCCTCCAGAAGGGGCTTTTCTGAAAAATTTGAAAGCCAGCTGCAGGGGTTGGCTCCCTCCGCTGCAAAAGCATCAGTGAGGTCAGCCGCTGATGCTGTCTGACACGGTCTGGCTCGAAGGCTTGAATGCAATTCGTCCTAAAGGTTTAGGTAAAAGGCAAACATGGTCAGAGATGTTGTGCAGACAGACATAATGTGTAACCTCTTAAACATGTGGATTTGCTTCAAGTCTGAACAATAACAGCCTGAACTGGCTGGGTTGAGTCAATAGTGTAAATGTGAGCAGTCACTGACAGATCCGAATGACATCATATCCCTGCTACCTCAAAAAAGCATAAAGGTTGCGTCCAAATTCCTTAATTATGCACTACTTAGAGGACTGTACGTTTTATTATTATCACACAATATTATTATAGCATGTTTTAATTTATACAAAAAGCTGATGTTAAGATTTAAAGATTTCCGCTTTGTCCACCCATGTGTCAAAGTCTTCTTGGGCGAGACAATTGACTGTATAAGAGAAGTGAACAGCGCGAGTGTAACATCATCCATAGAAAATGACATGATTCTGGTTCCAACAAAAGGAAGTCCATTTAATCGCCATTTTTTTCAAGATATGAACGCCGCCATGTTGGAATCAGAAATTGTCAGTAATTGTGGTTGGTCCGCATTGGTCTGAGTCTACATTTCTACAGAACCACTCTTACCAATTAGGAGTGAGTTTGTTGGGAGTCCACACCCCTACCACCTGAAAGTGGAACCAGGAGAATCTCCTTTTTTTAACATAATATGTTGAAAAAGTTGCAAGAATGGTTATTTTGACAAATTTAATGACTGAATAACTGCTGTTTATTTCTCAGAAGTCTTTGGGATTTTGGCTTCTTGGAGCCGACAGGTACTTTCTGTTTGGAATGCAGATGGGGAGGGGTCACTCAGTCCAGTTCTCATATACAGTCATACTCCTGATTGGCAACAGTAGTTGCTAAAGAAACGTTGACTAAGACCAACTCAGACCAATCACTGTCGTCTGGCTCCAAAATAGAAATTTCCGTATCGCAAAAAAAATGGTGACTGAATAGGCTTCATCTGCTGGAGCCAGACGTAAGGCATTTTTTATGGGTGATATCCCACTCACTCAGTCCAGTTCTTTCATATACAGTCAATGGGTGGCACCAGTGGAACAGAGCGGCCAGCAGTGTGTGTGTATGGGTGAATGGGACTGTGACTGTAAAGGGTTTTGGGCTTCAAGGTAGAAATTAAATAAAATGTTTGGCACCTTTTGCATTTATTAAAACTTTCAAAGAATAAATGCCATAAAACCTCATAAACAGCATCAAATGTATGACCAATGGCAAAAAGCAATTTAGCACATTTACCTAACGTTGTTGAAATCTAGGACTTTGCTTTTTGCATATTTATTTTTCTATTTTTTTTCCTCTGCAAATCAAAACCAAACTGGGCATCCTTATTTTAATCCTCTAAAATCCTCTTTCACTCAAAGAATCCATAATACTATTAAGAGAAAACTATTATGCAATAATGAAGATTAAAATATTCTTTTTAATCCCAGAGGGATCATTTGTGAGGTACATGGCAGATTAACCGTCATCAACCTCAAAATAAATTCATCCATTTAGAAATTGTTACCTGCCTGCAATGTTTAGATCTGAGAACCTTTTAAGACTATGTGTGTTTATTAAAAAGCAAAAAAAAGGTTTCTCTAAAGCCAGCTTAAGGCACTTTTAATGTGTTTGTGTCCTATTTTTCTTTGGGACACTTTTAATTATTTTTCTTTACGGGAGGTGTACCAATGGAGGCTATAAAGTGGTCACAGAGTGGCCTCTTCCGACTGTAAATCTGGGCTCTCCGGATCGATCCTGGCAGTCGATGGCGTTATTCATGTATTCTCACAGGCCAGTGCCCTTTCTTAGTGACAATAAGTTCAAAGTCAGCAGGGCATGAAATGAATAATCAGTCCAACAGTGGAAGAGGCGAGTCAGAGCGGGTGAAGGGACTTTTGAAGGAGAAGCAAAAGGTTACACGGAAAGACAAGAAGACTTCCACACTTCCTGTGTGGTAGAGTGTGTGCTGGATCACAGCGCAGAGAGCACGGTGACAGCCTAAGCAGAAGGAACCCAAAGCTCTCAGGCTGAAAGCGTGCGCTTCCACGCTCCTATGCTGCAGTTGATCTCTGAGAGGCCCGTCAGGAAAGCCGCTCCTCTCCTTGAATCAGGCGTTCACACTCATGTGAACATTTAGCAGCTGGTTCGTCGTGGTCAGCTACAGCTTTCTTCCCTCTGAGTGGCTCTTTAAAAGCACGCCAACTGGTTTATCTTTAGAAGCGCCATTCAACCGGGACGGACCGCTCACTCTGGGACGGAGGAAGGGGAAGAGAAGGTAGGGGGGTGTAAGTTAAGCATAAGGGATGAGAAGAGCTGCACACAGACAAGATAGTTATTAAATATATAAGGTTACCAGCTGACCCATTTCCTACTTCCTCTCCACTTCACTCTGCAGTCCAAACACTTGAAAGTACGGTGGCCCTGAAGTGCAAATTACACTACCAAACCACTCAAAGCAAAAACATTAAAGATCATAAAGACAATTATTTTGCTTCATTTTTTTTTAACATTTCGACTTTTGTTTTCAGGGTTCTCTGTTCTCTTTGGGTCCATACTCCGGAGGAGGAAGACCACGATGGGAAGAGCGCAGGTTGGAGGACAGTAATTACTCATGCTCCAAACAAGACATAAGTGCTGACCTGCGTCATCTCTGGCAGGAAGTCCTGTCAAAGCCAAGCACGTGGATCCCTGGACCCGCGCTTCCAGAGATCCATAAGAAAAGTGCTCAGTCATCAGGTAACTGTCACCTCTCACAAAGGAGGTTTGTTGGAAAGACAGCAGCTCCGATAGAAGGACGAGACGCCCAATGTGCTCCTGATTAGAGAAGACATGAACGCCAACAGCTTGTGATGGCATCTCTGATCATTGGAGGTGTTTGTGCTCTGCTGGTCGGTTTGGACTCTGATGGAATGGGGTGTGCTGCACAAATCAGGTGAACATGATGTGATTTTTGAGTCAGTCACATGTTTCCTAATCCAAGTCGCGTTTTTGTCTTTCTCTCGGTGTCGCCGCAGTCTGGCTGTTTGGTTCCAGACTCGGAGGCAGATCATCCAGCAGGAGGCGGCGCGCCTCTCTGGGCGTCACGGGCAGCGCTTACCTTGGTGAGCTGGGCGATCTTCTTGCACATCTTGCTGTGCATCTGGTAGTCATAGAGCTCCTGCTCTATGTTGGGCAGCTCTGCCGCAGTCCCGTTCACGGTGGATCCCGGCGCGGCGGCGGGGGAGGCGGCTGCGGGCTGTGCAGCCTTACCGGCGCCCGTAGCCATGATGAGCCTCCTCCCTCGCTCTCCCAGGGGAACTTCTACGTCCGGAGGGCTGTCAGAAAGGATCCTGCCGCCACGCAAAGAAAAAAAAAAGAAAACAAAATCCACCCGAGTCGTGTCAGATTTCTACTCGCGCATCTCCCTCCTCTGATACCCCCTCTGCTGTCAACAGCGACTCGAGGATTTGACTGCTAAACATTTGCTCGCGGATCGGCGCGGCTCCGCTCGTGCGCTCCGGCTGCTGCCCCACTCTCCCGCGGGCCGCCCGGCAATCACGGAGGTCACACGCCGGGAGTCCATCGGGGACGCGCTCCAACCGCCCCTCTCCGCGCCGTCAACAAACGTCGGCGATACTGAGCGTTTGTCCTCTTCGAACCGGGGGGAGAGCTCGAGGATGAACGCGCGCGGGCCAACCACCTGTCTCGCGGCTGGGGCGGAGAGGAGCGCGTGTATCTATGGAGCATTACCGGAGAGGCTCTGCTGCAGTGCTGCCCCGCCCCTACCGGCGCTGCTGCCGTATCAATGAGACGAGAGGGGCGGGGGACGGTCCCCGGAGACCCCGGTGATGGGCGAGATCAACTTGTTCCGTCCCGAAGCAAAGAAGAGGGACTTTGAAGCAATCTGATCAGGATGTTAGTGGGAAATGATCTTTTTCCATAATATGTTTGTCTATATAAATTATACTTTTTTTTCTTACAAAAAAAAAAAAAAAAAACACTAAGTAGGTACAGCTTCATTAACGTCCTTACAACCAGAAAAAAAAAATATTTGTCAAGTTCCTCTTTTTAAAAAAATCCAGAATAAACACAAATTGCCAGAGCCACACCTCTTCACATTTAGTATAACTGAAAAGCCCCCTCTACATACCAAGGTGAGTGAATTCAGTAAAGGTTGGGAGATATTTAAACTTACAAATATCCTTTACACAGGACAAATTTGAGTTGGAAAACTAGATCCATAGCCTGTTTTAGTTTTGTGGCCAAAGCAAGCTTTTGTGGCTAAAGTAAATAAAAATACTTGGATAATTATTCAAAATTACTGAATTTATTTCAACAGACTTAGTCAACTAATATAAAGAAATAAAAGGAACGCCCCCCTCCAAAAAATGCACTACTACTTTACACAAGCATGTAAAGCACACACATTTAGCAAATTTGATCTTTTTATTCATACTTCATTTGGATGCTTTTTTAAATGCCCATCTTCAACATTAGAATGTAATCAAATGAAACACCTTCATTTTATTCCCACCTGCACAATGGTCCAGCAGACACTTAGGGTGGGTACCATCTATTTTGAATTGATTTCCAGAAATAGATGCCAGAAAATGAGGATCCTCGTCTGCATGCCTGAGGAGGAAATTGTTCCTTCTGCAAGTTCCCAGGGGTAAGCAGTTTTTGTCCACACAGCTGTACTGGCAGCTCTGGCTCCAGACATCACAACATCAAGCAAACTGCATTCAGCTGCCTTATACATGGAGTAGTTGAGTTTTAGTGATGTTTATGAAGGCTTTATTACAGTGTTTTACCCAGACTGATATAACGATTCACACTTGGTCATTCACAAATGACAGGATTGGCTCTTCACTTCACGGTAACACACTAACAGCTAATTGCTTCATCATGAGTGTCTTTTATTATAATATTTCATTTGACGTCAACATTGAATTGATAATAAAACCTGAAGGAACTGGGAATTACGAACCACATTTCGAGAAATAAAATAAATTTAACATATTAATTTGATTTAAACCATGTCGAGAACTTGCCAGAAAATCATTTCTTGATTTTTTAAAATATACATTGCTAAGATAATTGTCTTCCAAATAAAACAATAACGTTCTCATTTTGGAACCACATTTACAGAATGTCCTTCACAAAGGTTAACATGGCCTTCTGTAATACTGTGGTTCTCATCAGTCAAATTCAAACTAAGATTAGTAACAGTTTTAAAAGTTACAGCACCAGTGTCTATTAAATTAATAAGCAAATAAAAGTTACATGTCAAGCAAACTCTTCCTACTTAAAAAAAAACATAGTTCTTGATTCAAGTTTCATCTGTGGTTAAGTTCTTTTATTAAAGGTTTTTGATATTTAAAGTTGTTTTGTCAATAAGTTCACATCTGAATAAATTGCAAAATGACTAAAACAAATTCATGAAATAAAGATACAGAGGTGGAATTTTTTGTCAAGCTTTGTAAAATCAATAACTGTCTTTAAAAGAAACACAGCTAAATACCTTTTAAATCAGTTCTTTCTGGCATAGCATCTGATACACGTCCTGTCATAATAAACTAAAATCTCTGCTGTTCACCAGACTATTCTGGAGTCACATTTGGGTCTATCAGCTCCAACAAACAGAACATGTGAGATTATTACTAGCTAAACACATCAGGTAAATGTTGAAATAAACCAGATCATCAAAGAGATTTAGATTAATCAAACAGAACCACATTTACCATCACATTTTCCTGTCAAACTGCCCCTGGACAGCGATCAGAAAAGAAAAGGAAGGACACCTGTGAAATGTGCACCTGCGCTATGTGCCAGCACTGAAATGGTGCTGACCCATTTCTGCCTGCTTTCTAGCAGCAACACACAGCTTGCATCTTGTCACTTGAGGGAATTAGTTTCCCCTGGCTGGAAAAAAAAACTAGTTTTCATAGGCACTATGAATATATAATGTAATAATAAACGTTTAAAAAGAGAAAAGAAGACATAAAGATTAATAACAAGAAATAAAGGATTTTTTTTAATAAAGAAAAGGCAAAGATGTAACAAAAATGTCAGACCTCCATCTTTAAAAGCATAATAAACTGTATTGTGTTGTCTGTTTTTTGCCTAAAAACAAGATAAGTCATAAATTCAAGGAATAGTATAGCAATGAAGTAGTCTACACAACAATGGAAAATAAAATAGCAAATGCAAGTCTGACTACAGAAAACACACACAAAACAGAAAACAAAGGTATGAACAATAATTGCTTGTGTAGTTGTTGAGAAAACACAGATGAGTTTCTATTTTGGTCATTCCTTTTTTAACATTATTTTAAACAGTGGAGCCGAAACCCTGGTGTTTAAGGAATGAAAATATGTCCGGGTGCAGCTGGTAAAGATTCGTTTTAATTGATCTTTTTGGGGGCTGTTTGGCATCCATTCCGATAGGTGGCAGCACTGCCCTCGCGCGTGTTTTGTCAGACGCCATTGAAAACAACAGCATTTTTTCTACGGTGACATTTCAAAAACAGGCGGCAGTTTCCAAGAAGAGAAAAGTCACGAAAATATAAAAGGTAAGATCACAAGTAAGTTGTTTTTGATACTCTAAGGACAAAGCGTGGTGTAATATCACTCGTGTAGTTGAGATATTTTGACAAAAAAAGGCCTAAAAGCGTAATAATTTTCTGATGTGTGTGTTTTTTCCCGTACTTTACTGTTCTCTGTAGTTTCAGGCCCGTTTGGTGAAGTTACAGCTAACGAGGCGACAGGCAGATGCTATTAGCTTCAGAAAAAAGCTAATGGGGTCTGTTTATTTACTCTGCACGTATTTTTTCGCCTTCTTGTTAGGCAAACATGACTGCAGATAATGAAATCGAGATCAAGGAGGCGTTTCAGCGAGCACAGAAAGGCCACAACAACAAGGCGAAGCTTGTGGCGAGTCTGAAGAGTCGCTACAACAAGGTAACACTAACATATACACGGGGATGCTTTTATTTAACCTTATTTTGTTTAACTTAATTCGTTAACTATAGCTTTTTGGGGTAAGTTCTGTCAAGTTCTGATTTGATTTGCAAGTTAGAACCAGTTGATAGATTTAAAATGTAAACGGTGTCTCAAAACTGCAGCTGATTCGGCCCTGTTTTCATTTAAAGCAGAATTTAATCCCTTAAAACTGTAACCCTCTACATGTTTAAATGAGTTGGACTGCACTGCAACAACTGGATTGTCTAAACCTGTATCTAGTTCTCCATTTTCAGTCATCTCCATCAATAAACCCTCCATCTCTCCTTTCAGCTTGAGGATAAGACTCCTTTCCATGAAGAGTTCATCTGCTGTCTGAAACATGCAATGATTGTCTACAAACGCGAGCCTGCGGTTGAAAATGTCATCGAGTTTGCAGCAAAGTTTGCCACAAGTTTTCAGTCTCCCCCTAAACCTGAGGGAGAAGACCAGCAAGAAGAAGAGGAGGAGGAGGAAGAAGAAGACGACGATCACCCATTTCTGAGTTTCATCTTTAACTTCCTTTTGGCGGTACAAAGAAGAAGTTTGCAATATTTTTATCTTCTATTTGGCATGAAAAGGTTAAATAATAAATTAATTAATACCATTTTTTTTTTAAATCCAGTAGTAATTAATCAAATCTGCTATAAGTCAATGTATTTTGTTTTTTGGTCGCTTTTTCGTTGTTATTTAATGGAAGAAATTGTAATTTAAAAAATAAAAGTAATCCACATTTATTCTGTTGAACTAGAGAAATGATTCCTTCACGGTCAGATAAATTATCCAAGGAGGAAAATTTGACAGACTGACATTTAATGTAATTGAAAATGCGAAACAGATTTTGGTTTCTAAGATATTTTTGTTCAGTAAAGCACTTTGTGTTTCTAATGTATAAAAAGTGCTTTATAATTGATGTCAATTTGATCAAATATTTTCACAGCCATGTCAAGACCTATTGTGTTGTGCAAATTGTTTACACAAGTTTAACAAGTTGCTTTTAGAGATGCATATAAAAACTTATTAGTTACTAGGCTCGCTGCCCTTATTTTATTTTTTATAACACAATGTCTGTATGGTTTGACCTGTGTGTCTTGGATCTTCTCTCCTTTTCAGTCACATAAAGCCAACAGTCATGCCGTTCGCTTCCGGGTGTGTCAGCTAATCAACAAGTTGCTGGGCAGCATGTCAGAGAATGCCCAGATTGATGATGACCTCTTTGATCGAATCCATCAAGCTATGCTGATTCGTGTCACTGACAAGTTCCCCAATGTGAGGATTCAAGCTGCTTTGGCCATGACGCGCCTTCAGCAGCCAAAAGACCCCGACTGCCCCACCATCAATGGTGCTTGCTTTTTTCTCTTTTTTTTATTCAGCAGAATGTCATTAATTCAAATCACAATATGTGATCTTGGATTTAGTCTGTGCTTATAAAAGCTGTTGTAAATGGATACTTATGATGACTTGTGAATCATAATGTATAAACTCTTCTTAAATGGCAAAACATTTGGCATTAAGAAAATTCACAGTGCATGGATAGTTGTAATTCCACTACTTAATCTACCTTTTAGCTTGTTATTAAACCACCAATTGGTTCCCGAGCGCGGGCTGCAGCTCACCGCTCCCCCAGGGAATGGGTCAAATGTGGAGAACAAATTTCACACACCTCTGTGCGTGACAACTGATGGGACTTTAATTTTTAGCTTTTTTTAGTGTATTTATTGTATTTTTCAGTCTCACTAACCTTGCACAGAGTTACACCTTTAGTACCAACAATATTTTTTGTGTCAGAGCTTCTGTTTTTTTCTGCTGAATCTCAAAATAGCTGGTTCTAAGTTAAGCACAGGATGGACTGTTTCAATGAGGCCAAAATTTGAACTCAGTATTTTTCTGTTTTTCAGCCTACATGTTAATTCTGGAAAATGATACCAACGCTGAGGTGCGGCGTGCTGTTCTTTCCTGCATCGCAATGTCTCCTCGGACCCTCCCCAAAGTACTGAAACGCACTCGGGACATCAAAGAAAATGTCCGCAAGCTAGCCTACCAGGTAGCTATAAAAAAAACATTTACGCAAAAAAATAAGGCATTAGTTCTTTCGTCAAGTACTTGTGGAATTTTAGTTATTCACATCTTTGACTGCTTTCTTTTTAAGGTTCTTGCTGATAAAGTTCATATTAAAGCTCTTAGCATCGCACAGAGAGTTGGTCTGCTGCAGCAGGGTCTTCATGACACCTCAGGTAAACCTTATCAGTCCAAATACTGATACTTTTTTATGTACTTGAAGTAAGTTGGCAAGAATTTTGAAGTTATAAAACTGTCCATCCCATGAATAAGCTTTTTCCACAGTAAATGTGTTACTTTATTTTTTCACGTTTTTACTTCGGTTTGACTCTGGATTTGTGTGCAGAGGCTGTGAAAGAAGTGGTCTGCAGCCGGCTTCTGCCGGCCTGGCTGCTTCGACTGGACGGCAATATCATTGAGCTGCTCCACCGACTGGATGTGGAAAACTGTGCGGACACGGCGATGGACACGTTGAAAGCCATCTTCAAAAGCATGCCTGCAGAAGAACTGCTGCAGAACAGGAATCAGCTCGACAATAGGTCCACTTTTAGCGTTCTTACTAATTAAAGAGAAGTTTTAAAGATGTGGAAGAGACTAAAGAATCTGTTTCCTTTTTTTGTTAACAGAAACGTGATCCCAATCGACGCCCTGACCTGTGAAAATGTGCTTTACTGGAGAGCATTGTGCGAGTTCATCAAGGACAAAGGAGACGATGGAGAAGAAATGCTGGAAAAAGTGATGCCAGATGCTGCTGCTTATGCAGAGTACATTTGTGGGTAAGAACATTAAAAGTTACATTACTTTTGAAAGTTAGGAAACAACTAATGCTTTGGATTTTTGATTTAGAGGGAAAATATAGAATAAATCCTAAGATTTTTTTTTTCATTAAACTGAGTTTCTAATGTATTTCTCTGTCTTTATGTGAAGCTGGTTCAGTTTTCTCAGTGCAATTTAACAATTGAGGTGGCTCAAAGACACCATAACAAAGAGTCTTAAGCATCCACTATACCACAACACACAAGTGATTGTGGTTTAAATTTAACTTTCATCATCCAACTAACCATAAGAAACGAGTATGCAATCAGAAGTTTTAAGCAAAAACACAATTGGCTGAGGCTTCTTCCTATAAAGAAAAAAAACAACTTGAATGAAAACCTGTAAAACAGCTGGTAAGTTCCACTTCAAAATAAAAATCAGCACAAATGTTTTCAACTACCAGGTAAATAAAAGGGCTCAAAATGCTGTTTGTTGGGGCTAAAATATGGGTTGGTCCTTCTACCATTTATAAAAGAAAGAAAACAAAAGCTCAATCAATTGGGTTATTGAAATGAAATAAGAAAGAGAAACGAGTTTGGATGATACATTCACTCATAATAAGAAGGAAAGATTCTGCCTTTCAGTATAAAACAGTTTATTGATATGTAAAACTTGACAGATAAACAAACTGAATCTGGATTTCTGTTGAGGAGTTTTCTACCTGAATTTGTTTCCTTGTTCAGCATTCATTTATTAGGTTATCTTACTGAAAATAGACATGTTTAGATGATGATGTAGTTACGACACCTTTTTCTGAGAGCTATATTAACGTTTCTTTTTTTGAATGTAAATGTCATTTATGTTGACGTAAACAGGTTGTCGGTTGACTCATTTTTAACTCTGGCAGATATCTGAAGGCGGTGCCGCTGCTTACAGAGGAGCAGAAAGCTGACTTCAACCAGCTGGAGCTGGTCATGACCAAAGAATTCATCTCTCAACAACTTATCCGCCTCATCCGCTGCCTCGACACTAATGAAGAAGGTGGCAGGTAAGAGACACTGAATGAAAATGACTGTTAAATTACTGGAAATACAAGCCTGTCTGTTCACTTGTTTTTTATTGTATGAAGATAACTCAACAAAGAGGCAAATGTAATGGCTTAAGCCTTAGGATTTACTCTCTTGTCCCAAAAGAAACAGAAATCATAACAATATGATATGGAAATACAGTCCTCAGTGATTTAAAAAAACATACATTTTTGATTGACTTACTTTTTGGAAATCAATCTTCTAAAAAACGAACTATTTTAGGTGTAAATCCAGGATTTAAGGGTTTAACAGAATAGTTTATTGTCAGGTGGAGTTTTGATGATTTTTAGTGAAAATAATGGTTTTTCTTATTTGCAGAAAGCGTATGCTGGCAGTTCTGCAGGACATGATGGCTCTTCCACAGATCCCCTCCTCCCTGATTTCCCTGCTTACTGAAAAACTCCTCTCCCTCATCCCTGATGACCACAGGCGCATCCAAACTGTAGGTTCCCTTCTGCTGTGTTTCCTCACCACTAAGACGGACTTCTATAAGATGCTTTTGTCTTTTTGCAGGTGGCAGAAATCATCTCTGACTTGAGGGAACCCATCATGGAGCCCAGTCGAACCATAGATGAAAACGAGAACCGACGGCAGCAGGTTCAGGTGGGCAATGCTTGAATAAAACCTCTAGCAGCAAATGGATTATGTCGTCCTTTCCCCTGCCTTTAGTGGATTAAATCTTAACTTATTCCCACTAGAAAAAAATAATACTTTGCATTTGCAAAAACACTATAAAAACGAGTTTCTTTTGAATTTCTTGGACATTTCTTTCCTGTGTTTGCTTCTCATCAGTCATTTTTATATGTGGAAATGTGGGGATCAATAAAATAGCACCTGAAAATAACAAAGGGAAATAAGTTACACTAAACCACTTTTTGAAATTATTATTAATTTTATTTTTAACCAGAAAGGGAAAATAAGCATTACAAATAGTATTAAACAGCAACAGTCTCACTTCGAAAAGAGGGTTAGATGTAGTTAAAGTACTTATTAAGTCCTGCCCTTTTTTCTTTTTGGAAAGAGTAAAACAAAATCTTAATAAATGTCTAAATAAAAGTAAAAAAAAGTAACGTTCCAAAACAAGTAGATTGAGTTAATGAACATCACTTTAGGGTTTGGGTCAATCTGACACTTTAAGATTAAATGAAGGTGCTACTGAGAAAATTATTGAATGTTTTGAATTAATTTCTTTAATTTTATTTGCAATTGTTGTAGCTGCATTCAAAGGTTCACCTTTTCTCCTCTGACATGCAGCTTGCACAAGTAAAGGTTCAGATCTTGGAAGCTAAACAAACTCTGGAGGATTGCATCGCGGCTCAGGAGTTCAGCCGAGCGGCGGAGCTTAAGGAATCCATCACACACCTCGAGGAGAGCAGAAACAAAATCCTTCAGGATATGGCAGAGAGCAGCCAGCCGAATGACAAGGAGCCCCGCGCTGAGAAGGTCCAGTGAGATTCAGAATGTGCCATGTTAACATTTTTATGGAATTGATGTCTAACCCCCCCCCTTTTTTTATGTCTATTTCACCCAGAATGACCCAGAGACTCTTTTGAGATGTTTAACGATGTGTGCTGAGCTGATGAAGCAGATCAACATCAAGACTCAAATTGGTCCAACTATAAGTGCCTTGATGTCTTCTTTGGTAAAAAAAAAACATTTTTCTTTAATATGCTGTTAAGTGCATCTTTCTTGATTGATTTTTGTTGATATGCATGCTTTTTTTTAAAGACATAATAATAATTAATTTTATTTAAAGCATTTTTGACGTGATGTCACTTTACAAAATAAAAACAACTTAGAAACAATCTAAGACGAAGCAAACACAAACAAACACTGGAACTGAAATCATAAAGAGGCGATTTAGATTTCACCAGAATTTAATTCAACATTTCTGACGTCGGGGAGGTTGGAGTTCCAGAATTCAGGGATAAAGCGACTGAAAGCTCTGCTCCTCAAGCTGGTAAGGTAGGCAGATGACACCGTGAGATGAATGACGGAAGAGGAAGGGGGTGGAAATTTGGAGGAGATTTGAAACGTGTGGAGTAGCGAGGTCATCGGTGGCTTAGAAGGTAAATTGCAGGATTTTGGTCTCAGTCATTTTGATTTACTGGGAACCAGTGAAGTTGTTAGAGAGCGGGAGTGATGTGATTAAAAGAGGAAGCAGTTTGTGGATGGATTTTTAGGAATGACAGAAAAGAAGGGAGTTACATTAATAAAGATGGAAGGTAACAAGCTGTGGACACGAATGGATGTCCAGTGAGAGAGGGGTGGTGACGGTTAATTATGCAAAGGTGAAAATTCGCTGACCGAGTGACATTGATGTGAGATTTAAAGGATAATAATCCGTTGAGATTTACTTCCAAACTCTTTGCTTGGAGGGAGGCGAAACCAAGAAGCCATGTATGTCCAGAGAGAAACTGTTGTTTTTTTTTAAAGGAGTAGATTTTGTGCCTATAAAGGTTTTGTAATAGTTTAGTTTTCAGAAAATCAGGATTTAATGACAGAAAACCTCTTGGTAAGTGACGGGGGTGGAAGTATGGAATTGAGTATTAGTGCTCGGATAGAGCAGGCTATTAGGGATGCACAGGGTGGCTGTGGACCCTAAGAAGGCCTTAAAGTCGATTAAAGTAAGCCCAGAAAAAGCATTGTAAGTCTTACATTCTGGTGAATGGGTCCTATTTTCTTTCTCCTCAACATGATGTGACGTTCTGTCTCAAAAAAAAAAAATTAATCCAGGAATGTTATGTTGAAAGGTCACGAACTGGTCGCAAAGTGTTTTAGCCTCAGCTAGCTAATTAGGTCATTCTCGTCAACGTGGGAAAATTCTGGCTTGAAAATAGAGATTGCTTGTGGTGGTTAAAATCAATTAGTGGAAATCTTTATGAATCTTTATGAATCTTTATGAATCAAACAGTACAATTTGCCGAATGACATTTAAACCTGGTACGATGGGTTTGAATTGCATGTGTTGAGCAGAAACCAGCAGTCTCTGGCTTTGTTTTTTTATTTTCTTTGTACGTACAGTCTTAAATTAGATTTTAAGTTGTCTTAAAAATCCTTAAATTTAACTTCTGTAAATCTGTAGATGCAATGATTCAACAAAAAAAATGAAAATTCAGAAAAATGTTGCTTTAAATGAGCTAAAAAGTAAATTACTATGAAGAAAAACTTTTCAATTGGCTTATATTTAGCCTGGTCTAATGTAATAAAGAAATAAATATTAAATACTTTTCAAATTTAGCAAAACACAGTGTTTTACACTTTCAATGTAAACATACTGGTATGCACTAGGGATGCAATGATGCACATTTCCCCCACAATCTGGTTCAAGGTGAAACATGTTCGGTTTTAAACCGAGAATTGCGGTATCTCTACTATCACCAGCGAAGCAGTGAGGATCAGTCAAATGTGTTTTAAAGGTCATGTAAGTCTGTGGCCTCCTTCTGCTAATCTTATGTTTGATTATTGTGCAAACAAAATGATGCTAAAAGTTTAGATGCTTTAAAAGGAACGACACGAAAGAATCTGCAGATTCTGTGAGTGAGCTGCAGGAAAGCTCAGTTTATACAGGATTGTTTAGGATTGATGTGTGAACCCCTCCCTGTATGGAGGTACCACAGGGAAACACAAAAATCAACCATTTAGAAATAAAAAAGCCTAAATGATCAGAGGAAAGTTGATTTCTGCATCATTCATACTTTTGTGAATGTATTATTGATTTTTAAATAGTTTATCTTTTTCCTCAAAACAACATATTTTGAGGTTTTCCTGAGCAGTTTTTTTCTGTTTTTAAAATCTTGAAAAAACGTTTTAAAGTGTTTCAGTTGTGTCTTTTCTTTGTTAGGTTTTACCAAGTATAGCAAATGCCCACCCTGCTGTCCGTAACATGGCCGTGGTGTGTTTGGGAACGTGCACTTTGCATAGCAAGGAACTGGCTAAAACCCACATGGTCCTCCTGCTTCAGGTCAGTCAGCAAATGTCAGAACGCTTCGGAGCTTCAGTAACAAAAACGCAAAGGAGGCAGACGTTATAGAGTTCTTTCCCTCTGTTTCCAAGATCGCCCAACTCGATGAGGTGAAGATCCGTATCAGCGCCCTGCGCGCCATCATCGACCTGCTGTTGGTGTTCGGCTTTCAGCTTTTCTCCGACATGGAGTCCGCTCATGCGGCTCAGCCCAGCCAGTCCCCAGAAAAGCAGGAGGAAGATGCAGGACCGGCTGAGGAGAAGGGAGATGCTCCAGAAGACATCACACAGAGTATTCTTGTGATGCTGTCAGAGCTGTTGGACAGTGAGGTGAGTGTCCCTGCGTCCCCATAATAACCTCTGAGCCCTTTTTTTTTATTTACTTCACCTCAAAATGAACCTATATGCATATCTGCTCAAACACTCCCAGGTGTCTGACCTGCGCACAGAGGCAGCAGAGGGCCTGGCCAAACTTATGTACACTGGCCGCATCTCCAGTGCCAAGATGCTGACACGGCTGGTGCTGCTGTGGTACAATCCTGTTACCGAGGACGACACCCGCCTGCGGCACTGCCTCGGCGTCTTCTTCCAGCTCTACGCCCGCGAGAGCAGGTGGGACGCGCACACGCCGAGCAGCACAGTCACGTCTGCAGAATATTCTTCTTCTGCGAAGAGAAGAACAGATTGTTATTTGAGTCGCAGTGACAGCTGTTCGCTTTGTCCGTTCCCTTCAGGGTTCATCAGCTTTTCCCACCTGACCCAGTTTCCCATCAGTTTCCTGTTCTCACACCTACTTTTATTCCATCCACAAATCTCCTTCATTTTTATGATTTGCTTTCTTCCTAATTGTTTCACATTTGTCCACCTCCTGCTATCATATCTCAGTGATGTGTTTTTGCCTAAAGGCTCTTTTTTTCTGAATCATTTTGTTGTAATATTAAAAAAAAGCCAAAAGCTGAGGGAGAAGTCCCCCTTTGCCGTATCCATAGCTTGTCTGTCACTCCTCCACTGTCGTGTGCTGATCCCTGTAACAGATCTTAATGCTCTTCAGAACTTGGTTCTAGTTTTTTGCAGTTATAAAGTAAAGACGTTTGTCCTCCGGGCGCAAGGAACTCCCTTTTATTTGGTTAAATGAGGGAGAACTGTTCTTTGATCTCGTCAGTGTGTTTAAAGTCCCACTCCAATCACCTCTTGAGCTTTTTTAAAGCATTCCCAGAGCACTTTCAATTACAACTATGCCTTTTTTTTAGCCAAAAAAACCCAAACTTGTCATTTTAAGGACTTAGTTTCTGCAGAGCTGCAGTAGTTCATTGAAATTTGCCTTTTAATGAAGGCATACAAGTGGATGCACCAGAATGGAGATGAACTGGAAGGCTTTTAGCCTGTCTGTCCTGCCCTGCATATTTTTGACAAAATATGATCTTTTCCAAACCTTATTTTTCGTTTGCTTTACAACAGTTTGAATAAAGAAATACTTAATTTTGTTAACAGGGTCATACCAGGATTTTCTGGAGCCTTTCAGAGTAAACTATATCCATATATATGATCATTTATTGCTTTTGGAATACTACAAAAAAATCTAATTTACTTAAATAATGAATTATTTTTGTGGACTCTTTTCAAGTAAAATGACCTGATCTCTCAAGCACCGCCTTTCGCTCCTTGTAGGTCTCGCCCATTTCATGACGTCATCCTAGAGGCAGCCTCAGCGTGTCCTCGCATGCAAACAAACAATATCCGAACTCTTTGCAAAGATGGATGTGCATTTTGGGCAAATAAAATGAACGTGATTTACAGATCACCACTAGTCCTGCAGTAAAAGTGTGTGTGTGTTAGCCTGTGGGCGGTGCTGGAAATAAAGACTTCCTGAAAGGGGGCGGTCCTCAATCTACAACGTCAGCTCGTGAGAACCCGCTCGTTTTCGTGGGTAGGGGATGCCTGCTGCAGAGAGCACAGGTTTTTAGAGGAACACTTAGAAATGCATGAATGGATCAAAATACCGCTTTGAGGTTGTTAATAGTGAGGACTGAACAGTATAACACACTATAATACAATGCCACAAGAGCAGGAGCCAGCTTTCTTCTCAGAAGCTCAAGTAACCCCGTCTTTGGCATCTGGGTTAAAGACAGATGAATAAATCCTGAGAACAAAATAATCCTTTATGAATTGCAAAATCTAACATTTGTCAAAATGTAGTAACTAGGAAATCCTCTCAGATTTCTGTTTTATCAGACTGAATTAAAGCTTAAGGATCAATGCAGTACAATGCAGGGATCTTAACACTAAAGTCAAATGTGACTCTTTTTTTTCTTCTTTTAAAGAATTCACCAGGAGGTTGTAGAGGAGTGTTTCTTGCCTACGGTTCGGACTCTCCTGAATGCCCCTGTCACCTCTCCGCTCGCTGAAGTGGACATCAACAATGTGGTCGAGCTTCTCGTTGAGCTGACGCGTCCAAGCGCGCTCATCAAACCCTCCAGTAACACAGAGGTAGACCGGAGGAATCCCGTTAGTCTGTGTCGGTGCAAACACATCTGACTCATCATGTTTGGTGCCGTGTCTTCAGGAGGTCTGCGTCCATGACTACCTGGCGGTGCGAATGTGTGGCGAGATGCTCAAGGACCCCACCGCTCCTGAGATTCGCCTTTATGCTAAGACGCTCAGCAACCTGGAGCTTAGCAGGGACAGCACTGTGAGGGAGGACCTGCAGACGCTGCTGCAGCAGCTTGTACAGGTACACCAACCTTTATTTATAGTATACCAAATAATGTGTTATAACCTGTAATAATTAAAACTATTTTTTAATTTAACATGTGAAAAGCCTCATTTTGGGGTATTTTCATTTACATTTTTAGTTCAAAGATTAAAATACAACTAAAAAAGTGTTTTTTATAACAGACTTCCATTCTTAATTTTTACACCACCAAAGGACAATTTTTTCAATCTTGAAGAATTAAGAAAAACCAAAACGTCATGTACAGACTGCTCTTGTAGGAACACTTTTCAGAGCAATCCAAACATTGACCACAACGTTCTTTTTCGGCAAAGAGTTTTGCCATGGTCTTTTCTGCTAGCATGGGCTGTGGTTTCTCTCTTAACTAGGTGCTTTGTGTTTTCAAGCTGCTTTGGTGGTTGGCAAACTCCTGTGTACAAAGAGGGTACTTCACCCTGCTTCCATCTGTGGTGCAGGCAGCGTGTTTTCCACCCGACTTGAGTTTGTTTCTACATTTTCACCTCTAACTGACCATTTCTCCTCACCTTGTTCTCACTGGAAGTCAGTCAGCAGCCAACCAATGCTCACATCAGGGTGTGCAGGTTATGCAGACAAGGAAAACCTTAAATAATGAATTTGATTTTAAAGCAACTCACATGCAGAATCAGTAATGTAAACGCCTGGTGTTGTAGGATCTTTTTTTTTTACGAAAATTAGAAAGATGTTCCGTTTCTTGTTCAGCTACATCTTAGAAACTTTTGTTGAGGATTTAATATCCATTATAATTAATAGATATGAATATCTAATATATTCATATTTTCCTAACTGGGCTGCACAGTGGCGCTGTGGTTACTTCGCTGTGGTTACTTCGCTGTGGTTACTTGCCTCAAGGCAAGCAGACTCCGGTTTGAATCCTTGCTGAGAGCTTTCTGGGTAGAGTTTGCATGTTCTGCTTGTGCATGAGAAGGTCTTCTTCCAGGCGCACAGTCCAAAAACCTGCTTCATAGGTTAATTGGTTATTCAAAAGTGTCCCTAGGTGTGTGTGTGGGGGTGGCCCAGCAGCAGACTAGTAACCTACAGCCGAACTAGCTGGATTGGCTCCAGCAGCCCCATGACGGATTCTGAAGACAGATGGATGTTTTCCAAACTGACAGTTTGTTCCTCCTAACTGTCAGCTCTTCGGTTTTGCATTCTCGCAGGACTGGCTGTCGTTTTTGACAATTTCTCATCCTAATCTAATCGTTGCCCTCCCTACAAGCTGGTTTAGAGTTCAGCTTCTTGGGCTGTCACACATCGTCTCCCATGTTACAGCGCTCCCATAGGCTCCCATCTTCTAACAGAACCTTCCTGTTCACCTTTCAGGCCACGTTTCCTCTCAATATCCATGTAAATCCAGTCTGTGATTTCATACTTTACATTTTTTAACTGAGTATTTTTTTAAAATTTTCTTGTTATGTTTCGGCTGCATTTGCGCTCAGAGGTCGACCAGTTTCATGTCTTAAAGCCCTTTCTCCTCCCGCTGGCAGACGGTGAAGGATCGCGTTTGCCTTCGCGCTCTGGAGAAGATGATGCATCAGCTGATTGACTCTAAAGATCAAGCTGAGCTCTTCAGCACCAGTGCACTGCAACCATTGGATGTAAACGCAGATGGTGAGGAAGATGGGATCAACACAATTCATTTGTGTGAAACTTCCTGTGGAAAAGGTTGTTTCTTTTGTCTAAGTTACAAGTCCAGAAATCTGAATTGTCTGTTTCCACAGAAGCAACAGACGATCCATCAAAATCTGCCAAGAGAGCCAAAAGAGGTAACATTCTGGACACTCAGCTTTCTGCTGCCGCCTCATATTTTTAGAGCTCTTCTCGTTTGAAGATGTTGACTCAGCGGGGGGAGGTAACATGAGCACGTTTGTCTGCACAGGTCAAAAGAAAGTCTGCACCGCCAAAGCCAGCAGAAAGCAGAGCAGGAAAGCAGAGTCATCAGAAGAGAGGTGGGTTTAGAGGTGTTTACCATCAAAGAAATGTTCCATTCTTGTCCTCCACACCTGAATTCTTTCTTCTTCTTTGTTTTTTCCTCGCAGTGATGGAGAAAACGTTCCAGAGTCTGTCTCTGCTGCACGTCCATCAAGGAGGGCGAAGACCATCGCGCTGGAGAAGACAAAACTCGACCTTAACCCCCTTATCGATCAGGAGGCCAATGTGTCATAAAATCCTTTTAAAAAGCCTTTTCACTTTTTGTTCAGACGATGTTTCTGTGTTTGTACTTGTTTTCTTTCATTATCTTTTGACATATTCAGCTGGAGGTTTAATCAACAATAAACTTAATTTTGTCTCAACTTTTCTCTTTTATTCAGTTTCATGCAGGAGTAGCAGATGCAACAATTATCCATCACCACTTTCAGAAAGAGGAGATCTAGAATGAGCTTTAAAAGTCCATTAAGTGAATTTCAAACAAACTAAATGTGTGTATTATGACATCAGCTGTAGATGCTTAGAGCTAAAGAAAAACATTTCATTTAGATAAATCAGCAAATCGTTTCAATTAGTGTGAATTATAAACCTCCATCCATTTTAGTCTAGTCCATAAACTCACATTCATACTGAGGGACAAAATAGATTCACCGATCAACATGAAGCATGTTTTTGGACTGTGGGAAGAAGCTCACATGTATGAGGAGAACCTGAAAACTCCACAAAGATTCAGGGACACCACCACCAAAGCAGCCTGAATTTCAAAAAAATGCAAACCTGAAATATTCCAGACATCATTGATTGTAAAGGATTTGAAACCTTCTGTTCAATGGGTTGCAAAATAGAAGAAACTGCAACTTAAATTATATTTGGAAATACATTTTTAGAGACACAATCTGGATTTCCTGAGTCGTAAAAGAAAAGCAAAACAGACTGGTTTTATGTGGAGAACCAATAAAGTTCTAAGAACTGAAGCGATGGACTGGTTTCCTTATGTCAAATAAAGCTGCCTTTTCACTAGACCATTCATTTGTGAAGAACTGATCTTCACAACAGATACTATGGAACTCTAGTTTGTTTACAATCATAAATTACAAATGGTATTTTGTGATTGAACAGAAGCTCTTTTGATAAGAAGTCAACTTTCTCACAGGAAATGAGGCATTTTACTTAAAAAAAAAAGCTTTATTGATAATGTCACAGAGCTTTTTGCTGCTTCTGTAAAGGGCAGTATAAAAATGATCAGAGAACATTACAACAGATGTTTAGCACCAGGTTCTTCCAACAAAGGTTAAATATTCAACCTCATGATGACATGGCAACCATAGTTGATGCACAGACAAGGACATTCACTATGGGGTCATTTTGACCCTCAAGCCAGACATTTTGGATGTACTGGTCCTCAAATGGGCAAAAAAGTAACAGATCAAATTTAGCGTTTAATTAGTTAAATATCTGGACTCATCTACGACACGACTGATAAGCAACAGCAGTGGGCCAAATAAAGCTCAAGTGCAGGAGAAAAAAAAACAGCAACAGAAAACCCACTTGCACACAAAGCTTTAATAATGCTAACATGAGAATAATGCTTTAATTAAAAATAATTTTTAGAAATTTATTTAAGGAAAGAAAAGCAGGTGAGAAAAACCACATTTTTTTAAACTTAGAATGATTTCATTAAAAAAAAAAAAGTATGGTCACATCGCAGGCCATTGGTTCTTGTGTACATCCATGCGTCTGTCAGCAATAAAATAATTTCGACAACATGATCAATCATCTGGCTTTCTATTGCACCAAAGACATGTGTTTTACAGTAGGGAAACGGTAGTGGGGCACAGGATGTGCAAAACATGAGGGGTGGAGGTGGGGGGGTCTGTGTAGTGGGATTATTAATCTCAAATGGTAAAGTGGAAGAGGTACGGCTGTCTTCAACAGTACAGTAAATGCTGTGGGTGAACAGGAAATACAGATAAGTGACCCAACAAACAACAACCTACTTTTTCTAAGACTGCAGGAAGTCACTTCATTATTCAACATCTCTAGCATTTTGTGGGCTAATGAGACCTAAAAAACATACACAGAGAACACATTAGTTTTTTTATATAAAATTTTAAATTAAAAACATAATATTTGGTTTTTAGTATGGAGTTATGGTTGGTCACTGTTGATAACTTCACAGTTCAACAACCGGAGCCTCAGCGAGTCCGTCATGAAAAGTATCTATACTGTTGGCAACAAGAAAGGGCTCAAATTGGAAAAAAGAAAAATTAAATTCAAGTTTGTTTAAAATGTTTTTTCTTTGTGTAAATCAGAGAGTGCTAAAGTAAAAGTTATATAAATATTAAAAATGTACAGTTCAAAGCAAGGTTGACTTAAAGGAGTAAAATTCTGTACTTTAATTTAAAAAACAAAAAAAGAAGTCGTGGGGGGAGACACTTAATGCAGTCACGTTTTGTCTTTCTTCACAATCACTTTCAAAAAGTAGTTTTAAAATTCTCTTTTATGGAACGAGTTATGGTCAACATTCAGAAAAACACGTGGGTTTTACCATAAAAACAACAACAAAATACAAACACTTCCATGGATAAAAGTAGTGCAACATTAAGCTTTTAAGTTAGACTGCTACATAACTGCTGAGTGTGAGACTGAACCGTCCAGGGTCGGCCAGTCTGTGTGGTCAGCTCAATGTCAAAAGGCACCACGTTAATTTGTCTCAGAACCGGAGGCCTCGTGCTTCATTTAGTTTCCTGCCGGGGTAAACAAAGATAAGTTAAGTTGCAACTCGATATAAACTGAGTAAAACAAAGGTATTAGGAGAGAGTAGTTACCAAACACAAAGTCGCGCCATTTCAGCCCAGTCAGGCCCCTCATTCGCGATTGTCGTAACGTTTTCGCTAGTGGTGGCTGTGCTAAATCAGTAGACACATCTGGACTTTTGGGTTTGCCCTTTTGACGTCTCACTGGCACAGAGTCCTTTATCTTAACTGACGTGGGCGAAGGGCTTGTTGGTTCTCTGGAGGCAGTCTTCTTCATCATCTTCCTTTTTCTTTGACTTTTCACAGCTTTAACAGCTCCCGGAAGTTCCCTCTCCTTTCCTGCAAAGAGGTATGCAGAGGGTGACCCATCATCCAGTGTCACAGTGCAGGAGTTCCAGGCCTCCTCAATCGACTCATAGTTGGGAGAGTTGATCTTTCTCAAAAACACCCGACATTCCTTCAGGGTCTCGGGACTCCAGGCTTTGGAACAGAGCTTCTGCTCTTTGTGTTCATCCACAGGCTCTAGAGTTTGCTTAACACAACAGGAGGCAGAACCGATCCTAAAACAACCAAAAGCCTCATCTTTTACTGATCTATGTAATCTTTTATAATCTGGTTGTAATCCAGCCACTACAGATCTTGTCAGACAACTTCTTGCTACCGTCTTGTTCCTCCTCTTGAGCCAGCACTCCTTTTCTTTCTTGGTTAGAAACTTCATCTTTGTTCTGAAAAGATTGGCCTGGAACTTTCCAGAGCTGGACCTCAACCACCGAAATCTGCGATTGCCTTTGTCCTCTTCAGTCCTGTTTGCAAACAGCTGTCGCATGAGCTTGCGTGCTTTCATTTTCCTCAGTCTCTGTTGAGCCTGTTGGTGCTGCAGAGGACTTTGTGGCACAGTCACTGCAAACTTCTTGGTGTGCCTGCGGAGGCGCTCTGCCTGAGGACTGTGGCAAATGCTGTTTTTGTTGGCAGAACGAGGGAAATGCATGAGTTCAAAAGGATTACGGGAGCTGGCTTTCTTGACGATAGCTAGAGACTGTGTCTCTGTGGTCTGCATAAACCAGGAGTGGATCTGCTGCAAGCTACAGGATCTTGGTTTGTTAATTGGACAGTCAAACAGTGTCCGGACAACCGAAAACTCTTTTGACTGCCTAGGGGATGAACTGTGACCTTTAGTTTCTTGTTTAGGTTTACTAACGCTTCCTCTCTGCTTGTTCTCTGCATTGTCAGACACCCAAGTGTCAGTAATGACTTGTATCCGGCGAGCAAGCTCCTGGTTTACAGCTTTCTCCTCAGCTGAAACCGCCCACCACTTCAGTGGCTTTTTGGGGCTAAAGATGGAATCTACAGACACTCCTGCCACTCTGCTCAGATCCTGAGACGCTCGTCTTTTCTTTTTAGGGGGTGGTGGTTTCTCCCCAGACATCTCCATGCTGCTCTGCCTCTCCTCCTGCCTTTTTTCATTGCTTGCCTTGGTTAGCAGGAGTTGCTTGGAGCGCCTCAGCAAAGCATTGCTGCGACTGTATGATCTAAAGGGGGAGGTGGCAACAGCGTGCAGAAAGTGGATCGAGGGTTTTCTTACCCTGTTTGAGTGTCTCAAAGCTACAGATTCAGATACCTTCACTTTACGTGGATCCTGTATTTGTAGACTCTCCTCTTTCTCACTCATTTCGCCTAGTGACTTCCGGCTAGTTTCTCTGGACTGTTTGGCGGATTTGAATTCTGGTAGGAGCACTTTCTTACATTGCTGTGTTTCAGCTGGCGGACGAACATCTTTATACAGCTGAATTTGACGCTGTCGAGGAGATACTGTGTTAACTGTGACTGAAATTCCAGTAATTTTCACTTTTGCTGGTCTGCCAGGTTTCCTCAGGGGGGCTGATTGTTTTTTAGGGCAGGCAAAATTGATTTCCACTGCATTTTTGTTGTTGCTAACTGAGCTATTCTTGGAACATTGACTCAAAAAGTCATTTTTAAGATCCTCTGCATGCATCGAATCACTGAAATCTGTTTGTAGCTGTTCAAGGCCTTCAGACACAGTCCGTTTGTTCCTTCTTGAGCGACCATAAACCACCGTTACTTTAAGGTTCTTGGTTACATTGTCCATAACGTCTGAGGCAACGGATGCTTTTGAATTAGAGGGTTTTGCCTCCAGAGCAGCGTCCAAACCCTTCTGCTTGCGTGGTCGCCCAATGGGCCTTTTGATTTTTTGCTCCAGCTGGGGCCCCAGCTTCTTGGGCCGGCCTGGACGTCTTTTTGGAGGAGTGGTTTCATGAACAGACACAAAATCGCTCTGTATCTGATTGTTCTCAGGTCCAGATAAACGCTTGGTTGGGGTACTTTGGCCAGATCTACGGAGACCACTTTTAGGAGATGAAGATGGCGACCTAGGAAAAGATGCAGACTTTGGAGGCGACACAGGCTTGGCTGGTGAAGAAGAATTTAGTGGTGAGGAGGGTGATTTCCGAGGAGATGGTGAACTCTTATTGGTCTGGCTGTTGTGCTTTTGGGGTGTCCCTGACCATGATGACTCTTCACAAGGGTCAAAATGATCTGTTTGAGCACTGGAACCACTGCCTGTTGACTTGAGGCTGTACTTAACTCCCTCCTCGTCTTTTACTGGTGATACAAACATGAGCTTAATAGGACTGCTATACTGCAGTTTTGAGGTGGAGGGACTGTCAGAGGCAGGTTTGATTGCACCATCCACATCTAAGCTTTTGGACATCACTGAGACTAATCTTCTTGGAGATGTTCTTAGTCTGCAGCATTTGGCAGAGGTTGCGCTGGTGGTTGTCTTTTCTGGGCTTCTATTAGATTGCTTTTTATCATTTTTCTCCTTGATCTGCAAAGTCTGGTGTAACATTTGACCTTGTTGTTTTGACTCCATCCAAGACAGCTCAGATTCTTCTTTTTGTGTTGACTTGAATGCTTCCGTCTCTTCAAGTGGGCACTGGCTGGCTTCTTTTTCTGATTCATCCTGGGTGGTGTTGATGTTCTCATTTTTGGAACAGGCTTGTGATGCTTCTGGTGTCAGTGCCTTATTTTGAGTTGAAGAATTAAAGATCCTATCAGAGAAACATGCAACAAAGAGCATCTTTCTGGGCTCTGTAACATAAGAGGAGAACCGCTGTGGAGGCACTATATTTCTGGTGGATTTTCTCATCCCATTCAAGTGGTTTGTAGAAGAACCTTGGTCCTCTTTGCCCGGTTCTTCCACCTTGGTATGTTGATCTGATGAAGCTTCTTCACTGCCCTTCTTCTGTGCACGCCTGGGAGCCTTGGAATCTTCACTGCGTGGAACTTCACACCGACTTGCTGAGGTAGCAGTTGCCGAATCTTCTTCAGCTGCCTTCTGCAGCTCAGGAATGTGTGCATGTATGAGACCGAGATCTTTTTTTCCACTACATATTTCCAAATCCTTTATCTCATCTTTGACAATCTGAAGTTTCTCTGTCTGTAGGTCTTCTTTAATGTCCATGTCTGCTTTTGTGGAGACACAGTTTTCACTAGGTTTCTCTTCAGACTCCAAACCTACCATAGCTTCTGTTTTGGAAATTTCTCTGACTACGTTGGAGTTTGACAAAGTGTCTGATGTCACCGCACAGGTATTTGGATCTTGTAGTCTTTTCTTTGTCGGCAATTCCTTTTTTTTGTTGTAAGACTTATCAAACATGGCAAAGTACCTTTTAATTTTTAGCGTCTGCCTTCTGGTAGATGCATCGTCGGCAGGCCTGGATAAAGCAGCCAAAACTTCCTGGCGACGTCGGAGGCGGGTATTAGGCGACTTGGGTTCCTCACTGTCGTGACGGTTGAATAGCTCACTGAGGCTGTAGTCGCTGGCGCTGCCGGAGTGCAAGACTCGGGTGACGATTTCAGTCAGGTGGGAGTCACAGTGAAAAGGCAGGCTCTGGCTGGTTGAGGGAAACTGTGCTTGCTCTTTTTCAGGGTCTTTTTCCACAGGCGCGATGGTTTCTAGTTTTTCGCTGAAGCGAGACACAACATCTTGCAGCAAAGTTCCGCTTGTGTTGTATTCTGCCTGACGACTTATTGAGGTCTTAGGCTGTGGTTCGTATTCTTTACCTGGATCTGTTGCCTTCAGGCAGGCACTAACAAGGCTGTTTTTAATCATAACACCATCTTCCCCCACCTGTTTGTGGTGAAGGAGGGAAGGCGGCTTTTCGTTGTTTTTCTTATCGATATGTGAGGGGATTGGGGAGAGGGGTGGAGGAGGAGGAGATGGGCTGTGCTCCCTGTTAAGGACAGGACAATGATGATCCCCATCTCCAACCACTCTCTCTACTGCATACTTGGTTTGAGTTTGACAGAGGTTGCTCCAATGACCGGAGCAAGAGAGGCAGCTGCAGTGTTTACAACATGATGAGCAGAATCTAGAGAGAGGAGTGCTTCGTTTGGACTGAGGTAACAAAGGAGGGGATGCCGGTGAACTCACTACGTTGTTTATGGGTCTGACTGACAGGCTTTGGCAGGAAATGCAGTGGGATCTTCTGGAGGAGAGGCTTTCACAGCTGCCTGTTCTGCTCCTCCAGGCACAAATGCAGCTTGAGCCCCAATGACCTTCACAGCTACAGTCTCTAACAGGGGGATGATGGGCATTCCAGCAAGACTTAGAGTCTTCAGGGCCACAAACAGAACTGCAATGACTCTGATCATCACATTCGCTTGAGGAGCAATGCGGCCTCCAGATGCGGGGTTCACATCCGCTCAGAAGGACTGAACGAGATGACACTTTGTCCGGTGGGCTCGTACTACAGAGACAGGAGCGGTTCTCAGCATGACTATGACACATGAAGGACAGTAACTGTGCCTGGTGTGCAGCCTTCAGGATCTGATGGAGTAGAGAGCGGTGTGCGGGGCAGAAAGAGAGCAGAACAGCTTCCAGGGCAGTCCTCTGACACACTTTAGTCCCTCGAAGACAAACATCTCCCAGTTCTTCTGTAACTGATGGCCGCCGAGAACTAAAGGTAAAAAAAGACGTAATTTAGGAAGCTTAGCTAAAATTGGAGCCAACAATTCAATAAGAAAAAATACTTATATTCTTAACTGGTAATATAGAAAACAAAGGTCCACTTTGAGCTAAATTAAAGCAAACGTGAAATAGAAAAAGCATAATTTATCAAATATTTACCCTGTAGTACATTTTTGTACAAACTTGTTGTCAGGGCAGGAAATAGCCAATTCTTGGATATCAACTTTAAATCAAAATTCATCTGAAAACCCCAAAATAAAACTTTTATGATGATTAAAAAAGAGAGAGAATTTGATGAGGTTACAAGGCTGTTTAATTGATATGATGTTGAAGGCAAGTGATGACATTCTGCTGAAAGCAGGATTGTAGAAACGCCAAAATTTCTTCTCACAGCATTTTTGCAGAAAAAATGACAAATTCAATTCATGTTACAATAAGCCAACAAGTAAAATAGACAGTTGTAAATGTCTACTTTTCTGTTACAAGATGTTTTCAGTCAGCTCAAAGTAACATTACAGCTTTATTGTTGAATTTTAATTATGAAATGACATATGATTGTAAAAAAATCAATATTAATCAGTAGTAAAAACCACAATAATTTAAAGTGTAATTTTTTTCAATAAATAAATTATTTAAGCAAATATTAAGAAGCGCTCATGCAACTGTAGCAATAGATATTACACTGCATCAAGGTGCCTAAAAATTAGAATAAAATTACAACCAACAAAAGCAAATTTGAAATCACAATCGATAAATAGGTAAGCAGCAACAGCACAAAACAAGGCTCTACAATTGAAATGAGTCAAAAATCATAGTGCAAAGACTGATTTATGCATAAATAGCCTGCATTTGTTTCTCTGATTAAACAAGCATTTTAATTAAAATAAAAATGTACCCTCTAAATAAATAAGACTCAATGAAATTTTGGATTTTTTTTCTGACTATTAAAGGATAGTTGGGCCTTGAATGACATAGCAGCTCCCTCCCAGAGCTAAAATAATGGTGTGGAAAAGCTGCAGCCGTGTACAGATTATAAGCAGATACATTCACTATTTGAGTTGTTACCACGGTTACAAAGTTACATCTTTTTCACTAAGAGTTTAAAAAAAAAAAAAAAAAAAACCTAATCAAACCTGCAATATCACAAAAAAGATATCTGGGAGGGGAAAAAGTACAAAGAATAAGATTGATTTTGTTTAAATTTAAATTAAATATATTAAATTTCTATAAAATGGCTTAAGATATTAATTTAGGTGCAGAATTTTGCTGAGGTCTTTTCAATGCAACAAACATACATTTAATGTTCCTTCAGAGACAAAGAACTAAGAAGTGTTAGCACACTTTGTAGTGTAAGTCCAAGGACTTGATGGTCAACCCAACGCTGGTTGTAAATAACGTTCAGAGGTAATTTAGGTAAAAGGAGGCGAAGTTTGTGAAAGACAAGCTGACATTGCAACAAATCAAATAAGCTTTTTGTACCTGACCCTGAAATGCTGCTTTAGTGGTCATATTTTCAAAGTTTGCAAAGGAAGAAACCTGCAAACCTCGCACTAAACGGACAAGTTACAGTGACGTCTTTAAACCACAACCTACTGTGGCCTTGGTGTAGCAGACACTAACATCAATAACAATAAATCATACACATGCAACAAATGCTAATCTGGCTTTTAGGCTCATGTTAATCACTGCATTTGTAAATCATCAGTGTTAGACAAAGCAATAGATCTTTGTGTCAGGTTAAAGAAAACAGTCGATTCAAGCAGCAGTCATGTATGAGGTTAACAGTAAAACAGTTACAGTAGCAGGAAAAAAAGACCTGATTATAAACAGAACAACCTTCATCAACATTACACATACAACAAAATGACGAGACGTTCTCCTCAGCTTATCAGGGTACATTTTAAAGCATGCTTCGTTCCAATAACACTCAATGAAAGGTTCAGACTAGTTTGCGTGGGGGAAACTACAATAAATGGCTTCAAGCTAATCTCTTACAAAAAAAAAAAAAACCCCAAAAAACAAAAAAAAAATAAAATAAACCTCAGCATTGATGATTAGCCACCACAGAATTTAAATATATACAAAATTCTGAATTTGTTATAATGGCTGTAAGTCACTTGAGTAGCTTGGGTAAAACAGAAAGCTGAGACAATCATCATCACTCCTATCATCACTCCTATTGATAGAATATCAATACTGGGCAAACCTGCATATTCTAATAAATCAACTATGAAATGTATTTTTAGCCAAACCCTTTTTCAGAACTGATTCACCTTTTTAAAAAGATGCTAGGCTTGGACCCAGTTAAAAACTAATTTCACCTAAATAATTAAAAAGCAAATCAAGATTTTCCACAGCTGCAAAACAGAACAGCAGCAACATTGTTTTTTTTTTAATCATCCTGTAATGTTTGCTAAATTTCTTTTGTGGATTTTGTCTGTAAAATCAATTTCCTAACATGAGTTGACAGCAAGTTTTATTTACATGCCAACATTAATGTGAATTTACATGATGTTTTAAGTCAGATCAGTCAAGGCCAGTTGACATTTTAATTCACACCACTGTAATTTGAGTCTCCAAATAATAATAGAAATTAGTTACAAATGACATTAAAGAAAACTGTTAAAGCTGTGCATTAGGCCGCATTCATCAAAAACATGAGTCAATATTATTTCACCAATAAATGAGATGCTGCAAAGCTTTTTGCTAATATTTATCAGAGGTTTGTGTCTCTATAACTGACATTGGAGCTGCTTTGCACCATTAAAAGGGAGGATTAGATTTTCAAACATGAAGCCAGTTAAACAGAAAAAGAAGTCCAACTAAGACGTTGAACTATTACTTTATCTGCTTTGGGAGAGAAGGAGATTAAAAAGTTCTCCCATAGGGTTTTTAAAACTGTAAGAACCTCAATAACCTCTGAAAAAAGACAAAGAGCATCTTAATGAATAACATTATTTTAAGGTTTATATTTAACTGCAAACTAATTCTCTAACAAGAATAAATATTTATCCAAATATTTTCACTAATTCTGCTGCAAAATGTTTGTTTTTAGATATGGGGATCCAGCATATGAAACTTTTAAAGTTTTTGTAGTCGATTTTGAAATGTAAAAAAAAAAGTTTGAACGGAACAAATCGGAAAGATGTAATATTAGGTCATGTTTTTTAACTGCTAAAAAAACACAGATTCCTTTCTCAATTAAATGTACAAAGCAAATATATGAATGCCAATGACCTTAACTACAATCCAAAGCATTTGTATTCATATAAATATTAGAAAACTGACAATTCTGCAGGATGGCGTCAGAAGCAGGTGACTTCAAAAGTTAAAATTCCGGCTTTGGCCCAAACCTTCTTTTTTAGTGTTTGAGATTTGTTGGTAAATAGGTAGGAAATACAAAAAATTAAATGCACGATGAATTCTTCAGGAGTTTCAGCTTCAATGATTAAAAAACAGTAAAGAGTTTAGCAGCCCGTGTAAACAAACGGTGCATGGAGCACCACTACTTCTTGTAGAAGGCTGTATTTCACAAATGCTTTGAGTACAGCTGAGGACCCGACGAGAAAAATACAAGTCTAAGTGTGGCAATCACATTGAAGACACAGTAAATACCTGAATATTAACTTCGATGTGTTTTGTAAAGGCATGAGTTGTGTTTCTGTCCCCAGTAAACGCATGTTGTAAGAAGTAATCTGTTCAAGTGTTGAGGAGTTTGAGGCGTTCCGTGGTCTAGAACCTCTTTGCATCGACAGATGAGGCAACATTTCCTGAGTTGGCGGAACTGGTTATGGTACCAGAACCTGATGAGTAAAAGTTAGTAGATTTCCTCTTAGGAGGGTTCTTCAGTGTTCCAGTGCGCTCTTTTACTTTGTATTCCAGTGTGCTGTGGGGCACTCCGTAAACCCCCTGTGCCTTGGAGACGCTCATGCGACCACCCATCACCATGGTGATGGCCTCTTCCATCATTTCGTGGTCATACTGACGGTATCTCCCGCGCTTTTTTCTAGGTTGCTTATCTTTATCCTGGCAACCCAATCCTTCGTCTGACTCATCCAGGGGAATTTCTCGGGGTCCCAGGCCATGAGGTAACTGGCTAGCACTGCCCAGACAGCCTTGTACCAAAAGAGGAGGTTTGAGTTTGAAGAGGGATGAGGATCTGGCGGATGCCGTGGACAAACTGTTAGTGCCTTCGGTTAGTGAGGTACGCTGATATAAGTTTTCAGTAATGCTGCAATTCTCAGCGGAGATCGACCGGCTCTGGTCAGAAATGGGACGAACCTGAGGAATACGCAGAGGTGTGGGTGGCTCTAGACTTGGAGTATGGCTTGGTGGGAGCTGCAGAGTATCCCTGAGCTGAGAGAAACACGGGGAAAGAGTTTTTTGGAGACTGACTGGTTGATAGAGGGTGAGAGCGGACGATGAAAAGCCAAAGTCTCCATTCTCCTCTGCTTCTCCCCCAATTTCTGCTTGCTCTGCCCAAGCGGCCACTTTCTGCAGAACAAGACGGGCATCACCACCTAAAGTTGATATCAGACTTTGTGAACTTAGTCCATCTCTGAAATCTCCACTTCCTGATGTAAGCTGGCCAAGGATCGCCTGCCTCCCCTTAGCCCAGATGTCCAAACCTTGCCTTAAGGTCTGCAGTGGTATTCCATAAAGCAAAGCAGCCCGCTGCTCGTGCAACCTCCCTGAACGAATATCCTTCAAAGCCTTGGACAGCAACCCCTCTGACAGCTCCCAGCTCCTCTCAGTGTACTCAGGCTTGTGCTGCCTCCTAGGGATGGGAGGACCAAACATCAAGGGTCAGGATGGAGGGGTTTGATTTAGGCATAGGGGAGAACATGGGGGTGCAGACCCAGGGGTCCACTCCTTTATGCCTTGTGTTGGTAACATCACTGCGACAGTTTCATGTCTGTATATTCTCAGTCTGTTTGTGGGCCCTCAAACACACTGCTGCTGTGCGTCTTTCATGCTCACGCATTCTGTGTGCGTGGCAAAGCCTCTTCACGTCCGGTGGGACAGTCTGTGAATGGCTGGGGTTACTTTGGTGCTCACACACAGCCCCTGTAGTTTTGTGATATCCAGTGAGACTCCTACATGCTTGACGGTTGAGTCATCAAAAGCCATAGTAAATAGATCAGTTAAAAGGACGTAAAATCATTGGGAGGTACTTCAGTGTTCTTCTCAGTGAACAATCATGTATATAAATATAAAACAGCCTTTGGTGTGACGTTACCGCTCAAGAGATAAAAGAGTCAACCCCACAGAACCAAATACATAATAACTAAGTTCCAAAAATTAATTAAACATTAACAATTCACTCCAAACACGTGTCATTCAGTCAGAAGTGGTGATAACTAGCTAATGGGATAGTGGCTTGAACAGTGACACACCACAGAATTGATGCTAGCCTACCAGTGTTTGTCATTTTACTGTTTTAGGGAAGATGTTGTAGCTAGCAAGCATATCTTTGCAATTGGCTATTTTTTCAAACGCACGTTTTCTTGGTCATTTGAAATGCTTGAATCATATTTTTTTAAAAGCATAGTATCTGAAAAAAAATGAAAAAATACAAAGACACTTACCCTGAAGCTTTGTGATTAGATGATGATGAAACTGTGGCACAATTCCGTTTGGAGAGGTCCAGGGCGCCATCTGTTTCATGAAAAATATATGCTATTACATACTTGGTTTAGTAATAAAGTTTTTGCCATGCGTTTCATTTTTTGCACATAAAAAATATTGAACTACAAAACTCCTTTAGAAAGACAATTGGGGTTTCCAAAGTTTTTCCTTACCAATTTCAGGTTGCTCTTCCTTCTCCTCTTGTGTTCGGCTCACTGTGAGGTCTAAAGGGGCATCGGAAGCTTCCGATGACGGGGAGGATGTCCTTGAAAGATAATTTACATTTTTGCACTTTGATGCATACTCCACAGCAAACTGATGAATCATTTTCTTCATTAGCTCCTGGGCAACCAGAGGTATGTTTGAGTCACAATCGGGGGTCACATCTGAAAATACATCAAAATAATTGCATGAAAGTAGCACACAAACACATGGAATATCAATCAGTAACTCCTACAGAAGACCTACAGAAGATTGAGAGCTGGCAAAGTACTCAAGCTCCTTATTTAATGATGTCAACACCTTAAGACAATTAGGTTTGAAAAGTATTTAATTATAAACAGTAATAAGCATCACCACTTGACTCATTGCAGTAATAGTGAAGTATTTACTAAAGATCCTAGAGATGCAACAGATCCATTCAGTCCACTCGTCAAGGTTCGGCACACACAGTTACAGCAGATCTTCTTACTTAAATTATTTTCCCTCTTTTTCCAAGAGAAAAACACTTTCTCTTGGAAACACTTTCTCTTGCACTTTTGTATATTTATATTAGCATCTTGAGGATCAAATGAAAAGGAATATCTAAAGTTCAAAGATGTCCTTAATGTTTTGTTATTATAAATAGGCCTCAATGAGCAAATGTTGTGATGTTATAATACGTCTGTCTGCATGTGTTCAAGTACGTTCTATGTGCTTTATTAAATGTGGTTTGAAGCTTTAAAAAAATTAATTAAAGGCTTTTATTTTGTTGTTTTTTTTCTGTTGTAGTTGTACTGTGCTCCTTTAAACAGTAATACCACAGTGTTGATGTAAAAAAAAACAAAAAAAACCCACACCCCTCTCACCCTTCGCGGGTGGTACCTCACCCCAAGCCCGGGTGCTCTACCAGAGGTCTGGGAGCTTGACGGTCCTGCGCAGTATCTTAGCTGTTTCTAGCACTGCACTTTTTTGAACTGAAATGTCTGAGGTCTTTCCAGGGGTCTGCTGTAGCCACTCTTCCAGTTTGGGGGTTACAGCCCCGAGTGCTCCAATTACCACGGACACCACTGTCACCATCACCTTCCAAGCTTTCTCCAGTTCTTCTCTGAGTTCTTCTCATGTTCCTCCTTCCTTGCGGCTAGCACACAGTCTCAGGGTGCTGAATCTGGGAAGGAACCCACCATGTTTGGTGAGGAGCTTTTGTGTCTTAACATCTGTGGTCAATAACTCTTCCTTTGGCCATCTTATTATTCTTGCAGGGTATGTGATGACTGGAAGTGCGTAACCGTTTATCGCTCAGGTCTTATTCTTGCCATTGAGATGGCTTCTCAGGGCTTGCCTTCATTGGATGTATTTGGCTGTTGTGGCTTTGCTTGTTGCCTGCTCCAGTTTCCCATTTGCCTGTGGAATCCCAAAGTACTTGTAACTGTCCTCAATGTCTGCTATTATTCTTTCAGGGAGTGAGACCCCTTCAGTGTGGACTACATTGTCCCTCTTTGTCACCATTGACTGCATTTCCCAAGCTTGAATGACATCCCAATGTCAGTACTGTAGATCCTGATGGTTTGGATCAGGGAGTCAATGTCACGCTCGTTCTTGACATGCAGCTTGATCTCATCCATGCAGAGGTGGTGACTGATGGTTGCCCCATTCAAAGCCAGTCTTCTTTTTTTTTTTTGGCTAAGGGGGTTCAGATCTATGCAGAACAGCAGTAGGGACAGAGCATCTCCTTAATATATGCCACACTTGATGGACAGTGGTGCAAGTGGCTTGCCATTGATCTCAAGGGGGGTTTTCCACAACTTCATCAAGTTTCGAATGAAGGCTCTTAGAGTCCTGTTGATGTTGTGCAGCTCCAAGCATTCAGTGATATATTTATATAGAATTGTGGCTGGTTTCTGATTGAAGACTGTCTCCAATAAAAACAGGGTTTAACAGATGTTTTTTTACTTTAGACGCCGATCTCTAATAGTGACAAGGCCAGACCGGACTGCAATATTAGTGCGGTCGCGGACACAAAAGAACATCCTGGTGAGGAATCAGCACCGCATTTTTAAGGTGGATCCTAAACATATCTGAGAATGCTGCCGACAGATGGGTGATGTGGTGAAGACGGCGGCAGAAAAAGAAGCAACAAGCATTCCATAAAAGAAAAATGAAGAAAAAATTGCAGCCAGTGTTTATCATAACATAATATAATGTCATCATCATTTCAATAAATCCTGAAATATTCATCTATTGTGGTCTGCATTTAGTGACCGAATTTCACTGCAAGAACCCCCATTAGCCATCACCATTCTATCTGTGATGGAATAAACGTCTTCAGTAGATACCCGTCTCTAATAGACACCTGTCTCTAATAGACGCTAGGCTGGCTGCCATTTTATTTAAATTAACGGCGGGGCTACTTTTGGAAGATATACAGTAATATTAAAAAAAATAAAAAATTATAGAAATTTATAATATCAGGATAAAAATGTAGCCTCTAAGTATATTTCCTTACTAGGAAATCATTTCTTGTAAAAAGCTGTGAATTCAAAATAAAGGATTTTAGAAATCAATTATGCATAACATGATCAAAATAATCTAAAACACCCAGGTGGGGTTCCAGAAATCATGTGCAGAAAGTTCTTAATATCCGTCTATTCTAACAGACAACATTCACACATGAGGAAAGGCAGCCCAGACGATAACCAGGAAGCAGAAAGCCAGAGCAGGTTTGGGCTCCATGAACCAAAGAGGCTAAAATTAACATAGCTCACCTTTTTTGTGAAACACAGCATGGAGGAAATTTTGAGCTGAATGGCTGCTGTCAGATATAGTTGGACCCTGACAAGAGGAATAATCAGAAGGGGGAGAGAGAGGTGATGTGGGGGCAGCTTCTGGATCCTGTGGAGGGGAGGGAAGACATAAGACATTATGTCATTATGACATAAGACATAAGACATTTTCCATCAAGAGAAAATTTACTTTTTCTGACATCACTTCATTTTTATACATTGCTGCCATATGTAGTGTGAATGCAAACACATTGTTGTTGCATATTTAGGAACCTCATAATTGTTTCTTCTTAGCATTTAATGGAATTTCATTTTTTGTGTTGAAGACTTTAATATTTTAAACCTGATAATTAGCATTTAATTTGCTTTTTAAAGCTTTACGATGACAACACTTTCTGTTCAAACTAACCATTTTGACAGGAAAGGGAAAACATTTTTATTTTTTGAGGATAATTCAAAAGACATGTCTTACACTAAGTTTTTCCAGCAAAAGATTGCAAAATGAGCATTGGCTGCGGCTTGTTTCTGGGGACCAATCATCCACTACTTCAGGCTCACAATCTGAAAAACAAAAAAACAACATATACACAGGGATTAAAATCAAATTGAACTTTATTTGTATAATACTTTTCCTGCTACAAAGCATCTGAAAGTGCTTTCCATAATAAAAAATAATAGTAAGATAAAAATCTTCAATCCTGTATAATCTCAAATCATCAAATAAAACCTCAGACTTTTGGATTAAAAAACACTTAGAATATAAATAATGTTTGTGTTTTTATAAATTACATATAAATGAACGCATGAATAGATATACATTTAAAAAAATACAAGTTATTGAATTCACTTCAAAAATGTACACTATACCCTAAAAAAGGGACACATTTTATACATATTTTTAATTATAACTAAATACTTTCTTTTGAGTCCTATTTCCATAATTTTGAGAAAGCATGTGTCAGGTAATACAAGAAAAAAATGGCTAAAAAGCTGAGCGGAAAAGCAGTTATGATTTCCAGAAGATTGAATGCATAAACAAAACGTATTTTTGAAAGTTTGAGCTAGGATGAATAAAGAGAACTATATTAATGTTTCGCCATAAAGAATAATAAAATGGGCAATCACTAAACATGACATGTTGGATGATTTTTTACAATATTGGAACTTGGAGAGTATGTTACAAGGCATTTATCAAGACTGCCATGTTTCATCATAAGGATGCAAATTTATCACCAAACAGGTAAAAAAATAAATAAACAAATAAGATAATGCACAAAACGCAAATGACATAATTTAAACTTTCTCCAAACTTAATTCACTGCAGCAGCCTATTTAGATCAAATATATTTCAAACATGTCTTTGCTAATATTATTTTGTTATTGTTTATATGTATTCACCTTGCATTTAAACTGTTACTCAGCTGAAGGATCAAGATAACTACAAAGTTAATAAAGTTGTTTCAGTGAGGCATGTTGTCAAATCCATTATTATTATTATTACGTAAATTGCAGGTATTTTTCATCCTTGGTACAGTTTTTCAAAATTTGAAGGATAAAATTTAGGTAAAGAAAACATGTGCAGGTGACATTGAGTGGGTCTGCATGTCTGACATTCTGAAAAGCACACAAATATTGTTCAATCATAATAAATTGTGTGTAAAAAAAAGCTGGATGTGACAATACAAAATGATCCAAGCACCACTGCATAAAGTGCCATTATTTACCAGAACAATGTCTCAAATACCCTATTATTGTGGTGAACCAATGTGAAGCAAAACAATGAAAAAATAACATTCACAAATCCAACCTAAAATTAAACAATGTAAAAGAAATTAGCTTATTTATTTCAGATGCCTCATCTTTTTTTCTTTTTCTTTTTCAAAAATATGCCATCTGCTCATTCAGATTTAAACAAGGGGGCCATTTTACCCGATTAAACCTTTTAAGAAAACATCAAAATAACAATAAAAGCAAACACAATATAACAGCAGAAACAGTTTTTAATGATGGTATCATATCTCTTGGTTGCAGTTTTCAATTTTTCATCACGCTGTAATTTTTCCTTCAACTTCAAAGGCAGATCTACAAAGCAGTGACAAAGATTTAAACATGCCGTAATCTAAACTGGAAGTAATTTAGTTTTGCAAAAATGACTAAAATTACAGTCATAATACTTAAAATTAAATGATGTTTTTTACCCCTTTTTTTCTGAAAACTGAATGACATTTCGTGATTAATACGTGAACATTTTTTGCCAATAAATGAAAAAAAAACGCTTTCATTAAAAAATTGCCAAAATGCTAGTAGCATAATTCTGCTATGTGCAAGGCCAAAGGAACATTGAATGAAGGCCAATTTAAGTTGGGGGCGGGTACTTAACTGATTTAATTATACAAAGTGTCAACAATGTCAAAGAACAAAGGACTTGGCATAAAAGCACAGAAAAAAACGTTGCTGCTTTAGAAAATCATTATTTCAGCTCAATTTCCTTCCATCACCCAGAAAATCATTCTCGTTTTTTCACAGCAAAGCAAAACTAGAGGACAATACATCAACATAGCCACAAGCAACATAAACCACAACATTTTTAATTGTTAAATACTCCCTTTTTTTTGTCTTTTTGAACCTTGTCTAATTAGTGTGAGTGGCATGTGCTGAATGAGCAATAACAAGGCCTAATTAATCAAATATAACCTCTTATTTATGTTTGCAAAATCAATAACTTACCAACAAATAAACTGAGATCTTTCAGGAGCATCGGCCCATAAATTCCCTCCAGAATTGTTTCAAAGCCTGCAAAACACAACCAACAATAAATATTGATGTGTATTAGACGGGTGACATGCTTGACATTTGGGTACACTCTGTTCTCTTCAGTTTTTCCTTTTACTCACGTAAACAGAGACAGCCACCTTGTTTCTGAACACTGAGTTGTTGCAGCTTTCAGTAAAGTTCAGGGCTGTCTAAGTTAGTTTATTTCATTCAATTAATAACACATAATAAGCTGATGAAAAGTAATATTTATTTACATGCATTTAAAGCTTTTTTGTTTGCACTGACTATAATACCACAACTTATTATAAAAGAAATTGGCAGCAGAATTTAACACCGGCTTCCCCGTTAAACTGTACTCAATATCACTTTGTGAAGAGAAAAACAAATAAATTATTATCTCAAGTATAACTGACACTAGTTTGTTTAAAGCGTAAACACAATTTTACCCTAGAAATAACAATAGCCCTAGCTTAGCTACATTTTAGCCTAGCTAAAGAATATTGTGTGTAAATATTTTCATGAAAAAATGTGATATTGCCTTAATGATACATATATATTTAAATGAAAGACTGATAATTATTAAAGCGTTTACAAACACCAACAACCCGTTAATAGCCAAATAGCTGTCTGACGGGCTTCTGAGACAAAGACTAAACGCAGAGGTGGTGTAAAGTAGTCGTTAGCCGCTACTGTTCACCTCCTATGGAGCTCAGGGTTACCAACGAACTGAGAGCTAGCTTGCATCAAGTAGCTCTACAACATAGCTCGCGCGAGCAATTCTTTCGCTGTCGCGTTACGCCTTTGAAGTCCGTTATTTAATTTATTTATTTTGTTCAAAATTGATAAATATCATGGCTCATACCGACGCAGTGTATCAGTCTGTGTCGCCAAGAATCCAGTTCCCGCCGAAACCCTTTCCTTTCTGCCGTGCATTTGGAGCACTGCACGGCCGCCATTCTCACTCCTGCCCCCCTCTCTCCCTCTGGCTGAGCGTCAAGAAGAGGAAGACAGACAGAACGGTGATGCCCAAAAACTACCGCTAGGGGCAGTGTTTCACCCCTTTTCTTGCCCATAAGCCTTTTCGGCTCGTTCAGAGTAAACATAACAAAATAGAATACTATGAGCGTGCAAGATGACAAAGGAATCAGTAGAATATTTATTGATTAATAATTGGTAAAAAAAAACAAAAAAAAAAAAACATGTTTTTATTTATGAAGGCTTTTATTGACAGATGTTTTGTCTCATTTGTTTAATGAGATACTTGAGGCTGCTTTGACCCTCCATTGTAGCTCTTTGGCTTTGAAGAAAAATATGATTGAAAAATCAATAGAACAGTTAGTTATTTGGCACATAATGTATTTTATTTTGAAAGGAACGTGTATGCGTTGTTGTCTAAAATAGAAGAAATTCTAATTGTGACACAGAGGAAAAAAATAACACTAGTATTATTTATTTATTTTTTTAAATTAATTAAAAGGTGCATTTTATGGATGAAATTATTAGTAATTATGTGGGTCTCGCAGGGTTTTGGTCAATAAGAAACTGGACCAAATGGCTCTTTTCATATCATTCATTTATTTGAATTGTGCAACTTTTTTATTTCCTCTTCTTTGTCTAGTGGTAATTCATCTACCTCCACCCAATCCTCTCTTGTGTATGTTTCTTACTGATCCCAACCACATTAATGTCCTTTTTTCTTACACCAACAAGTTTCTTTTTTTACATTCTTGATTCCAGATCACATACATACTGTATACTTTCTTCCCTCTCTCCCTCACTATCCAACTATCCCTGAAATCCCAGTATGTTTGAACTCCCCAAAAGTTACACAGTACACCACGACCGGGACACATTGTGTTTCCTTGCAGTAAGATTGGTAGAGTAATTTTTTAATATTAATTTAACATTAACACGTTTATTTTGTATACTAAGCAAATGTCATGTAAATAAAGTTAAGTTGAACACAGTGATAGTTAAAAATTATACTGGTTCCTTCAAAAAGGATTGAATCAAATTGTACGTACATAAAAATAAGCAACTTATTTCACTGTAGTTTTAAAAATCTTGCCTTTATTATCATTTATAATTTAATTATATTTTCCAGCAGTAAATAAACAAAACCAAACGGAAATTATTCATTCATCACTTTAACTCAATTTGCATGGATCTCTCTCTCTCCCCTCAGCACATTTACTTATTGTTTTTTTTTTTGTGTGATGGGCAAAATCCAATTTTATAAAATACATAAATAAATAAAGTAAAGTTGCAGCTGTCCATTTACTGTTACAGTATCTAAATGTGCATTGCAGTAAAGTTGTGATGGAGTTTCCTACACTAAAATAGAGAAGTAGTTTTATTACTGATCTTTTACAACCTTACTGAAGTTTTTCTGGTATTGGTATTTAAACAAATGTCGCTGTCGTGTAATTGAGGGAAAGGCAGCAGAATCGTTGCAATATGTATAGTGAGGTCTATAACTTTAATTGGACAGATGGTGCCCATTTATATTCTGTATATACGCTTTGCCTTTGTCTTTTTGTGTGATTTGCCATGAACAGAAGGGCGGATCATAAAATCCACGGATGGACTTTTCCTTAAATTACATTTCTTGCAGCGCTATTATGGAAAATTGATTTGCTTTTACTTTAATACAAGGATGAACAATTTTCCTTTTGTAAGATACAAAAAATTTAGTTTAAATCACAAGTTTAACAACAACTCTTCATATCCTTACTGTTTTGTTTTAGGAATGTATGTTAAAAGAATTAAAGGTTGTTGAAATATTAAAACAATAATAAGAAATGTAATTGAAATCTGACCTTGTGAAATGAAACTGATTCTGGAATTTGGTAGTGATGATCAGCTTATTAATTACTCACAATGGCCCATTATTGGCTCACTATTCATGGATTGATGTGGATTTAGGGTGTGAAAACAAGGCTTCGTGATCACAAAGACAGACATTAATAAGACACAATATGTGCATTCAATAAAAATTGAGTAGGAACATAAAATGAAGAAATATAAACAAACTCTGTTGATTTGTCTCTAAAAAACTTAAAAAACAACAACAAAAAAAAGATTTTAGGTGAAAGAACTGTCATCCAAAATTCAGCATGTGCTGGACAGGAGAGGAGACATGTCCCAGAAACCACATGAGGGCAGCAGAGCACTTACAAATCCAACGACTGTTAACCCTAGTGCAGGTTTCATTCACTCAACATCAAGGCAATGCAAAAAAAAAAAAAAAAAAAAAAACAGCATTCGCTTGTTGAAGCAGAAACATGTCAATCTAATTACCCAAACACTTCATTAATAAAAATGAATTTACATTGATTAATGGCTGGTTGTTTGACAGGAAGACCACATCTCAGCATTCCATGTGGCATCAAACTGTTGACAATCTCACTGGTTCCCCTTTCTTTCCTTATCAACAGCAAATATATGTAAATGCATTGGGACAAGATAGTAACAAATTGCATTATGCACTTTTTTATTGACTTCCATTATCCCGAAGGTGAGGACAAATGAAGCAATTGTGAATATTTGTGGATTGATGTGGAGAATAAGCCTTATCTTGCACTGCTCTTTATCACCATTTGTTTTAACGGCTCTGCAATAAAGACATTCGGTACAGCGCTTCGGCAGAAGATGCATCAGCTCTTTTTCACTTCAGGGTCTCTTGTCAGATTAATTGAGGTACTTCATTTATGAAGAACCCCTGCAAGGTGTGAGCAACTCCAGTAATCTCTCCAACGCAAGAATGGAGGTGATTGAGAGAAGGAGAGAAACAGAGGAGTGGGGTTGGAATACACAGCACACAAAATGCAATTATGCAGAGCAGAGGCTGGTGTCACTGAATGTGAAGCGCGGTGCTGGCAGCGAGAGTCACAGATCCAGGTGGAATTCATTGTCACGGTGACTTAAGGTGCTGTTGCTGTGGAGATAGTGATGAAAGATGGCAGTCTAGTGGATGACATTTCTAAGCTAGAGGGTGACCAACAGACCACAGCCCACTGCACCCTGGGGACAGAGGTGATTATATACAGGGTCACGGGAATGTAGTGAGCATTACCATGTTATGTGTGGAACATGGCATGGGAGTGCGTGTTTGCAGGAGCGATGGTCAGGAAATGAGGAACACCCAACTCGGTAGCGACACGGAGGAACTTCAACACCTCACTTATGTCCTTACTGACCTCACACCTTTGGTAAAGCCTAACTGAGCACACCTGTATCCTGTTATGCATTTCAAAGGGTAAAACACAGTAGGTACCCATAGGAGGAATAAATCTAAATCAACAAGCTGGAAAACAAGCGTACTTGGAGGATGAAATTAGAAATGAAACCCTTGAGCAAGATAAGAGCAATCACTCATTTTCAAATAGTCTAAAATATTCTTCCTTTTACATATTTTTTTATATGCTTACTACTTTCATTGCTTCATTCTTCTTTTCTGTTCCTTTCAAGGTGGCTTTGAGGAGGCAGCTCTTCAAGAGGCTTTGAAGTCATCTAAATTTACAGGTGCATTCCACCAATCAGAGCTTTTTTTCATTTAAAGGAGATTAGATCCAGCTCTGCACGGGCTATAAACGAAACACCTCACATATTTACTGCAAAAAGGATTTGGCCAGTATTAGTAGGGTTTTATTGTGCACACTAACAACTGAAGGGGCTCAGCGTGTTTGTTATGTATGGGCTCACTCTCCTTGGCTGGTGTGCCCCAGAAGTGAATGCAATGCATGTTCCCTGATTTTTTTTTTCTCTATTCATTTATACCAAGACTAGGAGAAAGTCACTTGCTGAGTTTACTGCAGTCTGAGTGCTCAGTTATGTATGTGGCAGCTTTTTCCTCAAAAATTTGGAAAAGATTTTATTGAACCGCTCTGTGGTACGAACCAGCTGGAGTCCTAGTTAATTAAATGGGGGTGGATAGATTGAAAAACAGGCTTTATGCCGAAAAGCTCAGACTTTGTATCAGTTGACAGACAGTGGTATTTTTGCCAATACTTTTATTTGATACATTAGAAAAATGTGTACATTGAATGGGTCAGTGCAAGAGAAATCCCCCCAACATCAAACTGATTTAGTTTACAACAGCTCTCTGTATTACCTGATGTCTGACACACAACAGATGCTGACCACACTTTTAAAGGACTTTTACATGCATTACAAGAAACTGTTTTTATAACCTGCTCTGTGAGCTTTGACATTGTTTTATGAAACCATATGAAGGAATTTGAAAGAAAAGAACATAAGTGTGGAAATGATTACCTGGATATTTTCTTGAGTATGTGTGTTATTTTCTGCATGAGTTACCATTTTTTGGGCATTGGTGTTTTGGTTGGAGCGCCTCCAGTGTGATTGTTACAGAGATGCTATGTGAAGGTCCCTGCAGAATCCAAAATGGCTCCTCGTTGAAGCTTTTCAGACATACAGCCACAGTCGCTGTGGAGCAAGTGGACGCAGGAAATAACCTGTTTGGAATTCCTGCTGTTGAGAGATGGGATCACTCAATGCAAGGTCGTTCTCTTCTTTCCTTGCACTCTAAAATAATCTGGTTTGACCAGCAGCTCTGGCCAAGAAGCTTTCGTTCCAAAAATTGTGGCAAATAGTTGAGAGGAGGAAAGAAGGTCAAAATAAGGAAAAAGAACTTGAGCTGGATGGTTGTCGACATGCAAGCAGCGACCAGGAGAGCTTGACTGCTGTGCTGAGACATGCTGAGCTGCTGCCGATTTGAAGAAGTCTTTCATAGTTTCTGCTCTGTCCAACTGGCTTCAGCTGACCCCCATCCCTCTCCCTCTGCGCCTGAGCTGTCCGTCTTCTTTGCATCTGGATCTGGAGTATTTTGAAGGCAGGACAGGGAGACGCAAGTTGTTCTGGAGGTAAAAGGTAAAAAGCAGCTGGAGGGGATTAGGCAGCACAGCAGCACTACAAAGGATTACCATTAATTCCCTGAACAATGAAGCGTTTGACTTTGAAGACAAAACTCCTTGCACACACATATACAAAACTGGGGCGATGGTGCACTGTGGAGGGTCACTTAAAGTGGCAGTGCACAGGGAAAGACTTTACTCCAGGGATGATGGGGGAGGAGGTGAAAGAGAGGCGAGAGGAAACAACCCAATGAAAAACACATGCAAGGTCAAGTATCCACCTTCATCAGGAAAATCATTTTCCTTGCAGAAAATATGTAAAGAGTAATCCAGCACCTTCCTTTCAATCCTGAGCATTCTCCAGCCAGAAGTTGATTTTAAACTACTGTATTTTCAGCACAAAAGGGGGAATTGGACTAATTTGAAGGCACGCCATCACTGAATGGTCTACTTCTAAACTTATGTTGATGAAAGGTGGACTGAACTGTATGGCACAATAAGCAAGAGAAAAGAGTCAGAGATGAGTCCATCAATCAGTCAGACTTCATTAACTGTGTTCACAGTAACTCTGCAACACACTACAAGTTAGCTACGTTAGAGGCATTAGCCGTGTTAGCATACTCACAATACACCATATCACCAAAAGTATTGTCTCTCCTGCCTTGACTCACATATGAACTGAAGTGCCATCCCATTCCTAACCCATAGAGTTCAATATAATGTGGGTCCAACCTTCTGCAGCTTTTACAGCTTTAACTCTTCCAGGAAGGCTGTCCACAAGGTGGAGGAGTGTGTTTATAGGAATTTTGGACCATTCTTCCAAAAGCGCATTGGTGGGGTCACACACTGATGTTGGTGGAGAAGGCCTGGCTCTTCCCAAAGATGTTCCATCATGTTCAGGTCAGTCCTCTGTGCAGGCCAGTCAAGTTCATCTACACCAGACTCTGTCATCCATGTCTTTATAAGAAATGTATCTGTGCTAACTCCCAATCTTGTAGTAATACAAAAAAAAAAACACAGTCCGACACCGTATTTACAAAAACATCTTGGCTGTATCTATTTTCCCTTCCTTCTCTCTGTCGACTAAAAAACCTGTATAGTGCTTGACTATCTAATGCTCTGGATTTTGATAGTAATTCAGACACCATGACCACTGCATTTTTTTCATAATGGCAAATATGAAGTCACCGATGTCCCAAAATAAAAATCTAATAAATTTGAACATTTTACGATGACTGTTAATGAATGCTCTGTGTTCTGAAAAGCAAAACTTGGATGGTTTGTAAAAAATGAAATAAGTGCATTTTTTTCCCATGAAAATTTGTTCAAACGCATTGCATTGTGGTCTGAATTCACCAATCTAGTTAGCATTGATGTACACTGATTTTTCGCAGAGACTTCTTCACTGAGTTTTGGAATTGCGGACTCTACAAAATGGCGAACAGGCCAATGTGCGCGAGCAATTGGGAGGGCTAATTTTAAATCCTTAGATTGTGATATGAAATCATTTTGGAAACCTTGACATATAAACAATAGCTCAAGATTTTACCCCTGAAGAAGAAGAAAATGACCAAAAAATGACCATAAAAAATGCATTTTTTATTTTAAGAACTTCATGTCACAAAATCCAAATCATTCCTTAATTGTTCACATTTGAAAGACTCACTCCGGGCAAAAGTTTCATATAACGTAAACACAAAAGGCTCAAAGAAGTCTGCTCTGACACAACTTCACGGACAAATAAAGAGACCTTGGAAAAGATCTTCTGGCAGCAGAAACTTTTGAAGATGAATAGAAGCCTCCGTTTATCCATCCAAATTGAAATTGGTGGGTCTCAACAGACGTGGCTGTGGAGAGAATTAGACAGATTGTACAACAGAGGGTGCTCTGGGAGCGGTAACTCCAAGTAAAAACGTCACTTTGAATTCTCATTTGTTAGGCATGAAATTCGTATAATGTAAATGCAAATAAACTATTAATCATTGTGTTTTTCAGCTCCGAAATGTAAACACCACCCACACAAGTCCTGTGGCTGTAGTCCCAGTGGTTTTGGTCCAAAATGTGTTTGCCACTCATCAGAGTCTTTACAGATGGTGTCCTAAAGCTTAGATGGGAGGATGGAGGGACCTGAGGTCATTGCTGCAAACTTCTGTCTGCCAAAGCTGAAGACCACCAAGACTAAGAGAACTTTGGAAACAAGTACGAGTAAATGATTGTTCATTATAGGGCAATCAGTGGTTATTTATTCATCCAAGTTTTGTCTTGTCTGCTTCGGCTCGACATGATGCCATTATCCCAGTTAAATTAGTCTCTCTGCACATGTTGCAATTACTTTAAATTGTCCATTGTGGTTGATTCATTCATCATACCTGTCAGAAACATTCAATATATCTTTTTATCCAAGAAGTAACACTTTCGCATCCTCTCTCAAGCTGAGTTGCAAATGAAAGTAACTGGAGCAAGATCACCAAGTAACTGCAGGAAGCCTCGTTTTACAGGCAAGTTAGTTCCCATAATTACAAACACAAAGTGTTCAAAAGTTTCTCCACCTTTGTGCTTTTAATAAAAACCCTAAACAATTCGATTGAATGCTGTTCTTTTTCAAGATTGTTATTTTATTTTATGTTCAAGATGGAATTGCACTTGCATGGGGTGTGGCCTTTTGATTGACAGGTAGCTATTAAATCATCAGCTCCAGAACTGCCTCTCAGCGACCTACGTGTTTGTGTCACCCATGTGACCACTTTCAGAGAGATGATGTCACCTTTGGCCTAAACAGCCATGGCTTCAAATTGACCCATTACATATGGTTCTTACTTACTGACTTATGGAATTATTCATTTTGTTCAGAAGAGTCCAAAACATCCCACACATTCACATTTAGTCATTTTTATACATGTAAAAAAATAGTAGAAATTATATTTTTTTCCTAAAAATAAATCAACTTTTTAGGAGAACAAAGATGTACATGGATCTAATTGTCTACAAGTGGATGCTTCAGAATGGAGCAGAGCTGGGGGTTTGCGGCAAGCCGTTATACACCTATGTCACTGGTGCTGTCACAAACTGGCAGATGGCTGGTTCCACGTACAGCAGATTTATTGACTCAGGCAGGAGCAAAGCTCAGTTAAAAGTCCACAAAGCTAAATCAGGATCAGAGTCCGGCAAAGGTCAGGGCAGGCAGCAAAGAGGCAGAGTCAAAAACGAAGCAGGGTCAGGTAAACAGCTGATCAGATCAGGATAACCCGCTCAGTATGCAGGCTGAATGACACAAACAATACTTCATACTGAGTGTAGCTCTGAGCAGTGCTTAGGAGTCCTGTGGCTGATTAGCAGATGAGAGTCAGGTGGGCAGCATCCAGACACTGTGTACTGGGGCTGATGGGAGATTGAGTGCAGTCTTTACTCTGGAGACTGTTCCCGCCAGTGACCAGACGGGGAGCCAGAGCACTGACTCCTGACAGGTGCAAGCTTTTTTCAACAGCATTTTTATGTCTGCTCCTGATTTACAATGTCTTGAATGAAAAAAAAATGATAGAAATTATATTTTAAGCTTAATTTTCTTCAAACATGTCCTCCATCATCAGAAAAATACTACAAGAACATGTTAAAAACACCATTCCCATTGGAATGGGTCTTTAAATTGGTTTCATTTTTCTAACTAATGTGGGGAAAATATATTTCTTACATAACCTTCTGATATCATATAACGCCCATGATTAACATGTTTAGAAACAGGAATAGTTTTTCTAACTAACTTCAAATGGGAGAGGAACTAGGTGGTTATAACCAACAACTGATGCCCAAATAAACTTTGATAATTTCATCAAGTGCATGCTTTGTCCTGTATGATGCTCAGTCCTGGGACTACCTGATGCTGATAATGTAACTGCATGCCCTCAATCCGTTAAGATCACATGAAAATTCCCCAAAAAGAAGACATAATTTTTAAAAGTGGAGACTTCCCACATTTACAAGTTCATTTGCGCTTTCGTTGACACCTCATCTACACACCCACCCGGCTTTGTGTCTCAATTATCCCTCTCTCTGCTAGAGACATCAGTGAGGACCTCTGTCCACCTCACTTTCTCTCTTTTCTCAGTCTCAGTAACAGCACAGCATTTATGAGACTTGGCAGGCCTATCTAATATAATCCACATGCCAGCAGTGCAATGGCATTCTCTTTTCTGAAATAATGACTGAAAATTACACAAATGCTTGTGTGTCTGCGTGTGCGCTTCTGTGGGAACTCCAGACCTGGCAAAAAATAAAAACTCGCCTTTAGTCTGGGCCAACAATGAGACACAGCTGGGAGGGACAGGGGGAAGGCTCAGTTTCTCACTTTAAATCAGTTATGATTTACACACACCCTCTCACACATGCACACACCACCCTCAACTCATCCACACACAGATGTTTCTGTTAATTGATTGCAAGCCTGTGGTGGATAGACTCCTTGCTTAAGATTGGCTCTAAGTGTGTGGTGTGTTTCTGGCTGGCTTGAACAGACCACACAGTAGACTCCCATCCTTCCCCACCCACATAAATATAATTTGATCAAGAGGTTATGTCTAATGTGACTAGGGTGAACTGTTGCACAGGTTCTCTGGGGTTTTTTAGTGTGCACGCATAAAGCTGGCCAAACAGTACAGGAAACGTGCATGCGATTGGTGTGCATGAGCATTGGAGAACGCATGTAGGTGAATGTGTGAATGACAAGTCTGACTGATGATCTGCGGGTGCATGTGTTTTTGAGGGTGACTAATATTGGCTATGTCATGTCACGCATTCACGATTCTCAGCTTACCACCAACATATCCAAAGACAGACTGCAGGAAAGTACGATGAGGTGTCCTGCAGACTTGTATGTGTGTGATTTCATATTTTTCCAAGTTTGGCTGAAGGGAATAAAGAAAAGGGAGGATTGTGACTGATAAAAAAGTGTGTGTTGAACACGAATGTGTGGGTAGAACTGCTTATTGGCATTGGATATGTTTTCCTCAAGAGGGCTCAGTTTACAATGGAGAGCCACGTCCCATCTCAGCTCGACAGCAGTAAACATCTGTGAGCCTGTTTCCCTGCAGACAGAACTTAACATTCCTTTAATTATTCTGTCTCCACCTAAGATCCATAAAAACCGGCATGCGACAGAATGAGAAAAGTCAAGGAAAAAACGTGTTGGACAATCAGTTTATATCCTCCAGGTGACACAATGTCCTGCCTAAAGGATTTTTAGCACCAAATGATACATTTTTGAAAATATAAAAGTATGCTGGGTTTATTTCCGATTTAATTTCAGGATATTTCAACTGATTCTTGCCAGACAAAGAAAGTATATGCATCCAACCCACCTTAAACCTGTAGTTTTCTAAAGCAAAAACATGTTTCTTTAGCCCAATTGAAGCCTGTGTTCAACAGTGGCCTATGCACCTGCCAAAAAAAATTAGCACGCTTTGAAAAGGGCTGCTCTCTGAGGTGTAACTACGGTGTGTAATATATTTTGTCTGGAAACTGATTATGTCCCTGGTCCCAATGGTGGATTCGCCTGGAGTTCTCCCAAGGAACCTTTGGAAGAACTTTCCCAGGGATAAGTTCCTGTGTAGCAAAAGGTTTGGATAACTACTACTGCATGTCTTTCACTACTCTAGTTCTGCATCTAGATCCTTTTTTCTGCTTTGCTGCCCTGTAGTCATGATACCACCTGGTTTTCAGTTTAAATTCATAAAGCTGCTTTTACCTTGAGGGAATGTTAGTACGCAGTTTCAGATTGTTCCTGTGAGATCCTCTGGACATCTTTTCTTTTTCTGCTTTTTCTGTGTCATGCAGGAAAACAGGATAATTTAGAATAGAATAGAATAGAATAGAATAGAATGCAACCTCATTATTGTAATATCACAAGGGGAAATTCACCAAATTTGAAATTGTTGTCAGCACAATCCAGAACAAAATTACAGAAAACAGAAATACAAACAGTTCAAGGTTGACTTCGGCTCCAATATCAGCAGACGCTCACAGATGATTATGTTGTTTTTATTCACTTGACCTGCACATGTGAAAGCATTACCATTTCGTGTTTGAAATCTCTCTGATCAGTTGCAAATAAATACTAGTTTAGATTGCAGTAAAAATGTTGTAAACAAGTGAATAGTGTAATTCAATCAAAACTGAGACACCACCTTCCATTCCCAAATTAGATGCAGAACAGGAAGTCCCCTGTCGTTTCAGTTCCACCAAAGGCACCTGGAGACAGGTAGCACATAAAATGAGGGCTTCTTTTGACTCCAAAGTTATAAAATTAGATTTGACACCAAAATCAATGTATATTTCTTTACCTCTTGTTGTTACAACCATTGCTTTTGAGGATGTTCAAAAGATTGTGAATTTTCCTTCAGTAGAGCTCAAATTGGGCTTTTGCCAAAGAGAGCTAACTGGCAGTCAGGTGAATCCATGGGTAAATCCAAGGCCTAATCCAAATTCTTTCCTTCGCCCCACCCCTTCTTCCTACCATTCTATTCGTAGGGGCATTTGTAGTGAAGTTGTGTCTGAAAATAGTAATTTTATGGCCCACCCTCTAAGCGAAGTGATGCCGAGCCCTCCGGGTTCCGCGTCGTGCTATGGAGAAGCGTTTTCCTTCACATGGATGTGCACAAAAGTTTACATTTAAAAATAAGTTATGACTTTTTGTTTTAGCATGACCTCTTTAAAGTTATAATACAGCTGTTATGTATATTCAAGTGCTGGAAGCGCCTTGCTAACGTAGCTGACCGGCGACTATTGGTGACGTCATTCGGAGACACTTTTTTTCCATAATTCTCCGTTTGGAGGACTAAATGTAGGGGAATGGTGACACGAAGGGAAGAATTCAGATTGGTCCCAACAGAACTTTAAATTTTACTTGATTCTTCCCAATTCCTGTTTTTAGAGTGCTGGTGAGTTAAGCGGAGTAAACTCCGGTCAACTTACCCTTCTCACTTGAGAATTACTTTTCACTGTTCAGAATATTCCCTGCGATGGAATACCAAACTGTCCAGGGAGCATCCTGCCTTTGCCCTTCAGAAGCTGGGTGGGCCACAGCAACCTGGTGACCCAGCAAGGGAATGAAGAGGATTTAAAATGTGGACGGATGGATGGTCGGATGTTGGGAAGACAATGGGTGACTTCAGAAACTGTGGAGTGTATGCATATTTATGGTAAAAACAAAATGATAAACATACCCTCCACCCACACACAAACACAAATAATATCTGACGAGAAAGAAACACGCATTTAACAAATTTCTGTTTCAACTCTTTTTGCTGTTTCCCCCACAGCACAGCAATCATTTTGAAAGCCCAGATACGGAGCTTCTTTCCTCCAAATGGGAAGTGATAGCAAAAGAAGCACAAAAAATTGTGTTTGCTGAGGTGATAAGCACTTTAACAGATGATCCAAACACATGGTTCCACTCCTGTCCATCTGGAGCTCATCTGATCATCATCAGCACGCCTTGGACCTAAAATAGAAAAGGAAAATCTTTTGGACAAAGAGAGTAAAAGGTGAAGTGGACCAACTGCGCTTAAGTCTTTGAAGTTTTTCAGAGATATATGGCCCATGAACTAAAGCAGTTACACGGAAGGCTTGCTGTGAAAGTCTTGCTCAATTTGTGAGTCTGTTTGTGTGCTTATGTGCATGTCGGTGCATGACCTTTGTGTATTTTACCACCCTGGCAGTGGGTTATTGATTTGGATATGTGAATGCATGATGAAACTCAAGGTGAACCTCCTATCTTGTCAGTTGCCCTTGGAATAAAGAGCTTCCTATGGATTTGTATTAACTCTACGCACCCTGTATTTTCTAATTCATTACTTTCAATCACACATCCATCAAATGCGATCCTCAGGCAAAGGAAACAGCTGCGGAAGCAAGTCTGCAATTTTACCTTTTAGGAGGAAGAGAACAATGCAGTGTGCCAAACATTAAGCGTAGCACTTCAATGCCTCATCAAAACTCTGCCTAAAATTTGAATGTTCAGAAAACTTTTCATGAAAACGTTTACACAGTAATGTTCAGCTGGTGCTAATTTTTCTACTAAATTTCCAACAGTCTGATCAGTAAACCATTGTCAGTGTTCAGCTAAACTAAACAAAAACTCCTTGGTGTTAAAAAGTTAGTTTTGACCAAGCTTGCTTTCTAGACACGTTCCAGTAGAGCTTTTGGACACATCAAAATGGGGAGACTCTTTGAGAAAGGCTCAGACTTCAATGGAAAGATGACAACATGTTCAGTAAACAATTAACAAAGAAGCATCTTCCTCAAATATGCTTAACTGGAGACTCCTAGGTGTGAATGTGAATGTGTATGGTTTGTGTGGCTCTACAACACACTGTCCAGGGTGTGCTCTGTCTTTGCCCAACAGTAGGTGAGATAGGCTCTAGCTTCCCTGTGACACCAAAAGGATTCAGCGAGTTTAAAAACTGGACAGATGGATGTTTTAACCAGCCTTCACAGTGCTTTCAGATATAAACAAACAAACAAACAAAACCAACAGGGGTCTTCAGGCCTCAAGAGCTGGCATCCTGCTGATTTTTAAGAAATCACCACTCTCCTCTTGTGCTGTTGTTGTTATTAAAGTCCTGATACATCTCTTCCTCCTTTTTGTGGGCTGTTGGCCGTTGTCTTGTTTGACTGTTGGGGAAATTTGGCTGAGTTTGTTTCCCTGTTACTATCAAAATGTCCTCAAATTAGCTGTCCTTAAAATTACATGTTGATACATAATTTAATAATTGACATTTTTAGACAACTGATCAATAAGTCTGATTATTTTGTCTGTTTATGATTATGTTTGATCTTTATTTCATTGTTTCTTTTGGTTGTTGGTGTTTCAGTAGGATTTGGATAGGGATTCTAGGAAATTAGTAAACAAAAACAGAGCAGCAAGTGTCTCAGGAGTTTCTTGGAAAGCAGATAGATTTCGGTCTCAAAAATGGCAGCAACTTCAGTTTTAGAAGGGCTTGAGGGCAAATAGGTGAAATATGGGTTAAAGTCTGTTACAAATCAAATATTGGGGCTGGTGTGAGTGCCTTGTGTTCATTGTATTTTTAAATTGTGAAACTGATTATGTAGGTAAGAGGTTTATTTTTTCAGAAAATGCTACAGTACTAATCACTATGAATAGATGAGAGGAACTCTAAACTCGCTATCTTCTAAGTTAAAATTTGATTCAAAGAATTCATGGTAGCAACACCCTAAAAAAGGGGGAACTAAATGTATTTAGGTTCGTATAAAGATGGTTTATTAAATAACTGATTTTAAAGACAAAAGGATCATAGGATTCAGAAAAAAAAACACATAATCAAATTATATGTTTTTGCATTTTTATTGCTCAAAGGAATGTGAATAGGAAGCCCTTGACTTTTTAATTTATGTTCAGCTATAAAAAAATCACTGTCATGGATGATTTTGCTTTCATGTATATGCTAAACTAGAGTAATTTTGGAGCCTAGTTTGATACATTTTTGAATTAATAGGTGTCAAGGGGTTAAAACATAACAAGTCTGAGGCTGTAGACCTTGTGCTCATCTGGGCCACCAGGGAAAAAAACAGGCAATCAGCATTCTTGCCAGTCAGGTAGCAAAGAGTTTTACTACAAATGAACAGAGTGGAGCCTGTTAGCATGATTCCTTCTGAATAAAAATTGTATTTAATTGTTTATTTTTTAATTTTCTGGCAAGGAGAGAGCCTTTCATGGTTTTTTTTATGGAATGATATAAAATTCCACTAGAGAGCGTAAACAAGATGTATCTTTGATTCAGTCAAAAACTGTTAAGAAAGCCAAAAACTAGCTTCAGAACCAAAGGAGACCTCAATGTGATGACACCAGGTCGTGTTTCACTTGCTTGTGCCTTTATATTATGCAGACAACCAAATGCATTGTGATGGAAAACATGTCACACAAAAACACATCATTCATTACATTTTTTTCAAGAAATGGCAGCAGAATCACATACAAAACACACACAAAGAAATGTACAAATAAAAAGTTACAAGACAACTCCAGCAATCCTCCATCCATCCATTCATCCATCTTCTCCCTCATCAGGGACCAGGTTACAGGGGCAGCAGTCTAAAGATGCCCAGACTTCCCTCTCCCCTGCCACTTCCTCCAGCTTCTGTGGTGGGACTCCGAGGCGTTTCCAAGTCAGCTGAGAGATGTAGTCTCTTCCATTTTGTTTTGAAAGTTGCCATTTTTTTCTTAATGAAAGAACATTTTTTCACTTATTATTTTGCGCCTTTTGTTTAAACCTTTACAGAAACTGTTCATGAGTCAACACAGGTTAGTTTTTGTGATCTTACTTTTTATTTCACATAATTGGAACAGTTCAACAAGCATCAGAATGATCGCTCAAATGTTGACCTCTTCTTGAACAATACCCTGAGGCCATCTTGGTTAACCACCACCCAACAAGCACGACGTGTGTTTGTTCAAAAGAGAATGAAAGCATCTGAGTATATTTTTGCGTGCCTCTTCAGATTGTACGGCTTTGTAGGTAACAGTCAAGCTTTCTATGTGTGACCTACATAAAAGGTCTTGGTGAGCCTCCGGACACGCTTCCATGTGTTGCTTCATTGCTCTCTCACACACACATACGCACACACACACCATCACGCACTGACACAATCGTGCTCGGCTCCCATGGTAACTGTCTTCCAGTGTGTGGGATTTTCCGGGCGGGGACCAGAACAGGGGACACTCCAAACAGTTTGTCCTGGAAGCTTGCTTTGATCCGGGTGGGAAGACCATCCCACAGGGAGGACAGTTCCTGACCCCTTACACACAAAAACTCACTTGAGTGTCAGTGCTTGTGAGGAAAACTACGCACAGAAATCACAGATGCAATCCCAAGTTTAGAAAAATGCAATTCTGAATTTAAGCATAACATTGATAAAAAGACATGAAGTTTATCAATCAGAACAAAATGAAATGAAGTGTGCACGCTGTCTGTAAAGAATGTTTCCGGTGGAATCCCATCCCATTGGATTCCAATTGCAGTTCTGCTTCTCACAATGTGATTAGTTTTAACATTTATGTAATGTTATTGTTTGGTCTGAGAGCATAAATGATATATTGTGCATTGAAAGGAATTGATATCAGAAGCAAGAGTATAGAAACAGTAAAAAAGTGGGGTCTAAAAAGTGTTTCAACAATTTTGGTTTTTGACAGAATTTTGGCTTTATTATAACGACTTTTTAGCCACTTAACTTCTTTTTAGCCACAGTCATTACATAAATATTGATTTGTCAAAGCCTAAACTATGAAGCAAGAACTCAAAAAGACTTATGAACAAGTTTGAACCTGAAAAAAAACAGCTGTGTTGACAGCATTAACTACGTTCACAGAGAATGGGTGGACTAGACCCTGGTCATGAACCTTCTTTATGACAGACTTACTCAGACCTTAAATTTTATTGACTTGGCACAACCTTTGTGCCAGTTTTCATTTTAATTTTTAAAGCTAATTTTAAGGTTTGGATGTTTTTATTTGCTTATTTCTAACATTTCTATACAAAAGTTCATAAATGAGGTCAAAACATATGAGGTGGTGAGGTGCTTTTATTTATTTTATCAAACTATTTAAATTTTTCCTTAGTTTGCTGAAGTTCCACTCCGATCATCTTTGGATCTGTTGTGAAAGCATTTCTAGTCTCCTTTTATTTAATGGCTCAGCAGCAGTCCCCGGCTGCAAGGACCATATTGTTTTTGCAGCTGTAAACATTTCTGTGTCTTTGAGAGTCAAAATTTGACCACATCCACAAAAAGTCACAGAAATTTGTACACACCTAGTAAAAATTTAAAATACATTTTTGGCATAGTGAATGACCCCTCTCCAAGACAATGACATCACATCTCTTCTATTGAAAACAAGTACAAAACGGCAAAAAGCTCAAACACACTTTTGAACAAATACACACAAATGAATGAATGGAAATCATGGCAACATACCTAAAGCTCAAAAAACAAAAATATCAAAGATTTTCAAATGAAGAAAAAAAACATGTGCAAACTTCTGCTAAAGTCCCTACTCAGAGAAAACCTTTTGATCCTGTTTGCAAAATGTGGCAGCGTTTCATTCTGCAAAGCCAAAAAGGCTTTCGGTTCAAATTATGGCACTGGACTGGCACCATTTGCTTATGTGTCCCAACCAAAGTTGCTGTATGAGGGGAAGTTTCCTGCAGCATTCTAAAATACACCCTTTCTGTCTGTCTGGGGCATGGTTTTAAATTTTGGTTTTTGTATATTTTTCAAATGATATGACAAAAACAATAGGTGGTGATTTTTTTCCTTTGTCTGCCAGCCTCCTCCTCTTTTCCTGTCTTACTCCTTTGATTTTTTCTTTCTTTTCTGCATCTGTTTTGCTGTTGCATGATCTGTAGATCAAAACCTCTTCTTTAAAGTGAAAGATTTAAATATATTTCAAGTGACACTATTCACATCTTAATTGTTGACTTTTTACTTTTTAACAATTTTGGTTTTTGACAAGTTAATATATTGACGAAAAAGTCAAATTCAAACACTTACCATTTAAAAATAAAACGAATCAAAAGAACGATTAATAAAAAAGTAGTTTCTGATGAACAGACAAAATGCTGAAATGGGAATTTGCAATAAAAGGGATAATTTTTCACAATAAACATGTTTATTCCATTTAAATTAAAAAGAAAAAACACTATGATGCTACAAAAAGAAACAAAAAATAGAACTAGTAGTAACACTTTGAATTGCCTTTGTTACATAAAATGCTTTTCATTTAAAGCACATGACATGAATTTATTTAGACAAGAGCTTTTGATCAGATGGCTTGAAAAAAGGCCTCAATTATATTTGAGGAAATAATTGCTTGAACATCTCTAAACAAATAGCAACACCTCACCTTTAAAGCTAAAGTTTAATTTATTTATCTTGTTGCACAATAATTGCAACTAAAACTAACATCATGGAGACTTTAATTCAAGTTTTTTTGAATCACTACCACAAAAGCAATTATCCAATAGAAATTGGTAAATTAAAGCAAAATGGACAATGTTCTTATTGAATACATAAAAGAAACAAATCTTAGTATATGCACCACATTTCAGTTGCATTCCTGTATTTTTTGCAGCAAGCACACTTTCCATGAAAGTTGAAACGATCAACTTTAGATTTGTGTGAGCAGTTGTCACTGCGGCAGTGGTGTTAAAGGTGCGGTTGTTGTCGAGGAAACGAAAGAATGAGACTCACCCTTGTAAGAGGCCAACAGCAGGTGGACTTTTAACACACATGCACTTAAAAAGACATTCTCTGTCACATACCATGGAGTAAAGCAGGCGTGTCCAAGCACTTGCACCCCCTTCAATTGCAATCTGCCATTCACTGATGGACAAACACATGCAGTATTTGCCTCATGCTCCACAGGCAGACAGTGAAACTTGGAGTCTTGTGTAAACAGGTACCAGTTAAAAGTAGCTGCTGGGACCAGTCCAGTTGATTCAGGGGCATGTTCCTTCAGTTCCTCTCGTACTCTGTTTTACCGTCTCATCTCTGTGTGAACCCTGCCGTGCCACCATTGCGTCAGACGTGTGCTGATGGGAGTCTGGCAGCTCGGATGTGCTCCTGCATGAGAATGTAAGCCTCCATCATCCGGCATGATTGTTACATGAGCTAACCCTCAAACAGAAAACTGTGCCGATGATCCGGGAGCTGTACCACACAAGATGCACGGCGGGGATTTTCTGCTGTGGTGAGAACAAAAGACCAAATACTAGTGAGGAAAACGGCCTATTTTGTGATTCAGTTTTTGCTAAAAAAATATCCCAAGAACTCAAGGGTTAAACTTTTAGTTGGCATCTTTTTATCACTTACAGTGTTTGACATTTGAGAAAGCTAATTATCTAATAATGCTAATTAGCTAATTAGCAGCTATTATGTTTATTTTTTTCATCCCCCATTCTTGTCCTTTCATTAAAATGCATAAACAATGCTTTTTTTTTTTGGAAATGCAATTTTTTATTATTTTCTTATTATTTATCTTTTTCAGACTCACCATTGTTTGATTCTAGACTGGATTGGAATCTGAATCTGACACGCAGGAGCTCATTTATCCTAAAGACCTCATCTCTAAAAGCTATTTAAAGGACCATTCATTTCCTCATATGCTTGATGCTATAATGAAGGTTTTGTCGACAATGCTAAACTGTCTGAGAGACTGTTTCCAGCACTTGTCTAGACATCTCTCTCATTTTAACTGGCACCAGAATACTTTTGTGCATGAAGCACCACTTCTGGTTACTTTTGTTGTCTTGAAATCTTTTTCTCTGCTGAAGAGCATCAGCGTTGCAACAATGTCAATCTAAAACCATCCTCATCTCCAGCATTAAGTGAGCAGTTAAAAAAAAAAGTTCACATAAGTTTTTTTTATTCTTCTTTTTTTCTGTGACAGATTAAAATGCCTGAAGGGGGAGTTTGTAAAACTGAACATGTTCGTGCACACAAAGACTGAATCTTTTGGCTCGTTTTATGCAACATTTTTCAAGAATGAGAACCACAAAGAAATTTGATTAACATTTTTAATTAGCTTTCTCAAATGTCAATTAAAAGTTTGAGTCAACCAACACACACATCCTCCTTATTTCAAGCTAAAATGAGCAATTTCAGTAAAGTAGTACATGCCAGTGAGAAGACTGAGCACATCTCTGAAGTAAAGTTAAAAATTTAGTGGTGTTAAAACCTAAAGGTTAGTGTAGCTGGAACTTCATTTGACATTTGCAAGACAACTCAGTGCTTAGTAGTGTAAAATGAGAAAGTAATGCAGACAAATGTAAACTTGTTCTTTTAGACAATGTTGCACTGCATCGCTCATGAGTACAAGTCCACCATCTGTATCTTTATTTACTTGTTGAAAAAACTAAAAGAACAACATTGCAAATAAGTTGCAAAGAAGTTATAAAAACATTTTAAAAAATAATGTGTTCGGATTAAAAAAAAAAAAAAGGTAACAGAAACACCTTAAAGATCCAATACGATGAAAATTGTGTTTTTGGTGTTTTTAAACATGTTCATGTGGCATTTTTGTGATGATGGGAGACACACATAAAGACGATTAAGATTAAAATTTCCTACATGAGCATTTCCCTATTCAATTCATTGTGAATCAGAAGCAAATGTAAAAAAGCAGCTTGACAAAGATTCCATTTTTTAGTTGGATGGGCCACAAGCTCCTGCTCTACTCCATTCTAAGGAATCCACTCAATGGCAAGTAGATCCATGTAGGTTTTTGTTTTCCTTGTCTAATCTGGCATCTAATTCAAAACTGTGTAGCCCTAATATTACTCACCATTGTTGAAATGAACAACTGACGCTCTGCAGAAGCTATATTCTTGAAAATGACAGTTTTTTGGGGGGGGCTAAAAACAGCATAATCATTATTAAAAGGCCACTGGGAACGATTTTAAAAGAGTTCAAAACATGATTGGAGTGGAACTTTTAAGATTTATTGAAAACCGAACAGAATCTAAACTAGATTCAAATCTAAAAATATAAAGGAAACATTCTAAATCTTGCTCTGCCCCCCCCCCCCCCCCCCCCCCCCCCCCCCCCCCCCCATATCATCAATCAGTGAAGATGACAATTGGATGACGATTTCCCAGAATGATCAAATCCCTCATGGAAAGAACAATCAAAGATTTCATAACATGATAGTGATGACTGCCTTCAGAGCACAAGGTTCTGTGATAATCTATGAAGACATTATCTTCCAGCTTCACGCCCTGTGAGAAAAATGTCTATTTTCCTTTTCTTTTGAATGAAAGCAACTTTAAATTTTTCTTTGGGCAAGGGGACTGAAGGAGAGACTGCAAAGGAGGGAAGAAAAACCACTGACGCAACCATGCATGAGCTCAAATATGATGGATGCAAGTTTTTAAAGTTGGATGTATAGCTATGGACGTGTGGAGTTGTTGCTCAGGTGCTGTAAATGATTAAACTGCTGATTGACAGCTTGCTGCAAACCATCCAGCAACCATCCAGGGGAGGTCAGGTTCCTTGAGATGAGATTCATTTACATACTGGTCTATTGAATTTGAGACAGCATTCTGTCAAATTTGCCATTTAATTGATATTCAGACCATCTTAGTGTTGGTAGCAATACATCCTCTACATGACAAATGTTAATTTCTGCAGTCAAGGACAGACTGGAGTGTGTGCACGAGTGGGAGATAGGAAGAGAGGATATCTTCCTCCTACCTCAAATAATGTTTGACATTTCATTTTACAGCTCCTGACCGGCAAGGTTAATAATGCTACTGAAGCCATCAGGGAAAGCCACACGGCACCTTGTATGTAGAGCCTGCACGTACACACACACCTGCATTTTAATCATGCCAGCTTGGTTAAGTTAACAAAAAATATGCAGTTTTGAACCAAACATTTTTAAATGTATCCACATTTTACCAGCTAATCAGCAAAAGCATCTTCCAACCCACCCATGCCTTTTTCCACATCCTTGCTAAATGCTATTATCATACTGCAAAGCAAAGTTTACTTTTCTATCGCTTGTAAATTAAGATTCTTTTTATCTTTTGATAATTGTGCATTAAATAGGTTTTCAGAGCAATTGTGAAATATCCTGATTAGAGAACAGAATAGAATAGCTCATTGGGATGCTTTTGGGACAGAATTTTATTTGTTTGTGTTAAAAAATAAGAGCAGAGAAGCAAAGATAATGTGAATTAAAACAAAACCAAGTACAGCCTCCTGTGGTCTACCATTAGTGATAAATGTGTTAAAATTAATCAAAAAAATGCTAAACTTTGTCAAACTAAGCTTTTGTAAAGATTTGTCTAAACTTTCAAATAATACTAAAGCTTGAGATGCTTAAGATAATTGTAAAAAACGGATTTAAAGTGAATGGATCATCAGGTTTTGATAATAAATTAACTGTGGATCGTTTGAATATAAGAAGTTACAATTGGAATGAGTTGTCTGTTTTGGAATTGCTCAGTGCTTGTAAACTAAATATCACCAGTCATATTGAAAATTAACCAGAATGTGATTTATAACTGTACATAATGACAATATTTCAATACTGCTGTTTTAGTGGCTTAGAATTACACTACACAAAAACATTCAATATTAAATAAATAAATAAATAGTAAATAAATAAATAATGGTGACAATACTAATTCAGCAAGAGGTTTTCTTGATTAATTTTAACAATGCAAACAAAAGAAAAAGTGTATGACATGCATGTGTGTAAGAAACACTAACAGGTTTGTAATTTAATAAACGCATTGATGGATATAACAGCATCGTACATGGACCTCCATAATTAAATCTGATGTCTGTACTGTTTACGGAGCTGTAGTACAAATGCTCAAAACAATTAATTCCAAGTAAAAAATATAAAAATCATTTAAAATGGTTTTGTTTTGGCAGGTTTTGATTGCAGATATGACTTTTGTTTTTCATGAAACACACACAACCACGGTTGCCGATCAGACCTCTAACAGTGAGTGGAGACAGGGAGGGTGGAGAAGATAAACCGTTGGCTTTAAAGAGACGCAATGTTTTCTATTATGGAAAAGCTGACTAAAGCATCGTTCTTTGCCGCTAAATGACAGCTGTAAAGATGAGCAATCTCCTCCAAATTGCATGTGGGATATAAGATTTTCTCAAAGTTACTTCCAGCAACGAAACTCTGAAACTATTATGCTATATGTATTCAAGTAAAACGTTTTTTGTTGCTTATATTCACGAAAACATGTTAAACACTTGGACATAAGACAGAATCTGTTTCACAGCAGACTTTTCTCATGGGGGAATTTTAAATTTGCAAACTTGCTTTCTTGGGGCAGTGTCATTGTCTTCGAGTCTTGCAAAAGAAGCCTTTAAAAGCCACTAAGTCAGTCCTACAATTGCTATCTACAAGTGTGCTCTCCTTCTTTTCTCCTCTTGCTCTCCTTGTCAGTAGTTGTCACTGTCAAGAGCCAGCTGCGCAGCATTTGCTGGGAGTTGTCACACAGATGTGTCACCATGATGTGATGCTTCACACTTTGGCCGACACATCCGCTAGCCATTATTCACACACTAGCACCATCAAGTTTTTACTAGCACACATACACAGATTTATCCCCTAATACATATAGACATATCATCCTCCACCACAATTGACAAACAGTCATGTTTATTTGACTAGACGACGTATACTTTTGCTTTCCAGGAGACACTGCTGCTTCTGTCTGGAATTAGTAAAAAATTCCAGTTTACCAATGAATATTTAGTGGGGTTTTTTGCTGTCTCATGTTGTTCAGAAATTGTTGGCTGGGACATTTTCACACACTTACTTAATAAGCTACTTCAAATAGTAGCAGCAGAGTGAATGAGAATGGCCTGAATGTGACCTTGGACAACGTCTCAGAAATCAGAAGCAATTGAAGCCATTGTTACTATGAAGACTTTCTTCCAAAGTGGTTTTATTAAATCAAATCCAAAGGTTACAGAGCTCATAGGTTATGTCCAAATTCTCTCACTACACCCTGATCCATAAAAGACTATTTAGTGCGGGACTTGGATTTTAACATGATTTGGATACAGGCGCACTTTACTTTATTAATTTTTTCGTAAAATATAACATCACCGATTTGCCGTAGCAAAAACCTAATCAATATGAACATTTTACGAAGACTTACGCCACAGAATGAAATGTAAATAGTAAATTAGTTGAGCAGTTCTTGGCCATTGCTACACTGGTTCACAAAAACCACAGACTCTCAAGATCTGCACGACCCAGGGAAGAAGGGAACGAGCACCTGCGGTTTGTGTCCTGCCGGAATTTTATGACACCCAGTCTTTCATATAGCAAGATTTGTGAGATCTTCACTGCTTCGACATTTCGCACCGAGCCTCTTCCAGCTCTAAGTACAGGTGCTAGTATCGGGTAGCGACAGTCCAATGCGAAGACTGTACAGCAAAAAAAGGCGTTCAAGAATTCTCATTTAGCGTGTTCTCGAACCTGCATCACAACTCCAGTGTATATGCGGCTTTACGCTTGCTACCTGAAGTTTAAGAGCTTAGAGTAAAGAAAAAAACATTTCACAAAGACATTACTCTAAAAAACATCAGCACAGTCACTGTTCTTGTGTAACAGAAAGAGAGATTCAGCAAAACAAACCTCAAACTGTAATGAATGATGGGGCACATTTTTTTTGCTGATATAAAAACTTCCAAGAACTTTCTGTGAATTAAAGGTGAATGTCCATCTCTTGCTTTCCTCATCTGTCATGGATGCACTTTCCAGTTTTAGAATCTGCAGGGGTTTTTTTGTCTTCACTTGAAGGTGACGTTTTCTCCAATGCAGGACTGATACGACTTTTTTGGCTTCACCTGTTTGGTGAAGTGAATGTAGGTGAGACAACAAGAGATGGATTTGTGGTGGAAACTCATATAAATTAATTCAAACATGACAAAAAAAAGCTAAACTTCAAAGTGACAAATGACAGGTGGGTCATGAAATGAAACAGAAACAGCTGTGGATGATTAGAACTGAAACCTGCTGTGACTGTGACTGAGGGAAAACAGAAAACCAGAGACCTGAAAATAAAAAAAGCCAAAAAAACACTCAGAAAAACAACATAAAAAGCATGACTTCAATAAAGAAAAATAACGTAAAAAGGCACCAGTCATTTCACCACAGTAAGTCTTTGAGTGTTATTTGTAGGTTGCAAAGCAGAGTAACAGAAAATGTAGAGAAGCTCAAGTAAACTCAAGTAAGCTCAAGAGACGGAGGACTTTTCCCTGGTTGGATTAACAGCTGATGCACTGATAAAATAACCATTAAGGTGTCATCCACCACTGATGCTGTAGTATTTAGAATATCCAAAATATACAAGAATGAGGCCCAAAATAGTTGCTTAGAATTTTTTGTTTTGTTTTGCTACAGGCTCTGTATTTGTCTTATATGTGTAGTATTTTCTCACCTGTTGCAATCCTCCCTAAACTTCATACTGGCTCTGCCCTCTTTAAGGGGCATAGAAGTGGGGTACATTTTTTGTATCCTGTAGTCTATTAAAACCAGTAAAACAGATTTATTTATTTTTTTGCCAGAAAGGAAAAATAATAAAAACCAAGACGTTGCTAAAATTGGAAAAAAAAAAGTATTTATATTAGGTTTTGGAAGTGTCACATTTCTCCTGTCGACATTTAAAGTCACACTCCATTACATTTTTTATTTACCTTCAAAGGTACCATAATATCTTTATTGAGAAAAACATTGTTGATGTTTTTTTGCACATTTAGGGTCAAATAGGACTCATGCACCTAATTAGCAATTTTGTCTATTGCCACCAGTAATTTGACTGTCACTTGTTTAGGGCCCTTTGCATCCGTTTAGATGACTGCGACATCCGCGTACATGTAGACACTTACATCATCACACCAAATTAAAAAAAAACCTGTGTTGCTTTCAGGGACGCAGAGCAGCAGTTGTACATTAGAAGTTCACCTCTGAGTTGTTGGCAGGACTGTTGGCGCTGAGTCAATCCCTTCATGCTTTTGTTTACTTTCTCCTGGTATCTTACAGCTCCCCACAACCCCAACCTAACATTACTGGTGCAACAAAAATGGTGAGTAATACTGAATACGTCCAGCCGTACAGTTTTGAGCCAGTTTCCAGCTCAGACTAGAAAAACAAAGACGTATGTGGATGTGTTTGAAACGGAGCAGGGAACTGGAGGCCAGTTTAAACAGCTGTTCTTTGTCTGCTCCTGATTCACAACAATTTAAATAAAGAAATACCCAGAAAGGCAGTTTTAATCTTCTTTTTTTATAATACATCCTCAAGAAAAATGCTACAAGAGCGTGTTTAAAAACACAATTTTCCTTGGAGTGGGTCTTTAATGACAATCAGCCTGACAACAGCAGAAGAATCATGACTCCATTAAGGGGTTGCATTCCAATATTAAAGCACAGGTGCAGAAGGAGTGAGAATAACTTCATATTCAGATTCGTTTATCAACAATAAATCCAGCTCTAGTTATAGCACTGTTTAAGGCAACACTAAAAAGAGAAAGCAGGAAAGCCAATTTCAATTTGTCGAGTACTTACAGGGAGTTTTTTGTCTGTTTATCAGAATGTTTTAGCACATTTAGAGCTGAATTCAAATGTATTCTTCATTCAAGGTCATGCAAAAAAGTATGGGAATGTTAGAGACAATCAATATAACATTTAATTTAGATAATTTTACTTTTCTAAATAGCACATGCCTGATTGCGTTCCGGCTGAAACCTATGGCGATAAAAGCTGTAGTAATTCGTGGAATTTAAATGCAGTATTGTGGCTTTAATTAAGGTTTTTTGTCTGCTTTACACAAAGTGCTAGCGTGCATTAGAAGTAAAGAAAACACCTGTAACCAATCAGTTCTCCTGTGAGAAACAGATGACTCCCTAATAAATCACATGAACAACCAACAGCTTCTATTTCTAGGGAGCAAACAAAGCCAGTGCTCACTAATATGAAAGAATGACAAAAACATGTTCAAGTGAAACCAGATACAAGCACTTGTTTTCTGATTTTTGTCTCATGTTCCCAGGTTTTCTTTTTTTTTTTTGTATGCAACCAAGTCCGTTCCATCACTGTAAAGTCTTATTTTGTTTTGGTAAACTCAAATTGTTTTAATACATACATTTTTTGTAATCAATGTTTGGATTATTTATTTCAGAGAAAATAAATTTAGCAAGATCCTTCAATTCACACACACACACACACACACACAAAAGGTCCTTTGATGACATTTCTGTTGTTCCCTTTCCTCAACAAAGGGCTAACCTTATGAAAATGCTGTGCAAATACATTCAATCCACACGTAGCAGCAGCACAGTGAAAAGAAAAGCTGCCATTAATTTTAAATTAGAGAGCAAACAGGCCTACAGTTGAACAAAGTTGACAAAACAAACACTGGAGCAAAATGAAATTCCTAGAAGGAAAAGGTGGCGTTTGTGTACAATAGATCAACAAACAAAAATAACAAAGAGGTTATTAAAAAAACTCACACCATTTCATCAGAATGTGGGCAAACGTGTATAGCTATAACAAAATCTGTGGCTGGAAACAATCTTCAATCAAAAGGGCTTTTTTTGCTTCCTAACATATCACAATCTAAGGCAGGAATGAAATGTGGCATCAAGAAAATACTGCGCACTTAGAAAACCTTAGTTTTTCTTTAATAACATTTTTTAGCCTCTAGTCTAATTTATACATGTATCAGGTAAAGCTCTAAACAGCACATGCAAAGAACATGGAAGTACTCAACCTTCATACACAAGAAATAGATGCCTTTGGATCCAGAGATAAAATAATCCCATGAAGAAGAAAAAAAAACAATTTGGCTTGACCACATGACAGTTTCACTAACTGTAGTAAAATACTTAAATTGACACGAGAATAGTGCGAGCAGTTAAGTCTGAAAAGGTCAGTACAAAAACACATTTCCAATCTCAAAATAAAGAATAAATTTAAAAAAACAGCCAACAGAAAAAAAACATTGGTTTAAGAATGTACTTTTATAATAAAGGGATTTTTTTTTTTTTTACAGAAGTTTTTATTATATACCTTAAAGTACCTAAAGAACAGCTTAAGTTGGAGCTGTTGGTTTTTTAAATTTAAACACCACTATTTCTCACAGAAGAAATACACATATTAACATTATTATCTCTAATTATATTTAAAGTTTGCAATCATATGACAATTAGATAAAAAAACAAGTATCTTGTAATAGATGCGAACAAACCCAGACAAGAATATAACAGATCATTTTTCTTTATGATTGAGTCCTTTGACCAACCAGGAAATTTTGCACGGTAAAAGGAAGGAGAAAATGTTTTCAATTTGACAATTGAAACTTGTTTCTTGTATAAAGCAATTTTAAAGAAACAAAAGGAATATATTTTCCTGAAAGTTTGTCAAGCAAGACAGGTTTGATGTGTGCACTCACTAAACTAGTCACAGCAAAAATGAAGCATTCCTTCTGTTCATTCTCACCCACTCAGAGAATGAGGGTTCCTGTAACAGTCAAGGAAACCAACAATTTGAACCATAAGTTTCAGAAAGTATATTTGAAATGGCATTGTTTCAAATGGAACCGTTAAACCTCATAGCATCGCCTCATGGTGATGTTTTCCCGTTTTGTCAAACCAAAGCTGGTTACAGTAGATCGCCGTCCTTTCTTTATCTGGTCCTGTGGATTTCTTCATATTCATCCATCCACAGGAAACTTCCTCATCCTAAGACATAAAAAAGTCATTTAGTGTTATCTGGTGGTCACTTAAATAACAGATGAGATATTTTGGCAGCAATGTGATTTTCTAAAATGATCATGACTATAAAAAATGTTGTTCTAACAGTTGTTAACTCCTTCAACAGTTGCCTAAACTATTTTTTCCTTCTTTGTAAATTGTCTGAAAGTGATGCTGATCATGAAGCATGGGGGTGGTACTGTCATGTTGTGGGGCTGATTGCGTACAAGACCGACACATGTCACAGAACAGATACCCTGAAAAAATAAACATAACGCAGGGCGTGTTGGAAAAATCACAGAAAATCCTTAAGGAAAATTTCCTTAAGGAAAATCATCTTAAGACTTTAGGAAGTCAACAAGATCATAAATGGATCTTTTACTCTAAAAGCTTGTCTCCGCTTGTGAAAAGTTGCTTAAGACGAGCAGTGTCAACACTTTTTTGTAAAAGTGAAGGAATGTTCCTACTCTAACTGGAATTATTCTGACATCAGTTTCTAACCCTGCTAAAATTTCACATATTTGTTTAATGCACTATTGAACCCACCCCAACACTTAGAACTGCCCAGAACCTTCATGGTTTGTTACTGGTGAGCATCTTTTTAGCAGCAGCCTGATCAGTGAGTAAAGAGTAAAGGAGGATTCCCTTCAAATACTTTGCTTACACTGTCAAAAATGATCTCGGAGAGTTTCTGCTTTTCTTTTAATTCTCTCTCATATTTGATCAAATAACACATGAACTCATGCAGCCTTTCTGTTTTAGATGCTAATTTTTTTTTCTGACAAAAAAAAATATATATATATGTAGTATGCGGTTTCCCTCATGGTGGGGTCACATGTGGTCAGCCCTATCCTCTGATGTCTATCGTCATCCGTTAAGTCACAAACTTGGGCGATGACCTGTGTGGATGTGCCAGGTGGCTTTTGCACTCTTGCCCTGGTGATACACTCCGGTGCTCCTTTTGAACTCCTCACCTCACACAGCTGCCTATCCTGGAAAAGGGTTGCTGGATAAGAGGGTTGGGATAGGAATAAGGGGTCCTTTTTTTCTGTTTTTAAGCCTTCCAGAACTTATTGCTCCCAATCAGGGACTTAGATTTGGTATTGAAATATGGATATCATCCTTTTCATACACGAAAGTGCCAACTGTTTGAAAATAGATCATGGCGGAAAAATCAAAAATAGTGGTTTTTGCCCGAGTGGAGATGTATAACAGGAATGGGCAACTCCAGGCCTTGAGGGCCAAATACTTGCATGTTTTCCAACATACCATGCTCTGGCATGTTTTAATTGGCTGGACACACCCAAAGTCGGGCTGGATATCTGAAAATCATACAGGCACAGTGGCCCTTGAGGCCTGCAGTTGCTTATCCCTGATATATGACAAGAAGTCTTTCGTATATTGGAATCGAGCTGTGGAAATAAAAGCCTGGAGCAAGATTCACAAGATTTGCACCGCTTCAACATTTTGCACCAAGCATCTTCCAACTGTAGCTGGGGGACATATGCTAGTAAACAGTAGATAAAGAAAAAGAATTCTTTCCCTGCTTGTCTTTGTTTAGCATGTTCTTGAACACGGGCCTGGTGTTTCCGTAACTTAACGTTTCCACGGATTTATACAGGGGGAATAGAACTGTCTTTCAGTTTCTTTCTTTTTATTTTCCTTATTTGTATTCAGATTTATGAACATGTGTTACCCTTTGCATTTTTAAACCAGCCTTTGTCAAATAAATAAGCTTAAATTAACGTTTAAACTTTTCTCAGAATGTGTTGAGACCCCAAACTGAGAGAGACTGTATGTATGTGGCAAGATACTTAGATTACTTTTGACGATTCACCATCCTCAACTGTATGATTTGCTGGTAACTTTGAACAAGCTGGAACAAACAAACATGATCGTGTACTGCAGGCTAACTGAAGTATGAAGACGTATTCTCACACAATGAACTGACAACCAGCATTAGACCTTTTGTTCCTTGTGTTGACTCTCTGTTTGACATGAGTTCTGTAGTGCCCAAGGACGAGTAAGCCCCTCGCGCATTGTTATATGTGTCAGACAAGCTGTTAGTGGCGACAAGGCTACAGTGGAGAAACTGGTACTCTAACGACATGTGACAAGGGTGTACAGAGTTGACCCAGTCTCCAACTTTCTCCCCTTTTTTCTTCCTTTTTCACTTCATTTTCTGTCTGTTTCTGAGCTCAGTTGACAGCGGCTGAGTAGAAGGGAAACCCTTCAGCGTAGCTTTTCCGTGTCGCTGTCATCAAACCTTGACCACTCTTGCCAATAGTCATTAGCTGCATCCCCTTTAACACGGTTTTTGTTTGAACTCCACCACACAACAATGTGAGTGAACTGGCGGTTTTAAAAGGAACCACGAAGTCTCGCTCTGATTTGAAATGAGCTAATTAGCTCTGCGATTTAAGATGAGGAATGCGGGGATTAGGACAAAAGGGCATGCGTGTGTGTTTGTGCTGAGTGGGTAAAAAGCAGAGGAAAGTAAAAGTATATTAAGCAAACATAGAGGGTCAAACAAAGGGTGATGGAAAGTGTGGGTTAGTGTTTTGTGCGTGTACTAATAGGAAAAAAGGGTATAATTAGCCTGTTAATCACCTGGTTTGAATCACTGAAGGTGCCCTACAATCTTTCAGGTTTTGATACTCCTATATATGTGTGTGTGTGTATGCAGGGGTGGAGTGGGCAACCCTATAAAGTTGTGCCTGCAGTAGAAAAGTTCCTAACTGCTGTAACTTAAGGCTTCAACCAAATGGCTAGATCCAGACTCGGCACCGGTGAACTCCACGGCAGCAGACAGGAGATTCATGCCTGTGCGTGCTGTACAAAGCAGTGACCTACAGACTCCATAAACTTCTCCCGGAGGCCAAATCAACGAGCTGGCTGAGTGTCACTGGAGGGTTTTAGGTTCTAAGTCATTTCAGCAGCAGCTGGAACCCAGTTTCACCTTACAGCTTTCTGCTGAAAGGGCCCTCATATCAGGTTGCAGCTTCTTTATCACAACTTCATTGAAACTGCCTAAATGACCACGGATGTTGACTTTGTTTATAAATTTCCACCTCTGTGGAGTGATTTACCTAATGTCAGGTAATGACTTAAGTCCACCAGTTGGAAACCCAAGAAAAAGTAGAAATGTCCAAAGTGTACCCTTATTATTACTATATTATTTTACAAGGCCTTTGGTTTTTCCTTGTGTAATGTATTTTTGTTTCTGACAGCAAGGAGCAGCACAATCAGAGATTCTGAATAATGTTGGGAAAAACTGCATTCCCTGTAACTTCTTTCCCAAAGAATAAATCTGGCTCTCATTGAATTTTTTTAATAGAAACATTCAAAAAGCCAAATCAAAGACTTGCATCTCTTACAGCTTTTATTTTTTTAATTTGCAGGAGATAGAAAAGTGAAATCCTCTAGCAGCAACTCCTAAAGACCCACGCTGATGAAAGTTGGGTTTTTGGTGCTTTTGACACGGTTTGTCACGTTCTAGGGGCATTTTTCTCACAATGGAGGACATATATAAAACATATAAATTGTATTTCTCATTATTTTCATATATTTTATTGAAATCCCTGTAAGTCAGGAGCAGATAAAAAATGTTAAAAAAATCTTTTTGTGGTTGCGAATATGCTGGGTGGACCACAAGCTTCCTGCTCTGATTAGATCAATATACATCATTCATCTTGGCGTTGTAAGGGGCTGTAAGCTAGTGGGAGAGAGTTTAAACAGATTAATGATGGGAACGGGAGGCAGGTTTAGTCCGCACCAATGGTCCCGCCAGCAACTCAGGGGCAAATTTCTAATGAACTTTGTCCTAGAAAACTGCACAGTTTTAAAAAAAAATAAAATCGGCTAAAAACTGCATGATCATTGTTGAAAGGACACTGGGAATGTTTTTTAAAATAGATCAAAAGATGATTGGGACTTTAAATCAATGTTGTTTCAACAAGAGCACAAGATAGACAATCTATGCTGCTGATAGTTCATGAGGTACAACATCCCGGAGTTTACCATGACAAAATCATTGATTACACTAAAACTGAGTACAATGAATAACCTGTCCACATTTTCTATACTGAAAAAACAAAACATATTTTGCTTGACTAAGCCAATCATTTTGACTCAGTATATGTCTAAATTGAAAAAAAAATGTCCATCGATCACATTACGATAATACTAGCATCTATCTAATACATAAGGATCTTATGTATATCTTGAAACATAAGCATGACAAAACAATGATATCAAAATAAAATTAACAAAAGATTAAGTTGCATAACTAAAAAGAAAAGTTCAGACACTTGAATTAGAGCAAAAGTGAAAAAGAGTCCAATGATCTCCTCTGGACACCTTGTTCTTACAGAACTGCAAGTGCATCCGTTCAGTTTTTGAGCTTTTTTATTTTTGCAAAATCATGATGTTGTTTTGTCTGCAGAGTAACAATAACCAACAACCAGACACCCGTCAACCTGATGTCCCGTGGCCGTGACGGAGGTAGTGTGTTAAGCGTCATCGCTTCCCTCCTTTCCCTTTGCCATTTCCTTCAATAACGATGAGTTTATTTGGATGCTCTCACAGAATTTGCACATTTGCATTGCCCTTATCCTTGCTTTACACAAGACATTACAGTGACAAATGGAGGCAAGTTTACATGTGAGGCTACATAAGATGTTATTTGTGCGATTACGTGCCCACACAGATTCAAACAGCTCTAAACATTTTGACATCAACAGCTGTGTTTTCCTGTTTTTGAAGAGGAAAGGTGAAGGAGTAGACCTGAAATTATGTTATGAATCCTTGATCTATGGAGGGATGATGGTCAAAAAAGGGGAGTGGGGAAGGTTTCGGAGTACTCTGACACAGAAATGAAGGGAGGAGGACGTCAGACCGGGTTTGGCTGAAAGAAAGAGTTTGCGCAATATGTTTCTTTTGGTATTTATCTAAGTTCAGTGATAGTACATGTGGCAACAGCTGTCTCATTTTAAGCTCCCACCCCTTAACACCCGCTAATCAAAAGATTTATAAAACTTCAGGAATTATTGTACTTCAAACATGTACCTTTTTACTCACAGTTTAACTTCAAATGTATGTCAACATAAAACAGTGTGGCCTTACGTTGAAGTTAACACCTTAAAAAGTTGATTTCTTGTTTGACAGCCCCTGTCTAAAAGCGCATTCAAATTCTGCTCGCTTTAGTTTCGTTTCAGCTCATCATTTCCTGCGAGGGTTACAGCGGGTGACCTAGACTCACATTTTTACTTTGCATTAACATAATAAGCTTTCCCTTGAGTGCCTGTCTGACAGAGCAAAGAGAAAATAATCGCAGAGATGAGAAAGGTAGGGCTGTCTGAAGGCATGATCGCCTGCAGGAAAATTTTGAAAAATAATAAATGGGAACTTCTCTAGAATTCTGGGGCAAGCAGTCTGTTAACTTCAGCACAGCACTTAACCATAGTTGCAATGGTTGACAGGTTAATAAAATGCTTTTTAAATTCTGCTATTCACACCTAAAACTATTTTTTTTAATTCAAGAAATCCCTTTTTTTTGGTTTTTTTACGTTTTTAAATGCGTATTTTCTGCCATTAAAAAACACTTTCAATAAATGCATTGATTTACATCTTTACTTGCAATAATTTCAGTGATCACTAAACAAAAAAATGTTTAAAAATGAGGTACATACGAGTTACATTCGTTTGTGAACATTCAAAATAAATAAAATAGTAAATTCTGCAAATGTATGCAACAATTTCGAATCCCCAAATTGCAATCAGAATCTTCTTTATGCCCTTTTGAAAACATTTGCAGACTCAAGTTTGCAAACAATAGCGACACTAATATTAATGCAGAAGTACAATTTTAAGTGTGTATAGATAAAGGGGACAGGTGTTCTGGGGCAAACCTCAACTGCGTTCAGATGCTGGTGTACTCTTGTTCCCCCCCCATTAAAACTTCAAATTTATGCACCTTGGAGAACGTTTGATTTTCCAAGCGTTTGACACAAATGCGACGGTAAATTTTCACTGGAAAACGGTGCACCTTTACAAGAAAACATTTTTTTTTTTTAATCACAAGTGTTACGACCCCAACGTGGCTCAGGTCTAGGGGTAGAAAAGATGGGGTCGCAACATAAAGAAATGAATGGACACGAGAATTAAAAAGAACAGTTTATTAAATAAACAAAACTGTGTCCTGAAAACATAAAAAGCAAATTAATTCAAGTGCTGGTTTAAAACAAAATGACAAACCAAAGGGAAATGGAACTTTGGCCAAACATAAAAGGTCAGGGAGACAGCTGACCCAGCCATGCTGGCCGTCGGAGTCAGCAGCTCCCTGCTAAGGGCTGCCTAAGCAAAACTAACTAAAACAGAAACAAAGCCTGCAAACTAAGACTACCAAGGTCCCAAACCCAAATTAAAATAACAAAACCCAACAGTATAAAACTGTTGAGGAACCAAAAGAGCCACAAACCAAACCCACTGCTCTCAGCCTCCTGCTCTGCCTCTGCCTTCTGCCCTCTTTTGGTGTGGTCTTCTTGGTCTTAAATACCTGGCAGGTGCTGATTAGGACGATTGGCTTCACCTGCCGGGTGAGGCAGCATGACAGGATGTGGAGGCAGCAGCAGGGGGACGTAACAACAAGAAGGATACATTTTGATGGTAGTAACCAGACGTGAAAAAAAAAAAAGTGACCGAGAAGAAGAATGTTGAGTCAAGTTTTAAGTCTCTTGAGGTAAGATAAAAAAAATGTCCACACTGTGTGAGTAAAACCCGTTAAATTCATGCAAATCCTTCACTTAGATTTTGGTCACGATTGTTCCATCTTTTGAATACATTCAGTTTTGTTAAAGATTTTCCTTTTAGCCTCTGCGCTCTGTCAGTCATCTGTTAATTCATCTGTTTGCAGTTTACTCAGCTGTGTCCTACAGGTTCACCACACAGGCTGTTTGAATCGCCTGCTCTTCAACTGCTTCTTGTCAGATTCTTGGAGTGGTTTTTTTTTTATGTTTTTGTCATGTAGCTTATTCTTTTCTCGTCTCACATTTTCTGTTTAATTTCAGCTTTTGTTTTGAAGTTTTGACTCTCTTGTTCAGTAGGTGTTTTTCTTGCTGTTTTCTGTCTATACATTCTATAAATCTAACAAACTTTAATGTATTGTAAAAAAAAAAAAACACTTAAAATACACAAATTAGCAGTTCTGATGGAAAAACATATGGCAAATATACTATTGAGTCTTACTAGAGCAAGAATGAAAATGCAAAATCTAAATACATAAAGTCACTGCTCTTAGTCCTTGGAAATGGAATAATCTGACTGCTAGAATAGATCTTAAACACTTCATACGATTCATTGTCAGTAAAGGTACTAATGTTGACTGCAAAATTGGGGGAAAAGTGGAGAGGGAAAAGGAATTTATCTGGAGGAGCCACTGCCCCCTTGACCCCCCGTAGCTCCGCCCCTGTTGTTAACATGTGTTGGAGCAACAAATAAAATATAAAAGTAAAAACTTTTTCCAATCGGGTCATTAGTTCACAAAAGGATAATGCATCTTCAGTGGAAATATATGAACTGAATTAGAGGAAAATACTCATAAATAATAAAACCATCAATTTTCTGATGTTTATTTTTCTGATTATTATTGTTTTTTTCATTTTACTTTGAGACAACCTGGACTGGAGAGACAGTTCCTGCATAAATTTAACTCTGCTCTCATGGAAACACACAATAATAAACCTGTTTCTTTTCCTGTGTGCTATTCAAACCAGATAGAGTTGACAAGAAAAATATATATTCCATATGTTATTCCAAACTAGGTTTATGCTAAATCTAAACATATTCCAGCTACACTTATCTAAAAAGCACATTTATATGGACATTTTATATTTCGGATATGAGCTGATTCATATTTACTATTTTTTCATTTTAATTGTGTCTAAATTTGTCTCTCCGTTTGTCTCTTGCCTCTTTCTGATAAAGAGGTCACTGCAGTTTTGTTACTTCTAAACCTAACCCCTGCAGGAACTGAAATCAAAAACTCAAGATTTTTGGTCAACAGTCGATACTAGAAGGATTTATTCAATTTTCTCTGCACAGGCTCTAGTGAGGGCATGCTTTATTTTTTGTGTTAGCTGCTTTGAACAGAAGATCTACATGTTTCTATGATCTCATAGGTAGCTTTGTCTGACCAACAATCAAAAGTGTTGAATCCCATTGATAGATTTCTTTAAATGCGTACTGTTTGTTGTACCTAAAACTGCACTTCATCCTAAAAGGCAAATTTAAGTCTTCCTGTTAGTTTGCTCAGTGGCTTTAAACACTGCTCAGTTACTGACTCTCTCATCTCTGGATCTGCTCTCTCCATCACCCCCCGCCCCGTAGAATCCAGTGAGGATATTGCTAATGTGATAAAGATTTCTTTGCTTCCTCCTCCTTCGGCCTGTAATAAAAAAACTCTGGGTAAACACAGCAGACTTGTCCAGATCAGACATTGTGCAGATCCCTGTTATGTTCACTGATTAACATCTTTGGCTCGAACTGTGTGGTGAAAACCTAGAGCCTGGTTTTATATTCATTGCTAAAAAATGTGCGGATGGCGGAGTGTATTTTTGAAAAATGCATGCCAGTTGTTATGCAAACACGCAGGAACACTGGCACAGGGAAGCATCCAGATGTGAATAAATGTGAACCATACATGCTTTTAAAAACACACTGAAGTCCGCTTCCATATGCCTACAAGCTACGTGTGACATCTGTGGATGAACTGTAGACTGAAAAGAAACTGTTCCAAAAGGTGTACAAACACTTGTCTGAGTCCAAATCTACAGTTGATTTGTTACACAATATATATATATATATATATATATATATATAAATAATATAATAATATATAAAAAAAAACGAGTTTAAAGTTAGTGTGAATAGGTTTCAGTGGAAGTTGTAGCAGTTCTCTAAAAGCAAAACACAATTTCCAGGCTTGTCTAATGTGATTTCAGTATGGGATCAGTGTGTGTGTTTTAAAGGAAAAACACTTTTTTTTTTCGCCATTTCCCAAATATCCTTACAAAACCACGTTTCCTACAACTTTATCCAAAGTACAAGTGTCACTTGTCTTTGCCCTTTTAAAGGCAAAGACTCACTCTGCTGAACTGAGCCAGATGTGAAAATGTAGAACTTAAAACAATAAAGACAACTTAGTGTGACATAGAAGCCTTTCGGGCATGATGGACGAGGCAAATATGTTCTTTCATCTTAATTCTAAAATGTGGAATGTATGTTCACTTTTAGAGACACAAATATAGGTTCTCTTTAAAAGAAAACTATCATAATTTTTAACGACTTCAACATGTTTTAAAATGTTAAATAGATATTAAACCTGTCGGTTACAATTTAAGATTGCTACCACTAAAGAAAAGTATTGAATCTGTAGTTGCTATGCACTTTATGATTTTTTTTTTAATCTGCCACATTACTTCTTGGATGTTTGGTGCCCCTGAAATCAAAGACACTTTTTAAGTTAGAAAGAAGTTAGAGAACTTACAGCGTGTGGGACTATAGGATGTTAAAAGTCTTTACATAGTTAGTAGAGTAGATTTTCTTGAGTTTTACCTGGTCAAATTAGATATTTTCAAGCTGATTTTAATGACTTTCTGGTAGAATGTGATCCCAATTGCAGTTTTATTTTCTATATTTTGTTTCCTGATGTATTTTATTTTGAAATAAGCCATTTGTCATTTCCTGTTTGTTCAGTTCAGGTGTGATGAGTTTGTAGGTGTGTCTGAATATATATGGCAATCACTCTCAGCTGTGTGGCAGTGGAAAGTGGAGTCAGAAGAAAAAGGAATTGTTTGCCTGTCTGATTTATCCAGTTATTATTGAAAATATTTTTTGGTGCTTTAGCACAAAGCAGTCCAGGTACCACGCCACAACACTGTGGCGTGATAAAAATGCCAAATTCTTGGATTTATCAATGCTCTAGGTGTGCTTTTGTGTGTGTAAGACGGCAATATTGTTTTTGCTTTTCAAAATGCATTCATACTAAGCAGCAGTGGAGGCAGTTTGTTTTTCACAGCCAGAAATTGGAGTTTGGATTTTTCTAGAGATTGTTATGTCACGGAATACAAGGTTTTGAACAAAACTCTATCTATGAAGTGAAAATTCTTTCTAAATTAATGTGCTGAATGACCTATAAGTCTGCATCTGTTAGACCATGTTTGTAAAGAAGTTAAAGCCAAAAAAAAAAAAAACAACTAACAGTAATGTTTATTTGTCACAATGACAGTAGTTTGTTTAAAATTTACACTAAAACATAAAAAAACCCCCCACAAACCTAGAGATACAGAAACAAGCAAGAATCATAGTTGATCTAATTATGTCAATCTAAACAAAAACCAGAACAGAGTTTTACAAACAAAGAAGTAAATTTTTTTACATTAAACATTAGCGTTTGGAACCAATGATTCTGTATATCTTCTAATAGTGGCTGGTCTCTAATTGAAATGAAATCAAATTAAAAAATGTGTATCTTAAGCTGTTTTATTTATTTAATGTTTCTTTAAGCATTTGCAATGCTTAAAGAAGCTTTTAGTATTGATGATTTTTTTTCATCTTTGACAATAATGACCTTAACTAACTTAAAACATTGGGTGGCAAACCTTTTCTCCTGTCCTGTAGCTCCACCCTGTCTGTAGTTCAAATTAACCATTTACGTTCTTTCATTGGGATCAAAAAGTGTGACAATATAGAAATATGTAGTTTATACCACAGTCATAATAGAGATACACAACCCATCTCTCTAGAAACCAACCAATTTACATTTTCCCTCAGTTTTGTACCATATATTGAAATATTAACTTGTTTATTTTTTATAACTTTCTGCGGATGGTTTCTTTATTATGGCTTTTTAATGACAAGTTGCGAAAGATCACAAAAAAAATCAGTCTATGAAATGACAAATTATACTAATTGAATGTCAGCGTTAAATTCCAGTAAATAACAGATTAATCATGCCATGCTGCAACAGTTCTTCTTGGAATTTGGTTTTATTCTAGAACTAAGACTAACATGTAATTTTGGATCAATGCGGGAAACTGTGAAAACAAATTCTCTCCTTGCTGAGAGTTTTTTAAGGCTTTTTAATGTTAATTTATAGCATAATTTCAAGGTGTTTTCTTAAAAGCAGACATGATTATAATTTGCTTCTTTCACTCTCTGAAAATAACATGTTTTGCTTCTCATAATAAATTTCCTCACTTTATTTTAAAGATGGCTGTTTTTCATGGTGTGTGTGGCGGTGACAGGAGATGATTGCTTTGCTTAACAACACCCCAGTGTACAATACTCCTCTCTCTCATAAGATCCCATGCAGATTTTTTTCCAACCTATATGTTACCATCCAACAGCTGAAAGGGGCCAAGAGCCTTAAAACCATAGGGGAAATTAAAGATCAGATTCACAAGTCAGTTTTTGTATGAAGTTGCAAGAAGCAAAAAAGGCAACTTTCTCAATCAACAGCAACATATTACCTAAATGTACAGATAATTACTCTTTCCATGGTCTATGTGTAGCTCTAATTGCATCTCAGCTTACCAGACAAACAGGCACTTAACATAGAGGTGCACTGGAACCTTGACGGTCACTTCATGTTTAATGGGTTACTCCCAAGAGCCTCATCAAACTTATTTAGCAGTCGGTGTGAGTGCAGAGGAAATGTGCTCAGAAAGGGCTGCTGGAGGTCTGTGTACTGTTGTTGGTTCTGAAGCTAAGCAGAAGCGTTGAGCTTGCCTCCTCTGTTCTCTGTACTTGTCAGAGAAAGTTCACATGAACGCAAATCCACTTGAGCGCACACGTGTTCTCGTACACAGACAGAGAAAACACTGGGTTTGAGAAAAGCAGTAAGTCAATTGGCACCGATGGCTGTTCTCATAACATCGTTTCATTGCTGGCATACTTCAGTGGTTCTAAATCTGGTCTGTTTGTTGATGCAAAGGGTGGAATGGAAGACTGGACTGTGTGTGCATGTGTGTGTAAGAGACAGATGAATGGAACTCATCATGCCTCACATCCAGTTTGTCTTATGTCAGATGGAATGTATTTATTTCCAATTTCAATCGCTGTGATTTACAGGAATCTCCATGAATACATTTTACGCTGCATCTTCACTTCATTCCACCTCTCCGTCTTCCTCGTTTACCACTTCTCTGCTTCAGCCGAGTCCGTCTTCGACAAGGACATCAACAAGGTGAGAGTAATGGTGACGCTCACGCATGGCGCTTTTCACTCAGTCAACTTTTATTTGGAGGTAATTGCAAAATAATAAACACGGCCTTGGTCATGACAAATGGGTGCACCCAACAGCGGCCGTATTATAAATGAGCCGGGGCCAAAACTTTCCACTGAGATGTGGGATGGAGGGAGAGACTGGAAAAATGAAGTTAAACAAAGTTTGTCATTTCTCCTTGAAGCCTCTAGTTGAAAATTCTTATCTGCTTTGCTTGTCAAACAACAGTCTGCAAAAATGTCAAACTAAGAATCTCATTTTAAGTTTAAACACACAAAACCTGTATGTTTATTATTTATTTAATTCACATTTTTACCATTTTTGCAAATCACCCAACCGTTACCTGCATCTGCTTCAGTTCTGTTAATGATTGTAAATGTTGGAAATGCCACTACTGTTTCCTCAGAAGAAAACTGCAGTGAAACTTTCAGATGAATGTTTTATTGCTTTATTTCACTCCTGTCTCTCCCTGGTGCCCTCCTTTCTCCCCAGTAAAAATGTTGCTTCAGTTTCACTCACATAAAAATTGTCAGTTCAACATTTGTGTGGGTTTTAGTTTTCCTTTTTTTGTTTTAGACAATTCTAAGATAGGAGAAGACGGGCCAAAGTGCACTCATGCCTAATGGCCAATAATTTAGCATCAAACATATTTGGGTTCAGATGTTTTGTACCATGTTGGGAAGAATCCGGTGAGAGGAATGTGAGGGAGACAGAGGAGAAGAGCCCGGAATGGGAAAAACATGTCGATCCTCTCAGAACAGGCAGAAACAAAGGCAACCATTGTTGTTTTTCCACATCAAAATAGTGCAAACAAAACATTATTGGAGCATTATACCACACTGTATGGTCACCTCTTATAAAAAATGTTTGCACTTCATTGCTTTCAACTCAAGGGTATTTTCCAATATTGGTACAATCGGTTTATTTCATTTTGAAACGGTTATATAACGGTATAGGTTGATTCAATTAATAGCTTGCCTTAGACAGATCGATCTGGTTGGATTGTAGGAATAGAAATCGGTTCATCGATTAAGTTGATCGTTATTACTGTGGAAAAAGCCCTCCTGATCGGACTATTGTGGCCCTGCTTGTAATATTAGAGCTTAAAAAAATACACAAAGTATGACATGTTGAAAAAGATTTCAAAGTAGAATTAGACTGTATGTATATATCTTTTACACAGCTTTATAATCTGTCTTAAAGTACGCACGTCTGTTTACCCTCAAGTTACCATAATTTCAAACAACTTTAAAACAATGATGATGTGTCTCACAAATGTGCAAATCACGAAAGCCTAAACGTTCCACAAAAATCAGAACCCACAGTGTGCAATTGCTGTAATGTCTTGTGCGTTCTTGTTATAATGTTTGAAGGCTACATTTTCGTTGCTTGGGAGCTGAGCTGATGTTGGTATATGCTTCACAGACTCGGATGCTCAAGTCTCGCATGTGACTGCGTGTATTCCATGATGAAAACCAGCACTGTTAAACACAGATCAGTCTCATATTCTGGGGTTGGCCATTAACCAGGTCTGCAAAAAGATCAGAGAAGACAATCAAGGATTTGTTCTTTATGGCCTTCACTTCAGTGCACGTAAAAGCCATGAAAAAAGTACATTTTTTTCATTCTACCTCATTCTAGAGTTACAGTACGTTTAAATTATTATATTATGGTTTGAGTGATTCTCATTTCAACCTCTTCCCTATTTTGGATTTTTATATTTAGCAATAAAGTCATCAATAATCTGATTAACTCAGAAAGCATTTTAAAAAAAGATGAATCAGTTCTGAGGCAGAATTCATTGGTTAGTTTTGGAAACTCCTGCAGACCTGTAAACAAGTCTACAAGTCTGCAGATATAAACTGAAGATGAACAGGAATGTTTGCACGGTAAATTTAGTGAGGCACAAAACAAAAGTGCTAATAAAGCCTTCATTGTTGATGAATGGGGCCATCTCAGATTAAGAGGTCAAGGGGTGGAGAGCACGCTGCAATTTCTCATGTAGGAAATCCAACCACATGATTTTATGCCAATGGTGGAGGCGACTCCTACAAGAACATTAGTTTTCAGGATTCCTAGAGCTAATACCCATTTGAAAATGTCCACCAATAACCCAAAAATCTCCTTTGGATTTTGAACCTTGCCGTACTTTAGTGCTAACACCGATAATCGAAACCGTTCTAACAACTTTTAAACATTTTTAAGATGTGAGTAGTCATCTTTGTATAGAAAAATCACACTGTTCATTTTATATGTCTTCTGATAAATAAATACACATTGATGTCCACACAAGGTCACATAAGCTTTTGCAAACACAAGCACATTCCCGTGCATTTATAAACCGGTCTCTATATTTTATCCCGGCCTTTGGCAAGACAAAGAACTCTGTTCTCTTGTCTACCGCCATGCTAATCTACCCTCCAAACTACAAAGGCGCTCCAGCCGACTGCCCCTGCTTCTACAGGGATTATCATTCACTTCTTGAACCGGCTTTTATGGGCCTTGAACATTTGAAGAAAGGGAGAGAAAGGGAAAGATTCAGCATACAGTTTAGGGGAGCAAAAGGCATAAATACACTTGAGTTTATTTTCCTTTTCTGATCCGAAAGCCTGATTGAAATGTTAATACTGGAGAGCTGCAGGCCTGTACGCTTCGCTCAGATCCATGTCTCTACCTGACAGTGAAAGCGAAAAGGACAAAAGGGTTTGTAACAGGAAGAAACTGGAAAAAAAGGCAAAAAGAAAAGATTGAGATGAGGAAGGAATGGAATGTGGGAATAGCCGGTAAATGGAACCCATGTAATTTCCCTGATAATCTGTAAAATATCCCAGCAAAGGTGGTATGTGAATGTGCAGGGACTTTTGTGTGCGTAATTGAAGAAAGACTGGCTGTTTTTTTTCTTTGCACTTGTTTGAGTTTAGTCTCTAAGAATTTAGTTTCATTAACACTTATTTATTGTAGTAATCTGATTATCCAACGCTATGTGACACAAATATTATTCGGTTATTTTGAGAAAGTATTTTTTTTTTTACCCCCAAAATCAAAATATGCGTCTCAATCCTTACTGCCCAAACCTCACTGAAAAAAAACAAAAAAAACTTTTCTTGAGTTCAAAGCATGTCAAAAAAGATTATTTTCTCTAACAAATTAATTAACAATTAATTAAATAATGCACTTTTATTACTGACTGTTTGGTTTGGACCAGCTTCTGCTTTTTTTTCAAATAAGATTGTTCATTATGGCAAATGTGAAAGCTCATCGGAACTGTTGGGCTGACCAAATAACCAAACCCTGATCTGTCAGAAAACAAGTGTCAGTTTACTTTCAGTGCACTTCAGTGTGCACAAATGAGCATTTCACAGGCACAAATTCACATCATGAGCACAAATAACCATTTTGTGTGCACAATTTAGCATTATAATGGGCACAAATTAGCATTTTTTTCTGGCTCAATTTAGCATTTTGTACACAAGTTAGCATTTCTTGTTGGGAAAATTTGCATTTGGTGTGTGCAAATTAACATTTCCTGTGCAAAAATGAACATTTGTGTGTGCAAATTAACATTTCCTGTGCAAAAATGAACATTTGTGTGTGCAAATTAACATTTTGTGCACACAATTTAGCCTTTTAATTGGCATAAATTAGCAATTTGTGTGCACAATCCAGTATTTTGTGGACACAAATTAGTAGTAGCAATTGAAAATACCAATGTGTGTGTATACACAATGCTCATTTGTGCCTACAAGTCTGTGCACATGAAACAGCTAGTCAAATTAACCTAACACATTGTCTTTTCTTTCAAAATCCAGATAAATTCTGGCATTGTGTGCGTGTTTTTTCTTTTTTTTTCTTGCTACTATCATTGTATGGTTTTATGTTATGTTATTTATAGCCTCAGGTCCATGGAAGGTTTGTGGAGCATTTAACTAAAGGGAACTAGGATTCAGTCGTTAGAGACGCACCAGGATTTAGAAGAGCTTTTTTTCCACAAAAAAGTAGAATATAGCAAATATGAGCATTTATTGCAACTCCAACTGACATTTTCAAGCCGTGCACTCTCAAAAGTAAAATGTGAAAGCACACCAGACTTTCTTAAGTGCAACACAGCTCAACACTAACTAAAAGTGAGAACATTTTTTAATCGCTTTATCTATAGAGCACTTATCATAAACATGGTGTAGAACACATGGTGGTTGACATAAAAGCCACAAACACAAGTTAATACGATTAAAGTAAAAAAAAAAAAGTTTAAAAGCAACAGCAATCAAAAAACGAACACAATTAAAGAGAACACTGTGGCTAATACTTTAAGGAAGCAGTGTGTAGATTAAAAGATAGAAAGGGTAAAAACATACAAATGATAAACCATGAATGCCATACGATACTTAAAAGACAAATAAGTTGACAAATGAGTTATCTAAATGTTAAGTTAAAAAGATGTCTTTCATTTACATTTAAAATCTCTGTAGGTGCTGAAACTCACCGAGAGTTCTGGTTCTCATGGTGGGTATAAATAAGAGAGCAGAACTTGAGGATCTGGACTCAATTTGATAAAGAGGTCCCAATCCATTAGGACATTTAAAAACTAGAAGAAGAACCTTAAAAACAATCCTGAAGCTGACAGGCAGCCAGAACAGAGACTTCAGGGCAGGAGTGATGTGTGCTCTCTTCCCCTTTTTGGCATTTCCAACCCATTATACCAAATATGCAAACGTATCCCAGTTTATAACCACTCTTAGGCGTTGTCACATTTGGCCGTTTAATCCAAACTACATTTTTTCTCTCTCCATGGATAGGCTGTTGGGTTTAACAGGTGTAAATATGTACCTCTGGTCCATCTGAAAGTATCTATGTAACTTTCAATATGTGAAGCCTTGTTTGGTTAACTCCAGCACGGAGAAACCCAAAAAGAGCGGAAAAAGTGTTGTAAAAATCACAAAATGCAAAAAAACTTTTTTTTTTAATTTTGCATTTTCATCCTAATTGAACCGAGTCTGCAGGACTGTCCAAGTCTAAAGGCTCCTTTTATACGCTCTAAAACTTGTCTCAAAATGTCATTATCTCAAACAAACATCACATCACACACGGTGCATAACAATTTAGCAAATGATTAAAAGCACTCTTATTTTAATTTGATGTTAAGGAAGATATCAAAGAAGTGAGCAGTTGAGTACGGCTGAGTAGACTGGACATAATTAGAAGCCCAGCCTCACCTTAGAGCAGAACAGCACAGACCATAACCAGAACATGTTTCTGAGAATTCGGATCATTTTACCCTTCTGCTGTATAAAATCTACATCTAAATATACAATATTTAGCATGTTATGTAACATCTTCTGAATAAACTCTTGACAGTGGCATTTTTAAAAGAGTTTCCTTTTGGTTGTTTATTATTATTCTTTTTCTATGCAGGTTCTAGCATTGTTGTAGCATGATAAAATGCTGTCATTTAAGATGCTACATTAGAAAACTCTCTAAATTGTTATCATTTCAATTAAAAAAATGGACTTTGAACTTAAAACAAAATGCTTGAAAATGAATACATGAAATTAAATTTCTAATTCATTTATACTTGACCCTAAATTGTTTCTGTGAGGGGATTAGAACATATGTATTACCAAAAAATAAAAGTTGTCCCTTTACCTGCACATATTTCAGTTACTTCCAGCCCTGACTTCACTTGACCTGCTGATTGAAATGCCTTAAGTTAAGAGGTGTCAAACTCCAGGCCTTGAGGGATTCCTGTTTGGCCAGTAAGGAGCTTCAATGGAAGATTGTTTGGAAAACATGTAGGACACCGGCCCTCGAGGCCTGACGCCCCTGCTTTAGTTAGTGATTAAACACAGCCTTTCAATTTCAAAATGTGGATTAAAAATTTCAGATTTGTTTAGAGATAAAATGTGTCTCTATCTTTTTGAATGGAAAATGAAACAGCTTACAAGCATTTCCAGCACAAGCAGATGTTGACAAGTTGAAAAGAATTCTTCCTTTTTTCCGCAGAGTCTAGCTGCTGACAGCAACACCAAAAGCGCATAAGGAGAGCGGTGAGGTCTCCTGAACAAAGCTGCGCAGGACTGAGATCCTTATCTTTGTCCTTTTTTTCTTCCAGTGGCTTATCCTGTTGCTGACCTTCCTTTAACCTCTTTCTCTCATTCACACACCCTTTACTGTAGATAAAGGCCTATCCCAGCTACATGTACTTCCTCGTTCCTCTGCTGTCAGTCATTTGACGTCATGGGTTTCTGAAACTCTCACAGATCTCAATGCCACAAAGGGCTAAATGAGGCAAGCTTGCTTATGCACCCAAGGACAATTTAAAAAACGTTTACAGACATGCTAGGTAGATCTCAGTGTTGGAACTAGAACCTAAATGCTTGCATGACCGGGCCTGTTTTTCTGTATTGAATTTGTCTGAAATTGTAGAAGCATCCCACAGGGACCTGGATGTGTGCAAGCGAGGGCCAGGGTCCACTCTGCTTTATGTGTGCATGCTGCCAAACCTCTTGCATATCATTGCTTGTGCACGAATTTGGCCTGATATGTGATTTACCGTAGTCCTGTTTGATGTCTCTCCTCCTACTTCAACACTACTGTTTGATCTGCAACAATCTGGTCCCGATCACTCCGTCTTTGTTTACTTTCAAAGACACTATTCTTTTTCTCCTTGTTTCTTCAACCCCCTTCACCCGTTCTTGCTGTCACTCACAGTCTGCACTTGTGTGATAGTGTGTTTGCAAATGCTAACATGTTATGAATTAAGTCCTTTTTCCCCTTAACATCTGTTCATTGCTCCTGGGTTCTGGGCTGTATCCCTTTTCCCAAAAATGTCCTTATTGTGAAAATGGAGCCAAAACATATTTTCTACTCCCTGCATGTTCACAAGGTCCTGATCAAAGATTATGATTTGACGGAAAACTCTACAAAGCACTGGGTTCAGGCCCAAGTATTGATGCCTGCTTTGATCAGATGGAGGTATAAGTCCTTCTCCCACCGCCTTTGATTTTTTTTTCAAACTAATGTCATGTAATCAATCTAATACACAAAGGGAAGATGTAGAGAGTTCAGTAGTACAGCTCCTCTGTTTCTCTCTCCTTAATCATCCATAGTCAGTCTTTGCATGTTTTTGCCTTTTCATGTTTAGTGTGGTACGTTTTTATGATGAAATTACAACTTGAACCGCTAGTGTTTTGAAGTTACTGGCAACAGTTTTAGAAAATTAAATAAATAAATAAATAAACAACCAATTATTATCATTGCGATTTAACACGATTTTCTAAACGTACAAGTTCATGTTTCATGCAAATATTTTTTATAATTCTTAGTTTTAGTGATAAAGAGATGATCTAATGCTGTGAATCCAAATTGAACAATTGCAGGTGTAACGGGCATGTGATTGAGCATGTAAGAATGCGCTAAATGTGGGTTCTTGAGCGTGTTTTCAGTCCACGGTGTTCACTTTGGACAAGCAGGGAGGGGCCACCAGAGACAAGGTGTGAAATGTCAAAGCGGTGCAAAACTTGTGAATTTTGATCCAGGCTTTTTCTTCACTGCTCTATTCTGATAAATTAAAGACTTGGTGTCATAATTCCTGTCAGGAACAAACCACAATTATTCATTTCTCCTCCATTATCAAAACGGTTTAAAAAATATGTGTAACTAACTACACATGAACACAATAGTTTTGAACATGAAAGAGCAAAAATGCACATTTACTGAGGAAGGTGTGAACCTGGCAAAGCATTGAAACTAGTATTTTTATTATGTGTTTAGTCTATAATGTTTGTGGATGAAAAAAAGAAGAAATGCTGAGTATGTCACCTTCTGGGAGGTGTGGACTAAGCAAAAACTGCTCTTTAGGCTGGACAGTGTGTTATCCAACTGTGTGTTAAATGTGGTCACTTCTTAGCTAGCTTGTCACCAAAACCCCTTAGGTAAGAAAATAAGCAAATACTGCTGACAAACTAGTCTAAAGGTTTTTGGCACTTATCAACTAAAACCTTTTTAAAACTTTACTTATTTTAACTTCTTTACCTTTCTATAAATGGATGCTATTTATGAATAAACATATATACACCCACTTACCTACAAATCCCATTATGCAAGCTTGCCTAACTTTTTTATTTTTTGCAATGCTACGGCTTGTCCACTGCAGCCCACTTCCTCTTCTTTCTTTTTATCTCTTAATTATACCAGCTACAATATGTGTATTTCATTTACACACAAAAAGATAAGATGGAAAAAGCCAGGGAGATCAGAAGACGAATTGGCTTTATCTCTGAAAATACTTGAATATTTTAATTTTGTGCTTATTCCAGCACACTGCAGTAATAACTTACAGACTAAAAAATAAAAAAAAACTGTCTTTTTAAACAATAAATTGCCCTTTGCAAATAATTCCTGGTTGTTATATTACAAATTCTCGTGGTGACTGACAATCTATCAAGTCAGCTAAAAATATGCTTTTCTTGGGTACCAGATTCATATTTAATTTATAAGCAGGTGTTTTAGCGAGCAGTTGTATAAGTGTCATCAGTGGCAAAAAGAACATATTTGGAAAGTCTGTGTTGACAAGGATATGTGAACGCAAAAACAAAAAGCCTTCACATATTAAGAAGATTCATTTGGGGCAGAACATTTGTCATGTCGGACTGACATAGTGCTGTCTGCACGTCAGCTTGTTCACATTGGAACTTGACAGGAACCAGAACCAGCAGCAATTCCTCATTTATCCATTTTTATGGCCCAAGACACCTGCAGATGCCAGGTATGAATGTGGGAAAAATGATTTATTGTATAAAAGAAACATGGAAGTGTGGGAGTGTTAGTTTTAAACATACGCAATTCTGAACAGGTGATATCACTTTAGTTATAATTGTTTCTAGAAAGAGGAAAAGGATTGCCATGAGGGCAGGACAAAGCATTTGAGTCTACAAAACAAACAAATAAAAAAAGATTATTATGGGACTAACATGTTAATTTATCAAAACTTTTAAAAGGTGCAGAGTAAATGATAATAATTTATAATTACGACCCGTTATAGCTAGTTAACAAGTCATTTTTAAACTGTTAGTTATCCTTAACAAACTGTTATTTAACAAGTCATTTATAACTCAATAACTAACAGTTTAATAATGATTTCTTCTGGCAGTTACAGAGTAAATTAAATCCATAAATATAACATAATATATTACAGTTAGCACACTAAATGCACACACATTTTTGATGAAATATGAGTTATTATTGCAAGCTCCCCTTCGACGCCTCGCTCTCTGAGGCTCCGCCTTTTGATTCTTGTGGTTCCGCCCACTTTAAGTGGTCAGCCTAGAGCTGTCCTCAGCAGCATGTCTGGGCTTCACCCACGAAAACAAACATCATCCAAACTTTTGCAAAGAGTGGATGTGCATATTGTGCAAATAAAATGAAAGCGTTGTGAAGTCGGTGTGTGTGTTAGCCTGGGGGGGGTGCTGGCAGTGCAGAGACTCTTCATGGAAGGGGCTGTTCCCCACGTTCATGCACGTAACAATGTGAGGACCCGCTCATTTTGGATCATCGTGGATTGTAAAGGGCTTGTTCTCAGAGAGCATGGATTTACAGGTAGAGATGCATGAATAGATCAAAATACCGCTTTGGGCTTTTTTTCTTCGTAAGAAAAAGGCAATTTACACATAAAAGTTCAAAAATGTTGATTTTACTTGACATAGGCCCTTTAAATGTAAGTTATGAGCTGCGTTTGAAAGGAAAAATTATTTAGTCATAACGTACAGAATACATTGCAACAAAATGCAACAAAAAAGTGACCACATCCTTCTTCTGACAAAGACTCATTAAATGCTTGTGAGAATGCACGGTGTTTGCATGTTTTAAATGATGTGGGCATGCCATTCATGACTGATTCCTCTCTGTTTGGCCCCATTTCATGCTTGGACACCATGGCAACCACAAATCGCAGCCTTTTGATAACAGTAGTGGACAGCTCCTGTGCTGATTGTATCTGTAATGATTTCCTTGCCACAGCTCTGCACATGAGAAAGAGCGTCTTCGTTTCTTCTTCTCCTAGGTTTAACTGAGTGATGAAAACACCCTCTGAAAGTGACAGAATCTGCGTGTGTTGCAGCTTAAGCAGCTGTTTCACTATAAAAATGATGCTTTTGCATTACAGCTAAGCTACTTGATGCTTTGTGTCATCAGTGGGATCCATCTTAGCATGTTCCTGTAATGAAAACCACTCGCCTTTTGGGGCGAGTGCTGATTAGGTTGGATAAAATTGGGTCAAAGAAGTTTGAGACAATGAAAGTCAGCGTTTCTCTGCTGTCACTCTGCATGCTCTGGGTCCTCTGGGAGTAGACCTGTTAAACTTTATTAGAGTTAACAGGCTTGCTGAGTCTACAGCACACTGAGCCTAGAAAAGGGCCTACAAACAGACAATATCAACAAAACAACAACAACACCTATTGTGTTTGTGAGCTGAAGAATGAAAGGATGATGGGATTGTTCGATGAATGAAGTGTCTGACCAGAGTTTCTCTAGTGAACACAGACCAGTGTTGAGCTCTGAAGCATCATTTACAAGCACAGATAGAATTTGAAGTAATTAGATTAGTTTCTCATTATCATAGAGCTTTATTAACAGGGCTTGTAAAAAAAAAAAAAAACCTCAGAAATAGTTGTTTTCTTCCATGACAATCTAAAATTAGACAAAAATTAGCAGCTAGTGGTTCCTATTTAAAGAAACTGAGTTTTGAATTGTCATGTTGTTAGTAACTGTTGTTTTCAGATCTACTTTTGGGGAAATAAAAGCTACTTAGATGAGTGAGAAAAATTCATTTTAACCATTAAGCCTCCAATTGTTACTTTATAAAAAGAAATCAGTGAGACAAAGGAACCAATGCTGTACCATTGAGTAGGATGCTTTGCAGCTCTGCTTTAAAACTTAACAGCAAGCCACACAACTACAAAACAGTTGACCGTGCTTTAAGCAATAGTTCATTATATTTTTCCTCTTTTTTTCCCCTGTAAAGTCAAAATCAATGCGACAAAAAAGTGCAGAGAAACAGAAAAGTGATTCCTGTTGGCTTTTCTCATTTTAATGGTGACCAAATATAAAGTCGTGCACAAAATTTCACTTTTTTAATCAAAAGCTTTATTTATTTTACTATCTATGGCAACCCAAAATATGTGAATTTAAAAAGAGCACAATTGCCAAGTATTTTAGGAAAGAAAACCTTAGAATTTGTGAATGACTAGTGCAGCATTAAAAACTTTATACATTTTTTCCAGTTGTCAAATAGTGACATTAACTTCAGTTCATCTTTTGATGATGCGTTTTAACTTATTTTAACCATCAATTAGAGGCTCTACCATTTTTTAGCAACAACTTTTTTTAACTCACTGCTCCTCGAGGGGATGGGTCAAAGGCAGAGAACAAATTTCACACACCTACTGTAGGTGTGTGAGAACATTTGGAACTTTAACTTTAAAATGTTAGTCCAGCCGACAGATTTTCTTATCTTATTTAAACTTCAAACTTATCATTATGTCTCTAGTTGCTAACTGATTCATAGTTTCAAGTTTTTCTAGCTGTGCTAATGCCAACTTAAATTGTTTGCAAAGCAAATCAAATAGGAAGTGCCAACTAGAGAGACTGCCCGATACAATTTAAAATGTTGTCATTGCAAATGTCTGGAGAGAAATTATTCAATTTGTAACACAGTCAGCTAGATAGTCATCTTTAAGGTTGAAGATGTGATCTCACTTCCCTTCTTCATATCTTCATTCACACATTCATGATTTATTAAGCGGGATTTTAGGTTCTTTTTAGATTTACCCCAAATGAATCTGCAGATATTTGATTTCCAGTTATTATAATTTAACCAGTGTTACATTTTAGACTAAAAATACTTGACTTTGTGAATGCATTTGCAAAAAGGATCTGGAGTTTGCTGGTTTACACTACTATACAATTCTAAAAGCAGAAATTAATTCATGAAGTCATCATTTGGAGATTTTTGGAGAGCTATCAGACCAGACAATGAGACGATTAGAACACCAGTTCATGGCGAGCGTCATTTTAAACCGCACATAACAGTTAGATTGAATGGACTGCTACTGTGTTATGTCCCTGTGGTTTTATTGACAAACAGAAAGCTGTGCTTCATGGCTATAAAGATTTCAAATGTATTCTTTAGTTTTGGCAGTGACCTGAAAAAAGATTTAGATGGACTTAAGTAAAGACTAATGCTTGCTTTTCTCCTCTCATCATTTATTTGTATTCTTAGAAATTTCCTTGCAATTAGACAAAACAAAAGTCAATCCTGGAAAGGACTGTTTTTTTAGGCAGACATTGTGAAGTCAGTAAAATAGGTCAGCAGTCTGTGATCAGTTTGTTACGCTAGGAACCAGCAAAAACGAGAGGGACCTGGTTGCAGACAAGATGGAGCCTGAGATTATTGGCCGGAAGCAGAACTAATACAACTTACCCTAACCCAAAGGTGTTCAGAATAGCAAAATAAAGTGCCATTGATCCAGAAGTAGGATTAGTATCTATAATCTTCATAACTTCATAACTTTTTGCGTACCAAAAAAAACCCAAAACAATTTTAATAAATTGGAAAAACAAGAAAAATGCTAATGTAAGTTTATACAGTGATCTGCTGTTTGATCATATTAGCTTGGAAAAACGTCAGACAAGAGTCCAAGTAACTTGGAAAGAATTTAGTTTCTCTGGTCTCCCATAGGTAACCTTACTATCTTCACCCTAGACGTGTTAGGGGTATTTGGTGAGAGGGTGATTGGATATCACTGTGAGTAATCAGAAGATGTCTTCTCAGTGTGCTACTCACCAATTTTAACTGCACCCTTTATTAGACACCGTTCACACCTCAACAAAAGCACCCCAACACACGCACATACATTACACAAGAAAGGTGGGACCTCTGATCTTCTGTCCCCTACCCCATCCCTGGCGGAAGGAGGAAATCCCTCAGCAACAGTGACCGTGTCTCTTGGGTCTGGGCCCCTTAATTTGCTGGCAAGACCGTGAGCAGGGGGTCACATCGAATCTGAACCAGGGGGTGTCCTTGTTTTGATGATGCAGTTTCTGGTCTTTCCCCTCGAGCACCGGGCCTTTGGAAAATTCCAACAATGCTTGGGCCATGTTTACCTCATTTTTCAGGGACCCCTTACTTCTCCTGGACGTTCCTCTCCTCTGGGGGTGGGCAGCTCCACCTAGTCCCCACTTTGTCCAGTTTTCTATATACAATCATGTGAAAAAACTTAGGGCACCCCATGAAAGCCTGTATATTTCCCCATTTATTTGGATACATGGACATTTATTATCAATTTGAGCATCACTGAGTGATCCAATCGTTATAACGTGGTGTCAACATTTTTTTTTTAGATCTATTTATATTTTTCTATAAAATGTAATTAAAAAAAATAATTTCTGTTATGTTTAAGAGTTGACATTTGACACTTAGAACACATTTAAGGGACTGGTAGATGCCACAAATAAGTGTCAGTGATGCGATTTCAAATGAATGGAAGTTTAGGAGATCTGATCCACCATATTGGATGTATATTCTACCCATCGTCACTGAAACCATCACGTGCCCAAACTTGAGTCCCTGATTGGTTGACACAGATGTGGCGACCTTCCCAGAGTTTAGATTTTCTTACTCTGGCTCACCGTGCCCGCCGCTGAAGTTGCGCCGAGTGGCTCAATTTGCACTGTTTCCAGACTTTTGCAAGAATTTGTGCCACAGAACCTCAAATTGCATTTAGACTACTAACTTCACATTAAAACTGGCCGCCACTGTTGCGGGAATCATGTTCGGTTTTTAAGCACCTGTAAACACTTGGATGATTGCTAATGGAATACAGAAAATGCAGAAAACTTGAATTCTCTTTTCTAACAATTTATCAGTACTGGAAACATTTCCAGGATCAACAAACGTCTTGATTTCTCTCTAGCTTCTGCATACATAAGTTTAAAGGCTCTTTACTTTGTATTTTATGTCAAAATTTTTAAAAACTGTGCTTCTGTTCATTTCACGCAGAAAATCAGCAAAGACTGATTCACCAGGAGAAGTTGGGAGCTGGCTTTATGTGGGTTGTAAAAACATCTCTGTCCTGATTAGTTAATACATCTATCTTCGAGTGTTTAGACAGGAGGAATGGTGCAGCGGATGGACATGACATCAGTCTCCTGTGCAGGTGCTGATGGGATAAGAACACACACAGCATTTTACACTCGTTAATCTGAAAAGCAGCATTGTTTATGGTAAAGAGACACTGTGCTGTCTATATTGTGTTTCTGATGAGTTTGCGTAGGTGTCTTTTAATTTTCCAGTAAAAGAAAAAAGTTTCCTTGCATAATGCGGAACAAAGGCAGTCTAGTGTTGGGTTTGTGAGACGTTTTATGGCCCATTAAGGGTTCTGACGCTTTTATTCATGAAGTACAAATCAATCCAAGACTTTAAATTTAGCCTTTGTTTATGACTTGAAGAGGAGGATACAGTGTTGTGTTCACTTTAGGCACATTACTTTAAAAAAAAAAATCAGTCCTCAGGGTAACTTAGAAAATGGAAAATGTGAGGAAAAGTTTGTAATACAGGAAAGAGCGGTGTCATTTAATGCAGTCCTCACATGAACTGTGATCACTGCCACAGCCTGTTTTTATAGTTCTGACCTTTCCTTTGGGACAAGTAGGAGGTTTTTTACTTAAATGTTTGGCTTTTGGTACAATGAGGAAAGTAAAGATATGGAAGTTACCAAAAAATAAATAATCCCTGTATCAGATAAGTAAAGAATTGTTACTGATATGAGGCCATTGTGATGAAAAACATGTGTTTTAGTGGTGTGTGTTTGCTGTAAAACTGCTTACAAAAGTTATTGCATCTAATATCACTTACATCTAGATTTGTCACAACTTTATTCAAGCCTTTGTTGCACTTTGATGTACAAAACTATTAGGTTTAATCTTTGAGAAGTATCACTGAATGGAATGATGGCAAATAAATTGCTGATGATGAAAAAGCAGGGTGTTTGATTATCTGAGTTAAGGTTATATAAGGGATAATGCCTGACAAGGTGTGCATGATCAAAAATTAACTATCGACAAAGCATATCATACAAGTTTATAGTATTAGTAATATTGTGTTTCTGAGTTTCTGTTGATACGGTTACCGACTTGCATTTAGGCCAGTGCTGTGATGTAAAACATTTGTGCATCGTCACTACAGGTTATAACTTTTTAACCACACCCTGTAGCCAATCAGAATGGAGTATTCACCCTGACCATGGTAAAAAAATGAAATAGTTTAGCTTTTTCGCTTGGAGTGTCCATCTGTTGTCTATGAATGAACTTTTTAAATCCTACCATGAAGGAATGAGCTCATGCATCCAAGCTGGAGGTCTGGCTGTACACCCCCCCTGCAGCCACAGCACACTTAAACTGGACCTGACAGATTATTCTTTCAGGAAACTTTAGTGCTCTCCCAGTGTGTGTCTCTGCATTTATCACTGATCAATGTGTATCCAGCAGCAGGTGCAGATCAGTGCATCTGCAGCCATTTTGGAGCTGATGAGTCTCCAGAGCTTCTCTCTGATGGCCCCACTCACTCTCTTCTTTCTGGGAATACTCATTTCCCATGATTTGTGATGGTTGTGTCATAAACATTACTCTCCTTCTTTGTCAATTAATTTGGACCATGTGAGCATTGTCGTTATGACTGACTGAGATAAATACAAGGCATAATTTGCTGGGTAGAACCTGCAAACAGTGTTTGGTTTTATCTGCGCTTTTCATTTGTCGTTTCTGTGTCTCCACATTCTCCCTCTTAATTGTTTCCAGAATGTTTATTTGGAAATTTGTTAAGCTCTCCATCACACGCAATCCGGAGTGCAGCCAAGACACCCCCCTCTGTTGACTCATACACTAAAAGACAGAAAGAAAGAAGCACATTCAATTGTCAGTTTCACTCCTTTATGGTTGTGCCATGCTGCACTTACAGTGTATCCAAAAGGGTACAAAGGCTGTATGATCCACACTCTTCATGTTTACTTACACAAATCTAAAGCAGGCCCACATTTAGCCAGCACCACTATGGGGTGCAGGTAGAATATCAAGGGGACAAGTCTGGGTGTGCTGAGCCCCTAAAATGCATAGAAACCCATGCTATCATTATATCAGTTCATCTATCCATATATTTCTCTAAAAAGTTTTTTATGTGAAGTTTGTATTTCCATCACGTAGAAAAATGTATAGGCATTGCCCCTTAAATTTGTGGAATCAATTTCCAAAGGCAATTTCTATTTCTAGGTCTAAGGGTGTATTCAGATCCAGAGCAAGGTTTTAATCTGAATGCAACCAAGCAGACGCTGGTCCGGGACCAGGAACCGCTCTTGGACCGATCTTTCGAAGTGGTCTCGGTTTGTTTTCAATCGAACTGAGCTCCGGTTTGCTTTGAGTTTCCTCAGTTTAAAAAGGCTTAACCTTTTAACTGTGCAATGAATTGTCCATATAAACCCTTTTCTGCCTTCATGAGTAACTTCAAATGCAAAACATTCCTATTTTTTTTGTTGTTGTCGTCACGGTGACGCCACCCTTCTGCTTGTCTTCTCCCTCTTTGCAGCATTTCTCTTTATTATTTTCGGCTCCTTTCATCATTCTTTTTATAAACCTCGCTTCATCATCTTCAGCATTACAAGAAATTAGCCCCGTCCCCTGATCATCCTACCATGAAGGGATACAGGGAAATATCAGGACTTCTGTTTTTCTTTTACGCCTTCCCAACTATGTTCTTCTCTTATTGTTTTTCACCGACACACTCGGTCAATAGGTCACATAATGTGCTCCCAGCAGGAACTCAGTCTCCCATCATCCACTTCACGCTGGGTTAAATTTGTCGTTGCACTGTTGTGGAATGGAAGCTCTATTGAGGGAAATGAAACCTGACAGATGTGAAAGGAAACACACAGTTATGTTGGCTAAGAAACTGAGATGTGATGAGAGATCTGACATAGGACAGGGGGAGAGGAGGTGGAGGGAAATGGACGCTGAAGGGTGGTGGTTTGAAAACAGCAAAGGACTGCAAGGTGCTTTCCCAGTTCTGGTCATGAATTCAATGTTTTTAAAACATGTGGTCTGAATTTGTTTTGCAGCAAAAGAAGCAAGACTTGGAGGTCTTGGTTCGAGTGAGAAAAGAAAATACGGGAGAAAATCAAAACCATCGATGAGAGTTAAAGGAATTCTTTGTAATTGAGTCTGCTTTTTCTGTATGTGTACAGTTGAATTTTGTAATTGGTCAACTGGTGTAGGCTTCAGAAGTTTCACGTTATCATGCTCTACAGCTCCAGTTTACACAGAAAGTTATGTGGTGACACTGGCATCACTTTGCTCTGTAGCACTCTCTATTATTGAAGAGCAAGCATACATTACCTCAAAATAACTTCACTGTCACTGTCAATCATAGATCGAGACCACACCTCCCCGCTCCCCTGCCTGCCCTAGTCTCGCCCCCTGTTTAGCATTTTTCAAATCTGGGCTGAGAGTGAAATCGGCCTCCAACTGTCCTGTTACCCTTTAAAGATCAGATTCTCCTCCATGTTGATTTTTGCCAAAGCTGAGTTCCTGATTGGTTGATGTTGCTCACACTCTTTTTCCTAAGTTCAGATATTTGAACCTGAACCCAAACCATGGCGCAGGACCTCTGATCGGGTCTATACATTGACTTAACATTGTAACTGGCCACCGGTGCTGCATGAACAGTGTTCGGAGTGAACACAGCTTTAATGAAAGAGGAAACCATGGTAATCATGTGATACTTATTAGTTGATTGTTCATCAGTGTTTGACTTCTGCCAGGTTTATATCAAGAAGGAGTGCAGTTTATAAAAAGAAACTCCTCAACCTCACTTTTTGTTTTTTAATCTTTCTTTCTTTTTCTTCTAAAGTCATTTTTGAAAAGGACAATGCAAAGGACAAGTGACACCTACAAGGAGAAGGCTGTGTATATATAGCTTTCACACTGAGCTTTGCCATGAAAACGACAAAACTGTAAATGATAAATGACCCACAACTCCCAAAACGTGTCTTACTGTTACAAGATGACGGACACAATACGCCAACATTTGCCCTCAGGGACTCACAAATACAACACACTACAAACGCTGTGGTTACTTAGATCATAATGAAGTATATTGTTGAAGAAGTGAGTACTGGGAGGATAAAGTCTTCTTTATATTGGGCCAGTATCCGTCATTGTCTTACTCATAATTATCAAACGAATCTTGCACACGCTCACTGTCATGGACACGCACTCAGACAAGCAAAAATACAAAGTAGTAGAGCTGCTCTTATTGTGGCATTTCTTCTTACTTCCATTTCATCATTTATTCCTTTATTAATGTTCTTCTACAGCGCAGTCACAGGTATATTCATTACCTTTACCATCGTCATTACCATCTCTTAGCCTTAAACTTAAACTGAAGCCTGTTTAGTTCATTTCTCTGCTGTGAGACCACATAATTTCCCCGTTAAGCTCACACATTCATGTCTATATTTTTTTCTGAACATAAAAGAGGAATTCATATAATTTTTGTCACTTTGAATTGTTCCATGTCTTTGCATGTGGTTCATTTAGAGATTTTAACAGTATAAATGCCTGATTGTCATTCACACTGTAGACCGGCACCTCAAACACTTTCATTTCTGATCACCTTTAGATGAATTTAGTATCTTGATTAAAAACTTAATCTGCACTATTGATGCATTGTTGACATTGTAAAATCTCTGTCTTAAGGGAGCCTGCGATGCAGTTTTGGCTGGTTCATTTGGCTCCTGTCTCTACTGATCTTTTTCTCAGAAGCTATTTTTGTGTTGAGATAATTAATGTCGCGTTGATGTCTTTCAAACAACTGCTTTTTTTCACTGATAGGATTGTTTGGGTTGCGCCATCTCAAATGTTCTGAGCTTTCACGCGTTGGTAGTGGGCTTCCTAGTTAATTCAGTTTCGGGGTACAGATTCAGCTCTCGGTAGTACGCAGCCTTCCTCCTTATCTCACAGTTTACAAAGCCTCCAAAAATGGTGAAACCGTAATGCCTGTATTCAGTGATTTTTCAAACGCAATGCCAGTTTATAGATTTATTGTTAATCATCAGTCTTTAAATGACCTTCCTTACCGATGGGAACTAGTTGTGATTAGTTTTCATGCAGAATATTAATGGAGTTTTGTTGTGGATCCATTTGAATTACTATAATATCATTAGAGCATTTTTATTCAGTCAGATTGACATTTCTAAATCTATCCCAGATGGTGAACTGAACCAGTGATTCTAGATCTTGCTCAAATGTCTATTGCCAAGCATTGATGCACTTGACAGCAACTTATGCAATTGCCATTGAATTTGCATCTCATTTGTCTTCTGCAGTCTAATCATCTTGGTAATGGAAGCCCTAAATGTTTCAAGTATTTCATTAGCCATGTGTGGCTTCAAGTCATTGGATTTCTCGTTGTTTGTGTAGGCAAATATTCTGTCAATCAATACTAGCTGTTCCGTTCCTCAGGGGTTTGCTGGTGTATCGAACCATTCTTGTCTTGTTGCTTGACAGGAACTTCAATACTATGCAAAGGCAGACTGCTGGCTGGTGGTTTAGCTGCACTGCCAACCTATGAAAGGTTGCTTCATAATAAGAACATTAAGGACTAATGCAAGCTGCTGGATTCCAACTGGCATTAAAATGAGTTCCAACAAACTTAAACAAACTGACTAGTTTATGAAAGACCCGCTCCAATGAAAATGATGTTTTTTGTCTTTTCAACATGTTTTCGTGACATTTTTCTCATGGTAGAGGACTTATATAAAGAAAATTACGCTTAAAATGCATTTCTGTGTGTTTGTTTATTCAAATTGTTGTTAATCAGGAGCAGATGAAAAAATACAGTTGGAAAAAGCTAGCAGCAGTGACATTAGTGCTACAGTCGGGGAGCCACAAGCTCCCTGCTCCACTCCATTCTGATTCATCCACTTGTAGACTAATAGATCCATGTGCATCTCTTTTTCCCTGTCTGGGAAAAATTGCACAAATTGGACAATAAGGAGTCACTGAAAAGTGAAAGAGTATCTGAAAAAGCAAAGGCTTTTTATGCATATAATATTTTGGAGTTGTGTCCCATGTTTGTTTCTGACCAGTGGATATTCAAATGGCTACAATTATTGTCAAACTTGTCAAACCTTATTTTCAATGGCTACTTTAGGAATCATGCCCAGCAAAGAGGCTCATTCACAAGCATCTGTCGCCTGATGCTGCCACCCACTAATGTGCTAGTGCGTATGTGTAAATAGCAGTGTGTGTGTTCTTGTGGTCATTGTGTCAAAGCATGGGGAGTGTCCTGTGAAAGTAGACGTGTGCCAAGAGGGGCCCCAAAATGCTGTAAAAGACGAATCTGCGTTTGTGTGCTTCAGTCTGAGCAGCCGTTCTGTAAAAGTTTAACGCAATTGTCACTTTTTTTTTCATTTTGCAAATGTGTTTGTTCTTGTGAAGGGTCTCCTGGCATCAAAAGCAGGGGATATGAAAGGTGAATGTCAGCGTTTGATGTAAAGCTTCCCACTGGTAAACTTCAACTTCAATCAACAACTTAACTGTTGCACAAACGGGAGATCAGCCAGTGTTTTACATTAGAGTTCAACCATCAGAATTTAAAACGGAGCGAGCCTGAAGGTTTAGTGGAAAGCACAGCCATCGGTTTGCTCACCTGTTTATGTCGTATTCCCAGTTTGTGTAGGTTGTATCAGCAACAGGGGAGTTTAGGGAGTTTAGTTTATTGTGTGATTCTTTAAATGAACATGCAGTGAATTTGGCAGTCAATCACTGGGTTACCATCTGCTACTTACAGAGCGAGCAAAAAGGAGTGTGCTCCCCACACTTGCAGAAACACCTGTCAGTCCACATGGTTTTGTGTGCTCACTGCTTTGCCGCGCCACACTTACTTGCTGGATTAATCCTGTGATTTATTCACTTGGTTTTATGTTTAGGGTGAGGCGTCTTTTTTTTTTTTTAAGGGTGGAAAACATCATTAAATCTGACATCATCCCTCTGACATACACACACAGAACCTCCTGCTTTCCAACAATGACACCAACAATGCAGCAGCACGACAGCACAAAAACTGAGGAGGACTGTGCATTACCTGCGTCAACAAAATGCACTGCTTTGCATCATCAAAGATGTGGGTAGTTTTGATTTGTGAATGTTCTTCTATTTAAAAAAAGGTGTCATAATACACCCGCCCCCCCGCTGCTCAGACCTCAATTAACCCCCCGCAATTGCACAGCAAAGACAGAGCAAGGGGTCTGGCAGAGGGAGGCCGGGATGAAAGAAATGGCTGGATGATGGTGACAGCAGATTGATATAAAGATTGGAGAAAAAAAAAAGTGGATTTAGTGATTGGTAAATTTCTCCCCCTCTGAAGGATAGTATTGCCTCTCTGCTCTTTCATCCATCTATCTACACCCATGATCCTCCCACTCCCCACCCCGATGGTGTAAGAGGCCCCCCGAGGGCAGATGGAAAAACTAAATTCAAGAGAGAGACCTGGACAATGGCCGGTTGAGGCAGCTTTACAAACCTCAAATGTTGAGAGGACGCTCTGTAAAAGCCCCGAGGCAAGTGGTGGCAGAAGAAGGCGGCGATATTTAAAAAAAAATATGTTAATATTATCTTTCATAGAATGGTAAATTTGAAATTTTGCTTCGGTTGTTGAGCAATCAGACAAACAAGCTTTAAAAAGATTCGTGAATGGGCCAAGAAAGGGCAAAAAAGTGACTTTGAGAATGCCGAACAAAGAACTCCATTGCTGTGCGGCCTGTTAAAGTTGCCAGAGTTCATTTGAAGGAGTGACAACCTCATCCTGTTTCAACTCGATTCGATCTGCACTCTCATAAAGTGGATATAGACAAAGATATTAAGCTTTATGCCATTAGCTTGCCTGGCAGCATTGTTCTCCCACTCTCAGCAGATCTGACATGAAGACAGCGAGAGGCTGGAGGACTCAAACAATCACACGACAAACCTCATCAAACCCAGCTACAAATATCTGCACATTACTCTGCACAAACTCAAAAGTCAATGTACAAATGTTTTGCTTACAGGCATTTTTGAATTAAATTTATGCACACACACAAACACACAATGACACTGAAGGGAGACAAGGGTCAGACAGGACTGATTGTCTCTTCCAGAGCATATTGATTTTTCCCACACTCCTACTTCTACACACCTCCCTCTCATTCTTTCGCCTCCGCTCTGTCTCCTCATATTTTTCTTTCCCTCCCTTTCTCCCTGTTCTCCTCCTTTTTGTTTCAAACAAACTTTCTTCTTGTAAATCTCTCTGTCACACCTCTTCCAAACTTCCCCCTGTTTCTTTGATGGGTTCTGCGTTGGTGAGGGCCTCAGCCTCGGTCTAACCTCAGGAGCTGACTTGTGAGTTTTCAGAACAACAGTGGAACACATCCATAAGCAGCTCTGCGTAGATTCATACAGACAAGGGCCATTGTTGGGTTTCCAAAACTACTCCCCCAAGTGACTACTCTTCTACAGTGGCCCTGAAGTCCAAATAACACTAACAAATCACTCGATGCAAAAACATGTTAAAGATCACAAGGACAATTAAAAAGGCAAACCAGGTCATTTTCTGCTTTGAATTGTCCTTTTCAGTTTCAGGTTTGCCATTACTCACAGCTTTCTTCATTTCAGTTAATAACCCTGATTGTAATTGAGTGTCTGGTTTTCAGTTCATCCTTGTCAGGTCATCTGTTCTGCTCTGTCATCCTTTTTGAGTTTTCCATGAGTTCATGTTTAAGTTTATTTATTCAAAGCTTCGGTTTCTGCCACCAAGCCTGGTCTCCTGACAATTATCGCTTCATGCCAAACAACTTTTGGTTGAAAAGATGGATGAACATCATCATCCAATCTGTGATGTCCCATAGTACCTTCCTTTTCCGGTGTCCGTTAAAAGAAAAAAACATTCGGGAAACATATTCAGAAATCAAAATAAAATGTTAAAATATTAAACAAAAGAGAAAAACCAGAAAAGGTATAGGGACTATGGGACATCGGATGATGAATTTTGTCTATCATTTTTTGTGATTTTGAGAACACTTTCACTGAAGGCACATTTGAAAAAGCTCAAACGTCAAAAATCAAATGTCATCATCCCCTAATAACTACCCTTTTGTGTTTCAATTCTCAACATTTCATTTTGATTTCTGGAAATTACTTTTAGTCTCTCAAACTTTTCATTTTATTTCATTAAAACATTTTTGGAAATGTGTTTTGGTTTCTGGAATTTTGTTCTGTGATGTTTTTTTTATGTTTGCTTTTTGTTTTGCTTTTTTAATTGTCGTGATCTTTAATACGTTTTTGTGTTGAGTGATTTGTTGATGGGATTTGCATTCGGGGCCACCTCATGTTCCCCTGTAGGATTAGGGATTCTACAAAACTATTCTTTGCATCCCACTGAAAGCAGCCTTCTTTAATAAAACCCATCTGCAACAAGATTCCTGCAGCAAATTACATGCCATTTCAGTATTTAAGAGCTTTTTCTTCAACATGGGGTTATAGCAAGCTATAACTCTTTCACTAACTTATCCTACTGAAGTCTCAGATCAAGCTGGGACCTTATTGTGTTTGTGATATATTGGACTATTTCTAGCTTTTTAAATTTGCAGCTTTAAGATAAAAAACAGGAACGAATCCTTCGACAAATTCCCAGATAATGTAACGTGTAATAAACGCACAACTCATCTCAACTTTAGGCCACTAAAGTGTTTTGAGTCTTTGTGTGAATACATAAATAAAGGACCCTGTAATAAAGGTGTAATTTATGACTTTCATTATTTGCTGTGTGGATGTGAGCTTGATTTAAAAAGGAAAAAAACAGAACTGTAATGTTAAAAATACTTTTTTTTGTCTCTTTGACTAAGTCAAATGCAAAAATAGAAGAATTATTTTTGTTCTTTATCAGCTTGACTTTGTCTGCTTTTACCAACAAAGCTTTTCCATTTTGGCAAACACTGTTAATTCCAACTTGTAATCTATTACAGAATACTTAAAATTGTACTCCTAAAGTAATCCTTTTACTTTCTAATGCTGCACTCAGATTTGTAAAGTGTAAAGCTGCATTCACACCGGGCTTGTGAATACGTGTAGCACATTCTTGAACGCGTGCTTAGCCCGTTGTGTTCACACTGGAGCTGGCGCATGTCCGCCAACTACAGTTGGAAGAGGCTTGATGGGAAATATCCAAGCATGGCAAATCTTATCAATCTTGCTCCAGTTTTCTTTTTTCCGATTTATGAAAGATTTGGTATCATATAATTCTGATATATCATTCTGTCTTATAATTCACACCGTTTGCCACTGAATGTGACGCCTGCTGATGACATCATCTGTAACAGGAATTTCGTGCCTGTAGTGCAAATCGTGTCAGTTAACCTGAATATATTTCGAGCAATTAGAGTATGCAATAACTGAACAAACTCTGTCCAGAAAAATGTTTTTAACACTGAAGATGATGAAAACTTAATTGAAGAAGTTGTAGGAAATACTGAAGTTCAGACACAGGGAGACGGAGAGAATGGACAACTAGATAGAAAATAAAGTTAGTCACTGAAATATACATTTCATATCTTGCAACACAAGAGATGTGTTTTAGTTTTTTTTTTCACCTCTGTTTTTCCTGCTTCTGGACGAACATACCATTTCCTCCTCTGCTTCTTCGTGTACCTGTGCATTCAGCTGTGCAGCGAGTGTATGATCAAGGTGATCATGTCAACAGGGGATGTATGGGATATTTCTTTGTCCCTCATAATCTCAAATTGCGTTCGGGCGGATGTTTAATCCGTTGTCACAACACTTCTTAACAACCCAGCTCTGCGTTACCCACAGTTAGTTCCACACACATGGTTACCTTGAACTCACAGGCTATTTTAGGATTATCCAAGTTACATTGTTTTGGTTTGTATTCAGAAGAAAGCCACAGTCAGAGGAGCTGTGCTTAAACACACAGACAATAAGGGATAATTATGCCAAAGGATTAAAGTAGCTGAGACTCTTCTGTTGCACCACGAGACACAATAACGCAACATAACCATGCTTTTGCCTTTCTTCATCACCAAAGAAAATGTGCTTAAACAAACTAGTGTCCTTTATATAAACATGTCAACCTCACTGTTTTTGCTCCTTATTTTCATAGATTACCAAACTATGAAATGCAACTCTGCCACATAAAATAAACAGTCTGGGTTTTCAGAAAGAAAAAAGGATACATTTGAAGTTACTTCTTCAAATAATGTTAGAGAAACCTTAGAAAAATTATTTATTCTCTCTTTTTATTTAATTGAAACATCTGTTAGTAATGAACATAGAGCAAAAATAAGCGTAAAAGTGATTTGCATCAGGACCTGTGGTGACCTTTTGTACTGAAAAAACATTTTCATTACATTAAATAAACGTTTTGTGCTGATAATCATTTAAAAAAAAGGCACAGCTTCCAGGAATTTAATCATAAATAAAGAATAAATAAATGACATTTTTAAAAAAAAAAGAAAGAAAATAAGAAAAATAGAAGAGAAAAGGTTTCAACCATGTTCTCAATTACAAATGCAATATTATGGCAATTTATTTTTATTTAAAAAAAAAAAAAAAAAAACGATTTCACAAAAATCGTAACTAGATTTAGTTACGTTTGTTTTTTAAAAAGCAACTGATAGAATAATACACACATTTTAGGGACGTTTCATATGTTGCTGTAACAAAGTAAAATAAAGCAATAAATTTGAGTTTTAGTAACATTTTATTATGAACATGTTCAGTAACTTGTGTGCTACAACTGGTATTTTGTCCAAGATGTAACTGTTTACAGCAGCAAGGCCATGAGGCGTTAACCAATGACAAATACCACAAACACAAGCTGCTTTCTACTCGTGATCAGTCCCTAAAAACTTTTGCTGTCATAATGATTCAGCCATTTTTCTGTTAGGTTTCATAGACACAAATACTTTGTTTTTCTTTTGATGTCTCTATTAATAGGTGTCCGGTTCTATTTTTTTCTTTTAGCACAGTCAATATCTGTCATTTTACCCTGTCCTTTTTTGTGTGTATTCGTTTACATTTGACTCTGGATTTCTATGCTGGGTTTGAAACTGACTAAAACTAATTACCAACACTGCTTTGTGTGTTTCATATCACCCAAATTTGTGTGATTTAACCATTATTGAAACATAATGCCACTTGGGAATACTATGTGCTACTTTTCCAGGAGTTATAAAGAAAGTAACGTGAAAATAAAATAATTGTGTAACACATTACATTTCTGGGAAAGTGATATTGTAAATGGAGGTATTATTTTTCATATACAATAACAAGTAATCTGTAATCTCTTACAGTTTGTGAAAACAGAAAGACTTGCTGCTTGAATGGTAGATCAACACAAAAACACACTGTCATTTTAGTATTTTGAGGGAATCATTTTAGGTTTCAGGGTTCATATTAATGTTTTTTCAGTTGATAAAACATTAAAACAGTATTTGTAGCCTCTTTCAGAGACCCTAGTGTTCAAGACAGTTTTCATTTACATTCTGCATAGTCCTGAATTGTAATTTTAAATAGTCAGACATTTTCAGATTGAAAAATGAGGTTATTTCCAGCTGTTCTTGTATGTCAAGAGCACTTCAGTTGTATTGAAGTAGTAGTTGGCAGGTCATGTTTGGAAATAAGAACTTGCTCTTAAACATCTCAAGCTGGATAAATAAAGGTACTACTATTACTTCTACTTTTACTACTACTACTACTACTGGACACATTATATCCTTCACTGACATCTAATTTTCAAATTTATTTGTCTTTTCTTAGCTAAAGAAGAAGCAATTTAAAACATCAAAATAGGATTTATTGTGGAATCTAAAATAGAATCATTGTTTCACAGCTGACATCAGGTTGGTACTATATTTCTGAATAATGACCTCATAAAATTGAGAACTGTTTTCCTAAACGACTAACATAAAACTGCAAAGAATTCCAGAAGCCAGCATGTTTTTAGAGATGAGTTGTCAAAGAAAATGATTGACATTGGAAAACCACACAATGTTTACTAATTTAACTGCTTTGAAATACAGGAAAAAGGTTTGACCTTTGCTTCTCAATGCAAAATTTAGCACCAGTTCCTAAGTTGATCCACAAAAGGAGTGTCAGGAGTCACCACCATGGCAGGCTGTTGCTTGGTAACAACCTTCTAACTTGTCAATCAACTCCATGTATGTTTTTGCTGAAGCTTCAAACATCTCTTTAAAGTAGGCTACAAGTACCCACACAAACCCTTAACTAAAGTTTTTTTGGACACAGTTTTTCTAAATATATATTCCAGAACATCTGCTTATGAAAAAGCAAGTTGTTGTTGGTAGTTAGACTGCTTTAAACACATGGATTTGACTTTGAGAGCCACACATCCCAAACTCAGTTCCTGTGGAGAATTAAGCAAAAGCCGCAAAAAAATTGTATGCATTTTTGTTACATTAAACCAAAAGTCCTCTTGGGCCACGTTTGTCTTTTTTTTCCTTCAGTATAAAACGCAATAAATGTATATTTTACACTTGCACAAGAGTGCAAACACACTAAGCGTACATGTGAAACCAGGCACACCTTTTTCCAAAGCCAGCAGAAAGGAGAATTTCCAACACACCAGTCAATTCATCTCCACGGCATCTCTGCAGGCCTCAGCAGGGTGTGTGCGAAAGACAACAGGCTTTAAGTCCCATCACAACAAAGGTAACCAGCGATGGATCAAAACACTCGCTTGTCGGATCTTTTCAATACGACACCGGCAGCTGTGAGTCAGAAGAATTTAGGAGGGGTTTTACTTTTGTATGTTGCTATTTGTCTGTTTTGGTGTAAACCAGGGTTTTGGTCTGTCTATGTGTGCATCTCTGTGCTGCAATGCAGCTGTGTAACCAGCAACTGCGTTGACAATGTCTGTGTAAATACTATAACTTTTGTTAGTGAGGAAGTGATTATTTGGCAACACTCAAACAACATGAATCTGAGCGAAGAGACATCTGACGCAGACCTAAATTACTTAAATATTTGATAACTTTAAATTTCCTACGGGTGGTGAAATGCGCACATTTCGAGGTGGAGTGGAGGCAGTTAAGTGACAGGCCAAGGATAACATTTTTCTGAAATTGGGCAATAGCTGGGTGGCCAAAGCCGGCTGCCAGCTGGCAGCAGCTACGACTAGCCAATGTTTAAATGTCTTTGGACAGGCGGCCGACCAAATCAAGTGTCACCAACCACCAGGCGCTCGGTAGCCCGGGGTAAATAAAAAGCGGACCATTCTGTACGCCTGACAGTTGCCGTATACGCTCACGACCACACCAACGATTTTCAAAAAATCGGGTGACGGCATGAAATCTTAAAGATTCTCCCCATTACATGGTTGCAGTTGTATTTATGTGTAAATAGTGTGATATTGTAATAGTGTAAAAAATAGTGTTACACCGTAGTGTTGCTACATATTTATTAACTATTTTTGGGCTTTTTTGTCATAAGAAAACACCGAAATATAAAGAAAAAAATTATATTTACTTTTTATGAAATTAACTTGCATTTTTAAAGAAGGGGTCCCATTAACTCTTAAAAAACTTTTTACCCTGTCCAACAGTCAAAGTATCCTCTTCTCTTGATGTAGCCCACCTTTACGTAACCTTGGTGTGCCTTTATCCTCTTTCTCCTGCTCTTAAACTCAATATGTGCTTGAACTCTTTGATCCACAAAGCTTTCAGAAAAGCGAACATTTTCCCGAAGTTTCACTTGGGATTTCAAATCAGTGCATTCACTGGTTGTTTACGCAAATCCTATCGACTTAGTGTAACGCCAGCAGTGGTGTGTACAACCTTATACTGTTCATTTTGCTTTTATAAAAGCAATTTAGTCATAAAATCATATACCCGACTGACAAAAATGTAATCAGTATTAAATCAGCAACACTCACTTTTAAATTTACTTGGGTTAATATTCTACTATACGCCTCAGTGTGTGTGTGTGTGTGCGTGTGTGTGTGCATGTGTAAGAGAGCCCCATATGCCTCTGGAGAATCTGGTTGCAGACTCCTAGACTAGAGTGTGCTGTAAGGGTTCTGTACGACACCATCACCCGTGTGTCAAAAGTTCATGTAACTCACATTATTTAAACAAACACTTCGTGATACATTTACCACGTACAAGAATGGCACGTTCCAAGTTCATGGTGACCATCAAGGTGGCTGCATGAGCCTTAAGTGGACTGCTAGACACTCCTTAGGTTCTCTTTTGATGCGGCGGAATCTGTCTACAACCCAACACAGGCCTGGACAACCCAAAACCCAGCAGCACCGGTACTGATCAACCCCCATGCAAGTGCATGAGACAAAGGCACAAGTTGAAACTAAAATCCGCACCAGAACTAAAGACGAGCGTCACTTAGCTATCTGGTCCAAATCTAATTTTGCTATACTTATAAAAAGCTCACTTCAGTAAGGTAGGAGCTTTCACTCTGATTGGCCTGAAAAAAAAACCTTATTTCACTCAGAAAACACTAATGTGAATATGGAACGACCATCCACACAGCAGCAGTCAACCGAAATCAAGACATTTTGTGAGCACTGTGCATTTTAACCAGAAAAGAGCAGATCACACTGTGATTTCAAAAGAAGAACAAATCAACAAGAAAAATGAACATTTTCTTGTGCTTGTTTTGTACAATGCAAACAACCACCCAAAACACTGACGAGTATTATCTTCAGATGTTTTAGTCTGCCCCCATCCACAAACAAAAAAGGTAACTGCAAGCTAAACTAAGTGAAAGTGTGAAAGGTTTGGGAGTTCTTCGTCCAATGAAACCAGGTCTTCCAGACTAATCAACTGTGAAAAGTAACCCATGTGTTTCAGTGGTTCAGTCAAGTTTTTTCCTGGTATCCATTATTGACATCTGCTTTCCAGTCATGTTGGGAGAAAAGGGATACTCCCAGGTCAGTTTGTCTGAGGCTCATGTATAGACGAACACACATTCAGTCTTGAAGGCAATTCTGACTTTCAGGGGAAACCAGGGTACCTGGAGAAATCCCACAAGTGAACTGGAAGAAAATGCAAACTTCACAAGAGGGATTCAAAAATGGACCCAAATACTGTGGCAACCACAACACATGCAGTTCCAGTCGATCGGTTTAGAAAAACTTTATTGATCGCCGATGAGACGTATCTCATAAAACAAGTCACTTGGGGGTTTAAGGTGTGATTGAAGGGTAAGGTAAGGTGTAGAAGTCACAGATAATGGCTAATGTCAGGGATAGTGTTTGTGTGCAAAAATAAACAAACGTCAACATGCTGTCCTTGTAAAAATAGTTCTGCAGACCTGTGAGTTTGTGTGTCTGCAAAACACACTTCCTGCAGCATGTGTTTCAGTAGCAGCTGTAGAGAGACCAGGTGACGGACACACAAAACACACATACACATACACTCCCTTAACCGCATGGCTATAAACCAAAGATAACACAAACGGCTCCTAAATCAACAGGCTAGATTGAGCAGTACTAGCAGCTGACAGATCCACTTCTCATTAGCTGTCCTCCAAGCCTTCTGACTGATCCAGATGCTAGAGGTGAACTTTCAGGAGAGAAAACTGAGACAATTTACCTCCCAAACCCTACATTCCTTCATCACATTTGTTCAGAGTTGACTTTTTTTTTCCATCCAAACAGCACTGATGCACAACAGAGCAAAGAATGACACAAACTATTATTTGGAAAAAAGTCGTAAATAAATTAAACTGAAGAATCTAATGAAAAATTAAATTTGTTTAGCAGAGAGTGGTTGGGAATCACAAAGCTTATCTTTTCTTTCTTTTAGATATTAAAAAAAGACTAGGATGTCTATAATACTGAGATCATCATCTTCAATATTTTTGTACTAATCCTGAGATTTAATCTGATTGGCAGCAACTGTTAAAGATCCACTCCGATGAAAATCGTGTTTTTTTTACATGTTCTTGTAGCATTTTTTCTTATGATGGAGGGCATATATAAAGAAAATTAAGCTAATAATTGCATTTAAGAGGATTTCTTGATTCAAATCATGGAGAATCAGCCACAATCGGCAGGCCACAAGCTGCCTGCTCTGCTCCATTCTGATGCATCCACTTGCAGAAAAATAGATCCATGTACGTTTTTGTTTTCTTCGTCTGAGCTGACATCTGGCTCAAAACTGTATGGTTGGATTGCTCTTACTTTGCTCGTCATTTTGTTACACGGATAATTTTTTTTTTTTAAGTTGATGGATGATGGAAAATGGAGCGGGTTTACCCCACGCCACTAGTTTGAATGGACTACACATATTTAGTTCTTTTTGTCCTGTTATCTTTTGAGTTAATTATTCATCTCTTAGATTTCGTTTCCATTGAGTTACCTGTGGAGTTTCCTGGTTTCTTACCTGGAGAATTCCTCCCGGTCCAAAGGTGGTGGCTGAGGGTGGACCTGCTTTTTTATGTTAATCCCTTGGACAGATTCAGCCACCATGGCAGAGGGAACTGGGATGGTTCATTTCAATTTTGATGAATTTATGGAGCTAAACTTTAAGTTTAGATTTATTTGTTGATGTCTTTTGAGTAAATATGCTGTCGTTCACCTTTCGACACATCCTGTCAGAGGTTGGTACAGCAAACCAGCTTCCACACAGGTGGTTTGGCAGAGAGTTTAGCGCTTGATGCCCTTCCTGGCACAACCATCTATTTTATCCGAGCTGGGAACCGACACAGGGAGACCCAGACTTGGGCCCTCTTGTGGCTCCATAGTTGGGCAGTAGCTTGAAGGGTCGTGCCTTAGATCCCACACTGGATTAAGCTCCCCTGGGAGATTGAACCCTGACTTTCCAACTGAGCCATCCAGCTGCTACTCAAGTAAACATAACCCTTGTTAAAATAACAACTTACAACAATAAAATTTTTGTATCTACTGCATTGTGCTATTTCCTACTGGTTGTGTCAATGATCTGATATATGATCTTCCTGATGCATCTTCAGGTCAGTTTGGTTTGTTTCTTGTTAAGTCAGGTTGAGTTCTCTCTTGGCTTTTGTTTGAGGTTAAAGCTTCTGTTGAGTTATGTTCTTTTTTTCCCTCTATTGGGTGCAACACTTAGTAATTTTGGAAAGCTTATTAATTTTGCTTTTTTTGGTAAATATTTTATTTAACTTGTCCTGTCCAGCAGTTGACCAAACAAGAACTGAAGGCCTCTTGTGGTCATCTTCTGTTGGAATCTTGTGACACATGAGGTGTACATTTGTATAAACCCCTTTTGTATTTGTGAGTAAACTTTATTTATATTAGTTATGCTTTTGCACATTTCATGTTTGACTGGATGGAAATTCCTAACCACCAGATCCATCCCAAAGACTTTTTCACAAAACACATGAGTTTGAGTTTGGAAAATCTGTGTATATTTTGTGTGGTGAAAAAGTTCCAAAAGAATGAAGCTTAGTGTTAAACGTCTTCATAGAAATGTAAATCAAGTTTGTCGAGTTACACCTGTCATTAGTGACACTGTTAGTGCCGCCCAACGTCTTCACTTTAGGAAACAACAGATCTTTGTTCTTAAAGGTTCATGACACTTCATTTGAAAACACGAATAATGTTCACGTAGTAAAGCTTCCTGTTTTTCACAAACGGATGGTATCATTTCTGCTCATGATTTGTGGATTTAAAATGTAGTATGAAGCATTAAAAGAAACAAACTAAAAGCTAACAAAACAGTTTCACTGATAAAATAATCAAGAAAAAAAAATCAAAAGATATAATTTATTAACGTCCACACTGAAGAGAACATTAACAATCTTCAGCGCATCTTCTGTGATGATTGAGATGTGGTGGCTGAAATGACGGTTTTAACCCTCCTTGTACACTGAAGCTCTGCTGCATTCTAGGAGATAAGTGGGGGTTCTTTGGCTCCTCATTCCTGCTCTTTTGGGTCTTTTTTAAAGTTTTTGCTGTGAAATACCTTCATTGATTACCTCCTCTGCTCTTCTTCACCTCTCTGTACTCCCCTCAAGAGAGGCAAAGCTTGGGCCAACTGTCATGACCGCAGATTTATCATCTCTTTCAACAATATTCATGAAAAAATGTTCTGTTCTAGCTCCAGGAAGGAGGAAAGAATTATTTGAAACACGTGGTTCAGCATTTTGCATTGTGCAGACACTGCAAGAAGCGTTAAAGACGGAGGCTGAACGTCAGATGAACGTTCGACTGTACTGACTTTGAAATCAGCAGCTCTGAATCTGTTTAAAACACACAAATGTGAAGATCTCATATGCCCTCATACATTCCTCATCTGTCACTTTTCTTGGTTTCTTGGAGATTTTCCAACAACCCCCTCTGGCTTCAGAAAGTGTTTTAATACAATCCCCTCAGTTTCAATGAGTCATAAACTAAAAGACTGAACTATTTGCATTTAGAGTGCTCTGACCCTTCATTGTAAGCTTATAAAGCCTGTTTGCCAGCAATGACGCTGTTAAGTCTTCTTTGGAAGGAGCCTACAAACTTGGCACAGGTATTCTTAAGTTTCTTCTATTTATTCTTGGCTGAAAAACCCAGACTAGGTTAGGTGTGGAGTATCCCTGCGTGTCCATTTTGAAGTACTTCCAACTATGATGTGCTGGGTTCACACCCAGGCTGCATCCCTCCAGGACTAAGGGTTTTTTTTTTTTAAGCCACCACCATGTTTCCTTAGTCGGATTGTTTTATTTTTACTCAACAAAGACACAACATGACATCTAAAAACTGATGGAGACTTTCATAAATGTTGTCAGTAGAAAAAATTCTGTAGAATAAAAATCTATATCCAGGGTCCCAGAGTGTATCCCACTGTCACCCATGCAATATAGGCTCCAGTAATCCTGAAAGGGGCTGAAAAGGTTTGGAATAGAAATGGGCAGAGCTTCTATTTCCCACTCATTTCTAAATTAATTACTGCAACAACTTTTCTAAAAGTAACTCTGGATCCCATGCACACAGTGGTGATCAATGTCAATTGTCTGACTAATGTTTGTTTGGACATTTAGTTAAACGAAAACTGCTCGATGGAGCTCAAAGTATTGTTTCATCATAGAAGATAATTGCAAATTTGGGAGTTTAAAAAACTTTGAGTATATTACACAAATAACCTAAAAAATGTTTAAACCAATTACAGAATAACTGTTTTTGTGGGAAGCTGCATCCACTGAACGTGGATGACTTATTAACTGGCGGGACTGTTGGTAAGAAGTAAGCCCGCCCCCAATTCCCATCATGAGTCTGTTGACACAATCTCCCGCTAGCTTACAGCTCCTCACACTCCCAACCTAAGATTATGACAAAAATGGCGAGCAATGTTGGGGCTATTCAGCTGTACAGTTTTGAGCCAGATGCCAGCTCAGACGAGAAGAGCAAAGATGTACATGGATCTAGTTGTTTAGTGGGTGTATCAGAATGGAGCGGAGCAGGAAGCTTGTGGTTTGCTAAAGTAGCTTTTTTGTCACGCCTTCTACCTTTCTCCAACTGCCTTTTTTCATCTGCTCCTGATTCACAACAATTTGAATTAAGAAATTCTCAAATGCTAGTTTAATCTTAATTTTCTTCATGAGAAAAATGCCACAATAACGTGTTTTTTAACACGTCAAAAACGTCATGGATTTTCATCCATGGGACTCTCTGATATATGGAAACTCAAAGAAGCTCTAATAATTATTTAATAATTAATTAATTATCTAATAATTATCTGATAATTAAGTGATTAACAAAACTAAGATAATTTCTTTTAAGTATTTACTCACGCTGCAAGTGCAAATCTGTTTAATTTAAAAGACCTCTGAGACGTCCTTAAAACTCATTCACAACTTTTAGAAATTAAAAAAAAAAACTCCGCTCAAAATGAGAAATCACGACTGTCTGGCTTGTGGAAAAGCTGCTGACTGATACCTTGACGCGTTACGCAGCGCATGTCTGTTGGTGTGCGCGTGTATGTGTGTGTGTGCTTGTGTGTGAGGGAGAGAGAGGGAAAGGTGGAGGGGGTGAGGGGGACCTGCGCAGCAGCAGACGTGTCCTCTCTCATCTCGCTCCCTCTCACACAATCTACAGAGCAGCGCTTTGACGCTCCACGCAGAGTTGGATTTTACTGTTGCGCGCCGGTCACTTGCGGGTTTTTTTGGCCACTCTCGCTGTCTGCCCTCTTGCCACTGAGCGTCACTTGATAGCTCATGCTGCCCGGATCAACAGCTTTCCGTCACGGTGACCTCTGTCTGAGTTTTGGGGAGAGCCAAGCGCCTGCCGCTGCCTCCTCGGCGCACAGCGCGTGTTGTGAATTAATAAACCTGGCATACCTGGAGTGCGTGAACACACTCCAAGCGTCTGTGCTTGACAGCATTTCTTTGGATCAGTTCGAGGATTAAGGTGTTTTACTTGGTTGGATCCACGCGCATTTCCATTCACAGACAGAGGACATACCGGGAAGATCTGGACACCGCATGCCGGAGACATGTGGAAGTTTGCGCCGCTGTAGCGCAGCCACAAAGCCTGTCCACCGTCTTGTCCACGTCCAGCTAACTGGGATCAAACTCCGTATTTGTCACAAACTTAACCCATCTTAGAGGAACCAAATGTAAATTCCGAGCCAATATCTTGATTTCAACAAGAACATCTGCAAAGGAGGAGTGCGATAACGAGGGAACCGCATCCTCAGGTTGCTGAGCTCGTTCAGGGGATCCCCTGGCTTTGTTTATTCTTAGTTGTTTTTTTTTTTTTTTCTTTTGAACCCACCTCTGTGGGCATTTTTGAAGTGTTGTGCGGGTCTGACATTGGCCCACACTTGCCGCAGTGATGGTAGGAGCTCTGCGCCCCGCTGCTTCTAGCCGCTCCCTGGCGACTGTCTCGGGGCTCCTGGTGATTACGATGTTGCTGTCCAGCGGAGCAGACGCTCAGCCCTGCCCAACCCAGTGCTCTTGCACCGGAACCACAGTGGATTGTCACGGCCAAGGACTCCGCGGCGTCCCCAGGAACATACCCCGAAACACCGAGAGGCTGTAAGGATCGGACTCGTAACTAATCAGTCATGTTTTTTATTACGTTTCAGAGGAAAAGTCTGTTTGAATGCTTGGTTCAAACCGTTTGTTATTTTTGTGAATAACACGAATGCAGTGACCTTGTTGGAATGAGTTATTTTGAGAGTTTAAGGAATTTCTGTTTAGTGCATTTTTGATGCTCTTTATTAAATTTGTTTTTCAATTTAAAACAGTGGTAACAGGCAATTTTTTCCAAAAGAAATGTATGTTTTCTTACGTTTAACATAAACAAAATGCAGTTTTTAGGGGCCCCGATTTTTACATCTCTTTGGAAACGCGTAAAGAAGGTTTTGGTTGAGCAAACGCCCCTATCCAAACGATGTGATTTTCCCAAAGTACTTTTTTAAATGAAATATTTCAAAAATATCTTTAATTGTACCTTAGTTCAACACCAGGGCACGTGAGAGCTTCTGGCAGGTCTGAATTTGAGGGCTGCCGCTGCGGTCAGGCTGGTGGTTACGCACTGTTGCGCCGCCTCAGTCTCTCAGGACCGCATCAGTTCGTCTAGACCAGCGAGTTAATCAAAAACGGATTTGGACAAGTGAGCTTTGAGTTAAACAGGCCGCAATTTGTGAAGCAAAGACCGTGTGATGAAACCAACATTTGCGCAGCGCAGTCCAGGAGGTGCAGCTTCTCGTTCTTTGACGCGCAAATGTCTCTTCCACACACTAAAGTTACAACAAAAATCCATTCCTTATGTCATCTGTCATGTACTGTCCTAGTTTTATTAACATCTCTTACCTACCATAGGTTACTGACGACCCCATCTCCCTCTTTCTCTCCTTTCAGGGATCTGAATGCAAACAACCTCACTAAAATCACCAAGGCGGATTTTGCAGGACTCAGGCATCTGCGAGTGTTGTAAGTTGCTTCACTTTGACTCTCCTCTTTGAAACACACACAGACACGTTGTCACTCACATCTTTGACAAGCAGCAACTCTACTTCCGATCAGGCAGGCCCGCAGCTGCCGCATGCGCCCTGAGGTGTGCAGGCACAATCAGAGTCCCAAAAAAGAGCCTCTGCGTGGCACCTGTTAATGTCGTCGCGTTGATGTGCCAGTGGAAGTGTAAGGCGGAGCTTATTTTAACCATTGGGGCCCCCTGGAGCCCATGTGCTGGAGTGATTAACGCGCCGGCGAGGAAATAGAGGGCAAGTAGAGAAAGAGATAGCGGTCATTAGGTGTATCCGCGGAGGGAGGAATGCGGCTGCTGGAGGGGAGGAAAGAGGAGAGTCAAGTAGGAACAGGTCTCTTACCTGAGATCAATCCTGGTTTAGGAGTTCGCCCGCAACCACAACCGCGCGGGACAGCGCGCTCATTGTTTGTGCGTGTACGTGTGCGTCCGCGCGCGCGTTTTTCAAAATTAAATGGCAAGGAATACACATTGTTGGAATTCCTGATGAGATTATATCTTTAATTAGGTGTGTGGTCACATGTGTGTCCGTGCGCGTGCACGAGCCTGTGTCCCTTTGTTAGGCTGTAAGGCCGTTTCCTGCCTTTTCCCCGAAACTCCTCATCCGTTTAACAAAAGAAAACGAAACTACATTTATGTATTTATTTAATTGTGTTAGATCAACAAGGAAGAAAAGATGGAGACTTAAACACCCACTCCGACAAAAATTGGTGTTTTTTTGTTTTTAAAACATTTTTCTGATGATGGAAGACGAATATTAAAAAAATGAAGCTCAAAATACCATTTCTGAGAATGTCTTTCTTACAAATTGCTGTAAATCACGAGCAGACAAAAAGATGCAGAAGTTTGACATGCTTCGCTCCATTCAGATGCATCCACTTGTAATAAAAATAGATCCATGTACGTCTCCATTTTCCTCGTCCGAGCTGACTTCTATCTGAAACTGTACGACTGGATAGCTCCAATATTCCTCATCTTTTTTTGTTGCAGTGGTAATGTTAGGTTGGGGAGAGTGTGAAAACAGATGGATGATGGGAAATGGTGGCAGGCTTACTCTACACCAACAGTCTTACAATTCAGAGGCAAGTTTCTAATGAACTACTGTTGCTCTGCAGAAACTATATGCTAGAAAACAACTATGATTTTTTTGTTTGTTTTTACTGTTGGCTAAAAACAGTATAATCATAATTAAAAGACCACTGGCAATGCTTTACAATAGATCAAAAGATCATTGGACCGGGACTTTGAAGTTGAAGATCCTAAAATTGTTGCTGAGTTGGTAAATTTAAAAAAACCAGTCTCCACCAGTTGGTGGACAATGACTAAAACACAATAGATCCTAATGTGACATAAAAGTTGATAACAGCACTAAATGCAAATGTCCACAAAGACATGTAAAAACGACAACATTTAGCTTTAAGCCACATCTGAAAATGAAGGAAAAGTTGTTGCTAAGAGTCTCAAAATGGGCGGGTATGGGGAAAAAAATGAATTTAAAATAGGCCCCAATAGATGTTATAAAAGTGAGACAGGAAACATCCTCCGAGACACAAAAATGAACAAAAAACTTGAAATAACTTGAGTCTTGACACTCAACCGGCTGTAACGAGATGCAAAAGATAACAAAGTGACAAAAGAACCAAAGTTAATTTTGCAAAACTACCACTGTGATTTATATAATAGACACAGGGACAAGAACAAAGTCAGCAAAGAACTATAAAGAGATACAAAATGACCATAAAGTGATCGATAAACGTGCTCTTATGACGTAATGCAGATGCACCCAGTGTGCAGTTTCAGTGAGTCTTTATGTTTGGATACGGAATTGGTTCAGGCCTTAAATGTTATGGGTGCATCAAAGCATCCACAGCTTCATAATAAACCCAGGTGCACAGTCCATAAAGCTCTGCTCAGCACGGTGAGCTGTGCTGGAGTAAGTGAATGAGTGGTAACAGCTATGTGGTCTGAAAGAGAGTAAATTGGATGATAGATGAGCTGCTGTTCAACTTGATGGGCTGCTTTTAGAGTCAATTCTAAAGCGCCATCAACCCACGACTTTTCTCTCCTTCTTTTGCTGTTTCAACATTCTATCACTTTCCACCAGTCTGTTTGCCTTCTTCTATTTTTTTTACACCCACTGCCACCTTTTCCTCTCCATCTGTTCCTCCCACTACTTTCCAGTGTTGATCTCCGTGCCTCTCCATTCCCTCTTGTTTCCTCTTTGACTGTTTTTCTGTGCCCTAACCTAGCCGTGTCTCTCCTTTCATGAGCTCTCATTCTCCAAGAGTCTCTCTCCATAACTAGGATTCACATTATTTCCTCTTCTACACTGTTCATCCAGGGATCTCAGTCTCACCCTGTCTTGACGTCTCTCTGTCTCTCACAGACAGTTAATGGAGAACAAAATCACCACAATTGAAAGAGGAGCCTTCCAGGACCTGAAGGAGCTGGAGAGATTGTGAGTAGAGCTGTTTTTTCTGACTCGGGGGGCTTTCTTTATTAATAAGCATTAACCATTGGAGACCAAAAAACACACTTTATTATCTGAGTTGCTTCATCCACATATTTCCTCAGGTCTTGAGGTGAAAAAGTGTCTTATAATAATGTCAGTGTCACACCAACCTGAAAAAAACACATGGTGAATTCTCAGGTAACCTATATAACTGTTAAAAATGCTAAAGAGAAGTACTGGATTAGGCCTGGTTGTGCTCATAACTGTTTCTTGCTCTTTAATTTGATTGATTTATCTCTGAAGCGGCATTCACACTCAGTAATGAGAGTTTAAGTAGCCACTTCCAATAAAAATTCTATGTAAAAGCGCGTTTCGCGCTTCCGCTATCAAAATTCTCAGTCGTTTCCATGAACGGTTTCGGGCTCAATGTACAAAATGCGCAGCCATTGAACGCACATTGAAACCAGGCCGAACTTTGACCAATCAGGAACTTGAATTTGGTGGTGACGATGTCCTTTTTAATTCACGGAAGTGCCAACAGTCTGAAAATTGATCATGGAGGAGACATTGGTAATTGTGGTTTTTGCCTGACAAGTCTTTGACAGCAAGTCTTTCATATATCGGAATCAAGCTGGGAAAGAAAAAGCCCCGAGCAAGATGATCAACATTTGCTCCACTTTGACATTCGCACTAAGCCTCTTCCATTTCTTGGTGGCGAACATGCACTTGTAAACTAGAAAAACAAGAAGAAGCCCCTCCTTACCTGTCCAGGGTGAACAGCATGGGCTAATTGTGAGTTTAAAAATACACATTTAACGTTCTTGAACGTGCGTCAACTGCCATACGTAGCTTTACACTCAACTAAAGGTGCTTTTACTCTTTAGTCTACACTTAGACCCCACTTTCATCTTCTAAATCTGAAGCTACTCTGGACGTACCAAATGTTGTAGTTCCTTAAATGACCACTGGAGGTTGGTTCCTCCACTCCCATATTAAAAAGTCCAACTTTGCACCAAAAATAAACCATTGCATAGCTTTATTCAGGTTTACGCTTTTTAAAGTAGAGCTTAAATTGTGCTTTTCATGATTATCAGATAAGTTAATTCTTTATGGATATTTGGGTGAACTTAGCTAAACTTTCTCTTGACAATATCCCACCCAATCACTCATTTTCCATTTATATTTGATTTAGGCAAAAAGAAAATGAATTAGAAAATGACTGAACCACTTCTTACTTTGTTTTTGCTGTTCAGAATTCTATGTTTGACGTCAGAGATCATTACTTCTGCTGCTATGCTCCTTTGGTTTGCTAGAGAAGTTTTTTCTCAGCCAATTTTTGGGAAAACTTGAAAGTTAAAATGAACACATTTATAGACCAGACAATGAACAACTAAAGATAGTAGAACTGTAAACAAAAAAGTGCATCAATTTGAAGAAGGTTGGAAAGTGTCTTGTTGATGCTAGTTTTAGGACTGATGGAACTAGCTAGTTTACTTCTTTAAAAACTTCTATTGCTTCCCTATTAGTTCCTGTTCTGCTGTTTCACCTGCATGATGTTTCCACTCAGAGTAAAATAGTGTAAAGTTTTCCCCGTACGGCTGAACCAATACCGCTGGGTTTTTCTAAAGTGGGAGCTCTCCAAGAAACCCTAATCTAGAATCCTTATTTGAGTTCAAATTTGAGAAAAATAAGCTCCTTGTTACACAACTTTCCAAAATTCTGCCACAACACCCTGGAGTCATACCGGTTACTCATTTTTGTCACATTAGCCAGTTCATTCAGGAAATCCTCTGTGTGTTACACGTCAACATTACTCCTGTTTTTTTAATGCATCACCTCTCCAAATCTCCATAACCAATATAAGTGGTGCTTTTGACTGACATCTTATTCAAACAGGAAGCTTTAAGATTGAGTCAGAGAACAGTGAAGAAATAACAACTGAACGTTTCACTGATCCTTTCCTGGAATTAGTGGTAGAGGGCTCCAAAGCCCAAGGCTGTCAAAATAAAGGCTTAAAAACAGCAATGTATAAACTTCTACCTGGGTATAAAGATTCTTTTATTATTTATGAACATTTTCTACACCAGATGCCTTTCCCTGACGCAGCTGGACCTACTGCCCCTAGAGCTACTGCCCCTCACAGCCTGGGGGGGCATTTCCTCAGTAGTCATTCCAATCATAGTTTGGAACAGTTTAATCATTGAATGCTTTGATCTGGGGAAGTCAGACTCTCTAATGGGGGGATTTGCCATGACATTTAAACAAGACTTTGACAATTTTAGCAAGGTACAGCTTGTGAATGTGAACATATACGTGTGTTTGCGTTTATGCGGCCGATGACGTGCTAGAACACATCAGGCTGTGAATGAGTTTAAGGAGGCTTAGTGACAAGCTTTTGCTTAAAGTTGTAAAAATCCTCTCCTTTTACTGCAGTGACTCTAAAACAAACAAACTTCCATACATAAAGGGACAATTGAACATAACCTGATGTAAAGATGAGACACAACAAACTTCCGTCAGGGCGCTTTCTGATAGTTGTTTAGGATAGATTTTTTCAGAGAATTGCATGAATGAAGAGCAAAGAAAATCAGCATTCCTGTTTCTATCCCATCCGCTTGGCTTTTCTCTGCCTTCTGTTGCACTATAGCTGCTCTTTGTTGACAGAGATGGAGGCTCTCAGGGCCGCTTTAGGGAATCTGCTGGTTTTTCTCATGCTAGCGGTCCTGGGCTCTGTCCAGCTAAGCAGTTTTATGAATTCCTGCCTATTAAGGAAAATGAGCCACAAATGGTTGTAATTTAAAAGTGAGTTTTGTCAGTTTTTGCCTATGATACAAACAAGGTATTCCTTAGTTCATGTGAGATTCTCTACATGTGGAGCTTGGTGACTAAATAACTGGATGTTTTGTTTCAGCTCTGAAGCTACATTTACATCAAGGGTGGGTCACGCATTTAATAATGAGCTAAACGCGCATTCTTGAAAGTGCTTTCAGCACTCCATGATCAAGTTTCAAGCAGTTGGCACTTTAGTGAATTAAAGGGAACATTGCCAATGATCCCAGAGTCCCTGATTGGTCATAGTTAAACCTGGTTTAACTTTCAACACAGGTTCAGTAGTTGCACATTTTGTACGTAAAGCAAGAAAATGGTCGCAATAACTTGCGTGAATGTAAGAGTTTTGAACGTGGAAGCCTGAAACGCTCAAATACGCACAATTACCTAAACTTTTCATTGGAATTAGTCACTTGAACGCATATTGCAGAGCCCGCCCTAACAAAATAATATATTTCTGAATATATTGAGCAACAATGCATCAACCACTTATGGAAGTAATGTATTCTTCAGTATATTAAAATACTGCAATTATTATTGTTTTCGTGATTACATACTAAGCAGTATGTGGTGATTCATGCTGAAATGCCCTGCAATATATTAATTGAGATATGTTGTATATTATATTCTGTATACCTCATAATATCTTATAACATAAGTCATGACTCAAAGATATTTTTTTTCCTTATTGGCGATTAAATAATCATTTAGTGTTGCGGTCAATGACATTTAGGTAATATAAATAATTACATAGCTATATGTGGTCCATTCAACTCTTCATAATAAGTGTTGGCTGAGAAATCTGATTTGGAGTTCCTGCCTAATGAACAAAAAAAAGTTTGAACAAAAATACAAGGAGTTATTAAATAGTTGTATTTTAATGGATGTATTTTAAATTTATATGAATTAATGAAAAGAAAAAGTTTTCCCATTTATATTTTGCAATATATTTTAAAACATATGAGTACATTTTTGATATATTGAAATATATTTCTTAATATATTCTTATATATTTTCCTGTATATTGAAATGTTTACTTCTTTTGTAAGAGCGGTGTGTGTGTAGCATCATAGCAATAAACACAGCTGTTTATAACACAAAAAGATTGTTTTCTGTGGTTTCGGAAGCTCAACTGTAAGTCTCTACTGTGACATGTTCACAAATAAAAGATGGAGTCAGTCTTCTGGCCCCCTCCTGCAGCTGCCACACAAAGGCACATCTCTGGAGTTTAGAGTTGGGGGGCTCATTTCAAAGGCCTCCGTCCTCTTTGGGGCCTGCTGGGCACAACTGCCCAGAGAAGAGAGCTTTAAGCTGGGCTGATGGATCCACAGTGACTGCCCCCCACAGGGGCAGAAAACGGTTCCTCTTCACATCCCCTTTTGCTGTACTGACCCTGCAGGGGCAGGTCAGGTGTGGGCCAATAGCCTTGAGAGAGGAAGGGGGCAGGTGGTAGAAGGAGGTTCGGGCGAGATCGACATGTCGCAACACACATGCAACACAAATGCACACACATGCATGCGTACTCCAACTTAGTTTCCCTTACACTAGACTGCTCCGTCACAACTGCTCTTGTCTTTATTTGTGTGCCCCCCTCCCCTGGTAAGACTGCCTGTCTGTCAGTCACCCATGTGGCTTTCTCTGTCTGGTGCCCTGAGTATGTCATACATTCCTCACTCTCACCCTGAGGGTGAAAAATAGGAACGAGAGAAATTCCTGCTCCTCTTATCTTTCTTTGTCAATTGACTGACTGAGAGCTCCTCCTTTGCTCTTTATGTTAGTCAGTAAGACATAAAACATGCGTCCAAGTCAAACAAAAGTGGAGTTACAAAGAGCCAGTCATCTGAAGCCTCACAGCATCTTTACAGATTCACTTTCACTGTAAAACTCAGTAAAATGAATCAGAGAGTGTGAGATGTGTACGCCAGCGGGCAATTGCAAACCAGATAATGGAGCGTTAAACTGAGTGATCCTGTTGCAATAAACTGACAATCAGTGAAACCATAAGAGAACTGGAACAGTGATCGGAGTTCAAAGAAGAACCCTGAATTAGTGCTGAACGATTACCTCTAAACTCACTGAGAGATAACATTGTTTTAGCGGATCGTTTCGGGACAACTCTTCCACTTTTACATTTCTTCTTTTGATGAGCAGCAGACCTTGAAATTATCTACACAGTGAAAGCACAAAGACACTTTCATTACAGTTACTCTGTCTGGAAAAAATGATGCCACACAGGCTTGCGCAGGCATACTGTGCACCGAACAGTTGTCATATTTGCCTGCAAGCACAAATTCAGAGGAAAACCCAGATTTTGGCACAGTTATTTGATGATCTGAAAGTGAACCAGGCCCAATAAGGCAAAAACTTTGTTTTTTTTTTTTTTTTTTTTGTTTTCTTTAAACAAAAAAAAAGCCATTATATTAAAATTAGTGTACTAATTTTCTTAAAGTTCCACTCCATTCATCTTTTTATTTATTGTAAGCATTTCCAGTCTTTAAAATTAAAAAAATCTTTTTTTAGGACATAGTTTCTCCAGAGTGACAGTTTTTCATTCGAAATTCACCTCTCAGTTGTGGGCGGGACTGATGGGGCTGAATAGAACCTGCCCCACTTCCCATCATCGATCTGTTTACGCTCTCCTGCAGGTTTAAAGCCTTTCACACCCCCAACCTAACATTACTGGTGGGGTCCAGTCGTACAGTTTTGAGCCAGACGCCAGCTCGGAGGAAGAAACCCAATACGTCCACAGATCTTGTTGTCTACAAGTAGATGCATCAGAATGGAGTGGAGCCGGGAGCTTGTGGCTTGCTGTAGTAGCTTCAACGTTAGACTTACAAACTTATTCCAATGAAAATACTCAGAAATGCAATTTTAAGCTCAATTTTCTTACTATATGTCCTCCATTCTGAGAAAAATGGCACAAAAATATGTTAAAAACACCACAAACTCAATTTTCATCAGAGTGGGTCTTTAAAAGATAATATGAACTGCTATGTGATAGGCTGAAAAACCTCCATTTGTATTCTAGGAGCAACAGAATCAACTTGAAATGATGTTAGAAGCAGTTTCTCTTCCCATTAAATCTGCAGTTTTACACTGTGTGTGCGCGCTCCTGATGTTCTACATGTGTGCACGCACAAAGTTGTGGCACTCCATTAATGCTCGACAGAATGAGTGTGTTTACTGTGTGGTTTGTGGCCGTCCAGCATCTGTTTATGGCTGCAGGGATTATCGCCACGCTGCAGTCTGACATTAACTCATTGGAGTCACTCACACCTCACACTGCTGGATCCTCAATCTCCTCTCACTCTCAGCTAGACTTTGATGAATGGGAAATGACTGTGGAAGACGCTGTTTCCAGTATCTGCCTGGACACACTCACAAACTAGAAAAATACACTCTTTCAGGCACACGAGGGAGAAGGTTCAACAAGACAGTGCAACAGGCGCATACTAAAACTCTGAGCTAGTTGGCAATTGTTGATTCTTGACTTTGATAAATCCACAGACAGACCATGAACAGATTAATTTAAAAATTTAAGCAGAGGAGGACTGAACAAACAAGCAAACAATTAGGGATACGTTTAATCAGCTACATGCATAAACATTGTAGCAGTTTTTTATACTGTTGTTAATGAAACATGTAGTGCCTTGCAAATTGTTCATTTGTTATACTTTTTATTTTTATATTCTGTTCAAGTTATGCAAATTGAGACTTTTAGATTGCTTCACATTCTTCTTTAAGTGAAAGAATGCAGTATTTTAAAAAAAATCATAAATTATAAATTATAAAAACCCACTAAAAAGTGTTTTTTTGTTTTTTTTAAACATGTCATTGCAGCATTTTTTCCAATGGTGGAGGAAATATATAAAGATATTTAGGCTTAAAATTACATTTCTGAATATTCCTTTTTTCAAATCGTTGTGAATCAAAAGTAGATGAAAAAATGCTGTTGGAAAAAGTCTGTAGGTGTGATGTAGGACCTACAACTGCAAGCCACAAGTTAACTGCTCCACCCCATTCTAATGCATTCATTTGTAGAATCCATGTACGTCTTTGTTTTTCCTCGTCCAAGTTGGCATCTGGCCTAAAATTGTTAATTGATAATGCTCTCTATTTTTATTGCACCAGGAATGTTAGTTTGGCGTTGTGAGGGGCGGTAAGCTAGCGGTAGAGAATGTAAACAAAAGGATGATGGGAAACGGGAGCAGGCTTACTATGTGCTAACGGTCGGGATAACCATAATAAAAAGATCACTGGGAACGCTTCGAAAACAGAACAAAAGATGAACGGAGTGGGACTTTAACTGTACTCATCTACAGGTCAGACAGGTGTTTAAGACTTCATTTGAAACAGTAGTGAAATAAATTTGAATTTTTCTGTATTTTGAAATTGTAACATTTACTAATAAAATTCCGTCAATTAATTTTCTTACTAAGTAAAATCTTTTTTTTGCAAAATCTGATATGCTCATTTTAAAAATTAAATGCATCCATAATCCTTTAAAATTAAAGTTTAACCTTCATTCAAGTATGGTAATTTTATTTTATTTTTATTGGTTCATTTCACAGGGACAGTGCACATTAAAAGCATAACTGCAATGTGCCAGAATTTGGCACAGAGGCTATTTTTATCTGTAGTCCCTGGACAGATGTTTAAAATGTCAACTTAAAACATCAAATCAACAATAAAATTAATATTAGTTCGATGACAATTAATTTTCAAATACATCTTATTTTGGAAAGGATATTTGATGAACAATGTGCTTTAATCAGACCCTATTCATTCAAAAATTGTGTTTTGGAATGGATTTCAAGGTTTGAATTTTTTTAAATGCCTGTGTAAACATCTGTTTATGCTTAGTTTTGTTAGGAATAAATCCTATTAAAAGGCATCCAGTGAAATAGATAACTGATGACATCTGGGATTTTTAATCCTCCAAGTGACAAAGGAAATGCTATTCAGCTTATTTTCTTCCCTACTGCGTTCTGCTAACTTGTGTGATATGTTTATTCTTTCTTTTCAAGGAATACATTTGTTTTTAATTAAAAAAAAAAGGGTAAATCAAATATCACAAAAACTGTTTGCTGGCTGAACTTCAAACTCACATCACCTACCAAGTAATCTTTTTTTATTCATCTTTTATCTGTATTGACTGGAAAAGGAAGATTTAAAGTAATAAAGGCAAAATACGGATGACTATATGACATTTTCATTCACCATTTCATTTATTTTGAAATACTGAGACAAGTAAATGAACTTTAAGATCCTAAATTGTAAATTCAATCATCTCCATTATATTACTTTTTACGTAAACAAAAAACATGCCAGACCAATTCCAATCAAACTTTATTGAATCAATAGAACGTATCAGGATGCACGGACTCCCTCGAGGTGGCCTGAAGCAGACCTAATTTAATCTTTGAGTCTTTAATTCATAACCAGAGTCTCCAAGTCTGACGGCATCACAAGTACAAGACTATTTTAAGAGGATGAGCTCATACCACCTCTCTGACAGCGTCCCTCCTGCCTAACTTCAGCACCAGTTTGCACACACTCCCCCAGGAGGATGTCTAGCCCACTAAAGGGCTCTCATAGCTGGGCAGAAGCTGCAGGGGGAGAGGGCCTCTCTCCGGGACCGTGTGGGGCTCTTAGCTGTCAGAGGCAGTTTTAACGGAGGAAGAGTGAATAATTTAGAAACGTCATTTCTGCGGGACGTTAAATATTTAAGCGGCCTCTGATGTAACTGGGGAACATGGATGTAAGTGCATGGGTGCTAGCACGTTCATGTGTCAGTGCACTCTTGTTTGGATGATGGATGCAGAGTGGGTGATGTTATTTGAGGAGAGCTCACAGTTGCATCTAGTCAAGCAAAAAGAAGTGAACAAAAGGAGTTATGCAGGAAAACTTAGAAAAGTACATGCGAGAAGTTTTTCCGAAGAATATTTAAAATTATTGGAACTCCTGGGTTTCGGTTCGACTTCCTTTGCCCTCTCATGATTCCCGTCCAGTAGCAGCCGCCAGCATCCGTCGCCGGGCCTGTCATTGTTTCTGTGTGTGTTGGGGTTAAACAGTTTCAGCAGCTTGTCTCTCTTTGTGTCACTCTGTTGCCTGCGTCTCTTTTAACTCACACCAGGACACAGTCACACACACACCAGCATGTGCTGGCACACAAACCTCTTCACTCCTCTCAACCGGGGTTAAATGATCGCACCCAGATTATTAAACTCGCCTGTGTTTTCTCACTTCTTCTGTGTTTGTGTGTGTGTGATGAAGAGTTGTTGTGGGTTCTATGCCCTGTGAGGGCCTTGTTTACTCAGTGGGGTCCTTTTCACACATTCGGTAGCCCGGCCAGACTGCCTGTTTGTTTTTCCCACATCGTCTCCTCGCCTCTGTCTTTGTGAAAAAAAAAAAAAAAAAAAACGTCCCCCACTTACCCCTTCATCTGAACTCCTTTGCCTTGTCTTCCTCCCCCTTCACTCCCTTCATCTGCTCAGGTTGGCTGTTTGTCTGGCAACCATTGAAAGCTTATTGAAAAAAATATATACATAAATATATTTGTGTGAGTCCAACCACAACCAAGTTGTTAGCATGAGCTTGGACTGTACCACATTTATTTTAGAAAATATCAATATAAAGTCAGATGACCAGGAAACATAAATCTCCGGATGGAAAGCTTGTTAAAACACATACTTGTTTCATTTGTTGTTTGGAGGGAGCTGAGTGACTAACTTACGTTGTTTCTTCGCAGGCGCCTGAATCGGAATAATCTTGCTGTGTTTCCTGAGCTGCTTTTCCTGGGAACAACAAAACTTCACAGACTGTGAGTTATGCTTTCATTCATCCTCCTCCTGTACATCATTCAGGTGAACTGAAATATTGGACAGCTTCTCCTTTGTTTGCTCTAACAAAGGACATTATGACAAAAGATAGTTGCAAACAGAAGGTTACATGCAGATTGACTGAAAAAAAAAACCCACACAAATGCCCAAAAAATTAGCTGTGAAGCTTTTGCTTTTTTCATTATTTGAAGTGTAACATATAAAAAGAGATGGTTTTAGAAAACAATTATTGCACATTTTCTATCCTATATTTGCATAATGATGGCCAGTTTTGTGCAAATTTCCCTGTAAACTAACCTGGCTCAATTTTGAAGTCTGTTTTTTTCCAAAACTGTTGGATTTGAGTTTGGGTTGATATTCATTGGGTTGATATTCATTTAAAATAGGGGTGTCAAACTCCAGTCTATGTCCCTGCCTGTTGCTAATTATCTTTAACAGATGTGTCTGCAAGGTTTGTGTGGAAATCAATTGAAGATCAGCCCTTAAGGACTGCAGTTTGATACCTAGAAGACCGAAGGACACAAAGGCTTTGAATTTTGCACTGATGTGAAGTTGCTTCTCTAGATCCATGTCATGGTGACTGTGAGGTGGCATAGTCATTATAAAAAAATCATCATATTAAAAAAAAAAAAAAGGCATTAATAATTAAGAATTTTAAACAAAAGACATTTCAGTAACTTTTGACATGGAATTAAGGAAAAAATAGAAACAAAACGTTCTAGTTTTGCAGTAGCAGCAGCTGCCCGGTGACCAGGAGAAACATGATGAAGATGCTACATAAAAAGAGACTCGTCAGCTTTTTTGTGAGGCCGTTGCAGTGCACCATTGTGACGAAGGTGTTAGAATCCTGACAGTTTTTATGGCTCTCTCCATAGAAGCCAGGTCAGTAGCTAATGGAGATTAGCACTCCAGCAGCTGCTGCCCACTGGGAGAGGAGAGGTGTGTGTGTGTGTGTGTAAGGGAGGATGACGAAGAGAAAGTGAGCATGGCAGACTTGTGGAGTTGCTAGAAGAGAAGTGTTGAAACAAGCTTCTCCTCTTAGGTTAACTGTTGTTTCAAGGACACCGAATAGTTTCAGTTGCTTTCAAAGCCACAAACCCAACTGCTGTTTGTTGTCACTGAGCACCTTCCATTCTTCACAGCCCAACCATCTGCAATGTAAACCGAGCTTTGAATTCCCACTATTGAAGGGCTGGGCTGCAATGTTGCTGAAACTCTGGGAACAAACTTCCCGTCACGGTCATTTGTGGTTACGGGGAACAATTATGGTTGTATATATTTATATGTGCGGCTGAATATATTTATCTAAAACTAAACTGAAACTCTTAGATGATTCACAGAGTGTGTGAAAGTTGTTTATGTTCTGTGGCTGCTCTGATGGCTGGCTGGGCTTGACCTGTTGTGTCGCAGAGTGCATGTCTACATGTGTGACTCCATTCGTTTTTCAAGGCCAGTAGTTGGCATTTTGCTCGGCGTGTGGGCTGAGGTAAAAATACAACAGAGATATATGGGTTCTGCTTGTCGCTGACAAGCTGCCTAAGAAGCAATCAAGTTTTGACTCGTGTTTCCTCGGAAATGCTTTAGAATATGGAATAAAACAGTACAAGAAATGCAAAACTGCTGTTGCAGTTACCATTTTGTCAGACACATATAAATCATTCAGCATGAAGCCACAGAGGCTAAAACCATTAGTATTTATGCTGCTATTTGGTTAGGATTAAATCCTATCTGCCTTTTTACTTCTTTCAGTCTATTCATATTTTTAGAAATCAAAACAAGAAATCCCTGAGAACCTCTAAAAAGGAGTCTTGTTGGGTTTTATACTGAGGGTTGAAAGGTATGTGCTAACTTGACGGGCTCTGCATTTTGCAATAGTACAGCTATAAATGAACACTTGCTAAACATGCAATTATGAAAATGATGTTTTCACTGTTTTGGGTTTTGGAAAATCTCTGCATGTGTGTGTTTATGAGTGTTTGACTTCGAGTGTTTAACCTTTGTGGTGCGCAGTGGTTAAAGCCTCTGAAAGCTAAATTAGAACTGGTCTGACGTCAGGTGTTAGACATGTCTGTGAACCCTTTCTTGCTAATTTGCTTAGCAAACTGGCTGTCAGGATGCTTGGTGCCTGTTTTATGCTTCCAAGCAGGACGTTGGGAATTTGTGTGAGTTCTCACCAACACATTCTCCAGCTAATTCCTTCCAGAAAATAACATTACTTTACTCTGCAGCAATTTTTTTTCTTATTTTTGTGGTAAGAGGCTCTTGTGTTAATGTTTCGCTTCCACTAAAACATGTACGTGGTTGATCAGTATTTTAGCAGCAAAACATTAATAAATACATAAAAAAAACACAAAACTGCTTTGTAGCAAAGACCAATACACTGGGGAAATGTGATTATCTTTGCAAACACCTGAGTCCTCACTGTCCCCTGCACCTCTGGGCCCTCAGGTTGTTGAGTTACGCAGAGACGCACACATCTGGAGACTCCATGTGGGCATGCCCTCTTTTTCTGTCTGTGTTTGTGTGTCAGTGTATACATTTTTTGTAGTGCTTTTTTTAGTTGATGAGTGTCATTGTTGTGAGTAATTTGTCTTTTTTTCCAAGATTGTGAAACATTTTAATTTCAATTTTAGTGATTTTAATAGTCATTTTAACAGTCTATTAAAAAAAACATTGTACATGTACAAAATGTACATTTTACTTTGTACATAACTGAATTTTTTACCATCAAAAGTTGTTAACTATACATCTTTTTCTTTTCATTTCTTTTTTTTTATTTGAATTATATGAGCAGCACACAATCTTTGTTTTAGCAAAACAAACACACTGAGTTCGAGTCCCTCACTTTCTTTACTGGGCAGAGGAAGCAAGAGAAAAGAGGAAGAGATGAAAAAAAATTTGATGAAGAGAATTGCTTATAGAAGGAAAAGAGTGAGTTATAACATCCACAAGTAAAAAGTGTGGTTATGTCTTAGCAGCAGGGGAGAATTCTAATGTTGTTCTGGTATGTTGTCTATATTTCTATCCATCCATTGTTAGGCGGCTGAAGAATGTCAGCCCAACTTTGGCCAAACAGAAACAATTAAATACACAATCTTGTTTATTTAGTCCATTTACAACCACTAATTAACCTGATGTGTGTGTTTTTGAACTGTACAAGAAAGCAGATTACAAAAGCAGACCAAATTGTAGACAAGACACAAACACTTTGTGAGACAATGCTGCACACTGCGCTGCAACATCAAGTTTGTTTTTTTTTCCACTTTTTTCAAATATGAGTAGCACAGCAGAGCATATTATCCTGCCAAAATAAACCATTGCAATCCCGTGAAAGAAGAGGTGCATAATCAGCAGCAAAGTATTTCTAGATGATGTGCTAAGCATGCAGTTACATGGCAACCTGTGAGGCAACTCGAATTCCAGCACGTTTTGAAGCACTTTGTGTAATAGTGCTACTAATCCTTCAGATAACACAATCAGGTTCTGCTTTTGAGATGATCTTTATTCTGAAAAACCATAGGAACTTGATTTTTTTTCAGAAATGTCTCTCTAACCTTTTCGTGCTGTTTTGTACCCACAATGGTCACAAGACGGTCAGTCTTTCTGGTTTCCCCTGTAAGTTGTTTATAATGTCATAATTGATCGAGATTTGTTAAGCTTCCTTTATGAGGTGTCCTCTATTCTTTTATACTGACTAAAACTGTGTCATGTTTGACAAGCTTTCCAGTGATGTCAAGGACTTTTCATGTTAGTACAAGATTTGCAGCACCTGCTCCAAAAAAACAAGAACAAAAAGTTAAACAAACAGAAAGTCTGACACTTCCAAACATTTGTCAAAGTGAAACTGCAAATACATGCAGGCATGCCTGTCAACTGCAATGTATATTTATATTTTGTTTATGTTTTCTCTCCTTCCTGCTCTTTCATGCCCCAAAATAAGAGCGTCACTTCTGCAGCAAACAGCTAAGAACGCACTGGTTGCTTTTCTCATGTGAAAGGTCCGGTATGTTCACCTTCAGTGTGTGATCAGTGCTAACTGATCTGTGCTTAAAGTCCCACTCCGATCATCTCTTGATCTATTGTAAAACCGTTCCCAGTGGTCTTTTAATGATGATCACACTGTTTTTAACCAAAATAAGAAAAGCCTTGTGTTTTCCAGGAAATCGTTTCTGCAGGAGTTCAAGTAGTAGTTCTACAAGCTTTTTCCAACCGCATTTTTGTGTCTGCTCCTGGTTCACAACCATTTTAAATAAAGAAATACTCAGAAATGCAATTCTAAGCTTGATTTTCTTTATAAATATCTTCCATCTTAGGAAAAATCTAACAAGAACAAGTTAAAAACACCAAAAACAGGATTTTCATTGGAGTGGAACTTGCCCTCAATAGGAACAAAGCCTTGCTACCATTACCATCATGTTTCCAGCCAATAATGTCAAAAAATGCTTGCAGGAAACAAGGCTCATCATGCTCTGAAATATAAGAAATAATATATAATTCTTTATGCATTCTTTTTGACTATGCAACGGGGCGGAGCCACAGGGAGGAAAAGGGGAGCAGCTGCCACCCCAGCAAGTAGCTTTTACCCCACTTGCCCCTCAATGTTTGTGTCAATATTAGTATAATTATTAACAAAGGTTAAGACATTGTCAATGAAAAAAAAAATAGTTTTAAATACATATTTTTTTTTCATATTTTTTGTTATGACTTTCCACTCTGCTGTTGTCATTTGCCACCCTTCCAAAGTCCCCTTCCCACCTCCCCATATAGAATGTTCTAGCCCCACCACTGATATAGTGATATATTTTAAAAAAACGGAGGAAATAACCATGACTGCAGGCAGAAGAGAAATGGAAGTGATAATATAAAGTAAAAAAAGCTTAAAGGAAAGGTATTAGGCTCTCCTTGACAAATGCTCCTCCCACCCTCTGAAAACCTTAAGAATGAAGCTTTACATCTCACACAAACATCTTTTGCATCCAAATAAAAGCATGCTTTAAAGGGAATAATCCTGCTTGGTGTGAATGTGATTATCAGTAATATTCTCTAATCTGCTGTTAAAAATGTTCACCATCAAACGCTGTTACTTAGCACTCTTGAAGCTTGTAACTCGTATTCCTGTAGGAGCTCAATGGCTACAAAATATACACACACAACTGCGCACATCACCTTCTTCAAGAGAGCCAGCTTAGACTGTTGCTCTTAAGTTAGCAGGACAGCATTGAAATGTCAATGTGTCAGCTGATATACAGTAAGTCAAGAAAAAAAGAAGGAAAAGTGGCAAAGAGACAGGTGGTTACATTTCTTCTGACTGAATAATGTTTTTAATTAAGACGGAGGCCATCAAGCGTTTCAGTTGTCGGAGTGACAATGATCTCTGAGTTAAGCAGCAGTCAAAGGTGAAGAATGTTCCAGTCAGGAGATCTATGGAGGAGGTGATTTATTGAAGCAAAGAGGAGAAAATCTCCTTCTCTCTCATTAAGGAAAAAAATTAAACTTGGGAACTCTAAAGTCATCTTTGGTATTTAAAAAATCTTCCATCTTACTAAATTGATTTTTTGAACAACACATTTTGTACATGACCATAATTGTCAATTGCACATATTAAAATTGTATAGAAATATATTTTAGTAAAAAAAAAAAAAAAGAATTCTAAAGGCAACCAGAGTTTGTTTGCCCCAATAATCCAGAAACAAATTTCAGTCAGAATACGCCCAAGTGGACCCTGGTCCCGGGTGAGGAACCATTCTCTGACCCATCTTTTGAGGGTGTCTCGGTTTGTCTCCAATCGGACTGAACTCCGGTACACTCTGAGATTCCTCAGTCTGACTACGCTCTGTGCTCTGAGTGGAACAAATGGACCAAAACGGCCACCATAGTCTGGCGTTACGGGATGTAAACAGCAGCGGACATAAGTGGAGAAGCGATACAATAGCAACTCATTGAAATGTGGTCAGATGAATGCAGGCTCATTAAAACAACTTTTAACATGATATACGTTGCTTCCAACACTGTTTTCCCAACAATCTAAATGTCATTGACGTGTATCAGCGTACCTTCTTAGCCCTCATCTCCTCAGTAACCACCGTGTATCATGTCACCACCGTACCAAAGTAGCAAGTAAAAAGTGTACCTGACATTGATACAGACTTTCAAAATTGATCAGCAAAATCTAAAGTTTGAATCACTGAAATATTCCAACAAGGATTGCAAAGCGCAGGACTTCCATTATTCTTTCTGTCTGTACTTTGCCACGCCCTCATAATTTCTAGCCAATGACTGAAGAGATCTTTAGTTTCAAACCAACAGCAAAGTCTTCTTGACATCAAGGTTCACGAGTCAATCTGGACCCAATAAGCGACTCGGCCCAAACCAACAGACTTTTCCAGGCTGATTATACCCATAGACTTTTCATTGGAAGTGGTGGTTTGAATGCGTGTTGCCAAGGATGGTGTGAACGTAGCTCATGCTTTTTATTCCTGAACATGTGAAATATCCAATTAAAACTGTACAGGGTACTCACTTAATTTTCATATCTGTATTTGAGGTTGTTTTCAGTCTTGTTGTCTTTCAGTTTTCAGTTTTTGTTTTTTTGTTTCAGTTACAGCATAGTTACAAATCCTGATTTTTTTTTTTTGTAGTAGATTGAGATTAATTTCCAATCTAAACTTATTTATTTAAACTTTGACTTTTTGTCATTGTTTCCTGTTCAGTAAGAAATACCTAAAACAAATCAAACAAATAAATTGATACTTAGAATTAAGTGCCGTAAAAGGAAAAATAACAAATGTCACTTTCAGTAATATTTGTTAAGCCAGCTTTCTTGAAATGCTTTGGATGGGAAAATATTTGCTCACTGAGCGTGTCTATACAGTATGCAAATATCTGCCATTTTGTCTGTCCAAAAAGAAGTGAAGTTAAGTCTTTACAGCCAAAGGCACTTGTAGATAGGCCTCTCTCTTTCTCTTCTTTTTTTCCTTAACAAACACACACACACACACACACACACACACACTGCCACATAAACATTGTCTTACCATTCAGTAATATTTCCTGCCCCCTCCTGATTTTCTCAGGGCACTTTAACACATAAACTCTCTTAACACAAACAGCTCTTTTCAGTTCTTTTCAACACACATCAACACTTTTGATCCAAGAAATGTTTTTGTCAAAAAGCTTGGCTCACATGTTCTCTGCATCCAGAAAAAACGGCAAAGCAGGGAAAATAAAGCAGCTTTTTAATTCTTTTCTTGTGGCTTGTGTTTTTGCATTGGTAAATACTTTTGTGGCATCTGTGAATCATTTTGAGCGCAAACCAAGTCTTGATGTGTTGAGTGTCGGTGACTCACCTGATTGCCATCGTAGGAATCACCTCAGTACTTTTCACTGCATTTCTGATCTGCTCAGGGCTCATTTGGCAATTCTGATCTCCACACAATGCTGTAATTCCATGTTGCGTAAGTTAATTATGGTTCTCCAATAATCTTCTGGAATTGTTAAAACTGCCCTGATACAATAGATCTCTTTATTTAGACAGAATATGGAAAGAAGTGTGTGCAGGTTAGTGTGTCTGCAGCACTGTACAACTTCAGTTCATCACTTTCTGTGACAATAAAATGCATACATATAAGCACATAAATATAAATTTGGTACTGTGGTCGCTGCTGAGTCAAGCATTCTGGTTGGTAGAAGTTGTGGCAGAGAAAAATAGCTAACAAGGCAAAGCTTTCAAAGTTTTAGAGTTGTGTTGTTGGCAGGGACCTCAGGAAATTATGGGTTTGGATTTAGTTTATCTGTTGTAAATTAAAAAAAAGAAAAAGAAATCCAATTTGTTCTTATGTGAATGCATAGCTCCCTTATTTGAAGGTCAGTGAGACATTCATCACGTTGAAGCTCGCTGAGCAGAGGATCTAATTTGGGATTATTTCTTCTGTCATTTTAAAAATGCGTTGTGTGAAATGCTTTTAAATGGCAAGACTCCTATCTGCCATCTATTTTTCTGATTTTAACAACAAATAGGATATTAGACGACAGATGCAAGCTTTCAACTCATTCAAACAGAGGCCACAAGACGACCACTAATGCATTTGTTTTTTATTATCTAAAAGAAATACAGAATTAACCAAATTTTAAAATAGAAATCAGTCAAGTTGATTCTGGGGGTTTTTGGCATTGCAACAAATTTGCTTAGGTTTTTTTTAGCTACAAAAACATATTCTTGCAACAATATGTTCTGCGGTTAAGGAAAAATAATGAATTAATCCTGTAAAGTCCACCACATCAAAGAGTCAACAGAAAACCTCACTATTGGTGGTAATAAAGATGTTTTAAAACCCTTTGACAAAATCCACTAAACAAATTATATAGATAGTATCCATCATGATTCATAAGTTGATGTGGTAAGTTTTTGTTCATAACAATGTTAGTTTAAAATGCAAAAACATTTGCGAGTGTTCAGAAAAAAAATTCATATTAACCCACAGCCTTGAATTTCATCAACACATTTTTAACATGGTGTAACTGTAATATAAAGAATAAATCAGCAACAAATGTGCATTATTTCACTGCAGCAAGTAGTCATGATATGAAAAATGAATAACAATAGTTGAGTTATTCTTACCAAAAAGTCTTAAAATTAGCAGAACTTTTCCCACCAAAATTGTTTGGGAGATTTTATGAAGGTTTTGAAAAGTGCAGGAAAAGATCTTCTTCTGCTCCTAGAGGAATGATGATGAACTACAGGGCAGAAAACACGGACCAATGCTAGTTGGAATTTTTTGCAACCAAGCAGACTAAATGAATTGAACAATTAAATCATCAGTTTAAGTTTCAAATGGAATCAGATCAATCAAATAGATTAGCTTCTCTAACAGGCCTAAGGATCCCTGCTTTTAGGTGACCAAATATCCTGGAAATGTTAAAATTTTGCACCTTGGAACATGTTGACCCTTTGCACCTTCACCTGATGCATTTGAAAACAGCCCATATAAGTCATTACTTTTTGTGGCACAGAGAAAAAGATTGCAGAAGGTCGGTTTCCCTGTGAAAAGACAATTTTGAGGTTGGATATTTTTGTTTCTCTCTGTTTTAATGATGCGCTCCATGAAGATGTCTTTTTGCCCGAAAGTTGGATCCAATGATTAATTTGGGTGATTTGTTGCCAGTTGTTTAGGAGCCTGAAAGTTCAGAGCTGTGGGGTGAAGGGTCGTGGAGCATCAGTGTCAATGATGAGATATGCAGGATAATGGGACTGCCAGCAATGGACCTGCTGCTTTGCCCATCACATTACACAAGGAGCGAGAGCTTTGCCTGGAAAAACAGTCTGAGGGGAGGAGGGGTGGATCTGGACAGACTGACTGAAAGGTATTTAAAGGAAAGATTAAAGATGTATTTGCTCTCTTAAACGGTGTGGAAAAAAAGAGCAGTGGAGGAATTCACTGAGGTGAAGAAAGAAGTGTCTTCTGCATTGTGATCAGGCTGCGAAGAAAAATATGGGGTAGTAAGGAGGGAAAGTAAAGAAAGGTGGAGAGACTTGTGTGTAAAAAAAAAAAGAAGAGGCATGTCAGCATTCACTGTTTGAAGCTAGGAGCCAGCATGTCTGTCAGAAAAGAAGTCCCCAGGTGAGTGTGAGTAATCTGAGCGTAGATTACTGGGAGGAGGGTGTATACGGATGACCTCAAATTGATGTCTAAAATGTCACCAGGATAACAGTGATCTTACATTGCAGCAGAACTTCCTCCTTTTTCAAGATCAGATTAAGATTTATTGTAAAATCATAGTATGTGTACAGAATGGTGCTTTAAAGTGTAAAAGCGGACTTGTAGGACAATAAACTCACCTCAGTGCTCCGTGTTCTGCCCATTTCCTTTGTGTTCTCCACAGGGTATTTTGCTCTGACAGCTTTAGATTATTAGAAGCTTAATACTCAGTACTGTATTTTTCAGACTATAAGTTGCTCTAGAGTATATGTCACAGCAGCAAAAAAAAAGAGCTAGAGAGAAAAGTGGGATGCTTCTGAACAACTCTGCCAAGCCCAGCTTAATACGGTGTCAAATTCACACATCGAATGTGTGTCCGCTGCTTCTTTTCCGATTAGTGTCAAATTCGATGCTCAATGTTTGTCCAAAAGTGTGTTCATAAACTCGATGCTCCAGATGCGAGTGGGAGAAGCTTTTGATCAAAGTTTTTAGCCTCATTGGTACATTTACTGTATATCATGTAATGCATGGAAGACACAAATGATGCAGAGAGATCAGGTTTATCTATTTTGAAGAGCTCTGCAAAAACATCAGTAAGGATGTCTCCATGTCTGGGTTCATGAGAGCATTCAATCTTTTTGTTTATTTTTTGTGAGGTTTACCATCTACCGCAGGAGCTGCATCTGAATGAATGCGCTTTCAGCGGTACTTCCGTGTCTCTGTAACCTAGTTTGATCACTGGCTGTCCTGCATTCGTCCAAGGAGAAAAAATTAAAACAAAGAACAATTGTGTCACAATGCAAATAAGAAGAGTATGAAGTTCAGAAGGAGCACAATTTTAGGATGAAGAGGAATCTTTGCTTTAGTGTATAGTAGTCAGGCTTGCATTATTTTAAACATACATTTGATGCTATACCCTCTTAAGACCTGGTGTCCACATCACATTTTGGGTTATATTGCACAGTAGTTAATTCTGCTTAACTGTCGCCCTGTGATTACATATGTAGAGCTCAAATGTTAGCTCAAGTCTTCAGAACATATATACCAACCAAAGCCACAAAGAGCTTACCAGAAAGCCGGTTGGGTCATGGAGTAAGTGTGTGAAAATAGTATATCTAGCAAGTGAAATCGTATGATGGTCAAAGCTTTTCTTCATGTTTTTGTTCCACAACAACGTTTGACTTTTTTTTCCCGCTCTTATCTAAGTCACAGTTTTGCTTGTGTATTTTAATCATTCCATCCATTTTATAAACCCGTTTTGGGGTCACGGGGCTCCCAGAGCTTGTGGGAAAAGGCAGGATACACCCAGAACAGTCAATCACACACCCATACATAATTGCATTCACAGCTAGGGACAGTTTTAGAGTATGCAATTAACCAATAAAGCACGATTTCAGACAGTGTTTCTCCAAAAACAGTAGGAGGAAGCTGGAGTCCCCAGGGGAAAAACCCACGCATGCATGGAGAGAACTCAACCCAGAAAGGACCACCATTGATGGTTCTGTTTCAAGTCCCCCAGCTTGGAGTGGAACTGGGGACCCTCTTGCTGTGAGGCAAGAGCGCTAACCATTGCACCATCATACAGGCGTATTTTAACCAGTAAAAGTGATGTTGGATTACATAGAATCAGTGGGACATCGACGTTTCTTTCTGATCTCTCCTGGGCGTTTGCAGTTATGGATCCAGGCTTTGTATTGATGGACGAGCTGGCGTGGCTGTTGAATTATGGGAGACATTATGGAGCAATCAAGACAATTCATCATCCTATCCGCCACCCCAATCAAACTCAGCCACTCAGCAGTAATGACGCCTTCTTCCAGCATCTGTAGAGCAGCACATGTCTGTGAGATTATGAGTAAGCCGCCTTGTATCCTTTTCACCATCATTCAAGCTCTAGATTCTCAGTTGTTGTTGCCTTGTAAAAACAAGAGCAAGAAAATAAACACAAGTGTTCAAAAGAGACTATGTTTAAAGTGAAGTATGGACAGAGTTCAGTTTGTGCCAATCAGTCAGCAGATCTAACATGGCTGTCTTTCACCGCCTCGGGCACCTCCCTCGTTCCCCTCCAATCCTTCATCTTGGCTCCGTGTCAAGCCGCCTTGTCCGGTTCACAATATCCCCCCTTTGGGGCAGGCAACTGCATCTCCTCTCTGGCTCCATTAGTGCCACTCTACTGGCATAGTCGGCATTCTCCAGTGGGACCGTCATTGCTGGCCACTCTATTGGCACCCCTGTCACTGTCCAACTGCCACAAAAGAAAACCTCCTGGCCCTCCCTTGCAGCCTCTCCTTCTCACTTGGTCTTTTTTTTTTGTGCCCCTCATTTTCCTCCCTCCTTGTCTTTCTACCCCCTTTCTGCCATTATCTTTGTTTTCTTTTTTCAACACCTTTCATTTAATTTTCCCCCCCCCCCCCCCCCCCCCCCCCTTCTCTTCACTGCGCTCCGCAACTCTCTCCCATCTGAGCCTAAAACACTGTTTTGGAGTAGCTTATGCAAGACCCTCATCCATGGTAATGATGGAGGAGAAACCAAAAGAGGAAACTGGGAGCTGACCAGGGATTGCTCCCAGAGATGTTCCTCACAAGTTTAAAGCCTCTCACATAATTTCCCTCAAAGCTGAGTGTGTTTGAAGTGACCACAGCGACCCAGGCTCATTAAAACGCACTATGTTTTCATAATGTGAGGGTTTGGGCCAGAAACAGACCCACAGCACTTTCACTTCAGTGTAATTTAAGTTAAAGGATCATTTGAAAAGAAGAATTTAACATCACAACAGTTATGAAACCCTCTTATAATGATATGCAGGGGAAGACTAGTGTAGGAATTAGAAAAGATCGGAGAAAGTTGTAGCTGTCCTATATTAGGCTGATTATAGACCAGCAGCTTGAAAATCATAAGTTGGTGTCTAACCTGTGTTTTATCTTCTCTGTACATATACCGAAGTGTTCAGACAAGTATGTGTGTCTTTGAGAAGCTTTAATAGTCGGTTCCAATCCCGAGGTGTCATTACCCAATTGCAGTTTTCTCTCATCTCTACGGCAACACCATGCCCCCATAATTGGACGGCTGCTCCAAAGAACTCTGACCTCTAAGTTAAGTGTCAGGCAGGGGAGCTCAAACTCACACAGGATGCCAGGAAGATTGAGTGACGCAAGATAAAACAGATGCTATCTGAAAAAGTGATCATATAAACTATGCAAAGACAAGTTTGAACTCTGATCACCACCTAGTTCTTCCTCTTAACACCTTTTCTGCTCTTCTGCGTGTGTCTTTATTTGAAGGAGTTCATGTGCTTTTATCGCGCCTTTGATTTCACGTTTTTGTTCTTTAGGCAATGTTTGGCTTCTAAATAAGCTCAATTGGCCAAATTGATAGCAGATTTTTTGTGAGGGGGGGTTGTCTCATAAAGTCCTCTCTGTTTTTGTCTTTTTATTTAATACACAGACAATATGTAGCAACAAATGAATAAAAATCAAAAGGCTTTTATTGAAAAGATATTGGTTTTAACCTTTGAAATGTAGCTGCCTTATACCACCTCTACTAAATGTCGTTGGTTTTTTGGAAAGCTGCAAGTTTTTTGTTGAGGTCTACTGTTTAGAGAAATTCAACAAGACAAGAGTGTGTGTCTTTGCAGGTTTCATCCTGCTTCTGAGTCAGCGGTTACAAATCTCTACTTGCAGCTCGTTTTTAAGACAAGTTGTGATTTAAGGGGAGAAGACATCTAGCAGTGTATTCCTCACTGAAGCTCAGGATTCTTCTGACCTTACAGATTTTTTCTTTTAAATGTAAGAATTGTTTTGTGTCTCATCCTGACTGAGTTTTAATTTAAAACTGAAAGTCAAATAGTTACTTATTTAGGTTTTTATTGCAGCCGTTGCCATTTGAGACTACTGTCAAGTATCCCAAAATGCCGCAGCGCGGCAAGCAAAATGCAAGATTTCCTCAAATTCAGCGGCATTTGTAATCGGGAGGTGGCAGCCGCATTTTTACACGCTGCATGGTGGTCACAGGGTGGAGGTAGATGGATGGGTGGATGGCAGCAGCATCCATATCAAGTGCCACCAGCCAACAGTAGCCCAGGGATATATAAAAAACATGCAATTCTACATGTCTGATGGGCGCCGTCTACATTCATCATCATTCAGTCATTACCATGCCAACAATTTTCAGAAAAATTGGGCAGCGACATAAAATCCGGAATATTATGCCTTCCCATCACACTGAGGCAGTTGTATTTGTGACCGTAGCATTGAGCGACCTCACTTAACATTTCCTCTGAATTTCTTGATCTTTTAACGTAAAAGCACCTTTAAAGTAATGAATTTTCATTTATTTGATTGTGAATTCACTATTTAGTTAGTTTGTGTGTCTGCAAAGATGGAGGGAAATCTCTGCAGTGGATTACAGTGGTAAAAAAGAATTGAGATAGACGGAGAGGAGGAAGTGCAATGAATTACAAATAAGGACTGCATCCAAAGTTAAGCACCAAACTACATCATGTAAAGGAAGGCTCTGAGGGCATGAACAGTTATGATGTCAGCCTGTTTTACAGCTTTCATAATTACAAGCCTGACGGGGGAGATGGGTTACTGCTGGCATGTGTGTGTTCGGAGTCAACGAAGAGTTTCCTTAGTGACCTCCCAGGTAATTTGTGATGTTTCCAAGACATAGTAGCTGCGGATATTGTCTGTCCTTGAAAAACCTTTGCTAAAGGTTACTGGAGCGTGAGAGTCAGAACCTAATAAAAGAGTTTTTTCCTGTTTTCCTCACATCTATGAGTTTCTGTAGGACCTAACATGACCATCCTTTACAAAACCCTCTCTTAGCTAACACAGGGGACTGCATATGAGGTCTAATAGCAAATGTCTCATGAATAAATTAGCATTTCTGATGTTCTGTCCTTTGTCAGAAGACAGAATAAACAGAATGTTAATGCAAGAATTACGATTGTATTCTCTTTTTTATACACATTTAATATAAAAACGCTTTCTTTTCCCTGCAACTTTTTAAAAAAGTATGACAAAAAATATATGAATTTGAATAATTTCTAAGGATATAAACAATCAAACGTCTTTCAGCTTCAAGGAAACCGAATCTAGCAGAAGGGGATTTTATCAAAAAAAGTAAGATTTCTAAACAGCTGCACAGGCGCACAGTGGTTAGCGCTCACAGCGAAAAGGCCCTGGTTCAAATCCCGCTGGGTCCATGTGTGTGGAGTACTCCCTGTGCATGCATGGGCTTTCTCCGCGCATGCTGACTTTTTGCCACAGTCCAAAAACATGCTTCTTAGGTTTATTAGTGTCCCTTGGTGTGCATGTGGGAGTGACTGTGTGCCCTACGACAGACTGGCAACCTGTCCAGGGTGTTCTCTGCTTCTGTTCGACATTAGCCAGGACAGACTCTGACAACCCTGTGACCTGGAAAGAGATATAATGTTTAAGTAAACGGATGGAAGTTCTCTATGTCTTTTAGTCCTAATTTGGCCTAATTTGTTTTGAAAATTTGTTTTCTAGGGCCAAAAAACTGTCGTCAATTTCTATTTATTTTGGTACTTTTATGTTTTTCAAGTATTGTCACATTTTACCTCCAGGAAGACATGATAAAACAGACTTTTTTCTACTCTACTCTGAGTTTTACCCTTTACAAAAGTTGGAGTCATTACCTTGGATGAGCTTGTTTGGTTTTGTGATGAACCAGACACAAAGAAAAGTTTGGTGAAAATGTCTTGATGGGAAAGATGAGGGTTTAGTGTGAGGATGCCACAAAAAAATCATGAACTGTCACCACCTATGGAAAGGGGAGTGGGATGATTAAAGGATTAATGCAGTGGATGGGTGGGGGTGTAAAGGTGGAGGAAAGAAAGCTTAATAACCACAACACATTTCCACCTGGCAACCAGCATGTTCTGACAAAACCTCAAAGCGACACCATCAGAAGTAACACAGCATGTGTGTGTGTTTTGAGTGTGTGTGTGTTCAGCATGCTGATCCTACGAGTTGAGTGTTTTTCAAGCTTCATTGAGTTTGTATGCGGGTGTGAGTAACTCTGTCAGTGTGTCATCCTGCAGCTGGAAGACTAAAGAGAATTAATTCACCTCTGCATTCCTGAAAAGACGGCTTCGTTTCAATTCCTTAAATTAACTCCCCCAAGCAGACAGCGGCCGTTGGATTGACTTTTAATACTTTTTTCTGTTCTCACTTCTGTGATTTTGGATGCATTTTAGTTCCTATGTGTATTCCTTAGCAGCAAGTATTCTGGTTCTGCATTCAGCAAAAGTAGCTGCAAATATTGCAGATATTTAGTGGCAGAAAATCCCAGAATAGATTTTCTTCTGCTGAGTATTCATCTCCAAGATCTTTACTAGAATAACACTTTACTCATGCACGTTAAAGGACATGCATGTAAAAGAATATGCTTTTACTTGTGAGATATTTTTACATAATCATTTGTACTAAAGCTCCTCTCTAACATTTCCTCCTTTTGTCATTACCCTCTACACTCCCCTGAGTCGATGGGGCAGAAAGAGGCAGACAGGTGATATCTGATGGGCTCATGGTGATGACTGTTGCTGGTCAAGCAGAATGGATGGTTCTAATTGAACTGTGCATGTGGCATATGTGTGCAGATAACAGTCCTGCAAATGGCAGTCATTTCCTTGGTAGCAATTAAGTTCTGGAAGGTTTGAGGTCAAGGTTAATTAGCATGCGAAGATGAAAGCGTGTCGAGAGACGGAGGCTGGACGCTTGATGGCTTTTGAACACTTGAGAGCATGTGTGTGTCCACGTCATTCACAGTCTTGCAGTTAGGGTGGAATTGTTGTATTTTGTAAAAGGTTTGGTAGAATTTTATGTAGACCTGTTGCTGACACATTACTTTATAAAAACAACTGTTATTATGTAAACTGCTGTAAAAAGTTATTTAAAATCATACATTTCTAAAATTCTATTTCAGGCTTTTATATATTTTTTGCAGATGAAGAATTAAACACTAAACTTGTAAATTAATCATCCATCTGACTGATATAAAATGTGAGTTGAGTTGGACAAGAGAAAAAATATGTTTTCTTTTAATGAATTTAGCTTTTTGTTTTGAAGAACTGAAGTGGTTATATATTATTTTGTTGTAGCTTCTAAAAAGTGATGTTTTCCAGCTCTTCTGAAGGAACAAAATTTATAGATGTTAACCTCCTACAATAAATGTTTTGGCAAACATGTCATTTTTAGGAAAAAGTTTGTGACAACACAATCGCAAAAAATAACCAAGAAATATTGTTTCTAGAACAGAAATTTTGTGGTGCGAAAAATGAATCCGTGTTCAGTGTGCAACATTCAAATGCATTTCATGAAAGTCTCCCCAAGGATGGTTGTAAACGGTTTCCAGTCATAAACGTACCTACAATTTATGTGACATAACAGTAAAAAGGTGGCAAATTCAGTTTCCTAACCGGCTTTCCTGTTCTCGCTCTGGGATAAAGAGGGGGCGTGTCTAATCCAGCTGTGCACAGGTGAGAGATGGGGAGGTCACAGGGTCACACACTTCATGGTTAAAAGATGAACACAGCCACACATTCGATGGCTCTGAAGTAAGTGCAAATCACGTCAACAAACAACTTATTAAGGATCACAAGGAAAAAGTAAAAACAAAATTCCACAAATGAAAAAGGGGATTCTAAAAAAAACTAAACACACCAAAAAATGACAATACATTAAAAGGAAACATTTATGAAAACTAAAGTAGTTTCAAGAATAAAAAATGAAGTGTTAAGAAATAAAGCTAAATGAAAAAAAGCAGATAGGGTAGGTACTATGGGACACTAACAAACCAAGCTAACCTTTATGCCAACTGAATGAAGTCAAAGCTGGGCTTAAATTTAGCATTCGTCAACAACAAAACTAATCCCAACTTTAAAAAAGTAAAAACTATGCTATTGGAATGGGAAATCACTGATTAGATGATGTTTGTTCACCTTTTCAACTCTAAAGTTATTTGGTATGGCAAAATCTTACAACATAAGCTTTTTCTTTGGTCACAGTCACTGCAAAGGTTTGGTGTTTCCTCAATCAACTCTTTACCGCAGTTTGAGCAAAACATCCTCCTGCTTTCCCTCTTCTTCAAAAACTCAAAGGTCATCATCCAATCAGTGATGTCCCATAATATCTAACTTTTTAAATTTATTATTTTGCTTAATTTTTTTAACATTTCATTTTGATTTCTGGAAAATAATTTTGTTTTCCAAAATGTTTTTATTTTCTGTTTGCTTGTTAAGTTTTAATTTCTTAACTGTAATGTTGTTGTTTTTTTATTTTTTGTTTTTGTATGCTTTGCTTTTTTAGTCATCGTTGTGATCCTTGATATTCTTTTGCATCCAGTGATTTGTTGATGTGATTTGTACCACCGTACACACAAGTGAAACCCACATGGAGCACCAACAAATATGGCTCCAAAGAAGAGACGGATTGCAATTTTATTCTAAGTTGTAGTTTCTCTTAGGCATGTATAGAACGCTCAGAGGAGCAACCGGAGTTCTAACATCTTAAGTATGAGCATCCACATCTGTGCAGTGAGATATGAGATTGGTTTTGCCAAATATGCCTTTTCTGTTACCTCACAGATGTCTGTGTCACAACTAATGTTTGGGGCAAAGGGTTTCTATTTAATTCAGTTATTTTTTTGTGTGTATATATATATATATGAATATATATATTTATATAGATATAGATGTACAAACCCCTTGTTCATTTTTCTGTTCAGGCTGAACTTTTTGGAGCCAAATGCTCACTCCAGAGGCTTTCAGCTTTGTTATTCACAGCTCACTGATACAAATCCTGCTTTACTTGCGCTCTGCATGTGAGTGTACATTTATGGTGATTGATATGCATTAATGATGTAAGTTGAACAGCCATTAAAAGCTGGGAAACTGTAGGGAGTGCCTTGAGCTGTGACTATTACTCTGGAAATTTCCGGTGTTGGCAAAACACAAGAGGCCGTAGTGGCAGATGTTAGAGACAAGTGAGTGTGTGTGGGTGAGTGGACTACCAGTAGCAGGTGGTAAGTTTATTTCACACAAACACACACACACACACACACACCCAGCCCAAACTCATGGTCACAGGGGATTTTGGAGCAATCTAAAGCTCAGCTGCTCTTGTGCAGCAGCTTCACTTGCATGTGTTTATTCACATACTTAAAAGCTCCAGGACAGATTGTGTCTTTACATCAGCAGGAGAGTTTTAAAGAAAGAGATTTCCACGTCAGCGGTTAAACCAAATAAAGCACACGCATTATGCAGATTCTTCTCATTCTGTGTAATTTCATGCAGCCACAGCAGTAAACTCATACGATCACTGCCGTCTATGCAAAAACATGTTTTGCTTCAGACAAATCAAACCAGAACAAAATCATTCTGCAGCTTTATCCTCATTAAAGCTCCTCGCTCCGCTGGTCCTGTTGAAACTCTGAAGCAATCAACAAACAATCTGCCATCCTGACACACAGTTTAAGTGGCCTGGGCCTCAGGTTTCTGACTTGGGGCTCCAGATGGACAGTTTGCTCCGTTCTGCACAAACGGGGCCCCGGCAGCTCATCGCAGTCATTACTGAAGTGAAAGAAAGCATGGGATGGTGGAGGACTGGGGAAAGGAAAGCAAATATTGTTATTAAATTCCCTCTTCCTGAGGTCAGTGGCGGTGAGGCTTTTAGTGGCTGCTGCATCCTCTCTCTTGCAACACCCAGTCTAATTGGTGAACAACATATGATGTCATAACATGAACGGCTTCAGTGTGAACATCATTCTTCATCTTTGTCCATCAGGCGCTTCGCTGACTTTTCCTTTTTGTGCAATTTTTACTCTATTTTGAACAGCTTGTATTGGCAAAAGAGGGATATAATAGTGAACAAAACTTTCTCATTCTTTAGATTTTCGTCTTTCCAAAATAAATTGGGTTTTATCCTGTTATTTGAACAAAACTAAGATGCACACTAAAAAAATAGGAAGAAAGCGTAAAGATTTTCTTCTTACCGTCTAATAGTAAACATGTTAAGATTCAAGCTAACCCAAAAAGTTGAAATAAAAAACGTTTTGCATCACACCTTGCTAAAATATATTGCAGAATTGAAAAGTTTTTTAAAAAGCCTGCATAAAAAAACTCTAAAAGACTGTTCATTAGGGGACTGCAACTCGTATGTGCTTAGGTGGTTTGATCTTTACAATAAAAAGAAAACTTGTCCAATTTAAAGTTCTACTCCAATCATTTTTTGATCTATTTTAGAAAACATCCCCAGTAGTCACCATTTTTAGCCAAAATCCAAAACCTGTGTGGTTTTGTTGAACAAAGTTTCTGCAGAGCGGCAGGAAGAAAACAAAGACGTACAGGATCTAGTCATCTACAAGTGGATGCGTCAGATTGGAGCGGAGCAGAGAGTGTGTGACCAACCCACCGTAATTTCCACCCCACAAATAAGCTTTTTTTTCAAATGAGATTTTTTTGTCTGCTCCTGATTCATGATTTGAATAAAGAAATACTGCTATGTTCTTTCTATATGTCCACCATCATGAGAAAAATGACTCAAGAACGTGTTAAAAACACCCAAAACACAATTTTTATTAAAGTGGGTGTTTAATAAAATAGATTTCAAAAGCAGGTTAAAAAAAAAAACGTTTTCAGGATATTAGCAATTCATTTTTTCCATGGAATCCACAGTAACAACACCAAGGACAGGGTTTATACTTCATAATTCTTTACGGGTGAAACAGTGAATTTTAAGGTTGCCTGCAAAAATATTCTGCTAGTTTCTTGTTTTCCTTCCTTGACTTTTAACTGTGCTATTTCTTGGTTTACCTGTCGAATTAAATCTACATAAGAGATTAATTAAAAGCTTTAGTTTTGAGATTTGAATAAAATCCTTTTAATCAAGATGGCAAATGCTTCATGTCTGCTCATTTTAATCAGTTAAATCAAAATTAAACAGGTCTTTCTTGTAAATGAAACCCAGGGTCTCAAACGATTACCCTAAATTAATGGCAGTGAAATAAAAATGAAAATTAGTCAAACAATGAAAAACATTTGCTTTCTTTTTAAAAAGGGAAATGTTACATTTTAACAGTAATCATTATAATCCAAAAATCAAAATAAAAGTTGTTGCCTTCTGATTAATATTTCTGTCATGATCCAACATTTTTCCAGACCTCCACCCCTGCCTGCATGTCCCCCTGTCTGCTTTCAGTCACCTTAGAGCTCTGGACCAAAAATAACAACAGTGTTCGACCACTCGTCGCTGCTTTCTCACGTTGCCTATAAAGTTAACGGCTGTTAACATGCGGTGCAGGCGGAGCCGATCTCACTGAAGCAGCTCCAAAGAGCTGAGTTTGCTCGCAAAACCTTTTAGACTTTTGATTTGAGATCATGCTCTGCCGTCTCCCCCTCCCCAATACCCTAGTTCCTGACAAACCCTTACACCCCTTGGGGGTGAGCAGTAGTGACCCATATGTGGCATGAAGCAACCCAACAGACACCCCCCACATGCATACATAGCTGCTTCTTCCCTGAGGAAAAAAAAGCTCAGTCTGCTCTACATGTATCCATCCTGTAGATTTCCCTCAGTCAATCACACACACACGGGCACATATGTGCACACGCATGAACAAAAGACAAAAAAAAAACAGGGTAATAATAAGCTTAAAGCAGCAGAGCTTCATGTGTGCTATAATCTTACCATGATACTACCCTAATCTTTTCCTAATCCATTGCACTTCTGGAAAAAAAAAACAGAATTGGAATTGCCCCTCTGTCTGTTTCTATCACACAAGCGGTTCCTTCTAGCCACTGTGTGTGTGTGTCCAGTGTGAGGTATTGCAGCATTCCCAGGAATGTCAGCCGTCGTCATGCTCTCAGTTTTTTCTTTTCCGCTGATCCCATGGCTTTGGTTTTTCTGCTGCTGGTATTATTGTGTAAGTGTATGCCAATTTGGTTTGTGAGGGCAAAAAGAAAATAAAAAATTGCAACGCCAGGTGTTCTTCATTCTAGGGTTAAAAACTCAGTAGAAGGTTGGGTTTTGATTCCGTTAGGAAGTGGTTTTAGTTTGAATTGGTTAGTTGCTTGCCAATGCGACATACTTCTCAAAAATCTGCAGAAGCACGATGCTTAGGCTTCGTTTGAATGTGTGCTGGTGTACAAATACTTTAATGCACGGAACAAATTCTTCCCACTGTGAGCCAACAGACATTCATTTCTGCTGTGACAGGGAGCGCAGTAATGCAGACCCACACTGGCCCACACAACTGAATGGAGCAGATGGTCACTGAGTGTGTTTGTTTGCTCTCAGATGATCATTTATATGCGCAGTGAAAATTAACATATTAACAAGCTGCTTGTGCATATGTGTCAATCCTTGATCACTATTGCAGACGTGCTGCAGGAGATCAAACTCAGTGTGTGTGTTTTTGTGTGTGTTAATAACTCAGGCTCCACTGACCATGTCTGAGGCTTGAAGAGGCAACCCGCTGCTTCCTAAAAGCAGTGGCATCTTTACAACACCGTCTCCCTCAGGGCAAAAAAAAAAAAAAAAGAGGAAAATGGGGATGGATAGAAAGGGAGAAGGGGGAAGGAGACTTGGGTTGGACTGATGAAAAGAAAGGTAAAGAAAAATAAAAGGGTTTGATGTCTGGAAAGGAGAGAGAAAAAAAACAAATGTGGACAGGAAAAGTGACTCAGAAAGGTGGTGGGAAAAAAGGGGTTGGTTTGGAGGACAAACATAAGGAAAGAAGGGCTCCACACCAAAACTGATAATGTGATAAAAGGATAGAATTGAATAGGGGGAAGAGAAATATAGTAAACAACCTTAAAAAAGCTGCACCACTTTTACGTACACCAAATGAAGTCTCAAGCTCAGAGTGTGCTTGTGGATGTGTGTGTTTGTGTTCTTGCCCTCAAGCTTTTGGCCACTAATGGACAGCAAAAGTCTTTGTTCCTGCACAACATCTTTTTCCGTGTAATGGTGCTCGCTCTCATGCATACACACGAATGGCACGCTTCTTTGTTGTAAACAGTCCCGACTGCTCTTTACCAGCTTGTGTGTGTTCCCCCAGTTTGTGTGTTGGCTTCGGAGAGCTTCCACTTTGTGTATCTCCTTCTGGTGTTTGATTGGAATTGCTTGGAGTCAGATTCTTGCAGGTCATTGGCTAAACTGTTTCCTCGGGAGACGGCCCAGCCTCCCGTGATTGGAGGATGATCCTAACGTGGTCTGACAGCTTGTTAGTGCAATCTGATTGGTCAATTAGTTACATCACTTATTCCAAAATCCCTTGAGAGTGGATGGAGGTGTGCACAAGAGAAACAGTTACATTACTTTATTCAAGGTGAAACTGTTGTTTAATTACAACACATTTTTTACTACATTTGGGAAATAGCTGAAGTGTTCAGGAGGAAGTTATTTGATACATGCCACCCCTTACTGAGTCCAGGAATTTAACAAAAAAAAACTTGAGATAAACATTTAATTATTGATTAGGGGTGTCATTTTACAACGATTCTTAGGCAATCCAATTTAAACCGATTCACTGACCTAAAATCAATCCAGGGGATCTTTATTCAAAACTTCAACCAGTGTGACTCAGAGATAAATATCCGCTTTAGTGATCAGTGCAGGTGAAGTTTTCCATATTCCATGTATTTCTCGCAAGATAATCAAGTTTAAATTAAATATTGGCATGTCTACAACCATATAAACAAGAATTGATATCAAATCCATTCACATTTTAGTTTCATAAAGTTCAGCCTGTTGTTTTTCCACATCAAGTGTTTCCACTTATTGGACTGTAATGTAGGCTTGACCATTTTTTGCTGCAATCACATGTGTGTTGTCCGCTTGTTTTTACATTATAATAAAAAATACTTACCAAAACCTCAATTCAAATGGTATTTTACAATATTGATGTAATCAATTCATTTCTTTTTGAAATCGTAATTTTTGATCGTAGGAATGAAAATAAATCACTTCATTGATAAAATCAATTAATTGTTACCCCCCCAATAATGATATTTTGGAATTCATTTTGGAATGATTTCTTCTAAGTAAATGATTACCTCTATTTCTTTTTTCATGGGTCGCATGTTACATCCTCCCATAATTATATATCTTTAAATTATGGGCTAAATGCAGGTGATCTTAAGCCTTTGGAGAACAAGCAAAATCATGTTCTCTAAAGAAGGGCGACACTTGAACATAGACATTGTAACACACACTCCAAATAAGTCCCTAGAATTAAATTACTGGTATATAAAAATCAAACTCTTTTTCTATTATTTGAGAAAGACTAAAATATAGTTGCAAAAATCAAACAAAGACTAAAAACTCGGCCAACCCATAAAGATGTTCACGAAGCAAAAAAACATTGCCGTCTTCCCTAGTGTTCTCTTTTGCTCTTTTGGTTTTGATTAGGAGAGTCCTCGCACTTTTATTTTGGTTTTCAGCAAACATTAGGAAGGCAGTTCTGCTCGATTCTTTCAGCCTTATTTTTCCTTCTCCTCCTTTTCTCTGACAGCTGTGATGGAACGGATACTGCGGTGCAGCAACTAACCAACTTGTGTTCATTTCAACGCTGGCCACAAACTACTTGTTGAGTTCGCATAGTGGCTGTGTGGGACTGAGTCAACACACTGGTTAATAAAGTTATATTATCAGGATGGCAGGACGTCTGCACAGCCTGCTGCTTTTGGAGACACGTCATGCTGTTTGTGAGTTAATAAAGTTATGTGTGCTTTCAATGGGAGCAGTGCAGTTGCCAGGGGTGCTGCTGCGCTATGATAGTGTTACAGAAGGCATTTTAATTTGTCAGTGTCATGAGCTTGCAGTGAATGCCTCTGAGAGTTAAGAAAACACTGCCACCGCAGAGTTCCCCTGAATTTGTGAAAACTTTAGTGTGTTATTCCACTTCGACATGACAAACAAACAGGGAAACCAACATCAGGAGGGCGACAACAGAGGCAGCGCTTGCTCCCGCAGATCCATGTGAACAGCAGTAAGGATGTTTGGCATGTGTCTTGTGTGTCAGGTGGAGCTGAAAAGATTTGACACCTCGTCATGGAGTCTGGGAAAGAAGGCAGCAGATCTCACTATGTGACCTGAGCTTTTTTTAGAGGCTATGGAAGTAGAGACGGATCCAAATGGACCATGGCTGGTTCTCAGGGCCCCTTCGCCACTGTGTTAGATTCTGTAAATAAATTCCCGCTTGCAAGTGATTTACGAGTCCTGTTTAAGTTTGCAAGCTTTCGCTGTAATTTTGAACAGCATAGTGGAATTATGCATGGAAAGTTATCTTGTTTTAAGATTTTATTGGTTAATTTAAAACTGCAAACATTTTTCGAGTTTTCTTGTTGCCTAACAGTAAAATGTCTCTTAATGACACTAAAAGAAAGATAAATGGTGTCGGCATTCAATTCTACCTAATTGCTATCGGTCATAACTAGAAAATCATCTTAATGTAGTATTTAAATGTTCTTAAGCTTTAGGCATTTGTTGTGTCGGCAAATATTTCCTGAGCCAAGTAAGATTGAATAACAGGCACTTGGATCAATTTTCCCCTTCTTAAGGCTGTATTCAGACTGGACACATTTGGTTCGTTTAAAGTGAACCAGACTTCATTTTCCCCGATAATCCGGAACAAATTTTCAGTCTGAATACACTCAAGCAGATCCTGATCAGGGACCAGAACCACTTTCTTGACCCATCTCTTGAGGTGGTCACGGTTTGTTTCCAATCGGCCTGAGCTTTAGGTCGCTCTGAGATTCCTCAGTCTGAATACAAAACGCTCTGGAATAACTAGACGGAATAACTGGACCAAGCTGGCAAACCATAGCTGGTTGTCACTTGATAAAGTAGGAATGAAGCAACAGGACTAATGAAAAGCAACAATTGTCATGTTATCAAATAGAAAAAGCACAATTTGAATAAAGAAAGTTTTAAGCTTTATTTTCTTTTCGTTCTGCAACATAAGAAAGCTGTCATAGGAACATGCTAAAACATAAAAAACAGCATTTTCATTGGAGTGAGTCTTTCAGAAATGTGTTATGTACCTAAAAGTTAAAATTTGTTTGGTTTACCTTTTAGATGAATTAATAGTTGGCATCATTTTTTCATATATATATAATATTGTCTTGTATGGAGAAAAAGGTTGTAGAGGGGACTGTTGCTGTTTTTAACTGAGACTCTTGTTTTCTAATTGTGAAGAGTAAAGAGGACAGCAGCATTGCTGGTTATAGTGATGCCAGTTTCAGATACACCATATTAACACCATTGTAAAGGACATTCATCTCCTAGGATAGGTTTCTTTCTCCAAAGTTTCTGTCCAACCGCGTGTATCTTTGATCCGTCTCATTTGTTTTAACCCGTTCATGCTCTATGTTGCTAAATTTCAGTGAACCATTCCACAACCCCTTAATTTAGCATCCCCTTCTTTGACAAAAACATTGAAGAAACGTTTTAATATAGTTTATATAATTAAAATTAAAGTTTCATGCACAACTTGTGCTCAATACATGTAGCTTATTAGTTAGACAAAAAAGCAAGAAACATCAAACTAAGAAAAAGTGGGGGATCATTCAAATCTGAATAATTATATAAATGGCTTTGATACAAGTCAGTTCAGATCATTGATCACAGAAAACGTGGATGTTTGTAAAGCATTCAATAAGAAATGGTAAGTTGCTCTTTGAAATTCTAAAATCAACCAGAAGTGAACAAAGTCATCTTTATCTTTGTTTTTTTAAATTTTGCTTCTGAGCTTTTTGTGCTACTAAAAAACAATTAGAATGCTTTTTTGCTTTTGGCAGCCAACAAAGTAAAGCAAGAATTGGTCAAATCTTTTCTAACATTTTTTTATTGAAACCATCACCCCATTTTGGCTCACCTCATAGCTTTAGAGAGATTTTAAAACAACCTGATTGTAAAGAAAATAATCTTGAAGTAATAAATGTATGAACTCATTTGGCTGTGTCATCCTGAGACAAGATGTTCCTGATTGTTGCTTTACTGCAGCGGGGAAAGAAGGACGATCTGCACACTTAATTCATAGGAGTTAAAAGCCAAGTCTTCTTTAAAAATTGACTCCAAGGTTTTTCATGGCAGGACTGGAGACTAAATAATAACATCCAGAAGGTTAATGCAGTTAGTAAATCCAAAAACAACAACCTCTTTTATCTAAGTTGTGTAAAAGAAAATAAAAAGTCAGTAAAACTGTGAAATGTTTGAGATGTGCTTAAAGTTGTGTCAACTCTCCCAGTTTTAAATACAAGGATAGCTTAACATCGTCAGCATAAAAGCATCTTAAAAATGCTTTTTTTGCAGCATGTTCATACCTTTTAACACCTCAAGGTCTCACTGCTTTAAACAATTACCTCCTGGGTGGTTTGTCTGCTGTAACACGAGTTACTGAACATCTAACGTCAAAGTCAGATATACGAAGTCAAATATCATTAAAAATCCAACGGCATGTGTTGTGTTCTGACAAACCCAAATGTAAAAAGCAGCAAGACATCAGGAAACACTAAAAAAAAAAAAGGTTTCATGCTTGATTATCTTCCAATAAAACATTTCAAATGTCTGATATAGATGCATAAGTTATGAAAAGTGAGTTAAGAAAGTAGCGTCACCACCAATTACAGGTTTAAATTTTATGTCAGCACAGAGTGCAGTGTTGGTCTCAGTCATAAATCACTGTGTGAACTATAAACAAGTCTTGAGGCTGGCCTAAGAAAGCCTGGTGAAGGAAAGGACTTTTGTCCTGTAATTTGTGTCCCATGCAACTGTGTTCTTCCTTTTTTTCTTTGGGATTGTGTCTGACATCTGCTGCGTTTTAAGGCTTGGGTTCAGTTTAAAGTTACACAAACTATTGTATTTGGCTAAGGATGATCTCCCCTTTTTAAAACGTGAATTTCACTGTTAACTCTGTTTCTTAAAAAATGTTCTGCTGCTATAAGACATGCAAGGATTAAAGTTAAAGACCAACTCCAATGAATGTTTTTGACATTCTTGTGACATTTTTCTCAGGACCGTGAGCATTTATAAAGAAAATGAGCCTAAAATTGCATTTTTATTCAAATTGTAGTAAATCATAGCAGATGAAAAAAGGCCATGTAACAGTGGCGTAGATGCTACAGTCAATTGGCCACAAACGGAATGGAGCCGAGCACCTTTTTTCTGATGCATCCACTTGCAGAAAAAAAGAAATCCCTTTATGTTTTTGTTAGCCTGCTCTGGGATGCCATCTGGCTCAAAACTGTACGACTGGATAGCTCTGGTACGGCTCGCCATTTTTGTTGCACTGGTAATGTCAGGTTGGGGTTGTGAGGTGCTGTATGCGGGAGAGAGTGTAAACAAAGGGATGATGGGAAGTGGAGTTGGGCTTACTCTGCATCAAAAATCCGCTCACAACTAAGAGGCAAATTTCTGCACGCTTGCCAAAACTATGTTCAAGAAAACACCGTTTTTTTTCTTAATTTAGCCTAAAAACGGCATAATCAAGACCAGTGGGAACATTTTTAAAGTTGATGCAAAGATGATTGGAATAGGACTTTAAGACTTGACTGCCTTTGTGATCAAAGATTTTTTTTTTGTGCACATGACAAATGTGCTTGCAGCAAGGGGAGAAAAAAAGTGTCGCCAAACCTGAAGCACAACAGGTTGTTGATGTATTTGTGGACATCAGCAGGAGGTCGTGCTTTCATTCAACTGTGCCTCATGTTCAGCGTGAACGTGTGAAATATACGATGCACTGCGGGGAGACTGGCACCTCAATGGAAGATAAATGCGCAGAAATGACAGTGACATATTAGAGCATTTACAGTAAACTAGGAGAGGAAGAGACCATGGGTCAACTGTATTAAAAGAAAGTTGAGAAGAGAAACAAAAATCCAGCTGGGAGGATGTTTCTGGGAACAAAAGACTGGGTTTACATGCATAAGAGACGAAAGTCCATCCATCTCAGTGTCTCGGCAGTGAGGTTGCTCACTTCTTGACTGTGTGATATCACAAGAAACTGCTGTGAACTGGCATAGTTGGCTCACATCCAGCTCTTGTTCAAACAGAAGACATAAACCCACCCAGCCCAACCCCAAAAAGAGGTGCATCCCTTCTCATTAAGGCAAACAGCTCCCATAGTGTCTGTGAGTAACAACCCATGCGTGCCAATGTTGCTCAATGCAGAACAAAGTTTAGTCTCTTTGCACAAAACTCAGACATAAAAGGCAGGAAACCCCAAAGTAAACAACGTCTGCTGTGAAATTAATCCGTTCCTTTCACTAGCATTATGGCTTTTTAAGATTTGTGTAGTTTACCATGCAATCCCATGGACTGCGTGAACCTAATCTGCAACACAGTGCTTTTAAAAATTGGTTTTACAGCTATGCATCACTCTGAGTAGCTCAGTGTATCCAAATACTACTAGTGCATAATGTGATATTGACTGGATTTAGGAGACTTAGTGCTGCTGCTCTTGATTTGTTGCAAGTTTGTGGGAAAGTTGACTGCGAGTGGGAAAAGCCCCGTTTGCCTGCTTCTGAGAAGGGGGGGTGTGTATTTGTATACGTGTGTGCGTGTATATGTGTGTGAGCTGATGGATGAACTTGCAGTCTGGTAAGCAGGGACATTCCCTTCTCTGTTCTCTCGCCATGCCATGGAAACCAGACAGGAGGGCTATGGTGGCCCACAGGAGCCAAATGAGGCGGCAATAATGCAGCGCTTAACCCCACATTGAAAAATGACTTCATTCTCTCATCAATAGAGCAGTTCCTAACACCCCGCCACGCTTATACATGCATGTGCACATGCACGCAAACACACATGAGCACTCCAACCTGTACACATGCTGGAAGATAAGTAATTGTAATGAGCTGTGGGAGTTTCCAGGTATGATACAGTTGACTATTAAAGGTGGATCACATGCAGATTTTCCTGCATACGCAGCAGAGCATGCTGCAGAGAACCGTGACAACACTACAGTTGGTGCTGCAACTAACAATTATGTCTGTTGTCAGCCAATTTATCAACTTTGTTCTTTGCTTGTCTCAATTCTTTTTGCATTTTTCTTTTTGGTTGCCAAACTGGGAAAAAAATGTTTCATGTTTTATCAAACGCAGACTTCCAGGCTGTGACAGAAAGCATCTCTAGTCTATGCTGTGCTGTTTTAAAATTAAGATTAATCTAAACAAATAAATTCAAAAATTCAAATTTCACATTTAGGATTTTTTTTCCTTTAGTGTATTTAAGACATAGTTTCTTCAAAATGTTGTATTCATTTTTACAACTTTTTTGTCCTCTTTCAGCAAGTTCTTCTAAGCAGTTTCCAGCGACCACATTGTCTTTTCTGAATTTTTCTATGACACAGTTGAAGGTTAAGCTTTTAAAGAAGAGCTATGGCTTCAGTCAAACGGCAGATGTCCCTTTCTTTTTGTTCTAGTTCACTGTTAAATTTACAATTTAGAGTTTTGATTTTTTATTTATTTATTTTAACTAAATTAGACAAAAAAATCATGGTTTTGTGTGACTTTGTGATAGTCTTGTCTTTTATGAAATGCTATCATGGTTTAACAACAATTGGTCTCCTTTTATTGCTTACTTTTCTATTTCTGTTCCTCCAAACTATATTTCTTGTGAAATCAGGAAATATTAGATCATTGGGTTTTCATGGGTTTTATAACATTATGCAACATTGCTAAAATCATCTCTTACAAAGTTTAGTTATTCAGGACATGGTAATTCTGATTGTATTTCTATATATTTACTTTTTGTACCTTCAGATTTTGTATTTATTATTGTTTAGATGGCAAATGTGTCAAAAAGTCAATATTTTCAGCACTACTTGTCCTTTATAACAAAAGAGGACAGACAGATTTAACTAGATAAATCAAATTGCTTAAAGGTTTTGATGCAGTTTTATTTCTCCAAAAACCAAATCAACCAAAGGTTTTTTTAAGGTTTGGTATCATAAGAGTTACAAGCAAAGGTCCAAATATTGATTGAAACCTAAGAATACCTCTACTGGTGTCTAATACTGTCAACTCTATCTGCAACAGCCAGCAAATGAATAATTAATAACTCATATTCGTTCACATACAAATGTGTAATACAGACGTTAAAGACCCGCTCTGGAGTAAGTTTTCTTTTTTTGTGTTTTTAACATGTTCTGGTGGCATTTGTCTTGTGATGGAGAACATTTATTTAGAAAGTTATGCTTACATTTGCATTTCTTTATTCAAATCGTTGTGAATGAGGAGCAGACCAAAAATAAAAGGTAAAAAAAGTGTAATTGTGACGTAAAAATTACACTGAGCAAGGTATAAGCTCCCTGATCCTGAAAAACAACACAGGTTTTTGATTTGAACTAAAAATTGTATCATAATTTAAAGACCACTTTTTAAATAAATCAAAAGACAATTGGAATGGGACTTTTTACCCTGATGGCAACTGGTAATAAAGTCTTTTCTATTTCAAAATTTGTTTGAAATATTTAAAGTTACAATTACAAACACGATTGTTTTCTACAGAAAGTATAAACTCTGATACATGCTCATTGCTTAATCTAAACACATCTGTCTGTGTGACACACATCCAAAGGGCTCTTTAAGATGCTCTCTTCTTCTGTGTCCAGAGGCTCTGCTTTCACTCAGTGCATTTGTTGTGTGCCTTTCTTCCATTAGTGTGTGACTGTGTGTGTGTGAGGGTAAAAAAGACAGAGAGAAAGAGATTTGAGGTGTACTGTAATGTTATAAGTTGAGCCCTGAGGGAAGCGAGGAGCTTTTAGAGAAAGAGCAAAAGACAGTGATGACAGAACGGCAACCAGGCGTGACCCATTGACAGACAGAAAAATGAAGTGAACAGAGGAAGAGAGGAAGAAAAGAGAGACTGAAAAAGGAGAAGAACATAAAAAGGGGTTATCAAGAGGAAAACGCTTCTTTCTACAGAGTCAATATTGGATAGTAATCTTAGCAATCAGGGATTTCCCTCTCTAATCACTGTATGCGTATTTATTTGTGTCTCCTGGATACCACATAAAAACGAGAAATGTATGTGTGCATCTTGTTTACGAATATCGAGTTGAGCGTGTGGCGCAGCACGCTTGCGTAAAGAAGCGCAGACACCAGCCTGAAGGCAGCGTCTTTATCCCGCAAAGGCCTCTAACTGAAAGCAGGCTGAAATGATAACCCAGAGTTATGAATGGATCTGTGCGCAGCCGAGGGAGTAAAAGTGAAAGAAAAAGTGAGATGTGCAAAGAAAGAAAGATGAGGGGATGAGAGATGGAAGTGGGTGATGAGCGGAATAAAAAGGACAGAGGAGGAAAAGAGCTTGTAATGAGACAGAAGTGGTTACTGGAGGTGAGAAATCGCTTCTTTCTTTTTGCTTTGAAAACAAAAAGACGAGGTGAAAAATAAGAGTAAAATCTGTGTGGAATATATTATTCGGGGGGTGTTTATGTGACTATATGTGTGAGAATAAGGCTGACAAAGGGAGCAAAATAAAAGACAGACAGAGGTTAAAGGCTTTGTCTTGTTAACCTGCATGGCGGGGGACAATAGCTCAGTAGGACCCTTGTGCTCCATCAGCCCGTCTCAAGTGCTGCCTGTCAGAATTTAGAGGGCTCTCTGTTAAATCAAGCAGCGCCTTCTTTGCAGACTTCCATGATCTTGTGGAAAAAGGAAACAATATTTAAACGCTGACTGCCCCAGCCCACCGCCAGCTTCACCATAACTGGTTTAAGTTGCGTCATTCTTTGTGTTTTTTTCCTGTTCATTTGTGAACAATGGTGATTGGTGCTTTGTTATTTGTCCACTCATTTCTGCTTCCTGCAGATCACCTGCCAATCAACTTCTCCATTGTCCTGCATGACAGCTTCTTTGCACTGGATGCTTTATCACCTTGCATAGTTTCTCTGTGTTAAAGGGGTCAGATTTTAAAAGAAAAACAATAAAATGAATGAAGCTTGTATGGTTTGAAGTTAGACTTTGCTGAGAAAACTCAGAAGGTTTTTACACACATCAATTAAAATCATTTAGAGGAATCATTAAACACACCTATCTCCATAATATTTTCCCCCAAATAATTGTTTTCAGTTTTACTATATTTTTAGAATGTAAAACAAAAGCAAAAAAAAATCACACCACTTTTATTAAAGAAAATAAAATATGCAAAAGGTACTGTAACCTCTACACACCACCTCAGTGTGTACACAAGAGTGAAGAATAGTGTGCATGATTTCACTTAACATGTCAGAAAGCTGATTTTCCATCTATATAAAGAAAAAAGTCCATTTCTAGTAACCCGTTACCAAACAGCAAGTGGAAAAAGATAGCCATAGAAAAACAGGTAAAGACTTAAAAATCTAAATGAGTCATTTGGTGGATAAGTGTAAAGAATAAAAAAGGTTTATCCTATTACTGTAAGCAAAAATAAAAACCTAAAAATAGAGAATAGGTTGAGAGAAGAAAAGTTTACTGGAAACAAAAGGAAAACACTCTTAGATATTAGGTGTAGATCACGGATCTGCAAACTTCAATAATTGAATAGCCATTTAAGCCAAAATTTTATTTCGCCCTTTAAAAGAAAAAAAAAACACAGATTCATTTTTAGGTTATTGTAACTATTATGATAATTATATATATATTTTTTGCTCAAATAAACCAGAGACATAATTTCCATTTTTCAAAATATAAAATAGTTTATAACTTTTGACAGAGGTTCACATTACTTCCTTTCAAAATAAGACATCCTGTAGGACACAGGATTGTCTCAATGCAGCAAATGTAGTTGCAGGTAAGTTAAAACACAGTTGATTTTACTGTTGTTGGTGCACTTCAACCAAAAATGTGTAAATCTAACAAATCAAACTTCAATCAGAGTTTATTTAAGTGACCCCTACAATATTTTTGAACCAAAAGGCATACTTAAAATACATTAATTTGTTCAAAAATAGAAAATCTGCCTTATAATCCAGCATGCCGTAATTTGATTGTGCTTACTGATGTGCAATTGATTTTCTGTGGCTCACAAGGCTCACAACTCTGTCAAAATGTTTTAGTTCAACTTCTGATACAAAAGGTCCTTTAACTGTTTGAGAACAAGTTGAACAAAGTTTGAGTTAATTTACTTTTTTTTTTAAACTTTACTACTTTACATTACTTTTTACTTTGAAGTTTCTATTTAAAGCTTTTTATTTTTCTTCAACCAGAGAGCCACAATAGAGGGGAGACCCTGTGTGGCTCTGGAGCCTCAGGAAGCAAACCCTGGTGTAGATAGGAGGTTAAAATCTGGTGATGGAACAGATTAATATGGATGGGAACGAGGAAAATGAAGAGAATGAACAAAAGTAGATGTTGAAAAGTAGAAATGAAATAATAGAGAAGCTGCAGGGAAATAGTGGGTTTGGGTTTGAAAAGAAGGAAAAAGGGAAGCAAACTGAAAAACAAAAAAAGAAGCGGTGATGATGCTAAGGGAAAAAATGTTAATAGAGGAAAAGCGAAAAGGGTTTATATGCTTTTTTTCAAAAAGTTATAGATGGAATATTTGTGTTGTCTATAAAGATGTCAGAATGCTCAGGTTACACCAGCTGGCAAGCAGACACTCGAATCCGTGACCACAGAATGTCTGACCAGCATGAAATCACAGAGAAGATGTTTAAAATGTGGAGGATTGACAAATCTGTTGGCCAGCTTCAATAAAATGAGACAAAATAGAAAGAAAAGCAGCAATGAGTAGAAAACCAGATCTGCAATTTAACTTTAAAAAATAAATAAAACAATATAAGTAACATCTAGTATCTAAGAAGGCAGGAAATATCAATTTGATTTTTAATATGCAATGGTTTAAAATTAATATCATTGACAATAATAACCTTTTGAGAATGAAAAAAAATTTAGTATTAAAAATAGAAAATTACGCAAAGTTAAAACTTAGTCAAACTGGAAAAGCTACTTTTCCTTTCTAGATCCATAAAATAAAAAGGATTTCACACTTACATTTAGAAATTATGTGATATTGTTCTCTTTTTAGCAAATGCATTTACAGGCATATTTTCATCATGTGTATTGGCGAAGAATAATTCTCAGAGGGGCTTTGGATACTTTTATTTCTTATAAATTAAATTACTGTAATGCCCTGCTCTCAGGTCTTCCAAATAATTCCATTTTAAACCTACAAGTGTTTTAGTGAAGACCAGTGGGCATTATTTGAGCTTCCTAACTTTACTTTTTCCTTTTTCCTTATCATGCTACATTCACACCACCCCTGGCAATGTACTTTCAAGCAACCTCTTCCAATGAAAAGTCTAAATGCGCTTAAAATAAATGCACATTTCGGGCTTTTCGGGAAGAAGAAGCCCCTCCCTGCTTGTTTAGTGTGAACGGCATATGCTGAAAGCGTGTTCATGAACGCGCGTTAAATGTTCGATGTGAACGTAGCTTTAGGGGGAACGTTTCAGGGAGAGCTTGAAAGGGAGCATTTGTGTGTGAATTTTTTGTCTGCATGTGTGACAAGTTTAATGTTTCAGCATTAGATGTATGATGGCTTGTTTCCTTTGCTTTTTATTTTGTAAAGCCCTTTGTGTTGCAGATGGCGTGAAAAGCGCTTAACAAATACATTTGAATTCTAATCCCAGACTTATGGTGGCACCCATGTTTATCATTTTGCCACTTGAGCGGCGGCATCCAAATGACACAGTGACACGGATCCGTTCCCTTTATTTGTAGTGTGTGCATGTGTGTGTGGAGGTGAGAGATCTGTCTTTCCTCAGCAGGATTAAGCATCTTCCTTATTACAGCTTCATTACATCAGGCCACTTCTACCATTACAAAGACGCACACCGCATGATGCGTTGCTGGTTCACAATTGCATTCTCATTCAGACATGCACCCGCATGCTCATGCCTTTAAAAACAGTCGCCATGTCAATCAGTTTCTGAAAGGTCAGGGTCGGGGTTTGGTATTCTGAAATGTTAATCAGTTTATGTGTATGTAAGTGTGTTGGTTTGGGTGTGTGTGTGCATGTGGGGGACGTGTGTGTCGCAGCTGTTCATTGCATTACCATCTAACATGACACTCCCGTTGCACCCACAAACACAGACACACACAGACCCTGGTAATCTAATTTAGTTAATGGCAGTAGCCTTTAAACAGAAAACCCATGTTTTGATTCCATCCAATATAGCGCCCCCTACACTCAAAGACCAGGCGAAACGGTCCAAGAAGCTTTCATTCCGAAATGTTTTCCAAATGTGGGAGACTGAGGTTCCTTCCTGAAAAGGCGCATGGATCGTGTTTCAAACCAAACTGCTCGTGTTGTGCTGTGGTCAGTAAATGGAACAGTGGCATCAGTCAGCTCTGGACTCAGCTGCGGCCTGGGAGCTGAAGGGTCTAAACTTGTTCAGTGGAAACTTGATGTGCTGAACTTTGCTTATCCTGCATGGCTGATTGCAGCGTATGTGATCAGACAGCCTGACAAGAGACTAATGTCCGAAGAAAACTTGTTTTCTGAAAAAATGTTACAAGGTATGGATTTTTATCTTAAAAAGAATGTTAAAAGTATAGACTTGGCTGCCTTTTTGGTTGAATTTCTTTCAATGAGAGCATCATGTTTTTGCTAATTGGGATGTAGCTGTTCCAAAGATTTAAAAAGAGCATTCAACAGGGCATTGTGAATACACTAAAGTCATTTGCAACATATTAAAAATGTGTTGATAATTGACAGTTACCTTCATTCTTGCTGTTCCCACTGACGCGCTTGTATGGAAGACGCAGCTGCTGTTTATCTGTGAGGTAACAGAGCAGACAAAATGCAGTCTGGTTGGGATTAAAAACCCATTTTGTTGATCTTTGCCCATGATAAATATGTTTGATTCATATGTTTGACGCAAGTAAAACTTCGCAAAAATGAAATTTGCTGTCACCTGACCACCAAAAGCAAACTTAGGAAGTAGTGTCCCCATTTAACCTCTCATTTTTCCTTATTTCTCGCTGGCACAGACATCAATTATGCTGGAAGAAATTGTTATCTAAGCAAGCAATCTGTAAAGGTCTGTGCAATTAAAGATGAAAATGAAAGTGAGAATGGTTTTCTTGTTTTTTGGGTCACCTTGTGAGTTTTTTTGTGTAACACACTTTTGATGTGCTGCCATTTCTTTTGATCTAATCTAAACATTTTTATATAAAATAGGAAATGAGCCTTAATTTAGTCTTTTTTTCATGGAAACTTCAAAAAGGAACAGTAGCATACGCCTTAATGTCATTTTCTAAATGAACTGAGTTTGTACTTTAAGGTTAAAAGAAAAAATATATATTTGTATTTGTTAAAGGTTACAGTGCTAGCTATGCTATTGAGGTTAGTTCATTAAGTCAGAGAGATATTAAAATGTTATGCTTTTAATTTTAATGTGCTTATTTAAACCATTTTAAAGTCCCGCTCCAAATATATGTTTTATATTCTAAAATCATTCCCAGGGTTTTTCAATCATGATCATGCAGTTTTTAGTCAAAATCAAAAAGCCTTTGTTGTTTTTTTAGACATAAAATTCATTCTTTGAGCCAGATGGCAGCTCAGATGAGGAAAGCGAAGACGTTAATGGATCTATTTGTATGCGAGTGGATGCTTTAGAATATCAGGGAGACTTTGGCCCTCCCATTTCAGTTGCTGCATCACACAAACCCGAGCTTTTTCAAAAGGTGAGTTTTCATCTGCTCCTGATCCAACACGATTAATATACAGAAATATTCAGAAATGCAGTTTTAACTTTTAAGTCTTTTATACACGTGCTCCATCATGATAAAAAGACTACAAAAGCATGTTAAAAACACCAAAAACATGATTTTCATTGGATTGGAAATTCACAAATTTTTAAGAACACAAGGATTTAGTGAAATGTTCTGTTTTTTGTATGTTTTTGGAGTGTTCCAATAGTTTTTTTTTTCATTGCTTGTTGAACTTTTTTGTTGTTGTTCCAAGCACATATAAATGAATGTTTCTTGATGTCCAAATTTAAATCTGTAAAAAATGTAGATTGATAGACCAGTGAAAGCAAACTACCTCATTCCTCTATTTTACTTTTCATGTGAGATAATTCGCAAATAGATATATTTTAAGGCTGTTCATCTTGATATTAAATCTATATCCCGTGTATTTAAAAAAATAATACACTTATCACTGATGACTTGTGAGTGTATGTGTGCTCATGTGAGTTGTATGGCTGGTGTCCAGGAGACTTAATTGCCAGCACTGTTTGCTTTCATGGCCAGTCTTTCCAGCCCACTGCTCAAAGGAATGCCGCTCACACACGAGCACACACAGACTGACGGAAGTGTTGATCACCGACCACATATGTTGTTTAGGTAACAGGCATCACAAATGCAAAAAGCAGACCAACAACCCACAAGAGAAGTGAACAAGTTGTCTGGTTCATGCATGACTTTGTCTCACATTCAGTGTTGCTCATGTGGAAATTGATCCTTTTGTTGAAAAGCATTTATCATCCATTTTTTCCGCCTCTCTCCCTTTCCTCTCCTGCCACTGTCATTTATTGTTCTGATTTTTGACACAGATTAATAAACACCAATTGTTTTTTAGGGCACGATGTCTTTGCCAATAACCCCCTCATTTCAGCAGGTTTGAAGGGCTGTGTGGAAATGACTGTGTGTGCTGAATGGACACTGGACAGATGGTGCATGACAGCTGGTCCAGAGTGACAAGTGTGTGTGACCAAAGCCTGTGCCGTGCTGAAAGAAAGGAAGACAACATTGACTGAGAGAAGCTGTTTGAAAAGAAATATCTCAGCTTGCTGGCGATTGCAGTAAATAAAAGGGTGGGGGTGATGAGATGGGGCTGTGAAGACAACTTGAATAGATTTGGATCAGAACACAGAAGAGGAGGTTTAGGTCTTATAAAAATAAAACAATGATATTCACTTTTTGTCCCTTTTTCCTGAAAGCAACAAGTTGCTCCATCTTTTTGCCTTTTTTTTCCTCTTCTGTCTACAGTCCAAAAGCAGAGTGCAGGTGTTAGGCCAGACTCTGTAAACGGCCTCGCCGCCCGCCCGCCCACAGCCAAGCAACTGACGGACGAATCCCTCATTTCCCTAAACAGCCTGGAGTAGACGATTGACAAGGGGTTCATTTCACACATAGTTTGGGTGAGAGGCCTCAGGGGAGGAAACACTTTCTGCCTCCAACAGGCACACTTTGCACTAAGATGGTGACACACATGGTGATAGTGCCTGAAGGGAGAAATGAGATCCGTCTCAGCCGGAATGAGACCACAAAGCGTTTCCACAACCTCTGTTCATGATTTATATTTAGTAGGGTTGCATTTCACAGCAAATATACCGAATCGGTTCAATTTTTCATCTACAGGTGCATCAACTGATTCGATTAAGCATCAACTTATTATTTGAAATTGTCCGTTTAACCCTTTAACTGCCAGCTCAACCAGACGTTGAAGCACATCTTAAAGACACACTTTTTTTTTTTTTTTACTTCTCCCAGGTAACAATCAATAAAAAACATATTTTTTTATTCTGTTTTTATTGGGTCATTAAAGGGTTAAAAACAAATTTATTTGGCTATGAAAAATAATTTTCACGAGGAATGAAACTTTCATGAATACAATATTTTTTTAAAAGTTACTGAAAATAGTATTAAGCCTGAAAAAATACATTCATTGCTGTAATTCTATTCATGGATTGACTTACTATCAGTAAAAAATTGATTTGAATTTTAATTTTGTTTGTGTAGTACCCCAACAAATAGTTTCTGGATCTTTTCTTCAAGCGATTAAAACATTAAACCAATTAATTAAATAATCAGCAGTGTTACATATTAAATAGCCAGTCATTCAATCAACTGGTGCAACAGTTTTAAAACAATTACTGGCAGGATTTGCCAACTTCAAGAACTTTTTTGACAGGTTTTCATTACTTTGTTTTCTCATGTTTTGCTAAAAAAAAAAAAAAAATCTTCAGGTTAATAATAGTAAGGCCCGTTCCAAATAAAATTGTGTTTTTAACATGTTCTTGTGGATTGATGGAGGAAATATAAAAAACAAAATTAAGTTAAAAATTGCATTTCTCAGTATTTCTCTGTTCAAATTGTTGTTAATCAGGAGCAAACACAAAATGCTGGTGGAAAAAAACTTGTAAGAGTGACGTAGAACCTATTTGCCACAAGCTCCCTGCTCCGCCCCATTCCAATGCATCCATCTGTTAGACATCAAGATCCATTTTTGTCTGTTTTCCTTATCCGAGCTGGAGTCTGGCTCAAAACTGTGCGGCTGGATGGCTCCAATATTGCTTGCCATTGACCGGAGAGGCTAGACTGGGGTTGTGGGGGCTGTAAGTTAGCGCGAGAGCACGTAAACAAAGGAAATCTAGATCTAAACAATCTAGAAAAAACTCTGAAGTAGCTCCTTAACCTTTTTCCATTCAAAAGTAAACACCAAAGGGGGGAATGAGAATGAGCTTTTGTGCAAAAACATCTTGGGTCATCAGCTTTCCTAAAGCTGCAGGGAAGAAGCTGCAGCACAACGTTGGTTTGCAGCTTAACTAAGAAAAGCATTTTTTGGGGAATTCAAAAGTCGGGAAAAATTATTCACAAATTAAGCTTTCTCAGTTTCATACACATTACTTATGTTAATGTCTTTAGAAATAACTGCAGAAGATCTTAATGTAAAAAAGAAGTTTATATTCTTACACAACACAAGGTCCGGCGTGATTTAACTTTAATAGAAAATTGTTTAGCCTTTTAAGCCAGGGTTGCTGGTTTTTGGACTTATGACTTACCAGGCTTTAGGGTGATTGATAAACAGAAACCGTGTATTATTGATTCCTGGAAAGACTGACCAATTGACTGTTCTAACAATCTGAGCAAAACCCCAGCGACTGATGGATGAAGCAAATTATGGAGGAAAGAAACAGATGGAAAATGAAAGGATTGTTCGACCTAAGACTGATATGTTATCCAGTAGCCTGATTTATGTATTTACGTTTATGGTCGGTAAGAATGGTGCAGAGACGAGAAGAGGAGGCTTATAGGGTCATGTAGGCGTCATGCATAGAATGTCTGACAATGCAAGCAACATACCAATGAAGCCCCTTTGCATTCAGAGAAACAAACACTGACAAATGCACATGTATAAAACTCTTCACAGGGTTGCTGCTTCATCTTCTCTGATTATCAGCAAACAGCAAAGAAAAAGACAAACAGGAAAATAATGTGATGTCACTTAGTTTGAGTTTGTGGTGTCTGAATAGTCTGCCAACACATCCTGTTCTGGTCATTTTCCCTGTGGCACGTGTGCGTGTGTGTAGTTTGTGTTGGTTTTGGACACGCACTGCGATAAATTCAGTCACGGTGCTGAGCTGGTTTTAAAATTCACATGCAGAAACGCCCGCATACACCCAACCTTTCTGTCATAGGCAGCGTGGAAGTGTTAGAGCCGGGGTTATTGACTCGTACGCACAGAGACAGCAGCGAGCAGCAAGTGAACACACCGCTATCGGAATACAATTAATACTGTCTGGCTGATGGATTAGACTCATTACACAGGGAGCAGGGCAAAGGAGGGCGGAGGAGGCTGTCTGCGACAGACTGTGGTGGCCTGAATGAGGGAAAAATTAAATAGATGATGTCAGAGGAGAATCATCCAGTTATATTCTGTTTACCTGTTCCTAAAATATAATTTTTTTTGTGTGTCTTTGTTTATGAACATTGACCATCAGAATGTGCACAAAATGCATAAGCTACTAATGTTAGCCTTTTGGTTGGTCACTTGACAAGCAATTCCACAGCATGTGCACTGTCTAATTACAAAACTTAAACTACTATTTATCATGTTTTGAAATAAACTGTATCTTCCAAGTATGAATTCAGGAAAAACAAAAGGTTTTTAAAAAAAAGGTTGTGCAAAATGTGTTTTCAAATATATTAAAAGACAGAATTCTGTTTCTTTGCTCTAAACAAATTGATGAAAAAATGGAGTCTTAGGAAAGTACAAAGACCCTTGTTTAAAGAAAAAATGTATTTTCTGTCTTCCAAGATGAAAATCTTATCAGTAGCAAAACAATAACAGTTTAAGTGACTGGAATTTTTTTCTTAAAACAAGAATTCTTGGCAAGACTATTTTCCTTTCCCCATTGGCAGATTTTTTATTCATTTATTTTAGTTCTTTATTGCATAAATAATTGACTTTTGCCAATTGGGTAAGATTTTTTTTTACCTATTTCTAAGGGGCCTGTTTTTGCAGTGTGGGTGAATTTTTTTTCCAAGCTTTAAACTCTGCAGTCATCTTAAGCACCAAAAAAATCACGAAACCCTAAGGCCACATGGTCACATGGTCAACAGTAACTCCATGTGTTTGCTGGACATCTAAAATCCTTGTGTCATAAGTGGATCAAGCAGGTGAAAACAAAAACCAGGCAAGCCAAAAAATACATATTCATTCATTGATTCGGTTTTTTTTTATGTTTTCATTTGGGAAAAAGGGAAGACCTCTCAAGGCTATCCTCAAAACCCCTTTAAATAGACAGGGACTCCCTTGTAACTGTCATGCAGCCAGTCAAAACAGAACACAAGGAACACAACACTCACAAATGATGATGAGAAATGAAATACTTTCAAACAAAACAGGAAAACTAAATGTGAAAACCAATTACCTTTTCACAAAATTTAAACATGAAGACTGGAGGATGTAAAGCAAGATGTTTTTTCTCCTTACATCATGTACAGACAGTCCTCTCGGAACCCTGCAAACTGCTAGACTGATTGTGGTTGGCAGCATTGAAGCATAAAAACATGGCGTGAGATCAATGGACATTTCAGATGGGAAGACATTCATTACAAAAGGTGGTGGATGATATCAGAAGGAAGGGTAAAATCAACAAAGCTTCATTGGACTGTGACAAATACAGTATATGGATAATAATTGATATCAAGACCATTGCAGCTCCAGATCTGGTCCATTCAAGCTTAGAAGGATTGATACATCTAGAATCTAGATTTTCAAAGTCTTGCTGTGTAGTGCACTAAAGATGGTTTTTTTAAAACACTAGAATGATACAGTCATATTTAAAGTTGCTTGATAAAAGGCCCCATCAGAGCACAGTAAACACATCATGTCCAATAATGAGTGGGAATTGGCGGTAAAGATCATCAGGCGTTGCTCGGTAGAAATACTATTAAACATGAGACATCTGCTCCATATTATCTGCAAAACTGAAGCACTTTATTGATATATGGAAAGATGTATGCTAACAGAGCTGTTACCACAACAATTATGGACCAATGCAGAATAAGCTTTATTTGTGGTGAGGAACAGATGCCACAAATGTACAAAACAGACACCTTGCTTCACGCCAACAGGTTGATGACGAAATTTAGAAAATGCGCAAAAGTTGGGTTATTGTGATAGAATTACAAACAAAACAAAAAAGAAATCCACCCAAGATGTGGCAAAAGATCTTTAGTTGCATACGACAAAACAATCCAGTATATTTTGTTTACTATAGTACGAGAGGATATTAACTATATAAGCTATTAACAAGTGAAGTTTGTCAAGTGCCACATGTTATCCACACAAAGTAGGAAGAAACTACTTTATTTAGATGACTATGGATGTTTGGGAGCACCAGTGTCTAACCTGACAAGTGTGAGTGTTGATGCAAAAAGAGAAGCTCAAGAGAATCTGATTTCATATCAGAATGATGTCAAAACAAGCACCTATAGACTGTGACATGAAATGTTGATGTGTAAACTAAATAAGTCATTGTGTGGTTTAAAACCACCTGGCAGAAACTGAAATAGAAGTCTCTTGAGTGAAATTCTGTTTATTTAGAATCCAGCAAAGTCCTGCATTTATGCAAAATGAAATAGAAAATTAAAAATAGAAAATAGTAAGTGTTGTGAAATGGCTTGATGACTTGCTTATTATTGCTTACAGTCACAGCCAAGTTCAATACGACAGATTCGGGTAAACTGAAATTCTTGATTTTTATATGATCACTGTGTAAAAATGTCACAAAAGATTTTTGTTGAAAAAAATGTTACACAGGTTTTAAGTAAAAGAAAGCCAAAGCTTCCCTATACTGACAAATGTTATGAGTGATGTTGGGAGATGGAGAGAGGCCGTGAGGAGAGTAGGAGACACATCGACTAAACAGCTTCCACTAGTTGTTGTAGTTAAACTTTAACAGTACTTTTATGACCTAATAGAAGAGCAATGGCCTGATGGGAAACACGTGTTCAGATTTCTGAAAGCCACAAAAGAAAATAGTTGTATTACAGAAAAAGTAATGTTGGACAAATGGGAGTGCAAGCTTTCGGTGATGCCAACAGGGCAGAGGATGTGACTGACGGACACAGCTCTTCACATTATTGTGTAAGCTTACATTGAAAGGGTTCTTTGATATTGCTGTCTCTGCATGAGCCTTCTGCTTTTTCTACTTCATAAGCTGACTTTACGGCATTAGCTGCAACACTACAAGAATGTGAGCACAGGATCCTACTGTTGCAGCCTTTTGACAAGTGTCCTTATACACTTTCAAAAGATGAATGAAAATAAGGCAGAAAAAAATTACATTTTGCAAGGTCAACTATTGAAAATGTTAAAATTATTCTTGAAGCCAACAAATAACCAAAGACATCATGACCAAACCACCAACAAATTTAAAGCTGAAGAGCTTTGACGTTTTTCTTTTTGGAGGTGATAGGAGACATGTATTAGTTTAATAGTCACGTGGAATTTTAGTTGTCACATTTGAGATCACAATTTAAAGGCGAGAAGGGATGTTGATTTTAACGTCAGGAACCCCTGGTGAAGAATCCAAAATGCAGGGGACCAGGCACAATGTCAGGAATTGATTTATTTTTAATGGAAATCAAATTTGGCACATTTTGTCAGTTTACTGAGTTCAGGGCATCAATAGTTGTGAAAAGCTTTTGAACAGCAAGAACTAAATGTATGTTTTTATTATCTATTCAAACTACATGGAAAATAATCAGATTGGACTTATTCAAAGTGGTAAAATGTACTTTTTAATGCTTTCAGTGCTGCTTCACACCATTGACTGTATAGGGAGAACTGGATCAAGCGTCTGTATTGCGGAAAAATGGCGACTGAATTGGCTTCATTTCACTGGAGCCAGAGGTAAAGGATTTTCTATGGGTGACGTCACAGCCGTTCTGTCCAGTTCTATATATGCAGTCAATGCTTCACACTCTAAAAACTTTGAAGACACCAGCATTATGATAAACAGGTGCTGTTAAATAAAAGAAAAGTCTGTTTTTTTTCTTGTCTTAGCAAATGAACACACAGATTGCAGCTGAGTACCTGTTGTGATGGACATGTTTTGCTTTTACAATCAGGGTTGTTTGTTACACTTTCAAGTGTGTTAACATATAAACCAGGGAGTCCCGAGCCTGAGAAAAACTTAGATAAAAGTGTAATATAGACCCACAAAAAGAAACCCACAATGTTTCCAATGCTGTATGTTTTATTTATTTATTTTGCTTGCATTTGAGCTTATGAATAAAGACAATATGTTTTATTTTGAATCAACTGGTGTATTAATGTGTGGTTTTAAAGCATTTTAACAGGAATGTCTAGTTTATCAGATAAACTGCAAAAAAGCTTGACAAAACTGAAACATGACAAAAGAAACATGTCTGCAGTTTGAAGGAGCACAGGTGCAGAGCATGATGGAATATTTCTGTTGAGACAGCTTTAGCTATAAATATCAACATTACTGGGTTCCAGTTAAATGCTTTTCAACTCTCCTCATATGTAATTACTGTATTACTGCAAGCCACTGTCTGTTCCCCTCCGTAAGTGTGTGTGTGTGGTTTCTCAGATGTATTTCTCACTTGTCTATAATTACGCATGTAAACATTACTGGTGATGTCATGGTCTCAGACCTCTGACTAATTTGTTCCTGGTCAGAAAAACAATATCATCAGTCTGCTTTTGCACATTTGTCCATTCAGCAGATTGAAAATCTTACAGTCGTTTCACTTTGATGCGTCTAACAGAAATAACTTAAAAAAAGCTGTCGGGCATTTCCGTCTATAAATATTTCCGATACTCAAAGCACGATAGAGGAAGCAGTGAAGATTGGAGTATTTCGATAGCTTAAACGCATGTTCACACAGCCACCAGGCACAACTGGGACATAGCCTCCCTGTCAAGTCAAAGTGTCGCTTAAGGTGTTTACTCCGTTCCAGTATCCATAGCAACCTTGTTACCTGGCATTTAAAGTATGCATGTAAGACGTGATGGTGAATATTGGGAGAAAACAATGAGAGGGGGGGGGCTGCAGATCTGTCATTCACAAGCAAAGTCAATATTAGTTTAGAGGAGAGTCACTGAGCAGATCTGTGTCAGAGGGTTTGTGTTTATGCGGGCAAAATAACCTTTAAAAACTTTATCGATGATTGCAGGTTTTTGCTGCGTGGAATCATACTTATGCATGCTAATACCTGCTCAGGATGCTGGAGCCTATCCAGCTACTTTTGGGTGCAGCCAGTTTGCTGGTTCGTCATGACACACTAAAGGATGATTCACAATCACCATGTTTTTGGGGGGCTATGAGGAAGCCAGAGTGCCTGGAGAAAACCCATGCATACACGAGAAGAACATGCAAAGTCCACACAAAAAGGACCTAGCCGGGGTCAGCCACACGCCCGCGCTGCCCATTGTGCCCGCAGAATTCCAGAATTTATAATGTTAAACAAACTTAGCGGGTTTAGTCCCCTGCATTGTCTTCAGAAAACCTCCTTCTCCTCCTTTTTTTGAAAGTCTTTCTTCTTCTAATTGCACACAGTAGTGTGATCTTTGGGGGATCGCTAATGGAGCGGCTGTCTGGATTAGCAGCACTCACATACACAAACACACAAAAAAGGAAACCTTTCAAGCCATCCTAAACTATTTTTATTCCTAAAAATGAAAATCAGTCATTTATCTGTTTTATGGCCCACCTTTATTGTTTCCCACCTCTTTTTCTGCTCCATCTTTGCCTGTTCATACATTCTTATAGTTAATAGGATTAGGTTCTCCGAAAGGGATTTGAACAAGATGATTAGTTTACTGCTCTGCCAGCTTGTACCCAGCCACACATGCGCACGCACCTCCACGGGAGCCCCCACTTTTACCAGACCTGGGAAGAATCTCATGGCAGTAGGTCCCATACAAAAGAGATTCAGAAACTGTACAACCGTGGGCAACGAAGTGAGAGTGTGTATGTGTGTGTCCACTGCCAGAGAGAAGGAGCAGGGTGGAGGGGAGAGGATAAGGGCAGGAAGTGTGAGAATTGAGTGCAGCTCTTTCATGCCCAGGTCTTCTTAGACAGGGAGGGTGTCAAAAGCCCCTCTCACTATAAAAAAGACCCTTTAGAAAAGCAGCACTAAGCTCTTAACACTCGAGACCTGACTCTATCAGGCACACACACACATAAGTGCACGCATACACACACTGAGGGCCACCAGAGGTGAGAAAAATAGACAAAAAAGCAGATGACATTGAAGAGACACTTAAAAATAAGAGCTTATTTCTTTAAAAAGGAAAAAAAAAATTGTTGGGCATCTTAGCACCAAAGCAGCCGCGTATTCTTTATCCGGCGACGGCAAACTGCAGTGTTGGGTATTTCAGCCAGCTGCTGAAAGAGAAAAAAGATCAATCAAAGAGAAAGGGATCAGACTTTGGAGCCTGAGACTCAATGCAGTTCCCTCTGATCACCTGCAAGACGCTTCAGTCGAGCTTTCTGTCCCTGTTGTTGAGCCAAAAAAGGAAAACGACTGTTGCAGTGCATATAAAGAATGCAGTGCCTTCTATTCTCATATTTTTCTGCGCTTAAATCAAGTTAAAAGGCTGCAGAAAGCATAACTTTTCTTATCAGCTCACAACTGCTTGTGGTTCATCTATATTTCAAGAAGGAGCTTGATTCTGCTTAAGGTTTTTTCATTTAAGGAGATTTTTTAATTTTCATTCTATCACTTTTTGCCTACACTATGAGGATGACACCGCAAACCCTTTAGATTTAATCTGTCGTTTACCTGACATACAATTTAAATCATTACACTGCAAAAAAGGCAAGAAACAAGTAAAAACGAGTGACATTTTTTTGTTTTCTCTAAGAAAACAACAAAAAATGAGAGGTGGGGAAAGCAAAATGGCTTTATCTTTTTCAGGATAAAAGATCACAAAGACATGTTTTCTTCTAATATTTTACTACTGAAAAACCTTGATAAGATATTTTTTCTTGCAAAGCAGAAGAAAGAAACGTTTTTACCTTTTTATTTAAGTAAGACTTTAGAGATTAAGCTTTTACTTAGGTTATTTAAATAAAAAAGTAAAACAAGAACTTAAACAAGGGTTGAATTTTAATGTTTTACTTTACTTGGACTTTTTCACTTGACTTTTTTACTTAAGAAGGTAAAACAGACCCTTGTTTCAAGATTATTATTCTTAAACAAAGGTTGTTTTTTGCTTTTATTTTTACTTTACAAAGTTAAAAAGAAGAAATTTTTCAAGAAAAATTGTCTTTCTCAAAAATCTGTTTTTGCAGTGTCTATAGGCTTTTTTTAATTGCTGGGATCTAGACTGAAATGGATTAGAATAATAATAATTGAATGTTGAATTTTTATTTATTTTCCTATTTCTACAGCACAATGAGACCATCTTAATTGTTAAAATGAAAATTTACATACAAACGGAATCAAGTTGCACTGAGGGAGGAAGATTTTTTGTTTATGGTGGAAAAAAAAAACCTACAAAAGGGGTCTTTTTTGTAGAAACTTTCCCTAAAATAATTCAAACTAACAGTTTTTGAGCTCTGTCTGTCCCGGTTGTGCATGCACACACTTCTAGAAATCTGTTTTCTTACCTCCCGTCATGAATGCAGGCTGCCAGCTGTCGCTTTTCAGCTCCAGTGTGTCTACGACAGTGAACCTGTGTGTTGGTGTGTTCAGAGAAGTCTCTAACTTAGCAGCGTGATATAACTCCTGTGTGGGTCCTAAACCTCCGGCCCCCTTCATTCAAAAGCATACACACTCTGTCCCTCCTCGCTCTCACACACACACCAACACTACACTGGGCTCAGTTGGAGCCTCTTTTAATGAAGCTAACCTCCCAGTCTAGGCACAAGGGCAGAGGTGAGGGGTTAAATCTTAGGGAAGTCTGAAAACAAACCCACTTCAAGGTAGACAGAAAGGATGTAGAGAGGAGGATGAAAAGGGAGAGGTTAAATGAGAGGAAGCTAAAGAAAAGAGACTCAGAGGTGGTGTTGAACATTTAACCAGATTGAATGAAGGGGTCTCAGCGGCGAACAAGAAAATCCACGCTGAAGTCCATGTTAAGTCAGTTTCTTAGTCAGCGTACAGCTATTCAGCCTCCATCTGTGGTGGTCTTTGTAAAAAATGAGGTTTAGAGAGGCCTTCTGCATCTCCTCAAGAGATCCAAAGCCACTCTGAATTGGAGAATCACATGCATGTACTGTCAGGGGGCGGGGCTTTGTGCGGTAGTTTTTGTGTGCATATTTTTACTGTTGTCAAGGATAAGAAGTCAAAAATACCAACTTAATAGATTTAGGATTATTAAAAGCTTCTGCAGTATATTAGGTTTCAAATAGACTTTCGATGCCTTGAACACCTGTTGCATCAGGTCTTTATGGGATAAATAAATAATGAGACCCTTCAGGCCGTCTTATTTCAACAGGACTGACCCTGCATTTGATGAGAACCATCAGTGAAGGTGAAAAAAAGACCACAATGTCAAAGATTTTCATCCAAAAATGCATTTGTAAGGATTGTTCGTTTTTTAAAGTGTCTTCGGAACAAAAATACAGCAAAAATAACCTTTTTTTTTTACTTTAAAATGATAGGATTTACTTACAGACAACCAAATTTGCATAAAAATTCTTCTGATCAGATCTAAAAGTAGGAGGAAACCTGTAGATGATTCTGTAGATTGTCTCATTATCTTTTTGTCAGATCCACCTTCTCTGTGTTTATCATATTTGTGTACTGCGTCTCCCAGGGAAAAGTGCTTGTAAACACATAACAGTCAGTTGCGTGTGTGGTCTGAAACGCACACAAACTCGTCTGCTCCCAGAAATGATCTGAACCCACTTGTGTGTGTGGAGATGTGAAGCATTTTACTAAGTGCTTGTTTTAGGATTTTTACGCAAAGGTACGTCTGTTTGTCCTCCAGAAACAGTATAACTTTACGTGAGCTAAAGTGTGCATGTTTGTGTGTTATTTGCTCAAATAGATGTTGCACGAGTGTTTATACAGTGTGTGTGCGAAATTGCAAAAACGAAACACCATCTGTCCTTGTTTGTAAAATCAAATTCCATAACCTTGTTGGCTGTTTTTGGCTTCAGACAGCATTGAAGGCATGCGTGTTTTAGTCCTCCCAGATGTGCACATTTGAACGATCAAATGTCAGCTCAAGTCAAATGTTTTCTTTACTACTGGATGTAGACGTCTTGGGTTGGGGCTGCTTTATTGCCAACATTTCTTCAGAAGTAACGTCTTTTTACAATAAAATGCAAATTTTCATTTGAAAATTAAACTGCAGTGAGGGATTTCAATTTTTCTTTAGTCCACGCTGTCAATCGGAAACACACTAATGCCAATCCTCCTACATATGTGGAGCGTAAAAACCTCCAATTTTGTTATTTCAGTCAGACATAAAGGTGGCTATGGCTGAACTAAAAAAGAAAGTAGCTATTTACAGCTGTTATTCTTTCTCTATGTTTGTAACAAATTAAGATTTCAGATGCTGTTGAGACGCAGCAGGTGGGAACATGGGGAGGGGAGATTGATGATACCTGCAGAGCTGATTATACGATCACAACTGCAGGAATCTGAAGAATGTGCGCATTAGCCGTTAGCTGATTAGCACTGCGGAGGGTACAGTCGGGGTCAGGAGCCGGAAGGTCAATGGTGAAAGGTCAGAGGGGCAGTCTGGAAATTGATTGATGCGCGCACGCGCTCACTCGGGAACCCACAGGCATGTGCAACTTTTTCTCTACTTCTTTGTGTCCTTTTCATGCAATACTGAGCTGAATTAATTGCCATTCTTGAGATTTTACCTCATTTATATGTTTAGATATTTACGTGCACGAATGAGATGAACACTTTTGCTGGTGTGTGCATCCCTCAGCACCTGCATGTGTGTGTGTGTGTGTGTCCTTCACTAAATTAAGTTGCATTTAACTTTGAAGCATTTCCGTGTGACACCTGTTCACAAGTTTGCGTGTATTTCTTTCTGTCGGTGTGCATGCTGTGCTGCGACTTGGCTAAAGTGGCTGAAAATTAAAACTCAAACTCCAAACCTCTCACACACGCACACATCCATCAATCAGAGGGTGGGGTAGGTGGGGATGAGTGGCAGTAAATAGAATGGAGATCACTACTGCCCCCTACAGGTTCCTGGAAAGCTGCCTCACCACAGTTTTAAGGACTCTTCAAAGCATCTGGCCTCAGAAAGATGGACACCAGTCAGAGAAAGATTTCTGATGGCAGCTGAGCGGTTAAACGGAGATAACTGATTGCATTTAATGGAGAAGGCTTCTCCTTTTGCTGATGATCTATCTCCCACTGCTGCAATTTTGTGATTGCATCGAGGACTTGTGCTGCAAAGTGGCTCCTTGAGAACTTGACTTAATTTGGTACCAAATCTTTTTTTTTTTCCTCTCTCTCCCCTTTTGTTTCACCTTCCAGTGACCTCAGCGAGAACCAGATACAGGGAGTTCCACGGAAAGCCTTTCGGGGAGCCATAGAAATCAAGAACCTGTAAGTGGCCCTCTGTGGAAACTTCTCCCGAATGTACAGTATGTGGAAGAGTGCATTCATACCTGTGTGCGTGTTGTTATTGGAACATCCTAAGTGCCTGTGCATCAATATTTAATTGTGTTAAATGTCATGTGCCTCCTGCTTGCTGTATTGACTGGCACCCTCTCCTAATTAGCACTGCAGTGCGTGTATGTGTGTGTTTGTGCACGCGCAGGTGTGCCACACTGCTGGCATTTTCCTGCTTTCTCTTTGTTTTGGCCCAGTCATAATTAATATAATTGTTGATTGTTGGTTACTTCATTGGTAAAGCAATTGCCCAGCAGTAAAGTTCTATAAATATTGATTTATTTAGTAATTCTCTGCCTGCTGTTTTTTTTCCCCCTCGCATCAGACAATTTTTTAAATGCCATGCAATTATTTTAAAAGGACAAGGATTATGTGTGTATTTGTAAATGTGTGTGTGTGCGTGAGAGAGAGAGAGAGAGAGAGAGAGCGAGTGTCCATTAGAATGCAAGAGAGTGCACATGATTTACTGTCCTTATGTCTTAATTAAATTGTTTCAACAAAGCTGCTCCCAGAAAGAGCCGAATACATAGACAGGGAAACGAGGTAAGAGGAGGTGCGTCCACATCAGGTGTCAAATAGGAAAGAAAAGGATTCAGAAATTCATCTGCAAAGAATAAAGAACCCAATAGACTTAGAGGAGTGAAAGTGAGCACAAAGGAGACACAGAAGGGACATTGATGAGTTTTCTTGTAGAGCTGATCTATTATCCTCAGTAGTTCTTAAGATCTACTGTAAGAAATCTATACATCATCAGCTTTTCTTTTGTCCTTGCATGTGTGCAGCCAGCTGGACTACAACCACATCAGCTGTATTGAGGATGGAGCTTTCCGAGCGTTACGTGACCTGGAAGTGCTGTGAGTACAAACTTACTCAGTCAAAAGTGCAGTTATTTGAACACCAAAATTAAAATGCAATTTTCATATTTTATTTTTATTTTTTTTTTGAGAAGTTGTTTTAATGCTCATTTGAGTGAAACTGTCTTCAACAATTTTATTTTTTGAGGACTTAACTGAGAATTTTCATTTAAAAAAATACATACAAAGAAAAAAGATTTAAATTTCATTTTTTTATTAATAGTGACCACAAGGGAGCTGTAGAGTTTATTAGAACTTTTTTGGATATTAAATATCAGTTGAAATATGTTCGGCTGAATCCCACCAGTCCTACCTGCCATTGCAGAGGAGTATCTGCTTTAGATGAAGACGAGATTCTGCAGACAGATTTTAGATATTAATGTGCACATTGTTTGCATTATTATTGGCATATCATTATTATTCTTTTTGGCTAAAAATTACAAAATCATAATTAAAACACCACCTGGAGCACTTTTTAAATAAATCAAAAGATGATTAGTGGTGAGTTTTGTAAAAATGTATTTTACCTATTGACTTGTTATTTTTGTCTTTAGCACCCTCAATAACAACAACATCAGTCGTCTGTCTGTGGCCAGCTTTAATCATATGCCAAAACTCAGGACTTTGTAAGTGGCAACACATTTGAATAACATTACGGGATAAAAAATGTATCCATCATCCTTCAATCCATTGATTGATCTGCACTTTCTCTCCTCCACCCACCACCACACTTGTTTACCTCATCGTCAAATCTCTTTCACTTCCTCTTCCCCCACCTGCTCTCATCACTTTTGCCCCCCCCCATCGCTGTCACTGTCAAATACTCCCCATCTCCTGCTCTCCTCCCTCCTGCCTCATCTCTGCCCAGCCGCCTGCACTCCAACAACCTGCAGTGTGACTGCCATGTAGCCTGGCTCTCCGAGTGGCTGCGACAGCGCCCCCGCCTGGGTCTTTACACGCAATGCATGTCTCCTCCGCACTTGAGGGGGCACAATGTGGCTGAGGTGCAGAAGAAGGAGTTTGTGTGCACAGGTAGGTTTAGATCGCTTATGCTCGTGTTCTTTCTTTTACTGTTTCACAACAGCAAAAGTATCTTTTGCGTCATTTTTTTTGCTCCTTCTCACTGTCGTCTGCTCATGCTTTTCAAGATGCGTTTGAAGGTGAGTATTTATCTTCTTTTGCATGTCTTGTCTTTATTTTTTGACTCTGCATTCTCTCAAATATGAATGAGTTTGCTCCAAATCCAGTAACATTTAAGGTCAAATTTTAGAAACTGTATCTTTCAGTCATTTTGTGTGCTGAATAGTTTTTTTTTTCCAATTTAAAAGCTGTTTCATGAAAGCTGCAAAGGTTTTTTTTTTTTTTTTTGTATTTACGCATAAGCATAATCGTGGATAATACTGGCTCTCTGTCTTTGTGTAGGTCACCAGTCGTCATCATCTTCCTCCTGCAGTGTGTTACAGTGCCCAGAGTCCTGCACCTGCAGCAACAACATTGTGGACTGCAGAGGAAAGGGCCTGACAGAAATACCCACCAACCTTCCCGAAACCATTACTGAGATGTAAGACACGGGAAACCCCACACTGTTGCTTCACAATTCATTGCATGAAATGTCTCAGTCAACATTCAGAAATCTTGCTGTTTCACTTTGCAATCTTTTTTTCCTTTTGCCTTCATCCACCTTTCTGTTTGAGCTTTTCTGCATATGTGTGTGCGTAGAGAAATAAAAGCATACATCTGTGAAATTAGAATGTCTGCTCATGCAGGACTTTCCCTTTTAAGGGAATGAAAGAGGAGTGAGGGGTAAAACAATTTAGAGATTAGTATGAGATGCCATACTGGTGTCTAATAGTCAGAATTAGGAGGAACAAAAATAAAAGGCAACAGTTTTACAGGAACAGTTCTAAGTGAAATTTGATGATAAAATATTTAAGAGAAAGAATGTAAAGCATTCTCTATAAAAGAAGAGCTTAAACAAAAGTTCTTGTATACAGTGAGCACGAATGACTCATTACCAAAGTTTTTAAAGAGCCACTCCAATGAAAAAAGTAGTTTTGGTGTTTTTAACATGTTGTTGAAGCAATTTTCTCATGATGGAGGACAAATAAAGTAAATGAAAATGTAAAAAGCCTTTATTCGTTTTTCCTTATTCAAATTGCTGTGAATCAGGAGCAGTTGTTGCAAACAAACAACAATAGAAAAGCCATAAGCTTCCAACGCATCCATTTGCAGACTACATGTTCATTTACCTCATCTGAGCTGACATGTGGCTCATATCTGTACTGCTGAATAGCTTCACTACTGTACACCATCTTTGTGGCACCGCTAATGTTAGGTTGGGGTTGTGATGGGGCTGTAAGCTAGTGGGCGAGAGTGTAAACAAGAGGATGATGAGAAATCATCCTGGGCCAACAGTTTTACCCACAACTCAGAGGAATAAAACACTTTTTTTTTATTTTAATTTTGGCTAAAAACTGCATAATCATAATTAAAAGATCTCTGGGAATGCTTTACAATAGATTAAAAGTTGATAAGAGTGGGACCTTAAATTGTTGACAGAAGATCTGCTTCATTTTGGGAACATCTCTGTTTTCTGCACAACTTTTTGTGTTGTTCTTTGTGCATTCGTCTGATTTAATGAGCTGCTCTGAACCACATTTCAAGCCAACGCTCTGCAGTCAGCTTTTTGCCTTCCACCCCACCACTGCAAAGTTGAATTACAGACCTACAATGACAAACAAAGTGCGATGGATACACCAACCTTTTCCTTGTATCAATCTATTCTCCTGTTAGGGGGAGAATAGTTGTGTTTTGAAGTCTTTGACTGTTTTTTAAGGTATAAATTCTATCAAAAAAAGATACAGAATCTGCTTAATGCAGAGGAGGAGAATGTTAATCTCACTTCTGAGCTGAGTCTATTAAAAAACATTGTCAGCTCATTAGCTCTCCACAGGTTTCCATTAGTTTGATCCCACTTTTCCTTGAACCCTGTAATCTTCTTCATCCCAGACCACACAACACACACATTGTTTTCTGGGGTTTGCTCTTCATCTTTTTCACGTAAACATCATGTAGCTTCTTCTTTAACATCTTTCTGCTTCTTCAATCAAGAAGTGAGGGTTTGTACTTGTGCAAAACCAAGACTTCTTTACAAAGAAGTTGATGCGCTTTATCAGACAAAATGATGTCAATCACAACTGATCGGCACAAATCCGGTTCATTCTGTAAAACTATTTGATGCATTCAAGGATTCGAAACCGGGTTTTTAGACATTCAAAATATTTTTCCAGGTTTTTTAGTTGTTTCATTTAACTTTCCAAGCTTTTCTCAAAATCAGAAACAGTTGAAAACTGTTTGTTTCAATAAAAGTTAGGATCAGAAAAAGAGAAAATTATTATTACAATGAGTCAAAATCTTTTTGCTCCATATTCTTGACAATAGAAAAACTTGGTTTAAGATTCAAAAGAAAAAACTCAAATTACATTGAAAGTTTAAGGCCCAATTTTGAGGATGTTATTGTAAAGTTCAGTAAATGTGGACAACTTAGACTAGCATTCATTGTCACTTCTTTTGAAAGAAAAAAATGATTTGTTATAAAAAATAAGCTCTAGTTTTATATTTTGTCGGGATCTTTTCCAACGGACCAACTTGTACTCAGATTGTATTCCTTTTTTTACTTTATTTAATGACTACAATTAGTTACATAAAAACTAAGAAAATACAAACCATTTGCTTAAAACTAACAAAAACTTCTCTTTATTTGGTTGTTTAACATCCAGTTTAAAGAATTTCTTTCAATTGGATTTTTTAGTTTATTTTTCCACTTTTAATGCTCGTGAGAAACCTCTTGTTTCTAGATTTTAACATCTTATTTTAGGATGTCTTGTGAAGTAAAAAATACTTGGGAAAATAATTTTTGGAGTGACATAGGTATGTGAAATTTGTTCTCTGCATTTGAGCCATGCCCTGGGGGTCGGGAAATATTTGGTGGTTTAACCCCCCAATCCAACCTCTTAATGCTGAGTGTCAAGCAGGGAGGCAGTGGGTCTTTTGCAAGACTCAGCCTGGATTTGAACTCACAACCTTCCAGTCTCAGGGTGGACACTGTTGCAAGGCCATTGAGCTAGTTATAAGTGGTTAAAGACAACTTTGGGGTTGTTTTTAATGAGGGATTTACATTATAAAACACTTTTATATTCAATAAAATAGATTTTCCGTGACATAGTTCCTTTAAGATAAGTGTTCTTTACCTATCTTTGGGCTACCTCTTTCAGCTGCGAGGCAACCTCACAGATGTTTTTCAATACCAATGGTATCTTTCTAATCATCGAAAAATGTTGAACAAGTAAGTACAGTGCAGTTTTTTTTTCTGTGAAGCTTTTGACAAACAGTTGGAAAGTTGGACAGACACCAGGGAGAGAATCATAGCTGAAACCTCCACAGACTGCAATGAGTGCATTTGGCTGTCATGCTGATGGTATAAAATATCGGGTCACCAACCACTAAAATGTCAACTCTGTTGGCGAAAAACGCAGATATGAACTGATCAACCTCATATTTGGGGTTGATTACAGGCCATGTATGGGAGAAGTGAGCAAATTCTCGTTTTATCTCTGGCACAGTGGGTTCATCTTCATCTTTTACCAGTGACCTCACATTATATTGGAATCAAAGAAAATATTCTTTTTCTCCTTTACATTTGCATCACCTTCACCTCATCATCTTTACCTCATTAGAGATTCAAAAATTATTTAAAGAGGACATTACAGCTGTGAAAAAACAAAGCGCAAATCCTTTAAAAAAAGTACTTTTTATCAAGTTTTTTTGTCTTTTAAAGTCCCACTTCAATCATCTTTTGATCTCTTTGTAAAGCGTTTCCATTGGTTTTTAAGTGCCATAAATGCCATTTTTGGGCAAAAACCTGTGTCATTTTCTAAGATATTTTCTGCAGAGCAGCAGCAGTTCATTCAAAATTCACCTCTGAATTTCCCTCATTCCTCATCAACGCTTCTCCTGATCACAATTATTTGACTAAAGGAATACTCAGAAATGCGATTTTAAGCTTAATGTTCTTTCTGATATGTCCTCCATCATGAGAAAAATGCCACAGGTAAATGTTAAAAACACAAAAAACACAATTTCCATTGGAGTAGGACATCAAGTAGCACAAGCAAGGTTGTCTCAAGGTGCTACACAAACATATTCTATGCAGCCTGCCGTACCCAGCATGCAGTTGGGTGAATGAGGAGAGGAAAACTCCGTCTAAATCAAAGAAACCTCCAGCAGAACCAGACTCGGCATATTCCGTCACCGGCTGCACAAGCAGACCTCTTACATGGGAAATGTTTAGTTGTTTGCGTTTCTCTGTTATTCTTGCCCTCCCTCTTCTTCACACTTACAATTTGGTTTATTTTGTTTCGCCTGACAGACAATGAGTCAGACTGGCACTTGATGGAACACTGCTCAGATAGGAAAGTATGTGTTTGCACTCCCTGTGTTTGTGTGTCCATGTTCACATGTTACGAAGGGCAAGAGATCAGAGAAATGTCAGACTTTGGCTAGAGCCATCAAAGTGTCTTATCAGGAACTGTTCCCTGCAGCCACAGCCTCTGGAAATGAGCACCAGCAGTCCAGAGATTGGGCGGTGATAGGGAAATGTTAATGTCTCTTCTCAATGGTCTGTGTGTATGTTTGGTTCCAGACGACTGGAGCAGAACGCCATCAAGGTGATCCCAGCTGGAGCCTTTACTCCTTATAAGAGGCTGCGTAGGATGTGAGTAGATCCGAGCATATGTGGATTTTTTTTTTCCCTGTCAGCCATCCACTAGAAAGTTTCTGCTGATAACTCAGTGCCTTGTTTTGACCCCTTTGTTGCACTTTCTGCTCACTCCATCTTCGTTCTCTGGTCCTCTGTTTCTCATTTCCTTTTTACTTTTACTTGTTTTTTAGAGATTTGAGCAATAATCAGATATCGGAGCTGGCCTCAGATGCCTTCCAGGGCCTGCGGTCCCTCAACTCTTTGTGAGTATTTTGTGCCGTTTGCACCCAGGATTTAGTCAGAGCCATATGAAGCCTTCACTACCCTAAAATGATTCATTCATTTTAGCTGATTTATTGTCAATTACATTAACACAGTTCTTTTTTATAGATCTATAAATAAACCTAAATCTTTAAAAAAAACACAAAACTATGAAAATGAAAAGAATTTCTATTTTTTTAAAAAGTTTTGATTTCGATAGTTTTGTGGTTAATCCCCTGGAGACTAACCGAAGCACTGCTCATTTATATGTGACCTTCATGTCGTGCATCTTTATATACAAGTTTTTTGCATGAAGAAAGGTAAAATAAGGTTGTAGCTTGGAAAGTTGCATCTGGATGTCAGCACATTGCTTCTTTAAAGGTGTGCATACTTGAAAAACCATTTTCAGGACGACAAGGCACTGCAGAATCAATTTGTGATGCAAAAGCATTTAAAGTATGTAACAACTTCAAGAAAACTTGGATCTGGTGTGATGCAAAACATTTTTTAATAGAATCCAGGACACTGATTGTAAATTGTTGCATTCCTGCCTTCCAAAATAGGACTTAATCAGGACCAAATTAAGCAGAGTCGGTGCAGACCAATGGACGTTTCCAGTTTCAATACATCCTAAGTTTTTAGATCTGTCCTTATTCAGTCAGTACATTTAATCCAAATTCAATAGACTGCTGTTGTTTTTTTCCTCATTAACATATATAAAACCAACATTTTCTATATTCCAATAGCTGACACTGAATCTCATTTCGTATGCGTCATGTAGATCAGGCTTTGGTTTTTAATTAGTTAATTCATTTGGTTTTCTGGCCACAGATGTGGTCAAAGTTTGAGATATTCACCCTACTTTGCTAACTGCTTTCCTATTTGGATTGAATATTTGCACCCCTCTCACATTATTTAGATTGTGACATAGCAAATAATCAGCAAAAATGCCAACAAAGTCGTCAAACTCATCCATTTTTTAAACCCAACACTCATTTTAAGCTGTCAAACTGCTGTAATGGTTATAAGTGTTGCTCACAATATTTCTAGTTTCTTTCCTTTTTTGCATGTCAATCATTTATTTGCATAGATTTGTTTTCAAGTTGTATTTTTTTTTAATTTTACACTAAGTGGGAAATCCTTTTTTTAAATACAAAAAAAGAAAACATCAAGGCAGATTTTTTGCGGATTTCCTTAACAGAACAGTGGATTCATTCGATTTCTTTATAGTCCTGGATCATCTGCTTTTGCACGAGAGGTTTAACAACAGAAGACGGGGGAGAGGAGCAAAAACAGGGAGCAAGGCACATTGAGTTACTTGGTGAAAGAATTATGTCCTCCCAGCGTCAATAATTCATAAATGCTGAATTGCTGAATGGAGGTTTGCTGTCACCTCATTACACACTCACCACAGCCATAATGGGACACGTGGATTCATGCTGACGCGCCACATACAATGTGGCTTTCACATTAAGCAAGGTCTGTGCATTCTTTGTGTGTTGATGTTTGGTGAGGGAGCATGTAAATTGAGTTGTGTTTGCACATGTAGATCCACAGAAGAGTTGGTGCTGGTGTGTTTGTGAGGCACAAATGAGGCGTCCGTTCTCCAATGAAGTGTGCTGCACTGTTTCAGGTCTCCAAGGGAATTTACTTTCTGCTTTGTCGAATAAAACGCTAATCTAAAAACATTCCTGTTCACACAGTTTCAACAACTGAGAGTGAAGCATAGAGATGACTGATTAGTTAGACGTAAGCAGTAGAACACTCACACTAAAATGTTTTGAACATTATACATGACTGCGATTAAAATCTTGTTGCTTCTGCGTCTCATAATTCAAGATTATAAGACATCTAGGTGCCTTTTTGGATTGATTGGTGCTGAAGTAATCCATTGCTAAAGATGCAGAAATGTTTTTTAACCCCTTCATGCCTGAATTTATTTCCAATTATGTATCAAATAATCTTCAATGTTTTTACTTTTAAGGTTAAGTGGAGTCCCGGATTAAATGGCATGTTGCAAATTAGCGACATTGGATACAATTTTTATGATGTACCATCAGATTTTGTTAGTTTTTCATATGATTTACATAAACCTATCTTTGTTTCTCATCTTTCTTTAAGGTAAACCCTAAAACGAAATTATTTTTTATTTTTTTCCTCTTGTTCATTGACTCAGGGAAGTTAAGTTTTTTGTAGAGGAGATATTTTGCCGTCATTTTCCTGAACAGTTTTAACCGTGGAGAGCGCAAAAATAATTTCTGTAAATAAAAATAATTTTGAGCAGAGACGTGCACGCATACATTTGACTACATTTAAATCATATTCCAGGATAAAATTGTTTGATTTTGTCACCTGATTTCAATGAGTTTTTCTTTGTTTTAGGGTTCTATACGGGAACAAGATCACAGAGATTTCTAAGGGTCTGTTTGAGGGACTGTTCTCACTGCAGCTGCTGTAAGTTCAAACCCACATTTACAGGACTATGAGAGACAGATAAAGATTTTATGAAATCGTTTTTATGAGTTGAAATTTAGTGTTCCATATTTTACTGATTGAAAGTATTTAAAATAATGGAAAAGATTTTAATTGCACCCGAAATTTTTACCATCTTTGTTTTTTCAGCCTTTTGAACGCCAATAAAATAGCATGTCTGCGCGTGGACGCATTCCAAGATCTTCATAACCTCAATCTACTCTCACTGTATGACAACAAGCTCCAAACCATCGCCAAGGGGACCTTCTCATCTTTAAGAGCCATACAAACCCTGTATGTAAACACACATTTAACTAGCAGACGCACCATACGGGTGCATAAAGCCAGAGGGGGTGAAATTACCAGAGGATGAAAATAATCACTAAAAATATATATATAAAGCACTGCATTACTGGAATTTGGAAGAACAAAATTATAAATAGACGAAACTCAGTGGTCTTGTGGTAGAGTGTCCGTCCTGAGACTGGAAGGTTATGTGTTCAGATCCATTGTCGAGGAATAGCAAACACTCTCAAAATAGTACCCAATGCCTGCTTGACACTCGGCATTAAGGGGTTGGATTTGGGGGGCAAATGCAGAGAACGAATTTCACGCACAAATGCCACATTCATCCATCTTTTAAGGGAAACCTCTGATTAATTGACATGAATAACAACACTTTAAAATAAAATCTAACTCTTTGAGACAAACTTTTTACAAAATTAGTATGTGCTGAAAATGTTTTTTGTTGACATCTTTGGATGTACATGTTTATTGTATAACGTTCTAACAGTTCTAACACTGTTGTGTTTTCACCTATTTTATTGAAGTTTTTTTATTTGTTTGTTTGTTTTTGTTTTTTGCATGTGGGTGATTTAGCCACTTAGCCCAAAACCCCTTTATCTGTGACTGTCACCTGAAGTGGCTGGCTGACTACCTGCAGGACAACCCCATCGAGACGAGTGGCGCTCGATGCACCAGCCCACGCCGCCTCGCCAACAAACGAATCGGACAGATCAAGAGCAAGAAGTTCCGCTGCTCAGGTTAGAACTCCAAAGCTTGGAAAGAATCATGGAAAAGATGAGGTTTTGGGAATAAATGGTAAATTTTAGAAATGTATTAACCGACTCAAAACAGAGAAAGACAGTTTAAAGGAAATCATTTTGATAACAAGCTTCGAAGTGAAGATTTGGTCCAGAATGTTCAGTTTAGGCAAACATAGTATGTGGGTGCATTCAGTTTGAACGCATTTGGTTCGCATGAAGTGAACTAGAATTTGTTTCCCCCTATAATCCAGAACAATTTCATTCTGAATACACACAAACCTCTCGGACCCGTCTTTGAAGTTGGTCTCGTTTCAGACTAAGCTCCTGTTTGCTCCGAGTTTCCTCAGTCTGAATAATCTCTGTACTTGAAGCGGAACAACTGAACCAAATAGGCCTCCGTAGCCAATCATTATAGGACTTAAAAAGAGTAGAGATTCAACGTTGAGACAAAGAAACTCCTTGAAATGTGGTCAGATGAATGCAGGCTCATTAAAACAACTTTTAATGTGATACACATTGAATTCAAAATCGGCCAGCGAAATATTAAGTTTGAATAAGTGAACTATCTCGACAAGAACTGCAAAGCTTAGGACTTCCATTATTCTTTCTCTCGCCCTAGTAACTCCTGACCAATGACTGAAGAGATTGTTAGATAAGGGTTTTTGTTTACAAGTTTTAGTTTGAAAAGAAATGTCCGTTAAAAGACAGTCTGAATACACACCAAACCCAAGGTTCAGGGCTTGATCCGGATCAAATTAAGTGGAATCAGTCGAGATCAATTGACTTTTCCTGTCTGAATATCTTAATCACAGTGATCATTTCCACTTTGATAGTTTTGCTTCTTTGCGTTTATATAAAGGACAGTTTTACAAAACTTCTTAAATTGTTTAGAGATTTTTTATAAATTAATCTGAGATAAGACTTCTGCTTTGACTGATGCATCTGATGTAAAAAAGGAGAGTTCTGTTCGTGATGAGAAAGGAATGAAACGTCGATCCCTAATCGTTTCATTGTGATTCTGTTACAAGCTACAATTGAAAAGAGCCACAGTCAGTCAACAACAAGAAGGTTTGGTATGTAGTGCTGGCTGTACAGCAGCCCACTAAGTAGTCAAATCAGGAGATGTTCTCCAGCTGTTTAAACACTCCACAGAGGAGCCATGTTTCACACAACAACTGAGTTCGTTTAGCTTAACCCTCAGTGGAACTCTGAACTTTACAGTTCTAAAAGCTGCTTGAGTTCTTCGTATTTGATTAATCAATTGTGTACATCCAGATCCCCCAAACGTCCATTTTATGAGAAACTTTCCTCACCTGTTTTCATTCTGTGTTGTCCTGCTGGGGTTTTCCTTCGGCCTCTCTCTACTAACCGCAAAAACGCAACATTGCTTCATTTTCACACACATGTGGTTGCTGTTATCTTTTCGTCTAGCCATTGTTGATCTTAACTTTGACTCTCTGTCTCTCCATTAGCTAGAGAACAGTATTTCATCCCAGGTATTGTACTCTGAGCATGGGTGTGTTTTGGTGTGTGTGTGCTTTAGACACTGTTTGCTTTGCACACTCACTCTTTAACTTACTCGCCTTGCTAACACTGTTTTACGAGCTAAAACACCTTCTATTTTAAGTCAGGTTATGATGCATCACGCTCTTGTCTCACCTGTCGCACCTGCTTTTTGATGAAAGCCTGATTCAGTGATCAGCACGATGCGGTTCGTGTCTGCAGGCCACTTTGTGCAGGACTGTATGCAATTAGACCGTCCATGTAGTTATCATGGAGACTGCACTCCTCCTCTGGACTTCTTAGCACATCTAATGATGGCCACAGTGCGTGTGTGTGCGCGCCTGTGAGCATTTGTGTTTGTGCCTCTCGCTGCAGAACATCAAAAGGTCACCCAGTCGCCATGCTCAGAGGGGTGCTGAGAAATATGCAAATCACGCATGCATTTTGAGATCAGTAGCAGGACTAAAGGCGGTCATTACCAGAGCCGCATACGGAGGAGGGCAGGGTGTGTGTGCGTGCACTCTCACTGCAGTCATTAACTCTGCAGCTCACCAGGGGGGGTACAGAGGTTTCAAAGACCATATGCCACATGCAGGGCAAGGCTGCATAATTCAAGAACATTTCTGGCTAAAAAGTTCAGTAAACGTGTCCTGTTCTGTGGAACATGATAGATATTACACTCCTCAATCACTACCATCAAAAATCACTTCAATCAATTTTGCATTACATCCTATGTTTGTAGGAGTTTTCTGGGTACAGTTTTGTGGATTATCTATAGTTTTGGTGGCAACATTTTCATAGATTTTAATAGATCATGCTTGACTCACTCTAGGTGAACTCTTTATGCTATGGTCATAAATATAACTGCCACCGCCAAGGGGAGGCATCGGCAGAATCTTCAAGATTTCATGCCACCACTCAATCTTTTTGAAAATCGTTAGCGTTGTCATGAATGTAGACAGTGACAGTCAGGCGTGCAGAATGGCCCGCTTTTTAATATAAATGTGACTGCCGCTTACCTATTACAATTGCCACTGCACAGCCAATTCGCTGAAAAACTTGCATTTCGGGTTATATGACCGTAGCATTACCATTCGAAACCAGCATAACTATTACAACTTACAAGTCAGTCATAATCCTCAGTGACTCACTGAGAGGGACAGCCTGCAACCTGCAGCTCACACTGCACCTTATCTTACCCTCCCTTTCTTTTTTTGGTCTTTTCTGTTCAAATAAAACCCCTTTTTCTTTTTTCTACTGCCTTTCTAACAAAATCAAGGAGTACACCATGTTGGCTGTAAGTAATGCACACACAAACCACATCCGTTAACTCTGACCGCCACACCTCTTGTCCCAGGGTAGACCTCTGACCCCTCTGTAATTCCCTCCCGTCCTCGACACCACTCGCTACCAGAAAAAAAAATAAGTTTTAACACAACTTTTCTTTGATTGTTTTCTCTGTGTGTGACATGTGTCATGTTGATGTGCGAAAGTTAACCCAGAAGTCAGAGCTTCTCTTGCATTTAAGTGCTGCTGTAACTCTCCTCCCACTCCTGTAGCAGCTGCTCCACTCCTGATTCTGTTCTTTGTGAATTTCGTTGTGTGTCGCTGTCAGTCTTCCACATTTTCGTCTTTAGTCTCTTTACGGTACATCCTCTCTGCATGTGTAGTTTACTCAAATGGTTCAGTTTGTTTTTCTTCTTTACCTCTCATCTTTATACTTTACTTCATTTCATTCTCATTTTCCTATTAATTGCATTTTTCAAACCTTATGCCATCTTTCCTAAATCGTTCCCCCTTGTGTTTCTATTATTTTTTCTTAATCCCTTTGCTTTTGGCCTTTTGTTCCCCCATCCCTCACTTCCTGACTCCCTCACTACCATCCTATTTCCGTCTCGTCAGTAGCTGTCTTCCCTCTCTAATAGAAACTGTAGAAGAACTGCTAAGAAAAGACAGTCCCATCTTTTCTTGTCCTTAGATCTCCTGCTCACCTGCTCCCTCCTGCCCTCTGTCCTTCCCACCCCTGTGTTCCAGCGGAGGAGCAGTCAGTCAGCAGGTTGTTCCTTTGTGCTTGATCTAACCATGTGGCTGCCAGGTTCCTAAAAGTGGAACATGGTTCTGTCAAGCACCATGGAACGGCCCGGCAAATCCCTGCAGCATGGCCAAAGGTGCAAGAGACAGCAAACTCCTGTTGCTGCCTGCAGTCTTTGTGCGTGCATTTGAGAGATAACAGTCTGCATCTGCACAGACGTTCTTCTGCTCTGACTTTTGATGCTTTTTCACGTGTTCTGTGGTTTCTAAGACTAACATTTTCTTAGTAGTCTGACAGGAAAGAAAAACTCCACTCCTTGTTCTCCTTTGGATGCATGGCTGTCTGTACATGTTGATCTTTACATGTCTTTGTGTGATCTGGCTCCTAAAAGTCTGTGATGTACAAACAAAACATTATAAATCTACGCTCCAATGTATTTGATTACGAGCTATGGACGATTCCCACCTAAAACGAAACTAGCACAACCCTTGTTCGATGTTCCATAAACTCCTTTGTTGAATCGCACTCTACACTTTGAGCATTAGCTGTGTTTTTCTGACCCATGCCAGCAAATTGCACGGGTTCGACTCCTGCACAGCAGATGTCTTCAGTAACAGCATTGTGGTTGTAATTCAAACAGGCACGGAGGACTACCGCAGTAAACTGGGAGGAGACTGCTTCGCCGACTTGGCCTGCCCTGAGAAATGTCGCTGTGAGGGCACGACGGTCGACTGCTCCAACCAGAAACTCACCAAAATACCAGATCACATTCCTCAATATACGGCTGAACTGTTAGTCTTTTTTTTTCTCATTTCCCTTCAAAGCTGTGCTGTGAAAGAAGCTGCATTCTTGAAATCCTTTGGCCTGATCCGTCTCTTTTGTGTTGCTCTCAGGCGTCTAAACAACAATGAATTCACTGTTCTCGAGGCTACAGGGATCTTTAAAAAGTTGCCTCATCTCCGGAAAATGTAAGTCAAATCCTGCAAATATAAAAAAGAAAGAAAGTGTGACGTCATTGTCAGGAAGGGAAACAAAACAAAGGTCACATACACTCACTGGCCACTTTATTAGGGACACCTGTCCAACATCAATTTTTAATCAGCCAGTCGCATGGCAGCAACTCAATGCATTTAGGCATGTAGACATGCAGACGATCTGCTGCAGTTCAAACCAAGCATCAAAATGACAAAGAAAGGTCATTTTTTACGTGGTTGTTGGTGCCAGATGAGCTGGTCTGAGTATTTCAGAAACTGCTGATCTACTTGGATTTTCACGCATCTCTAGGGTTTAGAGAATGGTCCAAAAAAGAGAAAATATCCAGTGAGCTGCAGTTCTGTGGATAGAAACTCCTTGTTTATGCCAGAGGTCAGAAGAGAATGACCAGACTGGCTCCAGCTGATAGAAAGGCAACAGTAACTTAAATAAACGGAGGTACAACAGAGGTCTGCAGAAGAGCATCTCTGAACGCACAACACGTCCAACCTTGAGACAGAGGAGCTACAACAGCAGATGTGCACACCGGGTGCCACTCCTGTCAGCTAAGAACAGAAAACTGCAACTACAACTCAAACAAGATCACCAATATTGGACAATAGAAGATTCAAAAAATGTTTTCGGCTCAACTGAGTCTCCATTTCTGCTGCGACATTTAGATGGTGGGATCAGAATTTGGTGTCAAAAACATGAAAGTATGGATCCATCCTGCCTTGTATCAACAGTTCATGCTAGTGGTGGTGGTCTAATGATTTGGGGAATATTTTCTTTGCACATTTTGGGCCCCTTAGTACCAATTGATCATGGTTACAATGTCTCAGCCTACCTGAGTATTACTGCTGACCATGTCCATCCCTCAATGACCACGGTGTGCCATCTTCTGATGGATACTACCAGCAGGATAAGGCATTGTGTCATACATCTGGAATCATTTCAGACTGATTTCTAGAACATTACAATGAGTTCACTGGACTCAAATGACCTCCACAATCACCAGATCTCAGCCCAATAGATCCCCTTTGGGATGTGGTGGAACGGGAGATTGACATCATAAATCTGCAGCTGACAAACCTGCAGCAACCGTGTGATGCCACCATGTCAATATGGATCAAACTCTCTGAGTAATGTTTCCAGTACCTTGTTTAATCTATGCCACCAAGAATTAAGGCAGTTCTGCAGGCAAAATGGGTCCAACCCGGTACTAGCAAGGTGTACCTACTAAAGTGGCCAATGAATATAGAGGTCGGGTTGGATCGGACATCTCCTTTCAGCAATCTCCTCTCTTCTTTGCAGTAACCTAAGCAACAACCGCATCACTGACATAGAAGAGGGCACTTTTGAAGGAGCTTCAGGGGTCAATGAGCTGATCTTGACCTCCAACAGGCTGGAGAACATACACCACAGCATGTTGAAAGGACTCGGCGGCCTCCGCACACTGTGGGTACACACATACACTCTGAAATGCGTATGCACCAGGTGTCCTGGAAATATTTAAATCTTCTCCTGCATCCTGACATTGTACTCCCAATATTGGAAAAGCATGCATAATTAATCTCCTCATATTTGTTTTGTTTTTTCTTGTGTGAAAAACTAATTAGTGAATTTGTGTCTGTGTGTGTACAGCATGCTAAGGAGCAACAGAATCAGCTGTGTGAGCAACAGCAGCTTCGTGGGCCTGAGTTCAGTTCGTCTCCTTTCACTCTACGACAACCAGATTACCTCCATGACCCCCGGAGCGTTCGACACGCTGCACTCTCTGTCTACGCTGTGAGCTCAAACAGTCTGCATGCCCTAAATGAGCAGCAAAACACTTTGTTGTCTTTAACACCTCATCCTTTTTCCTCTCCAGAAACCTCCTGGCCAATCCATTCAACTGCAACTGTCACCTGGCTTGGCTCGGTGATTGGCTGAGAAGGAAACGAATTGTCACTGGGAATCCTCGTTGTCAGAACCCGTATTTCCTCAAGGAGATTCCCATTCAGGATGTAGCTGTCCAGGACTTTGCTTGTGAAGATGGTGAGAAATACGAAGTGTAATTGACTCGAGCATACAGGTTTTCATCCACTTTTTATCTGAACTTATCCACCAGGCAATGATGAGAACAGCTGCTCTCCTGTCATGAGGTGCCCGGCTGAATGCTCATGTCTGGACACGGTGGTGCGCTGCAGCAACAAAGGTCTCACCACACTACCGAAAGGTCTGCCTAAGGAGACCACTGAACTGTGAGTTTACCATCAATACCCAGTTTTGCAAATTTAAACAAAGTCTGGAATCTTTGTTCACAAAAAAAATGAAATGCACTTGAAAAACCAGAGAAATTAAAATAAAATCCAAATCTCTCATAAATTAAAATCACAACTGGTATGTCTAACAAAGCTGCAAAAGCTTGACACAAAAATCAAAAATAACATCAGACCTTTAAAAATTATGATTGTTACAGTAAATTTCATCTATTAAAATCCGTTTCACTTCGCTTTTTAGTTTTTGCATTTATCAAAATGTGAATATTAGTGGAGGACACTAAGAATCACATGCAAGTGTATATGTAATAGATTGGAAAATCTACAAGATACTGGTTTTTTAAGTTGCAAATGCATCAGCAGAACGTAGACCTGAAAGCTGTAGAATCATGTCCAAGACACTAATCTTTAAAGAAATGTATTCTAAAAAACACATAATCATAATTAAAACACTACTTGGAACGCTTTTAATGATCCCTCTCCAATCATCAAAAGATGATCAGAGTGGAACTTTAATGATGGAACGAGTGAAAATATGCCCTATGAAACTAAACAATATAAAATCCTAGCGGACTCTCTGGCTCATGTTCTCAACATGGATTTCTGAGTTCAAACTTTCTTTACTTCTTTGATCTTTTGACTCTAAACAGCTTTGTGTTTTCTGTGTGTGGTCTGCTCTCCTTCCATGTGTCCGTCACAGTTATTTGGATGGGAATCACTTCACTCAGGTTCCTGTGGAGCTCTCTAATTACAAACACCTAACTCTCATGTAAGTTGAACCTCCATGATCCTTGAAGTTTTATTAAGGGAATAGGAGAACGTTTCTCGGCTTTTGTTTCTTGCATTGGTTCTTGCTTAAAAACAACAACTAACATACTGTTAGTTACTTTATTGTGTGTGATTATCAACTTATTTAGCCAAAAAACAAGAATTGGGAAATGCATAATCCGAAAAGGCATGTACTGTTTGCTTTTCAGTGATTTGAGTAACAACCAGATCAGCACGTTGTCCAACCACAGCCTCAGTAACATGTCCGAGCTGCTTACCCTGTGAGTCTGGCTTTTCATCAACCCCTTTGCAACGTTTGGGCTGATTTATTTTGTGTGTGTGTGTGTGTGAGAGAGAGAGAGAGAGAGCTAATAAAAAATCTGAAACATTTAATCAAAAAAAAAAAAAAAAAAAAGCTAAAAGGACATATGCTGTCAGTTTTTTGTTTCTGATGTGACTGGATTTTTCCAGTGTCTCATTCTGAATCTTGAAGGTAGAATTCTGAATTTTTGTTTGTTTGATTTGGAATGAATTACATTTCTATTTCCAGTCTAATGCATTCAATTTGACAGCTTCTTTGTTTTTTTTTGTGTTGCCCTAACTTTATTTGACATTTAAAAAAATAAGCTGCTGCAAAAATTCCTGTGTGTTGCCATGCCAACCGGTTTGTTCTGTGTGTTAAGAATCCTGAGCTACAACCGTTTGCGCTGCATACCAGTGAGGGCGTTTGATGGACTCAAGTCTCTTCGTCTACTGTGAGTATCTGCCCTGACAAAGACAGAAAGGGCGCCCTAAAACCAAACTGTTGCAGAATGCACCATCCACATGTCTGAGTCCTCTTTTCTTTTCTTTTTCTTTGTACCCCATTTCATTGGCACTTTCCTAGATCTCTCCATGGCAACGACATTTCCCTGATACCTGAAGGAGCCTTCAAGGATCTGTCATCGCTTTCTCACTTGTGAGTTTCACAGAAACAGTCATTTCAAAGCACGTCTTTAATCTGACGCCATCCACCTTTTACACTTAACACTCTTGAGTTAAAAGCAAAACTATTTCCAGCACTGATTAATAAAAAAAATACATGCAAATATTAATGTTTTTATGACAGTTCATTAATCATAAATCTGATGGAAAGGACATTTATCTACAAAAACAAAGTATTTTCCAAATACATTTTGCTGAACAGTTTAAAACTACCCATTAACTATCAGGCCTGCTGTGGTAGAAATGTCAGAGAAGAAACTAATTAAAACTTCCCCTGTTTTTATCAAAAAAGCCTCTATGGTGTTAAAATTGCATTGGATCTGTAGGTTTCTAACATATTTCTTACTGCATTTTCTAGTTTTTTTTTTCCCAACATTCTTTAAACATCACGAGAAATAACTTGTTACAAGATGCATAAAGGAAAAAGCAAAGTAAGAGATGATTCCTACTATATGGACTCCTTTAGATTCACACTACACTCACACTGGTCTTTTTTTAACACTTCAAATGATGATGACAGAAGATGAGCTTCATTTTGTAAAACAGTCTTGTGTCTGGCCTTAGCTTTCTCTCAGACTGGTGTAACGGCTCTCTCAGAGGCAGGGAAATTGAACATTTTACACAAAATGGTTGCAGGGTTGCATTTGACAGTAAAAGCCGTGCTCTGACAAGGAGAAGAGCAAAAGTTAACTGTGAAGACAAGCCACCAAATCATCCTGTGCGGCATAAGTGAGGTCAAATATATATATGAAACTGTAGCAGTAGCTCATGTGATGGGGTCGGGGTGGGGGGAAAGGTTGTGGCACACGATCAAGTATCACACAGACAGCACCCGTGGGGTCATAAATGGGCTTGTCACTGTGGATCATTACTTTAACAGCCGTTCGCCAGAAGGAAAAAGCACAGACTTCAGCGTTCCACCCGAGTTAACTCGTCATATCTCAAAGCGTCCTAATAATAAAATTTGAGAAACTATAAGCGCAATACAGCTTACAGCGGTAACAACCAGTTTCTGGGAAATTTTCAGGAAAAAAACTTCACGTTTGAAGAGGAGCATGAAGGATTTCACAGCTGATTTGACATTGATGGTCACGGATGCAAAAGTTTACCAGCTTTCGCCCTTTTTCTAAGTTTTAAGGTTTCCGCTTAACTGAAAGTGAAATTAATCTGTTTGTCTTTCTTTGGAACCATTTTAAAGGTGAAATACACAGAACTATTCTTCTCCTATTTATCCAGTGTTGTTAAAAATGAATGCTTAGTGCCTAGATTGAATCCCAAAAGATGCGTTTTGGTGGTTTAACCCCCCAACCCAACCCCTTTATGCTGAGTGTCAAGCAGGGAAGAACTTGATCTCACAGACTTCAAAATGTCTGTATTTATTAAAATTCTAAAAAGCATTTTAATGCCAAATGAATAATAAAGATCTAGACTGTATCCATTTAAAAAATTGGACTGTATCGTATAACCACAAAGTTAGTTGAATCTTTGTGTTTCGATTTGTGGACCATGTATCAAGATGCATATTATGTGAGAGAGAAAGATACACACTCCTACTTTTAACCTAAATGTTGACTGCTGCTCTTTTTGTTTTTGTTGTTGCACTGCAGGGCTCTGGGGGCAAACCCTCTGCACTGTGACTGCCACATGCAGTGGTTGTCCGACTGGGTGAAAAGCGGGTACAAGGAGCCAGGCATTGCTCGCTGTGCTGGGCCTGGTGACATGACAGACAAGCTGCTCCTCACCACGCCCTCCAAGAAATTCACCTGTACAGGTAAACACAGCTCTACTAACTCTCCATAAGGTGCCTTTTTTTGTCAACATCTACTGTCCCCCAAACTAGGGAATACAAACACACACTATTCCTAAAGGCAATTAATGTGTGATTTTTAGAAACATTTAAAGACCCATTCCGATCAGGTTTTGATCTATTGTAAAAAAATGTTCCTGGTGGTCTATTAGTTATGATTATGCAGATTTAAGCCAAAGTTAGCCAAAGCTAAAATTAAAACGAAAACGTGTCGTTCTCTTGGACATGGTTTATGCAAAGTAGCCGTAGTTCATGAGAAATTCACCTCTGGTTTGTAGGCAGGATGTGGAGCGACCCCGCCCCCACTTCCATCGCCCGACTTTAGACGCTCTCCTGCTAGCTTACAGCCTCTCACACCCCCAACCTAACATTACCAGCAACAAAAATATCTGAATTATCCTACCGTACAGTTTTGAGCCTCAGATGAGGAAAGCAAAGATTTACATGGATCTAGTCCTCTATAAACTGATGCATCAGAACAGAGCAAAGCAGGAAGCTTGTGGCTTGCCGTAGTAGCTTTTACGTCACAACTCCAATCTTTTTCCAATGGCATTTTTTTGTTTTCACCTGACTTACCAAGATTTGACATAAAAAAATACTCAGAAATGCATTTTTAAGCTTAATTATTTTAAATATATGCCCTATGTTATCAAACATGTTAAAAACACCAAAAACACAATTTTCATCAGTAGGTCCTTAAAAAAAGTTCCCAGAGGAGACCGCATGTGTTCAAAATCAACTTGCAGCTGTGTGATGAAAATTATAAAAACAAACTTTTTATTTATCAGCTTATGTTAAGATGCACTTTTTCGTTATTTTAGCAAATCCACTATTAGTTTACCCTTTGCAATTGTTATTGTGAGATAAATAATCCAGAAGAAAATGGTAACTGGTCCCCCCACAAGTCAGCTTCGAAAAATCATGCCCACAAATTGGGGCTTTTTAACTGCTCTAACATCCCAAATGTCCTACTGCAGCAGCACCTTCTCCCACTGAAGCTATTCTTCTGATTGTTGACCTTATGTTTACACCTCATGATCTCACATTACCTTCCACTACATGACTGAAACTTGTCTTTGACCTAATCTGACTGACGCACTGTAGAAGTCCTCGGGCCTTGTGGTTTTCTGGTGCCAGGTATAGTAGCCACTGATATCCCATTTATTGCTTTTTTTTCTCTCTTTAATTGCCCCATTTGAGACAGTCCCAGCCCAGTTTACCCCACCTCTAGAAACCTGAAAAGACTGAACTGCTGTGCCTTCCCTTTCAGCCCTCATGTTCTCTCCGGCATCATGTCTTCTGAATGTTAGATGTTGATGTGTTGTTGTTGTCATCATTGAGGATACTGTATGGTGTCTGCTGGATAAATATTTCAGTTTCTGCAAAAAAAAAAAAAAAATTATTCAGTTAAAAAATCAGATTTAAACATACAGATTTGAATTAGTGCAAAAGAAAATCATAAATTTAGATTTTCTTTTCACCATTACCATCATCAATATTTGAAAAGATTTTTCATTACGTTTCTTGATTGAATAAAAGAAATCCCACAATTTTTATTTATGCATAAGATCCATACAGGTCCTTAGTTTCCCTAAGTATGTTTAAATGTTGGGCTCCAACTCGCTTTTCTCTCCTGAATATATTGTTTATTTTTTTTATTGTCTGTGCTGGTTGATTGCGTGACACAGGCCCCGTTGATCTGAGTATCCAGGCGAAGTGTGAGCCCTGCCTGTCCAACCCCTGCAAGAATGACGGCACATGCACCAATGACCCTGTGCACTACTATCGCTGCACGTGTCCTTATGGATTTAAGGTATCACCACCATGCAGAACCATGTCGTCCTTAAGTACAATATACAGGCCTTTTTAAGAATAACCAACACAATATTTGGGAAATAGAAATTAATTATTTGGTTTTTGTGTCATGTAGGGTCAAAACTGTGAGGATCCTATTCATGCCTGCATCAGTAACCCGTGCCAGAATGGAGGAACTTGTCATCTGAAAGAAGGGGAAGGAAGCAACTTTTGGTGAGAGATCTTTGAGTATTTCTTAATAAATAGTGGACTATTTATTAATACATAAACAACTTAAGTTCTGTTCTGCCCTGACTCAAAATACCTGGAGCAGATATTTGGATTAAAATATTTTAAAAAGAGAAAAAGGCTGGAAATTAAAACGTGTACAATGCAGTTTTTTATTAAAATGTTAGAAATGTTATTCATTCATTCATTTTCTGAACCGCTTTATCCCTTTTCGGGGTCACGGGGTTGCCGGAGCCTAACCCGGCTACTCATGAGCGAAGGCGGGGGACACCCCTGGACTGGTCGCCAGTCTGTCACAGGGGCCACAATCACACACCCATGCACACTCACATTCACACCAAGGGACAATTTTGAGTAACCAATTCATAGGTTAATTGGTTAGAAATGTTATATACATATAAAAAAATCTCAGACTTGTGCAAGGGGCTTGCCATTGGTTTCAATGGTGGTTTTCCACACCTTCATTGAGTTTCCTCTGAAGGCTCTTAGAGTCCTGTTGATCCAGGTGTGTGGCATTGAGTCTTAGGCTTTCTTATAATCAATCCAGGCTGTGCAAAGGTTCAGCCGCCCCTGCCTGGATAATGTTTATAGCTCATCATTGTAATATATAGTATATAGAGCATATACATATTTTTTTTTTTTTTTACTGTGCAAGCAAACAGTAAAATAAGAAGCAAAAAACGGGTGCTTTAATTATCCCTTTCCGAAAACAAACAATAATAGAATGACAAATGACACCATTTTAATCCGATAAACTGAAACCTCCACCTAAATCTCACAACTTTGTCTTGGTTTAATGCTTTTCTGAAATGCCTTGATATGAAATCATTAAGATGTTGCTGTTTTTAAGCATATTTTGTCGTTTTAATTGTGTGAAATGTCTGGGGTTGTGTCGTAATTGCCTCTTGGCCAGGACTCCAAATATAGAGAAGCAGAACTCAAAAAAAAGTTACTGGTTAAATAAATAAAAACCAAAAAAAAAAAAAAAAAAAAAACAAAAAACAGGACAGCGAGAAATGAATTGAAAACCAAAACTAGAAAATAATGAATTTAGAATTTAGGATAGAAGTTCATTATTTGACATCAATTAGTGACAACTTTACAGTAAGTACATTCCTTCAAAGACTTTCTACTTTTTGTAGGGTCTTGTTAGTGGACGGTCCCTGTTTGCAGAAATCTTTGTCTTTTTAGAACCAATTCTGACTTCCATCCTGCAATCATTAATCCTCAGTTACTAATTTTCCTCCCTTTTTTTTTTCACATTTCCATTTTTGCACATTTTCCTCTTTCCTTCGTCAAATAAAATATTCATTGAGAATTGCTGCCATTGGCTATGTAATGAGCTATTAATCCATGCGAGTGTGTGTTACACTGCAGCTCTTTATTATTTCGGGGCAGGAGTTGTGCCTGTGTGTACCTCACACTGTTTAAAATATAGGCTTTTAATGGGAAAAGGTGAATGAGGGCAACACTGGATTTATGTTCTGCATGCACAGATGATCTGTGGGTGTCACTGTTATAGGATGGTATTGTTGTTTATCAAATCTTTAGAAAATCATTTACTATTTCAAGCATCTTACGTGATTTTTTTTGTTGCTTACTTTTCAGCAGCAAAGTTTTGCTTCTCAAATTGTGAATGATCTTAGAGTTATGAATTGATTACAATTATCTTATTTTTCATGTTTCGCTTTGACCATTTCTTCTCAGGGTGACAAAAAGCAGAGTTAACTTTAAGAAAAATCTGGCAAACGTTATATTAGTTCTGTGTGTGACTATCCTTTTTACCTATGAGGTTGTGTGTCTGTGTGTCCATGACTTCAGGTGTGTGTGTCCGGAGGGCTTTGAAGGAGATTCATGTGAGACCAACATTGACGACTGCGAGGACAACGATTGCGAGAACAACTCCACCTGTGTGGATGGAATCAACAACTACACCTGCATGTGTTCTCCTGAATACACAGGTAACTCAAACCTGAGAAGGACCTCTGAATTTTCATGTGCTTTGCTGAATTTTGAAGTTCCATTGATTTACTTAACCCTAATATTGTGTTTGGGTCAATTTTGTCTCACTTCCAAGTGTGAACATGAGTCAATTTTGACCCATAACCTGAAACACAATATAAGGGTTTTGGTTAAAAATGGATAAAAAATGAGTTGTAGAAAAACTTCTCTTAATCTACATTCCCACCAGCCTCGGCAACTCGTTCAAATCTCTGGCGTTCACGCGTTGCTACCATTTTCTGCATAATAAAACTGGACACAGCCGGGTGGGACATCACCCATAGAAAATGCCTTACCACCGACCCCAGCGAAATTAAGCCAATTCAATCACCATTTTTCCATGACACGGATGTCGACATGTTGGAGCCGGATGACAGTAATTGGTCCGTGTCGGTCTGAGTCAACGTTTCTATGGAAACTACTGTCACCAATCATGAGTGAGTTTGTTCAAACTCCACACCCCAGACAGATTTAATCTGTCAATCAAACATTGGAGGTGGGGGGTAAAGTGGGCGCCACATGCTTTTATTGAGACATCTGATTGGCCAGTTTACGACTTGAATAACTTGTGATAAAGAAAGATATCATGAAAAAAATGTGGATTAGCAAGAAGATGTGAAAAAGATAAGTGTTTTAGAATGATTCTCCTGACAAATAGAATAACTGAGTGATAGCTGTTTATTTCTCAAAAGAAGTCTAAGGGATTTTGACTTCTCTGATCCAACAAATACTTCCTATTTGGAAAGCGAGGGGTCACTCAGTCCAGTTCTCTATGTACAGTCAATGATTGCTACGCAAGTTTCCACAACTGTTTTCGGGCTCGATGTACAAAAGCCCCGACCACTGAACATGCAACAAAAGTTATACTAAGTTGGACAAGTCAGGATTTGGATTTGGTGGTGACATTTGGATGGTGTCCCTTTAATTTAAAGAAAGTGCCAGCCGTTTGAAACCTGCGTTACATGCCCGGTGTGAACGTAGCTTCACACAAACACTGGTCTGTTGCTACTTGTGTGTCTGCTTTTGCACTGTGCTAATCATCTCTGACTGCTAACCTTTGTGGCCATGTTTTTCTCTTTGTCTTTGGGTGTTTTGTTGGATTTATTTCTGTCTTGCTCTGCTTTCTGTCTATCATCTGTCATTTTTTTGTATTTTCTTTTTCTTTTTGGGGATGGATGTGGGTTTGTTTTTTGAGATTACAGCTGCTACCAATGAGGTGGAGAGAGGTTAGTCTGCTCTTCTCTCTGCCCTGTTTGTCTTTTTTCCCGTTTGTTTTCCAATCTGCATCATTTCCCTGTGCTTTTTCCACTCACCTTGTAAAAATGTGATATCCAAAGCCACTGAATGAGCTTGCTGAATGAACCCATGCTTTGTGTCTGCAATGCCTGTTTCTTTGGTAGAAATATCTTAAAGTGACATTATAGAAACACCATTTTGACCACACCTTTAAGCCTCAGTTCATCCAGACTTTCAGCTTGTTAAAACTGTTATTTAGAGTCAGTTTGAGCAATGGTTCATTAACAGAAATAATAAGGGGAGTTACTTTTTCTCTGCCATGGTCAATCTGATTCTGGAGACTGAAACAGATGGATGTCGAGAAGTTGGGATGGGCTTACACCACGCCAACGGGCCCCTATCACAACTCAGATGCAAATTTCTAATGTGAGCAAGAATATGAGCGAGACGCACTTAAAAAAGCAGAAAACAATTAATGTCATAGAGGCTCGAAAACATCCTGACTGATCATCACAAGCTTGTGTAATTACTCCAGAAGTTGACTCGCTGGTGTCAGAAGGACCCGGTTTTTTTTCCCTGACGCCTCATCAGTGATTCATTTGGAGTTCAGGGGATCAAGACACTCTCGAATATCATCAAGAATGTGGCACTTTAAGCAGTGAGATCATTTATCAGACTACTTTGTTGGTCTTAGCCACGAGAGAGACATCCATCATCAAGCACACAAACATACAACACAACGACACACATGCTGTCCTCTGCATTCCACAGGCACTGTAACAAACACAGACAACAAACCTTGTGTGAGGATGTTGGAAAAAAATTGATGTTCTTTAAAAGTAAAACATTTATTTTATGTAGGACGTGTTTAAAAGCTGCTGATGTGATTTTTTTTTATTTTTATGTCTGTGGATGTAGGAGAGCTCTGTGAGGAGAAGCTTGACTTCTGTGCCCCAGAGCTGAACCCATGTCAGCATGACTCAAAGTGCATTTTGACTCCTCAGGGATACAAGTGAGTGCATTTGACACACACACACACACACACACACACAAACACACATGCACTTTGTGCGCCCTTCTACAGGCTTTAAGGATTTAATTACACCATAGAATGAATGAGTTGTTGGTTTATCCTCAGAATAGTGTGTATCTATGAATGTTTTAAACGTTTTCATCACATGTTGACTGCGTTCAAACTTAATGGTTCACTGGTACCTACACATATCAAATCTGAATTTTGTGCAATTTTGTGTTCATCCTGTGTTTTTTTTTATAATTGCTTATGCCTTAGTCACAACTGCCCTTATGAGTAAATTAGTAAGGGTGAGCCCGATGAGTGACAATGTTGATCCACATTTTTTTCTACGGGCATATTGCAGGTGTCAGGTCGTAGCAAACACTTAAACAAAATGTGAGACGGAGGCGTGTCGTTCAGATTTTTCATCCTTTTCATTTTTCAAACGTGCACACTGCACAAGGAGCCCATTAGTTCTGATCAAGTGAAAGATGTGTGCCCCTTGAGTGCAGCCTGACAGTTATAAATGAGAAGATTTGAGAATGAATGTGTGGGGTCCAACAGGCCCTCACGTATCACCTGCACACCTTGTGAGTGCAGCATTTGCACTGGCTCCAATAGTGAGCCAGTAGGCGCATCTTAATAATGGCTAGAGTGTAGTGTGAGGACAATGTACAACAACAACGCCCATATGTCATAAGAGCGTGCAAAATAAATGATCCTTACTGATACTTCACAATACACAATCATACCTTTCATTTTCCTGATGTCCCTTAAGGTGGCCGCACGGGCTTTCAGGGAACTGAAAGACACACCTGCGCTGCCCTTAAGATATTCAGCTGCACCTTTGGGCCCAAACAACCCAAATACCCGCAGTACCAGTACAGCATTAGACGTGCAGCTAAACTGCTGTCCTTATAGCAATAAACGGTGTTTTGCTTCTGTTATTGCACACAAATGGCCCTGTATTAACATCTCTTTCGTTCTGTTTGTGTGTGTTTAAATGTGTCAGGTGTGAATGCACGCCAGGTTATGTGGGTGAGCATTGTGAGCTGGACTATGATGACTGTAAAGACAATAAGTGTCAGAATGGAGCGCAGTGCATTGATGCTGTGAACGGGTACACCTGTGTCTGTCCAGAGGGATACAGGTGAGCTGCAACCTGTTCATCTTTATAAAGTTTTATCACTAGCTCATTATGTTGCGTTTTTCATGATGCAACAATATTTGTCCATGTGAAAACTGATGAATATTTAACCTGCATTTTATGCAGAAATAACTATGGGATCAGTTCTTGAATCTCTTAGTTTGAATCTGTCTTTTTTCCTATTTTTAAGTGGGCTATTCTGTGAGTTTGCCCCCCCGATGGTCCTCCCCCGCACCAGCCCATGTGACAACCATGAGTGCCTCAACGGGGCTCAGTGTGTTGTGATGGGAACGGACCCACGCTGCCAGTGTCTCCACGGCTACGAGGGTGAAAGCTGTGAAACTCTGGTTAGCGTCAACTTCGTCAACCGAGAGTCCTACCTGCAACTTCCATCCAACCTGCTCTCACCGCAGACCAACATAAGCCTACAGGTAGACTCACCTCACCTCACCTCAACTCACCTGGCTGATTTCTGGCTTTTCAATATTTAAGTTTACTTATTTTAATAGAAAACAATCATTTAATAGTGTCTGGTTCCACCTTTGGGAACCAAATAACAGCCTTTCTCACCAATACGTCTTTATTTTCAGATTGCAACAGATGATGACAGTGGTGTGTTATTGTACAAAGGGGACAACGACCACATTGCCATGGAGCTGTACAGGGGACGCCTCAGAGTCAGCTATGACACAGGCTCTTACCCACCCTCTGCCATATACAGGTACATGCACACACTGATGAATCCTAACATGATGGATGATAAGAAGGTGTTGCTTAAGCCTTTTCATTTTTGTTCCATCAGTGTGGAGACAGTGAATGATGGAAGCTTTCATGCTGTTGAGTTAGTCGCCGCAGAGCAGACTCTGTCTCTATCCATCGATGGCGGACCCCCAAAGTCCATCAGCTCCATCAGCAAGCAGTCCACTCTCAACATAGATTCTCCCCTTTATCTGGGCGGTGAGTCTTTGATTGTCTTGTTGCTTTAAAATGTCCTAACATAGCAAGGCATTGATTTTCCCTTCGCCACTCACAGTGGGCAGTAATTGAGTGATTTATGAAATCAAGAATATTAACCAAAAAAAAGTACTATGAATTTTTTTTTTCATCCATATTTACAAATCTTCCAGACATATTTGTCAATATTTGATCCAGAAATGAGGTAATTAAAAAACTGTGAACTTTAGTATAGTAGGATTCTGGTGTGATTGCTCTTGTATTGTACTTCAAAGATATTTGGTAAATTGCTGGAGGCTTAGATATATGTATAAGATAACTAAATTGACTCAAAATACGATGCAACATGAAGGAAAATACCATTCAAATGTAGCTTATAGTGAGTACAACTGTCAGGAAGTGGTGGTGTAGGACCCAAAATGCAGGAGACCAGGCTTGGTGACAGAAACTTAAATATTTAATAAACAAACTGAAAGATGACTAAAACCCCGGGGGCAACAAAGGAGCACAGCAGATGACCTGACAGTGAGGAACTGAAAACCGAAAACCCTCCTGATGAATATTGTGTTTTTGGTGTTTATTGACATGTTCTTGTGACATTTTTATCGTGATGGAGAAAATATTTTGAGAAAATGAAGCTCAAAATTGCATTTCTGATTATTGTAAAATTCAAATCATTGTGAATCAGGAGCAGACAAAAAAATGCCTTTTAAAAGAGAGTGTATTTGTGAGTTTGAAAAGACGTTGGAGGGGGCCACACTCTCCATGTTCCCTCCACCCTATTATGATGCATCCACTTGTGGAGAAATAGATCCATGTACGTCTTCATTTTCCCTGTCCGAGCTGGCATCTGGATCAAAACTGTACACTTGGATAGCTTCAGAATTGCTTGCTGTATTAGTTGCACCAATGATATTAGGTTGGGGTTGTAAGCAAACATGAGAGCGTGCAAATAGCTCAGTTATGGGGGACAGGAAGGGGACTTGTGGTGGTCCTGCAACAACTCAGAGGCAAATTTCTAATGAACTACTGCCACTCTGAAGAAACTATATCCTAGAAAACAACAGATTTTATGATTTTGGCTAAAAACAGCATAATCGTAATAATAAAGACCACTGGGAGTGGGACGTTAAAATTACTTTTTTGGTGAAATTGGTATGAAGTAACTAGTTAGCTCACTGGTTTACCAAAAACAAAGAAACTAAGCAAACTTTTTTGAGTTTTGACAATAATAATCTATAAACTTTATCACAGTTGTGTTGCTGTCTAGTGTTTCTTTTAGCAATGCAAAGTGTGTTTAATGTTATTTTGATGAATTAAAAATTGCTATTTCTTCTGATAACGTCTAAATATTTCTTATCGGTTGTTGTTTACTTATTGAATAAAGCTCAACGATCCCTGTTTTGCTCATGCAGGAATGCCGGAGCGAGCTTCTACCTCTGGAGGTCTCTCAGCCTTGCAGCACAGCTCAGGTGGCCGCAATGGCACCGGTTTTCATGGCTGCCTGCGTAACCTCTACATTAATGGGAAGCTCCAGGATTTGGGAGCTGGTTTAGACCTGGGGGCTCTTGGTTCTGCAAGTCCACGGAGTCCCAAACAGTGGCTGGGCAACGGTGTGGAGCCAGGCTGCCAGCCCTGCCAGACAGACACCTGTGTTAATGGTGACTGCCACCCAACAGGTCAGCGGGGATTCACCTGCACCTGTCATGCAGGGTGGACAGGGACTGTGTGTGACCAGCAAGTTAGCAACCCTTGTGATGGGAACAAGTAAGATAAATTTAAACGTTACGCCAGTTCTGTGACTTTTTGGGAGATTCAGTCTAAATATTCTATATATTATATTTATCTCTGTTCTGTCTGTTTTCACTCCACCTCAGGTGTATCTATGGTACTTGTGTTCCAATCAACTCCTACTCCTACTCCTGCCGCTGCCAGCCTGGATTTACTGGTGTCCTTTGTGATGAGAGGGACCACGACACAGTCAATTCCTGCAGCCTGTCTCACTGCAAACATGGCAAATGTAGAGTGTCGGGCTTGGGCAAGGCATACTGCGAATGCAACAGTGGTTATACAGGAGATTCATGCGACAGAGGTTAGGAATCATTGATAAATATTTGAGTTAAACAGATCGATTTCTTCCTTTAACAGATCGCTTAATCCTTTTCTGGTTTTGATGAAGGCACGTGTTTCCTTCTTGTTGTTCGTGAATGCCTGTCTCTGCAATGAGCACTACTAACGTTGTTTCAATGTCTCTGCACTAATGCTTCAAATCATCACTTTCGCAACTCAGCTTCTCCCGAGCTTCCTCTTAATCCCACGGGGGGAGCTACTCAGGTGAGACTACCTGATCACATGTAATCCCAATGTCATTTTTGTCATTTTCTAAGGAAATTTTATTTGTTTCAACCATGCGGGCGAGTGACCTCAACCCACTAACTCTACTTTATCTGTGCTGCTTCCTTCTTCAACTAACAAGTTAAAATAGACATTTCCAACGATTTAACAGGTTTAGAAAAATTGCATGTTTTGATAAAGGAAGACAATAATTGGAATTTAGAACCATTTTTATTTTGACCCTACTAAAAAGCAATATTTTCTGATATCAAAATCCAAATTATGTGGTATATTTTAGAGAGTGAAGACATAATCTCCCACAAATGCATTAATAGGTTTAAATCTTTTTATGTTTTAGTTTTTGTTCTATTTTGCTTACTCTTATTGGCTCTTGAATTCTATTTTAAATTATTTCTTCTGCACCAAAAGTATTTATCTTTTCTTAATAGATTTATCAGGACATTAAAAAAGGGGCCATTTGTACCTAACAAGGTTATCCATAACAGATTAAGAATTGCATTTTGTAAATCTATGTTTTACCAATAAATAGAAACCATGTGAGAAAGACCAACTAAATATCTTCTCTCCTTGACATTTCTTCAATAAAAACTGTTAGTAACCAGTGTGCTCAAAAGGTTTTGCCATTTAGCTGAATTACATTCTAAAACCTTTGTTCTAACCCTAAAGGTGTAGATGAATTGCTGTTGCTCATTGATGTTGATCAGCAAAAATATTTACATTTCAGTATTTCACAATCAGTAATTCTGTTTCCAAAATGAAATATTAATTGTCCAAAATAGGAATGCATTCCAGCACGTGATAAGATAAAAATGGTCCTTGTTTTTATTTGATTTTATTTGATTGAAACCAAACAGCTGCTTCAAGAGTTCCTTTTTTTTTCATCAAATCTTTATTCAAAACATAGAAATGACATACAGTGAGCAACATAGAACAATAAAGTGTACGTCCATGTTTCAAAATTAAAAACCAGGGGTATTGTAATAGTAAAAGAAACAATAAAATATAAGTAAAATTAGGTTAATCTTAGAATATACCTTCTTCTCAAGAGAATGCTTGTCTGAGGGCAGGGATGCCAGTTCAGCTTAGTTTGTGTTTTTGGGCTATATGAATGGGATGGGATGGAATTGAATTGAATTGGATATTAGAAATATTATTAGGATTTATTTGTTCTGGATGAAGTAGTGTAAATAATTGATCTGGCCAATTAACTCAAATAAATGTTTAATTTTCTTACTGAATTTCATTTTTATGAATATTATATTTTATTAATAATATCAGGAGATCTATCAAATAGAATTGTGAAGGTAGCTTATTTGCATTATCGGTTAAGTCAAACAGGATTTTTTTCTATGTCAAAAAGAAATGGGGATACATTTGAATTATTGTAAGACTTGACAGTTTGCTCCAAACTAATTTAGCATGCTTACAAATCCCAACTATATTTTAGAATTCTTCTTCTGGTACATCTTTAACTTGAAATTTGTTTGGCAAAAGTTCAACTTCTTGCAAAAATAGTCCAAAATTAAAAAAAAAAAACATTTATGCAGAGCTGAGGCAGAAAATTGCCTCAGAGTTGTGGGTGGGACTGTTGGCGTGAAAGTAAGCCTGTGCTAGTTTCCCATCATCCATCTGTTTACATTCTTTCCCTCTAGCTTACAGCCCCTCACAACCCCAACTTAACATTAGTGGTGCACAAAAATGCAAAGTTTGAGCTATCAGCTGTACAGTTTTTAGCCAGATGCCAGCACGGATAAGGAAAACAAAGACGTTCATACATCTATTTGTCCGCAAGTGAATGCATCATATGGAGCAGAGCAGGGAGCTTGTGGTTTGCCTTTGTAGCCCCTATGTCACAGCTGCATGCTTTTTCAAACGGCATTTTATCTTTTGTTCCTGATTCACAATGATTTGAATGAAGAAATACTCAGAAACTCAATTTTGGGATTCATTTTCTTTATATATGTCCTCCATCATCAGTAAAATGCTACAACAACGTGTTAAAAACACAATTTTCATTGGAGTGGGTCTTTAAAAAGATAGGTGAGAAAAAGACTCAGAGATCTTATAGTGTTGGATGAAATCAATATAGATACATAGATATGATGCTCTCATTTTATAGTGTGGACTTCTGACTGTTTTGATATGTGTGCATTTCCCAGAAGTGGCCTGCAGAGGGGAACGGATCCGAGATGTCTACCAGAGACAGCAAGGCTATGCGGCGTGCCAAACCCAGGAGAAGGTCTCCCGTTTAGAGTGTCGAGGCGGCTGTCCGGGGGGGTCAGAAGGGCAGGGCTCCTGCTGCACCCCCTTTCGTAGCAAACGTAGGAAATACACCTTCCACTGCACAGATGGCTCTTCCTTTGTCCAGGAGGTGGAGAAAGTGGTAAAGTGCGGCTGTACAAAGTGTTCTTCATAAAAGAAAGAATTAAAAAAAAAAAAAAAGAGTCCAACCTTTTCCGCAGATTTCTCCAGATATTTTGTGTTCCTGCCCGCCTTACTTGATCCTCACCTATCTTCACTCATTTTGAGGAAACCACGCGCAACAGAGTATTCTCCGCCATGTTTTTTCTGACCCCTAAAAAAATGGTAAAGGGAAAAAGGGGAGAATTGTCTGAAAAAAGGAGTTTTTTTTTTCTCGTTAGTGCTGGACTGGTGATTTAATGCTTCCTCAGTGGGAATCTTGAATTGTATTGTAAAGTACAAAAAAACAGACTTATTTTTTATTAAGAAGTGAAGAAAAAAAAAAAAAAAAAAAAGAAAAAGACCCACAGAAGCGAACTTTGTCCTTTCTTCTCTTTGTTTGTCATCATGACGCCTATGGTACGCCACACTGTCCTGTCTCTGGAGAGCTGACGGCTTCGACCATTTCCTTTTGACCTCCTGCTTCGGACTAGTCATTAGCACAGACTGAACACAGGGAGGAGCTGCACTTAAGTCCCCACAATAATTGTGATCAGTCTCCTTTAGCAAGCCTCCTGCGCCCTCTGAGGCCGTGTGCACAACCCCACACACAGCTGCATTCTTTTATACAGCAACTGAACAACACACAGTTAAAAACCTTACCTGTCAGGTGGAAAAACCCTTCTGTTCATCTCCCCCGGTCATGAATGACAAGTATTTATTGTATTATAAATACCTGTATTTACTCAGTAGATTCCCATCTTTCCCAGATATCAATCTGATTCTTTTAATATATATTAATTTATATTTGTCCTTATTTTTGTATTAAAAGACCTACTCTGTCAAGCTAGTTGAACTAACAAAATGGTGTCCTCTATTTTGCTTTATGAGAAGCTGTTTTTTTTTATCACTGAAACTATTGTGCTTGCCAGAGACCTTAGTTACATTTTAATCTGCAAATGTGACGTGAAGACATTGTATATTTTTGTCGCGTTTCCTGAGAGTTTGTACTGTGCCATTACCAGAAGGTCTTTATAATAAGAGTATATATAGATACTTTCCCTACCTATGTATTTCACACAGAGACTTTGTGAGTAGCATTGACCCTTAGCAGATGCATAGAAACTGTTTTTACCTTTTTAACTAACTTTAAGAAAACTGTGACTTTTTCTAAATGAAACTACTTTGTTAACCCCTTCGGTCTCTGATGTTAACATGTTGCTGCTAAGTTTTTTGTACTGTAGACTTGGATCCTGATCTGTATGTTTAATAGAGCTTCATGCTCCTGACTGTATGGGGGCACTTATGTGTAACTGATAAATATGCCTCCCCTCCCTCCCTCCCTCCAATACACATGTGCATTGTGCTTTATATCTCCCTCCTTCATCCCAGACTAATGTCAGTTCCCTGACTGATGTTTGTTTATTAAACACAATATTTACCTCACAGTTTTATATCTTTGCTCTTTTGTTGCATGATGATCAATATGGTAACCTACATTTTTAACACAGTGTATTTGTTTTCATTTGTTTTTTTTTTATGTTTTTTAATTAAGTTTTCCTTTCCACATAAGCAGCAGAGGTTTGTTAAAGTCCCACTCCGATCAGCAGATCCATCATATGTCTACACATTCTCCTACTATCTTACAGCCCCTCACAACCCCAAGCTAAAATTATGAGTGCAATAAAAATGCAGGGCAATATTGGAGCTATCCAGCTGTACAGTTTTGATCCAGATGCCAGCTAAGATGAGGAAACGGAAGACCTACATGGATCTATTTGGCTGCAAGTGGGTGCATTGGAACAGAGCGAAGCAGGGAGCTCCTGGCCCATCGATGGTACGTCACAGCCACAAACCTTTTCCAATGACATACTTTCATCTATTCCTTATTCACAAGAATTTGAAATACTCAGAAATTGAATTTTAAGCTAGATTTTCTTTAAATATGTCCTCCATCATGAGAAAAATGCCACAAGAACATCATAATTCTCATTGAAGTGGGTCTTTAAGGGTGTATTCAGACTGGACATGTTTGGTTTGCTTAATGTGAACCACAGTTAGTTTCCCCCGATGATACAAAACAAATTTTCAGTCTGAATACACCCAAGCGGACCAGTATGAGACCGCTCTCTTACGCATCTTACGAGGTATTCTTGGTTTGTTTCCAATCGGACTGAGCTCCGGTTTGCACTGAGTTTCTTCTGTCTGAACAGGCTCAGTGCTCGGAGCAGAACAACTGAACCAAAGGGCTACTATAGACAGGCATTACAGGATGTAAACAGAGTAGGAAGGAAGCAACTGTTGAGCCACAAACAAACATGGAGCAGCAATGAGACACAGCAAAGAATTAAAATGTATACTGATGAACGCAGGCTCATTAAAACAACAACTAATGTGATACACATTGCTTCTCACATCGTTTTCCCAATAGTCATAAACACTTATCATACTACCTTCATAGCCATCTCCTCAGGAACCGCCTTGCAGCATGCCTCCGCTGTACCAAAGTAGCAGTATAAAATGTTGTACCTCACGTTGAAACAGGCGTTCAAATTTCGTCAGCGAAATCTAAAGTTTGAATAAGTGAACTATACCGACATGGATTCCATTATTCCTTCTGTCGACTGAAGAGTTCTTCAGTCAGACAATCTGAATACAGACAAAGCCCAAGGTTCAATACTTAATCTGGACCAAATTAAGATGACTTGGTCCAGACCAATGGATTTTTCCAGTCTCAATGGGTGGTTTCACTTTCATACTTGATTTTGGACTTCTACACTTTTTTAAAATCTGACATCAGTTTAAAAAATAGGCCTGAGTTTGTTTTTAAATGCAATCAAAATGTTAATGTGCACATTACAGATTTAAATACTCTGGCCAGCTATCAGCAGTAGAATATTTGTGTTCTCTTTTTTTCCTGCAGCAGTGCACACTTTAACTAAATCAAATTTGCAATCAAACAAAAGTGCCACGAATGGAAAAGCGAGTTAGATTGTGTTTAGTCCAGAATCATTTGGTGCAGTTTTGTTAAATTAGATGGGGAATTTAGTTTGATTTGTTGTTAAACAACATTTCTGAGAGCAGAACAATTTAACTGGAAGCGTCATACTTTGACAACAGCTATTTGGTGATGGTTAAAAAAGAAAAAGCAGGAGAAAGAAAGAACGAAATCTGCTCCATTGATTGGCCTGACAGGAGAAATTGATTCCCTTCAACCCCACAAGCAACAGTGAGAAATGGTTCTCTGACCAAATATTGATTAGCACTTGCACCTGGTCACACCCCCACAATGGCCCAAAACACATGTTTAAATGTAATGTCTGCATTTTCAGACTTATGTTTTTATTTTCCTTCACATACTGCACAGCGCTTACATCGCATTACTTTTTACATTTTTTTTTTATTTGATTTGTTGAATATTCTATCTATGTTCTGTCAGGAAGTAGTGGTGTAGGACCCAATATGCAGGAGACCAAGCTTGGTGACAGAAACTAAAGCAGTTGAAAACTAACCTGAACCATGGGGTAAAATGTTTAGTTCCTTTATTTGCTGTGGCTCCAGAGAAGATCACAACCAGGTTATATGCAAAATCGTGCTTTCTTTAGTGTGGATTCCAAACCAGCGCACAACAGAATCAGTAGTCTGCAGGAGTGAGGATAGGCTCCAGCAGCATTTATTATCCTAATTAAAGCAGTTAACCTATATAGACAGATGACTTAACTGATTAGTTTGCTATTGGAAAGGGAATGACCTGTTATGACAATATTAATTTTATATATGATGGGAAACTTGAATTTTTTACTGACATATTTGAACGTTTTCAAGTTTATTTATTTAATGCAGTTTTGGAAGATTTATCCATTGCTGACAACTTTGAAACAGAATTGCTCGAATTGCCCAGCAGGCGGATTTCCTCCATGAGTCCTACTGTTCGGGTGTGGGGGGCCTGTCCGCCGCCGCTGCTTTGGCGGGGGTCTCAGTGTGGGGATGGCTGGGAACTTTCCCTCCTTTCTTTCTTACATTCCATCATCCACCTCAGTTAAATATAAACACTCACCTGAACACAAATAGTTTACGTGACAGAATAAAATGCTTTACATGTTTTGGGTTGTATGCATAAGTGTGCGTGTGAACTGTATTTGTACTGTGTACATGTTGACAAGTAAAATCTGTCTAACACTAGAGGCTCTCAGCTCATATCTGTTTGCTCAGCTGCTGGACAGGACAAGTTAGAAAAGAAGAAACAGAATTAAAATGAACATGTATGGATTTTTGTTTGTAATAATGTTTGTGTAAAAGCGCAAACACTTTTTTCACTGTTTTAATTCAACAATAACGGTAAGCTCAATATTCTAAAATACCAAATGATAAATTCGCTTTTAAGGCAACTGGGCCAAAACTAGAAAGTAGACGGTTTAATCTTGTGTCTCTTAAATAATGATAAAGTTTGGAATCATCAGCAGCAGAGGGCAGCAAACACCATGGACTGAAAGCTCCACTAAAAGAATTTAAAGTATGCTCACTCCAGCAGATAGTTGTCAAGATTTTCTTCAAAGGCTTTTATGCAGTTCATAAGTATTTCATGATTTAATTTTTTTATTGTTTTTAATGTTTTATAAACTGCTCAGCTATCCAAACCAATTGTGACCAATGTGCCAAGAACACCACAGTTGTCAACTCAAAGATGATGGGGCATTTTTCTATTGGATGTTGTCATATTATATAAAAACAGTCCCATAAACAGAGACATTTTAAATGTTGCGATAAATATATCTGTTTCAAATGGTAAAATGTAAACATGTAGAAAGAATATTTAATAGTGTTAGAGAAATCACTTACACAGAGTCGACAAAAATAGATTAGAGCTGAACAGGTAAAAGTCAGCAGACATCCAGTTTTATCCCCAAAATGAAAATTTAACATGTCTTCTATAAAAATACAAAGGCACACACAAAAAAGAGACAAAAGACATTAAAAGAGGAACATTAATATTAGAAAGGAAACAAGAAACAGTGACAAAGTAGACAAAGATAATGAAACCCTGACCTTTAATGCACTAAGAGAGATTAAGAGTGTCAAAACCAGATGTAATAAATAGAAAACACTCATCTGGTTTGCTCAGGAACAGGAAGAGACCAGATAGCAAAAGAGAAACAACAACTTGATGGTAAAACTAAAACAAAAAAGAAACTAAACACTACCGAAAACAAGAATTTAAAAAATAAAGAAATAACATCTCAAAAAGATGAGATTGAAACAAAACCTCCAAAAGCAGCGACAATAAGTTTAAAAATGACCAATAGTCTGGAAGCAAGAAACCATTAAAAAATTCCTGCCTCAGGGCCTGTTGTTTCATAACCTGTCAGTGAGTGCTGCATTTGAGTAAAAGCGAGTCAATCACTTCCGACTATTGCATTCTTGTGACTCGACTTTGAAACTCTCTGAAGTGGCGCTAATTTGCTCTGGAGGGTTATAGTCAGACCAGTGCTTGTCTCCATGCAGCAGCCCAGCCAGAAATCTTATTCTTATGGACACCAGGATGCAGCCCGGTGCACAACTCCAATTGATGCTGGAAAAATCTGGCAACACATCAAGGAAAAAATATTGTTTCTAAAAAATGCCAACCTCTTTAAATAACAGTATTTTTGTTGTTTGTTCAATGTGAAAATACAGCCTCAGTTCCCTGCAGCATTAAGCGAGGGCTTTTTTTTTCTACTCATCTCATCATCCTCTGTGGTTTCTGTGTGGGCCGCTGAAAGCTAAAATGACTCCAATGACATGAAAAGCGTCAGTAAAGATGTGGAAAATGACAGGGTTTCTGAATGTATGTTCCCTTATGTAAAAAGGAACCAAAATGTCTTGTTCCAATCACAACAAACCTTCTAATACAGAAAATATGTGTAATCTGTGACAAAAGGACCACATAAAGTGGGTTTGAGAATTTCCCACTCACCTGAAACAACAGAAACCTCTGAAAAAAAGGTTTGAGCCTAAAAATAGAATAATGTACAGCTCTGACAATGCAATAAGCTGTGCACACTTGTGCTCATAAGTTTACATACAGTTCTCTGGAAAAAAGTATGATTTCTTGGTCATATTTCAGGGAATATAAATTATGGAACAAAAACTTTTTTCCAGTAATAGTGGTTGGATGAATCAATGTATTGTCAAAAATTTAGATTATCCTGTTTTTTATATCACAACGACAACAGAAACTTCCCAAATGATCCTGTTCAAAAGCTTAAATACTCTGATGACGTTCTGAAACTCAAGGGTTTTATTGGCAGCTAATGGTAACCATCCTCGCCTGTGACTCGTTTGCCTGTAATCATTGTGTGTGCACAACACGTTTTAGAGTTTCTGTGCTTCCCAAAGACCCTTGCATCCTTCGTCCAGTGCTGCACTGACATTCTTGAGAAAGCTCATGGGGGAAAGCTAAAGAGCAGTCAAAAGATCTACGGGAAAAGGTAACTGAACTGTACAAAACAGGAAAGGGATAAAAGAATATTTCCAGTCAGCAGTCTTCAAACTTTGATCAAGAAGTGGAAAGTGTTGAAACCAAGCCATGGTCACAAAATTTTCTGCCACAACTTCCAGAAAAATCACTAGAGATGCAAAGAAAAACCCACAAAATAACTTTATGTGGGTTCCAGGACTCTCTGGAAAAACTGTAGTGTGGATGTTTCAAGATGTACTAAAATAAGGCACCTGCAGAAAAATGGGCTGCATGGTCGAGTCTCCAGAAGAAAGCCTTTTTGTGCAAATGGTACAAAGTAGCTCACTTACAATAACACCAAACAGCACAGAGACAAGCCTCCAAACTTCTGGACCAAAGTCATTTGGAGTGATGAGACCAAGACCAAACTTTTTGGCCACAACCCTAAATGCTACATTTGGAGAAGACTCATCAAGGCCTATGATGAAAATAACATTATTCTTTCTGTGAAACACGGAGGTGGATCACTGATGGTTTGGGGATGTGTGAGCTATAAAGGAATCTTGGTCAAAGTTGATGGCAAGATGAATGCAACACATGGCTCCACATGGGACACACTTGGACATTTCAACATGACAATGATCCAAAACCCAAGGCCAAGTCCATCTGTCATTGGTTACAACAGAATGAGCTGAAGGTTCTGGAGTGGCCGTCTCCTGACTAGTATTATTGAGCCGCTCTGGGGAGATCTCAAACGGGCAGTTCAAGCAAAACACCTCAAGAATTTAAAGGATCTTGAGGTTTCCTGCCAAGACGAATGGACCACTTTACCATTAGAGAAACTAAAGAACCTCATCCACAACAACCAAAGGGGCTTCAAGCTGTTACTAATGCAAAAAGAGGCAATACAAGGTATTAAGAACTGTAAACTTTGAAACTGGTTCATTTGGGAAGTTGTTGTCATTATGATTTAAAAAGAGTAAAAAGAATTTTTGACAATAAATGAATTCACCCAACCACTGAGTGGAAAAGACATTTTTTTGTTTTCATTCATATTCTCTAAAAAAAAATGACCTAGACATAATTTCTTCCAGGGTATGAAAACTCATGTGCACAACTTTATGTAATGCAATTGTTTTTAGTGTAGTTTTCTCCAAAAAAACAACTGACTTTAATAAAACAGAATTGGAAAATGATGTGAACAAAACCTTGATCAGACATAAAGCTGCAGCTTTACAATGTGGATGTATTTGCAGACCTGCTGTCCTGTTGTGCAGCCGAAGAGTATGCCGGAGGTCATGAATTATAAACTGCAGTCCACACTCAGGTGTTCTCGCCCTATTCTTTTCTCAGGATCCTGATGCGCTCAAAATACCAAAACTGACGTTTGTTTATGTTTGATGCTGCACCGACTGAAGGTTTATGTTTTGAGGATGCTTTTTTGTATCGCTTGACCACATAATTTGAACATCCTTCAAAGAGCATTTGTACTTTTTGAGATGTTTCTCCCAAACTTACATCCTTTTCCACAACTTGAGTGTGTGACAGCTGCCCCCACTTTCCTCTCAGATTCACAGAACAGGGTTCACTCCATATCCTCCTCTGAGTGTTTGTGTCTGGCTCCGCTCTATTTTTAGGGGGATTGGAAGGACACTGCCGAGGGTGAGACGACAGACCTTCCGATGCTGTGCACTAATAATTCAGCTTCTTCATGCATCAGCAGGAAATAGAACCGGCAGCCAACTGTGCACAGCTGCACCACACGCGTGTAGCTGCCGTTAGAAATGTTCACTTCTTATTAATAAAGCATGTGTGACCTGCTTTGGCTTCCTCTTGTGAGGTGACAGCATGCGGCCACATAGACAAAAACAAATGAAAAAATATGTTTGCACACTGGTATTCACACTTTTGGATGTTTTGAATTCTGTTTATCAACAATAAAAACTTTTTGGGAAAAATTGATAATAAAAATTAGAGATAAAAAAAATATATGAATAAAGAGGAGATAGCTCTGTATTTTTTATCCTCAAATAAGTTTTCCTAAAAGTCAGACCAAAGATTTTACAGATTTAAGAAAATATTTAACTACCTTAATATTTATAGCAGGGATGGGAAAAAGTTTTACTTGTGGGCCACAAAGGGTTCTAAAATCTGACAGAAGGGCCAGACCAGGAGCAGTTGGGTGGTAATCCACCTCATAAGAGAAAGAAATAGAATACAATCTGAATGTAAAGGTGCTTTAACTTTTACTGAAAAGGAATTTTAAATACTTTAAAAATAGAACGTTTTAGAGTTTGTATTTCAAAACTGTGGATTTTGTTCTCATTTAAGTGCACCAATGAGTCCCTCAGGGAAAAACCAAAACGCAAACGCTGCATTCATGTGGCAATGGAAAAATGACTGTCCAACTCAGAAACACGTGAATGTTAGAAAAACAACAAATCTTCAAACACCACATGAATGCAGAATAACTTTCACCACCTAAACAAAGGCATACATTTTTGGGGGAAACACCAGAACCAGAAAACAAAACATTATCAATGGAATTTATTTCAGTTTGGCAGGTCAAAATTACATAGTTTGTGGTAAATAGTTTGCCCGTCTCAAGTTCATAGTTAATTTAAAAAACCTGGAGTTTAGACAGGTTTGTCCAACAGTCTCAACCTAACCAATCAAAAGTTGTCATTTTTGAAAACTGAATTTAAATTAATGGGATTTTCCGTTTTGTTTTTTATCTGTAAATCAATAAACTTTTCATGCTTTTCAATATTTATATGTCTAACAAGTAAAAGACTGCACAATGCCACTCTAAATCTTTGATTGGTTTTCTATTTTTAAGCTCATTGAATTAAAAATAAAGAACTTCATTTATAATTTCTCTTATGACTGCATAATTTATTTATGTAAGGATTTTTATTTATCAAGATCGACATTCCTTTTCTATGTTAAAGTTTTCAATGAATGAGACAGAGTTGTTGGACTTGAAGTACAAAAATCTAACTAACTTTTTTTTCCTGCAGCCTTAAGGCCTTTTCCAGCAGTGCAGGTGGGAGGCACACAAGCCTCTTCTAGAAGACGTATAACTGAATTAAGGACAGTCATTAGCCAGGCAGCAATAATAGATGTATTCACTTAATCACAAACTGCTCTCCAGTGAGATTTACAAAGATTTTCCTCAGTCTGTAACCTACATGCAGCATCTGCACACTTTTTAAAATGTATCTGACCCTCTTTTTTTTTTTCTTTTTTTTCATTAATCCTCTTTACAACGGTGACTATTCTTACTCATAATGCTTCCCCTGCAGATGTGGGATGTAGGTTACCATCCCATTACACAGTGAAAGCTACAAGAATGGACATTCTTTCCCTGCAACAATTGCAAGCTATGTTTTTTTTACCTAGCATACCAGACAAACTCAAAAACGTACTTCAGATGATGCAAGAAAATATGGAGGCAAAAAAGAATTTTTTTCAAAGCTTGACGGGTACATGGCAGGTTTGTTTTTGCTGTAAAATTGAATTTAATATTTTACAGCTTGAACTGAAGAAGTAACAAAAAATATGACATTTTTTTGTCATTGTAAAACATTGCAATGTCTATTAGATTAAGCTGTATAAAATTCTGAACTTGTCGCCTCTGCCTGCCAAAAGAAGAATATTTAATTGCTTGATTAACTAGTTGCTTAAATCACCACCACCTCTTATCATTTCGCTATATAGCTATATACAGTCAAAACTCCTTCCTTTCAGTTTTTAATGCTTTAATATCACCCTGTAGACATAACATGTTGTGTCCCCAAAGCAGAATTACCAAAGACCCAGTGTGACACTGTGGATCAGTAAAATTGGGAGCAAAGGTTGCAGGGAAAGCTCGCTTGAACAAAACAGAGGATTGCGTCCGAATTATTTTGAACGCCACTGTCTGGAAACAGACCATGTCGGTCAAATTCAAATCTAGACTGAAGAAACAACAGGAAATGTGATGCAAATGAGGCTGCAACTCAACTACTGGGTAGGAATCCTTGGGCATGTTAAGTCCATGTGTTCTCTGGAGAAGGGTTTTTGATAAGAAATCATTTGAATGTGAAAATTAGTTGCAAACAACCACAAATAAACTTAGATCCACATACAGTAGATGATGTCCACATGCAGAGAGAAAAGTAGATTTGCAGCAGTGATTCATAAAACCACAAGTCATTGAATGCATAACTAGTGTGATGAAATGATGCTTGTGTGTAACCAGCACTTGAATGATCAGTCTGGTTTTTAATTTAGCAAAATAAGATACTTTTTTTCTGGCAGAGGAGGGAAAACAGGACAACAATCCATTATGTAGATTTTTTTATAGCTTTGGTTATTTTAAAATTTTGCAACAAAAAATGAGAAAAGTTTTGCTTTCATATTTTCAACAATTTCAAATATTTTGCATCTTTTGTTAGTTGTTTATATTTATTTGTTAGTTGTTGTTTTGAAGTGTGAAAGGAATTAGAAACGCTTTGACAGGTGTTTTCTTGTTTTGAGTAATTAATTAATTAATATTTTAAAGCATGACTCAAACAAGCCTAAAATTACAAAACAGTAGTAAACTCTGTTCTTGTTCTTCAAAAAAGCCATAACAATAATCACTATATCATCTTATACTGAGCCATCTGAACTCACTGTTTAATTAGTTAAATATTATTCAAATTTGGAGGTCTGGTTGAGTTCATAATTTGAATTACTTCATGTTCAAAATAAAAAATAAACAACTATCAGAGAGCATTTACAGGCTCCTCCATTTGGGAGAGAATAAATACACTCCAAAAGGATTTTTTATGAACTGTATTAATTTATCTAATTAATTAATTGATATAACCTAATATTTGCTGTGGAAGGTCTTCTTTTGAGGTATTTTCCTTTAAATTTGTGAAATTGTGGCAGAGTAAAAGATCAAAATGCAGTTTTATAAAAGAGTGGCTTTGAAACAAACGTTTGTTTCATCATCTAGACCAAAAAAAGTGGTCAAAGGCAAACTTTTCCTCTGAGATTTAACTTTGTTTAACTTAGCTTTCAGTATATACCACTTTACGTACATCGTATGATAACGTACATCTCGTCAGAAAGTATCCCTTAGATAACAGTTATTGATTAAAAAGGAAAGTTTGTGGTCACAATCTGTCTCTTTAAATTCTTGTCTGATTTTCGAGGATGAAGAAATAGCTTATAAGCAAATGAAGATGAGAAAATGCCAACCAAGTTAGACATTTTGAGCTTCTTACCCGTCCATTTCAAGGAGAGATTGAAATAAAGAAATGTGGAGTTTTCCACAGAGCAAGTTCGTAGGTCTTTACTTTTGTGCCTTCTTCCCTGCAGCAACCTCTCTGCGGAGTCGCTTCTGGTGGTTTTGAGGGTTGTCAGCATAAAAGCTTTCGTGTTCTCACTGGTCAGGGCATCTTTCACAGGAGCAACCTTAAGCTAGAAATTATTAATGTTTGTTCCTTTTAGTGTATAGATGGGGAAAACAGAAGTGCACTAATGGGAGGGACTTATGTAATCCCATTTCTAGAGATTCAAAGAAATTTTAACCTCTGATGAATACATAGAAGAAGAGAATAGTTGAGCTGGGGATTCATTATATGTTTTATTTATTTTTACTTATATATTATAATAGATATTATTTGCGTAACTATTTACTGATGGGTTTTGGGGGTTTTTTTCCAGTAAAGGTACTTATGTTGTACTTCAGATTTTTAGGGTATTCTTTTGTGATTATTTAACAAATAAATTGGGTGACATTTTGGGTAACTCAGAAACTAATGACAAATGGAAAACCAAAACTACTTGTCTTCTTATGTTAATTGCTAATAGATGGGGGGGCACCATATATAAACTTGCCTGATGGTTCGCGTTTGGTAGGGCCGGTGTTGTTTCAACATGTGTTTGCTAAGGTGATATTAGTACAAAAGCCTAAGAATAAAGGTGTTTTAGATAAAGTAGATCCTATAAATGCCAATTTTATTGAAAACAGTGGCACTTGTGCATAAAAAAAAAGTTCATTACACAAACAGAAGTGGAAGCCAATAAATACGACAAACTAAAAGCTATGAGTAAAACAGCATTTTTAAAAAATAATCTTTTAAAGCTGATTTGTGCTTTATAAGAGGGAAAAGGCTTCAGATATACGAAGCCCTGGATATGACATAAACAATTTTCCCACAAATTAAATATTTGTGCTAATTTGTTTGCACAAAATTCTTGTTTCTGGCCACACAAAATGCATTTTATTAGCATTTTGTCAGCACAACTTAGCAATTTTGGGAAGACATATGAGGACAGAAATCCCAAGGATTTTAGCATATTCAATTCCTACTATTGATTTCTGTGCACAAAAGACTTATTTGTTTGCACTAAATAATAATTTGTATGCACAAAAGCTCATTTTTGTCCACAAAATGATTATTTGTGCCAACTAAACAGTAATTTTTGGGCCAAAATTAGCATTTTGTGAGCAAAAAATACAAATTTATGGACAGAAAATAGGTCTTGCCTGCAAAATACTAATTTGTGCTCATCTGTGAAGACTTTCACTCATCCAGGGCAATTCCATCACAACAAAAATGTTAAAAATCAGTCATCTGGATAGGATTCTTCAAGCTGAAGACATTTTATCTCTTATCCAAGTGGCTTTATCAATTGTGGATTCAAGAATTGAATAGGAGCGACCTTAAGCTAGAAATTGATTGATTTAAGAGGCTTGATCGAGCCTCTTGATTCACCTCTTAGATAATACATAAAATGTCTTTATCTTGAAAAATCCTTTCCAGATGACTAATTTGCGCACAAAATAATTCTAGTTTGTGTCCACAAAAAGCTTATTTGCTATTATCCTCACAAAATCCTAATCAGTGCCTATATTTATTTGTACCAATAAATGCTAATTTGTGCACATGAAATACTGATTTGTGCACGTGATCACAAAATATTAGTTTATGCCCAAAAAATGCTAATTTTTGCGTACAAAACACATAGTAAATACAATTTGCATTTAGTGAGCACAACATGTTAATTCATGGCCACAAGTTATGTGTCTTTTTCCTCTCTTTTAATTATTATTTTTAATGTCCAGTGTACCATCGTTTAATGATGTACCTCTGTTATTTTTCAAGTCCTGCTCACTCTTTGCTGGGGGATGCTGAGGACGGGTGCATGAGTCTTTTACAGACTTCGTTCCACGCAGCAGGCCTGATGTGTGGTGCTGAGGATCATAAAAAGACAAAGAGTTGATGGGCTCAAAAATATGAGGCGAAAATGAATGACTAGACATCTTGGAATCTTTGTTTTTCCAAACAGAGATGCAGAAAAAGACAGGCGCCTTCAATGATAAACTTTATTCAGAACAGCACCGCATCATAACCATGTCTCACATGGTCTCTCTTGATTTTTTTTTTTACATAATTAGTGCATCTTTTCTTAAATGTGGGATCTATACGTGATCAAACGCTTTTTGGAATTCTCTTTTCATGAGGAAAATACTTTTACAAGAACATCTGCATAAATGGATGATTTGTGAGGTTTGGTCTAGCAGCATATGGTGCACATTTGTATATTTGGCTGTGAAAAGCTCCAGTTTGTCAAACTTTGAGGTTGAAAACACTACACAAAGTAGTTGATAATGTTTGTCAAACATGAACTATAATCCAGTGTATCCATCATTGCGCACCGATTGTCAGAACCTCTTTTTATTTGGGGATCTTTGTCCGTTTGTCGTCTTCGAATCTCTCCTCGGTGTCAATAATTTGCTCTGATAAAGCTCCCCTGTGGTAAAACACAGCCACGGTGGTGTTCCCGCTGTCCTGGCTTCCTCTGGCGTTTGTGGAGACGCTCAGCTTGGTCACCAGAGAGCTTTCCCGCCTGTGGTGTCCTGCGTCGTTGCTCGCCATCATGGTCTCCACCGCTGCGCTCACCGCAGCCAAAAAGCCGCGTCCGCGGCAGCGCAGCAGGCGCAGGAAGGCGTCCCTGAAGTCCGCGTTGAACGCGTAAATGACCGGATTGAGGGAAGAGTTGCTCCATCCGATCCACACAAACACGTCGAATGTTTTTTCGCTGACGCAGTAAGGCCCCGATGGGCTCCTGGAGCTCGGGGCCCGGGCAGAAGGGCTGAGCGCAGTTAAGGATGAAGAATGGCAGCCAACAGCAGACAAAGACACCCATGATGATGCTGAGAGTTTTCAACACCTTTGTCTCCTTCCTGATGGAGACTTTGAGCTCGCTGTGGGACTGGCTGGGGCAGGGAGAGTCTGGGTGAAGACTGATGCGGGACTGAAAGGAGTTTCCATTCGCTCCAAGTTCTGTGCACATGTGGGGAAACAATTCAGGGACGTGGGACCTGCAGCTCTGCGCGTGCTCCGCAGCTCGCTCCAGGGAGGAGATCACTCTGATCTGAGTCTGGGCTATCCGGTAGATGCGGGTGTATGTGACAATCATTATAACTACAGGGATGTAGAAGCTGATGAGAGAGGAGGAGATGGCGTAAGTGCGGCTCAGGCTGGAGTCGCAGCTTCCATCTGCGCTCTTACCCAGCGGGATCAAACCCTGACCGGTCAGGTCACCGATCTCCGCCCGGTGCCAGTCCAGCTGCACGGGGACAAAAGAGATCACCAAGGAAACAGTCCAGGTCATCCCGATCATGACGAATGCCACCTTCTTGTTCATGTTTCTCTCGTAACGGAAGGGGTTAGAGATGGCCCAATATCTGTCCACGCTGATGACGCACAGGTTGAGGATGGAGGCAGTGGAGCACATGATGTCGCAGGCCAGCCAGGTCTTGCAGAAGCCCCCAAACGGCCAGAATCCGGCCACTTCCGCCACAGCTTTCCACGGCATCACCAGCACGGCGACCAGGAGATCCGACAGAGCCAAAGACACGATGAAAATGTTGGTCACCTTGGCGCGCAGGTGGCGGTAGCGATAGACGGCGGCGCACACGGTGAAGTTCCCCAAAAGTGTCCAAATGATGAGCAGGGCCAAGACGCAGCCGGTCAGGGCTCGGTGCGCCGGCAGCTCCACTCGGCTGGCACGTGCAACCAGCGCCAATGCGGTGGTGTTACTCATAGCCGAGTCGTGCGCGCGGCCACATGTCGGACTGGACGCGCATTAGTGCGCTGAAGCAAAGTTCTCGGAAGGAGCCTCGCGCTCTGTGGAGACGGCGCGCCAGCTCAGGCTGATCTGCGCCGGTGCGCAGAGCGCGCAGCAGATTTACTGAAGACCATGCGCACCAGCTGACAACTCACACACGTGCATGCGCACACACACGAGACAATCCGGTCACCCGAAGAAGCCGACAGTTATGCAGCCAGATTTTTGATCAGATGAACATTTCACATCTCTTCAACCCAGATTATCCACCCACTGTCCTCGTGAAACTTCATAAACGGTTCAGATTATATGAACGTGCTAATCCTGTTTAAATCTTGACTCATTTCGTTTTATATGACGTGAAAATGAAGTGGGAAAAAAAATCTGTTTGGTGATTGAGTCTATTTTAAGAGAAGTTAGTTGTTCTCCAGTCGTGAATAATAAAACCTACAACTTACTTAAACTTACAAAAAACACACAATTATGGGCCTGTTATTGTTGAAATCAATTTTTAGACATTTATTTCATGAACTTTTCTGGCAGTAACCTTGTGTTTTTGTTATTTGACAGACTTCATCTTAGTTGAAACTTCTAACAAGAATTCTCTGCTTAAAGAAAAAGTATTTTAGTTCATAAAGGTGAGCAGTTTGGTCAGAAGTCTTCTTTTACCTTTTTGTCAGAAGTATTTTTTGTAGACGGTTTGAATTGAGAAATGTGACTTAAACTCTTAATCATCATTTAATATCTTCATTTTGTCATTAATTATGTTCTAAACATAGTGCCAATTCGAAATGTTCTTCTTTTTGCCATCACAAACTAATGCAAAGTCTGTTGTCATCCTCCCGCCAGGGAACGCCACAGTGAATCAGCTTTCACTGATTTGCACAGGTGGTTATATTTAAGGCGCTTGGAGACCCATAAGGAAGAAGGATCTTGTCTAAGGACCCTCACTGGATTTTAGCTCATTGCTCGCCATGGGAACCGAACACAGGTCCTTCACTCAGCCAACTGAGCTATCCAGCCACCTCTAACTACTTTCCCAATTGGCATGCGTGCCCGAGGTTGCCGACCCCTGTTCCATTCATCATTCATTTTCTAAACCGCTGTGTCCCCTTCGGGGTCACGGAGGTGCTGGTGCCATTTTGTTAGCCATCCAGAGGGGAGTTGCCTAAAATTTATTTGTATGTTTTTATTTACTTTTTCAACTGGATCATGAACCATGTTTATATTCATGTAAACAATGGTGAGTGAGAAAAAGGATGATGGCTCACCAAAGTAAATAAAAAAGCTTTATAACCAGAAAGAAATGCCATTTTTGTCTTTTCCCAGGAGTACAGTAGCTGCACTGAGATGACCCTGTTTGGCACAGGAAGTCTTTTATCTGTGAAAAGTTACAATTTTACATTTTGAGAAAATGCTAGTTTCTCTTTATGTATTTTTGTATTTGTTCTAAAAAAATGTGATTCACATTTCTTACGAACGCGTACAGGGTAAAATAATATTTTGTGGGAATTACTAGGTTTTGATCAGTGAGAAACAGGCCTGTGTCTCTTTTACTGTTGAAGTTTGCAGGCTCCTTTGCTAAACTGTCATAAGAGTATTACATTTTTCAACTTTTTTACATGTAAGTCTATGCGTGTGATTGTTGATTGTTTTTGCTGGGCACTTTGACCAATATAAACAAAAAAGACACATATGGTGACATGATGAATTACTTTTGAATTTAGACCACAGCTTAGTAAAAACAAATAGTTTTCTGTTGACTTGTTAACTGTCAGCTTCTTGCAAGAGTTGATACTTTGACCCAATTTTTTTTGTTGTTGAACCTGTAAAGCATATTTTACCATAAAAAATCACAGATCACGACAGGGTGGTCCCCAAACTGCTTTTCAAAGAAAGAATGTGTTTCTCATTATGCTGCTCCACAGGTTCTTTAAAAAAAAAAATCTGAGAAAACCTGAAGGGGAAAAAACAGGGGACAAAAGAAGAAGTGGCAGTTCTAAGAAAGTGTGGTGTGCAAATCCGGTTCATCCTTTGAAGTACGTGCCCCTATTAATGCTTGAATGCTTCACGGGTCAGTGTTAAGGAGCTTAAGAAAAAGAGAACAAAAAAAAAACCACAATAGTCGTCTCACAGTTATATTAACAAGATCGAACAGAAAATGTAAGGAAATGTAGCCGCGTTCCAAGAAATAAACGTTCAGAAATTTAGAAAGTCTAAGTCTTGCTGCTTAAAAACATAATTTAGCGATGACTGGAATTTTTTTGGATGTATGCACATATATATATATATATATATATATATATATATATATATATATATATATATATATATATATATATATATATATATATATATATGTCCATACAGTAAACAGATAAATAAACCAGTCTTCTAACTTGAAGTGCATCACATTCCCAAACCATTTGCCAAAAAGAAAGAAGCACAATTTGCCCCTCCAACATCACTAATGCGAGTGCTCTGAAAGACGAGCACAATCACGGTTAAAGTCATGAATGTCGGGATAAACCCAGCATTTCCTCTGAGAACACAACCAGATGGCACAGCTGAGGTCACACTGTCGGTGAGAAAAACTGAAACAGCACTCCAGCCATAATTCCTCTTTATTCATGACAATGGGGTTTAGTTTACAGTAGAGATTTAGATGATAGAGACAGAGTCAGCAGTATGGGACAGAGGGCAGGGAGATGATTATCAGATTACTTCCATCATCATTGAGAGAATTTGTGCATTTGTTTATTTAGGGCATGCACAGGAATGATATCTCTGTTACAAATAATAAAAAAAAACACTTTTCTCATTTTTACTGGCTACTGAAATTATTTATATTTATATATTTAGGGTAAAATCACAACTCTACTTGTTGACAATAAAGAAAAGTTTCATATATTGGGAATTCCCATGCTGGTGCTGTCACTGAATGCAGCACGGAGATCCTATCTTCTCCAGAGCCATGTTCAGCCCCAGCAGCCCCATTTCCTGCATGTATCCAGTCACATTCATCCCACTGCAGCTCCTCTCCACAGACTTCTGCCTCATAATTGCACAAGTCTCTCCACACTGATCCCTCAACATGAACATGTGATTGTCAAACCGTTCCTTCTCGCTTTGCAGACTCTCCTCCAGCAGCCTCTTGAGGTTTTCTTCATTCCACTTTTGCTGCTCCATCTTCGCCTCCATCAGTCTCAGCTCTTGCTTCAGAGCCTCCGTTTTCCTTTTCTCCACTCGCAGGTGCTCCATCTGCACAGCGATTTCTCTCTTGTTGTCTTCCCTTTCTCGTCTCAGCTTGTCCTCGATATCTTTTTTCCTCTCCTCCTCGTTCCTGCCCAGCACCTCCAGGCTCAGGATGAGGTTGTCCAGCTCTTTCTGCAAAACGTCTCGCTCCATTTGTTCTCTCTGTCGGATGGCCTGCTCTATCTGTTTCCACTGAAGCTCCATTTCCTTCTCCTTCCTTCTGTATTCCTCTTTGTTTCTTTGGATTTTCTCCTCCATCGACTGTTTCATTTTCTCCTCATGCTTAAGTTGATCATCTAACATTTTACTCACTCGGTCCAGTCTTTCTTGGAGAGCTTCTCTCTTCTTCTGTTCTATCTCCATCAGTTTTGCCACTTCCTGCGACTTCTTTGCCTCTATGTCTCGCTTCAAGGCCTCCTCGCGATCTTTAGCCAGCTTCTCCTCCTTCTCCTTCTCCAGCTCTTGCTTTTTCTTCAGCTCCACCAGCTCAGCCTGGGTTTTCAGCTGAACTTTCGCCAGCTCCTTCTCATACCTCACTTTCACAGCTTCAACGTGTTTCTTTTTAAGGAGCTCATCTTTCTCAAACATCATCCTCCTTTCCTCCCGCAGCTGTTGAGCCAAATCTTCCTCCGTTTTCTGCAGCATTTTGCTGTTGTAGTAGCTTTCTCCGTTGCCTTGCATCAAGCCATCCAGCAAGCCGAGCAGCTCCAACACTTGTTCCCTGTTCTTGTGGTTCTGATTGTTGAACACGCAGTACCTCCCTCCACATCCGGCCACCAGCTCACCAAGTTCCTTGCTATCGTCGATCAGACACTCCTTCACAGATGTGTCTTCTTCCAGACGGTCTCCATGCGTAAAGATCACCACGGAGAAGCTCAAAGCATGGGCGCCCATTGCATCTTTGATCTGCTGCACTGCTTCTCTCTCATCTTGAGTGAACCTCCCAATCTGAATGATGATTAGAAAGGCATGGGGCCCGGGGAAAAGCAGGCTAACGCTCCTCCTCAGCTCTCTCAGTACCTCTTGTTGAGTCTGTTTGGTCTCAAACAACCCAGGAGTGTCAAGGATTAGAAGCTGTCGCCCACGAAATTCTCCACTTGCCCTGTGACAACGCTGTCCAGCTGAGGTGCTGCTGACCTTCAAATCTAAGACTTTGCGGCCTAAGATAGTGTTGGCTGTGGAGCTTTTGCCACTGCCCGTCTTCCCCAGTAAAACCAGTCTGATCACAGTGGAGGAAGGGATGGCTCTCTTGCCTAAGAATAAAAAAAGCATGTAAAAAGAGAGGAGAACTAAACAATAATGACAGAAACAATCAAGATATTAGGTCTGACCTGCACAGTTGATGGAGGAAAGCTGCTTGGTGATTGATGCCATGTTGTTTTTGATCAAGTTCCCCTCAAACTGGGAGCAAAGGACAACTTTCAAGTAAATACATGCAGTTTGTAGTGGGTGTGTCCAATCACGTCACATGTAAAAGCCCCTCTGAACTCTAACCGTCACCATCACATGGTTCTAAATTATTATCTGGGGAACGTGTGGCCCAATAGTCCGTCTCCAAGAAAACACGCTCCAGTCGAGGTCTGATCAATACCCGATGGATGTTTTGTTGAAGCTAGAAGAAGATTCCAACAGACTGACAGGGATTTGACTCTTCAATCTCTTTATCATAGACGTGTGAGCTGATTAGTTCTAAAGAAACCACAAAGGGATCAATAATCCAGACGGATGATAATGAAACGTCTGCAGCTCTTTGACCACAGGCATGCACAGAAGGAATAAAAGCATGAAAGCAACCACTCAAACAAATCAGTGTCTTATTTTTCTTTATGGTGAAGACAGACTTTGTGGCTCCTATTGAGTTGTGATCAGTGAGGCCCATATGGCTGTTTAAGTGTTGAAAGTTGCAGATCCCTGCACTGGATGGAGGCGAGGTTTGGTTCATTGGATCAGACTGACAAGTTATAGCCAGTTGTTATCATGGTGTGCTCAGACTTTAGACAACCTGGTGACACAACTGTTGTTGTCAAGTTGATTGTATCAGAAAAGTGAGATTTACACAGAAATCTTTAATTTTTCATTGAAACTTTTGCCAGGAAATCTAGCTGGAGTTTTTTTTTTTTGTTTGTTTTGTTTTGTTTTGTTTGTGTGTACCTGTAGTCAAAGGGAAGCTTTGAAACAGAAAAATGCTGACTTTTTCAGCTTAACTTGTGTTCAAAAGTATTAGTTTTTCCCTTTGAGTGATAAAAGCATCCCGTTGAGATCGTTTTCTTTTACCATCTACTTCTTTTACATGCGGGAAAAAAAGTTTTATTTTGAAAGGAAATACCCATCAATCAGTGTAATCAGCGGTGTTGACATCTTTCAGATTAAAAGCACTTTTTAATTTTACTTTCAGAATTTAATTCTGCAGTATATGATATTATATTTCTTATATAAACAATTTTTTGCTTTTGAAATTTTTTTTTTTTTTTGGTAAATGTGAAGCTCTGCAGATAAAAAGACCTTCAAATGATTTTCAGTCAAACTGAATGAGCTGGACCTTAATTCAAGGCTGTAACTCTGCCCCCTGGTGGCTCTTGTGACAACTTCAATGTCCAAAGAATACTGTTAGTCTTTGGATCTTTATTTTAATTAGCAGATTTGTGTTTTGTGGCCAAATTCACTTTCCTGTCTCCTTGAGGAACACGGAGGAGAACAGAATTATCTTTGGGCATAAAGCACAACTGCTGACATTGCTATCATTTTAAAGAAACCATGTGAAAGTCCAACCTTTTGAATGATTTGACTCAGTCGTGCTAAAGTGCAAGTACTTTACTGAGTGTGTCATTGTACCGATCTATATTTATGCACACACAATGTGGAAAAAAGTTTTAGGAAGTCCCTGATTCTGCAAGCTGCCCCAAAGATGCTTTTTACGTACCGATTCCTTTTCAAGGCTTTACCAAGTCGAAAAATTCTTTGCGTTGATTAGAATTTTTTTCAAGTTTTTCACCAAGTCAGTGGCTATTTCCCTCTAATTGATCACAATAGTTATTTGTTTGTTTGTTTTAAAAAACTGAAGGCTTTTTCAACTGATGAATGTGCCAAAATGTTTACACTCCTCATCTGGATGCTTAAAACTTGACAGAAACATTACCCCCATAGCTGGTTGTTCTGCTGTTCGCTAATCAATAATGGAGAGCCCTTGCATGTTCAAGGAAAGGTCTAGGTTGTCTTACGGCTCCGCAGCTCTGTGACACAAGCAGAAACTCCTGACATTAATGAGAGGCTGTGAGGGGGGATTTCTGTCGGGATTTCTGTGGATAAAAGGATGTTTGTTTGCTGGAATATTCTAAAAAAAAAAAAAAAAGTCACTTAAACAATAGAGATCTCAAATACAGTTTAATTCCAGACAAAATTGCTTGTGAAAGTGAAGGTTTGGGGAAGCTGGAAGACTGGGGTAAGGTGACAGAGCTGTCAGGATGCCTTGGCGATGATGAGGATGCTCATGAGAAAGACCATGAAGAAAAAGATCCACATGAAGAATCTATCCATCACCTTGGCAACCTTCTTCCATTCTGCCACCTTGACACATGTTGCTCTCTGCTCACGGAAGCAGTTGGCGATGTACTGGATGTTCTTCACCAGCTGGAGAGCAGACGGGTATGTTAAATCAAGTCGTACTTGGAACACTTGAGTAAAAAATGAGATGGGAAATGGTCTCACCTGTTTGTACTGAAGGCAGGGGCAGCAGCAGGGGCAGGATTGGACGTGAGGCTTCTCTGGAGGATACAGAATCTGTTCTTTTAAGTGCTGCGGGTTTCTGGGCTGTGGTGAAGCCTGGTAGTCCAGCTCCTCTCTTGGAATGTGGTGGTAGTGCTGTGTGGGTTCTTGATTGCTCTCTCCTCTCCCCAGCTTGGACGTGTTTTTGTTCTGCTTGTTGTAATGGTGATGGCGGCCGTTAAGGCCGCCGTTTACTTGGCCTTTGGGATGTTGGTGATGCTGCAGGCTGTGGCCATTGCTGTACTTGTAAGGATTGCTGTCGTGGTGGTAGAAGCTGTCATGGCAACAGTCGTCGTAGTAGATACTTTTATCACCCATGGGTTCCTCTGGGTACAGGGGGGTCCTCTCACTCTCGGGTGTGGTGCAGTTCTCCCCCACTTCATAAACAAAAAAGATCTTCGACATGTAGTCGATGATCAGAACTTTTGCCCAGTGAGGGACCGGTTTGGCCTCGGCGCCACAGAAATGAATGTTCATGATGAAGATCGTAAGAGACGTGGATGCTGTGATCATGGTCATGGTGGCGATGTAGTACTTTCCTATAAAAAGTGGAAGAAAACTGTTCAAAACAGGAAAACCCAACACCTGAAAATTGCAAAACGATTTACAAAAATATTTCTGTTGGTAAGTAAGATTAAGAAATTCATACATGCTTTTCAAAGCATTGCAAAATTAACAATTAAAATAAAAATAACATTACATTTTGCATTAAATTAAATTAAACTAAATCAACAACTGATTAACTGGACCCCCTTGAAAACGAGATGGTACATCTCAAGGGGCGTCCCATAAATGAATTGAAATTAGGTCCGTGAATCGGATGAAATCGGATCGATTATGAATCGTATCAGCAACCACGGATCGTTGGAAAAATGAATTGTTACACCTCTAATCACGTGTAATCCTCATGTTGTAAACATATTTTAAAAAGTCTGAGAATGCTGCAGACCTATGTAAGGCATGCTCTCTGCAGGAGGCATGCTCTCAGCCACCAACAGCTGAAAGACGGTGAGGGCCAGCAGCACCGTCACCCCCAGGGAAACCTTTTCCCCAGAGTCAGCCGGCAAGTAGAAGCCCAACGGAGCAAGGAAGGAGATGAGGAAGCAGGGCAGGAGGAGGTTGAAGATGTAGAAAGAGGATCGGCGCTTCAGCAGGAGAGTGTACGTGATTTCGGTGTAAGGGTCCGAGCAGCAGCCGTACATCATGACGTTCCTAACTGCTGGCATGCCGTGACACTCCCACTCCACATTCTCCACAAAGTCAGAGAGGTCACCACTGTCCATGCCCAAGCTGATGTCCACCTGAGAGCAAAGTATTATGGGTAAACGAGATAAAAATGACTACAATTTTAAAATGCTTTAGTACTAACTAATTATAATTTATATTTGTTTGGACTAAATAATGTTTTCAGACTCAAAATCTCCTTCATGTAATTTTAAAAGAATATTTGTACTTAATTTACCAAATTACTGTCTTGCTACAAAAAAAATGTATCATTTATGTTTCATTGTTTTAGAGCTTTTGCTTCTAATCCTCAAAACCTTTAGAAAACAAACAGAAACATACTTCATCTATGAAGTGTTTGGAATTTTGAAATATTCTGCATTGTCTGATGTGGTTTTATACATTTTGGGGGGTTTTCTTGGGGTTTAAACACACCTGATTCCCATTGTAGGTCCAAGAGCCAAAGGTGAGATTGCATGATTGCCAGTCAAAGGGAAAGTAGGACACGTCCACCACACATGTGCTTTTAGTGATGGCTGGAGAGTCCCAGACTATTTCCCCATTATATCGCAGCTTCACATTAGTGTTAGACGGGCCTGATGACTCCTCATCTGCTCTACACACCAAAAAAAGAAAAAAACAGTTTGTTAATACTTAAGATCAAAGAAATGTATTTTTATCTAAGTTTTTTTCTCTCCTCTCTAGCACTAACTTGTTGTAAAGGACAATGTCTGGCTTCCACACCCGGTCACTGGGGATATTTATCATCTCTAAGTCGTTGTAGTCTTCCTTGTCCCACTTCAGGTATGCGTCATGCCAGACCTGCCTGATCCACAGGTAAGTGGTCAAGACCTGGTTCCTCTCATCCTTCAAAAGGTCACAAATCAGAAATTATTTTAAAAAAAGGCGCATCATACAACCCGCTAAAACAGTTTAAAGTTCTAAAACAGAAAGTAGAGGTTTACATTTTTAAGGCTTTAAGTAATATAACCCAAAAAAATCCTTACTAGATCATAAAATATGGTCAGTAATAAGCAAAATGAAACAAGCTGGCAGTTGTGTCAGTAATATCAGTTTACAAAACACTATATACAATAATGTATGTTCACATTTTTAATATTTCATAGTTTTTTATCATTTTCTTCACTGTATTTTTTTAAAAACATGAAATTTAAGTTGAATCTTTTTTTTTATCCATCGTAATTATGATTATGCTGGTTTTAGTCAAAATCAAAACAACGTGTTGTTTTAAAGGACATAGCTTCTGCAGAGTGGTGAGAGTTCAACAGAAATTAAGTTGTGTGTGGGACTGTTGGTGCAGAACAAACCTGCTCCCATTTCCCATCATCCATCTGTTTACATGCTCTCCCGCTAGCTGTCAGCTCCTCACGACCTCAGGCTGACATAACTGATGCAACAAAATTACAAGCAATATTGGAGCTACCTAGCCTTACAGTTTTGAGCCAATGTTAGCTCAGACGAGGAAAATATTACATGGATTTATATGTTTTCAAGTGGATTTATGGGAATAGAGCAGAGGAGGAAGCTTGTCTCCTGCCAATTATAGTTTGTGCGTAACAAGTTTTTTCAAACGAGTTTTTTTGTCTGATCCTTATTTACAGCAATTTGAATAGATAAATACTCAAAAACACAGTTTTAATTTTATCTTTCTTTATATATATTCTCCATCATTTCAAAAATGCAAGAAGAACATGTTAAACACCTCCAAAACACAACTTTCATTGGAGTTGAGCGTATTTTGTGTTTCTTAAAGGAAAAATACTACACAAAAAAACAGAAACTTTGTGAACATAAAAACAGAATTACAAGTCATGTTTAAGTGGCTCACAAAACTCCCCGTTCTCCCACCCCCACCCCCACCCCCCAACAGTTGCTTCCTGTTTGATGGTATCAGAACCTGACATCAGCGCGTCATCAGAAACTTTGGCCTCCTCTTCTAGTACTTTTGAAACATTAAAGTTTGTGGGTATTTGTTGATATCGAACTGGAGGTCGGACACCCTCACATTTACCCTCGAAAACACTTTGATGGCCAAATGGTTGCTTCAAAATGAAGAAATACGCAGGTCCTGTGGTTACGTAAAACCCCACAAGAACACTTCACAGACTTTGTCTCATTTTGCAAACCTAACATGTTCTGTGTTTTTAAATGTTTCTTTTAGAATGTACTGCTTGTTTTGTGTCATTGCAATTTTTTTTGCATTTTATTGACTGAATTTGTTGTTTTGAGGGAAAAAAGGTCATCTTTTTGATACCATGTAGGTGTTCTATACAATTTTTTTGCATAATATAACATCACATACACCCTACGACAGAGCCCAACAGGCTCCAGCAACCCTGTGACCCCCAAAAGGAATGTAGCGGGTCAATAAAATAGATAGAAAACATTTTAAAATTGTTCGATCTTAACAATCTGTTGTTTCAACTAACAGTATTAAACCAAAAAAAGGAGAATTGTTTCATGTTGGGAGTTGACGTGGATAGAAATACCAACAAAGCCATATGCTGGCCAACAAATTGGAAAATAAAAATTATTCTTCTTGTTTTGTTTTGAAAGTAATTTTTACCAAATATGTAAATCTCTTAGCTTGTACATGCTCTTAAGACAGTGTTTTTCAATCAGTGTGCCGTGGTACGCTAGTGTGTCATGAGAAATTATTTAATTTCACCTAATTGATCAAAAAAACATTTACCAATAACCAGGATATTGCTCTGTGTTCATCCAAACAGGCCCAGGTTTCACACTGAGAAAGATGAAAAATCATAAAAGCAGTTTTTTGTTTTTGTTTATTTGAATAGTTTTCAGGAAACTTTCATTTGAACTCTTGTTAAAAAAGACTACAGAGTTTCATAATTTAATTAGGGTTGTGATTTTTCTCAAGGAAAATGTGTACCTGTGCTCGAAAAGGCAGAAAAACACTGTCCAAAGAAATGTTTTCTTGTTTCAGCATAAAGCTGTAGCAAAGCATCTTTTTGTTACCATTTTTCAAGCGATTAAATTTGTTTGTGAAACACAGAAAATAAATAACTGTAAAACTTTAAAATATTTTAATATATAAGAAGTGTTTCAGAAAGGTTTAATGCAGTAAGGCCCAAATGCCCATAATCTTTCTCCACATGTGATTATAAAATAATTTGTTCCTGTTTTTTTTTTTTTAATTTGATTTAAAAAGGGCTTCCTAGATAAGTTTCATGCATTTTGGGGGGTTAGACGCAGTAAATCCTTCAAACTCATCAAAACGACCATGTTGCGTTTTATTCTTTAATTCTGACTTTTTAAACTTATTCCACACATGAGAAATGTGACCAGGTATTATCCAGGTGCACACAATGTTATGTAAGCTAGTGGACAACCCAAAGTTTCAGTTACAATGATGTACCCCACTGTGGTTTTGTGTTGAGTGATGCTGCATGTCTAAGCATCCTCTCTACTCACCATATCTTTGATCTGTGACAGTGTGATCTGCAGGGAGACATTGAGAGCTTCGTCTGTGTCCTCCACAGGTCTCAGGTCGCTGGAATAGTCCTCCATCAAGTCTTTCAGAAGTTTGCGGGCATAGTGACCCTGAGCGCAGTGGGACACTGAGGGCAAGAGGAGATTTCAAGATGGGTAAAACACACAAAATTAAGAAAAAGCGAAGGTTGACAAGGAAACTAGCACAAAAGTCAAAGCTGCTTTGGATTTGTAAAACAAACGTTATGTTTTCCTTGTTACACCAAAGTTGTTTAACATTCAAAACAAACCTTGCACTAAAAGGCTGATCCAAACCATCAGTGATGCCTTCTTCATTTTTTTCACCAGCCGTGGGATCAATTATTCAGCCAGGCAGAGTCTGAGAAAGCCCGAGTCCACATTCGGGACATTACTTGATTCTGATCTTCTTTTTGCTCTGCTGAGGCTGAGCCAGCCCAGACCACAGAACATTCTCCAAGTCTAACATCCTGTCAGAAGCTCTGAATGCATCGCTAGCTGTTAGTAGCAGATCTCTCCTGTCTCTGAGTGTAATTGCTACTCTGGAACAGGACCTGAGCGGAGCACACATGCACTGGAACACAGGTTTGCTTCTTGTATCACATTGCACAATGGCACTGGGTGAAATGGGATCCTTGCCGTGCTGCCACTTCTGTGACAGACACACACCCATTCTCAGCTGTACTGCTCATGTGAAAATCACAAACTATTATTTCAAACGAAAAAAATCAATATTGATGTGAATTACTTTCATCTCACTTGGTAAAATAAATACAAATGCTTTTGAAGGACAGCTTTATCTGTCTGTTTCCAATTGATTTTGGTTTCTGTACGTTTTTTGACCAATAGAAACGCAAGCTTTATAAAAGATTTTTACATGTTTCTAGATATTTCCAATACTTCCTATAATTATTATTTTTGCATCAAGGTCCTGCTTTACCTAATTCAAACTGTTTCAGAAATGTAAACAATATACCAAGAGGTGGTTGTTTTCAAGGTTGTTTTTTACATTGTGAAGAATTCTTAAAACTGTTGAAATCTTTTAAAACTTTTATTTTCTTATCTATTTCGATTTAACTTCATTATTTTTAAGAAAATCCCACTAACAGACAATCTCATCTTCTCTGAGTCCACATTACTCAAATGAAAGCATGATTCGAAGATGCAAAAGTCATGGACAAACATTTCATTTTACTCTTAATATATTATTTTAGTTTAGGAGCAAAGCGGATGTTGTGCAGACCACGATCGCAGACTTTTTGCATCATTTACAAAAGCAGATGACAGATGGCAGAAGCATATTTTTCAAACATGAAATAAGAAAAGATATTGACAAAGGTCTCTGGTTCTGCAGAGAACTGCACGTTTTGATGTGATGTGTTAATGTGTCACACAGTTTCTGTGGTTCTGAGCTGGCGCAGGACAGGTGTTTCCTGGGTGTCTCTGAGAGCGCATGTGTGAGATAGAAAGCACCAAAAAAAAAGTTTTCAGAATAAAACGCAGGTGAAAAAATGTCCCAACGTGCATTTTACTCGAAGAGAAGGCACTTTGAACAGCTGCTCATATTGTGAAATAGTAAGATTGAGATTTTGAGATAAAAACTTACAAAAAGAAACATATCTTTTGAAAGTATGTGCATGTATGAAACACACAGTACTTTTGAGCAGTATTGTTCAGCATTTTATTTTTTTTACAAGACCCTTAAATAAAAAACAAAACATTAATTTTTAATTTTCACAAAAAGGAAAGCAATTTGTTAAATAAAGAAATGTTGGAGTGAATGACGTCTCCCTGTAATGATTGCATGAGGCATCTGGGCATCTGTGGAGTAGATTCTTCTTTTTTTTATGTCCTGTGACTTTTGTCGAATGTCTGCAAGAACCCTGACTTTATGACTTCCCTCACAAACACAAAAAGACACCCTTGTTTGAACTGGTGTCTTTTGAGTTTTAAAAGCTATGAAAAAACAAAGCACTAAAATAAAAGGCACCCTCTTATCCTTTTTTGAGATGCCTGGTTTTTTTTTATTTAAATGTACACACGTCAGCTTTCTCACGCATTTTTTAATCAAAAAGTTGATGCTTTCTGGTATTTTTGATTTTTTTTTTTACATTCACTTTGCTGGTACTTCAAAAACTAATTTCATTTTGACAGCTCAGATCAGCTAAAATGTAATCTACCAGAATTGTATCCTCAGATATTTCAAACAGTAGGTTTGTTCAGTGCAATTCTTACAGTTGAGCAGAAGATGATGCAGCTGGTGAACCATATGCTTTGTTTGAGTGATGTTCATCTGTAGAACATTGATTACACCTGCATGCAGATCAAAAGCTAATGCTTCGCAGAAGAAACAAAAAAAGATGCTCAAAAAGGTGATTAAAAAGATTCTCAATGTTGTTTATCTTGATCCGATGTGTCAATAGGATGTGAATAAGTTCTCAAGCCTTTCCTTTTTCCTGTTGATCCCTGAGTAAAACATAAGGATTTTAATTTCTCTGGCAAAATAAAATGGTCTCAAACACTCTGGTTTTTTAAAGTTCTCTGAATTGAAAATTCCTACTTTAAAAGAAAAACACAAATGAAAGTATTGTGTAAAACAGGCTTTGGTTAGGAGGCTAAAGTTTCAGGAAGCGAAAATGAGCTAAGCAGAGATGTAAATATAATTTCTGAACCATGTGTGGTCGTCACTGCAGAAATGCCATAAAAAGGCCTTTACTGTGGTCCTGTCTGTATTTATTGGGGCAAACACAAGATAATCAGCGTGGGACAGAAGTCCCACCTTAAGGGCTGGCTTTTACTGGAGCACAAATAAACCGTAACAGGCAGAAATATAAGAGGCAAAACCCAAAAAGCCTCATTATGGATGTTTATCATGTTGAGGTCAAACTGATGAGGTTAAAAAGTAGCCAGTGAGGTGGTCAGCATTTATTAAAGTCATTGTTTAAACAAGCATTCACTTTTTAGTCCCCGCTTCTCTTTACTTCCCCTTCATAAATCTCCAGAGGCAGCAGTGATCACATCAACTACCGCTAACTGTGAAGTGGCTCGTCTCGTACGGCTGTGCACACCGCCAATGTGCGTCTGTGAGACTCAGACAGAAGGATGAGGCGTTGTGGTAGCTGTGGCAAAGCGCACAAGGAGGTATAAAAGACATGACCACAGCACAGAATGGAACACGCTGCAAAGTCAAAGTTGAACTTTTATTTTTGTCATCTGTAACAAAAGATTAGTAGATCATTTAATCTCTTTTTTGACAGCTCTATGGCAACGGGGGATTTATTACATCTAAAAACACATTTAAATACATTTCTTGCCAATAAAAGTTTAGGTTTTACTGACCGAGTTGCTCACTGGATTTTAGTCATATTTTGATTATAAATCCTCAGTACAGTTTCACTACTGTCGTTAATATGAATTCGCTGTACATATGTGTATGTGCAGAAAAAGGACATAAACTTAGAAAAATGTGGAAACACATGACGTTAAAGATGCTTTCATGATGATTTATGTAAGTGTGTGCGCCTTTGCTCTCTGGGATGTGGTTTTGTGTTCTTCAACATCCTTTAAAAGTATGGCGCCTCTTATCCCTAGAACTCTACACACCACAAAATGGTTATGCCAAGAAAGAGCAGGAAAAAGAACTTTTTTATTACCTCATAAGTTGTACTATTATTGCTATGTTGTAGATATGTGGAAGAAATATAACATTTCAGACATTATTTTATTTAAAAAGGCCTTTTTATAGTGATGTATTGAAGGAACTGAAAACTGTTTGTATAGTTTTAAGCATAAATCATTTACTGAATTTAAAATTTTTAAACCGAATTGTTTAGATTTTATAGTGCCTAGAAAGGTAGTAAACAAGAACAAAGTCCAGTCTGCAAAAACACAACACAAAAACTATCTGAGAGACAAACTGTTTAAATATTGGCTTCTACTTGGAGCAATACCAGCAATCTTTTAAAGAATTAAGTGAAGTAAAATATACGAGAAACCTTTCGATTGTTTTAACTTTAAGTAAAACTAAGGTAACTGGAAACACACGTCACCAAATCAGTTTTTTGAGACAATCTAAAGCAGTACTGGCATATCTAAATGTTCATTTAGTAATACTAGGTCAATGTAACAAATGAACATTCTACAGTGTATACAATGCTTCTTAACAAATGGAATTAAAGCTGCCAAGTCATCTGTAACTAAAGTTCTAAATTTAAAAAACAAAACAAAAATCACAAAGTCCAACATTAACTACCTCTGATTTAGTATTAATTTAGTCACATTTTACATACAGCTAACTTCTGAAAATGTGCAGCGACACAAACTAAACAGTAACAAGTGGTAAATAATGACTTCAGTAATAATTGCTTAAAAAAAGGTAAAAGACACCATCAAGCAGCACAACATGTTTGTTTTTTGTAATTTGGAACATATTCCGAGTTTCTTTGGAACGTGGCAAAGAAACTCCGAACGCACTACATTGTTGGTTTTACGGCCTTTAAGGTTATTTTTTTAATTTATTTTATTTATTTTAGCTTTCGTGCTATTTATAGAGAAATTTAGATCTTTGTTTTAAGAAAATTAAGATAACATTCTTTGCAGTTTTGCGGATTGCACCGAAAACGTTTCTGTGTTGTCCGTTGGTCACTCGCATACAGCAGTGTTATAATGCAGCAGGAATATATTTCAGCAAACAAAAAAATACTTTAAACATTTTTCTTTGTCATTTATACTCTGCGTACCATCTTTAGATGAATGAACCTGGATGTAAAAGTACTTTTTTTTTGTTTTATCTGAAATGATCACACAACAGGCAAAGAAAACATGTTTAATCCTGCACTTTTTAATTGTGAAATAAAAGCCACTTCCATTGACTTAAACAAGCCTATCAAAAAACTAGAAAACACATTTCATGTTGATCTGCCACGGTCAAAGTTTTAAGTCTGAGCATCATTTCCCCCTGTTGAAATCACAAGGAACAAATTAAAAAGCACACACTTTGCCTTATTAATAAAGAAATAACTATTTGATGTAGACCAATGTGCAAATTACAACATAAATGCTCTCCTAAACAGCTTAAATAATAATCATTTTTACAGTTATTCGCAGCAGTAAGAGATCCATATGTTCCCTTTTTTCAAGTGGATGAGTTTGCAAGACTTTTGAGTGTTTGACAAATGTTATAATTAAAATAAAAGCATCAATAAAATCCCAAATAGTTCATCTTTGTGGCTATTGGAGTTGTAACATTTGTTGAGTTGCGCTTCAGTTGCTTAGAATCCACTACAGCACTCTATAAGATCATGACAGTGTGTGACTAAGTCAAGGTCAAGTTTCAAAAGATTTTGCACTGATTTATGCTAAACATGCGTCTCCTGGCTTGTTTCCTGGCCTGGTTGAAGACTGTCCGCACGGCGTATTCAAACACCTGCTGCACCCCACGGTTGCTCAAGGAAGAACACTCCAGGTAGCCCTTGGCGTGGATGTCACGAGCGACTTGTTTTCCTGCTGCTGGCGAGATGCAGCTACCCCGATGTACGCCCATCTCCCTTAAGTCCGTCTGGGTCGCCACAATCAGCACTGGGACTTTGGGCAGGTTTTCTCGAACCTCTGCAATCCATTTGCGCTGAATGTTGGCTAGAGAGTTATGGTTCGCCACAGAGAAGCAAATGAGGACGACATCGGCCTGCTGGTATGACCTCGGTCGTATCTGTCTGAGGTTATCACTGCCCGCCGTGTCCCACAGCCCAAGGCTTATCTGGACGCCATCCATGTACACCTCCACGCCGGTGTTATCGAACACTGTGGGTATGTACGCATCAGGGAAGGTCTCTGAGGTGAAGCGGACCAGCAGGGCTGTCTTCCCAACTGCACTGTCCCCAACCAGAACACATTTCACGGACATTTCTGCCCCGTAGCCATTCATGGTTGCTGCTGTTTATTTCTCTGGTTCTTTAGAGAAAACGTTCTCGATCCCGTTGAAGCGATCCCTCCTTTTTTTTGCCGAGCTCCCGTACACAAGCAGCAAATACTTCTTTTTAGCAAGAAATATTGGAACCAGATTTATGGAAGCTCAAATACTAATGATGCAGTCCTGAACTGACCAGTCTTTTCTCAAAAATTCTCAAGCTCGTAGAGTCAACACATCTACAGCTTCGTAAAGCTTCTCAACTCTTTAGGCCATCTTGGCTCGCCGCCCTTCCGGTCTGCACAAGCACTCCTCTACGGTCGCTTTGAATATCGTTGTTCTGTCCATTCAGGTCTAATTTTTGTTGTTGAGAAGAAGGCTGTACCGGAGTAGAGAAAACATAGAAAACACAATTTAGTTTCCAAAATAAGGGATCTTTGACTGTAATTTAGCATTAATTATTCGATAAATTTGTTTTTTTCTACACCCTACCAGAACATTACCTGACAAACATACCATCTAGCATGGAAGACAACAGATAGTAGCGCTTCTTAAGCTAAGCCAGTTTTTTACAACATAACAAATTTTATTCGTAAGAAATACACGATTCGTGTATGATTCATAATCATACACGATTAGGGATTCCCTAGAATTCACAGTTTGAATCAGTTTACAAAAAAACATCTTCCATCTGAGGATTTTATCTAAAAATCTGTTTTTTACATCAGTTATTTCCAACTAACTCTTGACATAAATGCCTTTTTTTCAATAAATTCTGTTATTTAATTTTTTTTTTGTGTTGCACAAAAACAGAATTTATTGTAGGCGTTACTCAAACAGCCAATCACAAAAACCACATGCCATGAAAAACAAGTCTTATGAGTGGAAAAGTCGTCCTCTTTTAGATGGGACATGTTATTAACAGATGTTTCCACCGTTTCTCTGAAACACCAAAGAACTCCATTTTGAGATGCTGAGAATCGTTATCACGGTTCCAAATACTGTTTAAGAACAGGTTTATGACTTTTTAACTTAAAATAAAGAGCAAACGAGTCAAAAAACTGAACTTAAATATGCCATGCGTGTCGTTTCAACACAGTTCAATGTAGATTAATGATAAAAATGATCAGGATTGGTCTGACAAAAAAAACAGAACGCAGAGAAGTTGGGCCTACCTTCTCAATCTTCATCAAGCGGATGTTGGCTGCCGCCTTCAAGACTTCACTGTGTTGAAAAAAAAAAACACTCAAACTCCCAAAACTCCCCTCAGCTATGCATGATGAAGACGAAACTTGGTTATCAATAAAAATGCCACAGTTAAAGTTTAAGCCAAAAAAACCTTTAAAAAATGAGAGAGAAAAGGTGGCCTCTACAGAAGGGTTTAGCTGTAAGTCAGAGGGATGGAAGTCAGAAAACACTAGAACACTAAGTGAAGCACATCCGCTTGAAGGAGTGTGGAGGTGTGACTCACTGACTCCACCACTCGCCTCCCCCACACCAGCTGTGCTTCATCACTTATCTCTTCTTCTTCATTGAAGGATCTTTTGGAGTTTTAAGCCCTAATTGAATATATTCTAATTTTGTTCCTAATAAAATTAACCTCCAAACTGACTGATCTTATATATTTTAGACTGAAGCATGTGAGCAGCTGTGTAGGAAGAACAAGTTGACGCTCAGAAGCAGCAGTGTGGTCTATGCATGCAGTGGAATCAGTGACAGAAGACGAAGCCGGGATCAAAAGTTGTAGCCAGCTGCAGCTCCAAAGGCTTCGGTGTACTATTTACTCCTCAACTTTCACCCAAGATCTTTTGCTAGCATAACTTTACTTATACGACATGAATCTGAGATGGTGAAGCAGAACAGTCGGTGCAGCTGCAGGACTTTCCCACCAGTTTTTCTAATCCTGTTAACTTTTTGGACTAAAAAGAAGAAGAGTTTAATAGCATTTTTAAAATTAGGTATCCCACAGTCTGTCTCCCAGTATCCCTCACAGTAGATTAGCAGACGCTTTCTGTGCTTTTTTTTTTTTTGGAAAGGCCTAATCTTTGAACAATTTGGTGCTGTAAACTGAGAGATTCACACAATCCGTTGTGTGTTAGCTGTAGATTTTTTCAAGCATCAGTGACTAAAGTTGAGAATTTAGTGGCAAAAAAACAGTACCACCCATCGTTCCACTATCAAATGTAACAGTGGAAATGAAAGACATCATTACCTAAAAGGTTCCTCTAAAAGTACTAAAAGCTCAGTTTTACAAACACATCTTAGTCTGACTGTGGATCTACTCAGCAGTTCTACTTTTTTACTTCAAACCTCAGTTCATTTTTTATTTTTAGCCTCCACTGTATACGTACTTCAGTGGCAAAACCTGGTTTCTCTACTATTCTATTCAATTTAAAATTGAAAACTATAGACATACTGATTTAAAATAAACGTATACACCCAAATGATGACAAATGTAGATGTTTTTAGATAAATAGACTTTATTACACATAAGATCCTTCATAAAATCTTACAAACCAATAGCATAGAAATAAAATGTTTCATGTGCTTGAAACAGTTATCAAAATTGAAAAATGCAAATGTAAAACATTTTTCTTTACAAAGGTAGGAAAAAAGAAGTTTAGTTTTACACTTTTGCATTTTGTAGCCACATTATTAATACTACTTTAAGCACAAGCTGTTATAAGAAGCAAAGAGATGGCAAAACTTAAAATGGACGAATGTTTGACCACACGGTGACTTGGTAATTTACATTTTTGTTCTGACCTTTTGAAAAGTAAAATAAAGTTCTGAAAATACTGCAGAGGATTTATGTTGATACAAAAGCAGAGGAACTGATGACGTAGTCAAAGTAAAGATCCAATTCTACTAAATCAAGTTGTGCAACTTGTGCTCGGTGGTCTTCAATTATTGGTGAAGAAAAGTCTTTGCTTCTTCCAGGGCTTTGTAATAGTGTAGAGTTTGCTTAAAACTTTATATTTTCTTAAAATTGCAGTTGAGAGAGGCTTTATAAAGAGAGTAGAGTGCGACCTCAAGGATACTCCAACTTAGAGAATACTGCAAGATTAAATTACTTCTCCAACATGGAGTTTGCTAAATCCAGGATGTATTTATTCTAAGACAATTATAAACTATAAAAATTATTTCAAAGATAAAAATATATATCTATTTGTGTTTTACAGATATTTTCTAACACAAATGCAGTCTCATCTCGTAGCTTTAACGGTAGACGAAAAGAGTAGAAATAAATACTTGAACTGGTTTGCAGAGTTTATATGCTTCTCACATGTATTTCTTTTTTGTGCTAAAGGAGTAAAAAAAACTGTCCTCCAAAGCAGCAAAAAAAAGTCTTCTCACTTCAAAGACACCAAGATGAGACCTGGCTTTGGCTCTGTGAACCTGACAGATACAGAGACAGGAGAGAAGGTGGGTGAAGACGAACGTCTCGTTTTCTTCTGTACACGTGTGTGCATATACCTGTAGTGTTTGTTAGTGAGGTAGTCTATGACAGCGGGGCGGATGCGGGCCACTCCCCCCAAGCTGTGGTTCCCTCTTCCTGTGATGACAGAGAGCTGAGGTTGACACGAACCCTGTGCACACTCTACACAAAGATAGACAACAAAGAAGAACAAAACACAGAAAATGCATTAATAATAACAAGGGGATGTGAAATTATATATTTTTTGCAGTGATAATGAAAGGTGTTGAGAAAAGAAGACTTTGATTTCACATCCATCTGCAGGTTTTCTTTAAATCTTCTCTTATCTCGATCTGTTTTGGATGATGAATAGATCCCACTTGGACCTATCAAAAAGAAGAGACAGGGTACTGTACCTGCAGTTTTTTCCTGTAAGATCTGAGCAAGATGCTCCAAGGCCTCATTCACATGCAGCCCATGGAGGTCCAGGATGTTTCTGGGGAGAAGTGATGAATTAACCTTCTCGAAAATATGAACTGCTGCACGATGATTGGCCTCTCGCATTCTCTGGCCATGCAGATGTCCCTAAAAAACAAGAAGATTCATTCATTCATTCATTCTTCGGCTAAAAGATTTGGCTAGGAGTTAAAAAAAAAGTAAGAAAAAAAAGTTTAGATGTGTATTTGAATTTAAATACAATGCATATTTAGATGACATTATAAAAAAAGTAAAAACTTACCTTTTGTTAATTTCTTAATTTTATCAAAATTATTTTAATTTGAATGTAAATATGTTCATCCAGTTTAACTTGTTAAAAAGGGATTACTAAACTGTAAATTAGTGAGCCACATTCAACACATTTACTTACCACTTTAAAAATCTACTTGTTAACAGGAGACAAAAAAATGGTGCTAAAGATAACACAAATATTAGACGGCATTCGACCAGTCAGAACGATAACACCATAAACTACTGTATTTGTAAAGCCTCATTTAAGCTTAGCGTTGATGCTCTTACCTGCTGGGCGTAGAATGAAGCCACTTCTTTGCGCCCCTGCTTGTAAGCTTCTGCAGCCTTAGCAAAGCTCTCCAACTGTCGGCTCCTCTGAAGGCTGGCTTCAGCCCTGAAGTCTTCGTATTCTGGGTCCTGTGTGTCCTGATAGTCGGATGCAGCTAATTCATGAGTTTTCTGTCTCTGCAAAATTAAAAGGGAATCATTATCTCCTGATAACACGCCCTCTGACTATACAGATGGAACGTCTGTGTTCTTTTTAGATTTTAATCTTTTAGTCTTAAAAACATGTTTTATTTGTCTTTTATGACTGAGTACAAGGTTGACTTTATTTATTTATTTATTTTTAGTTTAGCTTTCTACTATTGTTGATTTATTTCACAATTTCATTGTTTTTAAAGCACTTTGGAACAATTTGACTAATAAGTGTGTATTCAGACTGAAAAAGTCATCTGAATTTGGTCCGGAGGGTGTCCTGACCCTTGCGTTTGGTCTGTGTTCAGACTGCCTTTCAATCAGACATTTCTGTCTCAAACCAAAGCTTGTAAACAAAATTTGACAAAAGATATGTACAGTCATTGGCCAGGAATTACGAAGGCGGGGCAAAGTAACAAGAGAAAGAATAATGGACGTCCTGCTCTTTGCAGTCCTTGTTGAGATAGTTCACTGATTCAAACTTTATAATTCGCTGACCAATTTTGAATGTCTGTATCACCGTCAGCTACAACACTTCCCTTTAAGCGAACCAAATGTGTTCAGTCTCATTACACTCTAAAAGTTAACTAGTGAAACATTTTTGAAGCAGCACTCATCTTTATGCCTCAGTTACAACTGCTTGTGTTGTGAATACCTTTTCTCTTTCCTTGCTGGCTGCTCTATGATGGTCAACTCGAGGAACTTCTGGAGCAAAAACTGTCTTCACAGGTTCCTCGTTCAGCAAAGAACGAAGGAACAGCTCTGTCTGCGACAAGCTGTAACTGTTATAAAACAAGTGAAGACGAAAAAAAATCAACACACAATTACACTGCTGGATGACATACTTTAATTCTTTGCAATAACTACCATTCAAATAAAATATTAAAAGATTTCCAATCAAAAAGGATAAGCAGTTGAGGCACATTCATAATTTTGAATGAAAAAAATAAAATAAAATGTAAATATATATTTAAAAAAAACACACAAATACAAGGTGGAGGACTTAAATAGGCTGCATGTCGAGTCACTAACGTAGATACCCCATCATTATTGTCTCACTTGTGTTCTTTGAAGATGTCTTTGAGAAAATGACGGTCGATAGTGGGGAACATGGAATAAAGCTGCCTCTCTTTCAACAACGCGGCTCCGTCTCGCTGATCAAGGTCTATGCGACTTTGTCTGCTCTAAAATAGACAGAAAGACAATTAAATAAATGAAGCTATATATATATATATATATATATATATATATATATATATATATATATATATATATATATATATGTGTGTGTGTATATGATAGAAATGTAAATAACTAAAAAGGGCATTTTAATACCTTTTGCACATTCTCCAAAGCTTGCTCCTCCTTCATAATATCTCTGAGAGAAACCGGTGGATGAGAAACATTCCAGTGGTCCATGAATGGCGTCTGACCAGTTGAATCAGGATGCTTTACAGCTGACGGGGAACCATCTCTGCTTGTCAGGAAATTGGCTGGATGGGTTTGAGAACGTGGACCATGGTTCGCCCCTTGTGAATGACCCCAAAATGCTGAGCCTAAACATACAAGTAACCACTTTTACTAGTTAAAAGACAATTTTATTTACTGTTATAAGCCTAAAAAACATATATAGTTAGGCACTAAATTAATTATGTATGCTAAGTGATTGTAAAACTCACTTTGCTGAAGCAATTGGAAAGAAAGATTTGCTTGTCTTTGCTTTTCCTAAAAAAACAAAATTCACATGAGTGCACCAAGAGCTTTTCAAAATAAAAGCCCCTGTATCATTGTGTAGATGTTAGCAGCCTCACCTGGATGGTCTGCTTCCACTTTTGATGGAGTTGCTTAGCCAGATTTAGATCCATCTGAACGGTGAAGTCATCATCTAAGCAGGTCCCTGTGAGTATTACATCACAAAAAAGCGGATTATTGTTTCTTTAATAAATCACCAACCTTTTCTACTGAACACCCCAAAGAAAAACTAAACCATTGTTCAATTTTTAGAGAGAAAAACTATGCACACATAAGTGTGAGACTACTTCATTTTAAATATAAAATGTAATATATCTGCTAACATAATACTAGCCACTGAAGCTGTTTAGTTGGTACAATGCCTTGACTAAAGTAACAAAACTTTTGTTTTTTCTGCATTGTGTTCAAAAATTGCATTTAAACAACCTTCTTTCGTGTATTTTTTTTTCTTTCTTCAGTTTGGCCAAATTGTCACACGGTTTTTAAAATGCCAGGAGTTGAACTCACATGACAATTATGTGGTGAAAAAACTGTTATGTAGTGGCCTCATGATAAAAAAAAAAGATCACTTATTTGTGTTTGATGCACATTTTGAAAACTTTTTTGGCAACAATAACTTCTGGATGTTTGTTACCTGGCTCCACTCCAACAGGGCCAAACAGCTCGGTTAACTGTAGTGCCAGCTCTGTGGGTAGTTTCAGCTCCACGGACTGAATATCCAGATGTTGGCTCCGCCTCTCTTCTCTTTGCTTTTCTTCCCTCTCCATCTCTCCCAGTTCTGCCTGCAACAGCCGATGAATCTCGTCCATGTTGACAATATCATCCTCAATCTGAAGCGTCGGCTCATCAGCAGTTTCTGCGTGATCCCAGCTCCCTCCCAAAGCTCCATCCTCCAGGTCGGGATTGAATATTGATTCAAAATCAGCAATGTGGCTTTGATCTAATTTCTTTAGTGCTTTAGGTGGACAAACGTCTGCATAAGAACGGTTTTCTGAGTCTGATGCTGCATCTGACAGATCCTCAGTTGCACCTGGAGCAGACGGAGCTCCAGAAACATCCACTATTATGTTAGTGGGGCTTTCATCTGCTTTACTGACAGTCTCACAGGTTGTCTGCTGAAGACTTTTCTTAACTCCAGATTGCTCTGTTTTTAACTGCTCTTGCAGTTCTCGTTCGTCTAAATCATCGATGCATTTACAGCTTCCCTCAGTCTCACATGAATGTCCATGCAGACCGGATGAATTGTTTTCTATGTCAGCTTTACAGACATTCTCCAACTCTACATCCTCAACTTTAAAGAATCTCTCTCCAGAGTCCAGCAGCAGGTTGGTGGTCCACTCTAAGTCCTGATGGCACTTGTCATAGAGATCCTCCAATGTGTCAAAGCTAACAAGCTTAAAGTGGCGACTGAGGATTTGTAGGCTCTCGAGCCGGTCCTGAGTGACTCCGAGGTCCTTCTCCTCTACTTGTGTGCTTTTCTCATGAACCACACGGTCGGGCACCTCTGTGTGGCCGGACGGATGAACCGCAACGGCAGCGGACACAGCAGAGGAGAACTCTGGGACAAAACGTGTGGAGCTGCCAAACAGAACTTTATAATCCCCAGAGTGGCTGCCATCAGCGATGACTGTATCATCACTGTCGCCATGGCGATTACAACGCCAAAGACGGGCAAAGTCTTGAGGTTCTGTCTGAATGAAGCAGCCTGTCTCCACTGGAGCAGGAGAGTTTAACAACTGCTGTTGTGCTTCAGAAATAGGAGGGACAGACTGGTCAGAGACCGGTTCATCCTGTCTTGTATTATTTTGAGGATTAAAAACAGGTTCAGTGCCAGTTTTTTTCCCATCTGTGGCTTCAGCTGTTGAGTCTAAACAGTGGGGCTCATGTGATAATGAAGCAGGGCAGGTTTGAGGGAAAGAGAGCGCGAGTTTGCAGAGCTTCCCTGATCTTCGACGTTGCTTTTTTTCCTGACTGCCCCCCGAACTTCCTGATTCCACAAAGCCGTCACATTCCGGACTCTGAGGAGCCTCAGCAATGACCTCAGCATCCCTGTCATGTTCAGAACAAACCTTCACACCAACATCTGGATAACAACTGTCTTGAACACCGCGAACACCATCCACTTGATCATTTATAAAGTTCTCAGACAGTGTTTCCGTGCTTGAAACGGTGACACTGTCTTCATTAATGCTATTAATTTCATTTTCAGTCTTAAGATCTTTTGATCCATCAGCTTTCAGTTCTATGATGGCATGAGAGTCAACAGCATTCCTGTCTAACACACAGTCAGGTAGGTCTGTTTCTCTGCTGTTAAGCTGGCCTATGTTTTTCTGTTTCTCTTCATTAAGTCCAGAATCATCTGGTTCCTCAAACACACCACCTTCCTCCTCCTCCCTCTCAGGAGAAGAGTGTGAGTCTGAATCTGTCTGAGCTGGGAAAATACCAGTTTGAATCAGATCAATAACCCTCTGAAACTCTGTCATGTCTGGACCTGACTGGACTGGGATTGTTCTCTCATCGCCAATGGCTTTTTCCTCTTCTGCCTTGGCACGTGTCTCTCCTTGGCCTTCTCTTTTTCTCACCTGTCGCTGCTTCATAGACCCTGAAGAAGGCCAATCTCCGACAAAATTAAGCATCTCCTGCTTAATCTCCTCCCTTCTAATTTCCTCACATCCTGCTTCCTCTGCTTGGGAATTTTCTTTGTCAGCATCTTTAATAACCACTTCAAAGTCAGTTCTTCTGCTTTGCCATTCTCTCTTCACTCTTTGTGCAATAGAACCAGTTAAAGCCAAAGACATTTCATCCTCTGCGTTTTCCTCATTCATCACTGATTCCACAATACAGTCTGGGATTCTCTGCTCAACCATTTGGTCATTCAGCTCCGACTGAAGATCTAACTCTGAATCCAATTCGCCCAAATCAAAACTATCGTGCTCTTCAGAAATGTTGGTGTCCCTGGAGGATTTTCCATAAAGTTTGAGGTTGAGAGACTCGGTGGACTTGCAGGTGATGTGATCGGGCTTCGTGGCCTCTCCTGGGAAACTCAAAGATGATAAATCAGGTAGAGAAGAAAACAGCTGCGGGTGAGACTTCTGACATCCCTCTCTTAATTCAGGTTGACCTATAAGGTCAGGACAGGACGTGTCGGATGGCTGTGGCCTAAAAGAATACAAGATAAAGCAAAAAGCAAGAAGCTTTTAACTACAAACATACATTTAAACATTTTTTAATAGAAATAATTTGATTTATGGTAACAAATAAATAATAAGTAAGCCCAAATAGTAGTGATTTAAGATTTGCACTGAAATTGATTTTAAAAATGTATATTTTCAAACCAAAAAAAACTTTTTTACATTGCAAGAATACAAAGACAGAACATTGTGCTTTAGTAGGGAATCATGTTGTCTAAAAATCTGTACATTTCTAAATCGACAAAATATAATGTCTGCCTGCTTTTTATGTACCTCTGGGCTACTGGCCGCCGCCGGCCAGTATGGATGGTATGATATGGACGGCCGCCGACCTGAGACATTTGCACATCGTCCAATCATAGCTGCTGCTGGCCGGCGATCCGGCTGCCACCGACCTAAGGTCGCCCAGCTCTCACCTGATTTCGTAGTGGCGTCATCCTCGCCTAACGGCTGTCTGACTGCCACGTCTACATTCATGACTACGCCAACAATTTTTCAAAAACCAAGGGCGGCTGCATTAAATCTTGAAGATTCTGCTGATTTCTCCCCATCGCGCAGTGGCAGTTGTATTTGTGACCGTAGCATAAAGAACAAACTTTCTCAAAATACAGAATTGTCTTTTTGTTTAAGAGTTCTTTTTTTTGCTTCTACAATCAGCAAAGTGGAAAACAAGGACTTTTTTTTTTTTATTAATCAGCGCAACACAAAAGTTTTGATACAATGTTGAAAAACTTTTTTTTTAATTATTGTTCATTTGTTAATACTACTTTAAAAGAAAACAAACTTACTCTGAGGTGTTGTTCTCCTGAAGAATGTGCTGCTTACGCTCCGGCATGAGCGCGCCCATGATGGACTGGACTGTGACAAAGCGTTCATATCCACTCAGCATGCGACGGATTGTTTCTGAGGGTACGTTATGAGCAGTACGCCTGCACAGAAACACACTCTAATGAAATAAACCTCCAGGGTGGCCTACATTAATAAATATGCATTATTTCTGAGGTACGACTGCTGTAAGAAAACCGTTTTTTAGGCTCTAATGTCAAATACTAAGCAAGTCCATATTAAAACATCAAAAAGTGATATAACTGTATCATATGAATCTTTTAGATGTTTACTTCATTTAAAATGTAATGCTTATACTTTACATTGACTTTAATGCTTGATTCATTTATGCACATATTAAGATTTTAAAAGAATTATCTTGATAGATTGCTTTCGAGCAAAATATCCCATAAAACTCCACATCACAAATACAAATGTAGGAAAACATATTCATTCTTCTTTTGGTTACAGTTTTGTTACTATTTCTGATATCCAAGTGTCAAGATAAAAGTGCAAACTTTTCTTTATTAAACCCCTTTAGTTAAAAAATACCATAAAAAAGCATTATAAAGGAGGCAAGAGGAACAAATTCTAGGACCAGTTGTGAGCAGTTTCTTGTATTTCTTCATCCGTTTCTTAGTTTCTGATTGTTCTCACCTCTCCAGTTCTCTGGGTTTGTTCTTCCACCAAGTATCCGGCTCTTTGAACAGCACCTTATATCCATATTTCAGGGCCTAGGATCAAGCCAACATTTTCTTCAGTCTTTTCAAACAAGCTTGAGGCTAAAAAAAAATCCCTTCTAGAAAAAACATGTAAAAATAAACAAACTTTATTTTCAGTAGATTTGAATATTGTCTTTACATTAACTCAGTGAGTTTTGTGTTCCTACAGAGATGACTGACCTGAGCCACATAGGGTTTCATCTCCCAGCCCTGCATGTTGGTGTTGTCGATGATGATGGGGTTGGTGCCCCTTTCAAAGGCCTCCTTGGCTGTGGAATGAAGTTCATATTGCAGAAAAATGACTGTCTACATAAAAGTGATTTAAAGAAGTCACACAAAAGAAGTGAAAGGCAGTATGTTACAGACATGCAACAGTATGGTTTTTTTTCCTGCTGTATAGCTTCATTTCAGCTCTGTCTACACATGCTGTTAACCTCGTTTGTGGTTCCATTCATGGGCTTCCCCCAAGACTGTGGGGTCAAACCGATACTCTCCATTGCGAAGGAAATAGTCATCAGTGCTCAGTATGGCTCCTCCTGGGTTCTGTTCCAGAAAAGCTCTGAAGAGATGCAAGCAAAGACAGCTTTAGGGCAAAGCAGCCTAGTTTATCACTGCTTAATGCAACAGAGAGTAGGAACTTTTATTTAGAGTGATGTTTTCTGTTACTGTGTTCAGCAAAAAGTAAATAGAAATTCCAACGACAGGTAAACTGAGTTATGGAAGTAATCCAAAAGATATGAATACTTTTAAAATTCAATTGTACAAGTCATCCTTAAAAACATTCACATTTGCAATTTAAAATTAAAAAAGATTTCTTTATAATGAAAAAACAACATTTAGTCCCCAACCACCATTGATACCTGAATATTATTTCACTAAATATACAACCTATTATCATTTTTATTAGGTGACACAACACATGTTGTGCCTAAAAAATGTGATTTGTGATATTACTGTTTCACTACTTAAGAAATAAGGACTTTTTACATTTTTTTTTTTTTAAAGCCAATGAAAAGTTGACCTCAAACAGACAACAGAACAAGACAACAGTGACAAAAATTGAGAATGTGTGGCAAAAGAAGAATCTGCACTTTTGGAGTAATGAAAGATTTTTACCTTGCAAGTGTTGACTTCCCAGATCCTGGAGCTCCACGAAGCAGCACAAGAACCTTCCCTTGTAGTCGCAGCTTGTTGGAGCTGGAGGTAAAACGTGGAGGGACTGGCAGGGCCCAAGGCTTCGGAAAAGCCACAAAAGGTTTAGGATGCTGTTGCCTTGGTGGGGAAAAAAGAAGCCGGCTTTGGCCAGTCCATACTGAGGGTGAATAAGCCACGGGAGTGATGAAGCACGGACTTTGGTTTCCGTGGCTACGAGGAGAAAACGCTGGTGCCTCCAGGTTCCACGGTAACGGCCTGTAGCCATGTGGATTGCAAAGTAGTGAGTTCATTTCCGATTTGGATCCGCTGACAGCTGCACCTGAAGATGCAGGACTCTCTGAATGTGTGAGTAATGTCTCCTGTTTTTTATACACCTGAAAGGCTGAAGGGCGTCCCGAAGCTCCCAGGTCCAAAGAAGGTTTCTGTTCTTCTGGAGAAGTTTCTGTCAACAGGTGTGTGAAATCCAGAACATCTCTCTGTGTTTCTGGAATCTGGTTACCCCATAGTCTGTGCTGGTTGATGGGGGAGGACGCTCCAGAGATGTGCTCCATCACACCTCCTGCTGGAGGCTGCTGTTTGGTGAGGCGCATTCTACATCCAGCATCCAGGCTACTCTGAAGCAGCTCTGGAAGAGCCTGCTGAGGAGCAGGCAACGGAGGGAAAGAGGAGAGACCCCCATCAGGTGACAACAATGAGCCACTTTCTTCTTCTTCTCTGAAAGAGTTGAGAGCCTCTAACTCTTGATCAATAAGCGAGTCCAGATTTTCTGCTGATGAGTCAGTGAGTGAAGGAAAATTGGACTGTTGGGGTTCTCCTGGGGAATGTAGGTCCAGTCTGCTCTCTGGAGAGTCCTCTGAGCTGAGCAAGGCAGCGGCGGTGCGTTCAAAGCCAGAAACAGTGGGTGGGACGGCCCCTTCTGCAGCCACATGCAATTCCAGCAAGGAGTCCATGGCATTTTCCACTACAAAGAGGACACACATTACCAGAACACAGAAGTACATGGTCAATTTATGTTTCAAAACAATTAGCAAATCTCAAAAAAGCTAAACACCGAACTAAATAAGCAAAAGTTAAGCAGACTGTACATTTATGTCACAGTAATTACACATGGGAGAGCAATAACAATAAATCCAATAATTCACATTTTAAAAGCAAATTATTACATTTCTGAGTTTTAGAGTTTCCATGAATGGTTCTAGTTTGCTTTTACTCTCCACTCGAGACAATTGTTGGTAAATAAGGGTGCTGGCTCAAGGGTAGACTAAGACAAAGCTAAGTGATTGCCTGCTTTAGTGTCCTGTCAAAACATTTTGATTCTTGACATTGATGCCAGTGAAAAAAGCATTCAATGTACATTTTACCCCAGATAATGGTGTTTAAAAATAATAATAATAATATATATATATATATATATATTAATACAACCGCTGCAGAGGGGCCCATGTTGTTGGTCGCCCGGGCCCCACAGACCATAAGTCCGCCACTGGCTGCGCTATGCTAGCAGATGTCTGTCATTGATAACGCGCGCATTTCAACAGTTTTCAGCGGTCATGGTGAAAATATGAGTTTGTCGAGGGAAAACATGTCAAAACTCAGCCGTGACTGTAACACATTCAGTCTGTTGCAATAGTATAATCAAAACACAGTCACCCAGACACTATGGAGCAATTTAGCCTCAAACCCTTTAGCTCCGCAACAGCGACTCTCGGCTAACAGGTTAGCCAGGTAACACCGGCTGGGGACTGAAGGGCTTCTGTACATTTGGGTACCTTTAAAGTCACACTCGGACAGGACGATATATATAACCTCCGGATCCAGGTGGGAAAACATCTCCTGCATGCTCCTAACGATCCTCTCCTTCTCGGTGCTACTCGGATGGAAGCTGTTTGCCATAAGGTGATCGCCCCCCGTGTTATAGCCAAAGCTTCCTCCCTCCGGCGGCACACCAGCTGGCCTGGCCTCGCTTTGGGCCATTTTCTTTCTTCGAGGCATTCTGTGGATGTTGTCCAGCTGCCGATCGCTCTCATTAGGCGCTATTGATGCTAAGCTGTTAGCTAAGAGAAAGCAGAGGATCAGCTTAAAATTGTAAACATGAGTTCCTTCTTCAAAATCAAACTTAGGTGGAGACTCAACAGCGCCCCAAGCGGTGAAAGTATAGAAAACGTGTACTTGTTTGTTTTTCCTCAAAAACAAAAATAAACAATGATGTTTGCACGGTTTACAGCTCGCTAGGACTAAAAACAGTTTGTTTGTTTGTTTGTTTTCAAATTAAACATGTTTGATTTAAAAGATTGAATCAAGTTTAGTCATGATTTCAATTGATGCAAACACGCTGTTAAATTTATGCTTGAACATATATTTTTCAAGTAAGGAATGTATTTTTTAAAAATTCCCCAACTTTATAAACGAAAAATAAATAACACATGCACCATAAGGTCAGTTTTCTTATGTCCATTATTTTCTAAAAACATAGAGGCTCATTTTAAAACAGTTAATACATATCTATGCAAAGAATTTTTAAGAATAAGATTTAATATTTAGCATCATTATTGCCCCTTGAGTAGGAATTATAGTTAAACCCCCAAAAAATCTCTTTGATGATTGTAATTTGGTTGGAATTAAATGATTAGCTTTCAACAATAAACAATATTTCTTTATTTAGGTATAATAATATTTGGGTTCATGTGCATACATTTTCCAATTCTTAGTTATCAATTTGATTTTAGGAAAAAATATTATTCCTAAATGTTGCTTATTTTAAACTGAGCCAGATTTCTTTTATGACTTTAATCTATTACTTTAAATATCTTCAAAAATTGGAAATTAATACAGCTATAAAACTTCATATTATTTATCTGTTTACATAAACTAATGTCTAATTTATACCTTTTTTTCATTTTTTTTCCTTCCTTGTCATCGTGTTTATTACTTTGGGTCTTAGTTTTTTTTCTAAATGCATTTGGATTTGGACGTCTGCTGCTTGGAATTTGTTTCAGTTTTGTATTTTTGGGAGGGTATATTTGCCATATAGTTTGTGCTTTTCGGTGCATATATGTTCTGATTGAATATGGCATTAAAATTATTTTTTTAAGTGTATTTGTCATCTTCTCATCATTATCTTTTCATCTTAAAGCCTTACCAATAATGTACCTTAATTGCAAGGTGCAGCTCGACCCTTTATGACAGTGGATTGCAATTATCTTATGTTCTTTTGTTACTGGAGAAGCTGACTTCGCTTCAAAACTTACACTCCTTTTAAGTAGTTTTCAAAATTTTTAAAATCTTCCTTAGTATGTCAGCAAAGTGTGGCGCGCTTTTTGTTGAAATTGTTGCATAAATACCCCAAATTGTTGTATAAATTTACGTTAGTACAAGTAAAACGTAAATTATAAACTTAGAAATTTAAATTCTTAATAACTTAAAGACCTACTCCTATGAGTAAATTCCATTTTAATCCAATTAAGATTAAAACTTCATTTTTGAGAGTTTGTTTATTCAAATCGTGGTGAATCAAGAACAGATTGATGCAGCTTGAAAAAGCTCTCCTTTGTGACACAGCCAGTGAAATGGGCAAGCTAAAGTCTCACTCCTCTGCTCCATTCTGATAAATCCATGTGCAGACAACTAGATCCATTTTCTAATCGGAGCTGGCATCTGGCTCAAAACCGTATGACTGGATAGCTCTGATACTTCTCACCATTTTTGCACTCCTAATGTTACCTTGGGGTTGTGAAGGGGTAGAACTAGCGTTATAGAGTGCACACAAAGGGATAATGGGATATCAGCAGAATCTTACCTCCGCGCTAACTGACAAGCCACTAACCCAGAGGCAAATTTCTGATGAACTCCTGCTGTACTGCACAAACTTTGTCCTAGAAAATGACACTTTTGCCTAGAAATGGCACAGTCATGAATAAAGATAACTTGGAACGCTTTTACATCAGATCAAAATATGATTGGAGTGGGACTTTATGGGATTAAAAATGCATCCACTAATTTCAATTTAACATTTTTCTGTGTTTTTTCTCTCTCACTCTCTCTAGTTTTCTTATGATATATTGGTGTTTTAATTCAGATTCCAGGCTTCTAGATGATACAAATTACAGATACATGCAATTAGAATGAAAAATGAACTGAAAATAAAGTGAACAGTTTGATTTGTGAGTGAAGATATTGTTTTGTTTGCATTTGTTTAAAGAATAATACTTCATTAATTCAGTGTTAACTATTGTGTAAAAATCTATTTCTATTTCCTATATCCTAACGCATAAAAATCGTCATAGTACGAATGTAATTGTTCCACCAAATATGTATATCTTCCTGGAAAGTCATCCTGTGAAACTATAATAGTGACTGTTTGTTTTTTGGAGTTAATAAATGATGTTGTTCCTGCTCTGATGAATCCACTATTTGCTTACTGTGTTTTTGCGACTCCCGCCATGTTTCGGGAACTGCACCTCTCCTTTGAGACCGAGGGGGGCGCTGTGTACTCAGCCTTCACATAGACAGCGTTGACTGAACGGACAGAGAGCTTTGTGCCGAAAAACTAAGCCCAACCTGAATCAGACTAATGAATTAAAACGGCCCAGGTAAATACGTTGGAAGAAGCGCTTGACTAATGTCCCGGGATGCAGCATTTGATGGTTTAAAATTCGATCCATTGTTGTATTTGTTAAGGTGTTTAAAATCATCCGTGGGGCAAGTTGTTGAGAGGAGGGCTCAGGGCGACGGTAGCAGCCTTGCCTCGCCTGTAAACTAGCGGTAGTACGGAGCGATGCTGGGAAGTTGAAAAAGACCCTCACAAGTAAATAACCTCAAATTTTCAACTTCTAAAAGTATCGGCATTAGTTAGAAATCCCGGGAATTGAGCAGGATCGTGGCTGTCTGAAACAAAGATACGAAGATACTTCACTTCCTCTCTGATTGTATGTAGACGGAGATGTGATGGGCACCTGGACAGTTTGCGGCCTAGGCTAGCATAGGAGCGCTGCTAATGTAAATTAGCAGCTAACATGACTTCCTTCCCGCAAAATATTAGCCTGTGTTGTTAGCACTTCTAGCTAGCTCATGTAAGAATCAATATGACAGTAGCTGGACACCGGCTCCCCTTGTGTTTTTTGTAGCTGTATTTTATATACCGACTTGTATATAAGTGTGTGCGTTTTTAACGTTTTAGCGGAACTCCTTTCAGTATCTAAACGTTATTTGACGGAGGATTTGTAAAGACATAACTGCTGATGTTTAGCTGGGGCAAATTAGCATGTAAGCTAACAACACACGCGAGCCTTGTTCAGTGATGCTATTTTTGGCGAGGGTGGAAGAATTTAATGTGATTTGTTATTCAAATGTTGTTTTAGGCAGTTTAAGAGTGACATCTAACAATTGCCACACATTAGTCGTGCTTAAAGATGTGTTTTAGTAAGTGCGGTAGCATGGTTGTATTGAAGTAATGTTTTTTGACCTATAGAGGCCAGTAGAAGACCGTGTGGACTGAGCATCAACAAGCATGGAGTTCGCGCAACAGCAGAAACCCACGGGGGACGGCAAAGTAGTCTATCCTCCTGGAGTAAAAGAGATTACGGATAAAATCAGTAACGACGAGGTGGTGAAGAGATTGAAGGTAGGATGATGTGATTTCACCTTGGCCTCAAACGACTTCAGTACCCAAATCTTCCTAACTTTGTGAACTTCCTATAAATTCTCATTCTTTTTTTTTTATAACTAAATAATTCATGTTTTCAATCTAATGTTGTTGTGCTCAGATTTTTCACATGTCAAGGTTTTACCATTAAGGTATTCAGTGCTATATAACCCTTTCCTCACATTTATTTGCACCCATATTATTTGTTTGGCTTTTAAATATCAAGTTAAAACCCCACCGATCATCTTTACATCTAATGTAAAAGCGTTCCTCTTTTAATTGTGGTTATGTCGTTTTTATCTAAAATGTCAAAATCCTGGGTAATTTTTTAGGTCATAATTTCTCCTAAGCTGCAGTAGTTCATTAGAAATGTACCTTTGAGTTGCTGGCAGGGCCGTTGGAGTGGAGTAAGCCCACTCCTCTTTCCTATTACCTATAACCAAGAGCTGTCTGTTCACTCTTGCTAACCTACGTCCCTCCACAACCCCAGCCTAACATTACAGGTGCAGCAAAAGTTGTGAGCAATAGTGGAGCTATCCAGCCATACAGTTTTGAGCTTGATGCCAGGAAGAGGATGAGGAAAAATATATACGATGTACATGGATCTATTTAATGCAAGTGGATGCATCAGAAAGGAGCGGAGCAGGAGCTTGTGGCTCACCTCGTGTTTTTTCTACGTGACAAATACACTCTTTCAGACGGCAATTTTTTTGTCTGCTCCTAATTCACAGCAATTTTAATAAAAAATACACAGTAATGAAATTTTAAGCGTAATTTTCTTTACACGTGTCCTCCACTGTGAGAAAAATCCTACAAGAACATGTTAAAAACACAATTGTCATCAGAATAGGTCTGAAACCTCTTTAGACCTGATCTGAGCTAACCCTCCAAGCACGTGGTCACATGAATCCAGTTAAGCAGAATTAACTACTGTTGTAATATAACCCAAAATGTGACATGGATGCCAGATCATGGGAGGTTAAGGAATCAGAGAAAGAGCAAATTGAGATTGTTCAAAACAGAAACTCCAACTCACATTTGACATTCCTGTTACTAGGACAATTAAGAGAGGACAAACAATTTCTTGTAGTTGAGAAATTCTATCATTGATTTAAAACTTACATCTCTCATTTAATTTAACACTCTTGAAAATTGCTTACATCATAAAGCTCATAGTGTAGCCATCATAATTTATGTTACAATATTTTGTTAAAGCTGACTGATCTAAAACCAGACTCTTCTGTTTTGTCTTTGTGAATATAATGGCTTCATTTCCTGCTTTCTGTTTGCACTTTTGTGTTTGAAAGGAGTGTATCTTATGAAGTCCTTTCTAGACACACTGACCAACCAAAACACATTTCATTGCAAGTTTGCTCCACAATGTGTTAAGTTTTTAGGCAACAAAAGGCTAGTTTTCCTACAAACACACACTAGTAATAAGAGGCTATGGAAGAATACAGATTCTGCCTTGACCCAATGTTCTAAAGGAAAAGGGTGTCCAAGTTTTATGATGAAAAAGGGAAGTGCTACACAGCCCTTCAAAATAATTAAGTTTTATTTTTTTAATGCAAAATGAGACATTAGGAACTGTTTTTTTCATTTTCTCTTTTCTATAAACTAGTTATGCACTCATCTTAAATTGTATCTGTTAACCAGGAAGGTCAAGTTTAATTCTTGCATTTTACCCCTTGTCTTTCCTCTTAACTCTCAAACATTCGGCTAAGATGTACACCCAAAGCCAGGGGTGACTCTTGTCTGTGTAACCCAATGATTTGGTTTGAGAATCTTATAACGCTAGCTGTTCCTGTAAGACATATCTGCACTGTTTCATATTAAACTCTTCACTCAGCAGTTATGCTTATGAATTTGCATACAGCCTGACATGCAAAAAAGAGCTTCAGTTCTGCATAGAACTAGTGGTTTTAAATGTTTTGCATTTTGTAGAATCATTAAAAAATTAGATTTAGGGATTTAATTGGATTGTGCAAATAAACAAAGTGAGGAAACATGACGTGAAAGGATGTTATACATGCTCTTTGTTTAGTAGATATAAAATAAAAACAAACTTTTGCTGTAATTTAATTTAGCATGTGGAAGAACAAACAAGATTTCCTGGGGGCCCTTTCCTGTACTGACATTTCTCAACTTTAAATGGATCATGGCATTAGAGATAAGAGTCAAAAGTCATTTGATTTACCATGGCTACATTTCCAACAATACTGGTTGCTCCATAAAATGAAGAAGAACTGGTAGGATACTTATGTGACAAGCTTGTTCCATGCCAAAAGTGATCTGCAGATGGAAGCTGCTGCATCTGTGCTTAAAAATGACAGCAGGCAAATCAGTAGAAGCACACATCGTCACATAACATTTAACAAGATTGCAACGTTTCTGGAAGTAAAAGACTTTGGAAGGTTTTATTGTGCCAAAGATATCATTTCTTTCAGCGCAACAGAAGTTGAAACATTGAAAACATGAATACGCACCATGGACCGATGTTATGACTCGTCTCTCTTGAAATGCATGTGCATCCAGAATCCCTACATGATATGCTGAGATGCATTTCTTTCAGTGATGTTTGGTACATCATGCAGTAAACTTAAGTCCTTAAATGCTGCTGCTAGTTATTTTAGAATGTTTGCTTTTGTCATTAGTGGTTGTGTGTATCCCAGTGTAACAAATATCTAACATTTAAAAGTATGAAAGAATGCTTAAAGACGTGAAAAAAAGTTAGGAGTCCTGAAAGAAATTAAAAATCAGTGAGTTATGACTGTTATTTAACCATATTAGTGGCCTACATTCTAGGAGGGTCTGTCCTAGGACTGATCGATTGCAGGATTGATTCCCTAGTCCATACTTACTTTTATAAAGGACACCCACGGCTTCAAGGGTTGCAAAGAGTCTGTGGGAAAATATTTGATTGGTTGGTTCTCAAGTTGCTTCTTAGCCATTTTTTTTATTGATCTGACCTTTTAAAAAGGCCCATTTACCACCATCTCCACCTATACACTTTACACACCCCAGCATACATGCATCCCAGCAGGGACATGAAGGTCCCAGTCATTTCTAGTTCCAGAACTAGCTAGCATCTACAACACATTCCTTACAAAATGAATATTATTAATACAAAAATGTGGCAAATGCATTGATATTTTCTGTTCTATAGCGAAATAATTATAGAAACCTTATAGAGTTTGGATCATATTATCCTAATATTATCATTGCTATATTATGCAAAGTAAAAAAGCATCACTAACTGATGTTTCTGTTTGTGTACAAATCTTTACAGGAATAAAACATGTTATTGAAGGAATGCAGAGTGGCAGATAATGTCAATGTTTAAATAATATTTTTTTAAAAACAGGTAATTTTAGCCATTTTAGGATTTATTTCTCTTTAAAGACCAACTCCAATAATCTTTGCATCTTTTGTAAAAGCATTCCCAGTGGTCTTTTAATCATGATTACTTTTTTTTAGGCAGAATCAAAAATACCTGATATTTTGTTAGACAAAATTTGTGCAGGAGTTTTTCAAAAATTCGCCTCTGAGTTGTGGGCGGGACCATTGGCGCAGAAGTATGCCTCCACTAATATCTCATCATCCTTTTGTTTACACGCTTTCCTGCTAACTTATAACCCCTCATAACCCTACGCTAACATTAGCAGTGCAACAAAAATTCTCGAGCAATATTGGAACTATCCAGCTATACAGTTTTGAGCCACATGCCAGCTCGGACGAGAAAAATTAAGACGTTAATGGACTTTACTTTGTCTGCAAATGTATATATCAGTATGAAGCGGATCATGAAGACTTTGGTCTGCCTACTGTACATCTTCCAATTGTGGTCGGTTTCTAATTGATGCCATTTTCCAATAAACGCAGGGCAGTGTTCCTTTAGGATCCGCCCATCTTCCTCTGATCATGCAGAAGATGGGTTTCTGTGGTGTTTGTATTGTGAGCCAGTGTAGCGATGGCCTAAAATGCTCATTCTGTTAAGCTTTTACATTTTGTGCAGTGGCATATGCCAAAGAACATTCTGGTGAGGAACATTTGGAGTGGATCTTAAATGTATCCGAGAAAGGTGGAAGCAGATTCTCGCAAACAAGTGCGTGGTGGATTCAAAGAAAACGAGCGCTGAATTAGAAGAACTGGTTTGAACATGGATTATTGAGCAAAGACAGACAGGTGCACGTGTCTCCAGGAAAATGATTCGCATGAAAGCAAAGAAGGTTTTTGATACGGGGGTTGATGAGGCTTCAAAGAGAAAAGAAACGTTCACAGCTAGTGCTAGTCAGAAGACAAAACAGTGTTCTCTCTGCACCGGATTCACCATGTTTTGAATAAAAAAAAAGGCAGTTTTAACTTAAATTCTCTTATATATGTCCTCCATCATGAGAAAAATGCCACAAGCATCTGACAAGAACATGTTAAAAACACCAAAAAACAGATTTTCTTTGGAGTGAGCCTTTAAAGTTTATAGAACGTTTTAGAAAAGCTTCAGAGTGAAGTCATTGCATATTTTTGGCTGTGTTTGTGTTTATTCTAAAACTGCATCAAAAAGACGTTTTAAAAGTTTGACTCAAATACATTAAGATAAAACATTTTCTGCACATATGCAGGACTTGAGCAAAGAGAAGAGATGTGTGTGTGTGTGTTGGCATGAGTGCTGCTCCTCTGTTTGCCTGAGCGGGCCGCCGGCCCATCCCCCATTCCTGCTGGCTGCCTGATGGTGCAGCGAGCTTTACAGCTGTACTTTAGCTCCTGAGCGCACCCACACAGAGGAAGTGACAGCCTGACAGAAAAATATCCTACTTTTACGTTTTTCTACAAGCACAAAGCGCTAAGAGTTGTGTGACACAACCTCTACAAACATCTTTGGTTGCTTTTTAATTTCAAGAATTGAAAGTGAGATAAAACACCAGATTTTCCTTCCGTTGTGATCGGTAACTGTGATTTAAGAAAGATTCATTTAAATTGTGATTGTTCATTTTTTGTGTTGTTATAAGTATTAGTGATGTCTTTTTGCAGACATATCAGACATTGTTAATCTTGTGTAGTACAACTTGATCTCAATTCCGTTTATATTCAAAACCACCCACTTGCAGCCAAATAGATCCATGTATGAACTTTATGAAACGTCATAAAGTCATAAACTTTATGACTTGTTAGCTCCAATACTGCTCAGAATTTTTGTCGCACTGTTCATTTTAGCTTGTGGTTGTAAGCTTTCTCCAGACAGTTTGAAAAGTTCACAGTATATTTTTTTTTATCAGAATAATTCGTACAAAAAAAAACAATTAACAAGAATAAAGTAGGAAATGAATGCCTCTGAAAGTTAAAAAAAACTTTTTTGATTAAAAAAAAATTTGCATTTAGGAATTAAAATGTTTCAACAAAGACAATCGAACATTATTCAATTCATAGAAATCAGATGGACATCACCATTGACTGTATAAGAGAACTGGACTGAGTGATCCATCCCCTCCTTAAGTTCCAAACATGAAGTACCTACAAGCTCAAGAAGCCAAAATTCCATAGACTTCTATTGAAAAAAAAGGGTTATCACTCAGTAATTCTATTTGTCAGAATAACCATTCTTGCTCTGCTGCCGTTCTTAACATGTTCTTGCTAATTCCTCTTTTCATGATTTTTTTTTTCTTTATTGCAAGTTATTCAAGTTATAAACTGACCAATCAGATGCCTCAGTAAAAGTGTGTTGTCCCTCATGGCCCCCACCTCGAATGTTTGAAATGGTTGACAGATTTTCCTAAGACCGATTTCAGTGGTAGAGGTGTAGCCTTCTAGCAAGCTCACTCCAGATTGGTGATAGTAGTTTCCATAGAAATGCCAACTCAGACCGACTTGGCCCAATCATGCTCACCAGTGTTGTCTGGCTCCAACATAGCAATGCCCGTATCACAAAAAAAATGGTGACTGAATTTGCTTCAATATTCAGTGCACTGCATATTCTACACTTAAAGGGGGTATAACTTTGGAGACCTTTCACGATCACAACTGTCTGACCCCTATGTGAGGATAAAAAAAATATATCACTCTATGTCTACGCTTGTTTGTAGAAGGCATCTAAGACTAAAAACCAATATATTTATATTTCCTGCTCTGGCCTCAGTGTTCTTATGAATGTTGAGTAAGGATGAGTCAGCAACAGCAAGGCCCATCAGAAGACAAACCTGAGCTGTTGGGTGCATACATGCTCATGAGTCGGTTCACTTACCCACAAGCACCTGATAAAGAATCAGATATGTGCAAGTTGACTGTGGAAACGCAATCAACAGAAAATCCTTGTCTGCACGGAAATCAATTATTTGAGCTTTTGAGTAGAACTCTAATGATGTAACTTTTTAATTGCTTGTTACTTTCAAAACCCACCACCTTCAGTTCTTTGTCAACTTTGAGGAGCAGATGACCCTAACGTTAGCTATGCTAATATGAGAACTACTAAATAAACACGCTGCTGTTTTTTGTTTGTTCACAGTGAGGAAGAAATATCAGTTCTCATAGTTATGCAATTTGTGCTCATGCCACTTTCATCCCTCGTCTCTTTTTTACACTTGCAGATATGTAAAGCTATAAAATATATTGGATAAAGATGGATGCATGCTGTAAAGTATCCACTTTTTAGCAAGAAATCTACATGTTAAACACATTTGATTACTGAATAACTTGTTATAGAAACCATACAATATATTATTCTGTCTACATGTAAATAAAAAAAAATCAGACTGGGTATGTGGTTGTATTTAAACACACAGTTTGTTGTCAGGCTTTAGTCATACCTACTGCATCATTTCGGAGTCCCTTTGCTGTGTAAAAACTTTATGTACAGTTGTGTTTGTTAATCATAGTATAATAACTTACATTTTGAAAATGACACTACCATGTAAATAAACTAGGTGTGGATGTGAGTGTGCATGGGTGTGTCATTGTGGCCCCTGCGACAGACTGGCGACCTCTCCAGGGGTGTCCCCTGCCTTCGTCCATGAGTGGCCGGGTTAGGCTCCTGCAACCCTGTGACCCCGAAAGGGACAAAACGATATAGAAGAGGAATTAATATACTTGTTTTGTCATCTTTTCTGGGAATTATTTATATTGCAAATTAGAAATATTCAGGGCAAAACATGGGATTTTATTTTGAGTATTTTTGCACAAATCTATTCTTTTTTTTTTATATGTTAGAGGTTTTGAAGCTAGTTTTAGTTGCTGCCTTGGGTAGATATACCAGTGATAGTGTTGGTAATAATTAGTGCTGTCAATCAATTAAAAAATTAATCACAGCTTTGGGTTGTAATTAATCACAATGTGTTAAAAGTTCAATTTTATACAACACTATGCAGCTTTTTGTTTCATGCTACTTGTGAGATTTAATATTTTGCATCAATATTTAGGTCTTTAAATGTATTGATGACATTGAATAATTTAAGCACTCACTTTGTATTATACCAAACTACATGGCTTGTGGTTCATATTGGAGTTCTTCTGCATTCTAACCTGAGACATGGCTGCTTTTCTTTGCTGTGGAGCAGCCTTGGAAAACTGTCCCTGCTTCACTTGATGAATGAGCATCCTAATAAAGCAATAGAGTGAAACCCTGCTTTGTTTGTTGTTTGACTAAAGTTTCTGACAAATCTTTCCTCCATCCCACTTGCATCCATGAATTATAAAGAACCAGCACAGTTCAGATTCTGTTTTTTGTCAGAACATTTCTTTTCAAATGAACTCATGCTAAAAACAAGCATTCTGCATTGGTTGTTTTCATGTGGAGAACTTACAAGAGATCATAGACTTTATTGGGATAAATTTAAAATTAAATTGGAATTTATGTAAGTAAATTATTTTAAACAGAAGTTATTGATTCTGCAGCCCACAACAAAAAAGATTTTACTTTAATGTCTAACGCCTTCCTTTATTTTGAAAGATGGTCGTGAAAACCTACATGGACATGGATCAAGACTCTGAAGAGGAGAAGCAGCAGTATCTTGGCCTGGCGCTCCATCTCTCCTCAGAGTTCTTCCTAAGGAACCCAAATAAAGATGTCCGGCTACTGGTGGCCTGTTGCCTCGCTGATATCTTCAGAATTTATGCTCCAGAGGCCCCTTACACCTCCCACGACAAACTCAAGGTTAGCAGCTGATGCTTTACCAAACAGTTCAAAGATGGTTTAAATGCGACATGTTCTGAATAATGTCCCACAATTCACCGTTACTGCTATTACAAATATTTGAAGTGACCCGCTTATTTGTTTGACTAATTGTTTATTAACGCCAGCTTAGCTATTCTGAGATGATATATCAAAATAAAACAAGCTATACACAATAGCAGTCAAACACACCTGCTCTTTCTACATCACCAACATGACAGCAGCAACTAATCCTCTGTCAGTTATTTCAAAAATAATAACCTCTTACCATAAGTACCTATTTTTACACCATTCTGACATTTGAACTAATAGGGCCCCATTTTAATTGTTTCACTCAGTTTTTTTTATCCTTTTTATGTATTTTTTTAAAATAACTGTTTGACACTGTGATTTATCAAGACATTCAAAAACATTTTGGTTCATGGTTCAGTTATTGATTTTTAATTTGAAAATTGTCATTTACCTTTTACCATTTTGCCACTTCATTTAAAAAAGCTTAAAAGTATGTTTGCTGTGAGAGTCCAATGTTAAATGGACAGATATTAGCACCTTAAAAAAAAAACTTCATTTTTGTAAGAATATTTGAAGAATATTTTGTTATAGTAGTATAACTGAGTTACATGCTAACAATTGTTTATTTCTGCAGGACATTTTTCTCTTCATTACCAGACAACTGAAGGGACTAGAAGACACCAAGAGTCCTCAGTTTAACCGTTACTTCTACCTGCTGGAGGTACAGTAGAAACCAACAAATGACAAAATGAACACCTACAGAGAGACATGGTTTTTTTTTTGAATTTTTTGCTCTTGTTTATGCATGCAGTACACGTTTCTTTTAGAATCTATTACTTTTTTTAGATTTTCAAAATAACAGAAATTTCTTTATTTTTTTCATGTATTATTGAATAAATCTGTGTTTTTCGAATTTAGTCAGACAAAATGTCAAGTGCAAAACTTTTTTTAAATCTAAAAACAAAATGAATAGAAAATGGCAAAATACCTCTCATACATAAATCAAATTATTTATTTATAGTCTGACCGCAATTTTTTTTATTCTATAGAACCTTGCATGGGTAAAGTCATACAACATCTGCTTTGAACTGGAGGACTGCAATGAGATCTTCATCCAGCTTTTCAAAACGCTGTTCTCCGTCATCAAGTAAGCCTTTATAAACCTGCTTGAATCTGTGCAACCTTGTTTATGCTGAAGTCCCTCAATATTGGAAGCAAATATTCTGATAAGCACCTTTGAAAAAGATGGATAACTCCCATCAGGAACTGACTGAAATAATAAATCTACTTTCCTTTTTGATCATATAGCTATGATGTTTGATTTTAATGTTGGATTTTAAAAAATGGATGTTAAACATTTGAGTCTATGGTCATCCTCAGTAACAGCCACAATCAGAAGGTGCAGATGCACATGATGGACCTGATGAGTTCTATCATCACGGAGGGAGATGGAGTCACACAGGAGTTGCTGGATACAATCCTCATTAACCTCATCCCTGCACACAAAGTAAGACTATAGACCCATTAGCTTACATTTAATATAGATTTCTTGAGTCTGTGCTATCTTATTTTGAAATTGTGTGTTGATCATATGTCTGAAATATTGTTTTATAACAAAAGGGTCACTTAATTGTTGTATTTTATTTGAAAAGTAATGTCTTTATTAATGAGAAGCCCTTAAAGGATCAAGTTGTAACTAAAAACACAAAAAATGTTCTCCCATTAACTAATGAAAATGCCTGCCAAAAACTAGGTGTTCTGTTTTTTATTGTTTTTATTGATATAGCAACCACTCACCACTCTTTCAACATTCCTTTGAATAGAACCTGAACAAGCAAGCATACGATCTCGCTAAGACCTTGTTGAAGAGGACGGTTCAGACCATTGAGACGTGCATTGCAAATGTAAGTTGTGGTTGTTTGTCTGTCCCTCTAATTTGTTTCTATACCGATTTTAAAGACTCACTCCAATGAAAACTCAGTTTTCAGTGTTTTTTAAGATATTTTTTGGCATTTCTCTCAGAACTGTACAACTTGATAGCTTACCTTTTTTTTGCTACTCTGTTAGCTTGGGCTTGTGAGGTGCTATTTATCTAGCAAGAGAGATTGTAGGCAAAGGGCTGATGCATTTCTGCTGGACTCCTGCCACGCTGCAGAATATATGTCTTAAAGAAGCGACACAGGTTTTTTGATTGTAGCTAAACCACTGGAAACAATATTACAATGGAAAATATATAGTTTAGGTTGGGACTTTAAAGTGTAATATTTAGGAACTATGTGGGGATTGCTACTAACTACATTTATTCATGTGATGTGTTTAGACATCTGTGAACACGGTCTGTCTTTAGGACGTCAGTAGGGAATGAGAGAAGGCTGCTTTACTTAAAAAAAAAAGCTGTTTGAATTCTCCACAAAAAAAGAGAAAATAATTGGGAGTCCGTCTTAGAAAGTTAAAAAACCCCTTGTGTCGTGAAAAGTTGTCTTTTTTTTGCTTCTGTCTGCAGTGTTGATCCTAATGATGTTTTCCTTATTCTGTCTTCTTCCTCCAGTTCTTCAATCAGGTTTTAGTGATGGGAAAGTCATCAGTCAGTGATCTTTCAGAGCACGTATTTGACCTCATCCAGGAACTGTTTGCCATTGACCCCATGCTGCTTACCTCAGTCATGCCCCAGCTGGAGTTCAAACTTAAGGTAATCATAGAACACAAGCCAATAAAGCTCAGAAAGTTTTGACTTTGTCTTTTTGTTGCATAAAATCTGTTTTCCAGGTTATAATTAAGCATAAAATTCATAAAATGAAACTCCAGCATGTCTTTACAGGTATTAGATGCGTGCTAGATTAATTGGGAGGAAATACTTTTTTTTACATTATAAAAATCTTCTTAATATTGAAAACATTTTGTTTACTCAGAATAAATGGAACAAGTAGTAGTTGTACTTTTCTTTCCCTTATATCAGATGTTTGTTTCTTTGCAGAGTAACGATGGTGAAGAGCGTCTGGCAGTTGTTCGGCTGCTAGCAAAGTTGTTTGGGGCCAAAGACTCTGAGCTGGCCTCTCAGAACCGACCACTGTGGCAGTGTTTTTTGGGACGGTGAGTCATCTCAATTCCCCACAATGCAGCTGGAAAGATTCAATTTTTGTCAAAAGGCTCCAGGATTGGTTTCCTGCATGCTGAGGGGTAGAAATGCATTGTTACACTTCATGTGTTTTTACATGTGAAAAACAAAGTGGTATTTGGTTCCTAAAGCCTAGTTGATGTTTTTTGCTGTTGTTTTTTTAGGTTTAATGACATTCATGTACCGGTCAGACTAGAGTGTGTAAAATTTGCAAGTCACTGCCTCATGAACCACCCAGACCTGGCAAGAGACCTGACAGGTGTGCTTTATCTTGTCTTTGTGGTTTCTATCACATTCGTATCATGGGATCATCTGCTTTCATGATATTTTTCTTTTCATTCTTTCACTGCTCATTACTGCAACTGAACTGCGGTGAATTAACTGCCTGTTTCCTTTGAATCCAGAGTATTTGAAAGTGCGTTCTCACGACCCAGAGGAGGCCATCCGCCATGACGTTATCGTCACAATCATCAATGCTGGAAAGAAAGACCTCAACCTGGTCAATGACCAACTGTTGGGTTTTGTTCGGGAAAGGACTCTTGACAAGAGGGTGAGTTCAATACGTGTAGTGCAGTTAGAGAAACAGAAACATACTAAATAGCTGTTGTGTTAGTTATTTAGTCTCATTAACATTTTTGAAACAAATAATAGGAATTTGTCGACTTGAATTTTATGATTTTTAACTTCTAGGTTGTAGGAAAGTGTTTTAATGTCCTAATTTCTAACACTAGATTATTTTTGACATAAAAAACAAACTTGGGGAATGCTGATGGTTTTTTTAATTTCCTGTTTGGGTATTCTCCCTGCTTTCGCAGTGGCGCGTGCGTAAGGAAGCCATGATGGGTCTCGCTCAGCTCTATAAGAAGTACTGTTTGCACCATGAAGCGGGAAAGGAATCGGCTATGAAGATCAGCTGGATCAAAGACAAACTTTTGCACATCTACTATCAGAACAGCATTGATGACAAGTGAGAACATATTTCATGCTTTAAAAATGCGAGTTGAAGCTTGATTCTTATTTGCTCAATAACTTGTGACTTATCGGATGGAGTGGGGAAAAATTGCATCAGTGTATGTTAGTTTATGCTTAAATATTTGTGTTTAACTCAAGTGTTGATGGACTTTTAAATTGTTAATCTAATCTTTGTTTCTGCAGATTATTAGTAGAGAAGATCTTTGCCCAATACATGGTACCACACAGTCTCGATACAGAGGAGAAGATGAAGTGTCTATACTACCTGTATGCCTGCCTGGACACGAATGCAGTCAAGTTAGTAAAACATGTGATATTTAGATTTTTCTGCACAGCTTTTTTTATTTTAAACCCACAGACCCAGTCTTAATACAACATAAAAACAGCATTCTAATGAGTGGAAGCATTCCACCCCCTGTGTTCCTCTCTGGTAACTGATCTTTTCTTTTAGGGCTTTAAATGAGATGTGGAAGTGTCAGAACATGCTCCGGAGTCTTGTCAAAGAGCTGCTTGACCTACACAAGCTTCCAGTGGTTTGTTGACCCTAAACCACTTTGATTTTATTTTATTTATTAAAACAAGAATGTATTCTTACCTGTTTTTTTTTTAAATATCTCCTCTCCATTTAGTCTGAGGCCAACAATACATTAATGTCAGCAAAGCTTATGGGCATTGCAAGTAAGTTGGAATAAAAAGCATACGTTGTATTTCGAACTGTTTTACTTGCGCAACTGACTTTAATGTTCCCCTGCTGTGTTTGCAGAGAACCTGCCAGATGCTGGAAAGGCTCAGGACTTCATGAAGAAGTTCAATCAAGTGCTGACGGAGGATGAGAAGCTCAGAGTCCAGCTGGAGATGCTCATCAGCCCAACCTGCTCCTGCAAACAGGCTGAGATTTGTGTGGTAAGAGTTCAGGGTTCATATTCTGTCTAACTCATATCTGTCTTTTTTTTGTTAAGGCTCGTTATTTTCTGAATTGTCAACACACCTGTGTCACACTCATTTTGCTTGTTCTTTTTAATAGGTTTACAAAGGAAAGAATGACAAATACAAGATGTTTTGCCTTTTAAATATATAAAGGTTGTTTTTTAGGATGAGTATTTGTATTAAGTGTGTGGTTTTTCTGTGTGCACAGAGAGAGATCACCCGAAAGTTGACATTTCCGAAACAGCCAACCAATCCCTTTCTGGAAATGGTCAAGTTCCTACTGGAGCGGATCGCTCCGGTTCACATCGACTCCGAGGCCATCAGGTCAGGAAACCAGGAGCAGGATTTTACTCTGACAAAGAGCAAAACAATATTGTTTAAATCCATGAATCCAAGAATATTTTTAATTACCTTTTTACAAGCTTTCTAAATGTTAACATATTTTCATGCTAAGCGTAGTGATTCAATACAAAATGTGACTTCAACTCAATTCTGCTTCAGGTTTTTTGTGATTGTATAATAGGCTTTTCTCATTCACTGAGCCACCTAATGGTGGTTCTGTGTAACTGCAGATCCCATATGGGCTGGGATTTAACCCTTTATACTTGATGGAAAAACACAACCAAACACAACCTTGAACTCTAGTGATGAGTTTTAGCTTTAAATATACATATATATATTGTGTATATATAACTTTTAAATACTTTATTGTTTGTTTATTTCTAGCGCTTTGGTAAAGCTGCTGAACAGATCTATTGAGGGAACAGCTGATGATGATGAGGAAGGTGTCACTCCGGATACAGCTATCCGCTCTGGACTGGAGTTGCTCAAGGTACATGACTAGTACAAAAGTAAAAGCATTGGGCATTAATCAGTAGTAGGTGTAAGAAATTGTAGTTATATACAATATTCTGAGGGCTATTAAATAGTATTTTTGACCAAAAGAAATCAATGGTGTGAGTTAAGTTATTTGTGGCGGACACTTTCAGGTCTTGTCGTTCACACATCCCACGGCGTTCCACTCAGCTGAGACCTACGAGTCTCTTCTCCAGTGCTTGAAGATGGAGGACGACAAAGTGGCAGAAGCAGCCATCCAGATTTTCAGAAATACTGGACAGAAGATCGAGACAGAGTTGCAACAGATCAGATCGTAAGACTGAGTATTGCTGTCAAAATGCTACATTTCTTTTGATTTAAATTTGTGCTATCAATCAATTAAAAAAATGAATCGCATTAATCAAACTTTTGTTTTAATAGCTAAAATTTATATGACAATATGCGGCTTTTGAACAAAAAAAGGCTAGAAAGAAATTTTTTCTTTCATTCTTATTGTCTGAAATGTTTTAATTTGTAAAATATTAACTCGGATATCCCAGTTAAAACTTTAATATCTGCAATATTTCTCCAGAAACAAGCATGTTGATATGCAGCCATTAGAAACAAGCATTGTGTTTCTTCACTTTAAATGGTCTGGCTGAATACTCAAATCTGATTGGCTGCTGGGTGTTGATGCACACCTAAAAAGAAGTTCCGGTCACTTTTTGCATCATCTGGACAAAAATGAGTGTTAAGAGGCGAACTTTATTGAATATATCGCTTTCCTTTGCCGCTGCAGTCGAGGTCTGCCAGCCAAGTGACAAATTCTCGTGTTACCGTGACAACGGGCCACACCACAAATCAAATAGTCCGTCTTTTTGTGAAAAAATAATCTATACCAAAAAAAATAACCAGATTAAAGTACTAAAAATCTGACCTTGTTATAGACAAGATTATACACGTCCAAGTGTGCATTCTTGGAAAATATGGCACGCCACCGAGGCCTGAGCCGTCCGACATGAAGCGGAAGACGGTCGCTTCTGATGTGTAATTAATCTGCGTTAATAAATATTAATGGATTAATTATTATTTTTTAAATAAATTGCGTGCGTTAACGCATTAACAATGAAAGCTTTCATTTAAATACACACGTTCATGGTTCCGTTTACAATTTAACACAATTTTAACACAAAGATGGAAGTTCTTTTAGTTTAAATCTATGAAATACAAACCCATGCACTCTCTTGACTATGTTGAAGTTTTACCAAATCAAGTTTAAGAACAAGTTTCTTTAAAAGAACTTATCTTTGAAATCCAGCTCTCTAGAGGTGGACTGAAAGAAACGGCCACTCTCTTCAATATTCTGTTATGTGTCTCACAGGACACTTATTCCAATCCTGCATCAGAAAGCCAAACGCGGTACGCCACACCAGGCCAAGCAGGCTGTCCATTGTATTCACTCCATCTTTAACAATAAAGAAGTACAGCTGGCACAAATCTTTGAGGTAAGAAACCAAACCTTAACAGTTTTTACTCTGCACTGGTGTTGAGGAGTTTGATTAATAAAACTGAATAGATTTTATCCGAAAATGTTATGCCCAAACCCAAGTATTTTAAGAAGTTATTTTAAAAAGAAAAGGAAAAAAATTTAGAGTATTAACATAAATAAACAGCAATTTCTGCCCACCCTTTTTAATTTAAAAGGTCCATAACGATAAAAAAAAGACAGAAATGTAACAAACTTGTTTGTTTGCCATCAGAAGTGCTGCAGTAGTTTTTGAAAGTTTTGAAGGGGTGTCCAAATCTAGACCTCGAGGGCTGGTGTCCTACATGTTTTCCAACAACCTGCCATTGATGCTCTTGATTGACTTAAGGCACCTGATCCAGGTAATCAACAGCAGCTAAGGCAGGATTTCTGGAAAACCAGCAGGAGACTGGCCCCCGAGGCCTGTATTTGTAGGGGGACAAATGGCATGTTTTCAACAACACAGTCTTTATCAATGAGGCCTTAGACCCAATCCAATGAAAAAAATGTTTTTTTTTTTGTGTTTTTAGCATGTTTTTTGTGGCAGCTTTCTGATGAAGGGGAGCATGTATAAAGAAACTTGAGCTCAAAATTACATTTCTGATTATTTTTTTATTCAAATCGTTGTTAATCAGGAGCAGGCTAAAGAAGTTTGTGACATAGAAAATACATGGTGATGGGCACAAGTCCCCTGCTCCACTCCATTCTGATCCATCCTCTTACAGACGACTAGATCCATGTTGTCCAAGCTGGCATCGGACTCGCCATTTTTGTTGCACCGTTAATGTTAGGTTAGGATTTTGAGAGCCATAAGCTAGCAAGAGAGCGTAGGAGTGGGTAGGGAGGGGAGAGGTTCCTCCATACCAACTCGGAGATGAATTTCCTTTGAACTGCTGCAGCTCTGCAGAAACTATGTCCTAGAAAACAACACAGTTTTTTGTTTTGCTTAAAACTGCATAATCATATTAAAAGACCACTGGGAAGACTTATAATAGATCAAAAGTTGATCAGAGGCTGTGTTGATCACAAGCTGGACATGAACGTGTCATGCATTCATGATGTCTCTCCTCCTTCAGCCTCTCTCACGGAGTCTCAACGCAGACGTTCCAGAGCAGCTCATCACGCCGCTCGTGTCTCTGGGCCACATATCCATGCTGGCCCCAGATCAATTCGCCTCCCCCATGAAATCCATTGTGGCTAACTTCATTGTCAAAGACTTGCTCATGAATGATAGGGTATGGCATCCACATTCACAACAGATGCTTGTGTTTTTGCAGCAACACAAGAGTAATCATGTCTGTCTGTACAGATGGCGGGTAACAAGAACGGGAAGCTGTGGACCAGTGATGAAGAGGTATCTCCTGAGGTTCTAGCGAAGGTAAGAAAGTAAAAAAAAAAAAAAAAAAAACTGCAATCTTTTCTGGAGTAAACTAATATTTTTACTTAATAATCCATGTGTTGCCTCAGGTTCAAGCCATCAAACTTTTGGTGCGATGGTTACTAGGAATGAAGAACAACCAATCCAAATCAGCAAACTCCACTTTACGCCTGCTGTCAGCAATGCTGGTCAGTGAGGGAGACCTGACGGAGCAGAAAAAGATCAGGTATGTGAAGCTCACAGCTGTCAATCACTTAAAACATCTGCTTATTGTCCAGTTAGAGATTAGAAACTTGTTGATCAATTTATTTCATCTGTCTTCTAACAGTAACTCCGACATGTCTCGCCTGAGGCTGGCTGCCGGTGCAGCCATTATGAAGTTGGCACAAGAACCATGTTACCACGACATCATCACACCAGAGCAGTTTCAGCTCTGTGGACTTGTCATCAATGTCAGTTTCGCCCTTTTCTGACATTTCTAATTAAACAGTTTTCCTTTGACTAACTATATTTTTTTCTATTGTAAAATCATTCCCAGTGGTCTTTTAATTATGATTGTTGTATTTAACCAAAATCAAAAAGACTCTGTTGGTTTTTAAGACATTTTTCTGCAGCATAGCTTATAGCACCTGAAAAACCCCAAAGTAACCAGTGCAAAAAAAAAAAAGATGAGCAATATCAGAGCTATTCAGCCGTATAGTTTTGAGCCAGATGCACCTCAGACGAGGAAAATTAAGATGTTATAGATCTATTTGTCTGTAAGGGGGTGCATCGGAATTGGAGTGCCCTTGGCAGTTGCTGCGTTACAAACCTGAGCTTTTTCAAACCCCAAGTTTTAATCTATTCCTGATCCAATACGATTTGAAAAAAGACATACTCAGAAATGCTGTTTTAATCTTAAATTATTTTACATATGTCCTCCATTAACAAAAAGCTACAAGAACACGTTGAAAACACAATTTGCATTTAATTAGGTATTTAAAGATATATGTTATTAGTTTATACACCTGAGAAAGTTTTAGTTTTATTTGTTCATATATTTAGGAAAAAACTTTACCCTTCTTCCTTATTTTCTGTTTTTTGTAGGACGAGTGCTACCAGGTCCGTCAGATTTTTGCACAGAAGCTCCACTTGGCTCTTGTCAAGCTGTTGCTGCCCCTGGAGTATTTGGCGGTTTTCGCTTTGTGTGCCAAGGACCCGGTGAAGGAGCGACGCGCCCACGCCCGACAGTGCCTGCTCAAAAACATCTCAGTTCGCAGAGAGTACATCAAACAGAACCCCCTCGCTCAGGGTCAGTTTTCACTTGTTTTTAAATGTCCCAAAGATTGAATCTCAATAATGAAAGTTTGCTGTGCATCAAATACAAAGAGGTTTCCAACAACATTATTAACATGACAGTTAGATAAGTAAAAAGGGGTCGCTTGTGCGATGTCGCTTGTGCTGTTCCCTTTCAAACCCTCAAAGTTCTCAGCTTGTATTTCTCATCTTTTTTCTTTGGTTTCGTTTTGTTTTTCACGTACTTGATGTAGACATTTTTCACAGTGACTTTTACCACAAACTAAACTAATCTTTCTCCTTTGACAGAAAAACTTGTTTCTCTTCTCCCTGAGTATGTCGTTCCTTATATGATCCACCTTCTGGCCCACGACCCAGACTTTACAAAACCACATGAATACGAACAGCTGAAAGACGTCAAAGAGTGAGTTTAGACTCTTTACATGTATCTGCCAGTGTTAAAAACTATATGATAGTAGCAGCAGACATGTTTATTTTGTGTCCACGGATCTTTGCAGGTGCCTGTGGTTCATGTTGGAAGTTCTGATGACCAAAAATGAGAACAACAGTCATGCCTTCCTTAGAAAGATGGTGGAGAACATCAAACAGACCAAGGATGCTCAGTGTCCAGATGATGCGAAGGCCAATGAGGTACAAAGAACACTTTTTGGTGGCAAACAAACCTGAAACTGGTTCAAATGTGCACAGCAGATTATTTTCACTTTCATTAATTTCTGCTTTTTTCTTCATTTGAACATCAGTGCCTGAAAGGGATTGTAATCTTAACATTTTTGTTTCCTGAACAGAAACTGTACATAGTCTGTGACGTTGCTCTCTTTGTGATCGCTAATAAGAGCACAGCATGTCACTTGGACTGTCAGAAAGAACCCGTCCTTCCACCCAAGTTCTTCCTTGTACAGGACAAGGTAACACATACAAGCATCATCAAATGTTTGCTTATTTTGCTTATTCTTCTGGGAGATAGAAACTAAAATGGGGGAATGCAGTGGTACCCCACTTTAATGCAGTTTAGTTTTCACTGTCTCACTCACTGTTCAGTGGATTTTATTTTATTTCTTTTTACAGCGCATTGCGTTGTGTCCTGATTGGCTGTAGCCTTTTGTCAATAAATGTCCTCCATGCCATTGCACCTGAACAGCATAGAATGTTTCAGCTTGTAAAGATCTTTTGTTTCGTTCACTGATACTAGATTTATTTATCTGTAAAGGTTTGAACTTTGAGGGTTTGAATAACAGAAAAGAGGGTGAGAATGTTGATGTCTGTCTGAGAAAAGTGTATAAAGAGTGTAGTGAGGGGTTTACAACCTTAAAACATCTATAATAATTGTAAAAAAATAAAGTCGACAAATTCTGGGGTTTGTCTATTGCAGGGTTTTTTTTTACAACCTAACTCCAAAGGAACGCTGTAGTTTAAAGACAATGTTTTTACATTTATGTATTTTTTCCCCCTAGTTTTATTGTTCATCCTAATCAATTTTTTCCATGTTTTCCTCAATTAGGAGTTCAAAAACGATAAAGAGTACCTGACTGCTGAAATGAGACAAATGCTGCTCACTGGAAAGGTACATTCCAAACACTTACGTTTGTGTTGTTGGTTTGAAAGCTGGTGAATGATGGCTATACTGATGTTTTCCCCCTTTCTCTTTGTCCTGCAGCCTAAACCAGCTCCCGTTTTGGGAGCTGTGAACAAACCGTTGACAGTTCCAGGACGGAGGATCTTGACAAAAACAACAATGGTTGCAGACACAGCGACCAACACCAGCAGCAACTCTTCTCCACTCAGCTCCACGATCAACAAGAACAGGTTTATAAACCACATGAACTCAAATCAAATCATGTTCATAAGAAAATACTGATTATTACAATGTTTTTATTGATTTTATGTAGTAACATCAGTGTCCCTCCTGAGTCTCCTGAGAGCCGAGTGCAAGAAAACAACGAGAACCCAGTAATCAAGAATGAAGAAGTGAAGAAGGTCAGAAGAGACCTGTTTTTTGCCCAAATTACAGTGTAGTTTTCTTCACTATCTTTTTAATTTTCTTTCTTACAGGCAGAACCAAGTCATAAAGTAACTCCTCAAGCAGGGACAGAAGGAGTACTAGTCAAACGACGTGGTCGACCTCCAAAGTCTGCTGCCTCAGCTCCTGTAGTGGTTGAAAAAGAGGGAACGGCAGCGCCGGCTGGAGCTGGCAGAGGCAGAAAGAGAGCGGCAGACTCAAACTCCTCTGCAGAGTCGATCAATATCAAGATGTCCAAACAGCAGCAGATTGACCTGCAGAGGTGAGCTTTAGCTGGGCTTCTCAGGCGGCTTGAAAGCTAACGTTTTTCTGGTTAGATCACATTACGTGATTTTTTTTTTTTTTTTAATAATCTATTTGTACGCTACAGATTTGGTAAGAACCTGGTTCTACAAAAAGAATAAATGAAGGATTCTGTTCAGGCTCTGATCCTACCCTTTTTTGGTTTTCAGGTAAAGAGAATCCCCACAACACAAAAAAAGAAGTAATCATGTCTCTGGAGAATGGGCCGGAATCTGTCTTTGTACCTTCTCACCTCTTAAAGCTTTCCTAAAGATATTATGGACCTTTCTAAAAAAAACAAAAAAAAAAAAAAAAAAACTCAAAAATATACACACACAACCCTCCACACATCCTAGATTTTAAACACTCAGCAGTCATGAATAGAAGCTCGCTGTATGTAGGTCTTACTCAGAAAGATATTTTTTCCCTTTGTGTTTGTTGTTCTTTGCTTCTTTGTGAAGCCATTTTTAAGAAAAAAAAAAAGACTGAGCGAAAAAAAATCATGGACATTTTACAAATATTTTAATCTGGTTATGATTGTTGCTTATTAAATTTCCTGGGAACAAAGCTTTGGGTAATGACTCGACCTCTTTCTCTTAATTTTTTGTGTTTTTTTTTTTTTTTATTTGGACTAACATTTTTACAGATATACTTTGTAAATATGCGTAAGCTGCTTAGTCTATAACTTGCAGTAAATGAAATTTGGAAAAAATAAAAAGCATCTTAATGAATGATTTAAACAAATCTGGTTTGTTTACATGCTGGATTCAGAGGTCGTAGGTAGCGTCTTGTCTCGTCTTAGACCCAGAATACCTTTCAACTGTCCAGTCCCACTTGATTGGTCAGAGGTGCTAAACTAAAGCTTTCCTCTTTTTTATTTTGACACAGTTTTATACTTTAGAGGCTTTATTTACAAGTTTGTGTTCAGGTTTTTTTTTTGTCTTTTACAAATGTCATTTTTTATTGGATAAAATTAATTTGATGATATGTTGACAATTATGTAGTAAAATATTCCTTTTTATTTTGGGTTTTCTTTCCTTCTCCAAAACAATAAATGCTCAAGATGTTCCACTACAGGACATTTTTACACTCATCTTGTTTGGAAGTGCAGTTTTCAGAAACACAAGCAACTTGTTTTCCACTTTCATTTTTTTAAATTAAAGAAACATGACAATGCCTCAATAAGTAACCATGCCTTTTATACTGCTGATGCTTGCCTCTAAGAAAACGATACAATCAGAGAAACTGAGATGCTGTAGCCCCTCTTGTTTTTCTCTTTGAATTGTCATCGTGCAATAATCGTACACCGAGAAGACGGGGGTGGACGGGGTTTGGTCTCTGTTCCTACTTTTTGAGATCCGGTTGTCAGCGATGAACTCGACTATTTACAAGAAAGTTGTGCATTCATCGCAGTTTGGCTGCACACTAACCTCCGCTACACACCGTGATATGGAGGCGACTCACAAAATAAATGGTTCTGGGTTTAAACAAATGCAGTTTAGATTTAGACTCTTTAGATTCCTCCTGCTGTGTTTTGGTTTTAAAGCAGAATTTCAAAACACAATCATAGTTTCAAAAGTAGGAAGCTTTTCAACAGCTAGAGATAGTCTAGTTTTTAAATAAATCTGTTTTACAATGCCATCGATGTATATAAAAAAAATTATATCCCAAATATATTTCCAAATGGACACATCTATTTACAGATCAGCTGTTTGTGCATGTGTGGAAAGGTCAAGTTCTATGTGTACGATGGGAAATGTTCACGCTCAAAGTTCTGCATTGGCTTGAGGAGTTTGAACTTGTCTTGCACAGCAACTATGCAGTCAAATAAATTAAATCTCATAGATTTGTAGCATAAAATCTGGGTAAGAATAACACTCAAAAGTTCAACTCTATAACTAAATAAATTCTTAAAATCCCCACGTTACAATAACTTCAGCTATGTTTGATTAAGATATGGAACAAGTGGGAAATAATTTAAAATTTGACTTTTTTTATAAGAGCATAATTATTTGGTAATTTAAGGATTTTTTTTATACAAAAAAGATATACAACCTACTTTCTGTTTCTGCACCATTAACCACAAACTTTTTTTACATATAAATGTATATCAATGTAATTATCGTAAATTACTTGACATGAAACAATTAAAATAAAAGAACGACAATTAGAAAAGCAAAACAAATAATATAAAAAAACAAATTAAATTTTAAAAATCAAAACAAAAGTTCAGAAACCAGAAATAAATAAACGAACATTTTTGAATGTGATTTGCACTTCAGTGCCACCGTATGTCCAGGACTCCGTGTTGCATTATTAAACACAAAAAATTCACTTTAAAAAAAAATACAAACCAGTCTTGTGAAAGCTTGCAATAAACCACCAAAGTATCAGTGTGGGTTTGTAGTGGTGTGAGTGGCCGTTTTATTGGGCTAAGATAATTGTTCAGAAATCATTGTTCTTACATTTTATGGCTAAAATCAACTTTTGAAAGCTCGTGCCTTAATAGGCCGTTATGAGCATGCGCTGTAACAGGCCACCGTCTCCCAGGGTTACAATCAACAACGCCGTTGTCCACCACTGCTCCAACGCTCGTTGGCTTTAGATATACTTTGATTCTGTGTTGCATTGTGCTTGTGTGTATAAAGAACTGCGTTTTTACCCAGGAAGCAGATAAACTAGCTGAAACATTTACTTGCTGTGGTTAACGAGCCTCGAACATATGCTAGCATGCTAGCATGGTCTACTCCACTTTCGTAACTACATGAATTTGGGTTTTTATAATGACACACCAAGAGATGGGATCGCTAGCTTACTTAAAAAGTCCAAAAGCAACTAAAAGAACATCATTTCAGGTAAGTTAATTCCTTCGTTTATATCTGATAAATCGGAAAGTAAAAAGAGCATTTATATTTGTAGGATGAACTTCAGGCTGCGGTGTCTTCTAGAGCTAGCAGAGCAAAATTGGAGCATCGTGATTATTTTGATAATGATGAAGATGGTAAGTTGTGACAGCAGCACCATTGGCAAAATAGTTTCACCAATGTGAGGAATTTCTGATCTGTTGCTTCCCATGTTTCAGATTTTTTAAATGAGCTCATCAACTCAAGAAAAAAGAGGAACGCTTTCAAAGCCGGCAAGAATAAAGGCAAAATTAACAGCTTTGAGTTATCAGATGACGAAAGCACTCAAAGCAGAAGAAAAAAGGTCTCCTTCTTGAAAACCCAAACAACCAGCTCCCCATCAAAGAACACAGAAACACCAGAGAAAAATGAGCCGCCGGTTGAACATAATGACTCTTTTTCTTCGCACCAGTCAGCACATCTTAAGGAAGAAACCATGTCATCTAAAAACAGCGGCTTTGAGTCCACAGAACCTGAGATGACTGGAGAGAATTCCAGTCCAGCATATCAAACATCCAATGATAATCTATCTTTGCCCTTACCATCTGACAACAGTGTGGTTGAAACTCCAACTCCGCCAGAAAAACACTGTAACTCTGTAGTGGAAGAAAGTTCATCCACACCAGCATCCAACCAAAACCATGATATCTCAGCGGGTCTATTTTCTTCTTTTTTTTTTAAAAAAAATCAAAAATTGCCTAAATGTCAAACTTATATTACCTATTTTTGTTGTTATTCAGACATTGTTAAAGAGAAAGAGCCACCTAAGCCCAAACCGCGCCAGAGGACCTTTGGATTGAGATCTCATGTGACTGAGAAGGCACCAGTAGAAACTGGATCTCAAGATCCCAGTGGGGCCCAGACTTCTTCTGCATCAATCCCCCTCTCAGCTGATACCTCCAGCTTCATTGCTGTAATGATATGCCGTCTGCCTGTTAATCTGTTGGCCATTTTATGCTAGCAAAGTGACCACGTTTGCATCGTCTTGTTTTTGACAGTGGACAGATGGAGACCAAGCAGTTTCAAGCCTCAGTAAATCCTCATCCAAAGAGAGCCAACAGTTGGTCACAAAGTCTGCGTATGATTCTGATTCCAGAGGTGATCACTTGAACGCTGAGCTGTGCATAATTCTTGTTAGGAGAAATTAATAATGTTGATTTTAGATCTGTTGTTTTAGACGGATTAATTTCTGATGACAACAAAGAGCCAGAGAGAAATTACTCTTCATCATTTCAAGAATTCACCGTGAGTCTTGCAGACATGACTTTTTAAGTCTCTGTAAACTGTCTACTTTTGAATACTGGCTGAAAGTTTGGACACCCCAGGTAAAATGTTACATTGTTGTGCATGAAGAACCTAAGGAAAGATTGAAAAAATATCCTAAAGGCATCAGTTTACAGATGAGAAATTCTTTTAACATGTCAAAAAATTAGGCTTTATTTCTATCATTTACCCTTTTAAAATAACAGAAAAAAAATTCATGGTGTGTGCAAAAATTTGGGCACAAATAATTCTAGGAATTCTGCACGTTTCCCACATTTTTGCCAAACTTTTAATCCCCATTGTAACTGTTGCATATTTCTCTGCAGGAATCCTCAAGGGATCACACAGATCTACTTTCTCAGTCCCCCGATAGGAGGTTGGCTTCCAATTTAGACTAATGGGAATATGTTGGCTTCTGTCCGTCAGGGCTATTCGACTTTAAAAATTAATCTAGAAAACAATTTGTTGCACATCTGAGTAGTTTAATGTCTTCTAGATCATCCTTTCAAACTCCAGTTGCCCTAAAGGAACAGAATTCTGTGACTTGTGAAATAATATTTTTCTTCTTTAATATTTAAATCAGGACTTCAAGCTCCAAAACCCCCGAGAGGCCTCGGAGTGAGTGCTCCAAAGTGGAATCAAAGTATTTGGGAGCGCTCAAATTGCTTGACCGCAAAGTTTCCCTGCAGGAATCTCAACCACAGGCAGCAGATTCCCTCAGAGCAGCTGTGTATCAGGTCAGTTACGTGGTGTCAAGAAAAATGTAGAAAATCATGTCATATATTGGAGAGTAAGATTGAGGTTTGGGATCCAGATCTTAGAACTTGACATCTACTGTTTTGCATTTATGATTGAGAAAAATTAATGTATGTTGCGACTTTACATGACATGAAGAGGAGGTTTCACAATCGTCTGCCTTCATTGTGATTCTTGCTCTTGTGTTTTTCAAAAAGTATTTAGTTTCCTAACTTTGGCCTCTTATTTGACTCTGCGACACTGATAGAAAGAGGAGGTTGTGATATAACTAAAAGGTTGATATGAACTGTGCTGACATAACATGCATTCTTATTCTAATTCATTCTCAATCTGTGAAAAACTAGTTCATTAATGTGTTATCATTATTATTTAAGTCCTTTTCCTGAAACATATAAAAAATATTAACTGTTGTTTTAAAACTCAGTCAGGAAAAAAAGCACATGAAAATAGCTTTTAAAAAAATCATTTTTGTAGGAATTACACTGATACTTTTAAAATTATTTCAGCACACGCTTGCAGCATGATAGGTGAAACTATACAGAAAATATTTAAACCATATATTTTCCCGTTTCCTAGCTAAATCTGGCATCACAATTGAACTCAGACAATTGAATGTTTTCTAATTTAAGAATAATTATAACTACCAAAGGGGAAAAGTTATCATATAGAGGCTTTAGTAAATACATACAGCAATCTGTGGATTAGGTTGTGTAATGTTGATTTACATTTGATTTTAATATTTAATAATTTAACTTATTACACATTGCAAAAATATGCCAATCTTGGTTGCTTATTTGCACACAAGAAAATTCTGCAGGAAACATTTGTTAACCAACAAGGGGCAGTACTTCTCTTAGTCTGAAATCAGCTGTGAGCTTCATTTGTGCTCATAAGTTTAATTTGATTAATTAATTGAGATATTATGGTTTTTTGGTCATTTTTCATAGAATATTAATGATAATACACTCATTGTTGGTGGTTGGGTGAAGCTATTTATTGTAAAAAATAAATAAATTAAAAAAAATAGAAATCATAATGACAACAGAAACTTACCAAATGACCATGTTCAAAAGTTGACATACCCTGATGACTTTGTTCTGAAACATGCACACAAGCTGATAAAAAAGGGTTTGAATGACATTTAAAGGTAACCATCCTCACCTGTGACATGCTTGCCTGTAATCTATTTGTGTGCACAAAAGGTCTTGGAGTTTCTGGGCTCCCTACAGACCGTGGCATCTTTCATTCAGTGCTGCACTGACATTTTTGAATTCTGAGTCATGGGGAAAGCTAAAGAGCACACAACTGCCAGATAAATGGTTAGACATGCAAAGAAAAACCCGCAAATAACCTCAGCTGTGATCCAAGTCTCCCTGAAAAACTGTAGTGTGGATGTTTCAAGGTGTACTAAAAGTAGTCACCTGCAGAAGAATGGGCTGCATGGTCGAGTCTCCAGAAGAAAGCCTATTTGTGCAAATGGTACAAATTAGCTCGCTTACAATAACACCAAACAGCACAGAGACAAGCCTCCGAACTTCTGGACCAAAGTCATTTGGAGTGATGAGACCAAGACCAAACTTTTTGGCCACAACCCTAAATGCTACATTTGGAGAAGACTCATCAAGGCCTATAATTAAAATAACATTATTCTTTCTGTGAAACACAGAGGTGGATCACTGATGGTTTTGGGATGTGTGAGCTATAAAGGCAAAGGAATCTTGGTCAAAATTGATGGCAAGATGAATGCAACACATGCCTCCACATGGGACACACTTGGACATTTCAACATGACAATGATCCAAAACCCAAGGCCAAGTCCACCTGTCATTGGTTACAACAGAATGAGCTGAAGGTTCTGGAGTGGCCGTCTCCTGACTAGTATTATTGAGCCGCTCTGGGGAGATCTCAAAGGGGCAGTTCAAGCAAAACACCTCAAGAATTAAAGGATCCTGAGGTTTCCTGCCAAGAAGAAAAGGCCGCTTTACCATTAGAGAAACTAAAGAACCTCATCCACAACAACCAAAGGGGCTTCAAGCTGTTACTGATGCAAAAAGAGGAAATACAAGGTATTAAGAACTTGGGTATGTAAACTTTTGAACAGGTTCATTTGGGAAGTTTGTTGTCATTATGATTTAAAAAGTGTTAACACTGTTGTTTGACAATAAATGGCTTTATTCAACCACCAAGTATGAGTGGAAAAACAGTCTTTGTGTTTTCATTCATGTTTTCTGAAATATCAACTACAGTTCAAAGTTTCTTCCAGGGTATGTGAACTTATGAGCACAACTGTGCAAACTAAACTACTCGTTCAAATTACAGTTAAGTCTACAGAAAATGTAAAAATAAAACTTGTTTTCTTATTTTTTCTTAGTTATTAGGAATTGTAGTAATATTTGGGTATTAAACTGTTCAGTGTTTTACATTTAAGACATTTTTAAATATAATTTTTAGACAAATAAAGGCTGAAAGTTCACTTTGTCCTCAGCTTTCTGATGCATTAAATTCTTTGTAGGAATGGCTCAAAAAGAAAAGAGAAAAGTCAAAAGAGCATATGCAGCTAAAGAAAAAAGAGGACTTTCTGAAGGAAAAAGAGAAAGAAGTGAGTCAATAACTTGCCTTTTTAAAGATGAAAATGTGAAAAATGATTAATCATGTTATGTTTGTGAGCATTCTTTTATCAACAAACAGGAAAAAGAGGCTAAAAAAGAAGATGCAAGTGCATCATATGAAGCATGGAAACAAAAGAAGGGAGAAATCCTCAGAGCAATGGCCAAAGAAAGGAAGGACAGGATTAGAAAAGAGCAAAGAGCAACTCAAGAGAAACTAGAGAAAAGGCAGTCTGCCATTGAGGTAATGGTTATTATAAATAACCAAAACACTGTACATTTTATGCTAATCTAAAAAAAAAGATCTTTAATTATTATTAAAGATGTTTCAGAACTGGAAGCGGGAGCACGATCATCTACTCCGGGACAAATACAGAAAACAGAAAGAGACTGAAAACAAACTGAAGGCACGAAAACAACAAAAAGAAGAAGAAAGAAAAAGAGACAGCCAATCTGCTTTTTCTGACTGGTAATCAAACGTTTTTACTTTTGTGTAGATTTTTGCTTTCTCAATTAATATTCAAAGTAATTAGTCTGCTTCAGTTCTAAGAGCTGGCCTATAGTGGCAGACCAGTTACAGATGCTGTAAAGTCTAAATATCAGATAAAGTCAATAATCTAAGATCAAATATTTAAAAGTGAAGATGTTACAGATCAGTATTAGGTTAAAGTGTTAGAAAAGTCTAGTTTCATTTTACAGTTACTTTTAAAAAAAATATTCTTGTTGTAAAAATGCATGCATGCAGATACTTTAGTTCCAGAAGTGATCAATATGACAATTCTGTTTTAATGAAAGTTAAGTTTCAAAGCAAAACTGAATAAATACACTGCAGGCAAATGAAGCAGCAAATGTGTTGCTACTTTTTGTCCCGAGGTGATCTCAAGAATTAGTTTTCTCATATTCTATCATTTATGTTTCTTCTAAATCATTAAAGGTGTGAAAAGAAAAAAGATGTTCTCCATGAAAAGCTAAAGACGGAACGCAAAGCGGTTGAATATAAGGCAGAAGAGGAGCTATATCTAAAAGAGGAACGAGAAAAAACAGCTTTACAGATGTATGAGAATTGGCTGGTAAGTAATGATCACAGACAGATGAACAGGAAATAGTTATGAAATGTCTTATCACTATTCAAGTTGAATGCTTAAAAATACACAAGTTTGGGGTTATATACCCCCAAAAAAGTCATAGTGCTTTTATTTAAAATACTTTATTTTGAAATTGAGGATACTTCCTCTTCATTATTCTCATTACCTTCACTCCTCAAGTCAGACCCAGTATTGATATTAAAAGAGATGTTACAACTGCTTTTTGTTCTTGTGTTTCCAACAGAGAAGAAAAGATCTGGAACAAAAGAGACTAAAAGAAGAAAGACGTATACAAGCAATACTGCTGGACAGTCCACCTCCTCCATGGAGCCCACCAAACAAAACTATATCTTTTCGAAAATGATATTTCAACTGCAACCTACAGTATCCTATACCCAACAAAAGTGACAATGATTATTAAAAACACATTTTGACTTATTTGCAGCACCCAATGCAATTTTTCATGTTTTTATGTATTGAAAAACAGACCAATGTTTTTAGTAAAAAGTTTTCTCCAATTTGATACAAATTAAATATGTTTTTATAACTTGTTCTGAGAAAAAGGGATATATGAGTGTTGATGAACATGAAAGTAATTATGAAATAATTAAGTGGCATTTCAGAAGGATATCTGCAATATATGGAAATCTGCAAACAATAGTATCTTTTAATGTTAAGGCTTAGCTTTTTACTTTTTTACTTTGGCTAAGGTTAAAAAAAAACTCTCAAAATGCATTTATCATTTTCAACTGGATAAGTATGTTTTTACTCAAAAGCAGCTACAAATTAAATTGATAGGTTTGTAATTGCTGTTTTACTTTTGTGAGTTTATCTAATAAACACGTTTATTCTGATTTCTTATTAAGTTATTGAAGACTTCAGACAAGTTTTGTACTGACAAGTTTTAGTAAATGTTGATCAAACCTGGTGTTTACTACTTAGCACCGGGCTGGCCCTGGGCTAAGTAGGGCCAGCCCTAGGCAGCCGCCTAGGTCGCCATCTGCTGGAGTGGGAGCCATATGACAGCGATTGGACATTTTTTACAAGTTTATAACAGTTGCACACACCACTCATTAAGTTCAAAAATTTAAAAAAAAGTAAAAATTACAAACATAAATAAAATAAATCAAAAGTTTGATGTAATCAATAACTTTTCCTGGTGCTGCTGTTAGTGCTTCTTTAAAACTTTAAGGATGAAAAAGCAGCAAGACATGCTCTCAGGAACAGCTTTAAGGTCAAAATAGGAAGGAAGAGGACTAAAATCTGGCTCAAAGCAGAGGTTTGTCTATTTGTCTGTGGGGGATGTTGCGGTATTTTTTTCCAAATTGTAGGGAAAAAAGAAAAAACAATGCACGGAGTAGTATTTAAATTAAATTATTCACTTCTGTCTGATTGTCAATTTTGTGTTTTACATGAGCTCACCGTCAGTTTTACCTGAATATGTAATTTTGTGTAAATGTCATTTGATCCTGTAGGAATTTTCAAAAGTTCTGCCAGGGTGATTTTCAGAATAGTCTCCGCGTACCAATTTACGCTGAATTGTATGTTATGCTAATAGTAAAAGTGTAGTTCCTCATCAATTTTGTAAGCAAATTAGGTTATATAATGTTGAAAATCATTTTTTGAAATATTTAAATAAAGCTTCATTGCAATAATCAAACATTAACGTGCTTTTATTTTGAAATTAATACCCCGGAAGCATGTGAACTTGACTCAAAATCTGGCGACTGAACGAACTGTTCATTTAACTTTTAGTTGTCTAAAGGAGCTCAGTGGGGGAAGTTCGTTTTCCGCAGGTCTGAGTTCATGAACACTGGTCGTTGTTAACAGAGTCGTGGTTGTGGATTTAATGGTTGTTTCGACCATTACTGTCATCTAACGGAGAAGCCGGCGAATTCTGCGCATTCTTCAAGTTCCGACCTGGTTGAGGTAACGCAGCGCTAGCTGACGGTTCATGCTAGCCAGCCTAAGGAGTCAATTCTAACATAACGGGTTTACACTTTTTATGGCATTGAAGCAAAGGGAATAAAGTAGCTCGTGGGTGTTGCATTAAACGCGTTCCGATGTACCGCTAATCTATGAGACAGGAACGGTGTCCGAGGTCCGTTCAAATAAAGGGTCAGTTTAGTCTCAGCCATACGTGGCGAAACGGAACCAATAAAAGACTCTTTATGTTTGAGCTACAAGAGGCTAAAGATGTTTGCTTTTTAAAACACTTTTAATTAGTATCATTATAATTTTCTTTCTTTAACCTGACTTAACATTACTTTTGATACAAAGATTAGACATAATAGGAATTTTTCCTTTTAAGTGCCAAAAATCAACTTTTTCGGGGATATGTTAACGTGTTTGACACCATTTATTAATAATCTGCAGTTTTTTCTTTAACTTTGTTAGTTTATTTTGGTTTGTAAATGTCTGAATTTTATTTATACTTTAATGTGAGTGATACTGAGGCTCACAGGAATTCAACTTTCAGTCCTTTACCTTGTGCATAAAGAACCACCTTCACCATTATCTGACAAAGGTGGAGTTATAGATAAAGACATTGTTAATGGACAGTAAAATGCTCAGCAAGAAGCCGTTGTTATGAGTTAATATTCATGGAAAGTTTTTTTGTGTGTGTGTGTGTTTTTTTTCCCCCTGAAGATGTTTCAGATTAAAAGGATTTGCTGCATCGGAGCTGGGTATGTTGGAGGCCCAACCTGCAGCGTCATTGCCCAGATGTGTCCGGAAATCACCGTGATGGTTGTAGATGTCAACGAGTCCCGAATCAAAGCCTGGAACTCTGACACTCTGCCCATTTATGAGGTACAATAGCAGCTTTATCAGGTGGAGTGATTAATGGTAGTTTTCAATAAAGGGTTAACAAAAAAAAATTCAGTAGATCAGAGTTTATCAGGAATGTTTATCCAGTGCTGCTCAAGTCTGAAGCGTTTGATTTGCAGACGTTTCCGGGCAACTGTTGTTTTGTTCGATACAATTCATCTTATGAGTGCAACATAAATTAGTTCCAGATTGTTTTGCAACATCACGGCGTCCAACCCAGCCTCATTATGTTGCGTTATCCGGATTCTGACTTATGGTTTTTGTCCTCCCTCATGGTTTCTTACTCATCTCCCACTTCCTGTCCTTTCAGCCGGGACTGAAGGAGGTGGTTGAATCATGCCGAGGGAAAAACTTATTCTTTTCCACAGACATCGACTCAGCCATCAGGGACGCCGACCTTGTTTTTATATCAGTGAGTTTCCCAGTCTGAGCTACACACAAAAAACATACATCTTACAGTTTTAATGGTAAAATTCCACTTTTCTGCTAAAGGTAAACACCCCAACCAAGACCTATGGGATGGGGAAGGGTCGCGCAGCTGACCTGAAGTTCATTGAGGCGTGTGCTCGGCGGATTGTAGAAGTGTCTGATGGCTACAAGATTGTCACGGAGAAAAGCACGGTCCCTGTACGAGCTGCTGAAAGCATCCGAAGAATATTTGATGCCAACACTAAACCCAGCCTTAACCTACAGGTGTGCATTGTCTTGTATCTGTTATATTTTTTATACATAGTTAGTTTAATAAATGTGTGGCTTTTTTTTCTTTTTTTAGGTACTCTCCAACCCCGAGTTCCTCGCAGAAGGAACAGCAGTGCGGGACCTGAAAGATCCAGACCGTGTCCTGATTGGTGGAGATGAAACAGCTGAGGGCCAAAGGGCCATCAGTGCGCTCTGCGCTGTGTACGAGCACTGGGTCCCCAAAACAAGAATCATCACCACCAACACATGGTCATCTGAGCTCTCCAAACTTGTGAGTTCAGAGCCACAAAAATAAATTACAATTACAATGCTATAGGAACCCAACTTAAGGTGCCTGTCTGACAACTGACATCTAATGACGTCTGTATTGCGAAAAAAAATGGTGACTAAACTGACTTCTTAAATACGGTCAATGGTTACAAACCAAGGATATGACTTTAGGTGACGCGTGAAGTTTTTAGACATTGCAAAGTTTTAAAGACCCACTCCATTCAACATAATGCTTTTTGGTATTTTTCTCATTATGTAGGACATGTACAAAGAAAATTAAGCTTAAAAATGTATTTCTGAGGACTTCTTTATTCAAATCTTTGTGAATCAGGAACAGACGAAAAATGCTGTTGGAAAAACCTTGTAGTTGTGACAGAAGCTCCTACAGCAGGCCACATTGCTCCTCTGTATTCTGATGCATCCACTTGCACATAAGTAAATCCATGTATCTTTTGAAAATTCTGTCCATTGCTTTTTGTTACATTTGACATTTTTTTCTAATTACTTTTCTTGTATATTGTATGGTTGTTTCTTGTTTATTTGATTTTTATTGTAAGGTGTAAAGCAGTGTGTTTTTGTTTTTCTGCAGGCAGCTAATGCCTTTCTGGCTCAGAGAATCAGCAGCATAAACAGCATCAGTGCTCTGTGTGAGGCCACCGGTGCCGATGTGGAGGAAGTCGCCAAAGCCATCGGAATGGACCAGAGAATAGGCAGCAAGTTCCTCAAAGCCAGTGTAGGTAAGTCGTACACCCAGGAAAATAACCAAACTCACCGTTTCAAGTTGTGAACATATATTTTATTGTAGATTTAATTTGGATTTCACTTAGTTTATCTTTTATGTTTAATCATTGAATTGCCTTTTACTTTTTTAAAATTAAAAGTTCTTCTGTGCAGCCTTTTGGTTACTTTTTGCGTTTTACTGCTGCATAAAAAAGCTAGATATCAGTGAATGTAGAGGAAAAAAAAAAGGAGGGGATAAAATCTTGACTTAAAACCATTGCACACTAACAAAATCATATTTTCTGATTTTTTTTAAAATGTTGCTCACTAGATGAGATCCTGTAGTTTTGGCTCCATGATTATTCTCTAATAACTTTTCAAGGTTTTGGTGGAAGCTGCTTCCAGAAAGATGTTCTCAATCTGGTGTATTTGTGTGAGGCTCTCAACCTTCCTGAGGTGGCGTCCTATTGGCAGCAGGTGAGAAACCACAGAAATAGCAACTGGCTGGGAGCTCTCTACACACTCTGATTTGTTTTTTTGTCTTCTTCTTCCAGGTGATAGACATGAACGAGTACCAAAGACGGCGCTTTGCCTGCAGGATTATCGACTGTCTCTTTAACACTGTGACCGGAAAAAAAATTGCGCTGCTGGGCTTCTCATTCAAAAAGGACACAGGTGACACAAGGTTAGCCTCTTTGTGTCCTTATTTTCATTCATTTTAAGTCAAATTTGACAAACATATGGTGTTTTTTTTTTTTGTTTGCACACAAAGCTCCATTGAGTTTTGGGGATTGTGGACCTGCACAGTCACCACTGAACACTTTGCTCCACTTGAATGCTTGCCAAATCACTTTTCAATGAACTTTAGCACTGATCATGGTTAATACCTGTTGTTTGTTTCGCAATTCTAGAGAGTCGTCTAGTATCTACATATCAAAGTACCTGATGGACGAGGGAGCCAAGCTGTTCATCTATGATCCCAAAGTTCTTAAAAATCAGATCATGCAGGATCTCTCCCAACCCAGCATCTCGGGAGACAACCCAGAGAGAGGTTTGTGTGGGAGAAAAATCCTTTGTCAGACTCTAACCCCACTTTAAACCTGAATAATACAGCTACAAGCAGAAGAACATGTTCTTGTGGCATTTTTCTCATGATGGAGGTCATATATAAATACAATTAAGCTGAATATTTCTTTATTCAAATGGTTGTGAATCAGGAGAACTGTTTTGCTCTGTTTTGATTTAAAATAAATATATCCAAGATGTTTACAGGTTTGTTTAAAACAGTGGTTTGTTACAGATGCTTAAAGACCCACTCTGATCATCTTTTGATCTATTATAAAAGCATTACCAGTGGTCTTTTAACAACGATGGTACAGTTTATAGGAAACATTTTAAAAATCTGTTGTTTTCTAGGACATGAAGGTATCCAGCTGGACAGTTCTGAGCCAAATGTCATAAATAAGATCTTTTTAAACAGCATTTTTTTTCATCTGCTAATGATTTTAATAAAGAAATACTCAGAAATGCTATTTTAAGGTAAATTTTCTTCTCATTTGTCCTCCGTCATAAAAATGACACAAGACAATGTTAAAAACAACTTTTATAGGAGTGTTCATGTCTCATGTTCAGTTAGTTTTTGACTGTTAAGTGTTTTTCTGTTATTCATGGTAGTGTCAGAGCTGGTCACTATAACATTAGACCCGTATGAGGCCTGTCAGAGTGCGCATGCTCTGGTCATCTGCACCGAATGGGACATGTTTAAGGTCAGTTATACGTTCAACCATTAAAAAAAAAAATAACTGTCTCTACCCAGAAGACCAACCCTAAACCTCACATCCATACCTCCTTCATTCAGGAGCTGGATTACGGGAAGATCTATAAGAAGATGCTAAAACCTGCTTTCATATTTGATGGTCGCAGAGTCCTGGATCACCTCCACCCTCAGCTCCAGCACATCGGCTTCCAGGTGAGCTGGGAGAGGAGACAAAGTCCTTTAATAAAATAAATGGGAGATTATGATGTTTACTTATTATGTTCTGCTGCAGATTGAGACCATTGGGAAGAAAGTGGCAGCATCACGAATCCCATACACCCCAGCGGCTGTTTGTCCTCGCATCGCAGCCACCGAACCTCCAACCAAGAAGGCAAAAGTCTGAAGCAAAATGCAACACATTCCCTTTATTTTTATGCATTTCAGTGTAACAAACACAGTGTCCCACTGATCAGATGCACAGATCCATATAGTTAAAGCTTTGAGTGGAACGCTGGATCACAAGTTAGGATTGACCATTCCACATTCTCCGTGAATGTTTGGAACGTGTCGTGTCAGTTAGAACAAAACATCCTTTTTCTCACGCAAATTATGTGATTTACACCACAGTCAAGTATTCAAGTCAGAGTATTTTATACTGTTTTTAAAGCTATTTTTATAAATCACCTGACTGCGTCTTAATTGTTATATTTTCCATTCAACTGTTGAAGGGACCAATGCAATAAAATCTTTCTCCTTAAACTTTGTTGATGATTATTTAGGCTAAACTCAACAAAACAGCAGAAATTAACAAAAAAAAATGGAAGTTTTACTGAATAGAGTTGAAAACAAGCTCTTAAAATACTGTTATAAAGTTTTTCTTTTAAACATTAAAGACTCTTTAGTCTTCATTTTTTTCAACAATAAACACAGAGTCTTCATAATATTGCATAAAAGAATGTTCGCCCTAACTGTGTCTTTACAAATCGAATTCAATCAGACTTCAAGAGGCTGAGGCTGAAAGTTTACGGCTTCTGCTAACAGATGATACTTTGTTCTATCAGGGGTGCAGGAACTTGGTCCTTACGCACACACAGGTCATCTGTTTATCTAGGAACTTTATTGCTGTTGAGTTTCTCTGATCCTCAAAGAAAAAGCAGGACTTCAGGTAGTTCAGAGGTTTGACATTCACAGACTCTGAAAGTTGGCCCTTTAAGTTTGTCCCACTTAAAAAGATGAACAGCTTCAAGTGTGAGAGAGACCGTAAAAGAAATGGTTCAGGACATCACATTGTATTAAAAAATATATTTACTGGACTAAACTATTGGCCAAGCAGACTGGAGATCAATCTGCTTGGCTGTGCTCTAGAAAATAAGTACTTATGATCTACAAGTAACTCAAATTTTTGTTACTTATTCTTCACAAAGTTCTTCTATCCTCTACCTGTGCTAATGTCACCTGTTTAAACTGGTTATTCATATATAAAAGACACCTTTCCACACCCTTAAATAGTCAGACTGCAAACTCTCTGCCATGACCAAAGAGCTGTCGATGGACACCGGGGACAAGATTGTTCACCTGAACAAATCTGGAATGAACCGATCTGCTATTGGTTAGTGAGAAGAGATCATGTAAGATCTCACCCGGTGGTGAACATGTGATCTTTAGAACATTGAGGAAGCTGTCTTGAAGAGAGCTGGGACCACAGTAACAAAGGTTACTATTGGAACACACTACGTTGTCAAGGATTCAAATCCTGCAGAGCTGCAAAAGTCGACACGCCCAGGCCTGTCTGCATTAACAAACATGACAAAATAGCAGCTACAGTTTGTACAAACACGAAGACTTACTGGAAACATTTGACCTCTGTCATTGACTTAAAAGGTCACATTATTGAGGTGAACCTTTGTTGCTGACAAATTGCTTTATTTTTTGCACCATTAAAAAATACATTATTTGTTTACATTCTGTCAAACAGTTGAAGTGTTTCTATGATGAAAATTACTATTAAGAAGGAAAACATTCAACTGTAACTGCAAATACATGTAGCCCTTCTATGGCTGCACCTCCTGCCCAAGTTATCTTTTGGCTAAAAACCATAAAAACAAACTTGCAGGAGGGCAAGGACTAAACATTACATGAATTCAATTAAATTGCTGTTCCTAACGTTTCTATATTTACTTTAAATTTTTATTATCATGTTTATTTATTTTTAGAAATGGATCACAAGACAAATGTTTGCTCATAACGTTTAATGACTTTACAAATTGTTTTAAACAGAGCCAGAACAAAAGTCAAATCTAGAGTAAATATCAGCATAATACAGACTTCTCACTACTATTTTCAGGTGTTTCAGCTCTGTTTTTTATGAGAAAAAGTCAATTTTATTGCCCAAATTCTGCAGTTTCCTAAACAATATAGATAGTGCTGTATAAATGGCATTTGATCTCACTGTGGAAAGACTAAAGCAGTTCCAGCCTTTTGGAGCAGAGGTTTCCCTTAGATAACATGACAGATTGGTGTCACAAATAAATAAAGTGTGCTAAGAACACATCTCTCACTGCAGCCGTTGCGTCTCTCTGCAGGAAAAGCTTTACATGAACTCAATTTAGTCGTGAAACCCAGCGGGTCACATGTTCAAATAGACAGATGGGGATCACATTCACATCCAGTAGATGATCTGATTCATTGTCAGTGAACATTTTTTGACCAAATAAAAACCTTTTCTTTTTCTCTGTTGCACTCAGGACTCCCAGATGTGCGTTTCCTGTTTACAGAATAAAAGAACTGGTTTTTAAATTGATGGATTAAGCATTTCCTTTGAAACTGTGAGATTCCAGAGCAGCTTCTCCTCATTCTTCTGGAGCTTCAGCTTTTCTGTTCTTCAGTAAATTCTTCAAGAAGAATTCACCTATAAATGTAAATATGTGGGTGTTAAAAAAAAATAATTTTGTTTTTTTTTGCAATAAGCAACAGTTGTGATTTAGGCTCACACAAAAAATACCCACAGCAGATTGGGTTGACACAAAAGTGATAAAAGCTCACAGAAAAAAAAAAAGTTTTGACATTTTTTAGGACTCCAATTTTCAACAGATTATATAAAATAAAAATTGACCGCATTTTTCTAAATGATTTTAATTTCTCAATGTATTGTCATGGATACTTTAAGGATAATGGATACTTTAAGGAAAACATCTGACTGTATTCAAAACCATTGCTTATATGTACCCTTCTTTTACAGTTAAATCAGGCTTAATTACTATACTTGGAATTTTTTATGGAAATAAAATAATTTATACATAAAAAAAACAAATGTCAAGCTGTGAGTTTTGTTTTGCCTACTTATCATTAAATAAAAATGCCTGCTTGAAGTTAAAAAGTAAAAAAGAATACAAATAATTTCATAAATAAATGTTCCTATGATTTTTTTTTACTTATTTCTCAAATTCAATGTTTTCTAAATTATTTTTTTTAACATATATCTAAAAAATTTTTACTTGTGTAGAATTTTGAAAAAAAAATGTATGCAGACCTTTTCCTGAACAGGAACACTGAATAATTTTTTGAGGATGTTACTAGACAGAACATTAATAGTTTATGGCTTACCTGCTTTGTAGGAGGAGCGAACCAGAGGCCCGCTGGCTGTGTACACAAATCCCATTTTACTTCCAACTTCTTCCCAGTGTGCAAACTTTTCAGGAGGGATGTATTCCTCAACCTGAACACAACCAGTCATTACGGTTATTTATCTCCTCTGCCAGATGTTGTGAATTCAATAGCAGAAACTGAGCAGAATGCCTTACTTTCAGGTGTCGTTTTGTGGGCTGCATGTACTGACCAAGTGTGAGACAGTCCACTCCCGCCTCTCGCAGCTCTGTGGCATCAACACAAGCATTTAGTCACAAAAACCTCGGGGGCAAAGATTCAGTGCAGCAAATACATACCTGTCAGAGTGTTTGAGATCTGCTCGTCTGTCTCCCCGAGCCCCAGCATGATGGAAGTCTTGGTGAGCAAACTGGGCTTGACCTTTTTAGCGTGCTTCAAAACACTCAGGGATTGGTCAAAGTTTGCTCTGGGGTCACGAACATACCTGGGAATGCACGACAAAATAAGAAAACCAACAACAGGGTCTTCAAGAATAGTAAAAAACAGACAGTTGCAATTATGAGACAGATATAGTGCCTTCATTTTTTTTCTATGAACAGAAATCTAAAAGATTTAGCATCTGATTAAAGGAAAACAAACTACTGATTTCTATATAACAAATCTGTCAAGTTCAAACCTTTGCAGTTCACGCACTGTCTCCACATTGTGGGCGTACACATCCAAGCCTGACAGCGCGATCGTCTCTACTGCTGCCAGGTCACCACGGAAATCAGGTGTCAAGCACTCAACCAAGATCTGAGGGTTTCTGGATGTAAGTATCAAATAAAGAAACGGATTATTCTACATGTGGAGACACAAACAAGCAATAGATTAAAATGAAGAGTTTTACCGTTCCTTCAGGTTAGAGACAGTCTTGCTAAAGTGAGCTGCTCCACCATCAGAAATATCTGGAAATCAACAGAGGAGATTAAAAAAACGGAATTTGCACGTTTTCTTTTTTGCAAACGTTTAAATTATTTGACGTAATTTTTTCCAATTTTGCCTTTACTCATTTTTTTAAACATTGAATGAGTCTGACACAGAGCTGAAACCAAGCATTGTTATTTGAAAATTATATACGTACAAAAACTTTTGCAAATATTAAAGAGTATTTTGAGAATTCAGTTATGCATCATCACCATCTCTGTCAACAGAGGTCAGGACCACATAGTCCAGCCCCCAGGCAGCAATGGCTTTGGCTGTGTTGTATGGCTCATCTGGATCCAGAGGAGGGGGCCGACGGGCCGTTTTTACGGAGCAGAACCTGCAGCCACGAGTGCACGTGTCTCCCATCAGCTGAAAAAAAGTTCACCATAACTTATTCAAACTACTTCTACAAACAAAATGTTCTTTATTTTCTTCGTTAAAAAAAACCCAGATGTAGTTGCACAAACTTATGGACAATTAGTTTTAAAAAGCAGTTTATAAAATGTATTTAAAAAATTATAGATTTCAATATTTTTAGAAATTAGAAACCAGATCATTTTCAGCAACTGACTTACCATGATGGTGGCTGTAGCCGTGGCATACTCTCCTCCTCCCCAACACTCCCCGATGTTTGGGCACCTGGCCTCCTCGCACACCTGAACAGAAAGAAATGCGGTAATCCTCCACATATGTTTCTGTGCAGCAGGAGAAACTCTTACCGCAGTTCTCAGTTTAAAACCAAATCAAATGTTACACCACTGAACTGAATAGTGGAGAAAGTGAATTGTTGCATCCCTAATGTGCACTCTGAAGAGGGTCAAACTTTGTTCCCCTAAATAAGAATAAAATCTATCTATCTTTGAGAAATCCTCAGCAAAAGACCGTCCTCAGTGTGGATCAAATAGAAAAATCTAAATAACGTCAAAATAAAAGCATAAAATTTAACACACAGTATGCAGGTTGAGATCTCTCAGGGTGTTCTTTAGCCGGTTGAAGTTCTTTCCAATAGGGATCTCTGTCTTCAGCCATGGGGGAAGTCTCAGCCTGAAAAGATTAAGATAAAGCTCTTTCAAAAACCGAGGCACTTTTTTCTCCAAATATCAGCCTATGTAGAAAAGATTAGAAAAGTATGCTAACAAATAATTCACATATCTTTCTCTTTAAGATGGCTTTAAACTAATGCCTTTGTCTAAAATGTTAAGTTCATGATAAAACTCCACATTTTAAAGAGTTTTCTATGCACTAAGCTGCACTCAAACAAATGTGTCCTAAGAACCGAGGTACCTCTCTCCCTTCTCTCTCTTCAGATTTCCTTTGTAATCTGCCCACTTGGCTTTTTCCGACAGTTCCCCTGAAATAAAGTCCTGCAGATCAGGACCATCGTCGCTCTGAAGCGCCTTCTTCCTGTCAACCCGCTGCGAGGAGGATCTGGCAGCGGTTGTCAGACTGTTTGTAGAAAGCTGCAGTCAACAAATGAGACAGTTCAGCTGTTTTAGCATGACATTCTGAGAGTTAACATGCAGAACAAGCTAGTAAGTTTCAAAACAACAACAAGAGAACCCCACTACAGAATTTGTGATTAAAAACGTTTGTTACAGTCAAGATAAATACTCACATGTGGAACGGATCTAGGACTCAACCATATGTGATTTGTGGGGAAGCGGCCTGCAATACAGCAACTCTGTTTAAGTAACGCCATGACTTTAGCTAGCATACAACTGTCATTAGCGACACAGATCGGCGATTGACTACTTTGGTTTGGTGCTGCATTCGCGTGATTGGTTTAACTCGGAAAAGTAATACAAGCAACATATTTTCACCTACATTGAAATTTATTTTATATATTTAACTATTATTAGTTACTGACATATTTACTTTTATTTTAAATTATTTTAATATAAAAAAATAAATTATGGAATTGCCATCTGACATAATTTCAGTTTGTCTGAGTGCATCTCTATAACATGAAATGAAACTATGATTTAAAAAGAACGTAACCATATTTCACCACTTTTTGTGTCACGTTTAGCCTTTTTAAGGTCTTAAAAATGCTACATTGATCGATCTTTTCGATCGATACGTAATGTCTGGGGACGTTCGAGCGCTACAATTACGTCGTGACGTTCTTCCGGCTTCCTTTCCTCTGCTACCGGCGAGGTGAGGATGGCTAGAATTTGTCTCAAGAATTTAATCTAAGCTCATCTTTGTTGGTTAAAGGTTGATTTCGATATATTTTTAAATAAAGATTCGCGGAAAACACAAATTTTCACAATATAACAAGAATTTTCACTCCAGTACAAGTGTGGATAAAGATATGCACATATCAGTTCAGCAGATTGATTCTGTAGGGCCTAAACCCGAAGTGGTACGAACGGGTAAATCATGGTGGACACAGTAGTGTTGAAGTATTTCGCGCATGCGGGTCACTTAGTTTGTGTGCATTGGAAAATTGTAACATTTGAGTTTCCATTGAAAAGTTGTTTTTCTTGTACTGTAGCGCCGTTAACTTCATAGCTAGCATTTGTCAACGTAGTGTGGCTCCAATGACCAAAGCACAACTGAGTTTGACCGTTTCACGTTGTGCACAAATGGTTTAAACATTATTTAGTACACAATAGTTAAAGACAAACACCTACTTATAAATAGTAATCGCCAGCTTTTGCTTTCTAATTAAACATAATAATTAATATTCTTGCTTAATTTTGCCAGAATGAAGACCATTCTCAGCAGCCAGACTGTGGACCTCCCTGACAATGGTGAGTTTCATCTGAGATTTGCTGGTCATCTGATGGAGTTTGGTTGTTTACTATTTTCTGTTCCTCTTTGACAGTCGAGGTGAGGCTAAAGGGGCGAACTGTTATTGTGAAGGGGCCCCGTGGCAAGCTCACCAGGGAGTTCAACCACATCAATCTGGAGCTCAGTCTGCTTGGCAAAAAACAGAAGAAGGTAAGAAATGTCTTTTCTGTTCAAATTAAAAAATAGTAGATATGGGAACCACTGTTGTTAACATCAGGCTGATATATTGTTGCCAAATTTTGATTTACTAGTAAGTTGCTATTAATGAATATTGGCTTATTTGTCACGTTCATTTTCAAAATTAATTTTGTTACATTATATATATATATATATATATATATATATATATATAAAAAACATGCGACAAAAGTAAAAAGGTGTTTCAGGATTTTATTTTAATGAATTCTTTTACATTTTGTCATTAATTGGTTTTCTCCTTCAAAAAGAAGTCTTGGATGTATTTTGGAAATGATAAAACTCCTCGTTGCCCTCCTCAGCTTCGTGTGGATAAATGGTGGGGAAACAGGAAGGAGCTGGCCACTGTTCGTACCATTTGCAGCCATGTTCAGAACATGATCAAAGGCGTCACCTTGGTGAGGCGTTTTTTTCCTTCGTGTGCTGTGACCGGAGCGGAACAAAGCCTGGTCTTTGTGTTGGCGTTGGCTTGGTGTTTTAACTGATGTCATTTCTCTGTACTCGTCTAATTTAGTGGGGTTTTTGTTGTTTTAATGCAGGGGTTCCGGTATAAAATGCGTTCTGTGTACGCCCATTTCCCCATCAATGTGGTCATTCAGGAAAATGGACAACTGGTGGAGATCAGGAACTTCTTGGGAGAGAAGTACATCCGGCGGGTCAGAATGAGAACTGGTGAGTCAAAAGACATGCTTGTAAAAGGTTTACTCTCTTTTAACCTGAGAAAGTGTTGAATATTATGATTGGGAAACAAAAGTCAGCAATGAGGGAAATTATTGCCAATAGTTAGAGCATCAGCAGACATTCAGTGATGGGAGTTTATTTTTCTAAAGTTGCATTATCTATTTTCACAGCTTTTTCTTTTATTTTTACCATTGTATCTGTGTGATTATGGACTATTGTTGGGTATGTTTAAGAGGAGCATTAAAATCTGACCTCTTTTTTTCTTGAAACTTGCTGTAAGACATCTTTAGCAAGGTTGGATTTGGAGAAAGAACTAGTTTATTTCAGGTAATAAGACAAACTATACAGAGATTTATCAGACTTAAGATACTTAGTCTTGAAATGATTGGAAAATGTATACATATGCATGTAAACAATTCATTTCTAATTACTTTTAATCTGAAAATAACCTATTAGCTGTTATGCATACAACATTAACCGGAATCATAGATGTTTTGTGCTTTGTCTGTGCATCGTTTTATGGTCATGCAAAGGTTGTTCACAAGAAAGCTTTTGCAGGAATCACAGATCAAGCTTAAATGTACCATAATTGTTACATTTTCCATTGTGGTAGCTCCACTATACCCGTAAAGGTAGATTTCTATGAGGTTACAGTGATTGAATGGGTTGAGATTTTTTAGTTTTTCACATTGATGTGTCACCTTCAGTTCAGACTAAATTGGTTTACATGTTTCTTTCCTCCAGGTGTGATGTGCTCAGTCTCTGCCTCCCAGAAGGATGAGCTCGTCCTGGAGGGTAATGACATTGAGCTGGTTTCAAACTCTGGTACGTTTCTTTTTTACTCTTTGTTTAGCCGTTGTTGCCTCCACTGAATTAGTTTTGACCTTACAAAAACTACAAGGAACTCAAGATTTATCTACATGAACACGAGAAGAGTGGGAATAATAAAAAGTATATCCTGTTCTATTTAATCATTTGAGTTTATAAAAAAAAACAAATTTTCTGTCTTTGTATTTGTTAGTAGCAATAAAGTTTAGTGAAAAAAATTGAACTTTTTTCATTTCAGGGCAGCCACAGCAAATCAGATGCTTTTTTTTTCCCCCCCGCAAAAATCAATCAATCAAAAATGTAGATCTCCAAAGAAATCTTTTGGTTGGATGTCAGTGGTTGTAAACCCAACATCCTTTGTTCAAGTCACGTTTAGCTGCAGCAAACCTAACATACCCGAAATATGAAATACTGCATGAGGTTTAATAAAACTGTCCTGTGATTTTGGAACTAGATCCACCCAATTGACCATGCACATGTTATATTTATTAAAATATTTACATGAATATAAAAAAATACCTAATCTGTTATAAACTACCACAGCAAGACAGTTTGCTAAGGATAGTTGAAACTCAAGCTTAATGTCTTTTATACATTTGTACTATTTTGTTTCATGAGGGGAAAATTGCATCGAGACGTCACACCATTCTATTTCTTTTAGAAAAAGCAGTGTTTTAGCAAAAGTAGTGAAAAGTTGCACAAATATTTACGAATGTATACATATATACAAATATATGCTGATTGGACATTTGAATCTTTAAATCAAAGCTGACACTGGAAATCTGCAGTGAAACTTGCTTTTTTTTCCTGTGAGAAAATGTTCATGGATTTATGCTTAAAGAAAGAATACATTAAACAATGTTGGTTTAATTAGTACAGTAATTAAAAAAAAAAAACGTTTTTTTTTTCCGACTTGGATGCAAACTTGACCTCTTCTGACAAAAATGCAGTAAGGTCACGTTGATCCGTTTTTACTGAAATCAAGATGTTTTAGGTGTAGATTTTGAAAACCTCAGTCACAAGTTAATAGGATCTGGGGTGTTGTTTTTTTTCCTAATGTTTAAATATTCACGGTGGGTTACTGATGGTAAACTGCTGCTACATCCACAGGTGAATCTGTGGCCTGTGAGCTGCTCCACTGGAGCAGTTTTAAGGAACATTTTAAAACTGCCTGTAAAATCTTACCTGCTGTGAATATTTGTTGCTCATCCTCATCATAACTTGTTTGTTCCAGCTGCCCTGATCCAACAGGCTACCACAGTCAAAAATAAGGATATCAGAAAGTTCTTGGACGGCATTTACGTCTCCGAGAAAGGAACAGTAGTGGAACCAGAACAGTAAAAGTTTCATCTGCACTTGTAGAGGTTAGACATCGCCGTTGATGTCGGATTTTCTTCTGGCTGCATGTTTATTCTCTAAATACTGATCCTGCTTTTTTAATGTCCTTAATTATTTTTATTTGTCTTTTTTTTCTTGACTAACAACCACTAATGCACTGAAAACTGTCTAACACACAGGGTATTGGGCCATGAAAGTTAAACACAACACAGACACAGTGAAACAAAGCTCTTGTTCTCACGCTCCATCATCCTGTTTTGTTTTTTTATCTTTGCAGCGGCTTTGATCCAGCAGGCCACCACAGTGAGAAAGAAGGACATCAGAAAGTTCTTGGATGGCATCTATGTGAGCGAAAGGACCACCGTGGTGGAGCCAGCCAATGAATAAATGTTCAGATTCTGCTATGACCAATAAAAAAACCTTTTTCCAGCTTAACAGATCTCCTGGTGTTGATTCAGTTGCTTTTAGTTAGATTAGAGAAAGCCACACATTTTAAGGTTCAAGTTATCCGGAAGGTTTTAACAAAAGCCTTGACTCAGAGGACATAAATGAGAGTATTAATGAGAAAGTTGTCAGTGTTATATAAAATTAGCTGAGGGGTTTATCGTAGTATATCCAATTATGTAGACAAGCGTTAAATTAAACGATCTTCACAAATACTTTGTAAAGAAAACAAATTCCAGTTATGCTCTTATTTCTATTAATCAGCTTTTTTTTGAAACAATGTTGCTGGAGTTTTTTTTTAATTAATTTTTTTAGACAATTTCATTCATTTGATCAATTTAGGAGTTTAGTTAAAAGACTGTTTTCTTGGAAGATGTTGGACAGAAAGAAAAATTTGACAAATTAAAATAATTGTCCAGTTTATACTTGATGTTATCAAGTAAGGAAAAACAGCACTGATCCCAACAGGATGAACAGCATTAATGCTGGAAGTTGACTTTATGAGAGACAACAGTTGTGATCTGAAATCAAATATAGTAAAGTTTTGTCACGGGTTTAGTCAACAAATTTATGGAGTTTTGAATACTATTGTTATGGTGTTAAAATGGTCCTATATCCTTTAAGAAAAAAAGCTTTTAATCTGACCGAGATTTATTTTTCCCTCTTAAATTAGAGGACAGCCCTGTTAATTGTTTTGTCTTGACACATAATGTTGTGGAAAATATAATAGAGTGGATACTTTGAAATAAAACATCAGCATTATGTTTATGATATAAAAAATACATATTTATAAAAGTGTAAAGCTCAATTGTAAATACACATGGAAAAGTCTGCACAAGCTTATTTGAGAGAAGTACTTGAGTAGATAGCATGTGTAAACAAAATGCCATTCATTTAATACTTTAAAAGAGAAAAAAATATTTAAAGGTTAAAAACATTGTTTAACTCAATAAATCTTTTTTTAAACAACTTAAAATATGTGATGGAATTGTAAGCATAGAGCTCTGTAGTTCTGACAATGAGATTTGATGTGCTTTAAAGTCAACAAGAACATAATTTTGTAATTTAAAATAAAAAAATTGGTCTGAAATGTTTTTACATTATTTTTTATTGACATTTCAAAATATAATACAAAAAAATGTAGTACACATATTTTCAAATAAATCATAATAATATTGAATGAATTTCTCAAGACGCATGTTGGATGACGCAGCCAGCATCCGGTGCGTCATCTCATAGCGACAACAGACTTGGCGCCAAGTAGTTGAGAGTTTTATTATTTTGCTGATAACAAACTGTGATATTTCTGCGTTGAATCATCTCCAACATGGTATGTTGCACATCTCCACGCTTTCCACCTAACAGAGAAACCGAACACATGTGAGCGAAGTCTGACATTGAAGCGGAAGTGTATGCTAATGGAGATGTTGTCGCGCGTGCTGCTGCAAGAGTTAGCTAGAGAGTTTAAGACGCTTGACTTGTTGACCTACTTTTTTTTTTAAAGCTAGGAATAAGTTATTGCACAACAGCAAAACATTACTGGATGTTTTAAGAAATTAAAATTTACAAATTTGGAGATTTGTTTTATTCCGTAAAAGGATGCACGTTGGGAGTGCAGAATAGGAGTCTGTTTTATGAATTAGTCTAAAGTTTATTTGCTTATGCATTCAGGATATAAGGCTGTACTTTGAACCGACATCAACAAAACCTGCGGCCCAGAAACCAACACCAAACACCAAACCAGAAGAGAAGAAGAGGATCCACAACTCCTCTGATGTAAAAAACACCAAAGTTGGTACTTTTCTACTTTTCTTATCCAATGGGTGTTCCTTCACGTCTTTGGGAATTCTGAGCTTCTCTTTGTTTCATCTCATGCAGGCAAAAAGCTCCAAAACAGAAGAGAGACGCAAGGACAGCGAGAAAAAACGCAAGAAGTATTCAGTCATAGCATCAGGTAGGAAGGGATGTGTGACCGAATGGGCGTGGCTTAAAGTCAGAGATGACCACCCCTGTAATTTAACAGCACTGATATATATATATATATATATATATATATATATATATATATATATATATATATATATATATATATATATTGCAGTGCTTTAAAAAATATTATTATTACTATATATTTTTTTGTTATCTATTTGAGATTGGTGGCAGAAAAAGAGCTGGCCTCACATTCGTTAATATGACCGTAGGTCTATCCATTTAAATTGTATTGTTCCATGACAAGAAGCTAATAACTCATAAATACACGAAAGAAAGAAAAATGGCACTTGAAATGAAATGAACTGTATCCCAACTCTGATTATTCTGCCGAAGGAAAGCAGCAACGCACACAAGTCATCACTACTACACTGTTTTCTGTTATTAAATGTTCAAACTGTGTACCCTGATAACTCAAGAAACACGTTTCTTAAAATTTTCAAAACGACTTTTCAGTTTACAAAGATTTGTGGATGCAACTTCAGGGATTCTGCTTTATTGTAGAGAAATGGAACATTTTTCCGACATGCATTTTCCATTTATAAAATCAGTGCGATCTATAAAACACAGGCACAAACTTTAACTCTCTGTTTGTCACAAACTAAAAACTTATTTGTCTTGTGTATATACATAAAGTACTTTTAAAGATAAAAAAACATTTTCTTGTATTAATAAAAGGACATTTGTCACCGGTTTCATAAAATTAAAATATTATTTCGGTGTCAAAAGCAACAGTGAAATCCTGAGTTAAAACAACTAAAAGTAAAAAATTAATGTCAAATAGTATTTTTAATAAGGCAGAGCTTGAGGACTCATCCTTGTTTTGTTTAGATTCGGAGGAAGAGGAGAAACCCGCGACGAAGTCTAAGAAATCTTCCAAAAGCAGCAAAGCAGAGCCTCTTCCCAAAAAAGATCCAGTGCAATACGTCTCTGAAACAGGTGATGCTTGTCTTCATCCCACATCCTCCAAATTCTGATCATTAATGTCAAAAGCAGATTTTCTGATGTCTGTTTGTGTGCTTTCAGACTCAGACAGCGACAACTTTCAGTCCCTGAAGAAAGGGGCTAAACCCAAACAGAATGGTTCTTCTAAAAGCACTAAGGCAGATGCAGAAAGTTCTCGCTCAGGACCCAAAGCGTCTCCTGTCACTGGAAAATCTTCGTTAAAGAGTCCCACAACCCCAAAGTCTGTCACACCACCTCCACCCAAACAAACGCTTACCACAGTGGTGGATTATTTTGGCAGTGCAGCTATTCATCGGTCAGACAAGAAACTGGTAGCCAGCGCAAAGAGAAAAGCTGTGAGTGCTGAGAAATTATCTTCATTCTTTTCCTGCAGCTGTCAGGACTCTTTCTTTAGCAAGCTTTGCTTTACAACACCTGCTAAATTAAAAACTCTTGTTTTCCAGCCAACGCAAGACTTTGAAGATCTGATAAGTGATGAGGAAATCGCCCGGCAGCTGCAGATGGAGGAAGACATGGAGGTGAGCAGATCATCCAACACTAAAAACAGAAGCAAAAGTTAGTGATTTAACAGTCTGTACACTAACTTTACTCCTATTGTTAACGTTAAAGAAAATTCTATGATCAAAACACAGCATTTCATCATGATGTGAAGCTCAATATTTTCTATGTGATGCATTTCCAACTCTTCAAAACAAACTTTATTTATAAAGTCTTTTCATGCATAAGCAACTGAAAAGGCTTCACAGGATAAACAACAAATGTGAAACGCCACAGGTCTTCACACAGAATTATACCAAGCAGGGGCAGTCCTTAATATAAATGAGAGGAAAGCACAAAAAAAAATTAAAAATCATAAACCCCAGTATAACATAACGATGAGAAACGAGAATAACAAAATAAATGAATAAAGTGCCACAAATGAGTAAAAAGAATAATGTTTGTTCTAAATGAAGTAAAAAAATATGTATTTAAACATTTATATTTAAATGATTAAGCATTCATGTGTTATTACAGTTTAGAATCCTGCAGAAGGTTCTTTTGTCATTGTCAGTGTTTTTGCCTTGTAATCTGTGCCACACCTGAATTCTGATCGTTACACTTCTTCTGGAGGTAACTTAATTATTATTCATAGTTTTTACTCATACTATGTTTAGCTGGAAAAACAAGTCCATCAGGATGAGGAGTTTGCCAAGACGCTCGCCATGCTGGACTCAGAGCCGCAGTCTAAGAAGGTATTGAGACAATCCCAGAGAGGAACACCTTCAGTTTAGTGGAATCATTTCACCGATGGTTTGCCACATTTTGTCGTTCAGGCTCGTAAAAACGCTAATGAACAACAAAGAACGACTCCCAAAAAGAGCGTTGATGATGCTGCAGCTGCTGGAGAGCCGAGCGGTGTGACGAAGGTCAGGCGAAGCACATCCGAAGACGTGATCAGTCCGTCGCCCAGGAAGGTACAAGCTTCGGTCAAAACCAGCTCTAAACTTGCCACCATGAAAAGAAAGGACGAGGAAAAGAATGAAGGATCGAAGAGCAAACCAGCTGGCTCTCCCTCAAAAATGAAAATCTCACCTAAAAAGGAGCCACTTGGTTCTTCAACTACAGGAGAGAAGTTCACACCTAAAGCTGGAACCACAGCCACAGCACTCAAGACGTCTCCCAAGAAACCAGAGGTGAGCTGATGATGATCTGATGTGTGAGGGGATGCAAAACTACAGGAGAAGTATTCAACTGTTTTCTATGTCGTCACCCAGAGCACAAGTACGAGTCCTGATGACTCTGAGAAGAAGAAGGCTCACACTTTGGCTTTCAGGAATTTCCTCAACAGAGACGGACCTCGAGCTCTGGGATCAAAGGAAATCCCAAAGGTAATGTGGAACTTCTTTAAGCCAGCGTGGGCAGAACCCAACTGTGGTCACTGGCGTCAGGAAATTTGTTGGTTTTTAAATGAAACTGTTAAGGATGGAATCTGTATACAAATATATATCATGAATTTATGCGCCTCTAAATCTGGTCCTGGTTGTTTCTTCTTTCCAAGGGAGCAGAAAACTGTCTGGAAGGCAGCGTGTTCGTCCTGACAGGAGTCCTGGAGTCCATGGAAAGAGACGATGCCAAATCTCTCATTGAACGCTATGGGGGCAAAGTGACGGGCAACATCAGCAAGAAAACCACGTACCTGGTGCAGGGCAGGGACAGTGGAGTGTCCAAGCTAGAAAAGGTAAAACAGTGATTGAGACTGACAGGACTTTATAAACCAGAGGGAGATCATTTTGTGGAATCAAACGTAAATGATTTGATGAACCATTTATGTTATTTGACTGGTCAACTTTCTCAGCTTTCTGCTTTTTTTGTGTTGAAATGATCTCTTCTGGTCTCCTTAGGCAGAGAGTTTAGGGACCCAGATTCTGGATGAGGACGGTCTGCTGGAGCTGATCAGAACCAAACCAGGAAAGAAGTCTGTGTACGAAATTGCAGCAGAAGCAGAGGTCAGAGCTCAAATACCTTCAGATGTGTGTTATAAATGTCCGTTAAACCAAACAGAGACTTTAGATCAGTGGTCCAAGGGACAGTTGGTACTGGTCTGCAGAGAAAAAAAAGCACAACTCACATAGTTTCTGTTTTATTTACAATCAAATTCTGAAGAAAATGTTATTTTGGAAAACTACTGGATTTTCTCCACTACTTTTGACCACTGAAATGAGACCCCCGAGCTAGCAAAGTTAACAAATAACAAACGTATTTGGAAAGTTTCGTTTGGAAGAAAAGAGTCTGTAAGAAAACCAAAGAAGAGGCTTCGACTTCAACATAAAGAAAAGCTACGTTTAACAGACAAAAGCCTGGAGTCTTTATTTAAAATATCGATTAACTGTGACATGCTATAATAGCAATACATAATATTCAGCAACCGGCTGTCTATTGTATCGATGATGATGGTATAAAGTTGCTTGATTGGGGTTTATTCTCATTATATTTACAAAATACAAGGTTTAGTTGTCTTTTTTTAAATCTGTTGCACCTTAACATTTAAACGAGGGTGAAGTTGGCATCTGATCTTTTTTTAATCTAGTTTCCACTTTGACAGTTAAGGAGTAATGGAGACTATATCACATTTTAATGGTTCCTACATGAAAGCTTGTGTGTCAATAAAGTTCAAAGCAGCTACATATTTCACAGAGGATGGTGATAAACTTCACCCCCAAAAGTTCAGGCAAACTAGAGGCTAAGAAAATATGTAAAAAGTTGACGTCCAAGATTTTACAAGCTTTACAGGAAACCAAAACACACACCAGCACTTTTTTTTTTTTTTAAACACCAAGTTGCATTTTCTTTTTAAACACGCCGAGCGCATCTAAATGATGCAGGTGCAAAACTCTGTTAGTTAGTTTTTAAGAAGGATCAGATGTTTCCTTGTGGAATCATTCAAAGACGGGAACTCTTCTTTACCTGCTGTCATGATCCTCCACATTGTGAGTTACATGTTAGTTAGAGTGAGGGGCATCTTTTCCAACTATGACCACGACTTTAATGTTTTCCACTGGTGAAACCATTATTTCTCCTCCTTTATTCTGCTTTTAACTCTGAGGAATCGAAACAGAAATCTGAAGAAAAGAATTGTTTATTTTTGGAATTTTTGTTTCTTCTGCTTTATTTAGTGTAAAGCCACAAAGACCAAGACCCCCCCTGGCCAGGCCTCAAAGAACACCCCGAAAACCCAGAAGGTCTCGCCCTCTAAAGGTAACTCCAGGTCTCCTCACACCCCGAGCCCATCGAAGACGGGTCAGGCTCAGAGGGTCAGTGAAGGCAGCACCCCGCCCGGCAGAGGCTCTGCTCACACAGCCCGCAGGGAGCTCGGCCTTTCCTCCTCCACTTCCTCCTCGGCTCCAAAAGCGCCGTCGTCATCAGTGACAGGGGAGGGCGCCAGCCTTCTGTGGGTGGACAAATACCGGCCACAGTCGTTGAAGGCTGTGATTGGCCAGCAGGGGAGCAGAGCTGTGCCAACAAGCTGCTTCGCTGGCTCCAGAACTGGTACAAAAACCACAGCAGTGGAGCTGGAAAACCAGCAGGTACTGTAGAAGCAAATGTATTTTCACTCCATCATCAAATGTTTGTTCTCTAAAGTAAAGTTGTATTTGCGATCCTCTACTCTGCACAGCTGCAAAGTTCAGTAAATTTGGAAAAGACGACGGTTCAACACACAAAGCCGCGCTGCTCTCTGGTCCTCCGGGGGTGGGGAAGACCACCACAGCTGCCCTGGTCTGCGAGGTCAGTCTGAAGAAGCAGAAAGGAACTTCATGGACGCTCTGCGGCTGCGAGCAGCTCTTGCTCATCTCTGTGAATATGATTCCCTGCAGGAGTTGGGCTTCAGCTATGTGGAGATGAACGCCAGCTGCACCCGCAGCAAAAACAGCTTGAAGGAAGTCGTGTCTGAGTCACTCAACAACACCAGCATTGAGAACTTTTACAAAGGTCTGTTCTCCTGCCTGTCCATGCACATCCACAAACGTGGAGTTAAGCCTTTAGATTAGCTTCAGGCTAAAATAAAAAACAGAAAAATGATGTTTGAGGGTGACTTTAGAGCGCTCACAGTTACGGCTAAGCGTTTGATTTCTGTTTGCTGCAGGTACCTCTCAGACGGTGAGCAGCAAACACGTCCTCATCATGGATGAGGTCGACGGCATGGCCGGTAACGAAGACCGTGGAGGAATGCAGGTAAATTCATATTTTTATGCTACGTTCACACCAAATGTGATTTGTTTGTCAGATTCATGTCCCCCGCCCTTCTATCGACTAGCATACAATTCACTTCTCCGCACTTGTCTAAAAATGTGTTTATAAACTTGATGCTTCTGGCGTGTGTGGGAGGAGCCGCTTTATGGACGCTTTGTTAGTAAACCTAATTTACAATACATGAAAGACACAGATGCTGTTGAGGGATCAGGTTAATTTTTTTCTGAAGAGCTCGACAAAAGCATCACTAATCATCCACCTATCATGTCATTAACTGTCTCAGGTTCAAACTCAGTCCTTGATTGGTTGACGTGACAGTTCTTGTTTTTCTAAATTCCGCCACGCCCAATGTTTATTGCATCTGTGCATTGACTTTACATTGAACATGAACGTCCCTGACGTGTGAATCACATTCGGTGTGAACGCAGCTTTAGAGATTAGTAGTGTTCCTGAACTGCAGCAGAAATATGGATTTTTGAAATGTTGTAGTTTGTTGACCGTTTGTTCAGAACCCCCATGATAAAGATTCTCACATTATCACCGCTTAAGTTCTTTTTTCTTTGTCACGTGGAACCTTCTTCTTCTGATAGGAGTTAATCGGCCTGATAAAGACCTCAAAGATTCCCATCATCTGCATGTGCAACGACCGGAACCACCCTAAGATCAGGTCACTGTCCAACTACTGCTATGATCTGCGCTTCCAGAGGCCGCGAGTGGAGCAGATCAAGGTACACATCACCTTTCTCACTTGACAACAAACTCAGGGTGGATCCAGCTGACCTTTGTGGTTCTTCTTTTTCAGGGCGCCATGATGTCGATCGCTTACAAGGAGGGGGTTAAGATTCCACCCCCAGCTCTGAATGAAATTATTTTAGCCTCCAATCAGGATGTTCGACAGGTAAAAATGGCAAATAACTGTACATTTATTCATGTATTTATGACTTACTGTTGTTTTCTCTTTAAAATTTTCTCTTCAAGGTGATTCATAACCTGAGCATGTGGTCAGCTAAAGACAAAGTAATGACGTATGACCAGTGCAAGTCTGACGCAGCCAAGGCCCGCAAGGACATGAAGCTGGGGCCCTTTGACGTCTGCAGGAAGGTTTTCACCTGCGGAGAAGAAACGGACCACATGAGCCTCATCGACAAGTCCGATCTCTTTTTCCACGACTACTCGCTGGCGCCGCTTTTTGTCCAGGAGAACTACGTGAACGTCCGTCCCGCTGCAGCTGGGTGAAGATGGCTAACCTAGTAATATCGTGTTGTGTCGACCCATGTCTTTATGAAACTGACATCTCTTTTTTTCCCCCACAGTGGTGACATAAAGTCTCACCTGGTGCTGCTCAGCAAGACGGCTGACTCCATCTCTGACGGGGATCTGGTGGACAGAAGGATCCGCTCAGGGCAAAACTGGTCACTGCTGCCCACACAGGTAACGCACACAGACCAGCTGGAAACACTGGTTCACTTTTGATTCTCGTTCTTGTTTGTGGTGTCTGCTGCAGTTTACGATAAGGCAGAGCTGTGATCTTAGTCAAATGTGTGTGTTTGTGTCTGAAGGCCATCTACGCCAGTGTGTTACCGGGCGAGCTAATGAGGGGCTACATGACTCACTTCCCGGTCTTTCCTAGCTGGCTCGGCAAAAACTCCTCTACCAGCAAACATTCCCGCATCGTACAGGAGCTGAGCTCTCACATGAGTTTAAAGTGAGTGTTTTTGATTCTTTTCACTGTATGAAGCAGAGGTCCGGGATTAGCTCTGCACTCTGCGCCCCTGCAGAACCATGGGCAGCAGGCAGGCGGTGAACCTGGATTATCTGCCCTTCCTGCGCTTGGCGCTGCTGGCTCCACTTCAGAGGCACGGAGCCGAGGGAGCCAGTAAAGCCGTCAAGCTGCTGGATGACTACCAGCTGGTCAAGGACGACGTGGACAGCATCATGGAGGTCAGCGTCTGGGGAGGGAGACCAGACCCCTTTTCCAAGCTGGACTCCAAGGTGAGTACAATGTTGGAGGTGGGATAAGTACCGAAACAAGGTGCCAAATTGGCACTGGTACTGACATACAAGACACTACTACCAGTCACCGACGTATACAGTAATACCGGTACTAACTGATACAGTACTACTAGTACCAGCATATACTGTACTATCACTACTGATGTATACGGTACTACTAGGACCGATGGATGAGTTTACAGTACTACCCACATGTCTTCTGTTCAGTTTTGTTCTAGCTAATCATTTTACCTTTACAGTGATTGTGGACAGGTTCATGTAAGAACAGGAGAGTGTGCTGAGCTTTAGTCAAAATGCCAAAGGCAAAAGATTTAATTCAGTGACCCGATGACTAAGAGAGATGTCCTAAAATGACCAGCGTCAGGGCGATGAGCGGGGAAACATGCGTTTACTTCAGCATGTGTGAAACCGTAGATGCAGCACTGCAGTGCAGACTGGAAGATAGAATGAAATAAAGCATCTTAGGAACATTCAAGCACTCTGGATATCACACTTTCATGGTTTTTGGGAAAAATGTGCTTTTCTTTTAGTTTTTTTAGGCACCGCCTAGGCTCCAGAACCATTTCAAAAGTACCAGTTTGGCACAGAAAAAAATCCAAACGGCTCCCTTTTCTAGTTAGAGATTGAACACTTGGAGAACTTTCTTTCTTTACGTATTTGAGCTGAGCGCTTTAAACGCCAATGCTGAACAAACTGTAAAGAGCAGCATGAAGACAATATATCTATGAGAGGTTAAAGCACTTATTGATGTGTCATGAGGGCATTAAGGGCATTGAAGTGTGAACAAAAGGCTCCGTGTGAAGCTTTAAAAACTCCACATGATCAATATGTTGCTTCTCATTTAACCTCGAGTTGCCTTTAAGCTCTTAATACATCATAGAAAACCTTTATTCTGAAATTCACAACAACCTAGATGAAATGTCGCAGTTTTCCTCTCTTGATGTTCAATGTAACATCCTCTCTGTGCATCCCGTCCAGGTAAAGGCAGCGTTCACGCGAGCGTATAACAAGGAGGTTCACCTGACGCCGTACTCTCTGCAAACTGTGAAGAAGGGTCGGCGTGGCGGCGGCGGCGGGGAAACAGAGTTGGGAGGAGAAGAAATAGATCAAGATGGTCAAGAGTCTGAAGAGGAAGGCGAGGGTCTCAAAACCGATGCCATGATCAAAGTAAGTGTCGCCGACTTGAGATCGAACTGAAACATTGGCTTCATTTCTGCATGATGACCCGTGTGTCCTGTCATGCAGCAGAAGAAGACCAAAACCACTAGAGAGTCCAAAACCGTGAAGGAAGATTCTGGAAAAGGCAAAGGCAAGGGCAAGGGCAAAGGAAAGGCTAAGAAATGACCCAAACGTAGGAGGACGAACTCTTTTGATCTTCCTTCATGGACCGTTATCTCTCTGCACCTGAAACAAATGCCACAAAACTGACCCTAAACTCAGCAAGTATTCGCTTGTTCTTTACTTATGTTCACAACACTGACTTAAGAAGCATCTTTCACTGTTTCGTTTTTTTTTTTTTTTAAAACCTGAGATGTCTCTATAATGAGCAAGCGATCAACTCAGCATCATGTCTGCGCAGCTGCAGTTATCTATCCTACCAGAAGCCTTTCTTCTGTAGTTCCGTTTGCATTCCTGCTGTCTCTACATGTAAATAATGAACAGAGAAAGACTGTTTACTTTCGCTTCAAAACATGTATGTTTTTGTAGAAGCACAAGTACGAGTAAATTAAAATGTTTTGTAACACAAAACTTTCTGCACATAACGATGCTTTGTGTTTTTATTGCTGAAGTGGAAGAGAAACTGTTGTTTTTGTATAAAACCTCCTAAATAGTTTGACAGAAAATCCAGATTTGAAATAAAGAAGTGCAGCTGTGTAGTTGAAATGCGGCTTTTATTACAATTTGAATATAAAATATAACAGAAAAAAAAAAGTCCTACAACTGAGAAACACTTCCTGACAGCACTGATCTTGCCTTGTCATTGATCCTTGTCGGTCTGCAGGTATTTGGAACAGTCTGTGATCTTCTTCACTTCCTTCGCACTCAGGTTTTCGTAACACATGGGACAAATTGTCTCTGTTTCCAGAAACCTGCAGCACAGTCAGAGAAACGAGACAAATGCAGTCAAAAGAGGGAGAACGAGGTGAACTGGTTGTCAAAAGATGGTCCTCATTTAGCAGTTATTTAGTTTCCCCGAGAGGTAATCTGATTACTCTGATATTTATAACAGTTTTTATTTATACCATTTTTGTGTGTTCCTGATGCTAAACTCTAATTCAAAAGATGAGAGTTTTGCAGTCGTGTTGGATAAAATATAGAGCAACTCCAATGAAAATCATGTTCTTGTGGCATTTTTCTGATGGAGGACATTTTTAAATATAATTAAGCTTAAAATTAGTATTTCTTTATTTAAATTGTGAATCAAAAGCAGATGAAAAAATGCTGTTTGAAAGAGAGCTTATTGTGACGTAGAAAATACGCTGGGAGGGGAATGGGGGCGGGGTTGCTTCACTATAACTGTCCCGCCCACAACTCAGAGGCACATTTCTAATTACGGTAAGTACCATCACTCTGCAGAAACTATGTCCTTGAAAATGACAGTTTTTTTTCTATTTTGGGGGGAAAAAACTGATAGTGGTAATTAAAAAACGACTGACAATGATTTTTAAAATGGATCAAAAGATGATTGGAGTGGGACTTTAAACTTTCCCTTAACTTTGTAAGTGTTACTTACAGAATAAACTGGGAGTACAAAGCAGGAAATTCACAGTGCGGACAGATGGACCAGTCTTCCTTTATCATATGACGACCCTGAAGGGGAAAAAAAACATATTTTTAATGATACGACCAGTCTTAAAGCAGCAGAAGTCAACGTCGGGTGGTGTCTGTACTGTGGCAATGCAGTAGGGGATGTTGTTCTTGCAGAGGATACACAGAAGCTCATTTTCTGGCAGCTGGAATCCACAGTAAGGACATGGAGTCGTTTCTTCGTCCAGCTCGGACGTTTGTGGATGTCTGCAGATGAGACGGGTGAGGCAGCCAGTAAATAAATGGGAGAAACATCGCGTGGAGGTGGAGGTACCAACATCACACTTATACACTGTAATCACTCTGCTGCTATACGGTTCCTCGCCACTCACCGAATCAGGGCTTCAAACTTCTTCCTGTACTTTAGGTCCACGTTGTTTCTGTAATCTGGTCTCATCAGCATTGAAGCAAAGCTGAAGGCTGAGTTCTTCAGACCAGCACGCTGGCATTCGATTACTGCTGACGTTAGAATCGGAACAACATCTACAAAAAACACGAGCGTCGGCTTAACAGCAGCCTTTAGATTGTTACGGTGAGTCCCAATTTTATTTTTCTTTTTTTGACTTACGTGCAGGAAACTTGCTTATGTTGTTGCTGACACGGATGAGCATGCGCGCCGCCTTCAGGTGATCTCCTCTCTTTGAATAGATCTGTAGAACAACACATCAGCATAACTGCAGCTAAAAAGCAGAAAAATTTGTATAAAAAAGTGGCGTGTCCAAAAAAAAGACTCATCTTATATATAAAAAAAAAAAGTGCTGCCAATTGAACTGAATTCTTTTGATTGATGTGTTCGCAATTTAATTTACTGTTTGACATGCTTTGATGAAACTTTTTAAAATTTCTATTAGAAAAAACTTCTATTACAATAAATAGTTTTAAGAAGTGGAATAAAGTGAACAAAAGCGGAAAAAAAAAAAAAGAATTTCTAACAAAAAACTACATGAAAATCTGTGTTTTCTAAAAGAGAAAAAAAATCATGAATGTGAAGAATGAAACTTCTATGTGCTTGATTAACTATCTAACAGAAACCCCAAACCCCTCAGCTGAGCTTACCCTGACCAGCAGGTAGGAGTGCAGGATCATCAGATTGGTGGCCATCTCTGCAGGGATTTTGATCTTATGCGCTTGCAGCTCGGTGTACATGCTGAACAGCACGTCGTGAGCATTGCGGTAGCTGCCTACGATGAATACGTACAACAGAAGTTGTTACCATTGCAGTTCCTGCTGCAGTTTTTTTTCTAACAGGACTGAACTGGCACCTGCACACTGCTCTTCTCTGGCGATGATGATGGCGGTGCGAGCAGCCTCTCTGTACTGCTGCAGAGCCATGTAGAGGCGGAAAAGGTACTTTGCATCCTGGAAGAAAAGTGAAATTGTCAGAGAAGAGTGTAAACCCTAAGTTACATGGGAATTTATGCTTCCAAAATTAAAAGTTTTACAGCTCCAAAATGTACTAATTAGTGTTTTTTGTTTTTGGTGCTGATGTTTTGGTTTGCATAACCCCTTCACGCCTGACGTTACTTCCAGTGATTAAAAAAGTCCCTTACAGTATATTTCTGGCTTCAAGTACCGGTAGATGCTAACTTATGGTAAGTTTGGAGAAGAAGTGCTTTCCTGCATATTTGCATCAATAGGCATCACGGGGTTAAATATACTATTTATGTGAAATATGACAACTTCTTAAACTACAAAACTTTAAATAATAAATACAACATTTTTCTTTGATAACCCTAAAAGACAGATTACCTTGGGCACGCCATCACTTTCTCCCAGCAGGTAATCTATCAGCTGATTGGTCAAAGTGTTATCTTTGGCCTGGCCCACCTGAATGAAATGAAAACACAAGAAAACTTTAGATGAATCTAAAGCACAGATTGTTTTTGCACGTAAACTATTTAAAACACGCAGCTCTCACCGTCTCTATGGCCATTACGATGGCCTGATTGTCTTCAGTATTGGGACACTTCAGAAAATGCTTCAGGGCCTGAGAACAGGACGGATGACACAACGTATTAAACTTTTAAAAAAAAAATAAAATAAAAGTGATTGAAAAGTAAATAAGCAGAAGATCTTACTCTGCTGTACTGCCCACACTTCTGGAAGAACTTTCCAGCCTGCAAGTGTTTCTTTTCTCCCTCAAAGTAGAGAGCGATGCTCTGGTAGTCTTCCTGCGTTGCTTCAGAACCTGCAGAACACAGAAAAACACCTGACTTGTTAAAAATGTTTAAAAAATTGGTCAATTTGACTTCTAAGTTGTACCATCAGCTCACAGACTGACCAATGATTTCCGCATAGACCTGCATCTGCCCGTGCTGCTGCGCCAGATGGAAAGCCTCCTCGTTGCACTGGGACAGAACCAGGAAGTGGATGGCTGAGCCATAGTCGTTCAAGCGCAGGAAGAACCTTCGGCACACAGATACATGTGAGAACAGAGTAAGATTACAGATTACAAAATATTTGTATTTAAGATTACATTTAAGATTACTTAAAATTTTAAGATTAATCTATCAAAAGGTTAACGATTCAATAAAATGGCAAGTCTGTTTTTGCGTCTTGAAGATTCACTCCAGTGAAAATTGTGTTTTTGTGATTTGAACATGTTCTTATAGCATTTTCCTTGTGAAGGGGAACAAATATATAAGAATTGAAGATTAAAACTGTGTATCTGAGTATTTTTTTTTAATCAAATCGTGATGGATCAAAAGCAGATAAAAACCCACGGTTTGAAAAAGCTCAGGTTTGTGATGCAGCAAGTGAAATGCTGCTCCACACTAATTCCAATTCATCCACTTGCAGACAAAGAGATTTATCCGTCTGATTTCCTGCTGCTCTGTAGAAAATATGTCTTAAAAAACGACAAGCTTTTTGATTGTTTCTAAAAAACCCAACATAATCATAACTGAAAGACCACTGGAAGTGCTTTTAAAATATATATTTTAAAAATATAGTTGGCGAAAGACTTTAAATGCTGTTTTTTTCTGACCGTTTATGGGCAAAATAGTTCCTAAAGTGCAGATTAATAAAAGGTTTCTCAGAAAATCCTTGCAAGAAAAATAATCTCAATTCAAGGAAACACGTCTAAGTGACTGGAATTTTTTTTCTTAAAATAATAATTCTTGGTAGGACCATTTTTCTTACCCCATTGGCAGATTTGTTTTGGTGATTTAAAGAAAATCTGCCAATGGGGTTAGAATTTTTGTTTTTGCAGTGAGCTGAGTGACTAACCTGGCCACCATCTTTGCTCCATCAATGCTCTGTGTCTCCCTGACAATGCGCACAGCATCATCTGGGTTGTTCAGGTGGTCCAGCAGGACGCGGATCACATTGTCCCAGTCTTTAGCGCTCTCATAGGCCAGAGCGGCCTCCTTATACCTAATACACAGAGTGCTCATTACACCAGCGTCCCTGTTAAAACTCCAAACATCTGTAAAAGATGAAAACCTAAACAGAAATCTCACTTTCCGTCTGCTTCTTTGGCTTTGGCGTACTGCAGGTGAATCTTGGGCGAGGAGACGTTGGGAAGCAGTTCTCCTACTTTTGCCCTGAGAACACGAGAGGCAAAAACATGGAGGACCTGTGGCTATTTTTCCAGATTTAATATTAGCGTGAGCATACATTCAACTCACCAGTTCTTGCAGCGGATGTAGACTAGCGCAGCCTTGTCATAAAACTGGCCTTTTTCATAAAGCTGGGCGGCTTCAGAGAATTGCTGCAACAGATTCAACACAAATGAAGGGGAAAAAAAGTTAGAAAAATGATTAGGTTCTGCAACTCTGAACAAACTCGTTAAAGCAAAAAATTTGTTCAGATATGTGGTATTAAAACCAAAAAGAGAATTAAACAGGAAAAGACAAAAAACACAGAAGTAATAAAGGTTTTTCTTCATTTTTTCTCCTTTTATGGTCTAAAATAAAAACACATTTTCTTGTGCCATCGGTTAAATTAGAAAAAGACTTATTTTTAAATATAAAAAAATCCCCAAAGGCAGAAATGTTAAACCTCAATTAGATTAGGTCTGCTGTCCATTTTAAGACCCTTATATTTCAGTTAAAGATCATTTTCCACCATCTACAGGACAGCAAGGTAACCAAACTCCACTTTAATTTACCAGATTTGTTTGTTGTGGCATAAAATTGACACCAAATTTCAAGACTTCTTGCACTTTTCCTTTTTTTTTTTTTTTTAAGTCTACCTTCATGTTTTCCAGAATAGCTCCACATTCCTTCTTGAGTAGTCTGCTGGGATGCTGAACAGCCAGAGCCGCTCCTCTCCTTACGTCTCCCACCCTGATGGACATCCTGGCCACACCTGCTTGGCACGTCTCATCGTGCTCCTGGAATCGCACAAAAAGACCGAGGATTATTCCGCCATTCTCCCCTCCAGCTACTTTGCGCTTAAAAATGAGCAAACATACAAAACAGGAAACTTACGCTATCACTGTGAGTGTTGCCTTTCTCATAGTGGGCCAGAGCATTAACGTAATCTCCTCTGAAAATAGAACACAGTGTTTATGGAGACTGAGTTTTCTGTCATTTTCTGAGCTGTGTGTTGTGTACACTTACACAAACTCCAGATGCATTGCATACTCTTTAGATATAAAAGGAATCTGGTCTTCTGCGAGCCTTTTTGCCAACAAAAGTGCACTGTCCCAGTGCAACAAATCTCTTCTCATCTAAACTCAAACACAAATATGCACCAGCGTTAGGATACTGCTTATTAATGAAATACATTTGGAAATATTTTACATGCCGTGAGGAAAAAACCCAGGCAGCACCTCCAGAGCAGCGATTGGGCAGCTTGAAGACAGAAAAAGGTCTTGAGCCACGTCGTAGTCCTCCAGAAACATGGCCAGGTGTCCTGCTAGTAAGTTCTTGTCCTCCATACCCTGAGCAGACACCAACACAGAGGAGAGAACACTTAGGGGGCCAAAATCTAAAAAACAATTGGTTTAAAGTGATGTGGGAGATGCAGACGGTTTTACCTGGATGCTCTGCAGTGACAGTACCATGCCCGTGTTGCCACTGATGCGGTAGACGCGGATGGCCAGCTCAACCTCCATGTGGACCAAACAAGCTGTGGCCAACGCCACCCAGTCTGCACTGCTTCCTGCTGAGCTGCACAGATCCCACGCCTCCTGAAACCTGGACAGGAACCTCGCATTGTCACTGATTTTGATGTTTAACAAAAAGAGTGGTTTTATTTTCAAAGATTTTGGAAAAAAAACAAATATAGTTAAATGAAAAAACTTTGTTAAAATGAAGCAAAATATAACACAAAAATGTTTGTCTTTGTTTGTTGTCAATTAAAAATCTTCTTTTTTTTTTTGGATAAATACCAGATCTCATGTATTTTTCCATTAGTTTGACCTTTTGAGCTGGAGAGCCTGAGCGAGCTGCTTTTGGAGCTCCTCTGGATCGGCGGCAGAGCCAGCAGGTCGCTTGAGAAAGGAGTGTGTGCTCAGAGCCAGGTTGCTGGTCCTGCCGCTTGTCGTCTGACAGGTCAGCTCACCATTGTGCAGCAGCAAAGGCTTCTGGGAGAAGAGGAGTGCAGCGCTCCCAACCAACACCACCTGCGGGCCTGAATAGAGACAAATGTCACAACAGCGCCCACTCTTTTGCTGACTGCTCACAAAAATGTGAGAAACAAACTTGACACGTTAACATTCCTCCTACCATAAACAGTGGTTTTGTGAAAGGCGTAGGTGTACACTTTGTTGTTGTCATAAGCCGCAAACACTCCTCGGTCTGCGTGCCAAGTGTCCCATAACACTCCTGTGATGGTGGAAGAAAAATCTGGGAGCTCCAAGCAGGAAGCTGTTACCTGCAGTTAAAACAAAAAGACACAGAATCATCAAACCTCTGCAGCAAACAGACACAAATCTCATGTTTTATGCACCACTTCAAATTTGAAGCTTTTTTACATAAAGGTTACTTCCAAACTGTATATATTAAAAAAAAAAAAGATGTTAAAAAAAGAACAAAAGATGACTTAAATACCCCGTCTGCAAAAGCACTTTCAGATAGAAAATGAACTGAAGTACGCGTGCACTGACGTTTGCAGGGGAGAACAGGAAGCCGCTGTTTTTGTCGTCGATGAACACCAGCTGTGTGCCGTTGACATCCGGAAACAGCTTCCTGACTCCAACAGGATGACTGTAGGTGCTCAGAGTTTCCCAGTCCTCCACCAGGACGCACACCACATTACCCATCTAAGAAAAAAGATAAAACTAAACATAACTGCTCTCTAGTGTTTGATTCAGTGTGTTAGGGGTAAGAAACCCATCCCAGCCATTTCACATTCAAATGCAGACGCCCCAATGCATGCTGGATGTCCTGGCTGGATGAAACCAAAAATGGCATAATCATAAGTAAAGACCACTGGGAACACTTTTACAACAGATTAAAATTCACCAGAGTAGGTCTTTTAAGTGTTGAGATGTAACCAATGCCACTTAGATCCATCCAAATATACAATCTGATTTACAAACTGGAAAATTAGGGAATATGTAGCTCTGTTGGTGACTGAACTCAACCTTACATCAGTGCAATAGTAGAGAAAGTCCGCCGTGAGGGCGTGGCAAAGAATCCGGCCTTTTTTGTCATCATCTGGAAAGAGCTTGGTTTGTTTCCTCTCTTCCTGGTGCCTGCTTTCAATCTAAAGCACAACACACATCTGTAGCTTGCTCGAGCTCAAACCTGAATCCTGAGGTTCACTCTTGTGTAGTTTAGAAGCTTATAGAAATCTACCTTACCAGGTGAAGCTGTACTTTCCCCTCAAACAGAGCTGCTGCATAATCAGAGTTGAGGTGCATGCTGGCGATGGTGCCCAAATACTCTGTGTCCTTTAGCAAGTTAAAACCTAAGTGACACACAAAACAGATTACGAGTAACGTCATAAGTTTACATAAATGTCATTGATTCAGACACACAACACAAACACACCGGGTTTTTGGTCATCTAAAGCATAGAACCAGGCTCTGTTGTTCATGCCCACAGCCACATGGTACGGTCCCACCGCGATGAATGTGGGCTCGACTTCCACCTCAATGGTCACTGGTTTCTCCTGCAAACAGCACAAAAAAGCCAAGATCTGAATGACCCAAAAAAAAAAAAAGATTGAGTGGAAAAACACGTATTTGTATCTGTTTTTACGGACTTATTCTGACGACTGCTATTGCTAGAGCTATTACGATAGATTAAAAAAGAGAAATCTCCTAAATCTCTGATCCAAAGATCGCAGGTTCCATTCCTGCCCTGCTTGCCCAGGAGTCAAAGTGTCTTTGGGCAAGATGCTGAACTCCACATTGCTCCTGGTGGTTCTACGTTGGTGCCAGTGCTCATCATTGGAACCACCATCAGTGTGTGAATGGGACCATAACTGTAAATCGCTTTGGGCCTTTAAGGAAGGTAGTAAAATGCAATAAAAGGATTTCCCATTGATCATTTTATATGTATTTATTTTTTCATGAAGTAAAGCATTTGAAAGAGACTTCTATCATTGGTTTACCCTTAGCAAAAGATAGTTTATTTAAGTGTACTACAAACTTATAATTATACTCAAGTATACTTGATAAAATACATTTTAAGTGTAGTACTTTTTGCTATGACTCACTATCTTTGGACCTATAACACTTTTCTTTAACTGATCTACACCCACAATCATCATCTTTTCGAACATTTATTTTTAAATTATTTAATGAGCTATAAAACTGCCGACTTTAGTTTGAACATAAAAAATAACATTTACTCCGCTTTTTTTACTTAAGAAACTTTTTGAAAAATGTGTCCTCTTAACAGCAGTTTTACAACTCTATTTATTCCTTTTAAGTTTCTTGATAAAAATGATTTCTTGATAACTTGGCTATGTTGCTCCGATTTAGTTTAAATTGATTCCAGATAGGTGTTTTGTTGTAAATAAAATGTCGTCTGAAGAGCTCCACCCACAAAAATGGAAAAAATAGCTGCTTTTTTCATCAGTGTTGAGCATAACAAAAAAATATATATATTTTTGTCCACCCCAATAAAAGCTACTAAGAAATACTACAACATGTAGTATTTGTACAACATTAAATTACTTTATCTTTGTTAGAAAAGTCAAATATTTTAAATCAATCAGGAGGATTCTGGGGTATTGACAGAAAAATGTGCTCCTTTGACTTATCTCTTTGTGTTTAAAACAAATCTATATTATCTGAGCTTCAACACAGCTCTGTTCTTACCCCTTCCACTTGATTAGAAACAGTGATCTCTAACAGGGAGGTGAGGTAGGCCAGTCTGGTTCCGTAGCTGTCACCCAGGATGGGTAGCTTGAACAGAAAGACGTGAAGTGCCCCTTTCTGCGTGGAGACTGCAAAAAGTTGACCGTCATCTGTCCAGCTTATCTGATCCAGACCTACAGGTGGAAGGATGGAGAAGTGAGTGGAAGCTGAGATCCCTCAGGATGAAAAAGAGGAAATATTTACCTTTAATGTCCTCATCAAGTTGAACAACACTACTGATGTATTTTGATTCAGACAACTCGTGGACCTTGATGCTGCAACAGAAGAGCAGAAATGTAACTCTTTCATTTATAAAAACCTTCTGGGGTGTCTCTGACAGTCTGTCTACCTGTTGTCCCCACAAGATGCAGCTTTGTGGAGAGCTGGTGATACGGCCACACTGTTGAGACTATCCTCCTGGTTGCGAGTCTGATAGATCTCGTGCCCGATCTCTCTAATATGTGTAGAAATAACTACAAAGTAGCCATGGGAGAATCCAAGGAGAATATATCCATCTCCATACCTGCACAGTGAGACAAACATTTTAAAAAGTCTTCTCTTCTTTGGTTTACTCCCTGCTGTGCCAAATACTGTCCAGAAGTAAACAGTACCAATGGTAGGACACAATGCTTCCGTAGGTCCTCTGAAAGGCCAGTTTTATTGGGTTATCGGGGTCGTTGATGTTGAAGAGCATCAGGGACTTCTTGTCCACGATCACACTCACCTGAGAGGTCAGAGATAGCGTTCAAAATATGAAAATGTGCAGTGCAGAAGTTGGTAAATGTAGGTCTGTGAAGAAAAAAATCTAAAGGTTCTAATCAGGTCAGGTCGGGTTGATTTCTCACTGATCACAACCCAATTGGAGGCACAAAGGCTGACTTCACCCACAAGAAAAATATGACACTGATTTGTTTTTTATGTTATTGTTGTACTATGATGATAAATATAAACAAACTATTGTTTTTCTGCATCAATAAAATATTTTAAAAAATAGCTTTTTTTCCAAAACTGAAATAGTTTATAACGTTTAACAGAGATTTACATGAGTTCCTTTCAAAATAAAAGACACTTTGTGACACTCTGCAATCTCAATGCAGTTATCTAAACACACAAATTTAGTATCCGGTAGTGTAACGTCTAAAGTAATATTAAAAGTAAAACCAGTTATTTTACCATTTGTGGTGTAACTCAGCCAGAAATTTGTAAACCTAACAATTTAAAATAAATCATAGCTAATTAAGTCACCACTACCATATTTTTCTAACAATAAGGTGCTCTTAAAATCCTTGAATTGTTAAAAAATAGAAATTCCACTTTATAATCCTACATGGTTGGACACAAACGATAAAGAATTGATGTATTGTTGGAGAATTATGGCTACCATAGTGAGGAACCTCCTGGAGTGATACATACTGTGCTTCAACTGTTTGTGAATTATTTGTTTACTTTATTTTCTTTTTTTTGTTTTACTACTTGCATACTTTTACAGTTACTTTTAAAAATTAAAACCTTTTTATTTTTCTTAAACTGTAGAGCCATGATGGAGAGGTAGAATAACCACATGTGGCTCCTGAGCCTCAGGGTGCAGACCCCTGTTATGGACAGATACAGCAAAAGCGGAATAATGAAATAAAATACAGACAAACACAAAATGGGTACAATCAAAATAATAAATTATTCTGTAAAGTAAATCGAAAATATTATCATTATAAACTGACATTTTTAAACACGCTGTTACAATAAGAGATAAACTAATCTGTAAGACTAATCATGAAAGACAGCTCTGATAAGTAACAGATCACCAAACAGTAACAGGTTGCTGAACCACAATGTGAGGAAGAGCAAATAATCTAAAAATAATACAAATATTAAAATAATTTTGAACTGTCTCATCTGAATAAGATAAAAGATGGCTTATAAATAAAACAAATCAAGCAAGAAACCTACAGTACTCTCTCCGTGAGACGATCTTTCATCTGTTTTCACTGACGAAAAGTAAATGTCAGAAGGTTCGCCACGAAGTGCAGCCTGAAAAGAAGGAAAATGGGAAAGATTAACTACATCTTTTGGCTCAGATTCCCTCAGTCAGTAACAAAAATAGATGTTCTGATGCTGCATCTAAATGACACTAAAGGAAATGCACCAATACCTGTGTGATGGTATCTCCTTCATGGTTACTGATGGTAAGAGTGTTGTCATCGCTGCCCAAAGCCAGTAAATTCTGAGAGTTCCAGCATCCACAGGTGATCCTTTTGGTATGTTTACCTAGAAAGTTAGGCAACATCAGACATTTAATTCTATAACACTCACCAAAACTAACATGCTGTTGATGTGGTTGCGTTCAGTGTGCATTACCTAAGACTGGGATTTTGCGTGATGTTTGTCTGTTGTAAATCAACAGGTTTCCTTTAGTGGTCCCTACAGCTAACAAAGGGCCAGTCTTTGACCACAAGATGAAGGACATCTGATCTTTGCTAAGGGGAAACAAATTGAAGCCATAAGAAAAACAGGAATAAAAATATGTATTTATTTGTTAATTCAGAAAATATTTTTTACCAACTTTCCCCCTAAAGAGATATTATTTGTCATACTTCAGGCCACTGTCTATCTGTGATGTTTTGTTGACACTGGCATCCCACATGTAGATGGAGCTGGATTTTGCTGCAACAACGGCCAGAATGTCGCCGTCGTTGTCCCAGTCCATCCCGACACAGCGCCTTACAGGAGCAGGAAACAGAAAAGCAGAAAGATCTTTATTTTTTTACCATGAAAACCTTTTAACAAGAAGGAATAAACTCCAACTTGATCAAACAAACCCTAAAGAGAATGTCCCACTCACCCTGGCAGGTTGACTTCAGTCCATTTATGGCCATACCGATCAAATATTTTTACCGAGTTGTCCTGTCTGTAGAAATAAAAGTTTGATTTATTTCAAGCATTGATAGTAAGAAGTAGAAGCGTTTTAATTTCTGCTTTTAATCTTGCCTCCAAAATAACGCTCACCCAGCAACAGCAATATAATTCCCAAGACTTTTTTGCCATTTATACAGCAGGTTGGAGCCAGTCCAGGCATTGTCAGCAAGAACAAAAACGTTCTGTGAACATAAAAATACTTTTTAAAGCTTTTATATCGCGTATCTAATTCCTAACTTTTCTTTAAGGTGACGATTAACAGACTTTTCCCCCTTGTTTAGTGCAGTACACCGGTGAAATGACATTTAAAACAAAACTTGCTTTTTCCTACCTTTGAAACAGATTATCCCCACATTGATGACAAAATGTTTGGTTTACTCCCCCTTCTTAATTAAATTAGTCAAAGTGGCTCGTTCTCAAATATATATAAGGGATTTGTGTGATTAAAAAATACAATTTACTTAGTTTGGAATTTTCCAACATATTTACTGCAACGAAGAGTACATTACAAGCACTTATAAAAAGTCGTAACACGCGGGTTTAACGCACACCATTTCAAATCCTTTAACAAAAATATCGTAAACACTCCAAATCCCATCAGCAACTTATTAAAATTTGCATTAAATATCTTTAAAACACATAACGTGTCGTCTAAGCGCATGTATCTTAGCTAAAACCATAGCTAAGATCTTCCAAACATTAGCATAGCGCTCAAAAGCTAGCTAGGTGTTTTTATTATTATTATTTCAAACGTATTTCACTATACCCGCTTCAAAGTTCACTTCAGTGCGACAGAACATACCTTCATTTTGTTTGGTTTAATTCTTTTGACATTTAAAACTTCTGTCCATCATATTTTCAGCCTAGAAGGCAAAAAGGAAAACATTACGTATTTCCCACAATGCTTCACTCTCAGGCGTCCACTACGGCGATGTCATAGCAACAGCGACTAGCCAATCACACACCTCCAAATGCTGCCATTCAGAAGTCTGTCACATGAGACTTTATTTTTGCATTTACAATTATGTTACTGTTAGTAAACATTGTTTATTAAAAACCTTTTTTCTAAATGTCCTCAGTATTAGACGAATGTTCAGGTTGATACACTCTGTTTCAGGACATCTTTAACCAAAAATTAACCCACTGTGACTCAGAGATACAGTAAATACCTGGTACTGAACACTGCAGCTGAAGTTTTCCAGATTCCTAGTGTTTCTTACAAGATGATCAAGTGTAAATTTAATATGTGCACAAACAAACAAGAAAACAAGAATGAATATGAAATCCATGCACATTTTAGTTTCATAAAGTTCAGTCCACTGTTGTTTTTCCACCTTAAAATAACACAAAGTGAACATTGTTAGAACATCATAACACTGTATGATCACATGTCTTTGCAAAATTCAAAGTGTTTCCACTTATTGGACTGTAATGATGATCATTGTTTACTGCCATCACATGTGCGTTGTCCACTGTGATGGCAATTGGTTGTTTTTATTTCATAACGAACGAAAATATATTTCAGTCACGAGTTTAAATTGGGAATCTGGCTCATTATTGAACTGAATGCATCACCTTGACAATATGAGCATTTAATTTGCGAAACCAACTGGTTTGTCCATGGTTGTGCTGTTTTACTGAGCTGGGTGTATCTGCAGGCCCGGAGAACAATGCTCTTATACTACTGGTTTCACTTTTTACATGCAGAATTTAACCACCAGATGGCAGTATTAATCTGCTAACAAGTAAAATTCAATTCCTACCCTTTTCTCAAAGGAAACAAACAAATAATTAAACAAACAAACAAAAAACGTAAGTCCACAAAAGAGTCACAAATCACGTTTTAAAACAAGTTGCTGGACATTTATAGAAAACTGGAGTGACCAGAAAAACCCACACTTTCATAGAGAGAACAAAAAACAAATAAACAAGGTTTTAAAGTGTGAGTTTTTACATCATTTACACAATAACCGACATTACACAGTCTGTAATGCAAAGAGTAACATGTGTACAAACTAAGTAGTAAACTACAGAGGAAAAAAAGCACAAAGCAGAAGTTAAAAAATTAAAGAAATTAAAAAATGTTTAAAAATCCCCTTCCTCACTCGTTTAACTAAAGTGAAAGCTGATATTTCACAAAAACTTTGCTTAGGGAATGGCTCATATTGACTCCAAACGCAACACTACTATCTCATACTATCCTATTTGTGTGAGTTATGGTCTCTTGTCTTGCCTTTGGTTTTTAAAATTGGTTTATGCTTTAATGTAACGTGTTTGAGTAACATTAGTTGGCAAAGTGCTGTCCAAATAACGTTTGGTTTGACTTGATTACTAAACGTTAAGGTGATGAAGTAACATACGACCCTGATCTCCAAAGTTGCGCTTCATAGTGGTGATAGCAAAGAAAAAGACAAATTAGGTTGAAAAAAAAATCCTGAAGACCACATGATGTGAACAAAGAAGCAAAACAGAGAGTAAATAATAAATAAAAAGATTAAAAAGAGCACCAATGGATGAGAAAGATAAAAGACATTTGGAGAAAAAGACAAATAGTCTCAGAGGAGCTAAATTTGGGAACGGAGAGTCCAGAAGCTGCAGAAACCATATTCACAAAAGAAAGGAGATTAAACAATTGTCACAGTAGGATGGAAAAAACTGATAAATAAATCAAAAGGGAAAAACAAAGGAACCGTAAAGGAGTCAGAAAATTAGATTAAAAGTGGAAGAAGATAGCAGTCGCCTCAAAAATAGCACTGAAAACTTAAAACCATTTCTGATTTGTGAAAGATTAGCATCATAGAAACTGCAGTACACAGTTTTCTCCAAGTTTCTTAAATATTTTTGCCAAATGATCGTATCGATCGGTAGAAACTGAGCTGCTCTGGTTAGTTTTCTTCTTATATTCTAAATTGTGTCTGAAATGTATGAGCATTAAACAAACAAATAAAACTAGCTGCCCTGGGTTATTCATTGGTTTTTCCTACTTGTAAAAAAATATTGGTATGGTTGCTGCTAAAACTTCTAGGTAAGATTTCTCTATTAAAGAACATTGGCAGGCAGGGAAGACAAGAATTGTGAATAAAACAATAGGAGGTTTATTTGTGACACCAAAAAATAAAGAAAGGTGCTCATTGCAAGACTTTGTTGATTTGATCTTACTTCATTTTCACTTCTATCTTTTCTTTTCTGGATTTATTTCTTCTTTCTACAACCTCTTTATTGACATTACGAGAAAGACTGTTTTGAAAATTGAACAACTTTTGTTCCGATACTTTAAACAAATAAGACAAGTTTTAATTTTTGTTAAATCACATAATCTAAGTAAAAAAGAAGATTAAGATGACACACTTAAGGTAAGTTTGTTTTTCTTATCTAATGAACTGTTGTGTTACAGAAACATTTAAAGAATAAAAGTAGGAACCTTCCCACATCCAGAAATAGAGTTGAGTCCAGTCAGAAACGGTTTTGATGAAGAAACACTGCTAACCTTACACCATTTGATTAGAATTTGGATCCTAAAGTTAAAGAAAAACATACTAAAGACACAAATCAAAATATGTTACTCAAGGAGTTTTTTTAATGGTGGTTTTTGCTGTCAGATTACAGATGTGTGACACATTAAGTCACCAGCTGTGTTCCAAATGAGCCTCTTTTTGCTGCATAACAATACAAGAAATTCAAACATGGTATTTTTCTATCATTCTGACTTCTGTCATTATGATTTCCACAAATAGGTGAAGTTTTCTTCTCTTCATTGCAAGTATGCCTAGCATAATTGACAAAGATATTGTGTTCTGTGTGGTTAAATTTACTGTATTTTGTGCTTTTTTTTGCACTTTTCATCCAAAAGAGTAAATATGCAAAGCCATTTTTAAAGTTTAACTGTAGTGATTAAAGAAGACTTGAAATCCTTATCATTAAGTCTGACTGTATCGTCTCATCTTCCCAAACAAGGTCAGCCTTTCCTACTCTGGTAATTTCATCATTGACGACAGAAATAGAAAACTCTGCTGTGACCCTGTAAGTACTTTCTCACAGGTTGACAGAAAAATTTGAGATTTTATTTCCTCCAGAGAGACGAAATGAAATAGCAGCTGCATATGAAACAGATATTGCTGTGTGCTCCGGATCCCTGAAACAAAACACACCATGCTGACTCAGATCTCATTAGGATGCACAAAAAAAAGAGCTGCGGAAGGATTTTTCCAGAAAAATGATAAAAATAGAAATGCAGAATAACACTTGGTGAAATATGACTACTGCAAAATGTTTTACTTGTAAGGCATTATATTCTAGTGTGAAAAAAAAACGTTTTTCACCGTTTTCTTCTAGTTCTTTAACAGATAATACAACATTAACTTTGTCTTTGCTTTTTGTGTGGATTCATATGTTTTTATTTTATTTCTACATGTTTGATGTTTTAGTATAAAACATAAAAACTGTTTTATCAAAATCTTTGTGATTTTTGCAGTAAAAGAATTCATAACATTTACCGATCGGAATAGAGTTTTTTGGACGATTTCTGGTTCATTTAAGAATTATTGTGTAATATAATAATAAAAATGTCTTTAAAAGAAAAGCTAGGGTTGTGCTGAAAAGATGGACGGGAAACATTGCCACAAAAACCTGTAAAACCATTTTCACTCCCAAGTTGTCACATTTTGACACATAGTTAAGGATTCCTATTGGTTAGGTTTTTATTTTGTGAAATTGGTGTAATATTCTTTGCATCACACTTGTATTAATATATCGTTATAATCTCATAATTATATAACACAGTTAAGTTTAAAATATGATACCTGATCCTGGAAAGTCATTAAAAGAAATTCATCCCATTGTTGAATTCTTTAAACGTATGATTAAAAGATTAGCCTTATAGGAAATTTCTCTGTTTGGAACCTGAACACGTGGACTATCTTCTTTGGTCTTGTGTTTGCTGGGCGTAATAGAATCAGGCGGTGTTAAGGTTACAAGACAAGGTCACTGACACCATTTCTCTGTGCCAGTGGGAACCATTTGTCAGAACTGCTAATGATTTAAAGCTTTACCTGCTATAAATTACAGAGGACTCGGCTGGCCTCCAGTCGCTGCATCTGTGCTGAAAGTATCTATAAATTGTGATCATTCCTCTTCCGCACACACACATTTGCTTTACTCAACAAACACTTCAACTTGTCGCTGTTTCTGCGGCTTTGTAAGCGAGGAGAGGCGCTCTTAAAGAGTAATGAGCCTCCATATTAACTTCCAGGCACAGAAAATAAATGCAAAGCCACGCTTGAGCAGACAAAAACCGTCGAACTGCGAAGGCCACCAGTAGAGCTGCACTGATGGGGGTGCTGCAGCAGAAACGAGCCGCCCATAAACAAATTTACAACGTGATGACAGTTATAGTGATTGTGACAAATGCAGGCTGCCTGCAAAAACATCTGCACTGTAAACAAGAGTGCTGTTGGAAGAGAGGGAAAAAACAGGTTTTAAATCACTTTTTGACTTTATTGTATAAAAGATCATTAAGCAGCAGCATATACTGCATGTACAGAATTACTAAAGAGGTAAAACCAGAGGAGCATCTGTGGCACCAACTGTCTATGTTGCTCTGCTTCCCTTTAGGGAATCAATAAAGCATATTTTGAATTCATCATCGGAATTTGAGGTAAAAAAAAAAAAAAAAAGCACATGAATGTATTCACGAGGCATCATTTACACGAAAACGCAATAACACCTACAGACTTGTACTTTTATATACATAGTATTTAAATATAAGCTTCTGACATATTTTGGAATGCATCTTATTATTTTTTACTAAACTGCCTGTAAACACAAAAACACAACACAGTAAAGATGCCTTCTGTTGAGATCTAAATGAAAATACGCGAGTCGTACAAAATAAAGATGCGGAGCACGAGAAGGGAGAAGCATCAGCTCAGCTGCGGGAAATGGCCAGCTTGCCTGTCTCAGCTGTTTAGATGTCATGCTGGAAAATTTGGGTAGCTTTTCAATCTTCTATAGATCCTGGGGCGCTCAGCTTTCAGCTGTTTATGCACAGATGGGAGTGTGTACTATCTGTCATGTTTGAATGTAAAGTGGATTCTCGGGGCTACATTAGCCCCACATCTGTCAGCTCTTGACAGGGTGCTTGATTTGACTCTTACTGAAGAACAAGAGCCGTACAAAAACCAACAAAACAAAAGACACAAACGCACAGCAAAGAAGTCGTTATGCGTCATTCCTGTCATATATCTTGTCACAAACGACGGGTAAAAATACACACGTTTATCTCAGAGATTCATCTTCCTCCTCTCATCTAATACTTGCATCAAATCTAATAACCCTCTGAACATGACATCAAACAAAATGTCAGCGCCGTTGGAAATGACGTTATTAAATTCATGGTCTCATTACATGGTCTGCTGTTCAGTCCTGCTGTGTGCTCAGTCCAGCTGTAGAAGGAAATGGTGCATGCATCTGTGTGAGGATGTGTGAGACGGTGAAACAGGAAATGTGGAAAAGGGGGGAATCGAGAATGAGTGGAGGAGGGAATGTAGGGAAGATTCTCATTTAAGATAAAATAAGTCCTTATTTCTTTCTACACACACATCCACACAATGGTTTAAAAACCCACTCTAATGAAAATTGTGTTTTTGTGGCATTTTTCTATATATATGTATATATATATATAGGGAGAGAAAATTAAGCTTAAAAATAGCACTTCTTTGTTCAAATTGTGAATCAGGAGCAGACGAAAAACAATGTTAATTATACGGCTGATTATGTCAGGTGCCATCTTGTCTGCAACCAAGTACCTCTCAATAATTTTGGCTAAAAACAGCGTTATGAAAATTAAAACACATTTACAATAGATAAAAAGCTGATCGGAGAGGGTCTTTAACACAGACAATAGAAAAAAATAGCTGGCAGATAGAAAGGTTAAAGTGATCCAAAAAACAAAACAAAAAATAAATTCCCAAAAGAGACCAGCAGTGTTGTTAGGCTGACTAAATCTTTTTCCACATTATCACCTCGTTTGCAAAAATCAGAAAAACAATATTAAAAATGAATAATAAGTTTGACAACTTCTTTGTGGAACTTACAACAAAAAAAGAAGCATCTCCAACTGGAGAAGCTTCAGATCTGATGCAACATAAGAGAAACGTCAGGCGAAGTAGAAAGTCTTCCTCGGAATGAAGCCGCTCACGATTCTTCAGCGAACAGCTGTTTATGAGCTCGTGCTGATTATGTCAAAACACTTTCTGTCAGAAATCTGCACACAAAAGCAGCGAAGTAGAGATACATGTCAACTTCAGCATAAAAATACCAGGGAAGGTATTAAAAATACCAGCATCAGATAGTGGAAGGAGAGTGGGGAGCATACAGTGAGGCATTCTTGACAATCTCACCCATTTGTCAGCAAAAAATAGATGCTGAAAGCAGCTCTGTCAGGGTGAGATAGTTTGTGTAGAGGAAAAAAATATAATAGGCAGAAATTCTAAAGTTGTAAGACAGCAGTTCTGTTGTACTTGGATAAAAGCAGCAGATCTGTTTTCCCTGTGCGTGGAGGTGGCAGCTCGCACCTGGCTGGAAGTAGCTCAGATGTGGAAATTTGTCAGGACGCTCAAGTGAAACTTCACTATAATTTCTCCTAAAATATAAACGGTGTGAATAAATATAAAACCGAAAGAAGGCTCTGTGAGAAGCTGGATCATTGGGCGTCTTCATAATTCTCAGCGGGGACGATGAAGACAGTCTGTGAGCCCAATCTTCCATTGAATGTCTTTTTTTTTACAGCTTTACAGTCACCACACAAGCCCCTGCCCTGCCCAGACACAGAGGCGCTACCTGAAACACAAAAGAGTGAACAGGAGTCACAGATGGAAACAGGAAGACGTGCTGCTCCAGTTAAACAGTAAAAAAAAACATTGCAAAGTTATCTAAAAACACATTAAGAGATTGCGAAAGATGAACCTCTTTATAGCAAGGGGCCACTGTGTATAGTCTGTGGACTGGGTCTGGATTAAATTTATGTCTTAATTATACAACAGTTCTTGTTAAATTTCTTAGCAATCTTTAAAATGTTGATCTCATATTAATTTACATGAAAATAAAATCATGTCCAGCAGTAAAGAAAGTAATGTGACTCTACAACTCTACAAAGGAATCAGTCATGTCTTTTTATTATTTATTTTTCTGCCTGAGGACAGTTTTTTTTTTATCTGTGCCGCATGCTAAAATATATTACAACCATACAGCCCTTTACTGTTTATTTCATGTAGATATTTCTAGTAGGCATTTTGCTTATTGAGGGATAAATAAAGGCTTTTTTAAAAATAATTTTTATTGGTAAACCGCTGTCTAAAAAGGTAAAATAAAACAGAAAAAACAGTTTTAAATTCAGTTGTGTGCCTTTAACAACTTTCTGCACAAAAAAAGGAAACGAGTTGGTACCTGGGAAAAAAACAAATCCATTTTTTTGTGTGTTCGTTTCCACCTAATGATAGAGAGCTCATTTTATGGTTTTGATTTCTTCCCATCCGTCTGTCTGTGACACACCCACACCTCTCTTGTTGTCAGCATGGTGCCAGTCTCTAAATAGTCAGATTCCCAGCGACTTTGGTGGAAAAATCTTTGAGGCTTTGCAGTATAAATGGAAGAGTGATTCAAATACTTGAGAGCTGCAGGATGAGTTTAACTTTTCAAAAGTCCCCTCTTTCTCCTACAGCAGCAAGGACAATATTAGCTCGGGGAAAACACACATTTAAATGACAAAGAAAACAGGCGGAGAGGACGCGGAGGAAGGTCAGCTGCTTCAGATGAGCTAGATTCAGTGTTTGTGCCACAGATTAAAGGTATCCCTATCATAACACAGCTTAACAGCAAAAAAACAGAGTATTTGTATGTAATACCTGTGACCATTCATTGGTTTGAGGGTCGTAGGCTTCCACAGTATTGAGATACACCTGTCCATCATACCCGCCCACAGCATAGAGACGGTCGCCGAGGAGACAAACACCAACGGCATCTCTGCTGAGGCTCATAGGGGCTACAGCTGTCCACACGTCTGTCTGAGGGTCATATCTGCAAATGCAATAGTGAAACTCTTTAGTTCAGACTATGTTGCTCATAAATCTACAGTTTTTGAAACAACATTTAGAATCAAAACCCATTATGTGTGTTTGTTCAGTTTGGAGCTAACACTAGCAGGGGATTCAACGAAGATGTGCATCATCACTGGAAGCAGATGGAATCAGATAGTGCGCCACAGAAAATCAATAAAAGAATGACAGCTCTTCATTTCGCTGGAAGTCCCCTGCTGGTAACTGTTTACTGGACGCAGCAGCTAATGAAAAATGTAATAAAATCCTTTTGCGTGCAGACACAATCTTTGAAAAGGACTTTACTAAGGTATGGAGCAAAAAGGCTGCACAAAAATGAAATAGAAAAATACTAAGCATAAATGAAATTCTTTGTTTCAAAATAAAAGTATAAAATTGGACAATAAACCAGCTTTTATTGTTAAAAGAGTCAAGTGTAATTTTTAAGTAGTCTGATCAGAGAGTTTCTTCTTTTGCTGTTTATATTGCCAAGATAATTAAGTTTTGATCACACAAATAAAGCCTAAAGTTTTTCTTTAAATTGAATAACAAACAAACAAATGTAAGTTTAATTTACTGTATCAAACTTATTTTTTATTTAGTGTTCCACATACGCACCAACATCTCAGCTCACTTAATTCTGTTTACAAGGACACAACAAATGCATTTTAGCCTCCTGAAGCCTTGTGTAAGTATGAGGACATGACATTTTTGTCTTTCTAAGATAGGTCTGAGAAAAAGCATGGGTCTATGGTTAGATAATTCTAGCTTTTTAGCAAAGATTTTTTAATAGAAAACAAAAAACTTTTTTTCTTTTTTACTGCTTTAAGGTTAATTTAACTAAATTAAATAAATACAAATTTATAAAAAACAGTAACCAAAATTGACGAATGGTTTTCCAGGGTTTTCCAGGGTTAAAAGCGTGAGATTAGTTCAACTTCCCGGAAGAGTGCTGAGAAAAAAATGTATGTATATTTGGAAAATAAGCTTTGAAATACTTCTCTATGTAAAAAAAAAAAGTAAAAGGGATAAAAAATAATCTAAAAAAGCCCCAAAACACATCTATGTAAAATAGTGTAAAACTGTTATGAGTTACTACTCGACGTCTCATATTTCCTTATTTTAGTGGAAAATAACATCACAACAAGTGAGCATTAAAAAGCTCACAAGTGTAGTCATACCTTTCCACGCAGTCGCTTAGCCGAGAGGTCAAAGATGAAGCTGGAGCGTCGTGACCTCCGATGGCGTATAGGAAACCATGCCATGTGGCCACACCCACACCTCCACGCCTTTTAGCCATGGGAGCACAGCTGTTCCACCTGTAGATAGAGTTCATAACCATAAGGAAAAAAGCAACAAAAAAAAAGGAAATTGCTAACTTTGAATGAACATTCAGACATGTTAAAAGCTTAAGAAATCTACAATCATTTTTGGGGGTTTGGAAGAGATCTGAATCATCTCATGCAAATGTTAGAAAACAATTAACAATAAATCGCAGATACATACATTTAAAAAAAAATTCAGATGGTTATAAAAAGTACTTTTAAAGATCCAACTGCAGTAGTGTTAATACACAAACAATCCCAGGAGGTTTGTCTTCAGAGGTAATAGCAGACAGGAAATAAAGCAGGCAAAGGAAATGAACTGCAGCTACTGCAAGTCTGCTGTCTAACCTGTTTATGTGGGGGTCAAAGCACTCGACTGAACGCAGACATGAAGAGCCGTCACGACCTCCCACAGCATACAGCCTAAGAAACAAAACCATTATTAGACAAATCAAAGCAATCCTTGAAATTCAACATTACTGACCCATCTTAGGAGTCCAACATACATGACAATCGCTGAGATTTTCCATTAAAATGTACCAAATTTTAAAAATTTTCATGCCAAAAATTAATCAATTATAATGTTTATGGAATCAGGAAATAACTTAACTATGTGTTCAATAAATCAAAGTAATATATTTTCTAGTAAACAACAGCAAAAACAGGTTAGGGTGAAAATGTTACTTTACATCTTGTCAAATCACCTTTAATACTCCAGAAATGAAAATATTCCTCACTGTTTTGTTAGTCTCTCATATCGATTGTCTAAACACCACCTCAGAAACAAATATACTGTCTTCATTTCTATTTTTCCATATGATTTTATTGTAGTTTTGGTATAAACTGGGTTTTAAGTGAAGGGTTGAGAATCTATTACAAAGCTGTCACCTTCAGAGAGTTTTTAGAGGGGAACGTCTTTAACAAAATTCTTCTCAAGGACACAAGCAAATTCTTTATAAAGTACAGTTTTAAGTTAATTTAAAGTTCAATGAAAAATAATACAAAGATACCACTATCAAACTTTACAAGTGAGAATGTAATTTGCCCTCAGAATGTTTACATTGGTTTATTTTTTTCTTAGCACTGAAATTTGTAGAAATTTCTTGGACTGCTTGGAAGGAATTTCTTTTAAATCTATACATTTAAGCAGACTTGTCATTTGTAACATTTTTGTACAAGAATTCTTTTCCCTTAAATTTTTAATAATTTAGTTTTAGTTTAATTGGAATATTTGATCATTTTCTAAACCCAAATTGGATGTCATCATTGTTTTAAGAAAACTTTAAAGATCAGCACAAAATGTTCACTCCAAGCCTTGTCTTTAAACTACTTAGTTCATTTAATATTTATATTTAGAAAATTTCCCCTAAATTCAACAATTAAGGTCAATCGTCCAATTAAACGGATAACAGACTGTCAGAAGTTGGGATTTCAACACAAGGAAGATGGTGAAACCCAAATTCAACTTCATTATTTTTTTGTCGATTTGCTTTAAAAAGTTTATAAAAAGTAATGCTAATATTTTAGCTCATGTTAATTCTAAAAATTCAGCTCTAGTTAGAATTGAATAGATATCTTCAGTTAAAAAGGCACTATAAAAAGTATTTAAAGAGTTCAATTACAAAACTCAGACTGAATCACAAAGTACTTTCTTCTGAAGTACTCCAGACTTTTGCTCTTTTACATTTATGAGGAGAAACTAATTCAAATTCCTCAAAGGAGAGATAATCATATTCATGTACTAGTTTACATTTTATTCAACTCCTTATGAAATATGCAGGCAATTGTCTCTCATCATGCAAATTTTATTCATTTAAACTCTTATTTGTCACCAGGTAAGTGAAAAGTTTAAACTAAAGTAGATCACTGTGGTCATTCTTGTGTTTTTTTTTTCTTGGAGCTAGTTTTCAGTATCATGCAGTTAGAAGTTGATAAAACTCAAATCACATTTCCAAAACAAACAGGATGTGCTGCTCCTAAATATTGCAAGCAACGTTATAACAGCATAAATAAAATTTAAAAAATGAAAATTTTGCTTACTTTCCGTTGAGAACAGCTACTCCAACTGTGCTGCGAGGCGTTGCCATGCTTGCTACAAAGCTCCACTGGCGAGCTTGGGGGTCCCACCTGGAAGACCGAGCCAATACTTTACAGCAAGTAGCAAAATCTGTTCAGGAACTGTAATTTTACTCTACATAATGCATTTCATGCAGCAGTTATCAAATCCTGCATTAAAAGTAAACTAAGAAAGTGACAAACTTGATAAATGCATAATTGGTAAAAAAAAAAAAAAAAAAAAAAAGGAAAGATAAGGTAAAGTGACCCTTACAAATTTTGCTCTCACCTTTCAACTGTACTGAGGTAGCTCCAACCATCATGTCCCCCCACTGCATACATGGGCCCTTCTAAAACAGCCACACCTACAGGAAGCACATGTCAATTGCTGTAAGAAAAAAATGACTGGAAATCTCGTAAAACCTCAAACCTTTAAAAACGTGGTTTGTGACTATTCTGTGTGCAATCAAATCCAGGGCATTAAGACTGCAGGGACTTATGTGCCAGAACATCTGCGCTTCCAGATGCGTCTGAGTCCTCGTATTCATTGCACAAACACATATCAAAACACATACAAGCAGCACAGCAGGTCTCAGGAAAATGTGTCACAGTAACAGACTTCAGTGGTGATTTGGGATACCGATTCACAAACCCTGTTCTTTTGTGCTACAATACTGAAGGGTCTTTGATCAGAGGTGTGGAACACTAATTAAATAATGAAGATGAAAAGCAGTCAAGTTTAGGATAAATGCTTCCTATTAAAGACTCACTCCGATCATTTTTTGCCTAGAACCCCCTCCAATCCCTTTCCGTTGCATGCAGAACAGAGTTGTCAGCGTATGGCCTACCCACTGTATTTTCTACATTATAAATATGCTGTTTTTAAAACTGCATTTTTTCGTCTGCTCCTGATTCACAACGATTTGAATAAAGAAATGCTCTGAAATGCAACTTTGAGCTTAAATTCTTAACAAATGTCCTCCATCATCTGAAAAATGCCACAAGAACATGTTAAAAAAAATCAAAAACACGATTTTGATTGGAATAGGGTCTGACATTTGGTTTGCTGTATAGGTTTCCCCATAAACAGATACTTACCCAAACCATGCCTGTGTGTGGACATGGGCGGCATGACGCTCCAGGTTTTGCTGTGTGGACTGTAACACTCCACGGTGTTGAGAGTCTTGAGTCCATCTCTGCCTCCGACCACATAGAGACGACCATCGAGCACAGCGACACCAAATTGCAGACGTCGCCCACTCATGGTGGCAACCTGCCTCCATGTGTCCCGCCGCAGACAGTACTGTTCAATATTTGTGGCACCTGAATTAAAAACAAAACAAAACGGGCTACACTGCTGCACTTTGACACATGTATTCATGAACTTGTGCATTTTGCAGCTCCTCTGCAGAACAAAGTGCAGGCCACTCTTTCCACAGACAGCTGCTCACATCTGATGATGATTTTTTAACACTATTTTCATTCCTTCATGAAAGACATTTAATAATTTCCTTTTTGAGGCTTTTGATTAACCTAGTTTTTGGAGTTTAAGTCTGGATTTTTTATGGTATAGTTTGGCCAGGGGTGCGACTTATACTCAGGAGTGACTTTTATGTAATTTTTAGAAAATATTTATTGGCTCAAATGTTCGTTATTTTGCCATTAACAACCACTAGAGAGCAATGTAGGTGTGTGTGCCAGTATTTGCTACTGACTGCATTGCAGAAGAAGAAGCGCCATCCAAAACAAACAAGACAATCTAAATGCTCTCCCTCCTGAACTTCATGATATTTTTTTTTTTGCATTGAGACATTATTATTCTTGTTTTTAAATTTTCCTCAGACTAGTGCAAAAGAGCAAGTCATCAAACTGGGCTGCAGTGACACGGAGGTAACACTGACAGAACGGTCATTCAGACGCAGCTCCTGTAGTGAAAGGTAAAGATTGCTGTGAAAAAAGATATAGAGATAGGCAAATCAGGAAAATTAGGGATAGGCAACTCCAGGCCTCGAGAGCCGCATTCCTGCACGTTTTCCAACATACCATGCTCTGGCATGTTCTAATTGGCAGGACACACCTGAACCAGGTAATCAGTCATGAGAAGGGCTTGGATATCTATCTGTAAATCATGCAGACACTGTAGTCCCTCAAGGCCTGGAGATGCCTATCTCTGCTCTAAATGATCTCATGAACCCAGACATGGAGATGTGATTATCAGTGCTATTGTTGAGCTCTTAAAAATAAATAAATCTGATCTCTCAACGTCATCTGTGTCTTCCATTCATTGTAAATGAGATATACAGTCAATGGTTCCATGTAGCAATGAGGCTAAAAATGTGGCACTAGCTCCTCCCACATGCGACAGAAGCATCTAGTTTATGAAGACATTTTTGGACAGCCAATGAGGATCAAATTTGATGCTCGTCAAGGCAGAGGCAGTGGAGGTGACTGATGCATAAATGGCGTTTGGTATAAATGCAGCATTGGGCATTGGCAGAGTTGTTCAGAGCTGCTGATGCTTTTTTTCTTCTTTATCATACTTTTTCTTGGCTCCTGCGACTTGTACTGCAGTGCGATTTATATTCCGAGAAAATACAGTTATTTTTCTCTGCAGCGTGCTTTAGTCTGAGTGGCCTTTTAATACCTTTTGACGCGTCCATACCCCCGACCGCAAACATGGCCCCCACAGTGGCTTTGCGTGGCCGCGTGCGAGGACTCTGCAGTAAGGGCCGGCGCTGGGGCAAAAGATGATACTTCATCCCCTCCATCAGGAGTCGCTGACACTCCACACTGTCACGAAGGAGGGGATTAGACTCCAGGTCTGCCAAGAACTGCACACATGGGGAAAAGCGGGGGATTCACACATCAACACATTGGATCCAGTGAAAATGACTGCAACATAATCATGACTTGCAAATACTATACAAAAATATGGATGCTGGCCAACTCAATAGTGTTGGCTACCGTGTTTTGGTTCTCAATTCAAGGGGGGAATTAAAAAAAACTGTTTTATGTATTCAAAGATGATATCAGATCGCACTAACGGCTATTAGTGCCCCCACTACATGCACAAGCATGTACCCACCAATCATCTGACACTCTAGAACTCAAATCTGTTTTCAACATCTCATCAGCTCACTAGTCAATACTCTCTAACCTCAGAACACACACACATACACACGCATGCACACAAACAACCGGAGGCTGCAGCATGAAGCCCTCGATCCGCCAGACTGTTTCTTAAAATAAATCTGGAGGAAACGGCTGCCTGTGAGAGACAGGGTGGCAGGAGACAAGTTCTCCCTGAAGGCAAGAATTACATGATTTACATTTAGATAGGAATGTGTTTGTGTGTCTTGGTGTGCGTGTGTGGCAACAGGCAAAGCAGTTAGGATTACCTGGCATATAAAGCAATTTTCTGGTTTTTCAATTTCTGTGTGTCTGCTCTTATTTGTTTACTAGTTGAACTCACTTGCGCGAGGCTCCAACAAAAAAAAAAAAAAAATCCAATCAAACACAACAACTGTTACATTAGACGTCTTTCTTTCAGATGTGCCCTTCCCAAGTTCACCCACTGCCATCAAACGGATTTGGCCCAAATACCTCGCCTTGGTCACTGGATACAAAATCTAATTTGGATACAAGAACTGGAGAGCATAAAACAAGCATGACAAATGGATAAGCAGCTTTCACGCAAGGATCACCCCACACTTCAATTGCACACAAGCACAGTCATTTATGTGTGCATATTTGCTGGAGGACAGATATAGAAAAACATTATTCCGTCCTCTTGTAGTCATTTATCCATCACGCTGTGACAGGCTGCATGTGGAGGGGGGAGATAAAACTGAATACAGCAGGTGTCCCACCTTCTGCTCCCTGTCCTCTCCTACAGGGCAGCTTGGAGACGCTGCGTTATCCCCATCCTTAAAAAAAGGTGGCGTGGGTGCTAAACACTTATAACAAATGCGTCCACACAGACACCTCCCAGATGTGTGCTTTTAGTTTTGCTTCAGGCCTCTCTTTACCAGTCTGGTAAAACAAATGTGTACTAAATTGGTTTTCCTTTGCTGTCATATGACAAAATTAAAGTGGATGCCATTCTAGAGGGTTTAATGTTCTTTTTCATTCTGATGGGACTTCTTTCCTAATTAGTAAATTAATACCAGCATTAGACGAATGTTCTTTGGTTAACTGATTCTTTTTTACATCGGCCCACTTTTACTAACACAGAATTGCAGCTGATGAAGTGCATCAGTCAAACAGTCAAGCAAAAGACTGGTGCTCCAAAATCAAATACGCACATCTGAGACTATTAAACCACATGTCACACTGCTAATATGGAGCCTGGATTAAAGCTGTTGACTTGAAGAACTAACAGTATCCGGATAAGCAATGGCCTGGTAGCCACGATAAAAAGAGGAGTAATTAGTTGATGAGTATTGATTAGAACACTCTGTGAGGTTTATAGGCCAGTCTATGAGGATAAAGTTCACAAGGCTACCAAAAGTTATCTGTATTTTTATTTTTTACACAAATGATGCAGCAATAAAAGATAACATCCAAGAAAAGCTCAGATTAATGAACATTTTGACCAAGCATTGACCAGAAATTTCATGAACATGTTAAAAACACCAAAAATCCCAGTTTTCATCAGAGTGGGCCTTTAAGGTGTTAAAGCTGTGTAGTTCTTGAGTGAAGAAGCAGCACAAGTCCAGACACAAGCAGAGTCAATAAAGAAACTGCAATCCCACTCTGAAGCTTCATCTCTGCTGTGTATTTCTATGTGCATATGATGTGACACTCATGCATCTGTCCCATACACACAGTAAACATAAATGCTGGATTACTTTGGACTTTAAGAGGACAACTGACATCTTTTTTGTGTTTAATTGCTAAGACATTAAAGATAAAACTATTTTCTATTCAAAAATTCACCTCAAACTGGTTCCAGATTTGTGTGCATTCATCTGACCAAAGTCTAAAAAGAAGAAGATAAAATATTGTTGTCATTTTTTATTACTTGAAAGTCATAAGGGTTTGAAAGATATACTCTGTCCAGGTAAACTGTCTTGTTTGGTGAAAAGACAGAACATGTATAGAAAATCCTTTTGTCACAAAGAATATCTCTGCTTTGTATTTGGATTCTGTAAAGTAGCTTTGGAAAATTTTGTGCAGAGATCAAAAGAGGATTTCTCCTTGTTAGGTTGTTCGGAGTTTCTGTTTTTCTTCTAGAATATCAGACTGAAAGCAGGATTAAAATTAATGCAAGACACTACTTCTTTTACAATTAGACACAATCATCATTTATTTGGTTTATCAAACTGTAGAGCTACACTATATTTGTCACATGTTGGTGCATGAGAATGAGTTTTTTGCAGCTCTTACCTGTGGTTGCAACAGTGGTATTCTGACGTGAGACAGCAGCGAGGGAAGATGATGATGGCGAGTGGGAGCGTTATGAGAGACCCAGGTTAACAAAGAAGTTACCACCGTTTCCTCGTCTGGCACGTTGATGTCATCAGATTTGAGCAGTCTTTCCATTTCCTCCACTGGGAGGAGAAGAAACTCCTGGCCTCCGATAACGTCCAAAAAGTGTTCCTGATGGATAAAATAGTTTGGGTGAAATCTAGTGACAGAGAGAAGTACAGAAAGCAGGGGAATAGCATGAAAAACAAGCAAAAAGCACATCAATGAGGTGGGAACTGTGTCAAGAGAGAAGAATAAAAAAGCTTGACTAAGCAATAACCTTTTTTAATAAGTAGAGAGTGACAAAAAAAATGAATGCAAATTAAGACAAAGGCAACTAAGCAGCTCCAACGTGTTGTTTTAATAAATTCTAAAATTAATCAGTAAATAATTTAATCCGCAAATATCATAAAATAATCAAAAGTGAAGGTTTTCTAATATTACTTCCTATTTTTGCTTTGCTATAGACTCGTAGTTAAGAGTATTTAAATGTGACCTTCTTTTTACAAAAACATGCACAAAGCCTGGGAGAGTTCGGCTCTCATCATCACCAAGGCAAGTGCGTTTTTATTTTTTCAATTTTAATGATTGTGATTTAGGTCAGCAACAAAATTTAATGAGTTTCTTTTCAGCCACTTCCCACTCTCAATTAAAGTTTTGTAAAATCGAGCTCAATGCTTTTTGCACAATATTGTTACAAGATCAAGATCTGAGGAGATTCAAAGAACAACTACAGAAAACCTGTTTCTCTGCTCTCACACTGGTGGAGAAGTACACAACGTGGAGCCTTTGGTTAGATGAATCACAAAGACTGTAACATTCATGTAAATGATGTGTTTAATGATGCGTCTAACATCTAACCAGAGGCCCTTTTACAGCATAATAACTGACTATTCCTAAGAAAGAAGAACACATGAACATTATTGCTGAGAAAGACAGACACAGAAGGATACAATAGCAGCACAAAAAGAAATGACTAAATATGGGGGGAAAAGAAAAATCAAAGAAATGAAGGAGGCTTTTCACTGTCACCATGGCAACCCTAGTCTTAAAAAGTATCTACTGTTACATGCTGTCAAGAAAAAGCCAGCTTGTGACCAACGCCTAACTAAGAAAGATGGATGGAAAGAAGACAGTTAAAACTAATGAACCTAAATAGTTAATACCAGCGCAATATTGCCCTAAAAACAAATAGTCATTTATTTTTTATGCTGGTAATTTGTTTATTTGCTTATTATGACTTGTAAAGCCGTAGAGCTGAGAGTACAATTTAAACAGGCTGTGTGCTCTGTACCCACCATGGTGTAGGCGTGAGCAGCCCTCTGCAGGTCGTTGCAGCCTTGAGCGTCGGCGTAGGAGCGGATGCCGAGGCAGTTAGACGGGTGGAGCTGTTTCACAAGGAAAGAACAACAGGCTTGGACAACCGATGATAACTGCAACAAACAGGAGGCTGACAACAGAGACTCGATGGTGTCCTCTCTTAACTCCAGACGACCTGGCCAACAAGAACAGAGAAAAATGATGTTACTGTAATCATGAAATGTAATGTTACTCATTTGTTATTGGTGACACTCATTTACATGTTAGAATAGCTGAAACAGTTTTGATTGACCTTTGTTTAGTGGTTGGACTATATCAAAGTATTTAGAGCTGAGACACATTTATAGCTAACCTGACATGCTGTGGATCACAATGATAGATTTTCAGGTGGATTAAAGTGGTTAAGTGTCATATAATGAGGCTACAACGACAATAATTTTGTTGTCTGGAGCTGAGCCAAACGTGTAACAATTATTGTAGCATAACCTTAAATGAATAAGTCATAATGTCCTATCATCTCAGATAAAAAAAAAAAAACTAAATATTGAAGGAAAGCAGGAATGTGAGCACACCTGTGTATGCATACTGAACCAGGACCCACAATGCATCAGGGTCTACTCCTTCCATCTTCACCTCATCCTGCTTGGCCTCTCTCACATCACTGGTAAACATGGCAGCAAAGTAATCTGACACAGATGACAGAACGAGCCTGGGGAGGACAGAGAAAACACTCACAGCTGTTACAGAGGAACAGACGACCTTTTGGTTTTGTTGGATTATTAGTTACAGCAAGTGTTGCTTAGGCAGCTTTAGCTTAATCTGTGATGTTGTGGCCTTGAATGCATCATGATAACAGTAAAATCAAAATGAAAGTTGGAGCAGCTGGAAACCAGCTTGCAGACATTGAAGATATTTCAAGGCCCACATATATCATTTTTGATCTATTATTAAAGCATTCCCAGAAGTCTTTTAATTATTGTTATGCCGTTTTCAGCCAAAATCTAAAAACCTGTTTTCTAGGACATAGTTTTTGTAGAGTGAGAAATTCACCTTTGAGTTTGGGCAGGATTGTTGGCTTAGTCCTGCCCTCATTTCCCATAATCCCTTGGTTTAAAGTCCCCTGCAGCCCCAACCAAACCTTACCGGTGTCTACAAGTGGAAGCATCAGAATGGAGCAGAGCAGGGAGCTTGTGTTCTGCTAATAGTAGATTTACATAACAACTACATGCTTTGTCCATCAGCATTTTTTTCATTTGCTCCTGATTCACAATGATTTGAAAAAAGAAATACTCTGGAATGCACTTTTAATTGTTTCGAGATACGTCCTCCATCAAGCTTGGAACTCAAAACTTCTGCAATTAAAAAAAGTCCTAAAAAAGCTCTTATCTCTCCATTTAAAACTGTACGTCATCATCACTGTAAAAGATGTACGTTGAAAGAGACAATTATGTTTGATTCCTTGGTCTAATTATGGCAGAGGGGTAAGTGATATGGCGTTTGATGAAACTACGACATAAATAATAGACGTGTCGAAGCCGACTGTGACCTGGTTTCAGCTTTGTGAGAACTGTATTTCTTTCAGCCAATGATGTCATTCCACTCTTTACTATTGATTGCACCATTTGCACCATTGAGACACCACCTCAGTGATCGATTACTGCTGAACTCCTTTTCAGGGAACTACAGAAATACCCTTTGGATTAACTGATGACAAAGAATGGTGGCTTGTAGACAACCTCAGATGACATACAGCAGCTTTTCTCACTTCCAACCTGCATGTCCTTCAGTGTTTGAGACTTCATGGGGGAGCAGAAAAGGGTTCGAGCACTAAGCATGTATATAATATACACACAAGTATAACCTTACTGCTAAGTGTGTCAGTGAAACTTTGACAAATACCCTGGAGCAGAGACAAGCTTTGTACCTGTGGTGCATTTGTGAGTTTTGTGCAGAAAAAAAATGTCAAAACACTCTACAGTCAGCAGGAAGTTTTTCTGCAAGATTTCAAATACAGTAATCCTCCACCCTCCACCACCACCCCAAACTCTCCCACACACACTAGCATTCACGGGGGCCTCCAACTTGTTAGGTGAAACAAAACCAACATTCAGTGAAAGGCTATAAGACGCAAAGGACTCCGCTGAAGAAAGACAGGACAGTCAGAGAGCGTCACACAGCAGAGAGAGCAGCGAGACGACAAAATGCCTGAGGACAAGAAGAAACAGAGGAGTCGTTCTGAGGAAAGGAGGGTAAAAGCTGGCAACTGCACACTGACAACTAGTGTGAGACTGCATAATTGGAACAAGCACTTCATCTACTCTTGAAGACAGTGAGCGGGGAAAATGATAACAAAGCCACGAGGGACTTATGGTCCCGTGACTTTATCTTCAAGCGTGCTAGTGTGCAGCTGCTGGTCATCACTCCCATGTGGGTTATGGGATTGCCACATGTTTGCGGGTTTGTGAAACAACAAATACAATTCAGAAAATAGAGAAGTTGGAAAACTCTGCAGCATCATCTTTTGTTATGTAGAGCCAAATACAAAAACAATGGATTGTCATGAGTCATAGTATAGGTTGCCGATATTAGGTCCCCTGATTTAGACAAAGTATAACAGAATGGTTTTACAAATAATTTACAAAACCTAACAAAGGCGTTTCTGCACCATGTGTTCTCACAAGATCTTGTTACGTTTCTAAGTGCAACCTTATAATCACTGAAAGTGTACTGGATGGGGTTGTGAAGTTGGATCATGTTTTGTCATATTTGTGTGCAGTGCTGCCTGGGACTCTAAAAGCACAACCCTATTGTACATTTTTATAAATATTTAGTAGGGGTTTAACGATTCAGTTTAACAACAATTTGATTCACATCATAATTTGTAGTTGATGATTCGATTCATAGTTGATATTGGTTTATTTTGAATGACTTGACTCACTCACCTATCTAACACATCTTGAATTGTATTTTTCAATATAAATATAATCAATTTATTTCATTTTGAAACCATTACATAATAGTATAGGTCGATTTGATTAACAATTTGCCTCAAACAGATCAATATAGTTGGATCATAAGTATAGAAATCGATTTATCAATTCACTCAATTAATCTTTACACGCATAGACTTTGATTCGTTTAAGTGGCCCCGTGAATGTGAACACTGCAAAGAAAAAGTTGGAAAGGAAGGAAGGAGAACAGAAAAAGGGTGAAGGTTTTTAGTCTAAAAGGAGGCTGTACAAATACAAAGAGATAATTACCAGTAGGACTACTTTAACAAGCGCACAAGCCTTACTCCCACTTCATTATAGAGCAAAGACCACATGCAAACACAACTACATCAGAGCGGTTGTTAAACATGGTTCCTGTGCCAGAGGGATTTTATCAAATGGGACAGAATTTGAAGGCGTTGAGAGAAGAGGAATGTTCCTGCTGGTGTGTGCAAACCGGTGACCATATGCCAAAGGCAAACGCAAACCAGAGCAGGATATTGTGGGCTTTAAGGCAGATGAGTGCTGTATGTCCCACAAGAGACAGTTCATGTGATGCAGAAATATGGCAAGCAGCATAGCGATAATTGACTGATAAGAGGGTCTCCAAGGTCCCCAAACTCGTCTGATGATTGGCTGATTTCAGACTGCCACCCTCCACCAACCCCCCTGTCCCTGTACTGTTGTCCCCCTGCCACTGTCCGATTTTTAGAAAGTGTATGGAAGCAGATCAAGCACTCGACGAGGGCTGTTGACATGGGGCCTGGCGATGACCAGAGGTCAACCTGGAGATCCTGGCCATTGTGGGTCTAAATGGGGAGATGGCATTGATGCAGCACTAAAGTCGTCATGGCACTGATAGCACCACAGCGACTCAGACACCTGCATATTGATGAATTGCAGCTGATGCTGGGAAGAACACGAAGAAGACAGAACGCTGAGCTTTCTTGGGAGGCATGCCGTCTAAAAATGTGTAAATTTCCAAAATTATAATGTGTGCTCAAAATGTGTGTGGGAATAACTGGGCTTGTGGAATGGTCTGCTTTTTATACTGTATACCCCCAGGCTACCGGGCAGCTGGCGGCCGGTGGGACTTGATATGGACAGCTGTAAGCCTGAGACATTTACTCACTGTCCAATAAGGGCTTCAACTGCTCTTTGTAATATATACATTCCAAGAATGTTTTGTTGTTGTCCTCTTACCTGTGCGCAGGTATCCTCCTGTCTCCAGCCACAAGGATGACGTCGCACAGCTGTCTGGTCCTCAAATAGCCCTCCATCTTGCGGAAAGTCACATCAGCATGAGACAAAGCAGTGAACATGCAGTCCTCTGGCTCCATTGAGACACATGAAGACAGTGTTGCACTGCTATTGGATGTTCTGTGAACACAGGGCAAAGAGAAAAGGAAGTGCTGTTTCTCTGTTGTTGAGATTAAAGCCTAAGCTGCTTACGTCCGTCTTGACAGGCATCAGATTTTTCTTTATCATCATGTTCTTAAGCAGATTCCTTATTCTTTTCTTTTTAATGTGGTTATTTTGTGTTGCCAGGAGCAGAAAAAAAGCTTTTGGGTGGTCTAGTTACAAGCAGCAAAAGGAGAGAACAGTAAAGAACACTTAAAAAGAGAACAAACTAATTAAAATCACAGCAGGAGCTGAGCTCAATAATATGCTATAATTTAACCAGTTTCATTTAATTGCAACCAGTTTTTGGTTTGAGTGCAGCAGTAACACATCAATGGACAGACTTACAGGTAGGGTCAAACCTAAAAAAAACAAACAAAAAAAAATGCAAAGCTTGACATGTGAGTCTATACCTTGTTTTTTTTTTATCTCCTAGAAACAAGCACCACAGCTACCCGAGAATTTTCCGCCATCGTAGCTTCCAAAACGGAACTTAATTTATGAGTCAGCACCAGACTTAAATTTTTTTCATTCAACAACTGAGTGTCAGAATTGGCCCAGAATAACAGAGAACAAACACTGAAAAAATGGAGCGAATGCATTTCCAAAAATTGAAAAGAAATAAATCACTTTTATGGGTTTGTGGGATTATAAAGCTTCATGAGTTTGTTTGGGATCCAAAAAACGGTGCCAACGGTGTTAAATTTTCTAACAAACAGAGAAAGAATAAAAGCTCATTCTATGAGTATTTGTTATTTAAATGTTTTTGTCTGAAAAATTCTTTATTTTGAGCAATGCCAAATATGTTTTTGTATGTAAAAGTGATAAAGAGAGTAAATGTTAATTGTTTTAAGCTATAGTTGTAGTTTATTTTAAACAGTTATTTACTGGTGTCTTTTTAGGTCCAAATGACATTAGAAACAATCATCCCTAATGGTTCAAATTTTTGATCCACTACAGAACTTTTCCTGAAAGTATTTCTGTTCTGCTGAACATGCAGCTGTGCACGTTCATTTTAGCACTGTGACTAGTTTTTTGGGTAAGGTGCCAAAGATTAATGGGTTTCTAAGCTGCTGATGGAAACGACTATAAAAAACAAGTAAATATCGAATGTTAATTTTTTAAAGACAGAAGCCTGTTTTAGATAAACACTCTGAGAAGAACCAAAAAAAAACAAGCGTGATGCACATGGCATGCACTCACTTTATATACTTACTATGTCTTTTAGCTTGCAAGTGTGTCTTGAAACTGATATGCTTGTAACCGGAGTCTTCCTCCTCTGTCTCCTCTACATGTCTCCACTTTTACATCTTGAGCTAATCTCATCATTCACTCCCTTCATCCCACCTCATCATGTCATCCTCTTCTGCCTCAATTTTCTCTTTTCCCCATCCAGATCAAACCCGCAAAGGAAGCATTTTTGGCCAGCTTTCCCGTCTATGAGCGTGCAGGGATATGTGTGTGTGTCCATGTGTTTCTGTGCATGTGTGTATAAAGATGAATGGTGTGGCTAAATACTGCCAGAGGAGATGACTTTGAAGTGGGGGAACACTGCCTTCCAGTTCCCCTGAACGGAGCCTGGTGGGCCCTCAACATAGAACAGAGAGAGGTGGAGAGGACAAATGGAAAGAAGGGGGTTCTCACCATGCAAACAGATTTTTTTTAATCCCTGCATCAAGCTAGGACAGTCCACCAACTGTCATTCTCCTTCCCTGCTTCACTCTTTCTTACTCACCCACACACACAAACACATACGTACATCCCTGCCTATTGACAGGAGGAAATAGAGAGGCCAAATGCATAGTGCAAGGCTGGGCGTGGATGAACAGGAGACAGAAGGAGGGAGAAGGGGGTAATGAAATGAAGCACAGCAGGATTAAAAACGGGGCACGGCTTGGTGTAGCATTAAAGAGAAAAGAGAAGGGAGTACTTGAGCGGAGCTGAGCCCAGCAGAGCCTCAAGACATTTTGAGATTCCATATGCATCCCTTCCCACGATCCCCTTTAGAAATGGTGGCACCCTGGTTCTTGGAGTACGCAGGAAAACCTCTAACGAAGAGGATGAGTCGCACGTAGAACTGCACAAGCGCACGCACCCATCTAAAGAACCCAAACTGGCTCAAACCTACACACGTAAACTAATCTCTGCGTTGGTATGGCAACCACAAGATGTGCAAGGCTTTATGCATGTATATGACTTTCTTCGAATGTGTTGAAACTTCTTTATTTCTCTTGACCTTTTATACATGAGTGAAACGTAAATTGCTCTGCCAAACACCCTTAATGATTAATGCAGATATGGAATGATGCTTGGCATAACAATAAACCAAAATCATCTATTAATACCCTCCTAACCCCAATAGAAAGTACATTAGCTACCACACTACAGAAAGTCATAAAATAAAGAACCATCAGACATTTACACAAAAAAAACACTTGTTATCATAGAAAAGCTTTTGAAATTGTCATTTTGTGTAAGCCTGTCCAATAAATCACGTTTTTTAATGTGTCTCAAGAAAACTAGTAGAAAGCATATTCAGACTGGAAAATCCTGTTGGTCTGGAGCAAGTTTGCTCACCGTATATCTTCAAATAACGGCCAGTCTCTAATAAATGCCGGGCCGACAGATTTTTTTAAATAAACGCCATGGCTACTATTGGAAGATATGCGGTAATTTGGTCTGGATCGAGTCCTGAACCTTGCGTTTGGTAGATATTCAGACTGCCTTCAACCAGAAATGTCTCTTTCGACCTAAAGCCGAAGTCCTAAGCTTTGCAATCCTTGTCAGGATAGCTCACTTACTCAAACTTTATATTTCGCTTCATAATTTTGAACGTCTAAATCAATGTTAACTTTTTACTGCTACGTTTGTATGGCGGAGGCATGCTGTAAAGCAGTTGCTATGGAGACGTCAGCTGTCAAGGTACACTGATAATTGCAAAAGATTGTTGGGAAACCAGTGTGAGAAGTAATGTTTATCACGTTACAAGTTTGTTTTAATGAAGATGCATTCATCTGACCAAATGTTATGCTGTTGCATTGTTGCTCCACGTTTGTCTGCTAACGTTTGGTCGAGTTGTGCCGCTTTTAAGATGCTTTTGAGAATATTATCCTCAAAAAGATGTCTTCAATAGTCTGATTTCTTCCAGACATTTAGCGCAAAATATATATAGAGGCGCCAAAGGGGGATATTTTAAGCTTTAATTATTTTGTTTTTTTGTTTAATTTACTATTTAGGGAAAATTAAATCTTTTAACTGCTGGATGCCACAACACACTCATAAACAATACCAGGTGGAGCATGCAATTACACTTATATAGAGAGTCAGTCAGAATAGTATTATTTTCTAGTGTTCCATCTCTTTAATAACATTTTGGTGCTAATCTGACTCAAAAAATACATTCTGATTTACTTTTTCTATTTTTGTAGGTTTTTGACAACAAGTAGAGATTTTGGAGCAACCATCAAATCAGTAGAGGACTATTTTCTTCAGTTTCCACTTTTCATGTGAACGTGTTACTAGCACATGTTTGAAATAAAAATTGAGGAAAATGTTTGTCAAAACTTCTCCAGGAGTTCCTGTTTTGTGACTTTAGCAGAATAAAGCATTTTTGAAGCTTTTACTATAACTTTAAACCAGACTCGCATCTCCATCCTACCTGCACGAGCTGGTGTCTGTTTCCGGGTGGTTGTTGTTCTCCTCCGCGCCCACAACCGCCGCCGCCGCCGCCGCCGAGGCTGCCTCCTCCGGCTCCGGCTCAACCCCGACATGAGCCGACGGCTCGGCTACTAAGTGGGGCATCGGGGCCTCGACGGGGGGCTCCATGTTTGTCACCGGGCGAGGGCGACGGTGGAGCGGAGGGGACACCCACGAGCTTCTGCACTCCGGCTGGCTGAAGGAGCGCGTGCAGGAGTTCCCCGTGGCTCCGAACGTCGCTCCCCCCGGACCACTCCGACTCCCCGCCGATTCAGCAAACTTTCTGTTGCTGCCGTTGCACAGGTTCGAGCCCGCGCTGCCGCTGGCCACCAGTCCGCTGTGGCTCCCCGAGCTGTGGCTCGGACCGGCTGAATTTGAGTTGCTGCAGCCGCTAACGGACGGTCCTTCCCCGGAGCTGCCGCCCGTCCTCCTCCTGGCGAGGTAATCTCCCAGCGGCGGGGAAAGAGGCGGAGGAACCGCGGGGTGACCGAACCACCTCCATCGGATCCTAAGAATCTGCTTCACATCGAACTCCTTCCGCGAGGAAGAGCCCGATCCACTACACGACATTCCAGGGCTATTGCGCGGAGGAAATGGCGGGGGGAGATCCCGTGCCGATTTTTTTCCACCGATGTGGCTGTACACGCGTCTCTCTTGGCAACCGCGCGCCCGGTAACCGCGAGTGGAGGGAGAGAGCGGAACTACGCGGGGTATATGGACCGAGAGCGGAGCAGAACGGAGAGAGGGAGGGAGAAGGAGGTCTGCTTAGAGTTTAAAAACAACTTTAAACTCCAACCAGACCCGGGAAAGGTCAAATGACAGTTTTCTAGCAGATTACGCCCCACAGATACAATCATCACTGCAGAGTAGAACCCTGTCATCCTCAGCATCCACAAACTCATCACTACATACTGAAATAAAAGTTGCTTTGAAAAGCTCCCTGCTCCATTTTATTCTGATGCAAATAGATCCATGTGCGTCTTTTTTATTCGTCTGAGCCGGTATCTGGCTCTGGGGTGCTGAAAAAGGGAGTGTTGGGTGAAGGTGGCTGATTCTAGCGGCCCAGACAGAGAGGGTCCCACAGAGGCCCTGAACAAGGATGAAAACCCAATACTATACATGTCAGCTGTCATGTTATTTTGTCACAAAGATGAAAATGATGGGGAAAAATACAATCAAAATGCATAATTGTATGTAAACAAGCATCAAAAAAGTTTGTAGCTCCCTTGCGGCACTCTTGATCTGGCTCAAAACTGTATGGCTGGATAGCTCCATTATTGCTCGTCATTTTTGTTGCATTGTAATGTTAGATTTTGGTTGTGAGGGGCTGTAAGTTAATGGAAAACGTGTAAACAGAAGGATGTTGGGAAGCAGGGGCGGGCTTACTCCGTGCTAAAACAGAGGGACATTTCTAATGAACTCCTGCCGTTCTGCAAAAAATATTTCATAGAACACGACCCAGTTTTTATTTTTTTGTTTATTTTGGCTAAAACACCATAATCTTGACTAAAAGACCACTAGTATTGTGCCTGTAACATAAATGATTACAATTAATTATAAAGTATCTTTTTCTTATATATTTTTGTCTTTTTGTTGCTTAAAATAAATCAATTCCAAATAAGGTGTTTTTTTATTTCCTTTATTGTTTCTGAAATAAACTTGATAATAATTTTTTTTTCCATTTTTGAACTTATGAGTTTCTGCTTTTTCAAACCAAAAATATAGATTTTTGTTACACTATAAAGCAATTTAAGATCAGATTTTTATTGGTAGCACAGATGAAACTCTTTTTCTAAAGGGCAAAAGGTTACTTTGTACTTGTGCACTTATGAAGATGTTCATCTGCAACAACCATTGAAACATTCTTAAAGACAACCATAAAAAACTGTTTTTATCAACATATTTGCTATTTTCCTTTATTCATCTCAGCAGGTGACTGTATTCGTTTTCTTACACAATAGTCTGTTAAAATAAGATGAGGGGCCAGATAGTTTACTGAGCAAATGAGAATAGAAAGCAGCCAGCATCACTTTGAATTTTAAGGACCCAACTGCCCTTGAAAATGATCTTTTTGTATTGGACACAGCCTTTTGGTCATCTTTCTCTGTTCCTCAGCAAACCATTTCCCTTTACCGTTATTAGCATCAATCTTTTTACAGCCTTCCTTCCTCATTTCACGTATTTCCTCCATCTGCGATGCAGCAGCTATTCATAGAAAGTAATGGTCGGTGAGGAGTGGGTTCTGTGGGTGCCATTACACACAGACACCTGGGGAACACCACAAACCAGCCAACCCTCCACACCATCTGCAGTGACCCCTGGACAACCACAGGACGAGGCAGCACCAAGGACTCCGCTGTATTCTGGACCGAGTCCCAGCATCAGGATAAGACGAGTGCTTTAAGAGCCCCTCTCAAGAAAAAATCAATAAGTCAAACAGCTGAGGTCAGTTTGGGAATTATACAAATGGGAGATGTGTTACTCATAAATCTGCACTGGAGTCTGACAGTAAAGCTGTAGACTCAGTTTATTTCAAAAAGAAGAGACTTAAAGAATCTGTTAAATAAAGCCGATTTACCTTTTATCACGTGTTTGGCACTAAAAAGAAGAGGGTTGTTCTTTTGTTACAGAAAGTACTGATTCGGATCACCCTGCTGCTTTGTCTGCTCAATATGAGGAAATCAATACACGCACAGCAGACACCCAGGGACCCGAGCACACACACAAACACACTGTGGCTAAAAAAAAAACAAAGATTTTACTCTGACAGAGCTGGGTTTTTAAAGACCCACTCCAATGAAAATGATGTTTTTAATATGTTCTTGTAGCATTTTTCTCATGATGAAGGTCATATGTAAAATAATTTAAGATTAAAACTGCATTTCTGGGTATTTCTGTGTGTGTTTGGTAATCATTTCCACTTTTTGGTTTGTCTTTTCTATTTTATAGAAATGTCATAGAGTTGGGTTAATTAAGTTTACACCATTTGGCAGAAGGCATAACAATCTACACACATTGGTTGTATAATTGGATAAAATGTTGGAGTTAAATGAGCTTTTTTCAATTTGCAGGCTTATTGTGCAACAAAAGCAAAATACAATTTTGTAGTAAACTTGTTGCTCAGTTAGATTTTCTCCATTTATTTTAAATTGAGTAAAACCCTTTCTAATTTCTCAGCTCTGAGAAATGATGGCAGATTTCAGTTGAAAAGCTGTGTTTTTTTTTATATAAAGCGCTGTTTCATTTCACTTGTGCAAGATCCTGCATGTTGTTGGTAAAAAAAAAAGAGAGAAAATATAGTAAAAACATTTCTGCAACACTCAAGATACAAATGCTGTCCTGTTACTGGGGGAGTCTGGGAATGAGGCTCAGTGGATGCATGAAGCTGAGAAATGATGGGCAATTCAGCTCTGTTCATTGGTCACTTGGCATGAGCCATCTGAGCTTCAAATGTTATTGGTCTCCTGATTGTGGTAGTCCAATGCCATCACTCAGAGGTCTCTGGTGCAACTTTATGGCTTTACAGCACCGACAAAACAGGCACGTCTCAGTGTTCCTTTTCAATCATTCTGCACGCATTCTAATCATGCATTTTACATTTAATCACACGAAAAAGCATGCACATGCAGTAAAAAGACCTTCAGCAACAACACGACGGCAAGCGATCCTCCTTCTGCACACCCTGAATTCTGTAAACATTCAGCTATAAAACCTCAAACTAATAAATAGAAACATGGAGTAAAATAAAAGCATGTAGGTATCTTCTGGGGGAAGTTGTTGTAAAAACATTTTGTCGAGTTAGACAGGAAAATACTACCTATCTGGCCTGGTTGTGATGTTGAGGGCATCTCTCATGTCTGACATTTATCCTTCTTTCTTACAGCTTACATTACCTTTACATCGCTTTCTTGCCACCTACTCTCTGCATTTTGCTCCCCATTTCCCCATTGCCTATCCATGTTATTATACCACAACACAGCAGAGAATGAACATGTGTGGGTCTGTGTGGAATGATGGTACTTTGTGAATTTAGTTTGTGGACCTGTGGATATCAGATACCTGTGCTTGTGTGTGCCAAAAAAGATACTATCCTCTATGGTCAAATAGGTCATATGTAAGGACCTCTCACATGCACAGAAGCATTAGATTATATTCACATACAGTGCTTTCACTCAGATCACAGCCACTGCATTGCACATACTCAAAAACACAGATTTTTCTGTAAAAGCATCATGTAGGCTGGAACTGCGAGGGAGTTGATCCCTGAAATTCAGAGCAAGCTCAGTGTAGTCATGCGATTCATTATGGACCTATAGGTTTATACAGCATATGATGGATGAGTGCATGATACATGCATAAATGTGTGTGTGTTTCGCAAATCTTTTTTTTGCAAGGAAAAAGGGAAAATATTCTGTCATAATGGAAAAGAACCATGAAGCTTTTTCACAGTTCAAAAGCAGTTTGGACGATCATAGGTTTGGACTTAAAAACATCATATTTATAATGTTTGAAATCTTCAGTCATTTTTTCAGTTCAATTCAGTTTTTATTATTGAACACAGATTATGTAAAGTATACAGTTTAAATTGGTATTTTCATTTAAAAGCACAAAACGAAGGTTTTAAACGATTTGGTTTGTCTTGATTCTTCAGTAATTTGTATTTCTGTATAATGGTACATTTTAGTCAATATTTTCTTTCAAAGTCCCATTCCAATCATCTTTTGATCTATTTTAAAAGTATTCCCAGTGATCTTTTAATTATGATGATGCTGTTTTTAGCCAAAATAAATCAGGACATAGTTTCTGCAGAGCGGCAGGAGAAATTCACCTCTGAGTGGTGGGTGGGTGGGTGAGTGAGATCAAGTAAAACTGCCCCAATTTCCCATCATCCTATTGTTGACACTTTCTTCTGCGGGTTTCCAACCCCTCACAACCAAAACCTACATTACCGGTGCAACAAAAATGGCGAGCAATATCGGAGCTATTCAGCCGTACAGGCTTGAGTCAGACACCAGCTCAAGCAAGGAAAACAAAGACAAACATGGATTTATTTCTCTGCAAGTGAATGGAGCAGAGCAGGGAGCTTGTTGCAGGTCCTTTGTCACACCTACAAGCCTTTTCCAACATCATTTTTTCTGCCTGCCACAGTGATTTCAATAAAGACATACTCAGAAATGCAATTTTAAGCTTAATTTTATATATATATATATATATATATATATCCTCTATTCTGAGAAAAATTTCACAAGAACGAAAAAACAAAAAACATGATTTTTATCAGTGGGTCTCCGATTAACAGTTTATTTAGTTCTTAAGAAAGTAGCACTACCAAAGTAAAAAAAACTGATAGCCTTGTCTTTATAACCTGATGGGTTCACCTTAGCCTTCACAAACAAACAGATTCAATTTTATCTGCAAGTCTCTTGAATAAAACTCCTTTTATAATTAATTGTCTGTTTGAATTTAAAAATAGTGTTTTAGCTCCAATCAACCTTTTTTGTTCCAGATTTTCAGAAATTAGTTTACAGGCAAAAAAAAAAAAAAAGCAACATCAAAATAATCTAAATCCTGTGTTCTTTTCCTGCACTAATTACCTTTTCTGGAATAAGTGCATAAGTGGGATTTATTGTTGCATTTGTCCACTTTTGAGTGGAGCAGCTTGCACATGTCGTTAACCTCTCCTTCTAATTTCTATTACTCGCCCTTCTCTTTCTGCAACATCCATGTCTGTCCTCCATTAGCCTTTTTTCTCTTCCATCCTTCGCTTCAGAAGATTAAAAAGTGAGTATTAATTTGGTGCGCCCCATGTGTGCCACTAACATAAGTGGATGATTGCAGATTAGAATATGGAAAGTGGAACAACAGAGTGTATGCAGAAGATGTATGTCTTGGCAAAGGGGAGTCATGTCAACAGAGCAAACATACATAGCAAAATGCTCATAGGCTCCAGTGCCTAAGCGTGAGCCAAACTGTCCAATTACTTTGATCCATGTCTTTTTCTGTGCAAGGAGAAAATAGATTCTTTGCTTTTGCCTTAAAGTACATCACCTGGGTATACACACACGTACACGCAGGCGCTCACGAACACATCGTAATGGCTTTGGTCTGGCTTGCCAGCTCTAGTTCATCCTAATTGCCTGGGAGGATGGAGAGAGCTGAAAGGGGAATATGAAAACTGTAAAATGTAACCACATTTGCTGAGAGGAGCGCCTGTGTAAAGAGTGCCCAGAGCATGGGAAGGTGGACGGAGATGATGTTAGAGGCAGTCTTGTTAAGTCGCAGAGGGCTTTGGCTTTCATTTAGTCAGATCAAAATCGTGTAGACGCAAGCCAGCGTTTGGACTTTGTGCTTCTGACTTCCGGCGGGGATTTGATGTGAACCTGCTGTGCTCTGCCTCCATCACCATATTAGCAATGGCAACTGAGTCCATCAGAAAATCTACCACATGCAAAGCAAAGATTGATTCTCTGTATTATGCAATGGTATTGTAATCATAGTAATATTATGAAATTTGCAAAGCAAAAAACATTAAAAACTTTCTCCAAATTGCTATACCGATCCAACTATAAACTGGCCTTAGGACTGGTTACCAGAGATACTAATGCAGGCAAACTGCAAAAACTGATTTTCTGTTACAATAGTTTCCTATTCTTTACATTTATTTCATACCTACTGCTTCAAACTTTCTTTTTTTTCATGATGGAGGACATGTTTAAAAAAGATTAAGCTTAAAATTGCTTATCTGAGTATTTGTTTATTCAAATCAATGTAAATCAGGAGAAGAGAAAAAATGTTTAGAAAAAGATTGTTTTGGTTACATAGAAAATACACTTTTCAGGCCACAAACTCCCTTCTCCGTTCCATACTGATGCATCATCTTGTAGATGACTAGCTCACTTCTAAAACCTTTAATTTATTTTAAATGATAAAAATGTCCATCCATCCAGCTTTTATTGCTGCTTAGTCTTCTGCAGGATCACGGAAGCTTCTCCCAGCTTCCCTCTAGACAGGCCGCCAGACTGTCAAAGTCAGTCCAAATCCACCTACTGGAGAAAATCCAGTTCTTTCCATAAACGTACAAACTCCATCCAGAAAAGACACATAAGAGTAAATAAGAAATGAGCACAAATGGCTTCGACATAAGTTACCCTTTGAAACAGTCTTTTCATACTTTCACAATGAATAGAAATGGTAAATGGTGTATATTTATTTAGCGCTTTACTACTTTCATGATGGCCCAAAGTGCCGTATTACCACAGTCCCATGAACACACACACACACTGATTACGGCTCCGCTGCAGAACATTGGTGCCAACCTATAACCACCAGGAGCAATGTGTCGGTACATTTAATCTGTGATTAAGAAAACTGTTATTACTTTTGAAATGCATCCTAACCTTATTCGTCCATCCTAAGTTCATCTTTAACAACATTTTAAGTTAAATGTGCAGATAACAGCTGAGGGAGTTGAATCAACTTTTCTTGTGGCCTTTACGTCAGCCCAGACTTAAACGGGTGGGTCAAACAGCTTCTGTTCCACTTGTTGCAGGATTTGACCAACATGAAACAGAAAACGGTTGACAAACAGAAGGCTAACAGCATAAATGACTAGTGATTTTTTGTTTTCAGTTTAGTTAGGCTGGGTTCTGTTTTCAGTTTCATTTTTAATCATTCACACAGTTTCATCTGGCAAGTGTTTGGTTCTATGTTTTTTTATGGCCCACGGCAGCAGACAATCTTGTTTTTGCAGTTGTAAACATTTATTTGCCTTTGAGCAAAGATTTGACCCTCACATGAGTGAAAACTCACCAAAATTTGCGCACACCTAGAACCCGGCAAAAACAAACATTTTCCAGCATAAGGAACAACCCCCCCCCCACAAGACGATGACATCACGGCGGGCGAAAGGACTGAGCCAAAAATCGCTTATGGAGCCAAAAAAATATTTCTAAATACACAAACGAAACCAAAAAGAAATTATAATTGGATGGCCACACGACCTACAGCTTGGCGGCCATTTTGTAACAAAGTGTGAGATTTGGCGATTTTCACGTTTTACCACAATATAGGAAAACGCCACTTTAGTTTGTGCGATTTTCACAAAATTTGGACTACGGAAGTTTCTTTGACCTTTGACCTTGGGAAGAGGCCGCCATCTTGAATTAAAAAAAAACACACATTTAGTTCCAGCTACAAACGAAAACTCGTACTAGGGATTTTCATTGATCGTCTTGGAACTTCTAGAGCATCATCGGGAAGGTACTGTGCAAAAAAGGTTGGAATTAGAAATTGTAGATTTTGATTTGATTTTGATTTTGGGATCGTAGGTAGCTCGCACATTTTTATCCGAATGTCATAAAAATGGTACAAAGGGTTGTTTCCTAAAAAAAACCCCCGAAAGTTTACACTTGCCGATTCTTCTGAAACATAAATAGATCTGTATCACCAGGTGACCAAAACATGAAATGGTTTCTGTGGAGAGAAAACCAACAGAAAAAATTAGGCTTATCTTGCTATAACTCAGTGAAAAACTTTGGGCAGCTTTTGTAAAAGTGCTGAAAAAATGAATTAAAACAACAAGATCAAAACCAGACTCAATCAGTCTCAATCTGCATGTTCCTTTGTGATGAAAAACATGCTACCAGGCTGTTGGAGATGTTCCGCAGTCAGACTTAAAAAGTACAGCAAGATTAGCATTGATTTTTACTTCTCTTTTTAAAAAATGTTTCATTTATCTGTCTCCTGTAAGAAAAACGTCCTTTTTTACAGTAGATTCAAACCAAAACTGTAAGAGTTGTGTTAATTATTAACTAAATATGAAAATATGCTCAATTGTAAAAAACAAAAAAAACGTAGTTGTGGTCTGATGAATTAGAGAAAATAAGAATTGAAAGGCACTTTAGAGTTTTGCTAAACCACTGGATTCAAATTACAGCAGAAAAAGCAAAGAATTGTGAAGGAGTGAACTCAATCAAACTCAAAATGTTAGAGCTACAACTCAACAACTATTTGGATCACAGCAGACCAAGAGTTTGATTGACACGTTGAAGCTCTGAGGCCTGATATCTGCAGCTGCACACAGCAGCAGTTGATACACATCCGGAATTATTGACAGAAACAAAACAAGTGTTTCCTTTTAGGTTTCTATCCCTTATGGTACCTCTACTTCTCTCCACTCCCAGATTTGAATGTTTCTGTACTTACAGCACTGTCTTTTATTTGCTTTTTGAGATTGCACACACAGATTCATGCTTGTTTTGTATCTAGGGTGCATGTTTTATGCTGATTCACTCAATGGTGGACAGGTAGCAGGTGTGGAGGTTTGCAAAGTGCTGGTGTGTGTGTTTCATTTCAACCCTCCTCCTCTGCCTCTCCATCTCCCTGCCCAAATCTCTACAGTTTTTCTTCCAATTTTCTCGCAGCCATTCATTCGTCATTCCAGCCCGTCAATTCAAACCTTATTTCTTTGTGTTATTTTCCAATCTGCTGCTTTTCCCCTACGTGCTGCTTAGCTTTCTCTTCCTGTTTGCTTTCTTTCTAAATGAGTGCTGAGAGAGAAGGGGAGGAAGAGGAAAACTCGAGGGACCAAGAGATGGAAAGGGAGCTGGAGAGAGCATTTACGGCCAAATAAAGAGCAGGCCTTAATAATTTACTCTGCCCTGGAGCCATGAGCCAATCAGAACACACCACTCCCACAGAAAAGAGGCTGCCATGCTAGAACGGATGGCACAGTTATCCAGTAATGAACTGTTTAGGGCTGATAAATGGACATATGCTGTCAAGAAACCACCAAAAACAGAGGTGTTCTGTTAAGGTGTCACAAAAACCCTAATAATTAAAGTTTTAGTTTCTTCATGACAAGATTCCCTGAATAAAAGAAGAGATGCATGAGAGTTCTGGGTGAATTTAGTAGTCGTGGACATACTGTGCATTAACGGTTTGTTGAGGCAGCTTCCATCAGAGCAAGAAGGATGTTGGCTTCTTTATTACGCTGTTTGATATGCATAGAGCAAAAAACGCTTCTCACAATAAACATAAGTTTACAACTTTTTTTCAACATTTTCTTTTTAGTTCACTAGGAGCTAATTACAAGATGCATCAATCCATTGCCAAAGTTCGTCTGATTTCGTATTTGGGGCAGGTTAAACTAAAGTTTGTCGGAATAATTTGATGCAGCAAAATCTGCTGACGGACAGCAGGAGAAATGCACAGAGGAACTTCTAACCCTGCCTTTTTACTCCACTCTCAACTGCTGTAGTCGTTAGCTCTTATGTTTCTTTGCATCCTGTTTGGCTGGCTGTTTTATTATCAGTTAATGCTTTACCAGTCAAAAAGCTTTTTGTGCTGCTGTTTTAGAATTTACACATCCAGATGGCAACTTTGAACTATTCAAGATTAGTTTTTGTTGCTCTTGGTGTATTTTTTCTGTTGCCTCATTTTGCTACGGAGCCCCTAAGGAGACATAGAAGTAAAAAAAAAAAGATTTCAGTCCTGGTTTCTCATGCGCACAAGAAAGACGCGATCAAAGCGAGTGCATTACGGGACATAATCAGAGTAGGAAACAACTTTTAACGTGATACACATTGCTTCTCCTACTATTTTCCCAACAATCTATATGTCATAAACACTTATCAGCGTACCTTCATAGCCGTCTCCTCAGTAACTGCCTTGCAGCACACTTCTGCTTACCAAAGTAGCCATAAAAGTGTTGAACCTGACGCTCAAAATTTGTCAGCAAAATATAAAGTTTGAATAAGTGGACTATCCTGATTGAAAAGCATAGGACTTTCATTATTCTTCCTCTCAGGGCTTTTCTAAGCCCTCATTATGAGATCTTGAGTTGCATGGTTTAGCTTACAAGCCTTGGTTTGAAACAGAAAAGTCCAGTTGAGGACAGTCTGAATAGACTCAGGTAGCATAGATCAAACACAAGGTTCAGGACTAGATCCGGACCAAACTAAGCAGACTCAATTCAGACCAACTGACTTTTCCAATAATACCCCTTTAGTTTCTCTGATGCATCAGTTTGTTTCTCATTCGCACAAGAAACCAGCACTAACTTATTTTTACTTCTGTGTCCAATTTGAGGGATGACGCACTTTGCCACCTATTTAAATCACATAATCAAATCTTAACCCATGTTGTGGAGTAGAGGATTATAGGTAAAAAGAACTTCCAAGTTCAGATAGACCTTCATCAGTAAAAAAGAGACCCCCAACTATTTGAACCTATTATCCGCTTATGTTTTTTTTGGCATTCTATTAAAAAACATGATTGAAAAAATGCCTGAATTGACTTACATAAAAATTTAAGTTTTAAAAACCTTTTTTTTTTAAATTGCAATTTTCAACCAAACATATCTATTATAAAAAAAGAGTATGAACTAATTAAATAGGAAAGCTATAAACATTTGTAGTTTCTGTTTTGATGTTTTCTCTACCTCTCTATGCGTCATACAAGGTCTCAATCAAAACTTATGTGCCTACAGCGGAGATGGGGGCATCTAAAGGGAATTCCCTGCAAATAAACATGACTTGACAGTTGACTTGACACTAGAAGACATCCTGAAGTAAAAATACACACACACACACACACACACACACACACACATATATAATATATATATATATATATATATATACATATACATATACATATACATATACATATACATATACATATACATATACATACATATATACATATACATATATATATATATATATATATATATTTAAATAAAATGTAAAAGATTCTGCCTATTTCCTTAAAAAACTGCAATTTTACAGGAATCTTTTTCTGTGATAAAGTACAATACAGAAAATATACAACTTTATTGGACATTACTGCATTCAGACCTTCAGCAGACCAGTATTCTCCATGATCCCGGGTCCGACAAAGTTTTCCCACTGTCTATCTGAATTGCTAAGACCGAGGAAGGTCACCTCACATCCCAGAAAAATTGATCCACCAACTAGTGAGATCACCTCGGCAAGACAGGGGTGGAGGAACAAGAAACTGAAGCACAGAAACTGAGCTCAAACTCCATGAATTTTAATGACTGTGGCTATAGAGTTGTAATACATCGTATAACCTCTGAGTTTGAATACTAACCTGATTAAAACAGTCAGAGCTGAAAAGATACAGTCTGAAAGTATTTCATCAGCATGTTCTCAACTGAACAATCCAGTCTATTTTATCAAAAACATTTTCTTGTAAATGTTTCATTAGGACACAGACGTGAGCCTTTTTCCTAAAAATAAATAAACACGAAGATGCAAGACGGATGAGACAAGGAGAAATGACCCAAAGGTGGACCTACACTGCATTCTTTTTTCACCCCAAATCCTTTCAGGACTCTAAACCAGTGCAATGTTTGCAAAGTTCACCCAATTAAATATGAAAATATGCTCAATTGTAAAAAAATAAAAAAGACTGTGTTTTTTATTTGTTTAAATTATTATTGTTTCAGATGAAGATGAAAATGCAGAACCAGTTTTTGGTTTCATGTTGCTCTTGGAAAAAGTGGATCTGTAATCATTGTGTGAGTTTTATGCCAGCAGAAATCCAGTATCTTTAATGTTAGTTCTTGTATACAAATATCCAGTGTTGCTCTGTTAAAAATACAACAAAGAAATTTGGTAAAAAATTACCATAATGTTTCCTAATAGAATTATTTTTTTTTCTGAAATCAGTTGTTTTTTTCTATCAGGCTGTGGTATTTTGGCCTGTATTGGATTATACTGGATTTGATCGGATTATAACAAACTAAGCTGATTTTATTATTATTTTTAGCCTGTTAACTCTCTCTGCATGGCACCCTGAAATAACCTTGTTTTTAATTTGTTCCAAATTTAATCTTGGTAAGAAAAAATGCTTCTGTTAAAAGAGAGAGACATGGAAAACCGTTACATCAACTTGCTTTTTATTTCCAATTCTCTGACTCCAATCAATGTAAGTAAAATGTATTTAAAATCTACCATAAAATCCAAGCCCATCTGGACACCTTGTGAAATTATCTCTATGAGGCTGAACTCTTCATTTACAGCCAGGTTTTGCTGCTTCCTCATTGAATTCATATATAACAACAACCTATTTGACCAGGCAGACACTCTTTGGAAAGGAGAACTTATGGGTAAAAAGAAAATTTGATAGGCAGAAACATTGTGTTAGTGTAATCTAGACTGCTTGACAATAGTGGAGCTAGAATATTTTATATGGGCAGCGGGAGTGGAAAGTTTTAAAAAGTTTTTTTGGAAATGACAACAGCAAAATGGACGGTCATTGCAACTGAAAGGATTAAAAATACGTCATTTAAACTGTTTTATTTTTGATATTATTAACACAAGTGAGGTCATTTAAGCAAATTACTAATGCTTAAAGAAGCTTGAATTGATCATTTCTTAATCTTCGTCAGTAACTAACATTGACTCAAAAATTGATCCCACAGATTGTGTTGGAATCCAGCAAATATGTATTTGTGCGGTAGAATCTTCCACTTCACTGCTTATGGTTTATTAGTCAGTTCTAAAAAAATTGTTTTGAAATTATAAGAAAGTGTTGCCACCACGATATCATCTATCGCAATACCTTTGTCTATTTGCTAATAGACAAAGAGCAGTTATGCCTCAGAATGCTTTTATCAATTATCAATTGATATTTATGTAAAATGTTAATATCAAATACTATTTTTTTCCAAACTGAATCATTGTCATTTGCATATCTGGTCTAATTTTCTTTAAAAGTGATTGTTGATTTTAATTCTGCAATTAACATACTTGGAAGAAGAATGTTTTCTTCTGCCTGAGTACAGTTTGACTTTTGGACCATTTAGAATAATGCCATAGAAAATGCAGCATGACAAGCGTATTAACTGCATGCTGCAACCCCAACTGCGAAGCTGTCTCAGCTCGCAGCACCAGGCTGAATCACAGAGCAAACACATTTACTCTTCTGCACTCGACTGAAAAAACTGAGGGGAATCTGAAGTCACGATCCCAATGCTAATTGCACACAGTTCACGGTTTTCATGGATTGCCTGCCTAGTGTTACAGTGCATAGTGTTGCCTGCATAAATTGCTGCGTCCAGGTAAAGAGGTCAGCCCCTCCAAGATTCAAATTGATGGCAGTATCATTTGAATGAATCTGCTAGTCAGTTGGACTCTGATTTTGATGCTACACCACCGTAACAAAGATTCTACAGGCTTGTTTGCTTATTTTATTCTCAAAAAGGCTTTGTACTTTGATAAATTATGTGTGTAGAAGACATCAGAGCAATGATATTGAAACATTGTTAGTTAGCAAACTGTTTTTTTGGACAATTTTTTTTCTGAAAAACTCCTTAAAAACAAACAAAAAAAAAACTAAAGCCAAACAAGGACAATTTGTTTTCATTTTACCATTTTATTAAAAAGCAAGACAAGATTTTTGATTTTGGCTAAAACTGCACAGTCATAATGAAAAGACTACTGGAAATGATTTTACAATAAAAAATATAAAGTTGGAGTGGGACTTTAACAAATACTTTAACGTGCAAGATAACCAGATTTGATAAAAGTCTACATACTAACAGCTGTAAGTGGAATATGTTTATGTTAATCTATTGAAAAAAAAATGTTTGGTTGCAGGGAAAAAAAGATAAAATTCTTCCAATCAAGGTGATATTAGTTAGAAAAAAGAGCAGGTGTGAAGTCATGTCAGACAGAAGGGATTAAGCATTAATCAGTGGCAGGTGGGATAATTACGGAGGAGGAAGCATTTAGAGGATGCTGACACTGCAGCTCATGAATGTATAACTGGCCCTCAGGTCTCAGTGTAAGCATGTGGGACCATTTAGTATGCTTCTGGGGAAGCGACTGGGTGAAAAGAATAAAATGGAATTGTTCGGTGACTGCAGAACATTCCGGTCATCGAAGAAGGCAGTGAATTGTAATTCTCACTGTATTCTGATGTTAAGTTATGTATCTGGTGCAATAAACATTTTTTTCAGTTTCCTGCAAGACTGGATTTAATTTTTATTCATGTTCTGCTCTCTTCTCTATATTCTTGTAGGTGATCAATTAAAGTTGAAAAATTACAAGAGTAAAAACTCAAAAAAAAAAAAAACAAGGCACAATCTATGAACATTTATCTTTACTTGATCAAACTCTCTAAACCAAGGTTATTTTCTCAGTGAAACTATCTGCAGAACACCTGAAGCTACCAAAGACCATTTCAAGCCACTAAATCACAAAATGGCTGTGGTTTCGACATAATAAGTTTGTACAGATGAGGTTTTAAATTCTGGTCCACTTTGAAAAAATAGAAAAAAGTGGATTAAATGTCTTCTCATTGCCAGTAGCAGAATGTTTACCCCTAAAGCTGCTATGTATTCAAAGACTGTCCAGTCCCTCCCAGGGGATGTTTGCAGCATTTATATGCTGCATCCTGCAGTCTGTGTTTATTCCACATTTTCAGATTCAATTTAATTCAATTCAGTTTTATTTACAAGCCCAAAAATCACAACCATAGCCGTCTCAATGGACTTCACACCAGTATTTATACAAAGAGCATAAAGTAAGTCATAAAAATAAACAAAACAATAAACAATAGCTGGTTGCTAAACTAAACAAACAGATACAAACTGGCATCCTGCGGTTAGACCCTCCTTCTGAGGAAAAACTCCTAAAAAACTATTTTTTGGGGGAAAAAAATGAAACCTCAGGAATGCCCAAATGAAGGAGGGATCCTCTCCCAGGAAAGTCAGGCGATGTGCTAAAACTGTTAAAGAAGAATTAGCTTATCTTACTCTACAACCACATATTTGAATAACAAACTACATGTTTAAATATAACTAAATGTTTGGACAGTGTAGCAGATAGGCTTCTTCCAGATGAAACTGTTGGGCTGCTGGGGGTGCAAGACAAGCCACTGGAGACAATGACATGAGCACAGACAATCCACCTGGAATCTCTCCCCAGGGACAACATATGAATTGCACTGCACCAAACAGAGGTATGATGAACTAGATAAAAATTAGTACTAGGTAAATGATAGAGGACAGAACCCCAGTGCACCATACTTTCCCTAGTTTCTAACTTCAAGTAGCCTGCTAGCAACTAATTGGCATTGAAATTAAATTCAAACATGTTAATGGTATGTTGGATGTAGTAAATATAGCACAAATGGTAAATTTAATGATAGAAAATCTGCAGTTTTAGTCAATATAAATATATTATTAATCTAATCTAAGACAGCATAAGCTTACTAAACAGGAGGAATGGGCCGCAATGGCCCGGTTTACCGAACCATCTTCCCTCTGCTTATCTCCGCAGAGATGTATGTATAATGGATGTAATGAAAATTATCATTATTCCCCAAAACTTCAATACAGTAGGTAAAGTAGGAGGAGCAGTAAGTTAGATATTCTCTGATTACTAGCATACTGTCCAAAGAGGAGTGTTTTAAGCCTATCTTTGAATGTAGAAACTGTATCGACTTCTCTTACATGAGCTGGGAGCTTATTCCATAAGACAGGGACTGTCTGGAGGTGGCTAAAGGCTCTACCAAATGCATGAACAAGTTTTCAGCACTTCTCAATAACATATTTCTGATGCTAGATATATTGCATATGTGAAAAAAGTTTTACAAGCCTGTGATATGTGATAAATGATAAATCCTGGTCAAATAAAACCCCCAGGTTTCTAACTGTGAAATTGGAGGCTATAATACCATTCAGGGAGACTATCTGATCAGAGAGAGCATGTCTCAGGTATTTAGGACCTAGTATAAGTACCTCAGTTTTTTCTGATTTTAGATAAACATGACATCTTGCAAGAGTTATAACACAAAATGTGATTGAAATACTGATGCAGTCTACCTTGCACAACCCATAACTAGTTGCAGACAAATAAAATCCAAGATTTTGTGACACTTTTATGTTTACCACCCATTTTGGCTACAATGTAATGTAATTAAGGGATAAAAATTACATCTATTTCTGTAACTCCTGCTGTCTTGACATTGAACATCAACTTTGAGATATATGGTTACAACAGACAAAAATCGTAAAAAAATAAAAAATATATATCTTCATCATGGTGCTAAAATCTGTGTCTTGTGTATATATATATATATATATATATATATATATATATATATGTATAAAATGCTAATTACACATTTTTAGGTGTTAACATGTTTCAGTTATTTGACTCTGTTCTGTTGAGCTGTCTTCCTCTCCACACCTGCCCCTCGTTTTGTCATTAGTTCAGTCAATTCCATTTGTTTTTCAATTTCACTTAGAAATCAATTCAATCTTTGATTAGAAAATTACTATTTATTAAAATAAATTGAGTAATGTTTTTTTTAATTTATCATTTTATTGTTGAAGGTTTCTTCATTTGTGCAATTTGTATTTTTAATTAAATAAATGCATAAAGTGTCACATTATTTATTAAAATTGTGAAGTCAATCAAATAAAGTCTTCATTTCTGCTGTTTGTCAGTTAGGATTCGTGTTTTCAGTCAGTGTCAATTTTCCATCCAGACCAGCTGTGACACACAACTATAATATATGCTCAGAATAATTTCTTTGCATTTATAATAATTTTAAAACAACACATAAAGGAGAATAAAATGCTCAGAGGGCAGTAACTACTTTGAGATTAGCAGCTTTGAAAGGGAGCCATTCTCCTAACGGATAGATATACATTACATTCTCTCCTTTCACTGTGCTCTTTTACCGTGGATTTTACTGGGACATTTTATGATGTTTGCATTGTTATTTTATGACTGGATTTTATTGGGTATTTTATTGCAACACTGTCTGCAACATTTCTTAGCCACGGAGGACGTTAAACACTGATGGTGTGAACTGAGGTCAGTAAAGCATTTTAAAGTGTAAGCAGTTGAAGTTAACATGCACTACTGTCTACATGAGATCCTCAGAAAGCCTTTGGGTTTATATTAAAGAGTCAGAGCACAGTGTATTAAATGACTGATGTTCTGCTTGTTTTTTTTCCCCTACTTTTCTTTCTACATGCCTCCTGCACAGCAAACGTCAACTGCACATAAGTAAAACCACTCATTCGCTCAGGCTTGAAAAAGGTGTGCTGAAAGCATATTGATTTCTCTCTCTCTCTCTCTACCTGCCCCCCCCATGTTAAAAAGCTTTTATTGACATGACATTTTCGGCCGAGAAAAGGTTATAGAGGAAAAAAAGAGAGCAGGCATAAAATAAAGACATTCTGTTCAATGGCTGCTCTCTGCGGAATTACCCTGTTTTAGCCCACTTTAGTGGCATTGTCGTCCTTTAAAAGAACAAAGTCGTTTCTTTTTCTTTTCAAAATACCCTCACGTGTAACACGAGGGCATAAAACATGATCATTCTGAGAGTGACAGCAAAAGCGCACGGTTTGAAGTTCTTAGTGGACAAAAATCGAAAAAAAAGAGGAAGATTCAAGGGCATTCTGTGCTCACCATCAATCCAACAGTGATCAGAGCTCCATAATGATCAGCAAGGAAGTCTTTATAACCTTTTTAAGTAGCGCTCATAATGATGATCTGTTCGTGAGACGCCATTATTTCTCCATAAAAAGTTATAAAGCTAACCCAGCCTCTTTGTCTCTAGAGAGCCTGGCTATGCCTTGCTGCTGACGCAGCACTAAATCGCCTCGCTCCCATCCGTCTTCTTTCACCTCTGCCTTCTGCTCTGTCTCTAATGGAAAAGCATCCTAATTGATCTACCTCAAATTTGTCCTGATTACATCTTCGTCCAACCTATTTTTTCTATTTTTAACAACTCTCCTCATGGTTTCACCATCTTTAGCAGCTAATGCCTTGATGAAAAGCACATTACCAACTTTCTCAGATTTGAAGATTTGTTACTAAAGCACACGTGAATTTTCTGGAGAAGATATTTTACCATAATGAAACTGCTAGTTTATACTGTTGGCATTGTAATTTATAATATCCAACAGCAGCTACTGCATAAAGGCAATTCGATGTTCTCACATACAGTGAGTACAGAGGATGTAGACGTATCTCCAGTTTGTGGCTGCAGGATTCTTGCAGAAAATTATCTATAGTTACAGATACAGGTCCTCCACCAGAGGTGGGCGGTATCTAGATATATTTTCATAGTTATATTTACATAACCCCTTGACGCCTATTAATATAAATATGCATTACACCACTTCGGGTCCAAAATGACCTTAATTTAGCATCTACACGAAAGCAATAACATAAATGATTTTTTTTTCATAGCATCAACTGTTCCTTATCAATCAAACTTCACTATAGTTTTTACTTTATTTGTACAGGTCTTTGTGGTTTATGACATCAAAAACGTACATCTAACCCGCTAAATCCCTTTTGGGGTCATGGGGCTGCTGGTGCCAACCCAGCTATTGTTGGGCAAAGGTGGGGAACACCCTGAACAGGGCACTAGTCTGTTGAAGAACCACATCCCACTGGACACATCTATTAGATTTCAAAATCATTGCTTTTTTCATATTTACAGCTATAAAAATATACATTACGCCTCCAATAGACATGGATTCATAGAGGTCTGTTGCACATCTCTGTTTGGATGGATGTAAAATTGCAGCGTTTATGTTATGCCTGGTAATTTTTTTAAGAAGTACTTTAATAGACATCTAGAAACATCTCAAGATGAGATGGTTTGGAGAAACTGTGTAGTGTTAATTTACAGCATTTAAAAAATGAGTGTTTTATGTTTCAAAAGTTTTCCTCAAAAGCTATTAATCAAAGCAGTTATTTAATGAAAAAACACCATCTCAACATTCAAGGATCCAGGAATTACAGTGAGAGCGGGATGGGTGAGATCAAATATAACCATGTTCTTCACAAAGCTTGAGAAGTGTCGCTGGCTCTTTCATATCTTCCTTTTTACCCAAAACCTTAATTTCAAAATGTTGCTGTACTCTCCAGATTGGATTTGTGCAGTAATATCTGCAGATGTCTGCAGTAATGCAAAAGTATATGACTCTCAAATGAATATTTTCCAAGATCGCCAGGAAAACCATTGGGGAGTGGAAAAAAGCTTAATATTCATGACACTGAGAAAATAACTGGACCTCTGTGAAAAATTCAGAGCTTATGTTTTGTTCTTTCAGAGTACAGACACACACACATCGTTGTTGTTGTTGTTGAGCATTTGCACAGTTGTGTTGCGCTCGTTATTAGGCCTCTGACTGCAGAGTGATGGATGTGTCATGTTAGCTGAATGTGACAAATGCTTCAGACTGTGAAACTAAACAGATTATTGAAGAACAAAGCACCTGTCAGGTTCCATTAATAATTGAAACGCTATTAAACCCTGAAAGAGGATATTTACATTAGACAAGGCTAAATGTTTAATGTCCCGGCAGCGCTTTGGAGGTTTCAGAATTTACAACTGCTCCTAAAACTTCAGAAACTCCCAATCAATTATGCAACTTTTAAACGGCACCCTTGGCTGCTGTATTCTTCGGACAGATTTAACCTTTAAATGTGAAAGACCTAACTAGAAGACTTAAAGCACAAATTATGTTTTAAACACACTTTTGTGTACATAATGACAGAGATTTGTGGAACATTTACATTTTCTTTATTAAGGTGCTGCTTTGCATTTGATTTGGGTTTGTCTCCAATATACTAACACACGTTAAAGACCCACTATAATGAAAATTGTATTTATGGTAGCATTTTTCTGATGATAGAGAACACGGATAAAATAATTCAAGCTGAGTTTCTGAGTAGTTCTTTCATCAAATCATTTTGAATCAGGAGCAGATCCACACGGCTGTATCGCTCTAATATTGGTCATTGCTTTGCTCATGAGGTGCTATAAGCTACAAGGAGAGAGTGTAAACATAGGGCTGATGGGAAAATTGCCAAAGGCTAACTTCTGCGTCAACCCAGAGTTACATTTCTACTATTTTTATAACTTGTGACGCTCTGAAAATATTTTATCTTCAAAAACAACACATATTTTTAATTGTGGCTACAAACTGCATAATCTTAAAATAAAAAAACACTGGAACAATTTTACATTAGAAAAAAACAATAGCTGGAGTGGGACTTCAAAGCTTTTTGACCTTTTAGGTCACAACATATAATTCTCGTTTTGCAGAAGTGAACCCAGGGTACCTGTCCTCCAATTTTGTGTGGTCATTACTCCAGCACACCTGGCAAACGCTTTTTCACTCCACGCTCAAAACCATTTCCCTAAACTTCACTCCAGAAATCATCCTACATGTTATCATTTTTTTTTCACCCTTCTGATGCCTTAGAACAGTCTCATGTCTTTAGAAAAAAATAATAAAAGCGCTTTCTTTCAACTCTTATCGATGCAACTCAATGATGCATCAAACCACTATGCCTCCAAAATCAACTTAATTTAGTGAAAACAAAACCATTAGTGCATTTTTTTTTGTCATTGCTGGAAATACATGTAAGAGTCGAGGGATTAAATACTAGCAGCAACTAGAACAGCATAAAACAAGTCCATACCAGTTGTTTTTGGAGCAGGTTAAGTGAAGGTTTCCTACATGAACCTCCTTCTGAGTTTTCATTACTGCAAAAATTCTGATGGTCTTCCTTTTCTTCAGTGGGTCACTACGACTTAACAGCTTCATCCATGAAATCGACAGAATTATAGTCGGTGAAAACAAAAATGCAAAATATATTACTATTTAATGTAGCATATTTTAGCAAAAAAAAAAAAAAAAGAAATTTCTTGCTCTTACAAGTCAGTTTAATTTGTTCCATCAAAGGTCTCATTTTGATTTGGCACACAAAGTGCATTTAAGCTATGCACTTAAAGTAGCTTAAAACAGCTTGAAGAGGATTAGACTTTTTTATATTTGCCCGTTCTATCTGTCTCCATAAGCTCTTGACTGATCTGAGAGCAGCAAACTGCTGTGGTGTGAAGATAAAGCTTCACCTGCCAGCTATGCTCATCACTCTGTGTATGTTTGTCACTCTGAGCAAGGTGTGTTCATCCAACCCTGCTGCGATAATTGGTTTTCAGCAAGCCAACTCAAAAGTCCAGGCTACACAAAAGCCCCCAGCAGAGATAATACAGTATATCTTTGTGAACAAAAAATCACTAATTTTGAAAATGTATCGACAGTACGTCAAATAGATGAGGTAGCCGTCATCAACAAGTGTGCATTTCTGTTACACATTAACAAACAAAACAAAGCTGTGCATTTAATTACAAATCATCCAAAAGAAACTGTGTTGTTTTTTTTCCATTTGATTTCGTAAATATGATTAGGTGTTGTAGAAATATTCGATTGGAGTATATTTTCACACCAAACATTTTGCATAGTTTATTATGACCGGTTATTTTCAGAGTTTGCGGTTTATTTGTTAAATATGCGCAGTAAGAGAAGTTGAAAAAGTTTTGAGATCTGAAAAATGCACACAAAAATGGAGCACAAAAACATTTTCTAAAAAGGAAGAGCTTTGGCTCAGACAAGAAAATGTAGTTTTTTTTAAGATTATTTTTCAGTTTTCATCTCTCTCTCTTTCTCTCTCTATCAGTTTGTTCAAAGACGCGCTCCAATTAAAATTGTATTTTGGGTGTTTTAGCATGTTGTTGTGGCATTTTTCTCATGACAGAGGACATGAAATTAAGCTTAAAATTTTATTTTTGATTATCTCTTTATTCAAAATGTTGTGAATCAATAACGTAATCATCAATAACATTGGAGAAAGCTTGTAGCTGTGACGTAGAGGCTCCAGTAATGCTAGCTAGGGAGTTACGAGGGTCTGTAAGCTAGCTGGAGAGAGTCTAAACAATTGGGTGTCAGGAAGTAGGGAGGGGCTTACTCCGAGCCAACATTCTTGCCCACAACTCAGAGGGGGAATTCTAAGAAACTCCTGCCGCTCCGAGGAAGCTAAGTCTTAGAAAACGACACAGGTATTTTGAATTTGGCTAAAAATAATCATAAGCATAATCAAAAGACCACTGGAAATAATTTTACAATAGAGCAAAAGATAATCGGAGTGGGACTTTAAAGACTTGATCTGGTTCTGAACCTGGTTTCTGCCCAAACCACCACACTGACACTATGCAAAATTCTGCAGTACAACAAATAATGAACTCACAGCTGGTTGTCAAAACACGACTACAGCTCCACAAACGCACATAAAACTGCCAGATGCTCGTTGACAAAAATTAGCATGTGGTGCTGGTTACTGCTGGGACACCAATCTAACCCTGTTATGATTTTTAGCCACTTAAAATAATGTTTACTCTTTGCTGATTTCAGAAAACCCACAAGCCAAAATGATTTATGACTGTGCAAAAACGATGTATTTTTTGTGGAAGGCAAATGTAAACTCTTCAAACTTTCCGAGAATCTTGATCCACTATGAGTGAATACGTGCCATTTTGTGACCCGTTGTAATGTAGCTCATTTTTCATCTGAACTAGTAAACCTGTAACGAGAGTGAGGAGGGCACTCTCATTCGTTCTGGCCAAGACACAAGAATATTCTGATTACTTACTTTCAGTCAACAGAAACCTTTGTTTTTCAACGCTGTTCTCCATTTATCTTTCATTCTGAGACATGACAGGAAGTGCAAAAGGAAGTGAAGTTGCTTAGTGCACTTGTTTTCGTCACCCTATGAACAGAATCATCGAGACTTCATTGAGTTTTTTCAAGGAAATCCGTTGAGGGGAGCCTGTAGGTTCCAGTACACGAGGGCGTCTCACTCGATAGAAGAAGATGCGACCAACCTCACGCTGTGCATGATCCTTGCGTGTAACCATGACAAGAGTTTCAGTGATCAAACTTCTCCTCCTCGTGATCCTCGTCTTCATCCTTTGTCTCCCAGAGTTCTTCACTTTACACAAACGTGAGTCTTTTTAAGCAATTTTGAACGTTATTGCCTCATCCAGGAACAAAGTGCTTTCAAAGGCGGAAGAGCCTTTTAAAAAGTCAAGCTAGAGAAACCACTTTCTGAAATATATATATTTTTTTCTGAATAAAAAGCAGACTGTCAAATCTACACATAACCCTGTACATTTCTAGTTTGAAAATATCTCTTTGTGTTGTCTTGAAGGCAGTTGTTTATGAGAGCAGCTCTGGTTTAACCTACAGAGAGATTTCTTTTGTCGATTCCTCACTGTCTGTCTATGTTTCTGCTGTCAGATACAAACTGCTGTAAACAACTTTCATTTTAAGATCCTCGCTCTGATGTTTGACTTGTGAGGACTTTGGTGTTTTTCTTCTGCATCCACTGAGAGATCTTTGTGGATTGTTATTCTTTTCATCTTTGCAGTGTTGAAAGTGAATTTTCGATGCCTTTCGTACAAATTCTGTGAAGAAGGAAGCCAGGTGAAGGAATGGAGGAACGGAGGGCCAGGAAATGCTGAAGATGAAGATGAAGGAGAAGATCTTTGTGATCCTTTTTCAACTTCAGTCCACGAGCAGTGGGAGCAGATCTGCCAGCGGAATAATCAAAGCAGCTTATTGGATTTAGCACTTAAATCTTGGTATGGGGATCCCAAAACTGGCTGGATCATGTGTGTATCAGACAGAGAAATGCAGGAATTACACCACAGCTCATCCTCAGGTATGTTCGTCTTCCTACAAGGAGTTTTATGGACCCAACTGAAGAACTCCTCCGCGCCTAAAGCCTTCGACACATGCACCCGTATGGTGGGGGGGTAATTCATACAAGTTCTGCTGGTTTTTGGGTTGTCCAGCTCCATGAAGGCTCGTAGACAGGAGAAGCATCTTAAAGTCTCACTCCTTTTGATTTATTTTAAAAGTGTTCCCAGTAGTCTTTAATTCATAAGCATTTCATTTTTAGCCAAAAAAAAAAAGTGGGTTGTACGCACTTACGACATATGGGGGATGATGTCGTACAATGCTTTTACATCAGACTTTAGTACTGGGGTGTGCACAAAATACTTAAGTAGGTACCTGTAGGATCATGTAGGGTGCCCACACAAACTATACTATGCTCTGATTGATAATTTATAACTCTCAGGGTGCAGGAAAGGAGCCCATCATATAAAAAATAACCAAACGTTCTTCTCAGTTAATTTATGCTATAATCCCCTTAGTGCATTTTGAGTTTTACATGTAAATGTCATCACAAGATTTATTGTTACAGAAAGTCTGTAAACAAGATGCTCCTTTTGAGGTTTTTTTTTTTTTTTTTTTCAAAATATTATTTGGAAACAACAAAATTTACATTATAATTGTTTGTTTTATATTCCCAAATTATTTTTATGATGATTGAAACTTTATGAAATCAGCATAATATTTGAAAAATTGTAGATGGCATATACCTAGGCAGAGCTTTTGCTACCTTCTTAGCCCAAAACACTTAACAGTCACACACTGATTCACACACTGATGGTGGCTCTGCTGCTGAACACTGGCACCAACTTATAACCACCAGAAGCAATGAATTGTAAGGATATTAATATATATTATATATGTTATTTGCACTTATAACATGTAGTGTGGATTGTAACAATCAGAATTATTTTGAGTTTTTCTTATATTTTTGTGTCTTCCCTTATAAATTCAGTTGTTCTTTCACCATTAACTTTAATTTTTACTTTGGGTATTAGTTACTGACAATACTCTATCTCTACCCAAGTAATGATGTTTTGAGTGCTATTCTTTAAGTAAATTAAACCTAGATACGCTTTAACAAAATAACTTTTTTGAAAGTGTAAAAATATTGAAATCACACTACAGTTTCTGACTTACTTTGACTACTTTATCTTGTTAGACAAGAAAGTGTGGTTGCAACTACAGCTGGTGAGCATAGGATGGCATTACTCTATTTCTTTGTAGCGGTAAAATTTATGATATCTATTTTTAGCATTGGAGCATTTGAGCTGAGACTTAGATATATAAATATATGGTCAAAGCATACAGAAAAAATTATAAAATCTGTTAATTTCAGCCTTTTTTTTTAATATTACCAGAAATGTTTTATATTTTTCACCTTTTCTTCAACAGATGCGGAGTTACTGTTGGAGGTGTCGCTGGAACTTCAGCTTAGTCCAACGGAGAATCTCTCTCTGACTTTGTATGGCCACAGTAATCAAAGCTCCTTTCATTTCCATCTTCCTGAAGAGAATGGAGTTGACGGAGGAGATGATGAAGGACAGAGGGAGGTTTTCCACTGCTGTCTTCCTCTGCTGCCCACGGCTAAATCAGCCAATCAAAGCCGCTGTCTCCTGTGGTTTGCCAATCAAACTCTGTTGAATGGAACAGCAAAAGAAAAGCTGCCATGGAAACGGATGCAGACAGGTTGGTGTTGGCATGAGGGACCAGCATCTCTATGTTTCCCCATGTGGCTAATATGACTTCACTGTAGGAGAAGAAAGAGAGAAGCAATAAGAGGCTAGGGACCTGGTCAATCAGTTATTGTTTCATGCAGACCTGCCAAAGACTCCTTCCCTATTGGAGTCACTTAGTTTCAATACAACAAATTTCCTCCATCTCTCAGCTGCTGTGACTTTTATTCCTTCTCTTCCCTCATACTCGGCAATCTTTCCGAGACCATACTCTATTTTAATCTGTTCCACCTCCTGTATTGACTTTGGCCTGCTTTCATTCTGTTCTGCTCTCCAGCACTCCCTCATGCTTAAAGCTGCATTCGTGTTAAATTTTTCCATTGTACGCGCTGAACCAAGTCTCTTTTTTGCCTCATTTCATCAAACATTTCTACAGACTTAAAGATCCACTCCAATGAAAATGGCGTTTTTGGTGTTTTTAACATTTTAGCAATTTTTTCCTTCTAGCTGTTCTTCATTCTATTCACTTTTGTACTATTTAAACTACTTGACTTCTGTTTTCATCCTCTAACAGGATGCATTCTCTTCTGAGCAGCTCTCTTTTTTTTATCTTGCACTAGTAATAAATACTTGTGATTTTTTTTCCTTTTTTTAATGAAATGATCTGAAGCTGGCTGTTGTGGGAACTAGTGATGGAGTCCGCATCGACTAAGCAATTAATCCTCCTTAGGCCAATGCTAAGATAATGATATTAAGAGCTGTTAAGGTTCTAGATTGATTCTGCTTAAAGTCTTACTCTCTGTTTCCCAGCTGAATGGCACTATGTGTACTGGGCGATTTGGTTGGGTCTACTGTGTGTGGTTTTGCTCATTTGCCTCATAGCCATGATTGGACAAATCCCCTGGGTCACTAGATCAAAAAGTAAGGAACACAACAACACACCATGAGTTCAGTGGACTGGTTTACTCTAATAAGAAAAGCGTTTTTTTCTTTGACAGAAAAACCCAAGGTGCACTCAAGTGGTTACAGCTCCACGAGTCTGCAATTAAATGGTAAAAAGAAAACCAGAGTAATGTGACTGAAGATTGTCAACTTTTCATTTAATTTTTTTTAAAAGTTTTCTATGAAAATATTTTGAAACTTGTACAATTGGAGTATTTCAGGGGGTCACGATGTGAATTCATTAATGGATAGTGACACTTTCCAACATTAAATCTTTCTCCAGGTGTTAATCAGCAAACAAAAGCCACCACCTTTACAGGTAAATTCCAAGATTATTAACTTTGCATCCAATGTTTTAACGTTAGTAGTTTTTTTTTTTTTTGCAACCTTAACCTTTGTTTTCTAATATGGACAGATATCAAAGCACATCCATTTTGGCCTCTGTTAGGTAAGCCTGTTAAAAGTAAATAGTTAATAATAATAAAAGGTAAAAAATATTGTTTTTGTTGCTTTTGATTTACATTTTCTTCAATGGTCAGGGTTGTCACCAATTCCAGAAGATATCAGTCAAGGTATGAACACACACACCCACACTTGTTTGTTTCCTCTCCTTGTGTGGGCTTTCTATAGACATCATTATTTCCTTAACCCAGGGATCTGCAACCGGAGGTTCCGGAGCCACATGCCGTTCTTTTATCCCTCCATGGTGGCTCTTTGACTTTATAGAAAAATTTTTGAATAATTCATTTTAAAGTCACAAAATCAATGTCATTTTCCAAGCACTGGCAGCTTTACACATAACCTAGATGACTGGTAACTATTTCTATGTCATGAAGTGGCAGTAACATCCAAATCTGAAGACACTTTTTTCCATTTTTCTCCACTTAGAGGAACAGAATGTAGGGATGGGGAGAAGCCATAGGGGTAGGGAAGCAATTTGGATTCAACCAAAGGTTTTAAGTCCACATGCCATGACTCAACAGACCCTTAAAAGTTTTACATATGTCAATTCTCCAGCACATGCACTCAGCCAATCAGCTTCACGTAATTGTGCCAATTTTTGTTTACCACCTTTGTTAACTTTCTTTTGAAGATGAAGAAGATCTGTTGTATAAAGATGCCGACCTCAACTACACAGGTAAACTTTTGTTTTTTAACAAATAAACTAAAGATTTACATATTGTTTAATGTTCATTTTTACCTTAAATTTTGACATTTTTACTCAACATGCACACAAATTGAGAGATCATACAGTCTGCGAAAACAGAACTTTGAGTCAAATAAAAATTCATTTTCTGTCTTGCAAAACGAATAATCTCATCAAGAAAGTTTTTTTAATTGAAAAATTGGGTACAATTTTTTTTCTTAAAACAAATTAATTCTGGTAAGACTATTTTTCTTAACACATTGGCAGACTTTTTTGCTCACTATAGGAACTTTTGACTTGCTTCTGGAGGATGTTTTTGCAGTGTAGGAGTTTGGCTGGAAAAAGAAAGTTTTGTTTTTACAACAAACTGAGTTTATTTAAAGATTTCCACTGGTACACTGGAGGTTATGCTTTCCCCGATTTTTTTCCAATTTTTTCCAAAACAATTACTGTATGATAACTAAAGAGCTCCTCTAAAAAAATATTGCAAGCGTTGATTCAGTTTGCATGTAAAGATAAGTCTTTAGAAAAGAAATAGCTTTTGCTAAGTGGGCAAAAAAAAAAAACAAATAAGGACACTGTATCATGTTACTTACATTTAGATCTTATCTACAATGAATCCAACATAGCCCTTCTAGCAGCAAAACATCCGTTATTGCATCTTATTGTCAAAACACGTCAGGTTTTAACTGAATTAACCAATAACTGAGTGGCACTTCAAAGTTTTCATGTGTCCAGAATAAACCTTTAAACCTTTTAACCCTTTTCTAAGACTGATTGTAACTTTGTCTCTTCTTAAGGAAATCTGCACCATCGCGGGCATCTGCCACCCTCATCCCTCACAGAGGAATAACTGCTAAACAAGTACCCGAACGGTTTTCGGCAAGACAAGTTCATGCTTTTCACGATAAAGCACAATTTGTGGGAAATGCAAAGATGAAGGGTAAATGTGTCTAAATATTTACCTGATCTTACTTCTCTTTGCATTTTTTGGAAGCTGTTTTAGAAAGGTCAAACAGTGTAAAATAAAGTACTTCTGTCTTATATTGCTGTCAAACAGGCTGTTCACTTGTCTTTAACTCAGTTTAATGTCTGCAAGAAGGTAAAGAGCAAAACCCAACCTTGTAATAGCTAAAGACACTTTGACAGAATAGAAATGAGCAATAAAAAGCTGAGGATCATAGGTAAAAGGATGACTGCACTCATTCGCAAGAAAGAGATGCGTCTGAGGCTGCTGGAAGCACATTCCACTTTCACTTCATTTTCTGAGGAACATGATGTCGAAGAAAAAAAGAAACACTTTTGACAATTTTGAAAATTCCGTGTCGCTGAGGAGGCAAAGGTGTTCAATGAAATGATCAAATGCAGCCCTGATACCTGTTGCCTGGCAGTGGGTGCACTGAAATGTTTGCAGGGATCTTTTAAATAGTGGAGCTTGTGAAGAAAGGCTTCCACGGGTCTGGTGCTGTGCAGAACTTACTCTGTGTTATCAGATGGTGCAATGGGGAGCTTGCATCCTGGAATGGCAGGTTCTTTCCCATGCAAATCGAAAAACATTTTTATAATCCAAATTATTATGCATCTGATATTTTTCAATGATTTTCTAAAGACAATCAGCATAATTTTAAAGTCACTAACCATATATTGAGTACACATTAAATGCTATTAAACAAACCTAAAGATAAGAGTATATTTTTTCAAAAGTAAATCCTTAAGATGCACCATTCTACATTATCACATGCAACAGACTTCCACAACATTTTCTAGATTCCAAAGAACTGAACATGGTCATTTGTTGACTTTAATGCATTAGGAGGTCATATTTACTGAAATTAAAAGCTATTCCAATCAAAATCATATCAATAGCTCAAGTTACTTCTTTCTTTTTTTTTTTTTAAACATGGGACCCCTTATTTTGTAGCAGCTTCAAAATTCTTGTATCCGTTGAACTTGTGAGTTTTTGGAGAGTTTCTGCTTGAATTTCTTTGCAGGATGTCAGAATAGTCTCCCAGAACTGCTGTTTGGATGTGAAGTGCTCCCACCCTCACAGTCATTTTGTTTGAGGATGCTCCAAAGGTTCTCAAGGGGGGGGGTTGAGGTCAGGGGAGGATGAGGGCCACTCCTCCTTTTAATGCCCACAGCAGCCAATGATGCAGAGGTATTCCTTGCAGCACGAGACGATGGATTGTCATGCATGAAGATGGTTTTGTTATGGAAAGCGACTAGCTCTTTCCACATTATTCCGGCCAAAAACATGACTCCACCACTTCCTTGGTGACAGCCTTATTTGAACATGGTGGCCATCCACCAACCACCCACTACTCCACCCATCTGGACCATCCAGGGTTTCACTGCACTCATCAGTGAACTAGACTTTTGGAAAATGAGTCTTCATGTATGTCCAGGCCCACTGCACATTGATGTTTGTGGGACTCCAGAAACACCAGCAGCTTTAAACACAGTGTGTACTCGCTGCTTGTATTGGTATTTTTGGAGCTGTTCTCTTAGTCCCATGCATTTGTCTGGCAGAAACCTTCCTCATTCTTCCTTTATCTGCATGAACCCCTGTGTGCTCTGAATCAGCCACAGATCTGTTAATAGTACGATGATCTTGCTTAAGTTTGTGTGAAATATCCAAGATTTTCATACCTTGTCCAAGAAAGTCAAGTATTTCCCGTTTTTCAGCAGAGATCTTTTTTCTTTTCCATTTTGCTTGAAAATTGGGAATGTTCTTCTTTAGTAGTTTTTCCTTAAATTGAACTCACCTGGAAAACTAATTATCACAGGTGTCTGAGATTGATTACACTGATCCAAAGAGCCCAGAGACACAAAAGCATCCATGAGTTTAATTGAAAATCAAAGAATTTGATCTTTTTGACACTTCAAGACAATTTATCATAATGTGGAACGCACTCTGGAAACTGCAAGATTTTTGATATAACGTGACATAAACCAGTATTTGTAATGGTAAACCAGACAGTGCTCTACATTTAAATCACAGGCGGTCATCCTACTCCTATATTTGGGAAAACAACACATCCAAATCAAAGTGATTTCAGTTACATTAGACCTTTTTTTTAAAAAAATAATTGTCCTATCCAGACAGCTGAAGGCCTTTTTTGTTGGACAGATTTTACAATTACAATTATGACTCTTCAGATTCATGAGATGTATACTTGTATAAACCCCCTTTGTATTTAGGGCTACATTTGCATACAATTTTAGTTGGATCGGACGGAAAAGAGGAGGTTACGTTCCACCTTTAATGTACACATTGTGAGAACAGGACACAATCATTTTCTTACAGGTGTATTACAATATTTTAAGTGAAACCGTAAATGAGGGCAAAACACAAAGTAGTCATTGTTTCATATAATTTAACATAGCAAAAAAAAAAAAAAAAGAGACATGTCTAATACTGGAGATTTAAACCAAAAATTACGTCACACATTTTATTAGTGTTTCATGTTGTTCATTTCTACATCCATAAAAGTATATATGAAGTGCAAGAAAATTGACATAAATAAAGCAGAATTAGTTCATATCGACTGTTTTCTGAATTTGCCAGTTGAGAATTATAATATAACACAGATTAAGCTCCAAAGAGCTTGACTTTAAAGCATTGTATTAACACACAGACACAAAAACATTGGTAGCAACAGTGATAGAAATGTATCAATGGGTCTCCACCGGTTAATAAATCCTCCATCTGTTTTCTCTTAGATAATATGCTTTTTCTTTTGTTTTTTGTTTTTTTCTGTGGCACTTGTTTGGAATTAAAGCAGCTTATGTAGAAAATCCCATGTCTATAATTATAATTTAAATGCTGTGAGGTTGTGTTATTGTTATGGTTGTGCTGCAGGTTCTCCTGTAGGTCGGCATTGTTGGCTCTGGACGTGGGAGATCTGCAGGACTGGCAGCAGCAGCTGCAATGCATTATGGATGTAGTTGGTACTATTCGCACCCTGCAGACATAAGACAAAAAGGTTAGGTAGCACATACAGTACTAAAAAACCTAAAAGATGCATGTTTTTGATTTAAAGTTTGAATACAAAATCTGTAATAAATCCTGATCAAATTTTAGGTTCAGTGTGTCTTTGCTTCATTATTCTTCTTGAACTTCATTACACCAAACGTATCACAGGCTGCACTTTAAAAGGCAGAAATAACCAAAATAGGTTGGATAAAAATGTCACCTCTAAAAGGACGCCGTCTATAAATGGATTCAAGTCCTCGGCTTTCCTCTGACCCTGAAACAGAGACATTAACACGAGGATGAGACCTTCAGTGATCGATCAATCCTCACACTGCTGCCACAACCTGGATGAGGACTTTACTACATGGGTGGTAACCACGCAGGTTTTAACCTTTTTCTTTTGTACAAAAAAAGTCTTTTAAGATGGAGTTTATTTTCTAAGCCCAGCAGCTGCTGACCATAAAACAAAATGTGCACGTTTGTTCTTAACCCATTCAATGCCTATTGATGCAAATATGCATCAAGCCACTTTGCCTCCAAAATTACCTCAAATTTACCATCTACTTGAAAGAAAAAACTCAAGTTAAATTTGACTTTCATATTGGGAATAGTTTTAAGTATTCAGGGGTTAACTACAGCAGCAGTCAAACCAAATGTGTGAATCAGTAAAACCTGATTTGCTGTGGGAAACCCTGAAAGGTGAATAACAATTTGATCCTTCTAGACACTTTTTCTTACCCCAACAAGAAGGAGTGTATCAGAGAACATCCTGGCCAAACAATTCACCTCCTTACACATGGCACATGTCAGCCTAAAATAAAAAAATACTGATTAATATATGTAAAAATATGGATATTTCTACACACACATGTATATATATGTATGTATGTGTGTGTGTATATATATATATATATATATATATATATATATATATATATATATATATATATATATATATATATATATATATATATATATATACACACTGTATATAGTTGATGATGATCTTTCAAAAACGAGAGAGAAAAATGTAAATATTTGTTTGCAAGAACAAGGGAATTATTTGTTCCTTTTATAATCTTAAATTGCCTTTAGCAAGATAACTAAGTCTTAGGTTTAGATTGTTGGAAAAACAATGTCTGTTCATGAGGAGAAATCACACCAACTTTGAGGATCTTATTGCATTTGTGCAGATTTAACATGTGTCCATTAACTATCTGCTAATGGACACAATCAGGTGCATTAACAGTAAATTTGCCTTCAATACAGGGAGAATTATTGCATCATAAAGCATAGGGAGACAGCTGTTAAGATAATTCGATCCCATTTGCATCTGAGGTATGTTAGCAACTAAGGTCAATAATATGACTGTCTCGTTGAAAAGAAAGACTTATTATTGCTTATTTGTTATGATTTTATTAAAAATGTGATGACTGTAAATTATTTTTAATCTGTCAACATTTTCACACCATTCAAAACTTTATACTATAATGAGTTCACAAACGAAGAGTACATTTTTTATGTTCTAATGACAAATTTGTTTAAAAAAAAGAAATCTAAATTCTTCTTTAACAAAAAAAAAATAATCCCCTGAAAACTGTAAGCATACTCCTTTTTAAACAAGAAACCAAAAAACATTGTAATAATAATTACCTTTGTGCCTCTAAAACAAGGTTACAGTCCCTCAGTCTGGTTGTCTAAACATATTTTGTGTGCCCAGAATATAGAAACAGCACATGTGTGTGTATGTATATATATATATATATATATATATATATATATATATTTACCTGGTAAGAATTTGTGCCTGGTCTCTAGCTGGTTTCTCTAGCTCCTGACCATGAAGGATGAGCTCTGCCACCTTGTGGAGCTGCTCAATACTGCGAGCCGTCACTTCTGCCAGACTGCCAACTGATGATAAATAGACGGCCTGCAGAGAGGGGGATGAAGGCGCATACAAACACCCACGCTGACTGATAACATCAGATTCTGCAGTGACAGTAACTGTTACAGCGGGTAGATTAAAACGCCGCCTCTGCCTTACCTCTACAGATTTGGGGTCACTCTCTTTTGCTTCGTCTCCCCTGCTTCTCTTCTCTTCCTCCTGCTCCTCCTCATCTTTCTCCTCCTCCTTGTCCTGCTGCTCCTCTTTGCTCTCTCCAGGCGAGTCTTCTTCTCTCGGCAGGTCCTGAGTTTCCTCGCCAACTGACTGTGTGGTAACAGGCTGTTCCACCCTCATCACCCAACCGTGGGCTCTCATTCGAGCCTGCAGATGCATAATTATCGACCATCAGCTCAACACGGCGAGAGGTCGCTGTCCTGATGTATGCTAATGACATGTACAAACATGACTCTATGCTAATGTGAGATCTAAAAGAAGTGGATGCAATTGTGCAGAGGATCTTCAAAGACGGTAACTGCAGCACCCCGCTGAAGATCACTTGTGTCATTGTAGATAACATTCTTCAAAGTGCATCAAGAAGATTTTTAATCAAAAATACCACAAAAACATTCTGAAAACACACATTTAATCAGAGTGGGTCTTTAAAATCCAACTAAAACTGAAATCAATGTGACTTGTGTGCGCGAGAGTGTCACCTTGTTGAGTTTGTCTGGTGTCGCAGCAACATGAAGTTCAAACAGCAGCTCAGTGAGAACACTGACAAATTCCTCACCGTCCGCAGCTGACAAAAACACACAAACAACTTTCTTAAACATACGCGGCTCATCTTAAAGTCATACGTGGCATGCAGCTTTGTGGTACGTGTGATGATGGTTCGATTCCCCCATGCTGGAATCACGATGGAATTAATTCTCTGCTGTGAAGTTCCAGTTGATTCTTGCTTCAGTCCAAATTAATCTGTCCAAATTACAATTAGAGCAATTCTGACACACATGCACATTTACTGTTTGGGTGTGATTGTGCTTGAGGTGTGATGTGAAAACATGGCGGTGGCCTGTGAACACTGACACTGGATGAGGACGGGATTTGCCACCATGTGCGTGGCGTAAGCTCTGCGGGGCTTTGACATTGCCACAGTGTCACAGGTTTAAAGGAGGCGACACAAGGATCCAGAGATGGGAAAACACTTACCACAACCTTCAGAGTTTCACTGCACACTTCAGACGAAGTACACTCCAACCCTGTTTCAAGATTTTTATAAGCTTTTGTATAAATAAGAGTTTATGCAATATTTTTATGGATAAATACATATTTTGATTATTTTTCTAAAAAAAAAATTTTTTTTATCTAAAACATTTAAAAACTTAAGAAAATAATACAGTAAATGAATGAAAACGTAATATTATCCTGCAAAATAGTGAGGATTATTTAAAAATATATGTATATATTTGACTGGTTTCCTGATAAGTTTCCTGCAAATCTTGGGTAAAACATTCAGTAAGAGTGCAGGTGCAGTCAGGGAGTCCAGATGTAACCACAGAAATGTGATGGGATGTGGTGCTTTGCAGTACATTTCTGCAGCAATGCTGGACCACTGCATGGCAGCAATGAAAAGGTTTTAGCTCAGGGTTTGGAGGGAAAATAAGAATCAACAGCCAAAGTTGACTAAAGTTTGCCTAATCCTGGGTCAGTGTTCAGAGACGTTGTCTACCTCCAGCTGGTCTGGGTCACTCACATAAGGGGGTAGAACAGTGTATTTGGGAATTTAGATCACCATTATCCTTCGTCTGTCCTTCGTCTTCTTCTTGGTCTTCTCCTTCTTCTTGTTGCCTGGTGAAAATGTCTTTAATAAAAATCAGCTCTTTCTTCTCCTTCTCCTGATCTTCTTCCTCGAGGGAGGAGAGGAACGCTTGGACCTAGCAGTGGACATGAGGTGAAAGAGCATTTTGTGAATGTGAGACGACTGGACCCTTGTTGACCATGGAGCTCTGAACATGACATTCAAAAATGTTATGTTCCCTTAAGTTAATAATTTGCAGCCACAAATTAGCATTTTGTGGTCACGAATTAGCATTTTGTGGTCACAAGTAAGAATTTTGTGCACACAAAATAGAAGTGGCAACTGATGATACTAAAATATAAATTTGTATGCACAAAATTAAATATTTATTGGTACCTAGAAATGCTAACAAATTGCTAATTTGTATGGACAAAACGCTAATAAAATTCTAATTTATAGCCATAAAATTATAATTTCTACACAAAAAAATTATAATTTCTACACAAAAAAATTAATTTCTACAAAAAATATATATAATTTATATACACAAGATGCTAATTAAATGCTAATTAATGGCCTCAAAATGATAATTTACACCCAATAAATGCTATATGTGCACATAAAATGGAAAGCTGTGCCACTAAAATGCTATCTTGTGTGTATAAAAAGCAAATTTTGCAAAGAGAATGCTAATTTGTGGTCACAAAATAGTTATTGGTCTCTATAAAAGGCTAACTTGTGGCAGCAAAATTCTAACTTGATTGCACAAAATACAAAATTATGGCCACAAAAAATGCTAATTTGTGCAAGCAAAATACTAATTCTTGCCCACAAATGATTAATTTGACCGCACAAATTATAGTTTTTTTTATGTCCTATCCAGGTCTCTGTAGTTTACACGAGTTTAACAAATATACAGTTATCAAGGCACAGACAAACTAACCTAAATTGTTTGCAATAACATTTTTAACTGTTCTGCTGAGCAGATGACAAATGCTTCAAAAAGCTGTTGGAACAACATGAAACACCATGTTGTTTTGATTTAAGTCAATACAAAAATGAATGCGGTGCAAGTTTTTCATCAGTTATTCACACTGTACCTTTGCTTCACTGTCGTTGGAGAGGATCTCCAGAGCTTCGAGATGTGACAAGCCCTGGTATTCATCAAAAAGAATGCTGTAGTGAGCGGTGGGCGCACTCATCGGCTGGTTACTCAGCCGTGCCTGGTCTTTCTCCTTGGCTTCCTTCAACATCTAAAAGACGATAAAAAAACACTAAAATAAAATAAAACACAAACTGCGGATTGTCCTGTCCATGAAAAGACGATACAAAGCTTCCTCATTCATTCCGTGAATGAGTAGTATATGAGTAAGCGTTTGCATGCCTGACTCAGCGAGGCGGTTTTATGCATTAGAGTCTTGGTCTTTTTAAATCCTGGATCACTTTCTGCAAGAACGGTCATGGTCTTCTTTCCGATGAATTCCAAGGCGTCCAGACCTCCACTGATCACTGACTTTCCCTAAAAAACAGGGTCCGGGAGAAAAAAAGGAGCAACGAAAAAATAAAGAATTCAGTTATGATCAAACAAGAATTTAAATACATTAACCTAAACCAAATTATAATAAGTTTACAAGATTAATTTGAGATAAAATTATTAAAACTGTAAAAGTTGTTTTAATTTAATCATATTTGATACAGTAATGAAACAGCTAAAAACAAACCACCTGTCTTTTTTTATTTAAAAATATTACTACACATAAAATACAATTTCTGGTATTTAGTGCAAACAATTGTTTTCATGCTCTTATTTTGACATTTTTTTAAAGTATATATTGATTATAGCCTAAAAGTTATTCAATTTGTAAACACTGGTTTGTTGTGATCCTGCTGAGATGTTTTCTCACCGTGTTCTGCACAGCATGTGAGATGGTGGAGAAAACGCCCCTGCTGTGGACATCAGCAGATGTCGACTCCTCTGCGCCAGAGGGGTCAACCTCTCCAGCTGACATCGTCTTCCCCTCTGCTCCTTCCTCCTCTTCGCGCGCCTCCTCTCCTACCGAGGTTCTGTGGAGGCGAAGAGCTTCTCCTGCCTTCGCTTTCACGGAGGTCAAGCTCTGGCCTGCAAGTAAAACACCGTGGAGATAAGAAAGAAAGAGGTGGACCGGATCAGAAATCGTTGATGCCACAGATTTAAAAGATTTAAAAAAGGAGAAAAATCGTTTAAAAAATGATGCCCTATAAGAAGTTTTCATAAAGGAGGACATACCAACAGTGGAGGTAGCAGTGTTTAGAAGAGATTTTCCCCATGAACTCCAGCCTCCCCAACTTTTTTCCTTCTGTTGCAAAGAATTCTGCACACACAGTCATACACATATACACTACAAAGCTTGTCTCAGTAGTTGTTTCTTTTAGAATATTAAAAATATTCTATATTTAAGTTAGATTAAGTGGAGGCCTTAAAAAAGCCTCATATGTTTTTTCCTCTCCCTGCATAACATTTAATTGTCTTTTAGTGGTTTTCTTGCTGTGTTTTAAACGTGCAAAAACAATTAGCTAAACTAAGAAGATCAAAAAGAGTGGCGGAGATCCAGCTACAAACCTGGTCATCCTCTTCTCCAGCCTCAGCATCCGGCTCCAGGCTCACTGACTGGTTACATTCAGCCACCAGACGCTCCGCCGCTGGCTCGGATGTGTCGGTCTTGGCAGTTGTGTCCTCTGTGACTGTCTCCTCAACAGAATTTGCTGTGTTCAAACTATCAGGGTGGAGAGGTTGCTCCAGCTCCAGTTGAGCTACAGGACCTGCAGGGACTGATGGGACATCCTGACCGGGGTCAGAACATGCAGCAACAAGTGGAGGGCTGGAATCTGAGTGGAGCTCTGCCTCAGAGGGGCTGTCCTGAGACATTTTGATCTGGAAAAACATCATAAATTTTTGTAATCGTCTTGTAAGCAGTATTTAAAATAATTTCTCTAAAAAAATGTGCCTTTTAAAAAGCAGAAATTCACTTTTTGATGGCTTTGCCTCACGGCTTAGGCCTCACTCATCATCAGAACAGACAGTACAAAGATAAAAGATAGTACTTTATTTGTCATTTTCACTGATACAATGACATAAAATAGTGCTATTTGGTCTGTTCAACATTCGAAAATTAAAACAAAAAATTACAATGATAAAATTTACATCTAAATCAATAATAAATAATATCATTCGTTGACTAAAAACAGGAATAGTAACCAATTAATTTGCATTAAAATAAAAAAAACTATTTATTGAACAATAGCGTCACTTGCTGGCCGCAGGCGGCAAATGCAGGACTCATTGAATGTTTTTACTACGTTTAGTCGTTCAAGGCTTTTAATGATCATATTTCACAAAAATTTAAAAACATGCAAGTTTTATCCGACAGTACAGTGACTGAATAAACGCTGCAACTTTAATATTTATCAGCAATATTTTTGTTTGGCTTGTAAATGATGACAAGAACCTGCAAACAGTTAACAAAAACAAAACAAACATGCGCAGATGAAGACAATACCCACAATCCTGTGGCACAACAGGAAGTTTATAAACCAAATTTAAAAGTACCTTTATTTTTTTAAAAATACGATTGAAAGCGCTTATTGAATAATGTGATTAATTCTTTCATACAGTAGACATCGCTGTAAGTCATTTTGCAGGTATTGTTACTACTTTTAACATTTAAATTGATATATATTTACAGCACGAAAACGTATTTCTATAAAAAGTACGAAAAAAATAACAGAAAACTTCGTTTTTCTACGTTTTGAGATATGACTTGTTTTGAAATCGAGTGTCTCGAACAAAAAAAAAAAAAAAAGTTGTGCTCTGAACTAACAGGTAAACAATAGTTCGGTTAAGTAGAAGTTCTGCCGTGTAAAACAGACTTAACGAGCCCTGTAGAGCAGAAAAATCGCGTGTTGTTTGAGAGAAAGTGACAGAGCGGCTCACCGTGCGGTGCCAGACAGCGGCTCCTCTTACGCCCAGCCACGTCGGCAGGGTGCTCACTGTGACAGGGCCGAAGAGCAACAAACTCCAAGAGAGTTCACCGCATCCAATGCGAGCTTTGCTCAAAGTCTGAAGGGGCAATGAGCCGTTAATGCGATTCAAACTAGTATTTCGCTTTTTTTTAAGTAACATTATATTCACTTTAACAGAATTCTACTGTTTATAGATCCTAGACTTTATCAGGATCCAACAACAAGAAAATAATGACACAGGTTAAATAAAGAAACATAGGTAACATATATATGTTTGACTGGCGTTGGAATCAGATCTAGTTTAGCATTTAGATTAAGTTCACCTTGAACTTGAACGGACCAAATAGATATTTAATCAAAACACAAGAAAATCTACATCTACTATTTAATAAAGTATTGCATATTTTCGTCAACAGTGTACGTCGGCTCGTTGGTCTAGGGGTATGATTCTCGCTTAGGGTGCGAGAGGTCCCGGGTTCAAATCCCGGACGAGCCCTTCAGCTGTACTTTTCTTCTTCAAAGAAGTCAAAAATGTGTTCAAAGTCTGCGAAAAACTAACACTAACGCTCCAAAATAAGAAACTACTTTAAATGTAAGATTTATTTGGGAATTATTAATAATTTATTAAAAACCAGCATTGGAAAACAACCAACACAAAATAAGTCTTGAAAATGTTACCAATAGGTTTATTGAGTTGTAAGAATATTCAATTTAAAAACATAAAAATGGCATACAGACCTTTACAGTTATATGTTCACAGTTTAATAAAGTTCCCTTTGAACAAAGTTCAGAGTAAAAAGAGAAATAGTTTATTAAAGACACATTTTATAAATTTCTGAATATAAAAATCATGCTGAATAAAAACCTTTAATTGCCCTTTCTGTTTAATAATCAATTATAATATATCACAACTTACATGTGCAGAACAAAAAAAAAAAGCAAAAAACTGCAAATAGTATAAAGGAGAAAATGCAGATCACTTGAGCTGCTACATTCTGTATGTAAATTTGAATACAAATGAATAAATGACAGACAGGCATTATATTATTAGAACTTGACAAATTTGATGAACTTTTCTGATCAATTTGATCATCAAATTTAGAAACAAAAAAGAAAAAGGGAAACCAAACAAAGAACTTAAAAGGTTTGGCCTTGGGAATGACAATATTCTTGATTTATATGCCTCTATGCTATTTTATACATATAAAATTACTTAAAGTGCACGTTGGAGATGTACAAATACGCCTTTTTTGTTCTCCAGGTGTATAAAAAACATGGACTGATGTTATTATTTAAAATCAGCACATTTCCTATTGTGACATTTGGTAAAAAATAACTTTAGACTCTTGAAAAAAACACTACTCTTCTTGAAAAACTCGAATTTTAAGAGTAATTTTCCCTGCTTAGATCATTTTTCTTTAACATTAAAAAGTTTCATTTAATACAAACAGATACCACGGTGTCACATCAAACCAAAATTCATAGATACATCAATCTGTAATAGGTAAAAAATAGCATTTCTTCTACCCTTTTCAAACTGAGTGGTGCTTTTCTCCACACTGACAAAATAATGCCCTTTCCACTTTCACATTTCTGAAAGAAAAGCATTCATAAACACTTCACTCTGACAATGAATGAGACCCACTTTTTTTCACCCGAAGCATGAAGAAATTACGGCCAAGCTACTTTGAATAAGTGCAAGTGTTTTTGATGTGTTTTATGCAATATATACCAGGAGAAAGCAAGCCCGAAACTACCGGTCATCACGTCATTATGCAAAATGTTAAGCTTTCGGAGGCAGATGAGGTGTGTGGTGTTTCAACGTGGCAGTCCATGGAGGAAGTTGACACGAGGGCAGTTTCCCAGGTAATTCCACTGATGACGGCAAAAAAAACTGAAGTATGACACAATGCAAAGACGGTGTGATATGATACATTCTGGAAAAATTTCACATTTTATTGGCCTGTGTGGAAAATCTCATGAACTTATGGAGAATGATAGCTGATGGGTTGATGCGATTTGGCTTGTAGCCACAAGAGGGAGCTGCTCTCAGGCCAGCTAAGAAGCAGCAGCCACTCTTTAAAAAAAACAATCAGGAAAAACAGTTCTTGGACCTTCCACAGCTGATCAGAGGTCTGACAGCTTTTAAAAGCACTCACTCAGTCTACCGAGTTAAAACAAAAAAAGGTTGAAAAGGTGTCCACTGTGTAAGGCCAGCTGTTTTAACCCCCAAGTAGCAGTCCAACCTGGCCTGGAATTTCTTTCAGGCCGCTCGATGGAGGTGTTACACGAGGAGGTGGCGCTTCTTGTGCAAAGCCAGGTGGTCGGAGCGGGAGAAGCTGCGTTCGCAGTCTGGACACTGGAACGGTTTGACCCCCGTGTGCTTGCGGTAGTGTCTCGTCAGCTCATCTGAGCGGGCGAACTTCCATGTGCAGCCTTCCCATGTGCACTTGTAGGGTTTCTCCCCTGAAAGGAACAGGAAGAAGACACAGCTTGTTGAAGCTGAGACATAAAACGAGACCCGTCGTTCATCCTCAAATGGCTTAAAGTGCCTGTCTTACCTGTGTGCGTCCTACGATGGGCTTTGAGGTGGGAGCTTTTGGTGTACACTTTATTGCAGCCTGAGAAGTCACAGCGGTGAATGCGTCGCTTCTTCAGTGAGTCAGGAGAGTCAGGTGGGAGAGGATGCTGAGGATTTGAGCTGATAATAGTTATTACTGACTGGCCGTTGCACCTGAAAGACAAAAAAGAGGGAAAAATCGATTACCTGCTGCTGCCTCATGTCTCATTAATAGAAAACAGAAATAAAAGATAATATATTTAATTTGTCTTGTACTGAAAAACAGGTTGTGTGCTTGTTTGTGGAAGTATCAGATGAGAGCAGGTGTTGAAATAGGAATCAATTCTTCTGCAAGGCGTGTGAAGACAACTCAAATACAAACCAGCAAACCACTGATTATTGCTGCAGTACCCTTTACCTATTCATTCATCCTGTCACAGTGAATGATAAACAACACACACATGGAAAAGAAACGCTGCTGACAGATCAACTCATGCCTACTTTTTTTTTTTTCCCAAGGCTTACATTATTTCATAGTTGGAAGCATTACAAAACAGCATGAGAAGACAGCCCTCCTGTCAACAGCTGAAAAGAAAGGGCGTGTTTCACACCTTCCTCTTTAAATGTGCAAAACTGCACATATGCTGCACAGAAGGCACTACATGAGGAAGGGTAGGAGTTGTACAAGGGCTGGGTGACAGGTAACAAGATGGCTGACATGAACATGATTTACCCTCAAGTGAAAAACAAAAAAAACCTTCAAGTGTAGTCACGTGGTCTCTGAGGAGACTTGTCCAGGAATTTGAATAGAAACGGGTCAACGTGCAAAAAAACTTAAAGGATTGAAATAGACAGAAAGAAAATATAGATTGAATGGTATAAAAAACAGACACATCACTCATTGCTTAACTTGTTTAAAATATCATCACAACTGAAAGCATAAAAGTTTCTAGAATCCATAAATAATAACATGGTTAATGACTGCCTGAAGCATTTCTCTGTTTTTTGTGTTACAATAACAGTTATTGGACGAAAAAAGCAGAAAAGAGAAGTTTTTCTTAATTGATTCATAATTCCTTCACAGAATTCAGTTTAATTTAATCTTTAATTTAACTTTTAGTCATTGTTGTTCCGCTTTCGCACCGGCCGCTCTTCCTGACACAGCCCTGTATTTTATACAGGCTGGGAACCGGCACCCAGACTTAGGCCCCCGTGGCTTTATAGTTTATTGACAGTGCCTTGCTTTAGGACCCATGCTGGAGTAAGCTCAACTAGCCGCCTGGGAAGCGAACCGCTGGTTTCCCGTGCGCCAGTCCTACAGCCAACCAAGCCATCCACTAATAACTTTTTCCAACTTTTTTGGGTGATTTCCCCCTTGTGGGATCAATAAAGTTTTGTATTATATTCTAAAAAAAACTCCCCACATTATTTATGTTAAAGATCTCTCAGTGAATTGAGTTTCTGACCAACAATTTGACAAATAAAGGTGGGAGGACTCTTGAGACGTGTCCGTCGGTTGGTGTGGAACTCACTCGTATTCAGAAAGTTTCCTGATGACGGGTGACTTCACTTCATGGATGGAGTTGGGGTCGGGACCCAGATCAGCACGAGTCTCTGTTTTCACCACCTTGTGGGTGTCGTGGCCATCGGTTATGTCGTGGGTCTCTGGCTGCTTCGTAGAATGAACTGAGAAAATTTGGAGACAGAAAAAGGAATCTTTTCACTTTCACAAGAAACAAAAGAAAAAAAAGTTCAAAGATCTCCTCAGGAACTAAATGGATTTTGGATAAATCCGAATTTCCACAATGTACACTTCAATACACGGAGGCTTTGTTTATATATTTTTACCCAACAAGTGCCATTTTGAGAAAAATATGACAAACACTGTTAAGAAAAATCGAACTTTTTTCAATAAATGCATTACAGAGAGGATTAAAGTGTAAAACTGTTCAGATGAAAAATGTTTTCTTGTAAATAACACAGCAATGTTCCTTTAAAAAGTCAATAAATACATAAAACATGAAGTTAAATGTGTTTTTTTCAGAACACAGATTTCACAGATTGTTCACCGATTGAACAGTGTGAACTCAATGTGACACTGCCTGTTTTTAACATTGTGGTGGGATGCTTTGAATTCTGCTGTCATTTCAGCTGTAAGATGTAAAATGAGACTCCCTGCATGGAATGGCTGCAGGCAGATGTACTGCAGCTCAGTGCACTTTGCTCCTGATGCTGTCTTGTTTTTCCTGCACGTTCAACGCCTCCATTCTTAAGGTTTAAGTTTGAGTCGGCAAACTCACTAACCTCACAAATGTTGATCTCCGCTTGGGACAGAGTCTTCCTTTGTTTAAAGTGTCTTTGTATAACAAACTGCATAAGGGCTTTAAGTTTTTGTCCAATTGAACAGGACTTTATTTGAACTTCTTTTTCATTTCCTGCAATTGAGGTGAGCAAATCACTGCTGATTGGTCACAAGCAGCTGAATAACTGCTCCTTATTTTTTTGTGGTGAGCATTCAAATACAAGATTAAACATTAAGCAAACAATTTTTATGGTTATGTAAATGAAAACTAGAGGAAAAACGTTTAATGCAACACATTTAAAGTCATACAAATGCAGAGGAGAATATCTCCCCCTACTGGCGACTTTAGGCATTTTTTACTTTTACGTTCACAAAAAAATTTCAGTGAGTAAAGAAGAGCAATCCCTCCCAGGAGTTGAGTTTTTAAAGGAACACAACGTTACGCTAAACTTCACAAATGTACTTTGTAAAGACAAAAGGTCTCACCTGAGGCGTGCTCCCTGCTTTGACGGCGCTCGTCGTCGTTGACAGCTGTCGGGCTCATTATGATCGGTGGCTGCAGGTGCAGGTGCGAGGAGTAGAGAATTGGGAGAGGCACCATGACCGGGGACACCATGACCCCGGGCTGGAGCTGATCACAGGGGCCACCATGGAATGGTACGGCACAGAGGGGGCCGAAGGGGACGGAGAGCAGTGCAGCTGGGAGAGTGGGGAATGGGGAGATGCTCGGCTGTACGGGGAAGGGGGGGAGCTGGGAGAGGAGGCCACGGAGGAGGAGGAAGAAGAATGTGGCGACGAGGAGGAGCGCTTGCTGACGGACAGGTCCACCGGCTCCAGTTGGATCTGTGTGGGGTTGGCGGGATTGTGTGAGGCAGCGAAGGGGGGCAAATGCATCTGATACAGCGGGGCAGGATGGGGGAAGATGACTCTGTATGGCTCTGGTGTTTTCATTAAGGAAGGATAGAATGACTGTGAGAAGAAGAGGAGAGAATGCAGGAGAAGAAAGCAGAGAGGAGACACAAGAGTAGAGTTAGACATTTCTGCTCAGCCTGGAAAAACAGAAAAACATGTTTTCGTCCTCAAAACAACTCAAGCTGGGGGAAAAAAAGCAAGGAGCAGCTCTCAGAGAGAAAACAACTGTTACGTTTCAGAGGTCTGAGTGTGTGATTGTGACCGTGTGCTCTGCCTGGCATTGTATGCAAATGTCCACTGTACAGCAGCTTGTTTGTCCAGGAAAAGCAGGAATGTGGGAACCAGTGTGTCTAGACACGTAGCATAAATGAGTGTAGGTGTTTGCAGGGCTGATAGTAAAGGAGTGGGCATCACAAACATGTTTAGGCCTGCAGGAAAACACTCTCAAGAGCGCGCAAAGTTGATTTACCGTGTTCATGTCTGTCGTCGGAGGGTAATCATACATCAGCATGGCTGCACAAGCCAGGGTCCTGCAAAAAAAGAACAGCTGAGCGTCAGGACACACTTCTAATCCCACGTCAGAGCACAGTTTCACCTTTATCTGGAGAATCAGATTTATTTATCTGTCCACAGCTCAGATTAGGGATTCAAACCATATGCAGATGACTTGCTGCTATTTCTTAAAACGACTCCAAACCTACAAAACTCCACTGCAGTCTGGGAACATTTGCACTAAAACGGGTATATTGTGAAATAACTGCTGCAGATTAGGCTGATAACCAGCATTGTTTGAACTTGTTCTGCAGCAGACAGAACATCATGTACTTTTTTGTACAAAGCCCAGCTTTAAGTTAAGAAGCTACAGAACATTCCACCTATACTTTAGTTGCATTTGTGTATTATATGGGAAGTATCTTTCAAGGAAAAACAACATATTTGCACCTAAAAAAAGTGTTTTATTGCTTTGAGATTCTCAGATGAGAGCAGACTGAGTTGCTCCGCACCAAAGGTCCCGCCCACAACTCACAGGAGAATTTCTAATGAAACTATGTCCTGGAAAACGACACAGGTTTTCTTTTTTAATTTTCCTGAAAATCAACATAATCATAAGTAAAAGACCACTGGGAACGCTTTTAAAATAGCTCAAACATGATCCGGATGGGACATTAATAAAGTTTGTATGAATAGTTAAAAAGCTGGTAACTGACTGATTTAATCTGAAATTATTCACACACATCTCATGACAGATTTCTTTCGGTTGCTCCCTTCAGAGGTTGCTGGAGGTAATCCTCCTCTTCACTCACACCAAACACCTTCATGTCCTCCTTCATTACATCCATGACCCTCCTCTTTGCTCCTCCCCTAAGCCTCTCTGCTGGCAGCTCCAACCTCAGCATCCTTTTACTAACATAAATCATCTGTCAGTTTATCTGACAAACTTCCCAGATGGAACAATAAAGTTACTTTAAACTCAGATGCTTTTTTTAAGCGAAAGGTTATGTCCAAAATCCTTCATTACTCGCTACATTTGAAAAGCTGTCCAGATCTACAATTCCAAAATCTAGCTCCCTAAAAATTTCCCAGAAGTCCCTGAGAAAAAAACCAGTGTGTATCAATGCTGGCTAGAATGGCGAATATAGACAACAATACGTTGCGTTAGAATGATTTTTCATGTGAAAAATTCATTTTATTTTTATTTTTTTAAAAACCATTCAAGTTTTCATCATTAGAGCACAGTTATAGTCTTTGTAAAATGTTCATATTTAGGGTTTTTACCTATGGAAATCTGTGTTGTCATATTTAAAACCAGGGCACTGGATAGTCCCGCATTAGATGTTTTGTTTTTTTGTTTTTTTTTTTTTTTTGTAGTGAGGGAGTTCGGACATTGTCTTAGTTTTCTTTCACCTAAAACAAAATGAAAAAGATGAATTTCACTGCAGAGTCTACAAAACAAATGTAGACATTTGCGATTCTGAATAAACGTATAAAAAATTATTGATTAAAAAGTACAGAAAAAAACAGTCCAATCCCCATAAAGTTGCTTTTATTTGCTTTATGAGGCAATAAAACCTCATAAGGTCAAAATTGACTTGAACTGTTAAATTAATTTTTTCCAGATCACTTCAACAAAAAAAGTGAAAATTTAATGTTCTTCAAGAGCTTGATACTCTAGTATAATACATTCTGTAGGATCCTTTTTTTGGACAATATGAAAAAATAACCAAGAAGTCACTTTAACAGTTAACAAAGTTCAGTTGAATGTTACAGTTTGTTGTTTTTGTGTTAAAGGTTTTTAGTTCTCTGTTCTTCAGAGTAAACAACCATAAATGTGACATTTATTTACTATTAAGGCCATAGTGAAGGGAGGACTTGTGTTGAGCTGCAGGCGGATGTGTTTTATCTGCTCCCTCATTAAACTGTGTATCCGGGTAGAAGCGTAAAATGACTGTACATAAATAACGCACACATCACAAAATGAATCATCCATAAAATCCATTAAGAGTGAGTGCAATCTGGGACTTTACCTGAGTTATAAACCCTCATGACACATCAAGCACGCGCACGTCTCCTGAGACCTGTCGAGCGTTTGGATAGCAGGGTGTGAGATTTCAAAGCAGGTTCCAGTTACCTGGGTTGAGAAGAGCCAGGTGTTGCAGGGGGCTGACCACTTGTGTCTAAATGAGTGTTTGCCAGCATGCTGGCGTTTGTTGAGCAGTGCATTAAGGCAACATGAACTGTCAAAGAATGCACCCTCGGGGGAGTCGGTGTGTGTGACCTGATTAAAGTCCACAGTCTGGAGACAAGCTAGCCTTTAATTATTAACAAATGGGTAACAACGAAAGGCCCGACACAAACACACACTGTACAGGAAGGAAGACAGACACCAAGTTCAGAGTCCAATACCAGAGCAGGATGTCCGATGGTTGGGTCAGGAAGGTTGTGAGCGTGACGAGCGAGGCCTCGCCCTTTGCCCGTCTCCAGAGAAACAAAGCGCCTAAAGTCAGGTGGGAACTCAGTGTCCTTGTCTGTGTGTGAGTGCATGTGTGTCGTAAGGGAGTGTTTTCTAATCCAGGTTGAATTGTACTAAAGTTCACCGAGAGTTCAAGTGATTGTCCCTGTGGCTGTGACTGAGGCACTAAGACGACAACAGAAACTAGAATGACATGCAAACAAACAAACAAACAAACAAAAATCTGCAAATTTCCCCCCAAAAAACAAAACAAAACAGGAAATTCAACTAAATGTAAAGATTTCTTTAGTAGAAATATCTAGTGTGGAGTCAAGATAGTTCTAAAAAAAGTGTTTTAAACTAATGGTTTAGAATGGAAATGTGTAACAAATTTCATTCAACTACATCAAAAATGTAAGAAATACAGAACATGACAAATACAAATACCAGAGGAAGCTAAAATGATATATTAAAAAACCTTTTTTTAGGCAGAACAGATGCTGTGGACTTTCCCTGAGTGATATATTTAGTTTTCTAACGGCTAAATACTGTGATATCAACCAATTATGTGAACGTTTGTTTAAGTAAAACAAACAAACCATGATTTGATTAAAATGAGACCAAAATAAACCCATTTGTAACATATTTTTATGTATAATTAGTAAAAATGGAACATAAATGGATCAAGAGAAATTAAGCAACAGGTGGGTCCCCCTGAAGAAGTGGTAAAACAGTCTATGTCTGCAGGTTTACTTCCCGCTTTGCCAACCTATGTGTTGAGCAAGGCACTGAACACACTGCTTCCTGTGGCTTACGCCGATGCACGCCATTTCTACCGCCATCCGTGTAAGAATGTGTGTGAAAAGTGCAACATAAGTAGACATTTATAATTGACCAAAATCCCAGGATGGTTGCAATGAACTTCATGTCATGCTATAAGACATATCGACTTCCTTTGAGGCCAGGCAAAGAAAATGTTTTTGGAAAAGAAGTTGTCACAATCAATCTCAAAATATTTTTGTTAATAAAGTTATATTTAGTCCTTTTTATTAGCAGAATAGCATCACCGCACTGCAGCCTAGAAGAGAGCTGTAAGCCGGTTAAACAACAAAAATCCTTTTAAGTCTGAAAAGCGGTTTTCACATTTCCACACACATTCCTCCATGAGGGAGCACAGATGTTCACATGAGCTGAGAAAAAACTCGCACAACTAATCTTGGGTTTATCTCACCAAAAAAAAAAAACCCAAAACGAACAGCGCAGGCTCCTATTCATCGAGGATACATTTTTTATTTAAAAGTTTGGCTCGTGGTTGATGTGTGTACGCATTTAGTTGTTTAGATGCAGAGGACACTGACAGCATCATCATTCAAATCTTGGACGACTCATTCCTAAAAGATGGCCGAGTCCTCTTCCTTTGAGCCTGTGCAGGTGAAATCTAAGATGAGATGTCAAATAAACACTGAGCTGAAGGGTAGATTTCTTCTGCAAAACTGGGTGTGTTCGTGCACGTCTGCAAATATTGTCCATTTATGTCAGTACAGCTTCTATTTACTCAGCCCCAGCCCACTCCACAAACACTTCCTACATCCCCGTGTGTCATTCTTCCACCTCTCTTAGACTCTGGAGTTTATCCTTCACCTCCTCCTCCGCACCGAGCCGAGCCTCTACTACTGTATTTATATGAACCGCACGCCACCCCGGGCTCTTCTTCTCCTCTTCCTCTCTGTAAATAATGTGAAACAACATGACCAAAGGGGGAAAAAATTGCGGCTCGGAGCCGCTGGCTCGTCCACACACATACTTGGACGCACAACCGCACGCAGAGTTTCTGCTAACTCAACAAAACACACACACTAAATCACTGAGGGGCTACATTATAACAGACACGCACACATGCGCTAATTGCAACAGGCTGGACATGATGAGATCACCAGAGACCAGAAACCTCCAGACAACTGCTGCATCCAAGAAGGACGGACACACTTTTTCTTCCTGTAAGCCCCTCCCTCACGTTAAAATTGAACTGTTTTCTTTCTTTTTGAGCTACGAGGACAGCAAACGTGCACGCCGACTTGAACTCGGCCCCTAATTTGGCTCAGATTCTGCAACCGATGGTGCAAATCCTTCAACTTAAAAAAAAGTCGTGCAACAGGCTGCAGGGCACATATGTAATGTTGTTGCCCTCCCGCCCTGCAACCCTGTTCCCGCTTTCTTCCCGATTTCTTCAGGAACACGGTTTCTGATGACCCCTCCCCTCGAATGGTTTCCCCATTTCTCATAATCTGAGCTGCCGGGTCAGACACACATGTGCAGACCCTCTCAGCTCCTCTCTAGCAGACCTCTGGGGAAGCCACTGGGGGGCCCATCGTATGGGAGAGGAGGAAACACGATCCGCCATTGCGTGGAAGATGCAATGAGTGCTTTCGAACTTCATGGACCCCACGCGCACGCACTCAAAGGTCAAGCTTTGCTTTGATGCTTTCCAGACAACAGAGAGCAGAAGTGGGGGAGAGGCGGAAGCTCTCAAGAGTTCACTGTTATTATTTCCACACTGGGTTGGGGGGGGCAGTAAAGGAGAGCAGGAGGAAGAGGAAAGTGAAGCCAAATGGGGGTGTAGGGGTAGTGCTGCTGCAGGGGGCCTGTGGTTTCCTGTCTGACTAACTCCTCACCACAACTACCACACACCCCAAGAATGAGAGGGAAAAGAGGGGGAATGAAGGAGAGAGGGCAAAAAAAAAAGAAAAAAGCAGCTGCTGGGGCCAAACTCAGTTAGGATGAAAGTGGAAGCAACAAGCAAGAACAAGAAATCAGGAAGGAAAACATAAAATATCATGAAGTGTAAAATAAAGCTCCAAAGACGAGGCTGTTAGACTTGGCACAATCCGGCCGTTTGATTGTGATTATGTTTGTGTGTGTGAGCGCTGGCAGACACGGAGTTGTGTAATCGCTTCAAGCTTTTGGGGTTTATCAGAGTCTGTGTGGTACAGCGTCCGTTTCCCGAAACCCTGCACGGAGAATGACAAAATGTTCAGCATCAGAAAGTTTAATGTTTAGCCCTAATGCTCCCCAGGACATGCCCTTTGAGCAGTGTGTGTGTGTGTGTGTCTATGTGTGCATGTGTGCACGTTTTGTTCCGCCAGATAACATCAGCATGTTGATTCAGGAAAGGAGGCACAGGGATGGGCGAAGAGTTTAGGGTGTGTGGGTGTGTCCTGTTCTGATGTGGGAAAAATAAACAACTCATCTAATAAATACCCCAAAAAGTATTGCCTTTTGCAAGAGAGGCAAAAAATAAAATGCAAAGAGGAGCGAAGTAAGAGACGTTTGCCCTCATTCCACCCGTCTACCCCCCACATCCTTCTTCTCCTCCCTTCTTCCTCCCTCCCTTCTTCTCCAGCCTCTGAACAGGATAAGGGCTTCATGTGCCAAGTGGAATGTGTGACGCAAGCCCCAGCCTTGAAACAAAGCACAGGAAACGGGGAGAGACAGAGACGGAGAAACAGAAGGAAAGAGATGTGTGTTGAAAAAAAAAATGGAGTGAAACTGGAGGATAGATTCAAAAAAAAGAAAAAGCTCAGGTGTGACTGTATCTGTCATCATCTGTCACTGCAACACCTCCGCTGGATTCTGCATCACGGAAAAACTTCCCAGAAGAGGAGTTTATGGGAAGTGCATGCCTTTGAAAGCCATAATTATCCGTGGAGACTATCATATTAAGTAAGCTGTCAAGGAAAATTGATGGGAATTTTATTTCAAATTACATGGCGTTTTAATAGAATTATGTTTTTGCGTAATAAAAATACTTATAATATTAAGATTAATGATATAATAGATATAAGGATCTTAGTACAATGTCATTTACTTAGCATTAGACAAACAGCATCATTTTAATATTATTTGATCGTGACACCAAAAATAATATGTCGAACAAGAAGTTAACAAATATTTTTTTAGGGCTTAAATAGTTTGAAATAGTTTGATAGTTTAACAATATACATAACTGAATTATTAACAGCAAATTAGTAAAGACTTTATTTAAATATATATATATTTACCTTCAAATTAGTCAAATGAATTTAATTCAAAATGTGAGAAAATCCCAAAACAAACAATTTTAATAAGAATATATTAATTTAAAATTCAAACACACAAACTAATCGATGGGGCTTCATGAAGAACAAAAACTTTCTTATCAAACCTTTTCATTAATTCTTTTAACATAAATTATTTAAACTAGTAACAAACAGCGCTTTAATTATTGTTTTCGATGCAGCACTTACTTCTTAAGTGGGACGCACTGTCTAATCCCGCAGGTAGTGTCACAGCTGCCTTGCTAAACGGCACACGGGGCTCCTTCACGGACAGAAGCAACTCCGCAGGAGAGGGGGCGAAAAAAAGTGACGCACGAGCCGCTCAGGTCTCCGCGGTGTCACCGATATGAGGCTCTGGGGGAAACACGGGCGATGAACGACGGTTCCGAAACGGAAAAAAAGAAATAAATAAAAACTTCCACAAGTTCCGAAAGTCCTCTCCGTGAGCCCGTACGTCTCTCAATGGGACTGAGAGAGCGTGTGTGTTCGCTTTTGTCGTCTGTCACATGATCCGCTGCTGTCTGTTCTCCCGGTGGGGTCGGGCCTCTGGGCGGGACCTGGGCCGGGTTGGGCTGGGCGGGGTGGGCCGGTTCACAGGCGTGGGTGGAGCGGGGAATCTGTCTGCAGGAGCTGCTCAACTGCTGCAGTAGTTCGACCAAAGGTGGCAATGCTCCGAAACCAAGTGATGCTAACGTGCAAAATAATAACAACACATTGAAAAAGCATTGCATCATGTTAACGGTGCACATCTGAAACATCATTAATCACAATTCATAACCAGAAATGACTAAACATTTTAAAATATTGGGTATAAAAATCGTGCATGCATAAGACTAAAGTTTATGGACACTGCCAGTTTGTAAATAAATAAAAATAAGACAAAATGAACATTATTAGAACATTATGTCACGCTGTATGGTCACAAGTCTTTGCAAAATTCACAGTGTTTCCACACATTGGACTGTAATGAACATTTTTACTGCCATCACATGTGTGTTGTCCACTGTGACTGTGACTTTTTTATTTTGTATACTGTTGGCAATGCATCTCTTATTGTCTTGTGTTAGTGTTTTTTTTTAATAATTGATATACATACATATACATACATATGATTATATATATATATATATATACAATTTGGATGGAAATGTTAATGCAGTATACACACACAATGCAGATTCCCTGGAATTGCAGCTTCCTTATTCTCTAGATTTTTTACTGTGACATAAGTATATGTTTATACATAGCACTTCCTCTCTTCAGTAATCCAAGGCGACATTTTGCAATAAGTGAACTGCAAATGAACTTAGCTGTGACTGATCCTTAGAAAAATCTAAGGATTTTTAAGGCTTTTTCTTTGTATTGGCTGAGTGGAGAAACGTTTTTGCAGGTAGAGTGTGTGTGACGTCAGAAATGAAATCAAGAAAACAAGATCATGAGAGTTACTCAATATAACTTGAGATGGGTTAATGTTGAGGCCATATATAAAAAACAGAAAATACCTTTTTTTTGCAGTGTTTAATTTCTTATCAGTGGATTAAATTTAACTAGAAACTCTTTACAGAACCACAATTCCTAGAAAAAATGTAAGAAAGTCAAACAAAACCTGGTCATTTAAAGTAATAAACCCTCAAAACAGATGTGATTTTTCCTGCAGAAAACATACAAAAATATGGATTAGAGACTTTTGTATAACACAACAACTGGGTTACATCCCTAACACCCATGCTGTGACACCTATCATCAAAGATCTGCCCTTCAAGTTCACCTGTCATGTGTGCTGAGGCGAGGCACGGAGACAGGTATTACAGGTGCTGTCACGAAGTTGGATGTTAAAAACAAAACAGCTGTTGTTTCCAACCTGACCATCTAAATGGAGGATGAAGTCTATACATGTCCACGTCAGATTGGTCCAAACAATCCAGTCTACATGCTATGGACGGTGTGAGTCATGGAGATGTTTTACAGTAGATTATATGGAATAAAAGTAGGTCACAAAGAACAAAATGTGCTTTGACAATGGATCTCGGTGATTAAGCTAGCTCTGAAGGCATTTTTCAGGATTTCATGTCACATTTTAAAAGATGCATGTATTCATATTGTTAAAATAATATTTTAATGTTTTCATTATTTTCATAAATTAATTGATACTTAATTTGGGGGGTTATACCAGGTAAGCACTGCACATTCTAATAATTTAACATTTTGGTTTTTTTTGTAAAAAATCTTCCTTCCTCTGTCTATTTGACTGTAGTTATTCCAAAAGCCTCTTTGCTCCTAAGATGCTTGAAAGTTCAGGTCCACACTTGCCAAGATATTATCAGAAAGACAGTACATGACTTCTCTGTCGTTAGTTCAAAGAGGCAGTGTACAGCAATGTCACAACTCACAACAGATCTATATAACAAGAGAATTAACCTTTACCAGGAAAAATGACATGTACGGTAACACAAAACGCTCAACATACACCCTTACAGTTTTGTGAGCAACAAAAATGTAAATCTTTACTAAATCCAAAATTTAAACCTGAAGAGCAAGGAAAGATGAATGTTTTTTCAACAAGAATTTGTGAACTTCTGCAGCCGCTGAACTGGAGTGATCCGGTAGGTGTAACTGTAAGAAGTAGCTCAAAGAGAAGGATCAAAAATAACAAGGAAGTCTGGCTTAGTAGTGCAGGTTATTTCCTCTGGAACCTAACACTTGATATTTCAACTTAAATTGGAAAACAAAATAGACAACTTTGCACATTTTTGTACGACACTCAGGTAGTTTTGACTAAAGTTTTCTGGGCCTGTAAGAGAGAGAATCTGAGTCCTCACATATTTGCTTTTCAATAATTCACAGCTTGCATTCCTGTATAATAAAGGACGGATGACTTTCAAGTACGAGTTTATTTGTTTTAATGAGTTATAATAGCTACAGTTTTGATGGAAATGATTCCTGTTATTCAGGTTTGGGAGCAGCAATCCATCCGTTTTAATCCTCAAGCACCGAAACTGATTAGTCGTCATTAAAAATAAATGTAGAACTTCAAGTACTCAAGGCTGTGCAGCTATTATTGTTCCAGTATTCTTGTGTTTGTCTGTAGTGCGACAGCAAAAGCAGCAAAACCTTTTTCTGTCTTTAAGGCTGTTTTTTTAAAAAATAGCCAATAATTCAACAACGACCAAGACATGTTTCTGTTGTCAATCCAGGATGACGCAGATTTTTTGGAGTCTCTGCCTCTGTTCTGACCGAGTGATAGTGCGGCATTGATTCAGAGATTGGTCAGACCGAAGACTCTAAAAATGGTAGCCAGTTCCCCTTACTTTGCTCTAAACAGGGAAGGTAAATCCCAAGTGTGGCTACAGCTATTTGACGCTGCATCACTGAATGGGAAAACAAATTCCCCTCATGATGTGACAGATAGTAGAATTTTAACTTCAAGAAGTTGTACTAATTATCTAAGAGGGGAAAAAAATACAACAACCTACGGTTAATTATGTTCTTGAGTGTTTGCTTCTGACACATTTATGCTTAGAGGCATTTGGAGGCAGTCTGTGGTTTTCTAATAAGCAGGTAGAGATGAAATCTTTCTGGAGAAATGAATAAACAATGTTTGGCTTCAACAAAATGCCACTGTTATTACACATATTTCAGTGGCTCATTCTTTTGGAATCTAACTATTCTCTCAGTAATATCTGCCACTGTGGCACTATAAGCTCTGAAAGTGAAAGTTAACGGGAAAAAAACAGAATAAAGTACAGTTACAGGTGTCTACTGCACAAAATGATGCCGTTTCTCAATTAAAATATAACAATAGCAATGATTACTCCACTAATGAAATGCAAACATTTTTGAGTTTGCATTTTATGAAGTCATGTTTGATTGTTTTTTATCGTGCACCAAAACATCCATGTATCTTCTGAAGCCGCTGAATCCTTACTGGGGTCAGTGAGCTGCTGGAGTCAATCCCAGCCACTTCAAGGGAATATTCAGACTGAAAAAGTCCCTTGATCCAGACATCTGAACCTTGCATTTGGTTTGTATTCAGACTGGCGTCTACAGAAGATTTCTGTTTGAACTAAAGCTTGTAAACGAAACCATGTGAAGAAAGACCTCTTCAGTCATTGGCCAGGAACTACAAGGGCGGGGCAAAGCAGCTAGAGGTGGGAATTATGGAAGTCGTGTGCTTTGCAATCACTTATTCAAACTTTTTATTTCACTGGTCAATTTTGAACATCTGTATCAACGTCAGCTACGACACTTTTTACTTGTTACTTTGGTACGGCGGAGTTGTGCTGCAGGGCGGTTACCAAGGAGACGACAACTATGAAGGAACGCTGATGAGTGTCTATAGATTTTTAGGAAAACAGTGTGAGAAGCAATGTAACGTTGATAATCAATCATTCATCCAACAACATTTTTTTGATTTGCTGTCTCAGTGTTTCTCCATGTCGGTCCGTGGCTCTGTTTACATCCAGAAAAACCCGGTTACAGTGGCTGTTTTGGTCCAGTTGTTTCATTCCAAGCACAAAGTCTAATCAGACTGAGAAAACTCAGAACTCAGAGCTCAGTCTGATTGGAATCGAACTGAGACCACCTCGAAAGATGGGTCAGAGAATGGGTCCTGGTTCCAGACCAGGTTCGGCTTGGGTCCATTCAGACTAAAAATTTGTTCTGAATTATTGGGAAACAAATTGGTTCATTTCAAGCAAACGTGTCCAGTCTGAATACCCCCTTAGACAAAGGTGGGGTGCATTCTGCATGTCTCACCAGTCTGCTGCAGGGCCACATACACTCACATTCACGCCTAGGGAAAATTTAGAGACACCAATTAAATTTCTTAAAAAGTGAGGAATGAAGCCAGAGTTACCGGAGAAAACTTGCAGCCCTCCACTAACACAAAAAAACTACGCGTAAAATGTCTAATCCCATACGTTCTCCTTCATACACCATTGCTATTCACCAGTGATAGTTTTAGTCATTAAAAACAAATGGTTAAAAATGTAAAGAAAACATGTTGCTTTTTTATTTATTTTTTTTATTTTGAGGAGGACCTTTTCTTTCAATCATAGATCTACAGGATGGATAGTATGTCAGTGAGTCATGATGAGTAACAGGTGCTCATACAAAAAAAACCCCCAACAATTTTAATGCCAAATTTCACACTTTAATTTAAAAAAAAAAATCTAAATTATTTGTCAGAAAGGATAAGAAAAAGTCAGGTAACCAGGACAGACGTCTTCTCTCGTGAAGTTCTGAATGTTTCACATCATGCTGGTAGAGATAAACACAACCATCAGTCTGTATTTATTTACTGCATTTTGATTTTTGAAATGGGCCCTCATGAAACCATTGCTAAATATATGAAATGTATTTTTCTCTGTTAAAGTTATTTTTGATAAAAACTGGGGTATAAAAAGGCAAAGAGGGGGCTATACCAGGGAACTCCAGACCTTGAGGGCCGCATTCCTGCATGCTTTCCAACATACAATGCGCTGGCATGTTCTAATTGGCTGGACACACCTGGACAAGGTAATCAGTCACGAGTAGGGCTTGGGTATCTGGAAATCATGCAGACACTGCGGCCCTCGAGGCCTGGAGTTGCCCATCCCTGAGCTATATGCTTAATTAGAGGGTTTTAAGTAGCCTTAAGTGTACACTCAATTTTATTTATTGTGCCAAAAAATAATTATAATATGTGACCAAATATAAAATTTTTTCTACTTGACTCTAGTTATGTGGGAGAAAAGGCTGCCAAGAATGTTTGTTTGTAGTTTCAATGTCAAAATTAAAGACCACTTGTCTCTACTCTGTAAATTCTATCAAAAAAAACCAAATATATGTGCGCAAAGTTCTTGATCTGATAAGGCTTCACTAGTTTCAACCATTTGTCAAACTATGATTTGATTTGATTTGATTTGAACACATGAAGTATTTTCACTGCAAGCACTTACATTTCAACGATGGAGAGTAAAGAGGAGCGGATCCAACAAGTCACAACAGAACTTTTGTTGCCTGCTATTCCAGATGTCAAGACAATCCACATGAGTTACCTTTTTATTCACAGCATATCAGATCGGTGTGAGAACTGCAGCAAGACAGGCAGATGGAGTGATGCACATTTGTGAATTCCTCCAAGCTCTCCAAATGTGTCCGTCTTTGCCTGCCTCGGTGATTTAGTTTATCAATCTGGTTTGAAGAGGGTGGGAGGCAGAGCCGTAACCAATGCCAACTGGGTGCAGTTAGGGGAAAACAAACAATGACGGAAATTGAGTTCCGTGGAAGTTGGCAATGCTGAAGTCACATGGTGTTGGAGATTTGATACATCTACAGGTGCAAAACAACGATGCAATTATTGTCATGAGATAAAACAAACACAGTTTTAGTGCAGCTGCTATAAAAACGTTTTCTGCAGATGCACTGAAATCTAATTTTGGCTAGAAGTGCCTTGGAGTTTCGCAAACATTTCAGATTTCGCAAAGCATTCACTTGTCACGTTTCATGATGTATTTTTCTGTTTTTAATGATCTTTTTCCTTTTTTTTGATTGAAATTGGAAAATTCCCCACCCGACGGTATATTTGTCTTTCTAACTCCTAGATGACCTCAAGGACTTCTGCTAAGTGACACAAGAAAACCGGTTTCTCCTGATATCACTTTTCAAATATGCCTCCTGCGTTACAGCTTGTTGTTTTGTGGGTCATTTATCGGTCATGGCTACTGCAAGTTGGGATTTAATCAAGGTGCAAAAACCTGCATCTCAACAGGCAAATATGTCTCTATATTCCAGGAGTTCTTCAGTTTCCTTGTAATGTAGAAGTCAAACTCTTATTGTAGTTTTCTTTAAAGTTTTTTTTTCTTTTGTAAAATCCTTCCCAGTGGTCTTTTAGTGATGATTATGCACTTTTTAGCCCAAATCAAAAAAGTTTTTTTAAGATATATTTTCTGCAGGGCGGCAGGAGCTCATTCGAAATTAATCTGAGTTGAGGGCACAAAAGTTAGCCTTTCTCTAATTTCTCAACATTCCTTTTGCTTATATTCTCTCCCTCTAGCTTACAGCTAACATTAGCGTAGCAAAAAATAAAATAAAAGGCGAGCAATATCGAAGATCCAGCAGTAGAGTTTTGAGCAAGATGCCAGAACAGATGAGGAAGAGGAAGGTGAGTCTTCAATGAAAAAGCCATAGATTAACTTCGTTTTAATTTGTTAAATCTGACCCTTAAATTTCAATCAAAAGAATGGAGTTTCATGTGTCCATGTTTTACGATAAGTATTTAGACATTTTTTCATGTAATATTTTGATGTCAGTAAATAGATACTTTAACAAAAAGATAGTCTTCGCAAATATTTTTATTATTTTTGTACTATTTCATTAATCATTGTACGCAGCCACAGCTAAGAGCCCAAAAAGGTCATATGTTTTTGCTCCTGTGAAGGAAATGGGTCCCCAACAGAATGACTATATACAGAGATTAACATCTAAAACTAGTTTAACGATAGTGCACACTCACACAGCTTTTATGAGAAAGGTGTGGCGTGAAAACAGCGCAAACTTGTCCACAGAGAAATAAAACATGTGCACAGGCCGCCATAACTGCATTTGTGGCAACAATAGTTTATGTGCTCTTTTGTGCAGAGTCACTTTCTCTGCAACTAAAAGACAAAATGCAACCAGCAAAAAAATTAAAAAAAGATTACTTCATCCAATTTATTCTTAACCCACCTGTTTGAAAGTCTGTCTGCAGGTCTTTTTGTAAAAAACACCTTTTTTACATGACAAAAAAACCTCAAACACCATTTGCAGATCAATTACAGGATATTTAACTAAGAAGAATGATTTTGATGATGTAGCCCTAATTTTTTAGTATAAAGCTAGCAAGGAAAGGTTCAGGTAATTTAAAAGAGACTGCAACTGAAATGCAAGCGTCACACAATCTGACAGTTAAATGTGGAAAAAAAATCTCTCTTTTTTTCTTGCATCGGCATAATTTTACTATCCATTTAATAAAAATTAATTAAAAATGATCTCTCACAAAAACAAGGTAATCTGTGTTCTTGTATTGATTCCAGAACACTCCGGATTTTGAAGCAGGTGTGTAAAAACACACTGGGGTGTGGCGGTTTGACTGATCGTTCTCTTGCTAATTGGAAGGTGAATCTCCTTGGAGGTAAGTCATTTGAGATAAATAAAGAACTCAAAACAGGTATTGTGTTCAGCAGCTGCACAGAAGAAGATTTTGAATGTCAGTGCAGGAATCTGTTTGAGCGTCATATTCACAACTGACAAATGTTCACCTTGACACTTAATATGCAAATATTGTTTGGCACTAGTGCCATTTCGCAAATGTTGTGACAGGAAACACCAATGATTGAGGGCACCACCCCTGTGAACTCACTCGATCCAATGAATCTGTCCTACTGCTCAACAGAAAACTATTTGTTTTGTCACATTTGAACTCTTGGAAGGATTAAAGAAACACAAGAGACAGGATTTTGTGCAAAAAATAGGACAGAAATCCAGATGTTTTGTGTTCAGAACTTCAGGCAATTGTGGAGGACATTTATACACAATTTCAGTAAAGTTTGACATAAGAAATCCTTTTTTTCTTGTAGAAACTTACACTTCTGAATAAAAATGAGCCCACAATCATTCTACTTTCCAATGACCCATCAGCTAAAAAAACCTGGAAACTGGTATTTTTCTACTGTGGTTTCATTTTTATGCAATGCTGCATATTTCATTTATCAAGATAAATATTTTTATGATGATGGCAATCTGGCACATCTTATAGACTTAAAACCATCCAGAATTTTTTTTTGTTTAATTCAAATAAAATCAGAAAAAGCTGTGTGGGAAGGAAGGCAAGGATTTAGAAAGCTACTCCACTAAATTGTTTAATTTGTAGGAAATCAGCAGGTTTCCAGTAAACACTGTTGTTTTCCAGGTGACATTTTTTTTTCTTCCTCCTTGTTGCACACACCTGCACATCCCTGTTATCAGTTAAACATCAGCTCCTCCCCTGAAATGCAGCAAGCCTGGATTTGCATATAAGCAGCTGGTTGTGTTTCAGCGTGTGCACCGCCATGTGATGCTGCACAAAGGCATGTCATGGCCACTTTTATGGGTGATGTGGGGAAAAGAAATGTACAGGCAGGTGGAACTGTTTAATATGCCTTCAGTGTTTCAGCTTTTAAACAAGTCTGTTCACTTGTCCAACTTAAAGGCCAAAAATGTTTGGTTTTGTGTTTGTGAAGTTTTTTCCATTGTCTAACACTTATTTTTCTTTAATAAAAACGGATAAACATAACATTTCTTTGTCAGAAAAACATTAAAAATTGTAATAATAATTTAAATAAAAAGGAAAACTGATTTCTATGAGGATGCAGGAAGAAAACAGCAAATGAGGCAAAAACTAGTGACTCAAAAGGAAGCAAGACAAAAAATATATATATCAAGTCCAGCAATTACTATGAAATTCCAGCTTGTCAAGAAGTTGTCAGTTTTGTTGTTTTTTTAATTATAACTCAAAGACGTGAAATTTATCATCGTCACATAAAACTTTAAATTACACCTGAAATTACCCTTAAAGAAATATTTATGAGGAACATGACGTTTAGAAAAAAAGTAAAGAGATTGAAACTTGGCGTGTTCTGATCTTATCGCTGCAGTTTAGATTCTAGTTGCAACATATTTAAAGAAAAAATAAAAGGATCAACCTGTTGCAGCGGTGTGCATTCAGCTCGACAGCACACAGTTGAAACGTGACAGCTGAACATTACGGTATGCGGCACTGTATAGAAGGAACAGCACACTTGTTGACCTATTGAGGTGCTGTTTTAAAACCCCCTTTTCTGACTCTTTTGTTCAAACCTATTCAAGGGAAAGAATTCCCATATTTCTATCCTTGCATTCTTTTTGTTTATTTGAAATCAGCTACTTCTGCACTCAGTTATCAGGTCCTCAGTTAATAAAGTTTAGTCAATATCAAAGAATTCTTCCAGTTTTTGGTTATAAAAGAAGGAATTTCTTGACAGCTAAACAATGACTAACATCTATTCATTTCGGAAGGAGGTGTTAAGTAAGACCCAATAAAGTCTAATTTAATGAGCACTTTGTCTTTTTTCCCTCTTGTGGTTAAAATTCACTCCTTCAGAAGTGCTTCAAGGATAAAACAGTTCTGAATAGGAATTTTAATCCTCTTAAAGACACAAGTAAGTACTCAACCGTGGAGAGACTGCTGGATAGTTTATTTTCTTATTTTAGTTTAGTTGTGACACTTTTATCATTTCAAATTCATTCAGTAGAGTATAAAAACAGACAATAGTTAAAACATAGTTTCTTAGCAAACCCTTCACTTCTGTTTTTTGTTTGATAACGTAATCTAAAAGAAAAGCTTGTAAATGTAGTAATGCATGTTTTAGGATTTTGTTTGTGGATGGTGAGAAATATAATGGGTGGTGCATTAAATGTTCTCCAGTTCTAGAATGACCCCAACAGGCCTCTCGTTTGTTTGTAAATCTGGCTCTGAAAGAGTCAGTGCCTCACCAGCCACAACCGCAACGTCACTGATCTGATCGTCCTCTGTGTTTTCCATACATTGTTATAAGATTAACACAGACACCGCTCCAAGCAGGGATCAGGCTGAAAACATTTGGCAAAATCTCCTCCCATGTGCAGCTGACGGGTCAAGTTTATTTACACATTTTTGGACAGGCGTTGAGCTAAAGTATCATAAATCGCCAGGAAAAGAACAGCATTTTGGGATTTCAAATATGCTGGGTTTTTTTTACACTCAAACAGCAAATTTGCCGCTTGGCAAAGGAAAGACGGTTGACGCTGGCACCCCGGTGGACTCGTAACAGCTCTTCTTAAATAAATGTGTTAGTTTTCCTATCACACTTCAACAACTCCTTCTCTTCTGACTTGACAGTTCACACAGTAAAAAACGCAATCTATTGTCTAGACAATACATTTAAATCTGGTATTAATTGGCATCGTATAAATAGGCGTTTCTGTTACTTTCTTTCTTGGAAATGTAATTTTACAAAAAGCAACTCCATCCAGTCACTTAGCAACCCCTAAGGAACCCCAGAGAAAAAATCCTGAAGCCGCTCCTGCCAAATAATTGCGTAGTTTGATTCAATTACCAACTTGCCTCAGACAGATTGATCTGATTGAATCGTCGGACTATAAATTGATTCATCGATTAAGTAGATAGATCATCACTCCCTGTAATATCACTGATTATTAGTAGTTTTTACATGCAGTAAAGCTGAATTGTGCATCTGCACGTCCAAATTACTGAAAATGCAGTAATTTATTTGTGTTTTCTAGGTAAGCAGTTCACACACTTTTTCTGTCTAAAAACAGTCTTAACTTTTAACATGAGCTGCATAGAAGTTTTAGCATCCATAATAACGCTGGGACTGTGCAGTGTGCAGTTTATGGGCAGAGTATGAGAATCAATGTGTGCATCTGTGTGCACAAAAAGAGCCCATATATCTATCTGTGAGTGTGTGTGTGTGTGTGTGTTTGGGCGGGGGCCGTATGAACCGTCTCCCCACCCTGGAGGGAGTAGTGCTTCCTCTCCAGGGTTCAGAAATAACCAACTGCTTTATTGTTCAAGAAAACTTCCCTGCTGCTGCCTCTGCCCCCCACCCCACCTCAAACACACACAAAAAATATTAGTTCTCTGCTTTTACAGATCTCACAAACTGACAAGTAGAGTCTCGGTTACACCCTGGCTCTGAGGAAACCGAAAAAGACAAGACAGATAGAGGGGGTGGAGGGATGGGCTTTGTGGACACTTGATGTGCTGACAGGACAGCGGCGGTCACACCCAAACTGTGGCGCCTGACCTTCTACAACAAACAGAAACACCCTTCCACACACGCCGTGACATAAGCACACATGGAGACAGACCAATAGAGTAACATCATCTTTCCCAGTTTTCCAGGGAGGATGAGTGTTCCCTGCTCAGCCTGTTGGTCCAGTTAGCAGCTTGTGACTCAGCAAGTCCGTTTACAATCTTCCTCTTTCATAATCTGTTCCTCTATTACTCTCCAGAGGTGAAATGACCCTCCACTCTGCCACTGTACTCTGTACTATAGAATTTGGAGCAATCATGCTCAACAATTGTCCAGAGTTGTATTAAAAAATGAAAACATGAATTTACTTATTTATTCTTTATTTAATCTGCAGAAGATTTGTGTCCCAGCATGCACATTTTATGCAAGTGAAATTAGAAACTCCTAAAAAATGTGGCTTATTTTTCAATTAAGATACACAAGTATTTTGAGTAAAATTAAATTATATAGAACAAGTTGGAACGGTCATGAGTCACTGAGTCTATCAATTGCTAAATAGTGATAAATAGTCTTAAAATGTAATATGTAATTTCCATTCATTGACTTTAAATAGTCTGAGTCACACTCCCTAAGGCTAAACAATTTCAGATTTGGTTGAATGGTGGTGCAGTGGTTACAGCACCTCACAATAAGAGGGTCCTGGTTCAGATCCCATTCGAGACCTTTCTGTGTGGAGTTTGAATGTTCTCCCTGTGCGTGCGTGGGCTTTCTGCAGACACCTCGCCTTCCTTCCACAGTCAAAAACATGCTTCAAATTTTAATTGGAATTTCAACATTTCAAATGAATTCTCAGGGATTGTTATTGATAAAAAAAAATAAGTTGGAGGCTACACATCAGACACATATGACCTTGTTGATTTTTATACTGCACAAATTCAATACAGAGATAGTGAAAAAAACATTACCATACAAAATCCTAAAACAGTTCTTGGAAAACAAGGGAGGCTACGAAATAAGGGGATGTAGGAACTTCAGGATCTAATTGATAAGAAGCACAAAGAAAAGTTTCTGTGTCCGTGTGGGGCTCTAAACTCTGGAACGGGTTCAGTAATGAGCTTAAACAATGTTCAAACATAAGACATTCAAGAATATGTATAAAGAAACATTAGTTTCACAATATGAAGATAAGATCAGTAAAGTTTGGAGTTTGAATAATTCCAAATACGTGGACGTTTGAACTTGAATGTGGTGAAATAATCAAAGTTCTTTTAATTACAACCAATGAGTATCACACTGTGTAATGTGCAAGAACGATTATTGAAATGTTTTCATTACAATCAATATGCTACCTGATCTGCAATATGCAGCAATAATTACTGGATTCATGTAATTCTGTGTTCTAATGATAATCAATGATTATTGCATGCGGTTATCTAAAGTGTGAATCAATAATGTTTACTGAAAACATGTTAGAATTCTTTCAGAGGTTAATCATTTAGATTGTTACTTGAAAACTTGATTTGCAGTGTGAAGGGAGGATTTCTGGATGAATATAAAATTGTATTCTGATGATAATTAATGAGTATTACATATGTGTCACATGATGTGGGATTCATCTTACTGTTTACTGAAATCATGAAAGAATGCTTTCTGAGATTAATCAATAGGCACTCTTGCTACTCGATCTTGATCTGATCAGAAGCGGATTATGAAAACTATGCAAAATTACAGAATGAAGTAACTAAGTAGGGGTGGGATTACATGAGTTCACTTCTTCCCAGTCTTTTTCAAGCAATCAATCAAGCTCTGCTTGACTTTTGTTATTAATCACTATATTTAATCAATTAAATGTGACTTTTTTGGCTTTGTTTGTTTGCTTTCTTTATTTTTTATCACGTACAAAATATGCAGCTGTTGAATGTGTGTTGAAAGTCAAACCAGTCAAACTTTGACCAATCAAGGACTCAGGTTTGGTAGAGATGTGTAGCTAGCGTCCTTTATAGTGCCTTAATTTAATTAATAATTTTAATTTAATTATTTAGTCCTTGGAGGGCAAATTAATAATTGCGGTTTGTGCCCGACTGCATACATATGACACCCAAGTCTTTCATGTATTCAAACAGAGCTGTGAAAGAAAGAACGGCGAGCAAGATGTGTGAGAATTGCAGCGCTTTGACATTTCGTACTGAGCTTCTCAAGTAGGTACATGCGCTAGCAACAGTCCAGTGTGAACGCCATGTGAGAATGGCGTCAAGAATGCCTGTTTGACACGTTCCTGAATGCTCAGCACAGTGTGTACGTAGCATTGCAAGTTCTACTTTGATTTCATTTTTCCAGACATGATGTTTGCTCTTGGGGTGTTGCGAATGCAGCCTGATGGGACACCTCACACCTTCTCAACTGAACTTTAGGAGCAACAATTCCAAACTTTTTATATTACTATCAGCAGAGCATAAATATAACCTGAGAGGAAAACTGCTGCTCTTGTGCACCAGATGTACTTGTTCTGTAGTTCTTGTACAGATGTCCCTTCGCAGTGGCGTGCTTTCTTCTGGTTCTAGGACATCTCCCTCCAACTGCCCTTGAGCCGTTCTTGCACTATAATCAGGAAATGTCATCGCCTAAAGGGGATGTCATGTTTTTTTTTTTTTGTTACATCATGAGGACGTTGTCTCATGCAACATCTTAGAATGTTGTACAATAAGCAAAAGGTCACCTAGAGCTGAACATCTCTTTAAAAATCACCAAAGACAGGAGGAACATCTAAAAATTGTACTTATGGACCCACTCCATTGAAAATTGGGTTTTTGGTGTTTTTAACATGTTATTGTTGCATTTTCTCATCAAAGAACTTAAGATTACAGGTACTTTGAAAAGCTCGTGACGCAGCAACTGCCATAGATGAGCCAAAGTCTTCCTTCTCTGCATAAATTTTGCACATAAATAGATCCAGAAAGTCTTCATTTTCCTCATGTCTTAAAAACATGACACAGGCTTTTGGATTTTTTTCTAAAAACTGCATAGCCATAATTAAAAGATCAGAGAAAAAATATCTATAGTTGGAGTGGGACTTTAAGTAAAAATAGCGTAAATTAAAAATTTGCTGAAGTAAATATAGAGAGTGGTATTTTAAACACTTAAAAAAAAAGAAATAAAAACTATACTTTTTCTTTGTTTATTATATAATATGAAAGCTTACAAGTTAAGGGCTGAGCTAAATTTATTTAATTAAACTAGCTTTAATCAATAAAACCAATGAAAAAAAGTTATTTTCTTAAGAACTGTAGGTTTTTAAAATGAAAAACAATTCAGTCTTTTTATGCATGAACGAAACAAACTTAAAGCATATTATGTAATGCACAGAATTAAAGTGGTTGCATGAGGAGGATGCTTCATTCAGCAGAACAAAGTGACCTTAAGGGGCAAAAAAAGGTCAATTTGCAGTAATAATGACGAAGGGAATTTACTGTAAACGCAGACGACTTCTTAGGAAAGGTCATGGAGCTGTCATCAATACAGACACATGGGCTGGGGAGTGGCTTGGAATGCCATTGTTACCCAACACCGTCCACTGTTGCCTTCTGAGGAGAGAAATCTGAAACAATGTGCCAGCAGGAGGAAGTTATGAATCAGGCCGGCTCTGAAAAACTGGTGCGAGCAGAAGTTCATGACAGTTGGAAGGATGAGAAATAGTTCAGTAGATGTTTCAGCTCATTTTTAGAAAATAAAGAAACATCCTGTTTTACGTGCCAAGAATAATAAACTATTAGCCATGCAGGCATCTGTGATTGTGCCACTACTGCACAAATGTTTTTTTTTTTTTTTTTACTTTGGAGTGTTCAAAAAGATGAAAACATAATTATTTTTCTTTCATTTGTTTGATTATCTTTTTAAAAGTTGAAAAAAAAACAGAAATAAAATCCATCTGGAGACTTTTCTTGAAGTAGGAGTTGTATGACGTACAAGAAAAGGTAACAAACAAAGGCTCAACACAAAACAAGCACAATTATTTCTTCTATTGTTCAAGTACAAATTTTTGAAATGTCAAAGTTGGCACGCAATACAAAACTAAAATGTAAAGAGAACAAAACTTAAGGTAGATTTTAGAATCTATGGAATTCATTCAACGCAGCACCAAACAAACACGCAGCTTTGACAAAAAAACAAAAACAAAATTCATGCAGGAAACACACTTCTTTGTAAACCTACTGTTGTATTCTTCTGCAAGTCAAGTTCAGGTCACATTCATTTGAAAACCTTTACTTCCGACGGGAATGCTCATTTAACCCGGAAAAGGCCAGAAACCGGCAACGATTTTCCCAAGAATGGTACGTGTGACACTTTGTAGATTAGTCAACAAAAAAACATGTCAAACACTTAATGTTAGCAGTATTTACTACCGGGTCTGAAAAATAACTTTTAATTGACCCGATGCAAACATGAAATTCCCATTTGGTTTAATTGATTTTAATGATTTTTCGTGATGGAGGACATCTAAAGAAAATTAAGCTCAAAAATGAACTTCTGAGTATTTCTTTATTCAAATCGTTGTGAATCAAGAGCAGATGAAAAAAGCTTGCAGGTGTGGCGAAAAACTAACCAATCTCCCTGCTCTGCTCCATTCTGATGCGTCAGCATGTATACGGCTAGATGCCTGTAGGTCTTAGTTTTTCTAGTCCGAGCTGGCATCTGGCCCATTCAACCCGGAAAAGCCAGAAACCGACAACAATTTGGATACTTAGGAGTTTTTGTTATCAGGAAAAGGCTGCTAACAGTTGTTGGTCGTTTAACAAGCATCAGTGAGATTGAAAGGTCAGTAAAAGTCCAATAAAAGTTCAGGACAACAGGTTGTCTTTAATCAGTAGCAGAGTTTACAACAACTTGTGTTGGGTTTATCCGCGCGCTTCAGAAGTTTATTGTAACAAAGCGCTTCAGCTGTGATTTATGAGCCACTACTGACAACATCTGAACTTTAGTACAGACCCTCTCTGTGCTTGGTGTGCCAAAGGTCTTTGAAAAAACATAACACCAAAAAAATGTCCTTAAGGTGCTCTTTACTGTTAGCTCTTGTAAATATATAAAAGCGAACACTTAAAATCTAAACTGTTATGGTAAATGTTTGTCTAATGGGATTGAAATAACAGGATTTGAAGATTTACTGGCTCACAATGAGCAGTTCATCCGTTGTGAACTTTGCTCAACAAAAAAGTGGTTTGAACATTTGTTTTTTACAGAATGCATTCTTACATTTAAAAAAATATTCTTTTTGGTAAACATTTTTGATTTTGGTATTCTGAAGTCAAAGTTTGATCATCTTTTGATCTTTTTTTAAAGTGTGCTCTGTGGTTTTCCTAAAAATCTGTCTTGTATTCTGTACATAGTTTGTTCAGAGCGGCAGTAGCCTCTGGTCTGTTGGTGCAGAGTAACTCTGCTCCTACTTCCTGACATCCATCTGTTTACACTTTCTCCTTGACATCTCCAACTTAACATTATTGGTGCATTAAAAATGATGAGTAATAACTGAGCTATCCAGTCGTACAGCTTTGAGGCAGATACCAGCTTAAACGAGGAAAACGCAGACGTACGTAGATCTACTTGCCTGCAAGTGGAGGGATCAGAATGGAGAAGCAGGGAGCCTGTGGCCCGCCAGTTGTATTTTTTACATAAAAAGTATGGTCTTTTTCAAACTGCATTTTTTTTGTTCTGCTCCTGATTTATAATCATTTGAAACAGAAATACTCAGAAATGTAATGTTGAGCTTAATTTTTCTTTCTCAAGGACATGATAAAAACACAATTTTCTTTCATTAAAATCTGAACAGGTTTGACTGAAACATTACGGCCAAAATCTTGTTGCATAAAACTTTGTAGGTTATTCTTTTATTCTAAATAATAAATAACAATGTAGAAATATCATAAAAGAGATATTTTCCAACTAGCAACCACTATTTTCCAGTCCCATCTCATTCTATAAGCAGAAACTGTAAGACAATCGGATCTGGAAGGAAAATGTACCACAAAAAGAAACAAAAAAGGTACGATTGAGTCACTACGGCTGTTTAGATTACTCACTGTGAATGAATAAACTTTAGAAAAAGTAATGTGAGCCATTTGTTTGTGTTTCGCTGATTTGAAGCCCGTTTTTTTTTTTTATCTAATTACAGCAGATCTATTCTCGCAGCATCTCCTCTGCCCGCCTCACTTTCTAAGTGTTTTCAGGAGCATGCAGGCATGTGGTGAAGCACAGGGCAGAGCCGAGGTAGAAGTGTGGAAGGGTAAACACCTGCCAAGTCAAATAAAACTTAACTGTGAGCAAGGGCACAAGTCCTGGCAGCCTGTGCGGCATGACAGAAACACACACACATTCAACCCGGTATTTACACACAGCAAGAGCAGAACTCCAGACGGCAGGTAAGTTAAATCCCTCCTGGCTCACATCGCTAGAAAAGTAAAGGCCGTCTGTTCACAGTTGCAGATTTTTTTTTTTTTTTTTAAAAGCTACTGCTCCCACACAGACCAGATGTTGGTGACCTTTTTAACCTCTGATGCAGCAGGTGTGCAAATACACTCTAAGCTGTTACAACACAGCACGACTGTTGACTAAAGCAGGAGATCACAGCAGATTAGGTGCCCAGAACCTGAATGAGGCTGCTTCTGGTGGTCCGCCGGCCGGAGCCATGTACAGTGCAGTCATGCTAATCAGCCGCATGAGCACACAAGGGTGTGTCAGGCTTCTGGATGTTATGCACAGAACCTGACCCTCCATGTCGCTGCTTCATGGAAAACTCCATTTGTTTGGTTAGGCTCAGCTCATGAATACGCCGAGCTCCGTCGCTGATCCCCTGCTTGTAATAGCTGTAGCATTACAGTAAAAATTTAAAACCTCTGCTGATCCTCAAGGAAATTTCTCAAATGTCAGAGCACAGGTTAAAGGTCCTAGCGAGAACTACACACTAAAGCACGTCCTACAGTCCCACTTTTGTTTGCTTTTTGCTGATATTTGCAACAACCGAAATGCGGGCAATGTGGAATACCGGGAAAGGAAAGTCTTTTCTAAAAAATTTATGAAAGGACTGATTTTAAACAAAAATACTGCATGCGCACAGGTCAGAAAAATATGCAGTTTGTGGATTTTACATATTTTGATCCTAGTTTTTTGTGACAAAGCTTCACATCAATCTTTTTAGTAAATCCCCAGCTTCTTTTATTAAAAGACATTTTTTCATTAAAATACACAATAATTTCACAATGAACCAGAAACTGTGCAAAAAAGTAAATTTAAAGTAGTAAATCTGTTTTCTTTTTCCCTGCATTTTGCAAATATATTCAGTAAGATTTATGTTTTTAACAAAAACCAAAAGTGCAAAGATAAAAAACAAAGACGACTGTCAAAACAATATGAAAACTAACTTTGAAAAAGCAGAGAAAGTGGTTGCATGGCTCAGTTGGCGGCATGGAGGACTGGCCCATGGGAGGTCAGGGTTCGTTTCTCAGGGAGGCCGATGAGCTTGTTCCAGCGTGGATCCCTGAACCCTTCTACTGCCTCGCTTTGTAGCCACGGTCCATAGCCTTCTAAAATAGAGGGTTGTGTCAGGAAGGGGCTCCAGCATAAAAACCTCTGCTAAACCTCCTGTGCAGCTCAGTGAAAGCCAATTTGCAATGGCGAGTTTGGTCAGCCCTGATGGAATGCGCCGAAAGGTGAATAACTTTTAAAAAACAAACGATACTCCCTCCAAGGATTTATTCCAAGGGGCATAACAATTTCAGTCATTTTAAAGCTAGAAACCTTTCTGCAACCTTCACATTCAATTTTGAATGACAACTATAAAAATTGCGGGTCGGTTTCACTCCGTCATTGTAGTCAACCAATGTGATTGGCAAACTCAGTTCAGAGACTTCTGAGGGTTAAAATGAAGGGTTTGAAGACATTTGGCTTTAGCATCTAGAATTTTCTGAAAAGAAAAGTCCCCTCTGAAACTGGTTTCTACTTCAAAGCAGAGCAAATGTAAACCCCTCTATGATGAAGAGTTTTAAGATAGAGTTGCACCTCCATCCTCTACAGTTGATAGCAAATCTGGAAGGAAAAAATGTCATTGTGAAGCAGCAAAACCTTTTGGTTTTTAGTAATAAAACATGTGAGTGACATTTGCCAAGTTCTATACACATCTATCAGCCGATGAGGAATTCCGTTTTTAATTTATTTCTTTTTTGCGGGTCAAACAGTCTGATCTTTTTTTTCTGCAGTGTTCACACACTGAAAGAACATGCATACTAACGGTGCCGTAGCGTGCCCAAGCATGTGTTTTTCCTGCCCCGTCGAGGGGAAGTTCCTGGAAAAACATGCAGCATTATGCTTTCAAATGTCTGAAACGCTGCCGGTGCCCTCAGCTTTCACGGCGCGTGACGTGTTTAGACATGAGGCGTTGCATTCTGACACACGAGTTCATAAAAGTAGGACAAAAGAACACAGACTCCACATGTGCTGAACGAATATGAATTATATTTTAAAGAACTGACAATAAATCAATAAAACAAACAAACATGTGCAAAGAGAGTCTGGGCGGGGGTAAAAGCCAAATGTTTTTACAGTGTAAACCTGTAGGTTTGTCACTACAGGTGGAGTGCAGAGTAACACAAACGGTAACATTCACTTTCCCTACAAACACACCAAGCAGCAGCTCAGGTTGAAGGAATTCAGTGTTAAATACAGTAACTGATTTTCAGATTGTGTCAACAGCACGACAGTCTCTTTAAAGCTTAAAGGATTTGATTGATCTCCACGGGGAAAAGGAGCAACCATCTTCCCTAGAAAGATAAATCAACATGCATACAAAACAAAACAGTGAAATGGACTGGATTTATTGGGTTAGTTTTCTACTAAGCTGCTGGTCCTAAATGAAGTCAAGAGTGTGGAAACAAAACCAGACATGCAGGGAATAATGAAAACTAACTCTCAGTATGAGCACCGCCATCCAAGACCCGACATCATTCATCTAATGCCAAAAATCAACACTTTTTCATGGTCGTCGCTTCGTCCGCCATCCCGTCATCACATTCATCTTGTGCACTTTGGATTTTTCTTTGGAGATTCATTTTTTTCCTGCTGTGTAACAGTAAGGTCGCCATCTTTCAGAATACTGTGGCGTGGACTCTTTGTTCTTGAGCATGAGAACACTCTTTGGGACGTTATAAGAAAACACATGAGCGTCCCCCAAACAGCAGCCATCTTTGAAGCAGAGGACAGTGCTAACTTTGGGGATTGTTCGCTTAAGTGGGAGAAGATGGAGTTGTCCCCTTGGCGGTCAGCCCTACTTTTTTCTCTTTTTCTACACCTTCAGTTCTCAGCTCAAAAGCTCGTCTCTCTTTCATTTAAAATATCTGGAGGGAAAGTCGGCATCCTTCTCCTCCTGCACCTTTCACACACGGGTCACCATTTCAACAGATACCAGGATGGAGTTAGGAACTCTTTGGGAGAGCGGGATGCTCAGGGTCTGCTGTCCTGGCATCCAGCCCCTCCTTAGCTTTCAGTTCTACAGCTGTCTGTGTGTCAGAGGGGGGCAGGAGTGTGAGTTCATCAAGGCTGGGGGTGTGCATCCCCAGGCTGGTGAGGAGGCGCTGGAGTTGTGTGACGGCTGTCTCCAGCTGCTGCTTCTCCTCCTCCAGAGCAGAAACCTGCTCCTTCAGCCGGCTCTCTGACTGAGCCAAAACCTCCACTTGGCCTTCCAGGTTGAAGACTCGAGCGTGGCACACCTGTGTGGCAGCGAGCAGGAACAAAGCTTCAGGTAAACGTCAACTGACAACATGTGAGTGTTACTTCTTAATGTCGTCCTTCAAAAGTACAGACATGGACAATATTCTTAAGAATTTGTTAATGAAAGGCAATGGTCACTGAAATAATTACTTAAAAGCATTACCATAGCTTTGTGGTTCAACAGGATCAATGTGTGTGTTTATACCTGCAGCTCTTCAAGCAGGTCCAAGTTCTGCTGGCGCAGACTCTGATTGGTCCTCTCCAGCTGCGCAGCTCGCTGTTGCTGGTTCAGGGTTGGGGGCGTGTCCTGCAGTTCGTCCTGTAGTACGTGATACTCCACCTCGTACGCCTGCAGCTGCTTGGAAACGTCCATCTCACAGACCTACCAATAATAATCACAAGATTGATGCACATTTTTCAAAAATGTATATAGTTTTGAGAAAAAGGCCGTTTTCATTTCAGAGTTTTTTTAACTTAAACTTAGCTTCGACACTTCCTTTTGCTTTGAGAATATATTTAAAGACCCACTCCAATGAAAATCGAGTTTTGGGTGTTTTCAACACGCTCTGATACTGCTCATTTTTGTTGCACTGGTAATGTTATGTTGGGGGTGTGAAGGGCTGTAGGCAAGTGGGAGAGATTGGTGACGAGAAGTGGGCGCTTTTTTCACACCAACAGTCACACCTACAACTCAGGCAAATTTCTAATGAACTCTACAGAAAATGTGTCAGAAAGTGACTGGTTGACTGGAACTCATTTAGTTTTTTTGGTTGTTTTGTTTATTTGGGTTCTGCATGTTTTCTATGTTTAATGTTTGAAGATGTTTTAAATGAGTTGGGTTAAACCTATAAAGGAGAGTTCGGGACTTAGCCAAGGAGGAAGAGGAACAGACTCTGAGACGGATGCTCGGGCACCGGCCAAAACAACAACAACCCAGGCCGAGGTGGGACTGGTGACTTTGAAGCGGAGTAAAACGCGGGGCAGCGAGCCTGACCAGATGCAGCAGGAGACTTGTTTCTGTGCTGGGACGAGATAAGTAAAGGGACGAAACCAAACGTCACCGTGTGGATACGAGATCCGACGTTATCGTGGCCCGACAGTGAGTCTCCTGCTTGCTTGTGTTTTTTAGCGGCGCTCCGGAGAACCAGGAAATCACCCCGGGTCGAGAGGAGCAGCAGTGGCAGCAGCAGCGGCAGCAGTGGCAGCAGTGGCAGCAGCGGCAGCTTGAGGAGGAATAGCAGGGACGTGCTGCTGAGGAAGCGAGTGGGGCTTTCGACCCCCCACCCCCCTTCAAGAACTTTGTCTTTTGACGTTTTTTATTTTGATCTCGCCGGCTAAAAAGGACACATTTGTGGGACACTGTTTCTTGCTCTTTTTTTTTTAACCATTGTTTTTATCGTGGCCATTTTAGTGTGATTTGCTTTTAACCAATTGTGGCTTTTATCTTTGTTAGTTTTATAGTGTGGATTTTCTTTTAGAGTTTTAACTTGACATGAAAACTGTTGGCGTGTTAGATTGTGGTGTGCTCCATTTCTGACGCTTTTGTGATTCCTGATCCTTAAACTAGAAGGGCTTGTGGACGCCCTGTCACAAATGCGTCCTAGGAAATGACACGTTTTTTTTACTTTTACCTAAAAATGGCATAATTATAATTAAAAGACCACTGGAACTTTTAAAATAGATTAAAAGACGATAGGAGTTGAACTTTAAGCGCATTCTGGGATGACTTTACCAAATTGTCATCACGCTTTTCCTGTTTATTTTGATTATTATACAACATGTGCTTAGGGCAAAACTGTATACACTAATTAAAGTTAAAATAGTATTATTTAGCCAGCTAGAGCCAATCTAAGTCTCTTTTCAGCACAGAAAAAGCCTGTAGTTGGTATTTCCTTGGTTGTTTTGAGAACCTCTGTACAGAGTTTCTGCAGACAAAAGGCTGTTGGTGTGAACACAAAATAAATAAAAAAGAAGAAAAAACACAAAGAGCTAATTTAAATAGTCCAAAAAGAATAAAGTCTGTTCATGTCCATTGAAATAGAATCATTAGTGACATGAATGTTAGTCACAACTTGCCCAAACGCGTCTCGATCGGCTGGAATAATGACGGACGGTGTGTTTTTCTCACCTGGTTAATGGTCTTCTCCATCTGCACCAGGCCCAGGTTGGGCAGTGTGGTCTTGATGAAGTCCACTATGGACTCCAGACTGTCGTGCTGCAGGATAAGAGGCTTGTGACTTCCCAGCAGACTTAGGGCCACCTTGAATATGACCTCTGGGCCCTGGAGGAACAACATGTCTGACAGAGAGCAGTGGGGTTAGAAGCCACTGAATCAAATAATCAAAGAATCAAAGAAATAGGACAAAGCCCTGACGTGAAAGCGCTTTCCTATGAAAATGAAAAATAAAGAAAAACCAGGTGTTGACAGTAAAGATTATAGTATTTACTGGTTTCTTAAATGAGGACGACAATTTGACGTCATGAAAAACAATCAAACAAAAAGCTTAAGCAAACATATATTCGGTTGGATTGAATGTGGAGGAAAAAGTAGGTGTGTGCACTGGTGCGAGTATAGAAAGTGTTGAATCTGTGAGGGTGTGGTAAAGGGTTGGGCTGGATCGCATGAGATCATGCAAAAGATTAAGGAATGGGAGCAGAGGTGTAGAGCGCAGTATTCAATATCAAACAAGTCATTCCAGAGATAATGCCCTCACGCTTAACTACACACACAACTGTGCAGATTGTTCAGCTCTGATGAACACAAGGAGCCAACAAGTCTGATTTAGTAACCGAGCATTAAAGGAGAAATAAGCCGTGAACACAAAAGGACAGGAATGAAGAAGAATATAACAGATAACTGTGAAGATACTTGCTAAAGTGATATGGGGCCACTTTAAAATGCAAGCAGCCAGTCTAATCTCCAACATGAAATTCTGGACCCACTTAAGCCAAAAATTAACAACCAATTTATTCAAATTAATGAAAACCTTCAACTTTTTCATGAAAACTGTCAACAAAAAGGAGAAATGCTTGGGCTCTGCCTTAAAAGAAGCTGCAAAAAATGGAAATATAAAGTCATGAAAATGACAAATACATAGAAATGTGTTCTGTTTAAATAAATGGTTCATTGAAAGCAAAGCAGCAGCCAGTCTGTATTTTTTAGCTTTCGATTTCAGACTGAAATGAACTGTTTCTGTCTTGCCAGAAGCAGCTAATTAGTTGTAGGTCAACTCCACAAGGTGTATTGTTACAAAACGTTTTCTCTGCAAAGTACATATATGCAAAGAAGGTTAGATAAGATAAAGCTAAAGCGGACAAAAATGATTGACTTAAAATCTGAATCTACCCTAAAAACACAGAAAGCACCAAAGCTCATAAACAAAACCATGTGACAAAAAATCTCATTAGTCATTACAAGGAATCACAAGGTGCGTCAAAAAACAAGAGAAAGTTGGTGGTGCAGCCCTTTAAAATCCTTGCCGGGATAGTTATAATTGAACTTTATATTTTGATTATCCGTTTGAGACGTCAGGAACAATAATTTTTACTTGTTCCTTTGGAATGCTCCAAGACGGTTACTGGCATGAAGACATGGCGTGTGTGCTTTAACTCAGAGAATGTTAGAAGCTGCAGTACTGAGGAGACGTCAGGTATGAAGGTAGGATTACAAGTGTACATATAGATTGTCAGGAAAACAGTAAGAAGGAATGTGTAAAATATGTATTAACCATCAGGCATTCACCTGAACATATTTCACTGAGTTTATGGTCTTATCGTTGAGCTAAAATCCAGCTTTTAGGATGACGTTAACAGCAGCGTGTGCTGCGTAACGACACACAGAAAAGCATGTAAGAAGCATTTTCAGCTGTGCTAAAGTAAACGTTCTAACAAGTAAACAGTTATGACAGTTAATCCCTCTTTGATAACACGACAGTCGATGCTTTACATTTGTCTGAACCAAAGTTCAGTCCGATTGGAAACAAATCAAGACCACCTCAAAAGATGGGTCTGAGAGTGGTGTAATCGCTTGCGTGTAATCAAACTGAAACTTTGTAAAGGATTATCGGGGGAAACAAACTGGTTCATTTTAAGTGGACCAGATGTGTCCAGTCTGAATACACCCTAAAAGACCACTGGGAACGCTTTTATCATAGATGAGAAGATGATCGGAGTGGCCCTCATTGGTTTTTATTGGTAGATCACCTAAGAATGTAACAAGCAACTATGATAACTTCATGTCCAAAACAGTAATAATTTTGTTTTTCAGTTGGGCAACATATCAAAAGTAAATATACACAGAAATACAATCGAGTATAATTTGAAACACTGACACTTCCAGACACTGACTTGCTTTGAATTAGCAAATGATTAATATTGGAAACAACAAAAAAGTTTTCAGTTGTTTTGAAAATGACATTTCTGCTTTTTCACCTGATTGTGCAAATGATTTTAACCTTCATTTATTATTAATTGGTTTGTTTTTCTTCGGTCACACTGCAGCCATCCCTGAATTTACTCAACCTTCCAGTGTTTTCTGTTCCTGTGCTGTCATCGTTTGCTCTTTTGCTTCATTTTAGTTTAAGATCAGTGAGTTGGCATGTTCTTTAAGAGAAGAAACATACAGTTGTTGGGCCTTACCAAAGACGCGAGCCACAAAGCCGAGGGGGAAGTGAGAGGCAAATAAAGTAAGGAACCAAGGAGTGGCGTACAAGCTGGGCCCGATCTCCTGCTGCTCAAAGTGGCCGTGCAAATCCCTGTGGTAGTCGTGAAGCAGCCGAGACAGCTGATACATCTGAATCTAACAGGACAAAGAAAACACAACTTGAAGCATCTTTTTATTTGATTTTTTTGGAACAAAGTTGAAGAATTGAACATAGCACAACAGTAGCAGTGAATAGGTAAGGTTATTCCAACTGACATACTGGAACAGTTGACTTGCAAGCCAAAACATGACTGTTATCTGCTAACATCCAAGTTAGAGATGAAAGACGTTAATTGGATTTGGTGGTGTTTGTTAGATATATCTTGTTAAAGCAGGAAACTGTTCTGGTTCATCCACAAAGTCAGGTTGTAAACACAAACGCCCACGCTGGCGAAAAAAGGAAGAGGAGGAATATCATGTAGTAATTAAATTCGAATTTATGTATGTTTTCTCTTTAACATACTATAGTTATAGATTATTTAAAGTAGGTAGGTCCTGATCCAATCATGTGATCAGAAATCAGGCATGATCACGTAGTTTATGAAACCGAATGTTGGATCCAGATCAAAGATTTATTTTATTCTGATTAATAGAATCAGAACTATACATTTTAAGTTCATTATAACAGATAAATACTCTACTAGTCTGCTTATCATGAACAGATCACAACATTTTATTTATTTATTCATTCTATTTTAAAGTGCAGCCAAACATGAAACTATTTTGAGCAGGAGGGGCACAAAAATGTTTTTTAACGAAGTAAGCAAGATCCTCTAAATGAACGTTTAAAACTGACCGGAAGTGTCTCTTTTGTTTTGTCTTTACACAAACAAAGACCTACAACAGGATTTGAAAGAAAATATGTTGTGTTTTTCTTTTTAATGAAAATTAAATGGAGCGATGTCAGTGAGACTGCAGACAAGATACCGTCTGCAAAACGCAAGTTCCAGGTAAAAAATATCTATTTAAAAAAAGTCAACAACAACACAAAAGGCAACAACAAACGCATAAATGCTTAAATTGATATGAGCTAGTCATAAATACTTGTCGTCATAAATAATTGTGCCACAATAGTTTTAGGAAAAATAATTTTTGATGGAGATATGAATCACATATGATCAGAAAATGTGTAAAAAGGTTTAAAGATACAAACGTTACAGACACCAAGCTTTCTCAAATATAAATATAAAAGAACAGCTTTTATTCCACTGCAATAAACGTGTTAAACGTCGCTAGGAATTATTAAACCTGCACCTCTTCCTTTAAACTGTGACACAGTGGATGTTTTCTTCATATTTATTAGTTTTTATTATCATTTTTCTCTGGTTTTATCGATTTTAACACATTTTGAGTATCCTGTTTTTTAATTTTGCAAAAATTGCTTTAATTTCCTGATTTTAGTTTGAAATAAGCACTTTTTATGTATTTTTATGTACTATTTATTGTTTTAGTAGTATGTTTTTACGTTGGGTTGTTTTAAAGTATGACTGTTCCACTGAACAGGAAACCCTTTTAATTGCACTGTACCTATGACAATGACAAAGATCTATCTATCTATCCATCTATCTATCTACCTACCTATCACTTTCTTTTACAATTTAATAGTCGAGTAGTTTCCTGGTTCATAGTTGCACTGTTTTTGCTTGTTCAAATCACTTCATAGAAGTGCACTATTTAGATGTAAAATTATAAAATAAAAAAATTATCACTAATCTTAATCTGAGACACTTTGCAAGTTTTTTTTTTGCTGACATCTCAGTCGTGTGGATTTATAAACAGTTGTGACCTCAGTGGAACCCGAGAAATGACTAAAACTTGCTTCGACAACAACAAAAATTACTTTAACGTTTCAAAAAAAGAACATTTAAAAACACAATCGGAAACAAAGTCACTTTCTTAATTCAACAGTTATGTTGACCCTTTTTTATGATTGAAAATAGGGGAAAATCCCTCAAAGTGATCTAAGTGACATGTTAATTTGGGATTAGGGTTTACAGGGTGATTCAGCACATTGAAACAATGCACAAAAGACGAAGAGTACAGACTGTGCATTTTTTTACCTGTAGGATTATCATGTCAGGTCTGTATTGTTTACGAAGCCCTATGTCATACATCAGAAATTTGAGCATGTCGAAGGCATCCTCCTCCCCCATGTGCAGAAGCAAAACTCCGGCTATAAAGGACAGACCCTGACAGTAGCCCACCTTTAAACACACACACACAAAAAACGGTTTCAGATATATATTTCTTTTTACTGAATCAGGAGTGAAACAAGAACATTTAGAAAAAGAGGAACTAATGAAAGATTGTACCTCAGGGTCAAGCAATGAGTACGCTTTGAGTATATTGTATAGAGACAGCTGTCCTGCACCCAGCTGAGCTTGGAAATATGGATGACTGGGAAAAGTGCGACCTGTAGCAAAAAGAAAGAGTCGTCACGCATCTCTTGCAAACTAAAGTTTTCAAATAATCCCATTTAATTAGGTTGCAAAAACAAAGTCAGTGTTTGACGTTAAAGATCACACTGGTAGATATCTGAAACTCAGCACTGCTTAGGTGGATTAACTGGCTTTAATCTGACATCTTTTGTGCAGGAGTCTATCTACAGCAACAGAAAAGCCTCTGGGTGTGTACAAACATTTACAGGAATCGAGTGATGCCAGACCTGACACCGTCTTTAAAAAAAAAAAAAAAAAAAAGCCCTCAGGGCATAAACATGTGCCCAATATTCCAAGCAGTCCAACTTGTAAGCCTTGCTCTAAACGCACATACATAAATGTCTCTTTGTGTAAGGAACAGTTTATTCCTCCCTTAGCAGCACAACAGTAGTATAGAAGATTTGGACGTTGATAAAAAAAAACCAGACATGATAATAGAGGTGAAGTAACGCTCTTAGCAAGAGTAGACAGGTGATTAGCAGCTTTATGTGCTCTGGGGGGCTTGAAGACTTCTTGATTTACGCTGTGTGAGAAAGACAAAGACAACCCTGTCAATTTGAATGGATGGAATTTGCTGTGGGAGCTTCATGCTTGTGAGCACAATGAAAAGTCGCCCACCTCTGCCTGAAGGAAAACATGTCTGCAAAGTGTGAAAGTACAGTGAGGTGTGGGAGCGCTCCACTTCAGTCACAGATACTTTTTTGTTCTTCTTTTTACGTTTTTTTTTGTTCCCACGTGTCTTCTAGCTGCCATACCGAGCAGCATCAAACGCTTCGCACCTTCATCTCACAAACATCACACATTATTAAGGCCGTAAACAGCGGCAGTCCTTTACATGTGCTGCAGGGTTAGAGAAGAAATGCGGGTGTTTATAAGGGTGGAGTTATGTGGGTTTTTGGGTGTTAGGTGTTATAAGGTTTTCAGGGCGAATGTGAAATTTCAATAAAGCTCATTCTTTCACCAACAACAAAAGTATTTATTTGCCTTTATCTCAGCGCACGTTTGGGAGCTGGAGTAAAGGGAATTACTGAACTTGTTTAGGTCGTCTCTGCATTACAAAGACATTTCTGCATAGTTGTAACAAAAGTCAACTGAATTTAACAGCAAATGAGATAAAATACAGATAGAAATGTAAATAAAGAATAAAAAAAGTGTGTGTTTGATTGTTGTACCCAAGTCAATGAGGATGGCGTGTTGCTGTGACGTGAGCTGCTTCAGCAGCTCCTTGTATGGAGTGGGATTGGAAGGGGGCCGGGCAGGGACCGTTTGCCTGAGCAGGTACTGTTCAGAGAGGAACTTCCAGATTTCACCCCGATGCTGCCGAGGTACACCTGCCAAAGAACACGGGCGGAAAATAATCAATAAATACAATTGCAAGCTGTTCCTGAAGAATGCAAATCATAAAATCAGATTCTCCAAAAGCTCTGCATGTGAGCCGTGGAAAAATGGTCGACATTAACCCAGCGTTAGGTTTAAGATGCTGCCAAATGGGAGCAGTTTGTTTAATTGAGCGATCATTTCACACTCCATCATGGTTGATTTTAATTCAGATTTATGGCCATGTTTTAGAGCAGTACCTAATATCGGCTTGATTGCTGTGGTTTTTTTTTTTTTTATTTCACAGTTTTTTTTTCTTAATAATTACTCTTCTGGCTGATGTTTTTATTAAAGTGTTTGTTTCCCACACCTATGTACATCAAAGGAGTTTCACTCTGAGCTGGAGCTTTTCTTTTGAAATTCAAATGTGTTCAACTGCTGTTAAGTATCAACATTAGGCTAACTTGAGTAATTGAAATGAAAACAGAGTCTTTAACAGACATGCTCTTTAAATATATGTATTTAAGTATATAAAATACGGCCAATAGTTGCAAATAATTCTTTTACAAAGCAAAAACATTTTTATGAAATACTAAACTCATATATTTACCTTGTGCGACGGCAGCGTGTATGGTCTCAGTGTCAAACTTGACTTTTGCTCTTCCAGGACTTCCCAGCATTTTCTCCCACACTAAAGTCACCTCTTTCAGACATGGTGTGATTTCTTCGTAGTCCAACTTGAGACGTTTATTCTGCAGGTTATTCTCTGAGGCTGCAGGATTAAAAAAAATGCAGAAGACATTTCCATAAAGTGACTGGGATTTACTGGGAGCAGACCTGCCATAAAAACCACATAATGACTTAGTTTCAAACCAAACATTGTTTTGCATTGTAAGATCAGATTCCATTCAAATGATGGGCAAAACAGTAGAACGGGCAGTGTTCTTGAAATTTTATTTTTTTTAATTTTTTTGCTACTGTTCAAAGAGAAGCAAGTGTAATCTTGTAAGGTTTGACAGTAAGTAATGCAATAAGAAGCTTTTTACTCGATTTGGTTGTAAAGCTGCAGCTTTTCTTTGAACTCTATTCATAAATGGCTAAATTATCTGTATGATGATAAGTTATCAGCTGAATAATTAGGGTTGCAAAAGACATGATTTTGATTGGCTGTGCACATGCTTTATTTATCCTTCTTCCGTTAAGATAACTTAAAAAACCCCTAATAAAATTTACGTAACTTACAAAACAATGTCGTATGATGCAACAACTGTATTTCATAACTAACACTGAAATGTAAGGCCAGTAAGGACAAAAAAACAAAACAAAAAGAAGGGAAGATAACAAATCACACTTTTTTTCCCCCCAGATCGTGGTGTGCATGTTTCTGCACAAACACCCAGCCATTATAACTGCCTTGCCATTTCAGTATTGTTTTGAAGCTCAATTATTTCACATTACACCTATAATTTGTGCAGTTTCACACATAACAACCACAGCATAAGATTTACACTTGATCATATCAAATAAGTTCTGCATGAACGACAAAGCAGGCAGGGACAGTCAATCATGTCTGCTGGCATCCAAAAAGGATGAAATGTGAATCTGATTCAGTTGTTTCTTAAAAATTCTGTCAGGCAAACCGCAGCCAAAAAACAAATGGTCATAAAAACGAATGTCCTTGTTTTAGCACGTCATGCAAACTAGCATTAAAATTACAGCCTTGTCATTCACAGCGACATTCTTTATATCTCTTATTCACCCAGTGTGGTTCCATTGTAGAAAAAGTAAAATAAATAAATAACTGGGTAATCTGGACTTATGTTTTTAGGTTAAATACATTTTGCCTTTCATCTAAAAGGCTTCTTTAAAACTCAACTGAAAATTTGAGAACAAAGTGGACATAATGTCTTCAAGGAAGAGAATAGCAATTAGATGTTGTCATTTCACTGCTATGTGGGGTCAATATGTTTTAATTATGGGCTTACATAGTTTAACTTTGCACCTGGACCCTCAGGAAAGAAAAAAACAAAAAAAAAAAGCTAACAAAACAGAAAAATGCACAAACCGAGAATCATCTTTCCGCGCGTTGACACCAATGATCAAAGAAGGTGAAGGCACACCCATCACCCCTTTTTCTGTTCCTTTATTTCTGACAACACCCTTCCTTTATTTCTCCTGTTCTCTAAACCCACAACCCATCTTTTCTTTTCTATTTTCTGTTGAACTGTTTTCTGCTTTAGTCGATCCCATGTGTGTGCCGTCCCTCCACTGCAATCTCTTTCCCCCTCTCAAGAGGATTCTCCACCCTCTCTGCTAATGTGTGTTGTCCCAGAGACCAGCTGCAGCCTGATGGTGCTTAGAAGAATGATATCCCTTTGAAGAAGACACAAGGCGCTTCATACCCAAACACGCACCAACATCTTCCTAGAGAAAGGGTTGGATAAAGAAATATTTATCCTGCAGGAAGAATTTAGCAAATTCATATTTTTTCTCAGCAAAATGTGACATAGATAATAAAAACCCAACACCGTAGCTTCCTAAATATACTGCTGAGATCTCAAGAGGCATTTCAAAAGATTAACTTAAAGCGTGTCTCAGTTTTCTCTGGCTGTTTCAATGAGCTCATTCACATGATTCCTCAAAAGTCTCCGTCGCATGTGTTGCTACGCCAGTTTTTAAGTCAGTTTTCCGGCACAATAAAACCTGCGGTCACTGAACGCGTGTTGAAAGTTAAACCAGTTGAAGTTTGATCAATCGTGGACTCTGATTTCGTAGTGACGTATGGATGGTGTCCTTTTTAATTAATGGAAGTGCCAACCATTTGACAAATGATCATGAAGGACAAATCAATAATTGTGGTTTGTGCCCGGCTAGAATTATGCTGCACCAAGTCTTTCATATATTGGAATAGAGCTGTGACAATATAAGTCTAAAACAAGATTTGAGAGAGTATAGGGAAAGTTAGCAAAGTGTAAAGACCAACAAGAAAATCTTTGATAGAGACAATAACTGACACACCCAGAGTAAGAATAGATGCTGTTAATAATAAAGTTGCAGCTGCACGGTTCATCTTCATCATCTGTCTGCTGCAAGGAGAACTGCGCTGATGGACATTAGCACAATGAAAGCTCTCCACCGTCCGGCCTCTTTGCATCCCAATCTCCAATTCTCTCCCGTTTCTTGCTGCCGGAAGACGATGCCTTAGATAACACAGAACAGGAACGGATACTCCACCCTGGAGCTGACAAAGACACACGTGCAAAGATAGAGGCGCGTGCACACACACATACGCTTTCATAACTGACCCACAAAACCCTCATCAGAGGGAGAGACGCAACAGACAGCGAACCATAACATCAGTGCTGTGAGACCAAAGGAGCGCTGAGGATGAAACCACGGATGTGTGTTGAATGACCGCATTATTTTCTTCCTTCTCGTCTTTTTCCTTCTCGTCAGCCTGACGCAAAATACATCATCTGTGTTTTTGGTCTTGGACAAAGAGTTGGGCGTGGATAATCTAAGGGCTTCATGCAAAACAGGTTAGCGGGAGCCTTACGCAGAGAATGCAGTAAATGAGCATGAGCCAACTGGGCCACAAAAGAGGTGTTGCACTTGACACACCCTAAGACATGCTTTCCAGAAAACCCAGGTGTGTGACACGTATCAACAAACCTGTTCATTTATTGTTGTTTTGTTATTTTTGGTTCCAAAAAAGAAGACATGACCTTTTTTTTCTCTAAACTGATGTCCTTTAATCACTCAACATCTGTAAGCAAACATCTCTAAACCCCAACAGACCTAAACTCAGTTAAAAATCCTGACAAACCTTTGGTAATCTTTTACTTCTTTGTTTCTGAAGAAAATAAAACAAACCTCTTAAAAATATATAAGTTAAAGCATATTTTGTGCAATTTCAGCATTTTCTTGTCTTTACCATTGCTCAAACTGTTACATCTTCAAATCTAATCTGTGAAGTGACTCCAGATTAATTTTCTTTTTTTTAGCATCCACGGAGTACAACCAATCATGATTCATAAGTGTATTTACAAATGACTTTGGCAAAACTCCACCTTGGAATAGTTTTCAGTGGCTTAGTGCACCATAAAACTGTGGGCAACAATGTCTGTGTTAATCTTGATTGTAAAGTGAGATTACTTCGCTAATCTGGAGAAGCTCTTGTTCATATCTCTAAACAAATATGAGTTTTGGTTTTTCAACACAAGAATAAATCCGCTCTACACAAACTCTGGTTAAACCTCTTCAGTCAGTCAGCTCACCTTGCAGCTTCTGGTTCTCCTTCTCCATCCTCAGCAGCAGGATCTGCTGCAGGATGGCCTTCCTCCACAGCTCCCTCAGCTCCTCTTTGCTCTTTTTGGCTGCCTCCTCTGGCACCGCATTCATGATCGAGTCCCCACTTCCTCCACACATCTGTCCCACACTCAACCGACTCCCCTCCAGGCAGGGATCCACCAGCTCTGAAACACACATCCGATTATGACATTAGATTAAATCAGGTTTCGCTAATGAACATGTTTACAGCAGGCGGCAAGTGAAACAAATTACCTACATTACAGTTAGTCAAAGCTTCATATATCTTGGTTATATTATATGCGTATTTGCTGGACTAACACAACCCAACTAAACAAATCAATTGTAGTGTTTATATTTGAACTAAACAAATGCAGTTTTTCCATTTTAAAAAGTAAGAAGAAACCCACATTTGTACTTTATTTATTTGGATAAAATCAACTGACAACGAAATAATCATCTGTAGCATATTTTAGGTCAAATTTCACCTTAAAGACTCACCCCAATGAAAATACTGTTTTTGGAGGTTTGAACGTGTTGTGGCATTTTTCTGACAACGGAAGACATTTTGGAAAAATAATATTAAAATTGCATTTATTGAGGATTTCTTTACACAAATTGTGAATCAGGAACTCTCTGCTCCACTCAATTCGGATGCAACCACTTGTAGACAAATATATCCATGTGGGTCTTTGTTTTCCTCATCTGAGCTGCCATCTGACTCAAAACTGTATGGCTGGAAAGCTCCAATACTGCTCGCCATTTTAGTTGTACTGGTAATGTTAGGTTGGGGTTGTGAGGGGCTGTAAGCTAGCAGGACAACAGGGAGCTCTCAGAGATGGGGTAGAAAAAGCAGACCTGGGTTACTCTGTGCCAACTAAGAGGTGAATTTCTAATGAACTCCTGCCACTCTACAAAAAACACAGGTTTTTGGATTTTGGCTAAAATCATAATAAAAAAACCACTAGAAACACTTCAAAAATAGCTCAAAAGATGATTGGGTGAATATTTAACAGATGATTTGTTAAGAAAAATGAAGCAACAAAGAATCATTTGTGTTAAGTAATTTTCTATAATGCATATCTGTTTTTTTCTTCCAAATAGGAATTTCAAAAGTGCCCATCTTATTAAAAAAAGAAAAACCAAGCAAACCATCTGAATAAAGCAAAAGCTCAGCAAAAGTTCCAGGGTTTGAGTTTGGCCATTTTTTTCTCCTAACATTTGATCATGAATTAGGATGAAGTGGTTTCTCCACTTTTACTTAAGATGAGAATGACCTTCAGAGGAATTCTGTTTAATTTAGGACAAACAACCTGACTTTTATTCACTTGCTATCAATACAGTCGACATTTATACAAAAGAAAAAGCTAAACATAGATGTAATTAACAACACTGGGCGCAGCACACAATGAAACAAAAAAAAAAAAAGGCATGTGTTTGTGTGACTCCACCTCAAGTGCAGGGTGGATCCCAAACGCTCTAAATACTCTGTTGTTTAGAGGAAGGACATACCAACTAACCAGATAGCACTTGCTTCTCTTTCACTTCGTAGGAAGACCAAGATGATTTGATCACCTAAACACACAGAGACATTCCAAACATTGCCTAAAGTATGCACACTTGATCCTCATCTTACCAACGAATCTTCTGATGAAACTTGTCCAACATGCCATGTTTGCCACCTTTGCACAACTAAAACAATAATGTTCTGCCATGTACTGCAAGCACATAAGCACAATATCATCAAGGATCTTTGTGCCAAATATTTATTTAGAATTTACACATTATACGTATGTTGGATCAAATGCAAAGTGCTTTCAGTTTTGTCGTTACTGATCACATTGACAAAATAACGTAACACACGCACAGCACATAGTAGCAGGGCCCTTGTTCTGAGCAAACAACTCGGTCAGAACCTGGCTGCAGCACAAAACAACAAAAAGTGGGTCAACAAGGCTACCGCTCTCTTCTGGCGCTGTCTATGTGTGGACTGTAAACATGACCTTGAGACACCGCCGGCCTGTGCCAACACACACTCCTCAGACACACCCATGACCTCATGCATGTCAGCACACACAGAAACACACCCAAATGAAGCCGTACTTAGCGCTGCATTTAGCTAGCACAAAGCTCAGGGCACTTCTCGTCACAGCGTTTTTCCTGAAGTTGCTGGCAGCTGACCTCACAAACACATTTCAGGTACAGACTTCATTTCAGATGAAGACAGATGTCTCTCCTGCCATTATAAGCCTCATTTGAAAAAAGGAGGTTAGGGTGCAACAAGCAGGCATTAAGCCTCTCTAATTCCATTAGCGATTTATTGAAATATTTTTATTGAAAAGACATTCAGAGGGTGGATACAAGTTTACTAAATGATGATGAAATAAGTCATGTTACTTCAACTTCAAAAGAGCCAAAAATCAACATTTCAACTAAATTCCAAAAAGATACAGCTTCTAAATGCGTAATTCCTTCATCAGTAAAAGATAAAAACAGGATTTGAAGTTCAAGAAAACAAAATGAAGCACCGAAATGACCTGGCTGATGGCGCTGACATGAGTCCAACACTAAACCCTAGAATGCATTGTTCTTTAAAATGCAACAACAGCCAGAAAGATTTGACATCAAAATCATGTTATCTTCAAAATGTAGAAGCTGCTTCTGCTAGGTGTGTGAAATGGGACTAAAAATAAAAGAAAAATTATAATTGTTTCAATATTTGACAAATATCTCATTGATGACTTGGCTTCTGGCAAAAACAGCAGAAGCCTTGCCACGTTTAAATACTGGGCTCAAGGGGCGTAAAGGGTTGGACTTAGATAGTGGTTGCAGTGGAAATTCATAAATGTTTGCGTGTGCATGGAGCAAGGGCTTTTTCTAGAGCTGAAAATGTTTCTTAAATATTTTTGACACGTGTCTGTTTATGCTGCAATTTCTGTTGCCAATTCTGATCACTTTGGACGTTTTCTGTATGCCACGGGTTTGTCTTGAAGATAAACTAAAGTAACATGAAAATGAAGTTCTGAAGTAAAACATATTGAAAAAGTATGAAAGTTTTTGTTCTAGTGTGACTTTTTAATATCCTTTCAGACTTTGTAATAGAATATTAATTTTGAATGCCTAAAATGTGGTATTTATTACTGTATAAAAGCAAAGTTTGTTTAATTTCATCGCCTGTGAAAACATGAACATTATCTATAGTCAACGTAGCTTCTCTTTATGAAAACCTTGAAAAGAGGGACTTAAAGAAAAGACACTGTGTACTCTTGGCTTTTACATGAACACACTGCAACTAAGTCGCACCTTTTTCTGAAAAGGCGTTACACTCTGACCAGACCAATTCTGCAAACTTTCAACACGCACACTGCTGCAAACACAAAGGTACATATAATTATGAAAAGACAGAATAGAAGGGAACGCAAGCACAAGCATGTTTCCAGCATGGTGCAGCAAAGTTTACGTCAATCCCGAATACTGTTAGGGATAAAGGAGGGTGAGGTTTTAAAAGAAAATACTAAAGGTCAGAGCAACTTTTTTTTTTTCATTTGAAAAGGTCTATCCTCTTAAATGGTAAATGGTATATACTCATTTAGCGCTTTTCTATCTTAATTAAGTCCAAAGCACTTTACAGTCCCACTTACCCATGCAAACATTCACACACTGATGGCGGCTCCGCTGCTTTACACTGGGGCCAACCAGTAACCACCAGAAGCAATGTGGGGTTCAGTGCCTAAGGACCCTTTGACACATGGGCAGGCAAGAACACATGGGCTGGAAAAGAACCTGCGATCTTCCAATCAGAGGTCGACTGCTCTAACGCTGTACCATGGTGACCGCCTTGTACTAAAACGCTTATCAATTCCACTGTCAATTGAGATTAAACCTCAACTCTGAGAAATAATTTGTTTGGGTTGAAGATTAAAACATTATGATCTACTTTGTCTACCCAGCTACTTTTCTGCTTGAGAAGTAAAGTTATATGAAACCAAAGTGTGACACTGAGTGGAAACATTTTGAAACTGCACTGTTATGCTCTTGTGCAAAACTAAAACAAAGCTGCCATACAGCAGTTTCACTTACATCCAGAGTTTTTCTTGTCTGATGTGTTTTAAATTTGAAATTGTTTATTGCAAGAAGTCAGGCAAGAATAATACATAACACAATCAACAGAGGTTTCATAAAAACATGTCGAAAACAGGATAACTAGGCATCAGATCATAGATTGCTTGAAAGGGAGTGGGAGGAAGGGAACTTATCCCACCCTGGCTCGACCTTACCATTTATTTAACATAAATGATCAACATCTGGTTCATAACTTGTGATCAGATATTTATACCATATCAACATTGATTAGGGTAATTAAAAATCCTTAAGTAAAAACAAATCTCTTGGCTATGCAAGTAGAAGTAACACTATTTAAACTCGATAATAGAGTGCGGATCTATAATCAAAATTCAAAAATATGTGCAGATTGATTTTAATTTGAAAAAAAAATCAGTGATATAAATAAGTTTCAAATATCCATAAATGTATATTATATGTGTATGTATATTTCATTAGAAAAGTCAGCTAAATAGAGCGAGTATCTAACCTCAGAAAAATATATGGAGATTATAATTATTATTTTCTTTCATTAGAAAAAAAATCTTAACAAGGATCGTGTTTCATAAATCAAAGTCGTTTTAAAAAAAATCAATATAAAAAATATGTTCAGAGTATTTTTCATTAGAAAGAAATCAGTGATGTAAATACATTTCAAACATCTCAATATTTCAAATATTAGGTTCTGAAAAAATGAGTAGGTTCTTTTTTTTTTAAGTATTATGGAGATGTTTGTTTCTACCATAATTCCCTTTAAAATGTAAAGTTAGGTTGTGCACACATTCACTCACTAATCCCCAGTTAGTGCACTTTATGGTGCGTTCGCCATTCCGCAGAGCAGTCCAAATCTAAAGTTTCAAAATCCAGTGTTTTCCCAGAAGTCTGCTACAGACAAAAACAGGTATGTCGTATATAATGATTTTAATAATGGAAAAAGTAAAGAACGGTTACCTGCAGCGTAACATTAGCAGACACAGACATTAAACGTGACAGACTGTTTCTTACCACTGCTATCTGTGCCTTTCTGAGGTGTAGAAACCCGAAGGAAGATCTGTTGCCTCCATGAGTGCCGGTGGCTCCGGAGAGGGCTCTCCCCGACCACGGATGCTGCTCTCGGTGCAGAGAGAGCTGCTACATCACTAAAAACATCAACACCAGCACATGTAGTTTCATAAGCAGAGATAAAGCAGATGGCGGTCATAACACTGAAGTTGGCAACCATGTATGGAAAAAAAAAAAACACACTTGAAGAATTCTAATAAAATAAAATAATGTTAAAAACAATACAAGAAAGAGCTGCATATTTTTTTGGCTTGTGTATGGTTGTACCTTTTCTTTGGTTCAGGACAATCATTTTCTTGAACGGGGGCCAAAAATTGAAATTTCAGAAAGTTAGGAACAGAGGAGGAGGAGTGCAGACGAGCACGGAGACCACCCAAAGGGCTGAGATGAAGGTAACAGATCGGATGGAGGGTACACATGACAAAAGAAACGTGGACTCAATTCACACAGAGAAGTCATGCATACAAGTATTTTTTAAAACATTAATATCAATAAAAATATGAAGGTTTCTGAATCTGACCACAGCTAAATGTTGTAAACATACTGTATGATCTTTCTGAGTCAGTCCTTTAAAGTTTCTCTGCTCATCGAGTAACAAGAAACAAAGGCGTGGAGAAGCAAGATGGAGGAATAAATTATTAACATGAGCACTATTTAGACAGTGAAAACACTTGCAGAGAGCTGAGCTGCAAACCAGACGCTCACCTTCTTTTATTGAACCGTGCTCCAGCAGAAGGTGAGGACTGATGATGGAGGAGGAGAGGAGAGTGGGATGAAGGGCAGGAAGGAAGAGGAGGAAGGGTAGAGTCGGTTGGGACATTTCTGAGAATCGGTGCAAATGCAGAGAGCATGAGAGGGAAGCGAGCACTGAACAATGTATGAAAACAGAAAAAATGGTCAGAAAAATAGCAAGAAAAGTGGAACTGGAAAAAAAAGATTTAGTTCATTTTCAGAATAGATATTTTTCTGAAGACAAGCTTAAATGCCTGACAGGGTAACTGTTAAAATGTTAGTACATGCCAGGAAAATAAACATTGCATTCTCTTTTGTTTGATCTATCTGCCTTTTACATCAGATCCAAAGAATGAATATTTTGTTAGATTAAAGGTGCTAACTATTTTTGCATGACATTAATTGCAAACTGAAACAAAGAAACAAAAGCACAGAATGTTGAAGGGAAAAGAAAGTGGAGCTGCTGCCCCAATGGAGTGCTGCCTGCATGCTACAACACTGAATTCTTCAGATCATCTACATTCATAAAGTAGACAGTTGCTTGTCATCAAAATGTGTCAAAGTTCTTTTTTACTGTCCTGGTGGTGTTTAAAGAGGAAGGGGAAAAAATGGAACTGGTGTGGCAACCTCATTTATCATACCTCCTCGCTGTCAAACACGCAGATTCAGAAGTGCTCTTTGATTGACATGAACAAACCACAATGCAAAAGGAATGACTCCAGAGTATAAATTCCACACAAGTGTCTTTTTTAATTTCTACTTTTAAAAACCCACTTCAATGATCTTTTGAGCAATTTCAAAAATGTTTTGAATATGCCGTTTTTATCTAAAATCCAAAAACTTGTGTCGTTTTCTAGGACATAGTTTCTGTAGGGTCGCCCTTCCTCTGCCTGTTGCTGAGAGCACAAGCTAGCATATTTTCTACATCACAAATATGTTCTTTTTCAAACCGTATTTCATCTGCTTCTTATTCACGATTTACACGATTTGAATGAGGAAATACTCAGAAATGTTCTCTATTATGCGAAAAATGCCACTACATGTTAAAAAAAACAAAACACGTTTTTTCATCGGAGTGTATTTTAAAACAGATTGATTGATGAACACAACTCAATCCATAAAAATGTAACCTGATTTACCCTGGTTCTCTTAAAACTCAGAGATTTCATAGCAGGTAAACTGGTCTTCTAGTGAGACCATACCAAAAACTCCATAACATTAAAATTGGATCCAGTGGTGGTGACACTATCCTTTTTTTATGGTTCCTGCAGGCTTTATGGATCCAAGGAATTTTAGAAACCTGCACGACAGAGAACGTTGGTGAACCCCTTCAAAAGAGGAAGAGTTATGAAAGAAAAACTTTGAACAATCTTTCACTAAGTGATATAACTTGAATCCCCAGGCTTTTTTCGTTTCCTTATTTTAGAGTATATCATGGCGTTCCCATAGCTACTATAAGATATTATCCCCTAGGTCTGCTCTGAGGCATGTTCTCAGTGGAACACGTTAATGGCACTTTAAAAAGAAAGCATCTACATGTGGATCAATGACTGTTCCACCGGCCCCCTGCACAACAAATGTCCACACTCTATCCACAAGCATAAACCCTTTCACAGAAACTCATTTAGGAATAAAGTTAATTTGGAACAAGAATCTACTTTTGTGTTTTCTCCAAGGAGAAGGTACACACGTATTTTTCAAAACAAGCAAATGTCAACTGTCAAAAGAATTCATTCTAAATGTTGCTTCAAGGACTTTTTTTTCCACTGCACCAACATGTTGCAGCTTTGATATTAGAGACAAAATGTACTGCTGTCAGGAATAGCATGCAAATGTGCCATTTCTTTTATGACACAATGAGGCAAGCCTTCCTTCCAGAAAGGAGTTTAAATCTGTGGAAATAGCACTATCTTGTGGATGAAAACTGAACTGCAGCTTTTTATTTCTGCTGTGTATACATTTTTTTTCTGGAAAACCCACAAAAAGAAGCAGTTGAAATTTGAGTATTTCTTTCCAAGCTGAGAAGACAATCTTGGAAGACAGTCTTGCAGGTATGGAAAATACAATTAACATTATTATTATTTTTTTTTTTGCAGCTCATTTTGTTTCTAGCCTTTTCTAGCAGTTTACAAAATGATGACAAAAGACAGGAATTATAAGACTAATTTTGATAAAAGATAGTTCTGCTAACCACTTCTAGTAATGTTCTGCTGAATGTACTTACTCACAGGAAGCTGGACATAAAGAATTAGCTGACAGTTGCTCCATAATATTAAAGGGCAAATTCAAGCGTTTGTCTTGCCTTGGTTACTGAAGGTGCATAAAATATCACACAAGTGACAATTGAAGGTCAGATAGGCATAAAAAAATGAATCAATAAATCTTGATATAGACTGCTTAATTGTGATTATAGTATGATATGAAAAATAATTTGAAATAGTAATTTGTAGGACATTGTTCACTCAGTTACATCTACAAGTTACGTTTCTTCTTGTTAGTTTTTAAACCAGAACACACAAGCATAAAATATGCAACTATTTTATTCATCACTAAATACTAAAAGGATATTTGCGCAAACAATAACAAACATAGTCACATGCATGAGCACACACACAAACACACACAGCGTACTTGCTCTGATGAGGGGAGTCTGTGCTAACAGAGTAGTGTCGCACGAGCTTGGGTTTGGTAGTTGCGCCCGGGTCCTGTCCTGTGTGTATTATTTTCTGCTGCAGGGAGCCCTCGTGGACTGTGGAAGGGGTGGGGGAATGGCTGAAGGTGCTGGCCCGCCGACGGAAGCCTTGTTGTTCAGCATTGCAGGGGGAAGAGGAGAGCGGTAACGGGGTGGGAGAACCATCAAGGCGTTTCAGGTCACCCGTGGAGTTGTGGGATCTAAAGATAACGGTGAGAATTACAAAAATAAAACAATATTAATGTGATGTTAACAAATCACCAGTTCTTCAGCAGTGAAAACTGTAAAGTATGTTATTCTACGCACTGGTCACATGTTTAATAAAAAGATTAAAGGTATTACAATGTTGAGAACCCCAAAAAAGACATCCACTTATCAAATAAACCCCAACTTAATGCAAAATTTAGAACGAGAGAAAAAAAGGAAAATCTACATCCTACATCACAAAGTTATTGTTTCTAGATTAAATAATGTGGGAAAACAAAGTGAACGCCTTGTTTTTTTATGTTGGTATTTAAAGTAATATACAGCATTTACCTGAGGGGGCTGGTGGGTCTTAAAGAAGAGGGAGTACATACGGGGTCATCAAGGCACGGCTGGTCCTGGCTGCTGTTTACAGTACAAATAGAAGAACTGCTCTCACTCTCCTCGCTGTTGTCCATCTGAGATTTGGCCTTGCTGCTTCCCTGCCAAAGACATGTGCCAAGGTTATGATCACTCCTTTCATGCAGTGTGGACCAATGAGGACATTGCTTCATAACCAACACACAACCTCAGTGAAAGTTGAGTTATAGGTATTGAGGAAAAAAACTAAAATAAAAAAACTCTCAAAAAAGTAGTTTTTTTCTTTAATATAACGGTAATAAAACACAGGGCATCCAACAGCACAAAAAAAGAAAGATGTTAGGTTAAAACCAACCTATCTGGGGGAATATTTTTAAGCCTAAAATTAAATAAGACTCTGTTCTTTGCCCTTAAACAGTGGGATATCACCAAAAATAAACAAATTTAATCTTTTTTTTTTAAAGGCGCCTTAAAGTAAAATAGTAATACTAAGCAGCTGCACATTAAACCAGTTACAGGTTTAGTTGGGAGCAACTTCCCCATTTTAATAATATCATGATAAAACTATAGCAAAACATGTTTTTAAGACAGTGGTTTGAACCGACATTCATGTACGATTTAAAAAAAAAGGGATTACATTTTTTATTCTTACAAAGAGAGTGGAAGTTGAACTAATCTGTAGAATGTTTTAATAAACTTAGATCCACTGAGAAAGTGTGGTAACTTGACATCATCATACAACAAGATAAATACAAATTATTTTACATTTGACTTGTGAAGGCAGACTGCAGGAAGAAGGACAAAACTTTAACCGAAAAATCTGACAGGACAAAAGATGTTTATTATCCCCACGTTCCTAAGTTCATTTCCAATTTATCAGGTGGTTTTGTGGGATGATCTTTTAAATCCCGCAACTTTTAATGCCTAATTGTTATAAAATGTAAAAAAGTTTACAAGTGTCTATTTTCTTTTAAATATAGAAGTAATAGATTATGTTTTTAACGTTGTAACATTTAAACAAATAGTTTTAGTTTTAGTTTTTAGAAGCAATACACAAGCTTTTTCATCATTCTAAAACAAAATATTTTACTTTACAAATCTTCATTGGGATTTTCTACGTTAGCTGAGAGTTAATAATTACCCCAAAAATTTTTTTTTCTGTTCCACCCATTTAGTAAGTGCTATTTTCCTTTAATCCTAATACCTTCTTACTGTATTTTTTTCTTTTTAGTCTGTTTTTTTGTGATAATAAATTTCATACAGACAAACTAGCAATGTGTTTTATTTTATTCTCTTTTAAGTGAGTAAAATACCTTCCAGATGCCCTCAAGCGACTCTGTTAGAGAGCGTTTGGCGCGAGTTTTAAACTGTTCAAGTCGCTGCCGACTGCTGCTTTGCTGTGGAGCCTCCTGGGCTGCTGGAGCTCCATCTTCAGGTGCCTAAATGCATTTCAAGAAATACATTCAAAAATAAATGGTCTCAAAATTTCACAGTGACTGCAAGAAGGGTTCTCTAGACCCGAAAACATAAAGAATGTAGTTGTCACAGCTGGGTAAAATATTCTGTTGTTTACTTGAGGAAAAAACAGCACTTGTTTAAAATAGCTTAAGTTGCAGATGTGTAAGAAGGGGTAAAAATGAACCTGTTTGGCTTCTCCAGGAATGATATGCTGATGCTTTTTTTGTTTTTCCTCATAGAGATTCCTAAGGGAGACCATCACCAACTCATTTTCTTCTTGATCGCTCTTGGGACAAGCCAGCTGAACACACAAAGAAAGTGAAAAATAACTTTAAAAACATGTATGATCTAATCATATAAATAAGGTTTTGCACACTAAAAGTTAGAAGTGTCCAGAACAAAATGTTAAACTACACTTTTGACCTTAACCTCTTGATGCCTGATTTTTTTCCAGCTATAAAAGTTCACTTTTGTTTTTGCTTTTAAGAAGATGCCAAATTAAGGTAATTTTCAATAGGCATCAAGGGGTTAATATATAAGCAAGTTTTACTGCAAAATGTGAAACTACATTACCGTGTTGTTCATTAGCTCTATCCAATTTATTGGTTACTATAACAACTGTGGTTGAAAGCAAACATACTACTAATGTACAAATATATTTTTTACTTTCAATTTAAAAAAGGCTTTTTTGTTCTACAAGTGAAACTTTTGGTATAAAGATGTAAGAAGATACGTTTGTGTTTCAAGTTGATTCTAATTTTGGCAGTGATACCTATAGCTGACACTTTGTTTAATCAGTCCTGTTGTAGTTTAACTGCAAAACCAGAAGATGTCAGTTTTATGTAATGAAGAAAAAAAAATCACAATGTTGGCATGACTGCTGGAATAGTATAAGAAAAAGAAATAACTGAAGATAGAAAAATAAAGTAATAATAAAGTTATCAGGTCATAAAAAAGAAAGATAGAGTGATTGTAAGCTGTTCATGAAAAACTAGTGATTCCACAATTGATGCAGTTACACACAACAAATTGCTGACTGACTGGTTTGTTTCCTTTTGGTAGTCACCAAAAAAAAAAAATCTTTCCAGGAATGTGTCCCTTGCTCTAGAAACAAACAGATTAGCATATTACCGAGACAAACACCGTACCATTGTGTTTTCAAAGATCTGAGCTTGTTCCTCATTGTCCAGAGTGGCCACGTGTCTCTGAAGCTCCAACTTTGCTTTAGATGGGTTAAGACCTTCAAAAATAAATAACACAATAAAGACCTATGGAAAAACCAAATGCAGTCTTCTTTGTCTCAGTCAATTTATTTAGTAGCAACAGACATGCTAGATGCTCATAAATCACTCACATGCATGCAAACAAAGTTTACTCGAATTGCAGAAGAACTTGTTACTCTTCCCTCATGTCACACATTTATTTTGGGAAGTGTTAAGAGTTACGTTTGTGACAGACGAATTATCAAATCTTTGTACTTTTCTTTTTTTTTTTTTTAAACAATAAGCAGAAAACAGGCTCCAGAAATAGAATGAGCTCTTTTTGCAGGACATTCCTTCTGGTTCGGCAGGTGGTTGTGTTTTGGTTACCCAGGAATTAAAATTTAAGCATGTTTTTAGTTTATTATAAAATCTTTGTGAAATTGAAACATCTTGCACTTAAAATTACTGCATTAACACATTACCAAAAAAAAGTTCACTTTTAATAAATGATATGAGGCTAAACGTATTCTGAGACATAAATATGATAAATTGACAGATAGGGCTACTCAAAGGATTTTTCCCTCACAAAGATGGTCTTGAAAAATAGCTGTCAAAAATAATGGAGCATGTACTACCTTCTATCCTCTCACACAGCCTGTGGAGTTGCTGCATTGGGCAGACATCACATTGCTGACTTTGGGTCTTTGAATTTTGCTGCAGGGCTGCCACGGAGAACGCTTGCTTCAACGTCAGCATGATTTCATCCACCTTCAAAATCAAATAGTATAGAATAGCAAAAGAAATAGCATAAATGTGTAAATGCACTAATTCGAGTAGTGATGGCACATTATATTCTTTTCCTCCTTTTAATTCCTGACAAATAAGTTAAACAAATGACAAAAAGAAGGCTTTTAGAATGCCATTAAGTGCATCTGTGATAACTCTAGATGACCCTTTTTAAACTTTGTCTGTCATGGCATAAACTGATTACTGGTAAACTGACAATAGGGAGGAATATTAAGACTTTTCCTGTCACAATTTGTGCATTTGGCACACTGACTCAGGGGACAGAATCGGCTTTATGCAAACGCAAGTGTGAAAGTTGCTGAAAGTTAAAATAATTATGCTATCTAATGTGCATAAAATAAAAACACATGGGTTACTCTAACATGCTTTTGTAGTTTTATAATGTTTATTTAACAGATGAAAGATGGAAAGAGATTATGTGAGCTAGTGGAGCAGAGAGTTAAAGGGATGATGGGATGTCAGTAGATCTAACTTCTACAGCAACAGTTCCACCAACAACTCAGGCGAGTTTCTAAAGAACTCCTTCTGCGGTGCAGAAAGTTTGTTCTAAAATAAGACTAAGGTTTTTTGATTTTGCCTCAAAATGGCAAAAACATAAATAAAAGACCTCTGGGAACACTTTTACAACAGATCAAATTGGATTGGAGTGCAACTTTAAGCACATTTGGCTGTGTTTGGAGTTATCAACTTGCAGCACCTGCCTCTACAGGAAGTTGTCAACTAACCTAAAAATCCTGTTCGGTAACATTTAGACTCTGATTTGTATCCTTTATCATTCAGTTTTCCTTTTGTCATGGCTTGTGTTTAGCTTTTCAGCCTTTTGCTGAAGAAGCTTTATGATCAATTTCATGTTTGACTACAGATTAGGTAATAATACTGATAATTAAAATCCAATGTTAGGCTGTGAAGGAAACCATGGAAGGGCTTTCAACATAAGTAGAAAACAAATTTTTCCCACATTTTACAGTGAAACAAACTGAAAAAGGCAGCTTCTTTAAGATTACATGCTCTAGATGCTTATTTCATGGTATGTCTTGAACTGTTACATAAAATACTGAAAGCTAATACAAATACAGTTGCAAAAGGCAATACGACAAAGCCTAAGAAAGCTATCATGCACTTTTTTCTTCAGAAGTAAGATGTCCTGTGACAACAGGCCTCTTCATCCCTGACAGCTTAGCCTGGCTGAGATAAGCAGCAAGATCTTCAAACATAAACATCTCAAGAAAAAAAAAAATCAAGAAAAGTGTCAATTCATTTTTATATATTTCTTATATAAATAAAAAAATTAACTATAAAAAAACTCTTTTGCCATTGATTTACTTCAAAGATGAATTTGTTAAAAACTTTTTTTGAACCACAAGCCTTTGACATTTTCAACCTATATTTACAAGTTCCTGCAAAAAGTCGTTTGTCTGCAATTTTTCAGAGAAAACTGAAAGCTTTTAGCTTCGGAAACAGCAAAATCCTTGGTGCAAATCAAGTTAAACACACCCCGAGAAAGAATGAAGCCACACTGAAACCTTCAACGGAAAAAGATAAGAGGTATATGCTGCTGTTTGTTCCACATGGATGACAGGACTTGGTAAGATATAATCATATCATTAGAACAGATTATCTATGAGAAACAATATTCTCGTTATAAAGGTTTAGGCGGCAGTTTAATGAGGAAAAAAAAAATTAAAGGTACTTAACCCAAACATCTGGATGCTGCATACTAGACATAGGGCTTGTTTGTTACCATGTTAAATATTAATAGCTTTATCTTTAGGGTACAGCACAAACAAAAGTATTGTAGTTGCTTTGAGAGGAACTTGGATAAAGTATCCTTTATAATAAAGATGAGTATTTTGCATATTAACTGCCTTACTGCTACAAATTCAACTATAAAAAATGGACTTAAACCAATTTGTCTTTCCTTATATTATTGTTAAATTATAGTATTTAATATTTGCATCACGTAAAAATAAAATTCTTCTTGTGGCTTAAGAAGAGGGAATTTCCTCAAATATGGGAGAATTAAAAACCATTGATTTATTCAAACACATCCCATCCCACATCCCAACATTTTCTTTCAATTTAAAGTTAACCAAGTTTTCGTTTATATGGATTGTGACATTATTTTATTTATTATTCAATATATATAGTTGTGGTTTGGGCAAAAATTATGACATTCTTACTCATCCAAAGCTCAATTTTTCTTTTTTTACCAGAAAGAAATAAGTGGAACCACATTACTAGTTGAAAAGACGATATTTGTGCTTTCAAAAACAAAAAATATAAAAATGAATATATAATTGATGCAACCTCTTACCAGTGATTCATCAGTGCACTGGAAAACATAACACACAAAGTGGCAGTTTCCACCTTCTACAGTTTCCCTGCAAATGAAGCCGAAGTGATCAACATGACGAATCCCCTGAAAGATAAAAGAAAAAGTCTGTTTTTTTAACAATAAATACAAATATTATTGGGGCATTTTTCTAATGCACAGTTGCTTCAATACCTGTGAGCAGAAGGAAATTTCTCGGAAACTCTTCTCTATAGCGACTTTCTTAGTGTCTGGACTGACCAAGTAGATCTGGGACCTGCCCACCTAAAGCACCAAGCAAAAGTATTGATTGAATTTAAGAAAATCAAAAAAGCAGCAACTTCAGCTTTAGTCGTTTCAAACATTGAGGATATTCAGGTGAGTTTTATTAAACTACTAAACAGGATATTCCTTTATAAAACAGGCTTATTCAAATGTCAAAGAAAAAAAAGTATAAATATGGTGAGTGGGGGGTCATGTCACATGGATGAAGTCACTTTGCTGGGTATACAACGAGTGTTAAGAAAAGGCCTCAGTCTGCTGAGTAAGTAATTAATAGTTCCTTGTGGTTCCTGTAAAAAGGATCCTCATTTCCAGTCTGGAACACAAACAGGAAAATATCTGTTGGAAAAAGCCACTGGGAGTGAGTAAAGGTTAACCAGAGCGCTTTGACAGCGCTCAGTTTGGGCAGCAGTCAGCAAATCCTATTGCTGAGCTAGTATCGGTTTTATCCATTTGTTGAGGAAAAGCTTTCTATAAAAGCACAACTGGGGACAACAGCACTTTGGATCTGTGCAAGTTTTCAAGTAAAAACGATCACACAGTTTTTCCTATTGAACAAAATAGAAATAAAAAGGTGACTGTTCTCCGACAATTTAACAGCGATTCACAAAATACATACTGTAGTTACAGTTATTTTGACAGTTGAGACTAAATGTGATTTATGTAAGAGAAAATTAGACATTTAAAAAAAAGAAACACTTCCTGCTGGCTGTCTCTCTCAAAGAAGCAAAAACTAACATTTTTTTAAAAGAAAAAACATTTTAAAATAAAACATATAAGAACAAATGAAATACAAGGTATCATAGTGTAACATAATATTTTCTGAAATAAACAATTTGATATTTCAATTTTTGAAGTTTGAGGTACTGCTATTTATCTTTAAATGTTAACAATATGAGCTTTTCATTAATGTGCAGGTGGGGATCAAAGCATGCCAGTCTGCTCCACTCATTGAGGGTTATTGGCTTTTTTGCAACTCCTTTTGCCTGTCTTTTAGAAAGTCAATGGATCACAAATAATTCTGAGCTTCTCTATAAGCTACGACTAAAAATACGTTTTTCAAGGCATGTTGGCTTTGAACGGATTATCTATTAATCTATGGAAAGAAATCTGTCTTAAAACATGATTTGCATCGCTTTTAATTGTTGCCGATGTCCTGAACTCTCAGGTTAAAGGCTTCCCGTTTTAACAAAAGGTGTTTTTTCAAAACAAAAACTTTATAGATGTAGATGCTAGCAGTTTTTTTCCATTCATGATAAATTAGAGGGAAAAAAAAAAATAGATTTTTTTACCTAGTTTGTTGTAACTATGATCCAAATTTGTTCACTTGCTGCTCCAGCGATGCTTTAAGTCATGATTTGTTCACTTGTGAGCTTCGCATCACCTGCAAATTGTACTACGCTTTCATCAGCCTGTCTTTGCCTCAAACAATACCAACAGCTTCAGCTGCAACAGTTGTTCCGCTAATTTTTTTTAATCTTGTAGTTTGATGTACCTGAGGAACTAAACTACTTCCTCACAACTTAAATAGTTCTCTTAATAGGAACCAAGTCATCATGCTGAGCTTCTGCAGCCTACTCATTTGACGCGGAAGTGGACCATGCAGGATGCATCTGTCTCATTATCAGGTTTTCAACATTTGCTCTTCTCTAAAATGACAATCCATCCATCCATCTTCAGAACCAGCTGAATCCCTTTTAGGGTCACATGGCTGCTAGAGCCAATGCAGCAACTCTTGGGAGAAGGCGGGGTACACCGTGAAGAGATCACCAGTCTGTTGCAGGGCGGCACACGTATATGTAAATACACACATCTATGGGGAATTCAGAGAAACCAATTAACCTACGAAGAGTGTTTTTGGACTAAGGGAGGAAGCCAGAGTGCCCAGAGAAAACCACTGCATGCATGGGGAGAACATTCTAATTCCACACAGATTTCTCTGTGTTGTGCATCATAAAAATTTGGATAGTATTATCTCAATCTCAGATGGTATAAATTGAAGCCACACCGACATTATTTAACTCAATTATAGCAACACAGCTTTATCATAGCATTATCCATCCACCCATCCATCTTCCTCTGCTCATCCGGAAGCAGATCGCGGGGGCAGCAGATGCCCAGACTTCCCTCTTCCCAGCCACTTCCTCCAGCTCTTCTAGGGGGACACAAGGGGTTCCCAGGCCAGCCAAGAGACGTAGTCTCTCCAGTGTATCCTGGGTCTTTCCCGGGGCCTCCGCCCAGAGGGACACCGCCCGGAAAACCTACCCAAGGAGGCGTCCAGAAGGCATCCAGACCACATATCCAAGCCACTTCAACTGGCTCCTCTCAATGTGGAGGAGCAGTGGTTCTACTCCGAGCTCTACCTGGGTGACCGGGCTTCTCACCCTATTTTTTCTAAGGGCGCGCCAATCCATCCTAGGGAGCTCATTTCACCAGCTTGTATCCAAGACCTAGTTCTTTTGGTCATGACCCAGAGCTCATGACCATAGGTGAGCACTGGTACAAAGATTGACCGATAATGAGAACTTTGCTTTACGGCTTAGCTCTCTCTCCACCACAACGGACAGGTACAGCGACTGCATAATGGTGGACGCTGCTCCAATTTGCCTGTTGATCTTGCGCGCCAATCTTCCCTCACTCCTGAACAAGACCCCAAGATACTTAAACTCCTCCACTTGGGAAAGGAGCACTCCACCCACCCAGAGAGGGTAAACTCAGACTTAGCGGTGCTGACCCTCATCCCAGCTGCTTCACACTCAGCTGCAAACCACCCCAATGCATGCTGGGGGTCCTGGCTTGATGAAGCCAACAGGACATCATCATCTGCAAAAAGCAGAAATGAAATCCTGTGGTCTCTAAACCAGACCCCATCAGAACCCTGGCTGCGCCTAAAAATTCTGTTCATTAAGACTATGAAAAGGGCAGCCCTGCCGGAGTCCAACATGCATCGGGAAAATGTCCAAATTACTGTCGCTTTTGCAGACCAAGCTCCTGCTCCAGTCATACAGAGACGGGATAGTCCTCAGTAAGGCTCCCCGGACGCCATACTCCCAAAGCACCCTCCACAGGACACCATGGGGGACATGGGCGAATGCTTTTTCCAAATCCTCAAAACACATATGGACTAGATGAGCAAACTCCCATGAACCTCCATCACTCTAGAAAGGGTGTAGAGTTGGTCCGCAGTTCCACAACCAGGACGAACACCAAACTTTTGCTCCTGAATCTGAGGTTTAACTTTCAGACGGACTCTCCTCTCCAATACTCTGGCATAGACTTCCCCAGGGAGGCTGAGGAGTGTGATTTCCTGGTAGTTGGAACACACCCTTCGGTCCCCCTGCTTGACAAGGGGAAGCACCACCCTTGTCTACCAGTCCAGTGGTACAGTTCCCGTGTGCCACACTGTGCTGCAGAGACGTGTCAGCCAAGACACTCCCACAGGATCCAGAGACATGAGCTACTCTGGGCGGACTTTGCCACCAAGGAGCTTGTCAACTAAATCAGGCTGGGTGTTGGACAGACCCATACCAAAGTACTCATAACATTATCTGCATCAGAAACAATATCTTTTGCATATTGTACTATATAATGATTTTCTGCCATTTATTTTGAATTTGCCTTTCAGTTTTGAATATTATCAACACTACAATGGGGTGAATCCAATAATATTATCAAGTTATCTGGTCAGTGTTGCACATATGTTTTCAAATGTCCGTTCACTTTTGATAATGATATTATCAATGAAAAAAATATTAACAGTACCGTGAACAGCATGGTCCTGTTCTCCTGTAGGTTGCTGGGCTGCACCTTGGTGGAGAGAGTAAGCGGGTCTGTAGTGTTGGCTTTAGAAATCTCAGGGGAAAGACCATTCTCATCCAGACCATGCAGGCTGGGAAAGCTGGGTTCTTTCTTGAACAGAGCAGGACGTGTCCCAGTACTGGAGCTCCCAGCTGCACCATTACCCACAGCTCCACTTCCCAGTCCATTGGATTGGAAGCTCAAGGCCCGCTTCAGCCCATCCACCAGCCCACCAGCGTTTCCTTTTTCAGTTTTTCCCAAGCTGTGCAGCTGACTGAACTTCTCGATGCACTCATCTATAAGGGCAGGCGGGGCTTTTTTGTGAGCGACACTCACTCTGCCACAAAAGAGTACCTCAAACTTTTTGGCAAAGTTCGCTGGAGACACCGCAGAATCAGAAGCGGAGGAGTTTGTTGTAGTGGAAAGAGAGGAGTCGCTGGCTCCAGAAATAACTGAGGCCTGGTTGGGTAAAGAGGTGATGTCATTGCTGCGGGCTGAGATTTTGCTGGCGTGCCTCAACGTACCGATGATCTCTGGGACCTGCACAGAGGGAAGAGAAGTATTAAAAACTAAATGATTCCATTTAGAACTTAAAACAAATGTAATTGTTAAACTGTTGTAATTGTTATATCAATTTGAGGGGCAAAAAACAGGGAACATTTAGAGAAATTTGAAAAACACTCAACTTCAACAAAGACTAATACATAAAGTGCATTTAATGAACCAAATGCACATTTTTCATATGTAGAATGATTTTATACCCATCAAAATTGAATCATGTCAATTCTGAATATCTAATATCTATCTTTCTTGATTTTACTTTTTTTTGTAATAGTCTTTTTTAGCCGTATGTGTTTATTAAATAACTAAATAATCCAAAATGTACAAATCTTGGGAGTTTGTTTTAAATAGTTAAAAAGAAACACCACTATTTTTTTTTCTAAATCCCAACCACTACAATGAAAATTGTGTATTTGATATTTTTTATATGTTCTTGTAGCATGTTTCTGATCATGGAGGACATATATTCATAAAATCAATCTTAAAATAGTATTTCTGAGTATTACTTTACTTAAATTGTTGAAAATCAGGAGCAGACAAAAAAAACAACTCAATTAGAAAAAGATTGTAGCCACAAAAGGGAAGCTACAATCGGTGGGCCACAAGCTCACCACTTCGCTCCATTCTGATGCATCTACGTATAAACGTATGTACGTCTTTGTTTACCTTGTCCGAGCTGGCATCTGGCTCAAAATTGTACGGCTGGATAGCTCTGATACTGCTTGCCATCTTTTTTGCACCAATAATGTTAGTTTAGGGGTGTGAGAGGCTGTAAGCTAGCAGGACAACGTAAAAACAGAGACTTCTCAGTAATGGGGAGAGAATGGGGGAAGGCTGCTCTGCGCCAATGGTCCCACCCACAACTCAGAGGGCAATTTCTAATGAACTACTGCAGCTCAGCAGAGACTATGTCTTAGAAAGCGCCAGTTTTTTTTTTTTCCTGTCTAAGAATTGTATAATCCTAATTAAGAGACCACTGGGAACACTTTTAAAAGTGATCAAAAGATGATTGGAGTGGGTCTTATAAAATTTCAAAAACTGTCCACATTTCAATGCGTATAATTATTTTACAGCTGCTCTTGGAGCACTGTGTTACTGTGAAAAAGTCTGTTTTATTCTTTTTAATCATGTAGGATTCTTAATGAAGGAAATAAAGACTTCCTAAAAAAGATATGTTCCTTGTTGAAAATGATTTTGCTTTGTGATCTTCACAATTTTTGAATAATATAATAAACCCTGGTACTTTAGCCGAAGTAAAATGTGTTATAAACTTCTGAGGAAATTTGCTTTCAATTCAACTCTAGCAGAAGCGAGATTTTACAGAAAATAGGTGCCTGCTAGAACACAAAAATCATTATGCATAAAAACATGCACTTTTCAGGCTAATACGTGTGAACCCTTTTAGGAGAAGACCTGACATAAACTTTCAGGATTTTTTTGTGGAACAAAGTAGACCTTGTGACATCATTTATGCTGAAAAGAAGCAGAATGAAGACCTTTCATGTGAAAGAGGTCTTTGTACTCAACCACCCCCTTTTTTTTCAGTCCAGTTTAACCCATTCTTTCTTTTACCTTTAGTCACACTCCACCAGCATTTACATTTGGTTTATAGAAAACGTATATTCAATACATATACATGATTAAACACGGGTGAATTCACATTTTGTAAACAGCCTTTATGTCTCCCTTTCTTGAACTTGAGAGACACACTGCCAGCTTTAACTTCTGCGTTCACTTGAAAAATTCAGTCAAGCTTGCAAGAACTTCCTTTTGTTTTTCAGTGGCTGCACTTTTGGAGCGTTGATCGTTTATTCTGTTTATAGTATTAAACTAGGCTGCACGAGACTAAATAAACCTACTTTGTTTTGTGCTCTGACTGAAGAAAAACAAATGAATCTAGGTCACACAGAAGTATTTCTTCCAGTATTTCTGCCTCTAAAGAATGACGTCTACAGCTCTGCCCTGTCAACACAGATGAGAAAACAGTTCATCTTTACACAGAGCTTGTATTTGGCAAGGATTTAGATTAAAAAAACACATGTATACATACAAATACAAAACTGTATTTTGCATTTTTTCCAGGAGAGTTTTTGCAGAGCAGCAGTCGTTCATTAGAAATGTACCTCTGAGTTGCGCAGAGAAACCACACCCACCCTCCCATTGCTGAGAGGTCAGAGCAGGAGGCTTGTGGCCCGCCCAGAGTATTTTCTATGTCACAACTACAATCTTTTTTAAACTGCATTTTTTTTGGCTACTGATTCACAACAATTTGAATAAAGAAATACTTGGAAATGCTAATTTAATCTAAAATGTCTTTATATATGTCCTCCATTATCAGCAAAATGCCACAAGAACATCACCAAAAAACATTATTTTTTATCAGAGTGGGTCTTTAAAAATTACAACACAAACTAGAACCATCAGATCTTTTGAACACCTCCTTCCCAATATGTTTCCATAGACATAATAGACCAAAATGACTTATTATTGCCTGAGCAGGAGCCATTGGATTCCTGCTGGGTCTTGCCTCAAAATGAGGTGAGCTCAGGCTAGTATCTGCTTGACTCTAAGGAATGGACTGCATTATTTCTAGAAACCAACTTTCCTGGAATTGCATGTCAGAAGAAAAATCAATATATTATCTTTTTTTTTCAAATAAAAAGATATGAACGCTCATCATCACCAACATTGACTCTAAATTAAAAGAAATGCTGTACTTTTGATTGATGGCTCTGTTGTGGTAAATTTGTTTGTGACCTGTCTCTGTTGCCGTACACTGGAGTCATACACATCAGACCAACAACAAATTCTGTTTAAAGCTGCTATGCGCTTTAAAAAAACATGTTCTGATCAGATGTGTTGAACAATCAGGGAATAAAAGTGTACAATAATTATATATAATTGAGAAATGATAACATCCATGATGAATAGCAATCTTATTGAATTGCAGATTAAACATTTTTCTTTAAAAAAATGCATTTGTTTCCATCTTCAAACATACCCTTAGAGAAAGCCTTATTTTGAAATTCAAACTTTGCTCAACAGCTGCCCTTGCTCTATTCAAGGCACATTCATGTTGGGTGGGGTCATCTGAAACCCACAAGACAGTAAACGGAACTTCTTTTTTAATGATTTCTGATTTTCACTGGTGTCCTTGGCATACATGAAATCCTGTCCACCTTTGCCATGGCAGGGATAACACTTCAATGTAAGAGTGGGGTCATCTGGACCCCACAAGATAGCACAAGGACTAGACACAACAGCACAACCCAGATGCCAGCTTTCTCACCCTTTGTCACAAGTGTCTACTTGGTTTTAATCACACTGACATGAGTGGAGTCTGCTATCTTTCCAAAGACAACAGAATCTTGTTTTTGCACAACACACACCCCCTCAGCCCCCAGCTGTCACTGCTTAATTGTCAAGCTCACTTCCTTCCACACACATGAAGCTCTGCTGTCATCCATCTCTGAACTTCATTCTCCTTCATTTCTTTTGATGTTAAATATAAGGCAAAAGACTAGTGACAGATTAGCTACTTAAGAGATTATTTAAGATATATTTTTCCCCAGAAAGGTGTGCATTGTCAAGAAAAAGACAACAAGCAGAAACATTTCTGTTCATAAACTCATTAAATGAAAACACCTAAGCTCATCTCCATTTTATTTTTATTTTTTTTACAGAAATTAAATGAAGGAAACGGGTTTTGTGCACGTCAGTAAACAACCTCAATTCTATTCTGAACAGCAGACTCTATATCCTCCACAAAAGCTGATCACATGAACGGTGAGACCTCTGTCATCCACAGAAATGACCGCAAAGTGGAACCACAAGGATCAGAATATCGCTCAACCTCGCAGTGTCAGAGCTGAGTATTACCACTGTGGTAATGACCTTTAAAGGAAGGAAGTTAAACAAGCGCCATCAGAAAAAAAAGAGAAGTAGCAGTCTGACTCTCTAAAGAATGTTGGAAACAACTAAACATTTTTCAACAACTAGAGGTATTTCTTATACTAGCTGTTGTTTTCATGTAAAGCTGATTTACCTTGAAAGACACATTGACGGTGCCTCTTTGCAGGCATGTCAGCTCTCCTCCGTCTTGCAACTAGTCAGTGAAGTTCATAAAAATGAACATATTGGTTGTTCTTCTAGTAACAATGACTTAACAGGATGGTTTAATGTTTGCATATTAGCTTCTTAGCTGTTGTTTTGGAACCAATGTAAAGGAACCATTCGCCAAAGAAAAATTCATCATAAAGACACCACTGATGCAAATCTATTACCACAGAAATTTTTGGGATGAAAATAAAGTTGTTTACCTTTCAGCATACCCTGTCAAAAGGTCACCACAGAGAATCAGCTTCATTGAGCCGCACATTTTTTGGCAGAGATTTTTCCGCCTGATGCCCTTCCTGAAATAATCCTGTATTTTATCTGGGCTGGGGACCTGCATTGGGAGACTCATGACTGGTACACCTAAAACTGGTAAAAAAAATACTTCCACTTCAAATATATTAAATTACCACAGAGGAACAATACAGTATTTTTTATTTGAATATGTGAAACTTATAAGCATAATAATTAATGAAATACAACAATGTTCTTGAAATGAACCTTGAAGAAAGTGTTCCAATGTTGAAATCCAGCTTTTTCTGTAGGTTTTCTCTCATTAGCCTAATAGAAAGCATGACATTTTTCAAAAGAGCCGTTTACAACAACAATTTGGGATCAGAAGCTCTTCAGGTTTTATTTCACGCTTTATTTAGTTCACTAGTCCATTATTTCCATTAAAATACTCTTTAAGAATATTTGAGTGTATGACTTGCTTACAAATAATAGTATGAACTCTATACACCCCCCGAACCCCTTCAGTAGTCTGGACTGTGTTATTCCATCTGGCCTGAGGAGTGAAAAAAGTAAATGGGGACAATTTGCAGAGTTTCCTGTACAACTTTGGTCAAATTCAACACCTAAATGAAGGAGCTTGTCTCCATTCTGCAGTTCAGGGACTTTAAGACTGGCAAAAATAAATAATGGATCTAAAAATCAGGTGGACTGACTTATTTAAACACATTTCTTTGTTTTACTTTTTTATTTTGTTACCTAAATGTTCAAAATAAAGAAATCTATTGTTGTCTTTGTATTTGTGTGGGACTAAAGAACCAAGGCTGCCAGATTCTTCACAAATTCTGCCTTTTTTCCATAAACTAGGTCTGTATAAACCACCTACGCTGAGATAAAAAATGTTGATGTATTTTAGATGAAAACATAAAACTAAAGCAAAAAGTTGAATGGGCGCACAAACACAGGACTAGAGTGTGTATATAATGGAAAATACATCTGAAAAACAGTAACAATTAGTTTTAACACCAAAATAGTTGTAGAGAGATTTTAAAGTAACTTTGTGACAGTGACAATACTAATGTAAAAACTTCACACAGAGTTTTTTTGGACAATGATTTAGCTAATTTTATTCTGGGAAATTCCAAACTGCTTTTCTGCTCACCTACCTGCCAGGTTAGTGGCTGCAGCCTTTAGATTAGAATTGGGTCTTTTTGCTTCGGACACCATATCCATGAGACCCAAAGGCTGCAGAAAATCTCATATTTCAGACATATTTTTTATTAACATAAAAATGAGAAACTATACTCTGTCTGATTTTAAAGCCAAAACAAAATGTAAAAACACACAAGCAAGCTTCCAAAATTACCTAAAATATAAAACCAGAAAACCCCCACTTGGCTCCCCTTGATCATGTGCCTGAGTGTTGTGAAGCATAGCCAAGTTCAAAGTTCAGTGTACATTAAACTGAAGAGAATAGTTCCATTGCAAAACTCATTAAAAGAGGAGACAATCCAGGAATAGGGAATAACCATAAACCAGAAAGCATCAAAAACAACCATAAAAGTCTAACAAACGGACATCACTGAACTGCAGTGAAGCCACAGCCACAGTAAAGGCCTATTGTTAGAACCCTGTGGAGGACAGGACACCGAATTTCACATGAAAACCAACAACAAAAAAAGCAGCAGGAGTAATAGGAGTGCCAGATATTAAAAGATGGGGAAGTTTCCCTCAATCATCTTGCTTGTTTTTGCAGTGTGCAACAGTGTCACATGAGGGGGCATAAAAACAGAGGAAGAAAGGCATGCAATATCAACGATTTACAAAATGAATGCTTTGCCAAAACAAGAAAATAAGACCATTGTTTTTTGGGGGTTTTTTTTGTTTGTTTTTTTTTGTTTTAATGCTCTTGGTTAAAGATTAGATTGGAATTGTTCTATCAGTAAGGTTTTAGTTACTTTCTTGAAGAAAAAAAAACTATATTGTCTTAAGTAATTGAAAAAGACTGCTAATGCATATATAAAGTTCTGTCATACTGCTTTTGCATCTGCATGCTCAGAAAAACACAAATTTGCACAAACCAATGTAAAAAATAACAGAAATAAAAAGAAAACAGCATAGAGCATTAAAGCACCTAAACAAGACAACCTGATGGAGTAAGAAACTGACTCAGACCATTTGACAAAGTGTGTGAAACAACTGGCCTCCTTTTTCCAGGAGTAAACCTCTGGCAAAAGCTCCTGGAATGAAACAACTATGACTCACCTGCATGCTGCAACACATTCACCTAATATGGTTTGTGTTCACAGAATTATAACACAGAGAATCCTTAGGGACTTGTTTTTGTTACATTGAGAAAAGCCTTGTTCAGAAAACAAGCTTTTAATTCATAAAAAGCCAAGTAAAACCATATTACTTTAGCACTTCAACGTTAACTTTATATGTACAGTAAAAATAAACAGCAGTAAACTATATACAACATAATGTGATATTGGCAAATTCATGATTGGTTTTTTCCAATTGATTCTGGAAAAGAGGACGGGGCATACAGATTGTCGCCACACAGAAAAGTAACTCAAAATAAGCTAAAAGTCTGTTTTGGAGTAACTTGTAAATATATCACCCCAAATACATGTTATTCTACCAATCACTGCCTATGTTAACTCACTGTGGTGATCAGCATATGTATCGAATTACCAAAGTCCACTGAAAAAAAATCAAGTTTTAGTGTGACGTGACCATTCAGAACCGATATCGATCCGTAGAGGTTCGACGTATCCCAGCAGAGAACTAGTCCAATAAAAGCCAAACGTATAGTGAAGCTTACTTGACCCAGAGCAGCATCAGAACGAACAGGCGGCAGGACACAGTCCTACCACTGTCTCAATGGAGCAAACAAACGTATCCGGCCCCCAAACAAACCCGTACGTCAATTAAATCACTTTCAAAGTCCATTTATGGACATGTTTTTTTTAAACTGGCATCAAAAAATAAAAAAAACACAACCTTAATTTAGCTAATGTCTCGACTTTGCTAAACCTAAAATGGCACGCTACTCAAAATAGCGAAATTAGGCTTCGCTTTTCACACATAACTGCCTCAATAAACGCTAGCTACTGTACACTTAGCATGGCACGCGCGCACCACACAGTTTAAACTTCACTTACATCTTTTTGTTCTTGTTTGTTGTTGAACAAGCCGAATCGCTGCTGGAATCGCGCTTTCATCCCATCCGCCATAAAACTCTACAAAGCTGGGATCTGAGCGGCTAGGAGATCGTAACTTCGTCGCCGCGAAGTAAACTTGGATGTCATTTCTTTGGGAAAGTTAATTCTGCTCCTTTCAACAGAGGAAGAGTCTGTTTGGCTCATAGTTTGGCTGTGTAGTTTGACGGCATGATTCCCAAATAATCCTCTCGTGACTGTCAAAATAAAAGCTTTCCAATCTACTTTGGGGGGTTTCACGGTTCAAAGTTTTGCCTTGGTGTGTTATTTTGAAGGTGCGTGTGTACACTTCCGGTTTTTCGCAACAAGTTGTCAAACATGTATTGAAAACGGTCACCCAATACGTCAAGGGAATGGGACGAACCCAATTCCTGTCTCGGAGAAGTCAAACTTTAGGCGGTAGATGTTTGGACGTGTCCGTTACACGATAAAGACCAGAACAGCTTATTCACGAACATAACCAAACCTATCTGTTCTGGTGCCAACAGAACCAGGTCCAATAAAACAGGAATGAACGTCGTTTAGGATATTCTCCACATTACAAACAACTCTGAAGATTTTATTAGTCATGCTTTCACCATCTGAGAGGAATATTAATTACAGCAGCATTTTATTATATTAGTACTAGTTAATTTTACTGTATATTTCCTATAAAATAATATTAAATTACTTTTGGAAGCAAATTTTAGGTTGCATCAACTTTTTTTTAACAATACTAAGATGAAAAATGAAATAGGAAAAGTTTTAAAAGAAACTTGTTTTGAAAAGTTCTTATGTAAAATTATTTTAATTATTGTAAAACTTAAGATAACTGCATATGAAAAACTGTACTTTCAAATACTTTTTTTAAGTAAAGCGACAACTTTATAGCCATATATGTAAACATGTTTATTTAAAGTTTTAGAAAGCTACAAAGAATAAATATAGAATTGTGTTTAAAAAGATAATTTCAAGTTGGAAGCGGTATTATTTAACATATTAGAACAAACACAAACGTCTATTCGAGTAGTTTTTTTAATCTTAGGCTCTTCTGTAGCGACACCTTGTGGTTACTTTGTTTGCAACAGTGGGTCACTTTTCCCCCAAAGAAATCCATAGATTCCCTGCCATCAGAAATTGACCAGATTGTTTCCTATGAATCCATTTTACGATAAACAAAGAATGTGAGCTTTGAAACTGCCTATGTACACAAACTCCAGCACAAAAACTGAGGAAAGAAACGCTTTAAAATCCACAACTATTCAAAGCAAAATGAACTGGGGCAAGAGAAATTAAACAAAAAAGAAAATAAATAAAATACTATTTATACTATCAAAACATGTAGAAGGATATATTTGATTAGAAAACAAGCTAATATAGAGAATATATTTTAAAACAGCAAAGCTTTAATAATTCACAGTTCCTTGGCAATAGTATCCAAAGAGACTACAGGACTTTCACGTTTGATTATAATTAAAGTTTCCAAATCAGTTGATGGCTATAAAAGATGCATATATTTTATGAGCTGTTAATTTGATTTTTTGATAATCAGCTTAAAAAATAGACTGAAGATACACTAAGAAAAGTCTATAACTAAAATAAAATTAAAAAAATACACAAAATCCTTGGTTGACTGAAAAACAACTTTGGAAATTTTGGAGAATCTGGAATGGTGGCATTTTTTAACCAAATAGTCTGGTTTATGTCAAACTGAACATAGGAAAACATTTCCTACAGCCTTGCTGCAAACCTAAGCCTTAACATTTGCATCCAAGCAAACCTTAAGTTTAATCTTTTAGGTTAATTAAGGTAAAACAATCCTTTCTGACAACAAAAGAAGTGTTTGGATACAAAACTGAGTAAAATTCAAAATGGAAAAAAATCAATATCCATTTTGAAATTAGACTTATTGTGATGTCATGCATTTTTATTTAATGACCTTGTAAGCTTGGCAAAACAACAACAAAATACACTGTACCACCACCTCCTACACTAAGAGGTGACTGAAATCACTTCTAAGATTCTAGGACTGTTTCCAAATCCTACAGCATGTGACTCAAGAGAGTGTTCTCTCAAATATATGAGCTGCTATATTTTGCCAGACACAGTGACTTGCACAAATCAACCATCTAATTCCCTTTTTAACTTAATAGTTGATTTTACAAAAAAGTATCCACGTCTGATGCAGGAGGTCTCATTGTCATAAGAGAATTCCAATTTACAGACTTTTATTTTGAAGCCATTTAAACCCCTGTCAAAGTTAAACTCTACAGGAAACATTTACACAGAACAGCTGCATATCTAATACTTTTCCTTCCTTACATTTTTTGTTTAGTATTTTTTCTCAGTATTTTTTCTCATAATTAAGCAATTCCAAATCATGGATTGCAATTGACTGGGTGACACTTACACTACCATTAATTGTACATGTATTTAAAGTACCTTTGATTTGCTAAAACAATGCATACAAGTGTGCACTTGTGTGTTTAAAAGGCCTATAAAACGCAAAATCAACTTTTTTGAGATTTTAAGTGCATTTTAATGTTAATTCCTCACGAAAAATAACCCCAAAGTGGTATTTTGCTCCATTCACTCACCTCTGAGCATTCCTCTATATATAGGTGGCGAGTCATCGAAACTATTTTGAAGAGACTCAAAATGCGGCAAAAACAGGAGCAATCACACTCTCACAAACTCCACAACAACACAGGAAGTGGTTTCCATGTCAACACACTTCAACATCCTGCCTAAATATTAAGCACCCAGATTTTCTGTCTATTTCACAGCCAAAGCAACAGAAACACATCGAGTCAAAAAGAAGCTCAGTGTTCTTGCTGAAGAACAGCCTCTCCTTGTGTTATCCCTTCTGCCTGAGGATGTCAGTCATGTTTACAGTACACTGAAGGGCGCGTGCATGCTGTTAGTGTACTTAGTGCATGTTACTGCATAAGCATGCAGGTATTTGCCCTTCAAGTGTGCACATTTTCTACAAGAAGCAGGAGGCACGACAAGGTCAAAATGACATTTCGTCATGGGACTTAATTTTGTGTCACATCTAATATGCTTCATTGTCTTTGGTATCTTGGGATAATATAAGATATTTTTAGCCTGACTCTGACGCCAGCTGCCCCTCTGCTCTTCATTCAAAGCTTAGTGGAAGGTCTTGCCATTTGGAACAAAGGTAAAAGTAGTAAAGGTCAGGAGTGTGTTTGTCAGCAGGGTGTGTAAATATAAACCCTGCCAAAGGATAGGTGCTTGTATTGTGCTGGTGAATGGAAGAACAGCACAACATATGTTGGCTGCAGCGGCATCAAAGCTAGATTGGGTTTCCCCCAGTAGGATGCCACGAATGCTGACATGGTTGCACTAAATGCTCAGCCAGCTTTTTGTCATACGTATAAATTTAAAAACATTTCTCGACTGACCCCTGCTCTGCATTTGATTCCATCCATCACCTGATACGCAGCGTCTCTGTTCAGTTGCAGCTGACTGAAAGGCTGAGCTTCTGTTGGTTTGTTTACTTTGCATGCAGTCTTTTGACAAAAGCTTGAGGCAAAAAAAAATAAAAATAAAAAAAAGAAACCTTGGTTAACCTTTAGTCGTTAAAAATGAAATAGCTGGAATAAAGTTTAAATCAAAAGTTGTGCAAGTCCTAGCAAAAAATAAATGAAATTAACAAGTAAAAACTGAGGAATTTAACTGTGAGTGTGATGATCCCAGTGCATAAACATAGTGGTGGAAGCATCATGATCTGGGGCTTTTATCCAACCATAATGCTGACAAAAATAAGTCAATCCCAATATTTTTCACAGAAGCTACAAATTCTGACAAATCTGCATGTCAAATATTGACCCGAAACCACCTAGATGATTATTTATGGTAACCAAGGGGGTTGAATTTTTTCCTAAAAGAAATAGAGATTTGTGGATCAAAACAGTTTTTTTTTTGTAATAGATATACAATAATACCCCTTTAGTTTAAGATGGTCTTTATGCTCCCACATAACCTACCTTGGTGGTTTCCTGGCACCGGAAGACATAGCAGGTACAGCTTTGCCTGCCTGGGGTGTCCCTCACCAAGAAGGCAAAACTACTGGGCTCCTGGCTGTTGTGCATCAGTTTGGTCACTTGGTGAGGTCGGCATTCAAACAGCATGGTGTGTGTCAGAGGGTCCCAGAAATGTCGTTGTCCCTGAGTAGACACACACCGCACCCAGGACAGTGACACACAAAGCCGAACTGCTTTATTGTACGTCACAGGATTCCAGTGACCACCTCCAGTCTCGAGATCAGGCAATCCAGCACCTGGATCCCTTGCTGCGGACCTGCAGATTTCCGCCACCACCCAGGGCAGCATAGTCATGGTGGTCAGATGGTGGACTGGCCGGGAACCGATCAGAGTCAGTTTGTAGTTTATCTCATGTCCCGTGAGCTCATTGTCCCGTGGCTTCAAAGATGCACTCCTCTCCCTGGGAGACACCAACCTCTGGTCTCTTTGAGAGGCAGAGCTCAGGTGGGAGAAGGACGGGCAAGAGCGGTGGTTGGATGTTAAACCGAGACCGAGCTTGTCAGAGCTCTGCACCCTCTGCCTTTCACCTCTCCTTGGCTTGGTCTCAAAGTAAAGCCCCTCCATGATTCCTTAGAGCAGTACTTCCCCCATACCTGCAACAAATCATCAGGTACAGTATAAAAAAAAAAAAAACTACGTGATGCGATCATGTCAATATGGACCAAACTCTCAGGAATGTTCCCAGTACCTTGTTGAATCTATGCCACCAAGGATTAAGGCAGTTCTGAAGGCAAAAGGGAGTCCAACCTGGTACTAGCAAGGTGTCCCTGCTATTCAAAATGCATTTTAACCAAAATTTTATTAAATGGAATCCAAAAGAACATCAATCCTGTCATTGATAAATGCAAAGATCTCAGAGCTACACAGAGACTTTGAAGGTGTTTTGAGGCTTCCCCTCAAGATTCAACCAGTTGAGCGACTCCAAACAGCCTCAAGGACAAGCATCTGACAGCTCCATGAATGTTGGCCTACATGCGCCCGCTTGCATGTCAGAGATGGAGTCCGGTGAATCTCATCTGACCCACTTATCCCACACAAACAAGACGCGCAGCTGACGTTTGGGAGAAAAAAAAAAGATACCCCAAAACAAGTGTCTTCAAACGCAAATCGCTTTTTTTTTTTTTAAATATATATAACACCGTTGTGGCTTTAGCCCGACATTTTCACTTAAGAGACCAACGAGATATAAGGATTATAAAATAAATCATGAATTAATAATCTTTCACCTTTCTTGACCTTGAAAATGTTTAATGTTTTAGTATAAACGAGGTTCAGCTACGTAGACGTCACGCGGAAGTGAAAACTTCATTTAGGGGCGATGTTGCACTTGTGCGTTTTACTCATTTTATTTTTTATTTGTCGTTTTTCACGTGAGATAATTATTTTAGGTATAAACGCAACTACTTAGAAAATATACAATATATATATATATATATATATAATATAAAAAAGTTGTTACTTTGGTTGAGAAGTTTTTCGAAGAAGAATTTTCGACGCCGTCCTCTGCAGCCTCACCTGTTCAGTTCGGTCCCGCGCGGGAGGAGAAGAGCTGCACGCGCCTCAACACAAAGGAGAAAACGCGCCGCGAGACCTTTCCACGGCTGAAGCCGTCAAAGCCCCAGTTAAAAATAGAAGACAGGGCCGACCAGACCGCCTTCCTCAGCATGACAAGTGCAGTGCACGCTGCGACCACGCGCTGCTACAGGAATGCACGCAATGTAAATATGTAAATGCACGGATGACATCTAGTTCACTCAAATAGTTTTATTTAGACGACAATACCGTAGTAGTGTTTCATCACAGGATGATCACATATAGGCTGGTACCCTAACATAAGTGAAATATGTTTATTCATACTGGAAATAAAGGTGCATTTATCAATTAATTTAGATAAATTATGAATGATATTTTATATGAGAAAAACAATGTAAAGACATATTCAACCTTTGATGTGGGTTAAAAGAAAAAAAAAAGTACCCGTCTAACAAAGTTGTACTTTTAAAAATGTAAAGCACCTTCAATATCAAGTAAAACTATTTCGTTTTTTTTTTTCTTAAATCTGTAACAGTATTAGTGTTCCCAACTCTCCATATTTGTCTGGTACTTGATAATGAAGCCAAAGTTCAGAAAAAAAAACCCTGTTATAACTGAAGAAAAAAAAAAAACTAAACTGCAGTCAAGAAACTTTGGCAAATAACTGTCAACATAAAAGGAATGACATTGATGGAATGGCATGTTACACTTATGGTTGGTCTTTACAAACAAAAAAAAGTTAAGCAAGACGTGGTCTTTAAATGAAATATAAAATACTTGTTAGAATTAAGCTCAAAATTACATGCTACAAATTGCATGTGTACTAAAAAAAGAGAGGAAATTTCAAGTGTAATTTATATTTAAAAAAAGTTAAGTCAGTGCTATGAAAGTATGGTATTTATGTGGAATTAAGATTAAGTGGTTTTTTAATCTTGAATTATCTAAAAAAAAAAAAAAAAAAAGCTAAACTATATCTTAAGGTGATCCCTACCTACATCTTGACTTCATGTTGTTTGAAAGACAGCTTAGCGTCTGCTGAGGGAGTTCACCAAAAGTAATGAATTCCTCATTTACAGACTTGTGATTTTTTTCAGTGAATTGCTTTTTCACAGAACAGCATGTTGTATTTCCAGCAATGATCAGTAGAACATGAGCATTTACATGTTAGGAAACAATCAATTAAAGTTCAGTTGTAAAGGTGAATCAGAATTTCCTCTGAAAGCAGAAAATCCCTCATTTTTGTAAGTAGTGAATAAAAAACTGCAGGCAAAATAATTCTCTTTGAAAAACTGACTGCAAAAATTAATAAACGATAAAAAAAAAATGCAAGCCAGATCTGTAAAGAATCTCCTCAGTAAGACATGTTGAAGAATGTTTCAGAGAATTATTCAGGCTTGGGCTGCAGTTTGTTCTTTGCTGGCTCAAAGAAGTTCTCAATGATGGCCTCAACCAAGTCCTCCAGTTCCTTCTTTAGGTGAGTCACGTCACTGATTAGAGCAGGAGGGAAGAAAACAAACAGAACATGACAGAATGAGGTTAGTGAGTTACTAACAAACAGCTGTAACTGCTTGTATATTCAATTTTAAAACCTTAAAGCAAATGATAATGTACATGTTTTGTCTGAACTTCAGTCCAAATCTCTATCCTAATTCTGACTGACTCAAAAAGGAAGTGTACAAAAAAGCTCAACATTTTTATATATTTTTTAACAATTAATCTTAAAACATTACTATTTTTCCCCCAACTACCCACCTGTTACCAGGAGCAGCACAGAGTTCAGTGTAGTATTTAATTTTTGGCTCTGTCCCACTGGTTCTCATGGTGGCTACACCCCCATTAGAGAAAGTAAACGTGATCATCTGACTGGAGCGAGAGATTGGAAGAACCTGAAAGAAGATAAGTGAAGAACCCAAAAATAGTAAAACATGTCAAGCAGGGTTTGTATCCATCAGCGAATGTTATCTTTGCACGCTCTCACAGCTTTGTTGTCAGGTTGGTTGCTATCATAGCCGGTAGTCAGGTCTCGGACAGCAGAGATGGAGAAGCGGCCACATTCTGTGGGGTAAGAGTCCGGTTTGCCACTGAAGTTGCGCAGACGCTCAAATAAACTGTGGATCACTTTCTGATCGTGGCAGATAAAGTAGGAGTTTTTGCTGATGTGGTAGCCATACCTGAGCAATAGAAAGGGCAGAAAAATAGTTTGATTTGACAATGCATAAAATGTGGATCAAAAAGGATTGATTTAACTGGAAAAAAACTTTGAAAGGAAAAATGGGTGAATATTGTTTCAAAAAACAAGATCAACAACTTCCAAGCCCTGAAACTTCCTCTAAATTTGCCAATTTGAAAGCGGTATCTTTTAAATATATTTGAAAAAGTCTTGTGATTTAGCTGAGCAAGAGTCTACTTTAATGAGGCACCATGGACTTCCAGAATCATATGCAACCATCTCATATCATTAACCCAAAGCAAACTTTTGAGACTTTTTCCACACAAAAGATAAATTTAAATCTGAGCATCTCTAAGCTGTTTCATATTTTTCAAGGTTTGCCACAAAAGAAATTGAACCACATGGTGATTTACTCTCAAGTCTAACACCAACCAGGATGTGATCATCATTCTGGGGCTCCAGCTTGTGTAGTTTTATTTATTTATTTTTACTATTGCATCTTGTGACAAGTTCAGTCTCAATTGTGAGTCAATATGTCCCATGGAAAACACCTGTCATAGCCCTCAGCCAGCATCATCATGTGTGAGATGTGTGTGTCTTACTCTTCATAGATGGCAGAGAGCTTCTGGGACAGACTTCTGTTCTTAGTGGCCAGATAGGAAATCATCTCTCCTGCTATTGCTGCAGCACTAACTCCATCCTTGTCCAGGACAGAGTTACAACACATGTACCCTGCAATAAACACATACACACGTTTTCAGTTCTTCCTCTGTGCAGGGAAATATCCTGTTTCTATAGTCAGCTGTTGCTTCCTTTAATAACAGTGTGTCCCCTAAGGCATGCGATCCCAATTACAGTCCACTATAATGCAGTAACATGGGAAAACTCCTAAACTATGTCAGGTGTTGTGTTCCAGCTGTTATTGAATTACCCAACTTTAACCCAAGGTTGACATTGAGAGTGTTTCTTTCTTTAAATATGAATGCCTTTGATGTCAACAGTTAGATGCTCTCATCCCAAACCAATCCAAAGCAGACTATATTCTACGTGTTTGCTGAAGCAAACTCTCCCAACTAAAAAAAATAATGAAATCCATGTATGAAGACGTATACTTTTATAATAAAAGACACAAGATATTTTGATTTTCTTTTTTTCTAATTTCATTGACAGAGAATCACATCCTAAAAAGCTGCTGGAGTCAGAAAGCTGTGGATTCCTCAGTTTCAACGACATGCTCCAAGGGAGGTTTTTCATTTATTCCAACACTCAGAACAGAAATGTTTTCAATATTTAAAAGGCAACATCTCACCTCAAGGTTAGCATGACAAGTGAATCTGTCAAACACAAATTAGCCTGGAACTCACGTCACACTTTGAACTGAAGAATTTTACAAGTAAACTTGGAGCTACAGGCTAAATACATGTAAAACTGAGACATAAAAATGTTATCTATGTTGCTCTACACACAGTCTGGAAATGCAAATGTTTAATTACTCTCACCATGAGTCATGTCTCTGACAGAAAACACAGAGCACTGTGAATAGGACATGGGTTAAACTCATCCAACCAAAAAGTGACAAACTATGGCATTTTGTTATATTCACTGCGGTCAGATCCCATTTGTAAGAAGAAAACAAAAAAAATAAATTCTAATAGTGCATACCTATAGCCTCCTCAAAAGCAAACACCACCATGTTGCCCTGGTCCATTAGATCTTTGGCTCTGTTTCCCATCCACTTGAATCCTGTTAGCGTTTCCTGTGTTAAGACCAAATAAACATTTTGTTAAAAACAGAACCAATTACACCTTTTTATTTTGCTTGTGGCAAAATATAACAACATAAAGACAACTAAAAAACACTTTTATAAATCAAAAAAACTAAAGAGGCCACATTACTAGATCATGTTGAAATTGAGCAGCTTTCTTGTAACAGAAGAACAAACCAGAACACAATTTGGGTTGCTGGAAGATACAACTGAGAATAATCTTGCATTGTTGTTTAAGAGCTACAAACCTTTTCTGGTTAAGACCTCAAATCATCATGTGTAATTGTTCTTGGCAGTGAGAATAAATTCAGAGTTTTAGACGTGGAGTGTTACCTCAAAGTGGAAGCCTTCCTTCAGAGCAATGGCTCTTAGTATTTTGGATGAGACCGTGCTTGATAACATGTAGATGTTTTTTAAGAGAGCAGCTTCAGGGTTCTGCTGCTTCCAGCAGCTGAACAACCACCAACCAAGCAGCGCTCCCAACTCATTTCCACTGAAGACTCGCCAGTGTCCACTAGAGTACAAACAGGCACAGGCGGGTTACGAACGGCAGGCAAGAAAGTCCATCACATGTTAATTCTACAAAGTGTTTTGCTGCTTAAGAAGTTTGTGGTATTTTTAACCAGTTTGTTTTACTTGCTTGTAATGAGATATTAATAATTATGTGACTAAAACCTTCTATTTTTGGTTGCATAAACCTGTGAGGATCCTACCAAAAATAAATGGTGACTATCTTATTTTCTATATGTGACTACAGCTTTTTCTATTGAAATATTGGAATCCCACTAGTTTGACTTGAATGATAAAGCCCTCCATATTGGGACAAGAACAAGAATTGGGATCAAAATTGAATTTTTGTCCCTAAGAATATACTTAAATTATATTCTGTTTTTTTTTCAAAGTTTTAGAATGATGGCAAATATTGTGTTAATTAACTAATGATGTTTGTGTACAAAACTACCTCTCTTGCTTTTCAGCAACAGCCAGTCGATCAGCATCTGGGTCATTTGCCAACACCACAGAGGCCCCCTCCCTCTCTGCAAGTGCAAATGACAACGTCTGTGGTAAGAAGAAAAAAAAAGCACACAAATTGTTACACAGTAAAGTAAAATACAACTTCTGTTATATGCAAACTGTAAATTGTTTTCTGATGGGACTGCTAGAAGCCTTTACCCACCAAAACCCCTTCTCCCTCCTCCGGATTGGGGTATTTGACAGTGGAAATTCTGGGTCTGGATCCTTCTGTTCCTCCACAGCATATGGAGGAGGCAGGTCAAAGGCCTTGAATGCCGACTGGACAAAAGTGTGACCAACGCCGTGTACAGACGTGTGCACTATTTTCACTTCTGATCTCTTGTTTATGTCCCTGTCAAGTCAGAAAACACAGTTTCCTCTTTTAGTTTATTTCAAACTAAAAACGTTCTGATCACACAACAGGGAAAATTTGACTTCAATGTCAAAACATCTTCATATTTGTCAATAACTGTCAAAGCATTTCCATGAATCACCTGTAATGACAGAGTTTTTGAATTGCTTTGAAGTATTGTGTATGGACATCCTGGTAGGGGTCTTTGAGCAAAGGGCTTTTTAGGGCCTTTTCTGTGCTCCAGGATTCTGGCCAGGGCTCTAAGTTGTCTTCAATGGCTTTAGAAATTCCTTTGTCATGAGGAGACACTATCTGCGCGCCATTTTCCCAGTAAACCTACAGTAACAACAAAGCATCACAAGTTAGACAAAAATGCAAAATTATTGCCTAGTTTATGAAAAAGCAAAACAAGTGTAAAAAAATTGCCTTATATCCGTTGTCCTGTTTGGGGTTGTGGGAAGCAGTTATCATAATACCTGCGCACAACTCAGGTGGGAAACTGTAAAAGGCTGCAGTACAAATTAGAAATAGAAAACAGACAATTGAATTTAATTAAAATACAAGATTTAAAACAAAAAAATAACCAGCATAAAATAATAAATAAAAGCAGAAATTATTTACTGTTTACATTCAAAAATTGTGAGAATATTGGTATTACATTGTTCTTGGCTATAATGCAGTTCACCTTTTGTGGTCTCACTGTTTTGCTGTTTAATTATGCATGCTTTTAGTGTGTTTTGTGTTCTGCGTCCTAATTGGCTGTAGATAATTTCCGTCTCCTCTGTGCCGTATGTCGTGTAGAGAATGAGTTTACCCAAAAAATTGTAACGCCAGCAACGCTATAATACTGGAAGTATTTTTCTACGAAAGTTTGAACTTTGAGAGTTTAAACAAGAGAGAAAAAAGTGTGAAACTGTTACAGTCTGTTACAGTCTGTCCATATAAAGTAGTTTACAGGCTTAGATCATCTATAATAATAAAAAATAAATAAATGAACAAAGCTGACTACCACCTTATTTTTAGAACTTAACTCCTATGAGGAAAACTGTTCTTAATATAAAAATTATAAATTAATCTCAATAGATCCTTAAGAGGAATCCAATTCACAAATAAATGCTCTTCCAGACAGTTAAAAACTTTACCAGCTTTCTAACTACTTATATGTAGAACTTGTCTTTACTGGGCATGGAACCGCTGATTCGGGTGTAAGCTCCCTTGAGACTGCGTACCGACTAGGAGCTTGTTGCACAATACAAGTTGTTTATTAGGCGAATTCAGGCCAAATGGAATTTATGCAGCTTTTATCCAGATGTCTTCATCCCTAAGTCAGCAGATTAACTGACTTGACTCAGGAAAGTGAATGTGGTGAGTTTGAAATTAACCTGCGGACACTCTTGTTTTATGATCAAATAACAGAAATTCAAGTGATTACCACAAAGGGTGTTGGGGTGATGTCAGAGAAGAGATGAACCGGGACTCCTCTGCTTATGAACACGGCAGCAGCCAGACTGGCAAATTGCTTGCTGCTGCTCCACTGGGAGGGTGAGCCCGCGCGTCGTAACCAATCACCACACCTCGCTCCTTTAGGTTCCCAAAAGTCTGCTCCAGATAACAGCAGAAACCCTGTCAGAGTAAAGGAGAACGTAAATGATGACATTTGTTAATGTGAAAGATCCAGCAAAACATAACATGTTCCACATTTGCATTGTTAACAAGCAGTAATAGATAGGAATACCGAGTATAATGATAAAAAGACTATTTCAAACTAAATATCAAGATGTGTAGTAATGAACTACAATTAAAAGCTAAAAAGCATTTAGCATGATTCTGAAACCCTACACTTTTTGACCTGCACACATCTGATGCAGTTAGAGGATACGGATATGTAGAAAACATAAAGACACATCGGCCCTAAGGCCCTGGAGTTCCCCACTCCAGATGTAAATATAGTTCAAGCTTCTTTTCTGATCTTTGATTGGTCCTAGTAAGGAAAAACTGACCCAAGATCATGGCTGAGCTTGACAAAGAGAATCTGGTCTACTTTGAAAACAACTGTCTCGTTCTTAATATTGTTTAGGGATGCCTTTCCCTGCTTAAGATCTACCAACCCTGCCTGTTATCACGCTCTCCCTGCACTTTAACTACAGTTAAACGGTGGTGTACAAGCGTCAAATTCCAATCGTGGATGATGTCATCAGGTTTCTTCACATTTCGCAGTGATTGAGGCAATTACCTTCTGATGACCTTGTGACCAATGTGAAATGAGCGATTACAAATTGCAATGAAGTATAAACGACTCACAAGATCTGAGGTAATATTTCAGCAATCATGGAGATTAAAAAACAAGTCTGAACTCTAAAGTATAAGCTAAAGACAATAAAACCATGCTATAATTCGTTTTGGCTTCTCTCAGCCTCATGTATTCAGCCAAGCAGGTTTAATTTTGGAGGAACTCTGCCTGTAAAACTGTCCAGCTAGGAAGCAGCGTGAGTTTAAAGATGAAAGAGAAACATGGACTGGAGTAGAATCACATCAAGTGGGAACTAACAGTCAAGTAATTATCTACAGCAAAGCAGCATAGCCGCTGGGAAGCTGTGTGGCTCATTTGAAGTTTTTTTTTTTTTTTAAACTTAAAGTGCAATATGTTTATTTTATTTTTACATTTACTTGCACTTAAAAAAATGCAAGTATAGTACAATGTATACCAGAAACCAGATTGTGCCAAACTTCAAGTGTTTTATTTAATATTAAACAATTTTCCTGAACTGAGAAAAGAGAATACCTTTCATTTCACTATTGGACTGAAGTCTAAATTATAACCATAATTGTTTTCGAATTAACTTAGTTAACTTATGAATTTATTTCTGATCATTTCACAGTAAGTATAACTTTTGGAGGTTTATATAGTATCAAGATGGTTAGTATGCAGTCTGTGGAGCTGACAACACTACAGCTGTGATCCTCACAGACAGACAAATCTGGCTCATCATGTAACCACGTACTTAATGTGGAGCAGCAGTTTATCCATTTACTGACCTGCGTGGTCTGGATAATAGTGAGGTCATTCATACAGGATGTGCCGGTCCATGGCTGCTCTCAGACCGCGGTGCCAAACTCCATTCTGGAGGAGAAGCATTCTTTAAAGCCTCCACAGCCCCTCTTTCAGCAGGTCCTTCACCATCAAAACCGTTTAGGGTTCTATAAAGAAGAGACCAACACACAGCAATCATTTAGTTGTTTGTTTAAACTTCATTTCAGCCATAAGAACTGTTTCAAACAAATTATAGAATATTTTCACATACAGTATAACAAAACATGAGAAATAAAAGTCATAAATATACTAAAAAGGCTTAAATTAGTATGACATTCCTTCAAGCAAACACAATTATCTAAAGACTAATCACCATTGTTCTTTTTCCAGTGTGACTTAATTGGTGACATTGCACGTCTTTTAAAGCCAAGAAGAAATCTGCTTGTTGGTCAGATGTCTGGATGCATGTTAGTCTAATTACAGTGAGAGACTCTCGTGACTCAGCTTCTTCTGTAAGAAATGGGATGTGTTCGGCAGCGCTAAAGTCTCCTGATGGTTAACTAATCAAAAACCACAGCTTCACACATCAATTTCTTCTGAAGCTGGTAGACCTTCATTCACTCAAAAAACAGACTGTATTGCATTTATCAAATTTATATTTTCATATCAAATTTTGATAATCAGAAAAGGATCACTTGTCCAAATTGAGAAAAAGGTCATACTCTATGACACTTTTTTAACAGCCATTTCCATGTTAAAAGAACTATACATGTGTGCAATAGAGAAATATCCTAACCAAGGGTCAGCAATCTGAGGCCTCGGAGCCACTGAAGTTTTTTTATTCTCTACTGTGGCTCTTTGCTTTGAAGAAAAATGCAACAATTTGAATAATAATAGGTCTACTAGTTAGGTACTGGCATTTATTGTTTTGATTTCAATAGGAGGGATCTTACATGATAAAAATTAACATTTGTTTAATCACTGCTCACATAACTAAATCAAGAGTCCTCCAAATGAACACGTGTCAGATAACTGAACAAAATGATAGCAACAGGTTATTTATTATATTTTCAGATTAGTTTATATAGAAGTTAAAACTTATATTCTTATGTCTAGTTGCTGCTCTGAGGCAACATTCTTAAAGTATAATTGAAATAAATGAACTGTATCAGGATCCTATTTGACACAGGATGTATTTCATTTGTGTGTTTCTGTCATATATAAAATAAGTTAAAATTGTTCTAAGTAGAAAAATAAACACTGTTATAATTGATTATTGCAACAACGTCATTTAAAAAAGAATGAATGTTCACTAAAACATAAAGTATATTTTTTCTAAACAGTGAGATGGCTCTTGCAAGGTTTTGGTCAGTAAGAAACTGGACCTTTAGTGTTAATGGTTCCAGATATCTGATCCTAAAAAAACAAAGAACAACCCTAAATGTACTTGTGGATTTCATTTATGGCCTCCCCTATAGAAATCAATGGGAAGTCAAAAGGTCAAGCTGGAATAAGAACGCTACAACCCAATTCTTTTGACATCAGTTAAAATATGGTAATTTCATCGCCAAAAATATAATAAACTAAAAATATAAGAATAAAAAAAAAATCAAATACTTTTTTATATTTTAAATTTACATGGCTCTTACAACTCAATTGCCAGAGACAAAGGCTTCTTTAATTACCAACTTTAGTTTTGAAATTTTAATAAAAGCATGCACGCTTTAAAAAAAAAAGCAATCATATGTAGAAGAGGATTAAATAAATCGCTTTGTAGGCTGCATCATATTGTACCTTCAAACAACATAAAAAATAGAAAGAAAAAATGAAGTGATTATTATCATGATAACATAATAGGGTTTAGCCACCAAATCAATGCACTCAATGTTAGCTTACTCATCAGACTAGCCTTGAAAGAAATTTACTTCTTAGGATACCAACTCGAAATATAAAATTCCTCTGCTCAAGTATTTTGTAATGTGCGTTTTTGACTAACATTGGCACTTCTTAAGAGTGTGACACATTCAAAAATGAAGAGTTCTCTTGACGTTTTGTCAGTGTATTACAACAGAAAGGAATTTTGTGTTTGTGCAGACGTGAATTTTGGCAGGAAGTTACTTTTCGGCGAAACTATTTTAGTTGCTGAAATATAAAAGCAATACCTTGATAGTGACCGTTAAGCTCTCACGCCAACTACTTCGCAGAACCAAACAAACACATTTCTTTAAAAAAAAAAACACATTAAAAAACATTTTTTTTGTTAGCTAACCTAGCTAAAGTTATTCCGTGAGCATGATAGCCGTTTAACTGACGTTATGGACTTGTAACGACGTAGTACAACGGTGAGAACAGAGAGCTAGCAGGCTAGCTGTCAGGTTACCTTGTCATACTGCAACCACAGCTGGATAGCCTGGTCCAGTTTAGTATCACCTGTAGGAAGCAAATCGTTCTGCATGTCTCTTCTTAGTTCGGGTCCAATTTCCGATTTATTCTGTAAATTTGCAGAAGCTGGAAGTTCTTCTCCTAAAGGGTTTCCAGCTCTACAGAAGCCGGGATGAAGGCACCTGACTCCACTACCGAGTCTCAGCAGACAGAGGAGCGACCAGCTGCGACCAATGACCGCTTATACGGGAAGGAACGTTTATGATGCGCATGCGTCACTTGCGCGGCGTTCACGGACTACCGTAAAAGTGGGCAAAGGAAAGGGTAATAGCAATGCCAAAGCTAATTTTATACGTCGTTTCAAACTTTTTCCAAGTGCACTGCAACAGCCATGCACAGACTGAAGTGTGCTTCAGCAATTACATATATTTAAATTGATTTTATGTAAATAATGGGAAAATATTGTAAGAAGGCGTTTAAATTGTGCATTCAAATGAAGATTTAATAATGGCATTCATTGTTTATTCAATATTTAATCTTTAATCTTTAATTTAATATTTGATTCTGCTTAGATCTAATATCTGTTGGCTATTTCAATGGCCTTTGACGGCTATACATTGTGAACATAGATCAAATCTATAAAGGTAAATAATTAAATGAAAAAAAGTTGCCTGCAACACACACACATTTATTTATATTATAATAAATACCGGTATATAATAATAAGATATAATTCATAAATAAAACTAATTAAAAAATATATTCAAAGCAAACAGCAAACTGGGTTGAACAGATCTGTCGCATCCAGAAAATCAGAAAACTTGTAATGGAGCTAAGATTTGTTAATAAAAACAATTTTTTTAACTTGAAAATCAGTTCTTTTTTCAAACTTGTCCTAAGCTAAATTAAAACTAAAACTAAAACTACAATGATTAAATTATGCCCTCATTAGAGAAAGCAAAAGCTCAAATCTTACACAGAATATTATGTGTGTGGTCATTTAACTTGCATAGGGGATGAGCGATTAACATTTTTGACAGAAAACAGGAACAAAAACAAAATAATGGATCTTTTTTAAATACCGGTATGGCAATGAAGATTAATATATAATCATACGGAAGTCTTTACAAATGTACGCAAGTATTGTGTAATTAGCACAAGTTTAAACATAGTCTTTAAAAATCATCTAAAAAAACAAAAATTAAATTGACTTCCTTTTAATTTGCCTTAAATGCCATCACAAAATAATTATGTTTCAAACATATTTAGGTTCAAAGAATAGCTAAAAATCAAGAAATTTGAAAATCCGCTTTGTGTAAAACCAAAAGTCTGCAGACTGGCTTACTTTTGCTAATTTTTCTCAGTCATTTGACTTTTGGTTTTATAAATTTTCATAAAGAAAAATGTATCCAAGCCATTTCTTTGATGTTCATATTAAAACTGCAGGAGTTTGAGCTGTAACAGAGATTCAGGATGGCATAAAGATTTCATTACCTGACATTAAAATCTATTTTAGAGTTCTCATGCTTAAGAACCAAAGATTCAACATGACCGTGAAAAGCGGACATTCTGCTCTGACAAACAATCTGCAGTTGAGTTCCAGTTTATCCTCTGGTCCTTCCTTTTAGATCAACATGTGCCACACTCAGTGCAACACATTTAAAAAGTGTTGATTTGATTCTTGAGAGTATAGTTCTGATTTTTTATTTTTTAACGAACAACCTTTGTTTGCTTTCAGAATAAAAAAAAAAAAAAAAAAAAAAAAAAAACAAGCACAAAAACGCAAAACGTTTAGTCAAAAGAACTCCTGAAAACGCAAGTCTTACAACGATTTTCTGATTTTTTTTTTCTTTTAAACAACACACAACCCCATTCGAAGCTGATGCTTAGCTAAAATGTAAAGCCTGCTACTGTCAGAGCCACATAAAATACAAAATCCCTCTTGTAACTCTGAATCACAAACATCTCCAGTAATGGGTTTATTTTTCTATCATTACTCATTAGGATCACTTACATTGTGTTTAGCTAAAGAATACTTTCTGTACATCCAAATAATATTTCCAAAAGCTTTTTAAAAAATTGCTATCATGTTCTTGTAACAGTATCAAAGTTGCTTGCAATTTTTCATATGGCATGTCCGAAGCAAAAAATGTGTTTGTGTGTTAACTTTAAACAAAGAATAAACCACTTAGAAGCACTTCGTCAGGAAATAATTTATGCAGTTGGAAGTTTCTCTTTGTTAGCGACTAACACACATCATCTGGTTTCACAGAAAAATGTTTGACTGTAGAAATGATTATAAATACTAAAATTATATACCTGCAAGTGTAATATGGGCATACATCACCATGTGAATTTGTGGAAAAAAGCTCTTAAAGCCTCAATGTTGACTACAGCTCTTTTGCTGAAACCTGAGTGACCACTCTTTCTCTGAATGTCAAATGAAAATGGTCTTAACGGGCATCACGCCGATGCCATCTGCTGCGTTTGCGCTGCTTGATGATAAACAGGTTTTCATCTGTTGGGTACATCTGTTTTTTCTGGACAAGTTTTTTCCCATTTTTCTTTTGCTCTTCTCTTGGTTTTGTTGATGGTGGCCTCCATCTGTTCTCTCTCACGGTCCACCTAAGATGGTCGGGTCTTTCCTGTTGTGCGTCTATCAGAGATGAGGGAATTCGCTTCATCTTATTTCTCTTTTTCTGCTTCCTTCTCTGGCCTGAGAAGGAAGCATCCTTCTTTGGACTTCCACCTCTCGGAAAGTCATCTTCTTCGTCTAAAACTGGTTTAGCAAGTGGAGGAGGGTTTTTTGAGGGGGGCACAGGTCTCTTGGGCTTCCACTGCTTAGCACTACCACCCCGGTCCCCGAATTTTCTTGTAGATGTTTCATCTCTGAGCTCGTCATCTTTAAAAAATATATGGTTAGGAGTGGACTTGTGGATTGGATTTGGGGTTTGGTTAGGCGTATGATTCATCTGGTTGTTCATTTTTTGTTTCTTTTTGGGTGGTTTGATGGAGGAAGGAGTCTGAGAAGGACCAGGGAAGCTGTCGTTTTTCTGCATTTCTGCAAAATACAAAAAAAGACAGAATAAGGTTATTTCTATTTTATTATCTGATGCTGAGACAACTGTGAAGGTAATAGGCCTACACTGAGCATGTGGGAATAAATATTAAAAAAAACATAATTTTATGTCATTTTCAGGAAAAACGAGAATATTTCACAATACATCCAAGTATCCTCGCTGCAAATTAAAAATAGCATTTTTGACAAAAACCGAGGCTAATCCTAAAATCTGAAACCACAAATATTATCACTGGAAATAAAAACAAACCTTTCACTTTGACATTACATTTAAATCCTTTTTATTTGTTAAAATTCTTAAAAAAAATATTTTAGGTCTTTCAAAGGTAATAAAGCATCTACTGTGACTAAATTTAGTATAAAATTAGACAGCAAATGGTCTAAAGTGTGTATAAATGTAAAACTGAAATTTGACATTCAATTTTTAGAAATGGTATTTTGACTTTTCTTTGCAAAAAAGTATTAAAAGTATTAAAGCATTGAATCATTACAAAATTCATTTGAGTTAAATAAATGAAACAAAGCCTGTGAAGGATTCAGTGACTTACTTTGAGTTTTTAGCTTTATCCTGTGTTGCCTGCAGTTAATTTCCTTCAACGTGTCGTAGTGGTTGACGAATGGGATGCTGGGAAAAACTCCTTTGAACATTCTCTGTTTCGTACAGGCCTGAAGACAAAAAAAAAACAACACAATTTTCTTCAAAGTGAATCTTTAAGACAATTATTTTAGCTTAAGATATATACACCTTAAAATATTGCCTTCGTGTTTAACATAAACAAGAGCTGCTGCTCATTTCTATTGTGTCGTTTCTGTTTGAAACATTAATTTCATCCATTTCTTTTGTGCATCCAAAACGAGTTGGTGATAATAACCATTATTCATCACTATTATACTCCTTGCTTTCTTCATGATGTTATGTGGGAAGAATAACTAATCCCAGAGAGTGTGACATTTTAAACTGACTTTAAAAAAAAAAAACAAAAAACAAAAAAAAAACAATTTGCAAAGTGCGAGGAAGTGAGATTCTTACGTAGCCAAAGTGTCCTTTCTTGGAGCAGTTGTAGCAGTAAGCAGGAGACTGACCCATATCTTCTGCTTGCTTCTTTTCTGGGGGGCCACTTTTGGTCTAAGGACATAAAAAACCCAAAAATGCGTTAATTGCATTTAAAAAAAAAAAAAATCCAAAGTAGAACTGTGCATTAAACAAAACGAAGGGATTATTCTTGCATTCCTCCTCCCTTCTGTCACTATTTCAATGCTCCCCGTTGATAAGGATGGATGTTGATAGAATGAGGTGATTACAAAGGTATGATTCTAGACCTGTAATGAGCCTCTATGATAAGTAACAGCGTGTGTGTGTGGGTGTGTGTGTGTGTGTTTGTGTGTGTGCGTTGGACACAGAGTCCTCTTTGGGCCAGCGTTCTAAAGGACTTCCATGCTTCAGTGCCCACAGCAAATATACACTGATAAAGAGAGAAAAGAGACGGCGGCGGAGAGCATTTACTCCTAATGTTACACACACACACCCCAGCTTCACTCCAACACATGCACAAAGCTTCACACACCTTCACACTCCCATCTAAAGTGGCTCCTCCTTCCTCTCAGTCTCGATCCCAAGATTACAAATGATTTGTGCTCAACGTTATTTCTTAAACATAGCTTAGCCCCCCCCCGCGCGCTGTGTACAACTCCCCGATGCAGCCCCCCCCTTCTCGCCTTCTCTTTTCCGCTTGAGTAGTTTTGCAGTAGAAGGGATGAATGTTATTAGAGCGTCGCGTCATTATCGGGTCAGGCCTGCCGGGCCCATCTCCATCACAAAGGCCAGGAGATCACAGACCTCCTGCACGCGCAAACACCAACGTACGCACACGTTCACTCACATATGAGCACCCCTAAGGAGATCACAGTCCCAGTCTCAGGCCCCCCAATTGCCGCCCTTCCTGCCCCTTTTCCCATTCATCTTTCATGTAAATTGGCTGTAGGTCTTCCTCTGTCTCTTCCTCCCTGACCTTGGGCTTGCGTTATCTCCACACAGTCTGATCCAGCACACAGAGGCTGATTTCAAAGCACAGAAGAAGGGGAAAAAAAGGAGAAATTAAATCCCGACATGTTCTTTCATCAACCTGAGATCTGGGTGTAAGAACCTGGCATGAATGTGCATCTGAAAGCATGCGCGAATAAGGAGTTATCAGTCTCTTTCAATATTAATTAAATGGAGAAACCTTCATCCCTCTTTATAGTCTCGCCCTAGTGGTGCCTATTCATGGGATTGTAAACAAGGTCAAGCCCGCAGAGAACACCTCAACTTGGAGTTTCTCCAACGTCTACAAAAAAAACAAATCTTTGTTGGCCCAAAAGAATTTCAGAGGCTCATTTGCCAAATTTAGTGCTACTGATCAGTTTCCCCGATGACAATCCAGACAATGCTGGTTTATTAAGAAAAAACAACAGTCACAGCTTCCTGTTGAGAAGCTGCCTGTTTTGGCAACAGACAGGAGGGCCTCAAGTAAAAAAAAAAAAAAAAAAACTCTTTTTTTTTTTTTTTTTTTTAAAGGCTGGTTAAAGTCCCACTCCAATTATCTTATGATCTATTGTAAGTGTTCCCTGTGGTCTTTTAAGCATGATTTGCGGTTTTTAGCCAAAATCAAAAAACCTCTGTCAGTTTTAATACATATCTTCTGAAGAGTTAATCAGAAATTTGACTTTGAGTTCTGGGCGGAACTGTTAGCGCAAAAGTAACCCTACAATGATATCCCATCATGCCTCTGTTTACACTTTCTCCCGCTAGTTTACAGACCGTCATACCCCCAACCTAACATTAGCCTATGAAGAAGAAAAAAAAAAAGACTGCAACCAATATCGGAGCGATGCAGCCGTACAGCTTCGAGCAAGATGGCGGCTCAGATGAGGAAAATGAAGACGTTAATGGTTTGTCTGCAAGTGGATGCATCAGAACTGGAGCGGAGAAGGAAGACTTTGACCCACTTTTCAAACTGCTGGTTTTTATCTGCTCCAACACAATTTGAATTAATAAATACTCAGAAATTCTGTTTTGTATGAAATTATTTTAGATATGTCCTCCATCACAAGAAAATGCTGCAAGGACATTTTAAAAATATGATTATCTTTGGAATGCATCTTTAAACCAGGGGAGCCCAATTCCAGGCCTCGAGGGCCGGTGTCCTACATGTTTTCCAACCAACCTGCTATTAAAGCTCCTTACTGATTAAACACACCTGGAACAGCTTTTTAACAGCAGGTGAGACAGGGTATCTGGAAAACCAGCAGTGAGCTTAGTACTTTGAGACTACCATGGCTGTTAATTGGAGCATTATTTAAAAATAAAATAGAACAGAACTGAACGACATGCCAGATATTGTCTAATTTAAAAAGTAGTTTGCGATGTTTTTTTTTTCCCCTCAAAATTCTATAACTGTGTCAATGCAAATTGTGGTAATTCTTGTTTTGTTAAGTAAACAATTTTACTTTGTCCTTTTTGTTCAGGAGCTTTTTCAAAAACACAAAAACATAATTTTAATTTAATGATTCAGAATTGACAGCAAATACTTAAAAGAATAACAATTCTGCAAAGTTGTCTAATATATTTGAAAAGTATATTTTTGTTTTATGGTTTGATTATTTAGTTTAAAAAATCAATCATTTTAAGTTTTTTTTTTTTTTCTAATTCCACAAAAAATACATATAAATAATTAAGAAATGTAAACTTTGCTTGGCTTTTCCTCTAAAGTATCTTCAGTAGTTTTTCAGCAGTACACAACATCACCTCAGGAAGAGCTGAGAGGAGTTAAATGGAAGGAATCTAATTTCTTGGAAAAAAGACTCACCTGAAGCCCCTTAGCAGCATTTTCATATCTACGGCATTAAGTTCAAGGCTCTGATTTGTCAATTCCAGAAAAATAACTGACTCTTCTGCAATCTCCTTTCAAAATTCCTCCCACCAAAGAAAAACACACTTCTTAGATTCACTCTGTGACTCATAATCTAAGATTCACTGTCAAAAAGACATTTATCAGTTAGTCCGGTTGTTTTTATTTATTGTTTTCGAAACTTTTGCCCTGACCTTTCCCCCCTCTTGCTCCTGATACTTATCACTAAAGTCTAGAACTCTTCAGCCATGCAATAAATCAAAGGTTTTAAACAATTACTCAGGAAAAGGTCTTTATAGATATTTGTTTACATGTAACTTTAAAACGTAATTTTTCAATAAAGTTTATTTAGATTTTCCACTTTAGTTACTTTTGTAAAATGCATAAAATACCAAGCAAGACCTTATCACTGATTCACATTTTATTCCTTTGTTTACTCTCTATCCTGCTAGCTTATAGTACCTCACAACCCCAAGGTAACATTAGCATCGTAATAAAAACCAGCGAGCAACATCAGAGCTATCCAGTCGTAGAGTTTTGAGCCAAATGACAGCTCAGATGAAGAAAATGAAGATGTTCATGGATCTATTTGTCTGCAACAGGAAGCATCGGAATTGTAGCGGAAAAGTGAGGGTTGCAGTTGCTGTGTCACAATCCCGAGTTTTTTTAAACTACTTTAGATCTGCTCCTGATTCAACATGATTTGAATTAAGAAATACTCAGAAACGCAGATAAAATGTTTCATGTTTCATGATAAAAACATGACAAGAACGTGTTAAAAAACACCAAAAAAGATGATCTTCATTAGAGTGGGTCTTTAATAAACCTCTGTATTTACCCAGGGGGCTTTATATACATTTCTATAAGAATATATGCCTTCCACACAAAAATAAGGATAAATAATAAAAAAAAAATGTATTGTGTACCACACATACACAAACAGGGATATCCTAATGAGGAGATATGAAGAGCTTCTGGAGGTAAACAGGAGGAGAAAGCTGGTCTGAAAACCATTGTATTTACAGTGTGTGTGTTTGAGAAAGTCCAAAGGGTTTCAATGTGTGTACACAGGCAGTCAACCATCCGTGGCCTCTCTGTCTCTCACACACACACGCATACACACACACACACTCCCACATTTTCCCACAGCTGTCCTAACACATGCACAGTGTCCCTCAAAGCTCAGCTCTCCTCCGCTCCTTGCTTTAGCTGCTAGTGGCAAAGCTGTGATAATCCTTCGGCCAACACAAAGCTCAGACTGTTACAGACTAAACTCAAAAAGGAACACACACACAACAACACACACACAGCAACAAAACGAAATCCAAGAAGCAAACAGGCTTGTGTGTGTGTTTGTGTGTGAGACAGAGAGAGAGGAAAGGGGTTTGGGTGTGAACAGTAACGGGTGTTGGGGGGCCAGCCGTGCTGTTTTGCATATGTTATTGCAGCAAGGGGAAGACTTTTGCATATGTTGCTGGACCCACGGGGGACTTATTTTGCATGCTTTATCATAGAGAACAGCTCCGCAGCACAACACATACCGGGCTCATTGCACAGCAGATACACACGTGCGTTGTGTGTGTGCTTGTATGTGTGAAACACGCCAGTATGTACATCTTGGGTTAACGGGCAGATTAACCATATGAGAATTGCTGTAACGAAATGGCTGTAAGGTGAACATATTCTCAGACAGAACAATGAGAATGCTTTGAATAAATAGCCCAGAATCCTCTCACTTTTGTTGTTTCTAATACACCAGTAACATTAATAAAAAGAAAATCAACCCTTCTTCCAAACCTGTTTGAGGTTAGGGATTACACATGTGCAGTAGTGGTGGGAGGTGACAGAAGAAAAAAGGAAGATTCTCCAAATAATCAGATAAGATTTTTCTCCTTTGTTTGCATCTACGACTTTGCAAAAACCCACATTAAAACCAAAAATTCTGCAAGGATCCACACTTTCATGTGACAGGTTTCTCGCTGGCTTCGTTTTTTTTTTTTTTATGTCCTTCCATCACTAAGTCGATCCGACTGCAGAAATACACAGAGTGCTGATTTTCTGATGAAAAAAAAGGAAAAAACACCCCAGAGATGATGACAATGTGCTGTAGGGGTGAATAGCAGTGGGCTGCCACCTCTGGAGAAAAAAAAAACAGTTTGGGGCAGCAAGCAGTGGTAATCTGGTCACACCGTGTAAGGCGGAACAGAGGATACCAGCTAATCTATTCAGACTCAAGTTGTTCCCTTTCCATTTTCAGCACTGGGTGCCGAGTTCAGAGGCCTCACTCTTTTGTGGTTCATGTGAGGCTAAGTTTTATGGAAATATACAGATGCACACGTTCATCCCAACCAATTAGATAGAGACAGCACTTGTGGACAAGAGTGACAGGGATTTAGATGTGCCGCATCAAAATGGACCGAGTGCTTTCTGCTCTAGTCGGAATGTTAAAACCCTGATTTTACATCTCAGCCAACACAGACCCACAACCCAACACACAACAAAAACAGTCACTAACTTGCTTCGCAGAGTCACAATGACCTGCAAAGCCTGCAAAACCTCTGATAACACACCACGTGCGAATGAGCTGGTGTGTGCGTGCGCATTGGCATTTCAATTTGCATTCCTATGGATCTGCATATACATGCAAAAGCCGTGTTTAAGACACATAGAAAAATGCAGAGTCCTTGTCTCTTCTAAATTCCGTCAGAAACATTGCTTTTTAGAGAAAATGCATTTGTTTGAGCACTCCTCAACATCTGACACTAAAGTTAATTTTTAGTTAAATTTCCATTATTATTCAAGCTTGGGGTCCTTTTTGCCATCACTGCAGATTGTTTCTTGAGTTTGTGTGTTACTAGAATTTGTGTGTACAAATTCCTTTGTCTGATTAAAAAGCTCGAGTATTTCTTAATTAAATTTTGCAGTTTTTAGATAGCATTTAAACAAAAAATTGAATTTTGGAAGGGATTGTAAGCAGTTTTTGGATGATTTTTTATTCCTTTACAACATTAGCTTTTTAAAACATTTAATTTACCTAAAACAATGTTGTTCGTGTTGCTGTACATTCCCTAAGGAGTGGACATTCATGATTGATGTATAAGGCTTAAAATGACTAATCTATCAATGCAATAACAACAAAAAGAAAAGAAAAGCTGAGTCTTTATAATAAAATCACATTCAACTTATGTAGCAAGTGTCCCAGAATAAAGAAGAAAGCGCTGAGACCCATTAGCACCCAGCAGGTCTGTCTCAGAGTGCTGTACAATGACCAGGTTGCAGAAACAGCTTACAGCACAGAATGGGATTTAAAGGATTTTTACTCTGCATGGTTTGAACCACGCCAACTAACCAGAAAAGAACCAAAGAAGGAGGTCAGTCATGCAAAAGGAGGGAAAAAGAACAAAAAGAGGTGAAAACATCTTAAGTAAAACCTCAGCAGAAAGAGCAGAGGACTTAATGATGGTATGACTTATGAATGCCCGAATAAAAGTCAGAATGCAGGTGCAAACTCACAGCTCTTTTCAAGAACGCTCTTTCACTTTTATTGGCTTCTAATTTCCTTTTTCAAATCTAGCATTGAATTATTTAGTTTAGTAACATTTCTCTTACTTTTTAGCAAACCTCTTATTTTAACATCAATATTGCCTCTTATGGCATCTTTGTCTGACTTTTTTTAGATTGTTTTATTGGAATAATTACAAAAATACTATCGGTTTTTATGACTGGTCAAACATTTTGTTTTTTCTCAGTTTTATTGTGTTTTTTTTGTGTGATTGCTCCTCCTGCCTTTTATTCCACTGGCTGTGACAAATGTGCAAAAATTACTTAAATCACAGATATGCATGAATTAAATAAAAAAAAAAAATCAAGAAAATGCTAAAGAATTTCAAACAAACAAAAATGGGGGTCCATGTCTACAACGTGCATTTGCTAAAATAACCACTAAGTGGCACTCTAAAACCATCCAGAATCCACAAACATGAGAGCCTCATGCAAGAGAAGAAATTGACAGCAACCCTGTTATTTATTCATCTGTGTATAATTCTTTCCACCAGGGTTTCTTTTCCTCAGTTCTATGAATTACAGAAAAGCATTTAAGGTCAGAGAAGCAAACAATGACCAAAGTGTGATCCATCTTTCAATGCACATGTCAGCATCACAATAATGACAATCTGAAGAAAAAAGTATTTTTCCAACTTAAAAAATAAACATTATTGCAAATCTAATACCAGGAAAATACTTGGGTTTCAAATATTTATTTTATTATTTGGTTGTCACATTTTTGAATGTATGGGGATATAATCTGTTAAAAACATTGCAAACAGCTTCAGCACTGAGAAATAAATAAATATGGGAAATTTACAGAAGAAAATGCTTTCTAAATTGAATGCAAAACTAAACTGGCCTTCATTGAGATCATTTTACCACAACACCCTTTAAAACCTTTATTTGTATTCCTTTAAATCTTCATCAGATGAAATCTAGATTGAGTGAACTCCTTTGAAAAGCTTTAGTTGAGTTTTTCCAGTATCAGGTGACAAACAGAAAGGTTGCACGGACGCTGGTGTTTCGGCCCTCAGATGGTGGTATTGTGTCTACACTTGGTAAAGCTAAAGTGACAGCTGCTCGCCACTATGTGAAAACAAGGACTGTGAGCTGATTCAATCCTCAAGGCTTCTTATCTTTACATGTTTTTTTTCCCACAAAAATGTCATTCTATAAATATATTTTTTCTAAATTAGTGTAAACTGTATTTAACAGTCAAGTAAATCTTTGTTTAACCTGAATTAACTCGTCTCATCTGTAAATAAATAAAATATCTAATGAAACTGAATCTACAAAAAACATCCCTTTTTGTCTAAACTCTTGCATTTTTTTCCTATAAGTTAGAGTACTAGATGTCTAGTTCAAGGACTTTCAGACTTGAGGATTCTTGGTGTCAATTAAACCCTCAAAAGGTGAAAAATGAGCTTGACAGAAAAATGTTGTACTATTTTAAATTAATTTTGACAACCTGAGACATTCCTTTCTGTTAAAATGATTTTATTTTCTATGATGATAATGAAATGGTATTTTTCTTTTTTGTGAAAATAAGAGGATTTAAGGGACAAAATGTCCTAACCTTGGGTTAACAAAAGCGCGTGTGAGCTTAGCATACCTTCTGAAGAACGGCCACAAGAAAGGAATGTATTAAATAGTACAACATTCGGAACTAAAAAGGGAAGAAAGGCAGTCGGCTGGCAAAGAGAGGAGCTCAAACGGCTTAATTTTGGAGTCGAACAACAGGGTTACAGACAGTTTTTCACAGGCGCCCCGAGACATCGCACGTGCACACCTGTCCCTGAGGAAGAAATCAATACACACATCCACGCTGTGATAGTCCCAACAAGACAAAAACACACACGCACAGCCACACCACAGCAAGTCAAGGCAGGAGATCAATAAACATCAACACACAGGTGTCACTACTGATATCTAAAGAGTGGCTAATCAATGCTCACACAGACGTACCTGAACCAATCAGCTGCTGGGGGCTCAGTTTCACTTTCATCGCCTCTTTCACAACGATTTAATACACTCAATCCTTCACGGCAACACACACACAGCTCTTCTCCATCACATCCAGCCGCCTCCTCCTGTTTGTTTCCAACATGCCAGTTGCATACACACACACAGATGATTTTGATTCATTTAGCAGGAAAACTTAAACCAGAACAAAAAAGAGAAAAAAAAAAAAACTTATGATAATGGTCTCAGGAGACCCACAAATTAACAAGTGAGTGGGGTTGGGGGAAGTTTATTCAAAACATCCGTTCTGGTAAAAAGAAGGCCTTCACTTCCTGTAGTAGCCAGACGGCGGCACTCTGGTCCTAACTCTGCTCACTTAGCAGGATGTAGTCACTGTGACAGGTATGTGTGCACGCACAGACACACACATGAATGCATATTCTCTTCATACACTAATGCTGCCAATTTAGTAGGTCACTAAATCGTTGCGCTTGTCTCTAGTACATGCAGTCTGTCCATTCACCTAATTCTGCTCCCCAAAGATAAATTTACCTCAATCTTTGCTCTAAATTGTTGTTATTCTCAGCTTTTTGCCTTAAGTTTCAGCCAAAATTAAGAAAAAAAACACACTTTATGCCAGTAAGTCTGCAAATCTAACAAACAAAAGTAAACTGTTTATCTTCAGATCAGATGCAAGAATTTGGTACAGCTTTCAATTCAAATAATCAAAGAGGTTAAGCACCTATTAGCACTGAATGCTTAAAAATAAATACTTTATACACAATGACAGATCCAGATACACCTACAAATTCCCATCGACCTTAAAGTTTTAGGTTTCACCTTTTTTGCTCTTCATAAAAATTTACCCGTTCACAGGATAGATGCACAAAGTTTTGAGAAAAAAAACAATACCAGACACCATTTTACTGATTTAAATGTTCTTACTTTTTACTTTGTTTTAACTTTTCAAATGTTGTTTTATTGCTTGTAAATTTTATGATGCAGCACCTCGTTTTACTTCAATTATGTTAATGCGCAATATAAATAAATGAACTATAACTATACATGTATTATCTAAAGTATGCAAACACAGGTTAAATATCCTGTATTATTTTCTACATACAGGAAGGCTTCTTAAAGAAAAGTGATGCGAGAAATTTTGTTTTCAATAACAGCTAAATAGATACAGAAAAAGAGAAAAAGACGAGTCCTGATTATTTCAGCATTCATTGTGTCAGCTACAATAATGTCATTTATTTTGTACATGATAGAACGTGTTGGAAGTAACTCATTAAAAGGGAATGTATTTGCATTTAACTTTTTGTTGAAATTGAATCATGTAAAACAATAATGTTTAACTTTGAGTTTTACTATATGTTCAGTAACTTGTTTTACAACAAACTACTTGAATAAATATCCTTTTTCAAAGCAGCAAAAAAATGCCAGAAACCAAATCTTTTTCCGCTTGTTGTCAGTCTCTTTAGGCTTTTTTAATCCATTACAACTTCAATTACTAAACCAAATGCCCTGTTAGGTTTCATGGATCAACTTTAATGTTAATTATATTTTTTAGGTTCCTCATAAATGTATTAAGTCTTGTTTTGTTTGTTTTTTTCCACAAAGCCTTACAAAGACATTAGCTGTCTGTCTTCTTGCTGTAGGCTGTGCGGAATAATTTAAGCAAATTATTATTTAATTAAGTTAAAGTTAAATTTTAACTTTTTATAGGCACTAAAATGACAAAAGCTGTGCGTTAGTCCCATAATTGTTTATCTGCTGCTTTCTTTTTATGTTTATCTTTTTATGTTATGTTATGTTCTTCTGCAGGTTTTAGTAAGAAAGTAACTTAAAAGTAAACCAGGAGTCATGTCATGCATTACAACTCTGAAACAGTAAAGCATTTTTTAGTAACAATGACAAGTAATCTGTAATATACTACAGTTAGGAAGTAACTTGCTTAATATGGATGATAACTTATGTCAGACTGTTAATATTTGTCTTTTTAAACAGCATTGGTTTTCAAATTTTAACAAATTTTGGTCGTCTTTTGTACTTTTGGCATTTCAGTCCAACTAATTGATAAATTGACATTTATTTTTGTGTGCTGAGTGAAAGAAAGGTACAAAAACAAGGGCTCTTTGCCAAAATAAAAGCTTTTTGCTTTTAAATAAAATATTAAAGATAAAAGAGAGAAAGAAGGAAGAGTCTAAACTCATTTGACATAGATATGATGAAAAGGTTATAGGTATCTTATTACTCCCATTTGTTGCTCTATATCCTTGTAGAAGTGAGCATGTTTGTGTGTGTCCATGTGTGTCAGTATCGTACTTTCTCAGTAAATGCCCCAGGGCATTGTGGTCTATACTGTGTGGCTGGGAGGAGTTTGTTAGTGGAAAACCAGGTGCAAACAGACAACACATACACTGACGGAAGATAACCGAACGCAGCACACACACGCGCACACACACACCAACACACACCTTCAAACGAAGGATAAATGGACCCAGTAGCAGGGAGGTCTGACAGAATGCCTTTTCACACCTGGCTGAGCCCAGCGGAAGGTGACAGAGTCACATCTACCAACACACACACACACACACAATCACACACACCCACATTGGGGAGTTCAGGGTCATAAGCAGCATCATGAATAAAATGAGACCGTCTAAAACAGAAGGAGCCCTGCGTTTGCCTGTGTGGAGGTGTATTTGCTTAAGTGAGGGTGTGTTTATGTGAGGTGTGGGTCCCTAACCCCCATGCCAGTTTGGATCTGTAACGACCTTCTGTTCCCAGCACTTAAATGGCTTAAATACTTCAATTAGACCTGGGTCACAATCCTCCACCCGTTAAAGCATACTGTCAAGCACAAACACACACAGAAACACTGGAACAGAAATGGTTTCATCAGCCTGCAAGGTGACAGGACACTTTTGTTATCTTCCACTTGTTTGTGGCCCAAAATGAGAATAGTCTAAACGTAAAAAACAAAAAGTGAACAACATTTTATCCACCAAGTAAAAAAAAAAAAAAAAAACAATAGATAAATAAAAAAAAGGGTCTTAAAATTAGGTTAAAGGCAATGTGTTAAAGCCTAAACACACGTATGAACAGTGTAGCAAACCAATTTAAGAAGCAGGAACTTGCTAAACGTATTTTGCTGCAGAAGTATTTCAGCTTAATTCATGCTTTAATTTTTCCATCTATTTACTTATTGCACCGTGCACTTTCTTTTTTCAGTGTAGAGTAGCTCAGGCAGTTTTCTGTACTCCACGTCCCTTTCCGCCTGCCAGACAGGGAATGAGCGCTAGGCTCTTCCCCTTTGCTTGCCGCTACTAAGGAAATTCTAGTTATGTTCTTTTCCTCCGCTTACTAATCTGCTTAAATTCAGCAGTCGTCTGGTCGGATCTGAAGTCGAACACTATGGTCATCCTCCATAAAACAAAAATCATGGGTGTTCCTGCCATAAAACAAGGAAATAGTAAAGCTACCATTGACTTTGAAGAAGTTACAAAATCAGCTTAAACAGTCACCGTTATGAGTAAACTCACTAAGATCTTCCTAAAATGTTTTCTAGAAGTTCTCCTTTATTGGCTAACTAATAATTTACTTGTGAAAAGTCACATCCTTGTTTTTCTAGCTCTGTTTGTACAATTGTAGCACATCAGTGAAACGGCATCTATACCATTTCAATATGGCGTCCAATTTTGTGTACGCAACAAGCAAGCGTACCATCTCTAGCCTACATTTAACTCACTGAAGATGAACATGTGTTAGCTTACTTTGCAACTCAACCCCCACAATAAGTAAAAGAACCGTGAAGTTTTTAATTTGTTCAAATCATCACTCTTCCACCACCATGCTTAATTACTGCTACATGGTTTGTTGCGATACACTGAGGTTATGCAGCCAAATGTAGAAAATTGCAAGTATGATCATTCTGCTCTGCTTTGGAACAGATCTGTCCAAAAGTCTTAGCTAAAGAAGACATGGTTGTGAGGTTTGTACCAGCAGCAAGAAACTTGTTTTATTTTTATTTATTATCTGTTTTATTTCACAGCTGTTAAAACCCATCTCTGGGGTGAACAAGCTGCAACATCAGCTCTGGAAAATTCTGGCCACTAAACATGAGCGTTTTCCACTCAAAGATGATCTTATAATTATTTATAAACAAAAACTGCCTCTCATTGGCTATCATTGATAACTTTCCCATTTGGCAAACTACCACAAATGCTGCATTTATAGACTTTATATCTACAAAATAGGGTAGCTGGCACATGTAGGCATTCCTTAGCTTTTAATTCTTGTGTTCGTAGTTTTTCTTTCTGCATTTCTGTTTGACTTTTTAAATCATGTTTTTCTATATCAACAAAGAAAGTGTCATGTTTTCCTCCAGAACAACCTCTCCCAAAATAGATGGATGTTGTTTTTTTTATGAGTGTTGTGTCCTTCCCTACAAAAAAAAAACAGCAAACATGAAAAAAAGCCATCCTCTCCATCAACATCTCCCCTGGAACTTCTGTCCTGCTCACTTCTCTTTCCTCCTCATCTCTTCATCTCTCCCACAGTGCGAGCCTAACACTAACGATGCTGCCTTTTCATTAGACAGCGCCTGCTAATTAATCTCCATAGAGGAGAGTGACAGACCGCCGCCAACACACATACACAAAAGGACGCGGCAAGATATATGCAAACACACACTCTTCTTCGCTCTTTCTCACTCCCTCTTCCCACGTGGTGTTGGCAGCCCATTTCATGCTTTATCACGTCTTTTAATTGACAAACAAGCTGCTCTTTTCTCTTAGGCTGAGGTCTATATCACACCCTTGCTCAGATGCACACACAGACAAACTCACACACATATGCAAAAGAAGCCAAGAAAAATAGTTGCATTTTTACATTTTGAATAAACACACAAATAGGCAATTGCCTCCCTGCTGACACGGGGCCCAGGTGACTGTCAAGCAGAGTTCTAGTCTGTGACATTGTATAAGCGCGCACGCACACACCCCACATGGAGCCACTAACGTCACATCTGCACTTTGCTTCAAACTGACTTCAAAGGTGGAAAAAAAATGCATATTGGGATAGTTCAAGTCACTTTTGTCAAAACCTTAATCTTCCAGGTTTTTTTTCCTCCAACATGCCCCTCATTTGCTGCAGGGCAAAGTCAATACTTATCACAACAGACTCATTGATTTTAAGTCACTGTCTGGTGCCTTTTCTTTCTCTAAAATGTTCATGTAAACTGTGCTTTTCATTTATTTCACTTGATGTTAAATAAATGTAGGTCATGATGGTCACACAACTAAACCTACTATAAACAGACTGTATGTTAAAGATTTTCATCTGATATCGTTCCCTTCAGACAAAGAAGAAAAGCTTTGGGGATTTTTTGGGAGATTTGACTTATAGTTGAGGTTTAAAGGTTGTCATCCTCATCATCTTTGTTCATTTTTTAGAACAATCACAACAAATGGAATTTATATGCAACTCAGAGAAGAACCTACTTTTGCTTTTATACTCATTATTATTTTCTTGTGAGATGACATTGTCTTTAAAGGGCTTCTTTACAAAACTGAGAAGTCACCAAAACTCTGTGCCTGATTGAACAAACTGTTCTTCATCTGTCATTCATTTGCTGTCTAAAGGCTCATAAAAAGCCAGAGTCAAATCAAACCATAAAGAAGTAAGCTGATGCACTCACTGTATGATGGTACTGCCTCCAGATCTCTGGACAGGCCTGTAAAAAGAAGAAAAAGGAAAGGAAGAACTTTAGACAGTCAATAATAAAATACATGCATAAAGAATTCACATTAAACAATTATGTACGGTTTTACACAACAAATAAAATCATTTTAACCCTAACATCAGGAACAGCACTCTTCTTTACCAGTCCTCAATTTGGAGGTACTATAACAGACACCCTTTTAAGCCCTTAAATGTTTAAGCTTTTAGGATGTGTTTTTCTTGTAATTTCTTTATACATGTAATATTTATATATATATATATATATATATATATATATATATACAGTTAATTAGTACAATTATTATTAATATTATAATACAATTATTATTAATTTTATAATACAATTATTATTTTTAATAAATTCATAATGTTACATTGGATAAGCCATATGACTTCCAAAAACATTTTACAATCTTGATTTGGTTGAGATAGTCCCATCTCTGATGTCATCAAGATTATTTTTTCTTATTAAATCATAGAAGTACAACTGAAAGTGATGAAATGAGCAACTAAGCTCTTCAATTTCTTTTTAACAAAAATCTTTTTTGTGGTCAAGTAAACAATAGTTTAAATCTGTCAAGTTTTTTCCATGACACGAGACCCAAATACTCTGGATTGAGATGCAAAATACTCAAGGAAAACTTTGTTTTTAAACGTAATTGTTATGAGGGATTAAATGCTCTGTAACTGTAGTGTGGATTTTAATGACTACACTGCTGAAATCTAGAACTCTATGGCGATGCACCTTCAGAATCTCCAATGCTCTGATTTTCAGAAATGTTGAAAAAAAATCCAAATTTTTATCAAAAAGAATAAATATATTAATTAAATAATTAAGCAGATATAAAGGTAGTTGATATATTTGTTAAATAAGGTGACTAGGGCTAAGAATAAAAAAAAACAATGACTGTAAGGTTTATTTCAAATCAAAATATGTGAATTTGACTTATTAACTTACAAGACCTTACATTACATGACCTTTATATAACTAGCCACATAAAAAATACAGCCAGACAAATCAAATTTTTACTGGAAATGTGGAAAAAAAAAAAGATTTTTTTCTCAAACTGAAAAATTTTTTTAGCCGGAAATTGAACGGATTTCGTAATTTGGCAGTGATTTCCATCCCCTAAGGTATCTCTCTACAAAATGTGACGTTTTTGTGAAATACTTGAAGAAGTGTGCATCTTTCCTTTAGCCTTGTGCCTCAGTTTTCTCGGTATTTTCTTCACAAGTCACCCTGCAGTCAGTCATTCAGTCAGCTAGGAAGACATCCAGTTGTTCTCTGGCGGTGTGGCCAACGCATTTTCTCTGGGGCTTCTTCACGCTCTTCCTTTAAGTGTTCCAACATCCTTTACCAACTACTGCCTCATCCTGCTGGGAAATTTAAAAATGCTGCCACCGAAGCAACAAGATTGATCTACTTACAGATCTACCAAGTGAAAGGCAGTGTGAATTCCAATTCAGATTCCAAATCTGCCTATTCTGTGAACAGAGCTATATACATTTTGCTCTTGCATACACTAAACTTTTGCAATAAATGATCTGTCAATACCAACCACATTATAAGATGCCTAAACATAGTCTGAAGCGTACATTAAATCCTGCTCCTGATACAGAAAGGTTGGTACTTTCTGGATTAATCCAATGAATCTAGATATGAATATATAGAAAAAGCTCATCTGAATTTTCGACAGCTGTATCTTTCCTCCACCTCTCATCTAACTCTTTTTTTAACAACCCCTCCACCCTCCCATTTGCTCCGTCCCTCCAGACCGCCAGGATAGTGTGTTGTTGTCGAGGGCGACAGGCGAGGCGAGCGACACACTCGCGCTCCATCAACCGTCTGTCTTTAATGAGAGACACAGAAAGGCCCAAGGGACTGAGACCTGACTCTTTCTCTCACAAACACACACACTAATGCCTTCTGTATAATTTGCGAGTGGAAGATAAAAAGAAAAAACAGAAAAAAAAAGTTTTGCATTAGAGGAGAAGGGTAATTACAATGCAAAGAAACTTTGACGTTATGCTTACTGTTCAGAACAATATGCAGAGGAGATGCCAGGGAGAAAGAGATCACATGGATCTGGATGGGGTGATGAGAAAGAATGGGTAAAAGATTGTGGGAAAGAAAGAGGTATGGAGAAAGAAAAACTGGGTTATGTGTGTCCTGGTATACCCTCTCCCTCTGGTGTTCACCTGGTTACTCATCCGTTACACAGTGAACAGGACATGAATGACTGACGGAGAGGGAGACCGGGACGAGACCCAAAAAAAATCTGGGAGTGAATGGCTGCATGCATATTCTTACACATACTTTTCCCGATTCAATACGGTTTGTGCTGATGTGGAGAGTTGCAGAGAGATAATTGTCAATGATCAACATTCATATAAAGTTATTTTTCTTTCAAAAGTATTTTGGTACTGTAAAAAAAGTCCACACACAACTCCAAACAAAAATTGTGCATCTGTAAATAAAGTTGCAATTGTTTTATGCTTTAGCAAGTTACCAATTTGTCTCTAAGGAAAAAAAAAAAGACTCACAGCTCTAAAAATATTTGAGCGTGAGTAAAAATTGAAAACAATTTGCAGCTGTAGATATATTTTGCATACTTTCAAAAAAAAAAAACCGTTTTGGAAACATTTTTAGGTCCTCACAAGAGCAAGTGTTTTTCTACGATTGTTCACACACATCTGCAGACTCAAACTCAAATTACAACCTCAAACTTTTGACACAAACATTGCCTCAACTAATCAACCAATCTTCACTGTTCTCATGTCACTAGCCATTTGGTGAGCTGTCTTTTAAAAACCAACCGGATTCTAAAGAATTTCAGTCTATTACAAGTGGCCCTTTCCTTCCGTAGTACATTTTCTTTCTGAAATTTGAGATTACAAACAACTGACTATAATTTTGTCAAACAAATCGAAAAGAACCATAAAAAAAGGGGTCCATCAAACTAGCCGCTCTTCAAGATGTTCAGTAGGTTGTAGCCCACTTTGTAAATAAATTAATGTAGGGGAGAAAAGACTAATAAAATTATAAATTGTCCTCAACTCATTTTTAATAGTTTTCAACCAACACAAGGTGGCGTAAAACTTTTTACAAATATTGTAAAAGTCAGATTTACTGTGCCGACAGAGGAAAATATTTAATTTACAGTGTAATATGAAGAAAATGTCATTTAGGTTCAGCTTTTTCACACTTTGTTTTGCCCCACTTAAGGTTCTACTTTTAACAAATTTCTCAACTAACAAAGTGACAAAAAATTACTTTGAATGTTTGTTTACTTTAAGGTTACTGTGTGTAAAAAGAGAAAATTGTTTATATACAGTTTTGGATAAAATTCCATCAAAATTGAAATTTTTGGTTCGACTTCACTGTACTAAATTAAGACATTTCCCGTGTTCAAAAATATGAGTATTTATTTGACAAAATTAGGTTACATGATAAATTCTGAATTAAATCTTTAGTTCACTGTAATTTTTGTATGCTGGTAATATCATAGATGTTTACTGTCAAAAATTAGAAAAGACATTTAAGTTGAGCTCTATGCCTGTTTTTTTGAATCAGTGTTTTATTTATATAAAAAGCTAAATTAGATGCATACAAAAATCCAACTGACTAATGCAACAAAAACAGATTTCTTTTAAAGAAATGCTGAAAATAAACCTAAATTTTATATTTGTCACAGATTTTCTTGATGCCAGAAATAGCTTCAAGTTTCCAAAATGTGTTATTTTTGGTTGCAATGGAATTTGCTCTCTCATTTTATTCAAATCTACTCACAATTAACTCACAGCCATTGATTGATTTTATTTGTGTAAAGCACTTTGTGTTATGTTTTATATGAAAAGTGCTATATAAATAAAGATTGATTGATTGAGTGAAGGAATTACTTCAAAACAATACATCATAAAAAAATCCAGTTTAAAAACGATTTTTTCATAATTAAACTTGGAAATTTGATAGGTTTGCTTTGGTGGATTAAAGAGCAAATACATTTTCATGCATTTCTCCATTAAAAAAAAAACTTTGTTATATTTCTTGGTTTTTACAGTTTAAACAAAACATTTTTATTATTACACAAAGCTCACTTATGCATGTGTATGTGCTGTCTGAGGACCTGACCTAAAAAGTAAATGTCTGAAGACATAAAACATTCTTGCAAATTCTCCAAACCTTGATACAGCTGCAAACCTTTTTTTTTTTTTTTGTTACAGCCACGTATTGTGCTATTATTTTCACGATTACTTACAGAAAATTCTGAATGTGCTAAGTTGGTTTTACACTTTATAAAATTTGCTTGCATGCAAAACATGTATATTAATGTGAACTTTATCTTACAATTGCATACAACTCCATACATTAGGTTTAGCCTTAAGAAGTAACTCTTGCGTACGTACGTTTGCAACCATGCCTACATCTGGAAGTTACAACATGGCAGACGTACAAATAAGCTGTAATTGCTGAAGTGTATCAATTAATGTGAACAGCAGTGTGTGCTGACCCTTGCTGCCAGAGGAAGTGAGGGAGCTGGGGGAGTAAGGGAGAGAAAAGGGGGTAGATATGCTAGTTAATGTGTTTATTCAAAGTGAATTCATAGTTCCCCTCGTGTGGAGTGACAGAGACTCTGCCAATGCAGTTCCAATCATATTACAACTTATTAAGCATGAGCTCATATCCTGCATCAGCGCTTTCATGCTCGCTCACTAAGAAATAAAAAATTAAAGTATTAACATAGAGCTGTTGAACTGGTACAAAAAAAAGTAAAAACAAGCTCTGAGCAGCTAGAGCTAATTCTGATTATTTACTGCTTTCGTTTATAAAACCTAAAATGACAGCAAAAAGGATGAATTTATTGATTTTCTCCCATGTTGTCTCCAAAATTCTCAGTTACAGGACTGTTTCTTCCATGTTTTTCTTTGTTAAGATTATCAATTCTGACCAAATTCAGAATAATGTAACAAACTGTGTCAAATTGTGGCTGCCTGTATAGCCAGTTTCCTGAATCTTTTTCCAGCAGGGATGACGGCATTTTAGTTCCTTAGGCCTTAGTCACAAACACCTGTCTGGGGGGGTTGACCCGTATGGGTGTTGAAGGTTTTTTGGGTTGTCCGAGCCTGTAGAGGATTGTAGACAGTGAGGGGTGTATCTTGAAGGGAGCGCAGGTGTGTCTTGAAGTTCTCTTAAGGCTCACCTTAAAGGATGTGTTGAAAATGGAACGTACTATTGTCGTAAGTGTGGTGAGTGTACCGTGAAGTGTTTGAAAGGAGAGTGTAAGTTACACGCACTTATGATTTACAGGTGATGCTTAAGTCACATTTAAGACGTTGGTAAGTTGGGCATACTAGCTCCTTATTGACCAAGGGCAAATACAACAGGGACGGGATGTGCAGGCGACACGTAAGTGGCCATAAAATGCCCCCACACCCTCTGATTGTCTAATTTACTAATTTCTAACAGCTAGACTGCACATACGGCACAGACTTATCACTTAAAAAGGCACTTCCACAGTGCTGAGGGTTAAAAAAAATTGAAAAAAAAAAGAAAAATCCATAAAACAAGCCTGCATCTCACCTACTTCACCCTTACGTGTTGTATAAGTGTTCACTACGACCTGTTGTTTGCAGCATGCCCAGAGAAAAACGTGCACAAACATTTTCTTTCTACGAGCTCATGGAGCGGTCTTGATATTTTGTGTCGTACAGGTTTGCCCATTTTTCACCAGTACCCACCGGTAAGCGCAGCTGTAACAAAGGCATTTGAAACGATGAAACACTTACATCAAAGAAGTGGCCCTTCATGCTGCAGCGATGGCACTGCTTGTACCAGTAGGGTTTTTCGCTGCAGGAATCGAACACGTGTCCTGGCTGTCCACAGTTGTTGCAGTGCTTATTGGGACATTCAATCACCAGGTGGCCCGGTGTACCACAAAGGAAGCAGGGTACCAACTTCTATGTACACACAAGAACACACAAAGTAAGAACCTTTTACAGTCTTATATACATTGTATAAAGATGACATGCTCCTGGGCACTCATGACGACTGACTTTTGGCTCAGGGCAACTCTTGGATAAATGTCCAGTCTTGTTGCAGTTTCTACAATGGATGTTCTTCCCCGTGTAGTATCTGTTTGGCAAACACTGCCTAGTCGTCCTGGAGCTCCTGTCTTTGTTGTAGATCTGAGCCTGAAACACAAAGTTTTATTGACATAATGTCATGACCACCATTAGTCGTACTCTTAAGGCCCAAGTCTATTTAGATGAGGAATTTGTTTTTGGTTTTCCTAGAAAAATAAAGCCCAATCTTCACATGGAGGGTACACAATAACGCAGAGATAAAGAAATCTATTTTGTTCTCCAAATTTTCTCTATAGATCTTCAACATTACAAAAGTGATTAACTTCAACAAGATTGCAGCGCTTGAGGAGAGAGTACGTATGACACACAACTGATTGAGTTTTAAGGTTTTTATTACAAAAGATAAACAATAAGGGAAGAGGGGATGAAGGAACCAGTTAGGGCAATTAAATGAAAGAAATAGAACCAAACACGGCTTAAAAATCTTATCACAAAAACAAGAACACTTTTACAAAAAATTGATTTTGTTAGAGGGCAAGGAAGACCTAAATGGAGTCAAAATGTTTGTTTCTAAAGTTATTTCTTTGCAGCTTGATAAATGCAAGTCACAGACAGAAAGAAAAGAAAACTTTTATCAAAGAATGTAATTGAGTGGGACTGTTATGGAAGATGGGTTGAAACTCAGTCACTAGTGCATACCTCCATGTCTTTCTTAGACACCAACCAGCTGCCACCTTCCTCAATATCTAGAAGAGAAAAAAAGGAAAACAGCCATTAAAGTTGTGCTGTTATTGGAAATATGTTAAATGAAAAGAACTGCAGAAAGAAATGTGCAAGAACTTGAGATTCAAAGAACGAACTTGGTAGACTGAACTGTTAATGCTTTGTTGAATTTGACAACTGCTGGTCTTTCTACTTTCTACTTTACCTATACATATATATATATATATATATATATATATATATATATATATATATATATATATATATATATATATATATATATATATATATCTTTTTTTTTTTTTACATTTGACTGATACACGGTTAAACAAAAAAGTTGACAGAGGAGACAGGGTTACAGTAAAAACTGGATGCTGTCAATTCTTCTATAAGAAAAAATGTGGCATCATTTCAGGATTAAAAAACAAACAAGTGTTTACTTTTTAGCATATGATTTCAGAACATGTAATCATTTTCTTTTTACAAATAGATTATTTGTGTTCAAATTGAGAGCTGAACCCCAGACAAACCAATGGCGTATTCTTATATGTTGCTTTTCTATCTTGACAGGGGCCCAAAGCGCTTTACAGCCACAGTTCTGTTTTCCCATGCAAGTACAAATTCAACATGTACATGTACATGGCAAGGCACTAACAAGACCACCAAGACAAATGTGAGGTTAAGTGTTTTGCACATGGAAACTTTGACAACACATGGGCAGGCAAAGTGAGAACCGAATCTGCAACTTTCCGCACAGAGGTCAACTCCTCTACCTCTGCGCCTCAGTCGCATTAATGGCAGACGGCTGTTAAACTTTAGAAAAAAAGTTCTGTTTCAAAACCAAAACTGACTCGTGGACACAAACTGAATGCCTTTTTTTCTACTCACACACGACTCAAAAAAACCAAGAATTTAGTTAGAGCCAGGCCTGATGAGTTTCTCACAATAACCAAAACCTATAAGGAAGCCTAAACCTTGAGGGGATGGTTTTGTTTCCAGCAAGACGAGGACAAACACATTTACACACTGAAACTGACACAGTGGCAACATCTGTATGAGAGTGGCACTAACAGCACCCTGAGGGAGAGCGCTGTATTCTCCTCAGACCCACAGAACTGTAACTGACATCCAGAAATCCCAGCATGAACACAGACACGTGTACTCCGCATAAATTATGTTCTGATAGCAATGACCCACACAGACTTTCACCAACGCGCTCTAGCACACCCACATGCCGACCTCCTGCGATTAGCTGCTTGACAGTCTTTAGCCTTTGGACAAACATACAGCCTTGAGCCATAATCAAATATTACACTCTCCTTCAACCCAGCTTCTTTTTTTTCCTGATTCTCTCCATCCAGCCCTCTTATCACTATTCCGCTCAGCACTCCTTCCTTTGCTTTCTCTCCTTGTTTTCTAAACCCCACCCAATGCCCCCCACCCCCTCACCCCGGGTAAGCGGATGCAAAGGGAGGTTATCACCTCTCTTCCCTGTCAAACAAATTAAAATGGCTGGTGTTTGGATGAAGCTTCATTTTGCCACGACCTTCACCTCTAAAAACACACACACACGAATGCACAAACTGGCAGTCCGGTGCTGCTGCTTGCAGGTAGCCTGTGCTGTGATTTCTGGGAAAGAACTTTTCGGGAAACCAAAAGCCTCTTATCTCATTTTCATCAATAAAACTATTGCAAACTGTTGTAGCAATGTGACCTGGTTATCCTTCATTTTTTCAAGTTTTTGGTGTTTTTAAAATGTTCTTCTCTCATGATGGAGGACATTTATATGAAATTAAACCTCTGCTCCATTCTGATGTATTTACTTGTAGACAACTAGATGATGCATGCCTTTGCTTTTCTTGTCCAAGCTGGCATTTGGCTTAAAACTGTAAGTTTGGATAGCCACAATATTGCTTGCCATTTTTGTTGTATCGTGATGTTAGGTTGGGAGTGTGAGGGGATGTACAGTAGCAGGAAAGAACGTAAACAAAGGGATGATGGGAAATTAGAGAAAGCTTACTCTTTGCCAGCGGTCCTACTGCTACTCTGCAGAAACTAGGTCCTAGAAAATGACACTGGTTTTTTCTGTTTTGGTTAAATAAAGCATCATCATATTTAAAAGACCACTGGGTACACTTTTAGAATAGATCAAAAGATTATCGGTTTGGGACTTTACTGTGAATTTTTTTTTTCAAAGAGTGTGTTTGTAACATGAGTTTTTAGAGCTGTGATGCCTCTCTCTACACAGCCAAGTTGAGTTTTAAATAATAGAAATGCATCAGAGTTTTGTTCCTCTTAACAGTACAAAGCATTACATTTAAAAGTACATCATCGTGGCACTGTTTTCTTCAACGGGCTAGAGTGTGCTAGGGACTAGTGTGCTAAGGGACTTTAACCAGCAAGTTATTTTCCAGATTTCCAGTTAGGGTTGGGGTTGAAGCAGCTTCAAAAACTAAAGTCAGTGGAGCCAAGCATGCATGCTGGAGAAGTCTGGATTCATTCCAGGATAAAATAGCCTCATTTTACAAAAGAAATAAACATATTTAGAGTCTGGTTCTATTTTTTTTCCCCACTGTCTATAATATCTTAATATAATATTTGTGACGATTGTAATGGAATGAAAATGTAGGTGTCTTTTCAAATAAGTTGTGCATTGATGGGCTGGTTGTGGCCTTTTGATTGACAGGTTTCATTCAACCTATAAGGTGTAGAGCAAGTTTACAACTATCAGGCTTTTTTGACTCGTCTTCTTTTCCAAAAGGCTGGTGTTCAATCATGTCAGAGCAGACAAAATCATCATTGGGTCATGTGGTGACACTGTCGATCCCTTTTATTTTTCTATTCAATTATCTCCATTTGCTAACTACTTATTCAATATATCTGCTACACATAGAGGTACATATCAACCAGTATACATTTTTTAAACAAATATGAGATATTGTTTCCTTTTGGAGCTTTTTTGTCAAGTCTTATAATATGGTTGTGAGCAAAATGTCCTGTTTATTAACATCCACTACATTATACTTGAGTTATGCTTTGCTCACAGCGCTTACTTCCCTAAACTGGTATATGACTAAAACTTTAGTAACATAAAATTACATCTGTGTTCCTAAATCCTCAGCTCTTCTTTAATATCACAAGTTTGATATTAATAATAAAAAAAAATTGTAACTCAGGAGTAAAACCAAAATGAAGCACAGATAATTTTTCTAGTAAGATAAGAAACTATTATGTTAATCCACAATAACAACAAAATAAATGAGAGAACAATAATTTAAAATTGAGTCATTTCCTTATTGACATTATATTATTTTACATATAATTTCTTTTTTTTTTTTTAAATAAAATTGAATTTTCTGAAATACACTGTAGATTCCATATTCTGCTCTTCACCAACATCTTTCCGTTCTTGTTGAAAAAACATTTATTTACTGCGTGGCTTTGTAATATTGATGCTTCTAAGAGATCATTTTCTAGTATTTAATGCCATTTATCTTTAGTAAGCAAGTATGGTTAAAGTCCATACAGTGCATACTAGTTTCTGATTACTAGCAAACTGAAATTGTATGATTTGTTTCTGATTCACTGTCATGCAAGAGTAAAGTTTTTGAGTATAGTTAGTTATGGTTATTCTTGTAAAGTGAGTAGGGGGAAGGAGGTATCCCAGTACTCCTTCACTGTGAACATACAGGGGGCCTCTGCAAGCCATGTTTGTGTGTGTTTGCACGCTTAACTGGTGTTGCACAACAACCACTATCCATCCAAAGAGTAGGTTGAAAAAAGGCAGGGGTTAAAGGTGTGTATTTGTGTGCAGAGTGCATCTGCGCGTGTTTAAATGCGAGTAGGCGTTAGTGACTCAACGAAAGTAATTCCCAACGCATCTCCCAGGGGAACTCCCCAAATAAAGAGCAGGAAGCTTTCCCTTAATCTAAAGGGCCACCCCCATCTCACCAGCCCAACACACACAAGGATAAAGGGTGAAGCTCTTTGTCACGGCCGAAGAATCAAACACATGGGTGGAGTGGGGGGTCTGTTGTTTCTACACTGGGCAAAAATATGCTAATCAACCTTGAGGCCCTGCTCAAAACCAAACCAGCAGAGCCTCGTTCCTTTGCGGCGCAGCAGATCTGAAGGAGTCTGGAGCTACAACAAGCAGATGGTAGCGGCTTCACCAAGCAGCTGAGCAGACTCACCAGAGGCATTCTCCTTGTTGACTGCAACTGTTCAATTTTAACTAATCTAATGGCGAAGCAGGTTCAACATTCATCTAGTTGGTCTAGTGGTCTAGAGATAAATAATTGAAGTCATGCCTTATTTGTCCTTGTGTCACCCACTGACAGGAAAACAACAATTTTAGCCCACCATCACTTGTCATTTCATCTGATAGAAATCTAAAAGTTTAATGGATATTCCGTGTGCAACATTTGCAGAGGATTACATCGACTTCAACTCCGCAGGGCAATTTTCACATTATCTCATCACTCCATCGTCAGGGGTAATGCAACACAATGGCATGGAAGAGAGGGAGACAGAAACAGAGGGAGGGACTGATCAGTGGAGAGAAAGCGACAGATGCTACCTGTCTGTCTCAAAGGTACCCTGATTACTAGAAGATGAGGAGGAGTGGGGAGGAGGCTGCATGCCTGTTCATCAGCACAGGCAGAACAACAAACAGAAAAATTGAGTGTGTGTGTGTGTGTGTGTCTGGTTGTGTGTTTTTGCGTGTGTCAATGCGCTGAATTTGTCCCTTCCACCAGTGAGAGCAGAACGGAAGTGTACATGTGGCTAATGAACCATGAACCTCCAGCTCTCCTGGGGTGAGGCGCACACACAAATGGGATGAGGTTCCGACAGGATGGTTTAAGTCTGATAAACCAAGGACAAGACAGAAAATGACACGTGCATAGCTCGCGCGCACCTGCAAATACCCATTAAACATTTTTCCAAGAAATATGGGAATATGTGTGGTGTCATCTGCAAGCTGTCCACCAAACAATAGTTAAGGCTTAGACTGACCGGCTCTACCCAAATCCTGTTGTGACACTTAGCCAGTTTGCTCATTGGTCATGCTGTTGACCAAGCCCATTAACACACCAACCAGCAGACCACAACCTGGGAGGGGGAAAAAAGAACCCCCCACCCCCACATGATGCTTATGTTTGACACTGAACTGGATGGATAAATGGCATCGACCATAGTGAAGCACAACACTGGACAATGGTGAGGTTGGGTGGGAGTTTTCTTGCTCTGCGTTTGAGTTTTTATGCATCCCAAACATAGTCGGGTCTTCTTTCTAGTCATGCTTTCTCATGGCTTTGCACTCTGTCGGACTCGACACAGTTAAAGCCTTAAAAGCATAAAGGATGGAAAGAAAGCAGAAAACAAGTAAAAAAGGACTTAGCCACAAAGTGATGGGGCATAGTGCAAGAAATCAAAAACAGGCAGCCAAATAGAGATAACTGTTGAAGAAACTGTGGGAGATAGCAGACGTATTAGGGTATTGTGGTGAGTATGAAGGATGTAGAACAAGGAGTCACCTGAGTGTTTTTACACAGATTTAGGATAAGGATAGGGGTTTATTAAAAAGCCTTTTTTTAAACTTCTACCACTGAGCACATTATGCTTGATGAGACAGACAGATGGTGCAACTGTGCCACACTTGATAATGAAAATCCTTCAATATATGTCATTAATGTGACAGCCACACATTCTGGCTCAGAAGGGGAAAAATGTATTAATCAAATATGAATGAATGTCACAAACATGCAGTCCTCCATATATAAAAAAAAAGACCATCTTTAGGATCTTCGTTAAACAAAAACATGCTCCAGCATGCTTGCTATCTATTATACAACCACTTAAATATTATAGCAGATTGCTAGCGAAATAAAATCTGTTTGTTTTTTTACAGGCTTGATAAGGATTTATTAATCAAACAGCATCATGGCTATGATTTTGTTTCCTTCAAGAAGAATCTGAATCCATCTTAATGCATCACAATGATAATATGAAACATTAGCTCCTTTAAAACCACTACAGTGTTACTAATGCTCAACTCATGTCTAACAAACAGAATGTAAAACAGTAAAAAGATCAAATAAGTTTAGCAGTTTGTTCTCTTACCACTGCATTTGGTTAGACAGCAACTGACTAAACAAAGTGGAGATGGAATTAGGGTAAATATTCAATTTAAGTTTAGGTTTGGGCTCATACAAAAAGTGGTAATCACATGTTACAAGCTCTCATCATTGCCCTTACAAATAAATGAAAGAAAAGCAGTCAAGAAGACGTTCAGCCTCCATCCTGACACATCCAACTGCAGATTAAAGGAAAACAGTGTGTCTTTCAAAGACTTTTAAGCTTGTCTGTATGGTTGTCTTCATTCACCACTTTGAAGGATGGATTATTTTTAAAGACTTCAATCGCCAATTATTTAGTCAAAAATAGTGGCATTTAGAGAAATAATCCAAAGTAAGAAGAATCTTTCAGATGTCATCCACCTCCTGCGTCTTGACTGTTTGAGGGGTAACCAGATAGTTGTGACACAGTTTAAAATCAAAGCAACATACATGAAATACAGTGGTTCCTTGCCATGTGGATTTGTAACATGAGTTTTTAGAGCTGTTTTTAGAGCTGTGATGCCTCTCTCTACACAGCCAAGTTGAGTTTTAAATAATAGAAATGCATCAGAGTTTTGTTCCTCTTAACAGTACAAAGCATTACATTTAAAAGTACATCATCGTGGCACTGTTTTCTTCAACGGGCTAGAGTGTGCTAGGGACTAGTGTGCTAAGGGACTTTAACCAGCAAGTTATTTTCCAGATTTCCAGTTAGGGTTGGGGTTGAAGCAGCTTCAAAAACTAAAGTCAGTGGAGCCAAGCATGCATGCTGGAGAAGTCTGGATTCATTCCAGGATAAAATAGCCTCATTTTACAAAAAAAAAATAAACATACTTAGAGTCTGGTTCTATTTTTTTTCCTCCTGTCTATAATATCTTAATATAATATTTGCGACGATTGTAATGGAATGAAAATGTAGGTGTCTTTTCAAATAAGTTGTGCATTGATGGGCTTTTTAATACAAACTATGTTCTATGTTCTGATTGGCTGTTGACTTAGTCAATCAATCTCTTCTGTGCCGTGTCTCCTGCAAAGAATACGTACAGTTTACCAACTCTACATAAATCTTTAATTACAAGCAGGTCTTAGTTTTCATTCAATAATACTGGACTTCCGTTTTTTTGTTTTTTTTTGTTCTTTACAAAGGTTTGAACTTTGAGAGTTTAAAGAGTAGAAAAAAAGTCTGAAAATATTCATGTCTGTCTGAGAAAAGTGTATACAGTGTGTAGTGAGGGGTTTTAGAGCCTAAAACATCTAAAATCCTACCTTGCCAGTTTCACCTATCATGTTTTATTTTTTTCTGGAATGTAACTCCCACGATAAAAGAAGGGACACAATACATGTCCAGTATTGCACTATTTATGCTAGCTCACCTATAAAATACATAGGATTGCAGCTCATTTTGCAACTGCTCCTGCTAGGGAGAAATAATCTGGTTGAGTCAAGACCATCCAATGAAAAACTGAATAAGTATGTCACAAATCGTCATGAATTTCTCGGCTGTGGTGACTCCTAGATAGGCAGAAGTCAAAAAAAAGAAAAGATGTTTGAAAAATGATTGGTGTAATGAAACCAAAAGCTTTAATGATCATTACTTTGACTCTTCATCATTGGGAGACAAAGGAACTGAAAGCCTGTATTGATCTTGCTTTATGAGCGGCCAAAACATTTCAACCATTGGTCTTAAGTTAATCTTTCATTACCCGATATCCAAGCCTTCCAATACGAGTGACATGCATAACATCCCCCCCAACCCTCCACCCAGTCTGCCAGTGCCGCCCCTTTCCCTCTCCCGCAACCCTTTCCACGCCACGCTGGCAGCAAGGGCAGGGCAGGTGGCCAAGCCGTCAGTCAAAGAACCATCGCCACGCGGCATCACCACAGACACCAATTACCACACAGCAGGGGCGCGGCCTGGCAACCGCATGGCAACCACATGGTCCAATCAGGGTACACAACAACAGGGAGCAAAGAATGCCAAGAAAAGTAAACGAAGCAATGTGTGTGTATGCACGTCAGCATGTGTTTGTGTGCGTGTTTGCAAGGCAACCATGTTGGAGCTATCCAAAGCTAAGCCAGTACAAAGAGCGCTAACAGAAGGCAGGTAGTCACTGTGTCCTTTTAATATCCGTTTGCTTTGTTCAGTGTTGTGTTTCAGTTCTAACAAAACACATCTTAATCATTTTGTGAATAATTTCTCATTGACTAACTCAAACATGATGTGTGTGGGAGAGTTTTTGCCTTTGAAAGTGTTTAAATGTGATGGCATGTGACATTTTTGCACATGCAATAGGAGATAAACACAAGGAACTAAGTAATATTAGATAAGTGGATTTAAGCTTCCCTTTAAAAAAAAAAACTAAAAACTGTTTTAGTTTTAGAAACACTGATGCGTTCTGTTAAACTCTTTGGTCTAAAAGGTTAATAAGTATACTGTCCAATTCAACAGGTTTCAGTGCATTTAATCTGGAAAATATTTTTTAAACAATTTATTTATTTAACCATAAGAAATTATATTGCATGTTTGCCTGTGCAGAATAAGCATCTATGTAAAATAAACAAATTAATAAATGAATAAATAAATAATATAAATTTTGGAACATTTCGCAAATGAGGAGAGATTTTCACAAATTGGAACATATTTCAATATTTTTAAGCATCATAAGCCAACAACTTGTTTTTTTTACACAAATGACTTATGTTTTTAATATTTTGTCGTCATTTTTGGGGAGTTATTTGTGAATATGGACGCTGTAAGATGAGGGACAGGGAGAGGAACATAACATTTTAGTCTTTTTCTGTACAAATGGACCCTCAGACCCAGTTTTTGATCGAGTTTATTCTCTTAGGACCTGAGCTCTCATCTTGATATGCTTTTTTAAATTCCCTCAGTTATTTAGGCTTATTGAAACCTGTGTGTATAAAAACTAAGAATCCTCTTTTGAATTAGATATTTTTAGAGAAAAATGATGTGCACACCAGGTCTGAATTTCCATGAAACAGAATAAAGTCACCATTGTGTAATAGAGTATAAAAACGGTTTATCTCCACACAGAACACAGCAGTTTACTTTCCTGACAGCTTTCCTGGCTGCCTCATTTTGAAGAATCTGTACCGCGTGACTCTGTCAGTAATGTCAGTGCATCTCGGGGATTTGGACAGGTGCATCCTCATTTTTGGTAATCAAGAAAGAGAACATCAAAATATAGGCACCAAAAAAAACAAACAAGAAAAGGTAAATCTCATCTACTGATGTGTTGAGTAGGTCCTCGCTCCTGGTAACAGTGTCATGGCATTAGACCAATCAGAAATCATTTTCATGAAGTCTTTATCAATAGAATGCATTAGCATTTTAGCAACACCAGAATTAGCGGTAAGCTGATTTACACGTGCCTTACCTGAGAGCATTTATGCTAGCATATTAGCATTTTTCAACAAAGTTAAGTCCTGTTGTAGACACGTTTACATCATGTATAGCAGCTTACTAGATTTTTACATTTCCCAATTTTTTTAATTTTGCATTTCATGACAAAGTAACAATGCTATTATGCATATTTAAACAAGAATAAGATATGAAATATGTTTGGGCTTCTTACCTTGTCGAGTTTTGGGTTTGGAGCACCCAAAGCATTTTCTTTTCTGTTCTTTGACATTTTGAACCTTTTTCTGTAGTGCGATGTTCTTTTCTGACACCACTAAATGGTTGTTTAAGTATCACCACATGTAGTCATTGGGAACGAGTTCAGAAGAATTAACTACTGTGGAATTATAACCCAAAATGTGTTGTGGACATTTGCAGACACCAGGTCTTAAGAGGTTAAAGTAAGATAATGTAAAGTGTAAAATTAGGGAAAAACAAAAATCAAATTGGTAAAAACCCAGAAAAATTTTATTAAATGAGAAAAATGACATGTTCTGCACGGAAAATGTTGAAAAACTGATGTAATACCAAAAATAAATCTTCAAACAATTCAGCAAAGATCAATTGATATTTTTATGGAACTTTGAATCAAACTTTTATTTGCATTTTTTGGGGGCGACAAGGGGTATCACACATTACATATTTTCCAAAACCTCCAAGTAGACCAAACTTGACTTTAGTTTGCACAAAAAAAAAAAAAAAAAAACCCTCAGAGTGTCAACATTTTATCACCAAAGTCATACTTGTTTACAAAACCACAAAATGCCTCTAATAAAAACTGACCAAATTATTCATGGAGCCTCCTTTGTCTTCTGCAGTGAAGCACACAAACACTCATCGTCTGTGAGGGGCAAATATATTTTAATAAAACCACTGAGTTGCAACCTCAATTTCATTTTGATGAATTTCCTCCTGCGGGAGTGAGCCAGGCAGAGGGCGGGAGGGCAGAAAGGCGGGAGAAAGAAGCCGGGTGATGGGTGGGGGTGGGTGGGTGGGGGGAATAGAATTTCCATGATTGTTATTTTTGTTATTATACAGAATGGGGGTGTGGGAGGGTAGATAAATGGTGTTGGTTAATGTGAAACATTTTTGCCGAACGCTAGATTATCGGGCAGGTTGGGAACGTCGAGGGGGTTATTTTTCCAAGGGATCTTTGGCCGTGGTAATTAAGCTCCATTCACCACGTCCTGTTCCCCAAATTAAAAATTTGTCATTAAGTGGAATTTACCATAATGCCTTTTTATCTGCCGGCGCTTCAGCTTGTGTGAACGTGTGTGTGGGATAGAAACGAAGGAGGGGCAACACGAGAGGGCAGCCAACACACTGTGAAGACATGCTCACAAAATACACACAGACTCTCACACACACTTCGGGGAAAAAGGCAAATTGAAAAACTAAAATAATCCTGGACAGCGGCACAAGTTTGTGCAATTAAACACACACGTATACAATCATGCGCGAACACAACTATCCTTCAGTCCTAAAGATTCTCTGCCTTTGGCACATTTAATTAATGGTGCTTTAAAGTTTTAATTTAGATTTTTTCTCTTTCCTTCTTCTAATGTATGCTGCATCGTCTTCTCTGTCACACACATACAAATACACACAAAGAACCAGTGTGTTTACAAACTTTTTCCAGGGAGATAGCCCTCATAAGCAAGGTAAAAGCCAAGAATGATTGAATGGAAGAATCTTTGTCTCTGCAGGCTTTATAAACAATACAATTATTAGTCTTTAATTAGAGCAGCTCCTCTGTGGGACAGGGGACAGACAAAGAACAATAGAGGATTAGAAGAGGAGCTCCTAATATGGCTCTTTTATCACTTCATTCAAATACAGCTCATAAATGCATCCTATTGGATTTTTTTCTTTGTTTTTTTTGCACCTGACAGTCTATGGTTATGATTAAATGACAGGTAATAACAGAAAGAACATTTTGACATTTTTGTACTTCTTTCTCTACAGTCTTACTTTTGAAATAATTTCAATTAGAAGCATCAAAAACAAGAAAATATAATTAGTAGATCATTTTTAATCAAACTTTTTTTATACCAAACTGCTGTACAGGGATGGGTATAACTGCCAAACTACTGAAAACTTGGTTACATTTGACAGTTTTCCATTTTAGAACCAATTTTATTTGGCTATGAAAAGAAGTTGTGTGGTGGAACTAGGGATTCACACTGAAGACAAGATGATCTTCCTGTTAAATAAATACAACTGCTTTAAAATATATATTATTGGACTTTATGAATCTATCTCATTTTCCTAACAATAACTGATCTGATTTGGTCAATAAATTACTTTAAATCAAGCTGTACTAACCTAAATAAGCATGATTCTGTAATTCCAGGGTCACCAAAACATTAAAGAAATGGATATTAAGAATAGACATACCAAATATTTCATTATTAAATAATGATAGGCAAACAAAAACTATCATTAAGTTCCACATCATTACAGCTAAACAGATGAAATCACTAAAACAAATTGGCAGGAAACAGTATTTCCTTTTCCAAATGAAACTATTACTCAGTTTTGACATTGTAAGTTTTAGATTAAAGACGAAAAAACAACAATTGCATGAAATAAGCAGGATCTTTAAAAGTCAATACATGGAGTTTAGTGGGAGGATGATAACCTACATAAGTCATTTCACTTTGACCCCAAGAATGTAACAAAAAAAGAGTAAATAAGGGGAAAAGGGCAATATCAATACAGTTTTAGAAGAACTGGGGCTCACTTTGGAAGCTAATATATATAAATAGGTAAAACGCAGTTTTGTCTCCTCAAAGGGACACATTGAAACCTAAAGATTTCAAAACTCAGTCTCTCTAAAGGAGCCAGCAGAGATGCAAACAAAGACCCTAAATGAGCAGGAGTGGAATGAGGAGCTGGTAAGGAGAGGGACTGTAGAAGAGGGATAAACAGGACGCAGGAGGAAATAAGTTGAGAGGATGAGGGTGGACAGATGGCAGAGGTTATGCCTGGTTGAAACGGCAACACTGGAGGAGGGTTTTGTGTGTGTGTAACTGGGAGAATGATGTTGCTTTCCAGATGTCAAATGCACATCAAACCTGTTTCACTCAATGTTTACTCCGACACTAAACCTCGTGCCCAGCAGAATTAACTAAATGCACGCTAAGGAGTTTATTCTGGGATAAACAAAATAATTGTACCTCGCAGCAGTTGACTGACAGAAAAAGTCCAGCTCAGGTAAACTACATAACCGACTGAATGACATCATGCTGTCAAAGCCTCTAAATGTATGTCAACGGTGCAGCAAGGAAACTGCAGGAGACGCAGGCGGAGGGATGGGGCGTCTTATTTAGTGTCGTTTAATTTGCTCCTCTCCTATCCATCCATCCCTTGGCTTTTCTGACAGGTAATAAAAAGCAAGAGCTTTCCTGACAAGCCCATTTGAATTTGGATTGAATAATATGACTGTGGGGTTTCCCACAGAAAGCTCTGTCCAAGCGTGCAAGGGAGCACCGAGACTGAAGACAGAAGCAGCCCCAGTGCTTGCAACTGCGAGTCTGTTTGTGTGCACTCAGCACTGCGCACACATGCATGTGCAAACACAAGCACACACTTGCTGGCATAATGGTAGCTAATGCAACTACTATAATGAATTTCTGCAACTACACACCATGCCAATCCAATATGCTTTCCTCCACATCTGTGCTCAGCCTCCCCACTCATTTCCTTCTCCACTCATTCTCCCTTCCTCTGCGAAAAGCCCTGCATCCCAACTCTTCCTACTGCACTCACCTCCCTTACCTCCAGCACCACCTCCTGCTCTCCAAAGCTGCTGAAATCCCATTCCCCATGGGGCAGGCTAAATTGAATTGGCGTGTTTATATGAACAACAGGAGCGCTGCTTTAATATACCTTTGAGTTTATGCCTAATGCCTCCCTGCTCAAACGGCAGGAACTCCAACCCTCACCTAACAGACACTGCTTTTATTGAAGTCAAAAGAGACAGAACGGCAAGGGATATGGGTAAAGAGATTCTGCTTACTTTTGTAAATGGGAGCAAAACGGAAAAAGTAACAAGTCTGTTAATATATCCTAAAGACGACGTGTATATTTGTTCCACATCATTGCTTTTAGGGATCATCCTTCTCCAGAAAACTGCAAGATCTCATACGTCTCCAAGTTAAATGTTGCTGAGACAAAAAAAAAGTAGGCCAGAAGATGTATATATTTTTTAGATTAGTGAGTAATGCTGAATAAATATCTGCGGTATCGGTGGAGGGAGTCCGTCATGCATGTCGACTTGCAAACATCCTCCATTTTCTCTTCATCTCCCCCCTTTTTTTTCTCCTCTTTCTCTGTTCTCCCTCTTGTCCCCTTTCTCTTTTGGCCCTGTGTCAGCCTACAAAAGGCTTGCAGTACAAAGGCAAGAAACAGGTCTGAGACACTCAACCCAATTACTATTGATTCGTCTGCACTCAAGAGGACAGAGATGTGCTTACCTGCATGCCCACACACAGCCAAACAAACACGCACAGGCTGATCTTTCTCCATATAACAAGTCCTGTAAGATTACCAAGAGTTATTTGGCTTCAACTGAATTTTCAAACTCTCTTCCAACAAAAAAAAAAGAAAAAAAGCCAAAAACTGGGTAAAAGGGACTCTAATATAGTACCTGAAAACAACAAGAATTTATGTTGGCGTTTATATTGAAAAAAATCATACAAAAGCAGCCAAATATTTTCAGCTTTTCCTGTAAGGGTTCTTTGGTTTAATACGACAGCTTTTTTTGTTGTATTTTAAGAATAGTTTCAAAAATATCTTTATAAAGGTTAAGCAGAATCAAAAGTTAAGAAATCTGAAATGCTGCATAATCAAATACATAATTATAATGTACATCTGCATGATTTATCCCTGAAAAGCCTTAGTGGTGAGCATTAGGGATGGCACAATACTCAGTTTAAAACTGAACCGTATGTTACACCGTTGAACAGAATCGTGGGGAAAGTGTATTATTGCATTCCTACTACATACCAGTATGTTTACAAAAGTGTTAAACAATTGTGCTAAATTTAAAAAGGATTTAGTATTCGTTGTAGTACATTCATTTAGTACATTATACCAGATTAGAATTGGTATAAGCCAACTGAAAGGTATTTTTGGCATTGTTATTTACTTATTAAAAAAAGGGTTTTTTTCAAATGTCTTTATTTTTGTTGGTGATTTGTAATACACAAGTTGTATATCTAGCCAAAACAAAATTTTGGTCTAACACTGAGGTTTGAACAAAATCGTAGGGAAAATGAATTGTTCTATTCCTAATGAACATGTATGCATCGCGACAATACTGTTAAGGTTGTACAAACTTATTAGCTAAATATAAGACAGTTTAATCAGTATGTTCATCTGTAACAAAAGTGTGGTCTGACTTTTCACTAATTTTTAAATGTGAAAATCTCAGCTAGATGCTTGTATGCACACACCCACACTCACAGAAGCAGTCCCACATTAGAAGTCTGATGAACTCTGAATTTGGTCTGTAAGCATGTGAAGAAATATCAATGACTAAAGTCCCCAACGAGTCGGCAACTATCTCCTCGGCTTTGATTTTATCCACAATAATTAAATTTCTTTCCCAACGCTGACTGTGGCTTTATCGGGCGCTCGCCACCACAATCTCAGCATTTCATTTAACCATAATCCTCTGGATAAAGGGGCGGCCTAGGTGTGCTAATGCACTGGCACACGTGCATGCAGCAACACAGGCAATGGGAAACGGCTTAATAGACATTCACAGACACACTGCGACAAACCATGATGCAAAAAAACGAACGTTTCAGGGCTAAGGGAGGACCTGACGCCTTTAGAGACAATGACATGTGAAGTGATAAAGTGCTATAGTTAAAAAAAAAAAACATATGACCACATCCGTGATGCATGCTCAGAGGAGCTGGAGTAAATCTTGCCCTTGCGAATCTAAATGCTGTCACATAACCAAGAGCTGGTGTTGATGTATGGAAAATAGGGCAGATGAGAACACAGAGCTGACATTGGTGAAGGAAGAGGTGGAGGAGAACAGGAGGAAGGCAGTACAGAAAGATTATGAGTTCTATCCGACAAAAAGCCTTAAAATGAAACTGGGGGAAAAAAAAAACATCAAGGAGGTCTAGAATACCAGCTTCCTGATGGTTTTAACATTGGTGTCCTTTAGTTAACGTCACACTCTGATCATCTTTTGATCTGTTTTAAGTGTTCTCAGTGGTCTTTTAGTTATGATTGTTTTGCCATTAGGACATAGTCTCTGCAGAGCAGCTGTAGTTCATTAGAAATTTGCCTCCGAGTTGTGGGCGGGACTGTTGGCATAGAGTAAGCTGCCCCCGACTTCCCATCAATCCTTTGTTTACACCTTCTCCTGCTAGCTTACAACCTGCCAAGCATAACGCAACATAAGCAACAGAAATGGTGAGCAATATTGCAGCTATCCAGCCATACAGTTTTAAACCTAATGCCAGCTCGGACAAGGAAAACAAAGACGTATATGGATCTATTTGTCTGCAAGAGGATGCGTCACAATGGAGCGGAGCAGGGAGCTTATGGGTCACTGATTGTGGTTTGTACATAACAGCTACAAGCTTTTCTTTTTTTTTTTTTGTCTGCTCTTGATTCCTAAAGATCTGAATAAAGAAATACTCAGAAACACAGTTTTAGTTTTAATTTTCTTTATATATGCCATCCATTATGAGAAAAATACTAGAACATGTACATCAAAGTGGACCTTTGAAATCAAACTAGAAAGAGCATCAAAGAGCTTTAGTATACAAGTTCCTAATGGCATTAACATTGGTGTGTTTGTGTAAACAAATGTTATAAAAACAGATGATTTACCACAATAACATAATACATTGACAGATTATTATCATTACAGATTTATCTGCACTCCTTTATTAGTCTAAACTTTTTTGCCTCATTTTACTGGACATACTTTTTAACAAATCAGTATTTCAAGAAAATGTATCAACTCTCAGAAGGAATAATAACACCTGAATTTGAGCATCTGAGGCTGTGAACTATTGCCTCCCTAAATAGTAAAATGCCGTCTACTTTTATAGTGCTTTTTTACCGTAGGAGGGCCCAAAGCGGTTTACAACCACAGCTCCATTCACCCATGCACACAAACATTCGTACACTGATGGCAGCTCCTCTGCCAAACACTGGTCCTAACTACCAGGAGCAATGTGGGGTGCAGTGGTTTTCCCAAGGACACTTCAATGTCCTTGGGAAAACCACTGGGCAGGCAGGCAAGGTGGGAACCAAACCTACAATCTTCTGATAGTAGGTTGACCGCTCTCCCTTTGCCAATTTTACATTCATTAAATCCATTTTTTAAATTTTAATTATTGCCTCCCTAAACTTTAACATAAATGCCTCTTTGACAAGGAGATTGAAAATTCAACGCTTAAAAGGCATCAAACAAGGGTTATATGCTCCAATCAGAAGGAAAATACAACCGCGACATGATGGGTAAAAGGAATCAAGGATGAGGAAAAATGTTAAGACTGCATGAAATTAGGAGTTGGTGCCAGTAAGGCCAGACCAGGCCCAGCTGGTCTCTGTCTGACGAGGGTCTTAATTAAGAGACATGGGCAGAAGCCTTGGAGTGGCCACATACACACTGCCAAAAAGCCTCTGGAGAGAAAACTGCTAAACAGGCACACTTGTGTGTATGTCTGTGTGGTATAGTGCCAAGAGTCTTCCTCTTGTACGTACACACACGCACACACACACCATCCCCTGGGACCTTCTGAAAAACATTGGCCAGCTATTATTAGGTAACCTTTTGCATACCCAAGCAAGGGTACCCACCCTAAATGTGTGTATTTGTGGTTCTCCCTCTCATCCTGTTGACTGTTAAACTGAACTTCTGAATCCAAAACAGCTCTCCTCTCTGCTACTGGCAGAGTAAAAGGGGAGCCTTAAGTGACAGAAAGAGGAGGAGTAGATTGGCAAGAGGGGGAGAAAGAAAAAAAAAGGTGATTTTGTGGATCCATGACTGCCTTTTGCCCGTTGACCCCTCCTTTGCTTGCTTGTCTTTCTCTTCTTCCTCATCCCAAAAACGTATTAATATTAATATACGTGCTTCTTACCCCTTTTTTTTCAAGCCCCCTCCTGAAAAAAAAGAAAAAAAACACAACACCTAAGGCTACCAGTTAATAAAGCCCTTTCAAGGACCCCTCCTGGCCCAAAAACCAAGAAAAGTATAGACAATAAGAGTAAGACAATAAAGGCAAAGTTGGTTGGTCAAATAAAAGAACAGAAATGATTACAGTCTCATGGGAGCTCCCTTAGTTCCACTGTTACCCCCCACCCCACACAATAATTTGATTTCCTATTAAGTGATTGCTTAATTATAATGATTATTATTGGTAATTGTAATTGACATTTTTTGTCCCCTGCTACTCTCTCCTCAACTCATCCCATCTCTCTGCCAAAGTCGTCTTAAAAGGAAACACCCAGGGGAGAAAAGAGGTGGAGAAGTTCTGTCCTGGTTGGTGCAAAGCAGGTCAGTGAAAGAGCTAAAATGATGCAACACTTTCACCTGAAAACTCAATGCCAGATGTTGAAGCTTTATTTAATCATATATTATATCGTTTCTGTGAGTATTTGGTCAAATATGTCATTCTGTAGCTTCAGGGCACAATGTCTGTTCCAGTTCTGGGTGGAAAAAAGGGATTTGTTTTGCTCTCAACGGGATATACCGGTTAAATAAAGGTTCAGGAGGAGGTAGGGATTCCCTGTCCACCTATCACGCCATCCCACATACACACATTTAACTACAGTAGGGACCCTCTGGTCTCCAGTTTATTACACGTTCCTCCAGGCTAGAGTTATTGCAAACAGGCTGCGGTAGGATTCATTCTACCTCACATTCAAACAGCTTTGTCACTAAATTTGGCACAAGAAAAAAGTCAAATCAAATTTGTACGAGAGCCCATTAATATTAGGAGTTGGAAAAGAATGTCATTGAAATCACATTCTTTATCTATTCTAACTAAAGAGGGAGAATCTTCGGTCCTCTGGGCCAGGGCACGGTTATTGGGCTCACCTCAGGCGTGGTGAGGCCGACATCGGCTCCGCACTTTTTGTCTTTGGAGGCACACACCTTCACACTCCAACACACACAACACATTGAACCTCATATCACACCTTCACTTTCGATCTAAAAGAACCTCTCGTTTTAACTAACTAAAAATTGCACCAAAAATAAGCATAAAAGCATGAATACAACAAGAGTAAATAGCTATAAATTAAAATTATAATTCAACAAATTATTAGTAGCAAAACAACTTAAATCTGTCCATATTTAAAGGTCTTCTTAAAGAATACCTACAGCTAACACGTAGAGAAGTGAGAAGTGTGTTGATATTACCATAACGTTTTCTGCTAGATTATATTTAAATGAAACTTCTCTGAAGACAAACAGTCACATTAATACAAATGAGCACCTGCAGCCATAAGCGCAGATGTCTGTGGGTGTTCAAGTCAAAGTTTCCAGGAAAAAAATAGCTACAATTTTCATAAATTATTTTGACAAAGATTACTTTCAAACAGGATGATCTGTCCTTTCCAGATGCAGATAAATGCAGCATATAAATAAACTCATATATATATAAATATATACATAAAACGTAAAGCAGAAAAAGCGCAGATGACATCTGAATCTCTGGGATGCTAAAAAGGATTTAAAAAGACTAGTTTTGTCTACAGGCAGAAATTATATATAACTTATTAAAGTAAAACAATTAAAATTCAATTTTATATTTAAACTAAAATTACCTGTAATGACATATTATCTTAAATGTAAAAATCTAAAATAAATGTAAAAATATTTTTAACTCCAATTTGTTTAAATATTTTGGCATTTTTTAGGGTCCAACTGCAAGAAGCAGATTATAATATGAAAGTCTTGTTACATATCTGACAGTCCACAATACAAAAGACTGCTTCATTTCACTCTGAAATACTGGATTATAAAACAAGATCTACGGAAAGAAGGAAAAATACACACAAAACCATGGTCCTCTTAGAGCTAGGTTGACGTCTAACGCTGAAAGTCGTCACGGGCAGACCGACGCTGCCGCTTTGTGGGGCCCAGTCTCTTGTCGCTCTCCCACTCTGGAACAATCCAGTTCTGCACACACACCCCCCAAACTTGCTTAATTTGAATTTACGGATGCTTATGTTAAGGAATGTCACGAGCAGAAAAAAAATCCTTAATTAAATATTTATATATACATTTAATTCCAAACTTTTTTCTCCCCCAAATATTTTTTATTACTCAAAAAATAGCTCAACAGATTCAAAGTTAAAAATAATAGTCAGATTTAAATTATTTTTTTTAATTCACAAAAATAACTGATCCATACATTTTAAATAAATAAATAGATAAAACTTTGTGTTTTTGGATAAATATCTCCAATTTATTTTGCCGCCGCAAAAATTAAACCTACACAGTATAAACTCATCCCATTTGCATATCCTCTGTAAAAACTGGATAATACAAGTCAAACTATGGCACAGTGATTTCATGGTGTGTATGTGTGTGTGTGTGCCTGTTCAAACACACTGTGTGGTAGTGTGGGTGTGGCGTTACACCTCGTGTGGCACTGGGCAGCCAAGATAAGAGCTGATCCTATCCGTGCCTCCCTTCTGCAGTGCCTGCCCACCCACCCGCCCGCCCGCACACATGCACTCTCAGCAACACACTCACACAAACACCTACTGCAGTACCCAGCGTGCCATTGTGATCTCATTTTTGCAATCCAGATTGCCTGTGCATTCACATACTCTCACATATGCAATCACAGTCGGCTAAAATCCATATTTCTACATGCTGTACGCACGTGACATTGGGAAAACAAAGCCCAAACGAGATCTCTGATTGACAGAAACTGCAGGCCAAACCAAAAATCTTGCTAAAGTCACACATTTAAACAAATGGAAAGTCTAAAATGCTACAACAAGGCCAACAGCCTTAACTTCAGGAGGAAGTCTTTCAGAGATCTGTGCTGGATAACAAGTCTGTAAAACCTAGAAGATGTGAAATAACAGAAAACAGAAATGCTTACCTTCCTCTTCTTAACCTCTTAGTACGAAGATACTCTCTTCTCTCAAATTCGCCAAGACTTTCAGTCAAGCACACACAGTAACACACTCTTAAGCACACTTTGATGTGATCGGCCACCCCGATAGTGAGCCAGAACTGCCTCTCTAAGCCTCAAACAAAGTTTGATGTGCACTGACCAAGACCAAGGGAAACAAAACACAAGCCAGGAGATCTGGCTGGGGGCAAGCAACAGAGGGGAAAAAAGTGTGACCACCGAGTGAAGTTTAACCACCCTGGATTCAAGTTGGGCTTCAGCACACCCCGCCTATACCATGGATCCTTTACACAAGGACATGCACCTTTTCTGGGCGGAGAGGCAGGCGGCTTGAATTTTGGGAAGCCCTTTTTCCATCTCTTGTTCCGTTTGGTTGCTGCTGCATAGCTTCAAGACAAGCAGGCAGCTCCAGTTTATCCGCCTTTTCTAATCTTTTCTTTTTTAACTCATCCATCGTCCTCACAGATCCACCCACCAACAGCTGCCTCGCACAGACAGGTGCTGGACAGCCACTTTTCAAAGTGTATCAGTGTTTTATATAAAGGAGAAAACCAAAGATTAAACTAAAGATTACATTAAAATGTCTTTAATTTTACTTTAAATGGCCCTCCTTTGCCATGTAACTCAACACAGACGCTCCAATTCTACAAAGCTGCTTTTAATGTTTCATTTTGTACTATTCTTATAAAATTAGATGATGAAAAATTATTGTAATTGAAATGTTGGCATCAGTGGTCTAAAATGTGTTTTTTTACCCCATTTTTAATTTTAATTTGATTAATTTAGCATTCAATCTTATTTTCATACCTTAGGAGGATATGGGGAATGTCTGCTTCCTGTAATGTTTACTGCTGGCTGGGCAATAACCACAAATGTTTTTGTTTGTATTTCAATATTTTTAATAGAATAAAAATATTGCCAAAAGGTTTTGTTTTCCTTTAATCTGTTTGCACAATCAAAAATATTTTCAATAACTTTGTTGCTCCCCTCTGTGTGGAAAAGGCCTCTTTGTGAGTATTCATCTGTATATAAAGAGTGGCATGAAATCAGCAGAAAAGTCGTGTTTTCATCAACATTTCCTTGTTGTTCTCTAGTGTTTGTTCTGCTATGGCTTATGAGCATCAGCTGATTAACTCAAAGCGCTTAACTTGATCGACTGCATGCATTTGAAGCGAGCGTCGGCTAAATTTTATTGTCAAGGAGTCAGTTGCTGAACACGACATCATCACCGGGGAGACATTTTGATTTCCACTCAAGAGCAAGATCCAAAAAAAAAAAGAAGATCCAAAAAAAAAAAGAAAAAAAAAGAGAGGTCCCTTTATATGGGATGTACTAAAATTTCAGCAGAAAGGTGGTGACTGAGGGGGCAAAACTACGGTGGCCCTGAAGTGCAAATCAGATCAATAAATCTCTTGATGAACGACAATGAAAAATGCAAAACAAATATTCAAATTACAGCATTACATTTAAAAAAAAAAAAATTCCAGAAACCAAACAGATGAACAAAAAAAAACATTTTGGAAAATAAAAGTAATTTCCAGAAATAACATAAAATGTTGGGAAAATGAAACACTGAGAAACTGGAAAAGGTGTGGGACATCGCTGATTGGAGGACGATATCCAGTATCACTTTGTCAAACAATTTTCAGTTGAAAAAATGGGCAAATGCAGTCATATATCAGCGATGTCCCATAGTACCTATCTTTTCTGGTTCCTGTGAAAAAGAAAAACATTTTTGAAAGCAAAAGAAATTTACAGAAATCAAAATGAAATGTTAAAAAACAAAACAAAATAAGATACCGGAGAAGGAAGGTACTTTGAGACATGACTGATTGAGGAATGAAGTGTGCCCACCATTTCAAATGAAAGTTATTTGACATGAAGCGATACTTGATATCATCACCCAATCAGTAATGTCCCATATAACCTACCTTTTCCAATTTCTCATTGTGTTTCGTTTCATTTTATTTTCTGGAAATTTCTTTTATTTTCTGAATTTCTTTTGTTTTTTTCGTGTTAGTTTCGTGTTAGTTTATTTTAATGCATGCATGTATTTATTATGTAATGCTGTTTTTTTTTTTTAAATTTTTGCTTGATTTTTTGTCGCTGGGATCTCTAAAATGTTTTCGCGTCGAGTGATTTGTTGATGTTATTTGCAATTCAGGGCCACATTAGAAAACTGAAATAAAAAACAGGAGAAAAGGTAAAAAAGAAATTTAAAAAAAGATGTTCACTTCAAATAAATACTTATATAATATTTTATATAATACTGATAAGTTAATATTTGATGCATTAACTATCAACTATCATCAATAATATTAAAAACCAATCAGTGTGATTAATTGTATTAGTAGAGCCATCTTGATTTTGTCTAATTTGTTGATAAAAGTAGAGATATTTTTCCCTACCAGGCTGTTATTTGACTCGACTCCCTGGATTATCAAAAATAACTGTTTTCTAAAAGTTACTATGTATTTCAACTTCAAAAAGATTGACTATTTGAAGTTATACAATAAATCTTACATTCGTAGTTAGAATGAAACAAGCAACAATATGATTTGTAAGAGAAAACAAATCTTTGTCAGAATAAATTCAAAGGTGCTTTTCTCTCCTCAAGAGGACTTTAGCCACATAGGAAACTCATTTTGGCATTGTCGTGAGCTGAAGACAACAGACACAGTATTTGGCTTTGATTTTGTCACCGAGCAAGGGACGGGAGGGCAGTTCAAGACTACTGAGGCCCGTCCCTTAATTTCCTTGCCTTTATTTGCCCCTTTTTTCTTTTTCTTTTTTTTTTTTTTTTGACAAAGCCCAGCTCCATTCCTCTCACTTGACTCTTTCTACTCCACACCCGTAACCCCCAATGTGCAGACATGAGGTCAAGCTCCAAAGATCACAGAGAGAAGCCAGACAAGAGACAGGAAGACAGAGACCTAAAATCCTCCTATCCTCCCAAAACCAGGCCAAGACCTCAAGCCTTCCCATCAGCTCCAGAACCCCCCCCCTTTTCCTTCAGCCTTGCTGTGTGTAGAGGAGACAGTGGGCACTCTTGCAGAAACACCAGCCCAGGGAAATTCAAATGAGGAAAAAAAATGGTAAGGGAGACAGAGACAGGAGGACAATAGTGAGAAAATGGGATAAAAGAAAGATGGGAGAGTGTGGAGGTGGGGGGAAGCAGGGGCTGCTGAGGCTGCAGGTTAAGATAATGTAGATCTAAAGAGATTCGCAGGAAACATTTTTATTCCTTTTCTGATTACTCCCCCCTACCCACCTCCCACACACTCCCGCTTTTCCGTTTGTTTGTTTGTACTCGGCATAAGTGTTACCACCGTTGGTATCCGTGTGTATTTACACATGCATGCTGATTAGAAATGGAATATTTTATAAGCGCCATCCCACACACACACATTAATACATAATGCACACACGCATGCTTAAAGATGCATCAGGGAGGAGAGCGACCAGGAAACAGGCAGTGCCAGGAATGCTAAAAACCTACAAATTTCAAAGCACAGCTGGTGCACAAACACACAGGTTTATTTTTTACCACATAGACAACTGCATGGTCTGCTCCTAATCATTGTAATGCATATAAACCGAGTGGTACGGAACAAGTCATTACTAAGAGTGTCCATCCTTCAGATGCCACTTATGAAAATGCATAAAAAACAAGTTAGTTCCAGTAAGTTCTTCAGTTGACACAGAAAAACAAACCCTCACCTGTGTTGCTGTCAGACGCCCCTTCAAGGTGAAGCGAGATGGACTGGTCCTCGTCCCGTTTTCCTTGACCCAGAATCATCCAGTTCTCCAACTCGTCAGAATCCGACGAATCCGACGACTCGGATCTGATTTCGGATTCCGAACTGCTGGACAATACGGCCACTGGCACGGCAGAACCTCTGCTCCTCGACTTGGATTGCTGGATGATCAGACAGTAAACATTTTTTCAGACTAGAATGCTCTTGCATTGCTCCAGGTCAGACTGTCCAACAAGCAGGAGTTGATTAAATCTGCCATTCCACAAACCATGATTTTCCTGCTTTATCAAGTAAAAAAAAAAAAAAAAAAACACAGCATGCACAACATGCTAAAAGTTCATGAGGCTGCTCTTCTGGAGGGTTCAAACATACCCAGACGCCCCGAGAGGGACACAGTAAAACATGTTCAAACCCAGTCGTTTCATTAGAAAACACACGTGTTGCTTTGACACACGTTACCTACGTCATTTTTCTAGTGCGTACTGTGTTTGAGCTCTTCATTTTTAACAGATTAACTTAAGCTGATAAAAGGCTAAAAAAGGGGAGCTTTTGTCTTCTCTAAAGCCAATGAAAGCTTTAAAGACCCACTCTGATAAAAAATTGTGTTTTTAACATGGTTCTTGTGGCATTTTTCTCTGATGGAGGGCATATGTTAAGTCAGTTAAGCTTGCAATTGCATTTCTGAATAAACATTCTTTCAATTCATAGTCAATCATGGGGCAGAAAAAAAAATGCCAGTGGAAAAAGCTAGTAGGTGTGACGTAGAATCTACAATAGCAAGTCACAAGTTCCCTGCTCCTCTCCATTCTATTGCATTCACTTGTAGACAACTAGTGTCCCCTGGTTTATCGCTGTTCACATTTTATGGTCTTGCTGATCTGCTAATCTTTTCAGTGTAATTTGCATGATTCTCTTTTTCTCTCTTTTCATTAAACAGCACACTGTGTTCTGCATCCTGATTGGCTGGAGACCTTGTCAATCGATATCCTTCCTGTACAGATAGATGCAGCTCTCCGAATCTACACAAATCTTCCATTGTTCAGATCTTTGTTTGCATTCTTTAATACTGGACTTATTTTTCTCCAAATGTTTGAATTTTAAGAGTTTAAACAAGACAGAAAAGTCTGTCAATGTTAATGTCTGTCTGAGAAAAGTGTGTAGTGAGATGTTTAACATTCTTAAAACATCTGTAAACCCTGTGGTAAACGAGGGAACACTGTTTGTTTCTGTCTCAGGGTGTATTACAGTCTCATCTACCTGCTGTGCTGGAGTGGAAGTCTGTTGTTTGGGTAAAGCTCTGCCTTTTGAGGAACAGACTCCGTCAGAATCCTCAGCAGAGTCATCAGAGATGGTAATGACATCAGGGCCAGAGTCGATCACAATAACTTCCTCAAGAAATGATGATGGTAACTTTGAGCCTTTGGGCTGACTCTTCGTCTTCTTCGGTTTCTCTGTATTCTTTTTCTTAAGGTGTGTCTGGAGAGAGACGATAGCAGGTGAGGAGGGTTTGGTGTTACCGTCCTGCTTTCTCTCAAGTTCGTCCTCTTCATCTGCATCGTCCAGTTCTCCCATCTCCCCAGGATTAGAGGAGTAGTGGAGTTGACTGTAGAGGTGAAACTCCAGCTCACTGTTGCACTCAGACCCTTCCGAGTCTTCTTCATCATCTCGATATAGCTCATTCTCCCAGTCCTCCCAGTTCTGCTGAGCACTGAACATTTCCCCAAAGCCTGCTGAAGATGAACACACCTCAGCAGCACGCACCTGTGGATCTGGTGATGTGCGGAGCAAAAACAGACTGAAAAGACAAGAAAACAAACATTTTAGAGACTAAAATTTCCAAAAACAGTGTTTGGAAAAAAAGTTTAACTATTTAAATCACAATTTTAAGCTAAAACTATAAAATAAAAATTTGATTAACTCATTCACTTATTTTCCCACACTGTGCAAACACAAACCAGGTGTTGACAGTTAAATACTGTTGTCTTAAAGTGAAAACTAAAATTTAAAACATAATAACCAAACCAAAAGAAGTTGATGATTATGTAATCAGAATATCACCAAGGTTGTGTCAGTTTTTTTTTTTTACTTCAATCTGTCAAAGTAAGTATTTTTTAAATATGTGTATATAAAAAGATTCTATAGCTTCTAACAGAAGCCGTGTTGTAGACCTGACTCACACAGGAAAAGTCTCCAGGGCTTGATGATAAAATTATATCACTTGTTTTTTTTGATAAACCCTACAGTATAACACTGACGATTAAAAGAGAGGAGCCGTGAGATTTATGTTCAAACTGTTACTCCAACAACTCCAAACTGGATTAGCGGCGGGAAACTGCCGGATGTATGCAGCTCTATCTTTCCGTCCTGGACACAGGTTTCCCCACAATAATCCTTTGCTGTGTCGTTATCTCTGCTGCTATGAATGACCGTTCTTGATGCGGTGATCACCCGTGATCTCTGAAGCTCAGAAGGATCAGAGATGTCGGATGTTCAGCTACAGCTTGCATCCAACTGAAATCCTTCCACAATCCATTAAATGCCGAAGACTGTGGTGAACGGTAGAAGGAAAAATATACAAACCTTAGAGACAATTATTATTCCTTATGGTTTTAAATGTTTTAGGGTTTTTTATGCCTATCCATTGGACTTTTTTGATAAAAATACTAGTTTCTTTGGTTTGAAATCATGATTGTGAAGGATTGTCCTCTTTTGGTGCAACAATGAAAACAATGTAAATCCAGCTGGATGTTCCTGCTTTACATAAACTGAATTAAAAAAGCAACAAGCATCAATGAAGAGACCTGTTCTCACAACACCTGAGACGGGAAAAAAAATCTGTAAAGCCTCTGCTGTCTAAGATGTCAGATTTAATCTACCAATGATAGATTTCATTTCAATCTCACAATCTGATTTGTGATTCAACACAATTCAATTGAATAAGTATTCATTGAGAAATGATTGCTGAAATTCTAACTAGTTTCTGTCCAAATCATGTTTGTATTTAATTTTTCTTCTAAAATTTTGAGATGTGTTTGTTTCTGTATCTACAGGCCACCAACAATGAAACTAGCCTCTTATAGGTAATCCACTGCAGCGCTGAAGCTTGCATGTTACATAATTTAATACCGTTATTAACCCTCATCCGGATTCATCCGCACAGCATTTTTTTCAGATAAGTTGTGTTTGAATATTAAAATCACTGCAAATGATTACAGATTTAGTTCATGAAAGAAGAAATTAACTTTGGAGCCTCAGCTTATTCGGCTTACTGCTGCAATTAAAATTAATATTAACTCCTAGACTTTTGCATTCCTGTCTTGGTATTATTTACATAATGAGCACAAATACATTTCAACTTAAAAATGAAAACCGGTGATGATTTAACTTCTTATACTTCAGTATTGTGCCAATCAAACGTGTTTAATTTTACTTTATACAGTTCCTACTAAAATTCATCATCAAATCTATCACATTCTTTTAAGTAAAATAAGCAAGGAAATAATTTCGAGCTCTATCTTTTACCTTAACGTTCACAGTCAAGGTAACCACCATAAAAATACTGAAAACACATCAGTTGATTTGGTTAAAAATCAATGTATTTGTCATACTTTTATTTCAATTTTATTTGTATTAGATCATGAAAATCTGTTTTCACATTACTAGTAATCCTTAAACTGAACAAAAGTAGAAATTTTATGAAAATATGAAAAAACTTGGAAGGGAGATCAATCTGATTTTAACTAAAACCAGCCAAATGTCCTTTTGGGATCAAACTTTACAAGTCATCTGGTGATTTCAGCTACATCTACATCCAGCTCTAAATAATTGTGTAACAGAATGGTAAATGTACTAACACTCTGTAAAACACAACTACTTTTTCCTTCCAATCTCTGCCACCATTTTTTTCTGGTCCAAACACACATACCCTCAACCCTTCGCACACACACCAAGTGGACGCAAGAGGAGCACCGGCCCATTGCTCTGTCCAGTCCTGCGTGTCTGTGCCATGATGGCTGGAGATGATTGGCTCCCAAGCCGCACACACTGCATAAGCGCCACGCTACACGGTCACAAGCCGGCCACCAGGGATTAGAGGGACAGAAAGAGTCTCACCGGCTGCACAGGGACCGAGGTTATGTGCTAAAGTTTGGCACCACACAGGGAGCAAGAGGTGACAAATGACTGTTTTACACTGGTGGAATTTACACTGAACTTACAGCTTCAGAACCACAATAATTCAGATTTATAGAGGCTTTAGCTCATCTGTCGAATTAAACCTCTGCTCAAGTTTGTTTTTTTTTCTTAATAACACTGCCTGACTGTTATGTTAGCTTTGCTATATGTATTACTATAGAACAACCACCATTTCAGAATGGTTCTTATAGTTCAATTGATTCATTGCAGAATTTTAGCTGAAAAGCAAGTAAATAAATAAGCATCCGGCATTTATTATTAGATGGAAGAAGAAAAAAAAAATTAGATCCATTACTTTCTCAATTTCCACAAAATTACTATCTGAGTTCATTTTTCCCTTTTTACTACTAAAAACAGCAGGACGCCTGCTCTAAATAACCATCTAGACCAAAGATGGGTAACTCCAGGCCTTGGAGGCTGCAGCGTCTGCATTTTTTCCAGATATCCAAGTCCTACTCATGACTGATTACCTGCTTCAGGTGTGTCCAGCCAATTAGAACATGCCAGAGGACGGTATGTTGGAAAACATGCAGGAATGCGGCCCCTGAGACCTGGAGTTGCCTATCCCTGATCTAGACCATCTAGACAAGCCAAGCACCGTCTTCCACTCTGCGCTTATTTTTCCCTCCCAAAAAAAAACTGACAAAAGTCTGGAAATTATTTCAGAATTTATGTAAAACATCATGTGTTAAATGTCAGAGCATTTACATTTCTGAAATAAAACTAATTTGTTTAATCTGGTGTTGCAGTTGTTATGAACATATATTATTTTCAAGCCACACAGTGCCTAATCAATATAGCCTGAGGTGAATGTCTTTAAGACGTATGTTTTCACTATAAGTCATCCTTAAAAGAAGCTGAGAGAAGATGGAACCTAATTTTAAATAAACGGGAAAAGGATTACTGAAACTTAAAACTGCTCAAACAGACTTTGAAAACTGAAAGAGACTTTAATATAAAGCGTTGAGTAAAAAATACCTGTTATTACTATTAAGGTCTGACTAAAGCAACAGCCAGTCATCCAGAACAAAGATTATATGTGACCGTATGTACGTATTTTATTTCAAAGTGATATATAGGTTTTTTTTCTCATTACAATAAGAAATACATGTGCTAAAACTAAATCCTAAGATAAAATAAATTATATAATTATAATTTAACAACACAATAACCTACAATATTATACCATGTCAGCTGGGAAAGAATATGACGTATAATCCAACAGTAAAAAAGAGGGATTTATTTCAGGTTTTCTGGACTTTGGTCATCTTTTGACATTTTTCTACCCTTTTGAAAAACACTGAACAGAAAAGGATAAAAGAAAACAAGCTGTAAAATGTGGGTCAATAATAGATGGAACAACACAAGATTTGATTTTTTTTAAATAATAACTTTAAAAATTAAGAAAAACAAAAAGAGGAAACGTAATAGTTTGCCACAGTCTTAAAACACTACTTCCAATGACAGAACTGACAACCTTGTTCAACCAGAAGGTAAAATATTTTGAAGTTGTAAAGCCCAATCTATAGATATAACTGGTATAGATAATCTTTCATGCACTAGCCTTTAAATCTAAAGATTATTAAGATAATGTTTAAAAAAAAAAGTATAATAAAAAAAGAATGATTCTTGTTTTTTATGAATCTTATAACTCTGATTTTTCTCTTTATTTATGTATCACTTATAAAGGGGATAGTCGTAGCGTGAGGGGAGAACAAAAGACTGAAGGCAGAAATTTGCTGCATGATGATCTGTCATTTCCTTATCCAAAATAATAGAAAAATAGAATGTTGTTTATTTTGTAAACAACTCTTAAGAAAATTGACATGGCAAATTTGAACAATATCCTCCTGACGAGAATCAATGCACATTTACAAAACCTGAATATTGCCAAACCAGTGAACTGCTTTTTTCTCTATTTTTTTTTTTTTATGTAGCTACGAGGTCCAGTCCCAAGCGCGGATAAATACAGAAGGTTGTGTCAGGAAGGGCATCCGACGTAAAGTCTTTGCCAAACCAAAAATGTGAATCAGATCTATGATATCCATACTGGATCGGCCAAGGCCCGGGATAACAACGACCGCCATCACAGACAAGTTCACAGACAAGGTGCCAGTGGAAACTGAACTTTGGTTGGTCGAAGAGGGGAGGAGGAAAGCATGTTCGTAAGAGGAAAGAGAAAAGGAAAGTCGTGAGTGTTGGACTGAGAGTAGAAACTTTGAATGTTGGAACTATGACAGGAAAAGGTAGAGATTTAGTTGGACCTTGATGAACATCCCTAGTGAGAGAGTTGTCATTGAAAATCTATGAAAAGATTATGTCAGAGTGCCCAGAGAGGAACTGTGGTATGGTATGAGGAAGTCTGGAGTGCCAAAGAACTATGACAGAGCAGTGCAGCACATGTATGAGGGCTGTAAGACAGTGGTGAGGTAAGAGTGACAGAGAAGCTCAAGGTGGGGGGTGGGTTTACATCATGGATTAACTCTGAGCCTCTTCCGGTTTGCGGTGGTGATGGACATGCTCACAGATGAGGTTAGACAGGAATCACCATGAAAAATGATCCTTGCAGACAATACTGTCATTTGTAGCAAGAGGCAAAGAGAGGGCCAGCACATGTTAGAGGTTTTGGAGTTAAAGTCAGAGCAACCAGATGGAGATGGTTCAGACATTTCCACAGGAGAGACAGTGAATATATAGGTAGAAGGATGCTGAGTCTAGAGCTGCCAGGCAAAAGGAAGACCAAAGAGACTTATGACTTAAGACTTATGGATGCACTTAACGAAGACAAGAAGGTAGCTGGTGTTAAAGTAGAGGATGGAAAAGAGATGGTTAAATGGGGGGAGCTGAAGGGAAAAGCAATAAGGAAAAGAAGACTTTTGGCTTTTTTCCTAGATTTGACATCTAAAAAAAATTAACGTTTGAGGTTCAAAACCGTCGTACACATAAGCGCAAAAAGAAGTCTGATCATGAAAATGTTCAAATCAGTAGGTAATCTCGTCATTATGATGTAATACTGCAACCTGACTGAACTAAGCTACGTGACTTTTATGGTCATGTTAACAGTCTCTCTGGTTATTTAAAACTTTTGAGTGTAAGATGCTTATTCGAGACGCTAAAAACCGAACTTTAGGAAAGCATACCGTGTCAATGCGTCTAAAAATAACAGTACAAACCTGTGAAAAGTCATTCTTCAGACAAACTGCAATTAGCATGTGCTAGCATTTCAGAGCTAAAAGCTAACTAGCAAGACATGGGGAACACGCGCACGTCTGCTTATTTAACTCATTTGTGTAAGTATAAAAGTAAATCATCCCAAAACACGAAAAAAGTGGGTTTCTACATTCTACCGAGTCAGTTTAGCTCAACCTGGTTAGCACATATCCCTGCTGCACGTGCTATTAGAAGCCGGTCGGATGTAAACATTAGAGAACTACAAGCCCAAACTAGCATGGAAGGAAATAAAAACACTAAACTGCATAATTCCTGCTCAAATAAATCAGTGTTTGTGTTTAATGTTTGGTGTCATCAAGCAAAAGCTCACCTTAAAAACAAAAATATGTGGGATTCCCGGCGGATCATCCACTTCAAGCCAGGAGGAGACAGACGACAACTTCCGGTTTGTCAGAGAGAAAAAAGGTTGGCCCACCATAAAGTTTCACTAAGTCAAGCCAGAACGGAACTGGAGGGTCTGCAGGACCCAAGCATCTATCTGAAATATGCTGCTTATTGTGTGAATTCAAGGATTCTGAATCCCCGAGTGTTTTAAAGACAAGAGACCTTTTTAGTCTCTAAATAATATAATTTGTCCATTCTGCATTTAACACAATTTCCCCACTCAATATCAATATAATATCTCATAAAAGTAGTCACCCTTTTGGAAAATAACAATTTTTGTATATCACCAGGTAGTTAAAATAACAGAAAAAAAGGCAACTTGTAGCTTTAGCTATGTCATTTAAAAGGCAATTTAAGGATTTTGTAAAAAGGGAAGGAAATACACACTTTTTAATTATAATCATTTCTTTGTGGTAAATTTGCTTAGGCTACTTGATAAGCCCAATAAAACTATTTATTCTATGAATAATCATGGCAATTCATTTTTTTAGGCCAAATGGTGATTTTTTAAAAATAATATTACTAGCAATTTGAAACTTTTAGTATTAATGAAATTTCTTGCATTCATAAAGTTATGAACTCAGTACTGAGGCAACACTCTTAAAACACTTGAGTTATTTCTTCTACCAAATTCTAAGGCTCTTCATGTTAGGATGTTAGGTTATTTTTGTAGCAATAGTACATTTTGGTTATAGTGGTTTTATTTTAACCCAAGTTATGTTTTCTTTCCTTTGTGTGTGTGCGTGTGTGTGTGTGCGTGTACTCAGTTGTCATTAAGGTATGTTAGAAAAATTTAATTTAATGAAGCTGATTCCCATTTTTTTCATTTATTGTCAGACTAAACAGAAACTACAAATAAAAAAAGAAAAGCACAGAAAATCTGTATAAAGGGCTCTGGTTGAGCTCTATGCCACTATCAACAATGGATGCTATTAATGAAAGCCACTTGTTCATTTCAAATCCATGATTTTTTTCAATGTGTGCAGACAAAAGATTGAACAGACTCCCTATTTTTCCATGAGACACAGACAACCCTCTCATGGATAAACTCATTCACAGTGCGGCTCAAAAATTAGCTAAAATCTAAAAAAAAATGTGTGCATGTGTGAAAGACTCATTTGGACCTTCAGGCTTGTGTTATTATAACATGTTGATGAAATTGTAAATCTATATGTAAATGTGATTCAAATGTCTGACTATCACCATCAGTCATATTTACAACACAGAGACTAAAACAAAATTATGCAATGTGGGGTCTTCCACAGACTCTGTAACATTCATATTCATCTTTCCTTCCCTTTGTGTCAAGAGAATAATAGTCAACTCTATACACCCAACTATAGCTGTTGGCAACATAATAATAGTTAGCAAATGGCATTATGATGGGAAATCAGAGAGTGAATGCCATCTTATTCCAGAGGCTTCTCCATGCGTATCATCAAAGGAAAGGCCATCATGGAGCTGGATTGTTTCCTTCCAAAGGTTAGGCTAAACCACACATAATGTTATCCCCTTTTTTTAAGGCCATGTATACATTTGACACACAGGCGCACACACACACTTAATATCCTGCATCTGTTTTTGTTTTTGAGGCTCCCCATACCCCTTTTAAACTGATGCAGGTTTGGAATGGCTCACTGCCTCGGTGAGATTGTGGTGCACCATCCTCATTTGGGGTCCCATGCATTTGTTGGCATTTACTATTATTATTTTTAAAAAAGAAAAGATGGAAACTGGATGAATGGAGGTGTCTGGTTCAGCGGTTCATCTCTGCACCGGTGGCATCCAGACCAGTGGTGTGTTAAAGATAGATGGAAAGGTCTGGGGCAGGGATTTAAAGTCTTCCAATTTCCAATCAGACATTCCAGAGGGATAGTTCTGCCTGATGACTGATCTTTATTGAGGAGAAGAAGTTAAAAGAAGCATGTCATTGCTCTCATTTGTTGGTGTTTGTCTGCACCATAGTGGCTTTTTCTTCCATCTGAGACCAGATGTTACACCAACTCCGCTTCCATAATGTTTTAGCATATTATTTTTTGAACCTCCTCAAAGAATATAGTGTCAATATTCTAAAACTAATGGCTATTTCTGAGTTTAGACTCTTGAATACACCATCCCTATTTTCTGCTGATAAATTGTGATATGCAAATTTATTGAAACATGATGTCAAATGATGAAATATTTAAAGAATACTATGTTGGCTGGAAGAATTATAACTAATTTATAATTTATAATCACTTTTTGTGTTCATTTTATTAGAATCCTTTTTGCTTTTTCCCTAAAAAATAGAACTTTTATAAATAATCTGTTTTTAAAATATTCTTCATATTCACAAACTGTAACTCCAGAAAAGAACAAAATAGAGCTGCAGTGTGAGAAATGTGATTTAAAGGATTTAAATCTGAAAGGAGTCGCGTGTCACGAGGAAAGTCAAGTCCTTTAAGATGGCTCACAAGCTGTTTACTTCTGTCTTTACTGTACTCATGTCAGTACAACAGCACAGCCTGTATCAAACCTCCAAGGCAAGAGGATCTCCCGCTCCTAAAAATAAAGCTCTCCCTGCATCAGCGCTTCTGAACAAAAATGGCTGCCATGCATCACCCAAACGGGGCCCTCTGAGCCGGAGTCATTCACATTCCCTAGAGTTTCTCTGAGCGAAGTTCTGAATTACTAACTTCACTGCAGCGCATGTGCTCCATCAAACCATTTACAATGAAAATTACGATTTTTGTCTGTCAGACTGACACACCGCAGGGTATTAATTTTATTATTATTTTTTTTTACAATTCTAGCAGATATCACAGCGTTAAACAGCTTTGCAGGAGAATAAACTGATGGTATGTTAAGAAAGAGTCAGTGGATTCTTGAGTTAATATGCCAAGTAGAGCATTAATCAGTGGCAGAGATCACAAGAAGGAGGAGACAAATGATATGCGACAACCAGTGGGGAATGAGAAAATTCTTGAAGGGGTAAAATTGCTTTGCATTTCTGCACCAGACATGCTTTTTGTTGTTTTCTTTTTTTATATATTTAATAAATCTTTAAATAGATGCTCTTTTTACACATGGGATGTTGCTCGGTCTCTGTAAGTTTGGGAAACCATATAATGCTAAACTGTGTCATGTAATACTAAAGTGTCGTTTAAAAGTGCATTTAAGTGAAAAAAACATCTTTAAAAATGACATTTACATTCAAATATACATTTTAGCTGCTCTTATTTACACAAGAAATACATTTCCTGCTGCCACAACAACTGCAAAGTGTAAAAATTGAAAGTTTTCCTTCCTCTTACCTTTGGGTTTAACCTTATACTGAAATGCACTCAGCTTTATGCTCCTATCCAGTGATCCTAAGCCAACAGGGAATCGTTATGGTACTTACAGTAAGAAGGCAAAAGTCAAAGGACTTTTTTTGGTGTTTCCAGGTTTCCAGAATAACATAATAATAGCTGAAGCGATGCTTTTTTTTGTGAATATTAGGCCAGTGTTGAAAATCTGTTGTTTATTTTTGGCACATGTAGCTCTTTTTGGCACAGATACCTGACAAGAAAGACTTACTGTGAAGCTCCGGCATCAATAGCCTGCTGATGTTTCTTGCAGGTGAAAAACAAGAGAACAACCCTGACAACATCCTTTCAGACCGGACCGAGTGACCCGACTCTGTGGGGATTAAATTTGTGACCAACAGCTCTATGCACACACACATACACACACAGACAAAGTCCCGCATACACAACTCATCGCAGCACAATTTTGCAACACCTCTTTTTCAGCAGTGAGTAGAAAACCACATTGACAGGAACCTTGTTCGCTCTTGTCCAATCGTCACGCTGAAATGTTTACCTTTACATACAAAAGGCTCGGTGTCATGTTATGTCACGTAACGTTTCATGGGCAAATAATGTGTCCCAATTTCTCCAGCCACCCTGGAGCCCTTAAGCCTCCTTGTAGCCTCTGTAGGCGAAACAACATCCAGATACTGGGCTTGCAGACAGTTGTCCCCACTGTGAAATGCAGCTCTGAATCAAAAATCAGAGATGTAAAAGTAAGCCTGATCTGCCCTGCAGCCCTGAAGGAAACCAAATGCACATGTCAAATGCCTTATGGTCAAAAATGTTACATTTAATTTAAAAAAAAAGACCATTTTGACAAAATAAAAGACTATTGCTGAAACCAAGTTCCTTTTTCAAATAAGTGAATCAAATAACGATTATGCACTAAATTACTGCATTAATGAAAAATAATGAGAAAAAAAGGAAAAAGTAAGAAAACTTCTGCAAATTACTTAGTAACTCAATTTCTTTTCTCTCCAAAAAGGGATTGGGAAATTAACAAACCTGCTGAGTGTAACTGTTAGGTCTTCTTTGCTCATTTTCTGACCTCCAGAAAAAAAGGAAAATGAGGATGTTTTTACACTTAAATGATTTGACAGAAGAATTAAAGGGTTTTACCTTCCCATTTTTATTAAAATGAATCACTGCTACATTAAACTTATAAGTATTCAAATGTATATTATAGTTTTACAGTGAATCCTCCACAACAATGAACCCAGAGCCTCAGTAATCCATAATACAGTAATTTTACAGGCATAATAATGTGTGGATCGTTTTAGAGAATAAGGAGATTTCCATTTCTGCTGCTGACTCTTGAACCAAAAAAAATTTTTTTTTCTAGCCTAATTGAAATCTATGCAGCCCCCCCTTAAAATAAAGAAATAAATAAGATGCAAACTGCAGGTCAAGCCAAAGCGCAACGAAGCGTTTCCTCCTGTTTTTACGAGCGTTCTTATTGTTCTAATCGCCCCTTCACTTCGGCTGTCTGGCGCATCAATGCAATTCTTTCCGGTTCCGCTCGGTCAGAGTTCGGGTCAACGATCCAACAGCCTTCACAATAATTACATTAATTAGCACGGGGATAAACAAACAAACAAGTGCTGATTAATATCTGAACTATGGCGAATCCTTTGAAGGGATTTGGAAGGAGACATGAAAGTACGTTTTTATTCCATTAAGTTTTAAAATAGTTTTCCAAAAATACATGTTATATTAAAATTTGAGATTGCAAAAATATTTAACTGTGCCTTCACAAATATGAGCAAAATATAGAAATTATTTGGATAATTAAAGAAAACGTTTTTTTTCACCTCTTATCAGTTTACTTTAAAGAAATATGTTTTTAAAGAAATAACCCAATGATATGACTATGAGATTCCACATTCATGAAGACAAAATGATTTCTGCAGCATTCACTGCAACAAATTATTGTGCTGCTGTGTTAAAACTCCCCTCAGAACATTAACTTTTTCACCCTACATGTGAAAACACTTTTCCTCACATATTTCCCACAACGCCCCAGGGTTGTGGCATTTTTTTTCCTCCAATAAAGGATTTTAATTTATCTCTAGCTGCAAGATTCCTGGTTCAAAGCTGTTGTTGTTATGCTGTCTTGGGGTCCCTGGGTGTTTTGGGTGTTTTGGGCGCGAGCTGGAGGTCAGGGTCGTAGTGTAGCAGCGCGAGACGACAAGCGGAGCAAAATGGGTCGCTGTCTCCCTCTTTGTTCTGCACTCAATTGTCTCAAGGCTGAGGGTGAACCTTGAGACCTGAGGCCGTCTGACCAGACAGGATACACAACCCCAATTCCTTTATTTATGTCATTATATGCAATTAATGATTTTATTTTACTTCACTTGTATTTATTTTACTTTTGGCCCTTTTTTTATTCAGGAAGAAAATAGATTTGACGCACTGTCTACATTTTTGGTTTTTCCGCTAAAACAGACTTTTTTTCTTTAAAAGTAGAAATGAGTTGGTCCTACAAAAATGTAGGACTTATCTTTTTTTTAAAAAAAAGCATTTCTTTCTTTCTGTTTGGGCTCGAAACGCTCGAGTTCTCAACAAAATTCTAAGAAAAAATAGCAGCATTTTCTGCTATGAAGTCAGGCTCACCAGAACCGACTTTGTGCACATAAACTGTAAGCAAATATTATTTTAGGCTTCATTTTTCATCGGTTTGGATTATGATTTTAAAAATAACTTTTGTTTAATTTGTGGAAGACGTTTTTTGTGTAAGAATCTAGATCTTTTGTGCCTTTTTGCTTTTTTTTCGCCATTTGGTGTTATTTTACGCAGGAAACTTACTGTTAAAGCGGAACAGTAAAGGCGCACACAGACACACGCACACCCAGGACAGATTTTAATGTGCCGCCTGAGAAAAAAAAGTTACCAATGACAAAAACAAGGAAAGACACGAATCAGTGTGAGTGGAAATGTTCACTTGGTAAACGGAAGCTTTTGCGTTCACAAGTGTTTCCAAAAACAATCGGGGTGGAGGGTGGGGGGTATCTGCCGTATCCCTCTGAGCAGTGAGTCTGAGGCTGCAGTTGGATGTGCGGCACCTGCGCGCGCCACGCGCGCTCACCTCGTGCGTAATGCGTATAGTGCGCCGTGCGTAACAGGTGTCCACTGGAGAAACTCTAAGTGTCCTGTAGGAAACCGAACATAAATCCACTGTAGTCACTTTCATAAGTTGAGGTGACCCCGAGCACGCGCCCCCGCTGGACCCACCTCCCCAACAGTCAACGGAGTGTGCGCCTGCGGAAACGAATCATGACACAAAAGACGGGACTGAGAGAAGCAGAGTGGAGCGGGGGCGGGAAAGTTTAGCAAAGTGGAACTTGGTAACAGATGCGATTGAGGGGGGGAGGGGGAGCTCTGTGTGAGTGCGTGGCCCCGCGCGTGCACAGGAACGCGTGTAGTCACGTGCACGCGCATCGCATCCATGTGTGCGAGCTCGTGCAGACGCGGGACATGAGCGCACATTGAGAGCGCAGCTCTTTTACGCGGCGTGATCATTTCACGCCCCCCCCACAGCCCTTTTTTTCCGCCTAAAGCGTTTAGTTGCAGCTGACTGAGCACTTGCAGGGAGTGCAATAGGGAGCGGAAGGGTCGAATTATTTCAACCTACAAGTTGCCTCCAAAGTATAGGACGAGAGAGCAAAAAAAAGGAGAGAGGAAAGTCACAGAGATAGAAGTAGAGAAAAGGGGGGCAGGGGGGAAACATTGAGGTGGGGGGGTGTTCTATTCCCTTTTTTGCCCCTCCATCGCCTCCCCCTGTTCTAACAGGGTAGCATGGACCAGGGGGGCAAGAGTCCGGCACTGCGGCTGGGGAGAGCAGGTAGGGTCCCATTCAGTTGAACTTCTAACTCCACAAGTTGTTGGAAAATTCTTACAAGTTTGTTTATTTTGTTTTAATGTGTTGCTTTTTCTATAATGGATTGAAATTTAAAATATAGGGTTAGAGGAAATGTTTTTGTTGGAACTTGTTACAAACTTTTGAGTTTGTTTTTTGGAAAATGCTTGTAACATTCAAAAACGAGGCTGGAGTTTGAAAAACAAACTTTTAAAAAAGTTTCTCAATGTACAAAGTGGAGTTTTTTTCCCCACTTTTACAATAGCAAAACATAAATTTAAAGGTTGATTACGCTAAATTCTTTGAAAGTTAAGCTTTTGCAAGTTATTGTTGTCTGCACTAGTGAAAGGATAATTATAGGATTTTTAAAAAGTAACTGCCCATCATGTGCGTTTCTGCTCTAGTCGGTTGTGGGGAGTTTCTGTGTTCCAGCTAAAAAGTGAGCTGCATGGGTTCAGTCTCTATTCAACAGGTTAATCTTCCATAGTCCTATTCATAAAACAGCAGGATGTGGTACAGCAGCAGGTCAGGCCATCGACCTTGTTATGGCACCCAATGGATATCACATCATTTCATGTTGCTGCCTGCTGTTTCTGCATTGATAAAAACGTCTTTCGTCATTAAGAAACTGCGGGCAGGTGATTGGGCTCTTTGAATGGGAAATGCTGCACTGTTTGGAAACTAAAGCAAAGAAATGTGGACACAAATGGTTTTGTCGTGACCAAATTGACTAAGATGCTGATCTGGAACTATTTACAGGCGCACGCCATTGATTTGGTATTTGATTTAATGTATTACGCCAAGTTTTCTTTTCCTGACAAAACACATTAGATGGCTTTAGGACAAAATAGGGCTTTTCTTTCATGTTTTCATTAGGAGCGACCTCGCCTGATTTTTAAAAAAATGGAAAGCAACGGGATTTGAGAAGATTTGGTAATGGCGTTTTAACCACTGAGGAAATCAGAAATTTTAAGGAGGTCCTCCTTTTCTTGTAAGGTCTTGGGGGCCCAGGCCCCGAAACTACAGCCTCTCTATTTGATTTGTCTGAAAAAACGTGCTTGGGGTACAAAAGAGAATCACAGACTCATCCAATCGGGCTGCTCTAGACGCGCAAGATCGCCGCGCGTAATAGCGACCCTGTTTCATACAAGCTGCTGGTTCCATTCTCCGACTCACTGAGAAAAATATGATTAAAAACACCGTTTTTATACATTTGGAAATTTTACAGATAACTTTCCATACCTTTGAAACAACACTGACATTATTCCTAAGCAGGTTGAATTATTAGAGTTAATGAGCGTCATCTTTAAGCAGGTGATGCGTAGTTACAAGAAGTGACAGATTTATGAGGAGAAAGAGGGGAGGGCAGGAGGCCTCACATGACTTTTACTTTGACCTCAGGTGCTCTTTCATTTAGCACAGGACTAGAGGCGGTCATGGGGGCCCTTGTGGCTGCTGCACCTGTCAGGTGACAGTCTGCGTCAGAGGCCTGAGGACGCGCGCGCTGTTCCACCTCTCCAGTCCACATGCGTATTATTTGTTAGTTGTGACTTCTATATTATAGAGGCGAATGAAAACTTAAGAAGAGATATGAGAGTTTCTCATTATGTTTACAGTCAGCGGGCGTGTAATCAACGAGCCGCTGGAGTTAACATGCGCTATTAATTTTTCATTGCTTTTTTTTCGTTGCGTGGCTCGGGCGGAAAAAGCAAAACAGCCGAAGCTGTCATGGTGGATGGAGGGATGGAGGAGCAGAAGACGCAGAGGGGAGGGAGGCATATAAACTGCAGTGCTGCTTTCCAATTGCCTCCGCGTGATAATCGCAACGCAACATTCTTACTAATGTTTTAAAAAGTACAAACTCTCTGTCTTCAGCAGCAGCACCCCTCCCGTCCTCCGATTCCCGTCTCTGAAGAGGTAATGAAATATGGTAATGAATTTGGATCCCCGGATTAAAGTCCTCCTACCCTGATGGAAGTTTTCTCCAAATTTCCAACCCTAAAGCAACAACAATTTGTATACATGATTGATCGTGTTTGGATTTTTTTTTTAATTGCTTATGTATTTAATTTGCAAATCGGTGAGACAACAGCGGCAGTTTACTTGTGTGAGAGGAGTGTCTGGATGTTAGAAAAAACAACATTGGCTGGAAAGAATACATGTCGATTTTGTCTTTTAATTTGAAATTTAATTGATAGAAATGTAAAAAGAAAAAAAAAAGAATCAAAATGTTCCTGTTTTGGGAATACTTTTAGTTTTTATTATTGTATTTGGACCGTTTTACTCTCCAAGCCTTTTCCACATTCGTGCAGGCCTCTATGCTTCTGATCCATTTCTTCTAAACATTTCATTTCTTCACCTTTTTCATTTTTTCCCATTTATTTTTTGTCTTTTATTGATCTTTATTATAGCAATATGAATAAGGATTCCTGAGACAGTGGTTACTGTCAGTGGATTAAAGAGCACAGAATCCGTTAGGATGCGTCAAAACAAATTTAGTGTCCAAGCTGGGGCGGAAAAACACGTTTCCGGGGTCAAATGGTTGTTATTATGGCAACTTCCCTTTGAGCTTTTATTTTTTTAGGGGTTTGATTGAGTAGCTTATGTTTTCTTTAAGTGTTTCTTTGTGCAGAGATGTGTCGTTCAAGGCGAAACGCCCCCTAGTGGTTAGAAAACTTTCGCCCCTAAAAAGAAGCCCTTCATCCAGGAATGAAATAAAACCTTTGGAGTTTTCAGCCTCATATTTTGACGAAGAAAATACACTGTATAACAATTAAATGCAGGCCGATTTTGTTATATCTGGTTCATTTAGGCCTCACAAAACAACAAGGCTGCAGATTTAAACACAAGAATCTCTAAATTTCACGAAATAAAAGTCAATTACATCTTAAACAGAGTTTTCCATATAAAAATCTAGCCTTGTGATGCATAATCAAACCAATACTGTAAGGGTGGAAAGGGAAAAAAAGAGAAAGAAAAGGGAAAACCTCAGGTATGAACTTGAAACCATCAAAGATGTGCAGGAAGAGAAATAACGTCTTTTAATTTGCCTCACGCTTCAGGCTATTTTTGAGGCCGGCATTGCACGGGCAACGCTTTTATATGCTCTTTCAAATCAGGTGGGACAAATATGTATTGACCCCCCATTCCTCCTCCCAGTTTGTGCAGAAAGTCCACAGTTGCATTTCATTAAAAACAACATGCGCTCCAATCCGCAGTCAGTGGGATAATGAGAGGAAATGCATGTTTTCTGTGTTTTCCTCCAATTTCCATACAAGCTAAAACATTTATAACATTGGGTTTGAGGAAGAAAGAAGTTGGAGAAATAATTCAGTAAGAAAATTTCACAACCTTTACTTTTGCAGGCCTTAACATTGGGATTGATTTAAAATGTAAATTGATTTAAAAATTGTAAGTTATTTTTAACATGTTTTTTTCTTTTTGTGTGTGTGTGCTTTTATTTTCAAGCATCTGAGTCTGAAAGAGTTGCTTTTAGACTTCTTTATTCCCTTACTTATAAAGACTTGCTACAGCTAAGCCTAATTTTAAGTAAGACTTAATTAATTAGCCATTTAGCATTGACATGAATAAATTGAGCGCAAATGCCTATAAAGGCGTTGGGTTTTTATACTTGGTTAATTGAAATTAAACATATGATTATATACTCCCAGAGCCAAGCGTCGGCTCTCTGATGTTTCTCATTGGTGGACGCACAATGTGTGCGAGGCGTCATTGGCTCACGGGATTCCCTTCCACCAATCCCTGCCTTCCCCCTCCCAATCTACCTGGGGCTGGCGGTGACGTGGCGGGCGCTCCGACCCTGTGATTGGCCGCTTTCTGTGTGAGTGACGGGCAGCTGGCCGGCGCGTCTGGGTTAGGGGTTGGAAGCGCGGGCGCTGTCCGCACGAGAGCAGGTCCTGAAACGCTCCGTGCGCCACCGCGGAGGCTGCTTTTCTTTGTACCGCTGAGGAGGTTCGCGTTTACGCACTTCCACAGATGACTTTTGGTGTTTGTTGGGAAGAAAAAGCGTCTTCTACATTTGGACTGGACTGTTTTCTGTTCTCCAGCGCGAAAAAAAAATCATCTCCAAACTCACTCTAATAGCGGGAGTCCAACTCAGGAGGGGAAGAAGATGCAGTGACCACAAAAAGGGGGGCTTCTTTTGGTTCTTACACTTTAGAAAGTAGCTCCAGCAGTTTTTTTGTTAATCAGAAAGCTCATTTTTTTGCTGAAAATTGTTCAGTTTCCATCCCCACCGCCCCCCGGATCTGACATTCAAGGATATGTCCGTCAAGCCGCTCTCCGTCGCTTTATTGATGGGGGATGACCAAGTGTGAGAACAACAAGGACGAAGAAGCAACGTGAAGTGAGAAACCCGGAGCAGAAGTACCTTACAATGGATCTGTAACTAAAGCTTTTATTTTTTTTCCCCAATTTGTCCTTTTTTATTGGACGTTTTTCCTTTTATTAAAAAAATATTTCTAAACGGACTAAGTGGACAGGGTCGGTGTAGTTCAGGGGTCACGGCCAGCGGACCAACGACAAGAAGGAGGGAAGGCTACTTTTGCTGTTTCGTTTCTCCTTTTTTACAAAACAAATTGGGTTTTCCATCTCAGAAAAACTTTCATTATGGACTTGTTGGCGCATATATAAGGAATGAGCGCCGCCGCTGTCGTTTCCCTCCTCTGGTTCAGGAGACACCAGAAGAGACCCGCTGACCTGTCCCATGAGAAGGGAGCCCGACTCTGATCTCTAGTCTTTTTTTTTCTTTTCTCCTCCTTCCCATCATATAGTTTCACAATTTGAATATGTTTTCCATTGTTTGGGTCACAGACTCCATGAGTTCGACGAGTCCGCATTTTTAAATAAAAAAAAAAATCTTCTGACAGGCTGCAGGTCTTTCACTACAAACTATTGTGGCCAGCTGAATCGATTGCTTTTTTTCCCGAAGCCCCCCTACTGCATCCCTCCCCCGCCCTCAGCCCAGTTTTACCGATGGAGATTCACTGTAAGCACGACCCGTTTGCAGCAATGCACAGTAAGTTTGGAAATACTAATTTCCTTCGTTTGCATGACACATGAATCTGCAGACCACTTAGTCTGCAACGAAAACACGCATGCTGCATCCTGAAAAAATACCAAACTTTTAATTGATATTTAGTTTTATTGTATTTTTAGGTTATTATTTTACTTTAGTTTTTTCTACATATAAAAAAAACAAGCAGATCATACTTGTTATGGGAAACGAAATCTTTAAATGTGCTTCTAAAAAACACAGTAAATGATTGAATTAAAGCTTCTCCTCATCCAAATTATAAAAACATGTGCATTTTTTCCATGAGAAAAAAAAATCCATATTCTCTATAATATGGATATTCTATAATATGGATGTTCTATGTGATGTGTAAGGTGTCCCACACAAAACGTATTCATATTGCATTTGACTTTATGCTTATTAGATGACAAACTGGTGTGGTTCTCCATTTGGGATGGAAAGTCTGCGTGCTGGCCTGCATTGTTGTGCTTTTGTGGGAGACGCTTTGCTGTCCTCCAGTGTTTGAAGGCAAGTCGAGGGGCAGGGGTCAGAGAACGGGAGATAGAGGGACCCAATAGGGGAAACAAAGCATGACTAAACCTGATCCTCGAATAGTAAGAGCTGCGTGTGCGTATTTTTTAAAAATATATTTAGTGGTCGGGTTAAATAGAGCTGCTCTTTTTACGCACAGGTGCAGAAGGAGGTTCTGTTTTTTTTTTAATATTAAATGTCATCGGCTACAGGTCAGAAAGCACACGGGCAGACTCACGGTGTGCGTCTTGCTCAAGGACACCTCAGCAGAGCAGCTGCTGGACGCAGTGGAGGTTTTATATGGGGGGAGAGAAAAGACAGCTTGAGCATTCAGTCGTGACATGGTGGAGCCTGTTTTGCATTTTCACTTCTCTTTCTTTATCATAAAAAGCTAAAAGCAACTCCCTGCTTTCATTTGTTTACAGAAAGTGAAAATTTGTCTTTTTTTTAGTTTTTGGCGGAAAAACATTGCACAAGGAAAATATTCAGAGTGGGAGGAAATTCTGAAACATCTACTTGATAGTATTAGTGTTAAAAGTTGAGACCCTAATACATATTTATCGGAAAACCAGCTTAATAAATATTAAATTTAAAAATCGCTGGTGGATGTGCGTGTTATTCTGTTGTTTTTGTGCTAAGATCAACTGTAATGGATGAACAATCTTTTAGTCACACAGAGAATCCGTGTTGTTTGACTGACTGTTTGTCATCCTAAAAAAAAAGACAAAATGTGCACGCAATAAATGGCCAGAACGAATCGTGTTTCCCCTTTCCTGCAGTTCCACCAAAGCCAATCATCCGCGCCTCTGACGGTATAACCGCAGCGCTGAAGTTATATATGTCAAAGCTTGGAGACGCTTTAAAACGATTACACCCCTTAAAAATGTCAGAGGTAGAGAAGTGTGGATGCACTGAGTGTGACGCGTGGAAATGTTGGGCAAGTTCGGATGTGCGTAAAGATCGCATTTGGGGCCAAGAAAGTTTTTTTTTTGGCGCATAGCATCCACTTATTCTAAAGTATTTTATACTTTCTCTTTTTTCCCAGACTATTTGAAACTAATATCTTTTTTTCTGAAGTCTCAGAGCAGATGTCTAACTTTAGGGATTTATTTACCAGGAGCAACAATTTAGAGTCGGGATATTTGAAAAATCCATCCCAAGTAATTGTAATGATAATGAGCTGAATTTCATAAGCAGGTATTGTAATGGTAATACAAGTATGCTGAATATTAAGTGGGCAAGGCTTACCTTAAAGAAATGTAGGAATCTGATTTTTTTTTCTTTTCCGACCCCAAAAGCATTCATCTTAATCAAATTCATTCAACTTTTTACGCATCAGCTGAAAACGCTGCGGAGAGCTTTGAATTTACAAAGTGAGCTCAGCTTTATGTAATTATAACACCCGCCTCTCACGTGCATTGCAGCTTCTTATCGCTGTTTATTAACAAGCTTCCCTCCTCAAAAATATTTAATATCCCACGAAAGCAGGAGAATATATATGGAAGAACAGCGTCTAAAACGTCTGGCACATCCATCCATCTATTCACTGTTTGCTCAAGGAAATTTGCTTCATTTGTATTCTTGGAGACAACTTTTCACACAGCTTTCGGCCAAAAGTAATTTATATAGTTTCATTTTTTTCCCCTTGTATTTATTTATTTATTTTCTTTATTCTTCCAAGACAGTGAAAATAGAGCAAATCCTGATCAGGAACTGATGGCGTTTTGTTGGATTTCTTTTTCCTTTTTTTTGCTTTATTTTTGAATCGTCAGGCCGTGACGAGGCAGATGAGAGATGAGACACAGGGAGGGTGGACAGAGAAGATATGGGAGCACTGAGGAACGCAACAGGAAGAGAGACAGAGAGCCTAATGGACCTTATTTTCTGGATGGGGGAGCCCCAATATATTCTACTTTATCTCTGTATTCTTTCCTCGTGGAAACAGTATATCAATCAAACATTTAAGAGGGTGCTGGGCTCCCAAAGTCAGCTGCTATAAAGGGTAAATAAATAAAATCCAACAGGGATGCATAATGATTACTGGCCCCCCTGTCTGTGTCTGTCCCTCACTGATTCAGCAGGAAAATGAAGCTGCTGCTCCTGCCAACTCGCTTCTCCCTCAAGAGAGTCTGGATGCAGTTTTGGAGGCCTTAAAAAGCCCAGACCTGTAATTTGGCACATCTTTGTGCCTAATTTGCAACAACACCTCCAGAGTGGCTTGATTGAATTTTTGGGAAGCGGTGGTTAATTTGTTTGGTCAGAGGGGCAAACTCATTCATCCCAAAGGGGGAAACTGGATTTTTCTGTAAACATCACATTTAGATTTAGTCCTTTTTTGCGCCTCCTCACGTTGCATTTCAGCACTGTCTGAAACATGGCCTTTAAAATGAGCCCTTGTATGACTTACTCAGAGATTCAAGCTACAGTTGCTGATAAACAAATGCCTTTATGGGAATGTGTACATTTTCTGGCCCTATCATTATTTATAAGCTTGGAAAATAAATTTCAAACATATAATCCTCGTCCCTTATCCCAAAGAATGGTGAGAGTCTGAACGCCGAACGGCAACAGTAAATACATAGATAAGTGAATAAATAGTTATCTGGAGGTTTTTGTAGGTCACAAGTTATTCCTCACCATCTCCTCACAAAGCAAGGCGTATTTCATGCCCTGGCCCAGATAGGAGGGGTGAAAGGAACCATTTCATTTACTCTTATCAGAGAATGAGGGAGAATGGTTGGGCAAAGGGAGGGGGAGGAGGAGGAGGACGGTGGCGAGGCTCTTCTCTCTAGATACCTGTGGCGAGGAGGCCACAGCACAGTGGGCTTCTATAAATGACCGAACAGAAAATGTGCTCTTATTCTGCGAGAGGTTAAAAGACATAATACAGAATAAGAAGAGGAGGGAAGAGGAATAATGCCCTCACACAGCCGTACAAAGCTTTCACAGAAAGTGCAAAAAAAAAGACCTGAATTTGTCCATGTAGGTCAGCGGGCTCTTTCTAGTGTTGTCTATCTGCATACACTGAATGGTTCTGGTGTAGCGATTTAAATACGATTTCCTGTAAAGTCACAGGAATTGGCCATGGTAAATAAGTGGATCGCTTCTTTATTAGAGGGACAGTGTGAGTCAAAGGTGCCCCATGGAATTATGGGTGAGAGCGCTGCATTTTTTCTGATTTTTGTTTCATTCCTGAAACAGATTCATTAGTTTCAGTTTGAAATTAAGTCAGTTGAGGGTTAAAGAAGGTGGTTAGTGCACTTTTTAGAGGACATTATTTGGAGCCTTCATTTGAGCTATTTCACAAAAAAAGAAAAGAAAACTGGCTTTGACCTCAGCACATGAAAAAAGATGTCTGCATTATCCAATAGACAGACATCCACATTTTTCAGCAGTGACATTCAAGGTTCCCTGGATTAACACCATCTTCTATTCATGCTGTCTGACTCTGCTTTTCTGTCTGGATGTTTTAAATGTATGTGCAAACCTTATTTTGCAGGAATTATCCTCTTCATCTGCAGAGAAGCAGCAGACATTTTGCACAATATTAGTCCCACAGCGAGGAAAAGGCACGAGAAAAAAACGAAAGTGTGCATGATTTAGCCAAAAATGTCTCTAAAATCTCATTTTTTTAAAATGACAGTCAGAAAAGGATGCAGTAACTTTTGAAACACTTTCCCTTTCATACTAGAGCTGCCATGATCTCTGTGCTATCTGCGTTGACCTTTTCTTCAAAGGCATTTAAACTTAATTTGTTGGGCAGAGACTTTTATGACCTGAACAAAGTTAGGTAACAGTGCAGACATCTTGTCAGGTTGCAGAGATCTGACTTAGTGTCGTAAATTTGCTCGCCTTCACCTGTAAAGATGGTCCAAATATGTGACATCCAAGCTAGAAAAATAAGGAATTTGATTTGTTTTTGCTGGAGCTCATCAGTTCATACTGTTTTAGAAGCTGCATGTTGAATTTCTTGCTGTTTTCTCTCTGCTTTTCCTCGTGGCAGCTATATCTGGGGTGATGGCGTGAGGATTATTCTACCTATAGATTGCAGTCTTTTGTAAAGAGTGATTGCGATTTTAAACAGTGCTGTCCACAGCTGTCATCGACATAATGAGGCTTCTTCCATCCATAAAAAAAGTGACCATCCCCATTAGGTTTTTTAAGAACATTTCTCCAGATATTGCATTTCTATGTTTATCATTCTTGTGCTGACCTACATCTGTATGAGCCAAAGAAAGCTGATGTGTGTTTTTGCTGATCTTTTCTTTAACTTATGCTAATTTGAAAAAAAAAAAAGGGACCAGGACAAGGGAGGCTAGTTCAGCTGACAGCTTGGTGTTTTCGGCAGTGTCCCTGCTGGGGTTATGTGTTTAAAATCTATTACCCCCACAGCAAGGATTAGTGTGTATGTGAGAGAGTGTGCGTTTCCCCTAAAGACGTAATCACTATGTTAATACAAAAGCCAGTGGATTAAACGGCAGAGAAATTCCTAGTTGATTTACACTTCGCCTTTGGTGAGATTCACATATATACAGTAACATACACAAGGGAGAGGAAGAATGACTTGTTTTTTGGTGTCTCTATTAGTCTTAAATCAAACAACTTTGGCCAGGCTTTTTGTATCCTTTAAATGCAACATTTTCCCAAAAATTCCTTTTAAGATTTACTGCTGCTCAGAATAATTCAATACTTGATAAGCTTTAAATTGAAAACTAGCTGAAGGTATTTGTAAACTTCACATTATCTCTACATTACACCTGTGCTGTCTATTTCTGCTTAAATCTGTCAGTCAAAATCAATAAATCTCTGGCAGCTCTCTAATAGGCTGTTGTGGTTTTCTCAATATTTTGGCTGAAACAGAATAATCAAAAACAGTGCTTAAGAACTCTGCTTCCGGAAGGTTATTCAATTATGCAAGGACTCAGCATCTCTTTGTTCTGCTCTTGTGTCTACCAGTAATTTTTTTTATCTACGTCCTGCTATACTTTCATCCTTTTATCCCTCAGGGGGAATATTAGTGTATCCTTCAGTATGGGGCAGGCCTTTGTCAATAATTAATTGAAATCCCTTCATTTGCTCAAAATCTTTACTCCGGCTGCCCCTGGTGAAAAAGCTCAAAGTTTGCTCGTTGGAGCGGCCCAAATTGTGGTAATATGCTGAGCAAGATAAATGAGAAGCAAGAGAGTGATGAGATGCGTTGGAGATGATAAATCTTCTGCTGGTGTGAGCTAACAGCTGTGGGGTTGTTGCTTAAAAAGTTCTGAACAACCCACAAAGCCACGAGTCCATTTGAGACTAAAGGGAGTTTACCCGTTTTTACCTGAAAAAAAAAAAAATACTGAAATCCATGAACCTCTTTGATTCTGAAGCAAACCAACGTTGTGCTGAGAGATTGTTATTCATTTATTTATCCTACTTTCTTTGCCCCTTTTCTAAAACACAAAGCAAAAAGAGGTTATTTTTAGGGACAAGAGTTATTTTTTCAGTGTTTTAAAAAAAATATAAATGTAATGTATTGATTATTTGAGGTTGTATTTTTTTGTTTGCAGGACATGGTGGAGTGAACCAGCTCGGGGGAGTGTTCGTAAATGGCAGGCCCCTCCCAGACGTAGTCCGACAACGAATAGTAGAACTCGCCCATCAAGGGGTTCGGCCCTGTGACATCTCACGTCAACTAAGGGTCAGCCATGGATGCGTCAGCAAAATACTGGGCAGGTAAAAAAACAAATAAAAAAATATAGGTCTATATATTATGTTATATATGGATAACATGTGAGTCATGTAAGTTGTGAGATGTCTACTCCTTGTTTAAATTCAGTCATTAGAGGGTCCTATTACTAGCAACTTACAAAATAAACAGTTAAAATCCAGTGAGTACTGTAGAAGTCTTGAGTTTAAAAAGAAAATATTTTAAAAATCAAGTCAAAATGTAGGCCCTACAACAGACTGGCAACCCAAGAGAAGATAGGATAGGCTCCAGCAACCCTATGATCCCAAAAGGGATTAAGCAGGTTTGGAAAATGAATGGATGTAAAAGCGCTGTGAAGTACAAGACAGCAAGAAGAAATTGTGAGGTTGGTTTTGTTAGTGGGGATGGATGTGCGTGAAGTGTGGAGTTGAAAATGGAAGTCTCAGTCTGTCTATCCATCCATCCATCCATCCATCCATCCATCCATCCATCCATCCATCCATCCATCCATCCATCCATCCATCCATCCATCCATCCATCCATCCATCCATCCATCCATCCATCCATCCATCCATCCATCCAAGACCACCATAGATGCCCAAAGAACTGCTTCATGTGTCCTTTAACCCAATGGGATTTAGTTTAACAGTTGCAGTTTTAATGGCTTAAACCAAGAACAATGCTTGCATCATTTTACTATTTATTATAAAAGAGAAAAAGCAAATATAGTGTTTCAGTCAATAAGAAGGCTGAAAAACTTGAAAGGACATTATGAGTTTGTTTAGAAAACAAATTAGCCATGAATTTATTTAATCTCAATCCCAAAAGAGCCAGATGACTACTAGGTGGCATGATTTTCAGTTTGACAACCAGATTATTCTACAAACTGAAGCATTTACCTTCTTTTACCTTAAATTTTCTTTTTTTTTTTTTTTTTTTTTGCAAAGCTGATTAGGTTGATATTTCAGACAAATTGATCATTTTGTGGGACAAGCACCAAATTTGGCATGAATGTACTTTAGGATCCCCTATTTCAAAAAAGCATGTTAGCCACAAGTAAAATCCAAAATGGCGGCCATTTGCAGAGATGGCGGCCATACACTTAAAAATAGTCAATGTCTATTTGCCCCATTCTCAACAATATGGGTTGTTCATACACAAAATGTCTTTAAGCTTAAGGAGTGTGGAATAGTATAATATGTATGTGACATATAAATCATATATATATTTTAAAATCTTGTATTTTTCTCATGGCTAAACGTACTTTTCTGAAAGAGAGAATCCAAAGATCCATGTCAATGTTGGTGCTTGTACCACAAAATGCATGATTATTTTAACGACCGGCTCCACTATGGTGCCATAAGGTGATCAAACAATGGAAGAAGAAACATTTGCATACTTAAAAGATATGAATATGAAAACAAAATAATAAGTTATTTATTGGACTCAACTTTATCAAGGAAAAACTTTGGATTCTGAACTCACGCAGATTGTTTTCATTGACATCCATCTAAACTTAAAAAATAAATTATATTCTAGCTAAAATGTGAAACTTTTACTCTTGTTAATGGGTGTAATGATGTCACAGTACATGAGTATGCAGTTTCAGAAATATCTACCTCCATTTTAACTTTAATCTTGTTTTCCTTCTTGTTACCCAACTCGACTACACTCTCCTTTTGCATTTTCATGGTATCTTGTCCTTTTTTATTCTGCGTTCCTCGTTCGACTTTCAAAAAAAATCTGTTCTAGTTTTTTCTACTCCCCTGATTCTCTCACAGCGTGTTTTTCTTTAAAGCTAAATTTTGGGAATAACTCCTTGCACATCTTGCAGAATGAAAAAGCGGCAGACATAAAGAAAAAAAAAAAAGATTCATCACCTTTTTGGAATTAGAACCAAAAGAATAGCGGGACTCCTGAAAAAAAGAGAAAAAAATCTGCACACATATATATTTATAAGTTCCTGTGATGGAGAATGAGGAAAAAAGGCAGGAACAAGGAGCACAATCAGAAGGGAAAAAGGCGTGTTAAAGGAGAAGAGTGCGGCAATGAGAGAAATGAATAAAGACAGAGAGACCATTTGTGGGGACAGAGGGCAAAGGATTAGCTACAGAGACCCTCAGCTATATCAAAAAATGTGTTGCTCATTGTTCTCCCATGCCTCTCCTTCTCTTACTCTTTTTCTGTCTTTTTCTCTCCATCTCTTTCTTTCTCCCCTTTCCTGGCCGTTCAACTCACTGAAGCGTTACTTTGAGGGGGAGGACAGGGGATCGAGGGATGGAAGGAGGGAGGGAGGGTTGTTTTATCCTCTTCTCTCTGTCTCTTTGGTGCCAGTAGAACAAAAACAGCAACTCTACCACCCTGTGTGTGTGTGAGTGTGTGTGTCTTCGTGTGTGTTGTTGGCTCATGGTTGCGCAGGATATCAATAACTACGCACATTTATTCATCAATGATTCAGCTGTGAATAATTTAAATAGTTTTCCATTTGGAAATAGATAGTTTTTTTCCCCTTTAGCTGCGATCACACTCCTGCTGCGAGTAACACACACACACACGTGCACACCCTCAAACACAAGGAGGTGCACACTTACAGGTACCCACGTCTACACGGGACGGATTACTCCACCGTACAGTGGAGAGGGAGCAGCAGGTTTAAGACTGACTGACAGCTTGCATCCACACAAACACACACACAGCATCCCCCCTTTTTCCTACACGCTGTGTGGCGGGCTTGTGGTCCTCCTGCCCCCTGCCCCTTCTGCATGCAAATACATTCATGAAATAGCCATGGTGGACACGAAGCGCCAGAATCTGTCTCTCCGCTTACGACTGTGTTTATAGAAACCCTCTCCCTCCTTTCATCTCGCAGCGAAGCCTCTGACAGATTAAGGTTTCTGAAAATATTTGGTCCCAGTTAAGTTATTTAACCGAAGTCAGTATTTTCTGTTATATCAGAAACCTTATGTAACTTGCAGAGAAGGATTTACATCACCTGGATGCGCATGTGGCTGTGATGTCAAAGCACAGCTCCTTTTTGAAAATGGTGTGAAGCAAAGGCATCAAAAACCTACAACAGTAAACACCCCATGCTAGGTTTTAACTTTAAAAATATCTTAACTTGAAAAAGAAAATGCCACGGAAACGGTTACATCGACAAACCCAAAATGTGAGCAAAAATGAACCTCAACAGTCATTTATTTTCAAAGAAGTGTTATTATATGGGTAGATCTGAGTGAGAAGCCACTATTTCATAGTTGAAATGTTTAAAAATGTGCAAAGAAATGTAATAAGAAGTAGAAATAATAAGTAGGTACACCTATTAAAAAAAGAACCAGTTCAACTTTTGTTGATGCAACAACTACGATTACACTCAAAACTACTGCTTTAATAGGAAAGTAATTGTTGCTGTTTTTTTAGTTCAGAAACTTAGTAAGACTCACTCCAGCATAGCATTCCATGCAAACAGTTCGAATTAACTACGCAGTTACACAAATGTGCTCAGAGCTATGATAAATGTATCATTTGCTGGTGAACTGAACACTAATTTGTAATTTCTTTCTCTCCAGAACTTAAAAGGAGCTGGGATAAAAAAAATAGAACAATGTTAGCATGAGCAAGAGAAAAGGAGATACACAGTTGCTCTTTTGTGCAGCACCTTTTAGTTCAAACTTTTACTGCCAAAGTTTTGGTTATGGCAAGTAGTAAGCTCAGCGTTAATGTTCAAAAGTGCATTCATTTTGACAGAAAAAGCTCTGCTCATTGCCAGGATAAGGATTTCATCAGTAGATATAGAGAAAAGGATAATTTCAAGTTTGAAATCTACCCACTTCCCTAATAACACATAATCATGCTACTAACATTGCTGAATTTTCAGTTATAATGAGTGACTGATTAAAAAAAAAAATCACTTTCCCACACTTTACATATATCTTTAAAACAAGATTATGAATACATGTCTTTTGGGGTGACATCAGATTTAGATGGGAGTCAGTGGGAATCAGCTCCCTTCTGAAACCATCTTACTGAAGTCTTTTGAGGAGCTGCAATTTTTGGTTGGTTTGCACTAAATTCTGGAACAGCAAATGGAGCTTGGGTTAAAAATAAATAGTTTTATCAGAATATTACTTTTTTAAAAGAGTTCCCAGTGGTCTCTTTTTTTAGGATTATGCTATTTTAGAGAGAATAAAAATAAACGGTGTTCTGTTTCTGAAGGAATTAGGCTTAGATTAATTAATTTAGGCTTGATTAAAACTCAACTTGTGGCTTAAAATTATATTTGAAGTTTTCTTTTCTTTCTTTTCCACAGCAGTGAGTCTAGAAATACCCAGTGGACAATTGATGTTGAAATGACGTCAAACCAACATTAATCCTCAACATCAAATTGTGGTCAGAAACAAGTTGAATGTGCAAATCCAATTGACGTTAAAACTTTAATATCAGTTTGACATCATATTTAACTCTTTTTGATGTCATGTGAACTTTAAATTCTGACCAATAAATGAATAAAACTAATAACAGAGGTAAAAAACAAACAATAAATGGCTCATTGGAAAACATATATTTACCGCAAAAATCATTTGTTGGGTGAACATAATAAAATTTTGCAAAGTATTTCCAAATAAAATTAAACGTGTTAAAATAGCAATAAGCATTATTGTGAGGAGATGTGAATGCATTTATGTTAGTGCAACATAATTTATAAATGTTGGTGTAACATGATGATCAAGGTGCAGTTTAACTAGATTTGTATAAATTAGATATAAGCTGACATAATCTTGTTGAGTTATCTCAACTTGAATTATATTGTTAGATGTTACTTATACTGTTACTTTATAGGGTACTTCTCAAAAGGAAAATGTAAATAATTTATGCTAACCCAGCAAAACCAAGTAGATTCAAAAATCAGAAGCGGTTTAAGTTTCAAAAGTACGTTTTATTAATGGAAAAACATTCATGAAATAATTGATATTCTGCCATTTAAGCACAAGTCATAAACTGGTGTCTAAGAGAAAATACAAACAAGCCTTCTTTTTTTCCCAGATAGGGTTTTTTATGAGTTTTTCCTCACCAAGAAGGAGGGTTTAAGGGCAGGAATGTCAGTTTAGCTTAGTCTGTTTAGTTTGATTAGCAACCAGCTATTGTTTATATTTTATGACTGACTTCATGTTCTTTGCATAAAAACTGGTGTGAAGTCCATTGAGACAGCTATGATTGTGATAATGGGCTATATAAATACAATTGAATTGATTGACACTAAGTCAACTTGAGTGTGGACCAACGCATCCACAGCTGTCCTCATTTAGTTAATCAACCTCAGTGTCTTCAGTTCATCTTTCTAAGGTCATCTGTTCTGCCTGCACCTTTTTGGTTCACCAAGGGTTTGTCTTGTTTCAGTTTTTTTAAATACATGTCTTAGTTTCTGTCACTAAACCTGGTCTCCTGCATTTTGGGTCCTTAGCCACCATCAGGTCATCTGCTGCAATCATCACAAATGTTTGTTGCTATATTAACACATTTTATTTAGATGGAAATACTTTCCAACATTTTATTATGTTCACCCAACAAATGTTTTTTTTTGAGTATTTATATTCCAATAAACCCTTTATTTTATGTTTTATATCTCTTTTATTAGTTATTTTATTAATTAAAAATTCACATGACATCAAAAATGGGCAAATATCATGATGTCAAACTTATTTTAAAGTTTTGACGTCAATTTGATTTGCACATTCAACTTGCTTTTTACATCAGTTTGATGTCGAGCTTTGATATTGAATTGACAGCATGTCAACATCAATTGCCCACTGTGTGAGAGCTCCAAGCATGGAGCCCATCCATCGTACCTTCGCCATCAGGAATACGCTTTTTCCAACTGCACTTTTTGTCTCCTCCTGATTCACAACAATTTACATAATAAAGAATCAGAAATCCAATTTTAAGCGTATGCATTTAAGTTTAAGAAGAACATGTTAAAAACACCAAAAACTTTTTTTTTGTGCAGATCTTTAAGCCTAAAATAGAGACAGAAAGAGGACAGAAAGAGATCTGATAATTTACCATTGATAAGGGCATCAAAAATAATCTATGGCGTGACCCTTTTAAGGCGGCCATTGAAAGTGCCTGTAGACAGTATGAAGGAAATCCAAAAGGGAATCCCTGTCCTGTTTATTACTGAATCAGTTGAAAGAACATGAGGTAAAGCAGTCTACTTCAACACTGTTTTTTACCCAGTACCAGTTAGTGGTTGCTTAGTGACATGAAAGGTTTTAAGTGATAGCTTATTCATTTCTGAATGTGACAGTGATACATTGGCTCTTCGTTGACAGCATAGATAATTTAAAAGTACAAATAAAAATGTTGCCATGTCTTTTTTTTGGCAAGATTTTTGTGTTTCTATCTCAGAGTAGTGTCAGTAATTTCTTTGCTGTGGACGGCAGGTACTATGAGACAGGCAGCATCCGGCCCGGTGTGATCGGGGGCTCCAAACCAAAGGTTGCTACACCCAAAGTGGTCGACAAGATTGCCGATTACAAACGCCAAAACCCCACCATGTTTGCCTGGGAGATCCGGGACAGACTCCTCGCCGAGAGGGTCTGCGACAACGACAGTGTCCCCAGCGTCAGCTCTATCAACAGGTACCACAGTTTTGTGTGCAACTTGCAGACACGTTTGGGTATCAATCTGTTGCAACAAGTACTGAATTCAGACAGCAATATATCAGTGTGTTTTACATTTGTGTTAGTGTGGGAGTAGAAAGAGATTTGCAAAGAGGTGATAGTCTCCATATGCATGAAGTGGCTGCAGCTCAGTGGTTCAACATGATGGTACAATGACAATCCTTTCCCCTGAGCACAGAGGCAGTGAAGAGGGAGGGATGGTGAAATAAGAGGGAGAAGGATTGAGCCAAAGAAGTGGACAAAAGAGGAATGAAAGTGTGTGTGTGTGGGTGAGGAAAGAAACAAACACAAAAGGAAAGGGGAGAAAAGCAAATGCAGGAAAGGAAATGAACAGAGAGGAAAAGGGGAGGAAAGGAGAAGAAAGGAAAGAGGAAGAGAAGACTTGCATGAGCAGCCAAGCAGGAAGTGTGAGGCCCCTCTGCCATGTCAGCCAGCCTCAGCCACTTTACACAACACACATACGCACACGCTCAGCTTTGCTCCCACGACGGTCGTGTTCTCTCTGTCACTCAGAGTCTCTCACACGAAGCACTTCACACACACTAATATCTCCTCTCTCCTTCTGCAGGATCATTCGGACGAAGGTTCAGCAGCAACCCGGTCAAACGGGCTCAGTGTCGGCTCACAGCTTAGGTAGGTTACTTCTGTCAAATCATGTTTTCAAATGAAAAAAGCTAAGATTATCAGTTAAAATACGTTTTTTTGGTTTGTTTAATGCAGTGTGTGTGGACACTGATACTGTGTGAAAGTGCAGTATGGAAAAAAGTGTTGACTGATTTAAAGTTTCTTTGGTGTATCCAAGCCCCTTATGGTTAGCTGAACAACAAACATCAAAACTTAAAATCGTATTTTTACTTTAAAAAGCAGTTGTGATCTTTAATGCCCACAACACATCATCAAATTGGACTTAAAATCATGCAAATATACATATTTCTTAAATGCAAGAAAAACAGATGTGATATCTTGAGAAAGTAATCTGAGTTGAGAGTAAATATTAAATAATAGTTGGTTCTCAGGGATGTATGGTGGTGCAGTGGGTAGCGCGATTACCTCATTATAAGAAAGTTATGGTTCAACTCCCAACTATGACTTTTCTGTGTGGCGCATGCATATTCTCCCCGCGCATGTTTTGGTTTTCTCTGGGTCCTCTAGCTTCTTTTCAGTGTCCAAAAACATGTTTTGTAGGTAATTAGTATCTCTGAATTGTCCTCACGTGAGTGTGTGGTTGTATAGTCCTGCAAAAGACTGGCAACCTGTCAAAGTCCTACTTTAATTTGAGCTACTTCAATGGTGTTCCCAGTAGTTGTTTTCTAGGATTTAGTTTCTGCAAAGTGGCAGGAGTTCATTTGAAATTTACCTCTGAGTTGTGGGTGTCATCCATCTGTTTACATTCTCTCCCGCTAGCTTACAGCCCCTCACACCCTCAGACTAACATTGCTGGTGCATCAAAAATAATGAGCAATATTGGAGCCTTCCAGCTGTACAGTTTTGAGCCAGATGCCAGCTCGGACGAGGAAAATGAAGATGTACATGCCCATTGTAGTTTGTTCATCTACAATCTTTTTCAAACTGATTTTTTATCTGTTCAAGATTCTCAACAATTTGAATAAAGAAAAACTCAGAAATACTTTTTTTGATCTTCATATTCTTTTTATCTATCTTCTATCATCAGAAAAAAAATGCCACAAGAACATGTTTAAAACACAATTCCTGTTGGAGTTGGTCTTTTAAGGTGTACCCCGCTTTGGTCTAACAGTAGCTCGGTTAGCTTCAGCAGCCCCGTGATGATTCAAGCTGGTTCATGAAGCTTGAATCCTTGATTTAGTGCAAGATCATGAAATTAACTTCAGGATGAGGGCTATGCTTCTGAGATGATACTCAGATCTTTAGTGTAAAACGTGTGTAACGCCACAAAAAATGACATAAACAATAGATCATTCGAAGAGTCCTCATTACTCAATATTTAAATAGCATATTTGATCACTTTCACCCTCCATCAATAGCCTACATCTATTACAATCATGACTGAATCATTTCTTTTTACTCCTCAGAGTAGCAATGGGAACCATCCGTCTTCCCTCTTTTCCATTTTCCTCTCTGGTGGATTGTGTTTGGTGTCTCTCATATCTTCATAATCGCACATTGTCTATTAATCTAAATTAATTTTACACACGATGCTCCCTGACTCCTGCCTTCTACTCACATCAAGCAGACGCACTCAGTTGCACGCACACGCACACGCGCTCGCTTTCAGATTACACAGATAAATGGGTCCCTGTCCCAGGCGGAAAATTGAACATTTGGATTTGCAGAGTAAGAGCGTTACGTTCTGATAGAAAAATAGTGAAAAGAAAGAGAAAGAAAAATCAGATAATTGAAGTGCTAAATCAAGTGATGGTAAAAGAAGGGATATGCATTCATTACACTCTCTACGCCGTTAGTGAAGGAGTGCAGCTGAAGGGGAATTTGATCCCTCAGTTTGTCATTTTGCTCCTTATTCCTCTTTTGGTTTTGCCTTCTTGTGTTTGGGCTGGTCTGGTGGGAGAGAGGATTAGGATGTCTGCTGCCACACCTTTATGTCCCTCCTGGGATACCGCACTGTCACTCAGCCCGACGTCCGCTTACAGGGGTTCAGATAAGGGATCAGAGAGTGAGTGACTGTGTGTTTCAGTGTGTTTAGTTGTGTCGGGAGAATTTTATTTTGTGTATGTGTCTGTGTGTCACTGAAGCGCTGACAAATGTGTCGCCTAGTTGCCCAGCAAGGAACTAGTCTTCTCCAGGGAGAAGATCAGAGCAGGAGACAAAAGGAAGCAAAAGACCAGCAAAGACCTGGCTCTATCTGTTTGTCAGGAAAAGTGGTGATGGATGATCCAAATGCAGGAGATGTGATTTGTGACGAGAACTAAAACTAAATAAGCGCAAAAAGGACAATACTGACTAAACATAAACGTGAAAATCTTGAACTCTGAAAAACTGGAAGCAATGGAGAACCAAAGGGGTCAAAAAAACAGGTAATATGACAAAGACAAGATGAAAATCAAACTCCTATATAAGCTGAGAATTATTCCATGAACTGAAAACTTGTAGAAAAAAATCCCAACTGAAATTGGGCTTGACTGCAATTTAAGGAAAAATGCAAAACAAAACTTAAACAGAATGCATGACTAAAACAAACAAACACAAGAGCTAACACAAGAGAAGCATCACTCCTCAATGACATTTAATTCCAGTTTCAGGATGTCTGAGGTGCATCTGCACGTTGTATACAATGTAATAAAGTGAGATCTAAGCTATGCAGGTCTTTAAAAATGGATAATATGTATTTAATTCTGTAAAACCACTCAAAAATACTGGTGGAAAATGTATTCGTTTAAAAATGTATCATTCCTTAAAGTCATCCATAACAAAATGAACATTTCTATTATGCTGATGAGTCAAAAACTCAACAGGGTTGTTTTCAGTTCAATTGCTTGGTTATGGTCACATTTAATGCAGTAATAAATGAAGTGCAAAAGCACAAATGGAAAAGGTTTATCATGATATCTGTTTACAATAGTTGATCTATCATTAAATTAGCAGCATTAAAATGAAAAACAATTGCTCCGAGCCCAATATGATGATAAAAATGGTCTTTGACATTCTTTGGACTGTCATGTGGTTTGTCTGCAGCGACATCCGTGGCTGCCTCACAGGTCCCAGCAGTGACCAGCGACTCAGCGGGCTCCTCATACTCCATCAGTGGCATCCTGGGGATCAGCTCAGCAGCTGATGTTGGAAAGAGGAAAAGAGATGAAGGTGAGCAGACATTTTTGTACCCTGATTCAAAAACTATAGCTTTTAATGGTTAGAGTCCAGGCAACTTCACTCTTTAAGGGATTTATTATTTAAAACTGCAAAAGTTCAAGATCGTAGAACATACTTTCTACTCTAAAATCACATCGTATCTCCATCTATTTTTTAAAATAACACAATGACTTCCTCCTTCTATTATTCAGCTTTGTAACAAATTAAAATGTTAGCATTACTGCATGCCTATATGTCCTTTGCTGATTAATTCCATACATCAAAGACAGTGCCAGAAGATTTTAGATGGGGGCAGAAGACTTGAAGAGTGGCAAATGAAAACGGCTAAGTGAAAAGCTTTTACAAGTCAAAGGATTTTTTTTGATGAGGTATTCTTTAGTTTTCCAAAAATAAGAATATCTGGTTGCCATAGCAAGGAAACAGCGTGGATTTTGGCTAAGGCCAGGGTGCTACACATTGGTCAGCATACACAATACAGGAGTTCTCAAGGTTTCCTTTAAAAATGTTGCTTTGTCATTTCTGCAATGCTGAAAGAAACTTGTATTGTTGGTTTTTTTAAATCTCTTTCCATAATGATACTAAAATCGACGCTAAAATCGGGGGGGGGGGGGGGGGGGGGGGTCTTTTTGCTGAGAGGGCAGGAGCTCACCCCCACCCCTCCCCATAGCTCCGCCCCTGCTGTACATGTAAAAAATATTTTTTAAATATTTAAGTCCATCATGTTTGAGTTTATCTTGCCTCTTATTGCTTAGCGTGTTATGGTCTCACTATAAAAAAAAAAAAATACAATGAAGGACAAAACACATAGTTTGCATGGCATAAAGGCTACAGGTGGACATACTGTTCCATGAACGCTGCAAAAAACATTAACCAAAGTTAATAGTTCACAGGAAATCATGTTAACATGAAAATGGGCTGCAAGAGAACCCACAGTGTAAACATGGAAACAGTCTGATTAAATGGTGATAAAAAGCATGAAAAACTTCCACATTGCGTGTTGAAAACCCATGAATTGTGCATTTGTAATGTTCAAATATCTTCATTGAAAAACCCACATTTGTTCACTACCAATGTTTCACTGGAGAGTTACCTGAGAACTTAGTTTATACTTGCACTATTGATCATTTATGCTGTCATACCGGATCAATGTTGCAAGCTGAGAGGGAAGTGAAGATTTGTTTGTCTGTTGGCAATTCTCACGTGCCTTTGATTGGTTTGTACGTGTCTGTGCGTAGCTACGCGCAGGGTGACGTGAGTGTGTGTGTGCGTGTATGCAGCAGTGTCAGTGGCATTAAAAAGCCATCACACAGACGGTCTCCTGCGGTAAATGAGACAGCACCAGATGTTGGCGTGAGAAGGGGGGGTTGATAGAATGCCACAAGGGGCTATTTCTCTCTCTCACTCATTTGGTTTCAGTCTCTCTACCCCTCAAATACACACAAATGCACATGGACATGCAAACATACGCACTATGCAAGTTCCTTGTCCCACTGCTGATGACTTTTCAAATCATTCTAGACAGGTGGGTCCCCGATAGGCCATGAAACGCTTGATTCAGACGACCAACTCACTACTAGAATACTTAGATCTGAAACACAGACACATTTATATACTGTAAAGATATAAAGAAACTATGAGAAAATAAATATTTAAATATACAATTCAGTTCTGACCGTTGTCTAGGGTGTTGCCTAAAACTTTGTGTTTATTTTTTTTCATTGTTTAAGCCCACTGTAGTGAATTGGCATGAATTCAGTGGGGGAGAAATTTTAGGCAAGTGAAAATGTTCTTAAAGACATTGATGTAAGAATGTTTGACAAGAGGTAAATTGTGATGGATAAATGTGTGGGTCAGAATATCTCCAGAGCTGAAACTTTTGTGGGTGTTTCCTGTCAACATGTGACAGAATCTGTCCAAAGTGGTCCAAGAGAGGAGTAGAATTGAATGTGAATATGTGTTTGACCACAAATAGCTGGCAAATGAAAATGTGTTGCCTGAATGAATAAATACAAAATAATAGTTATAATAATTAAAAAATAATAAAACTATGTTACAGTTCATAAATAGGTTGAAAGGCACAAGTCTGAGCTTTTGGGCTGTAAATTATCCAGATCTCAGTCTGTGAACATCTGTAGGATCTCTTGTTAGTGGAAGCTCAACCTGAAACAAAACTCCATTGGTTCTGCTGCCTATGTCTCCGTCATAATGATATTTCTGATCAATATAGCACATTTTTCGTCCTATGTGCACCAGATTACAGTACAAAGCGCACCGTCAGTCAAAGGCCTGGTTTTGAACTTATGTCATGTTTAAGGCGGACTGAACTATAAGGTCCATTAGCGAGACACAAAGGGTGGGCCCTATGTGGCTTCAGTCCATTGTCTGGCAGGACTGAAGATGCTCTTCATAGGCCTTAATACCTCATAAAGTCCTCCTCACCAAATCTAAGTTTTGAGTGGTCAGTCTCAGTGGCCCCTGGTTTTGCCAGCAAGACAATTTATAGCTTTGTTTCTCAGTTGAAAAGTACTGATTGAGTCCTTGAAGTACCCCCTAACTGGTTTCAACAAGTCTGGAGCTACTTAGGGTTCAAAAAGGGGGTAACGTAAGCAAACTGTATCAATCAAGGAGTTAATATTTGTATAAAAGTATTAATAAAACATTTAGGATAAGATACCCTTTCATGTTAGCCACGTTAGAAGCTTTGGTCATGTTTGCTTTGCTAGCATAACTGATAACGCTAAAGAAAGGTTACTGTGATTAAGCTAACTCCCAGCTGTGTTAGTAACACCAAAACAAAAACACAGTCTGAACCCGCTGCATGTTAGCGTTTACATTAGTATATTTACACCAACACCTGACCAAAGTTTTTTGACAGAGTGCTGTGCACCTCTCAAACTGCTTCAGCGTCAGTAAGCAGAACCAGAATTAATCTATATATAGATGAAACACTCCGCATTTAGTTTATTTATTCTATTTTTGTAAATTAAAGACGTTTAGGTGCGTCAAAACAGGCAAAAACTTTGTTAATGTGAGTTAATGTAAATATGAGCGAATCAGGTGCACAATTTGATTTTAATTCCAAGCTGTTTTGTGAGTGTAAGAATTTAAAAAATAAAAATGCGGCAAAACTAGCATCAAAGTCTCCTTCAAATACCTGTGGTCATCTAGAAAACAATAAAAGAAAAAAAAAACGGCAATGAAATGTTGCTGTAATGTCCTCAGAGTAGATTCTGTCCACTGAACTGCAGTTGAGGAAGATCTACTGTAATCTAATTAGAATCACTTTATTCTTCGTGTTACAAGCTACACTCCATGTTTCATGCCTGTATCTTGGGTACTAGAATTTCAAATCCAAACATTGTCTCACTCCATGTTTCCCTCAGAAAGCATTGTTCCGGGTTCTAGGTTGCTCAGCGTCCTGTTTTGCTTGTATTATTATTATTATTTTTTTTTATCTGTAGTGTTTCTGTGGCAGAGGTCTGTGCGGTTGGCTCTGTGGTCTAATTAACAGCATTGCTAATCACAGCTTCCATTAGAGCAGCCCCCGCTGGATAATGACACACATACACAGCGAGGGGTGACAGCAGGAACAGCATGCGCTGACATGGACAGACAAACATACTGTATAAAGAAAAAACAGCCGCCTTCTCACATACACGCATTCCCATATGCTTGCTGGCTCCAACATTCTAACACACATAAATACACAATAGGCCAACAATACTTTTTTTGCTGACTTTGTTTTAACGTCTTAATTTTTACGATGTTATATTATAATATACAGCAGAAAGATGTTTTCTTTTAATATAATGACATGTTGGTTTTTAAAAATATCTCAATAAGAAGCCAGTTTTGCAAAAATGTGCTTAAAATAAACCCATTTGTACAGGATTTTAGGGTTGAAATTATTTGTTAAAACAAATAAATATATGAAAGGTTGTGCTTTTTGACTCCATCATATAATATTCCTATTATACCATGTAAAATCAAATCAAATGCTTTGTGCTCCTCTGTGTCCATGTGTGCACATGCACAAACAGCAGCTGTGCAAGTGGTGGGAAAGCAGAAAGGCAGGATCAGTGGGTTTGTGTGTCTTGGGGTGTGTGAGGGCAAAGCCCTGTTGTGACCTGTGCCCCTTGCCAAAGCAAAGGGAAGTAGAGGGTGACTGGGAACAGAATGGGAATGAATGGGAGAGAAAGGAAGAACTTGACTTGTGGGGCCAAAAGGGGACTATTGCACCATTTACCGATTCTCTTACACACTGAAGTTACTTTTAGGCGCACGTACGTGTCTGTGAATGGTCATGAATGTGTGTAGACGTCCAGCATGAACATGAATTCCAGGACAGGTGAGTCAAGTGAGAATGGTTTTTGTTATAACCTATAAACCTACAGTATTTTAACTGCTTTCTGCCCATATAAGGAGACATACAGCTTACAAGAATTGTTCAAAATGCCCTTTAGGGTGATGAAAAATTTTATTCAATTGCATTTACCCAAGTTGACCTCTCACCCCCTTGTGCATCCACTGTGACATGCAGCAGCTTACCAAATAAAAGAGGCTGAGAGAGGGCTAGAGATGGAGCAGAAAGTAGTCTCCACCCTTTTAGCTGGAGCTTTACTCACACCTCCTGAAACTTTGATCTTTGGAGCTGAGGACGCTCACATTGACTCACACAAACACGCAGCCGCTGGTCTGTCCTGTGAGGTCAGACAACACTTGCCGCACTGCTGTGATAATCTCTGTCAAGTGCAATATAAACACTGGTGTTCTCATATCCTCTGCAAGACAAGTGACAGCTCTCACCCTTATGAGTATTTGATCATTCCATGTGTTTCTTGATTGATGGGAATGGGGGAACGTTAGGCTAAGATGGTGACGGAAAGGGAGACACAGAAGGCGGAAGGGAGAGGAAGAAAGCAAAAGGAGGGAACAATGAAGGCTCATTGTTTGTTTTGTTCTGCTCTGAAAAAGAGGGAAGAGAAACGCTTCCCTTCTGAGACTGAATCACAGAGATAGAGGCAGCTGTGAAGGCTTCGGTGTGTGTGAGTATCCGACAGTGAATAGGATTTAACCCGTCACGGCAATGAGTTTCTTTACCCATCCATGGACACAATGAGAGCGGCCGGAAATCAAGCTACCCACCCACACCCACTTCCATACCTACAAAAATCTTTGCATGCTTTTGGACCACATTGATTATGGCATCTAAAGCTTCATTCAAACCAGCCACCATTGCGTGTTTGGTTTTGTTTTTCTCTGGCTGTTTGTAGGGGGCTCCGCTGTGGTAGGCTTTGGGTCAGTCTGTCAGAGTGTTTGTGTGCTCGTGTAGGTGTGTGTGACACGGAGAAGGCAGAAAGCAATAAGCTGGCTGAAATGGTGCCATCAGAGCTACATGATTGATCAATTGAATTCCATCATGGGGACTGGACGGTGGGATTAAATGGGTTGCTGTGGGTTACCCGGCGAAAGCATCATACCGCCTTTATCTCCCCTCTGATTGGTCTGTCACCAGAGACCTGGACCATACACTCACACTCTTTATATGAGAGAGAGAGAACTACAGAAGTGAAGGAGAGATTATGATCAAGTGCAAGAGAAAGAGGTTTTGTGTACGGCAAACGTATAGAGGTTTTGTAGAATTGCGCAGCACTGTGTGCTATAGATGCTGTCTCAAGATATGAGGTTTACCAGGAGTCTGAAAAAAACAACTTTAATCACACTTTGAGCCAAAAGACATCCAACTGTCTTAAATTGTAAAACTAACTTTGTAAAGACTACAACAGAGAATCCCTTCCTCTTTAGGTTGTTTAAAGTCCCACTCTGATCATCTTTTGATCTATTGTTGCAGTGCTCCCACCCAGTGGCCTTATAATTATGATGATGCTGTTTTTAAAGCATCAATGAAAAAATCTGTGTCTAAAGAATAATTTCTGCAGAGCGGCGTTCATTAGAAAGTCACCTCCGAGTTGTGGGTGGGACTTTTGGCGTGGGGTAAGCCTGCCTCCACTTACCATCATCCATCTGTTTACATGCTCTCCCACTACTTTACAGCCCGTCATCCTCTCAAACTAACGTTACCAGTGCAACAAAAATGGCGAGCAATGTCAGAGTTATCCAGCCATACAGTTCTGAGCCAGATGCCAGCTAAGATGAGGAAAACAAAGCCGTACATCGATCTGGGTGCATCAGAATGGAGAGGAGCAAGGAGCTTGTGGCCTGCTCATTGTAGCTTCTAGGTCACTGCTACAAGCTTTGATTAAAGAGATACTCAGAAGTGTAATTTTAAGCTTACTCTTCTTTATATATATGTCTTCCATTAGACAAAAGTCACAAAAACATGTTAAAAGCACAGAAAACATCATTTTCATCGGCGTGAGTCTTTAAATCGTCTTAGTCTGATATCTAAAATAAATGTGATTTGTAGTGGTTTACTCATCTGAAGAAATTTTAGGAATAACAGAATAAAATCAATTCTTTTTCCCGCTGTATCCTATTAGGGTCTTGGTGATGCTCGAGTCTAGCCTGGCTAATGTAGGTCGCCAACCTGTCACAGGGCCCAACAATTATTTCATTCATAATAAAACAGTTATTAATATTATTATTGCTGCAATTGTTTTAGAATGTCAAATTCATAAAAGAAAATAGAATTTCAGTTTTAACTTTTAGAAAGAGAAAACATCAGCAGTATCTTTGTATGGAAACCAAAAAGAACAATTAAATTATTAAAAATTGTAAAAACTTAAATACATTTTGTAATAAAGATAACATTTATGAGAACATGGATTGGGATTCAAAGATAAATCGTTAGAAACAGCTTCTCTCTTCTTTCACATCTTTTCTTTTTTCTCTAAAAGCACAGTTTGGCACAAATGAATCAGTATTTTCAGTCCAAATAGAAAAATTTATCTAAATGTAACGTTCCCCCCTCCATGCTTTTCACCTGTCTGTCATATCATACCCCAGACACTCACTTCAAAACGCAGCAAACACACTGACCCCCAGGACTAAAATAAGCTCTCAGGAGCAGTTTGGAGCGACGAATTGGCTCTATAGCAGGGGATTTTCACCCTTATGCCTTTTTTCTCGTTATCTTTTTTTTTTTTTTTTTTGCGTTCTCCCCTTTCTAATCATTTGTGGCCCGCGACTCTTCACAGTTCTTATAATTGTCTCGTTCAGTACCTCAGCCTTGCAATAACTGCAGGAAACGAGAGCTCACAGTCTAATACTGATACCAAAGCAATATATATTTGTGTGCATGTGTGTGTATGGGTGATACGACAAGCGAGACTCTGAATTCTGTTTATAGGAGAGGAGGCTGTACTTTTGAGAGATCAAGAAGGAGAGGCTCTGCCTACTCGGTAATGGATTGTATTTGTATACCATTTTCTCTGAGTCTCCACTATCTGTGAAATCACTCAATCCCAAATCAGCTCATTGGAGTGAATTCAGGTCCACTTTCTCCTTTTTTCTTTTGCATCAATCTCAGGGATTTATGTTATCAACCTTTGCCTCATGAATTTTACTATCATTGTTTATTTCGCTTTCTCTTGATCAAATGAAGACTAATAAACACTTCCTTTTTCTTTTTTTTTATTGGTTCTCTACGTTTTCATACTTCAGCATTTACTTTATTCCCTGCTTATAATCCTGCCATTTATACCCCCCCACCCCCGGTTTTCTTTATCCAGGATTGCAAGAGTCGCCACTGGCAAACGGGCATGGCCACAGTGGGCGGGACTTCCTCAGGAAGCAGATGAGAGGGGAGCTGTTCTCGCCACAGCAGATCGAGGTATTGGACCGCCTCTTTGACAGACAGCCATCCTGTCCAATCCAATCCAGCACTGAGCTCTATGTGAGCCCTGACTCTGGCAAGGTAAGGGTGAGGCATCATGCAGGCTCTGGGCTCAGGGCGAGTTTGGGATAAGCTAGAGGTTTAAGATGATTTAAGAATGTTCTGTTAAGTAACCTGTGAGATGCAGAAGAGAAGTGGCCATGACATACAGGTGGATTCAGGGTTTTAGGGTCAGTCTGGCTTCAGTGAGTAACAAATAATTATCATTTCATCGCCAATCAAATTTCCACTTGTGTTGCTTTTGTTGCAAGAAATTGTAACTTTTTTATAAAAAATTAGAATTATTTGCTAGACATGTCATTTATAATACAGATGCTTCTGAAGCTACGTTCACACCGCACTGCAATGCATAATCAAATGGCCATTTCCTATGAAAAGTCTGTGTATACACACGTAAATGCGTGTTTCGGGGTTCAGCGTTCAAGCAAAATTCTATGACCATTTTTGACTCTATTTACAAAATGTGCATTGAAAGTTAAACCAGGCCAAACTTTGACCAATCCGGGAGTTGGATTTGGTAGTGACGTATGGACGGCGTCCCTTTTAATTCACAAAAGTGCCAACCATTAGAAAAATGATCAAAGAGGAGAACTTGATAGTTGCAGTTTGTTCTCGGCGGGAATTGACACCAAGTCTTTCATGTATCGGCAGAAAGCTGTGAAAGAAAAATTGACAAAGATTTGTGAGGTTTGCACGGCTTTGGCATTTTTCATCAGGCCTCTTCTAACTGTAGGTGATGTACACGCACTGGTAAACGGTAGCAGAAGAAGAAGCCAATGTGCAAACCGTGGGCTTTCACACTTGCATTCTTGAAACCGCATTTAGCTCATTCTTGAACATGCGTCACATGCCCGGTGTGTCCAAAGCTTGACACTTAAACCAGTTATTTGGAAGAGGCAATGGGTTAAAAGGTAAATGCAACAATATTATATGGATGCCATAAAAAACAGAAACATTAAATGTCCCTTTTGTCACTTTTTGCTTCGTAAAATAGATTTATGTCCAATAAAAAAATGCTACCTTTTGAATTCCTAGTTTTGATTGATGCATGACTCAGACTAGTTATGAACATTTATTGGGCTTACTGTGTGTCACAGACAGGATCAGATCCATTTGAGTTTTACTGGCACTTTGAATTGCCCCCCTGTGCTACAAAAAATACAAGGAGGACAGCTGGGAATCTAGCAGGGTGGTAGATCATGAGGATCAGGATTAGATAGCCATATGAACATCTGGAATATGATCAAATAAAGTAAAACAAACATTGTAGGATGTAGTTCTGGAATCACAGTTTGCATTAGCCTAAGGCAACAGTAACGATGGATGTTTTTCTTATACTTTTATCAGAAAAACTAGCCCGCCTTGCCTTGCCATGTCATGTCAATCTTAATAACACAACCACACTGCACTTTTCTATCACGTTGCCTGTTCTCCTGCTCAGTTAAAGATGGTATCATCAAATGTGGATTTCCGCTGTCGCCTGATCACTGAAAGCTCCTTTTGTCTGACAGACTGGGTGATGAGACAAAGTCAGCTGGGACTATTGATTCTGTAATCTAGAAACACTACAGGGGTTAATGAGCAAATTGACCTGGCTCTCATTATGACCTCACTTCCTGCTGCTTGGGGAACAATGATGGAGCTGCGTGGATGCTGATGCACATGGCAATGAGCTGAATGAGTGTGCTTGCGCATGTAAGAGACAGAAATTTGGAAAAACAGGGAACAAGGGTGTGCCTGCACGTCTTAACGTTTCGGCCAAATTGACCTCCGGCCCTGTTTCTCCAGTAAATTAATGTAAATCTGAGTGGAATAGACAGATATAAGTTCCACTGTGAATAACAAAATGAGAGCAAGCGATTATTTGCATTCTGTCTACCTTTTCTCAGATGTTTTGTAATCTGCTGCCCTCCAGTCCACATTAAGGGACTATTACCCCATTGTCTCAAAATGACACATTTGTTTCACTGTGGCTTTTTAAAACTTCAAGTCCATTTAGTCAGTTGCTGTCAAGGACAAGAGGGCAGATACTGAAGAGGAGAGAGGAAATCCAAATACAATGCAGCCTTTAACCTACAGGGTAAAGTTTGACTTTTTAACCCATTCATGTCCACTTTACTTACATCGGGAGTCTAGTGGCACAGGGCAACATGTCAACAGGGATCGACTTGTAGAGCCTCCATAGACTAAAACTGAAGCCCATAATACCTATGAATCACAGGTCAGAGTCGTCTCTGAGCCCGGTCAAGCTGATGAGGTCGGAGGTCTGGGATAGGAGCTTTAAAACCCAGGTCGCACTGGGGGTCAAACTGGCTTTAGAACTGCATTATAAAGCGATGGAAGCACACGCACACACACACAAATCCACATCACTCTCAGAGCCTTCACCCCTGCTGACCTCCCTCCATGCTTTTTCCCAGCGGAGCTGATTGACAGTCGCTCTGCTTAACACCAACACTCAAGCAGCTCCCGCTCAGCCTCTTTGGTATTTGGGCTGGTACTTGTGGGGTTGTGGTCAATAAGGGTCATTCTATGTTGTGAATGACTAGTGGAGTTGTGCTTTTTTTTTTGGCTTGAAAAAGTTGTAATTCAGTGGTTGTTTCTCGAAAAAAAAAAAAAAACCACGCACACACACAAAACACTTTATTGAGATCAGTTATACCAAAAAATCACAATTTTCGACATTGTTATTTTAAGAGCACTCTGAATTCCCCACTATTATCAAAGAATATGAATAAAGTAATCAAATCTTAAGTTTATAATTACTCTTCTATCGTTTATCTAAAAGTTATTCTGAAGACATTTTTTTTTATAAAAAGCAATCTTTTTATCTCATTTTCCCCTCATAGCCCCCTAGTAGTCTATTAAGCCACACTATTAATTTATGTGCACGCGTTCATATTTTTGTCTGCAAGTGTGCCTGTCAGAGAGTGTTCATTTGAATTTCCCTTCAATCACTTCCTATTATCTAGCTGATAAATCAGGAGGGCTGACAGGCCCCACAGCCGCCCCTGGTGTCCCTGCTACCCTGGGTCCAAGTGCCTGTTTGTGAACCGATCCATCTGGCTTCACTGTCTGGGACAAAGAAAGCCATAAAAAATGGAGACAAAACTTATTCAGATGTGACACAGAAAACTCCTATGTTGTATGTCAAACACATCTAGATTGATTCTATTTGTGAAATGTTTCTAACTTGATTAAGTGTTTGTAATGCCAGCAATTTAGTTACTGTTTATTAATTGAATTTGCTTAATTTTCCACAAAAGCAAATGAGTTGGTGAAGGACAAAAGCCAACTTAAAAATCAAAGATCCAAAGCTTTCTTCAAGTCAAATGAATAAGTCATAAATGGCTTTTTTTTGGACAGACTTGAGTGTTTCAGCCTAACTCATAGCAACACGGCAAATGGTTCTTGAGCTTAACTCTAACATGGACTCACACCTGTGACAACAATTAATGGTCTCTATATTACAATGAAAGTCATTGCCTGTTTAATAACTATAAGTTTTCATTGGCTCTCACAAGACCTGAGGTCTGCTTGGGTTGTCTGCAAAATAAATGTCCTCCCCTCTGCTGCCATGCTCAGTTTGAGCTCAGATAAATTCCTTCCCTGACAATCCCCGTCTCTGTTTGTGGGCCACTGAGGGAATTGTGTTTGTTTATAGTCGAGCCGTTTTCCATCAGGGGTACACAAGACAATGTGGCAAAAGCGACAGAGGGAGGCAGACAGAGAAATGGGAGCTATTTGGAGAACTGAGTAAAAGGGAAATACCATTATGCAAATGATGAAAGTCAGCACGGCTGGTCGGTGTGTGTGTGTGTGCGCGTGCGTGTGCGTGTGTGTGTGGGTGTGTGTGTGTGTGTGTGGGATGATTAGGGCTCATCTGTTATTGATGTGAGTTTTAGACTAAACCATTGCTTTGCCATATCTGAGTCAGCAGACCATTTTGATGTATTAAAGACATTTGGATATATATAAATATAACAATAAGTAATAAAAGGAAAAATTAAAGATAGGCTTTAAAGAACATATTACATATAAACTATGTCTCATAATCCTATGAAGCTTGTATGTATTTCTTCATTTTAAAAATGAAAGAAAAATCATGTTTTTTAAAATCCCTGGTTTTTTCACCCAAAAAAATTAACTTTAAATATAAACTAAAAAATCTATTATTTTAAATGGCCAAAGCTGATTTTGTAGTGTGAGACGAAGCACAATTTAAAAATATTAAAACAGCAAACTGTGTATGCAAATATTTTTCAAATACAGCAAACAGTTATCTATATACAACTTTTCAAAAAAAGAACATGTATTTCAAATATTTTTATATCCCATGAAACTTTACTTTTAGTAACAAAAAAAGGAGAAATAGTAAATAAAAAATCTAGTTTATTAAATGTATTCCAATGCCATGAAATTAATTTTAATTTTTTAGATCAACTTTTTAGTGTTAAAGTTTCTTGCTTTTATCTTTTTTTGATAAAGCCATTTAGCCGGATTGAAATTAACTTAAAAGTTTTTGGTGTTTTTAATATGTTCTTGTGGCCTTTTTCTCTTGATGAAGGACATAAATAAAGAAAATTAAGCTTAAAATTGCACTTCTGAGTGTTTCTTTTTTCAAATCACTGTGAATCATGAGCAGACAAAAAAATGCCATTAACACTTGTAATGTTAGCTTGGTGCTGTAAAGGGCTATAAAATAGTGGGAGCCCGGGTAAACAAAGGGATGATGGGAAATGAGGTCAATTGCTGATGAACTCCAGGTGCTCTGCAAAAACCCTTTTCCTAGGATATGGTGCAGGTTTTTTTATTTTGGTTAAAAATGGCAAATTTATAATTAAAAGACAGCTGGGAACGCTTTTACAAAAGATCAAAAGATGATTGGAGTGGGACTTTAACTTGAATTAGCCTGTAGATGCAAACCCTCATCTTCCTCTGTGCCAGGGCTGGCTTTATTTCTTCATTTTGACCAAGTCCAGGTCCTGCTGCCCTGTCAAACAACTTCTCTCCACCACCATTATCAGCCCCCCAAGTCCAACCCCTTCTTAACCTGGCAGCTGCGTCTCTCCCCTTTGATGAGGGCTGATGGTGCTGTATGAGTGGTGGAATTGACAACATTTACGAGTGCGAATGAGAATAATCCATCTTCCTTAGCAGGCCTGTCACCCTACTGGCCAAACTTCATCATGGCCAATTACCACAGCAGGGCCCTTCTCCTCTGCTAACACTGCTGCCTGGCCTTCATCTACACATTGATACATGAACAGATTAGATGTCATTATAATAAGACAGAGTGTGGCCAAGACAGGAGGGTGTGCAGAGATGCCATGTTGTATTGGGTTAAAAAAAAACAAAAATAAAACTAGAGGTTTAATAGGTTCTATGTGTGAGATAAAAATGCTGTAGATGTGTCTAGTGTCCAAAGAGGGGCAGAGAGAGATGTGTGTGTGCAGTGTACAGTGTAAGCTCTTATTTGGCAGGTCACAGTCCAGTGGTTGTGTTGTGTGATGACGAGTGCAGGGGTGTTTAAGAGGTCAGTGAGCACAAACAAACGGCTACACTTACACCTTGCACACACACAGATGCAGACGTATTTAAAGGGTCAGTGCAAAACTCACCTCGTCACCTAAAGGAAATTATGATTAGTGTGGTTTGTGAACAAACACACACTCGCTGGTCAGCAGTGATAAGCTTGAAAAGCACAGAGTCTGTTCACTACATTCATATATTTAGTTGGAAAATTCTGAGTTGGAAGCGAGCTGGGCGATAACTCGATTTTATTGAAAAATTCAAATTTTTTATTAAGATTACGTTCACATATCCCACAATGCCACATTAAATGCATGTTTTTTTTTTTAGTAAATTCGGCAAGTGGTCAAATAGCATTCGCAATCAAGCGACGGCAGTCAACTTTTTACATGCAGCAGTGCAGCCATGGAGGTTTTAAGAAATAGAAAATATTTTAGGGCGACTGGACGATTTTCCTCTAAAAGTTGACATTGGTCAGTGGCTGCCAGGGCACATTTTGAGGTCACGGGTGACAGTCTGCGGTGACCTGCGGAGCCAAAGTAACTGAGTAACCAGTAGCGGCGCTGTTTCATGCGGAAGACAGACCGTGCTCATTTCAAAATCCCTTTTCAAGGCTGCAGTTCCCATTGAGGTCAGAGATGATATCAGGTAAAAGTGGTCCTAAGTGGACAGATCATTTCCTTTGACATGAGTCCAGCAGCCTTGAGGTTAATTCCGTGGTCAATCTATAACTATGTGTGGTCATCAGCGTCAAAGCACATCACTTTAAATCACTGCACACTCTCCCACACAGTCCCTCATAATCTCTCACATACAGAACAGGTCTGGGAGACAAAATGATGATGGATGGGTCAAGGCTTAGGCGCGGGGGTTCAAACACAGGTGAGAAGACAGTTTTCATCATCTATCCACTTAGCTGCTTTCTGGTTTGTCTAAGTAGAATCTGTTTTAGGATCTTTTTTTTGGCAGAGCCATAAGTGGGGGAATTTGTATAAGCATTTTTACGAACAACCAAAGTATTGCTTAAGGTAGAGGTGAGGCAACCATTAATACTAAAAAAAAGCCACGTGGTCCAGTTTTTTAATGACCAAAACCCAGAGAAACGTGCAAAACCTCACTGTTTAGAAATATACATCTTATTCATGTTTTTGTGGCCATTAAGCCATTCTTTATCAAATGTAGTCTTTACATGCTGACAGTATTTGAATCGTAAAAGAGTTATAGTTTTCTATTTATGACAATTTCAACGTCATTTACTTTAGAAAGCAGCACATATAAGTTCCCTTCAAAATAAAATCTACCTTGTGTCAAATAAGATCCTCCTGCTGGAGCAGATTTACTTGAATTGAAAACACAAGAAAGTCAAGTTAAACAGGGTGCTTTGGTGAGCCCTCATCCTATTTTTTATTTTATTTTTGCTTTTACTTTGAAATATAAACATTGCTTTAGAATCCATTTTTTAAAACTATGTATGTAAATGCAATTATATATTTTTACCTTGAAGAAAAGTATTTTTTGCATCAAGTTTTATTTATTTTTATTCTTATTTTAATTGCTTCCACCCAAAATGAACAAACACACAAAAGCATGTCAAATTAACTTTCAATCTGTGCAGCAACTAGACACTGTTGTGCAGCAAAAAATAAAAATGTGTTTAAATTGTTCTAATAAGAAACCACTCTGGTAGTTTCAATCATTTTACCATCATTTTGTTCAGCTTATCTGTCATGTTAAAAAACTAAACACAAAACTTAATGACTTAAATTACCCAAAACTGCAAACCCATTACTTATTCAAATCTGCAACACTTATTTTCTCAAAGCAAAAGAGCCACAATACAGGGATAAAAGAGCCACATTTGGCTCCGGAGCCTCAGGTTGCAGACCCCTGCTTGAGGGGAAGCCATGTAAAAAAAGCAAATCTAATTAATAAAAATTCTGTATTTATTTTATAGCTTATTAAGATCGGCACAGCTGTATTTTAAGATGTTTTAAGTCTAAATGCATGTATGCCATAGTTTATCACTCTTATCTGTGTTTAACTTTGAAAGTCTGGTGTGTGTGTGTGTGTGTGTGAGGAGGGGGTCTATGTGTATGTGCGCCGAGATGATCACTGTTCTTATTGTTGTCTGTATCTAGGGAGACAAGAGGCTTTTTGTTAGCTATGGTCTGTGTAATGCCACAGGGTTTCTGGGTAAATATATGTTTGCTGTGTACGTACTGTTGGAGTCTGAGGATGAGAGGGATGAAGAGAAAGCGCGAGCTGATCCTGTGGTTATAGACTGTTGGACTTGCTTGTACAGTAAATCCCTGTCTTTGTAAACAGATCAATAAGCTCCAACCTCAAATGGAAGTGTGTTATGGATGTAAGTGAGTGTGTGTGCTCCTGGAAAAAAAGCTCATTTACCTTTACACATGTCAAATATGTCATGTTGGAGAAACATTATGATGCAAGAAAAAAAAAATTACACATATTTGATTGTGCCTTGGCCACAACATTCATGATGTGGATTCATTGGATTAGTAATGACTTTTTTCTGTCGCTTTTTTCTCCTTTCCAGACATCAGATTATTCAGCCATGGCTTCTCTAGCAGGGGGACTAGATGAAATGAAGAACAGTTTAACCAATCCAGGCACAGGGGCGGAATTAGGATCCAGTGTTTCTGGTCCACAGTCCTACTCACTAGTTCCAGGTAAAACAGTAACTCGGTTATCATCTCACTCACATGTGACTTTTGTTTTTTAACTTTATGTGTTCATAAAATATTTTGGTTATTAATTTATAAAGAAAATTAAGATTAAAATGGATTTTTGTTTAAGTATTTCCTTATTCAAATTGCAGTGAAACAGGAGCAGATGAAAAACGGCTCTGCTCTATTCTGAAGCCTTCACTTGTGGACATAGATACACATGTCTTCATTTTTCTCATTCGAACTGGTATCTGGCTCAAAACTGTACGGCTGGATAGCTCCAATATTGATATTACATGATGGGAAATGAGAGCAGGCTTACCTCGCACCAACAGTTCCGCCCACAACTCAGAGGAGAATTTCTATGAACTACTTCCGCTCTGCAGAAATTATGTCCTAGAAAACGACTCAGGTTTTTGATTTTGAGAATGCTTTTAAAATGCTTTTAAAATAAATCAAAAGATAATCCCAGTGGAACTTTAATTATTTGTTCTTCAATTAAGCCAGTTAGTCTAAATGAAAAATGTCTACTTTTTATTTAGTATGTTTCTTTTAGTAAAAATGCTTTGCTCTCATCTTTTGGTCTTTTGACCCTTGAAGTTATTTTTTATTTTTCATAATTTTCCACATTAGAATATATAATACATTACATTACTGGGTTTCTTCATGTGCAATGTTCATGAAATCATAAACGAAAACACCTAACTGCTAAATCCCATTTTTAAAATAACAGAAATTCACTGTCAGATGATTGCGTTTCCCCTGGTAATAACTAAAACGACATGATCTGAGTGCTCAAAGAGCTCACAGCTCCAGATCTCAGGAGAGGGCTAGAAACGGGGAAAAAGAAAGGTGGAAGGATGGAGGAAGGAAAGGTAGAGGCTCGTCTGTTCCTCTTTTCCCATTTAGGGGCACTGGGAGAGGCAGTGGTTAATTAAGAGCAGACCAGGGAGCACTTGGACAAGGCTTCTGCGCTCCCATCTGTAATGAGGGAAATCATTGATCTGGGAGTTTGGGATATCTGGGAATGGGCTCGTCAACGACACAAAGGGATATTACCTGCACGAACCCGAAAAGAAAAAGACAGGGAGTGTGGGAATAAGATAGCCAGATAAAATTTCCATTTTTGCTTATGCATGCTAACCCACACATTCATATTTACATAGACATACACACACCCTCAGAACATTATGCAGGCATTTCCCTGCCTGTCTCATCCCTCAGTTAGAGCTCCCTCTCAGGGTTCTCACATCTGTGTGCCTGACGCATTGTTACCTCATTTGTTACATTTTCACACACTATGTTTAGGTCTTCTTAAACCTGATCTGTTTTCTGTGTCACACTGTGCATGATTGACGCCTCCATGTCTGACATGTGTTGCGCTGAGTTTTTATTGAGGTTTAGGAGTTAGAGAGGCCGAGAGCAAAACAGAAAATCCCATAAAAAGTACCTTCATCTCCAACTCCGAGTGAGAATGGAAGAGACTTGTACTTGTTTGTTGACCTCTAAAGCAAAGGACAAGAGATACATCAATACAACTGGCATACATATGCACACGCACACACACCTCCGAGGATCTGGCCCTGTCTGCCCCCTGTAAGTTGGCTGTAGAGAGTCCATCTCTCCTCTCTTTCCACCCTCTCCTTTCCTCTCCACCATGCCCTGTTCACTGACCCTGAGCGGATGAGTAGCCCGTCTGCACTAATGCCTCGCTGTCGCGTCAAACACAGAGAAAAACTTTACTACACGAGACAGGAGAGAGGAGGCAGAGGGACAGAGGGAGGCTGAAGAAAAGAGAGGGTCTGGAAGAGAAAACCATAAGCAGGGCAGGGGGTGGAGAGACAAACGTGAGACGAACAGAGGGGAAAATATGCAGAGATAAAAGGAGCTTTGGTGGACTTAAGGTTTCCTACACTGTCATCCCTCACTGAAGTTCTTTTCTGCATTTCTTGTATGGAAATTAGAATATTTAAATAATGTCTATAAAAAATGTAAAAATAGAACATAGTTTGTTATTTAATGTCATATGAAATGATACCTCCTTAACCCTTTTGTCAGGGAGGTCATAAACCAGTCAGTATGAGCCCACTAAATGACAGTCAACCCCATTTGACTGAATGTGGTTTAGGTCTTATTAATAATATTCGCTGTAAAGACAGTGTTTTGTCAGATAAAGATGATTCACAAAGCAACTTTAAATTGTTTTAGAGCAAACGTTTGAAAACATCAGACATTTCATCTAACACGGTTTTAGTCCTTTAGTCCCCAAACTGGATGAAATCACATCATATCTTGAAAACTTTCCTGCCTTTTCTGAATTCCTCTCCATGTTGTATGTCATTTGCAAATTAGAAAGGTTTTTAATCGAAAAACTTCTGAAGCTCAAACATTTAAAGTATCATTCCGATCATCTTTTGATCAATTTTCAAAGGATTCCCAGTGGTCTTTTCATTATGATTGTGCAGTTTTTAGCCAAAACTGAGACTCTGCAGAGTTGTAGTAGTTCATTAGTAATTCATCTAAGTTGGCACGGAGTAAGTCTGTCTGATTTTCCCACTAGCCCCATTTGCCCCATCAGTCCCACTAGCTTACAGCCCCTTAGACCCCCTACATAACATTTACGGGGTGCAAAAAAAATGGCGAGGAGTTATCCAGCCAAACAGTTTTGAGCCAGATACCATCTCAGACGAGGAAAACAAAGGCATAAATAGATCTATTTAACTGCAGCTGGATGCATCAGAATAGAGCGGAGCAGGGAGCTTGTGGATTGCTGATTGTAGCTTCTGCGCAACAACTACAAGTTTTTTCCAACAGCATTTTTTCTGAAAAAAGAAAATAACCAGAAATGCTATTTAAATCTTCATTTTCTTTAGATATATCCTCCTTCATAAGAAGAATGCCAGAAGAACATGTTAAAAACACAATTTTCACTGGATTCTTGCATTTTTAAAACAGCATTAAACAATACTAAAAAAAAAAGATTAAAATATGTATTCTTTAATAACAGTTGCTAAAGTTAACACTTGAAGTCAAATTTTGTTGTCAGATGTCCTTAAAGTATGTAGGTTTCCTCCAACTGTGTTAGTTTTAATAACTTTTTTTTCCCAGGATCTTTTATGATCTCTTTCACTCAGTCGTTTCTCCTCCTCCATCCCTCACTAAGTTAGCACTGGTTAAGTTGAGGGGAAGTGAAAGTGATTGATAGTGTTGGATCCTGAGCAGTTTATGATGATGATAAATGTGTGTGTGTGCATGCAGCAGGAGGCGGATGTTGGTGCTGGTGTGTGTGCCGGAGTGTGCGTACACGATGATGATGATGATGAATGGAGGGCACCCTCTTAACACATTCCCAGTGTCTGCTGCATGCAAACACAGAGAAATGATTTGGGGCGACACACTGTCATGTAGTCTAATGCAGTTATATATCCTATCCACCAACTGACAGACAGAGGAAGGAGGGGGGGTGTAGTTAAGGAGAAAATGGCGAGTCTGTAAATTAATAAATGCCAGAGGATCGAAAACAAGGAGGGAAGAAACAAAAGAAAACGGCTTGTCCTGAATGAGCTGTCAGGAGGTGAAGCGTTTTTCAGATGATGCTTGTAAGCTTTTAACCCAGCAACACACAATTTAAGTCTTTAGGATAATTGCTTTCAGGGTTGGAAAGCAACATGAAGGTCATTTGCAGCTTAATAATGGACAATAATAAATATCACAAAAGGTTCTTTTTTGTTGAGATAAAATTCTGTATCACAAAGTAGCTTATTGTCTAGCGTTTGATTAGTCTCTTTTTTTATCTTCTTGTCGGAGTACGCTCTGAAAACGGCGTGCATAAAATACAAACATTTAAGACATTAAATGTTGGAGTAAAACAGATAAACATAAAAGATGCAGTTGACAGCAAACCTGTGATTTTGTGGTTGTAGGTCGAGACTTGGCAAGCACAACTCTGCCAGGATACCCCCCTCACGTCCCTCCCACCGGACAGGGCAGCTACTCCACCCCCTCCCTCCCAGGCATGGTACCTGGTAAGTATACTGACACGCATTTTTGCACAAACATGAGAAGATATTTATTTTATTATGACATTCAACTAATTTCATTTGCTGTTTATTTGTCTGCTACGGGTTTAAAATCTTCTTTTTCAAAATAAAAGTATCACAACATTACACAAAGAAACGTTGCAGTAATCTGGGGCCTCTTTTTTTTAGCTTTTTATATCTATTTTACAATTTGCTAAATTAATTTATCTTTAAAACAGTTTTTTGTGACAAAGCCTGACTTAAATCTTTTTGTATATCCTCAGCTTCTTTTTAACAAATATATTTTGGATTATATTACACCATAACTCCACAATGAACCTGAAATTGTCTAAAAAAAATAAATTCTGAGTGGTAAATTGTTATTTTTTTATGTAAAAATCACTAAAATTGAGATCAAACAATTTTTATGTTTTTTAACACATGATCATCATGTAGAGACAAAAGAAATCCACAAACAAAGCAAAGACAAAGTCAAAACAAAGTGAAAAAATGTCTAAAAAAACAGGCAAACTAGGCAAAGTTCCAAAAGGATTTATTTCAAAGGGTATCACAATTACATATTATAAGTCTTGTTCTGTTTATTTTAAACCAAAAATGTCATAGCTAATAACTATTTTAAACCTTCAGGTTTAAATTTTGTATTAAATTAATGCTATTGTAGGGGTCGGTTTTATTCTGATGTGACTGGCAAACTAACCGATGAGTTCAGGGTTTACTGACGGTTAAGGATCAATGTTTCATCACCAGAAAAGTGCAAAAGACGAAAAGAAAGTAAAGAAAAGAGAGAAGCACAAACAGTTGGCTGAAAAGCCAGTGAATGCAGTGTTTTGGATCCAATATCTTTCTTTTCTACAAAAACTTGGGTTCTATCATCAGTAGAGGAGCTACCCGACACCGTGACCAAGAACATAGACTGGTTCACACTCCAGCAGTTCTCGAATGTCTGCTTACGGCAGGACATTTTATAACTCAAACTCAGGTGCATAACTCCTGCAAGATGCTCATGAGGCTCTCCAGTTCTAGCACACCACTGAAAAATCCTGGTCTGAACAACTGACTGTATATAAGAACAGGACTGAGTGACCCCTCCCAAGATCCCATTGTCTTCCACTGAGAAACAAACAGCTATTATTCAGTCATGATATCAGTCAGACTAACCATTCTTGCTTTATCACTTGTTTGTAACATTTTCTTGCTAATCCAAACATTTTTGGGTGTAGTACAAGTTATTCAAATGATAAACTGACTAATCAGATGCCTAAAGAGAAGTATGTGGTCTAAGATAACCCCTGATTGGCAAGGGTGGTTGCCATAAAAACACTGTCTCAAACTGAATCAGAGTAATCACTGCTAACGGACATTGTCTGGTTTCAGCCATTGACTGCATAAGAGAACTGGACAGAGTGGGTGTGATGTCACAAATAGCAAATGACTTGTACCAGCGAAATTAAGTCAATTCAGTCCCCACTATTCCTCGATATGGCCGTCACCATGTTGGAACCAGACGACATCAGTAAGCCGTGATTGGTCCGCGTTGGTCTGAGTCTACATTTCGGTGGCAACCACGTTCTCCAATCAGGAGTGAACGTGTTAGAAGTTCACACCCCTTCCGCTGGAAACAGACGCTGGGAAATCTGTCCACGTTTGAACATTCTTCCTTAGACCACATATTTGTTTTGAGGCATCTGATTGGTCAGTTTATAACTTGAATAACTTGCAATGAAAAAAAGAGGAGGATTAGCAAGAATGTTATTCTGACTGATTTAATGACTGAGTAATAAGTCATTATTTAGTCACGCAATAGAAGTCTATGGGATTTCGGCTTTTTGGGACTTCCTTTCTGGAATGTGAAGGGGTCACTCAGTCCAGTTCTCTTATACAGTCAGTGGTTCCAACATGGCGACATCCATATCATGAAAAAATGACAACTGAATTGACTTAATTGAATTGAAGCTGGGAGTAAGCCATTTTGAATGGGTGACATCACACATACTCGGTCCAGTTCTCATTTATAGCCAATAGTCTGAACATTCCTCAAGGAAAGTTGGCTCTTTGAATAAAATGCTTGTTATTGTGACTAACTGTTTTCAATTATTTAGTGATTGTCATGCCATAAAAAGCTCATTGTGTTCACATTAAAGTATTTCCATCCCTTCATACCAGCCAGTGATCTGTACATCTGTACCCATAAAAGTGTTGAATTTCATGTGCATGAAATGTGTGCATGTGTGTGTGTCTTCAGAGAATGTACTTAACTCTGACACTTCCTCTTTCTTGTCTGTCTACACTGTGGTTGACAGTGGTCCCAGGAGGTGGCGTGTGTTGTGTGTCTACGTGTGCGTGTGTTTGCGCCTGTGCTGTGTGTCTCCCCGAGTATCATTAGAAACCAGCCACAGTAGCACAGCTGTCCCTCCTCAACATTAGTAATTTGTTTTTAATGAGAATCACCAGTGACCCACGACTAATTCATTCATTCCCTTCCACTCCGCCTTCCACTGCGCTTTTGTGTTTCAATCCCGGAACGCCATTCTTCTTCCCTCTTTGCTTTTACTCCCACTAGAAGCAACAGTGATGGTCAGTGAGAGGGATGCTGCTGTTCCCCGAAACCGAGTCACTAACAGCATGGCTTTTTTTTTTCTTTTCTGCAAGTTTTTGTCCCAATCATTCAGTATCCCGCATTCTGGGGCTGACACACACCGAGTCTCAGTGGACATGTAAGAACAGCACATCTAAAGATGGGTAACCCTGTTGCCCTGTCCCCCTGCGTTCACCCCGTCCTGTCCTCAGGCTTGACAGTATACTCGAGTGTGCATTTGGATCGCTGTACGGGGATTGTTTGCGTGCATGTGTGTTTGTTTTTGACAGCGTGTGCGTGCGACCTTGACACTGAGCTACACGATGGAGACCCCTGAGCCTTCGTTCCCCTCCTCTCTCTCCCGCCCCCGCCTCTCGTCTCCTAAACAACCTGACACATTCCCGTCACTACGGTGATGACAAGGGAGAGGATGTTCACACCCAGGGGTGCCATGGAGACCGCATCTCGACCCCCCTGACAGACGCAACTAAACAGATACACACCCCCAAGAACACACAGACAAAGAAAAGTTGTATGCCAGCACTTGTTCGGTGTCGATGTTTGCATTTTTCTGAGAATTCTCTAAGCTGCCTGAATCAATAATCTGACAAGAATTGTTAAAGGAGATAATCTACAAACTTTGCTTCTCCAGCTTGTTTTATCTCAGCACTTCTCAAGCAAATTATCCTCTTTTTTGCTCGCCCTGTCTAATATCATACCTTCATTAAGCAAGCAACTCTCTTCTGCTGTTCTCCTTCTCCCTCTGTCTTTCTCTCAGCAGCAGGGGGGCTGACACTCAGGGGGGGTGTAGGAGAGCAGTGAGGCAGAACCGACAGAACGAGAGGCAGAGGAGAGGAATGGAGGGTGGGATGGAGAGAGGGGGCATCAGGGTCTGTGACTGTCAGCTAAGGGAGAGGGATCCCCTGGGAGAAGGAATATATAAAAAAAAAAAAGAAAAAGCAAAATAGTGAAAAAAGGAGAACAAGTCAGCAAAGAATTGGGGGGAGAGGAGAAGATTGTTGTTTTGATGTGATAAGTGAAGGGTGGGCTATAGTCAGAAGAGCCAGAGAAAATAGAGGAGGGAGAAAAATAAATAGACTGAAGTGAAGGGAGGAGAGGGATGGGAAAACAAGAGGAAGCGTAAACCCCAGACAGTGGGTAGCAAATGAGGGGGAAAAGCTTCGCCATCATCCACTGTATGGCTGAACTACTGCAGCCTCACTAGCATCTCCCATCTATCTCAACTGCTCTGTGTCATGCTGGAAATGTTACCAAAATAGATAAAAGTTACATAAAATGCAAAAGAAAACGTTTTCCTCTAGGGGTGTAACGATTCATTTTAAATGTGATTCTATTTGATTTGATATTTGTGATTGCCGATTTGATTCACTTTTGATCTTGGTTCATTTTGAACAATCCGAATCCCTGACCTATGATCGATCTAGTACATCTTTGTCCAAAAATTCAACCAGTGTGACTCTGAGAGAAATACCTGGTTACTGAACAGTGCAGGTAAAGTTTTCCAGATTCCTTGTATTTCTTGCAGGACAATTAACTGTAAATGAAATATGTGAGCAAACAAGCAAGGAAGCAAGACTTAATGACAAATCCATTCACACGTTTGTTTCATGAAGTTCAGCCCACTGTTGTTTTTCCACATCAAAATCATACAAATGGAACATTGTTAGGACATTCTACCCCACTGTATGGTCAGCTTTGCAAAATTCTAAAAGGTTTAACTGTAATGATGACTTGATCATTTTTTTGCTGCCATCACATGCGTATTGTCCACTGTGAAGGTACTTGATCGTACGTATGTTATAGTAAAATAAACCTATCATGTCTCAATTCAAATAGTACTCTCCTAAATCAATTCAGTTATTGATTTATCTAATTTTGAACCCACTGTTTAATGGTATTGGTCGTTTCTATTTGATTCTGTCTCAGGTCGATCTGGTTGGATTGTAGGAATGAAAATCAATTAATCAAATAATCCTTACACTCCTAGTTTCTATCACATACAATCCTATTCCGATCATCTTTTCATCTATTTTCAAAGCATTCCCAGTTTAGGCAAAATCATAAAACCCGTGTAACTTTCTTGGACATAGTTTCTGCAGAGCAGCAGTAGTTCATTAGATATTCACGTTCGCTGTGGGCAGGACTGTTGGCATGGAGTAAGTCGACCCTGATTTGCCATCAACCCTTTGTTTAAACTCCCTCCCGCTCGCTTACAGCCCCTCATAACCCCAACATAATGTTAGTAGTGCAACAAGAAAATGGTGAGCAATATTGGAGCCATACAGTTTTGATCAAGATGCCAGCTCAGACGACTAAACTGAAGACATACATGGATTTGTCTGCAAGTGGATACATCAGAATGGAGCAGATTAGGGGTACTGATAGTTGATTTTACATAACAATTATAAGCTTTTTCAAATGGCATTTTTTCGTTTGCTCCTGATTCACAATCATTTGAACAAATATAAATACTCAAAAAAGCCTTTTGAAGCTCAATTTCCTTTACAAATGTCCTCCATTATGACTAAAATGCCACAAGAACACGATGAAAACAACAAAAGCTGAATTTTCATTGGAGTGGATTTTTTTAGCATTGCCAAAATAACAAAACCAATAGTCCTTTTTATAAAATGAATTCTTGAGCCTCTCAAATTTGACAATTTTTTGTATATTTCACGTATACCTATTTTTTGACTCTTTCATTTGTAATGGCCTTCCACTCCGCTGTTCTCATTTGCCACGCTTTCAAAGTCTTTTCCATCGCTCCTGCCCTACTGTAACAAATGTTCTAGCTCAATAACTATGTATATGCATTAATTTGTATGTACATAAACATACAAATTGTCTAATAAAGTTGGGTTTTAAGGTATTTAGATTTATGCAGTAAAGAGAAGAGTGGATATAAAATGACAAAACATGATAGATTAATCATCTAGAGAGCCAACATCAATACAATTTGAGAGCTTTTGATTGAAGTTCTGCACTGAAATGTCCCACTGTGGTTAAATAATGATTATTTTAAACATTTATAAAGATATGTTGAACTTTTGTTGAGTACGTGTTGCCATACAATACAGTTAGAAGCTGGACTGGTTTCCCAGTGAGTCAGTATATATTTTATTGATAATTTACAGTTTCTTCCAAAACCTGTACAAACAGTAATTAGTTGTTGTGAGTCAGTTTTTAATAAATGCTAATAGTGGTCATTTAGGTGGAGTGACAGTTTTTTGTGTGCTAATTTTTTTCACTTATGTCAAGATTGACAAAGAGAAGTCAGAGGCAGATTGATCCATATGCAGTGTTTTTATTTAATAATCTTGGAGAATTTGTGGTGAGCTTGGCAGCGATCAGAAACGGCAAAGAGCTTGTCAGAGGCTGAGGCAGAGCAGTGGTGACGAGCAAGCAAGGGTCAGGCACGGCGAGGATTTTGTCATAGGTTGAGTCATCCAATAGTCTAAGACTGGCTGGGGTCGAGGCAGGCTGAAGATGAGAACAGGACTGCTGGAGAGAACACTCGGAATTGCAGGAGGAAACCAGAACAAGACTTCACACCGAGCACAGCCTGGTGCCTGATTTTAAATGTTTGCAGTGGTGCTTGGATGAGAAACAGCTGGTGAGGTCTGGGAACAGCAGGCAGAGGCTGGTGGGAAATGGAGTGAAGATGAGGCTCAGGAGACAGCCAATACTCTGGAGATGGCTCCCTCTGGTGGTCGGAGGGAGGGAGACAGGAATCTGATTCATGACAATAAAACTTTTTTTTTTAAAGGAGGAAGTCAAACCATTAAAAACATCTTTATCTATTATTTACTGTGACCCTGGTTAACAAAAACAATCAAATCACTTTTTGGCAAATCCTTGTCTATGTTTCGTTGTTTTTAAACATCTTTTCCTGTTTTCTTTTTTCTTTTACATATAGGTGGAGATTTTTCCGGAAGTCCATATTCCCATCCGCAGTATTCCACATACAACGAGTCATGGAGATTTCCAAATCCCAGCCTCTTAGGTTGGTATTTTCCATAAAGAGGTAGCCATTTCAGATTAGCAGGTCTAAATGACCCAAAAAAAAAAAAAAGACAACATTTTTTTTGACACACAATTACTCCCAACCTTTCTAATAATACCCCGCACTGCCCATGCTCCATTGTTTATGTTTTCATTTCATTATCTGTCATTCTTTGCTGTACCTCAGACATGCTTACAAGTCAGTGGAAAAAGTCTTTTTTGAAATGCTTGCGAATGAATGCAGAAGAAGAGGAAAAAAATAGAAAGAATGTGTTAGGAAACACAAGTTCAAGGTGTCATTGCAGATTGTGGAGAGAATTATCTTTAGTTCATGCTTCATGTAAGCATTAAAAAAAATAATGTAGCTCAATAGCAAGACCCATTAATTATTTAATAACACTGCACATCTAAACAATACGTGAATGTTCATTTATTTGCCTTTTTTCCTTATGAAAAAACAAAATGCATTGAGATTTGTTTGAAGGATGTAATCTGATATTTCGCTATGTCAATAAAATTTCATACTTATTCCCCTAAAAATTAAAGTAGACAGATCTAATTTGCAAAAACTCTTTTTTCCCAAAATAATCCTCATTTTAGTTGAACCAATTAAAAGAATCGGCCCTCACAGACAGTTTCCAGTCAGTGGAAATGCACTGACTGGCTGAAAAATGGCTGGCAGCTTGAAGAATCAAGAATGAAGCACTGCATACCTGTACAGAGAATTCCTCTTTTTAAGTTTTGTGTACGGTGGCCCTGAAGTGCAAAAATCACACAACGTAAAAGCACACTAAAGATCACAACGACAATTAGAAAAGCAAAACAAAAAAATAACAAAAACTACATTTAATTTAGAAATCAAAGCACCAAAAAAAACAAAATGTCAAAGAGGAAACCAGTAAAGGTAGATACTATGGGACATTTTTGATTTAATAATGGCGTTTGTCCATCATTTTAACCGAAAGTTACTTGACATGATGTGATAGTAGATATACTAATCATACCATTTTCATTAGAATGTGGACACTGAAGATGCATTTGAAAGAACTCAAACATAAAAAATTAAACGTCATTAACCAATAAGCGATTGGTACTTACTTTTTCTGATTTCTTATTGTGTTTAGTTTTATGTCATTTTGATTTCCGGAAATTACTTTTTTTCTGATACGTTGCTTAGTTCATTTTTTATTGTGTTTAGATTTCTAATATATATATATATATATATATATATTTTATTGTTGTTGTGATCTTTAATATGTTTTCATGTTGAGTGATTTGCACTTCAGGCCCACCGTATTAGGGAGTTTCTGTAAGGGTTATTTAAGGTGAGGTGGTCAGGTTGAGGTAGCACCAAAGGTCATAGTAGTTTAAAATGGGTCAGGCTGTGATGACCTGTGGTGTGCCCCCACCCTTCCCTCTCCTCACCTTTTCTTTTCCCTCCCTCCACCCCTCTGCCCTCAGTGTTTCAGCAGGATTATGGGTCTCTCTTGGGGACGGAGATCGGCTGCTCGTCCAGTCTCTTCACCACTCAGGCAGGACAGATGCAAGGTAGGTGGTGGCAGAAAGAAAAGAAAAAGCAAGTGAATGAATTAAAAAGCGTCCATGTCGTGTGTGAGGATGGAGTAAACACACAATGGAAAAAGAGCAGGAGAAAGAGAGGTGCTTTGGTTTCACTCCGGATGAGTAGACACATAATGTGTGGACAAGATGCACATAAGGTAGCTGAAAAAGACAAGGACAAACACACAGGGGAGGATTAACAAAGAAAAGAGAAGAGAGAAAAGAGGCGATTTACAGAGAGAGTGGGTTGAGTTTGAGTGAGACTAAAGAGTTTGTCAGGGCGACTGAATGCCTCGCTTCCTCAAAGAGGATTCGGAGATTACCTGGACTGCGGACAGACATATCCTGTCAGTACACAGCTAGTTTGACTGATGAAAGTGACAGAGACAAGTTTGTGTGAAGGTGATCCTATTGGAGTGTGTCTTAAGACGTGTGAGAAGAGGTCTCTTTGTGTCTTCAGGGTTACAGTATTGAATTGACCTTCTCCCGGGAGGAAGAATAGACTCAAGGGATCAGTGGTAGTAGAGCTGTGCTTAGCGTGTCAACTTAGACTGTCATAGATGGTGTGCCAGAGTATGTGTGTGTGTGGAAGGGAGGATGGTAACTCTGAGAAAAGCTGGAAGCAGACAAAGTCAGATCTACTGGCCGTACGAGAAAGGCGAGACTATTTTTCCAGCTATTAGCTTCATCAGCTCATGTCATCTCATCCTTTCCCTTTCATTTCTTACATTTTTCATAAAATACAATCTTAACAGAAAATGGAAGCTGCTCATTTCACATTTAAACTGCATGTTAAGAAGAGATTCCAGATTTATTAAAACCCGAGTCGTATTTTTGTCATTTTAACCATCGTTCCTATCTGAAATAGAAATTACTCTCTGCAAGTTAATTGGTGTGATTTGAGGGTACGGTGACATTGTAACAGACATACATGAAGAAAAGAGGCCAGAACAAGACAGTTGCACAAGTTTTAAAGAAATCTTTTGATTAGTCAAATGTAGTTAGAAGAGAGGCTTCTCACAGATCCAAGATTAGTGTGCTTTGTTCGTTTTATCCATCAATAAGCGGTTCAAATTACTCTGTGTGGAATTTTGCCAAATTTATACAGCAAAAAAAATGTCCCCCAAATTTAAAGACCTACTCCGATCATCTTTTGATTTATTGTAAGTGTTCCCAATGGTCTTTTAATTAAGATTACACCTTTTGTAAGCCAAAATCCTGCCGTTTTCTAGGACATTTTCACCTCTGAGTTGTGGGCTCAATTGTTGGTGTGGAATAAGCCCTCCCCGTACTTCCCATCATCCATCTGTTTACATGCTCTCCTATTAGCTTACAGCCTCTCACAACCTAACATTCAAAGTGCAACAAAAATGGTGAACATTATTAGACCCATCCAGCTGTACAGTTTTGAGCCAGATTCCAACTCAGATGAGGAAAACAAAGACGTACATGGATGTATTAGTCTACAAGCAGATGCATCCGAATGGAAAAGAGCAGGGAGCTTGTGGCCCGCTGATTGTATCTACAATGTCACAACTACAATCTTTTTCCAACTGGATTTTTTGTCTGCTCCTGTTTCACAACGATTTAATTAAAGAAATACTCAGAAATTCAGTTTTAAGCTTAATTTCCTTCATATATGTCCTCCATCACAAGAAAAACGGTACAAGATCATGTTAAAAACACCAATTTCCTTGGAGTGGGTCTTTAAACATTACTTTGAGACTTTGTTCAATGCTACAAAAGTTGAATGTTAACCCTGGAAAATCCAGCAGCAATTTTCTTCACTGCTTTTAAAGTTAATTAAACAAATGTGGGTTTTGTTTGTTCATTTGGGAAGCATCAATTAACAGCAGTCAAAGAAAATACTAAAAAAGATTCAATAAAAAAAAAAAAAATTAAGGCATCAAAGAAAAAAAGATAAGGGCCAAGGGTTAAAGAATGTTGAGTAAAATTTTGTTGAAGAAAATATTTTTGTGCTTATGCAAGAGCAGTTAATACAGTCAAATTTGCCTGGGAACACTAAAGTAAGACGCAGGAGATGAACACGATCAGAGGGTTAAAAATGATAACAGCCCCTAAAATAAAACGTTTTTCTTTACTTCTGTTCCAGTCTGTTGAACATATGAGTAAGAGCACATGTACCTTTGTTTCTTTCAGGATCACCATACTATTACAGTGCAACATCACGGGGAGCAGGCCCCGCTGCCACGGCAACAGCCTCCGCTTATGATCGCCACTGACACCCCCCTTCCTGCAAAGAAGAGAGAAGGAGGACGAGCATTAGATGAAAAAGGGAGGGAGGGAAGGATAGCACCAGCACTGTTCTGTAAAAACTCACCTTTGCACAGACTAAGACGGGATTTTGAATCTTTGATATCAGTGATTTTGACTCTTAAACAAACCAACACTTCTTTGCTGCAGCACAACACCGTCTGGTTCAGTTGATCATGGGAATGTGGGGCTTACTGTGTCAAAAGGTCATTTCAAGAACCCGAGGCCCATTTGTAAAGACTTCGTGTCCTGATTTGGGTAAAATGTGATTTTTTGCGAGGGATATTGTCAAGCTGACCAGAGCAAAATCTCTTTTTTTTTCCAGACAGTATTTTTACGACTTTACATCGTTTATTTTGAATCCGTAAAAGAATGACAATCCAATTCTTGCAAACAAAATCTCCCACATCAATATTTTGTTCTCCAAACACGTCACGTTTCTTTTAAAATATCTACGTCATATAGAATATTTTTAGAAAATGTTTGCTACGCCCCATCCCTCCACCTTCATTTCACTGTCGTGTTTTTAGTTTTCATCGAGAAGACACTTTCTAAACTCGCTTTAAAAACAAAGTTTGTGTTTTATCCCCAAAAATGCTCAAACCAGCTTTATGAAAATTTGAACAAGTGAAGATCAAATTAATTGAGTACAATATGGGTTACAGCTAAATCCAGTTTACCACTGAGGTTTATGACCCACGTGAAGACCAAACAGAGGTGTTTATTCTTTTTTTCTAAGTTTCTGCTTTGTTCTGCAAATCTACTTTACTAAATTTAAATAAATATCGGGAAACTTCTCCCACGTGTCTCAAAATCCAAAACTGGATTGGCCTTGTGTTTGCCGAAGTGTTATTAGAACATTCCTGATGGGGTTGGGGCTTAGCCAACAGTAGTTGGAGCCAAACCAGTGTTTGTTCCTTTAAAAAAAATGTGTTTAGCTTTTTGATTTATAAAAATTAATACTGTTTTACATCTGCTCTTCAATTTGGTAAAATTTGTGTTCACATCAAATCAAACTTGCTGTACAGGAAGGTGCTGTCCTACCTCCCTAAGTCAGGATGGTGCAGTCGTGATCAAGAGCTATTTATAACGGAGGAGGAAGAGTAATATATTAAAAACTTTTTCTGCTCTGCGATGAGAGTGAATGCCTGTGATTTATATTAATGTGGAACTGTTGTGCTAGAATAGCGATCTGATGATGCAGTGAAGCATCAGAAAAACTTTCAGTATGAGAAGAACTTTTGTTTTAAATGTGATCAAATTGCCATTTTCCTGTTTATGGTTTGACATAGGTGCCACTTAATAAGATGCCATTTTATGGCCTCCTATTTAAAAAAAAAAGAAAAAAAAAAAAAAAACCCAGGAAGCAAAAGGCTCCATCTTCCTGAAACTCCCCAAAGATGGGCCCCCCCAAGTGGATCGGCTGACAAAAGCACAAAGATTCTCAATCATCATCTTAAAGGTGCCATTTTAACTTATTTCAGTGTGACATTCTTTCTCCCCCCTTTGAATGTTTGTCCTGATGCTGTTTGGAACCTTTTGACTCCTTTGATCCACTGATTTTTGTGGGGAAAAAAAAGTATGTGAACATTTTTCTCTTTGTTTTTTGTCTTCATAAGTCCTGCGCTGTGACAATGCTTGACACCAGGGTCGAGGCCTTACCCATCATGTTCAGAGTAGAACAGATTTGCCCTTAAGTGCTGATCTGAAATCAGTGTGTGGCTCCTCTCAGATGTCAGAGGGCGCACGACGTTGATCTTGTGATAGGGTATTGTCTTTCTTAACTTCTGTTTAATTCTGCCTATTGGTGAAAGAAGGAAGGGGTCACAATTTTGATAGAATTTTAATTATTGACATTATAATTGCAGATGTGGAGGTTTTTTTTCTAATGGAAAAAAAAGACTTAAACTGTGTGGTGTTTTTATCAATAACTGTTTACTTTTTTGGGTAGCCCTACTGTAGCACATTGTTGCTACCTTGTGGTTTTACCAACAAAAGATAACTGGATTCAAAGCATCAAATCTGCAGCGTGAGACATAAAGTATTACATGGACCCTGAATGAAGCTGTTAATTATACTATCTTTGTTGTTCGTTGTTTCTTTTTTTTTTTTTATAGTCATTGAGTTTCTTCACTTGTAGAGCTTAAACGTTGTACACAACTCTAAAGAAGATTCTTGTGACAGCCCACCTGTTGAGCTGCCTGTGTCCACCTCAGCAGGGGACTTTTCCTTACTTCTATTCTTTTCTCTTGATCCTTCTAAGGCATTATTGAACCTGAACCACACCAGCTGAAAACAAGGACAGTGCCTTTAGTTTTATATGTCAACCCCAACCGACCGAGAGTCGCTAAAACAAGATTCCTCCCTACTGTTCCTTTTGTAAAACTCAACCATCTACCCTGCCAGGCACACACTTGTAGGTCAGACAATTGTTTCCACGATGCTTTGACTGTTGACAGGACTAAAAACCGATTCACTATTTTTAAAGAAATGAAATTTCTTTTATTATTTTTTTTTATCTCAGATTTCTTTATCTTTCCTCAGCTTTGACCAAGCTGTTCTGCAACAAGACCCCACTTGTCATTCCTCTCTCAGAAGTTGTTTTTATTTCTAATTTTTTGCCTTCTGTCTTTCAGTTGCTGCGCAATTTTTTAAAACAATGCACATTAAAAAAGGTTGCCTCAGAAATGACAATAATTGTGGGAAACTGAAAATCGTCTTAAACTGCTCTCTGTTTAGTTTCTATGATTACATCTAAAAACGTGAAGAATTCAACTTTTCACAACCTTTTAAACCTTAGTTGGTTAAGTTGTGACAAAAATGTGACACTTGATGCAACATGCAGCAAAATACTTGCCTAAATTTTTCTCAACGTAGTTGTCATGCAAAAACATTGTATTGTGACTCAAAGGGAAAATTTCCTGCATTGTTCACAATGTTGAATCATCAAGTAGTCAAACCATCCAGTTGTACTCCTGATATTGGTGTTTACTACTAAGTAGAGAAGCTAGCTGCAAGTTAGTCTGCAATCAGATCCAACAGCAGTCTGAAGTTAACAGCAACTTTTAGCATTTTCGATTAAACATCCTCAAAAGACTCTCGAAAGAGAGTTTATGCTAAATTCCCCGGATAGACCCTCACAATCTTCAACACAAAAACCCAAATGAGTTCTTTGCATCTTAACTTAAAGATTGGGCATCAAAGCATTGTCTTTCACAGAGAAATGTGTGTTTAGCACATTATTAAAAGTAGGAAACAGCATTTTGGGCAGAAAACTACAACTACTTTTTAATTTTGCATATTGAGATATTGACCTGAGATGACGGATTCCAATTTTGATGCACAATCATTCATTAGGGTTGAATATGCCCATCTGGGAGAACATGGAACAACCACCAAATAAACACAACAACAACAAAGAGCTAAGAGAACAGGCACTGCCTTAGTTAAGGTTTAAGAAAGAACCACCACTTTTTATTTTCTTGTCAAAAGCCAAGCAATCATAATGTTATCTAAACCAGTGTATGCACTGTCAAAAAGCAAAAATCTTCCACAAAGACAATGCCCGTAGTTTAATCACATCCCAATGCTGTGTGCAATTATGCATCTCCCAGTGAAACACAGCTTGCTTTGCCATTGCTTTGACCCGACTGGTTCACTTGCAGAGAGAGCGGATGCTCACTGGCCAGCAGTTGTTTCAATTGGCAGCTGTGACATTGACTGCAGGCATTTTGGGGGATCTTGTCTTGTGGGTGGTACAGTAGAAAGTATGGCGAGCAGAGGCCAAACACACTCACACACACAGACACATACACACACACATAAATATTAGTAAAGACACACTTGCTCCCTCCCTTTGTCCTTTGCAAAGTGGTGATTGCCCCTCCTTTTGTGCCCCTGCCTTCCCCAGGGGAGCCCAAACCTGCTGTGCCATCAGAAGCTCATCCAGTCTTTTCTCTTCCCCCCTCCCTCAGCCCTAATCTCATCATATCTCGTGCACTGCCGCCTCTCTCTTACGCTCCTGCAGGACTGAACATCACCAGGATTAGGAATATTAAAACTCTTGTGTTGACTTTAGGCTCGTGACCTTCCCCAGAAAGTCCTCCCTCTTTCTTCTGACAGAAATATTAATCCTCTTCTTCTCGTACTTTTCTCTGTGACTATTCAGACGTGATGCTCACTGTCCTGTTAGAAATCCTGGAAGGAAGGTGGTTTATTTTTTTGTGCCAAGGTCATTTGAAAGGCAGTACTGCTGTGGGTTCAAGTATTTGAACTGAGAATCCATGTCACAATTCATCAGCATTTTAAGTCCCACTTCAATCATCTTTTGATCTATTTTAAAAGCGTGCCCATTGGTCTTTTAATTATGATTTGTGTCATTTTCTAGGACAAAGCTCATTGGAAAATTCTCCTCTTAGTTGTGGCAGGACTGTTGGCGTGGAGTTTACGTGCTCTCCCGCTAGTTTAAAGCCTGTCACAACCCCAAGCTAACATTATTGTTGCAAAAAAACATTGGAGCTATCCCGCTGTACATTTTTGAGACAGATGTCAGTTCGGACGAGGAAAACGAAGGCGCAGATGGATCTATTTGTCTACAAGTAGATGCCTGAGAATGTAGTGGAGCAGGTTAGCCTGCAAGCCTTTTCCAACTACGTTTTTTGTCTGTTCCTGATTCACAACGATTTGAATAAAGAAATACTCAGAAACACCATTTTAAGCTTAATGACCTTTATACATGTCCTCCATCTGGAGAAAAATGACCCAAAACATATTAAAAACACATGGTTGTCATTGGAGTGCAACTTTGAAGAAAGCGGAAAGAAATCCTCTTTTTCAATTTTTGTTTAATCTAACATTTTTTTTCCTACAATCTACAATCCATGAGACCCAAACTGAATCCAGAAACTCCAAGACAAACAGGAGGCTGACACAAATGTAAATCTTTTAGTTATTATTAGGACTTCTCCACCATGTGAACACTGCCTGAATGTGTCTCAATATGTATCTATGAAGATGGCTACTGCCTTCCGAAACCTGAGGGGAATTCAGCGTCATATCTTGACAGCAATTAGTGGCACAATCTGTTTCATCCTTGCTGAAATAACTAGGTTCTGGACAGATCTCACACTGAAGTCTCCAGTTTTTTGTACATCTTAATATCACACAACTTTGGAGCAGGAGTAATATTCACGACTGATGCAGCCTACAAGGATCGACTGTGCTTTCTTTAAGCAGATGTTTCAATCAAAATAGGAAGAAAGAAAAAAAATAGACACATGATTTTTCACCCTACTGTGGCCTTTCGTGTAACAATCTGGAGTTTTTTTTGTGTCCATGGCTTCCTATCTGGGGTGTTGGAAAAATATTTATATCTGTGATGTTTTGATTAAAAAAAATTAAGAAATGAACAAAGATCAAACTCAATGAAAGAAGAAAAAGCATTACACAAGGACAGTTCGACTCTGAAAACACGGTTTTAATGATTCCACTTCTTTATGTCAAATGCAAAATCCAATCACAACTAAAGAAGACATATCTGTAACGTTCACCAAAGCCTGTGACGCCTGTTTGAAATATTCTTGTACAAAAACATATTAAATAGCAGAAAAGACTTACAGGTACAAACACAAGAGGATAAAATTTGCCTTCAAGTATTCTGGACGGGAAGATTAAAAAAAGCTAAAGAAAATCTTCTTTAAGAAAACGTGTATGTTTTTTATTCAATTTTCTAGTAGTTGCAAACAAAACTTGGTGTTTTTCTCTTTGTGTGTTGTGTGTTGTCTTAATATCTGAATGTATTTTACTGCAGTGCGAATTTGCCAAAGATATCATATCACTTAATTTCTTTTCTTATTTTTTTTTCAGACTTTAAATTGATTTTGTTCAGAAAACTGGGATAAATTTGTTTATTTTATAATATTATTTTTATATTTCTGTTGTTAATATTGTTTATTTTTTCCTGGCTTTGAGTTCAGTGTTATAATATTAAATTGCAGTTTGCTTGATACATCCTTTCAGACTCGGTCCGTGTACCTGTCCCATATGTCCACCTGAGTGACTGTTGTTGGTGAATTATTCCATTTATGTATCTGTAATGTGAAACTGAGAAGTAATTATTTGTAAATATTTGCCATAATTTTATTGGTCCCTCAGAATAAACATAATTTTTTGGAAGTCAAAGGCGTTGTGTGAGTTATTAGACTCTAATCGATGGATTGATTTTTTTTTAATCATGCTTGTTTTTCTGTTTTGTGAATGTCTCTAAATGTGCCTTTCAGCATGGACGGACTGTTGTTGACAACAGAGCTGCTGGGTGTTTGCGCCTGAAGTGTCACTTCTCAGCTCTGCTCTCATCCTCAGGACAAACATGTTGTCCAACTGCCTCCCATTCCTCACCTCAGCAGTCTGAGTGAATGGAGTGCCCCAGTGCTGCAGTCTTGGCTGCTGGCCGAGTCCATGAAGGGGCAGAGGTGTGTGTGTGTATGTGTGTGTGTGAGGGAGTGCATGTGTGGCGGAAAGAAGGAGAGGGTGATAATAGGACACAAGCCACGACATGGCAACAACACGTCACACACACTGAAAACAGCTCATACCCAGCTTGAGACATGGGCCAGGCTGTCGCAGATTGGGTGGCTGCCCAGGACTCCCGAACGCCAAATATCGCATGCGTGTGTGTGTGTGTGTGTTGATATGACCTTGTTTTGGTTCTTTGCCAATAAAAAAACAACCCACTAAGACTGTGAAAGAATCTCTTTATGGTTAAAAAAAACAAAAAACAGAGACCTAAAGGAAATGTTTCTTGTCAATAAGTCATTTTAAGGGAAAATCCATCTTAGAATCAGAGGTTAACTTCAGCATCTACAGTATCTTTTCTCCATTCTTCTAAAGGAGCTGCAGAGCTCACACCAGCATTTCTTTTCTGGAATCGTTGGCTTTAGTTACAAACAGCTCACTTGATCTGCTGTGGACTAAACAAGTAACAAGTCCACAAGCAAAGAAAAAAAAAACTTGGTATAGTCCTGCAGCATCAAACACCCCAACAACCGCTTCATCAGGCACAGCTGTCCAACTGAGGGGGACCTGATTACAGACAAGATGGAGTCTTACATCATCAACTGGAAGCGGAAATAATAAAACTCACTCTAACCCAAAAGTGCTGAGAATTGTAGAAAAAACTCTTATGAAAGCTTAAAATGGGAAAAAGTTAGTTTACATTGTCTCCGTTGCGTCTCCGGTCCGTCCCCTCCCTCCTGGCTCCCAGAGGAGTGGTTTGTCCTGCAACCCCTGTGTTGACTACTTCGCCCCGCTCTCTTTGCTCATCCAAAATGTAAGCAATCAGGCCCCATGGCTTCTCCTTCCTCACTAAGTTCTTGTAAAATGCATGTTGTGTGTCATAAATGAAGTTGTGTTTTACATACTTTAAAATTTTAATTCAAAATTGAACTTGTGGTCCATGGTAAAAATGGATTCCAGTGTTTTTCATGGTGTTAAAATGCTTTGGACACGTCGCCTTTATTATAAAATAAAATGTTATGAAGATTTATTTTGCAAGTACAATGAAAATGTTTATATAAAAAATCTAACCTATTTCACATTTCTTTTTGCTGCAACATTGACTAATAAAAAATTGGAAATAATATTTCTCCATAAAGCAAGTGTTGCATTGGGGAGGGACTAATGTCAGATACAGACCTGACAGAGGGTATGTGAACATCCATATTGATTAACAAAAGTTCTATTTTTTTGAAGCACTGCAGACTCACTACAGATGGACCAGTGGAAATCAGACTTTAAGGTCTCCAGTTAAAATAAAGCTGATTTTTTTTTATTAAATGAAAGCTCCCGCTTTCTTCAGTTTAAAACAAAAAATATTCATTCATTCTTTTTTTTTCCCAGTCATTCATTTTCTAAACCCATTCTGTCCCTTTCGGGGTCATGGGGTTGCCGGAGCCTTACCAGGCCACTTGTGGGCAAAGGCAGGAAACACCGTGGACAGATCGCCAGCCTGTCGCAGGTCCACAATCACACACCCATATACACTCGCATTCACACCTTGGGACAATTTAGAGTGACCAATTAACCTATGAAGCATGTTTTTGGATGATGCGAGGAAGCTGGAAAACCCACGCATGCACAGAGAGAACATGCAAACTCCCCACAGAAATGTCACTCATTGGTGACAGTGTTTCAGAATCCCCAGTCAGGAATTGAACCCGGGCCTTCTTGCCGTGAGGCGAGACTGCCAAGAACTGCGCCACCGTGCTGGTCAAAAAAAAAAAAAGCAGTTCAAAACATATATTCTCACAAAATTGGTTTTAAATGAGAATGGAATTGCTAATTAGTGAATCAGAAATGAATGAATTCAGGAGTTTTGACAGCCTTAAAGTTCCTTTCAAATCCTGATGCAGAACAAATGCAAAGCAGTGTTTATTAAAAAAATAAAATTGCTTTAAAGAGAAAATTTGTCTGAATTGCTCACTGCTTTAAACATAGAGCATGCCTGAAACTTTTCAGAAGTTCTGCAATAAAAGCAAAGAAAGCTTGCTGCAGTTCTAATTTTTTTTCCACTGAAAAATCAGAATCTATTCGACACCAAAAGGAAAAATGTCATTTAAACCACAGATCTCGTAAATTTAGCCACAAAGAGACATGCTCCACTGCGTGTCTGGGTCAGTCTGAGTAAATGCATGATGTCAACTCAAAAACCCGATTCATGGAAAATGATCTAAGATGACCCCAAAAGGGAGCAGGTGAATGGTCAAAAAGAATCCATAGAAGGTGTTCCAGCCAAATTTCTTCAGGTTTTGTGGGTGTGCACAGTGTCACTTAAGTTGTACGCCTCCGGTAGCGTCTAAAAAGTTGGTCACTTTTGTAGATCAAAGAAGCGCTGACTAGGCTTTACTTTACCTTTTTCTGCTTCTGTGTTTGGTGGGATCTACCAAAAGTGCAGATCTTTCACACTTTTCATACATTTTACCAAGGCGTTTGTCTAAATTCAAAACCTTACCAAGTGTTGGGGTATCTAATAAAACACAGTAGATATTTTTTTCATTTAAATGTTTCCAGTCTAACGTTCAATGTTGGTGTTGTAATTTCTATTGAACGGATGTTTGACCAATTCAAACAGTTTGCCAGATGAGGGTTAGTTTTGACAAAAGCAGCACTAAACCTTCTTCACTTTTTATTCTCCTCCTTTTCCTTTACATTACATAATACAACCAAATTCTGACACACTGTTCCTCCCATCTTCTCTATTTCACGTTCCTCCTCCTCTGACTTTCTATACAAAGGCAGAAGACAGACAACAGCGGTGCTTATGGAGGCCAAGAAGTCATGCAAATTAACGTCAGTCAGAGTCTGTATATTTTGGCCCTCCAGAGCCCCTGTGGAGAAGAGTTGTGGGGCCAACTGAGTATAATTGGGCCTCAGATGATTAGTAAAGAGGACCTCATGCCGGAGAGTGAGGTGGGGGGGGGTATACTGAAGATGTACGTGGAATGAAAGAGCAGGGGATCTGAATCAAACAAGAAGAGGGGAGAATCTGACAAAATATAAAGCGTAAAGGGAAGTGCAGCGGTGAGCAGATACACGTGCTGCATATTCATGGCCTCTGCTGCGTATGCATCTTCAGCTCTGAGCTTTCTTTCCACTCTGTCCTGTTCATCTCAAAGAGCATTAGTCCTGTTTTCACAAATGAGCAGCAAACACTTACACACTCTGTAAATTCATCATGTATTTTACTGAGGGGTTTTCTGCTATGGTTTCCATTTGGTTTTCTTGCTTTTAAAGTCCTACTACGATTGTTTTTGATCTATTTAAAAATAATTGCGAGTGGTCTTAACTATGACCATGGAGATTTTAGCCAAAATCAAAAAATCTGTGTCGTTTTCTGGGACAAAGTTTCTGCAGAGCGGCAGTAGTTCGTTAGAAACTACATCATCCGTTTGTTTACGTGCTCTCCCGCTTGCTTTCAGCCACTTACAACTATCCAGCCGTACAGTTTTGAGCCAGATACCAGCTTGGAAAACGGAAATGTACATGGATCTATTTCTCTGCAAGTGGATGCATCAGAATGGAGCAGAGCAAAAAGTTTGTGGCTGGTCGACTGTAGTTTCTATGTCACAAATACAGGTTTTTACAACAGCATTTTTTGGCCGTTTCTGATTCTCAATGATTAGAATAAAGAAACACTTACTTAATTTTTTTTATATATGTACGTCATCATCAGAAAAATGCCACAAAACATGTTAAATACACCTAAACATTGAAGTGGGTCGACACTACAATCCTTATATTTTAATAAGTTTTGAAACATAAATGCTAATTGACATTTTTGTCCAATCTAATGTAAACTTTTACTTTTGTTTTATCGTTAATTCATGTAGAGATAAATCTCCAATTATTATTTTGGAGAGGATTTAAAGTCAAATTAAACAGTCACCCGGAGTGAAGGACATTAGAAGGAGTTGAACGTGAAACACCATCCAAACAGTTTTTTTTAAGTTACTGTTTTTTTCACACTGTGTAAGTGAAGAAAATGAAAAAAAGAAGCCAGTTGTCTTTGGATCAAATGTGTGGCTCATCAAATAAAGAGAAACTGACATCCAAATGGTATAAAAATTCTGCTTTGACCTTTTCACAGAAGACATGGACACCACACAATGAATGCCTACATGCTTCTCATTGCCCTTTCCAGCTCTGTTCATGTCCTCATGCACTGAAATCACAGATATGTAAAAATGTGTAAGCCTTGACAGGTGATTATTTATGGTCTTTTACTTATCATTTAGACACAAAAACTTTGATTTGTTTTTTTCTTCTTTGTCACTCAGCTTTCCAGACACAGACGCTGCAACTTAAAAATGTCAGACAAGACAAGCGCCTGTGCGTGCGTGAGCTCAGAAAAATGTTGGACCTTTGACAGGCATGGAATCAGCTTGTAGAACTAATAGCCTAACTAATGCATCTACATTGCCTCCTTCTCCTTCCCCACCCTCACCCTCTTTTGCCTTTGCAAAACCGACATCTGCACTAAGAGGAGAGAAGAGGGAGGGAGGAGGAGAAAACACGTAAAAATAAAAGAGAGGAGAAGTGGGTTGACAAGCGGCAGACCCCATCGCCCTCCGGTCTGACTCTGTCTATCTCCACTTTGCTCCTGGAGGGTTTGTCTCTTAGGATAGTGCTATGATGAATAGGCCTGTCTAAGCTAACCTAGCAGAGACCAATTAGAGAAAGAGATGAGAAGAGAGGAAGAGGGGAGGAAAAAAACAATGAGAGAAAACTGAAGCATGGACGGGAGAAAACGGGAGATGGAGGATGAGAGCAAAAACGGTAAAAAGAGAAGAGGTGGAAAAGCGAAAACACAAAGTTTAACAGTGCATTTTGGAAGGGGTTACTGTTTGTGCGAGCTGTCAGTGTTGGAGGAGACGCAGTGCGAGAAGGGCTGGCCTCCTCCGCCTTACTCCTAACCTTGTCTGCTGCTGTACGCTTTGACAGCCGAGGCACACAAGCAGGACCTTTTACCATAGTTCTGTCTGTTCCTCTGCTCTCATTCGTGATGATTCTTCTGTTTCACAGTCCCACCTTTAAACATCCACTCCAATGTTAATTGTGTTTTTAACATGTTCTTGTGGCATTTCTCTGATGATGGAGAACCGTACAAAGAAAATTAAGATTAACATTACTTTACTCAAATCATTGGGAATCAGGAGCAGACAAAAAAAAGTACATTTGAGTTGACATTTTGGTTCAAACTGCATGGCTGGATAGCTCCAATATTGCGCGTCATTTTGTTGTAGCAGTAATGTTAGGTTGGGGCTGTGAGAAGCTGTAAGCTAGCAGGAAAGCATGTAAATAGAGGGATGATAGGAAATGGGGGTGGGCTTACTTTACGGCAACCATCCCACCCAAAACTCAGAGATGGATTTCTAATGAACTACTGCCGCTCTGCAGAAATTATGTCCTAAAACGACTACGTTTTTTTTATTTTGGCTAAAAAAAAAAAATAAAATAAAAAAACCTGCAAAATCGTAATTGTGAGTTTTGATGCTCCACCACACCAGGTCAACTGGCTTTGACCAGTGGAGTTCCCCAGGGATCCACCTTAGGGCTTATTTAGTTCAATCTGTGCATGCCTCCTCTAATCCAACCACAATTGCACTTAGATTTAAATGCCCCATGCAGTAAGTGAACATGGAGCAGTGGACTCGCTGACATTATCCAACATAGTCATCTGCAGTTATGCTGCAAAACATTCATCCATCAATCTTCTTGTTCCATTTAGTCCTGTCCAAGGTTGTTGTGGTAGCTACTTTAGAGCAAAAGCAGGGTAGTCCATGGACAGTTCACTAGTCCGTCTCAGACGTAGCCCAAAAAACATCAACTCCTCAATCACATACACAGCAATGCAATATGTTAGTGTTTAAGGTGCCACTCCAGTCATATTTTGATTTATTGTGAAAGTGTTCCCAGTGGTCTTTTAATTATTACGCTAATTTTAGACAAAGACCTGTGTCGTTTTCTAGGACATAGTTTCTGTAGAGTGGCAATAGTTCATTAGAATTAGACCTCCGGCTCTTGCAAAATGAAGCCAAATCCATAACCTGTAACTTTTCTAAATGGCAGTATTTTGTCTGCTCTTTATCCATTGTGATTTCAATAAATATATACTCAGAAACACAATATAATCAAATTATTTAATGTCCATCACAAAAAAAAAAAAAAAACGCAACAAGAACATTCAAAACATCAAAAACATTTGAGTGGGTCTTTTACGTCTGAAAAAGTTGTCAAAGATGAGTTTCTCATTTGTGGTCAAATAAATGTTCATCCTTCAAAAATAGGTTTCTCAACTGACATCCCTCTATTCTTGCCAGTGGGTTCTATTCTACATCTCAGTTTCTTCAGACGATCTCCATCTACCCCCCTCCACCATCTCAGAGACAATTACAAACTTCCCTCTTTTCATTTATCACCAACAATTAAAACAGCACGGGTGCAGACTACTTTATAAACCAAAAACCAATAGACAAGAAGAATGTAAGGAGGCAACTGCAAGTGGAATGAAGTAGAGTCAACAATGAGAAAGAGAGGGAAAGGCTGACAGCACAATTAAGGTTTTTAATTCTCTGCTTGAGTGGGCCAGTCCAGTCTTTATGCTAATTAGGATGCCACGGCCATGTAATAAATCTCTATGATCCAGCCTCATTTCCCCTCTGTCTTTCAGTCTCATTCACCCAGACGTGCACTCAATCCTACAATTCCCACCCAAAAAGTTTGCCCATTACTTTTCATCGTTAAACCCTTTGCACTGAGTTAATGGTTTTGATAAAAATGGTTGTTTTTATGCGTTTTCCACCATTTTCCTGCAGATCTGTTTACTGGTTGGGCAAGCATCCAGCGCCCCGACTTAATGCTTCCACCACATGTAGTTTCTCTGTCTGTTAACTCCCTTTATTAGTGTTTTACAGGGATATGGTTTGTCTTGCACTGTTGAACTTCGCTGCATAAACACAGAAAGATTAAAAAGACTGATGTAATGAATGCAAAAGATTTCCTCCTGTTTCTCTTTTGTCCTCATCTCCATTTGACAGACATGACTAATGATAACATCTGCAGATGTGAAGCAAACAGCACAACAATCCGCAGATAATTGGGGGGCCGCAGTTCTTACTGGAGTAAAGGAAAATGAGAAAGATAGATAAGTGGACAACCCTCGGATGTTGGTTAAAGGAGCAACTAGCAGATGCGTTTTCACTCATTTAAAAACCACACAGGGTCATACTAGAGTCTTTTATTCTGCTTCCTTATAAAGTGTCTCAAAACCCAATTTACACAAAGTAAATGTAAAAAGAATTCAAGCAGTTTTGCATGTATAAAAATAAATGAATTTAAAGAAGGTCCAAAGCTGCTTAAGCCGAGGTTTTCTTTTACTGAATTAAAAAAAAACAGAAAAACCTCAACCTTGTTTTGCAACTCTGCAAGAAATCCTTCTTGGTTTGGTTTTCATTTGATGCTCCAATCTCCACTGCTGAAGCCGCGTCGCTGCCTCATCCGAAGTCATTTCTTTGACCGTCTCCCGATCAGTCAAGTTAGATTGTGAGAGGCTCCAAACTACCATTACCACCCCAATCACAAGGGCCATGTGGAGCAAGTACAGGGCGATTTGGAGACAAGTCATCAGCAGGGATACGCAGATAGTGGCCACACACCAAGGACCAGCAAAGATCAGCAGAACGGAGTAATGGAGGGCGCCGAGAGCAAGAGCTGGGATGGATATGATGAATCGGGCAAGTATGGAAGCCACCCAGGAGTACAAAGACAGGGGAGATAAGAGAAGAGATAGCACTAAATCCCCCAGGGTTCCTTTCTGCAAAAACAAAGTAACAAGGACAACGTAAAGTCTTGATTTAAAATATATTTGACCTATTCATTAGAGGTCATGTAATTTTGACTCCCTGAACAATTATATTTAAACACTGACAATGTTTTTAATAGGACTTAACCTCTTGACGCCTGAATTTCATTTTAAAACGTTTCTGCTTTCATGTAGAAGCTAAATTAGGGTAATTCTGAAGCCGAAGTGCTTCGAGACATATTTTGCATCATGTGTTAAGTAAATGTATAGAATTTTAGTCTGATGTAGAAGACTGCTGACATTATAGCATCCTATGATCTACTTAATTTAAGTTGAACACGTCACTGCAGCACAAGTAGTAACAAAGTAGTATCAAAAGATGAGTTGAATTCCGGGGCAAAGTGGCACCCTTTTCGCTTTTGTAATAAAACACTTCCCAAGTAATCCTTTCTACTGAAACAGCAATAATCTCGTAGCTATTGTGGCACATCTACAAGAATTAATACCCTTTATTAACAAACATGAACTGAAATTCACACAAGACATGTGCTCCAATCCAACAAATGATCCCTTCCGCTCTCATTTCTGGAAGGAACATAGCCCTCGACATGCTAAAACTGCATTTATACAGTTAATATACACTTGTAAAATTTCCACTTGTTCTCTCACAGAACCAAATTTTAAATGTGTCAAACAACTGATATAAAAGCTTTCGTCATTTTTAAAAATCTTGTTTTGAGCTTGAAAATGCTGATTTTAAATGTGTTTTTTTTTTTAAGGGGGAAGAAATCCCCAAAGAAAAACTAGGTATTAAAATATGCATACACTACAGTTTGGAAAATAGACTGGAAAATGAGAGAAAAAGGTTTGCAAAAACAGTTTAGTTTGCCTCATACTGTTTCCTCACTAACCTCATGAGTATTTCCTTTATCTTTTGACTGGTCAGCCTTCAGAAGCCCTGCAAAAAAATAAAAAAGTTCAACAAAGTGCAGATTTACAGATGAACACAAGATATTTGGGGCATATTTTACCAGAAACTCACATAGAAAAAGCAGCCCAAGAGCGATAATCAGGAGAACCCTCATTTTGTGCCACAGATCTGAAAGTCCACAAAACGTAGCGCAAAAAGAAAAAAAAAATAAATAAAATAAAATATTTATAAAAAATGTATTTTTTTTTATTGACAATTTAGAAAAGTGATAGTCAAGAGCAACTTGACAATCATTCTGCTACTTGCCTTGAAATACAGACCAGCTAGATGCACATGGTTTTGGATTTCTCCTACTTCAACAATGTCTCATATTATTCCAAAGTCTTCAGCTTAGACCAAGTAATCCTCTTCTTGTGCTAACCACGTGTTTTCTTTGCTTTGGATTTGAAACAGGAATGGACTAATGAGCCCAGACTGAGTTTAGGAAATTAGTTCCACCTGTTTGAAGGGAGGGACAATAAAGGTGATCGGTTTATGGTAAATAGAGCCTTAAACTTAAACATTTTAAACATTAAAAATGTCAAATTCAAGTTACAAGAAAAAAAAAACACTTTAAAATAAAAACATATCGTTGATCAGGGACGAATAAACAGATTAGGAAAAGTGATTAAAAATACATAAAAATACTAAGAAAGGGACTTTTTTTCTCCATCAAACAGTGTTCCTCCAACTTCAGGCCAGAATGGGTCACTACAACTTTGGATTATCTATTTGCAGGCGACCATTAGCTTTGTTTTAAGCAATTGCTAGAATTGACAGATTTTTTAAAACTGTTAAAACCACCTCCCAATAAAATTATCTTAGTCTCTTGATCTGAATTATCTGAATTCTTCCTGCCTAAAATTCAAAAACACGATCAACAATAAAAGGCATTTAGGTTTAAAATTCTATGTACTTTATACATTTTGAATCAGTAATACTTTATTAGGGTAAATTATTAACAAAAAATATATATCTACTCAAATAAAACTTTAATAAATAAAACTCTTTCTTAAAATAAAATAAATGCATGTATTTAACAGTTGGAAATTTGAAAAGATCTATCAAGCAAACATCTCGAAGAAAAAAAAAAATCTTATAGGCTGAGACTGAGAGTAAGTCACCTTTAACCTAGTGGTTACAAATACCAAAGGGAGCAAAGAAAAACGCTTTTTTCAATCATCAGTCTAATAAAAACTGAAATCTTTTATTTAGTTAATATACAAGAATAGTTAAAAGCTCACAGACAGACAAAAATAGAAACAGTAAAAATACTTCAAATAACCGTGTCGAACATTATTACAGAATACAGCAGAGGTGTAAACATAAATAAAAGACAAAGCGAAGACTTTAAATCAGCAGTATTCTGTGTTTTCGTTCACCTATCGGCTTTTGCACCTTAAGGAGTAAATTTCATCAAGACATAAAGCAGTAACAGCAGCTAAGAGGTTCTGTTGAAATTGTGCTGATCTTTTTCATACACTCCAACACGGCTGACAGCAGGCGTGTTTGCATAATAATCGTTGGCAAAGGGAATGAAAAAAGGCATTTGATTTTTACACTGAAATTCCTTAACCCACAAGCATATTGTAACACATGTCTACAAACTTTAAGAAATGTTTCCATAGTATTAGTGACGGTCTGTGGAAGCATACTCTGAACAGACTCACAGGGAGGTCATATTTCTGACAAACAGACCAGTGTCGACGGACGTGGAGCTGACAGTGATGCAGCCAGAGTCACGTGTTCTTTAAATACTGGACGTGGAGAGGATATCCTCAACCAAATGCTTGTAGACCCAAGCATCTCCTTTCAGTCGTTGGCGACGCACGCCAACAACTTCCGGCCTCTGCAGCAGGCACACCTCCAACTCGAACGCCATGGTCACCTTTCCAAAGTCACCCCAGGTCTGACACTTCAGGGTATAGCTGAAAATGAGGACATTTTTTTTTTAATTGAGCACATTAGTATTTCATAAAATGATGTACATTTGGTGTTAAGGACAGACGAAACAGTCTCTTCTCACCCTTTCTGTGTGTAGTCAACATTTTTCTCTGGCAGGATGGAGAGGATCTGGTTTAACACCTGGTCTGGATTGGTTTGGCTGGTTAGAGTCACATTATACTGAGCCTAGAAGAGCCAGAAAAGTATACATTCATAATTAATTAAAACAAATCATTAAAAAAAAAGAAAGATCAAAGAAAATGTGGCACATAACATCTCAATTTTTGTTTAAAATGTTTTTCTTAAACTTTAAAAACCTTTTCAAATATTGCCATCACCAAGTAAAATAAGTGGATATAATACCTTGACAGGATAGAAAATACCATTAGGGCAGATCTATACCTTAATCTTACGAGGACCGTCCCGGAGAGCTTTTCTTTTACTCGGGGTGAGCATTGTGATCACTTTATCCAGGCCTCTCTCCAAAGAACCAAACATCTTTCCTGTTCGCTTTTTTTTGCCACTATCCCCTGTGACAGCCATGTCCAGCGACCTTGACCTGAAGAGAATAAGCAAAATAAAACATCAACCCTCCAATTGTAAATATTCATTAATCACAACTGTCTTTTCCTGTTGTCTGCTCACCTTCGCTCTGGACTAAAAGCTAGAATTTCAATTTTTGCTGAATCGTTGTTTTCTACTGGCTTCTTATTATGCTCCTTGGATGCACTGTCACCACCTGTTACAAAACACAACAAATAGTCATTCACTCTCATAAGAAGGTGCTGTTTCTCGCAGCCTAAAGCACACAGACAAGTATATAAATAAATCAGCGAAACTGCACTGCACAAAAAAAATCATGGTTTAACAGAAGCAGACATGAATTAAACATACCTAGCTTTGAGAAACAGTTTAAAATGCAAAAGTTTCCTGTGACATAAGTTAAACTAAAAGGAAAACAAACAGGGCTGTTACATGCCACCAAAGGACAAAACTAATGTCTTAGAGCAAGATGTAAAGCGCTCAAAGAAGTCTGGAAATCTAACTGAAACTGTCTTTAACAATATCTAAATATAGTTGTGACACCCTGCAAAAAGCCCATTACTGATACAAAACATGCAAGAGTTCATACATCAATGGAAGAACTTTGAAAGCCATTTCTAAGACAGAAAACCTTAGAACTAAGGTAAAGTTACCCATTAAAAACCCACTCCAAAGAAAATCATGTTTTTAACATGCTCTTGTGGTATTATTCTAAACATGGAGGACATATATAAAGAAAATTAAGCTCAAAATGCATTTTTGATATTTCTTTATTCAAATACCTGTAAATCAGAAGCAGACAAAATATGCTGTTTGAAAAATCTCCCATTGACTGTATAATAGATCTGGACTGAGTATCTCCTCCCCCCTCGTGTTGCAGATGGGAAATACCTGCTGACTCCAAGAAACCAAAATCCCATAGACTTCTATTGTGAAATAAATAGCTATTACTCACTTATTCTATTTGCTAGAATAACCGTAACTGCTCTGATATATCTTTTTATAGTATTCCTGCTAATTCAATTTTTTCATATTTTTTCTTCAGATTAATCACTGTCATCTGGTGCCCATAAAAAACGCACAAAAACTAAATTGGTTTCCTTTCGCTGGAAGTAAGGCGTTTTCTATGGGTGACGTCACATCCGCTCAGTCAATGGTTGCGTCAACAGTTCGCCCACAACTCTGAAGCAAATTTCTAATGAACTACTGGCGCTCGGCAGAAACTCCATCCATCCATTTCCCAAACCGCTTTATCCCTTTCGTGGTCACGGGTCTGCCGGAGCCTAACCCGGCTACTCATGGGCGAATCGGCAGAAACTGTCCAAGAAAACACCACAGGTTTTTTTTTGATTTGGGCTAAAATCAGCATAATCACAATCAAAGGATCACTTACAATAAATCAAAAGATGATCGCAGTGAGTCTTTATTTCTAATGTCTCTATCACTGCACATGCTGCCTCTAGGAAAGCAGACAAAGATGCCAAAAACGAGAGAATCCCAAACTTCTAGACAAGCAAGCCGTCAAATGGGATGTCTGTTGCTTTAATGTGATCAACAGGCTGGCGTTGACTTTGGATTCAAACACAAAAGACAAAATGAGTATGACATACGCAGACACACACTATACGCATGTGCACACAGTCACACACAAGACAGAGCTGGGCTTAAGTGGCAAGAGAACACATGTCACTACAGCCCAAATGGGACAGTGACCAAAGGAAGGCGACAGCTACACCTGTCAAAGCACACGCCTGGGGACAGACGTACACAGCCCAGTCTGGGTGTGTGTGTGTGTTAGAGTGTGGACAAGGTTGTCACAGTCGGCATGTTTACTCTAAACTGCAGCTCAAACACAGAAAGCTGCAAAACACTAAGACAGGCTCCTCTGGTTTATCATGAGCTGCAGCGAGTTAGCAAATAGTTCACCAAATTTCAACAGGAAACTAATGAGGCTGGACATCTGAACAAAAAAGGCACGATGACAAATAATTAAGACTTTAATCATTCTCTATTCATATTAGTGCCCTTCATTTAGAGATAAGTGAATAGAATTAGCTGCCCGATAGTCACCTCACCTTTGAGTTAGACAGTAATAAGGGTGCGTGTGTCCATTTTCAGTGGCGTAATGACAGATAAATCATTGAAATATGAGTGGCTTTGGAAGAAAAACTGACCCAATAAATGAGTTTATTACTGGAAGACAATTTACTTGCAAATGTGTAGCATGTGGCTGTGGCACTCGTGATTACGAGTGCAATAAGAGGCCAAAACAGCAAAAATGAAAGAGGGAACTTTGGAGACGGCCAATTAAATGTTAATCTAACAGTATTTTTCAATCCTTTTTTTTGAGGAACAAACTTATTAGAATAAAATGAAAAAGAAGCACACATTTCTTAAGAAGGACATGGCAACCCAAAGTGGACTAGAAACTCGTCTTACCTTTCGGAGTGCCCACATTTGATTTGTTGGCATTGAAGTTCTGATTTGGTGTTGTTAACACATTCTTAATGGAGCGTGGGTTTCTCTTACTGGGCACAGGGGTGCGAGGGGGAGGCAGCGCAAACATGTCCACTTCTTTGTCCTCAGCAAGATTCTCCTTGTTCTCACTTTTTTGCTCTTGATCTCTTTGCTTCCTCCTCCCCCTCTCCTCCATGGGGCTGCGAGCGTTTCTTTTTTCCACTGACGGGGATACTAATCTCTTTAGAAACAAAGAAAGGTTTGACATGAAAGCATTTAGATAACATTTATTTATGTATTTTCACAAATGTGATGTCCCTAAATGATACTAAAATATGAACGTTTATTTATTTCATCTGCTAATTTTATAAGAAAAATGTGTTACCCCCTTCTTATCTTTAGTTGTTACTTGGCTAACTGCTGCACTTTCAGATGTTTAAAGCAAGCTTTCAGTAAAAAAAGAGCAACCTAATTTTTAAAATAGCAAACTCTTCTGCCAGGTTCTTCTCTCGATCTTTAAATTAGTCTGTCATGTTTAGAGAGCATAAATGCTATTATTTTGTCCTCTGAATCCAATTTTCTAATCATCCACATACCTTGTCTCTGGTTGTGGTTCTTTCTGCTTGACCTCTGACTCCATGGGGTGTGTATTGTGGGACTGGGACCCATGGACAGTCATCAATGTAGTCTGAACACAAGTCTAAAGACCCAATAATCACTGTGTCGTCATCCTCAACAAAGTGAAGGCCCTCTCCAATCTAAAAGCAACAGACAAAAATCTGAGGTAATCAAAGTGAGAAAAATATGCTTGTTGGCATAAAATCCAACAGTCGGCAGTTTAGAAAGCGGACAGAATGCTTGAGGAGATGTAGCCCTATTCCTGACCTGCAGTTCTCTGTGCAGAGGAGAGTCCTCACAGGCAGCTGGTTCACGACGCAGACGGACAGGCTTTCCACCTCGCTTCTTTGACAGCAGCAGAAGGTACGTGGCTGTGGTCTGGTCATACTTCCACTAAGAAAGTCAAGATCTCTTAGAAATCGTTTTTTTATAAATCAAAACAATCATACACACTAGCTTAATTAAAAAAATTAATAGAACAAACTGAAGTATAATAACAATTAGGCCCAGATAAATTCACACTCACCTCCTTCACTAGTGCTGCGGTGCTCTCTTTTGACCTCTTCATGTAGACTGCCATCTCAGTGATACAGTCTTCATCTATGTGGCCAAGCTGTAGGCGTAAAAACAAAACAAAAAACAGACATACTTTTTTGTATGAAGAGGCCTTGAATACCAAACTCTTCATAAATAAAGTACTATAATATGCAACCAAAAAGCAACATTATCAAGTGGTTGGTGACAAGCCGTTTTAATAAAAGCTGTGCTTGTGATTGCATTGCTTGAGTTTGTATCCTTATTTTCAGAGCGTCTGTACCGGCTGCTTGCTGAACCACTCGACAGGACTATTATAGTCCTTCATCACCCAGGGATGGTTCAACAGCTGTTTGACAGTGAGGCGCCGCTTGGGGTCCACCTGCAGGACACGCATTGGAACTACAGTTAAAATTGACATCATCTGACATTGTAAAATGTCGGGAATTTAGTTTTCATATGGAGCTAGTAAGTTTATAAAACTTGGGAAATACTGTAATTTTTAAATTATAATTCCTTTAAAAAAAGAAAGAAAAAAAACTATAAACATTTAGAGGCAAAATACACACCTGCATCATCTGGTTAAGGAGGAGGATGCTACCTGGAGATAGCCAGGGTGGATTATCATATTTACCTCTCTAAGGGGAAAAAGAAATAAAAGTCAAGATAAAATAAAATAAAAAAAAACAAACAAACAGATGTCCATTGTGTTTACTGGAAATAAACTCAACAGTGCTCTTACTGTGATCTTTCGATACAGAACCATGCAGTTGTCGTCATCAAAAGGTAGATATCCACAAAGCAGAGCAAACAGCAGAACTCCCATGCTCCACACATCAGCCTGAAGGTTACACAATTTAGCAGTGTTTAGAATGAAGTGTTAAATGTAAATAAGGTTATAAAAGCAACACATTTTTAAAACATTATTATTGGGTACCAGCAATGAATAAGAAGATTCCCTCCAATCCTTTTTTGATCTATTTTCAAAGTGTTCCTAGTGGTCTTTTAATTATGATTATGCCGCTTTTAGCCACAAAAAATAGATAACTGGGGCGTTTTCTAGAACATTGTTTCTGCAGAGCGGCAGCAGTTCATTAGAAATTTGCATCTGAGGTGTGGGTGGGACTGTTTGCATGAAGCAACAACGCCCCAATTTAACATTTAAAAAATGTTAAAAACACCATTAACATTTTTTTAAAATAAAAGTGAGTCTTTCAAGAGTCCCATCTCACCTCTGATCCAATATATGTTTTTCCCTGAATGAGCTCAGGAGCAGCATATGCAGGACTGCCACAACATGTCATCAGCTCATAACTCAAACCTCCCTGAAACAAAAGCAGTTCCATGAAAGTCAGATAGGCTTTCTAGAAAACAGGTAACTCAATATTAATCGTTTTAATGTAATATAGTGTGCACTTAAAGTTAACATTGCAATTCTGTTCAACCTACAGAAGGAAAAGATACATGGAAAGATACCTTGGGTTTGGCACACAAGCCAAAGTCTATGAGCTTCAAGTTTTGGTCTTCATCAATTAAAAGGTTTTCCTGAAGCAGAAAACAAATGAATGAATTTAACCCTAAATGAATCTGCCATCTCATTCGGTGATATACAATGACTTCTCTAATATGCATGCGATAACCCTTCTTTTTTACCGGTTTTAAGTCTCTGTGAGCATATCCTTGGCTGTGGACATATGCGAGCGCGGAAACAATTTGCCTGAAAAAGACCCTGGTCTCCTCCTCTGGCAGTCGATCCTTTGCAATGATATAATCAAACAGCTCTCCACCGGGGCAGTACTGAGAGACAGACAGGAGGAATTAAGAAATAAAATTAAAATGTACCATGCCAGATGAGATCGCATGAACATCAAACTGAAAGTCCTTTACCTCAAGCACCATGAATATCTGCAAGGAGGTTTCAATGACATGATAAAGTCGACAGATATGCTGATGACTCAGGTTCTTCATGGCCTCTATCTCCAACTTCACGCGAGGCAGGTCATCCTATGAAACATTAAAGATACCTTTTATTAAAAAATGCTGTGCAACAAATCAAAAATTTTTTAAATGCTTTAAAAACTTTAGAAATAAAGAATTAGATAACAAGTTAATATTACAAAATATTATTGACAAAACCAAACAATCTGGCGTTGTGTGGTTTTTTTTTTATCCAATTATTAAAACTTTTTTTTGGGTTCAAAACTAATTTACTTTGACATACCGGTATAGGGGAAAACTATGTTGAGTTTAGAGCTTAAAAATGGCCATATTTTATGAAGACGCCGTTGCATTTGCCCTTATCTACAAAGTAAACTGGAAGAGGATTGACAAACTGGTCGATGAGATCCAACTACATTCTGGGATGTCCCGTCATTATATATATAAATAAAAATATGCCCTTGCATCCACTTTCAGACAAATAGATCCATGTTCGTCTTCTCGTTTTCCATGTTGACATTTAGCTCAAAACTGTACAGCTGAATAGCTCCAATATTAGTTGCCATTTTTGTGCGCCTGTAATGTTAGGTTGTTAGGTGTGAGGGACTGTCAGCTAGAGGGAAAGAGTGTAAACAGATGGATGTTAGGATACAGATTAGGCTTATTTTGCGCCAACGGTACTGCCCACAACTCATATTTTTAATGAATTATTGCTGCTCTGCAGAAACTATGTCCTAGAAAATGACACAGCTTTTTGACTTTGCTTAAAAACAGCATTAATTGTAACTTTGCAGTTCGCAAACTGTTGTTTTGCCATTTTTAAATTAAAACATTGATGTTTGTGGCCTTTTAACACGATCACTTTAACTTTAAACTTTACATACCACACTTTCCCCCCTAAACAGTTTACTCATTTGAACTAATATGCCGTTATTATTTATCGTTCATTTAAGATTAGCAGTTTAAAAAGCTTGTACGAATGATTTCTTTCATTAATCGATAAATAAATCCTTCGTTTGTTTATTTGATTTATTTTTAACTTATTTAAAATATTGTAAAAATCTATAGCATAACATTATGTTGACGTCTGAAGCAAATGTATATTGCACTCAACGAGCTCATTGCAATTTAGCCATATGTTTTGTTGAGTTACTTGGAATACTTTTTAAGAACATACCCCAAGATCTTTCTTGTTCATTATTTTAATGGCAACCTTCTCTCCTGTTAAAATATGCCGGCCCAGCTTGACTTTGGCAAAGCCACCTAAAAAAAACAGGAATTAAAAAACGACGCCAAACGGTGTATGTATAATCGTAAATGAAATACACGAGGACGTTGACTGATATTACCTGAGCCGATGGTTTCGTACACCTCGTAATATTTGTCAAGCTCTGCTGCTCCACGGAGCTCCGTCCTTTCCACGGGCATTGTCCCTGTGTGACCCCTTAAAACAAATGAGTACATAAAAGATAACAATAACATGAAAAATACGTACCCGAACTTATAAGTGTAAATCAATAGCTAACGGTTCAACTAGCTAGCTAAAGTTTAATGACTCGTTTAATGAAACGAAAAAGGCGTGTACATTTTTCGTAAAGAAAACAAAAGCTACAATATTTTCAAATTTCTTATAAAAAATATATATTTTATATTTACCTGGGACAAATAGAAAATAGACCGAATAGTCAGTGTACGCCCAGCCTTAGAGGGAATGTTTTGTTCAACAAATTTGAATTTCGTTCGTTGATGTTGACGTAACTTCCTGCTTCCGGTTTTTGCTTTGACTGCCCCCTTGTGGTGTGAGGCAGTCCTGACTGACCAACAAAACCCAATATTGTTTTAATTGCTAAAAACACAGATAAATGTTAAATAACAAAGAAAGATAACATTTTGCAACTCCTTTTTTAATCTATTCCGCAAAAAGTATCAAATATTTTTTGTCTGAGGCTTAACTATGAATATTTGGGTTGCATGCCTTCTTTCAGATAGTTTTTTTCCTAATGTTATGTTATGTTAAATGTATGCTAAATAAACGTGTGTTTATTTTTAAATATTTCCAAAATATATGTAATAAATAAATGTAGTTACTTGTACTTGTAAAACTTCAAAGATATCGACAGGAAACATGAAAAAGTGCATGCTTCTCATCATTCTTGCTTACCATTTCAATGGTAAGCAATTTCAATTTCAGCGTAGCTGAATTTTCAGCTAAACGCCCTTTCCAGCTTGGCAAAAAAAACCCTGGAAAGTGACTCCATGTTTTTGCAGTAAGTCCCAAGAAATTTCCAGTCCAAGGACCAACCAATGCAACTCTGATAAACTCATCAGACATGCAGCCTTTTCCATGTTTCCTGTCAATATTTTTGAAGTTTAAACTAGATTTATTGGTCACATATATGTAGTAAGAATTTAAAAGTGAATACAAGCTCATTTAGCACATTACTTAAGTAGCCCACATTTCAAAAGGATAAAAAATAGGAAAAGTTTCTGAAGTTTCTGAAGAACTCAGGAACTTCAATGTCAAACAGAACTTTAACTAATACTGCAGGTCCACATGTAAGCTGTTTCTAATATGTTCAAGTTCTTCAGGGTTCCCAACCGCACACTTGGCATAAAGAAGTCCAAATACATGTGTCACAGTTTTCATAAAGTTCTTGGACAATACCACTGACTTCAGGTAGTGGAACCTGTGAACCTGTCCAACGGTGAGCATGTTTTCAGCTGCTCCTGGTTCCAGTCTGTAATTTAGAAAAGTTAAGACCAAATTGTGGATTCAAACTAACCCTTGCTTTGGGATATAATCCCTCTCATTGTTTTTTTTTGCACCACAAATGCCCCAGAAATAATAGTTTTTCCAGAGTCTCGTCTATTTTGTTATAAAAGGTCAAAGGCCTTTTTTTTTATCCAGTCAACCAAAAGACATAAACAGCTGCAGGTGAATTTTATTGATTGATTGGTGGCCAAACACGTTTTTGCAAGGCTGTTATACAAGGACTTGGTTTTTGACGAAGTAACAAGTGGTTAGTGGACGTCCAGGTGTCAGCAAGACAGCAGAACCTCTCATTTAGATTGTGAGGCAGATGGTCAGGATGCGACAGGCGGACATCAAACAACCGGCAGCTGTAAAAAAACAGAGAGTGGAAAACAACTGATAGGAAAAAGAGAAACAAAAGAAACTACTTTCTTTTACATAAAGTGTTTTTCTTGTTAAGAGCTCTCTCGTTTGCCTCCCTTTGTCAGCTGATCCCATAAGGATCAAACTTAATCTTCCACAGTTTAAAATTGAAAAGTTAATCAGAATTCAATCCGATTTTCAGATGAACCATCCAAAGACGCAGTGAAGTCCACATTCTGTTGTGTCTGATCTTTCTAAAGATGATCTGCATTGCTGAAGTTGCTGGTGCGCTTCCAGCTGCTGGAATGTTGCGTGTGTAATTATAGTAATACCTATTAAGGTGTCACTGTGGGAAGCAGACACTTGGACAGACGTTTCAGTATTCCCTGACAGACTCACGGATGCTCCCACAGTGTGAGTGTAGTAACTTTGTGACCATTGGGAATTCATTGCAGGACATCTGAGCGTTGGCTGGGGGCCAAAAAGCTGAAACAGGAAGACAAAGAAGATGTGAAACAAAGTAAATTACACGTAAAATGCTTAGCTTTTAGATTTTCAGTTTATGAATTTCACTAATTTCTACCTGTTTACAAAACTTCTGATCAAGGAAAAATAGTATGTTGGAGAACAAGCCACTAACTTGATTAATAAGTAGATTTCTTCAGAGTGTAAATTGCTGATTGGAAGAATTGGAATCACATCAATAAAAAACAACATGACAGATTCTTTGTGGTCAAAGACAATGATAGTCTGAGAAAGGTTTACTTTTTTATCTGTTTTGATCAGCTTTATAATATTGCTTCTTTTTTCCCCATCACTTTTGATAAAGGAGTGTCTCAAAATGAAAACCAGTAAAACACCTCACGAGAAAAATATTTGTAGGGGTTTTTACTTTGTTAAAACATCTCTACTTTCATTGCTTCCACGGCCTGTCCTTTCTCCCTTCCCATCCTTCAGGTTAACTCCACCTCACAAGCACATGGTCCCTTTTCAAACATGTGAGTGTGTTCAGTTTGTGTTCTTCATCCTCTTTCCTCAGTCTCCTCATGGCTGGTCTGTGGGAGCAACAGGGTTGTGTTGGGTTTTTCCTCCATCTCCTCTGCCTTTTCTTCCCAGTTTTGGGTGCTCCTCCCGGGAATAACAAAAGCAGCTCATACCATTTGCAGGTACAATATCGTTTGTCTTTTATTCATATTTGTCAGAAAAGACCAGAAAAGTCATGCAAGGATAAATCAGACAATGTTATAAATGGTCTGACAGTTGTGTCTTTGTGTGCCTCGTTTTTTTAATGTGTGTGACAGCAGGGTTTTGAGGTGGTGAGAGGAAATTTCACTCATAATTTTCTTCACGTTGGCTACAATAAGATTGCAGAGATTCCTGCGGGAGCATACAACGTCAGCATCCAGGAGACAAAGAAGAGCAGAAATTATCTGGGTACCTTCCTACAACCACATATGAAGACAGAACTGATTACAAAATGGCAAATCCTGAAGTTGTGGTACATTTTGGGGATTTTCCAGCCCTGCAGACCCGAAGCGGTATCTCCATCATAAACGGAAACTGGGTGATTGACAGACCTGGCACTTACTTTGCTCTTGGAACGCAGCTGATCTATAAACGGCCAAATGAGATCCGCTCCCAGAATGGAGAGTCCATCACTGCACCAGGGCCTTTGACGGATGACCTGCATCTTTATGTGAGTTGCAAAACTACACAATCTCTGACATGCAGCTTCTCAGATGTGTAAAGATGTGGATTCTTTTGTTTGTTTGTTATCAACAGTTAATTTACCAACAGCCAGGTCCAAGTGTTCATTATGAATACACAATACCGGTACATATAATTATTCACTCCTCCCCAGAGCCAGACACACCTGACATAATGCCTCCAGGTAAGTGCAGGTGACAACATGCAGAAATAAAACTTTCAGCAACACTTAAAGGCCTTGTCCTTTTTTGTGAAAAAGACACACAAAAAAACATAAATTCAATTTCAATCAGCATTTTTTCTAACCTTTGAACCTTTTGCTAAAACATTTTAACAGAACTCAGTTCATAAAGCTGCTTGGTGAATTTACATTTATTTTAATAATGAAGGATATACTAATTTTTGATTCTAGACTTATAGCTGTAAAATGATATTTGTCTTTTTAACTGGTACTGAGAGAGGATGACATCTGCATGGCACAGCAAATGAGATATTTTCAGAACTATTCCATGGAATATGTTATGTTAGTGGGTCATTTATTACACATTTACACAGTAAAACTGTTAAAACACATAGTAATGCATAACATTGTTATAGTGCAGATGGTTGAAATGGTTTCAGTTTTATAATTTAAAAAGGAATGCATAAAATATATATATATATATATATATATATATATATATATATATATATATATATATATATATACATATACAAGAAAGGAAAATAAGTACTCATAGAAAAAAGCCAAAGAAGTAATTCTTTCAGAAATTTTACTCTAAAAGTAGTTTTTCACAGATGACACAGAAGCGCAATCGGATGGAGATGAGAAAGTCAGTGCAGAAGACATCGGTAACAGGATCACTATTAAGGAAAAACCTCATACCAAAAAGGCCCCCTTTGACACCAGCGTTAGCTTTGTGTCCCAGTTGACTTACATATGGACAAAGACCGGACACAATGAATGCAGCACAACCTGTGGTACTGGTAAGAGTCTTCATGGGTATGTCCTGTAGTTTATTTTTCTTTTTCACCTATCAAACTTCAATTCCCCAAAAAGGATAAATACCCAATCTGCTCCAACAGAACAAAAGGGCGGTGTGTCCATTTTTATAACACTTACTTTCTTTGCGTGTCACTGCAGGGACGCGTGCTGTGTTTTGGGAGTGTGTCGACAGTAACTCCCAGATGCCCGTTCCAACTGACTTTTGTGACCTTTCCAATGAACCAACAAACCAGGAGGATTGCAATGACAATCCATGTCCTCCATAGTGAGTAACATACAGCCACAGTCTCTGACCATCCTTTCATATACTGTAGCTCATTTTGAGGTGGACGTGAAATGAAAATACTCAAAAATATCTAAAACCAGGGAGTATACAAGCCAATGAAAATTGTGTTTATCTGTTTAAGAAAGCCAACTCACTTACCGGAGAACCTGAGGGCGACCAGAAAATGTTACTTATTTTAGTCAAGGAATATTGAGTACTTTGTTGGTGCATTTGAGCCTTCATAGACTTACTCTGATTAAAATCGTGTTTTGTGTGTTTTTAACATGCTCTTATGGCATTTCTTTTAATGATGGAGGACATAAATTAAGAAAATTAAACTCAAAATTGCATTTCTGAGTATTTCTTTATTCAAATAATTTTGAGTTATGAGCAGATGAAAAGTTACGGTTTAAAAAAGAATGTTGATGCTGAAAATCCCTGTTCCGTTCCATTCTGATGCATCCACTTGCAGACAAATAGATCCATTTGATGGTGATTACAGTGTGACGTTTGTTTTTCACATTCTCTAATTTCCTGTCTGTGTTCTCTCTGATTGGTGGTCAGCTGGGACATTGGAGAGTGGTCAGAATGCAGCAGGAAGTGCGGGCCTGGCAGTCAGCGGCGCCAGGTGATCTGTCACCAGGTGACCCGGGTTCATGCCAATAGGACAGAGACTGCTGTTGCCGTGGCGCCAGAGCAGTGCAGCTCGTCTCAAAGGCCGGTGACACAGTCCACATGCCAGATGAAGATCTGCAGTCAGTGGGAGATCCGGTCTGACTGGAGCCCCGTGAGAAAAAAAATGTTTTTGTGAACCTTCTACACAACCTCTGATCACAACATTTTTCTCCAAGCATGACTAAATAACAGCTTATCACTGCTCTAACAATCAAACATTTGGAAAAACACCTCAAGTTCTTAGAGCCTTTGAAAAAATAAATTCAACATGAGCAAACATCTCTGTCAGCAGGTCTGAGTCTTCCGTTTTCCTTCAGTGCTCAGTGCCATGTGGAGTGGGCCAGCGCACAAGAGAGGTGGTGTGTGTCAGCAATCAGGGGGTTGTGGATGATGAGCAGGAGTGCAACATGAGCCTAAAGCCAGACTTTCTACAAAACTGTGATATGGGACTCTGTGCAAGAAGCTGGTTCACTTCTCTCTGGAGCCAACGGGTAACCACGCCACTATTTGGTTGTGTGTGAAGAAAGTGTGTGTGTTGATGCAAGGAGAATATTTAAAATGGGAGCAAAGGAATCACCACCCAAATGTTTCTGAATTTCCTCAGTGCTCTGCAGAGTGTGGTCGAGGAAATAAAACCAGATCGGTTGTATGCCTCATCGATCGAGGGACTGATCTCCCACTGGATGGCTGTGAAGGGAACCGCCCACCAGACGTGACATCGTGTGATGCTGGCCCCTGTCAAAATCAGTTTGAGTGGTACACAGGTCCTTGGAGCCAGGTAGTTCTCATAAAGACACTCAAAGTCATGCTTAAACAAAGCCCATCAGCTTCACTTCTGTTCATGCTTGATGCAAGTGTTCTGCAGAATGTGGAGATGGCACGCAGACCCGCAGTGCGGTTTGCCTTTCCACCAACAACGGTCTACAGAAGGTCGTGGATCAGTTCAAATGTTCCAGTCTGTCTAAACCAATCACATCGCAGCCATGCAGACTCAAACTTTGTGGGGTCCAGTGGTATGTCACAGAATGGAGTACTGTAAGTCCATCCAGGAATCTGTTCATGAGAATGTCGAACTCCAAACCTAAAGGGCATTCCTGCTTGTTTTACACACATCCTTGCCCAAAATACTTCTGTTTACCTGGTTTAGGTGTATTTTACCAAAAAGAAGCACCACGAACAAGGGCAGCAGGACAAAATCCTGACCTTTGCCATTAAGGTTTGGAGTTAGACACCCACCTGTTCCGGTCTGTGCACAATCCTGTACATTTTAATGGTCATATGTTAAGAAAAGTCAGTTGCATTTGAAGCAAATGCGATTGTTTTCATTGCTGAACCTGTTTCATCCCATTCATCTTATTTATGAGAGTGAGAAAAAGTTCAAGGAAACTTTGTTGAGCAAAGTAAGGTTCCACTCAGACAGTAAAGATAAATTCAAAACTGTATTGAAGATGTTCTCAAATAAAACTTAGATAAATTAGCATTTTTTATCAAGTAGTTTTGTAAAACTTTTATAAAACACACAAAAAACTTCAATCCCTTAATCCCTCTTGTTTGGCTAAATTTGCTCTGAAGTGTAAAATAAAGGTATGCTAAAATGACATTCTGTATTCTTGCACATTTATTCTAGTTATGTCAAGTATTACTTGTGTTTACAATTCTATAGATCAACGATTAAACTCCAATAAAAGGTTGATAATGTTTTGAGACATGTAAGGACTTTCATGTCAGATGTATTTCTTTAAAAGTCTGAATTTGGTTAACTGCTGCTTCTCTGTGCATCTCCTTAGTGCTCTCGCTCCTGCAACAGCGGCTACCGGGTGCGTGAGGTCCGCTGTCTCTCTGACGACATTGTTCCAAGTGACCACTGTCACCCCGCATCAGTTCCTGAAAGCCGGGAGGAATGCAACAAACAACCATGTCTGACTGAAACCAGTAGGTCTGCCCAACACTAATAACAAAACAGCAGTCCTTGTAGCTATTATTAATGCTTGTATTGATGATTTCATCATCTTTGTCAATAATGCTACTAGTCTTGACTCAAAAATGGAGGGGCGGGGCAAAGCATTGTGCTCCCCTGTAGCTCCGCCCTTGATTGACACTGACTCCTTTATGTGTGTGTGTGTGTTAGCAGCTAGGTAAAAATTAAGGAAAAGCTTGACAGGACCGGAGCCTGTTTCTTTCTTTTAGGATGATGATGTTAAAAAATGATATTTAAATTTAAAAAATTAACATTTCAAGACCCACTCCAACGAAAACAGGGTTTTTGGTGTTTTTAATATTGATTGATAATATTGATGTCTTCATTTTCCTTGTCTAAGCTGGCATCTGACTGTACAGCTGGATAGCTCCGGTATTGCTTCCCAGTTTTGTTGGTTGGGGTCGTGAGGGGCTGTAAGCTAGCAGGAGAGAGTGTAAATAAAGGGATGATGGGAAATGAGTGCAGGCTTTATTTGTGGCCACAACTCAGAGGTATTTATCTAATGGACTACTGCCGTTTTACAGAAACTATGTCCTTGAAAACACACAGTTTTGTTTCTTTATTTGCCGGAAAAAGAAAAACTAATCTTAACTAAAAGACCAATGGGAACACTTTTATAAAATAGATCAAAAGATGATCACAGTGGGACTTCAATTACTAATTGAACTGTTTTCGATTATTGAAAGGCCCATTTAAAGTTCTAACTTAAAGTCCAAGCAGGAATAGCAAATAAACCATTTGATTTTTTGTTTTTTTTTTCTTCTTTTGCTTGACAGATCCACTTTGCAGTAACCAGTTCCATAACTGCGTGTTGGTGGCTCAGGCCCGCCTCTGCGTCTACCCTTACTACAGAAGAGTTTGCTGCGCTTCTTGCTCTCGTACACAGAGGATGCATCCCATCTCGATTCAAAGGAACCGTAGTCGTCGGTGATGCTTTTCCTAGAAAAACATGTCCCATGTCATGCTAAGAGAAGTCATAAAAAGAACAAAAATACCAATATTTATCTAAGGACTATAAATTTTGTTTGAATAGTGCCTAATTATAAAATTTACAAACGTTTTCTGCAAATTTGTACAACTTAAACATGAACACATGCACAGTTAACCACATTTGTAAACACGTTCGACTCTCCCGCCTTCTGAGTATATTTGATATTTTTGGGTTTTTTTGTGTTTTATTTTCAAAATACAGCTTGTTGTGTCTCAGCTGCTTTTGCGATTTTTCATTTAGTTTCTCGTCTCATTTTGGGTTCTTGTTCAGACGTTGTTTTGTGCTTGGTTTTATAAGGTTTTCTGTTTGATGGCAATAAAAACTATGAAGCCTCAATAAACCCATTGAATTTAGATTTTTATTTAATTAGCTATGGAGCTCGTTTTTAACAATGAAGATTCTATTGGATAATAATAATAATCATCTTTACTTTCAAATTGCAATTTTGATTAATGAAATCCAATGATTAATCATTGTTTTTAAGCAAAGCAAGATCATGCTTTTTTTTTTCAACAGTTCCATCATTTTATAAATGACAGTTCAACCTTAATAAATAGCTAAATTTTGATAAAATTGCTTTAAAAAAAGTTTTAGAAATGTGAAGCTGTAATATTTGCTTATGTAAATTATATTAAAAACTGTTAATCTAAAAAAAAAATCTATCCAAGAATTGCCTAAGATTCTATTTTTTCAAAACAAAAGTCTGCACGCCACATTAAAATTCTTTCAAACCCAACTTTGATGGATCCATTTCAATGTTATTTCAAAAAGACACTTTGTGCTTCTTGGGTGGCTCACAGTGTAGAATATTTTAGGATTCAATACTTCCAATTATATTTTATTAAATACATCTGTTACACCTTATCTGTAGCTAATGTTTGCAGTAATTTGTCATTTGAAATTTACATCATGTTATAAAAAATATTTTAATCCAGTTTTATTCAGATTTTAAAATAACTGTTAAATTTCAGGAATTTAGGATCTCAAACCAGAAGTCTTAGATGTAAAATACCTTCTATAACTGCACCAAACTGAATAACATACCATCACATCTCACTTTGAGTCATGTGATCACACTTGCAACCCCATTATTCAAGAAAGTAAGACCATTGCTTTAATGGGACAGCCGGGTTGACAGCATGTAAAAGGCCATAATTCAGTCACATGAACTAAAAAACAAACGAAGGACATGGCTGACAAATGAACATTGCATTCCATTTTACATTAAAAAATGAGACCACAGGAACCAAAATTCTTACACACACCCCCATTACGAAGCTGTACATTAACGGTCCAAATTGTCCCAAGGTACTCTGGAATTTGTGTTGGGCTATGCTAGTGGCGTCCATGCAATTAGGCAGTGGAGGACATCTAACAGAAATATAAACTTTAGGATGAGCCTAGGCCTTTGGCATTGCGGGCTGCAGGGTCAACATTCACAAAAAAAAAGGTTTTCTTGATAACAGGTCTGACACTATCACCCCAAAAACATTCAAGGCTCTCTTTCCATGCTGATGAACCTCAACTCTCTCTGCTTCTAGAACGTATCTACAGCGGTGTACATAAAGCACATTTTCTTCAACTCTACAATAGCAGGACATGGTTAAAATAAAGATTAACCAGGAACTGTCATTTGGTAAATGCACCCTCAGATGAAGAGCAACACAAACGATATTACAGCGCCTTATTTTAGGACAAAAACTAAGGCACAGTGCAAAAGCAGTGTGAAATACTTCTAAATGAACTGGGATATCAGGTCAGCTGTCAAACGCACTTAAGCAGCAAGAGTGACCACCTCTGTAAAAGCAGATTTTGAGTTGGAAATGAAGGGGTTTCAACAAAACATAGAGTAGAAAAGACATCAAGCAATGATTGTAAAAGAAGAGTATGAGTTAAATGATAAACAATTAGTAATTTATCGTACCTTTAACACTTCCAAAAATGGACATTTCACCCGGACTGAGGTCAGAGGAGTGTCAGTTCAATTAGCAAAACCAAGCATATCAGTCTTTTTATAATTTGCAAAACAAGCAGTAAAAAAAACAAACAACAAATAGCAATTGAATACTATTTGGACAGACTGTTGGGCACGGCAATTAATGATATGGGATTCTTTTCCAACCAGAGGCTAATGTTTGTTTTACATGCAATACAACTTGTTTCACGATGACTTTGGCATTTAGCTTAGATTTTGTTCAGACCAGAGCAACATCACTTGAGGATGTAATTACCAATGACCTGGTAAATATGGACATGCATGTGCACAAAAATATGTATAAAAACGGCAGAATTCTAATATGATTTTTAAAAGTATTTAACAAGTAAAGATTAAAGTGTGACTTTTTTTTCTAAAAAATGAACTATATAGTCAAAAAAATGTCACCTTTTTTTGTTGCAAATGTCTGATAGCTCTTTTTTGTGTTTTGCTTGGGACAGACAGCGATTATTGTCATTTATTTGGAAAGGTATTATGAACTATGAAACTAAAGCTAGCTTACCCACAATTACTTCCTTCACAAAACCAGTCCTCAGAACACTAGCAGGACTGAACTGTTCTAATATTCAGACATCATGGATTCAGACTTCATTCAGCTTATCAAAAGAAATGTTTCTTTGCTGCTTCGTACCAACATTCACAGATTTTGAGAATGCAAAATTTAGAGAAAGCAACCAGTGAAATGGAATAAAATACAAAGACATATCTATTTTTTTTTTGAATGACTACCTTAGCAGGTGGAGAACCAGTAAGAGATTTTAGACACAAAAACAAAACTGAAAATCAATCATTACCCCTGAGGTTAAATGATAAAATAACCATGTTTGGAACCAGAGCTTACTCCTGGATTTTTTTTTTCCTTTCTTTGTCATTACTCCAAGTAGTGTGCTGTGTACAGGACTGTAGGCAAAACGTGGGGCTCGTGTGCGACACTTAACTATGCCAGTGCAGTAGTTTGGGTGTTATTACTTCCTATAAGATCATTAATCTAAGGACGATGTGAAGGCACGATTATCCGAGGCACAACAGATCTCAGAAACCAAATAGATATGGTACTAAGAGAGATTCAAAAAGTGAGCAGAGTAAGAGCGTACAGTTTTTGATACGAATCGGATCTGAGAACAGAGGCAGTGAGTCAAGTTAAGGCCAGATTACTCCAGAATGTCAGAACGTTCAAACAGCAAAAATGATAACAAGCTTCAGATTTATCATAGAGGGTTAGAAGCAAATATGTTTTATAGCTCGATATAGCTGTATATAACGTCCCTCTAAGGTTCAGTCTCCTGTAGTAAACAAGGCTCTCTTTTTTTTTTTTTTTTTTTTGCTCTTATGTCAACTGGTGTTAAGCACAATAAAGTATAAATGTATGATACAAGAATATACACGGGCTTCAGTCTACATCATCTCAGTAAAGGAATACATCCAAGCATTCGGGGTAAAGACTTTGGCTTTGAAAAGTTAGTCTATGTTTGCACAAATATGAATTGAATAGAAACTATAGAAAAATAATGGACAAATGAAAGAAAGCGGACAAGATTTCACACAGTAATCAAAAAGATGTCACTTTTTTCTTTGCAAACGTCTCTGATAGCTATTTTGTGTTTTGCTTGGGACAGACAGCAATTGTTACTTATTTTGAAAAGTTTTATTAACTATGAAACAAACTAAAGCTAGCTTACCCACAATTACTTCCTTCACAAAACGAGTCCTCAGAATACTAGCAGACTTTGGCTTTGAAAAGTTAGTCTATGTTTGCACAAATATGAAATGCACATCAAAAAGAAAACCATAGAAAAATAATGGGCAAATGAAAGAAAGTGAACAAAAGACTTCACACCGTAATCTGTCACTACAACTCTCACAGAGAACCATCACTTCCAAAACAAAAGAAAAAAGTTTGACCTTTTCACACCCGTCATGTTCCATCTGTGACCAGACTTACCTGTTCAGAGGTGAGAAGGAACAAGGAATTTAAAAAAAAAAAAAAAAACAAAAACAACAAGGACTCAGACTTGGAGGGCTTCAGTTCAAGTTTGTCATTCCTCATGTGCAATTCAGTATAAAAAAATGCTACAATTTGTATGACGCTTTTGTCAACAAGAAAAGGCTGAGTCTGCTAAATAAAATGGGGTTTTAATAATGGCAGGCCAGCTTGCTCATGTATGCAATGTATAGTTTCCACTGCAACTCCAGCTTTCATCAGCTCCACGTCATGTGAAGGAAGAGCAAAGCTTGAAGTCCCACATCCTTTCTGGCTGATGGACAAAGGGTCTTGTTCTTAGGTTGGTTAACCTGTTCATGCCCCTCACTCGCTGTCAGTCTCCAAGTCTGAGTCAGACCATTGCACTGGGGACAGTTTCCCATGACGTTGGGCATATTCAATAATTGCTGTGTAGCAAAAGTAGTACTGATCCCAGGTCTGGATGCTGAAAGCTCTCTGGGTACGCATCCTTCGCACGGTCTGATGCACGTCTACGGTGCCTACGTCCTCCAGCTGAGACAGGCAGATGTCCAGAGTGCAGAATGTACCTGAACATTAATCACAACAAGAATGCGAGAGATAACTGATTACAGTTACAGTAAAAAATGTAATGTCAAAATTTAAAGGTTTAATATGTACAGATTTTTTTGCTAGATTCTGTCAATTTTGTTAGTTTTTTTCCATACAAATGCAGTTTTATTTTCTGCTCTTTTCCATTTTTATGCAGAACACCTAATGCCATTTTTCTAGTAGAGGTTTATTTGTAATTATATGACCTCAGGGGCAGTCGTCAAAACTGGGAGATTCCCTTCTTTCACACCATCTAGATTTGGTCTTTGTGCTTATTAAGAAAAGACTGACCATCTCATCTGATTGCATTTGTCATAAAAGTGACTTGAACATAACATTCAGAAAATAGGTCAAAGTAACAGAAAATATATTTTAAAAAAAAAAACCTATAAGCAAAGAGAAGAATTTCATCAGTCAGCAGCGAAAGCTAGAGAATCCTCAAGACAACTCTTGATATTTTCACCTCAACAAAAATATTAAATTAAAAAAGAAACTCAAGGAACTCATTTGGAATTTTACTAAATATCTCATTACTATGATGGTAAATCCATACTTTTGCTATCAGTCGTTGGCTGGATTAGTATGACTACTATGATTTTCCACGTTTCTACAGTTATTGTGATATCCCTAGGGTCTGAAGTTTTTGCTTACCTGTGCGTCCAATTCCAGCACTGCAGTGAACCACCACAGGAGGGCCCCATGGAGCCCCCGTCCAGCTGGACCCCAGGCTTTGGACAGCAGCCTTCCTTCTTTCAAAAACATGCTCACGGAAGTCCAACATGGCAGATGCACTTTTTGGCACCCCGAAGTCAGGCCAGCTGACATAGAGGTAGTGGCTTACTTCTCGTTTCTCCCCAGACTGGAAAACAGACGGTTGAAAGCAGATCCTCGAGCAGGTGAGCAAACGCAGGTGAATGAACATGCGAAAAAATGTTTTAATAAATGGCACATTTACCTGTGTGTTTTGCAGTTCCAGATGGGTGAGTTGGAAATCCTGAAACAACTGATTATGTGTATTCCTGATCAAGAAATAGCCGTGCTGCTCCGCCTTGCCCTCCTCCAGAGGCCAGTACTGTCCACATTTGACACGTCCACGCTCTACAACCCTGAGAAACAAACTTTTTAATTATTCAGCCCATCCTTTGTAAATGCAAACACAAATCAAGAAACTTTTGATGCAATCAATTATGATAAGGAAACATTGAAAGAATCACCTGGTGGTCATAACAATGATAAGTACCATCTGTTCCCATACCATCCGCCAGAAGTCGCCAAAGGTTTTTGGCAGGGGACCTACAGGACACAGAAAACTGAATCATGATGAAAGTACTACACTGCTGACACCGTGAGGGCAGAGAGTCCGATGCAAAGGAAAGTTTTAGAAAACTTTTCCGACATAAAAATGAACTGAAATGTATTTAAAATTGAAACATTTTGTAAATCCATCATCCAATACCATTGACAACTGACCATTACTGTAGAATTATGAAGTCTCAAAATAGGAAAGTGTTTAGAAAACCAATAAAGTATATGTAAATCAAAAAATTACATTTCTAATATTAATCATTCTGTTTTCCTGCTGATCCACACTAACATGATGTTAATGAGAGGAATTGGGGTTGCAGTAAGACATCCTTTATTTAACTTAATAGTATACCTTAACAGTTACAATTGTTTCCTTGTTTTTAAAAACGGGCATTAAAGCTGAGAAATAAGGTTAAAGACTGAAAAGTTATGAGCTCAACTCAACTCCAAAAGCCACATATGTAAATTAGGTGTGTAACAGATCACAAAACTCATGGTTCATGTCACGTTTTGGAAAATTTTTCGGCCAAAAAAGGAAAAAAAAAAAAAAAAAGCACAGTACATACATTGGCACAGTACACTGGCACAATACTGGCCAGTGGCGGCACATTAGAAGGAGGGTTCCCCGCTAAGCCCGTCAGTTTATTCCTGAGACAGGCGAGGCGCCCGCTCCAGCCCCTGGACCTGACCAGATGTAGCCTTGCCATAGCCCATCTGTACCCGGTACAGGCTTTGGCAGCACCGTGACCCCGAAACGGATAGCGGGTTAAGAAAATAGAAGGAATTAACAAAAACAGCTACGCTAACTCTGAGCTAAAGTGCTAACTGGCAGCAGAGACTAAACAAGACAAAGAAAAGTCTTATTCAAGAGACATGTTAAACATAAAACTAAACGTAATCATATCTTTCTGCAAAGTTGTGCACAAAATATAAACATGTGCACAAATTTGTATTTATGAATACAACTTTGTCTTCATGAGTACAACCTTTTCTCTATGAATATGTTTCTTAATGACAGCTATCTTACCCCATAACCCCTACTGCTGCAATACCCACCCCCACGCGCATCATTTCTCTGCAGGACAGAGACATCCACATATGGACGTTTACCAATGTTTTTTCTAGAATTCTTCAAAATAGATAAACCAGATTTCTGATCATCCGCGTCTCCTGAGTTTGAGAAAAACTAAACGAACCGTCCTACGCGACGCTGAAGTTAACTTCGATTCACAGCTTCCGATTCAGTATATGTGAGTTTTACAATTTCTCACGTGCAAATTAAGTTTTGTACCACAACTTAATAAACATGGAAATAAAAGTAGAAGCAGTAGAGCATTATTTAAATTAAATGTGAGAAGTAGTAACTCATTAGGTGAAAGAAAGTCAGCATTTGTTTAAAAGAACAAAACAGTTTTAAACAGAAAAATAAAAACATGAAATTAAACCAAAGCCTTCTTGTATAGATAGACTACACTGCCTGTGACTATTAATTACGGTAATTCTTTGCTTTTTACAATAAACATCCCCAAAGTTTTTAGAAAAGCATGCAGACATTAACTCACCCTGAGTAGCAATATAGGCGTTGTGGCTCTTGTAGCCATCCATGAAACTTGCATTAATATAATCAGATGTCTGCAAACACATTAAAGAGATATCAGCCCTATGATTGACATGCTGTTAATGAGAACTGGAAGTGAGAGTGTATGAGTATCTTTAAACTTTTTTTTTTTTTTTTTAAAGAAATGAGAGTGCATATAGATTTCAAAGACCCACTCCAATGAAAGCTGTATTTTTGGTGTTTTTAACATGATTTGTAGCATTTATCTCATGACATATAAAATAATTTCAGATTAAAACTTTGTTTCTGAGTATTTGTTTAATCAAATTGTGATGGATAAGGAGCAGATAAAACCCCAGGTTAGAAAAAGGTCTGGATTGTGATGCAGCAACTGTTGTGTGGACCAAAGTCTCTCTGTTCCGTTGCAATTCTAAATCCTCTACTTGCAGATAAATAGATAAGTTAACGTCTTCATTTTCCTGGTCTGAGGTGCCATCTTGCTTAAAACTGTACGACTAGGTGGCTGTGGTATTGCTCGCTGTTTTTTTTTTTTTTTTTTTTTTGCTAAGCTAATGTTAGCTTGGGGTTGTAAGTAGCTGTATGTTAGTGGGAGAGAGTGTAAACAAAGGAATTCTGGGATATCAACGCAGGGTTACTTCTGCGCCAAAAAGCTCGCCTACAACTCAGAGGGAAATTATTAAAGAGCAACTGCTTCGCTGCATAAAATATTTGTCTTAATTATTTTTTTTTTTTGGCTAAAAAATGCAGAATCATTATAAAAAAAAGACCACTGGGAACAATTTTAAAAGAAATAAATATATATAGTTTAGTGTGACTTTAAGAAAATTTAATTTAAAAACATTTTAGGAACTTTTTAATTCCACTTTACAGATCTACACAAACTTGGTAATTAAGGCAGTTTCCTCCTTTACAGGGTCTTCTTTTGTTGAAGACGTTATGAGGATCACCCTAACATTTACCTCATCTTCATCATCACAGAGCTGGCAGAGATGCACTCGTGACTGGTCCAGGCAGAGAACATCGCTGTATCGGTTTTTGATCTGATTGGACAATTTTCTGCAAAGGCAATGTGGAGTTCAACAGGAGGCTAACATAATTCACACAATCTTCCATCACCAGGCAGAAAAATCATGTGGTAGAGAGCATGGGGACTTACTTGGAATAGTCAAAGGAGCCAGCTGGAGGCTCCTTACGGATGTCCTCGTACTCCTGATAAATGCCCCTCTTTTTCTTCCTCTTCACATAATCCACCAGTTCATACAATGTCATGCCTCCCTGATCCGGCATGTGGACAGACATTTCCATGTAGCAGCTCTCGTCAGGACCCCACGATGAAGACAGGGGAGGCGACTGTGAGGAAGGCTGGTTGGGTGCACGTGGCAGAGATTTCTTAGGCAAAGAAGGTATCCCTCCCTCTTCATCACACTCCTCATCCTCCTCATTTAGTCCTTCATTTTGAGACTTATGGCCAGAGTCTGTCATCTTAGAAGAAGCATCCCCATCTTCCTTCTGTGAAAATGGTGTGTCAGGAGGGGTGTCTGACTGTGGGGGAGCTTGGCAGCCACTGCCATTCATGTTTGCGTTGGGGCCACCAACACTTTCGGCTGCTCCGCCCACTGCGGAGCCATTCCAGTGGTGGTGGTTCCCATAAGATCTGTCGGAAGCAGAGTTTGAGCTCTGCTGGTACTGGCCGAGGCCTCGAGTCCTGCTGTCCCCTGCATCACAGTGGTTATGGGGATTAGCATTGTTGTCGTCATGACAGTTAGAGTTAACCAACTGTGTGTTCATGTGAGAGTGGGCCAAAGTTACACCTATACTTTTGTTACTGTTTTCTAAGCTGTAAGAGCGCAGCAATCTTCCCACACAGTCATGCGCATCATCCTGAATGGTGTTTGTCTGCATGTTAACGCAGGACTGGATCCACGCCACGTGGCTGGACTGAGACGTTCCACCCAAATGTTCAGGGAGGGCGGTGACAGGAATGTGACTGATCAACTCATGGGCTTTTACTGTGCAAACCTTACAAAAAAATAAAAAATAAATTAGAAATCAACATCCTGAAAATAAAGCTGGACCAGATAATTTGTAAATCTAGGAAGTCAGATAAATACTCGTACCCTTTCCCTTAGCTTTTCACGCACAAACAGGCGGAGAACGGCAAATGGTGCTCGAAACCAAAGAGGAGAGGAAACAATGAAGACACACTTTAGACGGGCTGGAAAAGCTCCCTGTGAACACAAACAAATACAAGTCAGAGTTTCTTCATTTCATAAAAAAGATCACAGAACAGCCACAAGAACAATGAGGCAGACACATGCCTCTGATTTACCTTGAGCAAATTGAGAATCTTGACACAGAGCTCGTAGTCAAAATTTCCATACGTGGAGTTTGTCATGTCGTAAATAAATATGAGCCCATCTCTTTGAGTTTGCACACTGAAAGCACACAACAAGAGTAATAAGTTGTCTTTGATGTTACACTTCAGAATATAAAAATCAGATATTTAACATTTTTATGAATTATAACTTGCATTTTGTTGCTGTTTTCTTTCAACAAAAAAAAAAAACCCACAAAAGATATAAAAGGGTTGTAACTAAAACGGAAAGTTAACAGAAATACAGAAAGATGGTATATTTAAAAACAAAATAAACAATAAAATCAGAGACCGTTTAGTAAATTATTAAAAACAAAAGAACAAACCATATAGAAAAAACCTTTCTAAAGCAAAAAGAATGGTGTGTGTACATACTATATGTTCAGAAAAGTACCTCTCTATGGCTTTGTCCAGCTGATAGATGATGGCTTGCAGCACAGCTTTATGGGTAGTGACGTCTGGCCGATGAAGGCGGGCAGTGAAGAGAGCTAAAGCTGCACCTTTAGCATCTCGGCCAGGCTGGTAGAAACACAAATTTAAACACAAATGAAAATAACACAAACAACAAACACAAATGAAAATGAAAATTTGGCTAGCCAACTAATTTGTACAATTATCAAAGCATAAAAAGAAACAAACTGTTGTTGCTAGACTCGGTATACGATGGGTTTTAACATTTCTACATTGACAACACTATATAATAAAAATAAAAAAATAATTTAAAAAATTAGAGCATAGGCTTATTATGAACAAAGTAAAACAGGTCTTAAAGGTTGGAAATGTTTGGTTTCCTTGTAACTGTGCATCAGCATACGTAAAGTGGACCTCTCTCTTAAGGTGCATTCACACTGAACGCAATTCGCGCGGCCAAGTCCTGTGGCCCGTCCCTCTTTTACTGTGCGGTGAATTCCCTGCTTATCTCGTGGACAAAAAAAAAAAAAAAGTGTTCCCTAAGCTCGCTGTCCCGGCAGCGTGTGGGAAGAGCTGCCAGCTTTTGTTTTTAGCCTGATCATTACATGAAGCTGTGTCTGTGTTCACCTCATTTACGATGCATGGAAACACGGATGACGTTCAGAGATTTTTATTTATTTATTTTTTTTGAAGGGTTTGACAAAAACATCAGTGATCCCGTCTCCATGTAGATCGCGGGTCAACAAAAATAAATTAACAAATATATAAACCATCTACCCACAAAAAAAAAAATAAAAATTATAGTCACCAAATAGCAAACGCTCTTCATTAGTAACTGTTCTTGTGACAACAGTGGTTTGTAGTTGCGCTTGTAATCCAATGATTCAGGAAGTAACCAGGTTTGAATTTTTTAAATGCATTTTTTTTTACTATAAAGACGGCTGTACAGTGGCACAGTGGTTAGCACCTGAAAGTTCAGGAGATCCGATCCATCATATTGGATGTGCATTCAACCCGCTGTCACTGAAAACATCTCGTGCTTAAAGTTGGGTCCCTAAATTTGTTAGTGAGACGCGGCGACCTCCCTAGTTGACATTTTTTTTCCATTCTGGCTTGCAGCGCCTGCCGCTCAAATTGTTCTGCAGGACCTCAGATCGCATCTATATCATTGACTTAACATTGAAACTGGCCACCTCTGCCACACAAATTGCATTCGGTGCGAATGCACCTTTAGAGTCCCCTGCTTCATTAAAAATAAATAAATAAAAGGAAACCAGAGCAAGGTAATTTGCAATGTCAATAGAACTGCAACGGATTTTGCAGAAAGCTCTAGTTTTATTTTTTTTCCTGTGTCAATGTGCACTTGTTTTCAGAGATCTTTGCTGAATTCCTCCTTCTTTCAGCATCATTTTAGAACCAAATAAGTTAGCTAAATAAATCTGTTTTAAAAGAATCACTCGGCTCTTTCATCATAAATGCAAATAATTTGTTTATTCTTATCTGTCGGGGTTTTACACATGATAAAAATTCAATTTAGATACATTGGACATCACCAACCTTCAATCATCATTATAATGATGAGCTTGTGAAATGTGACAAATATTAAATTTATCTTCAACCTTTTCCTTTTAAACTTAAATAGATTGGAGAAATTGGAAGGGGAGGTTTGCCAAATCCTAACAAGGATAAAAAAAAATATGCTTCAGGTTGCAAAATTACTAACTTGTGCTCATTTGTATTAGAAAATATTTTTTATTATTTGTATCAGAGGATGTTTAGTTGCAAAACTTACTCACCAGGACTGTAAACTTGCCACTCAACAGCTCAGAGCGCAGAGGCTCCTCGTCTGGGTTGATATTAATGATGCCTTCTTTGATTCTTGTGTTCTAATTTAAAAAAAAAAAGACAAAGGGAAATTCAGAGTAATCAAATATTTTATTTACTTTTGTGTTCATAAATGATTTAATCCAGGAGTAAATTAAAGCTAAATTTAAAAATTTTGCTTTTAGAGCTCACAAAATTTCAGGTGGAACTTTAAAGACCAGATAAATGTAGACATTGGTAACTGTAACATTTGCAGATAAAAATGCATTGTTTAGTAAAACATTTCATTTTTATGGTTAGGAAAAATCTCTAATGGGATACTTTATAAGCATATCTTCTATCACCAGTCAATGTACCTTATATGCTTGGAAGAGGTCGATGGCTCTGGGAACATCAAACTTTCGGGCCATAAGAAACTTAAGAGCTGTGGGTTGTGAGACGAGCGCAGCGCTGTGAGGTAGCTCCCTGCTACGCACCTCAACCAGGAACTCCTCCACAGCCTAAAAGAGATGCAGCAAAAATAAACATGGGTAAATGTAAAATAGAAATTAGGAGGAAAATGTATAAAGTTTGTCATTTCTGCAGAGGAATAGGGAAAACCCAAAGATTTTGAAGGGAAGAAACAGACACATAAAGAAAGTCAAGTTTGTCATCCTTTTAATACATAGATTTTTAATTTTGTGTAAATTCAGATTTTAATTACAAAACCTCATTGCCTCTCAGTTTGGATGAATTAATTCTCCACAAGTGAAACATGCATGAATTGAATAATTATACCCACTCAAATTGTGCCAAAGACTGACATATAACCAGAAAGAGAAAAAAAAGTTTTGCTAATCCAAAGAGTCCATCAAGTAAATTTTAAAAATACTTTTAGTTGTAGTAGCAATCCAGACAGATGTTAAGCTTTTGTTTCACCAAGTTTGTTCCTAAACAAAGCAAGGAACAACATAAAATGAAGGCTTGGCAAAACACCACAGTGAACAAAAGTTCAGAACTGTCTGAACACATTTTTCCACAATAAGAGAGAAAGGGAAGCGGACCTTATAACATCCATGTTGTGTGTACATTTATTGTCAACAAGAGGCCAACACAAATTATTCTCTTCTGCAGAAATTCCACATTTTCTACCACTATCATTACTGGAAGAGAAATACATCCAGGAAAAAAAAAAAGTTAACCAGAAACTTCTTGTTTGTGCCAATCATTACTTTAGTTACTTGCAACGCGATCTTTGTTTATCATCCCTCATGGACATTTGGCCATCAGATGACAATAGAAAAAAAACATTCTTCTCTTGTCAACTCATTAACCTCAAGTACTGTGAACTTGTTTCATGGATGTCATGCAAACTATAAATAACAGTAATACAATTTGAAAAATCTAAACCAAGACGACAAGCAGCAAGTGTTAGGACACTGCAATGACTATCAAAGGGGCTACTATCAGCATCTGATAAGTCTTCCATTTAAGTTACTGTAAGAAATATTCTAATTTAATATGCTCAGAAGCAAAACTATTTAGAAAACTTTTTTTTCCACTTGCGTAAAAATACATTACTTTGACTGTTCTTTCCCCATTAAACTGTACATGCAAATTGAACTACTGTATTAAATCCTATATTATATTCTGCTCCAATCATAAATACATAAATAACAGGAAAGTTGTTAAGACCCTATGCATCTCCCCAACAAAAATAAACTACTTCTCCTTTATCTTGAATGTGGTTTATCGACTATTCTTGACACAATGTTCTGTGGAAGTTTTTACATTCACACTTTTCATATTTCAGTATTTGCTAAAAACAGGTACTGTAAGTAGAAACAGAACTTTTACTTAAGCAAAATTTCTTTTAAGGAACCAAAACAACTCAATTTAGTAAGATTGACTGTAAACAGATAAGTTGTTTTGTAGTGCTATGGAGTTGTTAGATTTTGGGGGAAATAAATCCAAGGAGATGACAATAGAATTACATCCACATGAGTGTAAATATGTCATTTAGAATTATAAAACAGCAACAAGAGAATGTTTGGCAACTTTTAAAGAGTGCGATCCAAAAGAACAAGTTGTTCATTTAAGGCAGTATCCGATTCCACAAATGTTTTACTGACAAATCTAGAAAATCTGCGTCTAATACTTTACAAGATAGTAGACGATGACGAATTAACAAGCACCCATAAAATAAGACTATTATTAGAAATGTATCAATGTCGGATCCACTCATTTTACTAGAAAGTCACGTCAACAACATTGCTTAGAACAGGAGGATGGACCTCTTCTGTGAATTGTTCGGCGTACACGCGATAACAGATTCACAGGCATAATAGTTAGGTACCAGCAACTACTTCTTGCGTGGAGCAAAGCGTCACGATCTTTGTCGGGTTTTACTGCGCTTTGCTCTAAAACAATATTCGACAGCCAAAGTAAACAACTATCTGACGACTTAAAAAATAAAAGTTAGAAAAATGTTGCCATTAGACTTCCTGGCAATCAAGCTGTTCAAAAATAAATCACTTTTAGTCAACAAAAGCTGTAAGCTAACATAAGCTAACGGCTAGGTTACATGTGGTAGCGGAAAATAACGTTAAAAAACGGCACGTGCAGCCATTTGAAGTCAAACAAAACCCACATTGTCGTGATGTTGTGATAAATTGTCCTGTATGGACATGTATGCCCGTCATTATAGCACACGAGGGGAAGGAGTCACGTTGATGCAAGAAACTGCCGGCTAAATGATTCCCTAACACCGTCAAGCGAACACACCAACTAATGTCTGTCAGTCGATCCAGGAGACGTTAAACAGGGAACAGCTAGTCCGTTTACGTTGCCCTTTCTCAAATAAACACGTTTAATCTATGAGTGTTTAGTTATATTACGAATAAATATAAACATATATAACAAAGTGTAAAAAATTAAACAGAACTGGAAGATGGAAAAAAATTATTAGGAGCCTCTCACCAGCTGCTCCTGAGTTGTCAAGGCTTCCGCCATCTTGAAGCCCCCGTAACGTCGCAGCGGGCGCGCCCACAAGCCACTTCACGCCCAGAGAGTGACGTTTTGGAACCTTCCCACACCCATACACCTCGACTTTTAACCGTATTTATAACATATTCGGGATGTGGAGTGGGGGTGGGGGAATTAAATTTATAGTTTTATAAATTAATGATTTTACGTATGTAAAAATTAAAATTTCAGAAACATGATAGGTAATTTTTGTACCTTTACACAATTCACGAATTATTTAAAAAATCGTTAATGTTTTTTTTTATTATTAAGTAGTACATTAGTACAGTTTAATTGATATCTAATGCTTAGAAAAGACAATTCAATTGGTAGGACTGTATACAAAGTTTGAGTTACGATCGTAGTGGATAGGAACCTTTCGTGTGGACGTTAGGCCCAACCTTTGCTACTTCGGACAGTTTTAGTGTAACACGAATGAGATTCTCCGGCGGATTTTTTGAACTTGTTTCTGTTTACATAGTTTAGACAAAACAAAAACAATCAGAAAATGTTCAAAGTTTTTTATTTTTGTTTTTAATTTGGAAACACGTTTAATCGTAGTGTTTGGTGTAACGTGTATGTCATGATAAATAACATACACGAACACAGCCACTTGTTAGTAGCGGCCCAACTTTTTCCTCGGCATGACCTCTGGTCCTCTGAAAAAGAAAAACTACTTAGGTCAACACCAAATCAAAAAGAAAATAAGGTACAACTATACATTAATTCTACTGACTTTGTTTGTGTATTTTTTCATTATCGTGTTTTAGAGTTTTGAATATATTCAGTGCAGTTTCATATCTAGTATTGTATTGTATACAGTTTTGTCTGTATTAAAGTAAAACATTTCTGGATGCAGCATCAACATTAATGATGAGCCGTCAGACAGACTATTGGAGAAAGCTTGCCATCTCTCTGATAAATCCAATAAACTACTGACGAACGCAGAAGAGGAACATGTGGTAAGTATTACACTTTGAATTAGATTAATTTTTACTTCATTTTTAGAAACAAAAATATAAATGCATCGTTTTTCAGGTAGGGGAGTCCACTGTGGCTCTTGATGAAGAGATACTGCAAGTGTTTGGAGCTTTTCATCCTGAGAAGGACATGATAAACAAACATGTTCAGGAAGAACTGCTGTCATCAGATGCCTCTGCACTAGCTGCATGCGGTAAAAATGATATGGACTCCACACAGGTTAGAGTCAGGGCATTTTTCAAAGAGAATGGACCCCATACAGCCCTTAGTCCTCAGGAGGAAGACAGTCGACATAGAAGGGACTGTAGGAGGCCAGGTTGGAGATCAGAATGCAAAGAACTTGCTCACAAGCTGCTCTTCTGCGAGGATTCTGGGAATAAAGAGGATCCTCAAACAGATCAGGGGTGCAACCATCTGGACCCTACTTCAGATTATGTCAAAGCTCAAGAAACTCAAAGCAGCCCAGAAGCCTGCAAGTATGTTATAACTTCAAAAGTGCTGTTAACGTTTACACAATTTAGCTAACATTTAAGCTTTTTTTTTCCATTTGTCCTCCTTGTTTTTTATTTAAGAGATGGCTTTAGAAGAAGACACTCTCCTCTCCATGGGTCAAACCAGACTTCCAGTATACCTCTGAATGTCTCGAGCAACTATATCTTGTTTAGCCCCAGACGTCTTGCAGCAGCTATGAAGAGATCCAAACTGCAGAGATCAGTTCAGAATCAGTCTGCGTCAATCCTCACAGCCCCCATCGGTTTGGAGCTCACTACTCTCAGTGCTACATTACCAAAGCCAGGTGGGGTAAACTTGCAAGTTTATTTATTGTTTTTGTTTAAACAACATTTCTGATTAATTTGCTTAGAAAAACTTTTAAACTTAAGTAAATCAGAGTAAATCAGAAATATGGATTTATGTAAAATTCAACTTTAAAAATGATTGCTGTTGAATTAAATGAACTTTGACCTTTTAAATGTTGAGTATATGCAATCCCTGACATCAATTCCCTTCAATGTTGGGGATGAAGGCAGTAACTTTTTTTTTTTTTTTGCAGACGTTGCATTATGTGCCCCCGTAGAACACGCTGAAAAGCTCTTCTTGTCCAGCTGGGGTCTACCCAAGGCCGTTTTAGAGCAATACCAGAAACATGGAGTGACTCAGATGTTTGAGTGGCAAGCTCAGTGCCTTACTGTGGGGCAGGTGCTGCAGGGAGGAAATTTGGTGTATTCTGGTATGAAAACCAACTTCTTACACAATAATTCAAAGAGAAGTGAACTTTTAGTGACTTATTTTTATTGAATGCAGCACCTACAAGCGCTGGCAAGACTCTGGTGTCCGAGCTTCTGATGCTAAAGCGTGTATTGGAGACAAAAAGAAAAGCTCTCTTCATTCTGCCATTTGTTTCTGTGGCCAAAGAGAAGATGCAGTACCTGCAGGTGAGGAGAGGGAAGCTTTTTTTTTTTTTTTATTAACCCTTTAAGTTCAATGGAAAGTTTGTGGCTTAGTCAGTTTTGCGATCATTTTCTTTGTAGAGTATATTTCAAGAGGCGGGACTTCGTGTGGAGGGGTACATGGGGAGTACTTCAGCAGCAGGAGGGTTCGCAACACTGGATGTGGCTGTTTGCACCATAGAAAAAGCCAATTCTCTAGTGAATAGACTCATTGAGGAAGGCAATATGGCTCTTTTAGGTAAGTTACCCATTTCAAAAGTGAATTAATCACACTGAATTACAACAGTTTTTCATTTAAAGTTATTTCGTTTCATTGCAGTCTCTTACAGTTTTCTTGTGTTTTAAGTGTTTTCTAAGAAACATATGGCTTTTGCAGAACATGCTTTGCTTTGAGCTTGTGTTTTTTATAATTCATATGTATTCAATTAGTAGAGATTAGTTAATATCAATATGGGAATTTGTATATAAATGATTTTTGCAAATGTTTGATGTGTGAATGTTTTGGTGCCAGGCATGGTGGTGGTAGATGAGTTACACATGGTTGGAGATTCTGGCAGAGGCTACCTGCTAGAACTGCTTTTAACCAAAATCCTCTACATCTCAAGAAGGGAGAACACTACAGGGTTTGTTTGTTTTGTTTTCTTGCTTGCTGCAGTTTCCTGACATTAAATCCAAACACTTCACATTTGAATTAGCCTTTTCCACAGGTCTCTCTCTGAGGGTGTGCAGATAATCGGCATGAGTGCCACTTTGCCAAATCTGTCCCTCTTGGCTAGCTGGTTAGATGCAGAGCTTTACCAGACAGACTACAGACCTGTTCCTCTGGCAGAGCATCTCAAGGTGGGCAGCAGCATCTACGACAAGAGCCTCTCTGTGGTCCGGCAGTTCACCCCCATGCTACATGTAAAGGTAACTCAGTTGGTTTACTGAGAGGTGTTATAACATGTTTATTACAAGCCAGTGCAATGTTTTTTTGTTTTTTTCCCAAAATCTAATGTCGAACTAAGAAATTGGTAGTTTTCGGGCAACTTGGTTACCTTGCATAGAAAAAAATCTAGTATCTGCATGACAGGAGAGTCAGCACTAATATGATTCTATTTCCTGTTCAAAGGGGGACGATGACCACATTGTGAGCTTGTGCTATGAAACAGTGAGGGAAGGTCACTCTGTGCTTCTGTTTTGTCCATCAAAAAACTGGTGCGAGAAACTGGCAGATACCATTGCAAGGGAGTTCTACAACATCAGACATGCTGGTATGTGTAATAATAAAAGGATTTGGTTTTATACTGCACATAACGATTCTATATTTGTAGAAAAGAGATTTTGATGCACTTAAAATGTAAGTTTTTTTTTTGTTTTTTTTTTGTAATCTTTAGTTCCATTGTCGTTGTCACAGATGGTAAAGCTGAACCTCAGCCGGTGTGTCTGGATCATGATGAACTCATGGACGTTTTGGCTCAGCTTAGAAGAACTCCGGCTGGATTAGACCCCATCTTGCAGCGCACTGTGCATTGGGGAGTGGCGTTCCACCATGCTGGTTATTACCTTCATCCATCTTTTCATCATCAGCAGCGAGGCTTAAGGAAGAGTGATTTCAATGTTCTTTTCCACAGGTTTGACCTTTGATGAGCGTGACGTGTTGGAAGGAGCTTTTCGCCAGGGCTTGGTCAGAGTCCTTTCTGCCACCTCTACTCTGTCTTCAGGGGTTAACCTTCCAGCCCGCAGGGTCATTATTCGAACACCAACATTCAATGGACGCTTGCTGGACCCACTCACGTACAAACAGATGGCTGGACGAGCAGGGAGAAAGGGAGTGGACACTAAAGGTAGGAAATTAGTAAAGTACTTTACAAAAAAATTAAAAAGTGATAAGCTTAGTATATTTTATCACATATCTTTTCATTCTAGGTGAAAGTTTTCTTGTATGTAAGACGTCAGAGGAAAAGAAAGGTGCTAGTCTCCTAAGAGGTTCTCTTCAGCCAATCAGCAGCTGCCTGGTCAGACGAGAAGGTGAAGGAGTCAGCACAATCATGCTGAGAGCCATCCTGGAGGTACAAATGAATCTGGCAGCAATAAAAGTTATTAATTGTTGTCATTGCTTATAGACTGTTGCTTGATTGCAAAAGTGTAGCCTGAAATGAGCTGTGTTTTGACGCATACTCAATTTGAGCCATCTCACAGATAGTTGTTGGAGGAGTGGCCAGCACTCCGCAGGATGTCCGGCTGTATGCCTCGTGTTCACTTCTGGCTGCCAGCATGAAACGTGACGGCAAGAAGTCATCTGACAAAGAGACCAACAGAGGAGCAATAGAGGCCTGTGTTGAATGGCTGATGGAGAATGAATTCATCAACATCCAGAAAGATGAACAAGGTAATATCTCAGCATTAGTGTGTAATACTTTATTTTTTGCCCCAAAAAGTCACTCGGAATCAGTAACTACAACGACAAACATTTTGTTTGCAAACCAAAAGCCTAATGACATAAAAGAGGCCAAGACATTAAAAAATATACAGTTCTTCGCATAATCTGGCAGTTCTATTTCCAGATGAACGGTACGGTCCTACTCAGCTTGGTGCTGCCACTCTTGCTTCCTCACTCTCTCCTCCTGAGGCTCTGGGAATATTTGCAGATCTACAACGTGCCATGAAGGGCTTTGTTCTGGAAAATGATCTGCACATCATGTATTTGGTAATCATATTTTGATTGGTATCCATATGCACACTTCTAATTAGTTACATTTTACATGGACCCGTTTTAAATCCTAGTAAGCCTTGTTGTTGAAAACAACAAAAGAAATAAAATATTTTGTCTTGAATTTTCAGATAACACCTCTGTATGCGGAATGGACCACCATTGATTGGTATCAATTCTTTTGTTTGTGGGAGCAGCTGTCATCATCAATGAAGAGAGTGGCAGAGCTTGTTGGGGTGCAGGAGAGTTTTCTTGCACGATCAGTTAGTGGCAAGCTTGTTGCAAAGACAGAAAAGCAACGTAGACAAATGGCAATCCATAAAAGGTACAAAATAGGTTTTTAGTCTATTAGTCTTCTTAAGATAAACACTGTTTTGATCACTTCTTTTCTGCTCCAGTTTTGCCTTGAATATATCACTGAATTGCTTTTGAGTTCTTTGTGCATTTGATGAATCATGAATTTCTTTAAATCTGAATGGATGGGAAAGATTTTACAAAAACTATTGTCTTTTCAGGTTTTTTACTACTCTGGTTCTTCAGGATTTGGTCAATGAAGTACCTTTGGGAACAGTTGCATCCAAATACAATTGCAATCGTGGGCAGCTGCAGTCTCTCCAGCAGTCTGCTTCCACATATGCTGGTAAGCTGATTACCTAACAGTTTTTTTCCCCGATACTTCAAAGCAAATATTGGTGTTAAGACTATTCCCCAGACATGAATTTAGTAACCTAGGAGAAAGTGAGATGTAACTAAAACCAGTGCAAGTAGCAGGTACATTTTTGGCGAATAAGACTTGGAGATTTTTCTGCATCATATAGTTTGTATTTTTAATTTGAAGGGAATAAAGTAAAGCTTTAAAAAGGAAAATTCCCAATAGTTGTTGCGCAGATAGATGTGTGAAACCTGTTCACATGTCACTCATCCTCTCGGGGAACGGTGAGCGGCAAACATGCACGCTCAGGAATTATTTGCTAATTTAACCCCCCAATCCAACCCCTTAATGCAGAATGTTGAGCAGAGAGGCATTGGATCCCATTTTTAGAATCTTTGGTATGACTTGGCTAGAATTTGAACTCACGACCTTCCAGTCTCAGGGTGGGCACTCTACCATAAGGCCGCTGAGCTGGAGAGAAAAGGCAAAACCAGACAGTTTTCTGGTGTTAAGTTCCATGTGTGGCTTAGAGAGAAACTTTTTATAAGTTTGATTTTTTTGGTTTTCCCTCAGGTATGGTAACAGTGTTCTGCAAGCGTCTGGGCTGGCACAACATGGAGCTGCTGTTATCTCAGTATCAGACCAGGTTGAGCTTTGGGGTGCAGAGGGAACTTGTTGACCTGGTCAGGGTCTCCCTTCTAAATGCAACGCGGGCCAGGGCGCTGTACGCCCAAGGTCTCTGTACGGTTGCAGAACTAGCCAGGGCTACAGTAGCTGATGTGGAGAAAGCCCTGCGGAACTCAGTCCCATTTAAGAGGTAGGTTTGCACTCAAATAAAATGATTAAAATAACAAAATGTATACACACACCAGAATTGTTGTTGTTTTACTGCAACAAAACATAAAAACATTTTCGCTGCAAAAAATTATTTTTTATTTTAGGAAAAATACCCTAGTTCCAAGAGATTTTTTCTATCCTGCTATAAAAATAATCTTATTAAGTTTTATTTGGTAGCAAATCTTAGTTTCAGAAAATATGTCCAAGTAACTAGAATTTTTTTTCTTAAAATAGGAATTCTTGATTTAGCCATTTTTCTTACCTCTTTGGTAGATATTTTTAAAAAAAATTATTTAAAGAAAATCTGCCAATGGGATAAGAATTTTTGACTTATTTTTAAGGGGCCTGCTATTGCAGTCTATTATAAGGATCCAGGAAAATTGGTATAAAGTCCAAAGGATGATATTTTACTTTCAGATTTGCCGATTTCTCCTTAACACGTGGCCAGACATTGCACGGTATACGGGAGCTATAAAAACGCTTATCAACTTAATTTGGCCATTGAGTAAAAACAATAAAAGAAGCAATCTGCGCTTCAAATCGGTTTTAAACCACAGACGTATAAATATAACCTTAGCCCAAGTGAAGATTGATTCTTGGTTTCTCTGTCCTCCCCAGCTCTAAGCGTGCAGTGGATGAGAGTGAAGTGGAAGTAGCTGAGAGAAGAAATCTTCGGTGCGTGTGGGTCGCTGGTGGGCGGGCTCTGACGGAACAAGAAGCAGCTGTTCAGATAGTGTCGGAAGCAAGGCTCCTACTTCAAGAAGACCTGGCTCAGTTAGGAGTTCGGTGGGATCCAGCTGCTCTTCCAGCAGAGGCTTCTATTGTGTGCAGCCGTGATGATCATTCCAGAAGGGATTCAGATACTTCATCTGCCTCTTATCTGAGTCCACCACTAGCAAAAGCACACAGCTCTAAAGGTCACCACAGGGAAATGAACCTTAGAGTCACTAACCAGCTCAAAGAGGATAGCAATGGCATGAAAAAGATGGTTGAAGGAGATGACCTGAATGACTTGGAGGTCAGAAAACCAGTCAGTGAAGCGCAAACGGAAAGGAGCAATGAAAAAATGAAAAACACAAACAAAGCAATCCAAAACAACTCCAAAAACCCAGATAGGACAGTTGGGAATAAACAGGAGGGAGATCTTGAAAAGGCAGAACAAGGAGAGACAGGAAGTGCTTCAAGGAAACCAGAGGGCCTTCGTTCAAAACAGCCTGCACCTGAAAGGAGCTTGACACAGGAGCTGGCTGATATTGTTTGTAGCCTTTCACCTCAGCTGCTGCCGCCACCTCAGCCGTCACCGTCTCCAGCACCACCTCGGCGCTTCCGAGCTCCGATATCCAGACTAGAGCTTCAACAAAGAGGAGACAGAAGCGTAGCAGAGGCAGAGGGCCTCACAAAGCTAACTACATCACCTTTGCCACTCGAGAGGTTGAAATGCTCAAAAGCTTTGAGCAAAGTCCTCCAATCCATTCAGAGCATACAAGATAGTGTAAACCCTGCTGAGAAAGCAGACTCAAAACCCACAGTGATTTCCAATTTACACAATTCTGAGTCTCCTGTTGAGGTGTTAAAAGCCGTCCAAACTTTTGGCCATGCACAAGAAGATGCACCTGGGTCTACAAATGCTCATATTTCAAAATCTGTCCTGTCAGTATTTCCAGGATCAGTTGACAGATGCTCCCCCGAGGCCAAGCGGAGAAAGATTGATGCCGAAGATGCAGAGAAGTTTTCATCCCCCGAGTTGTATGCAGGGGATGACAGAGATGGAGATGTTGATGTACTGGCGAGCTTTGGTGATAGTTTTGAATTGGATACTCAAACTGAAAGAATTATAGTTCAACAAACCCGTCGGCACTCAGATGAGAGCAGTGCAGGAACAGATCAGTCAGAAGTTCAACACATCAGAGAGGAGGAAAGAGTGGAAGCAGCTGGAAAGCAAGTCCAGACGGTTGATGAGAAGAGGAATGACAGTCCTGACAGAGCAACCCCCAGATTCAACATTTCTCTCACTGACAGCCAAATGGAGCTCATCCTGAACACCAGCCATACGGTGAGCGACTGCATTCTTTTATGATAAATACCTGCAAATGTTTGTCTTCTTTTATAATGTTAGACTTTGATGTTGGTTCCGTAGAAATCTCCCAGTCCAGCTGCTGCTGACAACACAGCTAAAAGTGAAGATCCCTGTGGTGATCTTGCTGCCTCTGAAAGCGCAAACAGAAGCAGCAGTTTGCTGTTTGACAGCCTGTACGACAGTCCCCTGATAGCAGCTCTGAGAGCAGAACAGTCCCACGAAGACGATCCTGCTACCATGGAAGCTGACCATCCCCTTCTGACCACCCAGCAGAGGCGACGCAGCGAGCTTCTGGCTAACCAGGAAGAAGAAGAGCAGGAGGCCGTCCGCTGGGGCGAATCCTTCTTTAATCTGTCGGAGTGGGGCGACTCCCTCCTGGTTGGTGAACACTTTCTTGAGAGGCAGAATCTTCTGAGATTCATGGAGCAGAGTGAAAAAGAGCAGATGGTGCAAGCGATCAAAGACCACAATTCGTCTGACGATTCACAGTTGCAACCCTGTCAGAAACAACTGCTGCTTAAAGCTCAAAATGAGCCCGGTAAAGACAATTCAAAGAATTACATGCAGCTTATTAATGAAGAACAAAGGGAAAATGGAGGGGATGATCGAGAAACGGAGTCAGATGGGAAGGAAATAGCTGTTTTTTTAACCAATAATGAAAATTGTAAACACCCAAATGTCCAAAACCCACATGAGCAATATTTTTATTGCAGCCCTGGATTACAAGAGATATTTGACCGCTGGCCTAGTATGTCTGACCAGCCTGGCCCGTCAGCCTCTGAAATACCTGCCAGTACTGCAAACATCGGAGATCCAGTAATTCAACCACAAACTGATGCTGCAAAGACTGAGCCACAAAAAGGACGGCTGTCGGGATGTGAGAGTGAACATGTGATGCAGAGGCCAGGCTCTACCGGGGACCTCATTCCACCAACTCAAGGTGGACCACCTGTCACACCAAAAGTAAAGCTGACCACCTCGTCCATTCAGTCACAAGGATCCACCCCTCGGCCACTGAGGCAGTCAACGCCCTCAAACCCTAATCAAGCGAGTTCAGAGAAAGGAAATCTTCTGTCAGTAGTTGCCTCTGCCAGTAAACGTCAGCAAAACATCTCACCAAAAAAGGAACTGATTTCTAATCCACAGCAAAGCTCAAAAACTAAAGCAAAACAACAGCCTGACCAAAACATCCAACTTCCCGCACAGTGTACTTCCTCTCCCGAGCCACGCTCTCCTTCCGACGCGGAGTCTCCTGTGATTCATGAAGGCTTTACCCTTCAGTTGTCCCAGGATGAAACGCTCTGTTGTAGCAACTCCGGAACGTTCTCTATCATAGATGTAGCGAGTGATCGACGCCTCTTCGAAACGTTCATCAAAGAGTGGAAAACAAAGGAGCGCTTTGCTCTGGCTTTAGCCTGTGAGAAGAGGGAGCACAGCCAGCAGCAGGAAGGGGAAATAGGAGGCAAACATAGGAGAGGTAACACAAACCTCATGTTAACTCACATCATGATAATAATGATGATAATTTGATGAGGATCTCCATACAAATAGAATAATTATGATTATTACTCCTGCTTATTTTCTGTGCAGCTTCAGCAGCTAACCTGAAACTCAACAGACCAGATGGCTTCCCTGTAAAAAACAATGAAGGACTTGTGCTAATTGGACTGTCTGTCTGCTGGGGAGCCAGAGATGCATACTACATATCCTTCCAGGAGGAGCAGAGCAAAGGTACCAACACAGCAATGCCAGCCAATGTCCGCCGTCGTTTTTTCCATTAAACCCATTAAATGTCCACCAGGTCTTAGCTCCAGTCTGGCTCCTCCTCAATTGGATGATGACTTGGCCGTAACTGAACGGTTGAAGGAGGTCAAGGTCTGTCTGGGTGGACAATCAGTTGACACCAAAGTGCATGCAGTGGTCGCATATGATATTATCCGGGTGTACAAGACACTAATCTTAAGCTGTGGAGTCTGCTTAGAGGGAAACTGTGAAGATCCAAAGGTAAGATGTCCAGAGAAAGTGTAAATGTTTGTGCACCCAATGCTTTTCTGCTTTGAAGAAAGGTTTTGAAAAACAATCCCTTTTGCAAACTGCTCATTATTAGATCTATACCCAACAGAATTTGTATTTTTATTTCTCCATCAGAAAAAATAGCAATAATACAAATGTGGTTATTTCCTTTATTTCAGCTTTAGTGGTAAAAGTTTTAATATGATTTAAAATAACTGTATCCACACAGTCTCTTTAGTCTGGTAAAGCGCAAATAACATTCATGAAGCACCTGAAAAAGTGATTTTATGAGTTTTTATAAGTGTTTGAATGACAGAATAGGTATTTGTCAATTTAAGTGTTGTCAAAAGCAGACCTTTATAGCAAGAAACACAGTGGTGGAAGTGTAATGGTTTGGGTTTTATAATCCACACTGGAAAAAAACAGGGTTCTTTTTGATATTTTAAAATATCACATTTTAAGGTTAATTTTCTAAAATATTAATAGAAAATTTTAGGAAAACTTTTTGGAACAAGCAAAGAAGAAATATAGGTTTTTAGAGCAATATGTTGGAAATTCATGTTTATGTAAGTCTAGTACATGTGGACAATTTTGCAAATTAAAAACACATTTTTATGAGTTGTTTATTCATGTTTACATTTTATTGTGCAGCAGTCTTCTAATATTTACTTTGAATTCATAAAAAAACATTTCCCTCAAGTTTTATAGTTCCAAAAGTATTAAACGTTCTTTTTTCAAACTGCAAGTACCTTCATGGTGCAGCAAAGTGACATACAGTATGTCTCCTTTAGGTTGCATGCTGGCTGTTAGATCCCAGCAGCGAAGAAAGGACTATTTCCAACATGGTGACTGCCTACTGTCCAGAAGAACTACCTCTGCTAGAAGGACTTGGAAATCCACAGTCATACTGTCCTCGTGTCAGAGCAGCAACCAGTAGCGTGCTCATCCACACTGTCATGAACCATCTCACTAGTCTCCTGGAGAAAGATGGCACTTTAGGTACCAAATCCCGTCTAAGCTGTACCAAAGATGTTACATTTATTTAAAGGTTTTATTGAATCCCACATTCATCTCAGATTTATTCAGGAACGTAGAGATGCCCTCACAGGTTTGCTTAGCTCTTTTGGAACTGAATGGACTTGGCTTCAGTGTCGAAGAGTGTGAAAGACAAAAGCATGTGATGCAGGCCAAGCTATCGGCGCTGGAGTCTGAAGCGTACAGTTTGGCAGGTCACAGCTTCTCCCTCACCAGTGTTGATGACATAGCACAGGTATGACCCTGTTCTCCACCATCTTGATTTGAATCTGACTGTTACTCAGACAGAGAACTTTTTTAAACCACGTTAAATGAAAGCTAACCAATTTCTTTTAAGAAACTGATGGCGTGCACGTTTTCATCAATGCCCTAGGTGTTGTTTTTGGAGCTCCACTTGCCTCCAAATGGTGAGATTGGAGGGCCGAGATCTAAGAAGACTCTGGGCTACACCAGAAGAGGCGGTGGCAGAGTGAGACTTGGGAAGCAATTCAGCACTACAAAGGTACATGTGGATATGGAATTGGGTTCTTTCAATCAATACAAAACAAGACAACCAAAATATATATAGTGATATCTCAAACTTTGGATAATTAGTCATGAAATTGATTGAAAAATACACATTCACTTACATTATTACTCTAAATCATAAATAGACATATTAGCTCTTTTGCATACAGTACATGACTCAAGGAAGCCATTATACATTAGGTTTGTGAAAAGTAGTTGTACATAGTTTTAGTTTCTGCAGTTAATCCCTGCCACCATATTTATGAAGTCCTTTTAAGATCAAATAAGTAACACTAAAAAACTGTCTTTTTTTCTTTGTCTTAAATGACCTTTTTCCATCTGTTCTAGCTCATGATTTTACACCCAGTCTTTATGAATAATTGAACCATCTTTCTGTAACTAAAATGCTTATTTGCTGTTCCAGGATGTTCTGGAGAAGCTTCGTCCACTACACTCACTCCCAGGGGTCATTTTGGAGTGGAGACGGATTACCAATGCCTTGACTAAGGTGGTGTTCCCCCTGCAGAGGGAAAAGCAATATCACCCCACACTGAAGATGGACAGAATATACCCCATTGCCCAGACTCACACAGCCACAGGTAAAACACAGTCCACCTCAGTGTAATAGGCAATATGTATATATGTTTATATATTTAATTGTGAGTGAAAATTAATGTTTCTCTTCTTTTAGGCAGAGTGAGCTTCACTGAGCCCAACATACAGAATGTTCCTAAAGATTTTGACATTAAAATGCCCACCATGGTAGATGAGAGCCCACCCTCACAAAGTGCTCCTCACAGACCAGGGTAAACGCACAGCGGCTCACTGCAGCGCCACTTTTTCAACACGCAACATCTTCAAAACTAAATCAAGTGTACACTTACTTGTTGTACCTGAGGGTGTAACACTTTATTTTAATAACGATTCATATCATAATTTGTGATTGCTGATGCAATTCAAAGTCGAGTCATCTTGAACGATCTGATTCACTGACCTAACATTGATCCAGAACATCTTTCGCTTTACTTAGGAATTTGTCTCATCCATTTGGAAGAATCACATAACAGTTTTCTCAAAGCAAACGATTATGTGTGTCCAATATTTTGTGGAATAATTAGTTGGTGGCAGGTTATTGCAGAACTTCAGTTTAAAGGATGTTTAAGATAATCTGTTTGTGAGCAGATTTAGCTTAAATATGTCAGGCTGTAAGCTTAGATGAAGATGATTGAAAGATGTTTATACCATTATCTGTAAAAACAATACATACCTGTAATATAAAAAAAAATGTTGAGTAAATGAATGTCGACTTCATTCTGGTTGCTGTGGTTGCAGAAAGAAAAGGCGATCTGTGACACCAGCTGTTGCTCCTAGACCTGCAGAACAGGGCCCAGCGTTCTCTGTCAGCATGAGACATGCTTTCATTCCTTTTTCAGGTGCGTTTGGTGATAAATGTCTCAATAATAGCTATATTTGCTTGTTTGCGACTGCATCAGGAATGGCATTTGTCTTTACCGGACAATAGGTGGAATGATTTTAGCGGCTGACTACTCGCAGCTGGAGTTAAGAGTGCTGGCTCACCTATCAAAGGATCAGCGCCTCCTTCAGGTCAGTAACACATCTAAGAAGCATGATAGCTTATGATAAGACAAAATCTCTGACAGTGTGTTTTCACAAGGTGCTGAATGGAGGATCAGATGTGTTTCGCTGCATTGCTGCGGAGTGGAAAGATGTTGACCCCGACTCTGTGCAAGACAACCTGAGGCAACAAGCTAAGCAGGTCCGACCAGATAAGAAAAGACAGCAACAATGACACATTTCCACTTGTAAGCTTACTAGTGTGTCTGTGTGTTTGTTGGCAGATTTGCTATGGCATCATCTACGGAATGGGAGCGAAGTCTCTGGGGGAGCAAATGGGAGTGGAGGAGAATGATGCTGCCTGTTACATAGAGAGTTTCAAAGCCAGATACAAAGGTAGAAACGGGGTCTGCACCTGCTGTATTACAGGATAACATTTGGGTTGAGAATATTTAGGTATTGCCACAGTGAGTGAGGCTTAGGAGACTTATCAGTTATCACTAAAACAAACACCACTCACGGGCAATGACTCTCATTGTCACCTGTACAAAGAATTCTGGAAAAAACGTTCACTTTAGCCCTGCTAAAGCCTCGGAAATATAAATAAAAAAACTTTTAAAACATTTTTTGTTGTTCCAAGGGCTGTGCTTTAAGAATTTATAGAATATTTCTAATTGAGTGTTCTCTTGACCTGTTTGTTAAGGTGGGCGTTTGTGTCATTTTCGTCTACATTTAAAGACTCACGGCGACAAAAAGTGTTTTTGTTGTTTTCAAAACACGTTTTTGTCTGAGTTGTATGATGATAGTCGATAAAAAAAATTCATCCTAACATTTAATTTCTGAATATTTCTTTATTCAAATTGTTGTGAATCAGGACAAAGAAAACGTTTGAAAAAGAGCTAATTTGTGACGTCAAAATATGCTAAGCAGACCGCAAGCTCCCTGCCCTGAGCTCCTAGCAACGTGGAGGGGAAAGGGAGGGTGGGGTTCATTGAGATACTCAAAATGCATCCGATTTAAGATTATCTGGGATTAACAAGGGAAAAAAGTGTAGTTTGTTTCAATTTTAGATAGAGGAGAGATCTTTCATTGTCTTTTCTTGTTTTAGGGATCAACGCTTTTCTTAAACAGACTGTGAAAAACTGTATCAAAGATGGTTTTGTCCAAACATTGATGGGCCGCAGGAGATACTTACCTGGAATCATCAGCTCCAACCCCCACATCAGAGCACATGTAAGGATCCCTTTAGCAGATATAAGCGAATAAAACATTTTTTTTCTTTAATGCTTTCCCTGTGTACTTACTTTCTTCTCATTCAGGCTGAGCGGCAGGCAGTCAACACGACCGTGCAGGGTTCAGCAGCGGATATAGTCAAACTGGCTACTGTGAACATCCAGAAATGGCTACGGAAAACCTATCCTGCTGTGCCACCTTCTCACCAGCACCTTCACACAGGTGACCAAAATGTTTTTATGTTAAGGAACATTAAGACAGGACAAAAATGTTCACCGTTACAAAATCCTAACTATCATCACTGTAGCTCGTAATCAGCGCAGGGTTGTCAGAGGAGCCTACTTCATCCTGCAGCTGCACGATGAGCTCATCTATGAAACAACAGAACAAGACCTCATTCAGGTGTGACCATTGATATTTTAAAACTCTCATGTACTTTAAATATTTGATTTATTTTAAATCTAATAGTAAACTACACTCACCGGCCACTTTATTAAGGGATGGACATGATCGGCTGCAATACTCACCACGTTGTAACTATGCTCAATTGGTACTAAGGGACCCAAAGTGTGCCAAGAAGGCCATTACACCACCACCAGCCTGAACCGTTGATACAAGGCGGGATGGATCTATGCTTTTGTGTTGTTGACACCAAATTCTGACCCTATCATTCAAATGTGGCAGCAGAAATGGATACTCTTCAGATCAGGGACCGTTTTTCCAATCTTCTATTGTCTAATTTCGGTGAGCCTGTGCGATTTGTAGCCTTAGTTTCCTGTTCCTAGTGTGGTCTCCTCTGACCTCTGCATTTCCACCCACAGAACTGCTGCTCACTGGATATTTTCTTTTTCTGGCCATTCTTTGTAAACCCTAGAGAAGGTTTTGCCTGAAAATCCCAGCAATTTCTAAAATACTCAGACCAGCTTGTCTGGCACCAACAACGATGCCACGTTTAAAGTCACTTCAATCACATTTCTTCCCCATTCCGATGCTCGATTTGAACTGCAGCAGATCAAATATGCATCATCGAGCAGTTGGACAGGAGTACCTAATTTAGTGACCAGTGAGTGTACGTCAACTGAATGTATTTCAGACATCCTTAAAAGATAGTTGTCCAAATTTTTGTCTCCATTAGGTTGCACAGATCGTCAAGAGGGAGATGGAGTCAGCAGTGAAGCTGTATGTGAAGCTAAAGGTCAAAGTCAAAATGGGCTGCAGCTGGGGGGACCTGCAGGATATTGATATATGAAATTATTCTATTCTATGAAATTAAATGCATTTTTATCTTGACTTTGTAATATAAGATGCCATCTTTTGCACATTTTGTAAATACTGTCAGCAATGAAATGTAAAAAAAAATGCATTTATGTATACACGATTTGCCAAATGAATGTTTTTTTTAACTAGAATAGAGCTAGATTTCATGGATTTTGTGCCAAGACTTGTGAACATTAAATATCAATTATGAGAAAGTGATGTTTTTAATAGACTTTCATCTTGAAATCAAATTTTATTGGACAAGCTGTCAAGCCAAACGCCACAAAAACATACGTCAGTCTTCAGTAAGGTGGGGTTGACACTTTTCAAATTTGCTGCATCAAGCCTTTAACTTTTGTGACTTTTTTTTTTTTTAAAAAGCGAAGACATTTTATCACTAATCTTTAAAATCAAGAGAACTTCAGTTTATTGATGTCATTCAAAACTCCATGAACATTGTCAAACAATAGACTACAGATTAGCTCAAAGACCTTTTCACAACATCGGAGTGGAATTTAAAGGACAATTGATTTGCCTGGATTAGCATGTATGTCCTATTCATTATAAACAATAAACCAGTGCACCATGACAGAGGGCATCAACCAAAAAAAATAAATAAATGTCACAGACATGAATTTATAAACAAATATGCCAAAAAAAACATGAATAACAGGGATTTGTTTAAAAAAAAAAAATGTCTGTGAAATAAAAGTGTTCCCAGATGTTGGTACAAATGCTTGCTTGTTGTCAAAATAAGGCTTTTTCTTGTGCAAAACAATTAAAAAAGTAATACACAACATCAAAATATGTCAAATGCTGTCATTGCAACCATTACCCAAGTAAAAAAGAAACTGGGTAAGACTAGCAGCTACTATTGGATGGTTCTACTCATCAAGAACTTCACCCGTCAGATGCATATTTTAGGTGCAAAGTGATAAAACTGCTGCTTTTCTATAGTCTTAAAATGTCCAGGTGTTTCCCATCTCCGTTGACGTAGACTTGTCTTTGAGGCAGTCAGAGCATAAAGAACAATCATCAGAAGACACGATAATAACCAACATCTTTGGTAGTTTTGCCACTTGCTTAAATGCTGAACCTTTCAAATCCACAACAGCTGGGTTTTTGTTTCTTAACTGGAAAATTGAGGGGGGGGGAAAGAAAAGGCATGTGATGACTGCCAACTATCACTGTATATTGTGTCAACAGCCCCAATCCCAGAGTCCTTTGGGCTCAAGCAGAATTTAAAACTAAAGTGAGAAATGGGCTTTGTGTGTGGGAGGATGTGAGCTTTCTGTAAACAGTTATCGTCAGGCTCAGAGCCACAAACAGTTGAAAAAAAAAAAAAAAAAAAAAAACACACAGTAAGGCATCAGCACAAGCAAAGCTGTGCGTTTCACCAGAGTGTAAAAAAACTGAACAGGGAGAACATATGTACAAAAGGTACAACTGTAAGTGCTACTCAAGCAGCCTTTTGTGTTTCACTGGCGAGATGTGAGGCAAAAAGAATTGACCGGGACCATGTTTAAACCTTTCTTGCAGGGGTTGTGCTGGGGCTCCGAGCTCTGACCCGGTCCCACAACTTCCTGTGGGGAAACCGTTGGCCCTGGCTTGTATTCTTGGGGCATAACAGTTTATGTAAAAATTAAGGGGAATAAGGACACCGGAGGCTTGGAGATGACATCATGCAAGCTGTCAAGGTGCCTTCCCATCGGGGCTGAAGTAGTACCTGACAGGAGGACCAGGGAGATCCTCGTCTCCGTCTGCTTCTGGAGCGAAGGAGACGGTAAGGTCAACGTAGCGGCGGTCAACTGATGGCTTGATAAGCTTCTGCATCCTGTGAGTCCAAATAAATGTATGTTTAGATAAAGCATTAAGATAAACTTAAAAAATAAATGGTTTAAAAGCACTCACGTCAGTTTGAGCCTCTTTGAGTGTCCGGGCATCACAGGCACATACAGCATCTTCACACCATGGACGACCATGGTAGGTTCAATTGTGTACTTTTCCTGCAGCAATAAAAGAAATGTGACAATTATTTGACTAATAAATACCTTTAGCAAAACACAACAGTAGCCAAACTACACAAGTGAATCTTACTCTGACTGCGTTCATGAAGTCAGACAGAGTGAAGTCTTCATGGCCAAATATGGTCCAACAATCCCAGATGGTGAAGGAGATGTTGTTCCTGAAAAGTGTCACACAGTTGTCACTGCATTTCTGTGCATATAAAACAATGAGGTGCCACTGGATCAGTGCTAAAGCTATAAAATACTTTGATAGATGGCACTTTTTGAGTAGGGCTGTTTTGCAATCTAACACAATTTGATTTGTTTTAAAAACCCAAGTTTTGTTTGCTTGGAAAAAGCAGCTTTCCTTAAATGTAATGACTGAAAATGAACAAAAGTGGAACGTTCTGAACTAAAATCAGGAATCCTGGTATTAAAAGCTATAACAAAAAAGCAAAAAGTGTTCTAACAGATTGATTTAAACAAATGGAAATAGAATTTTCTAAATGAAACAAAGATTAAAGACTAACTCAAAGGACATTGGTGTTTTTAACATGTTCTTGTAGCATTTTTCTCATGATGGAGGGCATAAATAAACAAAACTAAGATTAAAACTCCATTTCTGAGTATTTCTTCATTCAAATGGCTGTGAATTAGGTGCCAACGAAAAAATGAAATTTAGGCAAAGAATGGCATAATTATAATTCAAAGACCACTGGAAACGCTTTTAGAACAGATCAAAAGATGGTTGGACTGGGACTTTAAATATGTCGTTGTATATTGAGTTTTAAACCTTTTTCTAATATTAAGTACATAGAAGTAATGCTAAAAGGTTTTAATCATCTTTTATCACATCCCTTTTAAGGTCAAGTGAAACAATACCTGCAAGTACTCCTACCTGATGACCGTCCGTTTAACAGGAGCAGTCTCACTGAGCACGACGACTGGAATGGCCAAGTTGAAGAAACAGTTCTTGAAGGATTCAAACCCGTACCCTCCAACAACCTTAATTAATTCCAGCGCAACCTTAGTAAACGAAAAACAGCACAGAGGTTTTTCTTCAGAAAAAGTTTGAAAAAAAAATCAAAGATAAAGCAGTTCTTGATCTCACCAGTCCAGACACAGCAGCTGTTGCCGTGGCGATGGCGGGAATGATCTTTCCAGCGATGCGTTTGGTCTTCAGTCTGTCAGCTGGCTCAATGGAGTACATCCTGGCTCTGAGGGAGGATGCCGATGTGACAAAATCAATGTGGCCATTGCTGTCGTTGTCTTTTTCGAAGTGAAGGGGGCTCATTCGTAGTGCCTCTGTGGGGGACGAGAAAAATTATAGGTTTATACAAGATGAAAGACAAGTCAGTGTATGAGGCATTGCCGTGTATTAGACATCAGTTTTAGGTGTAATTTGACCTGTCTGTTAATGCTTTTTTCACACAAAAAAGGGAATAACCAATTATTCAAAGTCAATCACACTTCTGTGTAATCAAACTGTCCAATTACAGGTGGATATAAAAGGCGATCAGCAAGGCACCTCCAATAAAGCAGTGGTTCTGACCACAAATAACTTCTCCGTCATTATGTTTTCTGGCTGATGCTTTGGTGAATGCCGACATTGTTGTCACTCTAGTGGTACAATGAGACGACATCAACAACCTACACAAGTGGCCTGGGTACTGCAACACATCCAGACCCCTAAATGTTAATACATTTAATTCCCATTAATAACTTTTGTGTACTTGTGGAACTATGTAAAGGATAAAGCATTTATTAAGAATATTTCATTTGTTCAAGTATAAGATCTGTGTTCGTAGTGTTCCCTTTATTCTTTAGAGCAGTGTATATACCTGCTGTGACGCCATCCGCGGAAATGGCCTGCTCCAATTGTTCGATGGCTTCCCTCTCCTCTTCGCTGCTTAAAGGCATCTTCATCTGGTCTGGCTTCTTTGCAGTCTCATCTGTCTCTATACACTGTCAGCAGCATATCAGCAATAATCAACACTTTATAAAGCTCACAGAGTTACCAAAGCTCAGATGAAATAAGAATGTTACTTTCTCTGATGGTCTGTACTCGGGTATCTTGACGTCGGAGAGAATCTTTGACACAGCATCCTCAGAGAGATCCTTACAGAAGAAACCCCCGTGAGTACAAGTCAAACTACCTTTTTTTGACAGCAGAGACACCAGTGTCATTGACCTACCTTTTCTGAGAAAGGGATGTTATAAATCTCAGCATAAAGCCGGGCAGCGCTGACAATGAAAGTGAAGTGCCTGACAGGGAGCAGAATGGGGGTTTGTAAACCTAAAAGGGCAAAAACCGCACAAACTTCCAACGTCGGAACACACTCACAAGGGGTCTTTTAGGTCAAACTCAGTCGGAGTTGGAGGTCTTTTTGGAGACTGCCAAAACAAACCTAAAGAGAGAGGAAAAAGCAGACATGTTATTACACAACATGCACCATTAGGAATTTGTAAGTGATCCATGAAGAAAACAGTGCATAAAAAACCCTTACTTCCATCTTTTAACCTTGTATCCAGAGGAAAGGAGTGCAGCAGCTGTAGGGCCTAAAGAAACAAACTGTGAGGCTTTCTTGAAATATGAACATTTGACTTTTAACATGAAGGTCGATTACCTTCCTCTTGAAATACTTTTCAAATTTTAAACGGGCAATGATGATACACTGTTGCCAGTGACTAGGTCTTCTGCTTAACAGCTTAATGACCTGGAAGGCCCCTTCCATACTTTCCCCCACCTGCATTCTCTGCACACAAACACAGACAAATCAAATGGTTACAGCTTCTGCGCATTAAAATGATCGCAAGCAATGTTTGCGCCTGGGGAGCCCTTACCTGCAGCACTGCTTCGGCTGAGATGTGCATCTGCCAGAAGGAATTGTACATGGAAGGTTTGTGGAAAAAGGAACTCTCAAACTAGACAAAGGGAGAAATTATGAGTAGTCAACGTTTATTTTAAAAACAAACACATCTGAATTAGTCAAAAAGTCACACCTTGTCACGAGCCCACTGAATTGTGTGCTCTATAACAGAAGGAAAAGACTTGAGGGTGCAGAAGGGGATCTCCTCTTCTGGGGGGTCCCTCTGGGAGCCAATGAGACAGATGTGTTATAATAGAATAAACAAAATAACATCTAGTCAAACATGTGACCAGAGACACACTTGGATGGACTCACATGGCTGTTGTAGGACTCAGTCAGGTATGGCACAATGATCTCGGTGTGTCCTTTAGTCCCCATGGTGCCAGAATCCAGGAGGGGTCTTTGATTGCACACACAGCGACTGAAAACAACACATTTTAACAGGAATGAGCCCATTCATTATTCACAAGCTAGACTTTGGATAAAAAAAAATGAGGTCAGATCTATTATTAATATTCTTAAAAGAAAGTTGCATAAGAGAACCAAAAAAAACAAACAAAACAACAGAGGCTGATTTGGAGCCATTCTAGACATGAACTGTTTTTGACAACTAAGAGTTTGTCAGCTTTTATTTGTGTGGCAGATGTGTGGCAGAATTAGTAGCACAACTTTGTTCCCTTGTATGCAGGTCTTAACATCATTTGAATAAATTTAAGAAAAAAATAGTTTTAATGTGTAGTTTCAAAAGAATACTATGAGAACTTTGACATTACGAGGAATTTTGTGTCAAATTTAAATTTTACCTGTGATAGTTAAAAGACCTATTTACTTTCAAGAGTCAATGTGATTCACAAAGGTAGCTGGTGTTAGAGTAGAGGATTAGCAAGACAAGGTGAAAAAATACTAAGAAATTCAGTTTTATTCGTAGTTTTGTTTATATATTTCCTCCATTGTGACAAAAATACCTCAAGAACATGTTAAAAATACACTTTTTGTTAGAGTGGTTCTTTAAATAATCTAAGAACCCTTAAAAAAAAAAAAGTAATAAAGTTCAATGTTGAAAAACTGCATGCTCCTCACACACACACCTGTCCACATATCTCCGTGCCTCCACATTGTCCAGCGCAGTGACCACAACGTTTATCGAGGAATAGAACGAGTCGCTATAGATGCTCTCGGTAGCCGGGCACACTTTGTTTAAGTGGGCATCAATCTGCAGGTCTGGGTTGATATCATGTGTTGCTTCTGCTGCTGTGGTGCTCTTTGGTCTCTGAGTGCAGAAAGACGATTAAGAAATTAAAATGAAGCCATTGTTAAAAAAAAAAAAGAGCCATAACTGCAAGATGCGTTCACCTGGATATGATGTGGTCTGAATAAAAACTGCCTGTTAAGGTTGGACTTTTCTATAAGGTCTGGGTCTGTGATGCACACCTGTCAAGTGAAAAACAACAAATCATTTTAGAAATTAATAAGAAGCTAAACATGTGCTTAAAATAAAAAGGACAAGCTCACCTCTCCTGAGCTTTTAGCCAAGCCCACTCCAAGAAGGGCAAAGTTTTTTAGCATCTCACAACCTATGGCACCACAACCAACCTTAAAGCAGAAAATAATTCAAGTATTTATCCAGGCATAAACAGTTTTGGTAAGCTGATAAAGACTGAATCATACCATGAAGACCCTGAGCTTGTGCAGATCAAGCAACATTGATTCTCCAATGCACGCTCGTAATCCGTCATATCGATCGCCTCTGGGGAAAAACTCCTCAGCAGACAGGGACTGAAGAGGCCGGACTACCTCCAGAGCGTCGAGATAAAACTAAACAGGAGTCAAGTGGTATTCAATTAGATCAAATCAACAGATAAATTCCCACTCTGACCTTTAATTTTGATTACGCCATTTTTAGCCAATTTTTTTTTTTTTTTTTTTTAATTGTGTTGTTTTCTAGGACATAAAGTGCTGTGAAAAAGTATTTGCCCCTTTGTGATTTCTGATTTTTGCATATGAATCACACACAAAAGGTCTCAAACCATCAAACCAATTTTAAAATCACTCAGAGACAAATAGAAATCAGGAAGGGGGCAAATACTTTTTCACGGCACTGTAGTTTCTGCAGAATGCAAGGAGTTCATTCAAAATTTGCCTTTGAGTTGTGGGTGGGATTGTTGGTTTACACACTCTCCCGCTAGCTTACAGCCCATCAAACCCCCAACCTAACATTATCGGTGCAACAAAAATGGCGAGCAATATTAAAGATATTTGTGCTGTACAGCCTTGAGCCAGATGCCAGCTCAAAACGAGGAAAATTAAGCTTAATTTTCTCCTGCATCATGTGGACAAGAAGATGTTAAAAACACAAACCACAACTTTCCTCAGAGAGGGTCTTTTAATTTCTGGAGAAAAAACATCACAATGAGAGTGTGTAGAAAAATAAGAACAACTTTAGAAACCTACCCACTGTTGCAGAGGCCCAAACTTTCCGGTGATGGCCTTTAGAACTTCCTGACTGGCTATTCCTCCAGCAGCTGCAGCTAGAGGAGGAAGAGTCCCTCTTGCTGTTTTAGACAAGCAGCGCACCAATTCAGCGTTCACAGGAAGCTGCAAGGGAGGAAAAGAAGAGACTATAAGGAGCGCATCTTTGTCAAAACAAAAAAGCACTATTGCATAAAACAGGATCAAAGATGAGGAACAGTGGAGTATAAATAAGCAGCAGCATAAAATCTGAAATAATGGTCATTAGTAAGGCAAAAATTAATACAGCTAAAATGTAAAATATAACGTGTTCAACTCCACAGAAGTGCAAGATAAATATGGATAAGGAACTCTTAGAGATGCACTTGACTTTATTACTGTCACTGACATGCTAATATCAATATTACACAAGACTATATACACAACAGAATTTTCACAAGAGTAAAACTAAAATACTTACTTTGCTCTTATGAGTGACAGTGACTTCCTCAGTTAGCTTTAGGAAAGCATCGGCGTCCTCTAAACATCTGATGACATCAAAGCAAAACTGATGATGCCCTCAAACCTCTCATTTTATTTCTTGAGTAATTTGTATTAAATAAAATTAAAATTAAAATCTAGAAGACTAATTACCCAATGTTGGGAAGTCTGCCATGCTTTTCCTGGAAGGCGTCGAGTGCCAGCATGGCTGCATGAATGTGTAACGGAGCCTGATGGGAGGATTTCAAACCAGAGTGAGGTTTCCACTAACAACCCAAAAACGTGCCTCACCCATGATGAACTCAAGCAATCTTTGGATCAGATTTAAGCCTAACCAATTCAAGGTGAAATTTAGCACCCTGCTGGTGTTGGCATGGTGATATGTAGGGCTGTGGATCGTTATTTAGATGGCAATTCGATTCGACTCACAAATCAAGATCGATTCACCACAATCCTCATTATTTTATCTAAATGTGTGTGTTTTACTGAATGATAGAATTAAAAATATATGTGCATTTGAACACCATAAGTTATACCTTTATCTAGAAAAAAAATCAGAATTAATTAAACATAACAGATAACAACACAAGATTTTGAAACAAAAAAGTGATACTTGTCACTTTAAACATTATCAAACTCGAAAGTTTTTCTGTTAACGTCAGCAGTCAACAAAACATGGAACATTGTTGTTGCTTTGCATCATTTTACAACAAATCCTGAGCATGTTTTCTGCTGTTTTTAATCCTCAAAGTGTTGCTGACTACAGTTCCAGGAGATAGATAACAAAGACAATAATTGAAGACAAAACAACATCTGAATTAAAAATGACACTGTAACAACTATAAAACACTTACAGTCCTTTAATTTACAGTGTCAACAGTGTTACCAACAGATGTGTTTTACAAAATGACAAGATCACAAGATTTTTGTATACTAAGAAGGATTTTTTTAAAGATTTTTTTCCTAAATTCATATTGATTGTATTTTTATTCTTATCTATTTATTATTTTTTATGTATATTGTAAATCAATTCTTTTTTTCCCAGAACTTATTTTAGTAAACTGAACATTAGTGTCTTTTTTTTTATTTTCTAAATAAAACACTTGATAGCTTTACTTTGAAAATGAGAGGCCTCACAGACAGTCTATTTTGAAGTTTGTTAATTTCAGGTGACAGTGGCGGATTCGGTTTGTATAGTTTGGTAACGTAAAGTCAAAAATTATTCTCCATTTTCGAGTGATAATTACATAGCCTGAAGTGTATTTTTCAAATAGTTTGTTAGTTTATAAAAATTCCAAATCAGCAAACTAAAAAATCCAAGATATTCGTACTCGTATTTTTGAGAACAAATTGTGAATATCCAATGGTCTTTCGTGGTCTGAACGATTATGTTGCTGCTTTTCTTTTTTTCTTTTTTAAATCAGCACACCGCGTTCTGTGTTCTGACTGGCTGGAGACCTTGTCAATCAATCTCCTCTGTAGCTTGTCTCCTGTGCAAAAACGTGCAGTTCTCCAGATCTAGGGGTTTTTAAAATGTGGTTATGTGCTTTCTGGAAAAACAAAAATGTTTACGTTTAAGCACACTCTCTGATCATTACACAGTTTCTGTTAGCCGACAAACTGACCCCGGCCCCTCATCCGAGAAGAAAACTGTTATGTGGCCCTCACAAGAAACATTTTGGGGACCCCTGATATATCTGGAGGAGTGAGGCAAACTCATGAGTCTGTAAACCAGAATTAGGGCCAAACTGTCCACAACTGAGAGAGAAAATCCACAGATTTCATGGAAAACTCACCTCTGGTTTACTGAGATCTGGAATCAGAACCTGCGGATCACTCAGCTGCTGTTCTAATGTTTCCTGAAGAAAGTGAAACATGCAAAGTCACAAACTCAAATGCAGTTATTTAAAAAATATTCCTGCACTCTTCTTGTACTCACAAATTTGTACATCTGAGGGCTTTTAACCATAACAAAGAAGCCTCCATGTGTATACGGCTGGAACTGTGATGTATCTCCTATTTCAAAGCTATGAGAAGAAAGGACTAATGCAGCAAACACACACATTCACACACATGCAGACAAAGAGAAATAGGACAAATATAACTTAGATTGGGTTACTTTTGTGAATACATGTGAAATGCTGGATGTCTAGTAACTTTTAAAGATGCAATGCAATCAACACCTGAAACCTGCCGTGTAGTGCCATTGAGCTCCACCATGCCATTAATTTCTCTAAAGATGACGCTCTGGCCCATCTGCAGGCCGTGGGGTTGGTTGTCTATGCAGGTTACCACCCCAGAATTGTCCTGAAAACAAACCCAAAACAGAGAAAAGCAAATTAACGAGTTCAGCAACAACCCAAAAATGTCAGAGTAACTGAATAGATAACTTTTTGGAAATTGCAAGATGCATATTCAGAGGAACAGAGGGGAGTAAGTACAGAATGTGAAAGTAATATGACTACCTGAGTGATACTTTGGATGAAAATCTCCTTGGGCTCTTCCCCTGTGGAATCTGAGACCTCAAATGCTTCTCCAAAATCACAAAACACTCGCACACAGATGCCATATGCATCACTGGAGATAAACTGACAAAGACATGTTTCTTTTATAATTACAGTTTTGTGTTTTAAGTGAGCTCAATGTTGGCTAAACCAGGAGAATTACTGTAAACTTACTCTTATAGGAGGCTGCTGGGAGTGGCAGAACTTATTTACCCTCTTCTGCAGGCTCAAGCTCGATTCTGTCAAAATCACACACTGTAGGGAAAACCACAGCAATCAGGCTGGAATATTACCTTTAGTCTGCAGCAAACACTGAAGAAAACATTGATTTGTTTTCTCCCTCAACTGAATGAAAAAGTAACTGTTCTATTGATTAAAAAAAAAAATTAGTAATCGCAAATATGTTCATTTAAATTATGACAAGTCAAAGTTATTTCATAATTAGAGTTGTCTGTACCCATTGATCTAAAGCCACCAGTGCCACAAGAGCATTTGCAGATTTCTTTTTGCCTTGCATGATCTGATTTTTCAACAAAATAGTCCAGTAACTACAACATTTTTACTTACCGTAAGAAATGCAAGGCCAGAAGCTTTGTTAGAGGTCTAAAAGGTGTCGACTTACCTGATACTTTCTGAGAAAACTCAGGTCAATGTTGTCATCCAGAGGACAGGAGGACATGTCAACTTGGACATAAGGGTTCAACTCCGCAACACGAGGGCACACAGCTTCCACCCTTCAACAGCAACAAATTAGGCTGACTGTCCGCATACCGGTACACAGCAAAATCAGCAGCAAAAAGGAAAAAAAAAACTTTTTTTCTTGAGTTATTACTACACATCCAAGTCCCAGTCTGATCCTGTTTTCATATATTGTAAAAGCATTCCTAGTGGTCTTTTAATTATGATTATGCCGTTTTTAGGCAAAAAACTGTGTCATTTTCTGGGACATGGTTTCTGCAGAGCAACAGTAGTTTATTCAAAATTTGCCTCCGAGTTGTGGGCGAGACTGCGCAAAGTAAGCCCGTCCGTACTTCCCATCATCCATCTATTTACACACTTGATCGTTAGTTCACAAACCCTTACAATGCCAATCTAGCAATACTGGTGCAAAAATCCACAAGGCGAGCGATATTGGAGCTGTCCAGCCAGACAGTTTTGAGCCACATGCCAGCTTAGGCAAGGAAAACTAAGACCTACATGGATCTAGTCGTCTCCAAGTGGATGCATGGAGCAGGGAGCTGATGGCTTGCTGTAGTAGCTTCTACATCACAGCTACAAGCTTTTTTTAAACAGCATGTTTTCCTCTGCTCTTGATTGACAATGATTTGAATAACGACACACTCAGAAATGCAATTTTAATCTTAATTTGCTTTACATCGGTCCTCCATCTACAGGAAAATGCCACAAGAACATGTTAAAAACGCCAAAAAAACTATTTTCATTAGAGTGGGTGTTTAAAAACCAATTCATAATCAAATATAGTAGTTGCTCGTCTACAGAAGCCAATGCTTCGTCCTGCTGCATGTATTACCTCTTCCTCTGGCTCAGTACATCATCTCTACGGATGAAGAAGTTGCATCCCAGATCCCAAGTCTCACACAGTTTTGTGTCATGGAGAGTAACCGACTGTTCAAAAATAAATAAAACCATTAAGATAAAACATGACACGCTTGATATTTTATTATTTGAAAGCTATAAAGGTGCATATACCTTTACACCTGCCAGGGCTATGTTCTTTGCTGTAAGAATGAAATTCAACATGACTTAATTGAATTATATTTGGCTAAGCAGGGGATTAAAGTAGTATGATTTATATTAATAAAAAGAAAAAGAGTTGTGGTGCAACAGTGCGTTCTCCTGCTCACCTATCTCCACTCCCAGTGCTCCCATTCCACTGAGAAAGACAGAGGACTGGGCCATCTGGTGCATAGCACTGTCTCCAAGCACATATCGCTGGCGGCTAGTAAGAAGCAAATAAACACGTTAGCTACACTCACTGAGGAGGATTGGTTTCAGGTCATCCGAAAAAGAAGAACACTAAAAACCACACTTGCCTGTAAAGTGAGTCGTCAATCTCCATCAAGTCTGCAGCCATGCTGGGAGGAAAGGGGCTGATTCAGCCGGTTTAAAGATAGCGACTCAACCTTAAGAAGAAGGTACGCGCGCACTTTACAAGAAGAAACGTTGATAGTGAAGATAGTGAGACACTTTAATGTAAGTAGATGTGATTGTGGACCAACGCCCTATTAAAAGTAGAGCTAGGCGGCTAGCTGACTTGGTGTGGGCAAGTTGTCAGCAGTGTTGACAACAACAAACGCATTTTAACAAATAACGACGAGAACTTGTTACATAAGACTTGTAGTCGTCGGCTGTTAGAACGGCTACAAACTGCTTATACTGATCGCGCATGCTCGTTTATTAATCTTGTAAAGAAAGAGCAACGTTAGCAACGAAAACTAGCTAGCCACAGATGCCACTTCTGCCCAGCACCGGTGGCGAGGACAGCTAACATAAACTCATTAAAAGTGGTGACACACGTTTGTTCATAGGGAACTTCTCAGAATGTTCAACCTTTTAGAGAGACTTCCTATTCACCGAGCACACTGTAGGTTTTATTATTTATATAGTTTTTTAAAAACTAAGCCAAAACCACTTACGTTAATAGCTGACAGTATGCGCGACGGTCCTCGGCGAATGAATGGCTGTGAGTGGTTGAAAATTTGAAGTGGTTCCGGGTTACATTCAGTCACGTGATCGCAGTCATCCAACCGTGTCGGGGCTATTAGAATTTGTAAGACAGCACCTAAAATTAAGAAAATAATAATAATAAAATATTAAATATTAATAATAATACAAAATCATTTTTTTTTAGCAGTACACCATCACCTTAAAAAAACGTAACTTTCATTACTATGTATAAAGTGGGGGGTGTAACAATTAATCGATTAATTTATTTCTATTCCTACAATCCAACCACATCGATCTCTCTGAGGCGGAATCGAATCAAGTTGCATCAACTCATACCATTAAAAAATAATTTTCAAATGAAATAAATCAATGATTGAATTGATTTTGAAGCATAACATTTGGATTGAGACAATGTGTGTTTATTTTAATGTAATGTAAAAACGACTAAGGTCCATCACAGCAGTCTACTACACATGTGATGGCAGCCAAAAGTGATCAAGCCATCATAACAGTGAAAACACTTTGAATTTTGCAAAGACGTGACCATTTGGTGTGATATAATGTTCTAATAATGTTTCCTTTTGTATTATTTTAATGTGGAACAACAACAGTGGGCTGAACTTTAGGAAGCTAAAATGTGAATGGATTTGTCATTTTAACTATACTTTACTTGTTTGTTTGTTCTCATATTTAATTTAAACTTGATTATCTTGGAAGAAATACAAAGGAATCCGGAAAACTCCACCATTCCGGGTCAAAACCCAGGTAATCTGAGTCACACTTGTTGAAGTTTGGCTAAAGGTGTTCTGGATCGATTTTAGGGTAGTGAAACAGATCAAATCGGATCATTCCAAATGAACCAATATCAACTATGAATCGCATTGGCAAAATGAATTGAAATGAATTGAATGGTTGTTAAAGTGAATCATAAAACCCCTTGTATAAATATATTGTTTCATTGTATTGTTTTTCCAACTATTTCCACCATATGTAGAAAATGATGATATAATCAACCAAAGGATGATTGTTGAACTTTGCAGTGAACTAGAAGGTGACAGGCCAAAATAACTTGCCATTTTTAAGATTCAGAGCTGTCAAGACAACCTTGATGCACACATGCTTTATTTAGTCACACTAACCACCTTTTGTGACTGCATACTGCAACTTTTTGATGTTATTTATTTGTGTGTTTATGTGCTTTGCGGGGCATATCCATTTTGTCATTTTTATTTAATCTTTTTGCACTGCTCTCTATTAAAATACATTTCCCTTTGGGTATCATCATTTGCACTTTGATCTCATTTTGACTTGGGTACAAAAATGGATTAATGAACTGGCCCAAGCTGGAGAAACAGAACAGAACATGTTTGGGTGCCGTGCTGTTTAAAGAAGCAAAGGTCAACAGTTCGGTGAAACATTTACATCTGTTTGACTCCTCTTGCTCTACTAGACAATGATGAGGGGTAAATAACACAAAATGTTGTAACTGTCACTTCAGTATAGTTTTGAATGTATCCTTGTGTGCATATAATTCAGTCTGACATCTACAAGGTCTTTATGTTCTCCTGTACAAGAACTAGTCTTAAATTCTATTAATCAGGAAACTATGATTCACCTCAGGCTTAGAGGCACCCTCCCTTTAATCATATTGGTCAGACTCACACAGGAGCCTCCACCCCTGAGTTGAAGCCAGAACTGACCAAAGAAAGTCAGAAACTGATTGAACTGGGTTCAGCTCCGAAAGGCTTATTCTTCTTTGGCAATGTGGGGCAGTCGCATGGCACTACGTCGGCTCCAGAAAATCGCTGTTGCTCCCCTGAGCATCAAAGAAGGCACAACAAGTAAAGTCCAGAGAGAAATGTCAACCCTCCAGCGGGTGTATGTCACCCGACAGATCCCACCCGAGGGACTCAGGATCCTCAAAGAATCAGGACAGTAAGTTAGAAAAATGTTTCTTTTTGAAATGGTGTTCATGCTCACTTATGTTGTAGCAATTTCAACTAAGCAGTTTGCAAGTTTTGTAAAGATCTCTCATTTTCTCAGAAAACATAACTGCTAATGTTTGCATTTAAAATGGCAAGAGTGTAAATCCCAAAACCTCCATCAAAATACACAATACATTTCCAAATATTTAAAATAGATACATTGAGCATACGCAGAATAATGATGCCTCTGTCTTATGAGTTTGTTCATCTCAACCTACAATGCACTTCTGACCTCTGTGGCTTATGACGAAATGTTAAGTTTGCTTCTGATCTGTGGTTTCTTGTTTTCCCCAGGGTGCAGTTTGAGCTGTGGGACTCAGATGACATCCCTGTGTCAAGGGCAGAACTGCTGAAAAAAGTCAAAGGTGTTGATGGTCTGCTCTGCGTGCTGACAGAGAAGATTGATGCTGAAGTGTTGGATGCTGCAGGTCTGTTTATTTTATTTTATTTTAAAAAAACCAAGACTTTTTGGTGCAAGAACGTGAAAGTTTGCAAAACTCTATGCAGGTTCGAACCTGAAGGTTCTCAGTACTATGTCTGTGGGTTTTGATCATCTGTCTTTAGATGAGCTGAAGAAAAGGTGACCTTTTCTAATCATTATAGAACAATACATGTGAAAATCTGACAACTTGGATGTGAAATATTCCATGTGACATTTCCTGCAGAAAAATCCGTGTAGGATACACCCCTGAAGTTCTAACTGATGCAGTTGCTGAGCTGACTGTCGCTCTGCTGCTGGCCACCTCTAGGAGACTTATAGAGGCCACACATGAAGCCAAGACGTAATGGTTCATCAATGATTTCACACTTGTGCAAAAAAAATCCCAACTCACAAAATTTCAGTTCATTTAAATGCATTTACTAAACCCTTTTCTTGTGTCAGTGGTGGCTGGGGCACATGGAGAACTCTTTGGCTGTGTGGATATGAACTGGCCAACAGCACTGTGGGTATCCTGGGTTTGGGAAGGATTGGTATGTGTGAGACTCACACATTAGATTGTGGTTATTTCTGGATATTTCATGTTTTTATGCATGCATTTGCCTCTAGGTGTGGCTATCGCAGAACGCCTGGCACCCTTCAAAGTGAAAAAGTTCATCTACACAGATGTGGCTCCCAGGCCTGAACTGGCCAGAGCCATCAATGCAGAATATGGTAAGAGGCAGACTTTTTAAATTCATCATTGTTATGCTATCATTTAAAAAAAATATATAAACAGCGAGAACGTAACTCGTCAGTTGGACTAAAGTCAGATTTTCATGCTGCATTACTTGTTTTTTAGTCTCATTTGATGAACTAGCAAAGCAGTCGGATTTCCTGGCCGTATGCTGTGCTTTAACACCTGAGACTAAGGAGATTTGCAACAAAGAACTCTTCTCCAAGATGAAAAATACCTCTATTTTCATCAACACAAGCAGGTGCACCACTCTCAAGCGCAACCTAACTTGAATCGTCTCTAATTCATAGATTATTATCTATACATAATTGCTAGGAAATGCTGCATCTTCACACAACAATCTCTGAAATAAATGATGTAAAGCGGTAGTTCGATTTGAAAAGACCTCAGCCGTGCGCTGATAGGTTATCTGTGGGTTTTTCTGCTGTCTCAGAGGTGGGGTCGTGAACCAGGACGATCTGTATGAGGCTTTGTCAACTGGTCAGATAGCTGGAGCTGGACTGGATGTCACCGTCCCGGAGCCTCTGCCCACCAACCACCCACTGTTTACCCTCAAAAACTGCGGTGAGTCTATTATGGTTTGAATTATTCGCCATTCTTTGTTTCACTGATAGACATGTTTATTTTTTCCCATCCCACAGTGATTCTCCCACACATTGCTAGTGCATCCTACACCACCCGTAACGCCATGTCTGCCCTGGCAGCCAACAACCTCCTCCTGGGCCTGCAGGGCAAGCCAATGATCAAGGAGCTCAAGCTGTAGGAGGCCACAATCACAAATGTGTGAATTATTGGGAGAAATCGTTTATCTTTGTAATATGATTAGAACTATTTGTGCTGCAATGAGTTTAATTTGTTCTGTCATGATAAAAAGAATCCCACAAGCGGTCGAGAATTTGTTTTATTCAGTCTATCAACTGAAACAACAACAGTACTTTACAATCTTCAGAGCCTTCAACAGTACACAAAGGCCAACGAATGAAATGGCTACAGTTTTGGCATAAAAACAAAAGTTCTACTTTTCAAGCTGGTAGAAATAAGGCAGAATCAATTTAAGCCTTTGTTATTTTAGTTAGAAATCTGGAAACACATGCAAGGCTGGTGCTTTATTTAAATTGTTCTACATCAACACTTTACAAGAATTTAAATGTATTCATAAATGTATTTATTTTCATCTAATTTTTCTCTGCGAGTCCGGTATGCAGGTCAAATAAACCCAGAAACCAAATGGCAGTACATTTCAAAATAAGAGCAGAGTCCTCTGTTTTTTTGTTTTTTTTTCTGAATAAGAAATTCAGAATTATTGTGTAAAAACAAGAGATGTAACGCACAGAAACAGTGTGATGACTTTACAAGGCCCCAGCTAGACTGGAAGTAATGACAGATGTTAAAATACATCAAACGGATACAAAAAGGCAAACATGTAAAGACTTCTTTTCATTTTCTCTCATTCAGCTTCACTGCATGAACAATGCTCTCAGATGAACTGTTGATCATTGAAGTTGTTTTATTTACAACAAACAGAAGGCTGAGCAAATCATTCTATTTTATGATGTAGAAAATGCAACTTTAGAACACCTTTTTGCATAACACCATTCCCTTAAAAGTTCTTAAAGAAAATGTATGAAAAATCCTGCTACATATACAGTACCGTCTTCTATATAAATAAAGTATAAAAATTAAAGGAGCTTGAAATAAATTGTGACCAAAGAAAAAGTGTAAAACTTTCAGAATTTGAATGTGATCACTGATATCTCCTCTAATATAAAGAGAATGCTCTGCAGCAAAGATTGTCCACCAAACACAAAAGGTTGGTGGCTTTTATACACAAATCCCATTCAAACAAGAAGATCCTTCACCCTTCTGCTGATTACCTGGATCAGGTGTGTTCTCTCAATCAAAATGAGGAAATACCAGAGTCAGCAAATCAGCAGTGAGAAGTGTGGGAAGAGCTGGGAAACAGGCCGATTGGTGGATCTTAAAGACAGATTGTTCTGTGTACTGCAAAGGACAAAAAAAAGTGAGACTGACCATGAAAGCACAATATTTATGTTTGGAAAATGTTTTTCCACCAACTAAACTGCCTTATCAGCAAAAATAAAGAGCACCAGTAACCAAAGGACTTTTTTTTTTTTGAAGGTCACGACTAGTTTTAAAATCCTCACATAATCACAGGATGTCCCATTGTTCTTTATATAAAAAATAAATACATTACACAGCAATTCAAGACATGTGAAGGTGTCTTAACAGATTATTTTTGCTTTCAAACTCACATTACTGCAACAAAACTACTTTCTTTTTTTTCATTAAACCGGAGGCAGTCTAAAGACCTAAACGGGTTTTAATGGTTGGTACAGGTGGACTTTTAATTTCTCGAAAGCACTTTTGATTTATTTATTTATTGGGACTTTTTTTTTTTTGCAAAGTACATTAATAAGGTGTAACGTTGAGAACGTTTACAGAGAATTATACAGTTTTCCTTAAAGAATGTGACAGAAACTACAGGACTTTTGAAAAAACATGACCATCATTGATGTGGTTACATTAAGTTAAGCCCCATCAGTACAACTGGAATATTTTCAGTGATATTTGACGGTTTAATAATTTACTGGACATAATAAGCATGTCATTAGAAATTGGTTGGTTTGATTTACGATTCAAAAGCATAAAAATGCATCAGTTAATAAAAAAAAAAAAAAGCAAACAACTTGAACCAATTTCTGCACAAAAATATTTTAGACGTAACTTTGCTCCAGACCAGAAAAACTTCAACTTCTTAGTGTTATTTACAAGGTTTAGACAGTTTAATATACATGGAACTCATAGATAACCTGTTAGTTAAACATTTAAAGTTCAGCAGATTTCTTACCATTGAGAACTTAACCATCTGTTTTTAACTTTTCTAATAAATATCAGACAAATAATCAAAATTACTTTCTCAAAAGCCTGTGTGCTGAACAAGGCACATTGAGTATGCAGAGAAAGTACATGCTTTACAAACGTATACATCATTTAAAAAGTAAAAGTATAAACCATATGAAACCAAGGGATCTGCAACCTTCAACACTTAAAGAGTCATTTGGGTCAATTTCTCACTGACCACAACCCAGTAGGAGCCACAAAGTCTGACTTCAACCTTTGAAAAAAAAACAAGTAATTTGTGTTTGTGTTATTGTAGCCATTATAACAAATAAAATTAAGTGTTGTTATTTTAGCATAAATGAAACATAAAATGGCCTTTTTTCAAAATATGAAAGTTTTGACAGACTTGACTTCTTTTCAAAACAAAAGACACCATGTTTCACAAAAGACTATCTCAATGCAGCAAATGTAGTAGTATAGTACAATGTCAGCAGTAATTAAACATATACATATCAATTTGCAGTCTGTGGTTCATCTCAGCCAGAAATGTGTAAGTTTTACTAACTAAAATTAAATCAGAGCTAATTAGGGGCCAATTCACATAATTTTTTAACCATTAGACCCACTTAAAATCTTAAATTTGTTTTAAAAAAAATCTGCTGTATAATCGAATACGCCTTAATTCCTGCTGTACTTCTTCACTTCCAGTAGATTTTCCGTGGTACGCGACGTAAAAAATCTGTCAAAATATTTTAGTGCGACTAGTGACACTTTCAACCTTTTGTGAAGGACTTGAATAAAGTTTGAGTTAGTCTTCTTGATTTTTTTAACTTATTAAATTTTTGACTTTTTTTTAAATTAAAAACTTTTTTTTATTTTTAACTAGAGAGTCATAAATGGAGGGGTAAAAGAGCAACATGTGGCTCCAGAGCCTCAGGTTGCAGACCCCCCCGGTCTTACCCAAAGAACATGTCTGAATAGATGGAAGAGAAGAACTTTTTAGAGACCGATATTAGGATTTCCGTGTGTTCGGTTCCTCTTGGACTCTACAGTAGGGAGTTGGACATGTTGATGTTCTGCCAGCGCAGACAGGTGGTTTTAGAATGCTTGTACAGGTGGGATGACTGACTGAAGCGTTTGCCACACTTGAGGCAAGCGTAGGGCTTTTCCCCCGTGTGAACACGAATGTGTTTCTTGCAGTCGGTGAGGGTGAGGAAGGTTTTGCAGCAGATCTTGCAGGCATACTTTCGGGCCCCCTCCACGACTAGGACGTTGTGCTCAGAAAGAGCCTTCTTGCACTTCGATAGGACGTCTGCTGAAGCTCGTGTCAGCTGAGGTGGGAGGGAGGTGGGCCGGCCGCTGTTCATCTGATAACCCCCACTCTCGTTGAGAAGCAGAGGACTGGTTAGGCTGGAGGAAGAAGACGCCGTGTCTTGGACTCTACCTTCACCTCCTATTCCAGAGTTCATTTTGGGAGCAATGCGTCTGTAGCTTGGATAACTTAGGGTGGAAGTGGACGCATTTCCCATCCCTCTTGATGGTCGCCCCAGGGAGTGAAGTCCTAAACTAGAGCGCTGAAAGTCCAGAGCAAAAGGATCCACTCCTCCACGTCCAGCGCTTCCACTTCCATTGCTCCCTCTGAGGCCTCCTAAGCTCTCATGCAGAGGCTGCAGGAACAGAGAATCCGCCTGCAGGCTGTCTCCAAAGCCGTTTCTGCTTTCACCGCTTAGCGTACTCGACTGGAGAAGAGAGGACGACGTGGACGAGGACGGCCCAGCAGCGTCCGGTCTTATCAGAAAGTGATGAGCAACAGCATCCCCGGTGGTTGTGTTGGGAAGGTCATCCTCTCCAGAAACCAAACCTGACCCACCTCTCCCAAAGTCCTTAGAGCTGAGAAAGTTAGAGATATTAAAATTAGAACTGCTGCTCAGTCCGTTGCTACAGCCAAAACCACCGCCGGCACCCATTCCTCCTCCCATGCTGCCCTTGAGGAGGAGCTGGGAACTGGACTGGAGTAGAGGCTCAGAGCTGGGCTGGGGCTCGGAGGTGAAGCTGCGATCGCTGCCCTCTGGGCTCAGCTCCACCTTCTCCTCTTCCTCCTGGCAGCCGGGCTCTGCTGGGTCGCTGCCTTCAGCCTGAGATGTCACATCACTGTTTTCGTCTACAGGCTCAGGCGAGCTCAGAACCTCTTGCTTGACCACCACCTGAAGCAAAAAAGAAAAAACCTTTCAACTGGGATTAAGACTGAGCTGTTTATTTAGGAAAACATTAATTTTATGCAGGAATTTTAAAAGAAAAATTGGAAATGAATTAAAAAAAAAACTTCATCTGCATCATAATGATAATATTTTTACCTTCTGTTCCTCATCTTCACCTTGCTCCTCATTCCCTGACTTTATTTTTACTGTGCTTCTGCTGTCCTGCTGATCCTGGTCACCCATGTCCTCTTCCTTGTTTACTCCTCCTGGGTTTCTCCCTGAGTTCTCCCCTTCACAACGTCCGCTGTCTGACTGACTTGGCATCTGAGGGTCATCTTGAGCCACAGCTACAAACCCTGTGATGCCAGCGTCTAGCTTAGAATCATCCCCTGTCTTGTGGGAGTCCGGCGACAGCAGCGCTGCCTCTTCCTGATCTGCACTTTCGCCATCCTCCTCCAGCAAGCCCATGTTGGCGCCTCCTGAGGCGCGCTGCCTTTGTCTGGGTCTCTCCTCTGAAATTCCTAGCGCTAGAGATGGCTTTCGCTTGTGAAATCGACGGACGGGGAACGAGGCCCGCTGTTCGACCGCTCTGCTGCTCACGCCACCTTCCTCCAGTCCTCCTAAAGCGGAGCTCACCAAGCTGAGCCCCAGCTGCTGCAGCAAGAAGGAGCGCTGCATCTTCGACGTGGCAGTGCTTCCTGTGAGATTAGCGTTCCCCGCTAAAGCTGGGTTCCCTCCCAAATCTGCCTGCTGCTGCCTGTGCCTTTGCTGCTCCTGTTGAGAGTGGTGATGAGCTTGCCTCTCAGAGGAGGGCGACACGGGCAATGTGCGCGTGGTTAGGTAGTGCTTGCAGGCTTTTACGACATTGTTGAGGTGCAAGTGGGAAGCGGCGAGGAGGATATCCATCACGTTACTCTCCCCTAGCATCAGCGTCGACGTGTACATCATGTCCACCAGGGCAGCAAACGCCTCAGCCGTGACCACCTGCAAACACTCAGTTTATTATCATGTTTTTAACTCCCAGCTGAGCCTATGTTTGCTTCAAGTCCCAACCTCGCTGTCCAGCTGGATCATGTTCATGCTAGCATCTCCCTCTGCGACGGTAAAGAGCGCTCTGAAGTGGGTGCTGCAGGCTGCAAGAACCGAGCGGTGGGCTTTGAAGTGTCGGCTTCCCACCACTATGATGCAGTCGCACAGCTGACCGTGCATCCGCTGATAGTTGAGCTGCTGGAATATCTGCTCAAAGTGTCCTGGGAAGTCCATGGCTCTGCCCAAAGAAGGAGGAGGAGAATGAAGAGACAAAAGTCAGGTGAGTAAACGTGGAGATAAATGATGCCACCAGGGCTGCCTGACAGATCTAACACCTTGACTGTTTGCCAGCTCTTCTTGCTGCTCACCTGAATCAGGTGTGTCCAGAAACTCAGACTGTGGAATCAACAGCAGGAAAACAGACAGGGAGGTGGATCTTCAGGACCAGGTTAGAGGAGCCCTGGATGAGACAATCAAAACTCCTCAAATGGCCAAAATACAAAAACTTTCAATCTGACATCATCTTGAACCAAAGAATGTTTCAAATATTCCAGTCAGTGCGGATAGAAGGTCTTATGACCTTTATGTCATAAAAAGGGCAGAGTTTTTCTTGTTCTCACCATAAAACCCAAATTCTAAAAAATTACAGATGGGAGGTTATGAATTTTTAATTCGTTTTTCGACTGTCAGCATAAATACAAAATACATAAGTTTGACTTTATTTTTACTATTGAACACATAGGAATTATGAAGGAAAAACTAGGGAAGATCTACTGGCTGTAGCTCAGTAGATCAGGGGGTTAAATTCAAGGCTGCACAGTCGAAGCGTCCTTGGACCAAACATTTTACCTCACGTTACCTTGAACTGTAATAAACCAGTGAATCACTAGCAAACTTGCAAAAAAACAAAACAAAAACTTGATAAACACACGCAAGTAAATTAAAGTAAGCTAGCAATGTATCCTCTAGATTAATTGCTGGCATTATTGTAGATTTTCTGTCCTAAAATAGAACTCAATGTCTTCAATTGGGATGGATGTTTTTTTTAACACTTACTAGATCCAAAACCGAGTCGATGAAATTTCCCTAAACTTGATATTTTCATCACAACTTTATGGAGAATTCAGTAAATGCAAAATAGACCTCTGCGAAGAGCTGACAAGTTTGCACTGGGCAATTAGGGTTATAAACAATAAATAACATGTGACATAAAATGTTAAAATACACACATAAAATGAATTACCTTTTTGTCTTGTGAAACTTGTGTTGCCAATAGGTAAAAATTTAGAAATATTCATAAAAATAAAGAGGCCAGCGAGTCACGATTTAAGCCGCGCGGCTAGCCGCCTGCTAGCTATAGCAGCACCAGCGGGGGCATTAGCCTCCCGGGACGATCGTCTCCACTGTTACCCTTTAGCCCCACAAAATGTCCCCTCAAGTGCAACAACCTATGGCTAACACTTCCATTGCGATGTTCATAAATCTCATGTAACCCACTTCCTCGTGGTTCTCCAATCCAGTCTGAACGACGTAGCTGTCGAGAAGAAGGCGCGATTGACGTTAGCTTTAAGATGACCGATGAGCAGAGTCAAAACAATATTATAATATTTTAATACCGATAATCTATCTATCTATCTATCCTGTGTCCGGAGCCTACAAAAAGGCACGTTTTGAAATTTATGATTATTCAGACAGCTTTTTTCCCACCCAGACTCAAAGGGTGGCGCTGCTGCGCCTCGATTGAATTGACCTCAACGAGGTAAAGTGCAGTAGTTTGATCGAGTCACCACAGGGTGTCGCTGTCATTACTAATTGTCTAAAACACGGAAATAATAATAACGGAAATACAGAGGAGTGAGACGTCTCGCTTCCTTCACAGCTCACAACAACAGTCATGGCTGACTCGTGCAGAGTGGTGTGCTGCGAGGAGGAAAGGGAGTCTGACAAAGCTATCATAGGTAATTATTTTAATCTCAGTCTCTCTGAAACAATATTATTAGTATGTAGCCAGTGTTTGAGTTATCTGCGTTGTTTTAAGCATTAAAATGTCATAAACTACTCAATTTGTCTGAAGAAACACGTGGAGTTTCACTAGATAGTTCTCAAACCTGCATAAATCAATTTTAAACACATCATTCTCTGTATTTATGCAGTCCGATTTTCGAATGGTTTCACCAACAATGCAGAGAGCCTGGATTTCGCCACATACAAAAACACAGAAGAAAGCAACCCGAGGAAAAAGACAAGACGAATTGTGGTGAGAAATTGCGCATGCGCGCTGTCACCACATTTCTGGGTTTGGAATTGATTTTTTTATTTCAACCATGCAAAACAAAATAAAACTAAAGAAGACAAAGATATAAAAATACTTTTTATTCATAGACATATAAAACTTTACAGGATTTGTCATTATTTGATTGGAAAATAAAGAAGTTAAAAGTAAAATAAATTCATAACCATATATTGACAACAACATGGACATGTAAATGATGTCATTATAGTTATTCTTAAACATAAATAGATATATTTGTGCCTATGCATACAAAAATATGACACATTGAATGTTTTAAATGTGATGTTTGTCAAATCTGTTTAATTGCTTGAAAAAGATTTGAAGGATGCAAAGCTGTGATGCGTTTAGTGTAACATAGTTGTCTCCTCCGTTTAGGTTGCTGAATCAGATCGGTTGTCCTATGTTGGACAGAATTTTGGGGAAGATTTAATGAAATGCAATAATCTGTGCAGGTTTGTCATTGTTACATTTTAGATACATTTTTATATACACTTTTTGGTCCTCATCGAATGTGTCGCATTTATTTGCAGATATTATGTTGGAGTGTTAGATAAAGAGACCATGCAGATGGAGATACGCAGTGCCCAGCTCTTTAACATGCAACCTGTCATACCAGGTAAAAGAAAAACATTCACCAAAACAATAATAAACCATATTTTAAAAGGCAAATTTAACAATGCCGGTTATTTTCCACCAGGAGAGGCAACACAGGATGCCGTGTCTCAGGACACCACTTTGTCCTACAGGGAAAAGGTAAAAGACAGACAAGCTTTTCTTTGAATATGAAGCAAACAAGCACACAGTGAAGATTTTTTTTTTCTCTAGGTTGACTCCTTGATTGAGGCCTTTGGCACCAATAAACAGAAACGAGCTCTGAGCTCCCGCAGGCTCAACCAGGTGGGCAGTGATGCCCTGCATCATGCAGTGGCTGAAGCTGCCAGCACTGTGATCGATAACAAGGGTCTAGAAGGTAAGTGTGCAGCTTTCTGCCTTTTGGAGTAATCTAGACAAGCAAATTAAAGAAAACTCTAATTCCTTCTGGAGTTGCCATCCTTTTCTCCATGGTTGATAATCGCCTTTTTTTCTTGTTAGCTCTGCAACAGGAAGTAGCTGAAACAGAGTCTCAAGGATCCCTGTCTTTACACCTACCTCCCTGCAATCCAGATGCAGTCAAACAAGAAAACGTCTACCCCTTTGAGGAGCGTATCTTTTTTCATTTTTTCAATCACTGTCATTTTAAAGGATGCTGTAATTTCCATACTTACGATTTTTGAGAACTTTTGAGTGCTGTTCTCCATCCTTAATTTGATTTCAACAGTCCTGAGTTCAGTAGAATTTGCTGCTTTGGAGGCGAATGGTCAAAAGATGGCGGCACTAAGCCAAGAGGAGCTGCAGAAGTTGAAAGACCAAAGAGGGTATGATAGCAGGAAGCATGTTCATCAAATGCCTTTTTATTGATTTATTTTTTTATTCTTGAATTGAAATATTTCTATATTTCTTGCTAAAGGAACCTGTGTGTGGTGAAGCACCTGGAGAACATGCCGTCAGCGGATGAACCCAGAGAGAAAACGGCTCGCTGTGCCTTTTACCTGTCACTGCTTATCAAACTTGCACATCAGAAGATTGTCACTCGCAAATGTGAGCACATTTTTCCAGCATCATAAACTGGACATAGAGCTTTCAGACCTGTTGCAAGACTCTTTGAATTGCCAATGACATTCTAGTAATTCAAAGACATTCATAAAAACTCTTCGATATAAAATATTAAGCAGTTTTATATATCCTGGAATCTGCTGAAAAGATTGAAAATAAACCCATTTGCCCCAGGAAGTTTATGAAAGTTTATAAGAAACCAGTTATTGAAGTGGTAGATTCTAATTCCACTGGTCAATATGTTACAACGCTCTGCCCCTAAATTTGTATAACATATTCAATATTTGCTTCTGCTTCTCCATCTGTTTTTGTTTGCAGTATGGATGGAGGAAGGCTGTCCTCGTGTCATTCAAAATAAAATGCTCCGAACTTTCACTGTGGAAACATACAATAATGGCAGGTGTGTATGCTACAGTCACCCCTTTTTCTGGAGAGGGAAAAAAGAGAACAAAGCTGACATATTTTCACTTATTTTTTTCTTTTGATTGCTCCTTGCAGGGTTCAGAACGTTGTGTCAACATCAATGCGTGCCAAAATAGCAGCTCACAGTCTGGCTTTGTTGCTGCATTTGGGCGACATGACTGTTGACCTCTCGCTGCTTCACCGTGACCTGGAAATCACTGAGGCCAGGTACAAAAAACCCCAAATCCTCTTACTGTTTTACACCTTAAAGTCCCACTCCGATCATTTTTGGAGCTATTTTAAGTGTTCCCAGTTTTTTTTTTTTTTTAATTAGGATTAAGCTGCTTTCAGCCCAAATCAAAAACCTGTTGTTTTGTAAAACGTAGTTTCTGCAGAGCGAAAGTTTGTTAAAAATTTGCCTATGAATTGTGGGCCGGACTGGGCAAGCCCGCCCCCCTTATCCTCCCTTTTTGATAAGACTGTAAAGCAGGGAGCTTGTGGCTCACCCAGCCCATTTTCTACATCACAAATAAGCTCTGAAAAATTCGAAATGCAGTTTGAAGCTTTGTTTTCCTTATACATGTCCATCAACATCAAAAAAGTATAACAAACACAAATCTTCATTCGAGTGGGTGTTTAATAAGGTAATATCAGTGTATCAGCCACTAAAAATGTTTGTTTTTTTTCACAGGATGCTTGAAATTGCAAAGTCAATGGGGTTAACCTTGAGCAAGCCGGCCCGCGGTAAAGGAGATGACACACAACTACAGGATGAACACAGATATGCCTCACTCGTTCTGCCTCTGATCAAATACGATAAGTTTGTTGAGAGACGGAAGCGCAAGAAAATGCACTGAAAACCTGAGTGTGATGTGTGGAGAAAGGGGGGGAAAAAAAAAAACTGTATTTGTTTACAAAATACTTTAATAAATCAAATCATTTGTGTCGAGTTGTACATTAAATTACTTGACTGTTACATATAAAGATACAAAATAAGCAAACAAGTTGTAAACTTCTAGATGACAGAACCAGCAACTTACATGTAGGCACATTTTTTTTAAATTTTTTTGTTGTAGACAAAACATATTGCACACTGAACATCTTTGTCCTTCTTTGTTTGGTTGTTTCCAAGCAAGCCTGTGGTGACATTGTGCAACACAACCGTGTCATGAATGACTTGACTACTTTCCATCATTCATTTATTGTCAAAGAAGTCAGTAAGTGAACCACAGACACAGCAGGAAACAGCAGCTTTGTGCAAGAGGCAGAAGCTTCATTTTGGATTTGCTTTTTGCATATACGTTATAAACTAAGAAACTTTCTTTTCAAAGCTACAATCACCGACTTTAAAAGTCCAAAAAAAAAGGCACAGCTTTACTTTGTCCCGTAGCTTTAGCTGGCATCTCTGCAGCGTCTGACTCCTGCTAGGGTTTCTGAATGTGCACTTCCTAAACAGAGTCCCAGATGTGCGATTAAAAAAAGAGAACATGAAATAAGTGGAATGGATGTCCAAAATGTGGAATGATAAAAAAGTTTGTATACAACATACTCAATATTATTTGTCTATATTTTTTTAAGAAGTGGTATTTACTAAAAGTTTCACAACTCACATATAAGGAATGGTTTCTTTAGAGGTTTTCTGCAAAAATAAGAAAACTTAACTCATTCCATGCAGTGATTAAATTTGATAAGATGTGACCTGACCCCTAAAAAGTCACATTTCTAGTGGTTTGTAAAAGCTTGCCAACATTCACAGGATAGAGCAAAACATGCTGCCGCTGTGGCAACCACTTTCCACGGTAGCACCCACTCGGGTGGTCATGGTGAGCCCAAGACGCAATGGAAACTGGGATGAGGAGATTCCAGACGGGGAGCTGGCTGCAGGGCGAGGAGGTGGGTTTTCCAAAACCCAGGGTGGAGCAGACGTACAACTACAAAAGCAAAAGAGAACATCAAAAACTTGGGTTTGGAGATTTTGCACTATAAAATCTGCTAGTACTATTTACAACTTTGGGGTTTTTTTGTGCCAAAGAATAATCAAGAGTATTAAAACAACAACAAATATGACTAATAACCACAAGGTGGATTAAACCTACTACAGACTTAATCTCTAATTATTATATGGTTTGTAAGAATAAAAAATCTCAAATGTATTCAATAGGTTTAAAAAAAATTCTTTGATGCCTGAATTTATTTCCTGCTAAGAAAAAAAAAATACTTGTGTTTTTCCTTTCATGTAGATACAAAATTAAGGTAATTCTTTGAATTTTGCATTATTATTTAAATCCAGAAGGAAATTTGGGAAATATAAAAAAACAATGAATGCTAAACCATTTGTTGTGCCAGCCCCTACAGTAAAAGTCTGGAGCCTGAGGCTCCAGAGCCACGTACACCTGCTTTATCCTCCCTTTATGGCTCTTTGGTTTTGAAGAAATAGGCAAACAATTTGAATAAATAATGGTTTTACTAATTTAACTGTGTAATACATTTCTTGGTTAATTAAATGTTATTTATATCTTAATCTTTAACGTGTCAAATAACTGACCAAATGACAGTAAAAGATTGAATCTAATGCTAGAGGGTTTTATTATTAGAATAAGCTTAAAGCACATATCTACTGCTACACATCAGTGTCAAGTTGCTGTTATAATCCAATTATTGTAAATATTTAAAAGCTGTATTTTATAAATGAATGGCTTAATGGTCACAAAATATAAATGGTATTTTCTAAACGGTGAAGTGGAATGTTGCCGCTCTCGCTGGGGTTTGACCAGTAAGAAACTGGCGCAAACGGCTCTTTTAGCACAAAAGCAGCTATGCATTCAAGAGGAAGAATGCAGACTTATTGTGGTTTAATATACAAACTATTTTATCAGATGTACTTAAACTATCAATATTCTAGAGTTTTCAGTTATAAAAATTAAAGCATCACATACTACAACATTTTAAAAACTCCATAGGAAAAAAATTATTTACAAGGTGATTGAAAATTTGTAACACTCAAGCTATAGTAATGCTTTTTTTTCTCCCTTTGGCCACATTACCTGTTATTTTGTCTCAGTATATTGTTGTGCAACACGCAGCTCTCATTGCCAGAATCCATATGAATCAGTTTCTTTTTGTACTCTGGATGGCCCTCAAACAATATATTGTCGTGTATCAGACCCTTTACTGTCCCCAAGAGAGCGATGCCACAGCCTTGCGCTGGCTGTACACGGTTACGCACGACCTGTGATGCAAGCAACAACAACAAAAAAAAGAGGATTTGGATAAAGAGGTACAATAAGTGCAGTAAATGTGAAAAAAGGCTTAATGTTTACCTTTATATCAGCACTTGTGGAGACTTGGATCCCATTGCCATGGTTACCTACAACATCATTCTCCACTATTTGTCCAATGCCGCTGAACCTGACGCCGTGACCCCTGTTTTCATAGATGCCATTACCGCGGAGCTCCACCCTGCAGTCCTTTTCCACCGTGACACCACCTCGATCATTTTCAAGGATGCAGTTTGTAACGAGTCGTGTCAGCTGACTGCTCTGCAGCACAGCTATCCCGGGCCCGTGGTTGCTGTTTACCAGGTTTGCAAACACGTTCATGGCCTCATTGCTCTTCACGTACAGGCCGACGGCTGCAAAAAGAGAAAGATTGTTGGAAGACTGACGAGGATGGTGTAGTCGGAAACAAAAAATCTATTTAATACCTCCGTTGTAGCTCAAGCAGTTGCTCTCAACTAAAGCCACGCTGATAGAGCGCCGAGCAGAGAGTCCCCCATCCTCGCTGTCCAGATCGCTCTCCCAAGCAAAGAGTTCACCCTCTTCATTAAAGTTCTCGTGTGCTTCTCTGCCTTCCACCTCCACTGCTCTCCTTTCTCCATTTCCAGCATCACCAATTCCTTCCCGTCCAGGCCAGTTTCCCTCTCTGGACTCCATGTTCTCTGAGTCCTTCCTGCAGAACACTGCCAGCCCATACATGCAGTTATGGATAATGTAATTTCCCAAAAGCTGTGGGAGGCTGGATGACATAACCCAAACGCCGCAGCCTTTGTTACCTTAAAAAAAAACCCAAAGCAAATACATAAATACATTTTTAAAAGGAAGTTTCATAAAGACATACTATATATCCTAAATTTTGGCTTTTGAAAATGAAGTGACGTACAATAAACATGATTTCCCTCTATTAGTCCACGCCCTCGCTCTCCAACAACCACGCCATCCGAGTAGCCATAACAAATGTAGTTGTTCCTCAAAATGGGGTCACCCCCTCTGCGGATGTCCACGCCTCCCCACTGGTTCTCTTTGATCACATTTTCTGGAATCAAAATGTCACACACAGGACGTGTTTAGTTATGCCAAGAACAGACACAGACTCCGATGTGAATCTAAGCCAGTTGCTCACCGGTGATCATCCCTCTGCCATTCTCATTTATGGCAATTCCAGCTGCCTGGCCCTGGAAAATGTGATTACCACTACGAGAGAACGTGGGGAGACAATGTCAGCGCGTTCAGCAACTTTTTCGTTTCTTCCCTACTTTAATTTTTAAAGGGTTCTGACATGCCTCAGTATGAAAGATTTGCCATTTTTTAAGGCAAGTGAAAAAAATCTGCTGACAGTCGTGCTGCTTTTGATTTGACATCTGAGATTCTTTGTCTTTTGCCTCTACAGAGAAAAAACATCTACAAGTTGAATGAGCCCCGTGTAACTGGAACATCTATGTTGATGAAATCCTACCTACCTCACCACAGGATTCCCACTGAAGAGAATATACACCCCCGCTTCCTTGTTGTTATAGATCTGGTTGCTCCGAATCGAACCTTTCCCATTGCCAAGAACGACAATCCCAGAGCGCAAACCACTGTGAATTTTGTTGCACTGTAACAAGAAAAAATAAATAAAAAACTTAAATACCCAGTCTAATCATCTTTGGAGCTATTTGAAGTGTCAGTAGTCTTTCAATTATCACGTGTTTAGCCAAAATCAAGAAACCTGTGTTGTTTTGTAGGACGTGGTTTATCTGAGATCAATCTCTCAATCAGTCCAAAGAGACGGCTATGGCTGTAATATTGGGCTATATAAATAAAATTGAATTGAGAGCTTTATGTATACACGCACTTCTGCCAGCTTCCGGCCCTCAAACCTCGACCCTAACAATACCGGTGCAGCAAAAATGGCGAGTAATATCAGAGCTATTCAGCTGTATAGTTTTGAGCCAGATGCCAGCTCAGATGAGGAAAACAAAGACATACATGGATCTAGATGTTTCCAAATGGATGCATCAGAATGGAGGGGAGCAGGGAGCTTGTGGCTCACTCAGCGTATTTCCCACGCAACAAATCTGACGTTTTCAAATTACATTTTTTGTCTGTTTCTGATTCACAACAATATGAATAAATAAATACTCAGAACTGCAATTTTGAGCATAATTTTCTTAATACATGTCCTCCGTCATCAGAAAAAGGCCCCAAAAACATGTTAAAAACACAGAAAACACAATTCTGATTAGAGTTGGTTTTTAAGAAAAACTCTTTGATAACCTTCTCATCCAAATTCACCTTCCAAAAACTTGTTTTAACACAATTTAAATATGAAATCCTGCTGCAATATGCAAATGTCTATTCTTGCAGTGTCACCAGATTTACCAAAATGATGGGGTTGGCTCCTTTTCGAATATCCAACCCTGCCTCCCCGTTGGAGTGGATGTTATTTTCTGCAATCAGGCCCTGAGCAGACAGGCGAAGAAACACTCCTGACGCACAGCACTCGAACACCTCATTTCTCAGCATTATGATCTGAAGGAGGAAAGACAAAAAGCTCAGGTAACAAAAAAGCTGCTGAATTAATCATGAAGTGAAACACTTCCTTGACATGTGTTAACAGCATGCGATTGCATTTACCATGGCATTCTGGATGCAGCGGACAGCATAATTCAGCCCCCGAAAGATATTTTCTTCCAGTCGACCTTGTCCGTAATTCGACAAATGCACGCCGCCCTTACCATCCCTGAAGAGGCAGCGTCTGACTATGCAGCCAAGCGTTGATGCTGCCATTATCTGCGCCTCAGGATCCCTCTGTAATTCCTCTTGAAGGGTGAGAGTTTCTGGGGTAACAGGTGGAGGAGCAGGAGACGAGGCGACTGGCAGAGTGCCATCTTCCCGAGGCTTTAACAAGTGAGCGAGACCGTGATGATCGTATGGGATTTTGTAATCCAGTGTAAACATTTTTTTGGCAGTGTTGGTTCCCTTTACATCCTTTTTTTCATCCTCTCCTTCACTACAATCACCATCACTCCAACCATCTTCAATAACCGTTCCATGACACACTGCATCTCTGCCCATTCTTGTTTTCCATTCCTCTGTGCTCAAGGGTTCTTTCTTTGCATTACCTCCTGCAGGGTTAGGCCCGCCGGTGGAGCTGGCCCGAGGGGCTTTAGGAGAGCTAATAAACCCAGATGGGAACGTCCTGGCCAGGGCAGCCAAGTGTTTACAAGCCCAATTTCTCTCCGACACTGGAGGACCTTCCACGGTCACTGAAGCCGTGTCACTTCCTGAAAAGTCACAGCTGTCCAATAAACTGAGAAAGACACCGAATAAGTGGAGAGAGCTGCCTTGAGAGAAGGAGCAGAAACGGGCCTGACAGGTTCCAGGGCCACGAATTTGCAGCTGAGCTCCCTCAAAGTTGCAATTATCCATCTGGACGTGACCCCATGATGTCTGAGGAAAGAAAAGAGTACAGATCAGGGCTCTGTAACCGGAAGCTCTGAAGCCACCTTTACCCCTCTATTGTGGCTCTATAGTTAAGGATAAGTTCAGTTTTGCAAAGTAACTACTAAACCAACTAAAAGAAAAGGCAAACTAACTCAAATTTTATTCAACACGTTTTTGGAAACAGTTGAAATATAGTACGAGTCACAATACATTTTGACAGATTTTTGTGCGCCGTGTACAACAGAAAATCAACTGGGAGTCAGTAAGCAAAACCTGAATTAAGGCACATCATAATATATATATATATATATATTTTTTTTTTTTTGAACAAATTCAAGGATTTCAAGTTTTTGGAGTTTTTAACATGTTCTTGCAGCATTTCTTTCATGACTGAAGCCACACATAACAGAATTTAAGATTAAAACAGTATTTCTTTCTTCAAATCATGTTGGATCAGAAGCAGATGAAAACCTGCTGTTTGAAATGGCTCAGGACGTTGCAACTGCCATGTGCAGGTAAGTCTCCCTTCTCCGCTACAATTCTGATGCATCTACACAAGTAGATCCATTAACGTCCGGTGGCTTTGTTGTTGTATGGATTTAGAAAAAGAAAACAACGGTTTATGCTTTTTTTCTGGTGTATTGCATGAAACTCCAATAAGAAGCTGGTGCCTCACCTTGTAGACAACAGTGGAGAACCATGGTGGCATAAACACCAGGTTGCACAGCCTGGCAGTAGGGCATTGTTGCTCAATGCACACCAGGAGGGCCACCTCACCCAGTCGTCCCAGGCCAACCAGCTCCACGGGCACCTTCAGCGCCACCTCCGCCTGCTCCTCGTAGACCCCTGGATGAAGAACAACCCGGTCATAGGGTCCCGTCACCCCAAGAGCCCCACGCAGGGTCTCAAATTCACAGCCGGGTCCGACGTGCCAGACCTTACGGTCTTTTCGGCGACGGAAAAAATGGAGGCAAGCAGAGGACTGGAGCTCTGGCACATTTCGAGTCCAGGTTCGGGTGGCCAGGGCGTGCTGCTTCAGGGCTTCTCTCCACGAGGCGGGCTCCAGGTGAGGCTGGCTGGGCCAGTTGGGGTGTCGACACTCGGAGCAGCCGAGGCAGAGTTGCCTCCAGCGGGTGCTGTCCAGGGAGAGGATGAGCTCCCGCCAAGCCCTGCACACCTGGCAACAGCGGCCCAGGTCAGGGAGGGGGAGATAGGCCAAGATAACCCGCCACAGCTCCACGGGGAGGCTCCCCACCTCCATGGCAGCAGAGCCGCCGGCTGGGGAAGCAGCGTGACGGTCCCTGGATGGAAACAAGAAGTCGTCACACCATCATTAATTTGTAGAAATAACGATTAACCAGCGTTACTTTTTGCAGTTATTTAGAGCTTTAGCGTTTCCGTTAACTTTGCAACGCTTATTATATGTTAGCTAGCAGGAAAGAGCTAGTTATTTCGAACCTTTAGCATCGTAAAATATAAAAACACTACCTTTCAGTCAGTCGCCACTCCGACGGATTTAGCGCATGTCGGCTCGATGTTTACAGCGGCTTCCTCTCAGCGTTACATGCCTGCGGCGGACTTCATTCCTGCTGCGGGTAACCTGACCGAATGGAGCCACGTCTAAACGAACCAGTTTACGGCAAACACAGATGTCCATCTTCCGCTTCCCAAAAAAGTGGGCGTGTCCCAAATCCTCCCACTGTCTTTCTTGGAAGTTCACAGCACTTCAGGGCAAAACAGTAATAAGCTCATGATGACTCCCTGTAATATGATAGGCTTACTTTGCTTTCTAAGCATCAATTTTGCACCAGATTATTATCTAAATTTAATTAATTTATATCCGTGTTACCACCTGTGGTCAGTTTCAGATTACTAACCTGACTTGTGCTGTGAGGCAAGTCGCATTTGAATTCAGTGATACAAAGAAAATTAGTTAAATATTAATTTAATTGCAAAGACAAAAACATTGCACCATTTTTAAATGCAGGAGTGGAGCCACACATAGCAATAATTGTGAGTATTTACATTTTTGACCAAAAGATGGCAATATCCCTCTGTGGCCTTTTTGACTTCACTGCTTAGGACGGAAATGTTAGTCTTTAAAAATGCATTTCATGCTTTCAGTTAATTCAGCTGTCCTAATAATACTATTTTCTGCCTTGGCATGAAGAGTCATGCAAAAGTGTTAAAGTGAGGTATCATATCGCACACACTAAGCTTCTAAAAAGTCAAACCATAACTTCCACCCACCTTTCCATTTCATATCCCTGCTTGTTCAGACCTGCTGAAGAACCTGACAGAAAAGCAATTTCTATTTTATTTTTTTGGACTCAAGGACTCAAATGGTTCACTCGCAAATAGTTAGCAGTTAATAAAAGGCTTGATGAATAAATGGATCACTTCGCAGAACAAATGACAATTTCAAGAAAAAAATGTCTTGAAGCTTTACTTGTACTAAGTTAAGATAAAAACAAGGGTTCGAAAGGAAAATCTTAATTTACAAGGAAGAAAAAATTAGGTATTTTTCAGTGTGCAAAAAAAAAGTTTAATTGTTTGGAAAAGTATGTCTGTTCAACCTACAAAAAGAAAAACAAATAGAAACAACAACAGTTGCTTAAAAAAAACTGTTTTTCACAAAGCTACATAGACCATATGAAAATATAATCTAAACAGATGCAAATGCATAAACATGACTAAATGAAGCATGTTAAAGAGTCAGAACATAGTATTTTAATGAAATTAGAGGTTGAGCAACAGTTATTGACATAAATGTTAAAATTATTTACATCTTTCTTCCCTTCTTTAAGATTAAAACAAACACATCAGCTTATTCCTGCTAACTTTATCGTGTATCTTCTTGGGAAAAAACAATCATGACTTCATGTCTCACTTCTCTTCACCCTTATTCTTGGAAGCCAAAGGTCCCACATGTGTGTTTCTAAAAAAAGGAACAGCATTCTGCATTTTTTCCATGTTGAAAGTAACAGTGGAAGTCTGCTCTTCAAGGTTTCCACCTAGAAAAAAGGAAATTAAATGTTTTTTTCTTTTTAGAATAAAAACACTGTCATTACCAACAGTTAACTTTTCTTTTTTATTACGAAATTCCTTTTATTACGAAATTCCTTTTTAAATTATTTCAGGATAAAATCTAAAATGTAAACTTATTTTTTATGTGTACTCATCAATTGGATTTTTCAGTCATTTTAATTTTCTTCAAAATTCAACCATGAACACTAAAATACCCCTAAAAAAGAAAAAAAAAAAACATTCTAGATACATGAATGTAATAACATTTCTAAGTGATGCCAAGTCTTTTTAAAAACGTGAAGTTAACTGCTTGTTCTAATTGTGAAAATTCAAGTGCAGTTTCTTGGAAATATGGTTTATGTCCATATCTATTTGCACTAAGTCTTAACGTATTCTTACCCAGGAAGCTTCGTCATTGCATTCACCACCTTTTTGACCCATGGGGCTTCTGGGTCCAAACAAATCTTTTTTCCGCTCTTTGCTAAAGTCGCACTGTAGGATCAAGGCACAAGAAAAAGCCTAAGTTCTAGTGAACTTGTGAAAAGTCTTATCCAGTCCAATTGAGTTAGGCATCCTTAAATCAAAGTATTTGGACTTACATTATCTCAACTTCCATGCAGTGGGAGCTTGCAGGGGTCACTTCCACCGCCCCTATGTGGCGCCCTATTGGTGTTTTCTCCTTTGTGATGCATTGGCATCGCAGATTTATTCCTTGAACCAAAACACTGCTCCCTGCAGCATTTCGAATATTTTAAACAGCCATTTAATACTTGCATGCATGTCAAGAAATTCTGTTGAATTATTTAGGACACACCCACCTTCGTGTAGTTTAAAAATGATCAAAAGTGTCACAACAACGGTGGGAAACATTTTCGGCCGCAGAAAGAACTCGCTGGTTGAAAAAGCTTGAGCCCAAGTTCCAAAAAAGCGTGAGTTATTGCAAACCCTTCCAAACCTCAATTGTTTATCTGCAGCATTAAACTGAGGGGCAGGTCTGCTCTGCAAACACTTTTTCCCCTCCTTCATTCTTTCAAAAGAAGGGAGGGTTTAAAATTACTTTCACTGAGACAAATTGGCAAGAAATGTTGTCAGTTATCATTTTGCAGTTTGACATTTCTTGGAAACAGGATCGTGTGATAAATAATTTAAGAGAAACTACTTTTGTTCCCCCTTTTGTTTTGTTGTTCGTTTTAACACATAATTCTTTTGCATGTTGTAACTGCTGTAACTTGAGAGCACATACCAAAATCTGGAGCTAATCAACTGCAAGAAGTCTACCATAACTCTATCTTTCACCCCTGATTTACTTTGTAATGTGTATTTTTTTATATTTATGTTAAAAATTCTATTTTGGACACCAAAAAAGTATCTGACTTAAGCACAAATGTTGCAAAATTGGAGCTAAATCACAACTGTCACTTATATGTAGGATAATTTGAATGTTTTCCCCACAAAATAATTTGTAATAACATGTTTTTTCTGAACACAAGGCTTGTAGATACATGAGCTGTTCACCAGCAAGATACCACTGTGGAATTTAACCTGCAAGGCCTCCTTTCACTGGACAGATAACCTCATTTGAAGTATATTTTCCTCGTGTGTGTACATATGTAGCGGGTGGGTGGTCAAGCAGTCCATTTGAGCCCTTTGCTTCTCTTGTTATCTTCTAAAGTCAATAAGTCCTAGAACTCCTTGGCTTTTCCAGGAATTTTCGCGACTGACTGCATTTGATATGCCTTCAAGCAACCTACTACGTCACGTAAATCTTTTTAATTAACAGCACACCAATTTCTACTCTTCAAGGTGTTGTAAACATTTTTATAAAGACTGCATACATGTAAATGATTATAAAAATACTGGAAAAAAAGGAAAGCAATTTCACTTGATGAATCATTTCTGGTTTTCCCAGCTTCTGCTCCCTGGATTATTGCCTCAGACCTATGTGCTTAGTATCTATAGGGTTTTGTCTGCAGAGGTAATTCTTTTCTTAACCATGCATGGCAAGGGAATTGAGTAAGCACATAATAGAAATAATTATACCCAACACCATCTGTCTTATCTAACGATAAAGTACACTCATGCATGATCTACGCCATGTAAAAAAACACTGGAACTCTTCCTTGTTGTGCATTGATTTAAGTTACATTGATTGAAACTAAGAGATTTTTAAAAAAAAGTATACTGTATATAGTATACTTATAAATATATAAGTATAGTATAAAGTATATTACATTTTATATTCAATATTTAAGATATTTAAGATACTTTAATTTTGAAAAGAAAATAGATACATTTAATGACTGACTTTGACTCTTATATTAAAATATTATTAAAAAAAATATATTACTCAGCCCTTTGAAAGTAAGTTTTTAGACCCCTAAATCTGACATCAAAAGATTGTTTGGATAATATCCTGGAGCCCTAATCTTTGAGCACTGTTAGAAACGAATACAAATACACATATCTATAAATGTATATCCTTCAGAGAATGTCACTGCAGGAAACAAGCTCATTGAAGGAGTCTTTCTTTGCTGGCATGTGTGAAATGCAATTTCAGACAAGACGCCAAAAACCTTTCATGGGAATTTGGCTTGGAGCTGTTACAACATCACTGCAGTGTTGTCACTCATAAATAAAAGTTGTGTTGAGCAATACCTCCTCCCCCCAAAAAAGTCCTGTTTGTTGTGACAAATTCATTTATCAGTGTTGTGTCATGCAATAACGAAATTCCTTTTTAAATCATTTCAGGATGAAATCTAAAATTTAAAGTTAGTTTTTGTGTACTCATCAATTAGTCATTTTATTTCCTGCAAAATCACCTGTTTTTCTTTTAATCCATTAAAGGTAACATTTACTATATAAACCACTTTTTGCTGTTTTAGCCTAAGCATAAGAGGTCAAATAAATAGAAAAAAACAAATATGTTTTCATATTTGAATTTTATGGTCGGCTAAGCTTTTAGCATATGAAAGTGAAAAGCAGAAAGGATTTAACCACACGACACGTGATGATTACCTGCGGAAAGTTTGGATTTCAGATTTTGCTTCAGTTAAAACCAATTCATGTGTTTAAACAAGTGAAAATGCATGTGACCAGCCCAAAACCAATAACAGAAAATAAGATTTTTTTACTTCCCTAAAGGATTTTCAGAATTGAGAAGGCTTTCCAGAGAAGTGAAAGGTCCTTTAATAATAAAACAACAAATTAAGTCCAGCTGACTGCTCTTCTACTCACTACTATGGTGTTCCTTGAAAGTTAGGATTCTTCTATGTTAAAATATATGTATCAAAAGTCTGTTTTTGGTACTAATGAATGAAACATTATCAATGCATTTGCTCATTCATTAATTCATTCCTTCATTAATTTTCTTCCACTTATCCATCAATGCATTTGTTTTACATTTAATCAATGATATAGATGTAAAATATAGGAACTCATTGAGAAAAGCAGTAATCAGTGGAAATGTGATTGAGAAAAAATGCAAATAATCCACATCTTGTTTTAGTAGGATAATTCCACCGATAAGTGTTCACGCCAGATATGCACTGGGAATTATGACCATTTTTCCTTATCTTCATGATCTATATTCAAAAAATGGATTTGTAACTTCTAAACTCTTTATTCTTGATGGAGGACTTGTCCTAAGACTTGTTGTCCATGTTTGGACTTAGTAATAATATTTTGTAATTCTTCTGATTCTGTTCATGTGTGTTTATTCATCTATGTACAAGAAATTAATATGATCCGGACGCCAGTTCTGGCTATCTTGCCTGGAGACTCAAAATGGTCGAGTGTAACGCCAATGTCAGCACTCATTTGCGCTCAAGGCCTGAATACCAGGAAAGTCCAAGGACCAAAAGAAATTCTCTGTTCATCGATGGACATCTGTTTGGTGAGGAGTGCAGAGAGGCTCTCTCTAGAATAAAACACTCTACAGATAAATCTGTGAATAAAGAGAAGACGAGAGCCACCTTTGAGTACAGAAAGAAGCAAATTCATTACCTAGATGCAACATTGTCAGTCTTTGAAGTTTCCTTGACATGCCAGAGTTGGTAAGAATCAATCAAATTAAAATCCAAAACATTTTGGAAAAATTAAAGCCCTAAGTTTGTATGTTTCTTTCTTCAAAGATTGACCAGGACTTTTCCATTGTGTTTGGGGATGAAGTATCATCAATCCTATAGCCTCATTCTGCATTCTAGAGATCTTGTTGAACATTGCAATGCACTTAGGGAAGATCCTGCTCTTCCTTCCATTTATGGAGTTAAAAAATGTTCTGCGCTCAATCCAATGGAATATTTTCATAGGAGTGACAACTGTGCTGTTGAAGCATGATTTGTTGGAAGGGATTGTATAGGATGAGCTTAAGTTGGTTTATTAGTACCTGATTAAAAATGAGCATATCTTTTAATACATTACTTAACAGGATAAAACAACAACTCTTGATTATTTGAAGGGTAAAAAATTGTTATGTCAGATGCTAGCTTTGAATTTATCATCAAATGTCTAAACTACAAATTAACTTAAAACTGATGGTACTGAATACCACCTTGATCTATTTCTTTGTACTGGATCATCCCATTTTTTAGCAGAATTGAAGAAAATTTGTAACATTGTCATGGATGAAGATCATGCTTCTATAATAGGTTGTCCTGTCAACACACTGCACTTTGATGAACAAATAAGTAAGCTTACTTATTTGAAACCTTTTGATAAACAAAATGCTAATAACAATAAAAGAGTGTACATTGTTCTATACTGCTACATGTTTTGAAGATTGTTTTGTAATTTTTGTGGCGCAGTTAAAGTAAATGTATTTAAACTAGACACTGTCTGTTCTTTTTAGTCATCTTAGAAATCCAGGTCAGTCTATGCAATGACAGTGTTAATTTACCGACACCCTAAAATGAATTAATGGACTATCAGGTGTGGACTCATTTAGACACTGAAAGTGTTGAAATAAAAAAAGAGTCAAATTGGTAACTATTTGGTGTTTAATAAAAAACTATAAAGTTGTTACTTTTTAAATCAATGTTCAAGTGTTAAAAATACATAACACTGACCAGAGTACGTACGCATTTAATTTTAAACACTCACAGAGTAAAAAACAACTCCACATAAGTGTAAAAGGCTCAACACTTTCAAAAGAGTTATTTTTTACACTTTGTGGTGTGAACTCATAGACATTTTATGTTAAAACTGACTCCAGTGGAGTTGAATCAACCCGGCTGAAGTCGCTGTGCGCACAGTCATCAAAGAAGTGAGACTTTATTTTATTTTATATGACTTTTTAAAAATAAATTATATATTTTTTCCTATGACATTTTAATTCAGACTTTTGTGTGATTGGTTTGAAATACACAATATATTAAAAATAACTTTAGTAAAGTTTAGAATTTACTAATCTATTTGCACAATTGTTGAAAATAGATTCAAATATTATACACTGCTGGCACTGTGGGAACATGTTTGATAAAAAGATATATAATATAAAATATGGAATAAACACTACATTTATCTAACAATACCTTACAATGCCAGGATCACAACACCATGATCATAGCTTTATGTGTGGCTTAAAAAAAACGACAACAACTAAAAAGTGGAATCATCGCTCTTGCAGGATGCTGATTAATTGACGGCTCATTTATTGCATCTCATTGTCTTTTATTTCACATGTCAGACGGTTATTGGCTAATCAGTTTCATCGCATTGCCTGTTGTCAGAATTCCAAATATGTAAAAGGACACACAAAATGTGCCTCCCGCAATTCTTTGTCTCAGCAAGTTTTGCCTTACAGGTTTAATTTCCAGTGATTTCTTTTCCTCCTTCCTTGACACTTGTGTGACTGCCAGATATAGTCATGTGAGTATTTTTGTTAATCCAGTGATTACAATGGGCTGGCATTAACCGCAGAGAAAATTTCCCACTGAACAGTAACTCCGATGTTGCACAACCCCTACTGGAGATAAGGAAGTGACTCACTTCACTGAGGTATAAAAGAGAAGGAATTTGCAGCGCTGTGTTCAAACTGCAAGCAGAGAAAGCAGCAGAACCTTGAAGAGCAGAGACAAGAGAAAAACTGAAACATTTAACTTTCTCTTTTGCCCCGGATAAGAATTAATTTGCTGAATCTTTTAGGGTTCTTTAGAGCATATCTTGAAAGACAAAATGGCAAGCAACAAAGTTTTCATTTTATGTGTTGTCTTCTTGGGCTTTATTGCCTTTACTGAAGGTAAGTTTCTGAGGAAACTTTGTTTTTTTCTTTTAGCATTTATGTGCAAACCTTTGACCCTTCTCTCCCTGTGCAGCAATAAGTCGGAGAAGCTTGGGAGTGGAGCTCCATTGCCGCTGCATTCTGACAGAGAGCAAACCCATCGGGCGCTTCATTCAGAAGGTTGAGATGATTGCTCCCACCTCTCACTGTAAAGACACAGAGATCATGTAAGACCCAAAGCCTCCGTCTCAGTCTTTGTTGTGGCGATGACAGCTTTTCATTATTTTTGCGATTCTGAGTGAAAATCTTTGGCGGGAGGTTCTCATGCTTCTGATCCTTTTTTGTTGCAGTGCCACTCTGAAGAACACAGGCCAGGAGGTTTGCCTGAACCCAGAGGCTCCCTGGGTAAAGAGAGTCATTCAGAAAATTCTGTCAAAGTAAGAATCAAATCAATTATTTCGTAAAATGATATAAGAAGGAAAAACAAACAAAGCTTGCATTGTTGCTTTGCATTGTTGTTATTCTAACAATTGCTTCTCTGTTTCTTTTGTTTTTCAGGAGAAAGAACTAAAGACATACACCAAAAAGCATTTTACGTGACTAAAACTTAAAGAATGAACTCATTGTCTTCTTTATTTGTTGAAAACGGTAACAGACTGTAAACACAATTTGTTTGTATCAAACATGCATTTCTATTGTCTTCTTGTCTGTATAGTCTGTTAAATGAGTACAGTTTTTCTGTTTTATGAGACTAAATCACTTGTTCACTTGAGTTTTAAGATGTTTATTTATATACTGTATCTATTTATGAAATACATTTTTGTATGAATTTATGAAATGAAATGACAATAAATTAAAATGTAAACTACAGTTATTTTTGTCCTGTCACCTTGTTCTTTATATTATGACAACTATGCAAAGATGTAAAATGAAATAACTCACAAGGGGTGGGGTTAAATAAGTTCGCATTTTCCCTCTCCTTTTCCAGCAATTAAACAAACTCTTCTTGACGTTAGTTAATAATTAATTGATATCATGTGAGCTAAGTGTGTATTGTATGCATCACTGCAAAAAAAGCCTTTCTTTGTATTGTTTTTTTTATAATCAATTAATATCATTATTTCTGCAGTGACTTTGACATATGTGTGTGATTTCTCATTGTATTGTCCACAATTAATCTTTAAAAAAATAACAAATAAATCAAATCAAAAGTAGATTTTTTATAAAAAAACAAGTAGAATAAACAAGTCTTTTAACTGTATTTACTGTAAGTGCACCAGTCTAATACAATTACATAAACAGAAATTCCATTCTGTTTAATATATTGAAAAGTTTTAGAATTATTTTTAAAGTTATAGATCTCTAAAGACTGCTTTGTGGGTTTAAATGAGGTGTAATAACTTAAAAGCAATAAATAACATTTTCTTGGTAACATAAAATTTAGAGAAATACTTTTAGATGTTTTCATGAATAAACGTTGGAAAAGGAAGTCATAAATGAGCTTCTGAATTTTTCTGGAAGAAAAATACCTCCTACTAGACCAGAATTAGAACTACTGAGGTGTTGAATGAAATCTACAAACATCATTCAGATACGTTTCTGGTTTGGACTTGAAGAGTGTAGTAAATCAGAGCAATGCCATCAATGAATCAAAAAGTGAGATAAACTGGAGAACACGTGAGTTGAGGGTAGAGGTGCAGATCAAAGCCCTTCATGATAAAGAGTTAACAGTAAATGCAACAGGCGGTGACTGTTCAAACAGGCAATCAAAACAATGCAGGTCACCCATGTGATACCTATAAACTGTAAAAGGGAAAAATGAACTGTAGGTGGAACATGCAATAACAACGGGCAACAGATGATAGCAAAAAACTTTCTAAAATTTCATGGCACTGTTCTGCATCATGGAAGGGTGAGAATTTGCAGTTAGAATTTACAGAACATGTAAGGGGCGGGTGTGTAATAAATCTGACTCCATATCTACAGTGAGGCAAATAAGTATTTGAACACTCTGTGATTTTCCAAGTTCTCTTACTTAGAAATCGTAGAGGGATCTGGAATTTTTACATCAGGTGCATGTCCACTGTGAGAAACATAATAGGATAGAACAGAATAGAATAGAATAGAATAGAATAGAATAGAATAGAATAGAATAGAATTCAACTTTATTGTCATTGCACCTGCAGTACAGGACAACGAAATGCAGTTTGCATCCATCCAGAAGTGCTTCCTTAACAGTACAGTATAAATTATATATGTTACAATGTCCTTAAAAATATATATATATATATATATATATATATATAGTATTTACAGGCTATGGTCAGATATTTGTATAAGAATTATAATAGTTGTATGTGAAATGGTTATCTACACAATATTTACAGTAGTGCAGTTGTAATCAAAACATATACAGAGATGCATTATCCTTATAGTAGTGCAAAGAGGATTGACAGGTATTAAATTAGTTACAGGTATGAAATGCATCTGATGGTTTGGATTCATGAGACAGATTCAGGAGACTGAGTTCAGGAGTCTGACAGCTGTGGGGAAGAAGCTGTTCAGGAACCTGCTGGTTTTAGTCCGTGCGCTCCTGTATCGCTTCCCAGAAGGCAGGAGGGTAAAGAAGGTGTAAAGAAGAGGGTAATCTGAAAAATAATCTGGAAATCTCATTGTTTGACTTTTTAAAATAATAAGTACAAATAAGTATTTGAGCACCTGTCTATCAGCTAGAATTCAGACCTTCAAAGAACTGTGAAAGTTAAAGTCCCATCAGCTGTCACGCACTTAAGGTGTGTGAAATTTGTTCTCCGCATTTGACCCATCCCCTGTGGGAGCGGTGAGCTGCAGTCACAGCTGCGCTCTGGAACCATTTGGTGGTTTGACCCCCCAAATCCAACCCATAAATCAAGCAGGGAGGCATTGGGTACGTAAATCTACTTTTAAATAGTCCTACTTTTACATAGTCCACCTCCACTCCACTTCTTATCCTAAATTAGAAGCACCTGTTTGAGGTCATTAGCTGTATAAAGACACCTGTCCATCCCGTACAATCAGAAAGACTCTAACCACTAAGATGGCCAAGACCAGAGAGCAGTCCAAAAACACCAGAGGCAAAATTGCGGACCTCCACATGGCTGGAAAGGGGTACGGGGCTATTGCCAAACAGCTTCACTACTGTCAGAAAATGGAAAAAGGTAAGTATGACTGTCAGTCTCCTTTGGACTGGGGCTCCATGCAAGAGCTTACCTGATGGGGTCTCAATGATCCTAAGAAAGGTGAGGAATCAGCCCAAAACTACACTGGAGGAGCTCAAAAAAAGAAAAGAAAAAGAGCTGGGACCACTGTTTCAAAGGTTACTGTTGAAAATACTCTAAGATGTCATGGCTTGAAATCATGCATAGCCAGAAGATTCCCCTGCTTAAACCAGCACATGTCCAGAGCCGTCTTAAGTTTGCCAGTGACCATTTTGATGATCCAGAGGAGTTGTGAGAGAAAGTCACAAGGCCAGATCTTAATTCCACTTGCCGTGTTTGGAGAAAAAAGAAAGATAAGTACTATCTCAAGAAGGCATTCCCTACTATGAAGCATGTGGTGGTAGCATCATGCTATGGGAGTGTTTTTCTGCACATGGGACAGGATAACTGCATTATATTAAGGAGAGGATGACCAGGGCCATGTATTGCTAGATTTTGGGGAACAACCTCCTTCTATCATTTAATGCATTAAAGATGGGTCGTGGCTGGGTCATCTAAGATGACAATGGATGGACGTTGGAACATTGAGCTACTAATTGTTTGGCTTTGATTGTGGGTTTCAAAGCATCCATTCACTCCACATTTTCTGCATGTAAACTCTATGAGTAGAATTTCTTCAGTACTAGCATTCCAACAACACCTTGTTCTCACATTTAGTCCATTTTCGTCTCGTTCCAGTAGTTCCTACTTGTTCCAGTAGAACAAGTAGTTTCGTTCACCATTATTTATCGCCCTCCTGGCCCCCACTCAGAATTTTTAACTGAGTTTTCTGACTTTCTATCGACTATTGTTTTAGAGTCAGATAAAATAATAATAGTAGGGGATTTTAAAATTTTGATGACTCCAGTGACTGTGTAGGAAATGCAAATATAGCTTTATTAGGTCTTGTTGGTTTCACACAAAACGTACATATTTCTAATGTGGTAATCAAACCATGTTCAAAATGCTCCTCCAACCTTGAAGTACAACCGCCTCCTTGCACATTTTACTCTTTGTTCACCAAAAACTTGACGAACTCAGCATGAACTCAGCATGTTTTTTGAACGTATTATTGAAGACCAAATTGACTCCAGGTTTTTCCGTTCATGCCTATTCTTGCCTGTTCCATTCTGTCTTTCTTGCAAGTGTGCTCTATTTGCAGTTCCCTATGCAAGAATGGAGACTGTAAAAACGAGCATGTTTGGACGACTTCCTAAAGAGATGAACGAGTTTTTAAGAAAATATTGGTCATATGATCATTTTGAACAACTCACAGCATTTTATTAAGTTAAATACTGTGAAATATGTGAAGTTGGTAGACTTTCCTCGTGTCTAATACAAATGTTTTTTATGTTGTGTTTTTATATAATAAGAACTGTGTAAATGTGTTTTTTTGTATGTTCTATTATGTAAATATGTAAACTTATACTATAAATGGATATGCATTGTGATTCATTTGCTGAATAAATGAGAACAGTTTAATGCATTTCTAAAAAGAACATTTTGAATTATTTGGAGGCGTTAAGTATAAGGTTTTTAATTTGTTTATTGATTATCTCTGTATATTTATAGCAATTCTGCCTTGTATTTTTCTTGTGGATATTATTTACCTTTGGTTTTATTTGTATGTATGTATTTTATTTATTTTTTTTTCTGATCATAAATTGTAAAAACAGTATCTCCTTCTATTTCTGAGGGCATTTCTTGTTATTGGCCTGTGTGGAGATGCAGGAAAAGGGGCGGGTCCGGAGGCTCTGTCAGGGGTAGGTGCAATAGTGCGGCGGCTGATGCGTACAGAGAGATAACACAACAACGCTGGACAGACACAGCTAGGAAATGTACACAAAATGCTTCGTCCTCAAACTGTGACCAGCCGCTGGATGTGAACGAAAAGAACTATTTTTTAATAGATATATTTAAAAGCACGATAATCTCTCGCTTTTTAGACTGAAGCAGCCGAGCAGGCAGAGCTTTTGGCGCAGAAATCATTCCAGCAGAGCCCTTTCTCTGGCTGATGCGCTTTAGCTTTAGCGGTGCATGAATTGTGCCGTCTGGTTTGCAGGTTTAGGACAAATCCGGGTGGTGTTACCGACTGAGCGAGGGGGATACAGCCCGTGAGTGCACCTTATCCACTTCTACCTACACCTCTTGGCACCTGACCCAGGATGGCGTTAACCATCTGCACGCGATTCACCGACGAATATCAGCTGTTCGAGGAGCTGGGGAAGTAAGGACGCATGTTTTTAATCATCCCTCTTGTCAAATGTCAGCTGGTTATGTAATAGGCCGCTTTGGTTTTAGGAAGCTGATCTCGACTGCCTGTTATCGTGAACGCGCGCGCAGGCATCTATGATGCGGGGGTGAAAAAAACCCTTCCATTCTGTTAATCTGTGCAATGGCATTCTGTTTGCTTTAATCCCACATCTGAGGCCCTGCTTTGTGTTCATGAAAGAATGCCTTCGTGCCGTCATTTTCCCTTTCCATCATGCACAGCTGCTGATGCTGCATTTTGGCATTTGCCGAGCTCTTTGAAGAGCATTTGAAGAAGCCCCTGCGTAACGACGCGTTCACCAGAATGCATCGTTTCGTGCGCAACGGTGAGGTTTGGCAACCCCTCCCTCCTCTCCAAACCCTGTTCCAGCGTGACAGAAATGCACTATAATGCGACAGCACACCATGTAATTGAAGATGACACACGTCCCCAGCCAAGCACCGAGCTGCGGTCAATTATCAGGGAATTCCTTCCTCACCCCTTCTGAGAAGAGTGCGCGCGCCCATACATGCGCCATACCTGCCCCCTTTATGGCCAGTCTTTAATCCCACATGCTCTGCGGATTATTCCAGGCTTCCAAGAATCACATTTAAGTTATATTTCCTCTTTGAAAACCAATCCAAAGTGTTGAAGGAAATATCATTTGGAACTACTTCCTCCCTCACTACCCCCTCATGATCCTGCAGTGTTCATCCCTCACCACCTATCATTAATAATACATTCATGTTGCTTTAATAGACCCCTTTAGGTTTCCTTAGCCTTTAGCACTGCAGTACAATCTTTCTGACATGAAGTTAGTGCACAGCTACCTAATTATGCAAATATGTGACACATGAGAATTGCAAAAATGTAGACCCACTGGTGCAATTGAGTTGTAAAAGGTCTATTATATCTCTTTTAGCACCAATGACATGTTCAAAAATAACATTTTAAACAGTTGTTTGATTTTTTAAAATCATTGCAGATAATGTATAGTTTTATCAATGAATGTATAGAAAATGCATAGTTTTATCAATGAACTGCATAAGCAGACATTTAACAATTGGTTTGCATCCAAATTTATTGAACAATACATTGGAGACATGGTAGTTTGTTATATTAGATGTTTTTGAAATATGTTTTAGCCCTTTTTCTATTTCTTTCACTACAGTAACCAGAACCTTGCAGATTACAGATTTTGCGTAAGAAAAGCATCCCTTTTGCCTAATTTCCGATGGAGTTTTTCCTAAGCAAATCGAGTTTTTTTTCTATTTGACTTTTATCTCCAATATCCATCATGACAGCCATATTTCTACGTTACGTGTAATTTGACTTTGTCATTTAATTCAGGTTTTAAACGACTTTCCTGATCCAATTCCTTTTGTTTTTTCATGTTTAGTAGGCATCCTAAACACTCAGGTTTGTGGTCCCAGTGATCAGTCAGTTCTAAAACAACAGGACCTGGTGATTTTTAAAGACCCTCTCCAATGAAAATTGTGTTTTTAATATTTTCTTGTAGCATTTTTCTCATGAAGGTGTATATATAAAGGGCTGTAAGCTAGCAGGATGATGGGAAATGAGTGTAGGCTTACTCCACATTATTTGTAATGATAACGCTTTGCAGTAACTATGTCCTAGAAGACATAACAGATTTTTTTATTTGGCCTAAAACACCATAATCATAAGTAAAATATCACTGGGAACACTTTTAAAAATAGATCAAAAGATGATTGGAGTGGGACTTTAAGGTGTGACATCAACAATAAGCTTCTGTTTGGTCAGGTATTCTTATATCTTCTTTGTATTTTTGTCTGAGTCATCTGAAGTTTAATATCAAATAAAGCTCATGGAACCTTTTGGTTTTAGCTACAAGAACTGTTGAAAACATAACATTCCAACATGGGAAGACACAGTCGGCTCTGTCAGTTGTCCTGGTTGAATAAGGTTTGGAATGAAGGATGAGAGAGCTCAGACTGTGTGACGAGACCGCAGTAAAATCAGAGCAATAACATGTCCCTCACTATCACAGTCCCTATCAAATACATGGTTCTATCTCAACACACAACCAGTAAAAACAGCAGAAATAAAAAAAATAAAAGACTTCAAACAGTCCTCTGGTGGAAAACCATAGAGGTTCTGAAGTGATGTAAAGGCAGTTTCTAATGACTCATCAGTTGACCAATGTAAAGTTTTTTATTCCTCAAATTATTTTGATTAGCTTCTCAGTAAACATGATTTTTCCTAAAAATACTCATGTATACCTAAGAAATATTTTAGCTTTTCAGTATTTTTCCGTAAAACACCTTGTCTGCTCCTGATTCTCAGCAATTTAAACAAAAAAAAACCTCAAACACATTGAATCTCAATTTTCTTTATATATGTCCTCCATCATAAGAAAAATGTCACAAGAACATGTTAAAAACACCAAAAATACGATTTCCATTAGATTTGGTCTTTACACAGACTTGGTCTTACATTGATTAAAGGGATTTTTGTGGGAAAAGCTCTTTTAAAAGTAACTAAAAGATGGGTGTTGTGTTAACTCTGCCACCAGCACTTCGGTACCACAGTTAATGTAGAGTTTGCATTTATATTTGTGGAAATCCCATTTTTCTTTCACAAAACAATTATTTTGTTATTAAAAAAGGAATGAATGGTTGACTAGTTATGAAAGTGTTTCTTGCACCAAATAGAGAGGGGAAGCCTCTTCTATGTCTGTCTGTTTTTAACAAGTCATAAACACAGCTCTTTCTGTAGAAAGGGCATGATGTAGAGAATAAGTCTTAAAATACTTTAGTCCAAAATAATTTGTACAGGCAGTAAAATAAACCTGCATATTGATTTAAACACTCATTCAATATTCAGCAAATTTTCATTCTTTATCAAATGTTCAGAATTTTTGCCTTTTTTTCAAAGAATTAATATATATTTAGGCAAGTATCCTGCTCATGCTGTTCTTGATTGGTCATTTCACCTTTGCCCTTTCATTAACATCAGTTTAAGAGCAGCTACTGTGAATTATATCCTGAAGGACTCAGACATATGTGCTCTGCAGTGGCGTGCTACCCAGTTAGACTGAATGGTCAACTAACATCCTTATGTAACATGTTATGCTATGATTTTTTTTTTTCTTTTTAACAAATCCTCCATAAATTGGAGGTAAGCTTTCAGTGGCAAGCTGCTCACTCCACAGGATGTTAGATAACATGCTCATGGTACACATCACTGTGTAAAGAGCGGCTAGTCAGTAAGTGGAAAACATTTTTATTTTTCACAATGCCACAGTGCTATAATTAGCAGCACCCACAGCTACCTCGGCAATTCATGTGGTTTCACATCGTGGTTAAAGGTATTGATGAGAAATTCTGGAGCTGTGCGAGGTGAAACCTAAACCCGTTCCTGAGTGGTTGCAGGTGGACCACTCGGTGGAATCATTTAAAAATGAAAGATGTAGTACTCTTTTTCTCTCCACTTCAAATATAGCTGACCCAGTTCCTTGATCTTCACTTGTGTCTCTGACACTCCAGAAAAGCAGGAGCTAAAACAATAGTAGCTGTCAGGTCTGTCAGTGTTCATGGTCATGCGAGAAGGTTTGGATGCTCTTGAGATGTTCATAAAGAGTTTGCATAATTACCTGGATAAATGCTTGATGCATTTATTTTTATTTTATCAGACAATTAAAGTATCTAAGCAGTTGATTAAGTGGTTTTGTGCAAAATGTTCTGTCCACTTCAGTAATTGATTTGGCCCAGTTTTAAAAAGCTGGTTTAAATAAGGTTGTCAATGGTAGGTCCACACCAGGAACTGTGGTACATTAAAGAATGAGTTTTTGAACAAGCTTTTAACATATGGTGTTCACACATTTCTGTCGCTACGCGATACTAGCAGATGCACTTATAGTTGGAAGAGGCATGGTGCATTTTGTCAAAGTGGTGCAAATCACGCCAATGTTGCTCCAGGGTTTTTCTTTTACAGCTCTATTCTGATACATGAAAGAATTGGTGTCATATAATTCCGTCTGGGCACAAACCGCAATTAATATTTCTTCTTCATGATCAATTTTCAACCGGTTGGTACTTCTGTGTTTTGAAAAACATGCTATCCATACGTCACTGCGAAATCTGAATCCCTGATTGGTCAAAGTTCAACTGTTTTACCTGTCAACGCACGCTCAAAGAGCCAGAAAAATGATTTAAAAACTAGAGTAGTGACACTTGAACAAAACTTTTTTGAACCCCTATGTGAAAGTAGCATAAGTGAAGCAAATTCCTCATCCGGATTCACACTGTTTAAGCTAGCAGTAAAAATTTAAAAAAAGAATTCAGAATCAAATTTTTTGAAATTGTTTTGTCATTTTGGACATATTTAAAACAGATTTTTTTTAAAGTTTCTACATACATTTCAACTTAAAGAATTCATTTTGTAACCATTTAGCTCTTTTTCAGTCCACTCAGTAAGTTTTTGTGTTCATGTTCCATTCCAGGGGTGCATTCTCCGTGGTCAGGAGGTGTGTGAAGATCTCGTCTGGACAAGAATATGCCGCCAAAATCATTAACACCAAGAAGCTTTCTGCTAGAGGTAAGAGTGAGAGCCTTTGTCAATATTTAGTGACATGCAGAAACATGAGTGATACATTACCATGAAAGCATGGCCTGACTGTCACTGCAATGCACAAATATGAGCTTGTACTGTTTCTGACCCTGGATTAAAGCTCTGACAAATATGCTCTGTGCGTGTCTGCGAACATGCATGGGCCTCTTAATGCCACTGAGTAAGAAGTAGACAGACAGGGTGAATCATCTGAATTTTGGATGACGCTGATTTTTGCACGCTCATAAGAGACAAGTGAATGCGTCAAATGTGTCATGTAATATTTGCTCACTTTCATTTCTTGTGGTTTGAAGCAAGTAGTTTTGTTATTTTTTGTTTGTGGTCTGATGTGTCATTTTTTTACGCAAACCTTGCATATGCATGCGTTGCGTTACATGTGTCCTGGTATTGATTCAGGGCTCTGGCGGGTCTTCCCGTCCCAGGGGCAGATCTCTTGCGAAGCCGACCCAGTTCTTTCACATCCGTCATTGTAATTGTAGCTGCTGGCCTCGTTGCCTCAGGCTAGAGACACACACACACACACACACACACACACTTACACAAACACACACCCATAAACATGTGCATGCAAAAGCACAGAAGTGACCCAGCCTATTTGTGAATATTAACCAGTGGTGTGCTGCACCTCTAAGGTTTTTCCTTTTCTTTAGAAACCGTCAAAGCTTGACACTGCTTTGTGATAAACAGGGGTTATTAACAGACTACAAAAACAATAAAACTTTTGATAGAACGATGCATGCACAAATTAGTAAGGATAACCCTTACCCTCTGACTCAATTTTAACTTAGTTGTTTGGGTAAAATAGAAAACCAAAAATAATTCACAGAACTAAAACATAAACCAAAATAGAGAGACATGCATGAACAAAGATCCACAGTTAAATAATGAAATGGAATTAGTTTACAATCTAAGGTTTTAGGGAAGCAATTTAAACTTTTAATAAAGAAAAAGTCAGTAATGATTAATGATTTTTAAAGACGAATTTTACCTCCTATTGTACTGAGACAACAGATTAAAAAAAAATTTGCAGTAGACCAATATTAAAGTAGTAAATGCAAATGTTAATTTTCTTACAAAAAGGTTGTATGCAGATCTTTTGAGTTTTGTCAGAATTTAATCATTTAAAGCTAAAGGTAATAAAAAATTATGGCTTCAAGACATAATTGTTTTTAACACTATTTTCATTATTTGTTCAGATTTTTTTGTAGGTGTTATAAACATACCAACTAAAATGCAAGTAGAACAATTTAGGCTCCAGTCAAGAGCCCAGAGGAACGCCATAGGTAATAGATCAATGTGTGATAGACATTTTTGCATGTTGCCTCTGAAAATCTAAAAGCAAAGTAAAAGAAGATATGAACACATAAAAAAAAAAACTAAAACAAAACATTCATTAACATGTAAAAGCTCCTCTAATTTTAGATCCAACTTTTTTTCTTTGAATTGAACCTAAAACTATAAATAAACTATGACTTTCTGCATTTATGGCAGTTAAATATTTTGATAATCAACCTCACAGTTTATTCCAGTTTTCTTTTTTATGCTCCATTTTGCTGAGTGCATGACTGAAAACAGACATCTTGGCAGACAGATTTTTGTGTGCCTGTGCAAATATTCAACAAATACAGCATAGAATACTTTCTCAACTTAATCGTGTGGGTTTGCATGCACTAACATGCACACCCTTTTGAATCGTGCACATCATGGTTTACATACAGGGCATGCTGGCGTGTCAGATATGGTCTTAGCCTCTTTGGGCGATAAGCTCTAGAATTGCAAGTCTGATTTCCGTCTCTCTGGCAGGATCATGACCTTCCCCCAACCCCTTTCAACAGCCATGTGTTTGCTTATGCATGTGCATGTGTGAGACTATATCACTGAAAGGGGTTTTGGACAGGATTGGTGGCTGGAATGCTGGCAGATCGAAGAACTGTGTGTGGGTTGGATGTTTCTGCTTATGCAGGCATGTTTGTTTGTGCTGTGGGCCTAATAGGACCAGTTAGATTTTTAAAAAATCTACAGTCTCGATTATGCAGCATTTTATGAAGCATTGCAGATGAGTCAGTGAATAAGCGGCAGCGAGGATAGAACGGATGAACAGGATGGGAAGGGGACAAAAGAAGCGATTGAAAAAGATGTTCGCAAGTCAGTACTAGAGAGCTTCTGCATGACATATTCCTCTCGGCAGTTGAATATTTTCCCTCTCCCTTTATGCATGTGTCAGTGTCCTGTCACTTCTACTAGCTCTTGTCACTTTATCTTTGCCTGCAGTGTGGGCACGGCTCTGGATGTGTTTTTTTATGTCTCTAATCCCTCATTTGTTTGAGTGTTTTTGCAAAAATGTTTTTTTCTAAAAAAATAAAAATAAAAAAATAAAAAAGAACGTAGTATTTCAGTGGGAATGATGCATTGATAAAAACATGCAGACAAATCCCAATGTTTCATTTAGCATAAGTGTATTATATGCTTAATGTTCAATATAATTTTTAAATATATAAACCTTTATCTAAAAAAGATCTGCTTTCGGTTTCCACTTCTATTGTTAATATTTCACGGTATTTCTCTTCCAAAGACATCAATCTGTCATTCTGGCTCCAATGTTTATTGATGGGAACACGACACCACATAGCACACAAAAAGAGACGCGTTTGTGGTTACAAAAGGGAGATCATATAACTGTATTTTTTGAAAGAAAAATATCTGTCAACTTCAAAACATCATTAATGAGGGAGTGAAAGTAAGATCGTTGGGGGTCATAACCTATCTGCAACTGCGTTTGGCAGCATATTATCAGTTCAGGTATGCGGGGTATGTGCCCCATCTGAACTCCAATCAAGGCTAATTATCTTAAAGCTGTTCCGAAAGAAATGATGCCACACTACCACCTGCAGGAGGACTTTCTTTTCTTTTTTTTTGAAGGTTGTTTAATCAGAGGTCAATGATACAGGATGTAACTCCAGTTATACTGAAAGATGGTGTAGATTATGGTGAGAATGTGCTTTCTGAGGAGAAAGACTCAGCTATTTATTGTCAGACATGCATGTTCGTGTGAGCTTCTGTTCTGTTTGCAGTGATACCTTTGGCGGTTTTCCCTCATTAGCAGAGAAAAAAAAGAATCTTCTGCTCTGCTTGTGTTTAGTGCTCTTTCCTGTTTGTTTAATTTTATTTTTCTGTCCACATTTTTGCCTTAATTTAAAGTAGAGTGCAACAAAATGTGGTTAGAAAAACCCCAAAAAACAGCAGCGTGGCTTTAGCAGAGGAGAACAATTTTGAGATGGAGAAACAGGAGGTAAGGAGAAAGGGATCAGTGACAGGAAGGGGATCACATGACTCACTGGGTACTTTAAGGCTAAAAATAAATGCTGGTCGTGCTTTCCCGCTGGCTGCCTCCTTCTCACACACATGCACACTCACAATTTTCAAAACATCCCATCTTTTAATAGGAAGCTGGCTTTTGGTTTTGCTAGATGCTTCCAAATTTGCAAAGCAGACTGAATCTGATTACATTTATGTAGAACGGACATATGTAAATAAGAGATGGTGGCATTTTTTTTCAAGGTTTGATGTACCTGAATTTTTTAACAAGTGTGGCTTTTATAGTTCATATATTTTGCTTGACATGAGAAATGTAGTAATGCATGCAAAGCTAACAAGTCCAAATTCTGATTTGTAATTAAAAACCTGTATTTATTTAATTTTAGTTTCACAAATCAAGTTTAATTCATACGCAAAATAAATAATAAAATATGTTTTTGTTGCATAGAAATGTACTTGATATTGAAATGTTTTTTGTGAATATTAGGCTGCTTTATTAAGGTTGCCTGCCTTTCTTGATTTCTTGCATGTGCCTGAGCTGCTGCAGAGAATGCACAGCATGTCAGGGGCGATTCACATGAATTCAGCTTCATATCAAGTTAAATAAGGGATGAGTTGAAGTGGCAAACACTCTGGGAGGCTTGATTCATCTGGAACCCGAGTAGGAGATGCTCTTCTTTGGGTGGATGCCCAATATGTAAAGCTTAGGAAGAAAAAACAACTAACTATAAATGAAATCTGGACCAAAAAAACGTTTTAGAGTAAATAAATTGTACCTTTACAAGATTGCAGACCTTTTTTTATTGTTTTGTATGACAATGAAACATGATTGACCTTTGCTTATTTGGCTATTTTGATCTTTTTTTAGGATGATAGCATTAAATCTTGTTCACTTGTCATATCCATGCTCGTGTGCTGTTCTGCAGTGCTTTAAGACACTGACATCACAGCCGAGACTCCATGGAGATGTTCTCGTCTGCACCTACACACTCAGTTTCTGCTCTCAGGTTTTCAGCTTCAGTTTCAAACAACCTCTCTTCTGCACACACGTAATCATGGGCTTTTCGTTCACTGAGAAGCCACCTGATTTGATGCTTTTGCTTGGCAGCATTTAAAAAAAAGCTTATTTAATTTTACTACATTTAAAATGTGCAATTTTTTGCCCATACCTGGTGTTGATGGCAGTTTTGTACATTGTTACTGTTTACATTTTGGTGCCATATCAATGGGGCAAAGATTTATACTTAAAAAAAAGGTGGATTTAAAAAAAAACTTTCAAGATCAACCAGATTTGCTTATATGCTACACAATTTACCAGTTTAATTTACAGGGAGAAATAAAATAAAATAAAAACAAAAATACACCTAAGCAGTGATAAAATACAGAAAACAAAATAGTTAGAAGGTAAAGACATAATTATTAAAGCCAAGTCTATTAAAATTTTTGAAGAAATATAAATATATTTGTAATAATTTGTATTTGTTTTTCCTAATGTTCAGATTCACACATACATAGGCTACTTTCACTTTGCAATGTATTTTCTTTCCCTTTATTAAAATAGCCTTAAAGACCCACTTTGATAAAATTGTTTTTTTTAAATGTTTTTCTGGCATTTTTCTTTGAAGAAAGAAGACATTTGTAAAGAAAATTAAGCTCAAAATGTTATTTTTTTGAGTATTTTTCTTTGTTCAAATTAGGAGAAGTTACAAAAGTGCAGTTTGATACTGATGCATCCCCTTGTAGATGACTAGATCCATGTACGTCTTCATTTTTCTCATCTGACCTGGCATCTGGCTCAAACTGTACGGCTGGATAGCTCTAAAATTGCTCGCCGTTTTTGTTGCACTGTTAATGTTACTATGGGAGTGCTAGCTGGAAGCTAGCAGAAGAGCAAGTAAGCAGATAGATTGATGGAAAGTGCGGGAAGGCTTACTCCGCACCAACAGTTTCACCCATAACTCAGAGGCGATCTTCTAACAAACTCCTGCCCGTCTGCAGAAACTATGTCCTAAAAAATGACAAGGTTTTTTTCTTGCTTAAACGCATAATCATAATTAAAAGACCATTGGTAACCTTTGAAATAGATCAAAAGGTGAATGTAGTGGAACTTTTAAGATAGGTGTTACAGCATGAACAGTGTATTGTCCCTGAGCTATTTCTGCTCTTTCTACTATTTAAAAGAAGGAAAGCAAAGGAGTTATCAATTATCAGGAGTTACAAATCTTTTCCTGGCAACAAAAAACCATGATGTCCAGCATAGTTACTAGCAGGTTTCCTTGGGTCTGTACCTTTTGTAAGTACCAGATCAAAGCCCTTCAAAATGGTTTTATATTAGTCCCACAATATTCTTCTTCTTTCTAAGAAGTCTTAGTTGAAATTGAGTTCAGCTAATGTTGGTCAGTGAGTGTGGCCTTCATTTGAGTAAGAACGGATTCATTCTGTCTGATTGATTGGAATATGGATTGTTTATGACCAAGGATGTTTTCAAACGGCTCATGTTGTCCAATCAGGAAACCATTAGAGCCTCCTGGAGAGCCAGTCATGTAGAATGGAGAGTCAGACACTTCATTTACATAAAGTTAAATTTCGATAGCTGCTTGATGTGAAAAAAATGATTTTTTAAACTGATAAAGTGCTCAGGAATATAAAACATTCTGAAACCTTTAATTCTGTTGACAGTAATTGGCAGGTCATCCTGCTACAGTAACTGTATTGTTTCCTTTGTGATGGCATTTCTGTTTTTATCTCTTTGAAATTCAGTGAAAGTACTTGGCTGTGTTGTTGTCCACCTACTCTAATTTCCAAGGACCTGATCCATCATCATTCAAGCTGAAAATCAGCAGATTTGCACTCAGCTGCTGAGTGATCACTGCATCTCTGCTGAAACTGACTTGTCCGTCCCTAATTTCATCCCTGCTGCTGGCTTCCACTGCCAGGATTCTTCCTCAAAGCCATTTCATCAAACAATGGTCCAAAATTAACATTAAGTGGCACCGATTTTTTTTTTGTTCTGGAGCCAAGTTCAAATTCCACCATTTTTATCGACTTTTTGAATCTGCTGTATCTGAATTTAAATAGATTTGAATCATCTTGACAATAGGTATATTATTTTAATATGCATCACGTGCAATATCACAGCAACGTCTTGTCACAGTATAAGATTACAGTGCTGATTAAAGCCCCAATCTATTTTCAAAGGGTTCCCAGTGGTCTTTTAAATATGAATACGCCGATTTTAGCCAAAATAAAATAAAATTAAAAAAAACCTGTGTTGTTTTCTAGGACATCGCTTATGCAGAGAGGTAGGAGTTTATCAGAAATGTGCCTCTAAGTTGTGGGCGGAGAGTAAACCCACCCCTACTTCCCATCTTCTATCTGTTTAAAACATGTTAAAAAGACCAAAAAAAACACAATTTTGATTGAAGTAGGTCTTTAAAGATCTGTTTTTAGCAGAATACAAACACGATTTACAACTATCGCACAAGGAATCCTTAATTTGAACCACTAATGCTTTGCTTTCCCCAAATGTTAGTTAGTCCTAAATATGAGCTTGTTTTTCTTTTATCTGTCTGATGTATTTAATTTTTCAATAAGATTATCATCAGAGTACATTTGGAATGTTGTGAAAGTAAGAAAGAAGTATAACAAAAGCATTGTCATTGTCTCATGAGTATCTAATCTTGGATCACATTTTAAAATCTATATCAGTGGCGACACAGACGTATTTTATATGGATCATATTACGCTGATTTCATTTGACTGTACCTGCCACTAAGCTGACCAGTGTTATCTCATTTACAATCCCAGTTTCCTAATTTTCCTAATATTATTTGCAGTAAAATATAACTTCACTCTATATTTATGATGTGGATTGCAAAAACTAATCAGTTAAACTCCATTTTCGTTTTCATTTACCGTCCTAATATAACTTAATTTTTCTCTTCCCAGAAAACTCATGGTTTCGAAGGTTAATAAACTCAAAGTAAACTCAGAGACGCCACATTGCTGCAGTGCGGCTGCAGACGTGACACACCAGAAAATAAAGGAGATTGAGGCAGCAGTTGGGGAAAAAGTGGGTGTGTTTGTGTGTCTAAAGGTCTGTGGAGACAGGAAAGCTTGTCCTTTCAGGCTGAAAACAAGCTTCATTCTTCAAAAGCTATCAAAGATCATTTGGAAAAGATTCTAAAGTAAAATAAATGTATTTTTGATAAAAGAATAGAAATGTGCACCAATGATAACTTAATAGGACATTTTCACATTCAGTGCAGCCTCCAATCCGTCTTGATCAAGGTGTGTCCGTGGCATGAGAGGAGGGATAAAGAGTTTTTGTTCTCGGTTTAGTTAGTAGCATAAAGGCTGTCCTCCATCTCTTCGTTAGCGCACCGATGTGCTTGCAGTATAATTGTGATCCCGGCAATCAGTGCAGATCCTTTTCAAGAACATAAGCCTTTGCTTTGTGGCTATAGCAGTGGATAAGCAAGGTTAGACAGTAGTTTTAAAATAAAAAGTAGTTGTATGCATTATGACACGTCTACAGCATGTTATTTACAGCATGTACAAAACAGCTTTGTGTGAGATGTTGCTCTCACAGCTGTGGGATCCTCCAACTTAAGGACAATAATGCATATAAGAGACTTGGATGGTAGTTCATCTTTAATATGGTTGATCTTTTTTTGGAACTGCTGCAACCTGCACGTTCAGATTTATTTCCAGCTGCACATACAGCTGAGGGTAGTTCTGTAATATATTCTTTTAGACTTGAAGCTGCATTCACACTTGGCATGTGACTCTAAAAGCACATTCTTAAACATACATTTAGTGTTCACACTGGACAAACAAAGAGGAGATTCTTCTTCTTTTTCTTTTTCTACTGTTTAGTAGTGCATGTATGCCTCCTACAGGTGAAAGAGGCTAACTGCAAAGCAGTGCAAATCTAGCAAATCTTGCTCCAGGTTTTTTCTTTCACAGCTTGGTGTCATATATAATTCTAGCCGCGCATAAACAGCAATCATTAATTTCTCTTCTATAATCGATTTTCAAACGGTTGGCACTTCCATGAACTAAAAGGGACGCCATCCATACGCCACTACCAGATCTGAATTCCTGATTGGTCAAAGTTTGAACCTGGTTTAACTTTCAAACCATGTTAAGTGGCCACTTGTTTTTTTATGTAGATCCAGAATACGGTTTTAAAAATGTGTGTTACTAGCTCCCTGTGAACATGACAGTTTTGAACAAATTGTCCACACACATTTACAGACTTTTTAGTGGAACTGGTCATTTGAACGCGCGTAGCACGTAGCTTAAGTTGCAAGTTGCATTGTAGCAACACATTTGTTAAGAAGGCAATGCAAATACTTATTTAAAAAGTTGGTTGGGCTTCGTGCTTACATAGGAAAACATCCAAAAGTGAAAGGGTCAATTACCGTGTCATCATTTTGAATGAATGTTTGCTTATGTATTAATCTGCACACATCTGCAGCTACAAAGCAGATGGACTGCTGCATGATTAAAAAAGCATGTGCAAAAATGATCTTTACATTTGTAAGAATTTAGAAAGAGAGACAATGTGCTGCTGCACAGCTGAGAAAAGCTGCAGGAAAGGGAATTGCTTCTTTGATCAACTCATTGAAAATGTAAAAAAGCACTCATTTAGCAAGCACTCATTTAGATTAGACAAAGCAAGCGAAAACCTCTGTTGAATGAACACACCTGACTGCAGACACTCTGCATTTGTCTGGACAGTAACAGTGGCTACAGATCCTGTTGACACGCTCTTGTCAGTTTGAACTACATAAGCAGTGTCTCACAAGTTTCCGTGGAAGCATGGCTCAAGCTTACATAAGCACATTTTAGGTAGGAAGGGTTTTTGTCAGCCAGTCACAAGTTACTGTCAGCACAACACTATTCACTACTTGTTGTCAGTAGAATTAAAACTGAAAGCAATACGTGCTTTAATGACTTACTAGTTATAAAACAATGCATGCTAGGGTGCAGGTTTGATTTAAATGTATGTTTTCAGAAATATAATAAAATCATATAATAAAAAAGCAGATGATTTACAAAGAAATGAACTTTTTTCTTGTGATTTGGAACAACTCTGAACATTCAGGAAAGCTTTTACACACAAAACATCATCCTACTAAAAGTTCAATTCCTGCATTTATGTTATGTATAGAGTTTAGTTTCTTCCCATCATGCATATCACCTTACATATTATTACTACAGCCTAAAATTGATCCTTTGTAGCAGAAAGCCTTTGAATCTAGGTGGAGCTTAAAGCTCACTTTGCCACCTATCCAAGTTCATATTTCGTTTTTGAGCTGAGTTTTGTTAAATTTCTCAGTAAAAGCCGAAGCAATAGATCACTGTCAGATCTGGTAGTTTGTGCTTTGCTGTCTGTTGTTCAGTGGAGTTTGATAGTTTTGTCTGAACTCTTGAAAATCTGCCATTTGCATGCAAGCCTGGTTCCACTGCAGAGGAGAGGGGAGGTCTGACGCTCTGATTGGTGCAGGAGTTGCTAGACAACAGATGTCCAGCCAGCTAAGAGGTGTGCTACCTGTGGAGGAAGGAGTGAGAAAAAGGAAAGGCTCGGTGAAAGAAAAGAAGAGCTGGAAGATACTGGAATGAGTGAGTGAGGGTGTTGTATGCCTGAATGCAGTAAATGCAAGGAAGCAACTTTACGTAACTACATTTTGATTAATTGCACCCATTCATCTTAGAAACCTGTTTTTTATATTCCTTGTTTCTACTTGATGAAATACAATTATAAATAGTTTAATCCTAAGCCTGGTAATTAATCAAAGTGTTAGTTTGTTTTTTTTAAATAATTATGTTAATCAGCAATTCAAAAGTGATGGCTGATTTTGATTATTTAATTTTCAATAAATTTTTATTTATTGTTACTTTTGTAAGTTTCAAGTGATTTCAGGGAGAATTGTGGGTTTTTCCTTCTTTAACTGAGGGGTACCAACAATTATGTCCACGTGTGTATGTACTAATTTGATCTCTAATAAAGCCAGAACAGTAAAAAACAACCCTCTACATTTTTTCATTAATTAAAAAACCCCAAATTCTCAAAAAAATTTTGAGACAAACTATACAGATGCTTGTTCAACGTAAAAAGCACTTCTTAACATAGGAGTCAACGGGAAATTACTTCCTTATAAATGCAGCCTCAAGTGGTCATTTAAGGAACTGCAGTAGTTTGGACATCTGGTTTTGGGTTTGGTTTCAAAATTCCATCCATCCATCTTCCTAAGCCGCAATATCTCTTTTGTGGTATTGGAGTAGTTGGAGTCTGTCCTGGCTACTGTTGAGAGAAGGCAGGGTACACCCTGGAAGGTCGCTAGTCATCACAGGTCACACGATGACACTTAGGGACAATCTAGAGAGTAATCAATTAATTAATCAATTTTGTATGTTTTTTTTAACATGGTTTTCCCTTATTCTAGGTCAAATCTAGGTCAAATTTTCTGTTTTTTATCAGCCTTTTCTTTATCTTAGTTTAAGTTGGTCACAGTTAAGTTTTGTTATATGTTAAGCCTTATTATTTTGTTAGAATTACCTTAACTTTATTTTTCTGTACACAGGTTCATCATCAACCACATAATGGCATACTGAAAAATGTGTTAAAACGTTTGCTATCTACAGTTTATATCTCCTGTTTTCTAAGTATATTCTAAATATACTACACAAATCACCATATGCCATTTGCTAAATATGCTTTTTTTTTTACAACTCCCCTCAGGGGTTGCTACAGCAAATCACCTTGCAATATGCACACGTGTTTGGTTTCCGTTTTTAAGGTGAATGCCCTGTCCAACTTAACCCTCTGTATGTACTGCACTTGGGACATGCACATGGAAACCCCCATATGGTGGCAGTAACTTAAAACACTTGGTGTTTTATCTGAGGACTAATCAGGTCTGACTCACTTAACTTTTGAAATCCAAAGAAATTTTTAAGGTGGTTTCCAGTGTTTGTCATTTTTTCCTTTTTTTAACATTTTTTTTTATTCCAGTATAGTTCAAACCTACTAAACTAACTACTTATTAAATCCAGGTTACAAGTACACATTTCTGGACAAACTAAACAAATGAAATGAGAGTGTAGTGCATCGCATTTCCAAGTGCTGTATCTTGTCAGTTCAGATGTTGACACGTTAAGTAGTCTGATTTATTAAAGATGCAAGAAAAAATCTAAAAAACATGATGTTTTATGTGTGTATGGTGTGCTGCATTGGAGGCTTACACTGCAGTAAAGCAAACAGCTGTTACAGAATGGGCGGTATCTAGGAATAACAAGAATATGCTGATCTGTGAAATTAACACTCTTAGGTATGAGTCAATATGCAGTCAAAATTTGTTTCCAAGTAGCAATTAGCTGGTATTTAAAAATGAGACTTTTTTTCCCAAAAAATACCTTGTTATTACTTTAAAGGGTGTATATCATGCAAAATTAACTTTTTTGAGATTTTAAGTAAATTATAATGTTAATTCTTAATAAAAAACAACCTCAAGGGGGTATTTTAGTCCATTCATGCATTTCTGAGTATTTCTTTAAAAACATGCTCTCTGATAACTCTCTGATTTGTGGGACAAACGCAGATACGCTGCCAAGGCCGGCTCCAGGTTGATGTCATGAAATGTGCAAGGAGTGAAAGACGGTGCCTCAGAGATTGAGGCATCTTACTTCCGGGTAGGAAAGGATCTCACAAAAATCAACTCATATTTCATAAGAAAATGTGTTCTTTAGTGTGTTAAAGGCAATATACTATCATATGTATGGATAAAATTTACTCTGAAAGACTAAAGAATTGCACGACATAGGCACTTTAAAGATTTCGTAAACCCTGTAGAATAAAAGAAGAATTCCCTGACACATTATTTAAAAAAAAGGTTCTTTCCAGAGAAACCCACATCCTCCACATTTAGAAGGAACTGGTGACTGTGGTGTCTGTGAAAACGTTTAGGAAATTGACTTGAATCCAATTTTTACTTTTATTTTTAAAGCAATTTTACAGAATTGTGAGCAATGCAGAAGGCCTGTTGTATTTGGGTTACTTTCTGGGTTATAAAAAATAGACATGCATTCCTCCACAACAACAAGAATAAGCAGCTTGATATCACAGAAAACAACTATTATAAGTTGGAAGGATTGACTGTATAAGAGAACTGGACTGAGTGAGTGTGTTGTCACTCATAGAAATTACTTACTTTCTGCTCACTTGCAATTATTTTTTTTTTTTGCATTATGGCCACCATCATGTTGGAGACAACGTCTGGTTGGTTTCTATGGCAGCTATTCTATTCTCACCAATCAGTAATGCTCTTGATGGAGGGCAACACAAAATCTGTCGATCAAACATATTGAATGTTTGATGTGAGACCACATGCTTTCATTGAGGAGTCTGATTGGGCAGGTTATAACTTGAACAACTTGCTCTTTAGAAAAAATGCCACAAAAAAAATGAGGTTTAGCAAGAACATGTTAAAAAAAAGGCATGAATGACTAATATAATGACTGAGTATTAGGTGTTTATTCAGCTTCTTGGTAAAAAAGCAGGTACTTCCTATTTGGAATGCAAGGGGGGAAGGGCCAGTCAGCCACTCAGGCCAGTTCTCTTATACAGTCACTACTGTAAGTGAAATGATAGATAAATGATGGGACACCATCTATAAGTGCAGATATGAATCACTTTCAAAATATATAAAATGCAGAAGTGAGCAACTGATGACATGACTGTCCCTGTACAACAAGATTGTCAAGAACAAATGTCAAATTATTAATAAGAGATGTGTGGGAGGGGCAAGGGCACCAAATAATACAAAACTGGCAAATGAACATGAGTGAGTCAGACCGGCAGAGACGCAAAAAGGATTACAGGGCATTGGGCAGCTTGGTAAAAACTCCGGCAGAGAAAGGGAGATTAGTGACCTTGCTCAGAGGGTCTTGCTAATAATGTGATGATGACTGAGTCGCCCTTGTTTCTGGCTCTGTCTCTGTCTTTGTGCTACTGTGCTCGTCTCTACAGCTGGCAGTCTATTCACTCTACATTTAGACTGTCATGTTCTCATGAACTTAAAAGAGCTGATTGATGGTTTGTGTGTGGAGGTACTTTGAATGTTGCCATTTTTTAAAGGATCCACTCCAACAAAAACTTTGTTTTTGGTGTTTTTAACACATTCATGTGGCTTTTTTCTGATGATGGAGGACGCATATAAAGAAAATTAAGATTAAAAATGCATATCTATTATTTCTTTATTCAAATTGTTGTGAATCAGGAGTAGACAAAAAAATGCAGTTGGAAAAAGCTTGTTGCAATGACGTAGGTAGTACAATATGCCTTGCTCTGCTCCATTCCGATGCACCCACTTGTCAACGACAGATCCATGTACACCATCATTGTCCTCATCCCAGCTGGCATCTCCGAAATTGCTCGCCATTTTTGTTGCACCGGTTATGGGACCATAAGGATTTTCTGCATCTTTTACCTTTCAAGGTATTCCTACTGTCATTATTTAATGTATATGATTACTAGGTTGCCTACTGTTTTTTTTTTAATCACTCAGTCTATATCTCTTGTGTTTTATGTATAAACTGGTGTTAGAATGTCTAGTTTTTTTTCCTGGTCTGTCCTTCAAGTGGTACAAGGTTTTCGCAGAATCTGAATGAGCAGAGCAGGAAGATACAAATGAGAGCAAAAAGCAGGCGTCCTACTTTATTTGCTGGAAAAAAAGAGCAGAGCCCTCTGCTCTTGTTTCTTGGAGAAAAAAAGCTGAGAGCTCTGCTCTTGTTTCTCTGCTTCACTTTCTTTTGCTCTCTTTTTAAAATGGGTCCCCTAGAAAGTACACGGCAAAACTCATTACGATCACCACTTTTCTGACTCAGATGTTTTTTAAATATTTGCTGCAGTTTGGGTTATTCTGACTGACAGTTTTTATGTCAGGTCAAGCCTGCTAATTCTTATAAAAGCAGGCAAAGCTTTTTTATTAAGTCAAGGTCATATGTGGATGTTTTGCATCCTGCTACAAGTTTATGCAAAAGATAAGAACAAATTAAGTACATATCTTTGATGGTAAAGCAGATAAGCATGTTTACTTGTAAAGGCTTTCAGTCTTTGCACCTATAAAGATTTATGGAAAATCTTTGTAAGTTTTGCACAAATGATTGGAAATATGAATGTAAATCTGCCATGAAATGATTAATGCAGAAAATAAATCAGTCAAAGGTTTTGACTTTGAGAGCTGTGCATCAAAGCCACACTTAGAACCATCACATCTTCTTTATGTGGGCCATGTTTGCAAAACCATGAAAAAAATGTTCGATGTCTAAATTATTGAGGGACAAAAACCCAACATTTTGGAAAAATAAACAAAAACCAAGAAATCCAAACAATATCTCAGTGTCTCCATGTCTTTGCTTTGCTTTTGTGGCTGCCAAAGAAAACAGAGTTTATTTTAGGTGCTTACGCTGAGTCTTAGCATCGAGAGTCAACCTGATCCCACTGTGGTTGCTCATGGAGTCGGTTTGCAACCTTCCTGTTGATGCCATATTACCAAGGACATATCAGGTCACATCATTTCTGTCAAACAGATTAGCTCTAAAAAAAGGAAAGAGGAAAAGAGCTGATGCAAAGCCAGTGGGCTCAGACAAACTCAACGAAAACACACTGTGACACTGACAGTGATGCCCGAACGCTGCGCTGCATGTGTCCTCCACTCAGGCAAACTGCAGCCAAGTTCATCTCTGATGATTTAGGGAGTCAATCATAGAAGGCAATCATTAGAAAAGTTCCAATGACCTGCCTTCACCGTTTATGTGTTTGTGTCTCCTCTAGATCATCAGAAGCTGGAGAGGGAGGCGAGGATTTGTCGTTTACTAAAGCACCCCAACATCGGTGAGCGAAGTGTCCTCAATCTCCAAATACACTGAGCACAATAACACACTTGCAAACACGTACATTTTGTTCAGGTCTCCTGTGATTCCTGCTATAGCTATTCATCTTCCAGGCACAGTTATGAGACAAGCGAAGGGAGGAGGGGAGAAGAAGTGTGCTTGTTAAAAAAGAATTTTAACGGCAATTTATGCGAGCTGTGTGTTCTCCCGCCTGAGTCATCAAAAAGAGCCCTCTTTCCAAATCACTGACCCTTCACACCCCGCTCACCTCGTTATTCTTCCGATAGAAGATGTCCGTCTTCTTATCTTTTCATTCTAAAATGCAGGAACTCTTTTTTTTTTGTCTTCACCATTTGTTCATTAAAAGTCAGGGTTTCAGGAAAAATGGCATTTTGTATAACCTGGATTTTTTTTTCAAACCCACAATATGAGACTGAGGTTACAAAAAATCAACAGCTAAATCATGCTTTTGGGTACTGTATAGTGAGCCACAGAACACACATACAATTCTCACATAGAAAATGGGTCATTCTAGAACTGGAGGACGTTTGGCTTCGAAATTCATGAATTCATTACTTTTTAAAAAAAACATTTCTGCTCTGTATTCATATGTTCATCAAATAACAGCTAACATACTTTTAAAGGCTTGATAAGCTCAGTTTACAGATCAATTGTGCAATTTTTATTAAATTATGTGTTTCATGAGAACAAAACTTGCATCAACCCTGTAACCAATTTTTGCAGATAACATGGTTGCAATTCTGTGCTAAGGTTAGCTTGAAGCTAGTTGTTAAGCTAGCTGTTACTGACGACCAAGAGAACGAACTTACTGATCTATATAAATAAATGTCTTTTTCTGATAATAGGCTATGCTTAACATAATTTCATGTGGTGGGGTGAGACATTCAATTTATATTATTTTGCAAAAAATAGAAGACAAAAGAAGAAGGGAAATACCTTTGCTCGACCCATTCTTTCGAGAAACTAAAGAAGTCCTGCGTATTGTGCGATTCTCTGTGATATTCTTCTACTATCGTGCTAAAAAGGCTATGCTAACAGGGTTGTGCGCACGTTGCTCAGGTTCCATGGATAATAATATTATTTGAAATATTTTGTTTATTGAAACAAATGTTCCCACAGTTACAAGAAACATCAATGAATCAAAAAAACAAATGTCAAATTTAATGTTACTGTCTTATTTAAGATTTAATTTGGACATTGGAGGGGTGGGACAAGCGGAAAAAGGTAATTCAGAGGATAATCCATACTTATTTGACATTTTTTAAACTATGTCCAGGCATTCTTTTCTAGATTTGGTCTCAAAACAAGTACATTTAGTCAGAAGTTACATGATTTAGTATAATGTCCTCCATTTTGGAATGGCTCAAATGGTAAAAATTCATTGCTATTTAATGAAATAAAAGAGTTTCTAAGTTTTCAAAATTATAGGTTAGTTTCCTTCAGAAACCGTTAAATTTTTTCTAGTTTTAGAAAATAACGCGTCAGTCAATCTTTATGTGTATAGCATTTTTCTTATGAACCACAACACAAAGTGCTTTACACTAAAATAGCACAAATAAAAAACAAGCGCGCACAAAAACAAAAATGATCATCTGTTGGATCCCATGTTTGTGCTTTTTCGGAAATCCTTCCAGAAACTACATGAACTGAAAAACTGTAAAACATTCAGGAAACCTCCACATATCAGAGAGACAGGGATTTCAGTTTGAAAAAGCAAACAAAAATAACATCATCTATCATTCTGAAAAAACAAGTCTGTCCCCATTGAACTGCTATTTAAAAGTGCTAGACTTCTGTTATTTCTGTGTCTGCTTCCTCATCTGTGTTTTGGTTGTGCTTTTGTTCTATCTCTTCTACAGTAAGACTTCATGACAGCATATCAGAGGAGGGCTTCCACTATCTGGTGTTTGATCTGTAAGTAAAAGACTATCTGTCACGCACACTCACGTTTTATGTTCAATGCTAGTTAACACTGTTGAATACTGTTATAGCTGCTCACATTAGAGCCTTTCTCAAATCCAAACCAATAGCTTTTCCTTCCCATTCTTCTTTGACGACATTTTTCAAATTTAATCTATATATACAATTGTTATGCTTTTATAAATGACCTACATCTGACACAAGTGTTTGGATTATGATTAAAATGGCTAAATTATGATTAAAATATCACTGGGAATGCTTTTAAATTAAATCAAAAGATGATTGGAATGGGACTCAAATTTGTTTTGATAAGTTTATATTGATCTAATAAACTTTAAAAATATCTTTTCAAACTTGTATGGACTTTGAAACAGAAATATACTCTTACATGCTGACACAGCTGAAATGATTCCCCCAAAAATCTAAAATCTGAGGCAATATACTCATCCTGAATTTAATATCGTGATGCCCCAAAGGATTCTATTTATATATAGACCAAACATGAAGTTATTGCTATTGCTTATCTGATGCTTGGTATTTCCACAGAACACTATAAGAGTGTGGATGCAATGAAACAGTGAGTTTTCCACAATTTTGAAATGACCAAAAAAGTTTCCAGTTTTAGGAAGTCCATCAGGCACAATGAGCTCATGGAGCGGATATCTCATCTGTTTTTGTTGAGCTCATCACAAGCATGTTTACACACATGGAGTGAGATCAGAGTCACATGTGACAGAAGAGGTTTAAGGCTGTCGCAACATTTCATGACAACTGAAGAAAAGAACTTATTCAAATTAAATGTGAGCTGACCACAGTCATTGGTTCCAAGTTGTTGTTTGGCTCCTTGGTTCACTAAAAATATGAGTGCAGCATTCGTGGTTCCATTTAACTCTGAGACTGAACTAGTTTCTGACTTCAGAGGTTTTATCTAGCCCATCACCATTCTCTTATGCTGTGTGCAAAAGTCGCTCATCTTCTGCACCACCATCTCTCCTGGCCTTTTTCCCTGGACATGCTGTCTTTGATGCAGGAGAAGAAGATGCTTCAGCATGGAGGATGGAGCAGTCCTGAACAACTTGTTACCCCAGCTACTGAACTGCAGGGAAAGCATACTGAAGAAACAAGTTTTGTGTGAATATTTAAATATGAATCAAGTTTTGATATACCTAAATGTAGTGTAATATTACACTACATAAATCAAATGATTCAAAAGTCACGAATAATTGTAGATCTTTTCCGTTCAGGGAAATCCCTCCGTAACTGTCTTCCATCCTTTTAGTCTTTCCTAACTAGAGTGGTTTAATTTTTTACTGTCATGTCATTTTTTAAGCAGCTTTATTCATAGGAAAAGGTCTAATATTCACATTTAACAGTTATTTACTTGATAACACTTACAGAAATAGTGACTACATTTGTTTTATGGCCGGGACAGAATACTGATGAAAAGTCACCTAACTGAGAAAAGAAAGATAGCATGAGACGATGAAAAATAAGGAACAGTAAATCTTCTTTGACAGTACTTGGTTGTGTGGATGCATCCATTCAGTTGTGGACAAAAAGAGAAAGTAGTTTACTTAGATGTCGACTCAAGATTTCCCCTTTGGCCAGGGAATGCTGTTTCATCAGATCTTTTATCCACCTCTCACAGGTTAGAGTGGAAACTATTTCTGTAGTAGGTCCCAGAGTTTGAAACTTTTCAAAATCAGATTTCTAGGAAATATAATGCTCTACCCAATTGTTTATGAATGTCTAAAATCAAGTTAAATTGGAAAACTGCAATTATTTTGCCTTTGAACATATCAGTAAAAATGTTCGTGCAAATACTGTACATTCAAGTAATGTAATAACAATTGCAGTTTATTGCTACCAAACCCCTGTAAATGGTACTTTATGAAGTTAACAGCAATCCTAAGCTGTATTGATATATTTTTCTAAAGAGACTATCATAAATTGTCCATATATGTTTAAAGAATGAGAAGAGCTTAGAAAATACTGAAAATTAAAATTGAAGTTTATATTTTGAGGACCCACACATTTTAAAGATGCTTTATAGATTATTTCTATCTGTGTCTAAAAGGAAGTGTTGTAGTTAATGTTTAAAGTTTCTAATGGAGATAGTCTTCATCACAAATACTCTCCAGGCAGCATGCCATCATATTGCATTTACCATCAGCAAATTGGAAACTTATTTTAATGGTTGAAAAGGAAACAAAAAACATGACAGAATGCAGGAATGGAACATGTTTCTTTTTCCTAGTTCTTTTCAACAAATTAATTAAAAACCTATTGTGACAAACTTAAAATCTAATAGATTAAATGTGTAGTTGTAATAAAATTATTTACATGTGTATTTGGACGTATGCACATATTTTCCAATGAATCATGACTAATTATCCTAATTTTGACGTATTTATATATGTGTTTCTGTTGTTTGTCTTCTTTTGTTTTATTTTTTGTTTTGATTAATAAAAAAAATCAATTCCAGTATTTTTTTTCCACAATCTATGTCTTGTTTTTTTTTGCTATGCAAATTAAACCAAACAGTAACAGACAGGCCACATTTTTGCAATGTTTCACATTCAATTGTATGATTTTGCTGCCTTCTGCATTTAGTTAGTGTTCAAAACTACATTTCAATACATTTTTACATATGACAAGTGATTCTTTTTTTTGTTGTCAGCAGTAACCCAAACTGAATGAAATCATCCATCCTCAAAGCTGTAGACTGACCTTTGAATATCGTTTAAGTGAAATTTAGGGCCTTGTTCTTCTTCTACCTCTGCAGCACTGATATTTTTTTGCTAAAATCTTTGGATCCAAATGTAGAAAAATATTTAAATTTAGAAAAAATTTGCATGGTGAAAAATGCTTTCGTTTTATCAAGCTTTTAGCTCTGTATTTGAAGGTATATAAGCTATGTACATATTCAAACTGTTGTTGTCTCCTTGTCCCTGCAGGGTGACAGGAGGAGAGCTGTTTGAGGACATTGTAGCCAGGGAATACTACAGTGAAGCTGATGCCAGGTAACAGCCAACTCCCCCCACATCCACCCGCCCACATAGACACACATACAAACCCAGCAGCCACGATGCATCTGTCTTTTATGAGAGATAACTTCTTGCGCGTGTGCATATTTTTATGCTTCACATATGGTCGTGTCTCAAGTAAAATCCAGCTGCCTTGTCTCTGAGGCATCTTATGGAGTTATTTATACAGATGATTAATGACACGAAGCTTGCAATATTAATCATACACAGCATACCTCACAGCTTTGGTTTTATGCTGAAAGAAGGCCTCCCCAGAGAGAAATGAGAGGAACAGAAAGAGGGAATTGTCGATGAGTTGTTGCACAACAGTTAGTAGAGCTTTGGTGTCACTATAAAAGAAACAAAACCTTGCACCAAAAAAAAAAAAAAAAAAAAACATAAAAATCTTCTTTAAAGTCACATGGCTGAAATGCCAGCAGTTAATATAGAACCGTGACACTCTTTTAATTGAATTAAAAAAAAACCAACAAAGCTTTGCATTCTACTTAATTCAGCATTTTCGATAGTTATACATTTTTAGACATTATTTTACATAGTATTTTATATTTTTCACAGTTGTATTTTAACACATTCTACCACCCCAAAGGGGGGAAAAAAACAAGAATGCCTCTAAGACTTTGAAAAATATTCATTATGTCCTTAACATGATGATGATGATGTTTATTTAATCTTTGTCAATAATGATACTAATAATGAGTCAAAAATTGGGGAAGCTCTCTCTTAACTTCCCCATATAGCTCAGCCCCTGACTCTGACCCTGAAGTGTTTCTCCAGCGTGAATCAAGCTGAGATTTATACATGCCTTTTCCCCTTTGTTGTCACTATGTGTTTTTAGGAAGTAAAACCAAAAAAAAAACTTTGGGTCTGGTTTAAAGTCATTTTCTCTGTTGTAACTTTCCCCTTTTCCCAGAATGTTTGTATAAGTTTGCATTCCCAAGCTCAGTAACAGTTTGTTGAAACCCTGACACTAAACAGGAAAAGTAAGGAGGACATAAAACATAAATATAAAAACTTTCTCTTCTGCACTTTCTTCCTCCCATCTTTCCTTAAATTCATCGTGCCCCACAGCCACTGCATACAGCAGATCCTGGAGAGTGTCCATCACTGCCATGTTAATGGGATCGTTCACAGGGATCTGAAGGTTGGTATAAAGACAGACTTTGCAGCCCACACTGGACTGCAGAGATAAGGAAAACTAAATTAATTTACTTATCTTTTCCTTTATCTTTTGTGATATTTGACTGTGTGAGCCTAAATCTGTCATTTTGTAACTAAGGAGCTGTGTGCAGATGAGATTTCTCTTAATGCTGTAATGTCACATTTGTGTTCACATTGTCAGCATTCTTAGTTTAGAGAGATGTAAAAAAAAAAAAAAGCCTGCTCTCTTTTTTTATTTGCTTGATCTTGCATGTAGTTCTTAAAGTCCCACTTCAGTCATCTTTTGATCTATTGAACAAATAGTCTTTTAATTATGATGGTTTTTAGGCAAAATGAAAAAAAAACTGTATTGTTTTTTAAGACATAGTTTCTGCAGTGTGGTAGAAATTTGCCTCTGAGTTGTTTGCCTGCTGAAACTTCCCATCACCCCTTACTTTACACTCTCACCAGCTAGCTTACCCCCCCCCCCCCACCCACCCACACACACACACACACACAACCCAAACTTAACATTACCAGTGCAACAAAAATGGGGACCAATATCGTAGCCATCATGCTGTGCAATTTTGAGCCAGATGTCAGCTCAGACGAAGACGTAGATGGATCTAGTCATCTACAAGTGGATGTATCAGAATGGATGGAGCTTGTTGCTTCCAAGTTGTAGCGCCCACGTCACAGCTACTAGCTTCTCCCAACAGCATTTTTTGCCTGATTCACAATGATACACAACGATTCACAAAAAAAATACTATTTCACCTGAATTTTTCTTATACAATTTTTCGATCATGAGAAAAATGTCCCAAGAACATGTTAACAACACATTGGAGAGGGTCTTTAAGGTTTTGTGGCTGCAGGTAGAGTATGATGACAAAGACAATGGCGGCCAAGCAACAGCAGCTCAAAAATAAACCCAATTAGGCCTGAAATTGTTTTGAAGGGTATTCGTCTGTGCCAAACCTTCACATGGGGATTGTTTTGAGTCAGTGACGTGTTGTGAGGTTCACGGCTAGTGAGGCACTGATGTCATCAGTCAGATTTACAATACCCAACAGAGTAACTTCACCATTTGACTGGCAGCAGTTAAAGGTGTGTTGACTGAAATGTAATTTAAATATTTTTCTTCCGTTTAAAAACAGTAGCAGAGAAAAAAATTAACCATAATTGTTATTATTGACTTACTTTTACTTCTGTGAAGTCTGTGTATTCCGTTTTATATGGTCGCTCCTTTTGAAGAAATACCATTAATAATCTGTTTGTAGAAGTCTTCCTTTTCTGTCTTCAGTTTTAAAAAGTCTTTCTGTCTCAGTGAAAATCACTATTAAAAATTACAAGGTAATTTTAAAATCAAGCATCTTTTATGAAAGTAAAAAAATCGAATTAGTAAAGAGCATGCGTCAGCTGCAGCTCCAGTCAGTGTGTGCAGCGCTTTTTTCCAAAGAAACATTGAAAACCCACACATAAAAAGGTAATCATAGAAAAGACATGTCTAAGAAATTATATTTGATTTTTTTTTTTATTTTAATCTAAAGAAGTATAATCATTTTACTTCATATATGCATTTTTTAAGCTATATTTTGCTATTGAGGCACAGCATTACCTGCCTCCCCTGACCGCTCGTCACTGTTTTAAGTGGAAAACAATACAACATTTATATTGCTGACATTCTAAACTGATGCTAGTATGGTTGAAAATGCTTTATAAACAGGAGCATTAGTTTCAGTTCTCAGTTTTGGGTAAATGTTTGTTTCTTGTGAGTTTGTCTACCATTTGCTGTCTGTTTTTAAAGCTACCAAACGTTCAGAAATGTATTATTCATCAGAGCACATTGTTTTACTGGCCTCAGGTCAGCCGAGACCTTTCTGCACCTGTGTCTGTGTGTGTGCACGAATGCATGCTGGGTCCACACATATTTATGGTGCACTGAGCTGTGTCAGTGTGCGCTTGTCGTTTCATTTACATGGCTGAGTCACTTGTTATTACCCCTCTTGTGACACCACACCTTCCTCCTGTCTCTTGCTCCCTTCACTGTGCACTTCGCTCCCATGCATGGATTTCAACAGTGCTTTGGTGCTACTGTGGACGACCGCATCTCGTCCACAACCAAGGCACTCGCTCTGAATCCATAAGGTCAAGGGGCAAGTCCACAGCTGCAGCTTACCAAGTGTCTGTGGTCACCCAGAGAGTTGGTCCCGTTCACATGTTTGTCTCTGTCAGTTGTGTGACAGAAAGCGAGTTGCCTCAGACACTGATTTAAGAGCAGTTTAGTGTCACTGACCCCTAATGCTTTTGATTAGGATTTGGTTTGGCTAATCTGATTTTAGATCTGTGTCTGTGGGCAGCTCGATCCCTGAGCGTGTGACCTCTCACTTCTAACCTGTTTGACTCCGCCCCCCCCAGCCTGAGAACCTTCTATTGGCCAGTAAGCTGAAGGGGGCGGCGGTCAAGTTGGCTGACTTTGGGCTGGCTATCGAGGTACAGGGAGACCAACAGGCATGGTTTGGTGAGTATTCACCCACATCTAAATCCTAAACTCCAGGTAAATCAAAATCATTCAAACCTTTCATGTTAATTATTAACATTACTTATCATGTTGCTTATGGGGATTTATGTCTGAAAGACAGGAACAAATGTAAAAATAATGGTTTGTTAAATAAATACCAGCACTTTGTTTTGTTTAACATTGTATATATTCATTATCTTAATAACATATATTTCAGATTCCTCATTTTGAAAGGGTACATTCAGAATTCATGTCACAGTACATGTATTTAAAAAGAAAAAACTTGTGCCCATTTCTGTACTTTATTAAGTCAAATATTTTTTTTGAAAATTTTAACTTATTAAACTAAACATTTAAGCATATTTTTTCAATTAAAGTTAAACGAAGAATTTCAGAAGAAACAAATGAAAAATGTTCACTTTTAAGTATGGAAGTCTGTGAGTGCCAAAATTATTTAACTTATTCGCCATTTGAATGTATTTTTATGTATTTTTCTTTTTTAAAACTATTTTTCAAATGCTGCTTTAGCGATTAAAATCATGTATCACACAAATTGATCTCTTCTGCATCCAAGGGGGCCATTAAAATAAAAACATTTAATAATAGACGGTACAGAATAGTAATAATAGAATTAAACATTTGCCATATTAGTATCAGTCCAAGCTGTGGCCTGTCACAAAATCTATCACCAGTTAGCTTTACAGTCCAAAATCAGCTTTGATTTGTTTACCAAACTTTTTTGCCAAAAAACATTTAGATGAAGCAAAGCAGCTGCTGGATTGGCATCCACATTTAAAACAAGACAAGATAGCTTATAGCAATCCCTGAAGACGAGTGTGTGCTTACCCTAAATTTCCACATAAGCCAAGATACTGAGTTTTTTTCTTTGCTCTTCAATCTTATCTTGTGATCCATCCAGGATTTGCTGGCACTCCGGGCTACTTGTCCCCTGAAGTCTTGAGAAAGGATCCTTATGGAAAACCAGTGGACATGTGGGCATGTGGTAAACAACACAAAAAATGTCTCCTTTCAGTAGTGTGTCTGAACATGTTTGTTAGTATAAAAATGTATTAAAAAAAACAACAAAAACAGGCAGATAAAGCCTGTAAAAGGAAATGTCTGTAAACTGTTTGGACATGGCTGACATTTAACTTGCTAAGTCAATTTGACATGTGCACAAAGCTTTTCTTGCGAATCAAGAAACCAGTTTTTTTAATGTTTTTTTTTTTTTTTTTTTTGCTACTTCTGTCCAATAACTTACATTTGTGCTGTTTCCTCCAGGTGTGATTTTGTACATCCTACTGGTGGGCTATCCTCCCTTCTGGGATGAAGATCAACACCGCCTCTATCAGCAAATCAAGGCCGGAGCCTATGATGTAAGAATACGCTTACAAATACATGCGTAGGTCATTTTTTATCGACTCTAGAATTCAATATCCACAAATTTTCCTGTTTTTGCTGAGTGAACTCCCCCTTCTTTCATGACTGTTTTAATCAGTTAAAGCAAAGTTAGAACAAACACATGCAAGACATGTAGGATGTGGCCATTACTGCCATACAACATCTCTAGTTACTTTAAAAACAGATGCATTTGGGATTATGGGACTCTACATTGACCAACTCAGTGGCCTTGTGGTAAAGCATCTGCTCTGAGACCAGTAGGGTCGTATGTTCAAGGTCGTATAATACAATACTCTAAAAATGGGACCCAGTGGAGATGGGTCAAAAGGGAAAAAACATTTCACACACCCAAGTTTTTGCCAACTAATGGAACTTTATCTTTAAACCCTTTATGATTTTTTTTTAATTGTGGGGTAAGCAATGGGAAAATATTTACAACTTGTCATCAGCTCCCCTTGTTTTTTTAATGTCTTTTGTGACTTGGTAACTTGTTTTTTTTATATTTAAAGCTGACATTTAGGTCACCTAAACAGGTGCTGCTTGCTTTGGGCCTTCAATAAACGCTCTGAACTCTTACTTCCTGGCAGTTTCCCTCCCCTGAGTGGGACACTGTAACTCCGGAGGCCAAAGATCTGATAAACAAGATGCTGACGATCAACCCAAGTAAACGCATCACAGCTGCAGAGGCTCTCAAACACCCTTGGATCTGCGTATGTTTTGGAAACACAACCTAAAAATAGTTTATTTCCTTGATCTGGAACTGCTGCAATCTTCAAATCTTTTTGTATTTTTTTTCAGCAACGGTCCACTGTAGCTTCCATGATGCACAGGCAGGAGACTGTGGAGTGCCTGAAGAAATTCAATGCCAGGAGAAAACTCAAGGTGAGACCTTTCCCAATTTCCTTATAATGCTAAACAATGTGTCAGTCGGTCTTTCTGCCAAATTCTTAGTTTTCTGTATTTTGTGTGTGAAAGTACTTTACAAATAAAGCCGCCTTGCCCCCTCCTCTGTGGATACTTGCTGGTGCAGTTTACGACATGACGGCTTGCTCTCTAACTTTCAAGCTTCTTTTTCTTTTTATTTGCTGCCCTTTATAATCAATCTTCTTTCCTGTCTCCTTTTTTCCTCTTCTACATTTTTCTCTATTACTTCTTCTTTGTCACCGCAGGGAGCAATACTGACCACTTTGCTGGTCACAAGAAACTTTTCAGGTATGTTTCAGCATTGGTTTCCCAAACATATCCTAAACTGGTATTATGAGTTCTAGCAAAACGGCTGACTGGTTGAAGGATTTTAATAAAGTTTGAGTAATTTAGTCCTATCGTTTGTGACTGGTATTCCTTCAGGCAATTAGGAGCTGCAAAATTGATGAGCTGTCGACAAATGATAAGTTTTTAGAGGAAGTCCCCCTGTTTAATACACTTTTGAATATGAAAAAATGGTGAAACAAAGACTATCACATATTTTTTTCTCAAGCTGTTTTATCAATCTCTTGCTTTCTTGCATGTGTTTCCTTTGACCTGCCGATAATTTTCTGGGTCTCACCAGCCAACTTTCACTTTTCATTCTACAGTGACACGCATCAGAGCATTTCTGTCTCTTTTGATTTATCATTTTCTCCTTTTTTTCTAATTTCTTTCCTTTTTTATTGTTTGGATTGTGGTATCGTTTTGAGGTAAGATTTTTGGAATAACAGGAAAACATTCAGGCTTGGGCCTGAGCAATTATTTTGTTTCTGTTTTAAGATCCCCTCTTATAGCAGCTTGTAACATGCATGACGAAGATGCACTGTTATTCTCTAGAATATTACACCCTCCTTCGTGATGTCGAAATGAAATTCAATCAGCGGTACCTCATGCAATTTGTGATGCAACTGAGCTGTCATGCCGAGCTTAAGGACGAGTTCAGTTGCAGGATTGCACCTGTACTTTCCGGCGTTTAAGTGCACGTGTCTGTGTGTGTCTATAAGAATAATATGTTTTACTGGTAACTGCTCATTGTTGTGTCTATACAAAAACACCCATGCAAGTCCCCCCCCCCGTTAGCCCCTCACTTATGATTCATTATAAGATGGAATAGAAGTCTTGTGTGAATGATAACTGGGAGCCTTGCTTTTTGAATCCTGCTGTTTACATTTTTCCCCTCTTGACTTTGAAGATAAGCACATTTGATTGATATGCCTGCTGCATGTTAGCAAAACTGCAGATGCAGGACTTAGACGCTGAACCCACCTCTATTTCTTTCTGCAGCAGCCAAGAGTTTGCTCAACAAGAAGCCAGACGGCGTTAAGGTGAGTTGCTTTTCAAAAAGCGGATAGTGCCTGGTTTCCTGCATCGTTTCTTGGGAATGTTCACTGTCAACAGGGCTTTTTTTTCTCTTTTTTTTTACTTTTAAATGAATTGTGCACTTGGTATCATCATTCAGGGACAGTCATTTTAAGCTGTTGAAGATGGCTGGTATTTAGTTGGCTAGTTCTATTATGTTGTTTTGAGGCACAGGAAACAGCAATATTATGGAAAAATAATGTCTAGTCATTATGTTATGGTCATTTCCTCAGTTATGTTTTTTTTTAATATACCAATCCCCTTTTTCCTCATAACCATTTAATATTGAATATTCCTATTGCCCCAAAGTCCAACACCTGATGTAAAGGTGCATGCAAGGACATTTTTGTAAGTTTTCTTTAGAGGGCATGTGTTTAGTGCAGTTGTCTAGGTCTGTATGACTGTCACACAAGTGAGCATTTCAACTGTACAGACATTGTTTAAATCTGTAGAGGTTAAGTCTGGGTCTAACTTAGGTCTAAAGAATATGACACCATAAGGTCCAGGGAATTAAACCTAATCACGTGACCCACTCACCTGATGAAAAAAAAACCAACAATTCTTTTAAAAAAAAGTGTCAAAACATCATTAAGAAAACACTCCCAATTTACCAAACATTTGCAGAAACCATCACATGTAATTGTGATCTCTGATTAAAAATACTGTTTTGGTTCAGAAGCCTTTCATATGTAAAGGCAAGAACCAATAAAAACAAGGATTTGTTTATGTCCGTCATAAACTACTTATCATCATCCACAATGTTTGATCAAACCTGAATCACATTTCTTTAAAGTCTGAATCAGATCATGCTTTGTGGCCTAAATTTGACATTTTTCTAAGATTTGTTTACCTTTTTTTTAATGTAAGTGCAAATCCTTATCATTCAATTTGACATTTGGAGTTTATAGTATAGTATGCTTTTTTTTCAAATTACATGTTTTTTTTCAAGTATTTTAAAGTGGAATTAGTTGATTTTGCAAATCAGATTTTGTCCTTTTGAAGCTTTTAGACAGAAGAAATTGTGATTTATTATAGACCTCATAAGCATATATTGTTTGTTATTTATTCAACCTTTAGTACTTCTTAGATGACTTCGCATCAACGTCCCTCTTAAATTTGTCTACTTCGGTGCTCTTGCACAACTTCCTGAACTCAGATTGAGTAACATCAGGTCTTTGGGACTCATGAGTTGGGTTTATCCCTGGAGTGGACAAGAGGGAGGATGTGTGCATGTGTGTCATGTGCCCTCTACACTGCCCCCTGCAGGTCAACAACAAAGCCAACACAGTGACCAGTCCTAAAGACACTGGCCCTGCCCCTGCACTGGTATACACACTCAGTCTCATCCACACCTGCATCATCTTGTACAAAGCATCTGAATGTCCCACTGTGGGGAGCACACAGTTTCACTGATCCTCAGAATAAATTCTTTATTAGAACATTGAGAAAATCATGGAGGTGAAATAGCAGCACAGTGTCAGGCTATCCCTGAATGAAATAGTATGGGAATGTGGGTGCACAGCATGTCTCAGCTTCAGATTGTTTGATAAAGTTAGACTTCACATGTATTCAGATTTCAGATGTATTTGTGTCTTATTCATCTGAACAAGTGGAGCATGCACTGGTTACATTAAGCTTGGCTTGTCTGGAGGTTTGTAATGTTCGTGTTGGGCTGAAAGAGTGTCTGAACCCACACCGACCTTTGGCTGGCTGGACCCTACTAAATCCCCTTTTTATGGTAACCTCTACCTCATCTTTTTTACCCTCCAATTCTCTCTTGTACACCCTCATTCCGTGCATGTCCACCCCCTGTGTCATCAGAAGCTCTTTATTCCAAACAGCATATGGAAGTTTGATTTCTAACCAGAATCCACATATGCATAATTGAGGATTTGTTGCTGACACAGTTTGCCTGTTCATGGCTGTGAGCGTGTTGGCTCCTAGGCTGGCTCTCGGTGGCTTTGGCATAGTGTTTGCTCATTGGCTGTCTGCGACATGACTGTTGCTCTCTGTGATGTAAAAAGGTTTTGCTCCTTCTCATTTGCTGTCAGAATGATTACGCATGAAAGCTGCCTCTTTCTCTCTATATCCTCTTTTCTATCTTCATCTTCATGTGCAGCATAAACACACAAACACACACACACAGACGAGGATGCTGATGTTATAATCTAGTGTAATCTGTGTTAGTGATTAGAAGAACTGCAGTTCATCGATTCCACAAAAGCCCAGAAACTGATTACTAAGGAAGAAGACTGCCAGATACAGACAGGAAAAAAAAAAAATTCTGATATTTTAATCACACATTTTTTCCTTTATTTGTATTTCTAGGAACCACAGACAACTGTGATTCACAACCCTGTGGATGGAAACAAGGTGAATTAATACACTTCCTGTCTCTTTCAACTGTAATTTCTTCAAATTTAGGTCACAAAAAACAAAAAAGTGTCAGCGATTACAATAACCCTCATTATCTCATTGTCACACACTCAAAAAAATATACATGCGACACTTTTGTTCTTGAAACCTTTTCTACAAACCCAGAATAACAATTTCTCTCAAATGTTGTTCATACCATGACTCCACCGCCCCCATGGGCCACTCGACAACCTGATCAACTCTTCACAAAGGAGATGTGTTGCACCACACGAGGCAAATGGTGGTCACAGCAGAGATTGACCAGTTTCCTATGTCCCCGGACCCCCCCAAATAAACAACATGGCACTCTCAGAGAGGCCGTTTATTGTGGCCAAGCTAAGGCACACCTGTGCAATAGTCATGATGTCTAATCATCATCTTTATATGACACACCTGTGAGGTGGGATGAACCATCTGAGCAAATGAGAAGTGCTCACTATCACAGATTTAGACAGATTTGTGAACAATATTAGAGAGAAATTGTTATTTTGTGCGTGTAGAAAATGTTTCAGATCTTTGACTTCATTTCATGACAAATGGGAGCAATAACAAAAGTGTTGTGTTTATATTTTGGCTCGCTGTATTTCATCCCTCAATGAGTTCCACAAATTTACATCAGAATTGTACATTTATTAAACCAAATTAGATTGTATGAGTGTGAGCTTTCTCTTCTAAGCTAAATTGATGTAAGAATCTACGTTCTGTTCTCTAACAGGAGTCCATTGAGAGTGCCAATACAACCATTGAGGATGAAGATGTAAAAGGTAGGCTGAAGTCACAAGTCTTACAACTGTTTCAACAATCAGCGCTCTACATTTGGGATCGGACTGATGGCTCCTTTCTGTTTTTCTTCATTCTGTTTTGGCACACAGTTGATAGAAAGTTAACTACTGCAACTCCCCTTTGGCTGTCATTCCCTTTTGCAAAATCCTCCTTTACTCTTTCTATTCTCCTGGTCTGAATGCATCCTGTTTCTCCCTTATCTTTAGTCTGAAGTTCATAACTGTTTGACGAACAAACTTTTGGAATTGTCATGTTTTCTTTAGTAATATTAAATCCCGATTTTTTTCTTCCTTTTCTTGAAAATACCATTCTCTCCCATAACTCTTCTCCCCTGAACAAACATGCTTATCTTTGTTACATCCTCCCTCACACACACACACACACACACATACTTGACACCACACCGCACTCCCATCATTCATGCGACGTCTGTCAGCCCTTCGACTGGGCAGCTTAGTGGGCGGTATCTTGAGTTCTAAGAGTCGTTCCTCACAGATGTCAGACTCGTCACAGACTCCCACCTCCTCAATTCAGAGTAAGTCCCTCAGCAAAAAGGTGGGAAGGCCTTTTTCCTTTACCTAGTGTAGGACCTTTGTGTGTAAGGTGCCTCAAATCCTGCGTTCCTAATGTTAAGATCTTTCCCTTGGATTAAACAATGATGTATGATATTCCTATTAGTTTGTGCACTCTTGCTCCTTTCACTGCACTCATTCTTCCCCTTTTGGCAAACTGAAACCAGTTTATGACCCTCTTATCTCTCCATCCTGTACTCAAAGATGCATTGTTGTAGATTGTGAAGAAGTTGACAGACGTACCTACTTGAAGTTTTTATTAATTTTCATGTCTTATATGTTTCACAATTTAAGTAATTTTTTCAATATCCCCCAGCCTGCACCAATAACAATAAAGGTAAATTTCAACGTTACTCAGTTAAAAAGAAGTTCATTGCATTGAGCCTTGGTCTGCCTGTTCATTTTGAGCTTTGTTGGGTGAAACAAATCTTGTCATCCTGCATTTTCCTGCCTGATGTCACTGTTAGTCATGGGAGGCTTTCTTCTGTTTATTTACCTGGACATGAATTGTCCAAAAAGAAAAAGAAAATAAAAAGCAAAATAGGGGACAAAAGAAGAAACTCTGTTGAGCGCCTTCCATTTCTAATACTTTTAAAGTCCTGCCAATGCGTAGAGTAGAACCCATTTGAAGCTGATGTGATGTTCTGTACCTGCACTCAAACGTTTTAATCGGAAAATAGCTTTAAAATGCATAGGATTCATCTTAAAACATTATGATCTGTGATCTTGTGTTGTAGCTCGCAAGCAGGAAATCATTAAGGTCACCGAACAGTTGATCGAGTCCATCAACAATGGAGACTTTGAGGCCTACGCGTGAGTTCATATCTATCTGCTGTGGTGCCTGATTTTTTTTAATGCCTGATTTTAGAATGCTTGATTTTTAAAGTGCTTGTTTTCAGAATGCCTGTTTTTTATAATGCCTGATTTTAGAATACCTGATTTTTAATGCCTGATTTCATAATCCCTAGTTTTTAAAATGCCTGATTTTAGAAAGCCTGATTTTAGAGAGCCTGATTTTAGAGAGCCTGATTTTTAATGCCTGATTTTAGAGAGCCTGATTTTGGAATGCCTGATTTTAGAGAGCCTGATTTTAGAGAGCCTGATTTTTAATGCCTGATTTTAGAGAGCCTGATTTTGGAATGCCTGATTTTAGAGAGCCTGATTTTAGAGAGCCTGATTTTTAATGCCTGATTTTAGAGAGCCTGATTTTGGAATGCCTGATTTTTTAATGCCTCATTTTATTAATGCCTGATTTCATAATCCCTGGCTTTTAAAATGCCTGATTTTATAACGGCTCATTTTTTAATGCCTGATCTTTTAATGTCTGATTTCAGAATGCCTGGTTTTTAAAATGCCTGATTTTTTTAATGGCTCATTTATTAATGCCTGATTTTTTTAATGCCTGTTTTCCTAATGCCTGGTTTCATAATTTTTCTAACACTGTACAACCTTTTGGTGTAACAGGAAAATTTGTGATCCTGGTCTGACTTCTTTTGAACCTGAGGCCCTGGGGAATTTGGTGGAGGGACACGACTTTCACCGCTTCTATTTTGAGAATGGTGATGTATACATTTTTAGCTATATAAAAGCAGAAAATGTTGACAAAAATTTTTTTTCTGTGATTTAGCTTTGTAAGATTTGTTGCAGTCTTCAGTCTAAGTTTGTCCAACAAAAACAAGCTCTGCATCCAAAAATAACATCAATTGTTGAAATGAGTCTGCGCTTGCTCAACACTTCTGGTTATTTCAAACAAAGAGATTCATTTGAACGATGTTTGCTACTTTAGTATTGTTGCTTAACCAGCTGCAAAAGTTTATGGCCTCAAAAAACACATTTTTTAACTGAACTGAGTGAAGCCCACTACATCAAAGTTTTAACATAAAATTAAGATTTTTTGAATGAATGTGTTTTTTAAAGCCTTTGATGAAACTTACAAAAAATGAATGAATAAATAAATAATCCAATCAAATTTTAAGATATATTGGGCTATTTGGCAAGTTTGTGCTTAAAGCAATGTTGGTCTAAGATGGAAAAATATTGATGCAAGGGCTCAAGAAAAAAGCACCTTATTTACGCACTGTCTTAACTTTGATCCACACAATTTTAACATGGTCTTACTGTATTATAAAGAATTAGCGACAAATGTTGCATTCTTTTATTACAGCAAGTAGCCACTAAAAATGAATAACAGATGAATTATTTTCCCCGTAAAGTTTTGAAAATTAGCAAAGCTTTTTAAGAGTTTTTAAAGAACGTTTGAATCATCTTAATGAGAAAGGGGTCTCGGAAATATGTGTTTTAAATGTGATAAAAAAGATTATGTAGTGATAAAACTGCTCAAAAAATAATGTTTTTTTTAGCCAATAGGTCCAACTCTAAAGCGCAAATTCTTATAAAATTATTTTTCGCAACAAGAGTTTTTCAAATTAATGTAAAGACAAATTGATGTAAAAGATTTTTAAGTTTGATGAATGAAAATAAATGACTGGTAAAGATAAACGTGGTTAAAATCAAGTTTTTCTTCTCCTTGTTTGCACTAATTCAAGTGAACTTAGTTGGCTTGTTAAAGGATTCTTGGATGTAAAACTGTGCAAAAAACTAGTGGTACAATAAATCATTCCCGTCACATTAAAAAAAATGTTTTCTTAAATGTGGAAGGCTGGAGTTTCATAATTGTCTTCATGTGTTTTAAATTAAGTCTCTGATGAGCTCTCGACAAACACAAACTCACAGAGTAAAATACTGTGATGCAAAAGTCATGTGAAATTCCCCGATATGAAGTCATTTCCAAACCGCAACGCCAGCTTAAAAGCTTGATTAGTTTTAAAATAGCAAAGGGTTTCTCATTTGGATTTTCCCTTTGATTAACTGTTAGTCCAGCTCTTCCCTTAAATGTTCCTAATTTTTCCAGCTTTACTTCACCCTTACTGATAGATTAGATGGACGGACAGACCGACCAGACCGATCTTTGTCATTGTCATTATAACAATGAAATTCAAAAAGTGCTTCCTGGTCCATACAGCACTCATACATTAAAACATCAATTTGTCAATGTAAAAGATGGCTAAAAATAATACATTTTACTCAAAATGCATAAAAGGTGCATTCTTTGGTCACTAAAATCAGGAAATTTAAATTAAGTTGTTAAAACACAAAGGTGCAGTAATCGACTTATAGGTGTTAAAACCCAGCAAAAATAATGAATATAAGAGAAAAGAAAACACCAGATGACAACTACTGCTTATTGCAAGTAAGGCCCTATTTAAGGCACTATTTATCCACTAAAGTCCATATTTCACAATGTCGAGAATTTAAATCTATTTTTTATTCTTGGCTTAGTTTCATATTCAAAGATCGTAGACATTGCTTTAGTTCACATCCCCTGCAAACAGAAAAACAATTGCTCCATCTCGTCTTACTGGTGAAAGATCTTCTTACCAACAGAGACGTTCTTAGGAATCTGCATGAATCAAATAAATAAATAGGTCATTTTGTGTGTTGCCTTAAAATCAATATGATTCATTTGTGTTTCACTACAAGGACGTGGGCTAACCTAATGATTAATGACGACCATAAGTGGCACAATATTCCCAGTCTGGTTAAAAATAGTTCAGATAAACCAGATATGTCCCAGAAACCTCAATCACTTGTTAAGTTTGAGCTCGTCTGCTATCCAACACCAACATTTAGAGACTTCAGGTTCTGCTTTTAATTCCAAGAAAGAGTCTGCATCTTTTTGTTTCTTTTTTAGCAAATCAGCCACAAAAGCAATGAGGTCTGAAAGCAAGAAAAGTCTCTCTGCTGTCTCTTTTGCAGCATTGTCCAAAGGGAACAAGCCTGTCCACACCATCCTCCTGAACCCACACGTGCACCTCATTGGGGAGAATGCAGCGTGCATCGCCTACATTCGACTGACCCAGTACATGGATGGGAGCGGCATGCCCCGTACCATGCAGTCTGAAGAGACCCGCGTGTGGCATCGCCGCGATGGAAAGTGGCAAAACATTCACTTCCATCGCTCAGGCTCACCCAGTATCCCCTCCCCATAAGAGAGTGTAAGATGAACACGACAAAAACAATAGGGTTGGCTGACTTTTTACAAGGGGATTCATTTTAACAATGGTTCAATTCACATCATAATTTGTGTTTGACTATATGATTCATAGTCCATATTGGTTCACTTTGAACGATCCGGTTTAATCCGATTTCACTGACCTAAAATGGATCCTTTTGGATTCTCCAGGGTGAAGTGGATTGATACATTATCGAAATCAGTTAACATTGTTCTTCAGAAAATACGTCAAGACAATTGACTTAAACTAGCTCTGATAGTACAGTCAGAGGGTTTAAATGTTAGTTTAGTTGTTATCAGCGTTTTTGGTGCTCAAGCCTGTTCTTTATTTGTAGCTTCTGCGATTTTGACTTAAAAATGTTAGAGATGACCACCTCCGTGCTGTCCCCAGAGTCCCTCACTTCTAGCTTTTTAAAATGTTTCCTCTGAGCAGTGCAAAATCACAGTTTAAACTTACTGGGAGGTCCTGATTTCTGAGAAAAACTGCTGTCAGAATGTTTTCCATTTGTGAAAAATCTTCCTGTCTGTTGAGTGTTTGTATTATGACTCCAGCTTTTTGAGGATTAATAGCCTTCGAGCATTTCTCAGAAACAATTATTTATGTACAATCACTGCCAATGTTTTTTTTTCCAGTGCTTTGGACCGAAAAAGTAGCAAATTTGCAAAAATGGATGTCAATTAATCAAGGTTGATTATCTACACAGAAATGCTTATTTCATTTTAATGGATGCAAGAAATCAAATGAAACTTTATTTTAACAGTTTTTTTATATTTCTCATATTTAAATTCATTAAAAAATCATTTAAAAAAGTATCAGAGCAAGAACGGTTACTGTGAAAACCACAATGACTGAGTAATAGCTGCTTATTTCTTCATAGAAGTCTATGGGAGTTTGGCTTCTTGGAGCCAGCAGTTAGATCCTGTTTGGAATGTGAGGGGGCGGGACCACTCAGTCCACTTCTCATATACAGTCAATGAACCAAACTGTGGTTGTCTGAGTGAGGTCTATGCAATGTAATCAATGCGAATGCAATGATCTGTGTTAACCCAAGCTACACATTGTTTGATAAATACTTTAGGCAAAAGCAGTCTAAGTGTACTACTAGTATACTTAGAGTATGCTAAAAGTGAGACAGTATACTTGAAGTCAACTTTTCATACATTATCTATTGTTACATATTGCAAAGTTAAAATGTTCAAATTTACTCTAAAGAAGTATTCAGTTAGTAAACTTTCTACACTTCTCATGTACATAGTATGCTTGCTATTCTTATACTGAAGTATACTTAATAAACTTCAAATGTATACCTTTTCTAAGGGTGTGCTTCTTCAGGATAGCAGCAAGCTGTGAGATATTAGGCTGTGTTGATAAAGACGCTGCTTTTGCAGCACCTTAATCTCTCCGATTTTCCTGATTCCTAAAAAAAAAAAAAAGATTTGTTTGAAGAAGTCAGTGTCATCCCCCCTTGTTTTACTTTTACTATAATCCCCCTTAAAAAAAAGTGGTACCTGTCAGCCTATCCCCTGCTTCAGATCAGCATTGAAGCAAACACGTTTTTTTTCTTCAAGATTGGCCATGCCGCTGTTATTAGTTTGACTAAAACTGTTAATTTGTCTGAGTGGTTGTTAATAAGGTTTTTCTGCTTCTATCTTTCCATTCAGTTATTGGGGAATCAACACATGGGGAGGAAGGGAGACTGAAAATGAAACCCCAAGAGCAAATCCAGTGGAGCAGTCAACTAGCCAACCCACGACTACTCTGTTAACCCCTGACCCTTCTTTGAGGATATGACGTCGCACAGGACACAAGTATTATTACATTCTACTGTTATTGCATTTTTTGAGAGGACATTGTTTGAACTCACCACCAGGGTGGCCGCACACCGTATTTGGACGTTACGCAACAAGCATATTAAGAAAAATCATTTTTGTTTTGTTTTATTCTTCTGTTTCTTTTTTAAGATGTTTTGGTATGCATTTTAAATATAAAAATAGAGATGTTTAAAAATATATGACTGTAACCTCTCCCAAAAATTAGCTCTGTATTTTTATGTGTATTTATGTGTGTGCAACTCAAAAACATTTGGAAGATCAGAATGTTAAAAAATGAGCTTGCTTTAGTTCTGGTGATGTATATATCAATTGTGATTGTTGGTTAAAAAAAGAAAAACAAACACAAACATTGAAATTATTATTCTTGCTATTCGAAGACTTAAGAGTTTATGTAAAATCCAGTTTATGAGCTACATTTGTTTGCTTTGAGCTTTAAGTCATTCTGTTTAAAATGATCAGATTTAAACCTATAGTACTAATTTAGAGGTTAAGCAGAGCAGCTTACACTTTGCATTGAGAAATGTTTGCTTTTATATCGGTGAAATAAGAAACATGAGAATGTAGCATATATGTAACATATGGAAACTCAAGACAATTGTGTAGTGCATGGTGCAGGGAGGGGGTATCACCCTGAGTAAGATCATATGGAACTAAAATATCTTCTGTTTAATTTGTTGATCACTGACTTGTTTGTTTGCATCGGTTATTGTTGTGCATCAGTCTTTGTCCCATACGTTTCTAATGTTCTCCGGTGTCATGGAGCTGTTGTAAAATCAGTAACACTGTTAAGGTACCATCTTGCACTAATTTCAAAATCTGTCAAGCAGAACGGAAAAATAAAATACTAGGTATAGAAACACCTCTGAAATTTTGATAAAAAAAGCAAACCAAAAAAAAGGGATTTAAAGAAACTGGATTTTTCATAATGTTTGTACTTGTAATGTATGACTGTGTGTGTAGGGATTCTGTTGTCATCCTATTCTCATCATACAAGTCAATGCTTGCCAAGAAATGGTGCCAAGAGTGAAGATCCAGGAACGCTTGGAGTCCCAACCTTCAGTGGAAACCAGACAAGAGGTGAAAATTTTGGACTGAGAGATGCTCCGGTTTGAAGACTTCACATAAGTTGGGATGTCTTCCTTTTTTGATTAGTGCTTCTGCCTGTATGTGGTCCTACCACAGCTGGGCAATGGCTGATGTGTTTGTTGTTCCTACTGTTTACTTTTCGTTTTTTTTTTAGTTTGTCTATTTTTTTTTAAAGGAAAACATGATAAAGGTCTCTTTTGACAAAAAGTATGATGTCAGTGCAAGGCACCACTCCTTATATGGTGTGTACCTGTTGCCACCATAGCAATGGATGGCTTAACACATTTAAGAAATAAATAGATCATCTAAAAGACGGGATATTTTTACTTGCTTCATATTTGATTCTGAAAATGAAGACAGACAGGGACTAAACTTCAACGCAGCCTCTTGTCCAGCTCATTGTCAGGCTCCATCCACATCGCCATAGTAACCAGACATATGGGCTTCAGAGCAGTCTTGTGAAATATTAACAGTTGATAAAGCTTCCGTCAAGGTCCCTGGTATGTGTTTGAGTGAAATCCTGATAATCTTTACTTCTCACATTTCAGAAATTTACACCACTGACTGTTAAAAAAGATGGACAGACTATTTTGTCACCCATTGGTTTGATTTGAATCTGTTTTTTCTGCTCATTTAGTCTCATCTTCTTGACTTCATATGGTCAAACATCAGTCAATCCTTCAGAGGGCAAATAAGAAAAACAGACTTGACAGTTGCTAGAACATGACCCAGAAAGGCTGATCTAGAGTTAAGGATTTAATTATCATCTATCAATCAAAAGACTGCACCCCTGCTTGAAAATATCCTAAATTTAGAATAATAAAAAAAACCTAAGCATCATTTTTAAACTAACTGCAGATGTGACAAAGGTTTTAGAACCAGAATCTTATTCTTGTTTTGTACAGTTAGACCATTTTAGATTGGAGCTAATCAGATCCAATTTGCTTTTGTAGGAAGCCACCCAGTGGTTACTTAGTGAACTGAATAGGCCACAGTTGCTTTTGTGATCAAATCTACTACCTACCACACACAGGAAGAGTATGTTTTGTCCCTTGTTTTTTTGGGATATTTGCATTAATTTATTTTTCAGCTTCCAACAGTTTGTCCTCCTTTCTGCCTTTGCCCTTTCTTCTTCATTACCAGAGTCATCCTACACACCACCATCATATGCTGTCTGGATATATGCTGTCTCTCACCAACCACTACTTTGAAGTCACTGAGCTCCTTCAGATTACGTCTACACAAGATGTAGTCCGTGTGCTTTTATCTCCACTCTTATAGGTCACCCTATGTTCCTGCCTCTTCTCAAAGAATGGATCCACTAGTAAAATCCATAATTTTTGCAAAATCAACCACCATCTGTCCTTTTAAGTTCCTCTCCTGGATACCAAACCTCCTCATCACCTCTGTTTCCTGCATTAACATGTTTATGGAAGTGTGTGCCAGTGACAACTCTCTCACTAGGGATGTTAATCATCACTTCATCAAGGTCCAGCCAGAATTTCTCATCCTCCTCCAGCTCACGTCCTACCTGTGGGGCATACCTACTGACAACATTAAACATCACACCTTCCATCTGTATCTTCAGACTCATCACTCATCTGACACTCTTTTTAACGTCCAAACACTCCTAACAAACTCCTGCTTTAAGAGAACTCCTACACTATTTCTCTTCCCATCTCCACCCCGATAGAACAACTTGAACCCTGCTCCTAAGCTTCTAGCCTTGTTACCTTTCCACCTGGTCTCCTGGAGACACAGTACGTCTTCCTTCCTCCTCTGCATTATGCCAACTACCTAGAGTCTCTACCATTTCCTGTTATAGTTCCAACATTCAAAGTCTCTACTCTCAAACACTTACGATTTTCCTCTTCTCTCTTTTACTACGAACATGCCTTCATCCTCCCTTTGACCAACCAGTAGTCCAATTTCCGTTTGCACCCTGTTGGTTAACAGCACAGAAAATGGTCATCTTTAACCTGGGCCTTGACTGATCCAGAATGGATGTCATAGATCTGATATTTGGACTGGCAAAGATTTTACGTCGAATGCCCTTCCTGACACAACCTTCTGTATTGGGACCGGCACAATGACACCCTAGCTTTGGCCTCCTTGTGGCTACATTTCCATTGGGGCCACCCCGGGGGATATATCTGTGGGGTCCATTCTACTGGGCGTTGTCTGTCAAGGTGATGATCCAGAGTACTCTGCATGACTTTGATCCAACTTTTCATTAAAGGTCAAAGACAACATTCTAATTGAGTGTTTTGGTCACTTTCTTCCTCATCAACGAACGTGCAGAGATTAGCAGGGGCTAACACACAACACTAATGTTAATATTTTTGCATCTTAAACTAAAATTGTTGTGAGCAAAAACTATGCCAAATCACCCAACTTATCATAATTGATTTGATCTATATCTCATAAAAAAATTATGTTGTAAAAATGTTTTAGTGGATATCATTTAAGGGTTAAAAAAACGTCATTCCAAAAACAGTGAATTTTTGGTCAATCCTTTGATAATGGGCTTTACAGGTCTAAATATTTTACATCAATTAAAGCATTGTTTAAATGATAGAAAGAAAACACAGTCTGACAAACCTAATATTATACATTTGTAGGATTTTATTCTCTATCAGCCATAAATAGACTGCACAATGAGTCTGCCCTTTCAAATTTGAATACAATAATACATGCCTTTGTAGATATATATATACTGGATATGCTGTCATCACACAAAAGGGATGCTGTTTTTTCAAAATTAAAAAGCATACCTGTCACAGTGAACTTTCACTAATCAGATTTCTTTTTGGAATCACAAAGTAAACAGTGAGAGTGAAATAAATACAGAGAGTATTATGCTCAGAGCTGCGGATAATCACATATTCAATGGCCAAGTGCGTCGTCCTGCATGTTATTACCTCCACGCTGAGACTTTCCCTGTGGCGAACATCTGCTGCACCCAACATCCTGTGCACAGAACTCATGACGGTGTCTCCACCTTCCATCGGGAGTGCAAAAAGTGATTTGTGTGAAAATAAACAGGTCTTTGCTGACAGAGAAAACACCTTTGTACTACACACAGAGACAGACCCATTTGCACTCAAACATGGTGTGCACCTCGTTTAACACCTTCCTGATTTAAAATTGTTGAAACAAAAAAGCTTTTACATGAAATAAAAACACTTAGGCTACCGCCTGGTCGCTTTACCACAAAGAAATACATTTCCAAAACTGCAGAGAGGACCTCCTGATAAATACAATAAATATTCTAACTTTGAAATTGAAAAACAATGACATCTTAAATAATCTTCATACAGAACCCACAAAACTCTCTGCAAACCACCAACCAAACAGAAATTCGCTCCACACATGCACAGACAAACATTCAGTGCCTTCAGTCAAGCTACGCTCAAGTGTTCTGCATGGATGTTATGTTAAGCAGGATCAACAATCACAGATAAAAACGCCTAAAAGCAAACAGATCCAATGTAATAAAGAAAGATACATAGAGGCAAATAATTGGACAAACCACCAGACAACAAAGCAGCAAAGCTATGATCAAACTGACAGATGTCCTTTAGTCATGCCTGTTCTACTGCACATGAGTGATTATTCATTTCTAGGCTACAGATGTCAGCAGTTTTTAGATTATAGATAATATATAATTTTTAAAGACGTAATACACACAGTCTACGCAAAACACTATGGCAGCAGGTAAATTCAGAGCTGATATGATCAGGTTTTCAGCTTTGTGACATCTTCATTACCTAAATGAAAAGAAATAAAATACATAAGGTAGAAGAGCATGTGATGTCTTTTTTTTTTTTTTTTGAAAACCAATATTTGAGTTGAGAGAGGAAGTGCAGTGAAAGTGCTTCATCAATGAAAGCACCTTCTGTCTCCTCACCTAGGTGTGAATAGGCTAATGTGAACAACATTCATATTTTTTTTGTAACCGCTCTTCTACTGAATGAAATATACGACATTCAGAATTTAATCAGAAAAAGAACAGAAGAGAGTCTTTGGTCACAAAAAGGCAAAGAAAAAAAAAATCTAAAATTAAACACTTAAAGATGAAGAGAAACCATGAAAACAAAGCATCAGTCAGGGAACAAAACTCTTTTTTTTTTAACTATTAGCTTATCTTCCAGAACTAAAGCGGGAAGACTGTGGTAGCTTTCAGGTGCTGAAGTACACGCCAGGATTGCATGTGGCAAATGCATAGGAGTAGCAGGGAGTTTGGCGTGGACTGTCTGGTGTAGGGGGAAGCATTTTTTTTTTTTTGACTTATCCTCAGTTCTTGATCCTATTTTGTTCATAGCAGCATTGAGAGAGCTGGTGGAGTTGCTGCTGCAGGTCAAAGGGCTTTGACCCTTCTCCATCGTTGCTTGTTTGCTGTACATGGACCTCTGTCTGGAGCTGGCTCCCTTTACAGCTGTTAGTTGAAAGAGTGTGAAAAAGAGACAAAAACATATGCATATTATTTACAGTCATAGAAAGGAAGAAAAAAACATCGTAATATTGTGGTAGTAACATTAAATGTAGACTGTAACTAATTTGAAACAATAGTAATCTACCTTCTAACGCTACATTCACTCTACCTTCGGCTATTTACGTTCAGACGCCCACTTCCACTGAAAAGTCTATGTAAAACAGGTACATGAGGATTTCAGGCTTCTGTGTTCAAACTCTACGCATTCTACGCAAGTTTCAATGAGCGTTTTTGAGCTATACATACAAAACGCACTGCCGTTGAATGCGTGCTGAAAGTTATACCAGGTTGAACTTTGACCAGTCAGGGACTCAGATTTGGTTGTGGCATACGCACCTTAATTCATTTTGAAAATTGATTATGGCAGAGAAATTAAAAGAAAAATTAAAATTTGCAATTTGTGCCCAGACAGAATTGTACAACACCAAGCCTGGATCAATATTTGCAAGATTTGAACTGCGAAAAAGAAGAAGAATCCCCTCCCTGCTTGTCCAGTGTGAACACCATGAGCCAAGCGTGCGTCACATGCCCAGTGTGAATGTAACATAACACATAGTGCATCACAAAGGTGCAAAACAAATGCATAAATATTCATAGTATGTAGGAACATCAGATAAATTGACATGGACATTTTTTAAAGTTCAGCTCAAACCTGTGTGTAGTCATGTTGGGTTGAGGTGAAATGAGAAGCCAAAGATTGGTCATTTTGGGATGCTCTTGTCCTCTCCGACTCTGAGCCGGTTGTTTGTTTGTGACTCATTGTATCAGCAGTTTGTTGCCTCGATGATGGGAGATCCTCACATTTATCAAATGATACCTAGATGAGCAAAAATGAGGATTTGCTTATTTAATGGGATTCTTATTTTATAATCAAAATAAATGTGTTGAGTTTTTTTTTAGCTAAAGGGCCTATATCATACAAAATTAACTTTTTGAGCTTTTAAGTGTATTATAACGGTAATTCCCCACTATAGACAGCCCCAAAGTGGTATTTTGACCCATTCACACATCTGTGAGTATTTCTCTAAAAACCTGCACTCCAAGAACCAGTCCTGCCAAATCCACAAAAATGAGTGAGCCCACATCCATGAAGAGTCTGCGCTGCCAGCACCACCCCGAGCAAAGACATACACCCACTTTCTCCATGAAGCTAGCGTTGATTGGCAAAATGCTTTTATTTTACATGCACAAAACCACATTTCTTCCCATTGTGTCCCATCTCTTATTGACACCGGTAGTCGCTGGGTCTAACAGGCCCTCGTTACTGTTATACGGCACTTTCTAATAGTGGCCGGACTCGTTTAAGGTCTGATCTTTAAAATCCACCTCGGGTCGTGCACAGTCGTGCAGATGCCGGATGTCTGTGTTATTTGTGGTTTGTTAGCCAGTGTAGCGATGGCCAAGAAACGCTTTGTTTTGATTTAGCATTTATATTTTGCGGGTTGGCATACGCCAAAGAACATTCTGGTGAGGGGATCTGCACAACATGTTGGAGTGGATCCTCAACGTATCCGAGAATGGCACAAGCAGATGGATGATAGTGAGAAGACGGCTGCAGAAAAGGCGCAACAAGCAAACGATTTCCTGTAGAGGTGCAAAGAAAGCAAGCTAAAAATTTGAAGAACTGGTTTGAACCTGTCTGTTATAAACACCAGGCTGCCACATTTCTGGCATAAGCTCCTGGGCTACTAGTGGCAGATATACGGTATGCACATTCATCTTTGCAAAAGTTCAGGTATTGTTTGTTTTTTGGGGTGAAACGCAGACACGCTGCCGACGCCGACTCTAGGATGACGTCATGAAAAGGAGCGGCACCCGCTAGGAGCAAATGGTGGAGCCACAGAAATAGAGTTATCTTACTTCTAGGTAGGAAAAGCTGCTCTTGATGCTAACTCACATTTTTTAAAAATTGTGCTCTTTAGTGTGCCAAAGGTAATATATTATCATATATTTGGATATACAGTAGTTTACTCTGAAAGGCAGAAGAAAAGAATGATATAGGCCCTTTGAACACATCACACAAAAAACAACAAGAATAAACACACTTCTGCGTGGTCCCCTTCACTCTTCACATTCCTGCTGCATCCAAGATCTAATCCCTGAGAAACACCTTCAGATGGTTTCCCATCATGCTCTTCTGCATTTGTAGAAACACATTTACGAACAACTTTCCGGGTTACCTAAACAAGAAAATGTTATTGATATTGAGCTTATTTGTTTATATGTTGCTTTTCAGTTTAATCAGTATTTTCTTCATCCAGTAAGAATACTTCAAGTACAGTTTACTTTTCAATATAGCTTTCAGCTTTGTTTTTAATCAGCTGCACTCTAATGAACATATTGGCTGCAAAGTGATGTCTATTGGAATTCATGCAGATTCTAACATTACCTTTTTGACAACTGTGTGTCCCTTTTCATTTCTGTAGGTCTCCTCTGTTACAGAGCGAGTGGTGAGGTGGGGCATTTCATCAGGCTGGAATAGAATAACCAAACAAAAAAAAAAAAAAAAGCATTCAGCCGTGAATTTGGCCTTAATTTGTTGTTCCTGTCCTTCATTTGATCCTTACTAGCAAATCATGCTAGAAAAAGAAAAGGGAGATTTGGGACACCAGAAAACAAACATTCTTTCAGGGTTATGGTGTTAATAATTCAATGATAATGGCAAACGGCAGAAAATAAAATATCAAAACATCAAAATCAAATCAGCCATCGATGCAAAGAATGTTTCAGGTTGTGACAAGAACACACTCCATTTTGATGATGAGACATTTCCTCAGACATTTATTAGGAAACACCTCGTGTGGTAGATAGATCTTTTTTTTTCATGCTAAACTAAAACCACACTTCCCCAGGTACCTGAATGATAAATCTTCGCCGTACAATTCTGGCAGTCATAAAAAATTCATCATCCGAACTTTCAGACATTGATCCAAGCTCTGCGTCGATCTCCTGACCAAGTGAAACAAACTCCTTCAGACGTATAGAATACAACCCATAAAAATCACAGAATGGCACAGCAAACGTGTTGGCTTTTCCTTTTCTGTTTTTTTATACCACATTGGACAGTATAAAATAAGTGTTTGCAAAAACCAAACTATTGTGCTTCAAAGCAATAAAAAGCAATTGTGCTTGGAAATAAAAAGTTAGATAAATAAAATTTTGACTGAGTGCAGTGACATTAAACTAAGAGACATGCCAATTTATATGTTGGAAACAAAATTTTAGCAACAGGGAGTTTTAGATCAGTCTTGTGTTGCTGGAGGGTTAGCAGCCATTTCTTTGTCAAACAAACAAGTAAAAAAAAAGTTCAGGTGGGGACAAATGTAGTTTTACAAGTTCTCATCTTACCCTTTTCAGAGATTTATTAGCATCACAAGTTCCATGTAGTTTTGATGCCTGGTGGACGGGGATTTCTTTATCTGATGTCTCTGATAGGTATGCTTCACTCTCCTTCTGTCCACTGCATGGACCCTCATGGACCATAAAAGCATCTTCATAATCTTCACTTCCAGAAGTCAAGAGCACCTTTTTCCTGTGAGTCTGAGCTGGACTCGCCTCATGTTCATCTGGATCATTCTCTGAGGAATCAGACATCTTTTGTTTGCAGTCAAGATACGACTCCGGATCGCTGTGATCCTCTTTGTACTCCAGATGGATGTGGGATCTGTCTTCAGAAGCTGACAAAGTTGGTGCATATCCAAGTGGGATGCAGTTTTCCTCATCGGAAGATGGGGAGGTCTTCTCAGTTTTTTGTTTAACAGAAATGGACTCATAATCATGCCATTCATCTTCATCTACCAGGGTTTCATCTGAATGCTGCATGGAGTTCCTTGACTTGTCCTCATCTGAAGATATCTCTAGGCTCACCGAGGATTGGTTTGACTTCAGCTCCTCGAAGCTGAAATGTCTTGCAGTTGTGACTGTTTCAGGAGTCAAATCAGACAAAGACTGAGAGGAAAGGGTGTCAGTGGAAGTTCTATACCATAAATGTTCGTCTGGGATACTCTGCATAGACCTTTCATCAGTTCTAGAACTCCACAATGATTCTTTTTCTTCTTCAAATCGTTGGGTGGATTTGGAGCCCAAAGTAAAGAATTCAGCACTGCCCTTAAAAATACCAAAACTTGACCCTGAAGCTGTTCTTTTACCAGGAGTAACCCTGCTACCAGTTTTATCTTCTACCATCTTTGCAGCGGATGACGTGCTAGCTCCTAGATCTTCCAGAAGACAATCGCCTTCATGATCAGGTATCATGTTGTCTGATGAAGGTAGTTCATGCATCTCTGATCGAAACTCAAATTTCACCCCCTTTAGATCTGACATGGGCTCGAGGGTCGCAGGGGACCTAAACTTCAGGGATGGTGAACCTGGAGATTCCAAGGACATGATGTTGAACACAACTGAACCATCTTGTGAGTTGGGGGCCACTGAAGTTGGTTCAGCTAAGCCAGAGTCTCCATCAGGACCAGACAGTAAAAAGTTTTCATCCTCTACCTGTGATAAAGCAGTTGGAATGGCAAACACGGTGTGAGGTTGGGTCTTAGTTTCATCCAAGTAACTTGGGAGTTCTAACTCTATATTTGAAATGGCTGATGTGTTTGAGACGGGAGCCAAGACCCCCATTTCAATGGGAAAGCACTGATTTTGTTCAAATTTGATATTTTTTTCTTTAGATGACTGTGAATGTACTGTCTTGGAGGATGCAGATGACATCTGAAAGAAATAATACAATAGACAATGGGATGGAAAAACAAAATATGAATAGAAATAAATGTGGTGTATTTTTTGATGAACTGAGATGATTTAAAACACACAAATCACACAAGCACTGTCAGGAATGACTCCAAGTCATGGTTATTAACAAATTATAACCATGCACAGACAAGCAGCAAAATATTGTAAATATAGGAAGCCAGGAATGCCTTTACTTTCCATGAAAAAGTGCTTTGTGTAAAGGTTAGTCTAAACTGCTTTTTTTTTAACAAATAAATAAATGAATAAATAAATAAAAAACAAAATAAATCATGTTAGCAAATACAAAAAGCTAAAACATTTATGAAAGAATGAAGCTACATGAGACTATACTTTTTTTTTAGGTTTTAAATGACAATTTTACTTATGTTTATTTCACAACTCCAATGGGGAAACAATGTCAGAAAAGTAAATGTTCTTAATTGTAAGGAAAATGTGGAAACACGTACTTAACAAACAGAAATAGGTAAAACAAGCATGAGGCAAGTCTCACAAGTTTGCATTTTATGGATATGAAAAAACTGTTTAAAAGTCGTAGTGGAAGCTCAGAGGCTGGAGATCTTGCAAAGAAAAGTTAAATAAATGCTTTGTCCAAATGCAAACTCGCCATCAAGGACATGTGTGAGCCTTGTTTTTTTTTTGTGGAAACCTGAAGCAACTGTTAATTTCACACTTGTTAATGACCACTCTAAAAACGTAGGAAAAAAAACCCCACTGCACTCAATGGCAAGCAAGATCACATGCTGCCTTACCGGCACCATGGAGCCCTTTTTCTTCTTTTATGTTATTGATGTTTTATCTTGGGAAAAGTCTGGTTTCTTGGGTTTTTTTTCTTTGCGGACACCCTTTTCAAGCCAGACAGCATGATAAAACCTGATTTTCTTCCCTTTATATGGCATGTGACTCAGAAATTATTTATATTGTATGATCTAACATTTTTTACAGTAGACTGTTAGACACAGTCTTAAAAGTAACTTCTGAAACGTTTTTAAAAGGAGATTAGGATTATCCCAGTTCATGTTCACAGTTTGTGACTTTTGAGTTCTTCACAAAAGCGATCATTTTGACTGGGTTGGTGGCTTTTCTTCACTTTTATGTTTTCACCTTTTCTTCAGTCTTTTCCTAGAATTGTTTTTTAATGTAATAACATACAACAAACTGTGTTTCAAAATTAACCTAAATTTTCTTTTCATTTCTTATATGAATTTCTCAGAGTACATTGTGGTTTGTGGTTTTTTCTCCTTTTAGGTTTTCAAAGTACAAGTTTTAATCCTGTCACAGCTGAACCTGCTGGTCTGAGTTTTATTGTATCTATCCTTCATAGGTGCTAGAGTTATTGCTTCTATTAGTGGGACATAGATGGCATGGAACCACAACCATGTACTTTGTGTGATGTGTCTATTTAAACCTTATGCAACAGCTGAAATAACAGAGATTTAACTTTTACAGTATGTTAATAGCTTAATGACAAATCTATGGCAATTACTGATGTTGCTATCTGAAAACAGGTGAAGTCTAAATGCATCAAAGCATGTCTAAAATGTATATTCTATGATCACTAAAATTAATTAAAGGGTCAGTAAAGGATTTTTTTATGTTTAAAGATATTAACATAAAAAACTCTGGTGGTATATTACTTTTACCTTGTAATAACTAGTTTGTAAATGAAGAAAATAAACAGAACCAAACTAGCCTTAATTGATAAAGACAATTACTACTTCGAATACAAAAAAAGAAAACGTATATATAAACTGCCAAAATCAAAATGAGTTCAAGATGCTTCCACACATTTACTTAATCCAATACTAAATATTTTATGGGATGAAATTGGATTTAGCTTGAACATTTAAAAAAACAAAACAATGAATTAAAATGGAAGCCAAAACATGGTATGCATATTTGATTTAAAGTTTTGTTTTGGCAATGTCTACAATTGTTCCAATTTCTTAAGCAAAGCTTTGTAGAATTCTTTTTGACTTATCCAATTATTATTTCTCAAAAGGAAGATGAGGGCAATAAGAAAGACAGAGAAAAAAAGGATTTACAAAATAATTTTTGCATACTTAAATTCATGCAGATTATTTAAAGAAATGACTTTATTAATGTGAAGATTTAGAAATACTCAGACAACATTGACATTTTCCTGTATAAACTGGATCAGATAAGTTTGACATGAATATAGGCTTGCATTTGTTATGCAATTGCTGAAGTGCAATATAATTCTCAACACAAAAAGAGCTTAACGTAAAAGACAAACACGGAAAAGATGACAAGTTATATTTTGACACAGGCTTATCATGGTTATTCACTGCAAAAGCTTCTTCACTTGTCATACAACTCATAGCTGCTGCCCCACCATTTTCATCTGAATGTTTAGGAATAGAATCAACCAAAAATGCAACAGAACCACTTCTGTTCTCATCAAAAATCTTATGTGAAGCAAAAAAAAGATCCACTTCATTAGACAATGAGGACAAGGGGGTCAATGGCCTATTTTCAGGATAGTGCAAATAGTAAGTACAGTGATGGTCAAGGACTGGGGCCACTGACACGTCTGTAGTCAAAGTGTGTTTTTCAGCTGATGCTGCAGATTCAGGGGAGGATGCCCTGAAGTCCTCCAGCCAGTCCTTCAAGTGTGAAAAGTCTAAACTAGAAGCAACTGACTTTGGGGACAAAGCTCTACAACTAAATAACTGATCAAGTTCAAAGCCTGATAAGACTGACTGAGGAGACTCTGGTCTGATGTGATCCAAAAGACTTTCTAGACACAAATCGGAACCTTCCCAGTCAGACAAAGTTGATCGTGGTGTGAATGACCTTTGTTCTGACTTTTCAATCCTGTTGTCAACGTGTGTACATGTGAACTGAGGAACAGGAGAATCAGGAGAGAGAGGTCTATTTTCACTTTGGGAATCAGGAGAGTCTGGTCTAATGTCAGACAACCAACTCTCCACGTAGGAGAGACTACACTGTAAATCTGATTGTATGGAAGCCGCTGAGTCTTCTTTGAGCTCCAATGATCTTGTTTTCAAAACAGGCTCTGCATCCTGTTTGGCAGTAGACCTCTTTACAACCTCTGCATATGTCAGAGGTCTGTTGTTCAACATTTGTGAAGATGTAGGCAAGAATATTTTAAAGTGTTTGGAATCCAAATCTGATGAAAGTGAATCTGGTGAATCTGCTCTGTTCTCATCAAACATAGTCAGTAAACAAAAGTCAAAATCAGCATCCTCGGGCAATGAGGACAAGGGGGTCAATGGCCTATTTTCAGGATAGTGCAAATAGTAATTACAGTGATGGTCAAGGACTGGGGCCACTGACACGTCTGTAGTCAAAGTGTGTTTTTCAGCTGATGCTGCAGATTCAGGGGAGGATGCCCTGAAGTCCTCCAGCCAGTCCTTCAAGTGTGAAAAGTCTAAACTAGAAGCAACTGACTCTGGGGACAAAGCTCTACAACTAAATAACTGATCAAGTTCAAAGCCTGATAAGACTGACTGAGGAGACTCTGGTCTGATGTGATCCAAAAGACTTTCAAGACACAAATCGGAACTTCCCCAGTCAGACAAAGTTGATTGTGGTGTGAATGACCTTTGTTCTGACTTTTCAATCCTGTTGTCAACGTGTGTACATGTGAACTGAGGAACAGGAGAATCAGGAGAAAGAGGTCTATTTTCACTTTGGGAATCATGAGAGTCTGGTCTAATGTCAGACAACCAACTCTCCACGTAGGAGAGACTACACTGTAAATCTGATTGTATGGAAGCCGCTGAGTCTTCTTTGAGCTCCAATGATCTTGTTTTCAAAACAGGCCCTGCATCCTGTTTGCCAGTAGACCTCTTTACAACCTCTGCATATGTCAGAGGTCTGTTGTTCAACATTTGTGAAGATGTAGGCAAGAATATTTTGTGTGTTTGGAAGTGTTTGGAATCCAAATCTGATGAAAGTGAATCTGGTGAATCTGCTCTGTTCTCATCAAACATAGTCGGTAAACAAAAGTCAAGATCACTTTCTTCGGACAATGAGGACAAGGGGGTGAATGGCCTATTTTCAGGATAGTGCAAATAGTAATTACAGTGATGGTCAAGGACTGGGGCCACTGACACGTCTGTTGTCAAAGTGTGTTTTTCAGCTGATGCTGCAGATTCAGGGGATGATGCCCTGAAGTCCTCCAGCCAGTCCTTTAAGTGTGAAAAGTCTAAACTAGAAGCAACTGACTCTGGGGACAAAGCTCTACAACTAAATAACTGATTAAGTTCAAAGCCTGATAGGACTGACTGAGGAGACTCTGGTCTGATGTGATCCAAAAGACTTTCTAGACACAAATCGGAACCTTCCCAGTCAGACAAAGTTGATTGTGGTGTGAATGACCTTTGTTCTGACTTTTCAATCCTGTTGTCAACGTGTGTACATGTGAACTGAGGAACAGGAGAATCAGGAGAGAGAGGTCTATTTTCACTTTGGGAATCAGGAGAGTCTGGTCTAATGTCAGACAACCAACTCTCCATGTAAGAGAGACTACACTGTAAATCTGATTGTATGGAAGCCACTGTGTCTTCTTTGAGCTCCAATGATCTTGTTTTCAAAACAGGATCTGCATCCTGTTTGCCAGTAGACCTCTTTACAACCTCTGCATATGTCAGAGGTCTGTTGTTCAACATTTGTGAAGATGTAGGCAAAAATATTTTAAAGTGTTTGGAATCCAAATCTGATGAAAGTGAATCTGGTGAATCTGCTCTGTTCTCATCAAACATAGTCAGTAAACAAAAGTCAAAATCAGCATCCTCGGACAATGAGGACAAGGGGGTCAATGGCCTATTTTCAGGATAGTGCAAATAGTAATTACAGTGATGGTCAAGAACTGGGGCCACTGACACGTCTGTTGTCAAAGTGTGTTTTTCAGCTGATGCTGCAGATTCAGGGGAGGATGCCCTGAAGTCCTCCAGCCAGTCCTTTAAGTGTGAAAAGTCTAAACTAGAAGCAACTGACTCTGGGGACAAAGCTCTACAACTAAATAACTGACCAAGTTCAAAGCCTGATAAGACTGACTCAGGAGACTCTGGTCTGATGTGATCCAAAAGACTTTCTAGACACAAATCGGAACCTTCCCAGTCAGACAAAGTTGATTGTGGTGTGAATGACCTTTGTTCTGACTTTTCAATCCTGTTGTCAACGTGTGTACATGTGAACTGAGGAACAGGAGAATCAGGAGAAAGAGGTCTATTTTCACTTTGGGAATCAGGAGAGTCTGGTCTAATGTCAGACAACCAACTCTCCATGTAAGAGAGACTACACTGTAAATCTGATTGTATGGAAGCCTCTGAGTTTTCTTTGAGCTCCAATGATCTTGTTTTCAAAACAGGATCTGCATCCTGTTTGCCAGTAGACCTCTTTACAACCTCTGCATATGTCAGAGGTCGGTTGTTCAACATTTGTGAAGATGTAGGCAAGAATATTTTAAAGTGTTTGGAATCCAAATCTGATGAAAGTGAATCTGGTGAATCTGCTCTGTTCTCATCAAACATAGTCAGTAAACAAAAGTCAAAATCAGCATCCTCGGACAATGAGGACAAGGGGGTCAATGGCCTATTTTCAGGATAGTGCAAATAGTAAGTACAGTGATGGTCAAGGACTGGGGCCACTGACACGTCTGTTGTCAAAGTGTGTTTTTCAGCTGATGCTGCAGATTCAGGGGAGGATGCCCTGAAGTCCTCCAGCCAGTCCTTTAAGTGTGAAAAGTCTAAACTAGAAGCAACTGACTCTGGGGACAAAGCTCTACAACTAAATAACTGATCAAGTTCAAAGCCTGATAAGACTGACTGAGGAGACTCTGGTCTGATGTGATCCAAAAGACTTTCTAGACACAAATCGGAACCTTCCCAGTCAGACAAAGTTGATTGTGGTGTGAATGACCTCTGTTCTGACTTTTCAATCCTGTTGTCAACGTGTGTACATGTGAACTGAGGAACAGGAGAATCAGGAGAAAGAGGTCTATTTTCACTTTGGGAATCAGGAGAGTCTGGTCTAATGTCAGACAACCAACTCTCCATGTAAGAGAGACTACACTGTAAATCTGATTGTATGGAAGCCGCTGAGTCTTCTTTGAGCTCCAATGATCTTGTTTTCAAAACAGGCTCTGCATCCTGTTTGCCAGTAGACCTCTTTACAACCTCTGCATATGTCAGAGGTCTGTTGTTCAACATTTGTGAAGATGTAGGCAAGAATATTTTAAAGTGTTTGGAATCCAAATCTGATGAAAGTGAATCTGGTGAATCTGCTCTGTTCTCATCAAACATAGTCGGTAAACAAAAGTCAAGATCACTTTCTTCGGACAATGAGGACAAGGGGGTCAATGGCCTATTTTCAGGATAGTGCAAATAGTAAGTACAGTGATGGTCAAGGACTGGGGCCACTGACACGTCTGTTGTCAAAGTGTGTTTTTCAGCTGATGCTGCAGATTCAGGGGATGATGCCCTGAAGTCCTCCAGCCAGTCCTTCAAGTGTGAAAAGTCTAAACTAGAAGCAACTGACTCTGGGGACAAAGCTCTACAACTAAATAACTGACCAAGTTCAAAGCCTGATAAGACTGACTGAGGAGACTCTGGTCTGATGTGATCCAAAAGACTTTCAAGACACAAATCGGAACCTTCCCAGTCAGACAAAGTTGATTGTGGTGTGAATGACCTTTGTTCTGACTTTTCAATCCGGTTGTCAACGTGTGTACATGTGAACTGAGGAACAGGAGAATCAGGAGAAAGAGGTCTATTTTCACTTTGGGAATCAGGAGAGTCTGGTCTAATGTCAGACAACCAACTCTCCATGTAAGAGAGACTACACTGTAAATCTGATTGTATGGAAGCCGCTGAGTCTTCTTTGAGCTCCAATGATCTTGTTTTCAAAACAGGCTCTGCATCCTGTTTGCCAGTAGACCTCTTTACAACCTCTGCATATGTCAGAGGTCTGTTGTTCAACATTTGTGAAGATGTAGGCAAGAATATTTTAAAGTGTTTGGAATCAAAATCTGATGAAAGTGAATCTGGTGAATCTGCTCTGTTCTCATCAAACATAGTCGGTAAACAAAAGTCAAGATCACTTTCTTCGGACAATGAGGACAAGGGGGTCAATGGCCTATTTTCAGGATAGTGCAAATAGTAATTACAGTGATGGTCAAGGACTGGGGCCACTGACACGTCTGTTGTCAAAGTGTGTTTTTCAGCTGATGCTGCAGATTCAGGGGATGATGCCCTGAAGTCCTCCAGCCAGTCCTTCAAGTGTGAAAAGTCTAAACTAGAAGCAACTGACTCTGGGGACAAAGCTCTACAACTAAATAACTGACCAAGTTCAAAGCCTGATAAGACTGACTGAGGAGACTCTGGTCTGATGTGATCCAAAAGACTTTCAAGACACAAATCGGAACTTCCCCAGTCAGACAAAGTTGATTGTGGTGTGAATGACCTTTGTTCTGACTTTTCAATCCTGTTGTCAACGTGTGTACATGTGAATTGAGGAACAGGAGAATCAGGAGAGAGAGGTCTATTTTTACTTTGGGAATCAGGAGAGTCTGGTCTAATGTCAGACAACCAACTCTCCATGTAAGAGAGACTACACTGTAAATCTGATTGTATGGAAGCCTCTGAGTCTTCTTTGAGCTCCAATGATCTTGTTTTCAAAACAGGCTCTGCATCCTGTTTGCCAGTAGACCTCTTTACAACCTCTGCATATGTCAGAGGTCTGTTGTTCAACATTTGTGAAGATGTAGGCAAGAATATTTTAAAGTGTTTGGAATCCAAATCTGATGAAAGTGAATCTGGTGAATCTGCTCTGTTCTCATCAAACATAGTCAGTAAACAAAAGTCAAAATCAGCATCCTCGGACAATGAGGACAAGAGGGTCAATGGCCTATTTTCAGGATAGTGCAAATAGTAAGTACAGTGATGGTCAAGGACTGGGGCCACTGACACGTCTGTTGTCAAAGTGTGTTTTTCAGCTGATGCTGCAGATTCAGGGGAGGATGCCCTGAAGTCCTCCAGCCAGTCCTTCAAGTGTGAAAAGTCTAAACTAGAAGCAACTGACTCTGGGGACAAAGCTCTACAACTAAATAACTGATCAAGTTCAAAGCCTGATAAGACTGACTGAGGAGACTCTGGTCTGATGTGATCCAAAAGACTTTCAAGACACCAATCGGAACTTCCCCAGTCAGACAAAGTTGATTGTGGTGTGAATGACCTTTGTTCTGACTTTTCAATCCTGTTGTCAACGTGTGTACATGTGAACTGAGGAACAGGAGAATCAGGAGAGAGAGGTCTATTTTCACTTTGGGAATCAGGAGAGTCTGGTCTAATGTCAGACAACCAACTCTCTACGTAGGAGAAACTACACTGTAAATCTGATTGTATAGAAGCCGTTGTGTCTTCTTTGAGCTCCAATGATCTAGTTTTCAAAACAGGCTCTGCATCCTGTTTGCCAGTAGACCTCTTTACAACCTCTGCATATGTCAGAGGTCTGTTGTTCAACATTTGTGAAGATGTAGGCAAGAATATTTTAAAGTGTTTGTAATCCAAATCTGATGAAACTGAATCTGGTGAATCTGCTCTGTTCTCATCAAACATAGTCGGTAAACAAAAGTCAAGATCACTTTCTTCGGACAATGAGGACAAGGGGGTCAATGGCCTATTGTCAAGATAGTGCAAATAGTAAGTACAGTGATGGTCAAGGACTGGGGCCACTGACACGTCTGTAGTCAAAGTGTGTTTTTCAGCTGATGCTGCAGATTCAGGGGAGGATGCCCTGAAGTCCTCCAGCCAGTCCTTCAAGTGTGAAAAGTCTAAACTAGAAGCAACTGACTCTGGGGACAAAGCTCTACAACTAAATAACTGACCAAGTTCAAAGCCTGATAAGACTGACTGAGGAGACTCTGGTCTGATGTGATCCAAAAGACTTTCAAGACACAAATCGGAACCTTCCCAGTCAGACAAAGTTGATTGTGGTGTGAATGACCTCTGTTCTGACTTTTCAATCCTGTTGTCAACGTGTGTACATGTGAACTGAGGAACAGGAGAATCAGGAGAAAGAGGTCTATTTTCACTTTGGGAATCATGAGAGTCTGGTCTAATGTCAGACAACCAACTCTCCACGTAGGAGAGACTACACTGTAAATCTGATTGTATGGAAGCCGCTGAGTCTTCTTTGAGCTCCAATGATCTTGTTTTCAAAACAGGCTCTGCATCCTGTTTGGCAGTAGACCTCTTTACAACCTCTGCATATGTCAGAGGTCTGTTGTTCAACATTTGTGAAGATGTAGGCAAGAATATTTTAAAGTGTTTGGAATCCAAATCTGATGAAAGTGAATCTGGTGAATCTGCTCTGTTCTCATCAAACATAGTCGGTAAACAAAAGTCAAGATCACCATCTTCGGACAATGAGGACAAGGGGGTGAATGGCCTATTTTCAGGATAGTGCAAATAGTAATTACAGTGATGGTCAAGGACTGGGGCCACTGACACGTCTGTTGTCAAAGTGTGTTTTTCAGCTGATGCTGCAGATTCAGGGGATGATGCCCTGAAGTCCTCCAGCCAGTCCTTCAAGTGTGAAAAGTCTAAACTAGAAGCAACTGACTCTGGGGACAAAGCTCTACAACTAAATAACTGATTAAGTTCAAAACCTGATAGGACTGACTGAGGAGACTCTGGTCTGATGTGATCCAAAAGACTTTCTAGACACAAATCGGAACCTTCCCAGTCAGACAAAGTTGATTGTGGTGTGAATGACCTTTGTTCTGACTTTTCAATCCTGTTGTCAACGTGTGTACATGTGAACTGAGGAACAGGAGAATCAGGAGAGAGAGGTCTATTTTCACTTTGGGAATCAGGAGAGTCTGGTCTAATGTCAGACAACCAACTCTCCACGTAGGAGAGACTACACTGTAAATCTGATTGTATGGAAGCCTCTGAGTCTTCTTTGAGCTCCAATGATCTTGTTTTCAAAACAGGCTCTGCATCCTGTTTGCCAGTAGACCTCTTTACAACCTCTGCATATGTCAGAGGTCTGTTGTTCAACATTTGTGAAGATGTAGGCAAGAATATTTTAAAGTGTTTGGAATCCAAATCTGATGAAAGTGAATCTGGTGAATCTGCTCTGTTCTCATCAAACATAGTCAGTAAACAAAAGTCAAAATCAGCATCCTCGGACAATGAGGACAAGGGGGTGAATGGCCTATTTTCAGGATAGTGCAAATAGTAAGTACAGTGATGGTCAAGGACTGGGGCCACTGACACGTCTGTTGTCAAAGTGTGTTTTTCAGCTGATGCTGCAGATTCAGGGGAGGATGCCCTGAAGTCCTCCAGCCAGTCCTTCAAGTGTGAAAAGTCTAAACTAGAAGCAACTGACTCTGGGGACAAAGCTCTACAACTAAATAACTGATCAAGTTCAAAGCCTGATAGGACTGACTGAGGAGACTCTGGTCTGATGTGATCCAAAAGACTTTCTAGACACAAATCGGAACCTTCCCAGTCAGACAAAGTTGATTGTGGTGTGAATGACCTCTGTTCTGACTTTTCAATCCTGTTGTCAACGTGTGTACATGTGAACTGAGGAACAGGAGAATCAGGAGAGAGAGGTCTATTTTCACTTTGGGAATCAGGAGAGTCTGGTCTAATGTCAGACAACCAACTCTCTACGTAGGAGAAACTACACTGTAAATCTGATTGTATGGAAGCCGCTGAGTCTTCTTTGAGCTCCAATGATCTTGTTTTCAAAACAGGCTCTGCATCCTGTTTGCCAGTAGACCTCTTTACAACCTCTGCATATGTCAGAGGTCTGTTGTTCAACATTTGTGAAGATGTAGGCAAGAATATTTTAAAGTGTTTGGAATCCAAATCTGATGAAAGTGAATCTGGTGAATCTGCTCTGTTCTCATCAAACATAGTCAGTAAACAAAAGTCAAAATCAGCATCCTCGGACAATGAGGACAAGGGGGTCAATGGCCTATTTTCAGGATAGTGCAAATAGTAAGTACAGTGATGGTCAAGGACTGGGGCCACTGACACGTCTGTTGTCAAAGTGTGTTTTTCAGCTGATGCTGCAGATTCAGGGGAGGATGCCCTGAAGTCCTCCAGCCAGTCCTTCAAGTGTGAAAAGTCTAAACTAGAAGCAACTGACTCTGGGGACAAAGATCTACAACTAAATAACTGACCAAGTTCAAAGCCTGATAAGACTGACTGAGGAGACTCTGGTCTGATGTGATCCAAAAGACTTTCTAGACACAAATCGGAACCTTCCCAGTCAGACAAAGTTGATTGTGGTGTGAATGACCTCTGTTCTGACTTTTCAATCCTGTTGTCAACGTGTGTACATGTGAACTGAGGAACAGGAGAATCAGGAGAGAGAGGTCTATTTTCACTTTGGGAATCAGGAGAGTCTGGTCTAATGTCAGACAACCAACTCTCCATGTAAGAGAGACTACACTGTGTTGGTGATTGGGAAACTGCTGACTGTGTGAAAGATGGGTAATTTTGTCTTTCTGTTTGCAGATCTCTCTTTTCCTGTAACGGAGGGATTTTGCCGATGGGTTTTTCTTTTTTTTCATTTACAAAACCCTTCACAACTTGTGCATATGTTAGTTGTCTGTTGTCAGTCAGCAGTATGGATGAAGGCCCTATTTTCTCTGAGCATTTTGTGTCACTACTTGAAGGGTATGTATGTGGCTTGGTGTCACAGGTTTGTTTTGCGATATTTTGAAGTTGAGAATGGGTATAATTGCTGACGTTGCTACTTCTATTAATTTGTACTGTATTGTTGTTTGAGTTTGAATGAATTTCGTGCGGAAACACTAAGGAATATTTTCTTCTGTCAGCTAGTTTAAAAACTATAGGTTTGGTTGGTAGTTCGTCTGAAGTGGGGTATTTTTTCTGCTGAGATTCGATATCTGAATTGAAGTTTCTTATGCATGAGTCATCAATCGTATTTTGTATTTGCAATGTTTCTTTTAAGTCATTTTTTTCTGTGGTTTCTAAATTAGCATCTGGCACCTCTGAAAGGGAATCAGTTGAAGACTGTGGCTCCAACTTTGAATACCAGTAACTAAGATGAGATTTAGCAGGCTCATAATCTGGTTGACAGAGATCTGGTGGGTTCAAATAAAATTTCTTATTCTTCTCATTATCACCAGCTGAGTCTTCGCTGTGGATAACATTTGATCTTCCAAAATCATCAGCTGGTTGTCTATTTGTATTTACATGATGAGTCAATGATTCTGGTTTACTTGTACTTCTTTCACCTGAAAAACTTTCAATGGATGGTCTTGTGTTCATGCAGCTTTCCATCCAAACATATTCTTGACACTTATTGTATGAATCAGAAAAGTCTGGTAAAAGTTTCTCATTCGGTATGACATATTCCTCAAAATGAGAACTACTGTAATCAGAATCTTTAAGCTTTTTCTTCGAAGTGTTAAATGGAGGCACAACTTGATTTAAAAGCATGGAATCACAGATTGGTTTTGGATAGGCTGAATCTTCCCCATTGTATTGCAAAAAATAGTCACAGTATTGGTGCCTGAGTTGGGTTCGTGTAGATTCTGAGTACAAGAGTTCAAGAAATGAATAACTGCACTGAGAACTTTGAGATTCTGGGGAGAATGGTCTAGATTCCCTCTCTAAACTAACAACAGATGTCACCAGGTCTGGTGAAGTTGTTGTTCTATCAAGAATAACACCTTCAGAAAGTATTTCATCATTTTTAAACTCTATTGAGAGGGGTGAAAAGTCTCTCCACTCCCTTTTTATATTTATGTCAGGTACAGCTACATTCAGATCTTTTTGACTAAAAAGTGTTTTATTTTCACAAATATGTAGTTCATTATTCTGTGGGAATTTTCTTGAACTGCGTTGATCAGACATCAAAGCAGATGCACAATTGTTTTCCAATAAACCGGAAAATTCAGAAGATAAAGCTCTCTCAGCTCTTTGTTTGGTCTGAGGTGAATCAGGTGTCGTGGTTTCGTAATCACCAGCTGACACGACAGATTCCGGAGACAACTGACCAGATATGTTACTATTTAGGGGCCGTTCATTTGCAGGAAAAAGGCGCTTTTCACGAACAGGCAGAAATGAGCCCCACTGTTTTTCTGATACCAAGGAGTCAAGGGGCAAGAGGTTATACTCTGGCAGAGTAGAAATTGATTTGACACACTCATTACCTGGATTACATCTGTAGTTTGCATTAGCTGAGTCACAAACCATGCAAACAGGGCTGTTGTATGCATGCCTGTTTGGCAAAATGGTCTCTGTTGCCTCTAATTTCTTAGGTTTTATCAAGCTGTCTTGTGCTGGCAGATTCATGGATATTGTTTGCTGTGAGTCATAGTCTTCATCAATGAAGGGTATCCTTGTTCTATTTCCATCATTTTTCAGTTGAGGTTCAGAGAGTTCCTCTTTTCCCATCTTGACTGCTTTTAATCCCATTTCCACACCAGAAGTATGTGGGATGTGATCCTTCAGTTCTTTGTGGAATTGAGCTTTGACTTCATCAGTGCTCTTCTGAGAGAGCCTGCTATTTTGAACAACATGTGTGTCACCTTCTGTCAAGGGCAAATCAGGTTCACGGTCCTGTGATTTCAAGCACGATGGGCTAAGTTTAGATATCTTTTTCACAATTCTACTGGCTGCTGCTGGTCTCCCCGGATGAGGTGTACAGCTGAACCCATCAGAAAGCTCACTGAAGTCAGTTTCCGCTTTTTCTGACTCAGACAGGCTAATGTGGAAGTCTCTGATGGATATGGATGAGTCACGCGATTGGCTTCGGTCATCCCGACAAACATTTAATTTCCAAGGTATTGTTTGACTGCGGCCCCTTTTGTGTGGAGGACCACCCTGGGGAGACTTGATAGAATGACCTTCAACATTGCTGCAAACTTGCTGGAGGTTTACTTGGGGCTCAGAAATCTGTCTTGCTTTGCTTCTCAGTGATGCTTCTTTTATAATGGGAAGCGTACTCACTTGCTCATCTGAGGTGTTGTAACTTGCATGTTCTTTTGATGTGACATCTTCAGGATTCCACAGGTTAGGGCTCAACTCACTGCAGAGAAAAACAACAGAGTCAAAATTTAGAAATCTGATGTTTAGTGTGCTATGACAGCTGAAAAAAAAATAATTAGAGGCAAACTGTGTTTTGAAATCTAGCATTTTTAAAGAAAGATGACAATTTATGAAGAACATTTTACTTTTTAGAATACTGAAGCCCACTGAGACAACTGTTTTGTAATATTGGACTATTATATTATGTGTGTTCATTAGTATTGGTGTACAAGTTAAATTTTATTTTTTAATGAGTAATTACAAACTAGAAACAAATAAAAACAAATTCAAGTAGTCCCTTACTATATCGCAGTTCACCTTTCATGGTTTCGCCGTTTTGTGGATGTTTTTCAGTGCAATTTTCCATGCGTTTTTTAAAAGCAGATTGTGTTCTGCATCCTGATTGGCTGTAAAATATTGTCAATGCCGTTCACCTTGCTGTCTCTCCTGTACAGAATGTGTTCAGTTTGCCAAATCTATTTAAATCTTTGATCACGAGTAGATTTTTGATTTCTCTTGATAATAATGGACTCATTTTTCTATTAGATGTTTTCATCAAAGTCAAAAAGAAGTACATTATGAATATGTAAGTAGACTTACTACATATGCTGACGTTACAGCAGAAAGAACTTTAAAACAGTTAAAAACCAGAATGATGACTGTTAATCAGGTAGCAGAAAAAGGAATACCAGTCTTGGACAATCGACAGAATATGGACCATTTATATTCTACATCATTACCATATCAGTAACTTGGTTCATCTATGACAAGGACACTGACTTTGACCAAATAAAAAATAAATGAATAAATAAAATCAGGTCAAAAATTAAATAAAATAAATAAAAATGATTTAAGAGGATTAAAATAATCTGTATGTAATCATATCACTTGACTTTGTTTCCCTGATATGTGATTTAAAAGAATGATTCCTGATCATTTTTAAATGTGTTATTAGTAAAAATAATTTCCTGAATTATCCTGTTTTATTTAGATATTTTTTCTAATGACAAATCATTTGCAAATAAATTTGATAATTTATCTGCCTATCTGTATGTTATGATGATTTTTATAATAAGTTTATGTCTTTTTACATAATTATAACATACTTCATTTTTGTGATTTATTGATACTTAATAGTTTGTAATGTCCTGAATCTAAGTATAAATAACTGATCAGAAGTTAAGAACTAGATAATGATAATTTAGATAAAGAAAATGAAAAATTAAAAGTAAAGTCAAGCAAAGCAGGGGTAGAATTATACAGGTTTAAACCCAAATCCAATATCAGTTATAATAAAAGATTTACTGTGTGATTTCAACGTCCTCTAGTAGGTCTCCATGCATGCTCTCTGAGTGGATGTGTCCTGTTGGCTCTGCCCACGAAGGAATATCCAGCAAGGAAGCAACTGACAGATCTTCCTCAGAAACAGCTGGTGGCGGTCTACCATCAGACTCGATTCTTCTCACAATTCTTGGGCTGTCTGTATCCTGTTGCACTGAAGACAAAGCGACTGACACTGGAAAAAAAAAACAGAATGTGATGCAAGTTCAACAAAGACTGGTGTTTGAAAAGTAGTTATTACCTTCACTGTGATCTAGGGTCTTCTCTATTTCTGCATAGGTTCTAGATGTTTGTTCTTGAACGGACTTGTTCATCTGGGTTTCAATGAGATGGACAATGTCCATGCGGTTGATCTTGGTCAGCCTCCTGATCAGACAGTCCTCTGCAAAAATAAACATGTTTTAATTTGAAACAAGACATCATGTTGTATGCAATGAAATGTTTGTAGTGTGGATCTTTCATGGTATTATATACTGTAACATTTTATCAGCATGGATGGGGCTTGTGTAAAAAAAAAACAAAAAACATTATTATGTACTTTGAAAACAGACCTAAAATTAAATGATAGTTCCCTTACATGGAAAATCTTAAAGTCAATTTCATTGTTCCTTAAGACACAATATAAGAACTGCTACTCCAAAGAGACTTAAAACAAAGATTGTCACCTATTTGAAGTGAACAATAATAAGGCAAAAATCCCAAAAAAGTGATTTTTATATGCATTGACCATTCAATATCTTTCATATCCGAGTAAAGATATATATACTTACATGGATGTTCTGCATAGACATGGAACACAAAGATAAATCTGTCAAAAATAAAACAGTACCTGTGGCATGCTTGCCTTCCCGTTCAACCCAACGCTGCAGTAATGCATGACTTTGTTCTTGAAGGGAATTTGGATTTTGTGTTCTCACAAGCTGAATATCATCTTCACTGAATTCCAGCTCTTTTGCCAGTTCTAGATTATGTATTTCAAAGCAAAGCAAAGTATATTATTTGTTATTATTCTTAAACATAAACATAAATGTTTAACAGTTTCTATAGCTGTGCTAACCAGGCAAACACAAAGTGAAAAAATTACTGGCACTACTAGTTCTGCATAAAACACACAACATATCTAACATTCAATTTCAAATTCTGGGAACTTACCAGTCCAACTGAAGCCAAGAAGGTCAGCAATGATTGCTAAAGTCTCCTCCTTCCTGTCAGCATCATCCTGCCAATCAACTAAAAAATCCCATCATACATAAAATGTCAATTTTTACATTGTGCCCCTATGTTATTGTCAGTATACACCATTTTCAATAATGTTTAAAAAGATAAACATGGAAAATATACAGAAGTCCATTTAAAATCGCAATTTTCCAGAGAATCTGTGGAATGGACGTTAAACTAAATGTGGTTTTATGGCAATGGCTATGGATGATAACCAAAAAGCTGGACTGAAAGGTGTTTATTAATCTGTGGACACATATTAAATGTCTTTCATAAGTGCAATATACTTTATTAGTATGATTGTTATTCTTGTCAGTTTTAGTCCTTTCAATGAGTTAGTTGTTAGTAAGACTTATTAGTTCTGATAATGCCTGCAGTTCACAAGTGCACACCATGTTTTTCTCTTGCTCCTAGCAATCAATCTTGAGATTACACAAACTCTGATGAAGAAATAGCTTACCACAACACAAAATACCAATACCCATAATAACAAAGAGAGACACACATGTATGGACGCACGCACAAAATGACAATAATTGATTGGAACAGAATAAATTGTCACAATCAACCAAATAAGACGTAATGGAATAATTGTAATCAGGAAGAGATAAGCTGCTTTGCTGCTGGAAATACAAAAAGCAAAAAATCAACAAAACAAACGAACAAAAAAAACCCTACAGAAGATCAGGCCATACCTGGATTATGTTCTGGAGTTTGATCATCAACGATTCTCTGCATCTGAGTTTCCACTGTGTCATCCCAGGTAGGCCTGGACTCAAAAACATCCTCTGCCCCACAAGATGGGTGTGTAACTGGTATCTGATTACTATCAGAATCTGAACCGTGAGAAGCTTGGATGTCATATGTAAAGACAACAGAGTCTGAACTCTTGTGACTACTGCTACTCCTATCATCAGTTTCAAAAGAAGACCTAATAGACATTTCTGTAGCATCAGTGAGCTGGAGGGCTTTTTGGGGGGGACAGTGAGAGTAGGTCACATCAGCCTCAAGTTTCTCCTTCATCGGACGAGTGAGTTTAGAGGGGGAAAGGTCAGATGTACTAGTACAATCAGAATAACTCGCACCTTTTCTATAAAACTGTTTTTTCATGTCACCGCCCTCAGATCTAGTTTTACGATCAGACTTCAATCTTCTTTCTGCTTTCCTATCAACTGCCTCAAGCATGGATACCTGAAAGTCTTTCACCTTCATTGGCTCACTAATTAAAGAACCTGGTATGACTGGCTGAGGGGAATCTTGATCATTATGTAAAGTGTCAAGCTGTGCAGCTGAAAAAGTCATCTCTATGACTGAGCACTGGTCTTCTTCGTCATCCAAGTCATCATCATCAGAGGAGGAAGAGTCTAAGAAAGGCTTTTCAGCATCGGACTGGGAAGCTGCTGTTGTGTCTGTCTGAAGGTCAGCTATAGTGGAATCTAGGTAGCCTAGCCCGAGGTTCATATCTCCAGCTTCAGTCTGGGTAGTTGTGAAGCTCCGGGCAGCACTGCTAGAAACAAGTTGGAAATCAGTCAAGCTATATTTATCACCTGGCTTAGAGTCAGTTTTCTGAGAAGACTTTGTAAAATCTTCATGAAACTCTTCTGGTACATCTTCATCCATTTGATGTTCTCCAAAATGAAAAAATCCAAATCCTTCACCTTCATCGTCAAAGGTCCTTCTTGTCATGTCAATGGCTCCACCCCTCGTCATTTCAAACAGTTTTCCTTCTTGAAACTGAAATGGATTAGGGCTTCTCTCACTATCTGTAGCCTGATCAGAATATTTTTCTGGTGATTTTTGGTCAGGATCCATTTGTTCTTTAACTTTTTCCACCTCTGTAGTACAAGTTGCAGTTTGAGATTCAAAAAAATGAACAAATCCTGAACCTTGGGTCATAATTTGAGATTCATTTGCCACAAAGTGTGACAAAGGTGTTTCAGTAACAGTAAAAACCATTGGTGTTGTTTTGTCTTTCAGAATTTCTGATTCTTTTTCTGCAAACAGGGTTGCGGAGACCTCCCTGTCCTCATTGGTTTTTTCTTTGCATTGTGTAGTTGAATACAGTGTAATGTCAGTTGACTGAGTTGTTCCCTGCTTTGACTGATTCTCTGCCTCCTCCTCCAAGCACAAATGATCTTTTTCTTCGTGATGTGAGTAAGTCGCACATATTTCAGAACTTGATTGTTGAATAGATTGAGAAGGTGAATATTCAATAGAGTCCGATCTGAAATCTTGGTCATCATCTTTGTAATCATCAACATAAGATGCTGAAGTGGAATCTTCATATTTCTCTGTCTTTATTTTGGACTCCTGTTCCATCTCCTCAAATATTTTGATCTTTACAGCCATTTTAAACATCTCCTCTTCTGGAGTGAATTGTTTGCTGGTGATTTCATCCTCGCTGTTTTCTGCACTGAGTGACTTTTGCCTGGATTGAAGATTCTCAACAGAGCACACATTGCCATCACTTGTTCTATCTGTAAAGTCAGTTCCAGAGATCTCGGCAGTGTTTTCTTTCTCATCTTCTTCACATGTATCTGTATAAACTGAGGTTTTGTAAGGAATACATGCCTTGAGCTGTGAAGCATAGCACTCATACACAGCTGTCTTAGAAGGTTTATAAATGTGTGCATCCTTTGTCAGTGTAGGACTACTTTCAAGAGAATCCTGACATGGAGAATCTTTGGTAGGGCTTGGCTCAATTGAATCAGGGGATTTATTTGATGATTGATCTTCCACAACAGGACTTGACTCCAATGAATCTTGATTAAAAAGCTCTTTGTCTGGCTCATCAAATACCAAACAGGTAAGGTTCTCCAATCCAGCAGGTCGTTGCAAAGCAACATAACTACTTGGTTCTTGTGTTTTATGAACTGAATGAAAATCATCAACATGGACATCAACTTCATCATCATATAATGATGCATATGACTTTTTGTTTACTGACTTTTCATTAGAGTCAGGATAAAGTGCTGCTTCTTTAAATGATGTGCCAACGTTCCATGTCTCACACGATTCTATGTTGGACCCATTGTCTTCATCAACATACGTCTCTCTTTCGATTTCCTTAAATCTTGTTTTGCTGATGTCTCCACTATCAAATCTGGATATTTTGGAGGATACCTTTTCTTGTTCTCTTGTAAAGTCCTCGGTCTGTGTTGTTTCTTTGAAAGTCTCATGAACAAGATACTCATTTGGAGAAATTCCTTTTGTCTCAGGGTTCTCGGGCTTACTGAGAAGCGGCACCACATCTGACACATTTTTTTCAACTGGGGAGCATTCATCATGGACTTTTGTCTTTGTCGGAACTTGTTGTATTACATTGTCTGCAACTAGTTCCTTGACTGCTACATCAGTATTTAGGTCTTCATCTAACTCTCCCTCCATCTGGGTATCTGTATTATCACGTCTGACAAATGTCTCTTGACATTCCTCATGGATCAAACTCTCATCTGCACATCTTTCCAAAATCAAAGGTTTTTCTTCAAGATTAACATCCAAATCAGTACTCAATAGGGACAAGATGCCTGTCATGTCTTTCGTTGATTGTTGATAGTGTGATTTTTCTTCAATCACAATCTGATTAAATGGAATCTCAGATACAGTACCTTGACATAGCTTATCAACTGCAACTTCATCAGGCTCTAAAGTTTCACAGGTCACTTCCACTGCTTTTTCTTCAAAACTGCCATCGACCAATATGGTTTTTGTGCAATTTTCTTTGAATGGAGTCTCAAATGCGGATCTTTGAGCTTCTCCTTCAGTTTCAACGTTATCGGTCTCTAGGCATTCACTGAAGTCCTCCCCCTCTTGGTCATCTAAACAATCAGTTACCAGTTTTGTTTCCTTGCAGCTCTCGTGGATTAAATCATGCTCTGAAAGCGTTTGTTTGACAAGTGGTCTTTCTTTTAGGTATACATCTAAGTCACTACTCAGATGTGACAAAATACCAGACATATCCTTCTCCATCATTGACTGTTTGTGGTAAACCTCTCGCTCAACATGTACTTGTTGAAATTGAGTCTCAGACACTGAACATTGAGCTTGTTCTTCGAGACCAACTTCAACATTTTCCACAATTTTACTGACCACTTTGTCTTCTGAACGGGCAGTTGCCAATATTGTTTCTATACAATTTTCATGGATTACATCCCTGTCTTGAATGTGATGTTTGGCATCAGATTTTGCTTTGAGATATCTGTCCAGGTCGGTACTTAAATGTAATAACATAGCAGATATATTCTTCTCAGTTGTTGGCGGTTTGTGGTAAACCTCTTGCTTAATGAGCACTTGTTGGAATGGGATCTCAGATACTGAGCTTTGAGCAACTTCTTCAAGACCAACTTTTTCAGTTTTGGCACATATACTGACATCTTCTTTGTCCTCTGAACGATCAGTTACCAGTTTTGTTTCCTTGCATCTCTCTTGGATTAGATCCTGGTTTGGAAGATCTTGTTTAACTACCGGCTTTTCTTTGAGATTTTTGTCTAAGTCACAACTCAAATGAGCCAACATATCAGACATATTCTTCTCACATTTCATCTGTTTACTCTGAGCTTGTCTCTCAATGACAACTTCTTGGAAAGGAATTTCAGATACAGACCTTTGAGCAACTTGTGTGACACCAACTTCATCAGTCTCTGGGCAGTCACTGGCATCTCCTCCTTCTTTGTCTTCTAAATTATTTGTAGTCAATTTTGTTTCCTTGCAGCTCTCGTGGATTAAATCTTGCTCTGAAAGTGTTTCTTTGACAAGTGGTCTTTCTTTTAGGTATTCATCTAAGTCACTACTCAGATGTGACAACAAACCAGACATATTCTTCTCAGTTGTTGATGACTTATTGTAAACCTCATGCTCAACAAGTACTTGTTGGATCAGGGTGTCAGAAACAGTGCTTTGAGCTTGTTCTTTGACACTAACTTCAACATTTTCTAAGAGTTCATTAGATACTTTGCCCTCAAAGTCATCAGTTAACAGTTTTGTTTCTTTGCAGTTCTCATGTATTAGATCCTGGTCTGGAAGATCTTGTTTGACAACTGGCCTATCTTTGAGATATTTTTCCAGGTCGCTACTTAAATGTGATAACATATCAGACATATTCTTCTCAGATGTTAAGTGTTTGGACTGCGTTTTGGTCTCAATAACAACTTGCTGGAATGGGGTCTCAGGTACAGAACTTTTTGCTATTTCTTTCCCATCAACTAAGCCAGCATCAGGTTGGTCACTGGCCCCTTTTTCCACCTTCTCTTCAACATCATCACATTTTATAATTTTTCTTTCCTTACAGCTTTCAGAGATTAAATCCTCATCAAAGTATGTTTGTTTTTGCACTGGATTTTCTTTGAAGTATGTGTCTAAATCATGAGTCAAATGTGATAACATACCAGTCATATTTGTGGACTTATGGGGATATGCATCTCCCTCCAGGCAAATTTGTTTAAACACAGTCTCAGATTTTGCTTCGACTGTTGGTTTCACAAATTGACTCTCTGAGCTCTGCACGTTTTCATGAACTTCCTCAAGAGCATTTTCTTGTATATGTCTGCTTGGGAGTTTGACTTCAATGTGTCTCTCATCAACAAGATCATCCTCTAGTTGGCATTGTTTTGTCATTGTGTCTTCACTAAAACATTCATTGAGGTCACTTTTGAGAAGTGACAACATGCCTGACATATTTTTCTCATTCGCAGACACTTGTGTCATTTTCTTAACATCTTCTTCAAATGGACGCTCAAATGGGACACTTGGCCTCAGTTCAACAGCAATTGCTTGGGTCTGATCTGGCGTCTCTGGGCTTTTCTTGTTCTCCACAAAAGCACTTGAGGATTTGCTGACTTTGGTGTGACTCATTTCGTCAAAGTTCTCAAGGACGTCATCCTCTTCTGGAAGTGTTCTTTCCATTGGCCTTTCAGGGATATAGTGTTGTAAATTACTGGTAAGTGTAGGTGAAATGCCGGACATCTCATTTGCTTTATTAGATGTCTTTGATTGCATACTTTTTTCACCCCACTGGTCATTCACTGAGAGATCCTCTTCCACGTTAGATGACCTGTCTTTTCTCAGTTTATTCTCTGTTTTTTTATCTGCTTCTGCAAATGTCTGTTCTTCCATAGCAGAAGGTTTTAATTGTATTGCTGTTCCATCCACTTTTGTTTTTTCCTCGAGAATTGACGGCCCCTCGATTGCCATCTCTGTCCTCTGTTCTCTGCTTTTATGCTCATCTGCTATATCTTTTTCTGTTGCTTGAAATGTGTTTTCTTTGTCTGCAGGAACACAGTAGTGTTCATTGGCAACTTCATTGTAAGAAAACATTTCATTAGGCATTTGATACATTGGTGTGAGTTCTCCTGAATTTTCCTCCTGCTCTGAGTTATAACGGAAGGTTTTTAGAACATTTGTCTCTGAGGATTTAGCCAGCCCTTCTTGTAGCTTGTAACTCCCTGGACTAGTGTTGTCTTTAAAGTAACTGTATAACGGTTCTGGACTAGTGTTCGAATCATCAATTAGGGTCTCTTCCCCAAGTGCCCCCAACTGACAGTTGACATCTGCTGCTGTAGATCTGCGCTTAAACAGCTGATACTCGGGATTTTCCTCCAGTTCAGCCTTGATGAAGGAACTGAAATCCTCTGAATGTTTGCGGTCAGGACTGATCTGATAGTCATCAGATAGACTCCTAGCCATGTTCATGAGTGGTTCCTCTAGCTGCATTCTGCTTAGGCTGCTCTGTGGCATGTCTGGCTCATCCCTCTCTGGACTAATCTTTCTTTCATCAAACTGAATCCTCTCAGTGACTTTGATTGTCACACCAAAAGAAGTAGTAACTGAACTGTGTTGTGATTCACAAGTGTTTTCTTTCTGCATTGTCACAGTCTGGGCTTCTAAATTCATATTTTTGTTCACTTGTGTTTGGAAAAACATGCTGGTATTCTGTTCAGTTTTCTGGATCTCTTCAGAGCCTTCAAATGATTCCGATTTAGTTTTTAACAGATCGTGCTCAGTCTGGATTGTTGGGATCGATCTGTCAGAATTTTGCATCATCTTTAAAAAAGAAGGGTCAGAGATTGACAGAGACTGATCTGTGTTAAACTTTTGTGACTGATTATCGAAGTCTATATGGTCAAATTTTCTATCATCAATCTCTTGCTGGATATTTAAGTCCTTATGAGTTTGTGCTGATATTTTTGCATCCCTTGTAAGACTTTGTTTAGTTTGCTGTCCCTCTTGCTCATTTTGGAAAGCTTTCAATAAGTTTTTCACAGACAAGGTGCTCTCTCCAGGCTCCCCTCTTTGTGGGCTGACAGGGATGGGGTCACATGGAAGTGTTTCAGCAAAATGTACTCTCTTTCCAAGAGAGTAATCCTCTGAAATGAACACCGAGTTGTCAGATCCGTATCCGACTAAACTTTCTGAATGAGGTTTTGATTCTCTCAAATCACACAAGATTGAATGAGATGTTGAACTCAAAGTTATTGGTCGCTGAGCTTCAACATGCAACTCTTGCAAAGTTTCTTCTGGTAATGGTGTTTCTTTGAAGGCTTCACTTTGAGTTGTTGTAATACAAGTGGCCGTAGCATTGAGTTTTAAAGGCTGTGGTGGGATTTCTGTAGTGTCCCGCCCAGCTTGGAACCTTTTCATCAGCTCCTTAACTGACAGACTCTCTTGGTCTGGTAACACACAACTGTCAACTGCCTCTCTATGTGGACCATAATCCCCATCAACATACTGAGTTGCATCAGCAAATGTCACTTTCTTTCCATTAGAAGCCTTTTCTTGTGTATTACTTTTGACAAAGCATTCCATCTCTTCTGTATTGTTTGGTTTATTGAGGTCATTTTGTTGATGGAAAATCGCAGGGTCATGAGTCTGGAGCTGAGATGTTGCCTCATATGCAAGACTCTGCTCCACGTCTTCCAGTTTTTTAGAATCTGTTGGTTCAGATATGGACATTTTGTCATAAGGAAAATGTTCTGCTTTGTGTTCAAAAAGCCCAGATTTACATTTTGATGGGTCTTGCCCTGTCTGAAATGCCTTCATCAGTTCCTTCACTGACATAATCTCCTCTAATCTTTCGGTTTGGGATTTGGGAGATTTGGGAATACTAGGAAGTTCTGGCATGACTTCTGCTGGCGTCTTTGTAATGCTGCCATGTGCTGCTTCGTACTCCTGACCTTGAGTGTGTCTTTGCATCTTTTCCTCCTCAACTTTGTTTTGCAAAGCTTTAACTTTGTCCTTTATTGATCCTATAGGTGCCTCAACGACTACAGGAGAAGCGGGAGGCTCTGTGGCTGCGGTGGTTAAAAGGCCACTCTTCATGATGATAGCATCGTCATCTAAAGACTCTTCAGAACTCATTCTTTCCAGCTCTCCCTCGGAGCTGCTACACCTAGAAAACTCTCGAAGTTTCTTTCTAATAGGCTTTTTTATATTTGGAGGATGTCGTTTGCCATCTTGCTTTACAGATACAAGTTCACCTTTTTCTTTTGTTAGATCTTCTTGAGAATCATATGTCTCAGTGAGTCTTTGTTCCAGATGATCTTCAGTTTCCTTGTTGAGGTTTGAGACCATTGCCGTCATGCCATCCATACCAGTCTCAGTTTGACTCAAAGTTTTTGTTTCTTCAAATGCTTTCGCCTCATATACTGAATATACTTCTTTCTTAGTCCTATCTTGTTGTTCCACTGACCTACTCTCAAGCTGCCCATCTTTTTTAATTCCTCCAATCTTTTCCTGCCTCTCTTTGAACAATTCCACAACAATCAGAGATGGCTCCTCCTCTAACCCTGTTCCGTCAACTCTCTCCTCATATGCAGTGAAAACTGCAGATGTTCTGATGTCCGACATGTCTGACAGGAGGTCTGGACTTGCAAGGGTTGCAGGATCAAGAGGTTGGTTAGTTCGCAGGGAGAATGTCTCAGTTGACTCAGATTCATCATCTTCAATGGAAAAAAGTTTCATAACCAAAAAAGGGTAAAGAACATGTGGGACAAATGAAGTGGGAAAGAGAGACATCAGAGAAGTGTCATCAAGATAATTTCATCAAAATTCCATAATCAGTTCACAGAGTAAGAAGACGGCTTAAAGGACAGAGAGCAAGTCTTCAGGCCAAAAGGAAAATGACAAAGTGGTCCAGAAAAGTTTGAAGGGGAGCATAGCAATAGCAACATGAGCAAAGACAAGAGAAGTGAAAAAAAGGTAGCAAGAAAGCAGAAAAGAAGAACAAGAACGCAACTTCTCACCAACGTTTGTTTTTTAAATAAAACTAAAAATATACAAAAAAGGACAAAATGGAGCACAAAACGTGTATGTATGAAGGACGAGGAGAGGTAACAGACACATTTTCTCAAGATTGCTGCGGAGAATTTCATGTCTGCTTTTAAATTACTTCTTCAGAAAATTTGATTTGTTTCCTTTTGACTATAAATAATACATTTGTTGGATACAAATGTGTTCCTGTATTTAAGTTTTTCTATCGAGATGATCTTATAATAGTAAAATAAACTCGTTTTTAATCATTCTTGACATGACACTAAATTTAAGAGGCCTCAATTATCCTTATGTCTTTTGTTTGTGTTTATGTTTTTTATCAATCCTCCAAAATGCTCTTGTCAGATGACTGAGTGAAATGATGATCAAATCTATTGTCAGAACTGTTTATTATTAAGTTTAAAGCACAGGCTCTTATTCAAGTACACTGTGTCTTTGTCACTGCACACCCCAACATCCCCCCGAGCTGCTGTAAAATCCCCATTGGTTGACCAGTCCGCAGCCACAAACAGGTTGGGGAACACAGATATAGAGAACTTTTGTAGCTAAAACTAATTACTAAATTGAATAAATTGTGTTAAATTTTAAAAATAAAAATGTTTTGATGTCAATGGTAAAATCCGAACAAAGAAAAAAAGAGCCAAAAAAAAAACCCTTTTTGTTTTCCAAAATACTGCTGGGATGGTCTTCATTACAGAAATAAATAGAAAATATGCATAATTTTGACAATAACTTGGACAAACAAAAACAAACAAATCAAATAACTACATAGAGTTAAATAATGTGGGAGGAAAAGGTTAGTGGAGCTTATGGTGAGGGGATCACAGCAAAAGCAAAGCTGCCAGGTCAAAAATTTGCACAATGTCGGCAAAGCAATGACAAACAGGGGTTATCCCAGAAAACAGTCTTCAGTCAAATTTTTCATAATCTATTCTGTAAACATAGATTCAATGAATGTTTTGGTTTTAAACACCTTAGAAACTAAAAACTATTTGTATTTAAAAATCTGAGCAAAAATGTGTGAAAGAATAATCACTTACATTTTTTTTCACTTTTTTCGCTCTACAAAAAAATAGAAACAAAAAATATTAGAGTTGATTTTTTTATTTATTTATTTTTTAAAGAACTTTAAAATTTAAAGTGCATTTACCTCGTCATCTCCATCTTGGTCTGAATCAGATTCCTAGAGAGAAACATATTTTTAAAAAAAGCTTTTAAATCAGTGCAGAAAGAAACGTTAAAGATTATCGTTTTTTTTTATCTACTTCTAACACTAGTTCAGATATAATAAGACTAACCTTTGAGTATGCTGGGAGTGTGATGTTCAGGTTGCAGATGGCGTTGAGGTTCAGACTTCTGTAGGTGCGTGGTTCCTTGGTGAAGGACAGGCGACCACATGGGTCCTGAGCCGTGTCTCTAATCTGTTCGTTATATAAACAACTCAGTTTATGCATGGCAGATTCAAGCTGAAAAGTACAGAAAATATATGAATTGACTACGCATTCATACTTTCACAAAGAGAGCCAGTCTGTTCTCCTTGAAAGCATAGAAACTAAACACGTGGTGCTGTCCGCTCTTGGTAAGAGGCACCAGGTTTCCAAAGCAGTCTGCATATATAGGTTTCCCTTCCAATACCTGTATAAATACATTAAAGGTTTATAGCCAACATTTAAATTATTAGCTTTAGCATACTTTTACAGGATGTAAAAAAAGACTGAGGGAAATACAGTTTGGGGGATATTTGCTGATCGTTCTGCACCTCAACATCTCGGCTGCGGGCAACCTCTGTAAAGTTCTCTTGCTGCTCCAAAGTTTTGTCCATCTTGTCATCTGTCATGCAGAAACAGCGAAGTCGAGCCTCTATTGGGTCCAATGTTTTGGCAAATATGACAAATTTGGCCATGTATGGCACACAAATGATTTCCCTGTACAGCTGAGAGCCAAAGTTTACAGACTCCTGGACCTGTCTACAATCTATAAGCCAGAACCTGTGAACAGGAATCAGATAATAACATAGAAGCTGAAAGACATAATCTGAATTTATGGAAGGATTACAGAAAAATAATTTTGAAGAAAAAAGCGGCATGTACATTTAAAGATAAATGTAGTTTTTACCTTGCAGACACATTAGTGGTGAAGGAAACGCACTGATTGACAAAGGTGAGAGGGGTGGAGCCAGTGATGTCCTCCCATTGGGCAGGAGTGGTTCCTCCTGCAAAACAAAGAACATTGGTTGAACAGAGTCATTTAATCAAGAAACACATCAAGTACAAATTAAAAACCATTTCAATTTGATTAATTTTAAACAACAGACACATTCTAAGTAGAAAACTTAGTATTTTTAAAGTGGCCTTTCTTGCTAAATCTTTGAATACACTAAACTAAGCAGTCAATTTCAGTAGTCACATACTTCAAAATTGTAAATGTTCCTTTTGGACAATCACAGACAAAAAAAAACTGCAATCTGCAAATAACAGATGCATTCAATATATTCTTTTAATCTCAGTGCCTACCTGTAATACTACAAAGCAAACGTAAAGTGGGGGTCTCCCCACTGTAGACTGTACTTGGTCCATCACTGTTGGCGCTCTTGGGGATTGGGATTGTCATGGTGATTGGTTTATGGAACTTCCTCCGTCTGGGTTCCAATGTGACTATTGCACTGAATGTGGCTTTGTTACCCAGAATCTTTCTCACCATTTCAGCCTCAATAGGTTGAGCCTGGGAAAACATGAATTATTTCAGGAATGATTGGAAACTAATGGCATATTCCCTCGATTTTATTCTATTTCTACATTTTAAATGAAGGATTTAGAAACTCTAGAATATGTTGGACAAATCAATAGGGTTTTGGTATAAAGAGTTCTAGATTTTAATTTTTTGTTTAAGTAGTGCAAGGTGGCTGTGATTGCTTTAATCTAGATAACAACGTTTGGGTAAAGAATGGGGTAAAAAAAACAATACATTTAATTGTAAAATAATTTTCAAGGACTCACTTTTTTGCTGCCACTTGAATGGTCTAAAATGACAAAGTCTTGCAACAGGAGGCAAAACTACTTTTTGGCAGAGGCTTATTGCAGCTATTTTACCACAAAGTCTTTTAATTTTACACTTGACTTCCGGAGCAGACGAAAATTTTATTGACCAATGTTCTTAGCATATCATTTCAATGAAACCTGCCCATCTTTTTTCCTTTTATACTTTAGAATAAATTGTTAATTTTAGGTTGGATGTTTATTAGCAAAAAAGTGAAAACTTACATCCATTAATGGGCTCATATGGTTTTACTATAAAAAGTGAAAAACTATTACACTGGAAAAACTGTACCTGAAGCCCAACTCTGATCTTCTTGGTGAGAGCACCTTCAGGGAAGACAGCCTGGACTTGGGGTACAAGTGTGCTGCTGAGGACCCCACCCTCTGGACCAATCAGATGACTGTCCTGCTTTATCCTCGACACCACAGCGAAGTACTGTGGGAAATCTCTGGTGATGATACGGCATATTCTTTTTTTCTCAAGTTCTTCTGGAGAATCGAGTTCTGGGAAAAATCAGAGGCGTGTGTTTTATGTATATTGGCTCATTGATTTGTGTGCATTTCTCGACCCTTGACTGAGTTCAGATGTGTTTGCATTTATGAACCAGTATTACTTTCATCCATGCCGTTAAGGATCTGGTTCAGCTCCTCTTCAGTAAAGTCACAATGATGTTCCTTCCAGTTCTCTCCCGTTTCACTCCGTAGGATCACAAGTTCCCTCTCCGTGCCCCTCAGAGCCGCAAAATGGGGGATCTCGACAATCACTGGCCTAAAGTGGTCCAACGGGTAGAACAATACACAAGTTAGCAAAAAAGGAAGTGTTAAATGTTCACCAGTGCTGCCTTTAGAAAAAATTATGGCCTGGATTTACAAGTGAATGATCTCACAGAACTAAAATAGAACAGAATTCAAATGTTAGTATTTCATGCTAGTCAAAAAAAAATTTTTTTAAATATATTTTTAGAAAAGATAACATTTACTGGGCAAAATCCAACTGAAAATAATGATGAGTATTTGTGAAGACTCAACATCCAACAGTAAGTATGTGCTTCTCAAGCTGCAGCAAAAAAGAAACCAACAAAGGAAGACACAAATAACAAAAAAAAACAAAAACAAAAGACAAATGTTCAAGATAAATGAAAGTGAATTTTCTAACACAAAAACAGGGAGGAAAAAAACTGATGAAAGGGGAAGTGACCAGGAGTCCAAGGAAGTAGGATGTTCCCCTCATATGATCCTACCCGAGGAACTTGGTTCCTGGAGGACCCAGCTGCAGAATGCGGCTGACCAGGCTCTCACCCTCATTCAGAGGGGGAGGAGCTGTAGGAAGGTGGAGCTTACTGATCCATACGCAGCACACAGGGGAAGTGGAGAAGAAAGAATGAACACACCACACAACTGTGTAAACACACCCAGACAAACAGCTACACAAAAATCAAGCATTCAGCTCTGCCACCTCACAGCGTACCCCAGAAATTGAGCCCCGGTGGGTCCGACCTCTATGATTCGTCCTGCAAGCCCTTCGCCCTCCACCATGGGGGGCATGGAGGCCAAACGATGCCTCTTCACCAGCCTGCATGTCACTCGTGTAGGTGCAGAACACTTCCTTGGCGGGACGATGATTCGCAGGCCGTTGTGACGACAACCTCGCATTGCTCCGCCTCTGGCATCGACCATAAAACTCACCAAGAAACTGAAGAGAAATATAATGTGTTTACTTTTTTGCTTGGAAAACAAAAAAGATGCTGTCACAATTTTCTTTAGATCAAAACTGTTGCATATAGCATCACTGCACACAAAGTCGGCACAAATTAGAGACATAATTAAAGCTAAGAAAAAAAAAGAATATTGGTTGTATGTGCCTGTATCTCCAAAATCTAAAGACTGTGCAAGATCATGTGCAGAATCCACAATGTCAATCCCAGGCAAGAAATCATGCTTCACAACCATGCAAAAGGGTTATAAGGAAATCCTTAAACTATGGCAACCAGAAGGAGCATGATGGTGCTGGGAAGGCAGCAAAAAAGGAAAATAATAAAAAAAAGAATCACCTGCTGTTGTCATGGTCTAGGCATGGAGAAGAACGACTAGAAGCAGAGTACAACACACACAACACACATTCACAATCACAAATACCAAAAAGTATGCCAATAAAAGCAACAGGAAAGCATGTACAAAGAGAATTAACAAAAAAAAAAAGAACAGGTGAGAGAATTTAAGCAGGCAAGAGTTCAAAGCTACAAAAAATGAAGAAAAGAAAACAGCAGACGGTCATGAAGGACAGAGAAAATATCAAATTCAGTCATTGTAACTGATAAAGATAAACTCTAAAAAGATAAAAAAATACGAGATTTTGGTTAGTATTTCAAGATAAATAAAACAGTCAATGAGGGCTGTTTGAAAAAGAGTATTTAAAAAGCATTTTTAAAATGTTTCAAAACAAACTGTTCAGTATAGTTTTTTTTAAATAAAGACTTATGTTTCTGCTAACCCTGCAAAGATTTTACAAGATAACAGTTTATGTATAAAAAGATCAGCTTTCATGTTTTTATTTTAAATCTATCAGCATAAAGCCAATAAATGTGCTAAATCAGAGTGAGAAATGACAGCTGGTTTACAGCTACTAGACATCTTTGAGTGGCGTCCTTAGATTTGTGACTACAATTAAACACAATTGCGTTTCAGTTTCATCCCTTTCATTGTTTTAACATGTGGTTGTGTTGCACAAACATCCAACAAACAAGTATGAACAGACAAAAAGGATAAATGATAGCAGTTAAAAACACAGAAGCCACAAAAGATATTACAGCCTGAATCCAAATGTTTATCAAAACATGAAAAAGTGAAGAATGCTACAAAAAATATTGGACTAAGTTCCACTGTCACAGTGTGGTTTTGGCTGAACCTAAAAGAACAAACGAATTCATCTGTAAAGAGGAGTACATTTAGTAGGTTTTTTATCCTGCAAGTGATAGAATTGAAACATTTTGATACTTGCAAATTTGCTGATAAAATTTGTTACTTATTGCCATTTAAGTCCAGTTATTATTTATCAATTACAATTGTTCATTCTAACCTAAAGACCCCATTGATATTCATTTCTACACATTTAAACTGTGTGTCCTAATGCACAAGTATTTATGTACCCAGAGTGCAGCAGACTGGAGGAGAGCACCACATTATCCAGGTGCTCAGCACCCCAGCTCAGACGAAATGACTCCTTGTCATGCTCTCTGGCCAACGCAGTCATCTGCAGATCAATAAAAGAAAGCAGGGCAGTTGGAGTCTAAGGAAACATTGTGGTAACCGCGGAAGCTTTGGAGTCTTTTGTCCCCACCTGGTCGCTTGTCCAAACTTCTTCAATGAGAACCCCGTCCCTCTGATGGAAACTTTGGTGAATGGGAGTGTGCTGGGGCCTGTTAAAAAACGTGATTTCTGAGCATGTGCTTGTATTAACTTTATAAACAGCTCAACTCTGTTAAATGGAAGCATGCATATGTGTGCTGTAACCTGTCCAGGTTGTGGCTCATGTAGCTGAAGCTATCCAGATAATGTCCTGGCAGAGAGTCGTCTCCCAGTTCTCGAAGGTCCTCGGCTCTCAGGTACTCTCCTCCATCACCTGTCATTGTGTCCTCACCTGCCAAAACAGACATTCAGTCAACCGAGTGCACAACTTTAACAGCAACTGAAAAGTGAACATCAACACAACTTCAAAGATAAAAAGATGCAGTGGCTTGAGACCTAGGCATTCCGCAGTTTTGAAATAAAACCAACATCCTCTGTTATAATCATTCACAATCTCAGTTGGTTAGTTTTGGCAAACACTTGTTAGTAAGGGTCATGAACACAAACTCTGAACTTGATTAAATTATAAAATGTGTTCTAAAAGAATTATATATATATATATATATATATATATATATATATATATATATATATATATATATATATATAAATATTCATTATATATATATATATGTATTTGAATAAAAGATTAAAATAGGAGAAATAAATAATTTAAGTTATACTAATATTGCACAGTAACATGGGATTTAGGCTTAGACTTAGACGCCTCCCTCATATGTACCGGTACATGTACAGCGTGGGGCTTAATTTGGCCTTTAAGACAATTTCTGAAAAGTGGCAGGAGTTCATCAAAACTCACCACTGAGTTGTAGCTGTCTTTTGTAAGTTTTTCCTCACCAAGAAGGATGTTTGTTTGTTTGTTCAGTTTAGTCTGTTAAACAACTAGTTATTGTTTACATTTTTATGTTACATTATATTCTTTGCAAATACTGGTGTAAGCCCAATGAGACAGCTATGGTTGTGATATTGGGCTATGTAAATGGAATTGGAATTGTTTTACTGTTAAAAACAAGCAAAAAACTCACCACAGAGAGCGCCAGTTTGCCTCAGCTCTTAGTTAGCACAGCGAATCAGCTTTCACTAATCCACACATTTGGTCTGCCAGAGTTTTACACCGGATGACACAACGTTCCTGACACAACCCTTTATTTTATCCAGGCTAGGGAAGGGTACAGGGAGACCCAGACTAGGGGCCCCATTTGGGCAAAAGCATGAAGGGTCTTGTAAGTTCTTAGTTTAATGAAGGCTTCAGTTAGCTTTCAGAATGAAAATACCAAATAATTTACCCTTCCTTGCAGTTTTACATGTTACAGCATCAAAAAAGAACAACATTGATGCAGCGTTCTAGTAACATTTCAGATCTAAAAATGATCCCCCCCAGCTCATCTGAGTTAAAGACTTCTAATAGTTTAGTGAATGGTTTAGTGAATAACTATTTTACGCATTATTTAAGAAAATTAAAGGTAACACTGCACACAAAGCTGACAGAACATCCACTCTGATGTACCTTTCAGCTCCACACTCATTTCACACAATGGTTCGTCTTCCACCCTCAGTGCTATCAAAATAAAACGTTTAAGATCTGAATATTTAAAAGTCGCAAGATTTAAGATGTCTTTACACATTCAACTAGAATACATTTTTTTGTTGCCTGGAAAAAGTGAGCTTACAAAAGACAAAAAGCATTGTAGTCTTAAGATTTTTGGGAATTACAGTCTCACCTTCTTCATCTGACACATCGAGGTTCTCTGTCATGGTCTCTGGAACATTGAGCTTGTGTTTCTCTGTCACCGTCTGATCACAGCAGCCAATCAGTTAAAACAGAAAAAAAAGCAAAACTATTTGTAACATTTCGACAATTTTGACAAACACCCACAGCTCCACAGCTGTGAGTCTGAAGGTTTAACAGGCTCACCGTAGTGGTAGTGATGACCTCCTCAGTGACAACTCTCAGTGTGTCCACCACAGAGATGTAACCCAATCGCCTGGCAATAGAAAGTGCAGTGTTTCCATTCTAACAGACAAAAACAGCATTTGAAAGAGATCAGAACAAAGAATAACATCAAAACATAATGACAAGAACATTTTCTAGCATTTCTCATTTCTTACCACTGTAGTGGTGTTGGGTTTTGCCCCGTGCTGAAGCAAAACATTGACTATGTGTGTATTCCCCTGCTGTGCTGCTTGGTGAAGTGGAGTGTAGCCATTCTAAGCAAATAGAACAGGTTTTTTTTTTTTTATTTATGGTCCAGACGTTTGTTCAATAGCATATAAAAAGATTAAGACATAAGGTTTGAGTGTTACCTTTGTTTTGGCATTCACACTGGCGCCTTGTTGTAGGAGGAAGTTTACTATTTTGGCATTTCCGTAATGGCACGCCACTATCAAGGGAGTGTATCCGAGCTACAGTAAAGGAGAAGAGGGAGAAATGTGTCTCTTTTTTTTGTTGTTTTTTTACAGAAATTAGTTTCCCATATTTTGCTATGCATAGCAATTCAATACTTCCAAAGAGCCAGCAGGTGGCAGATATGCAAAGACACATTTGCAAAGTATCTGCCAAAACACAGAGAAAGAGTAGCAATAGTAATAGTTTTGTTCATATGCACATGTGTGCTTATCCTTTTCTGTGAGGGTTTAGACGTAGACTAATGCGCAAGTTCAGTACTTTAGTTTGCTGATCCAAATTGGCATCATGTTTGGCCAGGACTTCTGCTGCATTGACTCTGTCCTCTTGGGCTGTGAGATGCAGTGCAGTCAGTCCACTCTGAAACACGTTAAGCACAGATGTATTGAAAATCCAATGCAAACATGTCCCTTTTCACCTTTTCATGCAGAACTTTCTTCACAGATTAACATCAACCAAAATAAACTGTGTGTTTGACCTTGGTGGCGGTGTTGACATGTGCTCCTTTGCTCAGCAGTAGGCTGACCATCTCAGCGTGTCCCTCCTGGGATGCCAGGTGTAGAGGGCTGACCCCCTGCTTGGTTAGAACATTGGTCTCTGCTCCATACTGCAACAGTGCTAAAGCAATGTCTGTCTGGTTCTTTTTAGCTGCGATGTGGAGAGGAGTGTAGCCATTCTGGGCAAGACATGAGATTAACCATTAAAATCAGTGAGTTAAAATTGAGCCTTGGGTATGACAGACATAATATTGATTTTAATTTAAATTTGCTTCAAAAGTTTATGATTATGTCCTTCAATTTGATTTCCATCAAAAATCTTTTTTTTCTTTCTAATTGCAAAGCCAATTTTATTTAGCTATGAAAAACACATTTCACATAAATGGTGAACTACAGTGAACAAAGGGTAAGCCTGCTTTAAATAATTTACAATTTCTAAGATATGAAAACTAAAAACTATTTTTTGACTTAAAAAACAAAAGAATGACATCAAATCAATGAATTTTACCAGGATCAATTCAATATTACTCTTTCCTTTAAAAACCCTAATTAAACATCAAACACTAACATTGGAAAGTTTGTCACAAAAATAGTGGTGAAACTTTTTGACTGACCTTAGCAGTGGCGTGAGGTGACGCTCCTTTATCCAGCAGCAGCAGAGCCACCTCCTGGTTGTCATAATGCGCTGCTACATGCAGTGGAGTCAGGCCGTTCTGTAAAAATAACTTAATTAAAATGTATGTTTTTAAAAATAAAATGCATCATTATTTTTTCTCTTTAGTTCAGCTCAGTTCTCATTTTAGTTACATTTTTAGATAAAAACAAAACAATTGCATCTCACAAATATTTCACTTCCAGTGGGGGCATATTTAATGGTTAAATTATTTTAAATCATGTCTTTTTCATTCCCTAACCTCAACAAAAATGCAAATAAAGACAATATTTTGTTTTTTCTCCATTGTTATAATAAAATTTATTTATTTTTTATTTAATTTATTTTACTGTTTTATTTATTGGGAAAGTATATAAAATATGAGGCCTTTTAAAATTTGGCTTTTTGGGACTAGGAAGCTTACCGAATACTTTTTTGCAAAAACAAAAATATAAATCTATCACATTAAAACAACAAACAACAGTAGTTGCAAATTCCTGAAATCCGCTTCCTGAAATGATCTGATTATGTACAGTCGTTTATCTTCAGCTCACCTTGCCAGCATCATCTAGAAGAGCTCTGCGTTGAAGGAGAAGTTTCGCTACATCAAGGCTTCCATATTTTGCTGCTACATGGAGTGGAGTGAATCCTTTCTGCTCAGGTAGAAAAGAAATGTAAATGACTTAACGACTTTTTTTTCGATTAGTTTTAGGTGATTAAAGTGCACACATTTTTTGTATGGAAGCTACATTTCCTTCTCTGCTCACCTTGGTGGCAAGAGAGTGTGAGGCTCCGGCCTCCAGCAGAACAGCAGCAGTCTCCACCTGACCTTCCCTGGCAGAGATGTGGAGAGGAGTGTAGCCATTTGTGGTAGCAGCATCCGGGTGGGCCATGTGTTGTAGTAGCAGCTGAACAATATCTGTTTTCCCTAAACGAGATGCAATGTGGAGGGGAGTCTGGTCCTCCTGTGGTTTTGGGGAAACAGCATTTTAGCAACGGAGGAAAAAATTAAAAATGAAAAATAAATCAAAGAAAAATTACAATCATTCAAACACAGCAGGTTGACTATGATATAAAAATGCTTGTATGCAACTCAGTGGATTGAATATACTTTATTACTTGAAAAAAAACTGGTTTTAAAATGTCTGATGATGCAAACTCACCCTTGCCATGGCATCCACCAAGGCTCCGTTTCTCAACAAGCAGCGAACTACCTCCATCTGTCCCGCCCGTGCTGCCATGTGGAGAGCCGTCTCACCGCGCTGACATGCAAAGCATCAAAAATTCAAACTGATGTGTTGAGCTAACCCTAAATTGAGCGGAGAGGAAAAAAAATGAACAAACTGCCACTCACAATGTTGCGGACATCTGGAGAAGCACCGTTTTGCAGCAACAGCAGAACAATGTTGAGGTGCCCCATGAAAGCTGCTACATGGATGGGAGTCAGTCCAGACTGAACCCAGGTGTGTTGAGGGATAGAAGAGAAGCACAGAGTTCCAATGTGCAACAGCAGAAAGAGCATGTTTCTCAAAAAGCTGCAAGCAAAGCACACCTCAGTGATCGCCTGAATGGAGGCACCATATTTAACGAGAAGCTCCATCACTTTCACTCGGTTTTTCTTGCAAGCGATGTGGAGAGGAGTAAAACCATTCTGGCTCAGAAAAGAGGAGACGAATTAACAGCTGGGAAAAACAGCTCAAAGCAGTAATATTTTCTGTATTTCTTTTACAGAAAGTTTGACATCTCCTGACTTGTGGGGGAAAAAGCTACATGTACATGTGTGATGAGATCTTTTGACAAAACATTAGTTCTTGAAATAACTACCAGAGCTCTGGCATTAGGATTGGCCTTTTTGTCCAGGAGGACTTTGGTGACTCTGTAGTGGCCACAGTGAGCTGCGACGTGCAGTGCTGTGAGGTAGTCGAGCGTAACGTCATCAACCGGCGCCTGATGCTGCAGCAGGAGTTTCACACACTCTATGTGGTCTCCCTGAGCTGACATGTGCAGTGGAGACAGCCCATTCTGTAGGAGTATAAGAGACATGTAAAAAAAGAAAAAAAGAAATGAAAGTGTCCTGAATCAACTGTAAAGAACCTTGGTTCTGGCTAAGATGGGAGCTCCTCTTTCCAGCAGAAGCTCTACTGCTGGGTCATGTCCGCTCCTGGCTGCACAGTGCAAGGGTGTCAGACCATCCTGTGGACACATATAATATTATGAACTAATTCCAGCTATATATCCATTCAAATAAAACTGAGAGTGGGGAATTTGAAAAATCACAAATCAGCAGTAGAACTGCTCATTTTGAAATAAAGCCATACCCTTGTTTTAGCGTCTATCTGAGCACCTCGATCCAATAACAGAGCAACCATGTTGGTGTTTCCTCTTTTGGACGCCACATGAAGAGGTGTGATCCCATTCTGACAAAAAGAAAAACGAAAAATGAATACGTAACAGACTTTAATCAGTTGAACATTTTATTCTCAAAAAGAGAAAATGCTTGGCCTGTACCCTGGCTGTGAAGTCAACAGCAGCTCCTCTGTTCAGCAACAAGGTAGAGACATTCACATTGCCATAGTGAGCAGCGATGTGCAGGGGCGTGAAACCACTCTGTTTATGACAGACAAGGAGAATACAGAGGAAATAGTGAGACGGCAGCAAGAAAAGCAAGACTGTTTGTCTGTGGTAAATTCAGGAATGAAGAAAGTGTCAGCATGCTGTCAAAATGCATGCTTCTGCCAAATTAAAAACTTTAGCACATGCCAACTAAGCTTCCATTTAACGGGTAAAAACAAAATAAAGAGGAAAAACTAAAGCTTTTTGATAAGTAAGAAAAAAAATATTTAAATTAAAGACAAATTACAAAATAAAGCACAATTACAAACTGCCTCTGAACTACAGATGTGTATCTGCTTACACAAACAAATGTACAAATCAACAGTTAGATGTGAGCAACACAAACATCTACGATTAACAACCGTGGGACGGAGAACTCCTTACCTTCCCATTCTGAGAGACATGGTGCAATTTAATTAAAAAACACAGTTAACTTAAAGATAAAGTGTTCAGAATAGAAAACAGGTGACATGCTGAGAAAAAGACTTGAACAAAAAAGTGAAATCAATTGGTTTTGTTGATTTTGAAAAACAAATGAATCTGCTTAAACAAAAAAACAAGTCATATATAATTAGGTTGAGCATTTCCACTATAAAAGGATGCTTTATTGTCAGCCATGCAACTTGTGGTACAGCATAGTGAGCTCCATGCAACCAGAATCATGATACCCAAATCTGACGTGCGGGATTTTTCTACATCCCAAAAAAAACTAAACACCTGAGTTGGAAAAGAGTGAAGACAGAAAGGCTGAAAGAGATGGTAACGAGGGATAAAACAAAGTCAGGTGAAGAGAAGACGAGTCCATATACCTCTGTGGTTCTATTGACCATCATCTGGTTACGATGCAGAAAGAGAAAAAGGGGAATAGGATGTAGGATTGTTAGGGAAACGACTGTAAAAGCACATGAGCGGTAGGGAGAGACTATATAAAGGTAAAAAAATTAAATTCTAAAGCATTTTGACATGCTATTTCTATTTCATGATTCTTGTTGACTTTCTGTCAGGTTTTATTTAAAAGAAATAAATCTTGCACTATTTCCCTTTTTTGTTCCTATTTCCTATCAATACTTCCGTAAACTCCCACTCCGATCATAGAGTATGCTGTTTTAAGCCAAAAGAAAAAAACCTGTGACGTTTTCTAGGATAGAGCGAAAGTAGTTCATTAGATATTCACCTCGCCCCCCTTCAGCTCCCTGTTGCTGAGAGGTCTCTGTTTGCATGCTCTCCTGCTGGCTTAGAGCCCCTCATACCACCAACATTACCAGTGCAACAAAAACACCGAGCAATATTGGGGCTATCCAGCCGTACAGTTTTGAACCAGACAACAGCTGAAGTTTGTGGGCCCGTCCATCGTTTTTTCTAAGCCACAGAAAATTAATTTTTCAAATGGCATTTTTTTGTCTGCTCCAGATTCAAAATGATTTGAATAAAAATACACAAAAGTGCAATTTTGAACTTAATTTTCTTTACATGTATCCGCCACCATCAGAAATATTTAACAAGAACATGTTAAAATCACCAAAAGCCCCATTTTCATAGGAGTTAGGATTCAAATAAAATCATTCTTTTTGGCTTTCTCACCTTGGACTGAACATCAGCATTGTGGTCATTCTGAAGCAGGAGTGCTGCAGATTTGGTGTCGTCTTTGCGGGCTGCTATGTGCAGGGCTGGCAGGCGAACTTTCCCTTTGGTGTCATGCTCCAACAGCAGGGACACCACAGAGTTGTGGCCCTGCTGGAGAGCAATTGCAAGTGGAGTGAAGCCGTCCTGAAGCACAGGGATTAAAAACAAAAGTTATATTTATGATGGTCTTACTGATCAGTTAAGGGTAAAACACCTTGATGCAGTCTGGATTTTTGCACAAACATACTTCTGTTGCAATGCTTTGGTTCCCTTCATTTTCCAGAAAATACCGCACCACCTCCAAATGATTCTCTTGCGCTGCCATGTAGAGTGGTGTAAAGCCATTCTGCACACATTCAAAAACAGTCCAAATCCATATTCATATAACACAAATTTACTTTTTTTTTTACTGTAACACCTTAAAACATTTTTTAGTAAAATTTTCCACCTGTGACTGAGCGTTGACATCCGCTCCTCTAGTCACTAAGAGTTTTACGACTTCTTTTTGTCCAGCCAGTGAGGCGATATGAAGAGCAGTGTTTCCCTTCTGCAAAAAAAAGACAAAAGGAAAAAAGCCTGCTTACGAGTAACAACAGAATCCACAGCCTTTAAGCATATAAGCTCTTTAAAAACAAGAGCTGGCTGAAAGAAGAGCAAGTATAGACTATAATGGACTATAATCTCTGACTTTGTAAAAAGCATGAATTGCTGTTTTCACAGAAAAAGTCCCTACAGCTAAACAAGAAAGCAAAAAAAAAAATCCACAAAATATGTGTAGCAACATCCATAAGGTTCTGTAAAATAAGAAAAAACAACTATTTCGAAAGCATGAAAGGTTTGCAAAAAGTTCTATAAATAATGCTTTCTTACATATCTTTTTTACATCAACTGCACCTCCAATGAGGCCACATGTCATAAGAGCAAGAGATCTGCAAAGGAGCGGAGTGGTTGATTTCACACTTAGAAGCTGGCGGATAGAAGAAGAAACGCTACCTGTAGTTAGTTATTTATTTTTGGAAGAGTCACATTTTAAGATTTCTTTTTAAAATCGGCACGTGTTGAAATGTTGCAGAATACCACACAACATATTGATGTCAGTCCAAGGGCACAAGCAGCATAGTGACACTTTCGGTGTTGGCTGTTCATGAGCTGTTAGGATGATGCATGAGGCATCTTCACACTCATAGTGAGCAGCTGGCCAAACAGCAAAACACACACTCAGATGGCTGTCTCGTGGATTTTGACTACATGCAGAACCCCCACGGCCCCATTTGATTTAATCAAATTAAAATGTTGATATTGTTAATAAAAGCTTGTTTTTTATTCCTTTCATTTATCTCTCTGAATGAAGAAAAAAAAACCTGTGTTCTCATGTGATCACCTTGGTGGCTGAGTCAACAGGTGCTCCTCTCTGCAACAGTTCTTCCACCAAATCTTTGTGTCCCTCTTTAGCTGCCAAGTGTAATGCATTGAGTCCATTCTGGAAGAACAAAAGAAATATTACGCATTTAGGGGACAGTATTGGTCGCCTTCCATTCAAAGCAAGACCACACAAACCTTGATAAATATTAAAACTTAACAGAAATTAAATTATTATACTCTTGCAATTAGTCCTGCAAGAGTTTTCAAATTTCTTGGATGATATGACAATATAAAATCACAAACATGCTGAGAATCTGTGAGGTAAATCCTTATGAAATATTCAGTAAATTGTGTAGCACCACATTACTTTCCATTATCTAACACATCTGGCATTATCATTTTTTGTCTGCTCATTATTTGAACGTTAACTGCATTTAGTCAACATAAAAAAATGGCTTCATTTCCAAACTTTGTCCTGAAATCAGAGCAATAGCATTTCGAAAAATGGGTTTGGGAGCCAATTTTAAAACAAAAAAAAAAGTTTTTCTGCCTCTCTGGAAACCTCTGTCTGGGCATTACATCCAAGGTTTCGGTGCCATCAGGCTCAAAGAAGAATAGAGTAAAAATGTCACAGTGAAAACATTTCCAAGACAAATGTATAAACTTAGCACAAAAGAAAGGTTCACCTCATCATTGTTTTCTTCCATCTTCAAGTTAAAGCAGTGTCTGAAACCACAAATCTGTCCTCCAGTTCCCTGCTTTTCTGATCTATCACTTTTTCTCTATCATACAACTTCTCAAATCGGATCCACAGTGGATTTAGAAAAGATGGGGATCCATTCAAGATCTTTGCCTATATTGTCTCCACTTTCCTCACTGTTTGAGATCAATAAGATCCAGATCCAGATTTGCGTCCGCCAGATCCAGAGTCTGAGTGGAAGACAAAGTGCCATGGACCCTACCCTCACATCCTTTCCCAATTCCCTCCTTGGTGCATTTACAGCATGCATACACACACTCCAACCAATCAAAAATAGAGACACATCCCCTTTCATGCTCCCTGAGTTGGCAAATGCCAGACGGCCAAGACAGTGTTCTGTTTCTGCACCGTCATAGAGACATGAAGGATACACAGCGACGTAGTTACATTTAGGAGCTGCTGAAAATGTCAAACTGTCAAAGAGAAAAGTGGGGAATCTTCTAAGGCCAAAGCTTTTATGGGTTTTTACTTTTTGATTGATTCATGAAATTCCTTTTAAAAGGTAGAAAATGACACAGCATAACTGAGCTGTAAAATAAAATGCAAAAAGAAAAACTAGATGTAAGACTAAAAAACTCTAATTCCACTGTAATTTTTGGCTGTTATTTTAAAGCTCAATGTATGTTGAAAACTTAGACAGGCTTTCATTGTCATTATTTTGGAAACAAAATTTAGATTTAGGTTCTAAAAAAATGTGTTAGTTTATTTTTATAAGAATTTATTAAGATAGTCCAATTTGTATTCTTATTTTGTTCACATTTGTTTATAAAATGTGTCATTTCCAGTTCTTGCACTAGTATTTTTGCCCCTGTAATCAAAATAAACTACAGGTAAGTACATAAAAACAAAAAAAAAAATACAAACTAAATACTTAGAACTAGCAAAAAATACATATTATTGGGCTGTATTACATTCAAATAATAATTCTGATTTCCTCTAGGTGCTTGCAGACAAGCCTTGGAGTAGAATAACATGATAAATTCAAGCCAATTTTAAACATTTTGCATCTTTTGTGGCTTTCAATGTCATTGGGAAATTACATATTTTTTTTCCCTGTTAGGCGGTACTTTCATGGCACTTTCACTGCAGAAAAAATAAAATGCATCCAAATGTATGAACAGATGCTCAGATTTTCTCCATCAGCAATAAACTGGTAGAAAGTGACACAGCAAAAAAAAAGAAGTCTGCACCACATTTAGAACTATTGAATAAGCCATGACAAACAAATCAGCCATTAGGCAACCGCACATATGTACACACTCAGACTCAAACTGAACTAAAGCTCCTTTTCTTCTGAGTCAAGCTGCAGAGAAAAGCTTCATTTAGCTAATGGACGCTCTGCACTCAGAGCTTTCAGGACAAAAACTGTTGGGCTCCATCCAACCCAGATTAACATTTGAGCTCCATTTGACTGCTGACCTTCAACATGATCACACATGGTTATATGTGGCCACAATTATTCTGTGTTGCTTCAACGACCCCCAAGTATCACACAGGGATGGATGTGGGAGAGGGAAGAGAAGAGGCATGCAGATTTATTAAAAAAAAAGCAATATCACTCACTAAGGATTAACAATGAAATAGATTAAGGGGAAAATCTGACTCGTAATTTTGAAACCGAACAGAAGTATAGCTCATGCATCCTCTTGAATACTTATTTAAAGTTTCAAAACCAAAAGGGGACAAGACATGTTCATCTTGCTGGCCTCCAGTTCCTAAATCCAACTGAAAATCTGGGTTTGGATTTTATTTTATTTTTTTAAATCTATTTTTTGTATGTTTTCTCTATAAAAGCTTTAGAATAAAGCTGCATTGCTGTAGGACTGTGACACTTTCCTTTACTTTAATGAAGCTGAAAAGCCTCCTCCTGCCTTTGGCACCAGACTTTGGCTGCACCCAGAGACTTTCTGCTTTCTAGGTTTGGACTCTTCAGTTATTATTGGACACATTGCTGTGGTTCCAGCTCTTACCTTGCAGATTTAAACAGCTCAAACCCAAATAACTTAAAAAGAATACATATTTTTATATACTTCTTATATAGTCTTGTATTTTAAAACACACCCCTATCAGCTACAAGCAAAACTATTTATTTATAGTTGCACTAAAAAAGTTACACAACTTTTTTTTAAATTACTTTAGCATTTACTTTATAATGTCTTTTGAAAAATCTGTAGTTAGTCTTTCACCACCGATGATTGCTTTGTTTAAAATTTGATTGCTTAAAAGTTTAGGCTTTCCATTCTTTTGTGGATTGGTACATCAGAGCTTTCTAAGACCTTCCAAAAACAACGAATTATCTCGGTCTCCATTTGGGACAGGTTCTATTGAGGATATAGACGAGAATGTCTCTCATTTTGGTCACCTGACAAAGTCTCAAATTTAATCATCTGACTGTGTGAAAGGCAGCACTCCCCTGTTAAAGGACAGAGGGTGTGTGTGTGTGTGTGTGTTTGTGTGCAACCCGAGGCGAGCGGTTCTATGCGTTGCACTAAACTAAAGAACTAGTGTCCATGACAACAAACAACAGAATGATGGGCAGGCACCTGCCAGTTCCTAGCAACCAACCACTCACATGACAGTGTAAAAATAGCTGCTGTTAAATTGCAGTAGAATTATACAGGAGGCCCAGAACAAGGAGACTTGTAAATATGCACACCAGAATGCAACACCTGTGCAACCATCGGAGAAGCCAACATCCTTCTTTAGGCTGTCTCATGACTGCTTTCAATCACTGAGGGATGATGGCAGAAGAATTTCACACTCTGCTCCCCTCTTTCTCTGTATAGTGTAGCTGAAGGTTGGTTTGGGGGGCTGGAACCGGTGTCAGCTGACAGACCCCTCCCCCAGGGATGAACAGGGAAGTGGTTTTGGTCGAGATGTGCCAGATGACACGTGCGCTGGTCTGTTTTTGACTTTCATGCATTTTCTACAAGAAGATTCCAACCATCTTCTAAAAATTGAACCTTCTGAAATTTTGTGTTTCTTGTGTTTATGGTTCAATGTTATTGAAATGTTTATTAGAAAAAATAGCTTTACATCAAGCAAGACTCTTAAAACTGATTTGGTTTCTCGAGATATTGCTTCTTTTCCTTCTAAATTTGCTGTCAATTATTTGGTTTTCCTGGTTTTTGGTTCTTTACCGTCTATGGATTTGCATGCAAAAATACAATTATACCTAGTATTTTCAGTTAAGAAAATATACTGCGCAGACAAAAACAAAACAGTAGGTAATAACTTTCATTGAAGCTAGGAAAAGAGTGTCTGACCTGGTTACAAGTGCTGATGTCAACTCCGTTTTTGAGGAATTCCAGGACTTTGTCGGTGTTTCCTGCTCGAGCAGCACGGAGGAAACTGGTGTTGCTGTCAGACTGAAGGACACAGACAGAAAACATGTTTAATCAAGAGTCACTGATTTGGATTTGAGTCTTTATCAAGTGTGGTTTGTGACGAAAAGCAAAAACTACTGTACATTCCTACGTAAGCCATGACATCTGTCCATAGAACCAATTACAAAACCAACAGAAACAACTCCACAGCAAACACTACCTGCAAACCTTAAACTCCAAAATGGGATGAATTGCAGTTGGTGTATAAACAAAACTAACAACCAAAGGAATATGACGAACTTCTGTGACAAGCTGGAACGTTAACTCCCTCTTTAAGGAATCATGACTCCATGTTGCCTACTTCTCGAAACCATATTTAAAATCCAAACCCTCTTAACATTCCACTCCAGCATACCATGGAGCAGCAGCCAAAAATAACCCCCCCAAACACTGCCAGAGTTTAGAGCCCAAACCTCCAATAGTTGCAGCCAATATTACGTTTTTTTCTTCATATTTATATGCGCAAGTATTTATTTTAAAGCACTGTTAAATAAAAGTTATTAAAAAAGCTAAAGGCCCCAATTAAACGGAACTTTTTAGCTTTAATGTCCCAATCATACTTTAATTTTAGAAGAAAAAAAGGCATCTTTTGATAAAAAAACAACTTGTTCATGACTATATTTGATGATCAATTAGTAATACATAGAAAAACACAAGTGTGAGGATTTATTTATTCCATAAAACTGATGTTATTGGAATTTTCTGGACTGTTTCAAATTACAATGATCTGGAATAAATGTAACGATATCAATTGTAAACTGAAGCTCGGTATGATGTATTTTTGTTTGTTGTGTGGCTTTTTGAGAAAAACTTGCCCATGACATGAGGTTTGTAGATAAGTGGTAAATGGAGTGTTCCAAGCGCTTTACAGCCAAAACCCCATTCATCCATGCACACACACATTCATACACCGATGGTGGCTCTGCTGCTGAACACTGGCGCAAATCTGTAACCACCAGGAGCAATGTGGGGTTCAGTGTGTTGCCCAAAAACACCTCCGCAAGGCGGTAGCCAAACCTGCAATCTTCTAGTCAGAGGTTGACCGCTCTACCTCTGTACCATGACCGAATTAAGTTTGAATAAAGTTTTGCCGGGAATTATGACTCCAGATGTAAAAACTTCGTTTTTACTGCTAGTAAACTTCTGTACCATTGATGGTGTTGACACACTTAAAAGCTTGATTTTCTTCAATGCACTAAGGCATAAGTGTGTCAGGCAAACTCTGCAGGGTCTTACTTGTAAGGTCAGCAACATGATCATCTTAAGGATCCACGCTCACAAAGGCCAAACATAAAAGGTCAGCGTGAGCACATGCAAACATGAGCAAAGTCACAACAAACCTTAAAGAGATGTGTCATTTAAAAAGGCTGCATGGGTGCAGCAAAAATAAAATATAGCAAAGAAACTTTTTTCTTCCTTTTTCTTCTTACCAGTAAATCATCCACTTCGGTCCCAAAGTCGGCAGCCTTGTAGTAATCAGTGTTTAGGTTTAAGTCATTGTCATTTTCACCAGTCTTTGAGCCTTTACCTGAAGCACAGGCTTTACAAGGTGCTGCATTACCCATAGTTACAATCCAACTCAGAATTTGAATACTGTGGCTCTTCTTCACTCACTTAAGGACATTATAGAAGTTTTTGATCCATTAAAGTCCTTCTTTGCAGGCATTCACTCTGCATCCTGCGGTAAAAGCTTTTCCATTTTAACTCACCGCAACTTTTCTGCACAACATCACATTAAATCTTTCGTTCAGACTTTCTAAATATGCTGGAAAATCCTCCTTGTTTCGTTACCATCTATATTCCATATACCATTTGCCACAGCTTTCTCCTGACTCCTGGCTCTGCCTGCCCGTTTCCTGCCTTCTCTACCTCTACTCCTCTCTTTGTAGGTTAACAACTGCAGACATAAACATTTAACCCTCACAGTCTATCTCGTCTTGTCTATTTTTACTCCTCTAGGTCATCAGTTCTACTAGGTCCTGGACCTCTGCTGCACGTGACCGAAGCAAGGGCTGCAACAGCTGGGTTTGAGTCAGAATGTGGACAGCGTGGACAGGAACTATTTAGAAATACAGGAAAATCAAAACAGATTGTCTAAATAAAACTAATATGGTCCACTTTAGCTAAGTCTTAACATTACTTTTTGGTTAACGCTGAACTTAACTGTTTTAACCTCTTTTGCTTTAGATTAGTTATACTTTGGTACATACAACACTGTCAGGGATAAACACTTATAATACTAAATCACTAATGTGTTGAAGGTCTTCTAACATTACCACTCAGATGACAATTATACTTTGGTGTTTTAACATGTTCTTTTGGATTTTTTTTTTGATGATGGAGGACAACATAATATTGAACTCATAAAATAAATACTTTATTCAAATCAATTCAATCTTTATTTATGTAGCACATTGGATGTCTGGTAACACAAAGTTCACCAAAATAAATATTATAAAACAAGTAAATTAATGTAAAATGTAAAAATTAGGTTATTTGCCTCAAATTTCTTAAAAACCATTGACACTTCATGGTTTGGTTTTTCGGTGTTTTTTCTGCCCATTTTTTCAAAATCCCACTTTAGCAGTCATTAATCCCTCAATAGCACTGCTTTATTTTCCACTCAGTTTTTGGAAAACATTATACTGTATGTTCAGTCTATGTTATGTTCTGGTGTTCCTGTCCCGTACAGTTGAAGGCCACACAGGGTTTATCGTCTACACAGGCATTGTGACTCAGGGCAAACTGTGAAGAAGTGTGGTTGTGCTTAAGTACAAGTGTTATGAAGATAAAGATGTTAATGATCATTCACAAACTCCAGCAAGCAATCTTTATAGATGTACTTCAGACAACTTTAATGTTATAAAATGAACACAATGGTTTTCTTTTATGAAGAAACACATTTCAAACACAGAAGAAATATGAATGAATGTGTGTCGATGAGGATATATCCAAAATGAATGGCACAATTGACATCTCTGCTTTTTACCAGCCGTTTTCTCTCAGCTCTTTCTCTTCGTCGTCTCCTCTTCTCTCTGGCTTTCTGCAGCGCTTGATAGTCTGCATGTTGCTCAAGCTCACGAGCTTTCTTCAGATGAGCAGCAGCATGGGCCATATTCAAACAGCGTAGTACCTTTCCTCGTAATGTTTTCCAAAAACTGAAAGTTTCTCACAAGAAAAACCTCAAAGTCACATGCAGCAAAAAGATTTAACACAATTCTTGGATTATTTCCCATGAAACCTCTTTGAATGTAATTGCTCGTCCAAACTCTTCAATTAAAAGACTCCAAAAAATAAAAAAGTTTCCACTTTCTACTTGTTGCCTCCGTTTGTCTCCTCTTCAGGTTAAAAAATAAATCCTCTAAAGACCATGAAATGGGGGCTGGGTTGGCTCACATTAAAATGTACATTTTGCAGGAGAAAAAGCTTTTGGAGAAAAGAGACAAAGACTGAAAAAAGGCCTGTTGAATAATGAGAACAAAACCACCCCCTCACTCATTACATAGTGCAGCATGCACAAACACACATCCACACAAGCGAATGATCCCCTCCAGATGCAGCTGCAAAATGGGATTTGTGCATGCTGGCACAAGTGTGCACGTGAATGCTACTGAATGCACGACCTGCAGCCACAGGAAAGTGTTTAATGCCAAAGGGGTTTAGGGAAACGACATGCCGGCAGCCAGCTGACTGCTGAACCACAGCTGCTCTCTGAATCTGTGACAACGCTCTGCATCCAGAGCAACGTAGGTGGACTTTAGGACAGAAAGTGGGAGGGTGGTGCACTCTACTGCTGTTTGATGCATATGTTTGGTTTCACTGACACCAGCCTTTCACTCTAATCATCTTTTGATCTTCTTCTCAGTGGTCTTTTAATCATGATGATGCCGGATTTAATTTTTTTGACTGTCAATTTCTAGGACATAGTTTCTGCAGAGCGGCTGAAGTTCATCTTAAAATTGCCTCTGAGTTATGGGTGGGACTTCTTGTGTGAAGTAAGCCTGCCCTCATTTTCCATAATCCCCCTTTGTTTGCACAGAACCAGTGCAACAAAAAATGACGAGCAATATCAGAGCTAGCTAGCCATACAGTTTTAAGCCAGATGGCTCGGACAGGGAGGAGAAGACTTTCATGGATCTGTTTGTCTGCAAGCGGATGCATCAGAATGGAGTGGGGCAGGGAGCCTGTCGCCTGCTGACTGTAGCACCTCTGTCACTGCTACAGGCTATTCCTTTTTAGGCATTTTTGCAGCTGCTCCTAATTAATTCACAACAGTTTAAATAAAGAAATACTCAGAAATGCAATTTTAAGTTTAAATGTTTTTTTACGTCCTCCATCAAGAACAAAATACAACAAGAACATGTTAAAAACACAATTTCTATTGGAGTGACTCGTAAAAAAACTAACATAGGAGGAGGCAACAAATAAATCCTTTCCTCTTTTTTCAGAAGAGGAACATCTGCAAGATTCGAGATGTCCCCCCACAAGGACAGAAATATTCTAATAGCAGTCTGCCGTCCGTATTGGCAGCTGATGGAATTAAATTTGACGTGCTCATTTATGTGAATGTGTGTGTTTTTGTGACTCCACCACTGGCGGATGCCTGCCAAGGTCTCCTCTGTCTCTGTCGGCGCAGCTATGTTGGCAGTCTGAAATTTCAGCAGCAGAAACAAGAACGCATCCTCACACCTCTATTTCTGTTCACACATCCTGCCTAATGTGCTTCACGGCCTCAGTCAACAACATTTCTCCCTGCTAGTAATTATGAATGGGAAAGATTTGCAGGCACACCGCTGCGTGAAACGGTTTAGAGGTATTTTACCCTGAAGTATTAATCCAGAGTGTTTAAATTAGTTACATTGCAATCCAGCCGTTTGGATGAAAATGTATTTGTGTATCGCTAGCGCCCTCTGCTGGTAATACATGCAAAATCTCTGAAACTAAACCAAACAAAAAGACACTAAGAAAGACATTTCTGAAAAAAAACAAACATAAAAGTAAAAACATATTTTAAAAATGATAACAATTTGATAGATTGCTTTTACAAAATAGAATAAAGTGGGGTTAAGAGTCTTAACATGATAAATCGATTAGCAGTTTGGCTGCGCAACACAATAAGGTATACAGCCGATCCATAACTTAATGTTACCATAAAGGTTAATGCTGTTGGGAGCACACCCAAACACTTCGATCCTTTCGAGAGAATCTGGAATCAAGTCTGACGTTGTCCCATGAAAGATTTAAAGGCTCACTCCAATGAAAATCGTATTTTTTGTGTTTTTAACATGATCTTGTAGAATTTTCTTATAATGGAGGACATGGATTAAATAATTTAAGAGTAAAACTGAGTTTTAACTGGGTATTTCTGTATTCAAATCGTGATGGATTAGGAGCAGATGAAAACCCGTTGTTTGATAAAGCTTGAGCTTGTGGCGCTATTAATAGATTGGGCTTGTGAGGTGCTATAAGCTAGCAGGAGAAAGTGTAAACAAAGGGTTGATGGGAAACTAGCAAAGCTAACTTCCAACAATCCCGCCCACAACTCAGTGGCGAATTTCTAATGAGCTCCTGCTGCTCTGTAGAAAATATATCTAAAAAAAAAAAAAAGGACTGATTTTTTTATTTGATCTTAAACCACCATAATCATAATTACATAATATAATATTAAAATTGTATGAAATAATATAATATCATATTGTTTAACATCTTTAAACAAAAAATATATCATTTTCTGATCTAACCCTATGACAGTGTACTGACACATACAAATGTACAATCTCGTCCTTATCACTGCATAATACATTATATGTGATTGGAACCTTTATTCAAGTTGTGAAAAGTTGGGAGATTAAAACTAACAAATTGTTGTTTGTGTGGGCCAGTGTGCATTGTTCACTTCGGGGTCAAATTACACTGACAGGAGTCTAAAGGAAAGCTGATTTGAGGTATTGTTTCTGTAGCATACAACACACAGGGAGGGAGCTAATGGTTCGCTTTCTATAATATAGATCCGAGGGCTTTTATTTGGCCCACTGGGATTCCTTGAAAGACTGATATAGGAGACAGGGAGAATAGCACAAAAACCCTGTGAGAGTCTGTGCTGCTGTATCACACAGGTTCATATACACTTGACAGTAGAAAAGACAAAAAAAAAACAAAAAAGAAAAGAAACAGAAAGCAATATCAGTTACCTAAAGTATGTGTTTTAAATGATCTTCTGGATCCGTCTGCTAATGGAGCCGTGATGCTGACAAGGGAAGTTCTGCCTGCAATCAATGGCCAGTCTCATTTCATTTCATGCATTTATGATTTATAGAGGACACAATGCTTTTTCAAAGCAGTCCATTTTTAAACTTCTTAGAGGTTATGCAAGTTCTATGATTAGTTTCAGTCAGTTATACCATTGCTTTACAATAAAGAAATTACTTTTTTCCTAATTTATTTGTATTAAACTTTTTTTCTGGTGAGAAAAAAATAGCATATGAAAGAATTTAACTTTGATCTTAGAATTTTATTTGTTGATACCAAACAATTTTTTAAAATTATTATGTTATTACTCACATTTTTAACACAATTTTTTAAAACTCTGGTCCACTTAAGGAAATGAGCTATGGTGTGGCAAAAAATGTATCCAAGTAGTTACGACCTGTTAATAGCAACGTCTTAAAGTATAAGGAATTTAATTAGATTTTCTGTTCATTTTTTTTACTTTTTTGCATAAATACTATTACTTACTATATGTTTATTTTACTTATACTATTAGTTCTTACATTGAGGTTGAATTTCTACATAATTTTTTCATAAAGATTTTGATAAAAAAGAATAAACCTCAATCTTTGACTGTCTCAGTTTTTTTCTGTTGTTTGCAAATTATTCACTTCTGCACCACAACAGCACAAGGGTATGATGACCACGAAACAAAAATTAAAAAGTTGGCAGATACTTTTGCTTCTTAAAAGAGATCTGGTGTACATGAAAATGTTTCACAAGCCAGAGGCTAACTAAAATAGTCTGCAATAAAGAAATGTTAAACTCAGAATGCATTGTCTGCTCCAGACCAAACAATACCGAAAGAAGTGATTTTATTTAGTGTCAAGACAGATCTAAAATAATAACAATTACTTCTTTAAACATTAAAAACGAATATTTTTTTTCAGCTTGTTGCAGTCTGAGCAACACTATGATGACATGAAGAGGGTAAATATTTGAATATATTGGGTATTACTCCCTAATTTAAAGCTTGGCTCGCTTGGATAACTAAATGAGTAAAATGGCATGACGCAGGCTCAAGCTAATTTTAGCAAGAAAGGTCAGATTCCATAAAGGGTACCAAACAATTATTCCTCCACTCTCATTGTTTTCATACTTAACAAAATGACACTAATTTAAATTCAATAACATTGGCACAAAGCAGGCAGTCAATAGAGGAGACGTGACCGCACCCAAACAAAGTGAGTAATGACACTGAGGCACCAAAGGTCTGGGAGGGGCTTCAATGAGATGGGCCACACAACCTTGAGTCTGTAACGCAATATCCCCAGATTCAAGAACACCACACCCTGATGCAAGTGGCGCGGCACCATGTCCACACAATGCCATCTACGTGAAACATCAATGAAAAGATCTGATTTAGCTGATTTATAACAGCTATGACCAGCTCCATTGCTTATTTATGATCCTCCTCTGTCAGAGAGACTTACTGCAGCCCCATCAGGAGGGCAGTGCTACACTGACTCATTCTCATGCTTTTGAGCTTCGATACATCATTGCCTTCAAAATCTAGGTTTTGTTAGACGGTTTTCTGGAACAAAATGGACCAACAAGTGGATTTAATGGATGCTGCACCAAAAGTACTGAAACATGATATCACCACCAAAACCAACACCAGCATTTTCTGTGACACAAAAAATGAGTTAGCTTCAACTTAGGAAACCAAATAAACAGCCGTCATACCGACTGATTTTATTCCCATCATTTATCTTTTGAAGTCTAGTCCTGTCCATTGGGGATCCATAATGTTGACTTGCAGTAGCAGTTAATTAGATGCAGAATGCAGGTTACTGGTAAAGAAGTTACAAACAACAGAGGTATGTCTCACATGATGCAGTGGAAACAAGTCAAAGTATGTAATATAGCAGTGAACCTTACAGTGATGTGAATTTAGCCATACACATGAAATTCCTAGGTAAATGCAGCAACATAATTTAAATAAAACATGCACAAAATGTCCTCTGTTCTGGGTTGTTCTGATTCAGGGTCAAATGACAAAGGGTGCTGATGCATAAACTGATTTCACTCCAAGTTGAATGTGCCATTAATAATGAAGAGTGCGACCAAAAACCTGCTGCATTGCCCCGTCAGATGAGGAATACTGAGTGATGCTCGCACAACTACAGACAGAGGCCAAGATACAAACAGATATGAAATAAATCGAACACAGTCGGCGACGTAGACTAGGACCATCAAACAGGGCTGCAGTTAGCAACAGCTAAAGACTTCAGGTTTGTCCTGGTATACAGGAAAAAAAAAAAAACCCAGACACGTGCAAAGTAAATGGTACACCAGCTCATAAACCAACTTCATTTTTTAGCTGTGTCATCATATTGCGTTGCTATACATTGGTTGCCATGATCCGCACCATTCTCAACAAGTCAGCGAAATGTTTAGATGTGTTTTTCAGGGAGAGCACCTTCACTTACTCAAATTAAGCATGATGCTGGGGGAAGCAGGGAGGAAGGAGGACCATTAAGGAGAGAGCTCAAGAGAGCAGATTTACATGAAGGTGTTCAAGCTATGCTTCTGAGAACTCCATTGATTTATCAACCACACCCAGCCCTCTCACTGCCTTGTGGTTTCTGACTGGAAGCAGTGTTATGACTTCATAAATCAATAATTAACAATTAAATGCATCCCACTGCCCCCAATCAAAGCTCCCTTGCCCTCTAGGAAGTAGGGGGCATAATTCAAGCCACTCGATATTCAATATAATATACCTTTATGCTACATATTTTGCAAATGAAAGCCAATAACCTGCAAGTTTTTCCTCACCTAATACATTTTCAGACTTTTTCTCCACCTGGTCAATAAACAACATTCTTTAGTGACAGAAAAAAAGTATAATTTTGACAAACTATGACTCATCAAAAGATGCTATTTCTGCCTATCCATGTGGGGAAGATGTGGCATCTCAAAAGTGTGTCAGATAAAAACTAGGGCAACCCAGCTGTGCGGAGCCAGGGGATGGGACAATCTAGAATACAGAATATCAAGACAGAGTTTTTATCTAAACATAAATATGCTGATGCATTACATGGGTTAAGACAAGAGACACAATGTCTACTGATGAAGGTCATACACTGTTTTGCAATTAAAAGGGTTGGCAATGACTTGAGAAAGACCAGCTTATCTCTAGTGTTCAAAAACTAAAACTGAAATAAGAAAACTAAAAAAAAAGTTTACAAAATGCATCTGGAACATTGATGTACAACAAGACCAAGATGGCGGCATGTATACATCTTAGGGTTAGTTAGAGGGTTTTTTCCCAGTTTTTACATTCTTGCAGTATTTCTTATTACTCATCTCAGTTCTGTTCATGCAGAACAGAAGCACATTTACATCGTACTCCCAACAAGACTTCCTAGATTTGGATTTTCCTGTTTTTGATAGTTCTATTGAAAATGTTTGGTTCAACTCCGAGATCGCTAGAACAACGGAAACTGCAAACTCGACCCAGCCTGGATGAAGCGTCCAAAGACAGCATTGAGATTGTAAACAAAGATGAGGGAAGCGAGGGGGTCTCAGAGCTAAGCTAAGGCTAAGACCCTACAGGCTCCCTCTGATCAGGATCTTCTTCGCCAAAGTTTGGTCGCTAGTGAACAAAATGGACAAGACTCGACTTTGCATCAACAACAGCAAGAGACTTTGGAACTGCACTGTTATGATCTTAACTAAAATGTGGCTAAACAGCGGAATTCCAAACAACACTATCAATAGAAGTCTATGGGATTTTGTTTTATTGGGACCAGCAGGTAGTTCATTTTGGAAATGCGAGGGGGTAGGGATCATCCAGTCCAGTCCTCATATACAGTCAATGATCTGGAAACGAAAGCCTTGTGTTCTCACATTTCAGTTAGTGAAATTAAATATTCCTTCATTTTGCTTTAAATGAAAACATTTGTGCACAATTAAGGAATGAATTTTAATGAGTTACACTTAAACATGATGTGATATTATGATAGAATAGAATAGCTTATGTAATCAGTGACACTGTATAAAAGATATGATACAATGATTGAATAATTATATATAGACACTGTAATGAATTTAGTATTCAAAAAGCTTCTAAGATAATGGTTAGCTGCAATGCTGAGTCAGCGTGTAGGTCATGGCTCCCCAAATTTACAATGCCCTCAAAACTGCATCATCATCACTACTTTAAAATGCTCAAGCACAAGGACAACAGTGAAAATGGGTAAAACAGCAGCCAAGGTCCCTCAAAAAAAAGAAAAACAACAAAAAAAAAAACACTCCTCTAGAAAATTTGAATTAAAAAATGCCTCTGTTCAGGCAACTTTACAAGTTTACAAAAACATTGACATCCAAACTTGAAAGAAGTGAGGTACACTGGACACAAACAATGATGGATGGGTCATGTCAACAAAAACAATGTACAATATTTTACAGGAAACTATGAAAAAGTCGAAAAACAATCTATGTGATAGGTGATTGATGTGGTATTTGTATAGCCCTTTTCTACATTCATTAAGGCTCAACATCCCATTCACTCATGCACACACGCATTAACACAGAGCCTAATACAAGGTGCAATCCGGAACACCAATGTGGTGTTCCAGGGTCTTGACCAAGGACACATTAATACATGGGAAGGCAGAGCGGGAAGTGAATCTGCAGATATCCGATCAGAGGTCGACCACTACAGCCGTGCCTTGTATAGCTACACCTTAAGAGATCCAATAAGACCTGACATTTCTATCAAACATTAACCCCAGGAAAGCAGCTGCATTCATATGTGGGTGTGTGCTGATGTTGTTTTTCTAAGTAATGCAATGAAGAGCGTGGCTCCATTAGTATTCCCTTCCTGTAGAGTCCCATCATCTGAGTTCTAGTGCAACGAGGCAGACAAATAGACAGGCAGATACAGAGAGATACTTACAGAGAGGAAGGAAAGAGAGAGAGAGATGAAATGTCAAAGGCTGCAGAGTAATCTGACCTCCTGGGACACTTGGACCTTAGCATAGAGGCCAACGGGGGAAAGAACTGCACTGGCCAGGAGTAGAAAGAGCAAGGGGGTATTTTGCAGAGAAATGGGCGGTGGGTTTTAATTACACCCAATATAACACAGAGAAACTAGGGTAAAGGGCTGAACCCATGTGTTCAAGTAGGATGTTTAATTAATCTGGAAGATCAGAGGATTCAAACGGAGCATGGAGTATGTTTCCATTTATCATAGTATTTAAATCTTCTTCAGTTTGAACATTAGGTTTCCAAAGATGGATATTTGATCCATTTAGTATTGGAGCCAAAGCTAGGCTTCCTGCCTAAATTGATTACTTTTATTATGGTAGCATGTTTGCTTTAACGGGATCATACTCTACTCTAGTGAACAATGTCCAGATTTAATGTATACAGATTTAATGTCCCCACCAAAAAAGAAAACAGGTTTTTTGTGTTTTAACATGCTCTTGTGGTAGTTTTTCTCATGTGTATGCCCTAAAAAAGTTAAGCTTAAAATTGCATTTCTGAATATTTCTTTATTGAAATTGTTGTGAATCAGGAGCAGATGAAAAAAATGCAGTTTACAAAAGCCAGTAGCAGTCATGTAGGTACCACAACCGGTGGGCCACAAGCTCCCTGCTCTGCTCCATTCTGATGCATCGTCCACTTGTAGATGACCAGAGCAGAGCATGTTTTATCATTCAGATAAGGTTCATGGAGCAGTCATCCAGAAGCAAATCAGAAGAGCTTGTATAAGATCAGGGACACAAGACCAATTCAGGGAGTAGGGAGACACAATAACTTGGCTGAGCTGAGGTTATTTTTCCCACTAGGCTCGAGATGGGCAGCCCTTTTATTTTTAGATCTTCAAATAAGATGTTTTCCTTTGTCAGTCTGTAATTGAAGTAAATCAAACTCTCTGCCTAAATCGAACTTTTAGCAACATTTTTATATAGGTTCATGATCATCATGGAAACTTCTCCTTTGAAAGACTTGCAAGACAAAAACAAAGTCAACAACCACCACATTGCATTTACATGCAGTAAAAAATAAAATGACTTTTTAAAGTCAGATTTCAATAGGTTAGATTCGAATGAGGAAATGTTTTGTTTTTCAGACTTAAGTCCGATTTTTTGACTGCTACAGTTCTGCTCCTTTAAATATGCTAACAAACAAAACACCTCTCCCCAATAATGTAGAAAAGAAATGGCTAAATCAAGTGAGTTCCACAAATTCCTGGCTTCTCAATAGAACACAAACTATATTCTGAAAGTTTAGTTTTCCACAACTTTTGGAGGGAAATACATTTATTGAAAAAGAGGAGGTATTTGCAGTTTTGCTTTATTTTTATAGTGCAAAAACATTTGCAGCACATCACAAGGTCAGTAATAGCAGAAGCATAGAGGTATTGTTTGGCAAGAATACTTTGACAGACTCATGCTTTTTGCCAGGACCAATATGTAGTTGGTCAGACCAAGTCAAGAGTATGACATAAAGGAAAAGCTGAATTTGCTTCCTGTCATCCAGATTAAAAAACAAGCTCATGATTTCATGCTATCCATAAGAGCTGTGCAAATCAGCAAATGTAGTCCTTGCAGGTTATTTTCTTTTTAGAAGAAGATGCATAAAATGTCTATATGCATCCATAAAGATACTCAACATGCTTTTCTTAGGTATTTAATCTTAAATTGGTTTTAAAGACCAACTCAGATGAAAACTGTGTTTTTTGGTGTTGTTAACATGTTTTTGTGGCTTTTTTCTCATGATGGAGGACATATCTGAAGAAAATTAAGCTTAAAATTGAATTTCTAAGTATTTATTTTGTCAAATCGTTTTGAATACATAGCAAACAAAAAAAATGCTGATGGAAAAAGCTCATAGCTGTGACGTAGAAGCTACAATTGGCAGGCCTCAAGCTCCCTGCTCTGCCCCATTCTGAAGCATTACACTGGGGATCGAAAGTTTGGGCACCCCAGGTAAAATGTAATATTATTGTGCATAAAGAACTCAAGGAAAGATGGAAAATCTTCTAAAGGCATCAGTTTACAGATGAGACATTCTTTTATCATGTTAAAAAATTAAGCTTTAGTTCCAGTTTTATTTCCCTTTCAAAATAACAGAAAACAAAACAAAATTATGGTGTGTACAAAAGTTTGGGCACCCTGCAGAATTTATAGTATGCACCGCCGACTTTAGAAAAGCTGAGACCTGACAGTGTCATGGATTGTTCACAATCAAAGATTGTGCAAAGATCAGGTGATTTCGATCTCATAGATTTGAAATAATCTGAGTCATCTGATCTTACCCCAACATTTAGCATCATGGGTTCTTCCAAGCAGTTGTCCAGAACAATGAAACTGAAAACAGTTAATGCTAAAAAGCAGGAGAAAGCTATAAGATGATAGCAAAGCTTTTTCAGATGCCAATATCGTCTGTTTGGAATGTCATATAGAAATGCCAGTTAAAAGGAACAGTGGAAGTTAGAGCAAGATCTGGAAGACCAAGAAAATCTCAGACAGAGCAGCTCGCAGAATTGTGAGAAAAACAAGTTAAAACCCACATTTGACTGCACCATCAATCCAGAAAGACCTGCAGACTCTGGAGTTGTCCTACACTGTTCTACTGTCAAGAGATACTTGCACAAATATGGTCTTCATGGAAGAGTCATTAGAAGAAGTTTTCTTCTATGTCCTCACCACCAAATTCAACATTTTAAGATGGCAGATGAACATAAAAACAAGCCTGATGGATTTTGGAAACAAATTCTGTGGACCAACGAAGTTAAACTGGAACTTTTTGCCTCAATGAACAAAGGCATGTTTGGGGAAGAAAGGATTCAGAGTTTATTGAAAAGAAACTGTCCAACTGTTAAGCATGGGGGTGGATCAATCATGCTTTGGACTGTGTCAGCGGCACAGGAAACATTTCCACAAAATTTCAGCAAATCTTAGACAGTAACTTGATCATCTGTGAAAACAGTTGAAGAGAGGATGGCTTCCACAAATGAATAATGATCCTAAAAACACCTCAAAATCTTCACTGTCTGACATTAAGAAGCACAAACTGAAAGGTAGGCAGTGGTCTTTTCCAACCTCCTGACCGTAACATCATGGATAGACCTGAAAACAACAGTGCGTAACAGACATCCTAGAAATCTCAAAGAACTGGAAGAGTTTTGGAAAGAAGAATGGATGAAGATTCATCAAACAAGAATTGAGACTCTTGGCTAGATACAAAAAGCGTTTACAAGCTGTGATACTTGCCAAGGGGGCAGTCCAAGGCACTAACTCTGCAGGGTTCCCAAACTTTTGCACAGACAATTATTTTGTTTTCTGTTTTTTAAAGGATAAATGATGGGAAAAAAAGTCCAACTTTTTTGGACATATTAAAAGAATGTTTCATCTGTAAACTGATGCCTTTAGGAGATTTTTCCATCTTTCCTTGGGTTCTTCATGCACAACAATGTAACATTTTACTAGGGGTGCCCAAACTTTCAATCCCCACCGTAACTTATAAACGACTAAAACCGTTCATGTACATTTTGGTTTTCCTCATCCGAATTGGGATATGGTGCAAATTGTACAGCTGGATAGCTCCAATACTGATTGCCATTTTGTTGCACTGATAATTATAGGTTAGGAGTGTGACCAGATGTAAGCTAGTGGAAGAGAGTGTAAACAAAGGGATGATGGGAAGAAGAGGCAAGCTATGCTAGTTACCACGTACCAACAATCCTGCTCACAACACAGAGGCTGATTTCGAATGAACTACTCCCAATTCGCAGAATTTATGCTAATAATTTTTGTTTTTTGGCTAAAAAAGGCATAAACATAATTAAAAGAACGCTTTTACTATAGACCAAAAGTTGACTGGGACTTTAACATATTTTTACATTTTTTTCTTCTTTCTTTATACATAATTTTCATAATATGTGACCTGGTCGGCATCAGAATCAATCTTAATTACAAATCTAATGGAAAATGTCCTGCTTATAGTTTTATAGGTTTTGCTTTGTTATTGATTTTTTCTTTTGTTTGTACAATTAAATAACATTTTAAAGTAATGAACATGAATAACATATATATTACTGATTCAACAGAATAATTCATAATTGCATCTCAGTATCTGAGCTCAAAAAACCCCACCCAGCTAGACAAGTCCAAAGAGTGCATCTTTGTGGCTGTATGAGCAGCACCAGAGTCCATTACTGAAATCACATTAGTCCCAGGGAGTGCTTTGACACAGGAAACAAGCCTCAGCCATCTCTGGACTTACATTCACTTCTTACCCAAGCACCGTCTCCACATAACAAAGAGTAGATCATTTAGTACATATAAATAATGAATACATATGTAGATTTAAAACCTTTATTTTGGAGTAAAAACTAGAATGCATGTGGATTAAAGTAGGATCACAAAGTAAATCCATATTCTACTGTCTTAAATATTCACATCCACACAAACTTTTTCCTCTTTGTGATTCCATTTTTGCTTTAAAAATGTTAAATTTAAAACTGGGTCATTTCATTGATAAAAGGACCAATGATCATGATGTAAACCGTCTTATTTCGTTCAGCTCTGCAGTAAATCTAGACCGGAAAGGTTTAAAATGGTCTGATAATTTATTTATTTAAGCATAATTTCAGGATTTAGGTTGTAATAAACTAAATTGTTTTGCTATATTTTTTTCCTTCTTGTTTATCCTTTGTTTACATTGTAAATAAAGAAATTAAAAGCTAGTTTTCCTGTGGATACTTAGCTGCACTGAACCTTCATGAAAGCCCGACATCACTGGAGTGCAGATGTTTACACTGACGGCCATCAGCTGGCGCAGCTGCTTCAAAGCTGGTCACCTGGAGTTTTCTGTCCAAACAGACGCATATTTTCCCGACGCCGATATTTCCAACCCTCCTAATTAACGGCTAATTAGCATGTGAAGGTGAGACGATCTGAGGCGAGAAGACGGCAACGCCCCTGACCGTCTCATCAGGGCATCCGTAGCTGTGGAATCGTTACACGGCTGACTGGGCCGACAGAAGCTACATTTAAAAAACAGAAGAGAAAAACAAACTCTCACCTGCCGTATGCGGTTCTGGTGCGGCGGTGGTGGAAGTCCACCCTCCAGGGACGAGCTGCTCGACGAGGCCATCTTCAAGTCACGGCTGGAGCCACCGCCCCTGGAGCGAGTTTCTTCGTAGCTACTTGACATTCTGTCTCGGGCTGACTGCTGCTGCAAGCGACGCAGTCAGTGCGGGGCTCTGAGCCCGCGCGAGGTGGATTTCAGTGGACCTCAGAATCCACTGGGTTCGCCGGGAACATTCTGCGTCCGTAAACCACGCGCCAAGATAAAATGTTAGCTAACAGAACGATGCTTCCAGACTGGAAGAGTGTCAATGAGCACTTCCTCTTTTTAGGGATGCTCTCAGTGTGCAGCATTAGTCTGGATGTGTGTGTGTGTGTGTATAAGTGTATGGCCACGCGAACGCGCTTTCTTCAGATGCGCTCTCCCGAAACTCCGCAGGACAAGTGGTGCCTTCAGGGTCATCGCGTAAACGCGACCTTTCCAGTTGTGAATCTACAAAACAAAATCCGAGAGCATCTTACTTGTGAAAAATGTGTATTAACTCTAATTATGTTATAGCACGTTTGATTTTTTTTTTAGATATTAAAACAAGAACACACATTTTCCCCACAGTTCTGAATGCACTCACAAGCTCTTCTTTTTTTTTTTTTTGACCAGCATCCTTTCAATGTTGAACAGCAGCTACAGAATTCAGACTAAAATTGTGAAGCTGCTCAGAGTTTTCATGTATATATTATTTCCAGTACTTCATATTATATATATATTTTTTCTAACTCATTACAACATTATTCTGATTTGGGCTTGTTTGATAACACTTTATCTTAACCTGATTTGCCATTTTGCCTGGTCTCTTGCAACAATACAGAACAAATGTAAGATGTAGAAATGTAAATGTAGAATGTAAAACTGCTTTTTCTTTAAGTGTGAAACTAAAGAACACATCAAATTAGGTCCTTTTCCCCTGCACAACAAACTCATAACTTGTTTTAACAAATTGAGAATATCAAAACCAAAACTTAATCTCAGGACATTTTCCTCTTAAAAAATGACTTACTGATGGATTAAGATGACAAGTTTCTTTTTGTTCAAAGGCATCCAACAGAGATCGTCTTTCACCCCAAAAACCCACCCCTCTCATCAGAGGTTAGACCAACTCATGCTTTCATAGATATAAAACAAAATGATTGTTGCACAGATTTGTCAAACAAGGATTAGAAAAGGAATTACCTGGAATAAAAAATGACAAAGTAAAACATATTTAAAAAAAATATAGAAAATCTTTATTACACATCTAACTTACACAAGCAACATATTACTGAAATGCTTCCGTCAGCAACAGAAGGACAAAAAAAATGACAAAACAGCAAGACCAGAGGAAAAAACACAAGACCATGTGGACAGAAAACCTTTTAAAATCAAGAAGATTTGGGGATTTTTTTTTTCATTGTAAGGAAAGTTGATCCAGGTTGTCTGAGGTTCGGCAGGAGATGTGGGCCTCCAAGATTTCACCGAACAAGCTTCTTTTCAGCAAGTTGTATGCCATGGGCAGAAGTTGCTTTATGACCTTGTGGAAGTACTAAAGGAAGAAAGAAAATAGAAAGCATTGTTTCTTTAAACTTCATCTTTTGTGTTAATTTTTTTTTTACTTACACGTGCTACCAAAAATATTAATTTCCAATAATTTTAGCTTGTTCATAAACTATGTTTACTTATAAGAACAACAATAAATTGAATTAACGGCGGTTTTTGCTAAATTATTTACCCCAGTAATCCAGACTGAATCTATAGACATAACATTTATAAAGACTTACATGGGATCCATAACAGAAGAGGTCTATTCCTAACTCATAACCCATTCCATAGTCGCATTCGTCATTAGCAAACTGAACAAAAGTAATCATCTCCTGGATAGGTCCAAAGGCTTTAACACGCTCTTCATCATTCCGAGCTTCTGCAATGGCTTTACAGATCTTCTTGAGACCAGCTAGGGGACATAAAAGCGAAAACAGGACATGATTTTCATCTTTATCAATTCATTTAGACTTTAGCCTAAAAAATTAAATAACCATACTATTGTATTATCAATAAACAAACATAATAGATACTTTTTTTAGAAAAATTCGAGCTCACCGTCTGTTTCAGGTAGTTCTCTATATCCTACATCATTCTTGTCTACAGGCACGACGATGCCAGCACCATGAAATGTCTTTGTGACCACCTAAGATTTGGAAAAGAACTCCAAATTGTATCAAACTAGCAATATAAGGTGAATCATAGTGAATGCCATTATTAGGCATTTAAATAGTCTTGAAACGCTACAGCTCATGTATTAATGTTCTGTGATGTTTGCATTACCTTCTTGTCCCTCTGTTTCATTGTTTTGGTTTTCTGCTCTAAAGACAAGTTGAGAGATTCAGCTTTGTCCTTCAGTTTGGTCTCCAAGCTTTCCCACACTCCAGTCTCTTCTTTCTTACTTCTCCTCTCTTTACGCTTCCTCTGTAGGTACAGACTAGTAAACAAAATAATATAGAGATCAACAGAATGCAAAAAAGGGTTAGGGAAATTAAAAAAGGGTAAATGTATACACACTTACTAGACAGCAGCAAACAAGTTTTCTCCCATTTGTGAAATAGTGCAGTCTTTCTTGGCTTCATTTTCTCCAACAAATGAAGGAAAGGAATCTGGGGTATCTCTGCAAAAATAATTAAAAAATTGTAATCTTCATGTAGATACTTTGCAAAGTGCTTGGGCTACATGAGGTTTACTACAGATAAGTGAGGATCTTTCTCTTTATTTAACACGGCTGTTATTAAACAGCCTTGAGACGATAGTAAAAGGAAATCCATACCTGTAGTAGCCCATGTGATGCTGGCTGTCCTCACTCCCCTGAAGTACAGTCTGAAACTCTGGCGGGTCATAGAAATGCCTCCAGTGAAGATGGAAGTTCGGCTGAGGATTCTTGGAGTTTCTGTGGGCTCCTGCCAGAATTTCAAAAGGGCCAACCAGCTGCAGGTCCAATGAGTCTTTCAGTGCACCTATACAAGTTTAAAGTGATAAATCAGCTGAAAAAGATAGCATCGCTATGGACATTGATCTTATCCCACATTTTAACTCCTATAAAATGTCAAATCAAAATGATCTTTATTGAATCTATTCTTTTTCTTTTGAAGCAAATTCCTTTTTTTTCCCAAAATAAAAATAATAAAGAATACAGAACGTAATGAAAGTTTCACCTTTGTTTCCGAGTAAAATAATGAGTTTTACAAAAACTGTATATTATATTTTGTTTTAGAATAGAATAGAATACAATAGAATAGAAAAGAAATTAGCAAAAATAAATCAGTTTTTCAAACTGGTAACTGTGATTTTAAAATCAAATAAATTCAGTGGCTTGGCAGTGATATCCAAACCCAGTCAACACATTTCTGAAGACTTAACACTAATTTTTCAGTTTCACAGCTTCCAAAACAGAAATCACAAAAGAACACATATGAACTGGCAGCAAAAATGTGTGTCCATATTGTGTTCATAGAATACGACAGACAAAAAAGCATACCGCAAGGGTTTTCAGGACAAAGCTCCTTGCAGAATTCCCAAAAGTGAAAAAGATCTTCTGGCATCTGAAAACCGTAAAGTCGTAGCATCTCTTCACGCTGTTCCAGGGTCACACCTGACAGCGGTGCATCTTTGGATCCATCAGTTCTCATCTTCTTCACACCTCCATTACAGGAACTCACATGCTGATGAGACAAGAAGCAAGAACTATGTTGTGGCTTCTATTTAAAATTTGATTTTGTACATTTGTGAACAGCAAGTGTAAATAAATAAAGCTGTTCAAATTATATTGATTTTTTTTAATGCCAAATTCCAATCTTTTAATTTAAGATAAATGATAACCATCTCAATTCTGATGTTATGTTCTGTGTTTATTATGAGTACAAAGTAAGGTTCAAAAATGAATACACTCACATACATTTTTTTAAGAAAAACCAAAATAAAGTAATAGTGGCATTTATTTCTGTATTCAGAGTGTACTTTCTAATCGGTCGGACAGAAAATGTAAGGAATACGCTTACAGAGTTGCTAGCTAGAAACCTCAGCAGAACTATGTTTTGCTTTTGTCGCAAACCCAATTGGCAGCAATTGATGAATTGAAAAAAGAGAAAAACGAGACTCGACCTTGTTTTCGCAAAGTAAAAACATTGCTTGTTCATAAGCTTTACAAAAATACAATAAACACAGGGCCAGAAGAGTTGAAGCTGCTAATATGAAGACGTATGGAAGCCCATTGTGGACTGTGGGAGCCATTAAACAAGTAGCTCTGCAGCCGCTGCTGCCATATTGTCGTCCAACCACCGCTGGCCACCAAACACTGCAGCCTTTTGTATTCTCATCACATTCCCACATGAGCTCCTATTGCACAACATAGTCCACAGAAACAGGGTTTAAAATTGACATTGACGCTGAGAACCCTAGTCTGTAAAAACTGTGGATAATCACCTGAGCCGCTTTGGGTTTTCTTTTTGCGCGCCCTGTCATTTTCTTCCTCTTGTCTCCTCGTCGACTTCTTCTTCTACACGTTTAAGCAGAACAATTGGTGGGATGTGTGGGAGCGCACTATCGTCACCTAGAGGTTGAAAATTTAACTGCAGCCTCAGTTCCCACCCTTTCCACACCAAATCAGAACAGTCAGCTTTTGCTTTATATAAACACAATGTTATACACAGAAAGACAAGCGTGAAAATGTCTTATTTACAAATTTTTAAAATTACTATAACTATCATTAATTGTATCACTTCCAGCCCAGTCATACATAGCAAAACCATACCAGCAGAGAAACATTTTTTCCTGATACATTTGTAAAACACTTGTGTGCGTGTTTGTGCATGTGTGTGACTTTAGCATTGCATTCTTTTTTAATTGCATCAAATATAAAACTGACTTCTTGACTTGTTTATTCTGGTTGATTTCCCTTATCTTTTAACAGTTATTATTTACAAGCTCTTTTAGAAGTGAACGTGGGTCAGGTTGTGCACACACCAGATAATTTTAGATTCAAATCTTCTGGGATTAGATACTGGGCCAATTACAAAACATGCATAATTAACCAGACACAGATTTGGATTGAAGGCAAACCTGAAAAAAAAGTCTTTTTGCATTACATCACAAGAACACACACACACACACACACACACACACACACACACACACACACACACACACACACACACACACACACACACACACACACACACACACACACACCCGCACATGCACACACATAAAGACCTAGAAAGTTGGAATACAAAAATCTAGAACTTCATAAAAAACATTTGTCTTTGGATATGAATTCCCTAAATTTCTCTTATTTATTACAGTGACAAGAAACAAATTTGTGGTTTTACAACTGGCTTAAAAACATGTTTAACTTATGTAACTGAAGGCATAAAGTTTAAAATTTGTATGTAATTCTCTAGAGAGAATGAATATTTATGGATATAATTGCATTATTTAACAGGTTATACTAGATATAAAGTGAGACAAAAACAGTTAAATAATCATCAAGTAAAATAAACAACAAAAGAGTAATTTCATTCACTGCTTTTATAGGTAATACAGTTTGAACTGATTATTTTTTAACAGTAAGTCATATTTAACATTTGCTAAAAATCTTTACAGTTTTGGAAATGGTCAAGTATAAACACCAGTTGAAAATTTTAAACCTCAATGTAGCTGTGATTAAAAAGGCCTACAGTAGAAATAAACTGCAGAGTGGAAAAACTGAACAAATTTGGCAGTTATACACAGCTTTACACATAATAAAACACAGCAATAAATAAACAAATTATCTACTGGGAATGCAGCATTATGAAGTCTAAATTTGTAGTCTGTCTCACAATGTGGCACATACTGCAGCGTTAGATTACAGGTACGTCAACTAAGTATGGGCTCCATCTAAGTATTTAGGCATGTTGTGTCAAAGAAAACACAGAAAGCTGCTGCTTGCTGCTAGAATTTCCTGGAATCTTTAAACATCACGTCTTCTTCTCCAGATTTTTCCTTTGTCTGTGTGTCCTTTTAATTGCATTAGTTATTTTTCAAGCATTTCTGTCATGCTCCTCTTCCTCAGTGTCCTCAGCAAAGTGCAGCCAGTTTTCTCTGTTCTTCACACATCCATCTCTCAGAGGAGAGCAGGCGTCAAACAGTTGGGACACGGCCTGGGGAAGATATAAACAGTGTGTTGCATTATTAGAGCAGAATGGAAATCCATGAACTTTGCACAATTTTTCTGAACACACACATGCAAACACAATGCAAGACATCATTTTCGTAAACTTTCAACACACATCACCACAATTAACCTTGTAGAGTGGGTAGCAGATCTCATCGATGTACTCTACTTGCATGTGTGGCAGGCGTGTGCTATTTTCTCTGTTCATTATGTCCTGTAGAAATAAAAACTGGCTTTTAATAAGGGAACATGTTTCTCTATATGAAGTCAACCCATAGAGTAAATAGGACAGGATTTTGAACAAATTAACAAAGTAAAAGCAGAATGATTACACACATACAAATTTAGTTTAGCCTAAGTAAAGAATTTGTACTAATAGAAAAGCATTCTGTGCACACTAATCACTTCAATGATACAGAAATATATAATTGAAAATAAATTCTAAAATCTCATTTTAAACTTAATGTTCAAATATAATTGAAAATAAAATTAAAAATGAGAATTAGAGTCATGTAACCAAATGGACTTCGATCGATTTGGATAGGAAAACGTAAAAAGTTTGTAAAGCCATAAACAGTTTGTGACAGTTTAATCACAAAAAGTTATATTTTAAGGTCATATTTGTTGCAAAGACACAATTCAGGGTGTATTCAGACTGGAAAAGACTGTTGGTCTGGACTAAATCCACCTAATTTGATCTGAATTGAGTCCTAAATCTTGCGTTTGGTCTGTATTCAGATCACCTTCAATCGGACATTTCTAAAGCTTGTCGACAAAACCACATGACTAAAGTACTCTTCAGTCATTGACCAAGTCCTACTCTTTGCAATCCATGTCGAGATAGCTCACTTATTCAAGCATTGTATTTTACTGACCAATTTTGAACGTCTGTATCATCGTCAGCTTCAACATTTTTTACTTGCTGCTTTGGTACAGCGGAGTCATACTGCAAGGCGGTTACTGAGGAGGCGACCACAAAGAAGGTTCACTGATAAGTGTTTATGACATAAAGTGCATTCCACATTATTATGCAAATTGTATTTAATTGTCAAAAATATACTTTTTTTATCTGCTAAACTCATGGATGAAATTGTGTCTCTGGGCTCTTTGGATCTGAAATCAATCTCAGACACTTGTGATAATTAGTTTGCCAGGTGAGTTCACTTAAAGGGAAAACTACTAAAGAAGGACGTTCCACATTATTAAGCAGACGAACGTTTTTAAGCAATATGGGGAAAGAAGTAAATGAAATAAAAAATAAAGAAGAAGAAGAGGAAGAAGAAGAAGAAGAAGAAGAAGAAGAAGAAGAAGAAGAAGAAGAAGAAGAAGAAGAAGAAGAAGAAGAAAGCGCTACTGCTAAAAAGTGAAAAATGGTTAAATGCCTTGGAAAAGGTATGAAAACCTTGGATATTTCACAAAAATGTAAGTGTGATCATTGGGTTATTGAGAAATTTCTTGGTGCAGATAAAGGCAGAATGAGGAAAGGGACTGCCAGACAAATACATTGGATTAAGAGAGCAGCTGCTAAAATTTAAAGCTGCTGGTGTCTCGAGTCTCATGAACATCAAGGTGTAGGATGTTCAAACTGTGTTCAGTTACCAGCTTGTGTCGAGTATTTGCAAAAAAAATGTGCTGACTCTATTCAGAAATCCATGCTTTAGTGCATTACAACAGACATAACATTTAAACGTCCTAGTCATTGGTTTGATTTGGCTATAATATAGTCCTGTGCAAAAATTCTTGTAAAGTCGGGACCAAACGACACTACCACAACCTACAATGGGTCTGATTTTGAACTCTTCTCTCTCTTTGTCCCCTTGTGCAAAGAACTCCATGGCCACCAGGTTGGCAATCTGCAGAGATGAAACTGAGGTTATGGTTTTACTTACAATGACTCAGACAAGAAGTGTTTTCATGTAAGACTGACCCGTTTTTGTTCAGGCCAAGGCTTTGTAATGGCAGAAAGGTCACTAGCTGTCATCAGCATCGACCTGTCAAGTAAGGAAAACATTACAAAAACTGTTACCCACAAAAATGTGTCAATAATTTTCACTTTCTTTTTAAATGACTCTCACCTTAGTAAATCTCTTTGCTTCTCACATTTCCACTTCATCCTATTTTTCTCAACAAGGGAAAAGAACTCTTTTTTTCTTCTAAAAAAAAGAGAGAGTCAAAAGTCATTTTACATTTTGACTTAAGGTTCAGAAAGGCCTCAGCTACTTTGACATTTGCTGTTTGAACATACTGCATGTAGACGTTCAGGTCTGTGGCAAGGATTGCCCTTTTGACCATGTGAAGCACATTCCTGTGATCCTCTGATGACAAACCGCTGAGTATCTGACTGCCCTGAGAGAACATGAGAGCATCTCTTATTAACCACAAAGGAAGGGAAAAAAATGAACATATTCTTTTATATGTATCTTTTCATTCATGAAAAATCCTAACTGTCAAAAATTGGGTTTTTATGATATTTTCTTTAGATATGATGAAATATAAATTACAAAGAAGGACAAATATTTAATTTTCATGATTTCTTTCAGGTAATTGGTGTCAAAATATCGTCCGTTTAGCTTCAGAATTCACGTTTTAGTAGTAAGATGCAGTTCAACGAGTAGCCACTAGGAACTTCTTAAACAGACATGATGGCCCCTATTTACTTCAATGTTGACTAATCCATTTCACAACAGAAATAAAATTGTTATAAGCTATCAAAAAATTAATCTCTACATTTTATACATATATTTATAACATAATTCCATGAGCAAAAATGTTACAAACTGCTTCATTTAATCTTTAAACTTGCACACATTTTCTGCTTTGAGTGAGTTTACTGGACATGCTCCAATATCTGTCATGATTATTTGGCCCAGATATTTACCATTTCGCAGAAAAATTCAGCATTATGTGCACAAGAGCCATGACCATTGAGTTTAAATGGAATCAAGCATTATGTGCACACATTTCTTCCCTAACTTTTACTGTTATTTTAAGTTTCAATATTTTAAAAAAAGTTGAATATAGACAACATTACTATGTTGTATTTCACACCAATATTTGCCAACCCTTCATTAATAATAACTAAAGACTTTTTCATCAGACATGAAACGATGATGGTTGCATGCTCCTAAGTAACCAGGTTACAATCATCTTTCTTGAGTTTTCTGATATCTAAAATGTGAACAGGAAACCTGGTTTCCAGAGGTAGAATTTTCCTAGGGAAATATATCTTTTCCAAGACTATACTTGTATGACAGATACTACCAAAATCCAACTTCCAAAAGAAAGATAAGGCATGACGAAAGACCGACACTGTGGAGGGATAGAAACTTGGTTGTCCTTGTATAAGTGGATTTCCTCAGTAACCAGGTTACCCAAGAACACATTAACTCATCCACTAATGAACAACAGATGTTCGGAGTGATAGCTACACTGGTGTCCAGTCTGTTCCTATTACTAAAACAGATTTGGGTGTTCACATTTTCCTATGTTTTTCCAAGGCTTCTTATAGAAATTATTCAGCTGTCTTGGAGAAAAAGCATCTGAGAAAATAGTTTTAATGAATATATTCTCTCACACTTCCACCAATTAAATCTGCTCATTTTTGGACTCTTCCAGGAATGTTATCTTGTTTATCTTCTCTTTTACAACTTAAAAACGGTGCTGCTGGATTCAAAAAGTAGATCTGTTTAAATATAGACTGACCTCTGACCTCCTTCACTGATTGGCTGACAGAACAAAATCCTGACATAATGGTGGGACAAGCAGAATGGAAAAGAAAACAGATTTGCTTTTTTTCTGCAGGACTGGCATATTTTCTTACTTTAATATCTTTTTACCACTGTAGTATATTTGAAGTTTAGAAAGGTGTACTAGTCAAAGTAAATGGTAAAATGTAAAGGGAATGGGTCTTACAGTATTGCTTAGAATGAAGAGGCAAAGGTTATAATGATGGTTCTCCAGGGAGGAGTGTCCGTACAATTGAGCTAATGGCTGCTTTGTCCTGTAAGAAAAGAAAAGAAAGCACAGTTGTTGAATTTAAGCAAGAAATAAAGTTTTGAACAATAACACTAAAAAACATATCAATGATATAAGCATTTTTAAAAGAATAATTCTCCAGAAAAAAAGGAAAATAGGTGGTTTATGTTTACCTTTCTATATAGGAGTTGTTTACTCCTCTGTGGTCAATATCATGGTTAAGGGTGGCTATCATCAATGCCAAAATCTCCAAACGGGAAAAAATGTTCTGCAACACAAATAAAGGCACTGGCGTATTTATTATCAGTAAAAAAAAGTGCTTGAAAATGAATGCTTTTTGAAGTTAGCAAAGATCAATTTTCTTGAAACGTAAAAAAATGATTGTAAAGTAAAAACAGGTTATCTAATGTCTGATCCTTTAATGCACAAACATTGACTAACATGAAGCTGGTCTGTCGCCATGAGCATAGCAAACATGCTCTGAGCAGTGCACAGTGCATGGCTCCAGTTGTGATACGGTACGTTGTTCCTGTAGCCTCGTCTCACAGTCAAAACCCACTGACACAGGCTCTGCAGGGAGAAGCATAGCGAAGCAAACAAGACTGGGAAAAAGTTTTAGCAATTTCCTACAAATTGTAGTCCTATTACTTCAAAAACATATTGCGTGTTAAAAATGTATTAGTAACAGTCATTAAAATTAAATATTAGATCCTTGAAGCGATTTCATTTAGCCATGGCCTAAATATGACTCAATTATTTTGTTGTACTAACCTAATTAAATAACAATTGATATTAGTTATAGTCTCGTGTTCTTATAACATTTTAATGTAAGAATATTGCAGCTCTCATAAGAGTTGCAGTGGATTCACATTGTTGGCAGAGTACCTTGTAATCAATGTTAAATTCCTGCACCAAGTTAAGGTCCAAAAACATGCGAATGGTGGCCTGAGTGGTCAGGTCTTCTGACAAACCAAAGTCAGAAAAATTGAAGTCCAAAATTTTTAGGGAGTCAGCAGATGGAATAGTGGCTTCCTTAAAAACAGGAAAAAAATGTTTAGTACAGATCATTTAATCAAATAGTAAAGTGGTATTTTTTTTTTTTTACACTTCAGCCATTTGGACTTAATATCCAAGAGACATTTAATGTTAAGCCTTTGTCAAGTAGATATGGTTGGTAAAGGGTGTGGTTAGTATTAGCTGGACGTTAACGTCAAAGCATATAAACAGCATCTGGATGGCTCGGTATAGAGAGCGCAGTGAGAGATTAAGTTGAGATCCAGTTTCATGCTGCTGACTAACTATGTAGCCACAAGCAGGCCCAAGTGTGGATCTTCCTGTGCCAGACCCCATTCCAGATGAAATATCAGCTTGTGACAGGAAGGGCATTTGGCGTAAAACTTTCTGCCATACCAAACATGTGGATCAGTGTTAGCTGGCTCACCGTGCCGACCCCTGAATGGATATGGAGAACGGTGAACAACAGTTTCAAAGCATATAAATCTGTTGTGTAATACAATATAAATGTACTGTATACCATTTGACACTGGGATGACTATGCTGGATGGTTCTGCTTGGGATTATATTATCACAAGCAGAAAAGCAAGCATGAAACATCTGCTGAGGGCATTAAAGGGAAATAAAAGCTTATTTTAAGACGGAGTGCTAAATTTCTTCTTTGGACAAGTTAGGACTTCTTTTTAAAGTGTCTGATTTAAATACAAATTTAACTCCAGCTAGATTTATTCATAAGCACAAAGTGTAGTTGTTATTAATTTTTTTTGTATCAGCATGTAAAAGTGGCAGGAGAATACCTGCAGGGCCTGAATTTCCTGCTCTGCTGCAGTGATGTGGTAGGCCAGAACCTGTGGAATTGTGCACACACACATATGTATCAATAGCAATCAGTTTTAAAAGGTACGATCCGCATGATTAAGTTAGCTTCCCCACCTCCTGTGTAACCTTTATACTGGCTCGTCGCACCTCTGTGATGTGGACGGCCTCTGAGTATTGTAAGGCCAAGCCGCAGTAGACCGCCAGGTCTTCCAAGAGGCACTCATCATATCTGTTGAAAGCTTCCAAGTCATCCGAGTCTTTGCTCTGCTTATTCATCAGCTGGCACACAGCTAATGGATAGACAAAAAAAAATAGTATTCAGCAGGACAAAGAAGTTTGAAGCAGCTTCCACTTTAGACAAAATACTGCAAAATGCTGTTGCTTTAACCATATGAAATGATTTTGTTTAACAACAAAATCATTTCATATTCAAGTTTGTGATGTAAAACCATGAAAATAACCAATAGTATCAAGTATTAATGTTCAATAAAGCAGCTGAAGGAAGGAACTCACCAATAACATTTTCAGACCGCTCATTTCTAACAGGACAGCAGATAATGCTTCTCACTGATTCTTCCGAACATTTTGCCATATTCAGAGTCTTCATAGTCTTCAGTGTTTGACAGGCATAAGATGGATCAATATCACTGATGTCGCTCTCCCTAAAAGAATAAGAACATTTCTGGAAATTTGTCCAAACAGAAACTAAATAGGTAATTTAGTGATGAGGACCCGAAACAAAAAATAGAAAAATTAAAATACCTTCTGTAGATCTGACAAGTTGAACCAAGTTCCTCGCACTCCAAGTGTATAACACGTGAAAATGAAACCTATAATAAAATCATAAGACAAACACAGAAAATAAGATACATTAAAGTAGTAATTTTGTGGAAGGCTGTCTGCCCTGAGACTGGAAGGTCATGAGTTCAAATCCATGGTTGGGTCATACCAAAAACTTTTAAAATGGGACCCTGCTTGACATTCAGCTTTAAGAGGGTGAATTGGCGAGTTAAAACACCAAATGAAGGTTCCTGAGCGTGGTTGTGTCTGCAGCTCACCACTTCCCCAGGGGATGGGTCAAATTCGAGAATACATTTCACACACCTAGGTAGGTGTGTGACGACCAATGGACTTTAGTTAGCCTGGAGTCTCACATCACAAAAGGGTCATGTGCAGCGACCCAAATGCACGTTTTTCAGCAAGATTGGCCGATGGCCACGCAGCTGCACCTTTAATCAGTAGAGCAGAGCTTTTAAGAAAAAGTTTAAATTTGACGGTGGCTGATCGATGGCTTGACATCGGTCTGTGGCAACTTGACGAGGGCTGTTGATATGGACTGGGGCCTGGCAAAGACCAGACGTCAATCTGGCGATCCTGCCACCATGGGTCCAAATGGGGAGATGGGATTGATGATGCACAAAACTCATCAAGGCGTTGCTAGCACCACAGTGACTCCGAGACCTGCATATTGATGAATTGTGGTTGATGCTGAGAAGAATATGAAGAAGACGGAATATTGAGCTTTCTTGGGAGGCATGTTGTCTAAAAATGTGTAAATTGACAATGTTATAAAGTGTGCTCAAAATCTGAGTTGCGAAAGACCAGTGGCGCAGACTGGGCCCCCTTTTCTTTATCCCCGGCCTACTGGGCGGCTGGTGGCACTTGATTTGGACGGCCACCGTCTGTAGACATGTATCTGCATTTTTTACCATGCGACCAATGATTTTTCAAAAAATTGGGCTGTGGCAGCTAATCTCGAAGATTCTGTCAATGCCTTCCCATTACGCAGTGAAAGTTGTATCTGTGACCACAGCATTTGCCTTCTAATTTTAAACCGCAACTCCCATCTTATAATTATATCAAGAGGCTGCACAGTTATAGCTAACATCAAATATGTGTAAACAACTTTCAGTGATTGAAATAAAATTCAATTGACCTGAACCAAATCACTGAAAATGTAAAGGAATAAATAAAAGAGGAATAGACAATGGTTCTGCAGTACAACATAGATACTGTAATAACTAACAATACAAGAGGGAGAAATTAAACCATACATGTTTGTTTTTTTTCCCAAACACACAATGACACAAAAACTGGTGTTCAAACCAGTGAGCTACAACTGCTCTGTCACATCTAATAGTAGATTAGAATAAAATCAAATTCATTTGTCTGTAAGCAAGTAAAAATATCAAATCATGGATGGTTCACCTTATCGTCAGTGACTGATGTTTGATCTGCGGGAATGAAGATGGTGCAGTAATGAGCACATGTGAAGGGCATGATGGTGGCGGCCATCTTACTCAGCAGAACTTCAAAAGAATGGTGCTCCCTCGATAACACCTGTGCCATCTTGATCAAAGCCTGTCATTCACACAAACACATATGTACTAATAAAGACCAAAATGTACTAGAGTCCTCCAGTGGTTTAGACAGGTCCACAAATATAATAACAGAAAAGTAAAAGTTTTGGTATGTAGTTATATGTCTTACGTGACTGCGTTTCGCTTCTTGTCTTGAACTCTCATACAGCTGGATGTTATCCAGAACCATTCCCAGCACATCCATGTGATTGCATAACACCTAACGAAGAAAGTTAACAAAGATAAAGGCCTGTTTAACGCTAAAATCTCATTCCTATTTGAATTTAGAGATAAAACATGAGTCACATAAAAAAACCATATTAATATTGTGTATACTTGAAAGCAAAAAATTTAAAGGCCCACTCTGATAAAAAATTTTGTTTTTGGTATTTTTAAGATGTTCTTGTGGCACTTTTCTGATGATTGAGGACATATATATATATATATATATATATATATATTATATATATATATATATATATATTATATATATATATATTATATATATATATATATATATAAATTCAGCTTAAAATTGCATTTCTAAATATTTCTATGTTCAAATCATCGGGAATCTATAGAAAACAAAAACATTTTGTTTGAAAAAAAGCTTATCTGTGACGTAGAAAATACGCTGAGCGAACCAAGGAAGGGAAGGGGGGGTGGGGCTGCTCTGTTCCAGTGGTGATATGTTCTAGAAAATAACACAGGTTTTTTGATTTTGGATAAAAATGACATAATTATAATTAAAAGACTACTGGGAACGCTTTGAAAACAGACCAAAAGATAATCAGAGTGGGACTTTAAGCATTTTTCTCTGATACATTTCTCATGACCAGCATGAATCTCACCTTTTCATCCAAGCTAGTGAAGGCAGAAAGCGACCCATCACTGATGCTTCTTTTATTTATCACAACCACCACACCAACCACCTGCTTGGAAACACAAGCATAAAAACACACGCATTACAACCTTAATTTTTGATCATTAACATGTCCTTATTGTGTGTGTGTGACATAAGTTCTGCACACAAAAAACAATTTATATATGAAATGTTGATCCTTAAACTTTGGTAGAACTTTAAAACGTGTTAGCGCCTGCAGCTATGAAGATGTTTTGTTGGTGAGGCCACTTGGTCTCTTGACTGTACAGTACAGTACCCATGGTATCTGTCAATAAACAGGAAAAATGAAAACACAACACAAAACACTGTTATTGAAAGAGGAAATATTACCTCTTCCCTGTGGTTCTTGATGGGAACACTTAAAAGTGTCTTGATGTTTGATGACTGGCTGTTATCCACGTTGAATCTAAAGTCCTGCAGATGCATACAAAGACACTGCTTACATAGAAGCAAATTGGCATGTTAATTAGGTATGCTAATAAGTTCAGTGCATGTTTGCAAGGTGTGTTCACAGAACTGCTACCTAACCTGAAAGAATTCATTTGTAAGCCCAGGAAATTTCCATCACGACCCGTTCCGTCTAGGATTACCTGCTCTCATTTCTCCCAGGAATTGGCTCTCATCCCTAATGACATTGCTGGTGAAGAGGAGGGCTAGAGAGGGCACCAGCTGTAAACCTTTTAGCCACATAGGTGTGTGTGTATGTGAGCATGCATGCTATGGCTGTGCACTGCTCTAGAGCACATCTCCATCTCCAAAGACTAATCGGAGGTTATCAGTGAGAGACGTCTAAATGGATTAAGAGTGCCTGCAAATCAGGGATTCTCTGGCAAACTCTGGCATGCCTGGAAAGTAGGCTACTAGGTGGGAGAATCACTCAGAGCTCTTTTTGCCACTTCCATACCTTGTCGTATGTGGACATTTCTCATGCGTTTCGTTGAGTAAGAGCATGATAACGTGAAATCTGTGAATAGTAGGGGTATAACGATAAATAGACTTAATCAGTTAATCAGTACATCAAGTTATATTCCTACTACCAGATCAATCTGTCTGAGTCAAGTTGTTGAATTGACCTATAGATTACAAAATTGTTTCAAAATGAAGAAAAAATACATTAGAATCAATATAGGGAAATATTATTAAAATCGATAATGGGGCTGCACGGTGGCGCAGTGGTTAGCGCTCTCGCCTCACAACGAGACAGCACTAGTGCAAATCCTGGCTGAGACGTTTTTGTGTGGCATTTGCATGTTCTTTCCCGTGCATGCGTGGCTTTTCTGCGAGCACTCCGTCTTTCTCCCACAGTCCAAAAGAATGCTTCATAGGTTAATTTGATGATCTAAAGTGTCAGGTGTGAATGTATGTGGATTGTCAACCACAAATTATATAAATCAAATCACTGAGAAAATAAATCGCTAAACCCAACCTACCTCAGATGCATTTCTTAGGTTCATTGGTGCATTCCTTGCCAAGACACATTCCATGACACCCTTCAGCAGCTCCTGATGTGCATGGCAGTGCAGGCTGTGCTCATTCCAGCACCCAAGTGGCATTAAGGCAACCACTTCTTCCAAGCTGCTTTTCTCGTCACAGTCTTTTTTAACAAGAGAGAGGGAACCTTTTTCGGCTGTCAGCAGCTCCCTAACATGGTCAACGGCTCCTTGACAGAGCTCTGTCACAGATCCCATCCATGCCAGGCCACCTCCTAGGAGACCTGTCATCCATGGGCATCCTTCACTGCACCCGCAGGCTGCAGTTTTGGACAAAACAGGGGGTAAAATCTTTGGAGTGTGCAGCAAATCAGGAGACTGCGGGCATATGGGAGACAGGGTTCTACAGGGAGACAGACAGGAACGAGAAGAGCGAGAAGAGCGGGGTGCGCAAGGGGAATGACACAACTGATTCATCCAGTCAGGGGGACTGAGGTTTAAACACGAGGGCTTGAGCCTGTCTCTCTGAGGGGAGACGTCAAAGTGTGAGCAGGTAACAGGAAGGGAAGTTCTACGGTAAGGAGCCATGGTGAGGAACTTAGAATAGTCTGAAGTGCTCCTGGGGATTCTTGGTGACATCAGTGGAGACACATCTGCTGGGGCGACGCTCACCCTGAAATCACAGCACAGTTCCACAATTTACGTCTTCTTTTAGTATTTAGGGGACATTTTGTTTACAGTCAAAAAGTTTAAAAGGAAACTTTTAAAGGCCCACTCCAATCATGTTTGGATCTATTTTAAGTGGTCTTTTAACTTGGATTCTGCTGTTTTTAGCAAAAAAAAAGTCATTTTCTAAGACAGTTTCTACAGAGCAGTAGTACTTCATTCGAAATTCACCTTTGAGTATGGGTGTAAGTCTTTGGTTTGGTACTTATTTTTGTAATTATTTTTGTAATTTTTTTGTAATTTTCCTAAATTAATATTCTAATTTTCTTATTCTAACCTACCTACAAATCTATTTTAGTAAAATTAACTTTGATCTGTTTTTATTTCTACTTTACTTTGGTCTGTTTATTTCCTTTAAATAAACACTTGATATCTTAATTTAGGGTTGGATTGGAGGGATTAAACCACCAAATGGTTCCCAAACGCGGCTGTTTCTGCAGCTCACCGGTCCCCCAGGGGATGGGTCAAATGCAGAACAAATGTATTTATTAAAAAAATTATTTAACTTTAACTTTCCTTTGAAAACGAGCAGCTTAAACAACACGTTGAAGGTTGATTTACTTCCGGTCACAGTGGTGCATGTGGTATTCGGTTTTGTTTAGTTCCTACTTAAAATCCAACTACTCGGATATTCATTATAAGCCCTATGTGGCCTGAACTCTAGGCACAGAAGGGCACAGATCCCCTTCTCCTCCCTGTTGAGGAGCAGAGCAGAGAACTTGTAGCCCGCCCAGCATAATACGTCACAAATACAATATTTTTTTCATCCGCTCCTGATTTACAATGATTTGAATAAAGAAATACTCAGAAATGTACTTTTAATGATATTTTTCATTATATATGTCCTCCTTCATCAGAAAAATGGCAAACAAAAACACATTTAGAAAACACGAAAAACACTATTATCATCGGAGTGGGTCTTTAAAAAGCAAGAGTGAAACATTTTTTCAACCAATAATCTCATTAGTTAGTAGTCTAAGATCAGACTTGTTATTAAAATTTCTTACGCCGATGATCTGCGTGAAAAGTAGGCCCTGGTAAAGTCGGAGTGATCGTCCAGCCACGCGTGGTCACTTGACATCTCGCCTCCAAAATTCTCACCGCGCCTCTTGGAGCGGGGACTCCACAGCGGGGAGAAGAGCCATCCGGTTCCCCGCATCAACGGCGGTCCACGCGCTGCTGACCCGCGGAGGGACATGTTCGCGCCTGCGCCACAAGCTGGCGGGGAGCCGGCGCTCGCTCTGCTGGGCTCCATGACTGTCTGGCCTCAGGGCGGAGGAGAGCAGGCCGTCAACGGCCAGGTGAGAGGAGGCAGAGAGAAGGACCGGTGGCCTCCAGGAAAGCCGATATCTATGGCGAGGCTGTTGCGTGAATGTAATCTCCAGACCTTTATTTAGCCGGTCTGGCGCCACCGGTTTACTCAGAAGAAGATTTTAAACTTAAGGATAGAATTAATGGGTTGAGTCAAAGGTCAGAGTTAGCTCTGCTAGGAATCGACCATTTAGCCAGGTGTTAGGGTAAACTTTAGGGCTTTGGAGTCCAGTAAAGTCAATGTGTGTAAACACGGAGGGTGGGATTATGGACAACTTTAATTTAAAAAAAACAAACAAACAAACTATATGGAATTTAAACACATTTACAGAACATGTAGACAGGTTCATCATATTTTTTATTTATGTTTTTTCTTGTGATTATTTATTTATCATTTTTAATTTGAATACAATTGCTAAAAGATTACAAAAAATGCAATTAATTGTTGTAACATTGATAACATTCAGTGGGCTAATGAAACGAAAAAATACAATAAAAAAAAGGAAAATCTTTTATAGCTTTAACATTCTTATACAGAAAAACCAGTCAGAAGTTAGTAAATCACAAAATAATTATTTTTCTTGTGTAACCGCCATGCAAAAATAATAAATACCCTTGTATGTTAAATAAATAAAAGACTTAATGATATTTTTAGAAAGGCGCCCTCTGCTGGACACTTCTTCTCCTCACTACCTGCAGTGGGCAGGCCCATGGCTGACAGCTGTTATGTGATAGGCTGCTCCAGGAGGAGTCTGCCATGACACAGTGGATGCTGCACAGAAGCAGATCTACGACATCAGCAGCCAGAGGTCCTCTATCCTCCTTTGCCATCCCTCTCTCTTTCTTCTCCTTCTTTTTGCCTCTCCTCCTCTTGCCGCCATCCTTGCTCTGTTTTTTTCCGTCCCTTCTCCCCTCCGTCAGCAGACGTGCGCAGGCCTTTCTGAGCACACTGCAGTAGAGGATCGTGAACACGCACCAGCAGCAGGAACAGCAGCAGCAGGCGAACTGGTAGGTGTGCAGAGGCCTCCCTCCCTCCTTCCTGCAGCACAGGCGAGCCACTACATTTTCCCTTGATCTCTGTCAAGGACTGTCTGATTGAGAAATGTGTTGGCATATGTGTGTGCGTGTGTGAGAGAGAAAAGGACAGTGAGGTAGAGAAGAGGCATGGCTACCACACCCTGGGATCATTTATAACCACTGGTGCAGCTTCAATGAGTGAATCGTCCTGAACTCACTGGTGTATTCATGCAGTAGCTTACGGAAAGATTCATTTTTGTGTGCTGGTTGATGATTTTTTTCCTGTTTGGATTTACTTTTTCAGCACCTATGTATCATTGCTGTCAGTGGGCTCAAATGTATCATTTTGATTGTACTCTTTTGCATGTTGTTTACCTTGTCTAACCTCAGACCTCCTCTTTGCTTTCCAAAGCTGTCCTCACCACCATCCTTTTCATCATCCCTCCTAATTCTTACCTTTATGAACTCTCCGCCCTCCTCATCTCCCCTTTCACGTCCTCTCCTCTCTTTCTGGCCGGCCGATTCCCCAGGATGCCGTGCTTTAGGCCGCTCTGGTAGGCCCTAGCAGCATGGGCGGAGGCTGGGTGGGAAGAGAGATCACGGATTGGACCCTTCCTCTCAGGACGGGTGTGCTGGCGGGTCACCTTTCCTCAGCTTCAGATGGGCGAGGTCGCAGAGAGCCCCAAAATAAACCACACTTTTCTACGAGACTACGTCACTGAAGGTGCGTCCCAACTGGGTGCGGGGTCCGATCACAAACAAATAGGATTAAAAAACCCTCATGTTTGCTTATTGCTAATTACAAACTTTAAGTTTGTCTGCTTGATATCCACTCTGTTAAATTACTCTTTCATCTTTTCCTGATCCTACTTTTTTTTTTCAATATACCATCCCACTCAGTTTCTCAATTTTTCCCTGTTCTTCCAGCTGATGTCATCTCTACGGTGGAATTTAACCAGACAGGGGACCTGCTGGCCACAGGAGATAAAGGTGGCCGAGTGGTCATCTTTCAAAGAGAGTCTGAGGTCAGGTTACATTGAATACAGTCAAAACTCCCTTTGCCTCAGCAGAATTTTTGTTAAATACCCGACAATTAATGTATTCCTGTATGTTTATTTAATTCCTTCTCTTCTTTTAGTCTAAAGGGGAATCAGAAGAGACGGGGGAGACTGTGGACTCAGGGGAGTACAATGTCTACAGCACCTTTCAGAGTCATGAGCCAGACTTTGACTACCTAAAGAGTCTGGAAATAGAGGAGAAAATCAACAAGATCAGATGGCTGCCGCAGCAGAACGCTGCACATTTTCTCCTCTCCACCAATGGTGATAATCAGTCTTCCAGTAAACCATCTTTTTTTTTTTTTTTATTGTGCTTTTTTTAATCATCTTTTGTTGTTAATTGGTTCTATTTGCATTACATGACATTTTAGTCAGTGTGGTGCTTTTCAAAACAATGCTGACACCATCCTGTTTGTGGGAAAATAGCAGAATGTCATAAATCACTAATAAATCACTGGCTAGGATTTTCTCTAAACAGTATTTTGTGTGGTATAACGTTAAAAAAATGTACCATGGAATGTTTTTCTTTAAAATGAGAGCTCTTTTGTGACTATTTGGATGTTTTTGGCAGATAAGACCATCAAACTGTGGAAGGTGAGTGAAAGAGACAAGAGACCAGAAGGATACAACCTGAAAGATGAGGAGGGACGGCTCAAGGACATTTCTACCATCACCTCTTTGCAGGTACAAGGACTCACAAATCAGCACGCACCCCAACAACAGAAGTTTCCCCTTCAGTTTGGTTTTAAAAATGTGTTCTTCCATCTGTCACCTCTGCCCTTCGAAGGTTCCGGTGCTAAAGCCAACAGACCTCATGGTAGAGGTCCGTCCCAGGCGGGTCTTCGCTAATGGACATACCTACCACGTCAACTCGATCTCTGTCAACAGCGATGGGGAGACGTATTTGTCTGCTGATGACCTTCGCATCAACATGTGGCATCTGGGCATCACAGATCGTAGCTTCAGTATCCTCTACAGCCAAGATTAGTGATGTTTTCATTTTTAAAAGTACTAGTTTTACTCTCAGGAATTATAAACTTTTAATCACTTTTCTACTTTTCCTTATCAGTTTCAATTGATGTTTCATTTTTGAAACATTCCTAATGGGAAGAAAACACTAAATCCAATCCTTTTTAAGGCAAATAGATGATTTGAAAAAAATTCTAATCAGCAATATTTCAATATTTTTTCTAAAAGATTTAACGGTTTGATTCTGATCAAACTTTGGTAGCTTTTATTTTGTAAACTCAGTCTTCCATGCATGCTGCTACCAAAATTAAATTCAGAAAGAAGGGCAAATGGATGAAGACTTCAACCTAGTATAGTTTGCAAACACTGCAATCTATTATTACCACTATGCAGCCAAAATACTGCTAAGTATTTCAGAATGCATGCTTCATAGCAAATGCAAAATGGCATGACTAGTTTTGCATGTATAGCGCTCCAAAGTGTGTGTTCAGCACAGGGTTTAGCACCCTGCACAGGCTGAATGTGGTGTTTTCCCATTCAAATAGAAGCTGACCTAGAAAATCAGAGAAGCATCTATGAAAGATGAGTTTAAATAATTTACTCAGCAGTGCTCTTTCTACTGAATCACACAGGACTACCACAAATAGAACAAAGTGGGGACAGAGTCTTACAGAATAGCCACTAGTTCTCTGTATCTGTTTGGCACTTTCCACTTGTTCTCCTTGATGGTTCCTCTCAGATATTGTAGACATCAAACCCACCAACATGGAGGATCTGACAGAGGTGATAACAGCAGCAGAGTTTCACCCGCAACACTGCCACTTGTTTGTGTACAGCAGCAGCAAGGGAACCCTGCGCCTCTGTGACATGAGGGCCTCTGCGCTTTGTGACAAACACACCAAACGTGAGAATGCTGCAGAGATTAGAAAGAGCCTAATAAATGTCAGTATCATCTAAAATGTTCTTTTTTTTTAGTTTTTGAAGAACCTGAGGATCCAGGAAACCGCTCCTTCTTTTCAGAAATAATTTCCTCCGTGTCCGATGTCAAGTTTAGTCACAATGGCCGCTACCTGCTAACAAGAGATTACCTCACCGCCAAGGTGTGGGACCTGAACATGGAAAAAGGCCCTGTGGAAACATACCAAGTAAGATAGAACTAGATTTCTGCTTCTATTTTGCGTAAGCAGCATCAAAATCCAACCAAATCACACCTAAACCAGTGGAGAGTCTTTATAATCGGGCACTGAAGATCCTAGATCAAAAACCAATTAAATACCAGATTTGATCGAGATAGAAAATGTTAAAATTTACTAATTTGATCATTTTTAGTCTTTTAGAAATGATCTTTAAATGCCTCAATTGAACTGGCACCTAATCCTTTAAAGACTCACTCAGATGAAAACCGTGTTTTGGTGTTTTAAACATGTTCTTGTAGCATTTTTCTCAGGTAGGACATATTTTTTAATAATTTCAAATTAAAACAGAGTTTCTGAGTATTTCTTTATTCAAATCATGATAGATCAGGAGCAGATAAAAACCCGCTGTTTGAAAAAGCTGTTAGTTGTGATGCAGCAACTTAAAAGTCTTCCTGCTCCGCTCCATTCGGATGAATCCACTTGCAGACATATAGATCCATCTACGTCTTCATTTTCCTTATCCAATCTAGCATCTGGCTCAAAACTGTACGGATGAATTGCACCGATATTGCTCGCTGTTTCTGTTGCACACCATATATTAGGTTGGGAACGTGAGGGGCTGTGTACCATTAGGAGAGAGTGTAAACAAAGGAATGATGGGATGTCAGTGGACGCTTACTTCTGCGCCAACAGTCCCGCCCACAATCTATAGACAAATTTCTTATGAACTTCTGCCGCTCTGCAAAAAGCGTGAAACTCTGGAATTAGCTTTCCACTGATTTGATGTCTGTGACCAGTTTTAGTTTTCAAAAAACTGCAAAGAATTGGCTGTACTGATATAATGTTTGAGTTTTATCCTACTGATGTGTCTCTATGCTTTTAAATGGTTCTTTTTCTTGTTTCATCAATTTTGTTTCTATTTCTAAATTGTTTTTAACATTAACTGTTTATTGATTTCTGGTTTTGTATTTTCATATATTTGTGATTTGGGAAAAAGCCTGTTTAAGGACAAGTGGTGCAAATTAGCTTATTCTAAAAGCATTATTATTTGGACATTGGACTTCTGTTTTGTTGTAAGTCTATGCATTTACATCTGTTCTTATTTAATAAGATAAATTAAACCAAATCATCCGATTGTTGCTCATTCTCTCATTCAGTGGAACTAGAGCTACAGCCCAAATTTGCAGTTCCTTGCAGGCATTTGGTTGATTTATCCGCGTCTCCCCAAGATGCAATAACTTTCTGTCTTCCACATCTGTAGGTGCATGAATATCTGAGGAGTAAGCTGTGTTCCCTCTACGAAAATGACTGCATCTTCGACAAGTTTGAGTGTGTGTGGAACAGCTCTGACAGGTGAGCGACTCTGGGGAAACAGAATTTACTGCGTTGTGAGACCAGCTGAAAGCAAAGTGATTGGCTGAGTCTGTTGGATGCTACTTACTGTGCCTCCTTGATACCCTTCCGCTGTCAATGTTTGATGTTTAAATCAATTCCAGAGACAAGCTTTGTAGACTTATCGTCATTCTTCTTCTCCTTAGTTTGTCTTTTTTTCCCCTCTACCTTACTCAGCCATCCACCCTGCAACTTTTTTTTTTCCTCTCTCCTCCAGCGTGATCATGACGGGCGCCTACAACAGCTTCTTCCGGATGTTCGACAGGGAGACGGGGCGAGGTGTGACGCTGGAGGCGTGGCGGGAGAGCAGCAAGCCTCGGGCTGTGCTGAGGACTCGCCGCGTGTATACCGGTGGTAAGCGTCGTCGAGGCGACGTGGGCGTGGACAGCCTGGACTTCACCAAGAAAATCCTGCACATGGCGTGGCACCCGTCGGAGAATATAATCGCCATTGCCGCCACCAACAACTTGTACATCTTTCAGGATCGCGTAAACCCAGACACACAAACACAGTGACAAGAAAAGGAAGGAAGACGATGACGGATAAAGTTTTTTTTTCTGTCCAACAAAATGGGAAAAATCAACTTAAAAGTCTTTGAATGTAAGCACTCGAGAATGCCATGTGGAGATGGGAGGCTTTATTTCAACATCATGCTGTTTTGCAACATCAAAATGTAGCCTTTTTGGTATCATCATTCGAGATTTGTTTTCATTGATGCTAATTCTTTAAGGTGGTGTTGGGGCTCCACCATCAGGACAAATCCAGAGACAAACATCCATGCACGCTCACTCACTTAGAATGAACCAACCAACCCAAAATGCATGTCTTTGGATGGCAGGAAGAGGCCGAGTGCAAGGACAGAAGGCCAACAGTCACAGGACAACGTCGGACCTCTGCAAAGACCCATTTTGACATTTTATTGAAGTTGTTGGATCTCAGAGGCAGGTTAGTTCCCTTTTTTTCAGCACTGAGATGAATCTCTAGTGGTTTTTCCTAATTTTTGAAGGAACATTTTGACAGTTTCCCACTGTAGGGAATTAAATGAGGTGCGGGGACACCTCTCTATCTACAATGACTTAGCTGATGATAACACCAGAAATGGACTGTGTGCTCGGTTGCATCGGGCGCTCATAGTCGGGACAGCTTTGGGACTGAAGAGCACATCAGACATCAGAGCATTTTAAACTTGGAGCGCTCTTCAAAATAAAAATCTCTTTTTTTCATCTTCTGCTGAGCTACAACAGCTACTAAATCTCTCCTTCAGAGCAGTGCTCTTGGAGGTTGCACGCTTTAGTGACCCACAGTCTCACTTTGCAATAAAAGCAGAGCAGCACAGTCTGCTTTAACACTTGAGATCTTCTACAGAAAACTTTCTTTCTACATTTAGCTGTAAATATGTGTTTTTTTTATTTTTTTTTATTTCTAAAGTGATGGTTCCGGTTATCTGACAGATTGTTGTTAATGCTATAAACGATTGTGAGATTTAATTCATTGAACGGCTGCTGTTTCTGATATCTTGTGAAGCAATACCTAGGTAGTTTTTGCTGGCTGTTAAAATGGAAATGGGTAAATTGTACACAAACAAATCACTTGTTTTTGTGTTTGAAGCCTGTATGTTGATTGAATTTCTGCCCGTCTGGAATCTGTGTTCTTTTCATGGTGAATAATTACACTTTAGGAAGGCAGCAACTGTTGCAAGATCAAAAGCTGAGACTGAGTACTAAATAAATGTGTAATTTGTCATGTGTAAGCACATTTTAGAGGATCTCTCAATCAAGAAAACTTGCACATTGTTTATAAAGTGGATCCTAATATCATCTAAGTCTGACCTGTGCTTGGGTCTAAATGTATTGAAGGGTCAGAGATAGTCGTCAGTGCAATAACTCTTTATGTACATCAGTCAAATGTCAGAACATAGAGGTTGTGAATTTGTCATGCAGGATTTGTTTACCTCACTGTGTACCTCACAATGACTCGTGCAAAACTGAAAGGTGGATACATGTACAACATGAAAATGATGAGCAGTGACAAAGTTTCTTTAGTGCTTACAGTGAATCATTTTTGTTTTCAAGTGTCCTTGGTCCTGGTTGTTCCAAAAAATACATACAGAGGCAGAGCATCTTTGATTGTTTCATTTTAATCAAATTTAAACTCTTGTTTTATTTAAACTTTAAACTCCAAAGAATGTTGGGATGCTGTTTAAATGTAAAAAAAGAGGACAGCAGGGTTTGCAGATTTAAAACAAATCTGTTTATAATAATATTATTATTATTAAAAGATTCCAGAAAATATATTTGACTTAAAGTTTAAAATGGGATATTTACCGTTTAGGTTTGAATTTAACAGCAGCAACAGGTCTCAAAATACCCAAAATGAAGGTGTTAGTGTTAGTGCACTAAAGTGACGGCATTTTAAAGCATGACTGAAGAACATTGTTTGAAGCCCATTGGTAAACATTAGCTAAAGGTTTGCATTCTGCGCCCAAGCAAATCATTATGTAGTTTTTCATATTTCAAGAAAACTGAGAAAAAAATCATTGGAAGAAGAGCTGCACAGTTACATGGAAGACTCTTCACAATATGAAAACTAGCTGTACATTTTAATAGAAAAACGTTTTTTAAATACACAATCCGCATCTCCCAATGACTGGTGATTTTATAGGAGGTTGCGTTTGAAAAATAAGACAACAGTTCTCAACTTTTTTGAAGCTTTTTTCTGCTGTCAAATTCCACATGAGCCAATATTTAAAAAAAAAAAAATAGGTGAAATCTCTCTTCATCAACGTAACATCTGTGTTTACGGGTAAAGTATTTACAACTTTTATGATTGTATGTCAAATTTGACTCAAAATCCCTACTTTGAAGCTGAGACTCACCGTGTAAACCACCAATTCCAGGAAAAGATGAAATAATCACGATGCCTCCTCGTTGTCTGCTTTGTTCTGAGTTTTATCTTGACTTTTTTTTTATATGTACATACATTGGTTTAACAGAGTACAATAATATACATGAAAACCCACAACCAAACTGTTAGCAGCAAAAGAAAGCTGTAATCAAACCATGATCTTTATTTTCCACAACTGGACAAGGAGCTTTTGACTCAGATTCACAGCAGCAGCATGCCATTACTCAGTGCTACTTGAATATATATATTTATCATACTTTTAAAAAAGAAATACAGTACAAAAACAACTTAAATGAGATGGATGAAAGAATGTGCATTAATAAAATGGAATATGATACATGACATATATGTGTTAGGACTTTTTTTAATGTAATTTTTGTACGTCTCCAGCTGTTAATAGCACCAACTTTAAGGTTTTTCCTTTATTTTGCAACATGGATAAATTAGACTTTGTAGTCATAAGATATCACTTTACATTCCAGAGCGCAGCATCTCTTCTGTTAAAGCAGCTCTTTACCATTCTATTCTGTGTTTTAAAGTTATCTTCTTTTGATTTGGCTTTAATTTGCTGTTTCGGTTATTTTCCTGCAAAAATTACTTTTTAAGTCTTGAGACTGAACGAAATCTTTTGTTAAACAGTTTAATAATAAATAGCATGTCCATTAACTCTACAACTATCCAAAAAGCACACTGAATGACGTTTTTTGTGATTATCAATTTTCATAGAAATTGCACACAATCTTAAGAATTAATCTTTTTTTTCTTTCATTTGTAAAGGTGTTAAATATTTGTCAGCATTAGACCCCTGAGCAAAAAATAAAAAAAAGTAGACTACAATAAAGTGATGGAGCTAAAACATTTCATACAGGGGAACTTTGGAAGGGTGAAAAAATGAGAACATGGTATTTTAATTTATTCCCAATTTAATGTTATTTTAATTTTTGCTATGTTTAAAAAACATGTATTGATGACTTTCTAATCTTTGTCAAAAATTATATAAATATTGGCTCAAAAATTGGGAAAGCAAAGCTTTTTATTGGGAGGGTGCTGCCCCCTTAGCCCACACATAGCTCTGCCTCTGCTGCTTCGTGGGTTTTTTTTTTGTGTGTGGAAAAGCCATTTTGAGCCGTTTTAGTCGTTTAGCTAAACATCTGCAACTATTTGAAAGTTTATTGTGAAAAAAAAAAAAAACAGATGTATTTTGTGTAATTTTAAAAATGTAAAAGCTTTTTTTTCCACTGGCACATCGACCTGAGTTTGCAAATGTGTTTATTTAGTTTTGACAAATGATCTTTGACAGAGCAGGTGTATGAAAATGTGACAAAACTGCAGTGTTATTGGAACGGCACATGTATGAAATTCACCCAAATTCTACGAATCTTTATTAACTCATTAGAAATGCAATTTATCACAAATAATAGGTTTCTGCAAAAACCTGCCATCAGTCCCTCTAACTTGTGAAAGAAAAGTAAAAACACTAAAACAAACTAAGAGATGCTCTGTTGAGCCAAATTTGAACATTTTCATGACTTTTTTTCCCCAATCACATTTTAAGATCTTGATTTGAAAATGATTGTAATTTAAAAATGGTCAAAACTTTAATTGGTGTCCTCAGTTTATGAGATCACACTGGGCTGTATTGAGCCACAATGATTTCACTTTTGTCCCTTTCTAAAAAAAATTAACAGTAAAATGCCTTTTTCACTTTATTTTTGCATACCTGTAACCCTTTTAGTTCACATTAAGGCATTTTGGAGGATTTATACATACTTTTTTTGTTTGGTATGGTTGAAATTAAAGCTCTGCACTTCCTGTAATCTCGGATTAGTTTAAAGAATAACAATAAACGATAAAAGCAAGCAATGTCTTTTAGATCCGGATGAGCTCAGTTTCCAAGTAATCTTATAAAGTAATAAAAACATTATGAGAAAAAGGCTAAATTCATGAAGGGAAATCATTCAAGTCTTTCTTTTCCTTTTGTTTAAGCAGATATATTTGCAGAAAGGAATGGTGAAAAGAAAAAGTCAAAAGCAAATTTGAGAGCTTTCATGGTGGTGCGCCTCCAGTTCCTTTCTATCTTCACTTGTCTTCCCCCATTCAGCCCTGAAGAAACACAATCCAGACAGTGAATAGCCTTCAACTCAAAGGCTGGGGCTCTTGCTCCGAGACGGCCCTCCAGCTTCGTGCTAAACTCCACCACATTACTGGGCTTTAGATTCAGCAGAACTTGTCTGAACTCATGACTGGCCATTAGAATGATATCCCTGGCGGCGTCATCTGCCTGTGCGCTTCCTTCTCGGATCATCCCCAGCGTCACCTCGAATCTGTATTTGTCGAAGCGTTTGACATGGCAGGTGTGTTTGGCTAAAGCCTTTATTTGGCACAACTCTTCCTCCTCCTGCATTTGAAGCAGTGCGTGCAGAGGAACTGTTTCTGATGTTGAATTTGCATCCTCTTGCGCGGCAGAAGTTCGATTTTTCACCACATGACTTCTAGGCTCACATTTGGGATACGTTTCACCATACAAGCAGCGCAACCAGTCTCCCATGAACACAGGCAGCATGTTGATGACAGACTGCGCTCCGTTTTCTGTCTCGGCCACTCGAACATGTCTGAAACGTCCAGTCCAGGTCACCCTGTGGCCATACAGGTGACTGCAGAAGATTTGTGTTTGGGCCATGCCTTTGGTTTCCCACGCTGGGGGCCCACAAACCTGACTATACTGACTCCAAGTCAGGGTGGAGTTGTATACCTTTTGCCCCTCTGCGTGGTACACATAGATTGAGGAGAACAGGATCACCATGGAGATGCAGAGTAAGATCAACTTGACAGGGCCTCTGTGGGTCACGGAGCGGAAGACATCCAAGATAGACGTGCTAAACCGAGTCCAGAGCCGCAGCGTCACAGGGAGGGCACACACTACTAATGTTACAATCATCTTTGTCAGCTCCAGGCCTAGGAACCACTTGACCATCTGAATGAAGAGCATGGTGGCAAGGCCAAAGGCCAGAACGGGCAGCGCAAACAGGAAGAGAAAGTAAGCCACACACGTGCGGATCAAACCCACGGCAGAGGAGTTCTGGAGGAGGACCACGGAGAATTCACACCACATGAAGCACACCAGGTACGGAATCAGGACGCAGTACGTTCCATGGAAACCACGCGTTCTTGCCATACTGATGCCAGATTTAAGCGCGTTGTGGGTAAGGATGAAAAAAAAAGAACAAAACATCCATGTGACAATAGATTACATAAAAAAAGAGGATTTCTATTTATAGACCTACTCCAATGAAAATTGTGTTTTTGGTGCTTTTAACATGTTTTTGTGGTGTTTCTCATGATGGAGTACATGTGTAAAGAAAGTTAAGACCAAAATTAAGTTTCAAAACTTAAACTTTTTTGTTCTGTTCTGATTCATCCACTTGTAGGTGACCAGATCCATGTACGCCTTTGTTTTCCTCGTCCGAGCTGGCATCTAGTTTAAAAATGTATGGCTGGACAGCTATAACATTGCTCGCCATTATTGTCACACTTCTAATGTTAGTTTGGGGCTGTAAGCTAGCGGGAGAGCACATAAGCTGATGGGTGATGGGAAGGGGGCGGGCTTACTCGCCAACAATCATATGATTGTTATTAAACGACAACTGGGAACGCTTCAAAACAAATCAAAAGATGATTGGAGTGGGTCTTTAAAATAAGAGTCATAAACGCTTTATATTTAAAGTAAACTCCACTTACCTAAAAAACAGGTAGAACAAGTAAACATACAGGAGGCAGGGAATACTGAGCTTCAGAAGCACGGATTCCCCGAGTGGTAGTATACTGAAAGTGTGTCCCAGGAAACGAAGTGCTGTCATGTTCTCTGGCAGTAACTGTGTCAGGCCACACAGATTTGATAAGACCTGCAATAAGACCAAATTCTTTATATACAAAATACGTTTTTACGTTTACAAAAGATGTAAGAAGGTCTGTGATCCAAAGAAGGCACTAATTTGTTTGAGAGATCCTGTGATCCCCCGGTTTGCATACCTCTATGAACAGCGCCCGGCGTGCATATGCTGCTGCAGTGGGGCTGAGGCTGTTGTAGCTCACTGCGGTGAAGAAGATGGCCACAGTGGAGAGTTCGGAACAGGGGATCCATTTCTTATCAGCGACAGGGAAGGAAAAAATGACAAAAAAGACAGAAAAGATGAAATAAAGGTACGGTTCAAGATTATTCCAGCCAAAGTTGGTTTCCGCTTGCTCAACGTCGAGTCCGGGTTCAAAGCGAGTTAGGAGAGATGTCAGAGCTCGAAAGTTCTCCCAAGACTGAAAAACGGGAAGCAATTGATGAGTGATTTGGATATTTTAATTCAAATATACATAGAGGTATTGGGAATCATTATCTCATGGAAAAAGTTTAGAGACAAAGGTCACCTTGCTGCTTTGGAAAACTCTCAGAGTGCAAATGATCATGGAGATAAAGGCAAGATAGAAGACAAGCAGGGGGATGACGAAAGCAAACAGGTCAACAGTGAGGTTGCTGATGATGAAGAAGAAGATGAGAGCGTTGACGTGTTGTGTGGGGATGATGGTGCTCAGCCACTGAACGCCTGCCCGCGAAGCCCAGTCGATGAGGTGCTCCTTCATCTCAACAAGGACATGCAGAGGATACTGCAGTAGCTGTAGAGAAGCATCCCAGGAACATTTAGAAAATACGAACCTAAATACAGATGATCTTTTAAATAAAAAGAAAAGGAAAACACCATCAAGCGGGATTTCATGTCCATGGCCTTTTTAATGGCTCCGGTTTGCTTGGTATCCAGCATCATCCCACTGCATCCGAAGGTCCAGTAGCTTTTGTGGACTTTCTTACATCCCGTTGGGACCATCTCCGTCTTGCTCTTTAAAACACAACAACGCAGGCAAAACCCATTAAAAACTGCACATCTGCAGACAGTCAAATAATAATTCAAAAAATCCATCCATGGATACTAACTTACCTCCCTCCCAGTGTCTGGGGTTGCGGGACTTTCGCTTTTGGCAGCAGGCTGGCTTTTTTCAGGGGCAGACGGAACAATGCCTTGTGCATACTTTTTAGTCATCTCAACAAAATCATCCAGGTCCACCAGCTGGTTTGCTAAAGATGCAGAACATAAAGTAAGAAGTTATGAAAAAGTACGGCTGTGTATTGTGAGTCTTTATACCTACAGTCATTGCTGACCATGCTTTCCAACACTTTCTGAGTCTGGCCTGAAGTTGGGACAGATATTTTCTTTACACTGCCCCCTGTTGATGAGAATGACCACAGCATGCATGAGCTAGAAGCTGTCATAGGTGTTCTTGCACAACATATATTTTAACTAAGACAGCTGCAAATGGAGACTAAATCACAGCATGACACGGAACTCAATGGTCTGACGTAGTTCAGAAGGAAATAATAGTCATTTTGAGAGCATTTGATGTGGTGCAGGAGGCCTCTTCAGGCACATTTCTCCTACCTTGAACAGCATTGACCTGGTTGACATTTTGCAGCATCTCAGAAACAGCTACTTTTGTCTTCTTGTCAGGGTTAAGCCTCCAGTACATCATCATTGCCGCTTTTCGAACAGCCAGCTCAAACTTACTCTCTGATGACAGCGTTCGCACGTCTGCTTCATTTTCCGGAGTGATTCCTGGTAATATGGAGAACTATGATTGGTTTGCTCATTTAAAGACGTTTGTGTAGAGATGCATGGGATAAATGTCACAAACGAAACCTTTTTTTTTGACCCAGCAGCGTCGAAGGAGTCTCGCCGCACTCTGTCTTCCCTGCTTGGCAGCTTTAATTAACCAGTTTACAGCCAGGCGGTTATTTATTTCTGCGTCTTTTTCTTCAGCAAGAATCAGGTAGTGTTGGCCCAGCTGAAAAACAGGAGGATCAATGGTTCTCAGCTGATCAATAATTAACTTAAAAATGCTAGAATTTTGCACAAGATTTACATATAATGTGAATGAAACAGAATTATACTTTTTTAATTAAATTTTGAATTAAGGAATCATATTTAATGTTAAACAATACCATTAAAGACTCACAAATCTTAAAGTAATAAATAGAAAATATTCATTTAAAACAAATCTGGCAATTTTCTAGCTAGTTATCTGTCTTTTATCATCTTTATATAAGGATCTAAAGAGGAGAGAAAGCTTGAAACAATAAAATGGAAAAATACTTTTAAATTGAAAATTATTTGAGGGCTTCTTGAATATCTTATTTACTTCTACGACTAAAACAAAGTCATGCTTTACTTTTTTGTAATAATTTTCCCCCAAAATATATATTTCAGGATTAATTAGAAAAATTGAATTCAAAAATGTTTTTTATTTATTTTAATTTTGAGCTAAGGAAAAATATTTAGTGCTGAAAAATTGCAAAGAAAAAAAAAGACTTAAAGTGGTTAATAATTATACATTTGAAATAAATCTTTCATTAAGCTATTTTTTACATTTATGTAAAGGATATATAGATGAGAAGAAACTAAAATGGAGAAGACATTTACATAGAAATTAATTTTAGGAATTAATTAATTTTAATTTATTAATTAATTAAGTTTCTTGAAGACCTTGTTTGCTTTTACAAATAAACAAATTCTTTTTTTTCTTATAAATATGTATGTCAAGTTTTATTTAAAAACTTTATTTTAAATTAATATTTTTCAACCAAAACTTTGAGTTAATGAAAAATATTTAAGTCCGAACACTTAAATTAAAGACTCACAAAGTAAAAAAAATGAAAAATATCTACATTTAAAATGAATCTTTTGAATAAATGATGTAACAATACTAAGAAATACTAAGGTAAAAAAACAATTGCATTAATAAAACATTAGGTTCCTTGACTATCTTGTTTACTTCTACAAATACAACTAAAAGTCTTGTTTTTCTTTTTTGTAATGTTTTTACTTGTAAATATGTATATCAGAATTGATTTAAAAACTTGTTTTTGCAGCAGGCCGGCAGTTTGACATAAATCCAATATTTGGCTAAAATAATAAAAAATAGGTTTACAAATTTTTCGTTTCACCTTAAGCCTTTTATTAATCAAAGTAATTAATCAATTATCCTGTTATTGAAAAAGTGCTGTGATCTACTAATAAGTGAAATCCCACACACACGTAATATTTCTATATACCATTAAAAGTTTTTATTTTCTGACATATGGAGAATTAATTTGACAACTTTGACAGTGCACTGTCAGAGCTCTAATGCAGCTACAGCTGACCATTGCCCACGATGCAGTTTTTATGCAGACACATTAATAGAAATCTATTAGAAAACCGTCTTCCCGCATGCATCCCTGTCCGGGGTAACTAACGGGGGCAGCTGAGGCCCTTAGAGCTGTATCAGATGACTGTTGTCTAATCTTAACCCTGTTGCTCATTTCTCAAATACTGACGATCAAATGCGTGCATTTGGTCCTGCATGAACATCATAGATCAGAGGCACTTCATGCTTAGAAACCACAGAAAATTATACCCCATTAAAAAAGAAACAATATTTATAATTATAAACATTCATATTCTCAGAGTTTGTGTCCTAAAATCCATCTCCTGCAGGTCGTTTGTATTTGCAGATATGCTTTTTTAACAACTGAGGAGTATTTCTCTCATTTGCTTCAAAAACAGTTGTTTTTTTTTTTTTTTTCCCTTTTAAAATGAAGTGGGGGTACTTCTGTTTGATGCTGTCTTCTGGGGGTTAGAACATAGAAACACTGACAGACTGAGTCGGCCAGTAGGATTGACAAAAATGCCAAATGGATTTGTAACTCACCAGAGTCTGAGCTCTACAATCACCGGCCTTGGCCTTCTCCTCCAGCTGCTCCACACTCTGCTCTTTCTTTTCCTCTTCATCTAAAAGACCAAAAGACAATCTGTTTTGATGGAAGCACTTATTTTGGAATTAGCGTACACAACCCTCTCTGTATGATAGGTTCACTGCATCTCAGTGTTGCTTTTTAAGTGTAATTAGTTTACAGTCAGCAGTGATTTAGCCCCACTTGACCATTTAACTGCAATCTGAGCACAGCAAACACTCGGGGATGCATGGGGTCGATCCATCTAAAGAGCATTCTGAGACCAGAACAGCAGGATCAAGCAAATCTTTGCTGTAAATTGGGTTTTCTGGAGACATATACAAGCTACTGTAAACACTTCCTGCAAAAAACAATTGTGCAAAGTCGTAAAAGGATTTTATCCAACAAAAACAACGTTTTCAACTGCAAATGAAGGATTGCTTTTATAAATAGAATGGTCAGAAATTTGGGCTAGGTCAAGTGGAGGCTTCACTGCTTTTAACAAATAAAGAAGAAAGAGAAAAAAAATCTGGAATCATGGTTCACAGTTTACAGAAAAGCATCTTAAAAACCTCGATGTGTCATAGAGAGGAAGGTACCATTGAAAAGCCAAACTGTCAAAAACCTCCATCTGACTTCAACCATCCATTAATTATGAAACTGCAGATAATTTTGGTCCATTTGACATAAATACCTTCATTTTATTTACTAATAGCAAACAACAGAGCATGAAATATCATTTTAACAAATTGTACACAACAGACAAAAGCAACAACAAAAAGGTTTATTTCTTTTGGTAGACAACTTTGTAATAAGCTTGTTAAAAGTATTTTAAAAATTATAATAATTCTTCGTACATGTGCAATCTGATGCCATTATGATGAAATGTTTTAAAACACAAATCATGTCTTAGTGTCCCGGATGAGCTGAGAAAAATGGATGGATGGATGGATGGATGGATCATGTATGCAAGTGCAAAGGTATCAAATTTCTGTTGATGATTCCTTGCTATTTCAAAGTTAGAATGTCTACAACCAATTTGGATTCCCATTTTTAAAAATTATTTTAAATTTAATTTATCAAAGCATATAAAGAAAATGACCATATTAGCATAAAATGTATTTTTCATGTCATAATATTTGTTTTGGTTTTTTTTAGCTGTGTCATGGGAATCAAGTAAATAAACATAGGATCATGTTTATTTAAACTGAAAGTAGGAGGTTACGAATCATAGTAAACTTAGATCCAATTGACATTTGTAGAGATATTTACAGTCATTAAATTCATTTAACATCAAAAGTCAAATCTAAATATTTAAGATAAGTCAACTGATCATTGATGGTTTTGGTAACCATGGGTAAACTTCAACAAAAGTGACCATTTTCAAATAAAACTTAAAGAAACTTTTTTCCTTAAACTTATGGGAACCTTTGATCAGATTATTAAAAAAAATTAAGTATCAAACTACAGGGTTTACTTGAGGGGCTGGATTGTTCAGTTGGTTAAGTACAGAGCTGGCACACAGGAAATCAGTGTGTGCAATGAGCTTCATGCAGTGTGGGGTCTAACTATGTAGCAATGAGAGAGTCTAAGTCTGGCTCTCGTGCATGTACCCAGCCCGGATAAAATACAGGATTGCGTCAAGCAGGGAGGGCATCTGGCGTAAAAATCTCTGCCAAATCAAATGTATAATGCAAAGTAGTGAAAGCTACTTGACTGTGGCGACCCCTGAAGGGATAATTCAAATGGTGAACAACAACACACTATAGGGCTTATTTCCTCTCACTGCAGAGCAGGTAAATCTAATGGGCTGAGATTAAATCGTGCTATCCAATCACAACATGTTTGAGCGTTTGCATGTTTATGGGTTTTAAGTAACTTTTGTGTTTAATTTAGTTCCATCAAACTCCTCATACATAAGAAAACAGATTTGACTGAAGGTTTTTTTCTAGAGTGAGTTCTATCCTTTGCTCTGATACAGATTTCTTAGCTGAAATGAGAAATGAACCAGTGTTCTTACCGTCTTCTTCGTCACTGACATCCTCCTCTTCTGCTTTTCTAATTCGTTCCTGCATTATCACCTGCTTGGCCACAGAGGCAAAAGTGCGTTTTGGAGGAGTAGAAGCTGCCGTGGAAGCAGATGGAAAAGGATGTGGATCTTTTTGTGTGCTACGGGCTGATAAGGATGTGTCAGTACTGAACTTGGAAGAGGTTGACATTTTGGAAGTTTGAGGAGTTGGTATATCGGGAGAACTAGTTAAAGCTGCGTGGTTTGTAGGAGGGAAGGATGGTTTAGAGGAAACAGCTCCGGATGGGGTTTCAAAGGACACAGATTTGGGATTTGACTTGATAGTCTTATTTCCAGAGACGGTTGTTTTTTTTTCCATACTGGAATCTGAGAGAGATGGAGCAGCGGTGAGTTCAGTTGGCATGGGGGAAGGAGGTCTTTTCAGGTCAGAGAGTGACTTCTGAGAGGATAAATCCTTTTCCATAGTCTCTAAAATTAAAAAGTTTGATTATTTTCATATTTAACCAATCAGTAGTTGCAAAGTTGTAATAATTAGATGTGAATCTAATGGTAAATGTAGTTGGACAGCATCTGGACCCTTAAAGTTTAATCTGTGTAACAGATGTATGTAGCAAAAGCAGTAAAGTGTACATCCAAATAATGTAGTTGAGATTATTAAGAACAACATGAGTGATCAGATACAAAAGCAGTCTTAAGAGTGTCTTAAGATTTCAAACAAAGAAATTGCCTCAGCTTGAATTACTTTGGTTTAACTGTCTTACCTGAAGGTGGGACAAGGGGTCACACGGATCTCTGAACTTCATGCAGAGCAAACCACTTACTGCTATTGAAAGCAGTAAGCCTTTAACTATGAAAGAAAACCCCTCTGAAGAAAAAGAAGATAAAAAAGGCAAATTTCCTCACGATTGTCGCATTGCAAAGTAGTCTGTTTGAATGTGTAAAGTGTAGGTTATTCCATGCTGGGGTTCAGTTCATTCCAGATGGCTGAAGGAAACCAGAGATGCACACTTGCTGCTGTCAACCTCTATAAACACCGCAGAGACTCTCTGACACGCTCTCTAAAAATAGGCTCAGTGTTAAACGGCCAGTAAAGCAGGAATTGATCTCACTGACAATTGTACAGCGTCTCAGACAACAGTCACTTTTACTTGCTGACTTTTACTTTTCATGTGGTGGTTACAGAATTTAGTTGTACTGGCAGCATAAAAGCGCTTTACTTAATTTTTACGGAGAGAAAATAGTATCACAGTAGTTCTTCCTCTGTGCGTAACTTTGGATTTGTGCGTGTGTAATTCTTGATTTGTAACTCATACAATACATTTTGTGCATAAGTACAAAAAGGAAAAAAAAAATACAAAATACAATCCACACAAGTTAAAAAAACAACAGCTTGAAAGTAATTACACACACAAACCTTATAAAATTATACACGAATCGCTTGTTACGCACACACAAAACATTTACACACAAATCTGATGTGAGACTCTGTAATAGTAGACATCTATGTCCATTACATAACATAGGAATCTATTGCGATGGCTACCGGGCATCTCAGACAACTCTATTTTGTTGCTCTATTGGATGTGTGCCAGTAGTGTTCTGCATTTAGAGGTCTCCTACACCTGTAGACATTTAATCTTTGGATATTTTTAGATGTCTTTTGGAGAACTTTTTTGTTAAACACTTTAAAACTTTAAAATCAAAAATAATTTGATTTTATAATAAGAAATTGCTGTTTTATTATAAGGCTTAAGTATCTCATTCTGATCAGTTGGTCTACTTTACCTAAATTTGGTCCAATAGACCAACTGCAAATTCAGCTGGCATTTCAACAGCTGTTTTAACAATAATAATGTATTCAACACTAAATTAACAAACACAATTATTTGTATTATTAGGAACACAATCAAATGTCATACATTGTTTTTTTTCTCAGATTTCCATGTAATTAACCAAAAAGGGGCCCGATTTAGCTGTTGCTATCCCCATATTCGATTTTTTTAAATAGTGCAGTTGTAGATGAACAAAACGGATTTTATATATGAAAATTTGCTCTTTTTTAACTTTATTGATTGGATCAATGTTTATTTGGTATACATTTATCTAAATTTCTCTACAATATTGAAAGTGTGGTAGGTTTAATGTTGAAAAAAATGTGCAAAGCATTTCTTTTACTCAGTGTGATGGACCAGTCTAGTGCATAGAGGACGAGTTCAGGCTTTTAATGTGAGGTTGTGCAGGTGACTGTTTTCAGGTCAGTCACAATAGTTGACCCAGAAGGCACATTCCCCCGCTTTGCCTCCAGATGTGGGTCAAAAGGAAGCACATGCTAGTTTAATCCTCTGCTGGAATGACTGTGCTGCACAGCACAGCCCCCTCTTTCAGACGGGGATCACACAAAGCGGATGACTTGTTAGAGATGATGGGGGTGCTCACCATTATTTTTGAAATCTGGTGAGGTTAACATATCAGCATTGCTCCTAAAAGTGGGACACCCCATATGGGGGGAAGTGAAGCACCCTTTTTTATCTGTAGGTAACAGCACTTGTGCGCCTGGTTTAGGGGGCGGGACTGTGACGCGGTTGGACGTTTAAAAAAAACGGCAAAACTGTCTCCATCTCCTCAGACTGGGGTCTGGATGAGCTGCAATGTCTGACTGCAGAAGGCAGTGGAACCGGGAGGATGAGCTTCCCGTCTACTTTGCTGGGCCGATCACCACCGGACCGAACCAACGAAAATCCTTTGGCATGTTCAGCTCCGTGGAGGGGGCGTTTGAGAGCAAGACCATAGACTTCGATAACTATGCGGTAGGGAGGAAGGGGAACCGCACCCCGAGGAGTGGGAGCCGGGAAAGGCTCTTGGAGACCGGCGATCCCATGGGGAAGACCACCGGAGGGACGCGGCAGGGGTCAGAGAGCAATGCAGCCAGGGATGTAGATGAGTCTCGGACTGGAGTTGAGCTTCAAGTCTCATTTGAGAAAACGAGCCCAAATGGACAGGTAGGAATTACGCATTGGCCCATTTTCATCCGCTTGGCTGTTAACGTCATCTCTTAGAAAAATAGGATGAACTGTTCATCATTTTATTCAAAGATGTAAAAAATAGAATTTATTAAAAAAAGATAATTTTCAAGCAAAAAAAGGACGCTCTAGTGCGCATACATTATGCATGAATGTGCTGCATTTTATGATTTCCTTCGTGAAATTGAAATCAAGATAAAACCAATGCGCATGCGCTTCTCTGTGGTGCTGAAACGGACAGCGACGGTTGGCGTCCCCCCTTTGTTTTCTTTCCACATCATTCTGCGTGAGGCATGAGTGCCATCATCCTTCACTGAGCCCCGAACGCCACCAGGGGACTGGGGAGAGCGCGTTTTCCACGCCTGCGCATCCACAGCTTCTGATGACGCTTGCGCGCGCAGCGCTTTTACGCGCGGCCCAGCCGACTCAAATCTCAAAGAAACACAAAGAAGGGGGGCATCAAAGGACGGAGCCCCGTGAATTTGTAAGTTGACAGCCAGAGGGGGGCCCCAGAAAGAAATCATGTCTGGGATCAGTTATCCGGGGAATAACGGGATTCCTCATTACACGGTAAGAGACTGGTGACCGTCTGCGAACCGGTTAGCCTCTGTTGTATGCAAATCCCTGCTGCAAGGCAGAAAAGGGGATTAAATTCTTAGTGAATGGCAAAGAGCAGAAGACTCCTTCATGGACGGGGATTCTTAGTACACAATGTTTATGGATTAAGAGAGAAAAAATGCTACATTTCTAAAATTCTTATTATATCTGTCAACAATGTTATTAGGAGAGTTAACTTTTATTTTTTTTTAAATCCACTCTGGCTCAGACACCTTTAGATGCACAGACACCCTCCATGCTGTTTCATTTGAGATGCAGGTTGTGCTGTCAAGTTTTTCTGGCTGAACCATGGAACTAATTGGTTGCCATGGTGACCGAGTTCCTCCTGTTGCCAGGCACCACAGTGATACAGGGTGTTCTTCGGAAAATAAAATGAAACTAACCATCTCAATATACCAGAGCTTCCTTTAATGCACACACACACACACACACACACACACACACACACACACACACACACACACACACACACACACACACACACATATATATATATATATATATTTGCCACACTGAGTGGATCCATGTTGCTATAAGGTCATGGATTAAATAACTGATCATGTAATATGTCGAAATGAAGCAGTCAGCTCAGCCCCCCCTGCTCTTCTTCTTCTGCAGGGTGAACGGCTCCTGATCAGAGGGGGGCGTGTGGTGAACGATGACCGCTCCTTCTATGGAGACGTCTACATCGAGGATGGTCTCATCAAGTGCGTATATAGACACATAAGTGTTTTATGTCAAATTCTGGGAAAGCAGCGTATACATCTTCCACGTCTTCAAACTGTTCAACCTTAATAGGCAGGTGGGGGAGAATCTGGTCGTTCCCGGAGGTGTCATGGTGATCGAGGCCAAGGGTCGCATGGTGATCCCAGGTGGGATCGATGTCAACACCTGCTTGATGAAGACCTACCTGGGCACACAGCCTGTTGATGATTTCCTCCAAGGCACTAGGGCTGCTCTTGCTGGAGGAACCACAATGATCAGTGAGTGCGGATGCTGACACTCAGATGGCATGTTCATATCTACAATTCAGTCTGTGCATTCTAACCTTTCACTTTTGCCACATCTCAGTCGATCATGTGACCCCTGAGCCCGGGGGAAGTCTGCTGGAGGCGTTTGAGCGCTGGCAGGAAGCTGCAGATAAAAAAGCATGCTGTGATTACTCTCTGCATGTGGACATCCCCCAGTGGAATGAGACAGTTAAAGATGAACTGGAGGTCCTGGTGCAAGACAAAGGTAGAATCTTTTACTTCAATACACCTGAAAAATGTTAGTTATTATGACTCTTCTCAACCATGATTTTAAGACAGATTTAAAAAAAGAATTGAGATGATTCTCTGAAATCAGTGCACATTTTACCTCAAAGTACTACTACTTTCCTATGAAAGTAAACCACAAAATGCATTTTAAAAAAAGACATGGAAAGACCAATTTATCTCTGCATTATTGTACACAAATATATTTTGAAGCATTTTTTTTAGAAACATTTTATTTCTTAGCCCAATGTGCATGTCTCCACTGATCAAAGCTACTTTTGTATTAAAAATAAAACAAATAGAAAAAGCCAGTAACTGCTACCTTTTTTATTTTGCTAATGCAATTGTTTGTGTTCAACTATTACTTAAAGAGTAGTATGAGAAAAATAAATGAATTATTTATAAAATGGCTCCATTTTATCACATTCCTGAGTGCTGTTCAAACTTGAAACAGCTTCTCAATCCTCCCCTTTTTATTTTATAATAATAGTTCAGTCCAAGTTTTTCAGGACCCAGGAATTGAAAACACTTCATATTTTTTCCTCTCACACTGTAAATGTTTTTGCTTACATTCTTACATATAGGTTTGCTTCTTAAATTATTTACTGTTCCTATTGTCAGGTTGACACAGTCAAGCTCAATCTTTCAACTCTGTTCCACACAAAATGTTTTTACTATTTTTTGAGGAAGATAAACATTGTTATGGAAAAATATATGGAATTCTTATTTTCTTCATGCCATATGAGCTTGAAACTTTGAGCTGATGTAGACATGTGGCTACTTGTGGCAAAAAAACAAAACAAAACACCGTTACGGGGTTGAATCATTGTCACAGGGCTGAAGGTTTGACTAAGAATCAAATTAAATGTACTCACAAGAAGTTGTATAACACAAGGGACAGGTGAACCAAGGAACTGCAAGAATAAGTTTAAATAAGTTTTTAAATTATAATCGTACAGAAGTCAGACTGTCTCATTACAGGATTGAATTTAAAACAAAGTCTCAAATTAATTTCTGATAAATTTTGGAGTTTCATACCATAGGCGGGTTTTCTGAGAGGTTCATCTAGTTCCTCGTCTGATCCAACATTCAGAAATGCAGTTTTTGTTGAAGATTTTTTTTAGGATCCTGATATCTCAAAGTGTACCAAATTCCTAGAATGACTTTTTTGCCAAAGTGTAAAATTAGTTATCTAGTAATAAACTTAGGTAGAAACGTAGTTGAAGCAAACTGGAAAGCCATTATCTTCGTTTAGGCTGTTGTAATGGAAACCAACAAACTGTACAAACTGAAATCCTACGGAGCCCCCAAAGGGAAATCAAAGTTAAAAAATATATATATATAATACATTTTTTTTTACTTTGATTTCCCTTTAGAGGTTCCACACAATCCTTTAAAAAAGTTAATATTTGATTTGTGAGTATCTTAAAAGTATGCTGTGCCTAGAACACAGGCTTTTGCTTTGGAAAAGTTGTTTTACAATATTAAAATATGCTTTAATTTTCCCTTTTATGATGCTTTGCTTCCAAAATTAGTTCAGATCTCTTTTATTAGATTTTCTTTTCTTATTTTTATTACAGAGATATGATGTATTACTCTTGCTGCTCCATGAAGTTAATGCCATTTTTTTTGCTCCTTTTAGGTATCAACTCCTTTCAAGTGTACATGGCCTACAAAGATATTTTCCAGATGACAGATTCTCAGGTGTGCACATAGCACCAATCACGCAAGCTCACTAAATCCTCTTCCAGCTGAAACATTATTTTCCAAGCTTTAAGCCTTCATTTTTTGCGTTAATCTGTCTTTTCTACATTGTACATCTACAGCTGTATGAGGCATTCTCCTTCCTGAAGCAGCTAGGTGCTGTGGTGTTAGTACATGCTGAAAACGGAGACCTGATTTTTGAGGTGAGTATGTCATTTCGTCTTTCTATCTACGCAGACTGACAGCTCATAGAGAACACATTATTTTAGACACATTATTGTGTCTAAAATCATCAGAGGAGGGTAAAGTGGAGGAGACGCTACTGACTTAACCCTGCGATCACTGACATAAGTGAAAACACAAGCAAAAGGATCAGCTCCATCAGACCCAGCTACATTAGCTACATACTCACACGCTATGTTAGCTATATTAAGATAATTGTTAATACAGCGAGTAGCACTAATGCATGTTAATGAGGGGATTGCTGACATATATAAGATATGGAGATAAGGATTATGCAAGTTACTTCCAAGCTAATGCCACGTTATTGTTATTCAAAAGTCATTTCTGACCTATTTTAATGGGATACATGATGCTTTCATTATTTTTGTATTACTTTTTTCTGTAATTTTTCTGTAATATTCACAGAATATTATATATATATATATATATATATATATATATATATATGCGTGTGTGTGTATAAGACCCTGTTGAGTGAAATCTTCACTCAACAGTAGCCAGGACAGGCTCCAGCAGCTCCGTGACCCTGAAAGGGATACAGGGGGTTAAGAAAATGAATGGTTGGAAGGAGAACAGAGACTGAGCAGAGAACCTGAGACTTCTGTGTCTCAGAAAGACGAAAGCAATAATACTACCTGTTAAACACATATTACAATAGACTTTGCCTACAACAACAGAGCAGACAGATATTGGCTCTGAGAAAAGACAGGACCAAACAGTTATTCAGGAGAAGCAAAAATAAAGTTTGTGTCTATGATCTTGAAAAGAAACATTTGCTCATCATTTTAAGTCAAAACTAATATAAAAAAAACCCTGAAGTAATCAACCACTATCCCAAAAAATTATTTTTAATGTGATTTCATGATGTCACTCCTTTAAACATTTATACTTTGGGTGCTTTGTCTGTTGTTGGAATACACAAGTTATTTAAAATGTAGTAAGTCAAATTTAATACCAGTACTCCCTTCATACAGCAAAAAAATAATACATTATTTCTATACGTTAGTGTTGTAATAAGTTAGTTCCAGCACCGGAGATTTTACAAAGAAAAATATGAAAACCAGCCTGTTTGGAATGATGCATTAAAAATAGTTGTTCTTTTCTTAACTTAAATGTGATCTAGTGCTCAGTTACATGTGTGACTAACAGCTTGATTCCTTGCATCCATTATTACTAACAGAGAATGTGAAAAAGTAAAATAATGATTATATAAATCTTTGTGTAGGAACAAAGAAAAATCCTTGGGATGGGAATCACTGGTCCTGAAGGTCATCCTCTGAGTCGCCCTGAAGAGGTAACTTTCGTATGGTATGAGTGTCAGCTTATGAGTAACAGAGTGGTACATCAGTCTGCTTTGTTTTCCATGCAGGTGGAAGCTGAGGCTGTGTTCCGTGCCATCACCCTCGGTAACCGTGTGAACTGTCCTGTCTACATCACAAAAGTGATGAGCAAGAGTGCCGCTGACACCATCGCTCAGGCCCGCCGCAAAGGTTGGCGTATCCGTTTTTTTTACTCTACCATTTGATTATATTTTCATACTTTTATTTTTACTTTAACTTTAAGTATGAGATTTTACTTTGACTAATTTCCCTTCAAGGTTCCGTGATATTTGGGGAACCAATTACAGCTGGTTTGGCAACGGATGGCTCTCATTATTGGAGTAAAAACTGGGCCAAAGCAGCTGCCTATGTGACCTCTCCGCCTTTAAGTCCTGACCCCACCACACCAGAACATCTCCACACCCTGCTGGCCAGGTAGGAGTCAGGACTTTTCCACATAATACAGTTATGCTTGCTTTCTTTTGACCATATATTGTAATAACGTGTATCTTATTTTACGTGTTAATCTAGTTTTATAAAGAGCAAAGCTATATGGAGGTGGATTAGATAAACAAAAATACACCTACCTTTTCTCTACCTCAGACATATGCACACACCCTCAAAAAACTTCCAGCTGTACATTTTGACTGTCCCTGTTTCTAAAAATAGAATCCTTCAGCTTTAGTTGCCTTGGTGACCAAGTTCCTCTCTCCTCCCCTGCGCTGTTCTATAGGTGTGTCAATGCTGTCGCAGCAGTCGTGTGATCCCGCTGTTGTCCTTGATCCTCACCTGAATGACATGAAGATGAAAGCTGTTTCTGGCAGATTTTCATGCTCCCCGTCATCTTTTTTCCGCAGTAGTGCTTTGCTGTTTGGTTGCACGACATCCTGCAGTTGTCACGGCCGTTATTAGTATTTTGACGAAAATAATATTACTAAGGAGCGGCTCAGTTGGCTGCGTGCAGGACTGGCACAAGGCGAATCAGGGTTTGATTCCCAGGGGGCGCAATAAGCCTAATGCAGTGTGGGTCCTTAAGTACGATCCTTCACGTCACTGCCTAACTATGTAGCCACGTGGGTTCAAGTCTGGGTCTCCCTGTCCCGGTCCCCAGCTCGAATAAAACACCGGGTTGTGTCAACAAGGGAATCCGGCATAAAAATCTCTGTCAAACCAAATGTGCAGAACAGTGGAAGCTGTTTCACTGTGGCAAAGGTGAACAAGAATTAAATATTACTGATTGTTTTATTTATTTACAGTTGGATTAAAATACACAAAAGTGCAGCAAGTTACACTTAAGTTGCACTTTGAGTTACATGCTCTGTTTTTTTTCCTGAAACTGTGAATTTATGAGAGTTAATACTATATATGTATTTTTTTTTCCTTCTTTTAGAATTATTGATGCTTCCATGCATTTATCATTTCTTTTGTTTGTCGCTTTGTTTGTTCGGCACAGCGGGGACCTGCAGGTGGTGGGAAGCTCTCACTGTGCTTACAGCATGTCTCAGAAAGCCATCGGTAAAGATGACTTCACCTTGATCCCAGAGGGAACCAATGGGATAGAGGAGAGGATGGGCTTCGTTTGGGACAAGGCTGTGGTGAGATCTGAGGGCCCAGTGACTTCCGGCATAAAGTGTCAAACCATCTTTAACGCTGTGTCGTTTGTTTCTTCAGGCCATGGGGAAGATGGACGAGAACCAGTTTGTGGCAGTCACATCAACCAATGCAGCTAAAATCTTTAACTTGTATCCACGTAAGGGACGCATTGCTGTGGACTCTGACGCAGATATCGTTATCTGGGACCCAGACATCGTCAAAACCATCACGGCGAAACAGCAACAGTCGGTGAGAACACAAAGGATACAGATGTAGAAAGATAATAGTTGATTCACCATTGTTTTTACCCCTTCATTTTGTAAGTCGCTAACTCACAATGTGCCATCAAATTTTCTTAATTTGGAACCACCTTGAATTAAAAAAACAACAACAAATAAACAATGTTTTTACTATAACTGGAAATAAAACTAGGTTAGTTATTAACATAAACATTTTGGGCTGAATGACATTTAGAATGTTTGTTTAATGTTTGCATTTCCCTGTTTGCAAACACACTTATATTAAGATCCTGACAGAATAGTTTACGTCATGTGGAACAGCATCGCTGGTTACCATGGACACCAAGCTTCTTTTCAGCTCTGCTGCCTGACACCATGCAAAATAGAAAAAGAATGGGAAACATAGTAACTGAAATTGAATCATTGTTTAAACACAAAGCAACAATTTATCACACAGAAGATGCTTTTGACCAAAAAATGTGAGAATACGTACTATGATAGGACACTTTTTCTGGTTCTGATTCTTAGCTCCAAACTTTAAAAGAAATTAATTTCAAAAGGGTTATAAATATGAATATTACCTTATATTTCTGACAAGCAGCTGGATGGCGCCAGCCTGTAACCACCAGGAGCAATGTGGGGTGCAGTGTTTTGCCCAAGGAAACTTCAAGACATGGGCAGGCAAGGCAGGAATCGAACCTGCAATCAATAATTGTAGCAAGTAGTCAAGACGCAGGGATGTGTTTTGGCTGCCAAAGTACTGAATTTACAAGTAAAGATGCTAGAAAGTCATTTTTGCAAGTCAAGTTAGATGTTTCTGAGCTACATATGCAGCAAATATACTTTACTGCTTAAACTCTGCCATAAGGGAGGGAAAAATATCACTAAGCAAGAACATAGTATGAAACAAATCCTCTTCAGGAAAAATGTAATGTATTAAAATATGTGACTTCCATGGAACTTGATGAATCTGTAAGGATATGGTAAACAATTGTAATACATTTTCATTAAAAGTACTGCAGATACTACAGGGGTTACATGTCAGCTGTAATAATCCAGTCTGATGTTGTTTACAGAAGAAGGAGGTTAATTTCAGATTAGTTTAGAAAGAGCTTTTGTATGTGCTTATTAGATTTTTGTCCCGGGGAGTAACTGCACTTTGGATTTTAGGTGATATACACCTTCAAACAAAACTACAGAGACAATAAATAGTCTGTGAGTGATTATTGGACTGAAGGAAACCCTTTAAGGATTATGCGTGATTGACATTTAAAGTCTTGACTTGATTAAAAAGTCTACTGTTAAAAGTTCCAGTTTGAGCAAAATTTACCCCATTCTGGTGTTTTTCCAAAATTGGGTCTGAAATGTGTCTGCAGTAAGAAAATGGTATTAACATGACAAAATAGGATCACTTTTTTTTGCAGGAGATACGATTTGGCATACAGAAAACATGAACTGCTCCAGCAAAAACCCAGCTTACATAAACTACCTTTTCTAGAACACAAAAAGAGGGTAATGCTGAACAGTGAGATAAAAAAATGGAATCATCTAGAGCCTGCCACAAAGACGCCTTAATGGGTATAGTTCCAGTTTTAGTTTGTAATCCCCCTTTAGCCTTCCCCTTTTGGTATCCCCATCCCCCTGTAACAACACAATCGCTGTTCCGACATGACCCAAGTCTCTTATTCGTCCCATATCTTCACAATTGTAAATCCACTAAGCCCCGAAGAAAAGTTGGCTCCAACAGCCTTTTGGGTGAAAGATATCACTGCCCCTGCAGAGGACAGGACTCCCTTTTGTCCCGCTTCTTAATTCCTTCTTTTGTGGTTTTTGTCTCATTATTTTTCTCTCCCACACAGGCTGCAGAGTATAACATCTTTGAGGGCCTTGAGTGTCGTGGAGGTCCAGCGCTGGTTCTGAGTCAGGGCCGGGTGGTGTATGAAGGAGGAAAGCTTCAGATTCAGCAGGGGACCGGTCGGTTCATTCCACGCAAGCCCTTTGCAGACTACGCCTTCCAGCGGGTCAAGTTTAGGAACCAGGTTTGTGAAATTTGTCAAGAAATAGAAAGCAACATGAGCACTGCCATGGCCTTGTGTTTTAAATATTAGAAAGTCTTTGATTGTCCAGTCCCACTCTGATCATCTTTTGATCTGTTTAAAAAGTGTTTCCAGTGGTCTTGTAACGACGATTGTACCATTTTTACCCAAAATAATTTTTTTGGGTCATTTTCTAGAACAGAACTCTGCTGAGCAGCATTAGTTCATTAGAAATTTGCCTGAGATGCAGGCCAAACCGTCACCCCTCTTACCGCCCCCCGTCTGTTTACATGCTCTCCCACTAGAACTCAGAAATGCAGTTTAAGCTTCATGTTCTAAACACCAAAAACACAATTTTCCTCAGATTGGGTCTTTAAACAAAGCCTCTTTATATTCCATAGAAGTTCTATGTAAGTCAGGGACAGACAACTCCAGGCCTCGAGGGCTGCATTCCTGCATGTTTAACATGCATACCGTGCTCTGGCATGGTATGCAAATAAATTGTACATGGATTTATTACGGGGCTGCATGGTGGCACAGTGGTTAGCGCTCTTGCCTCACAGCAAGGAGGCCCCTGGCTCAAGTCCGACCTGGGGGACCCAAAACATTGTCACCAACGGTAGACCTTTCTGTGCGGAGTTTGCAGCTTCTCCCCGTTGCATGTGCGTGTTTTCTCCGGGGACTCCGGCTTCCTCCCACCGTCCAGAAACACGCTTCATAGGTTAACTGGTCACTCTAAATTGTCACTAGGTGTGTGATTGTGGCCCCGCGACAGACTGGCGACATGTCCAGGGTGTTTCCTGCCTTCGCCTAAGAGTGGCCGGGTTAGGCCCCGGCACCCCCGTGACCCCGAAACGGACAAAACGGGTTTAGAAAATGAATGATTGATTCATTAAGGCCACGAAAATGAGTGCAATAATAAACACTAAATTCCTTACTTGACCAGATTTAAACAGATTTCTTAAATCTGATTAGCACATTTTTAAGGATTTAAACAAATTTAGACAAACAGCATTTGTCATTTATCTATAAAAATACAATCCTAATCTTTGAGGGGTAAAAACAAACATCTGACAAATGAAAAATACGTTATTTGAGTCTGTTTGTCTACTCTACAGAACAAAATAACGTAGAATTGTATTTAAAAAAACACAAATTCTGAGTTTCTGAAGATTAGTCTTATAATGAAAATAGTTTCACTATAACAGATAAATATTTGTCAGGAGTTTGTTTTTTAAATGTTTATGGAAAGTCTTTTTTGTGCCATATATGCATTTCCAATCCAGGTAAACATCAAGCAGGGTGTCACACGTGGCGTCTATGATGGCCCCGTGCACGATGTTGCTCACACCCCAAAATACATAACCCCTTCTCCATCAGCCAAAACGTCCCCCACCTCTCACCAGCCACCGCCAGTACGCAATCTTCACCTGTCTAACTTCAGCCTCTCAGGTATGCAATCTGAAATCACAGGGGACTTGTTCATACAACACAGACTGACCTTTTCTTTTTCCTCAGGTGCTCAGATAGACGACAACATTCCCCGGAGGTCTGGCCACCGCATCGTAGCACCCCCCGGTGGTCGCTCCAACATCACCAGCCTTGGCTGAATGCTTTTTACCTCTGCTAAGTGTGTTCTGTATGTGAGATTCCTCCTCATTATTATGTGCTAAAGCATATCTGAGTGTGGGTACGTTGGTATGAATGAACACCTTTCAGTATTATAGTGGGACCACTAATTTAGTAGTTTGGCAATCACGTTAAACACTTTTATTTCCATAAAAGATAAATAAAAAAAGAAAGCGTATTTCACAATCATTGAAGACATTAATGCCAAAACCTTACATTTGGACTCACATATGCACAAGCGAATGGTGTTTTAAACATCCAGTCCTGGTGTTTTTCCCACCTCTTGTGCATGACATCCTTTTCTTTTCATCAGACTCCACTTGTGAGTGTGCTCAGACACGGTGCTCCTCTTCCTCCCCCTGGTGGACCACTGAAGTAACAACATTTTGTTTTCTTGGTTTGCATCTGGTTAAAAAAAAAAAGCTCAGAGACTTTTGTGATGCATTTGCATGATAAAATCCACATTTTGAACTACTTGTGTGTTATGACTGCAAGAGTAGAACACTAAACGTATTACTCAAAGCACATCTGTATCAGCACAAACGTAATCACTCTGTTATAAATTAAAAGAGGAAAACAACAAAAGTAGTTTCCTTCCCTCCACACATATGCAAATGTATCAATACTGTAATTTATAATTAGAAAATAGATCAGTACTTGACAGGATGTGCATGTTATATTAAGTTCTGTGTTCTTATATAAAAGCTTCTCGTCTTTTACTGTCCTCTGCCTATCACTGTTGCCAGAAATAGATTCACTGCTGCAGTAACATTTTGAATTCTGCTGTTAAAAGGCTTCAGCTTCCACTACTAACCCTTAAAATGTCACTGATACAATAGTCTGTTTAAAAAAAAACCTGTTTATTTCTTTTCCTTCGCGTGTTATCTTCCTGATGCAATATTTCATGTTTCTACGGTGCTCTGCTCTTCTTCCATTTGTAAGCTTTATCCGATGGAACCAGTGATTACAAATAAAGACGTGACTGTTGTCCAAAAATGATGGTGTGGAATGGCATAATAAAACTTGATCTGAACCTTACATCTGGTTTGTACTTTTTCATTGGTTGAAAGCTGTACACGTTGATTATAAGTAAGCAGTAAAAAAAACCCAAAAACATTGAGTTCAAGAACAATCAGGTTTTAATTGTTGCTTATTTAGTTGTCACTTTTTAGTTTAGTTTTTTTCTTGACCAATTAAAGTAAGTGACTGCTGGGTAAATACCTGAAGAGAGACTGTAGTGAGTCCACTCTGACTTTTAGAAACATGATGGAATCAGTTTGTCTCACATCTCATTGTGGATTGCGACTTTTTACAAATTTGACGTCATCTCTGATATGTGAGGATTTTCACCTTTAGTTTGCTTTTTTTGTTTTTTTTGTGCTGTCCCCTCTTTTCTTCATTCTTCGTTTTACATTCTTTGAAGAAAAGGTAGTGTCTGGATCTGCTGCTCTTCGGTTACGAAAATTGATAAGTGACAAACAGATTGTCGCTATGACATCCACTGACAGACGTACCTTTACATGTCCTTCACACAATTCTGTCAGAAAGGTCAACATGCAAGTTTTTGCACAGATGCAAATCGTTCTTGTCAGTCAGCTGGCTGTTAAAAGTGATAAAAGTCACATCAAGGAATCCCTCGTGGAGCTGAAAACCTTTGATGATCCTCAGAGCAGATTGGCCTTGTGAGCTGTAAAGCTCTGCTGCATCAGAATCTGAGCAGTGATATGAGCGATAACGAACACCTTAAAAAAACATGTTTATTTTGCACTGGATGCTGTATCTTCACATGTACACCGAATGCATTCAAATAGCTATGCATTTATAATGTACTTCCTTCCTGATTGATGGTAATGACTGACACATAAGCTGTGAAGGTTGGGGTGCAGCATGTGACAAACATGGTATGGAAGTCGCACTTGCCACAGATGTTGAACAACTGCAGCAGCTGCTCATTAATGCAGCACACTATGACACTTTTTTTAATTACCACACATTAATATGGTGAAAAATATATGAGGATGTGCTGTAAAATGATTTACATTTAGTAGTGCCTGTGGTGCCTTACTGTCGAAGCAATTTTGAATTCAATTAACTCTGTCCATTAGAGGTTAATCTTTTTATTTCATTAAAGCGGTTTAATTATCAATTGACCCAACTGCTTAAAATATTAAGCAATCCCCTTGGAGAATATTTAAGAAAAGTTGCAATATCTATTTATTTATTCCTCGCGACTTTGATCTTATTGCAAAAGCATATATGACAGCTACAAACACAAACTGTAACAAGAAAGAGGACCGTGAACAGACAGGGGGGTTTGGTAGTTGGCCATGGTCTCCGTTCAGGATGTGAGCAGGAATGTGGTTGAGGTTAAGGCCAGAGCAGCAGAAATAGCAACGAGGATCCCAAGAGATAGGAACAAAAGCAGTTGACCGTATCATAAATCATGGCAGTGATAACTAAAGGTCCGGACGCACCACCCAAGATCAAGGTGTGCAGAATATTAAAAGCAGTCAAAATGTGGACTCCATCTATCTTCAGAACCTCCTGAATCCCTGTCCCTGTTGCAGGGCCACACATACTCGTGCACACCTACGGACAATTTAAAGATACCAGCTAACCTCTGAAGCGTGTTTTTAGACTGTGGGAGGAAACTGGAGCGCTCAGAGAAAACCCTTACATGCATGGGGAGAAGAATTCCACTCAGAAAGATCGCGCTGATATTTAAACCAGGGCCTTCTTGCTGTGACGCGAGAGCACCAACCACTATGCCAATGTGCAGCCCCAAATGTGTTCCTCTGTCTCTCAAAAAGACTTCTTGTCTGATTGTTGTATATATACATAAGAACAGCAGCTTAGTGTTACCACAGTCACTAGCAGAAATCTGAAAAACATCAACTTCAGCTACAGTACATTCTGTGATCACACAACGTTAATGTGCTCTGTGTTGGGATTTAAGGCCGTAGGAAAATTCAACCAAATCCTTGAAGATCAACTTTGAAGTCAACTATTACAACCTTCTGTAACGGTGCAAATTTTGCAAGTCTTGGGTCAGGTTTTTCACAGTTCTATTCCTATTTTTGAAAGAGTTGCTGTCAAATAATGACATAAAACAAATGCGAGAATTTTGATTGCAGAAGACCAGACTTCTCATTGAAAGTGCTCCCTTGAACGCATGTTGACGAGGGTTGTATTAACATAGCTATAACATAAACGTGTGTTCTTCTTCATCAAAGCATAATGTGGTTAATCTTTCAATTTTAAACACTTCCAGTGAGCAACATTTGTGTTTTGTCCCAATACTGCATGAGTGCATCCAAGTACAAACAAAACGTGTTTATATTGTTGTTCAACTGAATCCCGTCTGTGAAATTATAAAACTGCTTTTAAAAACTGTGCAATAATATAAAAGCTTGTCAAACGAGGTTTCACCAATGCTGTTTTCAAAATTTAAAATAATAATAATTTGAATGTAACAAATCATTTTGGGATTTTGAGGAAGGATTCCATTTATTTTTTAATGTGAAAATATAGATATCATTATATTTGATATTAGATATCAAATTATGTTTTTTATATAAATATGTTTTTTATTTTTCCATGTTAACAAATTAATTAAGTGGATCTGCTTCTTACTAAACTAATTACTTTTTTATTTCAAACTGTGAAAATGATTATATCCAAGAAAAGAACTATGTATAGATTTTCCAGACTGTAACTCTCCCTTCTGTCCAGTTGATGTCCATGTTGAGCTTTGTGAACAGACGTATCCTGACTTGTAAACAATTGTAAGGCAAACTAAATGGATTGACTGGAACTTGTTGTAAAAGCATTAATATAAATACATATTTGAAAGTCCAAAGTCAGCTCAAAGCACTCTTTGCAGAAAGCTAAAACTATTCAAAAAGAACTAAATTTGGAAATACAACCAAAACGTTACCACCATGGGGGTGAACGTAGTGGAAGTTGGGTGTTAGATTCAGAAAAAAGAGCTTTAAATATAACAAACTAGAGTTCAGAATAAAATTTCATATCCCGTTGGAATGGTTGATAAAAGGCCAAAACGGAAATCTGAAACTGTGGAAAGATGTTTTTTTAATACACAGAAAGAGAAAGAAAAGTAAGTAGATTTGAAGAATTTTGTCACGTTTATTGCTTGAGTTATAAAAGCAACAATAAGTCAAAAGCGGAAAGGATTCAGATCACAGTTGAGGCAGCTGCAAGTCATTCGGATGTTTCTGAACTGACATAAGTCAGGAATAATCTCTTATAGTAAATCCTCTTCCTTCTACAGTGAAATGCAAGGAGCTTGACAGGAAATTGGCAAGAATTTAATCAGCGCATTAGTGACATGACTACTGCACCACAACACAAACAAACATGAACTTAGAGGTTAAGAAAAGCCTTCTTTGGGGATGGAGAAATGCTTAACAATTACTAAACAAGATGCAAAAAGGAAATTGCGTTTTTAGAAAAGGAATGTATTGGGTTTCAGGGTTTCTGTGAAAATAAACAGTATGGTATTAGAAAAGAATGTAGCCAATAATTTAGGATCTAGTTTAATCTAGTTTCCTACTTAATGAGAAACTGATAGAACAACTCTAGTGTGGATGGTGTCCCTATTCATTCATGGAAGTGCCAACTGTTTGAAAATTGATCATGGAGGAGAAATGAAGAATTGGGATGGAATTGTAAGACACAAAGTCTTTCATATATCGGAACATAGCTGTAAAAGAAAACGCCTGGAGCAAGATTTGCACCGCTTCAACAGCTCCAAGTCTCTTCCAGCTGTAGCACCTGCCTAGTGTACCTGGTGTTGGGTAGCGACTGCAGTGTCTCTAACTCCAAAACATACCATTAAACCTAGTACTCCACTTAATGTAGCATCACCTTGAACAAAAAAAAAAATAGAATACTTTTTTTATATAATTCCCAAAACTGGTTAATTATATGAATTTAGTTCAGTGTGTTCAATGTGTTCTTTAGGGATGTTCAGTGAGATTTCTTCGAGTCAGAAGCTCATGAGGGTGTGGAAATCCTTAAAGTTGCAGATTACAATTTAAAAAAAGCAGTCATTGAAATAGCATTTAGTAACTGATGCCCCATGCAGGGCTCCTTTTTAAATTAAGAGAAGTATTGTATGTACGGTAAAGTGAATGGGAGAAGGAAAGGTCGCCATCTGCAAAGATGGTTATTGGCAGGAAAAATACCAAAGCACATACCGTTTTATCTCCACGAATAGTTTGTTGTTTCTTCTAGGGAAGCGCTCGGGAATCATGGAATGTGATTCTGGAATGGGAGTAGAACAGCTTGAGTGTTATTCGTCATTGTCCAATACGTTCAACTAGGCAGCATCAGCAGGATCAATTAGTGGAGATTGATTAGAGGAGGAACTTTAAACTCGAAGAATTTATTGAATGGATAGGAAAATTCATCAATTAAGTCAATTAGTTCAAGAGTTTTTGAGGTAAAAATGTTTATTGAAGAGGATTTAGTATTTTATGTCTTTTCCTTTGGGACACTGTGACCCAGACTCCAGTACAGCAGGGGGCAGAAATGCACCTTCAAAGTTAGATGCTGGTGGCAATTGGGCCACAAGAAGTAATCGCTCCAGCTGTTGTAGTTTCTGTTAATCATTCATGGTCTCAGTAACTATCAGAAACTTTTGTTGTCTTTATTTGTTCCAAATTTAAGTCAAGACTCAGTGAGTTTGTCAAATCGACTTTTCATAAATATTTATGTCAGATGGATCTAAAAACCCTGGACTTAGAAGACCAAGTTTCTGCCACATTGGACTGCAGTCGTCATGTTTCGAAGAAGTCCAACTGTAAGTGTCCTGAGAAATCTTACATTCTGTCTGCTCCACTGAAGCCCATTGTTTGCTCTTTTTCTAGGTGTTTTTATTGTAAAAACTCAGACCTCATCATCATTTGTGAACCCATTTTTGATTCACTTAATGTTTGCTAAATGACAGATTGGTGGCCTTAAACAGGTTGGAGAATCCAAAGTTTCTCATAGCTATACTGACATCACCTGGATTCATTGAAAGCACTCATGTGAATTGATTTTTGAGTAAAGTTTCAAACACAAGAGAAGGGTAAAAAAAACGAAATCAGTATCCACAAAGTAGCTGTAATCTTTGAAAAGTTTTTGTCTGATTCCTGAAAGTCCCAAGTTTGGCCGTTTATATACTGTGTGGGAAATTAAACAGTTGGAGGTGGTTGAAAAGCAATATAATTTTGTGTACAAAAGACTGACTTTAACAAACTGGATTTCACTAGAACATAAAGTTTCTTGAAGGCAGTACAGCAAAATTCAACAACGAAACACTGAGGGGAACACTTCTTAAAAAAGGTTTTAGTTTTTCTGTCAAATGTAAATAAAACGTCATTCTTCCCAAGCTGTTAAAAAAAACCTCCTAATGCATCCTTAGAACACAGCCACACATCTCCCTACCACTTATTTGCTCAAGTTTCCTGCTAAAACACACCTCGTTGACATGTATGGGTAATTATCCGACATCTGCAGAAGTTGAAGAAGAGCGAGGAAGGAGGTGCCTGAGGACCAGGATTGGAAAACGGTGGTTCTGAGTGTTTGGGTGAATTGGTTTGGTTAGAAGCTGTGAGGCAGGATACTCTTCGTTCTCTCATATGGTAATAAGGCGCTTTAAGGGTTACTGAGCGAAATTTGTATTCTAATTTACATCTGAATGACGTCTTGAAGCTTTTTATATAGGTCTCAATTAAAGTACACCCCAGAGAAGAGAGGTGTGGAGTGGAGCTGAGAGGCTCACTTCACCTCTCTAACATAATTTCCTTTAAAAAAAAAGCATAAATTCCTGCTAGATTAAGGAGCTGTTAACTTGTTTTGACTAAAACATGTCAAGCATGTCATTATAATAAGACGAAGTTCTTCCAAAAGGCTGGTCTACTTTGAAAGAAATGAAAATGAAGAAGAACTTTTACCCAGCTTTGGTGGCTCAAATTAAAATACAGAAATAAATGCATTTCTTAAATTCAGACTTTTTACTTGCATTTAAATAAAACAGAAACTATAACCAAAAGTAACCCAATCTCTGTTAATACTGGAAATGAAATTCTTTATTCAGACAGAAAACTGACTTCTGCTAAAATGTTAAAACTTTTGAAAGTTTTTATATCCAGATCTTTTCCAGAATTAAAATTTTCCATAATTCCATTAAAATAATATTAATACATTTTATTTAAAAGCGTCTTTGAGGGCCCTCAAGGATGCTGTACAAGGACGAGTTAAAAACATGATTAAAAGCAATAAACACACTAAAAAAGGAAGTGGTACTTCCGAGCTAGGAATATGATTGTTTAAAAAGATGGGTTTTGAGTTTTGTTTTTCTGTGGTTTTCGGTGATGATCTGAGCAGCTGAATTTTGAACCAGTTGAAGTTTATGAGGGAGACCAAAGAGAAGGGAGTTAACAGTAGTCGAGGCAACTGAGGTGATGAGGCTGTGGACCGTAATGGAGGCAGAAGACGATGAATGTTTCTGAGGTGGTAGTATGCTGTCCGGATGACGTTATTGACATGGGTGTGGAAAGAGGGAACTGTTCAGGATCACATCGAGACTCTTCATATTATGAGTGAAGCTGACAGATGAGTTGTTGATGGAAGCTCGGAAAGTCAGGTTGCAAAGAAAGTGGGGGAAGTGTGCAAATGGGTTTGGTTGAGAAAAATATACTTAAAAAATTCAAATTTCATAAAGGACAAATTATGGACCAACTATTTAATTGGTTCCAAGCTTTTTTTTTTTTTTTCATAAACTGGAGTTCCAGCTTGACCATTTAAAACTAAATGTATCCTATTTGATACATGAGTCTGTCAGCCCTAAACAAGAGGAATGGAAATACAAATTTCTTGCATTTCTTTTTTGGGTCTTAGAATGTTAAGTAAGCCCAGGAAAAAGATACATTTTTAAGCTGTGTGACCTGATGTATCAAAGATGATACAAATGGAAACATATATAAAGTTTTTTGTTTGTTTAAAGGGACCTATAAAGGCTCCAAAGTCAAAGAATTGAAATTTATTTATTTTTTTGTCACTTTTTTTTAATGGCTCAGTCTTGACAGGGTTAAAACCACCTCTGCAACGAGGTCCTAATTTATGTTAAGATAAACCAAAAACTACTTGAAATCAATAAACAGTGTGCCCTTAATCTATATTCTATGAAAGTTTAATTTCTTGAATTAAACCATGGAAATAAATACACTTTTCCATTATATTCTAGTTTTTTTAGAAAGTGTCTGCAGATGCCATTTTTTAAAAATAACATTCTACCAGCACAGTGGAGACTGAAGAAGTTAGTTTTGTTGTTGCAAAAAGCACAAATTTCATGTCAATTGTTAAACTTTTCTGCTTAAATTTGAAAAACAAATCTTTGTTAGAAGTTTTAAAAAACAACCCATGTTGTGCTACTTCACTAATACAGATTTGCACTTTTTAATAGAAAAGTCAATCCTGAAAGTTGGATGCCTGTGTGTAACAGCTGAGATGATTCTTAGTTCTCCAGAGCTTTGTTAACATACATTATGGGAAAACCTACAAATGTGAATGATGACTTCTTTGTCTTAAATCAATAAAAGCAACACAACGATTAAAACCCCAGCAGAACTCTACTGTACAAAGACAGCAGATGAGTTTTTTAGACACTTCTGTCTAACTATGTCAGGTTTCATCCATCTTCTGGATGTGCTTTCCTTCAAAAACATGTTGTGTTTTCCTGCTGTTCTTCTGTGAGCGCTGATGGCCCAGCTTTGATGAACCCCATCTGATGTAATCACAAGAAGATGAAAAGACATAAATGATATCCCATAAAGGAACAGAGGGAGGATCAAATCTCAAATCATCTGTCACGGCGTATCAGGGAGCGCGTGTGTTTACCGCGCTGCTGCGAGGCTTTCCTGAAGAGGGGAGCAAAGCTCTGACAGAATTCATCTTTCAGAGGTCTCCACACTTTCTCAGCGGTGCTAAATAATTCTTTCGTCTTGGCCGCTGATCTGAAAGAATTCCCTGTAATCAGCCAGCACAAAAGAATTTGACAGGAAAATTTCCCTCATCTTTCTCCTACGTGGTAAAGTGTGCTCATCTTCAGACCTTTATAGATAACTGATTCAGTTGCACCAAAAGATAACTTGACATATTTTTTACGTTTTTTTTTTTTTTTTTTTTGCCTATGGTGACAATTTCCAGCTTCAGAACCCAGCAATCCCTTCAGGGGTGATGCTTCATTGTAATTGATCATCTTCTTGGTAGAAGTCTTTCTAGGGTGCCTGCCATGCTGATTTTTTAATACAAGTGATTAAACTAATTGAAAATTATGAGGACACATAATTATTTGGCTTTAGAATCCATGAATCGGCGGTTTAACTAAACCCAAACAAGGGCCTGTAATAAACCCTCAACGCAGAAAAACTCAATAATCCGACTGAAATCGACTGTTTCCCCAACGGCTTCATTAATTGAACCTGTGATGTGAATGTTAAATTGTAGTTATTTGAAAACACTAATTAGAAAGCTGCTGTGTTTGAATGAAATGCCAAGCCTGTGATCAGAAGGCGGCTGATGGGCTGTGAAGGTTTAAGTTGATATTAGGGGTGTAACGATTAATTGACTTAATTGATGAATCAATTCATAACTATAATTCAATCAGATTGATCTGTCCAAAGGTTAGAATACCAGAGTTTTATACCATCATAAAATCATCTCAAAATGAAATAAATCCAAAATATTGATGTTGGAAAATACCATTTGGATTGAGGCACGGTTGGTTTGTTTTACTGTCACGTCAAAAATTACCATCACAACGGACAACACATGTGATGACTTGTACAAAATATAAAGAACGCTTTCATTTTATATGCACAATATGCACATCCTTCTTTGCAGGAGTTCGGATGTTGGCCGGCTCTAAGTTTACCTCATGAAATAGACGGGACCCACAAGGAGCGAGAGATCGAGGTGTCTTTCTTCCAGGTAGGTCAATGAGCTTGCAAAATAACTCGTATTTCATTGAAAAAGAATCCTACTTTAGTGTGCCAAAGGCAATATATTATCTTTCATATAGATATAGTTTACTCTGAAAGCCCTTTAATGTCAACCTGCTTTCAGCTCTCTTCTATGAGGTTCCATTTGTGCCAAAAATATCAATTTTTAGATATAGATAGCGGACACCAAACATATTTTTGGCACAAATGGAACCCCACACTTTATGGATTTATAAATCTTGTTTAATCTCACTTTGCAGACCATTTTCTTGTGGAGTTTTACCACTTGACCACATGGTGTCAGTGTTGCATGTCAGTCAAAACAAAACACACTGCGCTTGATTTCTCTTTTCTCTGCACCCCCACCCTTTTGTATGGGGGGGTGACATTCTAGTCCTTCACGCTAATCTTTGCAGCAGTTAACACCTGTGAAGCATTTGCAGATAAGTCTTAAGTCCAAATTGCTTCTGCGTTACAAAAGTTTTTTTTTTTTTTTTGCGGTGCAGAATCCAGTTTGGAACATTCACCTTTCAGAGATTAGGCTGACGGACTACAAGCTTGATGTGTCTTGTTGTAAAATTGCATTAAAGGGCCTGAATCACAAATGAGGTGCTATGCTGCAGTGCTGCAGGATTTTCTTTCAGTTTAAGACTGTTTTTGACATGTTAGACTTCTGGAGTTGCACTTGACCTTGGATTACTGAGAACTCCCACTCAAGGCTCTTTTCTTCATTCTACTACATAAAATAAATTCTGCTTATGATGTGAACACTGCAGTACTCTTATTTTAACCAACCAACTACTACATTATTAAGATTTTTTTCAATTGAATAAATAAGGATTCAAAGTCAAACAACATTTTAAGCTTTTAATGGCAAAGTCAAACTTTTACATGATTCATATTCAAACCAAACCATTTGTTGAGAGCTCTCCATTTCCCTCCACATAGCAAATGCAATTAGTTCATAATGCAATTACAGGATGGGGGGGTGTAAACAAAAAAAAAAGGAAAAAGAGAAACACAGACGAGTCCCTTAAGCATCAAATGAAAAAAAAAATGAAACACATTTATTTTCAATCCTGCGTTTTTCTAAGTGCAGATTTGAACCTTAAGCATGCTTGTCTGTTTGCAGTTGCCTGTTCTACTCTGTAGATTGATCTGTACATGGCAAGGACGGCGAGTCAACGGGATATTAGGGCAGATACTGGATTCACTTTTGGGTTTTTTCACCAAAACCCTCCTAAAAAAATGTCTCCTTTAGTGAGCGATTGGCGTGACACACCTCCGCTTTTCTGTCCATCTACCCTCTTTGTTTTAGACTAAAACATACTGATGCTTAAACGTGCAGTATAAAAAGGACACACCCACACAGATTCATTTACAAGTTTCCCTTCAATTCAAATTCGAGGGTTTAAAAGGTGCAACAGTGGACCTGCCATAAAACAGCAGTTTGAAGAAATATGTGCCGCTATGTAGAGGCAGGACTGTGTCGAGAGTCTCTTTCCAGAAACTGGGATCCCCGTGGTTCCTTCATATCCTTGCAGAACTGATACGTCTCTTTTGTTCCAGGAAAGCAGCACATGCCTTTTTGTCTCTCACGATATGTACCAAATCCAGTGGGCTGCCTCACAGTGTCTTATCAACTGAGAATTTCCAAGTTTTGAATTATGGTACATCTCATCATAGTTCATCAGAGCTGTGTAAACAGCCAACGTTGGAGGGGGGATTTAAGGGGGTTACGAGGGCAAGGGAATAAATACATCATAGCTCAAAGCTTAACAGTGTTCACAGAGTAGTAAAGCCTAAATTATTTACAGGTTTACAAAGTCTACTTACATACACAGATCATCTCTCAGCTTTATAACCCAGTAAATGGTAAAATGTCACAACTTTTTCCCCTCAGAAATGAAGATTCCCGTCAGTCGAGCTGTGTGTAGGTTAAATGTGTTGCACACCTGAGCTGTGCTGCTCTTTTTATTCTGACTTCCTTAACAAGGATGTCTCTTCAGTCTGGTCTGTTCCAAAACAAGCAAAATGAAGAGGCATACTTACTGGCAGTTTCCAGCAGTGTTGCACCGGCCTGTGCAGACATTAATGAGATCAGTGCAGATCAAGAGCAGAGAAGGAGAGGAGAAAGGAAACTCATTAAGACCACAGGGACGACCTAACCCTATTATCCCTATCACACCAATGAGCCACACACACTGATGATGGGAATTAAGATGTGCTGGCCTGGATCCACACCCTCTCTTCGGCCCAGAGCAGCAGAATGTGTCGAAAGTTGTGCGGTAGCTGATGGGAAGGACGAACGTAAAAGAATGATCTGTGTGGCTTGGCGGCACTTCGGGTCCATTCAGATCAGCACTGTGCAACTCAGTGGGCAGAAGCAGCAAATACCCTGATTCGGCGCACTACTCTTCCTCGTAGCCGGCACACTTTTTATGCTATGTTCATAAAGACAAATGCCACCGTGCAATGGGGTGGCATTGGCAGAATCTTCAAGATTTCATGTCGCCGCCCACTACTGAGCTACTGGCGGACGGTGGCGCTTGATATGGACGGCTGTCATCTGGAGACATTTACACATCGTCCACTCAGAGCTGCTGCTGGCCGGGGATTACGGCTGCCACCGCCCTGTGGTCGTCTAGCTGTCGCCCAATTTTGTAATGAAGTCAATCCCGCCTGTCACTGGGCGGCCACTGACCAGCGTCAACTTTTAAAGACAAACCGTCCGGTCGCTGTGAAATTGTAACTTTTTCCTAAAACTTCCACAGCCACCGCTCTACGTGTAAAAATGCTGCCTCCTGATTACAAATGCTGCTGCATGGCCACCTACCGAATTTTTTTGAAAAAGTTTGGGATATGTGACCGTAGTCTTACCCACTTCGGGGTTGTGAAAGCTGACAAACAGGCTAAAACTTCCAAAATGCACCACTGTCTGTGTTCGACAATCCCAAACAGTCGGGCTGAGTGCAAATAAAAAAAAAAAGGACGACAAAAAAGAAAACAAGCTAAAACTAAAGTTTGCATCATCTTTCTGTCATGCAGTCTATTTCCTGTCCATTTTTCCTCACACAAACATTACAACAGTTTGGTTTAAAAAAGAGTCCTACTTACAAGTATGTGGAGCATCGGCTCCGTCAACAGTTTCTATCATTACCTACAGTAGATGTCAATGAGATTCCCTTAAATGCAGCTTCACACATTAGTCAGAGATGAGTGATTATTAAATACATTTCATGTATAAATACTGGCTGGAGCAGAGCAGGCAAAAAGGCTAACAGCTAGAGGCAATGTTAAAATAAAAACATGATTAAAGCACACATGAACCAAGCTATTCGTACATCTTTGCATGTTTCTGTCTAAAATGCTGAGTGTCTGTGTTTTTGTTTTGTATGATAGTGAGAGCAGGCTATTAAATACTTAATGGTACACAGCCACTTAAGTCTTCACACAAACCGTGGCCATCTTCACATTGTTTAAATCCACTGTGGCGGATGAAGCTTACATGCTGTGTGTGTGTGTGTGTGTGTGTGTTTGAAAGTGTTTGCATGCTCGTTTGCATTTGTGTGTTTGAGGGGACAATTGTCATACATGAGCACTGTCGGGACACAGTGAGTTTGTAATGAACTGTCTATTCAGAATTAGCAGAGGGCATCATCAAGGGAGAACTGCTTTTTTTCTTTTCTTTTTTTTTTTTTTGATTATCAAATACACACATACCATATATACATACACGCTGGGTGTCAAGGAAAATGATAACGCCTGTTTTTCACACGTGTGGTACTAGAGACACCTTATGAGAAGATTGTTTTCAATTAGTAACATTGGATCCTGGTGTCAAAGTCTGTTGTTTGAGCATTCTCTATAGTTTAAGACAAGATTCTTGTGAAACTGGTTAATATTTCTCACACCCATGTTAGCATACAATTGTTAAATTCTTACAAAGTCTGATTGATTTCAGCTGGATTTGAAGGAGCCCATCGTTTGACAGGATATGATTTGCATCCAGGACCAGACTGACCGGTCCTTCGTCAGCTTTAGTTTTAGTCTTCTTCACCCAGATGCGTCTGTGGTGGAAGGATCAAGCATGCATCAGATTCCATTAAAAAGAAGAGGCAGATTTGCCACATACAAGTACCATCTTCACCTCTTAGGTAGCTTAGAGTAGTTATTTAAAAACTTTTTTCCCCCAAAGAGCTGGTCAAGACTTGAGTTTAAGAGACTAGAACTGTCAGAATCCAAACATTTGAGTTTTTTAAAGGCTTTTGGAAACCACATTTAAGACTTTCAGCTCAGTTGAACTCCAAAAAAAAAAAAAGAAATAGTGGTGTGGACTGCTGCACAGCAGGGCCGTCACAGGTAGACCTCACGGCGTGATAAGGTGAGGCACGATGTTGTCTTGTAATCCCCTCCTGTCCGCGTCAGTGGTATGACCTCAGCTGGTTTCTGGCCTTCTCCTCCCTCCTCCTCGGGTTGGCGCCTACCGAGCCCCGCACTGCTAAATGTGTCGTAGGATGCTGAGGTCATCTTACGGTTCAGAAGGTTGCGATTGTGATCCCCCATGTTCCTGTTGCGGTCTCCGCGACCCAGGGTGCCAAGAGGATCCCCGTTGGCTAAAGGTAGCCTCTGACCCTCCCCGCTGACGACCACACCGGGTTCTGAGCTCCCTGCGCTGCCGGCACTCTCGCTGTCGCTTTCGTGGTTGTTACCCCGAAGATTATTGTTGTCATCCCCCGGTGCAAAGGTTGACAGTCGAGGAGGGTCGCTGCCGTGGCGTTGGCGCTGCCGTGGCGAAGGGCGAACAGGCATCCAGCAAGTGTCTGAGTGGCCAAATTCATCACACTCCCTGGTGCACTTTCCTGTCAGAGCTACATCTGGAAGCTGTCTGGCATCTGGATACAGGAAAGGAGCAAATAGGCGTAAAAAGTTAATATTATGTTAGCATTTCTGTTAGCATTTCAAAAACTCCAGAAACATTGGGAAAAACTGAACAAAGACTTGGAAATTATCATGCCCTCAAAGATCCAATACAAGTAAAAAGGCAGACAAGGTAAGGAAGGAAAACATCACAGGAGATAAACCAGAGATAATTGGTTGAAGGTCATTAAAGAACAGACAGAGGTTGAAGGAAACAAGAAGGGAAAGGAAAAAAATGCTGTGGAGGTAAAATAAAAATAAAAATGCTGACTTATTAAACATGCTGAAAACCCCAAGCTGAGCTCAGCTGTACATGAGAGGCCAAAGGTCATGTCAAGACAAGCAAATGGCAACGGTACAGTGAATGTTAAATGTAAGCAACACGAAGAGCATCAGAAAATTTTTAAAACCATTCTGTTGTTGCAGATTAGAAAAGATAAGGACTTATAGTATGTGGCTGAACACTGGTGCATTGCAAGGACAGGATTATTTTATATACTTTCATACACAGCATATGTAATAATGACGGTTTTAAGAAATTGTTATGACCTTTCAAAACAGACAAATGGTGCAGGAGATGTTCTAAAGACACTTAAAAGCAAAAATGTAATACATTTTTTGTTTGTCTTCTCCTTTTTCTCTTAGTTTAAAATATATATGGTATATATGAATTTATATTCTGAATATAAACTGCTGGGCAAAGTCGCCAAATTCAAGGTCCAGATCAGAGGAGGCAATTTCCATTCCCTTTTGAAGACACAGTTCCTGAACTGCCTCAGACTGCCAGCTCTGACTTTCTTCTTTTTTCTTTGTTAGCTTACCATGTGCCAACTTTCATTAATGCTTGTGCAGCAACTGAAATATAAACCTTTTTTTTCTTTTTTTTTGGGGGGGGGGGTTTAAAGAAAAATTGGCAAAAATGTATTTGCAGTACTGTTTGCCGCATTTTGAACTTCAAAATCACTCCAATCATATTCACAGTAGTCTTTTATTTATGATTGTGTCAAAATTTTTATAATTCGCCTCTAAGTTGTGGATGGGACTGTTGTTGAAGTAATCCTCCAATGATATCCCATCATCCCTTTGTTTACACTCTCTCCTGCTGGCTTACAGCCCCTCCCAACCCCAAAATAACATTAGTGGTGCAACAAAAATGACGAGCAAAATGTGAGGTATCCATCCAGCAGACGTACGTGGATCTAGTCATGTACATGTGGAGGCATCAGAATGGAGCAGAATAGGGAGCTTAAAGCCTGCCCATTGTAGCTTCTACATCACTGGCAATTTTTTCAGCTGCTCCTGATACACCATGATTTGAATAAAGAAATACACAGAACTACAGTTTTAATCTTAATTTTCTTCATACAAGTCATCCATCGCCAGAAAAATGCAACAAAAACATTTTAAAAACACCAAAAATACGAGTAGGTTTTTAATTCAAAATCCAGTTTTTGCATCACAAAAAACATGTATGATTTAATAAATAGTGTATGTTAAATCAAATGCAAGTGCTATGTTATCTGAAACTTGCAATACCTTATGAATCTTTGTTTTTCTGTTGTTCCCTGATAGCAACTTTTGTTCAGTATGTAAATCACCAGCAATGGTAATTTCATGTGAAAGCAAAGTAAATAAATAAATAAATCAGGTATTATTCATTGGCTAATGTCGTAAATTCTCTGTTTATTTCCTCCTGTCATCTGGCAGTGACGTGAATCTTTCCAAACCAGCACAATTCTTACATCTTCCTGCACAAGAAAACAGTTTTTATTTGTAAATACATCGTAAATATGCTAAAAGTAACCTAAGAAAGAGACCCCAGGTATATTGATAATGATGCATTAGTCCTGTTCCAGTCAAGAGTAGAGAAGTGTGAAGATTTCTTTTTTGTCATTGAAGGAGAAGCTGAAGCTGTTACGGGAGCGAAGGAGAACCCCGACGCAGAGTGTCAAAGATGGAAAAAACACATTTATTTTGCAGCGGCCAAAAATCAAAAATAGAGGCAGGGAATAATCCAACTGGGCAGGAAAAAACACTTGGCAAGAGTCGAATCACATGGACAACCTGACGGAATCATCTGGCAAACAGTGGTGGTGGGTAGACTGGTTTAAGTAAGGTGAGCTAATGAGAGGATTGAGTGCAGGTGTCTCTGGAGTGGTTGACACACCCCCTGCCACTCACATGCTCTGAAAAACAAGGAAGTGAGGGGAAAAAACAACACAGAGCCTCCACAGCCATCACAGTACCTCCCCATCAACGGACGCCACCCGGCGGCCGACCAGGCTTGTGACCAGGCTTGTGCGGGTACCGGACATAAAAGTCGTGCAGAAGAGCCGGGGACAAGATCAGGGAACGAGAAATCCAGGAGCGCTCCTCCGGACCATACCCCTCCCAATCCACCAAATACTGCCACCCGCGCCCCCGCCGCCGAACATCCAACAGGCGGCGAACGGCATAGGCCGGGTGATCATCAACGAGCAGGGGGGCGGAGGGGGCACGGCCGGAGGGCCGAGAGCACTGTCCGAGACGGGCTTCAGGAGGGAGACATGGAAGGATGGGTGCACTTTCAAAGAAGCAGGCAGCTTCAATCGGACAGCAGCAGGGTTCAGGACACGGTCAATCTCAAAGGGACCAATATACCTGGGAGACAACTTCCGAGATTCACACTGCAGAGGAAGGTCACGTGTGGAGAGCCAGACCCGTTGTCCAGGCTTGTAGTCAGGGGCCGGAACACGATGACGGTCTGCCAACCTTCGGTTGCGCTCCGCCGTACGACCCAGCGCAGCCCTGACCCCACGCCAGACCCGTCGAGCTCTTCTCAGGTGCACCTGAATAGAAGGCACGGCCACTGCCGTCTCCTGTGTTGGGAAAAGGGGAGGCTGGTAGCCGTTAGATGCCATGAATGGAGACATGCCCGTGGCCGAAGAGACCAAGGTGTTGTGGGCATATTCAATCCAAGCCAGGTGAGTAGACCAGGAAGCAGGGTGATCGGCCGCCACACAACGGATGGCAGCCTCCAGGTCCTGGTTCGCCCGTTCCGTCTGACCATTGGATTGCGGGTGATAACCAGATGACAAACTGAGTGTAGCCCCAATGGCCCTACAGAAAGCCCCCCAGACCCGGGAAGTGAACTGGGGACCTCTGTCGGAAACAATGTCCAGCGGAAGTCCATGAAGCCTAAAAACATGCTGAACCAGGAGATTAGCGGTCTCGAACGCCGTAGGCAGCTTAGCAAGGGCAATAAAATGGGCAGACTTAGAAAAACGGTCAACCACTGTCAGAATGGCGGTGTTACCCTCTGACGGGGGAAGTCCAGTGACGAAATCCACAGCAATGTGCGACCAAGGGCGATGAGGCGTCGGAAGTGGATGAAGCAGTCCGGCAGGGGGAGGATGAGACGGTTTGTTGCGGGCACAAATGGAGCAGGCAGAGACAAATTCCCGGGTGTCAGGTATCATGGACGGCCACCAGAAGCGCTGTTGCAGCAGGAACAGCGTGCGGTGGACCCCAGGGTGGCATGCCAGTGTAGAATTGTGACCCCACTGCAGCACAGCAGACCTGGCAGACGGGGGCACGAATAGGAGACCGGCAGGACACGTAGGTGGGATGGGGAGGTTCGCCTGAGCCTCCTGCACGACCTTCTCTACCGCCCAGCTGGCAGCTCCTACCACACATGAAAAAGGCACAATGGTGTCCTCCCCAGGCTCAGCACCAGTAGATTGGTCAAACTGACGAGATAGGGAGTCGGGCTTCCCATTCTTGGATCCAGGACGGTAGGTGAGTGTGAAATTGAAGCGGCCCAGGAACAGGGCCCACCGAGCTTGACGAGAGTTGAGCCTGCGAGCAGAACGGATGTAGGACAAGTTCTTGTGATCAGACCATACCAGAAATGGTTGAGAAGCACCCTCCAGCCAGTGTCTCCACTCCTTGAGCGCCAAGACCACCGCCAACAGTTCCCGGTTCCCCACATCGTAGTTCCTCTCGGCAGGAGTGAGACGCCGAGAGAAGAAAGCGCAGGGGTGCAGCTTCTGGTCAGAGGCAGACCGCTGGGACAGGACAGCTCCAACTCCAGTCTCCGAGGCATCCACCTCCACCACGTATTGAGCTGTAGGAACAGGGTGGCACAACACAGGAGCAGAACAGAACAGGTGCTTCAACTTGACAAAAGCCTCGTTTGCTTCAGGTGACCAGGAAAACGGGACCCGTACTGAGGTAAGTCTGGTAAGGGGAGAGGCTACTCTGCTGTAGTCCCGAATGAACCTCCGGTAAAAGTTAGCAAATCCCAAAAACCTCTGAAGTTGCTTCCTGGTAGCAGGCGTCGGCCACTCCGCCACGGCCTTGACCTTGGACGGATCGGGCTCCAGCTGTCCCTCCCCCAACACAAAACCCAAAAAACTAACAGAGGACACGTGAAAAACACATTTCTCGGACTTCACATACAGTCTATTTGCTAATAACCGCTGCAACACAAGTCTGACATGCTGAACGTGCTCACTCTCAGTGCGGGAGAAAATCAAAATATCGTCCAAATACACAAACACAAATCTATTCAGCATGTCACGTAACACATCATTAATGAGTGCCTGAAAAACAGCGGGAGCATTAGTCAGTCCAAATGGCATAACGAGGTATTCGAAATGTCCCAACGGCGTGTTAAATGCCGTCTTCCACTCATCCCCCTCTTTAATCCTCACCAAGTGATAAGCATTACGGAGGTCCAACTTGGTGAACACAGTTGCCTGGTTCAAAAGGCTGAAAGCCGAGTCAAGGAGAGGCAGGGGATACTTGTTCTTGACAGTAATATCATTCAAACCCCTAAAGTCAATACAAGGGCGTAGAGAGCCGTCCTTCTTGTCCACGAAAAAAAAAACCGGCCCCCACAGGAGAAGAGGAGGGCCGAATGAGTCCGGCAGCCAAACTCTCTGTGATGTACGTCTCCATAGCCTCTCTCTCCGGTATTGACAGTTTGTACAGCTTGCTAGACGGCAATGGAGCACCGGAGATGAGATCTATAGAACAGTCATAAGGCCTATGTGGGGGCAAGGAAGAGGCACGGTCCTTGGAAAAAACCTCCTGGAGATCATGGTACGCTGGAGGGACAGACGACAAGTCAACTGGCTTGGGAGGAGAAGGCATGTCCATCCTGGGAGTGGGAACAGCCGCACGCAAACAGTGAGAGTGGCAAAATAAACTCCAATTTACAATGGATTTACTTGACCAGTCCATGTGAGGGTTGTGGAGGATGAGCCAGGGAAGTCCCAGAACGAGGGGAGCAGCAGGTGAGGGAATGACGTAGAGTGAAATAAGCTCATGGTGATTCCCAGAAATCAACAAGGACAGAGGCATTGTACGGCGAGTTATTCGAGACAGCACTCGACCATCTAAGGCCAGGACCTCTTTAGGCTCAGGAAGCAGTTCTGATGGGATGTTGGCCCTAGACACAAACTCCGAGTCGATAAAATTGTCATCTGCACCAGAGTCCACCAGGGCAAAGACAGGAATACAGGTTGCATTAAGAGAAATAGTCCCACTTAGCTGGAAACGCTTGGAGGGCTTGAAGGGGTCTGGCTCACCAGCGCCCCTCCCGAGGCTGGCAAGCCTGACCCTTTTGGCCGAACAGGACAACTGGGCAGCATGTGGCCTGCCTGACCACAATAAAAACAGAGACCTTGGCGACGACGACGTTGACGTTCCTCCTGAGGAAGCCGCATACCACCAAGCTGCATGGGCTCCACAGGTGGTGAAGCGGTGGAAACCAACTCAGGCAGAGGAGGAGCAGGAAAACCGGGTCGGCTGGGAATCCCGGGACAGGAACCAGTAACGGGGAAAATGACCCTGTCTGCTCTCTCCCTGAGTCTCTCGCGAAGGCGGTTATCGAGCCTTATCGAGAGGGAAATTAAGTCCTCTAATGAACCCACCTCATCTCTGGCAGCCAGTTGGTCTTTAACCTCTTCACTAAGGCCCCGGAAAAAGATGGTCTGGAGGGCCTTGTCATCCCACTGGCACTCAGCGGCCAGTATACGGAAATCAATAGAATAGGAGGAAACTGAACCAGAACCCTGGTGTAAAGACAGTAACCTATTACCCGCTTCTTTTCCCTGTAGTGGATGGTCAAAAACCTTCAACATCTCAGCTGTAAATGAGTTAAGGGTGTTACAAACTGGTGAGCGGCTGTTGGCTAGCGCTACAGCCCAGGCTGATGCTTTTCCAGAAAGAAGGCTCATGATAAAAGCTACTCTGGACTGATGCGTGGAGTAGGTGAGTGGCTGCTGATCAAAAACTAAAGTACACTGATGTAGAAACTGGTTACATGACCCTATTTCACCTGAATACCGGTTGGGAGTCGGAATAAAAGGTTCCCGGGGCTGTGCAGCCTGGAAAGGTGCAGGAGCAGACGCTGAAGGAGCCGGAAGAGAAGCATCAGCGGAGTCTGGGGCCGGAACTGGTCGAGGTGAAGTCAGAGAGGCGAGTTGGGTCGTAACCGCCGTCAGTTGTTTCCCCAGCTGGTTGACGCCCTCAGAGAGAACTTGGATGGTGTTCATCACAGACTGAATGGCTTGGCCCTGCTGTCCCACACGAGCTCCCTGAGACGCAATCGCCTGCTTGATCCTCTCGGTGTCAGCTAGAGTCCGGTTCAGTTGTTCAGTCTCTGCGGGGTTCATTATGGCCAGATGATTCTGTTACGGGAGCGAAGGAGAACCCCGACGCAGAGTGTCAAAGATGGAAAAAACACATTTATTTTGCAGCGGCCAAAAATCAAAAATAGAGGCAGGGAATAATCCAACTGGGCAGGAAAAAACACTTGGCAAGAGTCGAATCACATGGACAACCTGACGGAATCATCTGGCAAACAGTGGTGGTGGGTAGACTGGTTTAAGTAAGGTGAGCTAATGAGAGGATTGAGTGCAGGTGTCTCTGGAGTGGTTGACACACCCCCTGCCACTCACATGCTCTGAAAAACAAGGAAGTGAGGGGAAAAAACAACACAGAGCCTCCACAGCCATCACAGAAGCCACACATAGGGTTTTCCAAAAAAAATGTTCACTCATTATACAAAAGGGGCCTTGCACAGGTTGTGTGTGCGCTGCTTCCAAAGACACAAAGGACAACTGCTTTACTGTGTAAAACACATTTCCATCAAGAAAGGAGCAGACTCCGAGACCTTGACAGCAAGTCAGGGTCCCAATCAAAGTGTTTCTCTCAAATGTTTGTGTGTGAGGAGAATGAAGTGTATGCCTAATCAAATATGTTGAAGGCTTTCAAACTAAAAAGTGCATACAGCCTTGAGCTTGGAAAATTTCAGTAAATGTACTTGACAGAATCTAGAGTTTAATTAATTCTGCTGGCTGAGAAGTACTCAGGGGTTTGAATGGGAGTGTACCGTTCTCTACGTGCTCCTCTTCCCCCACACTGCCCTCCGGTGTGGTTCGCTCGTATCCTTCCTCAGGTAAAGGCAGGGCTCCCAGCCGCGGCCCAGACGAACTCTTACTGCTCGGCGTCTCTGAATCCTCCAGCCCGCTGTCATAGCAACCCCCATCTTGAGGTTGAGTCACAACCGAGAAAGTCACCCGACGAAGGGTTCCCTGTAGACAACACACACACAATGCAGGATTAATCATCGAGGACTCCTAATCTGAGATTCTAAATCCTAGGATTAAACTGACGGTCAGAGTTTGCAAAGACATATTGGGATTATCTGATCATGTTCGCCTTGATTATGGGCTTAGGTGCTACAATGCAGGGTAATAGCCATCAACCAATCGTGGCTGTCTTTCAAAGTTTTCTGTTGTCTTTTAATCTCGGTTCAGATTAATGCTGCTGGACATGGCTGCTGTTTACAAACCTCTGCCCAGAGACGCTTACTCCTCATCTGGACAGATGCCTAACAGCAACAGCTGGATAACCCTGAATGGGTCGCATGTGCATCCCAGGGCAAAAACGGAGACAAACAACCAAAAACCCCAATTTAGTGTCACGGCCATGGTACCAAATCATGACAACAAATGGGATCCATCTTTAACATATTTCACCTTTAACACACCAGAAAGTCCAAAATTAAAGAATAAAAAAAAATTATAGATAAAACATTTGGTTATGGATCACGTCAAAAAACAAGAACATAGATTTAAATGTATTTGCATGAATAAAAATCACATTTCACCTTTTCTTTTGATTCAATTTATGACACTATTACAATTTATGTTTTAATTTATTGCATCATGGAAATAACTTCTTAACCTGTAAGTATGTCAAAGCCTATTTCAATGTTTGTAAAAGCTTAGGCCTTCCATCATGAAACTTAAAAAAATCTAGATCTGTACTGTCAACAGTGAGCCCTCTTCCTTTCCCCATCATCCCTCTATTTAACACTCTCTTCAGCTACCTTACAGCCCCTCACAACCCCAACCTAACATTAGAGGTGCAACAAAAATGGCGAGCGATATTGGAGCTATTCAGCTGGACAGTTTTGAGTCAGATGCCAGCTCAGACGGGGAAAGCAAAGACGTCCATGGATCTGTCTGTTTGCAAGTGCATGCCTCAAAATGTAGCAGACGGGGAGCTTGTGGCCCGCCAATTGTAGATTTTACTTAACTACAACCTTTTCCACACTGCTTATTTTTGTTTGCTCCTGAAATTTGAATAAAGAAATACAAATAAACTCCTTTTTTTTAATATTTGTGCATTCCATCTTGAGAAAAGTGCCACAAAAACATGTTAAAATGGCAAAAGCACAATTTACATTGGAGTGGGTCTTTGAAATAATACTGATTATGATAAATAACACAAATTAAATCATTCTGATGAAGGTGATCATGATGATTAAAGAAAAAGAAAATGATTTGTTAGGCGTCCTTTGTGCACGCTTACCATCAAAACCACCAAAACTTAAACACACAAATCATCCGTCTTGTTAGAATTTCAACCATGCAGAGAATGTAAGATTGAAAATTCCCACTGAGAAAATATCAAGAGCTAAACGTCTCTGCTTGGCCTGCAGGGATCAATCTGCACCAGGGCACCTGTTTCTATGTGACACATGCCCCATCCTCCCTCACTCGTGTATCTGCTTACAAAAATTACACCGCTTCAAATCCACACGTGCTCTGAATGGCACGGCGAACACGGAAGATGTGACAAAGAGGAGATTAGAGCGGAATAACTTCAGCTTGGAATGTCACCTCCTAATACTCTGCGGGAAGAATTTGACGGAACACGGGAAGAAAAGTGCCTACCTGCCCCCCCCTCGAAACATGAAAGAACGGAGAGCAACGGAACAGCTGATCTACTGAACATGTGAAACAAGACGGAAACGGCTAAATTAATTAAGCAACATGAGGGAATTAGCAGAGCGCTTGCTTCTTCTTCTTCTATTGCTTCTTAACAACAGTCAGATGAAAGAGGGATGAGAGAAAACGACTCAGACAGCAGCAATGGAGAAGTGGGGCTGATTCTAATTGAAAACTAGTAGCTCTCAATTTTTCCAAAGTTTCAATGTTCTTGACTGACAAAATGGTATTTTTAGAGCGTTGGCGCATAAATACACTCGTCTGGCCTATTTTTCACATGTTCAGACGTTGTGCGTGTGAAATTGTGTATAAACAAATGTGGGTATAAAGAGTCTCTAAAAGTCTTGAGTCAGAATTTTGACTTTTGTTGCCAACGTTGAGCCAGACGTCAAAAATGAGTCATCAAATTCTCAAAAAAGATGAAAAACCTACGTTTATTTTTTTTAATTGCTGAAAATTTAATACATTTAAGTTTAACTGAAGAAAATAAAAACGACTTCCTGACTTTTTTTTTAACCTTAAAAACGGAGAATAACAACAAGATGGTCAATGACAGGATTTAAAGAGGAAACCTAGATTGTATTGTGTTGCAAAAGTGAAAAAAAAAAATAGAATCCCACAAATCTTACAGTAAAGGTGGAACTTTTCATTGCAAACTTTATCAAAAAATAAAAGAAAATTGGAATCCACTTGTACATAAATACAGTGAGGCCATTTCAAATAACCTGAGATATTCCCAGCTCAGAGAAGGTAAATAACAATCATTCTTTACCACAACAAATTGATTCCATTTTCATGCAGAAGGTTAATGATGCAGAAAATCATTAAGCCTAATGATTTTCAGCAAGAAAAGGGGTCTGCGGGCATATTAGCAGCTTTATGACGCAGCATTTCAGCGCGAAAGGTGCTTTGGAGTAAATACTAACATGATCAGTGGTGAGAAGTGGAGCTGATGTGATTGTGGATCTGCAGGTTGTGAAGAAAGAAACAGATGTTTTTGTGATTGCAGGTGAGAAAGATGTTCAAGTCTCTGAACGTTTCTCTAGTTTTTTAATGCAGAGGTGTTGGGGGAAACTCCCCATCGTATTATAGGTTATCATCTTTTGATCTACTTTAAAAGCATTCCCCGTGTTTTTTTTTTTTTTAGAATTATGCTGTTATTAGAAAAAAATAACAACAATAAAGAAAAGTGTTTTTTCTAGAACATAGTTTGTGTAGAGTGACAGTAGTTCATCAGAAATTTGCAGAGGTTGTGGCTGGAACCTTTGGCGCATAGTAAGCCTGCCGTCATATCCCATCATCCCTTTGTTTAACACTCTCTTCAGCTAGCTTACAGCCCCTCACAACCTAACATTACAGATGCAACAGAAATGCAAACAATATTGGAGTTTTCCAGCCGTACAGTTTGACGCCAGATGTGCTTCAGAATGAAGCCTGCTGGTAGTCGATTTTACGTAACAACTACAACCTCATTTCGTGTGCTCCTGATTTACAGTAACTGGCTTAAGGAAATTCCCAGAAATGATTTTTTAATGCTAATTTTCTTTATAGAGAAGCCCTCCATCATGAGAAAAACACCACAAGATCATTTTAAAAACACGATTTTCATTGAAATAGGTCCTTAAGCAAAACAAACTTTAGATCCTTAAAAAGTTTGAGTTGACTACATTTTATTATGCTAAGAAATCCATTTTTGGCTTCACATTCATTTTTACTTCTGAGAGTGGGATGAATTGGTGTGTGCCCTGCATGTGAAGCAGTACATAAGAGGCACAAAATGAGGCCAGGAGTACTATGAGAAAGTAGAAATCCAGAATGCGCCTCAGGGCAAACCTTGATTGACAAAAGAGTGAGTTTCTCATACCGGCAGTTCTGCTGGTTGGTCTCTGTGCTTTCTGTTACAGAATTCATTTGTTAGGCCATGATTCTATCTAATTCAATTTCCCTCTTTCTGACCATTCCTTCATCCCGGTAATTTTATTTTCTATTTCTCTGTCTCTGTTATGTTTCCTCTCCATCCGATCTCACAGCTGACTGCGTTTCGCGGATGCAACTTCCCGCCTTTCCTCTGCCCCTTCGGTTCACTTTCTCCACCCCCCACCCCCATCTCTTCTCCTTCGTGCCAGTCAGCTTTATGATGTGGCGATCAATGATGTCCTTGACCTCATTATGAGTCCTCCTCTGCCTCCCCTCAGAAGATTTTATTGACCCACAACTCCCCTCGATTTATTTTTTATCTTTCTAATCTTAAAGTCTTTTTACTTGTTGAAAACCATGTATTATTAATAATGTGGCTATCTTTAGTAATTACTTTTTTTACTGAATTGGCGCTCTACATGTTTTTCCCTGGTCTTCTTGCTTTTTCACGCTGTTGCTTCCCTTTCTTTCTGCTAAATCTTTGATGTCATTCATACCCCAGTTACTCACCAACCTTTTGAAACATTTCTGGCGAAATGGATTTTCTTAAAAACCCTTTGCACATCTCCCTTTCCTTGTACTTATCTTAAAAATGTGCCTCCCCCCGACTTTCTGCGCTAACGCTCTATATTACTGTACAAAACCCTCCTTGATATTTCTCAGCATGACTCACAAATGCATATGTGCATATCTCTACGATTTCAAAGATCTACCTACTGTCTTCACACATCCGTCTGTAAGTGTGAACACCGACAGACGCACATATGGGTGAGTTGGCGAAAGTCCAATCTACCCTATGAATTTCTGCTTGAAGGCATATTGATTGAGTTTGAAGGAGGACATAAAAAAACCTTCTTTTTAATCTGACACGGGTCATTACTACTTTACACTGATGTGGGAGTCTCACTCATCTGCATGACACAGAGACTGCGCGCAAATATGTGCATGATTGTGCTTTTCAAGGGGTGTGTGTAGGCCATACAGCAAAGTATTAAGCTATTTCCAGCAGGCCTGCTTGAATGCAGAAGATGGATGATCTGAGCTAAGAATAAACAAAACCATCAGAAAGTTGCACGTCTGACGGAAAGCGAAAGAAGAGAACCTCAACTTGGATTTTGGATTAGTGTTTGAGTGAGACTTCACAGCTCCGTGTTTGTGTTGTGTGTGCGATACTAAAAGCCTGCAAGATGTGTTATGTCGGGCTGTGATAGAGTGCATGTTTGTAGTGAGAAGACCAGCATATGTGTGTGCGTGCACAGGTTGGCTCAGTCATCAAGGTAATTAGTGTGTAAACCTTCTCGCTGTCAGTTCAAAGAGAATTAACGACCTCTGGTTAATTAAAAGTCTCCCTCTCTTCTCCTTACATGTGTCTGCATATTCAACACACGTGTGTGTTTTTCCGCACATCAGATGTTTGTGTAAGCGTGTGCACTTTTTTTTTTTTTTTTTTTTTTTTTTGGATACAAGTCTGGTTTGTTTGCACGCGTTCTTCCTCGCTCAGGTCTGCAAAACGAATTGACAGGATGCTGCTTATGCATAAACCAAGACTACAAATACAATTGTAGGACAAGAGAAACATTTCCCTCCGGCTCTCGGCTCATTCTCATGCTTCACATCATCTAGGTGTGGGGTGAGAGGTACATTGTAAAAGAGGATTTTTATTATTTATTAGCGAGTCATAAATACAGAATAATCCGTGATTCAACAATGCCCTGAGGTCAAGTTGCAAGTCAGATTCCTCTTTTTCGAATCCTAATCTGTAAGACGTGCTGCGTGCAACTAGTGATACACGATCCAACGCTCATCAGATGCATTGCTGTCCTAGTGTGTTCTGAACTACATACATGTCGCTTTTAATTCTTTCAAAGCACTGAGGACAAAAATGTGTGTAACTGTTGGTTTGAGGCATCAAACCTTATTGACATTTGATGGATGTGTCTTATTTCTGGACGATTGTCCACAGTGCTGTGTCAGCGGTAATATCCAAGCACGAGGCTGGAATATTGAGCTGTAGGAATGAAGGACTTTAAAGGAGAGCAGTCGAATAAATCTTAGACAGGACTAAATACAGAATCCAGATGCAGTTTTGTAACAATTTTTCAATTTTGATTAGGATTATGATGGTTTTTGCCAAAATCAAAAAAATCGATGTCGCTTTCTAGGATAGTTTCTGCAGAGCAGCAGGAGTTCATTAGAAATTCGCATCTGGGTTGTGGATGGGACCATTGGTGCAGAGCAACTCCCAGCCCTCCCTCTTTCTGGCCCATCCAGCAAGTTTTCTGTGTACTTTTTTTTTAACAAAAAAAATGCTATTTTGATCATAGTTTTCATTAAATGTGTCCTCCATCATCAGAAAAATGCCACAAGAACATGTTAAAAACACCAAAAATGTGATTTTCCTTTTTTTTGCAATAACAAACCACCTGCTACAGAGCACCAGTGGGTGCCCTCATGTCTTGTGATTCACGGGTTTCCCCTTCCCGTGTTTTGTGCTCACTTCCCTCTCCCCTTTTGTTTCTTTGTCCTGTGTGAAAGTCGTAGAGCAGGATCCTAATGCTGCACATTCTTTTTCTTTCTGGTTGTGATAAAAACACCAGATCCTCAATACATGGAGGTGGTCTCTCCAGGGTGCTTGCTGTGTCACAAATGCATCTTTTCCTCCATAAAACTAAACTGAATTACATCTATTAACTATCCCAGATGGTAAAGCAAAACAAGGAGTAAAATAAAGAGAAAACAACAGGAAAATATGCACCTAGTGCTTGTAGAAAATGGGCAATAGTAAAAATTCAGAGTGACTTTAATTAAAAAACCAAAAAAAAAAACAAAAAATAGTTTGAAAGATTTAATCAATTTGAACTCTAAAATGTTTCTCTCTGCCTCTAGTGCAACACCAAATTAATTATTAAAGAGAAATTCAAATAATTAACATTTACAACACAAGAAGATGAAAAATGGTTTTCAATTTTTGATGAATAGATGTTATGCCGTTCAGCATCACATCTAATATGATGGATTTGTTGTCTTCCTCTTCTCTTGCAGTATATTTTTTTTTTTTTTACATTGCCTAAAGGAATTTTGATTATCTCCTTTTTTTTTGCAATAAGTACGTTTCTATGTTGCATCTGACAACTCCATGAGCTAAACAGAAACCATAAATCAACCAAACATCTGGCATCCTGATTGTAATCACTCCCTCCAGACACCTAACGTTCTATAATGTTGACTATAAGGGGCTTAGCTTTGCAATTTCCATGCCTGTTGTTCTGGACCAGTGATTTAAGCTCCAAAAGATATTTTTTTTGAAGCCCGGCATCAATATTTTTTTCCTAGTATTATTTTTCATGTCAGACGATAACATTGGGTGGTTTAATTAAATGTTAGAATGATGGGGTTGTTGAGGAATTTTACAGCTGCACTGAGTAAAATGACAGAAAATAAGATTACAAAAAAACAAAACTAAACTAAACTAAAAAAGGAAGATAATTATAAATTTAGGATAACGAGATGTTTTTTTTTTTTTTAGAAATACTGACAGCTTAGTCAACTAGTTCAATTATGTGATTTGTATCCCTTTTCTCTTGATTTTATTAATTATCTTCTGTTCTAAAATGACTCTGTTGATTCCATTCTAGTGTTATTACTGTACCCTCAATCCTTCTCCTTATCCTGCACATCCCCTTCCTATTCTGTTATCAGCAGAATTACACAAATGCATTTGTTGGGTGTTGCAATGCTAGTCTAGAGTCTGAGCGCAGGCAACTGGTGGGGGTTTTTCCAGCATGTTTGGGGAATATCTTTTTCCATGCAGAACACTAAACAAAGCAATTACTTTTGAAAAACAGGATGAAGTCAGTGCAAATCAAAATACAGCATATATTTTATTTTGAAAAAGGAGACGGCTATTTTTGAGGAGGCTTTAGTGTTAGCAGAAACGTCCTCCTGCAGACCTCATTAGTCTCTGGAGAAAAGTTGTTTTTATTAGGTCTTTTTATTTATGCATTTGATGCAGAAACATCAGAGGTCCCAGGCTTTGGGAACTCTGTACATTCAAATGTTTGTGTGAGTAAATGGATCCATAAAAGGAACCTTCATAGCAAATCTTAGTTCCCCCGACAAAAATGAGGAGCATCCAAAAGATCCCCCACAGTGCAGCAATATCCCAGTCGCAGTGTTTTCTAAAAAACTAGTTGACGTGATAAAGCAGGCTAGATCTGTACTGGTGATGGCTTTAGAACACCAGGAGCTGAAGGTGCAAAACTAACAAAGAAAAAGTTGCTTTTCTTTGTTTTACAAAATTTGAAATACACAATTTCACACAACCCATAGTACACTTAAAAACCCACTCCAGTAAAAATCGTGTTTTTAACATGTTCTTGTAGCATTTTTCTGATGATGGAGAACAAATATAAAGACAATGAACCTCAAAATTGCATTTCTGTTTTTTTTTTTTAAATTGTGTTGAATCAGGAGCAGACAAAAAATGCTTTGGAAAAAGCCTGTTGTAGGTGCTACAATCGGTGGGCTCCTTGCTCCGCTCCATTCTGATGCATCTAAATGCATACAAATAGATCCGTTTACATCTTCGTTTTTCACATCCGAACTGGCATCTGGCTCCAGGCTGTACGGCTGGATAGCTCTTATATTGTTTATATTGCTAGTAGGTTGGGGTTGTAAGGGGCTGTAAGCTAGACGGAGAGATTGTAAACAGATGTATGATGGGGAATGAGGATGGGCTTACTTCCTGCCAACAGTTCCACCTACAACTCCAATGCAAATTTTTAATGAATTCCTGCTGCTCTGCAGAAACTCTCTTAGAAAACGACACAGGTTTTTGTTTCGAAAGACGATTGTAGTGGGACCTTAAGGAACTGCCAGTAGAATCTCTGGGTCCTCTGCAACAAAAACCGGCACATACCTCATTTAGTATCAATGCATCTGTTTCATTTAGAGATTAACAGAGTATCATTGCATTTTAATGTGATTGAATTGCTGCCATAATTGTGCTAAATAAGCAAGAAATTTACACCGTGCAGCTCAAGCAAACAATGAAAACCAATATGTTTGTGTTGAGACCACATGGACACCGTCCAGCAGTCATATTTGGAATGCTGATCAGATGAAATGACCTTTGCTTCTACTCTCTTGTACAGAGATCATGTTCTGTAGAAGCACACAGCAAACATGAATCCACCTAGGAAGTAAACCAACAGCAGAGATGTATTTTATGAAGCGAAATTTACTTAAACATTTACAAGTATTTAAGTAAATTATTTTAAAATTTCGAATTCCAATACGTAATCAGAACCAGCTAGAACAGTTTCCCTCTTACTTTCTACTCTTAATTAAGAAGATTTGATGATGAGGACTTGGAATATATTGGATTACAAATTATTTTGGCAAAGTTTTGTGTATTTTGCTTAAGAAATAACCTAAATTAAATAACATTAAGTAATATTTGTTAGTTAATTGTCTGTTTTCTTATGTTTTTAACTCGTCAGAAGTTAGGAAATTACTCTTAAAAATAAAGCATTGATTATATAAATTAAGTAACAACAAAAGCATAAGGGTTGTTTTTAAGTAGCTACGATAAATGTATTTTAAGAAGAACTCAACACAATTTGGCATCTTACACAGCATTGCCCAAAAAATCTGCAGCGAGATTATCAACTCGCATTTGACTTTGTATGGTAGAGCATCTGCTGCACAGTGTAGAACCCTTTAATCCAAACCGTTAAAGACAGGAAGACGGGGAAAAAAATCTTCCTACGACTTGTTCTGTTCCACATGATGTCAAAAAAAACCAACCAAAAACTCATGGGCAGCTGCCAATCACTCTGCAAAGAAAGCATCTGATGCCAAGAGCAGGTGAAGGATTTCAAGAAGATGGAGAACGTTTCCAGGTAACAATTTCTTCATCTTGCACAGTAATTAAGAAGTGAGAGTTAACAGAAACAGAGGAGGTTAAGTTGAAGTGTGACAGGCCAACAAAACATTCTGTGTAAGATGTTTTTATTTTAAATTTTAGCAAAATAAATTAAAAAAACATCATCATGATTTCAGGAGATTCTGTTCAGTTCTCAGAGACGTAGGAGTGGTGACAGCATTCACACCAACATGGACATTTATAAACAAAACTGTTTAGGCCAGGGTCTGCAACCTTCAACACTTGGAGCCGTTCAGTTCAATTTCTCACCAACTACAACCCATAGGAGTCACAGTCTTACATCACCCATTAGAAAAATAAAACACAGATTTATATTTGTTATTACTACTGTATAAACATAAAAATAAAAGATATAAATAAAGTATTGTTTTTTTTTTTTTTGGCTTAAATAAAATATAAAAATCTAGAGAAGATGGCCTTTCAAAATATGAAAACGTTTATGACAATTTCACAGAGGTACACTCTACTTCCTTTCAAAATAAAACACCCTGTAGCGCATAAGATCATCTGTGTGCTGGAAATGTAGTTGTGTCAATAGTTTTTTTTTTTTTTTGGGAGGGGGGGTTACTGATTGTGGTTCATCTCAGTCGTAAATTTGTAAATCTAACAAACTAAAAATAAATCGGAGCTTCTCAAGGCATCCTTGTTTCCACTGAGCGGTATGTCAAAACATTTTAGTAAGACTGGTGAACTATGAAGGCAAACCACTTGATTGTTGGAGCGTTATAGGTTCCATGGCCTTGCGGAGGGATACGTACTGTACCTCAACTATTCGTGAATGAGTTAAATAAAGTTTGACTTAGCTGACTGTTTAGTTTTGTTTGATTCGTCTTTACAGTCCGAAAAATACTGTAATTTTTTAATTTAAAAAAAAAGAGCAGGTATGGGGGGTGAAAGAGCCACGCGGCAAATCCTCAGGTTGCAGACCCCTAAGGAAGCGCTGTTTGGGTATGTAAATGATTGGATGGCTTATGATGTAAAGTGACACCTGCACAAACAGCTCTTTAAAAATCTAGACCCATCTACTCTGTTCCTTCATGGAAACCAGTCACAGGGGGTTTGCAAATATTGTTCTTAACGAAGGAGATTCTTGGTGGAAACAAGTCCAGCTGACCGATGAAATTCAAACCGAATCTGACTGACCTCAACAAGCAACATGTTTGGAAACGAGAGTGTAGAGTTTCATGAAAATAATACTCATCAGTCAGTGAGAATGGTGGGTAGATTGATCATTTTCATTGCCGGATACAGCTAGTGGCAAGGATGGTTTTCTAGGAAGAATAAATAAATCGATCTGTAATGTCTGCATTAGCTTGACATTTACTGTTAAAACAGCTGATGCTAAAAGAATCTCTGCAGGATAATTATGGTAAAAAACACCTCAGGAGAGACTTGTTCCAGCTAAACATGCATCAATACATAAACAGACCTCAAAGGAGTCATTTACACAAAAAATATGAAAGATATTATGCAGGTCTTTTGTCGGAATAATGAATGAATCCTTCAAAGAACATAAAGGTTTTTGCAACCTCCAGTACTTGAGGGCAGCGTTACGATGGAGAACTAGGGCCACCATGGAAGAAAGAAATAATAATATACAAAAATAAAGTCGTAAAAGTCTGAAAAAAGTAGAAAATGTGCAAGAAAAAAGTCATGCAATATAAAAAAAAGACATTCTTTCGCAAGAATAAAGTCATCAAATTCTACAAAACAGACATAATTTAATGCCGCCATTCACGCTGTTGCCAGTTTTGTTCCAGAGGTCCAAATGCAATACAGGACATGGATACTAGTGTCCCCTAATTTTTTCCTTGTAAAATGTTCTGTTCCTTTATTCTTGTAAAGTTAAGACTTTTTTCTTGTAAAACTTTTATGATAATTTCACAACTTAATTCTCAATTTTGCTCTCAACATTGACTTTTTTTTTTCATTTTACAACAATATTCCAGTAAAATGATGACTTTTTTTATAAGTTTACAATTTTGTTCTTATTAATATCATGTGTTTTTTCTAATAATTTTATGACTATATTCTCGTAAATTAATTTTTTTCTTTTTTTTGGATTGTGGCCCTAATACTCTGCCATGCATTGTAAACGTTGGAAATGTTGTTTGAAGGCTCAGCCGGTCAGTAGAAAGTGAGACAGGAAATGCTACAGTGGAAGTGTTGTCGCTTTCCTCAAATTCAAATTTTATTTTTGTTATACCTGCTACAAAAAAAACGTGGTTTACGTCGGGAAACAAGTATTTATATGCAAAACGCTGGATCGGCTATTTGAAAAAACACTACATACCAGGGGGCAAGTGGGGGCGTCTGCTTCTCCAACAAAAAGCTTGCCTCTGTTGATTTAATGTTCAGCATTGACAAAACCATCAAAACAAGCTTCTTTAAGCAAAATAACAAGAGCACTAATTTTGAATGACATTGCATGTTGCAAATCTTAATCCATTCATCTGTAGCAACCTTTCTTTTACTGATCTCATTTGCCACCCTTCCAAAGTCTTCTGCCCCCCTCCTGACCCCCTTATATGAAATGTTCTAGCTCCGCCACTGCAACAGACTAATGGGAACAGCTAGAGTTTGAGGCTCAGCCAGTCAGTGGAAAGTGAGAGACAGGAAATGCTATAGTGGAAGTGTTGTGGTATTTGCCAAGTAAACGAGAGAAAAAAAAAAAAAGGATCTTGAAGCTGAGTTGAAACTCGGCTCATGGAGGGATGAAAGAATTTGAGCAGCGCTCCACTCGTTTGTCTGACTCACAGCTGTTGAAAGAGTCTTGCTACTGCAACACTTATGCACACGTTCTCCATGCAGATGCCATAAATGCACACATTAGGCACACCTGCTGGTTCCCAAACACACTTCGCAGGTGTACACGTTCACACACATCGACACGTTTCTAACTATGCAGCAGCGTGTTGCGGTGGGACCACCTCTGCAGTAGGAGCAGTTCTCCCCTCTGCACACTCCTGCTCTCCCCCTTTTTCATCCTTCTGCAACATTTCTCATCTCCCACTTTGTTCATTGCTTTTTTTTTCTCCACTGTTTTTCCTCTCCAGCTTCTCAACCACCTTCCTCTCCTTTTACCTCCCCCTCCATTCTACCCGCCTTCTGTCTCGGTCTGCCTCTCCATTACTCCCTCTAGAAGCAGGTGATGTAGAAGGGTGCTCAGCAGTATCTGACTATCAGGCCTGACTCTGTGAGAGGAATGATAATCACAGTGCTGCACTGCAGAGAGAAAGAAGAGAGGGAGAGACGGGGAGAGAAAAGAAGGGTGGGAACGGGGCACCGAGGTAGGGATGAAGGGGGGCAATTGCGGCAGTAGGAATGAGGGGAAGTGAGGAGGCTGAGATGAGGAGGGTAGGGTCCGAGAGAAAAGAGGGAGACAAAGAGGAGACCAAAAAGAGGAGTTAGACCCGATAGTATGAGAGGATGATGGAAACCGAGAGCCACTACAGTGACATACACCTTCTTAGCATCATGCTGCCTCCTTTTTCTTTTATGACTTTGCTCTGAACTCTTGTTTTAACACCATCACACACACAGGCAGGCGCGTCTAACGACACCACCCCTTCATCACAATGGCTTGTAGAACAGCAGCTTTGCAGTATATGGCTCAGCCAAAAGCAACTAGAACATAAGAGTGATGCACAAGGCTTAGCCTTGTGTCTGAGCGCCAGAGAACATTAACTGCAGCAGCGAGGTCATCTGATCGGCTCTATGCGGACCCTCTCTTTCTCTCTGTACTCCTCTTTAGACTGCTGCAGTCTGCTGCGAGCGAGTGGCCAGCTCTGGAACTACAAGCTCGTTCTGTCTCCCTTAACACCTGCCCAGTGTAATGATTATTGCTTTTTTACCATTTCCATCCTAGGTTCTGCAGTGCAAATCATTTGATCCTAAAACCGTATTTAGATATTTCATAAGGTTTTCAGTGGTTTCCACTTCTCTTTGCGCTACGCCTTGCAAGCTTTTCTCAAAATCTGCACAGTTGAGATTTTTTGTCTCACTCAGATCTAAAAATAAGGAGAAAAATACTATTAAAATAATTCAAAATTCTTTTGCTCCATACTCTTTACAGTAGAAAAAATGACTCAAAACTACACTGTAGTTTTTGATTCAATTTTAAGTTCAAGAATTGTCATCATTGTAGAAAAAAAAACTACGGTTCTAAGAATATGTTTTAGATTTGATGAGAATTTCTTAAGGTGGGCCACCTTATAGTAAAATCATAGTTTCACTTTGTTCACATTTTATTCTAAAATGAGTCATTTCCACTGATCACACTAGTTGAGTCACTTTAATCAAGTGAACTACAGTTAACATAAAAACCCAAAACCTACAAACCATTTGATTGGAACTATACCAACAACTGAACCTTACTATTCCCTTTTTGAAGGCTTGTGTGGAACTACCTTTTTGTAGATTTTGACATCTTATAAGATTATTGGTTTAGTGAAAATGACTTGCTGCATGGACTGATCCCTTTTTTTCCAGTGATTTTCATCTTAAGGTTAGTGTTCATTTCCTATTTTTCGGCAACCTCTTTATTCAGTGTGGCTGGATCTATAATGTCGGATTTCACTTTAACAGTTTCTTTTGTGTCTATTTTTTTTTTTTTTTTATTATTCAGACTCAGACTCGTTTATTGTATACGGATCTTCCATATCCACCATGGCTTTGTTACCACCAAGCTGTCCACTCTGGCATTTTGCTCCCTCCCTTCTCCTTGTCTCCATCTGGGCTCCTCACCCTCCAGATACACATTGGAAAATCATTGACTCCATTCACAGTATCAGGCCTTTGAAATGTTTATCCTTTTGTGCGACTGTGGCTGTTCAGGGGCAAAAAACAAAACCAAGACAAAAGCTCATAGAGTGCGACAAAGAGAGGCTTTCCAGACAAATGCCCCATGATTCAGATTAGCTCCTTTGTTGGCATGTTTGTGTGCGTGTGTATGCTGGTGATGTTCATCACTTTCCACTGCTTGTCCTGGAAGCAGTCAACTCTTAATATCACTAACACTGGTCATTGTTGAGAAAGATGCAAGCGGGATGGTAGCTTACAACTGCCCTTCTGTCTGCGTGCATGAGTAAGACGAACCATACATATGCATGCATGCTATTTATGTTTGCGTGTGTGTGTGAATCATTAGACCGATGTGTGTTACAAACACCCACATCCATTGTCCATTAAGGTTGACCAGATGAGGGGTAAACAATGGATTCTGTTCAGGGGCTTAGAGTATGAAAAGGCAAAAGTGGGAATGTGGCTAAAGATACGTGCTGTTACGCACAAGCCTAGGAAACACACACACAGGCATCCATAGTTATTGTACAAAAGGAAGATCCCTGTTGAGTGATTAGGATTGCTGCTGCAAACAATCGACAGTCAATAAATGACCACAGAGACATCCAGATACAAGAGCAAGGTCTCTGCACCACCTTCGTACACGTATCCCTAGTATCTCTAGTAGTGCCTTTATCCTTTTATTCTTTTTATAGACTTTTTTGGGCTTCTTTCTACATCCCTTTCACATTTATATTTATTTACCCAACTAAACTTTTTCAAGCCTCTGTTTTTTTTTCTCGTTTTTTGGTGCATTTTTCTGTCTCACACGCATACTCGGTCTCCTCTGTGAGGCTCCTGTCTTTTTGTACAACGGTCACACAGGCTAAGCTAAGACAGGCTGACACGACGAAGCGCCGTGGCAAAATGAAATCTATCCTGTCAGTTTAGAAGCTCTGTCACTCATTTCACAAGGTTAAAGATAGCTTTTCCAAATGCGCTGTCATATACAAGCCAACTACACATGGCACGCAAACACTTGAACAATCCCAAAGTGTTAAGTAGTGCAAGCACACCAAAACCCTGCCGCACAAAAGACAGAAAATGTCACTTTTTTCTTGTACCTGTGTTTGCATATCACCTAAAATGTGGCAGAATAGCCTTTTTGTGTTTGACTTTTACAAGATTTGGGAACAAAACGCCTCTCATGTTCCTTTCTCTTAAGGTTTGGGTTTCATATAAGTTAGATAGGAGGTCATTTTGTTCTTTGCAGCTAAATCTACACGTACTGTCCTTAAGACCATTTGATGTTTATGGAAAACTACCGAAACAAACTTACACTATAGTGGGATAGTTTTCTTACACGTTTATTCCAATCTATGAAAGATTTGGTGTCATATAATTCCCGCCGGACAGAAACCGCAACGATTAATTCTTCATTCATGATAAATTTCAAAAGGCTGGCACTTCCATGAATTGAAAAAGACACTACCCATATGTTACTGCCAAATTTGAGTCCCTGAATGGTCAAAGTTCAAGCGTTTTGTCCATAGAGCCAGAAAACAGACTTAAAACCTTGGTAGGCGTTGTAAGAAATGGAGTTTTGAACCCAGAAGCTCAAAAAGTGCATATATGGACGATTTCACAGATTTTTCATTGGAAGTGGTTGCTTGAACGTGCATTGCCAAGCCTGGTGTGAATGTAGCATCATTCTTACATTCTAGTTGCTTCTGGTTGAAAATGAGTTTTTACATTGCTTGGTTACATGGTGCATGTTAAGTGTAGTTTGCTATTTTTGCCTTTCTTTTAGCTAGAAGTCTCTAGAAGATTTAGGATTTGCAAAAACCTGGTTTGTACAAACATTGAACAAAATCTATAAGAGATCTTGGGGGAAACAGTAAGAGGAACTTTAGAAATGCAACCATCATAGACAAAGATACAGAACGCTTGACCAATCATCTCTGATGGTGTTCAAAGAATTCTAAAAAGCAAAAATAAAGCTTGAAATGGGATGAACAGATTCAGATTCAGATTTTAGTCTATCCAACTTGGCAATGATCCCAAAATGGATGATTTGTTGAGACAAAATAAAGTGAGTTTTGCTCCATTCATAAATCCACCCACTTAACAATGTCAGTAAAAAATGAATTGATCGAAAATAAAAAATTAAGTTGATATATTTTTTAAACCCATATGCCAAGTTTGCTGTAAGTTTGTATTTTAAACATAGAAGTCAAATGGAAAGAACCCCCCAATAAAACCAACTTTCAGTGGTCATTTGAGGAACTGCAGCATTTGCTAGATCCGGATTCTCATCAGAACTTTTGTCTTTATTGTACAGGACTAAAACAGGAACGATTAGGGTAATGAGTGGGTATTTCATGTGCCGTCTAGCAACGCGGTCAGCATTTAAGTGACTGGATGGCTGATTGTGCACACCCTTACAGAACAAGACTGTAAGTCAATGTTACATCCTCTTAATTGAAGGAAACATGACTGCAAGTGGATGTGTGCGTTTGTGTGAACCCATCTCAGCCTTATCACCCCCGTGACAGACACACTGCCACAGAAATGTCTTGGGGGCGCCTCGCCCAATGTCCTGACAATAGTCTCAGTGTGTGTGAGTGACAGAGAGTGGCTCGGGGACACAGAGGGGGCGTTATATTGGGTAGACGACACGCACGCAGACACGCATGCACACAAATACAGCGACACGCACGCTCACATTAAAGCAGGAAGACACTGCACTCTTTCTTTCCCTATGTGCTATTTCTCATTCCTTCTTTCCCTGACGCAGAGAGACTCAATCATTCACACGCTTGGTCTTGTTTGACGCAGAGGAAAGATGAAAAATAACAGCTTCCTCCCTCTCTGTCTTTTTCTCTAATTCTACTCGCGTATGTGTGCGTGCAAATGTGGACTGTATAATTAATGCGGCTTTCACTTCTTTGAGTTATCAAGTACGCTTTTGGTATGCAAACAGACTTCTTGCTTGTGAGCGTGCGTATGTGTTCGATACACCAGAGACGGAGTGCAAAGCCAGGCCATTGAGCGGATGGGGGAAGAGTTAATGAGAAAGCGAGGGAAAATTCAAGCCCTTTCCATCAATAACCTCGAACAAAACTTCAAGGGTCTATTAGTACTTAGGATACTTTTTCCTTTTTGGAAATTACTAATCAACATCAGGGTTCACATACGACTTCAGAGAAGTCATTTTTAGTACTTTCATAGAGTAGAGCCTTTGCTTTGTCTACCTCAATATCAATAAACTGCGATAGAAGAAAAAAGGCAAAAGATAAATGTAAAAGTGTCACTGCTTTTAACTGAAAACTTTAATCTTTAAAGTTTGTTGTTTCTTCTGCTTTGTAGATGTTTACTTCATGGTAAAACAATACTTGAAATGTTCCACAGGTTTGAGACAATCACCATTAGTGTAATTTTATTTTTTCCATTTTGAACATTTGTAAAGTAAAATCACTGACCTTAAAAATAATGTTTTGAAGTGACTGACCTATCAAAATTTCGAATATTTGAGAGAAGAATATTTATTTTAGAAACTCACTATAATTAAATGGCATTCTGCCCAGAATGAACAATTCTTTGACTCTTACTGCAAATTCAAACTATGCTGCAAAAGCTGCACACTTCCAAAGGAAATTTTTCATGAACTGGGAAAACTTTTCTTTGTACTTTGTGAAGTAGTCTAGTCACATTTTCAAGCTCCTTTGTGAAATTTTGCCCCAATTCAACAAAAAGAATTTATATTATCTCTGATAAACAATTTCTCCCCTAAAACTTCCACACGTCTTCTGATGCTTTACATACTTGACATATGCGCAATTATTGAGACACTAAGCTGTACATTTTGTACATGCAAAAATACTTAATAATGTCCACAAAAATAAAGATTTTGTGTACTTCAATTGGTTTCCAATTCAGTTTTGTATCGTACATTAATCCCCATATGGGGAGTATGAAATAAACATTTATTTTCTCACCATCTGACAGTAATGCTTATTGGTGCAAGTAATTCTAATTTAATTTTTTATTAACTCAAAAATGTGCTGAAAATAAAAACTATGTTGCATTTCAATGTCTGCTTTTATTAATATTTGAAATCATATCTGATGCATTAACTTAGTTTTTGCTGTGTGTGTCGAGCAGCCCTAACTCCTGTCTTTATAGAGGATTTGGGATAAAATGCATGAATAGATAAATAAATAAAACGGCAAGAGCAGGTTGAGGTGAAACCGTTGATTCAACACATTTCTGACGGAGGGCTCCCTGCAACGGCTCGGCTGGATTTAAAAAAAAAAAAGAGGCTGCCGTCAGCAAAGGCTGGCATTAAGAAACACTTTCACACATCCATTTCTAATCAAAGCTCGCTCCTTTTTAAAAGCAATGAAAGCTTTCATGTTAACACGACACCGCCACCAAAGCTCCATTTACGTTTTTAAAAAGACCGAGCGGTCATTGAGGATGCGTGCGTGTACCTGCGCGTAACAATACTGAACGCCTGTGTCAACACACTATCCTTGCTTCTCATTTTACCGGTGACACTCTGTCAGACCTGTAACCCTGAATAAATTGCCTGTGATCTCTCTCTTACATTGTGAACACCTGTGCTTATGAGATGTTTATGTTTTTTGAGCCATCTCAAGTTGTCGGCTCAGATGTGGGCATTCACTTATGTAGCCAATTAAATTGAGTCATTTCATCCCCATGGAAACCTGCTTTGTAGCTCTAATTGGCAGGTGGATTTGCATGACTTTGATTACAAGTTTTGTATATTTATTTGTGCATATTTTAAAGTTTTTAAGTGGGAATCTCTGAAAATGATAATGAAAGTGAGTTTTGTTTTCCCTTTTTCCTCGAGTGCTCTGTTACCGTCCTCATATTATTACTGTATTGTTGCAAAAGAGAAGAGAGCCTCTTCAATAATGTATGCCTGTGCAGTGTTGGCCCATTAAGAACTGGCTTTATGGTAATACTGTGCTATTACTGTGATGTGTTAGGAACAAGTCATTGATTTAAAGTGCAGCTGGAATCATCAAAGTTCCATTTGTTTTGGCGTTGGAGTGCCTGAATGAGGGTAGACAACTCTTAACTTTCAACATATTTTTTGTGTAAATTGACATTTCTGTGGCAGCAGGTGAAAAACTTTAAAAGTGTGAGTAAAAACATAAGAACAGGCTTGTTCATCACTGTATGGACAGTGGGTGTGTAATTTCATCCACTGTTTTATATCAAGCTGACATGGTGCCAGTTTTTTAGCTTTGTGACAATAAACCCTCTTGACCAAATATGTTTATGATCCCTGTGAACTGTAGAAAATTAGGTCCAGTATGACAGAAAGAAACCAAATATCTGCCTGTGATTGATGGTTTATGTAGATTTGGCAAACCGACCACACTCTGCACAGAGGAAACGATACAAAAGAGATTGATTAACACAGTCAACAGCCCATCGCAAGGCAAAAACAAAAAGCAGTAAAAATTGGACTGAAAAAACGTCTGTGAAACAGCGAGACCGTGAAAAGTGAACCGCAATATAGTGAAGGTTTGAGAGTTTAAATAAAAGATAAAAGTGTGAAAATGTCCATGTCTGTCTGAGAAAGCTGCATAAAGTGTGTAGTCTAAGGTTTCACAGCCTTAAAATACTTGTAAAAATGTAAAAAAAAAAGGATCAATCGCCAGTTATTTTAAGAATGTAACTCGGGCGATACACGGACGAACACTATCCTTAATTTTGTCAATTTACGGGATCCATAGAAACAGTTTTTAACATTACAATGATCTGTGCTCACAGAACAACCATGCTGTTTAAAACCATGTGCTGTGGTTCACCTCTGCAGGTAAACCAGTCGATCTTTGGTTGAGAAAAGCCAAAGGGACCAAATAATCCAGACTTGTGGTCAACTGGGTTCTTAAAAAAATAGTTGTCAGAATGTGACCCATTAGCCATTACAGAATTAATAACTGGATATCTATGTTTGTCAAAGAAACACAAGTTTTTAATAGTTGATTATTAAAACATGATCACCAGGAGAGTTTTCTTAGCTATTAAGTCGAACCTCAGAGCTAAAGAAATTCTTTTGGAACAAATCTATGAATTTCTATTGTAAAATTGTATTGTGATTATATGTTAAAGTGATTTACTAACATCTGTAGCTCACATGTATACATTATTCTAGGACTTTAGCTAAGGCTAGTGGCTGAGTTCTGGGCTTTAGTGTACTTCTTGTGTACTTCAGTTTGTCTGCAGATTAATGTGGGTGTTTCTGATCTTGTCTATTTCTGACATCAACAGGCAAGCGGAACTGGAAAAAAGGTTGAACAAACGTCCAAATCCACACATTTGAACATATATACACTCACATCACACACATAAACGGGGAGAGGCTTAGGTCAGTGTTGTAAACTGGAGCATCGCTGCAGGCAGAGACCTGCCCACTCAGATTTATGCAACTATTTCACTAAGGCAGGTATAAACCTCTCATCCCTTACACACTCACACAGACACTTGCACATGCACTCACACCAAAATAGCCTAAAGAGCGTGAGCAGGCTTTACTCTGAGTGGAGCTCCTTCCTTTCCACTCCTTTCCTGTCTTCTTCTAACCCTAGACCCACATACCTCATTTCTGTCTTTCTCATTCCATCTCATCCTTCCCCCACCAGCTTTCTACCCTAAGGCAATACCTAAGAATGCATTCCCATTTTGTAGCCTTACATCCTACCTCACCACTCACCGAAGCATTGCCTGTTATCCCAGTCACCTTACCTCCCTTCATCTAGCTAACCAAATCCAGAAGCGACCCCCATCCTGCTGCCACCATCCACCTCTATCTACTGGCACTGACTGGATATTTCCTTTCTTATCCCTCAAGTCTTTGTCCATGATTTCCTTTATTGCATTTCTTTCTTTTATCTTAATCTTGATCTTCTTATTTATCTGTCTTCTATCAGCATTTCCAAAACAGATGGCTACATTTAGCCTCGAGCAAAAACATTGGCTTTGCACTGCAGCGCTACCAGGGCCAGTTTTTTTTTTTTTTTTTTCACTCACGCAAGATCTAATGAGTTGATACTCGGCAAGATATGCTCTCCGATTTGCCAGCAGCAAAAATGCATAAAGCATGCTCTGCAGTGCATATATTTACATTTTCAGGTTGTTCCTTAGTATCATACTTAATTATTTCCGATTGGGTGAAAAAAAGGGGGTTGAATCTCAGTACTGACTGTAAGAAGATGAAAAATGGAGGATGGAAATAAAAGTGGGTTCTAAAAGCCATTTGTAACATTTAGAGACATAAGTTAGTGAGATGAAAAGAAAAACTTTGGAAAAGATGGATTTTGATGGGGAGTGATGAAAGGAGATGAAACCACTTAGCAAGAATAGAGGCATCAATCTGAAAGAACACAGACTAAAGGAGAGGCCCCTACATGAGTGAATGCGTGTAAGAGGGAGTGGGTTACCGTGGCCCGGAAGAACAAATCATTAAATGCAAAAACATTTTAAAGATCGCAACGACAATTATAAAAGCTAGCAAAGACTATAATAACACTACATTTTAGAAATCAAAATAAAATTCCCCAAACCAAAAGATAATTACAAAAAATGAAATGAAAATGAAACCATCGATCCATCCATCCATCTGCTTATGTTCATCTGGGACCGGGTCATGGGGGCAGCAGTCAGCAAACATGCCCAGACTTCCATCTTCCTGGCTGATTCCTTTAGCTCCTCTGAAGGGACCCCGAGGCGTTCTCAGGCCAGCCGAGAGACTACGTCTCTCTGGGTCTTCCTCTGGGCCTCCGCCCAGTGGGACATGCCTGGAACACCTTCCCAGGGAGCCGTCCAGGAGGCACCCAGACCAGAAGCCCGAGCCACCTCAAATGTATCCTCTCGATGTGGAGGAGCAGCGGTTCTACTTTGAGCTCACCAATCCGCCTGTCAATCTAACGCTAATCTTCCCTCACTCCAGAACAAGACCCCAAAATACTTAAACTCCTCCACTTGGGGAAGGAGCACTCCACACACCCAGAGAGGACAAACTATATTTCTATGGTCAAGAACCATGGCCTCAGACTTAGCGGTACTGACCCTCATCCCAGCCGCTTCACACTCTGCTGCAAACCTTTCAAATGCATCATTGAAGTCCTGGCTCGATGAAGCTAACAGGACAGCATCATCTGCAAAGAGCAGAGAGGAAATCCTGTGGTTCCCAAACTAGACCCCCTCTGGTTACTATCGTAACTTTTCAACCGTTAATACAATCTACGTGAATCAGCTTATTCTGTTGTGGAGAAAAGTGGCTTTGCGCTGGTATGCAACACTTTATATTAGAATTAGGTTACATATCGGTGAACAGCGTTGCATATCAAAGCAAAGCCACTTTTCTCTGCAGATCAGCTGATTCCTGTTGATTGATCAGAACATGCTGATTCAACAACAAAAAAAAACAACAACTGCTTGAGTTGCCAGTTAAATTCGTCTGTTTCGGGAAATTAAATGATTTTGTTGAACGAAACGGAGGGGGGAGGAGACTTAAACTTCGGGTTCTGGACTTTCGGTTCCAGCTTATGATGCTTGGGCGCCATCTGGTTGACTGCTGCCAGGTCCCCTTTAACTTTTCTGGGTAAAATCTGTGGAATGTTGCCCTAAAATGTAATGTTTGTTTTCTTGTTTTGCTTTTTTAATAGTGATCTTTAACATGTTTTTTGCGTTAGTGATTTGTTCGTGTGATTTGTACTTCAGTTGTGGGGGCGCCCCTTGGGTAAAAAAGGATGGAAATATGATTGGTCGACTTCAGAGTTGAATACTACAAATAGAATTATGGTAAATTCTTTTAAACTTTTCTTTGAAAGGCAGATACATGTTTTTGTCAAAACTTTTATTTCTATAACTTCTGCACAGCCACAAAGCCCAAGGTTATTAGAAGGTGTTACATTTTCACTTAAAAAGAGATTTGGGATTTTTCCTCAATCAGCATGTAGCCCTTGACAAATGTTTAAAAAAATATATATATATATAAACACTGCAGGGTTGTAAAGAACTAGACAAAAGTCTTTTTATCCACAAATTAGCATAAAGCTTGTTTTTAAACTTTGGCTATATACCTGTCAGCTTTGCCCTTGTAACTTAGACAATTTTCAAAAACTGGTTTTGACATATTTAACAAAATAATGCAAATGTTATGCAGGTTTACTCTATGCATGTAATCAAATCACTGACTCAAATGCAGCCCGCTGACCTGCGATGTGCCAGATTTATGTGCACGACAAAAAAAATTTTAATCACATCACTTGGCTTTTGTTTGATTCAGCTTGAGTTGATGCAACTTGACTCCATCCAATCCAAATGATTCAATTTAGCCGAGTTGGGCCCAGTCCAATTCAGCTCAATTCAAACTCCTTTCAAGTCAGTTTAATTGAGCCCAACTCAAAACCACTTTATGCACTGCAGATTCTTTTGTGTAGGTGGATAAAACCAGTCACAGGGCTACTAAGCTGTCTAAAATCCCCGCCTGTGTGAAAAGGAGCGCCTTTGTTTAGCAATATTGGATAAAATTGCTCAACACTCAAACAGCCATTAAGGTAATGCTGGAAGGCAGATGAGCTGAATGTGGAGCAATACAATATAAAGCAGAGTCTTCAAGAAGAGAATAAAAGGAGGCATCTCAGTGAGGGGTTTGTTATGTAGGTCTTTGTGCGTGCTCAAGAGGGCGTCTGTGTCAGAGGTAGGAGATTGTGCTTGTAAGGCTCCACACATTGGCGTGATTGTTGGAGACGGCGTGTGCCAGAGCTTGTGCATATGATCCATAGGGGAAAATCGAATGTGATGTAAGAGATGGAAAACTTTTCTATCTGCTTGTATATCATTGTATTCGCATCAGACTTGATGTGCGTGAAAAGCAGATATGTATAAAGATCTGGGAGGGTGTGTAATTACAATTATGCGCTTTCATGTGCGGATGAGAACATCTCAGTTTTGGTGTGTTGAAATTGCAAGTCTGTCTGCGGCGTTCGTCTCTGCCTCGGCTTGCCTGAGTGTGTTCGATGTGTGGCAATAACTTTCCCACATTCCTGGCATTTCACGCAGAAGTTGAAACAAAAGCTGAAAGGAAGACTTGTTAACATGGTAACATTATCAGCTCAGCAGTCTTTCTGCATTAAGTCACGTAAGTAAACAGCCTAGCCAGATAGGGAAGCTCCGTTTTCATTCCAGCACCGGAGATCTTGACGTGAAAGGAAACTGACAATTTCTCTCCTTTTGTCATTAGCTATTTGCCTCCAACACATTTTCCTCTCACTGTCTTTGCCTCGCTGTTCTTGGCTTCCACATGTGGAAACACGCATGCACCTATGACTTAAGATACTTCTGGAGAGACCCAAATGTCACCTTTACATCTTCACCTGGACACTTTTCTGATCTTGAGCTTGAAACCATGTGAAAAGCAGTGGTGGCAGGAGAAAAAGAAAAAAAAAAAGGGCCCTTTTCCCCGGAGATTTGCAAGCCGTTGCATGAGAACACACGTCTTCAGAAAGTTTGAGAAAGCAGCTTTTTGGCTCAGCAGCAATAATTGCAGTCCTCCATCGTTATGTGCTCAGCTCTAGAAATGCTGTATAGGCCCAAACGCTACCACAGGAGATGAATACCTTCATACCTTTACACAACTAATCTATTTAAGTATACGAGGTTGTCTGCCGCACTTAATCTAAATTACTGTCTTTCCTATATTTCAGCTGCACAACATTTTAAACTCTTTGAACCTATCTACTCTTAAATACTGGCATCTTTTAATGAGAACACTTCACATTGTGTGCATTTTACATTTTTTAAATGTGACAGTTTTTGTTTGGGTTTTTAGGTTCACAAAATGTTTTTATTCTGCATTTTGTGTGGCTACAGTTTGAAAAAAAGATTTATAAAAAGAAGCTTCATTTGATTTGATGGATTTCAACACACCAGAAAGTGACATTTTGCAAACGTTTTATGTCCCTGCTCCACTTCATTCACTTGCAGACAAATAGATCCATGTACGTCTTTGTTTTCCTTGCTGGCATCTGGCTCAAAACTGTACGGCTGGATTGCTCCAATATTTATTGCCCACTTTTGTTGCGCCGCTAATGTTATGTTGGGGGTTGTGAGCGACTGTAAGCTAGAAAGAGAATATGTAAACAAAGGGATGATGGGAAGTGTAGGCATGCTTGCTCTGTTTTAAAGGTTTTTAAATTTTTTACAAAAAATTAATACAATCATTTAAATTCAAAGTAAGCGGACATAGTCAGTATTAAATATGAAATATTCAAATCACCAAAAAGCAAAATAACTTTTTTTGTTGTTGCTGTGCTTTACTTGGAAACCTTGAGATATTCAAGAAATATTTTCACTTGAAGAATCTGCCAGAACTTTAATGCAAATGAAGCACATTCTTTTTGCTATCAAGAGAGGACAAGAGAAGCCTCCACAGTGTAACATGACTTATGGCTAGCCACAAGTATAAATGTTTAATGCTTTTGTCTCAAATCCAGATGGTTGCTGAAAGAGAGGAACGAAACCCTGACCATGGGCAGTCATTTCATATCAGCTTGTGTTTTCATGCAGCTTCTTTCTGATTAGTTGTAAAGGTTAGGTCCTGTTAACCTGGACTATCGGTGGTGAGCTGTAGAGGTGAAAGCGCGGGTCTACTTTGCACATTTGTATCCATGTGATGGTCGAGTGGAAAATCAATGTTTACAGGGTAAGCATGTGTTCCACCTCTACCGCAGTGTCTCACAAAAACACACATCTGCAGTGCTGGGGCCTTTCTTCCCTCCCTCATCTTTTTTTGTTCCTCTCTGTCTCATTCTCTCTGGCTCATGTTCCCCTCTCTGATGTCCACTGACTCACACCCCCCCCCCCCCGCACCCCCCTCCACTCACCCACTCAGGGTCAGCAGATCAGTTTTCAGTCTGGTGCAACGGGTGATCCCCACTTTGGTTACTTTGCCCTTCTCACCTCACACCTACCCCCACCTCCCCACCTACTGGCCCGTTGAGCATATGGCTCGGCTGGATGGCCTGAACTCTGCAGCTTTAATGAATGCCTCATTGAGCCGGTATCATCATGTCAGGGGTTACGGGCCGGTTAAATGTGTGTATGCAGTAAAAAAAAAAGAAAAGACATGGTGCTCTTGCTTCTGGTTAACGGTGCCTTCTACTTTACTAATCAAGTGTTATCACGGGACACGTGTGTGCAGATGCATGGAGTAACGCCTGAGTGTGAAGAGGGGGGGAGTGTGTGTTTGTCGGGTGAAGGGGGGGTGAGTCTGTGACAGACGCTCATCATATTTAATCCTGAAGGGATTTTGTGGAGATGAAAAGCTGCTTTTCAATTTTATAATCCACTAGACCTAATCTCTCCACCCCCACTCGTCCATACAGTCCAATTAGATGAACAAGACTGGCCGGATGAGTCCTATTCACCGCAAATTCATCCCCAAAGCCTGGTTCTCTATGTCATTAGAGCCCAGCACCGACCTTCACTAAGTGTTGCAAAAAAGGCCACACTGCGCAAAAAAAGCTGCTCCATCAACCCACCTGTTTCCTCTGCAGTCTTGGCCTTGTTAACAGGGCATTGATTGCAATTGGACTCAATCCTTGTGTGTGTGTGTGTGTGTGCGTCAGTGGTTGCATGTCTGGTTCGATTCAGCCTCTGTGGCACCTCGCTCCTACCCGCCTCCACACACCCACTGGGTCCAGAGCGAGAAAGTGCACACTACAATGAAAGAAGTTGCACTAGTGAAAATGCTGAGCTTGTGTATTCTCAGAGGTCAGTGTGGCGCATCGGAGACGCAAAAAGGGAACGATGGAGTCTTCAGATCTGTACCCAACATATGGCAAGGAGAGCGGGAGACTAAGAGAAAGGAACAAAGGGTGAAAGTCAAAAGGAATATTTAAAAAAAATGAAAGGGATGTGATAAGATTTGCTGAAGGTTAGCAGATTAAACTGTATTTTTGTGTTTTTTTACCATGTGTGCCATAGTATTAAGAGAGTAGGCCACTTTTCCCGTATTGACCGCAGTGCCATGTGACTGCTGTAATCATTAATGTGTCCTGATGCCAGCGGGTATCCTAATGACCCACATCTCAGCAGTCCACTCTCACTTTTGGCTGCCACCCAAAGCAGACCTCTGCCTGTTTCTGCAGTTTTACTGCCCCTCCCTGCTTGGATGCCTGTTGTCTAACCTTCTTCCTCTCACTGTCTTCATTAGAGCTAGACATGGATCCACCATCCAGACAAATCTGATATTGATGAAGAATGTGTCTGGGGCAGGATCTGCAGTAAGAAAACTTCCAAAATTTGTTTTTTTTTTTCGTTAAAGCCAGATCTCACAACTCAATACTTGGTGGTTGGTGGTTTTTTTTTCCACAGAAAGTTTAGTTTAAATGTCAAAACATGTTAAAAAATGAATAAGCCAAATGTAACATCTTTACTGCTATGCGATGCTCGAGTCAGATCGGATTATTTCAAGGATTTTTTTCTTTTAATTTGGAATTTCTTGAAATATTTTTGAACTCAAAGAAAGTTTGTATTTATTTGATTTTTTGTAAGCATGTTTCCCTTCAGAAGGTAAGGTTATAGTTTAATTTATTTTAGAATGTTCTAATTAGAATATTAGATACAAAAATACACTTCAAATAATACAAATGTTATCAACAGTAATCTTTTTTTAAACCTTTTATTCAGTTTTACAATACTTTTACATTATCCATCATAATTATGGAATATGACTGAATAAAAACAATTTGATCACTTTTGTATAAATAATAATGAGCATTTTCAACCTGAAACTAGTCAGTGACTGAGCATCTTGATTAAAACATTTTTCTTCTGTTTTTGTTTCATTTAATTTATTATTTGAAAGCATTAATTGTAAACAATGTAAGAAATCACACACATACAACAAACTTATTTCAGAAATAAACAAATACATTAATTGAAAAAGTAAATTTAACGAAACTGTTGGAAGATGCCAACCTTTTTTACAGTGTAATTACTGATAATCATAGAGATTTTTGCAGTAATGCATACAATGCATACTTAGGTCACATGAAATTCATTAAATATAACGTTTATTAACTCAAGTCAAGCATTTTGATTTATTGCTTGAAAATGAGTGGGATTAAGCAAATGTATGTAATCCTACCCCTACCGAGTTATTTCATTTTATATTTGCATAGTTGCCATAATCTGGTTCTTATCAGATTAAAGTGCTTATTGATTATCCTCAGAAAATATGCTTTCTAAGTTCTCTGGATAAAAGGCAGATAAAAAAAAAAGTACGATATTTTAAAGATATTTTTCACTGACCAACCAGTGGCTCCAAAATTATATTCCTCTCCATCTCTTTGCTCAATCAAAGAGATGGAGCAAGCAAAGCAAGATGCCCCAAACCGTCTGAATAATTCCTGCACCCCAAAACTAATGTCATCCCACATTTTTTTTAGCATTCCAATTCCTGCAGTTGGCACATACATGCCACCTAATACTCTATCTCTCACTTGCACTCTTGTGAAAAGCGTGTATGCCTTCATAGACTGAGCTGTACCCCTGGAGAAGTGACAGGAACCTGCTCGAGTCGCCAAACTGTTCGAATTAACAAATTCTGACATGTTAGCAAATGCAGTGAAGCACAAACACACAGTTTTTGACACATACACACACTCAGTAGTGGGTGACACCACTGCCTGTTGGATATTTTTGGGGGGTTGTAGGAGGGAATGCACCCCATTTTACCAGGGGAGTTAATTACCACGGACAATCAATAATTCATTACGCTGTCAGTTTGTGTGTCTGCGTGGCTCTGTATGGGTGCTGGCATGTTTTAGGAGCGCGTAAGCATGAACGCCAAACTCTCCCAGTAAGCACTTTCTTTCCCTGGCAATGGCAGATTAAGAGGATTGACTCTATAATGGATTAACCTCCGGAGTTTGTGTGCGCATGCATATGCATGCATGGTGCTGCGTGTGTACGTTGAGTAGGATCAGAGAGCCCATGTATGAATTGATTAGCTTAAGAAGCTCCTCTCCTTCCTTTCTAATGACCACATCAGCATTTTTTTTCCTCCACAAGCTGGATAAATGTAGAGCTGTCTGTCAAGGAAATGAGACACCGCCCCTTTAAATAGGGTTAGCTGCCACTCAAAAATCACTCATGGAAAGACTCCCCACGGACAACGGAGACACTGCTGTGTCGGTGTGATAGATGGTGCCTGTGTCTTTGTATTATTGCGTGGGGGCGGAGAAGGTGAGTGACCGTCTCTTTGCTGCATTTGTCAGCTTTGAAAAAAAAGTAAAGACCAAAGCCACACATCTTAATGTCACAAATATATACATCTGCTAAGTTAAAAAAACAAACAAACAAACAAAAAACAGCTTGAAAAGGGAAACGAAAGCACAAAATGACCAATTACTCTGTTGGAAGAAACTGTCCGCCCATTTCCTCTGTGTCTGCGCTTACTGAACTCCTCAGGGGTTCATTCAAATGGTCTCACCCTCACGGGCAATCATGCGCATATGCACAAACACACGCTCTCATATCATTCAGTTACAGTATGGCGTTGACTCATGTGCCTGGCGGTGGATCAAACTACACACAGTGCTTATGTTTGACCCACAGCTCTTTAGCACACACACGGGAAAATGGTACAGTCACACTGCTCAGAAGTAGCAGTGATAATGATACATGCATGTAGAGTCTTGCATCTCTTTTATGAAAACAATAAAAAAACCCTGTTAGTTAGTAGACCCAGTAGAGTATGAAGAACATACGTTTGTGGAATAACAGGGGATGAAGTTGCTGTAGGGCCATGGTGAAAACTGTCCACTGGGTAAAGGCAATACTAAAAATGTGTCCAGCTTGGTTGGTTTGCTTGCTTTTGTACTTTTCTGTATAGTGGACAAACCTTACTTCAGCTGTTCGGAAATGGTAAATGGCGTGTACTTGCATAGTGCTTTTCTACCTCCTCGAAGGCCCAAAGCGCTTTACAGTTTGTATGTGGGCAGCGTCTAAATCGAAGAAAAACAATGAAGACGACCTGCATCACCTAACTACAATGTCTGCATGCAAGATTTATTGTTGTATTTTTTATTTTTTGGCTCTGAATTGGCCTTTCCTTAAAAAAGAACATTTTGTTTAGAATTTTTTTAATATCCACTTTGACAAATTCTCCCTCATGCGTTGCTTGTTGGCTCCGATATTTTTGTTGCCTTCTTCGGATTTGCACTGATTTGGATTCAATTTCTTGTGTTTTCCCTTACATTTGTGTTGTGGTCTTTTTCATTTTATTTTGAGATGCACAGTGCATCCAGTAGGGCTTCACGATATGAGAAAACTTGCAATGTCATTAAGCTCATTTATGCGCCCCTGGGAAGCGAACCACGGTTTCCTTAACACCAGTCCTACACCACGCCAGCTGAGCCATTCAAGCATAAAAACACAGCAAAAGGGGGAAAAAAAGAAATATTTCCATTTCAATGCAACAGTTTTGTTTAAATAAAAATCAACATAACTTAAATTAAACTCCAAATGACCCATGCCTACATGGTGGGCAGGACTGTAACATAAAAGGGCTCCATTTGATTGGTCAACGACGTGAAGGGGTGCTTCCAATTAGTCAAATGTGTAAAAGGCTTCATTTGATTCAGTAAAAACTTCAACCTACCATGAGTTGTGTTGAAGATTCAGGGTAATCTTTAATTGTAGTTTATGCTGTGTTTTATTATAAGCTTATATGGCTGATATAGCGATGACAATAAAGTTGTGATTTATTGTGTAGGCCTTTCTTACAGTACTTATCAGGTCTGCTTTCCTCTGTTTGACTTGCTGGAAAGCCATCTGTGGTTTGAAGATGCACCACCAATCCAACAATCCAGTCAATACCCATCTTTCACCCTGATATTAGATTACTTATTTGTTTTGTTTTTTTTACAAGAGTTGAAATGTCCTTTTAGCCCTCCTCAAACAAGTGGGTAAGATCCATGGAGACAACTTTGGTCTACCAACCAGATGCAGTATGAATGCACTCAAAGAATAAAGAATTGACCAAAGAGTTATTTAAAAAAACTTTTTTCAGAAACAGTTGACACTAAAGAACATTGCATTCCATCTCAGGTCTCCTACCTGTTTGCTGTACTTGTTCCCAGTCTGGCACCCATACTCGGAGCACTGGTCTGATCCCAGGGACATGGCATCCGCGTTGCCACTAGCACCACTGCTGCTGCTGCTTGAGCCGGCGCTCCCCACACATCCACCACTGCCCACAAAGGTGTTGGATGGAGGCAGCTCCTGAACTGCTTGGTGCTTCTTTCCCTCTGCTGGGGGTGAATGGGGCTGTAGATTCACAGCTGGAAGAGGTGAGCTGGATTTGTAGTGCCTGGCAAAATCTGGGCTGGACTGGTGTCTCCTGCCTCCACCCATGCGTGGGCTGCCTGGGTCACCATCCACGGTGCAGTAGCGGGCGGCCAGGCGCTCACTTGCGCTGCTCAAATCCTCCTCGTCATCATCATTGACATGGTGACGGAGGCCATTGACCGTAACAATACCACTGTAATGCGATCTGTCAGACTTTGTGCCTCCTCCAGCCGCATTACTGCCTCCACTGCGCTTGTCCCGCCGAGGTTTACGTCCTCGATCTGACCCTCCACCTCTGCTGGCCTGTGGCTGAGCCCCTGAAGGACTGAAGAAGTCTTCTTCAGGTTCCTTCTTACCAGCTTCATAGCCGTTCTTGCCTTGAGCACCACATTGTCTAGCAGTGACCACAAGAAGTATAACCAGGATGACCGCCGCAGCTCCTGCCAGGACACCAATGGCTACACTGAGGGGCTGTTTTCCCAGAGCACGCTCACTGTCTGGGTCCCCTGCAATGTCCAACGTCAGCGGAGCCATCAGGCTTCTTGCCACCTGGAATGAAGAGGGAAAAAAGGAGAACAATCAGGCATAGAACAGTCCCATAAGAACAAAATCTAACTTGATTTCTCACTAAAATATTTCACAGTGGGTGTGAACCATCAAGAAACATCAAACAGCATCTTCATTTTAATTAAAGTCATCATTCTGTTTAGTGTGGATACTTCTCTGTTATTCCCAAACACACGTAAATAAATGATTACTCTTGCCTGCCAGTTGCAACATTTCAAGTCGTGTTTGTGAATTTTGACTTTAGATTTTTGCATCATCAACTGGGTTCAGGAGATCCCTCAGATTTGGCACTTTTAAAGTTAATTTAAAATTATAAATGGAAACATTCATCGCTGATATTAGGAATACTTGTAATGAGTCGGTCAATTAAAGTGAAAATTAAGGCAACAGGCAAACAATTAGTCCAGCCATTGGCACAAAGTCCAATACTGTCCCGTCATCGAAGAAAGTCCCCATTCTTGATACAAGTGTTGGCGAGGATTTGTTGAAGATTTGCTAACAATTGGATGTGCGGACAAAAAAAGAATTGTTCTCAAAAACGTTGTTTTGGCTCCAAACGTTACAAACATTTCAACGTTTTGTTGTCGGGCAGATCCCTTCAATTTTCAAGCTAAAACATTTGCCAAAAAAAAAAAAATTCTAAAACACACACTCAACTTGAATGGTGATTATCAAAAAGCAGATTATATCACTTTGTTTCACGACAGTCGACATTGGGACTCTAGAACCTTTGATCTGCAACGCTTTGCTGGCAACTCTGTTCATATGAGTCATTATGTAGACATAAGGTGGATTCAAAAGTGAGGATGATGTTTAACGGGTCTATGCAGCCGCATTTTCTCACAGTAATAAAACTCACAGGAATGCATAAAAGACAGATAAAAAAGTAATACCCAAAGCTTTGAGAAAGCTAAGGAAAATGACTACACTGCAAACTGCAGCATTACTAATAAAGCAGAGGATGTGCTCATATAACTGCACAATGGGAAATGCTTATTATATTATCCAAGACACATTACGCTTACTCATACAGAGCTATATTATTCACTTTCCCCTCTTTTCCCCAAAGCAAAGAGTGACACTGTTATATTTCATTGTTTCATCTGCATCAATCTCTAGGCTAAGTCTCATTCTTTGCTGGGGAGTTTTGCTGGTTCCATTCCATTATTCAGCTTCCACTGCAGAGGACCACTGCCAGGCTCCCCTTTCCCATCATTCCCATCGCTTTTCTTCTGCCTGCAGAATTCTTTGCCTTTCTCTGTCTGTCTTTGTCATTCAGCTACCCTGTACTGTTGGCTGCATTGTGGCAGACAAAGAAATAGGAAGACGGAGCACAGCCTCATATATTACACATACTATATAAGACCCAGTCGGTGTGAGTGTAGGCATATGTGTCACAGAAAAGAGTTGGAGGGTGTGAACTGTGAGTCAACTCTCGTGTCTGCATGAGAGAAGAGATGCTGCTGCAGCTCGTACAGTTCTGCGACTTTCTGCAGACACACAAAAGAACAAGTGTTTGGATGTAGAAAACGGCTACCAACATGTTCTTAAGCAGGTACAGCAAAACACATGGACAAAAGGTTGAGAATGCATGACTGTACTCAGCAACTAGCGCTCAAAATGCCGCTTCCAAAGGAAAGTCTGTAATTGTATTTAAATGTGCATTTCGGTATTCCGCGTTCAAAAGTCTTGCATTTACACGTTGCTATACATGTTTTTAAGTGTGCTTTTGAGCTCCACGTACAAAATGTGCGTCCACTGAATGTACGTTGAAAGTTAAACCAGTTGAACTTTGACCAATCAGGGACTCCGATTTGTGACGTATGGGTAGCATACTTTTCAAAACACAGAAGTATCAATTGTTTGAAAATTAGTCATAATAGAGAAATTAATAAAGGCGGGTTGCTCCCATCTGGATATCTATGACACCAAGTCTTTCATAGATCAGAATAAAGATGTGAAAGAGAAAGCCTGGAGCGAGATTTGTGAGATTCGCACCGCTTTTACATTTAGCACCAACCCTTCTCCAACTTTTAGCATCGGGTAGTATTGAGCACGCATAACATGCTCGTGTATGTACGTAGCACAACACATCATTGAGCCTTTCAAAAATTGCTCAAGTAGACTAGATAAGACAGCAGTTTAAACATGCCCACAAAGCTGTTCCTGAAATTAGGATATCACCAAAAACTGTCAGTCTGTGCAATTTCAAGGTCTAATATGAAATCAAATCAGATGTTTCCCAAGTAGTGTAACAAAGACTAAAGCTGTTATTAAAATCAGACATTGAGAATGTTTATTTTTGTTCTAAAGCTCTTTTTACATTGACGTGATTGGGGACTCGATTGTGTGACGAGCCTCTAGCTGTCTCTTTGAGAACTGTGGCTGTTTCAAGTTTTTTTTTTTTTCTCAAACACGCTTCTCTCCCTAAGCCAAATCCTTGCCTTTTGGTTTGAGCACATTCTGAAATCCCAGTTGGTTCTTCTATTCTACTGCTTTGCGGGCTTTGCGGCCGCTTGAGCTGTTTATCAGCTCCATTCTCCTCCAAAATACAAAGTTATCAGCATGTCAGTGATGTTACAAGGAGGTCTCTGTTGACCACATCACTGGCCAAAGCGTGCAAAATACCCGATTTGTTTTTTTTTTTGGTTATTGAAACATGTTTATTATATGATTTGCAACTTTAAAATAAACACACCTTTAGATGACTTGATCTGAGGAGTCTTGATCACCCTCAGAATGCAGCGTCTCTCTCATTTTCAAAACACCTCAAATGTTTCTAAATGACTAAGATGACACACAGAGTCTAAAATGTCCATTTCCTCTTCCTCTGGCTCAACTCTGCAGCATTATTAAACCTAATTACCAAAGACGTGGCTCACCCAATACTGTCAGATAGAAACAACTGGAGTAATTTTCTACTGCGGTGCTGCGGCAGTTGAAGCCATTTCTGTTCCTATAATTGCGTCTGGCATCCATCCACCACTCAGTGTGACTTCATTATGAATGAGAAGTATTCTTTCTGAAATGACTTCTACTCAATTACTTTACCAAGTTCCTACCAACAATCAAACCGAACTGTGGCTATTGTAATCAGTGATAGCCTTTATACCAGCTTGCACCTAGTTGTTTGCTTCTGCGGTCCTGGCCACTTAGACTCATTAAAGATAACTCAACTTGCTATGCTCTAACGCTCACTTGATTGACTTTTTTTTTGTTTTGAAGGGAAACGGACACATGGAGTGTTGTCGTTGTCTAGTGGTCAAATTCTATTGCTCCAACGAGTTCTTGAGTTGTTTGTCTTTATTTAAAACCAGTGCCACGTTATCTCAGCATGAGGTGACTCAAACCTCTCAGCTTGTGATTACAGAGAACATTTTCTCTTGTGTTGAAAGGAAACATTAGACTTCAAGTGTCATTAAAACAAGCACAACTCGGAAAAATATCCTGCAAAAGACCATTTTGTTGCACTTGCTTTGTGGATGTCCGGAAAAGCTACACACAAGTACCATACAAAAACAATTTTGTAGTTTAGTTTACTAGCGATAAATGGGAATTGTTCGGCATGTCATTACAAATTGTTATCTTTCTTTGTCATCTTGTAGCAATCTCTAGGGAAAACTGATGTCGTCAAGACTTTAGAGGCAAAAAGTGCTGTTTTGTAGCTGCTTGGGAGGAAAGTAATTCCCCTCAGAGCTCCACGCTGAAAAGTCCGATATCACAGCAGAAATAAACATGTTTACAGCTTGATATAAAATAAAACCTTTTGGACTCCAAGTTGAGTTTTCCAGTCAGAATATACTGTATGAGAAGAGAGGGTTTTTTTTCTTCTCGTGCGGTCTACAGCTAAACAATCCCATCATCGTACTTCAGAAAGCCTGTGGCATTCTGCCACATTCTTGGAGATCTATGACTCTTATTCGTCTGACTGCTCTTTTCCTCCTACGGTTAACATCTCTAAGTTTACAACCCTTTATGGTTAAATGATCTGCAACATGTTACATGGAGATCTGACACTTCAAGTCCCATCACTCGGGTGACACCACAATGCTTTCAAGGAGGAATGCGAAGCACAGACGGAATAAACACTGCAGCCACAAGAACATCCAGACAACATAATTATCAGCCAATGAAAATAAGTTTATAGATTCAATTAACAACTTCCCTCAGACAGATCGATCTGGTTGGATTATAGGAATATAAATCAATGTATTAAGTCAATCGTCACACCCCTACCTGCTAACATTTACAGCTCAACTGATCCTTTTTATTTGACATTAGTAAAAGGTTTCCATCTGCAAAGCGTGGTCTAAAATGGAGCACATTTTGCTACAGATACTTTACATTGTGTTTGAAGACTTATTAAGTTGCTTCCCAGGAATTCTCACCAGGGCTTTCCTGTTCAGTCTAAAGTAAAAAACTTCATCAGGATGCAGGCACAAAGTGAAGAGCCACTCATGATTCAAGGCTTCTCAAATGTTCACACACACTGCAACCTTCTCTGTCAAATCTGGGACAGTTTCCTATCTCTTCCCTTGCTTCACCAAGAAAACTTGCCCCTAATTCCCCCCCGTGTCTCTCTTTCTCAAGTATGAACGCAGCCACGCCTAATAGTCCCAGCTCAGATTTCCACGTACCATAAAAGAACTACTTCAGTAATAACAGTTATTTGGCCATTACTACAATCTATGTTGAAGAAAGAAAGTGCTTCAGTATCTAAACTACAAAGAAGCTGGCATGGCACAGAGAGGAGGGTACTTTGTCTGGTGTGCACATAAAAAATAATTATTTACCCAATACCACCAGAAAACTCCAATACAATGCAGGCTGTAAAAATTGTGGTTTTTTATCTCATTCTATCAAGAAAATAGTGTTTTCCATCTGTTTAGTTTAACGGTCTGCAGCCGTTACCATTCGAAAAGACTGCAATATCCTGCCACTGTGGACACTTTTTGAATACATAACAGAAAGATGACGGTCATGATTGCTTTCTTAACCAACTATGTGGAACAAGTCTGTACACATTCAAATCAAAAAAGTTGATTTGTACTTTTTAATAGAAGCATAGAACAGTTTGTGTCATTGATGACATCATTCGAGTTAAATGGTTGATTAGTAAATGAAAAACATGACTAAGGATTTGGAAAGTCTGTAGTACTGTGTGGAAATGTCCAGGTGGCAATAGCTGTGACGCATCCATGTATGTCATAGATACTTTCAACATTGCAGCATAACACTAAATTGCCTGTAATGCCTTAAATTCCCACTCCAATCACTTTTTGATCCATTTTAAAAGCGTTTCCAGTGGTCGTTTAATTACAATTGTGCCATTTTTAGCCAAAATAATTTTAAAAAATGTCGTTTTCTAAGACATAGTTTCTGCAGAGCAGAAGTAGTTCATTAAAGGGGCCATGTCATGAAATAACAATTTTTGAGCTTTAAAGTGTATATACTGTTCATTCCTCACTATAAACAACCTCAAAGTGGTATTTGGATCCGTTCATGAGTTTCTGAGTAATCCTCTAAAAACCTGTGCTCTTTGCAGCAGCCCCTCCCAACCCACGAAAACAAGCGGGTTTTAACAAGCTGACATCACAGATAGAGGACAGCCCCTTTCAGGAAGAGTCTGTGCTGCCGGCGCCGCCCCCTGGCTAACGCACACACACACATGCACTTTCACTGCGGAACTAGCGGTGATCTGTAAAACGCTTTCATTTTATATGCCCAAAATGCACATCCATCTTTGCGGACATGCACAGACACACTGAGGCCGGCTTTAGGATGACGTTGTGAACAACGAGCGAAAGCGAAACGTGCCTCCGAGATAATCGTTTTACTTCTGGGTGAGAAAAGAAAAAAAGTCCAAAAAAATAACTCATTTTTCATAAATGATTTGTTTTTTAGTGTTTCAAATGTAATATATGATCATGTATATGGATTTTGTTTACTCTGAAAGGCTTAAAATCCTGGTATGACCCCCTTCAAAATTTGCCTCTGAGTTACGGGCAGGACAACACTGAGTAAGCCTTACTACACTTCCCATTATCCCTTTTTCTTAACTCTTTCTCGCTAGCTTATAACCCCTCATATGCCTATCTAAGATTAGTGCTACATCAAAAATAGCAAACAATATTGGAGCTATCCAGCTGTACTGTACCGATCCAGATGCCAGCTCAGGCGAGGAAAACAAAGGGATACATGGATCTATTTGTCTGCAAGTAGATGTATCAGAATGGAGGGAGCTATATCAGACAAGCTTTTTCAAATTGCATTTTTTCTTCTGCTCCTGATTCACCACAATTTGAATGCATAAATACTCAGGTTATCTTCCTTTTATACAAGTCCTTCAGCATCAGAAAAAGAAATGCTTCAAGAACATGTAAAAAACACCACAACCACGATATTTATGAGAGTGGATCTTAAAAAAGAGAAGCTTTTCAATGTGTTTAAGCTAATAAAAGAAGAAAGATTACCTGTGCATCCACCAAGGTTGCATTGGCCAGGCTCTCATTTATGAAGACGTGAACCAGTGTTGTGGCACAGAGAGAGGGGATCCCGCTATCATTAACTCGAACCACCAGGCGATGTAGACCTTTGTGGCGACGCTCCAAAGGCTCTGCCAGTGTGATTACCCCATTGGTGTTTCCAATCTCAAACAGTCTGAAGGGATTTCCTCCTACTAGAGCATAGCGAAGGTCAGCATTTTGGCCTGAATCTAAGTCGGTGGCTGTCACAGTTCTGACAATGGTGCGAGCACTGCTAGCAGGTGGTAAGAGGGTGTAGGATTCGTTGGCAGGAGAAGTGATTTCAGGAGCATTGTCATTTTCATCCGTCACAAAAAGGGAGACGGTTGCTGTGGCTGTTTTGCGGGGCTCTCCTCCATCCACGGCTCGAACTCGAAAGGTGTAAGTGGAAAGCTTTTCACGGTCAAATGACGCAGAAGAAAAGATTGTTCCAGTGTTGTTCTCTATAGAAAACAACTCTTGCTGTTCTTTCTCGCCGTCTCCCCCTTCCATCTTCTTTGTGTCAGCTCCGTCCATCTCTATGAACAAACTAAGCTCTGCATTCTCTCCTTCATCTGCATCAGTCACAGTGACCATACCGACCGGGCTGTTGGCTAGTAGGTTCTCCTTGACATAGAATGTAAAGATTTCTTGAACAAACTTTGGCGCGTTGTCATTGCGATCTGTCACCTGGACAACAACAGTTGCAGACCCTTGTAAAGGAGGGATACCTTTGTCCTTAGCAATAACTCTTAGTTCATATCTATCTCGCTGCTCACGATCCAGGACCTCTGTAGCACGAATATCTCCATTGTCTGCATCTATGTAGAATGGGCCATTAGAAGCAGGATCCAGGATGTAAACCACTTCAGCATTCTTCCCACTGTCTGCATCGGTAGCAACAACGGTGACCACCCTTTCACCAGGTGAGTTGTTCTCTGCAAAATGGACCTCCACAACGCTCTGGGCAAAGGCTGGGGCATGATCATTGATGTCCACCACTCGCACCATTAGTGAACTGTTACTGGACAGACTGGGGCTCCCAGAGTCCACCGCCACGATTGTTACGCTGTACTCTTTTGTAGCCTCGTAGTCCAGCAGTGCTGATGTGTGTAAGAAGTATTTCTTCTTGTTCCTGGAGAAAAATTGAAAAAAGTAAAATCAACAACTGTTGAAGTAATTCCATAAGAAAAAATGAGGTAATTAAGCAAAACTTTAGTATCAGACATACTAATCTATGTCTATACAAGTATTAAACTCATTAAATTTGATTTTAAAAATCTCAGTGACATCTTTAACTGCATTGTCTTATCCAACTCAACACAGATTTTTTTTTATTTAAAAAGACACTTTTTATGTTTAAAAGGGCATTTCATATTTTAAAAACGGAAAAAATGATTTTTCATGTTAATTTAATGCAAAGGTTATTAAACTTTAAAACGAGTAAAGCGAGGAGTTCCCTTCCAATTAAAAAGGAATTAATCTTTTAACATAATTTACCTAGTGCTAAAAATAGTTTCAAAGATCTTCAAGCAGACGGTGGTCTTGAGTCACAATAAAAGGCCAAAAAGCTGTGACTGTAACATTTTAATCAAATCAACTTATTGATTTGCCAAAGCCCCCTTCTGATTATTGTTTCAATGAATTTCTTAGACAAGGAAAGCCTTGAATTCAATGAAACAGCCAACAACATTGTGCAGGTCACACAGGAGGGGATGGCAATAATGTCCCTAAAAGGGCCTTGACTCACCACCCCACTTTTTCTGCTCAATAGCTTCTGGCAATTCTCTTATGAGTGACTGAAGAGTACTGACATTTGGAGCGTGTGCTGCTAAAATTATAACCAAAGGCTAAAACTATTCACTTGAAGGAATATTTACTCAAAAGGTTTACAGATTCTATGACTACCAAAAGAGTCAAAATCTAAACTTTAAAGAAAGAACACACGAGATTTTTAAATTCAAACATTTGATGTATATAGTAAAAATATAAAGTTTATTTTTTATTCTGTTGGTCTAAATGGCTCTGAAGAAGTGTTTCAGGGTCACATAGATTTTTGAATAACCTTGAGGAATACGACATTTATAAGATGACTTACATTTTTTTTTTCCCTAGTATTTGATTACCCTTTATTTCCAGCTGTTGTGTAAATTTGTAATTACTAATTATTCTGTCGAATACTGTAAATGGTTGCTTTTGGTTTGACTTACTTGTCCAAAGCTTCGTCAGCAGGCAGGGGTGGGAGGACCGTTTCTCCTGCTGGTTTCAGTGTGAATGGAACATCTCCTACAACTGTACAAGTCACCGCCCCATTCTCTCCTTGGTCTCGGTCCGAAACTTGAACCAATGCTACAGGTGTGTCCACCAGAACATTCTCTGGCACCAAAGCCGCTCCATCTCGAACGAGGATCCGTCCAATCTTTCTTATGTCTACCATTGGGACGTTGTCGTTTTCGTCTCGGACGGACAATACGACAGTGGTGCGATCGGTCCGGGGAGGCTGGCCCCGGTCCCTGGCTGTGACTGTGAATCTAAGTTGGGTCACATCTTCTCTGTCAATCCTGTGTAGAACACTCAACCACCCGGTTGCCTCGTCCAGCCTCAGGAGTCGCCTGACGGATTCAGTGGCGGCTCCGAAGACGTACTCCACCTGCCCATTGACTCCAATGTCACGATCTGAAGCTCTGACCTGAAGCACAGGCGTACCTGGAGGGGCGTTTTCGGTAATCTCCGCTTCATATGTAGACCTCTCAAACTGCGGGCCGTTGTCATTGACATCAGTGATGGAAACACGGAGTAGAGCTTGGGAGGAACGTGGAGGGTTCCCTCCATCGCGGACCCTGAGTATGAGCTCATAGGAATCTTTTTGCTCTCGATCTAATATGCCTTTCACAATGAGCTGTGGCTGCTTTTCACCATCTGGGATATCTGCCACTTGCAACTCAAACACACTGCTTCTAGCTCCTCCTCCATTATCTCCACTTCTGCCTCTTCGGTCAAGTCCATCCACTCTGGTAATGGGGTTTCCTCCAGCTGTGCGTTTCGCTGAACTCGACCCTGCTCCATTATCCTGGACAAGCTCATATCTGTCAATGCCATTTCGCCCAAAGTCCCTGTCGGTTGCAGTGGGGAGCAGGTAGAGGGTTCCAATTGGGCGGTTTTCCTCAACTGAGAGCTGCAGGACAGGTGAGGAGAAGGAAGGTGTGTTGTCGTTGATGTCTGTTATGACAACTCTGCCTTCCAGCAAGTCGACCCAGCTCTGCAGGGGTCCGATAACTGACACTTCAAAGTCCAGGAAACACTCATTTTCATCAAATATCATCTGACACTGGGGGAGCTTCTCCCTGTCGATGCGCCGGGGGCCTGTGGTCAGCTCACCTGTCACATTGTCAATCTTGAAGTACTCTGAGCCGCTCTCCAGGGCGAACGTCACGTCCTCGCTGCCCGTGCCTGCTTTGAGCCCCAGGTCCACGGCCACGTTCCCGATTTTTACATCTGGCGGGCCCTCCTCCGCCACCCGGTACCGGAGAGCTGAGTCGGCAACCGGGAGCTGAGTCAGCAACTGCAGCAGCAGCAAGACCACGAGGCAGAGAGCCTGCGCCGCGGAGGAGTGCACTGCACCAAGCCTCTGCATGGCTCCTTCTTCTCTCACCTCTCCTCACACCTCCAGCTTTCCAGCGGTGGCTTTGTCTGTTGTTTATTGCTGTCTTGTGGCCGGAGGTACCTCGCAGCGTGGGTGTTTGATGTATTTCTCTGGATCGCTCTCTGCGGACTGAGGTCCGGGGAACAGCTTCTGTTCACTTCAGCAGTGCGGGATCCTTCCTTTTTTTTTTTTTTTGATTCTCCTCCTACTCTCCCTGCTGGCTTTTTTTTTTAACTTCTACAAAAATAATTCTGCAGCTTTTGCTATAGTTCACGCCACAGAGACGGAAGGAAATCCATCACGCTGCGTAAAAACGCGTAAAAACTAATTCATGAACCTGTGATTAATCCACGCTACTTTTCATCTTCTCCCCAGAGTGCTATGCTGTCGTGGGTTCACAATGCCATTTGGAACTTCCTTTTTTTATTCCAGTCACATTTGGGACAGCAGCTCTTTTTCCCCTCACGCTTTTTCAGTTAGAAACTGCAATGCAGCACTACTACACAAAGAAACGACAGAGGGACAGGGAGATGGAGAGAAAACACTGCTTAGTTTATGTTAAACTGAAGAGAAATAGCTCACATTTTCAAAAAAAAAAATCATGGTTTTCACCAGTCGAACTGGAGCTTTCTTTCCTTACCTTTTCTTTCTCCGGTCATCCAGCTGCGCTTCCCTCTTTTTCCCGCAGTGGAACAACGTGCCAAGCAGCCAGATTCCTTTACGCAAGTTGTGAGAAGACTGGAGTGCTCTTCAAAGCGACTTTGACAGATTTTTTCAAAGATAGAGCAGGCAAATGAAGCCTTAGTTTACAGTCCCGAAGTGTAATCCAGCGCAGTCCGCGCTCGGGATGCTTCTGTTAGTGATGGATCGAGTTGTAGATGCGTCTTTTTTCTTCCCCACCTCCTTAAGAGTCCCGCATTCTCTCTCATTCCAGCGCCTCCTCCTCCTGTTCCTCCTCCTTCTCCTCTTCCTCTTTTCTTTTCTTTTTTCCTCTTCTCTTCTCACCTGCGCTGCTCGGGACGGCTGCTGCCTCCGGTCTCCAGCGATGCTGCAGTCTCTCTGTCCCTCCTCTCCTCTCCTCTTCCTCTCTCCCTCCCTCCCTCCTCTGCTCTCCTCCCTTTACTGCAACATTTTCCCCGGCCACGTAAGTCGATCGCTGAGCTGTAACAGGAGAGGCAGTAGAGGCGGTGTTGGGTCGCCGTGCGCACCGTGGATGTCGGTTACCGGGGGACAGACCCCCTCCTCACACCCTCTCCTGTCATATATAGAAAGATTAAATGTCTTTGCTGTCCCGGTGCTGACAGCTCCTGTAGAAAAAGACAACAATATTCATAGAAAGGACAAAGAGACACATGGAGGAAAGTGTGGCTCTAATAGTAGCTTTTCTGCTGGTGCAGCTGTTTTGCTGGGACACGTGGAAGTGGTATTATTCTTTAAAAGCACATTTTGTCTGTCATTAGTCATTTTTAATAAGTAAAAAAAGACAAATAAGTGCAAAAACCTCGATTTATAACATTTTTAGGTTCACAAATTCTTAATCTTTCTCTAATTTATGCGTAAAATTCATTTGTTTCCTTCAAATGTATAGTTTATTATTTTATTTTCCATTTAGTTTCACCCATGTGTTTATGTTCCAGTCAGCAAAAGTGATCAGCAGCACCTTAGTGCTGAGTTAGATGCTCCGCGCTTCGACCTGCTCAGCGAGGAGCGCAATGCAGCATCGCTCTGCTTTCCTTCAGCAAACCCGCGTTTTCCACGCGCCACCAAAACCTCCGCATATCTAATTTTCACGCAAGTCATGTCCTCTTTTTGAACAGCCAGCCAGACAAAGAAGCAGGGAGACCCCCACCACCATCACACACCCAACATAATGTTATTGACGGAAAGCGCTCTGTGCGCCCCATTAGTGAACAGTTTGTGGCTGGAGGAGAGTAAACAAGGACCGACAAACTGCAAGAAGGAGTCAGATTTTTTGTGTGAGTGTTTCTCCCCTCTCCCCGTGAAGCCGATCGTGGGGAGCTGAGAAGATGTTGCTGTGCCAAAGTGCCCACTTAAGATTTCAGAGGCAGCTTTTGCGCGCGTCCGCTCCGGGCGCACTCACGCCCTCTGTTGTTTAACCCGAGGGGGGCTTTTATTTCCCTCCAAATCGCCAACAGAAATTCCACCTGAGCTGCCTCGCTTGTATTTACTTTCCAGCTCAGAGGAAAGAGGAAAAAAATGCTGAAAACGGGGACTGATTCAATTTCAACAAACTGGACGAGCGCATTACTTGCTGTTGTGCGTGGGCAAACAGATCATTCAGCCGAAAGTTAAAAACTTAATCGAAGTTGAAAAGGATTTTGGGCAATAAAAGTTAGAGAAAAATGTTCAAAAATTGGATAAATGAAACAAACCTCTTTAATGCAATATTCTAAATCTAAGTTGTAACTTTCCATGAAAGTCCTAATTTGATTTATTGGTTTATTGCAAACATTGACTGAACAGAATACAACAAAACCACACCCAATACATAAATAATGAAATACTTTGTTTAAAAAAACCCAAGAAAAATCATTGTAAATGTAAGAAACTAATTGTGTCTCACAATTATAGATTTTTGCAGTGATGCAAACAATAGGTCACATTAGATTTATGAAATATGGTGATTATTAGCTAAGTAGAGTTGGATTTATTGCTTGAAAAGGAGTGCAAGGAAGCAAACGTAAATAATCGCACCCCTACTGAGTTTTTTCATGCAGAGTTCAAGTAATTCTCTTTTTGTTTTTCTGGTCCTGATGCTGTCTTCATCCTCATTTATCATCATTGATCGTTGCTAAAATATAATTTTCTAAAATCAGCTCAACGTGCACTCTGTCCCGACCTGGGCTGCTCTCAAGCTCTTATGTAACTCCAAATCATTAGGGCTTTTGAGTTAGCACAGCAATCAGCCAGTTCCTGCAAAAGTAAAATTGATCAGTGAACAGGATTTGCTTTTCCAAACACATTACCATATCGTGGTGCAGAGGTGGAGCGGTCGACCTCTTGATTGAGAAATTGCAGGTTCGGTTCCCACTATGTGTGTCGGTGTCCTTGGGTACGACACTGAACCAGGCATTACTCCTGGTGGCTAAAGGTTGCAAATAACTATACAATTATACACCATTTACCACACAAACTTTTCTCAAGTCTGTGGTTTCGTCTGTATCATCTTTGCAGATGTCAATGTTGAGATGTTCTTCATACACCCAAAGTTAAAATGCGATCTCCAACTTTCACTTACAGGAATCATTTCATAACCTCTAAACTGCAGTCTCATGCTGGACTCACACCAAACACAATTCTTGCTTTAAATTCATGTTGGATGCCTTTCTTTTGACACACATCAGGTTAGCTGCTGGAGACTTGTTCAAAAGTGTGTTATAAACCTCAGGCACGTGTGGGAGGAGCTACAGCAAAAAGTTTAGTCTCATACATGCAAGCATTGTTAAATTAACAATGCATGGAAGACATGGATGATGTTGAGAGATCCGGTTTATTTATTTCTCCATGTCCATGGGTTCATGAGATCATTCAGAGACTGTCCCAGTACGGTGAGCTGCATCTGAATGATTTTACTGGTACTTCCATCTCTGGGACCCACTTTGATGACTTGCGGTTTTACAAGTCCAAGGAGGGAAAAATAAAAATATGAATAAAAGTAGACGAAGCATTGTCTAAATGCAAATTAGAACTTACTCCTAAGTCCAGGAGTAGAATGATCCGATAGGCCGCTCCTGACACTCAAATTGCACCACAGAACCCCCGATTGCGTCCATACATTGACTTAACCTTGAAACTGGACGCTCCTGGTGCACGAGTCGCGTTCAGTGGGTGCAGCTTTTTCTTTTAACTGCCACAATGGCATCAAAGTATGTGATCGTCAAGCAATAACCTTAAAACACACAACTGTGACAATAGCATATACTGTAGCTATTGGAGAAAAGTCAATAAAAAGCCAAGATGGGGGAACAGAATGTTCTTCCTGCAAAGTATTGCTCTATAAAGGTAATCTCATTCTCTTTCATCATCTACCTATGCCTACGACACCGTACGTTTTCAGAGAAACTTTGATAATAGAAGTGGTGTGTAAGGGAAGGATTTCAACACAAAAGTTTGTGGAAAAAACTGCTTAAAGACTGCAGCGTGAAATTTCGTTTTGTTTCATGCTTGATTGTCTCAGTTTCCTTGTTTTACGCATCCTCTTCATTTTACCTGATGTTAATTGGTCACACCTGGTGTCAGTTTCTTATCAGAACAGCTGCTTTCTGGTTATTGATTATCCCTTCAGTGGCTCTGGGGTTTCAGTTGCTCCCTGCCAGATCACGGCTGTTGCTTTTTGTTGCAACCTGTTAAGTTTCTGCTCTCCTTGTGTCTGTTTCTGTCTCGTTTCAGTTCTCTTCCTTATCTTTATTCACAAGGTCTGTGAATGGTTGTGCCATCTGGTGATTTTCAGGGCTGCTTTCAGAATCCTTGTAATGGCAGGTTACCTGGACCCATTTGGCTGGGTTTTTAATCGTATCCTTCCCCCTGCCCCCCATCACCCATTCTGGCTGGTTGGTTTTGAGGGACATCTGGGATCTGTCCCTTTGAGGGGAGGCTCCATGGTGTTAGTTTCTCGCTGACAGTTCCTCTTCTTTCATTTTTTTGTCACCTGTAATATGTCACTTTCTGTATCATCTCTCATTTCTTTAATTAATCATGTTTAACGGTAGTGCCACAGGTTTCACACTATAAGGTGTATTAATAAAGCATTAATTTAAAGCTTCATTTTAAAAAAAAAACAAAAGAAATGTCAATATTTTACAAATGATTTTGGTTGTGCTTACTTATTGATGTCGAAGCGATTTTAAGAAGTACACAGTGCAAAATGTTTGAGTGTTTTTGTGAATCGGCAATAGCATGTAGTTGGGTTAAACACTTTTTTTTTTTTCCTTTTGATTTTTATGAGTTATTAACTACTAACTGGAAGTTAGGATGTGACAGCAACATTTGTTTTAGCTGTATTAGTTTTTTTTTTTTTCTTTTTTAGATGCCGCAAACGTGGTTAAGAGTTATTCGTATTGTAGATATGCTAACTTGGTTAAAGACTAGTTCTAGAGTTACAGTTATTAAAGTCTGACAAACTTATCTCTGACTTATGTCTCATTTAATTTGTCTTCTTGTTCGTTGTATCTTATATAAGACAAAAGTTAAAAAACAGACCGTTCACAGATGGTGCTCCTCATTGTGTGGAAAATAGTCGCATCTTCCCAGTTTGAAGTGCATTCTTTTTGCTGTTTGAATTAGTATTTCATGCATTTAATATTTTGAGTTTTTGTTCATTTGCTTCCTGCACTTTGGTCCTCCTTCTTCTCCCATCATGATCTTCAGGAGATCTCATGCCCACTGACATTATTATCACAGAGAAAGAGAAAACACTATAGGAACCACTGGAATGTGTTGAGACTGTTGTGTTGAGGAAACACTTTGTGATTGACTGTAGTAAAAGCTTAAATGTTTTTTAGACTTAGTATTTGAGGATTTTAATGGTCATACAGTACTCTGAATTAAAGCAAGACTGACACTGAGAGTTGTACAAGTTGTGTACAATTGACGCATTGGGTAAAATGAAGCAAAAAAACAATCCAAGTATTAGTGCTGCCAATAACGGGCAAAAATTTGGATTGAAATTGTATGCGTTCCTTTACTGCACTGAGAAGCAAAGACGTAACCTGTTTTTGGGTTCATTATTTTGTGGTTACCGCTGGCCGTAACCAAAGCTGTACAGCTTGCTCTACAACCCCCCAAAAACGCTTCCCCAGTGTCTTAATGCCCTCTCTGTTGCACCAGCCCTCCCCAATTTCCTATTTTAGCCAGTAGTTGAACCCAATCACTCCAAAGCCGCCACAACAGTTTGAGTGTCAGAGCTGAGGGCCAACCAGTGTCTCTGCCTGGTATGGTCACTGAAGTCTGGAATTTATAACATTAGTGGGACCCAAACAGTCACTCAGCCCAACTCAGTCCACTCCAATATTATGATGTTTTTTTCTATATTCTATGGGGTCGAAGTGCTTTACTAGAAATAGTTATTTTTGTGAAAGAAAATGACAAAATCCTTTTTTCAGCACTACTACAATAGGAGTAAACACGCTTAAAAAGTTTTACATTAAAGGAATAAAACCAATTTACCGTACATCAAAGCTAAAGCCTGGACATTCTGAATAATTTAGATGTATTATTCTGTAAATGTTTCTGCTGTGTTCAGATCAGTTCACTTTCACTTCAGCTCATTCTGTTATTTTAAGACACATTTGACCCAATAAAAACTCATCCAGTAAAAATCTGTTGGCCTGAGTGTACAGTTATATCCAAGCCATTAAGATGTAATTAAGCATGAATCCTCTTTCATCAGCAAATGAACTGCAGTTTTAATTTGCATATTGAATTAGGAGCGAGGTGTGTTTTGGGTGTGTGTGTGTGCGTGCACTGTGCCTGTGAGAGGTCTCGTTAAAGACAGGATGTTCTTTAGAGAAACTCTGGCAGGACCGACATCCTGTGCAGCTCAAAGGCATAATCTATTGCTTAGGCTACAACCAAGGCGGAACGCAGCTATATACATGTGGAATGGTTCACTGTGGGATGTGCAGAACAACAAGAAAACTATGATTTGATGAACTATCGTTGGAGAGATGCTGGTGGGATGCAAATAAAGAAAATTCATAGTTCTTAGCGATCTGTATGTGGAATACTTTCCTAAGTTTCTTGCAGTGGTGTTTACCAGATTCCTGATTTCCCTTTAAATTTGCCAACTTTTATTGAATCACCACCAGCTTAAATGAGAAATGTGAATTTCTAATCAATTCTTGCATATTTGGTAAAGGTACTGATACATTTCTGATTTAAAATTTCAACCCAGGCTAAGTGCAACACTAATTGCTTTGTGGATTTTTGACACATTTAGATGTTTATATGATAATGCTTCACAGTGCTGTCCTTTCCACAGAAACTGGCAAATAGCAGCTGAGCCTTCAATGATATAAGTTAGTCACGGTGACCTTAAAGGTCAGGAAGACCTGGGGGAGTCTTGTGCTGAGTCACTGGAATTATATCAGAGGAAGCCTACAAGACTTCCTACAGTACACCTCCTACACAAAGAGGTAGTCATAAGCCCGAGGCTGTCTGGATTATTCCACCTGCTGGTGGACTTCAGATGAGCATTAACTGATTTGATCCGTGGCCTGATTCACACTGGAATTCACCAAATTACAGCACCTCCCTCTATTGTTTACCAGATCAGCAGACTCTACTGATTAATAGGAAAGAGCAAATGAAGCTGCAGAGCGTTCCTTTCTCTCTGTGAGGTATGCTTTTCCACTGATTGGTAGAGCTAAAAGGAACAGTCTAAGCCTTTTTTAATATTTTAACACTCATCTGAGGTACTTGCAGTCTCACCTGGGAGGCTTAGAGGTTTTTTTAACTGGAATCTTGAACATCTTCCTCTAGCAATGACAAAAACCTTTAATGAAGGTAACATGGCTTTTATATTACATTCTATAGTAAGGGGCTGTTGTAATTTCTTTCTTTAAGCCACTGTGTAAACAAAAACTTTAAATGACAAAAGTATATATTTATGAGTGTCTATGTCACTAAACTGGTAAATTTTGGACCCGTGGAGTTTGCATGTTCTCCGCATGTAAGTACAGGCCCTTCAACTTCCTCCCACGGTCTAAAAACATGCTTCCTGAGTCAAGCGGTGACTGGTTTTGTGCCCCTGCAACAGACTGGAGATCTGTCCAGTGTGTCACCAAACAGTATCTGTGATAGGCCCCAGCAACCATGTGATCCCAAAAGGGATTCAGTGGTTTGAGAAAATAGATGGATGGATGGTGAGAAAAATTACACCACAGAGCTTTGCAACACTGAAAATGCCCAAAGGCGTGTAAAAAAAAAACAAAAAAAAAAAAATTGTAGGAACTCTTTTACTTCACAATTTCTAGTTGGTTCAAAAGCAACACTCTTCAGAAAGAAGCCACATTGTAATTGAATCCTTCAGGAGAATTTGTCTCACATTTGCAAATTTTGGGAATAAATGTCGTATAAAACTGGTCAAACTAAATGTTTTTCCTTAATGTTAATCACTTTTCCTTTATGATTAAATTTGCAAGAAAAGCCTTTAATAATCAGGCCATTGCAAGTTCTCATAATGAGAAAAATTTCAGTTTTTCAATGAGCGCTTGTGATTAGAGAGCTAATGTTCTGCTATTTATGTGCATTGTAAGGTACTTTCTGTCCTGGTGGACTTTATTGATTTGGTACTAAATGACTGGGTTTAGTAGAGCATAACTTAATCTGTCGCAAAACATTTGTCTCAACCAATTTGCATTTATAAAAAATACAATAACGAAAAGCACCAAATGGCTTCTGAAAAACTTAGTTTTTAAATGCCTATAATTATTATTTCACTGCATCAGTTGTATTCCAGTAGTCTGTAATGAGCACAGAAAACACAAACCCATACAGGACTTTCTGAAGTCGTTGCCCTCATCTGTACAATGAGCGTGACAGACAAGCGGATTTGTGAAACTGAATGACCACGTAAGCCATTATAAGCCATTTTGGGATGCAAGCTCTTGCAGGACCCATATTGTCTCTAGTGCTCAATGAGAATGGGATGAGAACAAGGAGTTTATCAGCCCTCCATGACCTTCATTCTCTTTATTGCAGTAATACATCCAATAAAGCAGCAGCTTCAGCACTAGTGTGGGATGTAACAGCAACAACCAAACCAGCCTCTGAATTCCAGCTTGAATTGCTCCAAATTGCTCCCATTGTCATCAATTTCCATTTATTTAAACTCACACGTCTTTTGCATCATCAAAGATATTCACTTATTTGGGGTCACATTGATCATTTTAGTGTGAATTGCACCTCTACAATTTTTGTAGACTAAAACGACACAAAGTGCCATCGCTGTTGCTTCTCAAAAACGTAACTGTATAATTGACAGGTCAAAACAATTGACATACTTCCTTACATTATTGTTAACTTCTAAGCAACACTTTTTATAGAGGCAACTTAAAGTAATTATCTGCAAATCTACAGGGGTTATTGTCATTTGCAAACAGAAGAAAGTGATAGACGAGTTGAACTCAGAGTTCCGGCCAGGTACGAACCGCAATGACTGATTTCTTCTTCATGATCGCTTTTTTAAATGGTTGGCACTTCTGTGTATTAAAAAGGACGGTACTCATACGTCACCACCAAATCCGAGTCCCTGACTGGTCAAAGTCCAATTGGTTTAACTTTCAACACAGATTCACATCAAAAATTGACCATAAAAACTGGAAAATTTTCCTACACTAATTCGGTACTGGGTATCTGGAGTAGCACTCCAAGCAAAGACTTCCAGACTTCCTCCAGGCCTTCTTGTGGGGAACTACAAAGTATTCACAGATCAGTTGAAAGACTTCCTAGCCAGCGTAGACTGAGACTTCACTGGGGGCCCCGCCCAATGGAGGAGAGGGATGCCTGGAACATCTCCTCAGGGAGGCATCCAGACCAGATGCCCCAACCACCTCAACTCCCCCTTCTCGATATGGTGGAGCAGCAGCTCTACTCAGAACTCTCTTCAGGTGACTAAGCTTCTCACCCTACCTCTGATAGAGCTCCCAGCAGTGGCTCATTCAGCTACTCATTCCAGCTTGTATTCTTTCTTTCGGCCATGACCAAGAGCTCATGACCACAGGTTGAGTATTGGAACGAAGATCAACCAGTAAATTGAGAGCTTTTCTTTCTGACTGCTAGGGTCTCTCTTTACCACAGCGGACGCCACTCCAATCCACCTGTTGATCCTGCACGAATCTGTCTATTCTGAATAATATAGCAAAAACAGGAAAGACTTAAAAACTTAGAGGTGTAAGAAATTTTCTACGCTTTTACATGTGCTGTACATCTTCTGCAGTTTCCTGTCACTTTAATATAAATCTTTCATTTCGTATGTGATTAATCCACAAAAATAACCTGTTCGAGCCAATATTTGCACTGTAGGTTTGTGTCTTCTATTTTTTACATAGACCTTACTCTGTAAATGACTTAACAATGTAGCTGAATAGTCATTCAGTTCAATTTTAGTTTTGTTAAACTTCATTTAGTGTGACCGTTGTTTTGCTCAGCAAGCATGCACTCATTACTTGACTCTGGGGTCAATCCCTTAGCTTTTTTTGACAAACACATCAGTTTAAATAACATTTAGCTAAATCATTCAGTTAATCATTATAACCTTGTTGATCCTTTGTTGATTTAGTTTTAATCCAAGTAATGATTTGGAAATTTTTACTTTGAAAACCACTGTTCAGTCAAACCAAAGAGAAAAGTTTTTACTGTTTGTAAAAATAAAGTGGGTTCAAACCTTTACTATTGTGCATTTCTGCCATTGATGTGTTGCTACTTTTCGGATCCAGATCTCTGAGAAAAATGAGGCTTTTGGTGCCACTGATTTACTTTGTTGTCAAATTCTGGTTGTGTGGAAGAAAAAAAATGCAGTGCACAACTCGAAAGGCCAGTGATCCGCTTTGATGAAAACACGTTTGATCAAAACTCTAAATCAGATTGAACGAATAAAGGCTCAATTTTAAATTACTTGAATTTCAATTGGATATTAAAGATCTAAATTATTCAAGATTGTGTAGGCTGAAGCGTAATTGCTTATTGAATATTTGAGATTTTGTGATTGTTGCTGACATTTAAATGTGAATTTGTTTTTCTAAAACTGGTGGTGTCAATAGTTATTTAAAGTTTTCAAACAAGAGCTGGCTTGAAATTACAACAAGATGAAAAGTTGTTCAAGGAAAAAAAAAACAATACAGTGGGACAAAATTAGTTTGACAGTCACTCAGAGTGGAGGTTATGAGTTCAAAAAAATAAGTGAGCTCTGCAAGGTTTATCATAAATACACTTCAACTGTCAGAGACAGAATGTAAAAAAGTAGTCCAGGATATCATATTATTTCAAAATAATTTATTTATACATTGGTGCAGACAGTATTTGGTCGAAACAAAAGTTCACCTCAATACTTTGTAACGTAACCTTGGCAGATGAATGACAAAGGTCAAATATTTCCTGCAGGTTTACACTCACCACAGCAGGTATTTTGGCCCATTCTTCCATGAAGATCTTCTCAAGAGCTGTGATGTTTTGAGGCTGATGCTGGGGAATACTGACGTTCAACTCCCTCTACAGATTCTCCACTGGGCGGGTGTTTGGGATCATTGCTGTAATAAAAATCCATCCAAAATCTCACCATACATGACCCTATTTATCCTTTCCTATTTCATCCACTCCCCTTTTTAAAAGAGTTACCCCAAGGCATGATGTTTCCACCCCCATGCTTTCACTTTATTGTATTCAATATATCAACAACAGGTTACGTGAATTAATTTCCTGTCTAGCTCACAGTTGTACATCTCATTTTGCAGGCTATACATAATTTCCAAACCTATCAAAGTCTTACGTTAGCTTTGTTTACTTTTTGGAAATAGCATCATTTTTGCAGACAAACAATTACAAGAATACATGTCAGAAGGTCAACAAACAAAACTCTTACACCCATTGTTGACATTCCTATCTGTTGATTAAAGCACAGAATTCTTGACAGTTTACAGTAATGTACTGGAACTGCTGCAATACATCCAACATAACTCGAGCTTTCCCAACCTGTTGGCAAGACCACTGAACTACACCCTTATCGATCTGTCAACGCCTTCCATCTTCTGTACATAGGAATGAAATAGAACATGCTTCATAGTGTTTGTTTACCCACCCCCAAAATAAGAATATTTCAATCAACAAACAAAATATGTCTCTGGGGGAGTGTTTTTGTTTTTCATTTTCACACATCAGCATTCTTCCCTTTCCAAACACGGTCAACAGTGTTCATACCAAAGAGTTCCATTTTGATTTCATCTGACCACATGACAGTCATCCAATCCTCTTTTGGATTATCCAGATGGCCTCTGGCAAATATGAGACAGGCCTGGACATGTGCTGGCTTAAGCAGGGGAACCTTTAGAGCAATGCAGGATTTAAATCCACAATGACATAGAGATTTTTACTTTGTTTCCAGCTCTCTTCGAGTCATTGACCAATGTGGTTCTGGGCTGGGCTGTTTACTGACTGGTTAGATTTTGCATCGTGTAGGTGGAGAGAGATTATCATTGATCCTGAATTCATTCAATCTTCTAATAATTGTTCCAACAGTTGACCTCTTCTCACCAAGCTGCTTGATTATTCTAGATTGGTTCATTTTAATCTTGTTTGGATTTACAATCTTGTCTCTGGTGTCCTTTGACAGATCTTTGGTCTTGATGATGGTAGATAGTTTGCAGTGTGAATGTTTTAGAGTGTTGGCAGGTGTCTTTTACACAAAAAACAGTGCTATTAACACCAGTAAAGTGTGTAGGATGGAAGTGATTCATAAAGAAGTAGTAACAGGACCGCAATGAACACACTTCTTGTTTTTTTTGTCGGTGTTGAAGAAATATTTTTTCTATAAAAATATAAGAAATCATTTTTATTTTCTGAATTGCTTTCATTAATGTTGTCTCTTCCAGTTGAAGTGTACCCATGTTGAATATTATAGACCTCTCTTGCCTTTCATGTGAGGCAACTTGTAGAATCACTGACTGCTATATTCCTTTTGCTCCAGAGTACACCTTTGGGAAAGAAATATCAACAAAGTTTAAGGTGACAGCCCAATTCTGAGTTTAAGGTACTACTAAGAGGCAAATGTTAAGTTTTTTTCTGTAAATAAGAAAAGGAAAATATATTTTAGTGAAAACTTGGTATCCTGATTTCTAGAATTGATCGCTTGAGAGTTAGAAATGGAAACAGGAAGATGGCTTAATCAGGAGTAAAGTTTAACAAAGCAGCAAGGGTCATGTCCAGCTCATTGCCTGTGATAAAGACACAAAGACACAGTGATAGAAGAATTGGGGACAGATGAGGCGCTATAGAATGAAAATGAGGACAGACAGGGCAGGCAGATTTGGCATATTCAGACAATGAGGTGAATTCTTAGCTGACATAATGGCCGATAACTCAGATCCTGAGCAGGGAAATTGGTTTACCCCAATTTTTGTGTCAGGAGTAGGAACGTGCAAATGGAAACATGCTGTGTTGTTGCTAACGTACTGAACTCAAACTTTGCAAAATATATCCAATCCTTTCCACGTTAACTCTGTTATAAAAATCTAAATATCAGGACATCCCAGTAGATAACATAAACATTTGCTGATTTGAGGATATTATCGGTCGGAGCAATGCTGTTATCACGATCAAAAAAAGTAGAGTTTGCTTTTAATCAAGCTCCCATCCAGGAAATACCAGATGTTGCAGTTCCTTAAATGACCAGTAGAACAAGGTTTTGGAAGGAAGCAATCACCTTAAGTTGGAAAGCCTACTTTCACACCAAAACAAAACCTACATTTTGGTTGTGTATTTTACTGTATAAGTTCAAGACAAGACTTTACACTTACACACTTTGACATGTAAGGAAATCTGGTAGGAAATCAGAGGACGCTGAACCCAGAGGCGGTCCTGGCTATTTTGGCGGAAACAATGGATGACATGCCCTCAATGAACTGAATGAATTCAAAGAACTCAATGCCTGCATACATACAAACTCAAGAACAAAACATACTGTTTAAGTTACCCTTTTTCATAATAAAGATACAGTAGCAGGTTACTTCATACTTAACATTCATTAGTTCATGTTTTCTTTAAAAAATGAACACGTTTGCAGTATTTTAGGCATAGTAAAACCTAAAGTGTTTGCTGTCCGAGTGTGTGTACATGAGTGCATGTGAAGGGGTTCTGTGAGTCACTGCGTCAAACCAAAAAATGAAAAGTTCAGTCAAACAAGCAGATTCCATAAATGTGAAAAACTCCAACTTACTTTCTTCTCACCTCACAATCTCAGGGATGACTTGCTCTGGAAATATATGTGCATGAGGTTTTTGCAGGATGTTTTTGCATCCTATGTTTGTCAATTTCAGTGTTCAGTAGTTTGAGCTGCACTAGTTTTTTTCAGAACTCTACAAAAACTGAATCTTAAAATAAAAAGACTCGTGTTTCCAGGCAAAACATCTCATTTTCTGTCTTGCAAGAAAAATCATCTTATCAAAAAGTTTTTCAAAATAAGTTTAGTTTAAGAAAATGTGTCTTAGTGGCTATAATTCTTTTTGCTAAAATGAGAATTCTTGGTAAATCAATTTTTTTCTTAGTCATTTGGCAGATTCTTTACTCATTTTAATATTTTTTTATTTATTTTTAAGAATTTATTTTTTTTCTAGTGGTTCTGTTTCTGCATTTAAGTACTTTGTGAATAAAGTTGGAGGATGTTGTGTTGAACACTGCGTACTAACATTTACACTGAACAAAAGACAAGTATAAACCCAGATATCAATGCTTAAAAACGTATTTTGGACAGGAATAAAGCAATCGAAGCAAATAAATGCAGGAAAATCAAGAAACCAAAGTAACTCTGCATAAACAAAACCTTTTTGTTAGTAACAGATGAGCAATTCCTGGTTCTGAGGCCCCCTGTCCTTACATGTTTTAAAGACATCTCTGCCCACACTTGGCTGATTACCACAAACAGATGGATTCAGCCAATCAAAAGCTGCAAGGGGAAAACAAGCCTGAGTAAGACCTTCATGCCCAACCCTGTCCTCGGGTATAGTGAATCACCTGATGTCAGCTTTATCGAGCAGCATTTCTTTTGCTAAGGCCAAACCTAGAGGGACAACGGCTTGAAAATGAATGGTCAGACTCAGACAGCTGCAGTAAACACTGGTCAAAACATCACGATGGAGGAGACACATTCACTGCATTTATTGATTATTTGTAGAACAAATGAGGAGATGCTTTACTAGACTGCAAAAAACAATCTGAAAGATGACACAATTTCTCTTCAAACATGCATTTCTAATTTTGAGGTAAAAGTAAAACATGACTAAAAGATTTCTCCAAGATCCTTTATTTTGCTTGTCATTCTTTTCATATTCTGTTGCTTTCAGGGAATGCCTTTTGTTGTTGTTTAAGTTGTAATGAACACTGCAAAAACAATTAAAATAAATAAAGGGAAAACTGCAAAAACACACCCTCTACCTGAATGAATGAAATATTCTTCTTAAATGCTTTATTCTTCACATTGTTCAGTGGCGCACATTCAGGGCCTCAGTGAATTCCTAAAATGATCTGAAAGTAAGTATCTAAATCCCAGTGAAAAATGTATTTGTCCAAAATATATTTTAGATCATTCCGTCAGCTTCTCTCACAGCCCTAGGACCCGGCTGTCAGACTGTTTTTTGACATGACAGTTTCTATCTAATCAGATTTTAGCCTCACTTGTTGCTAGCTTAATAAAAGTTTGCCTTACACTCATACGGTCACTGCTTCCGCCGTCAACTTCCGGTTTTGCGGGCAGCTTTCCATAAAAAACGCTGCAGAATAAACGCATTGACTATGATTCAACCAATCAGAATTTGAGTTGATCTCTGTGGCTTCAGAGGGGATGTGCACATTTGTGGCCTGGTGGAGGTCATTTTTCAGGGCTCTGACAGCTCTACGGAGGTAGCAGTCCTGATGCAGGGTTGTTGTCCTCCTATGACCTCCTCCACATCTCCTGATGGACTGGCCTGTCTCCTGGTAGCAGCGCCATGCTCTGGACACTACGCTGGCGGTCACAGCAAACCTTCTTTCCACAGCTCGCATTGATGTGCCGTCCTGGATGAGTTGCACTTCCTGGGGCACTCGTGTGGATTGTAGGTGCCCCTGGAGTGAAAACACAGTCGGCATTCAAAATTCACCAAAGCATCAGCCTAAAACACAAGGACGGAGAAGTTATCTGTGGTCACCATTTGCAGAACCACTGCTTTAATGGAGGTGTTGCCTATTATTACCACCTGTTGTTTATTCCTTTTGCACAAAAACATGTGAAATGTCTTGTCAGTCAGTGTAGCTTCCTAATTGGACAGTTTGATTACACAGAAGTGTGCTTGACTCAGAGTAACATTAAGTCGTTTGGGTGTTCTCTTTATTTTTTGAGCAGTGTAAATCCAAGGAAAGATCCATTGCAGCTCCTTAAATACCATTCATCTCAGACCCTTTGACATTTCTTTTTCTTTTAGGGTTTTGTTTTTTTATTTTAGATGAACTGCATCAATATAAAAACTCATTTCTAGATAATTACAGACCAAAATTAGCAATTAGTCACAGTGAACTGAACAGGATACAAGTGAAGACAAAGTCAACTCACAGCACCAGCTACGAAGGTCAGGCTATACAGGTGAGGGCCCTTGATCAGAGTGTGAATTTCAATTCATAACAACATAATATAACATCAGGAAAGCATTTTAGATCCCCCAAAAAGCAAGCTATACCAACAGGTTGTATTTAACAACACAACCCAATTAAACTAAACTCAAGTGGCATGTTTGTTTCTCATGACTAACTTCATACAAACAAGCGTTTGTGCTTTTCTTAGTTCTGGACAAAAAAAGAAACTTTATTACTTTCTTATTATGCTGGGAGGAGAAGTTTTATCAGAGGGATCAAAGTTTAATAAAAAAATACTACAAGAGAGCAGAAACCCCTATGAAAAAAGTCTGTAAAGCTGGACCAGACACCAGACCAATACAGTATGTGTAAATAGTGTGACCAAGACCAAAATTGAGCCTGTGTGAGTGCAGACAAGGTGGTATTGCACTGGTGTGTGACACACCTCACTGGACTGGCAATTAGCAGGTTTTAGGTTTGACTCCAGGCATGACTTTCTCTGAAGTTTCATACTTGTTAGGTTGGAGCTTTTGCACCCTACAGTCAAATAGCATTAGAATGCACATCCAGTGTATATGGGGTTCTAAAGCATTATACGTTTGACTTTACTGTGGTGACTGCATGCCTTAAAATGTAACAAATTAATACAAAGAATCATTTTACTGCTGATATTTTGTGATCGCTGCATTCTTGAACGATTCCATTTAGCGATGAGTCCAAATTCTTTTTAAACATGTTTGGACAAGCATTTAGCGGAAAAATTGACATGCGGATCGCACTTAATTTCTTGTATTTAAGATAAACAACCACGTCTTGTGCATATTTTACTATTTGGAGGTTATCGTTTTTAAGGAACAGGTTTGTGCCTTTCAAACATTTATATTACACATACATTGATCACATTTAAGCAGCAATCAAAGTCATGGTTTAGGAAGTATACAAGACAAAAACAAGTGTTTGTTTCCTTGGTTTGAGCCACTAGTGTGAGCAGAAGGAGAACCATGTGGTGCTGCCATGTTTTTCCAATTGCCCCAAACAGAATAACCAAACAGCTTATAAAGTTTTAAACAGCCACCACTGGCTTCTCCCATTTGATCTTCTGCCTCTACGTTTCATGGCTCGAAAATCCCCCTCACTCTGCTTTTAGTGCAAATTCCTACAAATTGTATCATCTCTTTCAAAGACGTTAATTCACAGCCAGTTTATTTTCCATTAGCAAATGTGCCAATCAAAAACAGTCTGTGTTTACTTTGCTGCCAACAATCAGAAAAAAAAAAGTCAGCAGAGTGGAGACTTTTCTGTGAAGGTGGGCAATTTTATAATTAATTTTCTCCATTAAAAAAGATGCTGTCATGAAAAACTGGAGGGATTCTTAATTGAAATTAAAAAAAATATTCAGATTTAAAGCTATTTTTTCTGAAAGAGAACTTTTGTAGTTTTTGTTGCACCCAAATGCCCCCAATTTTCATAGTCTTTGGTGAAATATTTTTGCCCCTGTCAGTAAAAACGTCTCGCCAGAGTTGTGAAAGATCTGCCGGAATTTTTTTATCCGTCATATTCATTAATCTTGTGCAATATACACTCCAACTGTGATTCATTGCAACGCAGGTGCACGGGGGATTCTGATGCAGCTTAATAGAACTGTGACAATCGTGTAGGAGAGAATAAATGTCAGAAGGACGCCTGCACAGGCAGAGAAAGTCGGCTCTTCTTTCTTATTATAAGTAATTCTCCTGAATGCACAGAAACTCCAGTCTTCTTACATTAAAAGCAACAGACCGAATCCAACCCACACTTATTCATGTCTGGTAATTAATACATAAAATGCTAATAATCCATTAATTATTATTAAGATCTGACATGCTTGCATCAAGATTTACACAAATGCACAATTTAGTCTTGGTACGTCCCCTTCAGCCTCTTTTGATGAAAGAATTATATGAAAATCAAGAGTAACTAAACAGCATACAAAATGTAACCAATGCAGCCAATTTACACAATCGAGCACATCTGAGGCATCTTTGTTTTCCCATGATCCTTAACCTCCCACTTCCCTCTTCAAGGCTATGAAGATGGTTGGCTTTCTTTTAAAATCTGCTGTCTGAGAAGAAATTGAAAAGCTCATTAAAATATTTTAAAGTTATTATCATGCAGTCCCCTGGTGAATTGAAGCATTGTTTGTGTGAAAAAGCCATCATTTTATTGAATTTTTAAAGTAGAAATATTGTAGACTGTTGTTCCGTCCATGTGCTCCATCTTTTTCGTTCATTTCTTTTGGCCACGCGTGTGCAATATCAATTATGACAAATTGTGCGGCTTTGTTACAGTTTGACAACTAAAACACATGCTGCAGCTTTCCTTTTTGAGGCTCCTGAAAATAGTTATGCAGTTTTTGATCAGGCATGACAGTTTCATTTAATACAAATTTGCCATGTAAAAATATTGTGGGAAGAAATTCCGTTTTATTAGTTTAAAGCTTTTGTTGTGAGACAGAAGTACTTTACAGGGTATTGTTCATTTTTTATATGGATGGCAGGTTGCCCGTTGTTTGCAAAAGCAAAATGAAAAAAAATAAAATGAAGGCAAATAAGCCCAAAAGGGAAAAAAACAAAAAAACAAGCAGTTTTATAGTAATAAAAGTCAAAGTCCTGCCAGTGTTGTAACTACACTTTTTGCAAATCTGTACAAAAAATGTATGGAAACAGTTGAAATATGTAGTTATTATAAGACAGTTTCTAGATAATTTAAAAACAAACACAGATGAAACGTTTTTTTTTCTTTTGTAAAACATTAACACTTTTATGTTTTAAGCGTTTTGGTCATAAGCATGATGGAAAAAAAAAACAAAACTTTTTTTTATTCCCCAATTGGATGCGGTTTTTGCAATCCCGAAAGGCAACCAACATCCCTCATCTTGTTTGTTTTTGCTCTATAGGACAACATGACCACCACAGTCCAGACACAACACATGATCAGAAAACAGGAACAAGAGCACAGATGGACAAAAGCCTGTTTTTATTAGTCTGACCAGAACAGGTTACCATCTCTTTCCCTCTATTTTACTATAATTATAGATTGACAGATGGTTTGCAATCTCATCATAAAAAGTTACAAAAATGTCATGATCTTGGCCAAATTCAACCACCTAGAATCCAGACCTTTTCCTAAAATTGACAAATAGGCCAAACAAACATGAATGCGACGATAGAACATTAGAAATTTGCTTTTGAGGTGTGGGCGGGACCGTTGGCATAGCGTGAACCTGACCTTACTTTCTGACATAAATCTGTTGACACTTTCTCTCGAGCTTTTTCAAACATTCGGTTTTCTAAACTAACGTGATTTGAATTAAGAAATACTCAGAAATGCAGTTTTATTCATAAATCATTTTATTTAGGTCTTCTATCATGAGAAAAATGTAACCAGAATGATTAGAATAAAGAAATATCTTAATTTTCTTTTTATGTGTCCTCCATCATGAGAAAAATGCCACGTGAACATGTTATAAAGACCAAAAACACACTTTTCACTGGAGTGGGCCTTTAAAGCTTTTTCTTGCAATCCAGGATAATTTGGATTATTTTTGTAGTTCTATTTGGGTTTTAGAATGAAAAATGTAATGGGATTTTCATATTTCTTTTCTGTTGTAAAGTTGGCTCGTGTTTACTTTGGGGGGCCTGTACACCAGCTTGTTTGTGCAACAAGTCCCATGATGAATTGACCTGGCTCCGGCTGCTGTGGCCTTCAAATTAGCTTCAAACTGGAACTGTAAGTGTTGCCCTTTGCGTCAAACCTTCTGAATATGTTGGATTTGAATTGAAACACCATAGGTGGGCTGTAACCAAGAAGGATTAATGTCAGTTCCTAGAGTATTTAGTTCTAGTTGACATATGCGGTGCTTGGCTCCTCTTGTCTCACAAATGTTATCGTTCTCCGCAAGTATAATTACTTTAGTAGAAGTAGTATTACCTCTGTCATATATATGGGGAAATAGCTGAAAATGTCTCAGCCTTTATTCTTTAATCAGTTTAAGAATATGACGCACCATGTGACAAGGACTTATTTTCAGACTTCTCGCTTTGACTGTCTCTTTTGCACATGCACACACACAAGCCACCTCACATTTTCCTTTTTAAACAGTTTAATTCAAGCCAATGCAGCCGTAGTCTTAAACTCACAATCCCTGTGTTGAACAGCTCTCCCAGCAGTGCCCCTGGCATGTCATCAGCTTCAAATATGCTGACAGACTGAAAAAGCAGCTGAGTCATTCCTAGGAAGCTTTTCCCTCCTTTCCCATCGTGCATCCTCAGAATAACAAGCGCGCTTGCACAGACAGCAAAGGCTTGCCCCATCGGAAACTTACTGCTACAGCAGTTGCTGTCAAAAAGTTACAGACCGTCTGCAAATACAAGACAGAACCAGAACAAGTTTTAACCTCCCACCTTTTTTTTTTTTTTCGTTTTTAGCAGGTTTTTTTTCCCCTCAGCAACTGTCAAGTCTGTGATTTGCATGTTCAGAATATTATTTGGTGAAACCATTCAAGATCTGTATAAATCATGGGCAAAACCGGAGACAAAGGACCTTTATTAAAGAACCGACAGGCTTTAAATCTTCTCCTTGCTGCAGATAATCAGTTTATTTGAGCTACAATGCCACACGTGGCTGCAAATAGAGCTAACCTTTAAGATTATGATACAAACCGCTCTTTTATCCAGCCAATACACTTGGCGTTGAGATAATTCGGCAGACTTTTTGATTTGATTTCACTTTGACAGCACAGAAGCAATTATTTCCTTGGTAGTTTGCAGCCATGAGATCAAATTTTGTTTGTTCTTGCTTGGAAAAGACGTTCGGATTTGATAAACTGGAAAGTTTCAGTCCCCGAGGGGAACAAATTAACCGCCATGAATGGATGTGCCGTAATCTTGGCAAAGTTGTTTATTTTCTCCTCACACCTGCTTAGACACGCCGCACCACAACGTTTCTCCCCTTGATCAGTAAAGGGGCACTGCTGTGCACTAATGCATGTACTCGGCTAATGTTCATGTCCTGGGTGTTTATGTCTGTCGGCGGATGTGCTTGGAAGCGCTTGCATATTTTTCACCCCCTCCGATTAGAGTCCCACAGAGCAACAATGGCCCCTCTATTTTTGCAAACTCCTCCCGTTTTTGACCTTTCTGGTCAAACCTGCGCCCACCCCCCATGCATGTGAATGCTCGCATGTTAAGGCAGGATGGTGATGGATGGTGTTATTACTTGAAGCTTTTAAGGTGCAGAACGGTGCTTAAGAGACCAAACGCACCGCACTGCATGTATTTCATCCTGGAAAATTAACAGTGTATGAGTCAGATCACAGCTAACGGACACACTGGTTTGCTTACCTGTCATGTATAGATCTTTTTTTTTTATAAGCAATCACTGCAAAGACACTAAAAAGACACTTTTTTTAGCTTTCACATGCAAAAACATTCTGTCACCTGTAAAAATGGTTCATTTATGATTTATCAAGGCTCTCACAGGCTGTTCGTGCTGGAGAAGCTTTAACAACCTTTGCATTTCACACAGTCTTAAAGACCCACTCTGATGAAAATGGTGTTTTTTAACATGTTCTTGTGGCATGATGGAGGACATATGCAAAAAAAAAAGAAAACTAGGCTTTGAATTGCATTTAAGAGTACGTCTTGATTCAAATCATTGCATATCAGGGGCAGACGGAAAAAAATGCAGTTTGAAAAAGATTGTCATTGTGACGTCGCAAATACAATCAACCAAGCCAAAGGTGTTCTGCTCCATTCTGATATTCCGATTCACCCACTTGTAGACTAGATCCATGTACGTCTAAACTGGCATCTGGTTACAAACTGTTCGGCTGGATTGAACCATGATCCTCATGTACTTCATCTTGTCGTACGATTCATTGATGCTTAAGAATTTGTAAAAGAGAGTGGAATTTCTAATGAACTACTGCTTCTCTACAGAAACTATGTCCCAGAAAATGACGCTATTTTTTTAAAACTAGAAAATAGCATAATCAGTGTTAAAAGACTAATGGGAACTCTCTTAAAATAGATCACATGATGACTGGCGTGGGACTTGGTAAAAAACACAACACTAGCAAAAACAACAGAAAACAAAGGAAGGAAAGCATTGGCTCAGTCATGCTTATTGTGAAACTGATGATGCAAAGTGAGTGCATTTTGCTGACTGTCAAAATTCCCTGGCAGGACTGAGAATTAAGAGGTCCTGCTTTCATCCCTCTCTTTTCCTTACTTTTCCTTCCTCCTTCTGTCTATCCCATCTCCATTTTTGCTGATTGCTTTTCATCATTAATATTTCATGTGTAATGTAGCTCTTTTGGATAGTGTACGTGTGGATGTATGTGTGGCAGTGAGCCCATGTGGAGTGCCTGCATCTGCATATGTGCATGTGTGCACGCCTGTGTTTGTGTGTTTGTGCCGCAGTATCAAATTCTGCACTCACAGCTGTCGGCTAGTCTCAGCCCCGTTGTGATCTGTCTGTCTGTCTGCCTCTCAACCTTCAACCTCTCCTTCTGTTTCACCATCTTTCTTTTTTTTCTTCCAAGTCTTTCATCTTCATCCTTGTGTTTCCGCAGCTCTGTTTCTTTCCATCTTCCCCGCCGCTCGCTCGTGTGCTTTTTTTTTTCTTCTTGCAAAGCATCTTGCTACCTCTCCCTCTTAGCAGCCTCTCTAACTCTTCCTCCCAGCTATTACAACCATTTCTGCTGTGCATTACTTTCTTTGACCCCAGTTGTTTTTGCTTCTATCTCTTGAAAACACACTTTAACTCAAAAAAGCAGTATGTGACAGAAATTTGTGTTGTTCTTTGTGTGATTTTTCGTTGTAGTAAAAATTGAAGTTCTGATTTTAGAGTTAAACTATAAGAATATACCATAGAAAAAAACAAAAAAAGATAAATAAATGAAGGCCAATTTTTGATGCTGCAAAAAGCAGAAAGACGGCTTCAAACGTACTCCATCAATGCTAAGAAATTATTTTTTCGCATTAAAAAAACCTCCTGTTTTTGTTATTTAGGATTCCAGCCAGGGCAAACATAATTTGTCTAGTACAAATAATTTATCCTTAACACAATTCAAAGTGCTTCACAAAATAAAAAAAAACAACCACAAAGCACATAAAACAAATTACAAATTGAAGGCAGCTAAAATTCCATAGCAGTAAAAGCAATATTCTTATGTGCATAAACCAAAACTAATCAACTAAAATAAATCTCATCGCAAATTCCCTTTAATAGAAACCTAAAAAAATAAATAAGTGTAGGTGTAAGACGTTCAACTGTCATACAGAATGTATGAAGACATGTTTAGATGCAGTGCCTAAAAGTATGTTTTTATCACCCTTTCTTCCAAGGATGTAAAACGGGGGGAAAAACAAGTTTTCCTCGTTCTCTTCCCCTTTTCCCCACAGTATAAGAACTTGTGTAAAATCAAAATTGTTTTTGCTGTTTTATGGAAAACAAAACGGAAATAAAGGAGGAGAGGTTACATAAGCTCACTTCTCCCCACTCTTCTAAATCAAACTCAATCATTTTGTTAAATTTATTCAATCTGTTTTATGTGTGTACTGTGTGTACAAGTGCAAATATGTCTACATGATTTATATTTATTAATTTATTATTTATACAATTATAATGTCTAGAAGATAGCATCATTTGCTTTTGTTTCTCTGTTTTCTAATCGATGGATGAATGAAATCTTAAGTAGATTTTATGTATCTATGCATTATTTATTTGTGTTTTTCTTTTGTTTTTATTGATAAATTGCTTGAAATAAATCAAATCAAAATTTAAAAAAAATCAAACAGTAAGGTAAAATAGTTAGTTTTAAGCTTAAATTTGAACATCTTCAGAGTATAAACTTGTCTTGTTAATATTTTAGCTGCTTGAAGCTAAAATTTGGCTTCATTGTGTTTAGTCCTGACTCTGAGCACCAGCAGAAGGTCAGTCTCTGAGCTTGAAGCATGTTTCTTGAGCTTGAGTGCATGAAACCAACATCTTTCCCTCATTTTGTTTGCTAAGAAAGTTGATCAAATCAAAGAACTATCTAACTCTTTTCTGACTGGAGAATTGTGGAACAGCTCAATGTCAGATTCCCCCACACTGTTATGGCACATGGTCCTTTGAGCTGGAAGTGAGTCTGATTGCGCAATAGCTACACCTGTCATCCAAGGAGACGAGCTGCGTACAACCGTCACCTGCTCAGACAGGAATCCTCAGGCCTCATAGTATCTGGATGGAACTCATTGTCTTTCTTTTTGAACAAAAAGAGCAGATTATTGCTTCTCGTGAGAAGGTTGCATTAGAAGCAGAAACATTGCATCAGAGAACAGTTCTAAAATGCTGCATCTACAGCTTCAGGCTCGCAGGAGTAAGACTGCACTCGTGAGGAGTCGCACGAGTGATGACTGCACAGATGGAGGGACAGCAGATGACAATAGATGTGTCGCTCTGAAACACCATCACTGGAATGACTTTCCATATCAGCCCCACAGTTTCAGTGTACCTTATATAGCTGACAGAAACCCAACTGCACTCTTTTGGACTTTTGTTTCGGATAGTCTAACCTAGTAGCCCTTTCCATATTTTATATCAGCAGCCACTGAGTCAGTCTATATCTCAAGTTTCCCAGCCTTCATTGGATCCCATCTTCTCCACTACAGCTGTCCTTACAGGTTTCTCTACAACCTCACCTGCAGCTGGTTCAACAGCCTCCCACACAATCTGTACCATCTCAACAGTCTGTGCTACAGCTGTCACTGCAGCTTCTGTCACAACCTGCATTTTTACAGACAGCTGCACCAAGCATGACGTACTCTAGCTATGCTCATCAGTTTGCTTAGGAACAATTGTGTAGATTATTACTTGTATTACAAAGCCATCCCAGTAAGGCTGGAAGCTGTCTATCCTGTCCATCCCCTAAAAGCGGGGTCTATGCTCCAAAGCATTTTCAGAACCCCCAAGCTGGACAGCTCCCATTGCTTGGTCTACGCCACACCACACATGGTTCCCCACAGATAGTCCATATAGATCTACCACAACCAGAAGCAGACCACTGGACCCAACCTGACCACACTTAGCATTATGGAAATGACTTTTACAGCATCACATGGCGTCCAAAAACCTACTGCAAGTTATCTTTCTTTAGGTCTGATGTGGAGAGGGACTTTTTATGTTAAAAAGTGGGCTAGATCGCTTACTTGGGCCACATCAGCTTTTAATTCAGAACTAAAAGTACCAGATACTTCTGAAGCCTTTTGCACATCAGAAGAAATTAGTAGATGTGCGAACGACTCCACTTTATGTAACGCTGCTATGCATGTCCTGCAGCAAAAAGTATGGTGAACGGAGACAACTAGTACAAGGAAAACTATCAAATTAGAGAATGCATGTGGCTTTCTATTTTGTTTTCAGTTAATATGCTTGTGGTAATGCTGAGCAGTATCGATGGCTCTGCCCAGTTTGAACCGCAAAGGGGTTCAAATGGGAACAAACTTCTTTTTCCTGCAGTTATAGAGGTATTGTCATGACTGAGAAATAAAGTTTACATGCTTTTTTGACGTGGCAGAATGGTTAGAAAGACAAGCTCAATTTTCAATTTTTTGTGTACTGGAATGATACTGGCCCAAATCTGCCTATCCTGTATGAGCACAAACCCAGCAGGTGTGAACTTCAGCAGGGATTCTGTAATGAAACGTACATCTTTAATACAAACAAACCGTCAGAGAGAAAGAAGGACACTTCAATTGCTTTCTTCCTTTTTATGCCGCTTCAAGATCATTACTTCCATACTTACCTTTAATTTGGGTAGCTGAGCACTGTGTTCAAGGACCCCCGAGTCCCTGCCATGCCATCTATGTTCTTTAGCAGCATGTGAGAACAATCAAGAACAAGTTCTTGACACTATTCTTGCATCTTTTTATGTAGATAACAACTTGAAGTTGCTCAGCTCACCCCAGCAGACAAAGGATCTCCTCGACAGGTTGAGGGCACCCCTCTCAATGGGTGGATTTGTGATCAAGCAGTGGGTCTCTAATGTATCTGTGATCATGTTCCATCTTCCATCTAAAGCCTCCTCAGCAGGAGGTGAGCTGTGGCTTACAGCAGAGAAAGCAGATCCACAAGTCCACTCAAAAAACTGCTTTGTTTGTTGTCATCAAAGCTTTAACACATTTAATATTGAAAATGCCATCTGTATTCATCAAACAGTGGTGATATGAAATCACGTTCATATCAAACGATGAAATGTTTTGGAATGAGCATAAAAAAGATATTGATAGGCTTCTGAGTTGAATTGGGAAAAAGGGTAAACAAAATTTGAAACCAACATTCCTGCATTGTGTATCACACATTCTGCCAGAATTTATTGAATGACCCACTCCTATGCAGATTGCGTTTTGGGTCATTTTAACATGCAGCATTTTTCTCATGATGGAGGACGTGTAGAACGATAATAAAGACATTAATGATGTTTAGAGTTTCTGATGAACTTCTGCCATTCTGCAGAATCTATATCCTAGAAAGTGGTAGTTCTTATTTTTATTCTGGCTAAGCTACAAACAGCATAATTATAGCTAAAAAATCAGTGGGAACACTTTTAAAATAGATCAAAAGATGATTGGAGTGCGACTTAAAAACACAATTTTTCCATGTAATGTAAATGGTAAAGCTACAATTAGAACAAGAAAAAAAACAGTTTTATTGTAAATTACAACAAAAGCTACAAGTTAATTTGGTCTTTTATTACAAAGGCATAACAATATTAAATTGATTCAAGTTTTTGTTGATCCACTATTAGAGCTCTTTTTTTTCTTTCTGTAGCTGTTGAAGTCTGACTCCAAAATTGCGTATTTGTCATCTGCCCCTGATTCTCATCAATTTAAATAAAAAAGTTCTCAGAAATGCCATTTTTATCTTAACATTTTTTTAATATAGAAAGAACATGTCAAAAACATCAAAAACACCTTTTTCATTGGAGTGGGTATCTAAAAACACATGTTGTCCAAAATCATAAGAAACAAATTTAGAAACTGTACATGATTTTAAGGGGACAAAAGGAATTTTATATAGACACGGTCTAATTAATCTCATTTTATTTTTAGCCACACGAAGCCTGATTAGGTTGCTACAGTGAGTATCAAAGTAGCTTTAACCGTTAAAGCAGATACAACATTTCCAGTGGTTTCTCCTTTGGTTTTGGGTACAACTCTTGAAGAAAAAAAATCTTCAGTGCCTTTTCTTTTTGGCATTAAGATAGAAAGTCAGAAACACTGCTCATTAGCCTTAAATGTTATCAGCTCTTTTTGATGTTAAGAAATTAGCTGTAGAAGCCATTCAACAGGATTGGGTTTTATCCATTTCTTTAGAGGAAAAAAGACGCTACAGATGTTCCGACCTTGCCTGTCTGACGCTGTAGGTGGTTCTCCACAAATTAATAGCACGAAATCCACAGCTACGGCCTTGATGACTGATTTTCTTTGTGACATGTCTTGGAACACATGAAAATACCCAGTGGGCATGTTAACAAGGCCTGGAAGTTGATTTTTATCCGTTAGGACTTTAAGGGTAGGAACGCTCCTATAATGTCTGATATAAAACATCCGTAAAAGTCTCTTAAGGCGACCCTCCCAGCGAGGGTGTTTGTGTGTTAGAGAGACATGGTGTGCCTCCCCTCCTCCCCTGCTGGTTTTAGGCACAAACTGTTCTCTCCACCTTAATGAAGAGAATTACCACTGACGCACAGGCTTTCCATTTATTGCTCCAGTCTGTCATTGTGGATGGAATTTCGGTGTGTGTGCTCCTGTCGGTGTACTGTATTGTATACATGTGTGGCCATGTGCATGCATTAACTCTGCTCCATCATGGGCCCAGGAGTGTGATTGGCTGTGGATGAGAGCTAAGGTTGGCACAGTAGCATTTCCGCAGAAGGCCGTAAAGCAGTGGGCCTGGAGCGCAGGCAGCATCTGCCCCTCTGCGGATGCCAAGATCTACACAAACATCCCCCAAACACACTCCAGCGTGCACAGATTTGCATCAACACTCACAGAGATTAACATATATCTAATGACACACACATAATTCACAGACTTTCATTTAGCCCCAATCCCTGGTCCCTCGTGCCAATCTATCCTTGCATATTCTCACCTTGCTGACCTCTCTCCGTCTTTCTTCTTCTATCTCTGTCACTGCTTTGTCCTTCAAAGGCTGTCTCCCTGTGTTTCAATGTAGCCAATCAATTTTTCTGTTCTGTATCATACAGCTAAAGTGTTTTTTTTTTTTTTGGTGGGCCTATTTCTTCATTGCAGTGGTCACAGCCTTTTTTTCTCCGTCTTTCCCACCCCGTGACAGAGGCGCCCAGTCATTACAGGTCCATCCGCGTACTCATTCTCTCACTCTTACACACACACAGGAACATTTTCACACTCAGATACCACACATACACTAAACAGCACATAGACAAAGTGTTACTCAGTTATTCATCTGTCTGGAGTTGTGGCTCATGAAAGGTCAGCCTTTGAGTTATGACAGAATCTCCTGGCCACAGCAGCCTAAGCGTGGGAGGCAAAACATTATCCGTGAATGTGGGAGTGCACATATGTGTGTGAGATCGGTTAGCACTTGGTGAGCAAGTGTGTGCTTCTGTTTGAAGACAAGAGCGTATAGGGTGTATGGGTGGAGTGGTTCTGATGCAGCATCAGTTTTAGCCTGTGTGTGTCCAAGTTTTTTTGTTTTTTTCTGAGTTTGCGTTTCTGCGTTTGATCTCAGCGACTGCAGAGAAAAAGACTGTGTGTCAAACAAGTAGCTGAGGAGAAACAGAAAATTTAAACTGAAACAAAAAAGCCCTTATCCACCCTCTATTGCATTTGCATTTGTTTTTCATTTGATCATCACTATTAAAAATAAATGATGTAATACATTATTAAAATGTGCATTCATTACTAACCGTATAGGCTTGTTTATCTCAGCGTGTGAGAAACAACTTAACTGAGACTCATTATTCTTTAGACCACCGGGACATGTTATCATGCGACTGATAATCAATAGCTTTTTACAGCTTTTTTATACATCAAAGAACTTTTAGTCCTTTTCTGTGAGTCTGCTAAATTGTACAACTCTAAAGTTCCGTTCTGATCATCTTTTGATCAATTGTTAAAGTATTCCCAGTGGTCTTTTTAGTATGTTACTCGTTTTTAGCCAAAATAAAAAAGCATGTGGTTTTCCAAGAGAACGTTTGTTCAGAGCGGCAGACATAGCAGTAATTCTGGAATAGAGAGAGCTGAACATGGAACCGAAGAAAAACCAAGAAACATCTGACCTTGCAGAGCTCAGAATTGCACTTGCCAACATCCAAGCTAAGCTAACTGCATTGATGGCACTGGAGGCTAAGCTAGCTCCACTGATGGAGCTAGATGCCAAGCTAACACCTATATATGGAAAATATGGAACCTAGGATCTTCCTCAGTCTCTTAGATCAACTTTGACCCTGATTTTCTGCAGCAATTTCTGCCCTTCAGACAACTCGAGCTCAACGTACCTGTTGTGATATCAACTGAAGGTCAAGGGACCTGACAAACAAAGTCTGCAGTCATAACAAGGAGAACTTTATAAACTCTGTTCAAACCAGAAGGACGGCTGTTAATCAGGCAGCAGAGGAAGGAATTCTATCTTCGAAAAAGGATCTAATCTAATCACATGACTTGGTTCCCTAAAGTGTGATTCATGACTAAGGATCGCTCTAACAAAAATACTTAGCAAATATTTTTGATTGTATATACCTGAGCTAAGAAAATGATTTTTCCGATGAAAATAATCTACATACATTTTTGATTTCTTTAAAATGATTTATGTATATGATTTCCCTCTATGTTGCTGAGATTTCTCATGATAAATAAAATACATTAGTTGATGTTTGAAAGTTACTTAAACCACTGATTCTTTCTTTTTTTCTGCATAAGCTACGGACAAGTTTAAAATAGTGTTGTATCTACTTACATTACCGTGTGATTTACTGCTTCATGATCAAAATCAATGTTGCTACGGTATTAGTATCTGATCATAAGTTACGAACCGAACGTCGATAACTCATGTAAAGTAAACGGTATTGTCGAGCCGGGATGGGATTAAATAAGTTCGCTTCTTGCCACTCCCTTTGAAGCAATTTATCATTTGATGCCTAATTATCCTATGTTTGAAATGCTTTTATGGATACATAAAACATATGTTGATTGTGATACATATGTGTTATTCTTGCCTGATTGCTTGAAATAAATCATTTGAAATCAAATCAAAATCAAACATGTTAAACAAAATTTTCAATGGAGGACTTTTTTCTCATTATCTTTGTTTGCCTAAGGAAATAAAAAGTTATAGTGCCAGGTATGCTGTGTCACTGCAAATTCGAGAACGTAGTAATTGCGAGAAATATTATTGCTCCAGGTCTTTTCTTTTTCCTAGAATTTTAAGCCAAAAGTTTGGCCACAGCATGTTGTAATCATCTGTATTTTTAAGCACCAAACATTCCAACTTCAATGAGGTTATTCGGACAGCCCTATTTTTTCCCAAATAAACATGAGAAAAAGAAAGCCTCACAAACTTTCCACTTCAATTCTATCTATCCCAGAGTCTCAGATATCCACAAAAGCCATGGCAACAATGTTGCCATGACCACCTTTAAAACCTATGGCAACAGGATGCACGTTAGGAATGTAGTAAACAAGTCTTTTTAAAGATTTATTTCTAAAGACGCAGCATGGGTGATAATTTAAAATGTCACTTTTATTTTAAAGTATGTAGAAATCGGGAGCGTAAGCAGCCACACTTATTCACAACCCTCATGTGCAACACACAAAAACATATGCACACAAACACAACACACCCTGACAGATCCACCCCTTAAAAGTTCATATAAATCATAGATGCTGTTCCCATACTGTGTCTGTGCTTTTTCTTGACAGTTTTGGATTGAAATGTTGAGGCAAAGTTTCAGGGTCTTACAAAAAAAATAAATAAAAATAAAAAAAAGTATAACCTTCAGTATTTTTTTATAAATAGAAACTTAAAAAAGACAAATTTCTACAGTAAAAAAGGTTGAAGATGAAAGTTACCAATACTCAGCGCCTTACATGAATGTCCTTCCATTACATGTGACAGACATGAAAGGGATTCCATGTTTCTCTGGGGAGGAAAATACCTTCCACTTTAGAGTTGATCAAATGCTTAAAATCCTTTTTCTTAAAACGTTCTCAAGTTTAGAAATTCATGCTGTGACTAAAATTTTTGTTTTCATATGTACAAATGTACAGTTTGGATTGGTTAAAGCTTCCTTTGCTATTGTTTAGATGTGTTTAACGACTGCATTGTTTACCAGGTTATACAGTCCTTAATTTAGACAGTCAAATAGTGTGTTTGACCCCCTTAAGTCTACACTCACCAGTAACTTTATTGCTCACACCTCTCCAACAGCTTATTAGAGCAAATTTCTTATCAGTGAAGATTAGATCAGATGTTGCCTGGTCCGATGAGTCTCTATTTCTGTTGCGACATTTGGATGATGGGGTCAGACTTTGGTGTCAACAAAATGAAAGCATGGGTCCACCCTTTTATCAATTTGTGTTACATTTTGTATGAAAAAAGATATCTAAATACATTGATTTATTGAATCAACAGTTCCGACTGGTGGTGGTGATGTAGTGGTGTGGCGGATATTTTCTTGGCACACTTTGGGTTCCTTGGTATCAATTAAGCATGGTACCAACGCCACAGCCTACCTAAGTATTGTTGCTGACCATGTCCATCCCTTTATGACCACAGTGTACCCATCTTCTGATGGCTACTTCTAGTAGGATAATGTGCCATGTCATGAATCTCCGACGATGTTCTTGAACATGACAATTATTACATACATACATAAAATACATAAATGTGTTCATAGTGACTGCATAGACCAAAATGTCAGCAAATTCTAGAAGCAAGACAAACATTCAATGACTGCTTGTTTACTTCCAAAGCCACATTGGGGTAACATAAGGTCAGATGGGCCACTTTTCTATCGTTTTAGTAGACTGTAAGCTACAATGGCTCTGATTCAATGCTAAAACCAAAAATTAAAACAAAAATATGCCTTAGTTTTAGAGAAGAAGGAAAGCTGAGGGATGTTTTGCACCAACTGTGGTGAGGAATTGATTAAACAATCCCTGAACTTTAGCTGTGGCTGTGACAAGAAACTTAAAAAATATTGCCATGCTAAATAACTTCCAGTTGAAAAGGTGAATGAACGTCATCGTCTAATCGGTGATGTTCTTTATTACCTTCCTTTTCCAGTTTCTTATTTTGTTTTGTTTTTTAAACGTTGTATTCTGTTTTCTGAAAATTATGAAAAGTTCCCTTTTAATTTTGTTCCTTTTTTGGTGGGGAATTGTGTTTGGTTCTTTTGGAAATACATTTTGGTTTGATTTGCACTACAGGACCGCCGCAGTAAACAAAGGGAAAGAGTATTGTTTTATTCTGCAGCTGCAAAGCTGCATGTGTGGAACAATGCAGAGAATGTTTAACACAATGTTAACACAGGCCAGCAGGGCATTAGGGGGGACAAAAAAATCTGCCTTTGACACAGGTCAAACTGTCATGCCAAGTGTGAGTGTGTCCTAAGGCTATGTAACTTGGTATGCAAACAATACTGTTAGCATGCTACTTGCTACATTATTTCATGGCACAAATTCAAGACAGGGTGAATACATATTTTAAATCAATCAAAAATGAATACATATGTTTTAACTTTGAATTTTTTTCCCTCTTTAGAAATGTATATCATACTTATCATGGGTTATCCAGCAGTGAAACAACCTTTATTGTTAATTTCATTGAGGGATTAAAACATCAGATTTTACAACATTGTGATGGTTTACATTATTAGCAAATTGTCAATGACATCATTAACAATTCAAGTCCATTTTGCTTTTTAAATTTTTTTTTGGCAGCAACAAGGTACCTTCAGTAAATGGGTATCATGAACAATTTTAGCTAGCTAAAACATTTGCTATGTGGGCTTTTATCAACAGATTTATTACATTTAAAGTTGAGATAACCAAAAATGATGGGCTGACTTGAATGAAAGGTTTGGAAATGCAACTTTGTATATCTCAACAGTGGCAGGCTGTGCCATTTGCAGGAAGGTGTTCAGGAGGCTAATGCTGATAGCCGTATCTCTTTGGTTTGTTTTATTTTTGTGAGTTTGATGCCAGGAAAAACCCCGTTGGGATAGATAAAATTCCGCCATACTCATTTAGACATCCCCCCTCAAAAGAAAAAGCTCAGGTAGTTTTTCCTAATCATAAGTTATTATTTAAATCTGTACAGTGCATGCAAGTGACCCACCGGAACTATTAAGGTTGTAGAGCGCCTGGTGAGCCCATAGAGAATCTTGTTGACTGTTCAGGGTGCCCGTAAGGTGTTCAAGTGATAAGTCTGCACACTTTGCATGCAGACAGGCTTTTAAAAATTAGGAAATTAGTGGGACTGTCAACTTTATCGCATGCAATTAATTACAACAAAATGAACACATTAATGTATATTAACGCAAATTAATCACACTTGTGAAGCAACCGTTCTCCGACAGTTCAGGCCTCCGCAGCGAGCGTCAATTTCTGAAAAAGAACTCTTTGTCAGGCACAATCCCGTTTAGAACAAAGTCATTTACAAAAGTGATAAATATGTAATTGATTTTTAGTACTTCATTCTTGTTATATTTTAGGTTTATCTTTTTTTTTCACAAAAGGCAGACTTTTTTGATACGTAATGCAGCTCGTGGTCACGGTAACACAATGCGTCGGTGAGCCGACAGACTGTCGACTGCAGCAGCAAAGGAAAGCAATATGTATGTGCAAATACATATTATATATGTATATATACATATGTGCTGATTGTCACGATAGGTTCAATACAGCATCAGTTCAGAGTTCACCTTTTACCACTTGTTTTTGTCCACATCATGAAGGAAAAGTTTGTTTTGAAGAAGTCTGCACATAAAAAAACATTATGACCGGAACTACTTCCTGAACACCCAGCAACCAATCAAATTTGAGTATTCACCCGGAACATTTAAAGCTCAGAAGCACAATGTTTTTTTTTTTTGTGGCTGTAAATCAGCATAATTATTTTCTTGAAGTGATGCTGCAGACATAAACGTCTGAACAGTTCTGCTTATCTTACTGCTGATGTGTTTTGTGCACACAAATTAAATGTCTGAGTCAACACTTATAAATTTAAACATTTCAGACAGAAAAAAAAAAAAACATTATCCCTCTGGCCTGTTTTTGTTCTAAAGCTGCATATTCATAAAGCATTGGGATTAATCTGATTAATTTTGTCAATCGATTAACAGCCCTACAAAATTGTACAACCAGAGTGTAGTTCTGTGGGCATGGTACGGGCACTTGCATATAATATAGACACCTGGTCTACGCAGCATTTGTGTGTTGTAATTAGCCACAACACACCCTACTAAAGACTAAAGTGTGGCTTTTGGGCAGCATCACCCGTGCGACCTATTTTGTGGCTTAATTATGGAATACACCCCAATCTAAGAACACTTTAAAATATTTGGAGAAGGCTTTGCAGGCCCTGACAGCCCACCATTATGTGTCAAAGTTTTAAAGCAAGTGATTATCACACCTTCACACAAGTTATTGCTGGATGATGTTCTCTCTTAATTCTCAGTGTTTAAGAATGGAGGAAAAAATGTCCCTAGTTATCACACATTTGACAAAAAAAAGAACTTGTTTCACCATTTACTTTGCTTCTGAGATTTAAGCTGAAACCATATCAGCATTTAACAACATTTAGGAAGTATAACCCCCAAGTGGATTAAAGAGATTAGATTTGAAGAGTCTCATTTTTTTTCTTTTTGAGTATTTAGTTTGACCCCACGCTGGATTTGAGTCTCCAGTCTTCCACTGGAAGGCACTAAATATGTAAAGTAATTTTTAAAAAAAGGGGAAAAAAACGATGCTGTGACAATAGTGGCTGGTTTAATTTTAAAGATGACTGTCAGTTATTATAAATAGACGTACTCTGTTCATTGCACAGCAGCAGAATATCAACCATACTTGAATTATTCTCACAGCTTGCATTACTTTCTGAAATTGGCTTTTTTTATCTTGAAACCATTCAAGTAAGCTACAGTTAGACACATTAGACATTGTAAGGAATTGCCAGCACTGCTCGTGTCTCATGTTACTTATTTCTGTTTTTTTCCCCTCTCGTCTTCATCTGCCACCACTGAAATGACTGCATCCCCACCTACCCTTTTAAACTCGCTCTTCCCATGAGCCTATTTGTATTTTTTTTCCATTTTCCCTGTGTCCTTTGCTCATCCTGCAAACTCCCACCCTTCCCTGAACCTCTTTTCTTTCCAAAAGTCTCACGGATAAAAATGACTCAGTTTGTATTTTTGGCCACAGAAGAAGATTAGAAAACAATTTCTTTAAAAAAAGAAATAAAGTGCTTTGGTTCGAAGTGACTCAGGTCCACAGAGATGCAAGCTTAGCTGGGAGCTGGCACATAAATGCACTCTAGGAATTCATGTTCATGTAAAAAAAAAAAAGCACAAACTGTGTGTTTTGCAAAGCCTGGATGAAATAGGTTATTTTTTTAAACTATAAAGAGTTACATCATGATTGTGTGCATATGCATGGAGATGGGTTTATTATTTTAAATAAAAGTCAGGCTAAATTCAGAATTGCCTATAATTAGAATGTGTAAAGTGCAGCAACATTATTTTTGGTCAGAGGTTTTTACAAAGTCTATTATTAAACAAACAAGTATATAGACAAACATAACAGAAATGTTAAAGGATTATTTTTTTGTCACGTTTACCTTTTTCTCTTAGTGAAAAATGTTAAATAGATATTGTTTTACTGCTATTGTCTGACCTTTGTGCTTTCTTTTCATCTTTCTTAAATGACATCAAGCAACAAAAAAAGTTGTACACCTGGTGTAAGTGTTGTCTGTTTCAGTGTCACCTTGGCTTGATGTCACTAAAAAGGCTCTAATGACCCCAAAAGTATTTCCTGAGTGCAAGTCGCAGCTGCCAAACAAATGCATAGTAAAGAAAAAATAAAAATCATGAAATAAGTCTGGAGTAAAAAAAAAAAAAGGGGAAAAAATGAGATGCTTTTGAACAAATCCGCCAAGCAAGGTTGCTATGTTCACACCGAATGAGATTCACGCGTCAAGTTTGCATCCAGTGCATCTTTATTGACTAAGGTCAAATTTGCTTTAGCTGCCTTTGTCAACGCATGTCAAATTCAATACTTGTCCAAAAATGTGTGCATGAACTGGACACTTCATACCTGTGTGGGAGGAGCTACCGTCTTTTTTTTTTTTTTTTTTTAGCCTCATCGGTACATTGAAGCATTGGTTGTTTACCTCATTTACAATGCATGGAAGACACGGATGATGTTGAGAGATTAGGTGCGTTTTTTTGAATAGCGCTACCAAAGCATTGGTAAACACGTTTCAATGTCTTGTCTCATCTGTCAGAGTTTTTTTTATTTTTTACAGCGCTCTTTACCTTCTACTGCAGAAGCTAGCATCTAACGGCGCTTTCAGCTGTACTTCTGTGTCTCTGTAACCCAGTTTGATGACTTGCTGTCCCGCATTAGTACAAGGAGGGAAACAAAAAACAAGAATATTAATGTCTTGATACAAATTAGAAAAATATCATAAAGTTCAGGAAGGGAACAATCAGATTCTCATGTTTGTTTCGGACTTCGCCCACTGATCCGACTGAGCAACACTTCTTTTGTGCCAGAAGCAAACACTGATACACACCTAGTCCCCGGTAGTGGTTGTTTGTGGGAAAATTAAAAACATCTGAATAAAAACCACATATAAGTCACACCTGAGTATGTTGCACCCTTAGCCAAAAAAAAAAAAAAAATAAATAAATAAACTCAAATATAGTAAGTGGGTATTGGAGGGATGACCATTCTGGTCACCCTGCAGTCCAGTGTCCACATGCCATCACCACCTTGGCACCGTTGAGGTCTCAGAGCTAATTGCTGTGGAGCTCGTTCTGTCTGAAATCTTGGATAGGAATCGTTCCAGCAGTAATTGTCCACAAACAGAGTTCATTATTGAACACAGAGCTCAGTGCATTGGGAGGGCCCTTTATTTAGCATTGTAGGTTTAGCTGAATGCCCTTTCTCTCTCTTTGTGAATGGAGTGAGTTTTATTAAGATCACTTATTATTAAGATCACTTATTGTGAGCCTGCATTGGTTTGTGCCTTACTTTTTTTTTTGGTTCTATAAACCTTTTTTTTTTTTAACAGTTTCATTTTTAAATTACGCATTTTTTGCTGTAATGCAAATAATTTCATGTTCTCCCTTCTTTTGTTCTTAAAGTCCCTCTCCACTCATCTTTAGATATCTTTTAAAAGCCAGTGGTAGTTGGTCAAGCAGAAATGATTTCTAGGACATAGTTTCTGCAGAGCAGCAGGAGTTCATTAGAAATTCCCCTCTGAATTGTGGGCGAGACTGTTGTAGCGGAGTAGATGCCGTACGTGAATCGAGTTACCTACAAGTCGATGCATCTGATGGGGCAAAGCACAAAGGTTATGGCCCGCCGATTGTAACATCTTTATCACTGCTACAGGCTTTGTTCAACAACATGTTTGATAATCAATTGAATAAAGAAAGCTCAAATGCAGTTTTTAGTTTAATTTTGATTAAATATGTCTTCCATCATGAGAAAAATGCTACAAGAACATGTTAAAACGCCAAAAAGATGGTTTATATTGTCGTGGGTCTTTAAAGAAGTCATCTGATTTCCGTCTTGTCAGATTTGAGCCTAGAAACTATTTTCCGGGACAAAGTATAGTTTGATAGTTACAGAGAGCCACACAAAGGCCGTTCATGATCGAGGCAGCACCACCCCCATAGCTCCAGGTCATACCACCTTAGAATTGATGCTGCTTCTTAGCGTCTTCTCTGCTTTTCATCTTATAACTATATAGAATCAACTGCCAATTGTAAAACTCATCTTGACCTGCTTGGGCATCAAACTTGTTTTCAGCCATCTGCTTGACTCGCACCCGGAATCCCACCCACCCTTCCTTTACCTAGCCAGCAGCAGTGCTCCATCTTCACTGCCAGTCTCCTGGTATATGCTCTCACAGCAGGACTGACCTGTCTGGTCTGCCAATGGGCTGCCCTTCTGAACACCACCGCCTCACTGTGCTTACAGCAGATCCACTCATCTTCAGCTCTTGGATTCTTCTATTGCTAAGTCTCCTTTCTTCTCCTTTTCTATTTCCAATTAATCACAGTTCAGCAGCATAGTTCATGTAGCCCACCATGTCAAATTCAGCCCATTATTCCTGTACAGCAGCTGGAGACTTCCCTTATCTCCAAGTCAGAACCCCCCCCATTAGCAGAGTGCTTAATTTCTTCCACTCCAATTTTACCGATGGTAAACTTCAAACATGGCATATCATTTAATGTCCTTTAGATTAACTGTACTGCCACTAAACAGCCCACCTTCAGCCCGGTCTTCCTCTTCATGTTATATTTGACTTAATCAGCCTCTTTTCTGTTGGTAATACCTGCTCTCTGAGCAGTGTTTGCTGCGCCAGTCCTTGCTTTCTTGCTCTGACATATATTTACTTAAACTGACTGCATTTTTTTTGCAGACAGAAAGGCAGGAAGGTCACTGCATTTGATAAAAGGGTCTTAATCTGTGTGAACGTATCATTTCAAATTCCAGATTTGTCTGCCTTTTTCTACTTTGAACTCGGAACAGAGACACTATTAATTTGTTCAGAGGCCTGCACTACAAAGCTAGAACAGCCTGTGTGCTTTGCTTACAGCTATTTTGCCCACAGAAAGTTGATGTATTCCATTAGTGATTCTGAACATCTGAGCTGCAACATTTTATGTTTGTGCAGGTGCAAAGTGATACTTTATCTTTGATCTAACTGCTAATAAATTCTTCTTTTTCTCCTCAGTTTATTCAAACTTGATTACAAATCAATTAGGCTTTTAATGTTTTAAAGTTTCTGTATTTTTTGGGGCAAAAATAATTTAAAAAAAGCTTTCAGTATTCTTTAATATCTCCTGAAGTTTAAAAGGCAACACAAATGGTAAATAGTTTTCAATCCATGAGCATCAAACATGTACTGAACCATCAGTCGGTCAATATAATTAGCTGGGAACAGTGTTGTCCAAGTTACTTTCAAGCTGTCAAATATTACAGATTACAGAACTGTAAAACACACTAAACTTTTAAGTCATTTTCTTTATTAGACTTTTAGAAGTAAAACATCACAAAGTTGCATATGTGCCACAAAGCATCTTACATTTAGATGAGGGGTGATAAGGTTTAACAACACAGCTCAAAAGAATAAAGGGAAGACTATAAAAACACATCTTATAGCTGGACAAATAAAATATTCTTTTTAAATGCATTATTCTTTAAAGAGTTGCATGTGCTGACAACACAACCACACAAAAATAAAGAAAATGAATTAGTCTATGGAGGTCTGGGGGTCTCTTTCATTAGGGTGGCGTTAAACTCGCTCAATCCAGGTCTCATGTACAATCAATGAATGAAACCAAAGAAAAGTCCTTTTTTGTTTTCAAATAAAACTTGATTTATAAATAACTTCACATAACAATGTTTTAAATAATGCATTTCAGCTTTAAACCAAAAGCAAAAACAAAGACCTTCAGACACACACTGTTTTATTTTCAAGTGTTTAGAATACCTGGCAGAAGAGAAAAGGCAAGTTAGCTTAGCAGTATACCAATGATAAGCTCCTTACTGCTGCATGATATTTTATTAGTCTTGAGCCTGGCTTTGCTGCTCTGCAGACACCCTCTATTTAAGAGGAAAACTTAATTTATTAAACTATTGTGTCAAGGTGCATTATACTTCCTACTTTAGAGTATTAGAAGAGGTGGTGTGCACATTTGTGCACAAATAAATGAAATAAATAAAACAAAACCAAACCTTCTGAGGCTAAAAGGTGAAACAAGGAAATACAAGTCTGTTTGTCTCATCTATAAAGAGCGGTCACCAATAAATAGTGGCACTGACCAACTCACCTTGACAGAAAATCGGGGGCTATGTGGAATGTTCAGGGTACCCCATCTTACCTGTTCACATTTCTCCTCAATCACTGTAACAGAAAGCCGATTCCGCTCCACATCCGCACACCCTCAGTGTCAGGTGCTTTGTAAGGATTGCTGGATGTTGATTGGTTGGATTATTCAGCGTGCCCATCCCTTAACAGGTGCCTTCAGTTACCTCATTATCAGAAATAAAAAAAGAACATAGAAGGTGAGAGACCGAACAAAAATATCCACAAAACTCTTGCCTGTAACAGGATCCATCACACGTTCAACAGGTGAGTAGGGAATTGTGTTATTTAAAAAATGGAGCAGTTACTCAAAATGGTGCAGGGATTTGCTCAATTTGGACAGCAACAACATAACAGCTAAGGCGTCCTTGCATTACAGCTTGTTTAAGAAGACGCAGAAGTTTGAGTAGCTCATTCTGAATCTCGAGAAGCCATTTAATAGTAAAAGAAGAACAAATAAAATGGAGCTTAAAAGAAAATTGTTGTGACAAGAGAAAGAGAATGATTTCATACACTAAATTCATGTCAAAGACATACTGGATGGAGAATCGCTAACATCACTCATAGGATTTTAAAACAAAGCCTGAAGTGGGGCAGAAACATTAACTGGAGTTTGCCCCGCCCACCTCAAATATCAAGAATGGCCGACTCAGCAGATCAAATGGAAGGGGCAAAAGAGCTTTGTTGAAGACACCCATGGGTCCACCCACTTATCAATAAAGAAATTGTAAAACTTATGAAATGGCTGATAAAAGAGAACACTCCTCCACATTTGTTATAAATGGAAAGTAAAAGAATAAAAAAACAAAAATGGTTTTGACACCAGGCAGGACATGACCTTATTTTAAGTGTAACATGACTTTTTAACAAAGGAAATTGCTTTTTTCTAAGACCTGCCTCCAGTGGTCTTTTGAAGAACTGCAGATCGCTGGTTGGTGTTGAATCTGGGAATGGAAGGTGGTAGAGGCCGAGAAGTCAAAATAATGTTGTTGGCTATAACCTTCTCTGGCGCTATTATGTGGACGTTTGTTTTACTTTTGCCCATATTTTACTTTAGATCTCCAAAAACCCATAAAGATGTGAAAACCATAATGATGCAATAATGGGTAAATTTACTGAGCACAAAAACATTTGACCTCCTTTTGTTTGAACATGACCTCAACAGCACTTTTTGGATATTTTTGTGTAGGGGTCAACGACCACTTTGATGAAAATTGTGTTTTTAACATGTTGTAGCATTTTCTTTTGATGATAGATGACATTTAAAGAAAATGAAGCTTAAAATTACATTTCAGTATTACTTTGTTCAAATCATTGTGAATCAGGAGCAAACGAAGAAATTTCATTCGGAAAAGAATGTATTTGTGATGTAGAAAATACACAAGGCTGTGAGTTTCTGATGAACTACTACCACTCTGCAGAAACTGTTCCAGACAACAACAGATTTTTTTTTATTTTAGTTAAAAACTTGCATAAATTGGGAACGCTTTAAAAATAGATCAAAAGATGATTCGAACTGGACTTAAGACATACAAAACATTTGGAAAAAAACACATTAACAACACAACAATAGGAGCTAAATAATCATGTGCATTGTTATCCCATTAACACAAACTTGGAATAAAGCAATAAAAATACACAGATAAAAAATGCTAAACAAAAAAGGAATAAATGATTAAATTAGATTAAAATAGAGTGTTTATGTATGTATTTACTATCAACATATGTCTAAAATATGGGTTGAAAAGGACAGGAAAAACAACAGAACAAAACCAAAGCTTGTGGTGTGAAAGGACCCCGATTGCAGCAAAAAGTCCAGAACTCTGTCTCTCTATGGAAACAGAGTTGAAGTGTTACCCAGTGCTTTTGCTCCCCCAAAAAGTTTGAAAGAGTTGAACTACGAGAATCAATCGGACAGAGTGTGAGGGCAGGGAAAGATAAAGGATTAAAAGAAAGAATGGGAAGGGGGATGGACGATAGGAGAAAGGACCAACCAAAGGGTGGGTTTTAGAGAGGGGAGACTGGGATACATGAGAAAATGTCTGGCTTTATGAGAAGAGGGTAGTGAGAAAGTGTGAGAAGGAGAGGGGGCGAAGAAAGCTGGAAAGTCATAGTAAAACAGGGTGGTGGAGAAAGAATCGAGCCATTCATCCATGTCTCTGGAGACGAACGCAGTCGGAATTCAGGATAACTCATTCAGAAATGCCAACTCCACTTTGTTGCAAACACCTCTGTCAGTCTGCCACAGTTACCAATTGGTTGGGGCACAGCCAAAATGCCTTAACAGCATGACTGACGGCAACTCGCAGCATCTGACACGCATGCACACGGCACCCACTGTGGGCTCACTTTGCAGTTTTGCAATAGATTTTGTTGTGATAAACATGATGGGTAACACACCAAAAAGCCCTGTTTGTTCCAAGTGTAAAACCCAAGGGACATTCTGTGGATAAATAATGCACATGCATATATGTAGGCATACATACACAGGACACACAGAAGCACAATCAGGATGCCTGAGGTGACATGCTGCAGTGTTGTCACAAATGCATCTTCCCTCTCTGGCAGTTTTCCTTAACCCTGTCAGATAATTGGTCGCCAGGGAAGTCATGTTGCTTAAAGCCAAAAGTTAAGCCTTAATAAGGCTGTAAAAACACACCTAAACATTCAAATAAATCATCCAGGTGTACACAAGAGTGAGACATGACAGCATGACAGAGGCCACAAATGTACATAAATATTTATAAAACACCCCCCTCGCCTTTTTATTAGAATAAATGAAAGCTGATTCATGGCAGTTTTCCCTTTTTAGCCCTCATGGGCTTGGACAGTGTAAACGCAGACAAACGGCGATGGATATTCAGTGAATTTCTACGAGTGTTTTCTTCTTTCCTTCTCATTGCTTTGTAGCTGTGTGCGCACAAGAAGGCAGCTCCTCCCAGAGGTGTTGGGACCAAGTTGCTCACCATGCATGTCTTGTGACTCTGCGTCTGTATGTGTACGTCTGTGTGACCTTGTCAGGCACGTTTCCTATTTAATCATCTCTGGGAAATCTCAAACTTGGCTTTAAAATTGAACATGAAAGGTAACCTTCTCTATTTTTACTTGCTCTCTGTGAGCAAAGAACCAGGGAATTATGTTTTTTTTTCTGTCCTAAACTCTGCTTTAAATCCGCGGAACGCACATGACTAAGATGGAGAAAAAAAAAGGAAAGGAGAGTAAAATATGCTCAGATACACACAGAGGAAAACTGGAACAGAGGGAAGTGAGAAGTACTGCAGGGAGACGAGAGAAAGAGTGACTGAGAGAAAGAGGGAAAGAAGAAAGGAGGAGGTTAGACAGAAGAAAAGTACAAGAAAGAGCCAAAGAGGAAGAAGCACACTGGGCACTAACTTCATCTGCTCATCAAAACTACACGATGACCTGCAGGTAAAAGGTGAAAAGACATAAAAGCTGTGCTTCTTACAGATATGCACAAAGCTTTATCTGAATTCCAGGATGGTTGAAAAACACAAATTTGCAGTTACACTGTTTCCATTAAATCATGATTATGCAAATGAACACAAACCAACTCAAGCGATAAGTCATTCAAACACATGTGAACAGTACTTTGATTTACAGCAGATTTGTAATGTGATGGGATTGTTTAAAGCTGATTTCTGTAAATAAATACAAGGGCGTCACAGCACTGTCGGGTGTGTGCCGCGTTGCTAGACCCACAGCAAACGTATTATTGCAAATCCATAGTCAATGGGAACGCAGCTAGTGTGTCCGTGTCATTAACATGATCTGTGCCTGTTTAGTTTATGTGCTTGTCACAATATCGCCCGTCTGTTTTGCTCTTCCCCACTTTATCCATAAATGGTACAAAGCAAAATGTTGGAAGTTTTTGTGAAATTGACTAGTTTGAGTATTTTTGTTTGTGAAACTTTGGCCGAATCTGCATTCTTTCTTTCTCCCTCCTTCTACATTTAGCTCTCCAAACAAAGAGTTTTTGTTAAATAGCGTCTATGAATTTGGACGTCACTTCCACTCGATGGCGTCATCAATAGGTTAGCTATGTTAGCGAGGAGTTTTCAGCTCTTGAATAAACATAACAGCGGTTTTATAACTTCGAAAAGATCAGGCTAAAACAAAAAGTCATTACTTACATTTAAATGTAAACTTCTGTAAACTTCAGAGAGCACCCACATGAAGAAAAGCGTTTCTCCTCCATGGCATAGTGCGATAACCCCTCACAACGGAGGTATCCTAGTATCCCTCTACTTGGAGGGTTGACCCTCCCAAAAAAAAACTATTTTCGAACACCATTTCCACTACAAAGCTCCCTACAGATTTGGCCAATGCCAACAACAACATTGGGCTCAAAGCAGCGAAGTTGGCGCTTGACCTGAACGCTCACGTTGTGGCTGAGGTCAGCTTTGTGATCGTCTATTTTTCAATATGTTTTCTTTTTTAACTTTTTTATATGATTTTTTTCTAATGTTTTTTCTTTTTTCAAGATATTTTTTGTGTTTCTTTAAACATGTTTGCCTAACTTTTCGATATAGATTTTTCTGTTTGCCAAGATACATTTTTTGATTTTTCAAACGATTTTTTTGCTTCCTTTTTGAACTTTTTTTGTTTAGGACAGTTATAGTCATAAAGCAAGAAGATAAGGACACGTCTACAACTACCTTTACTTAAGCACTCTGGTTTATTCTAAGAGAAAGAGTAATGATATTAGGGATTTCTGTGGAGTTTGGTTTAACAGTTGTGATTATTTAAGGAGAGTTACTGAGAAATTGATTTTTTTTTTCGTGTTCTTTATAGACGGTCCCTGCCTGCCTCTGCAGCACAGAGATCTCAGAACAGAGATCCTATTCATAGAAAAACTCTGGCTGTAACTCATTTTCTGCATCACCACAAGCATTAATCAAGAGTTCATAGGCTACAGGTCAATATAACTAAAACTTCCTCAATGTTTTGCTCTACGTTTGTGGATGAGGTAAAAAAAAAAAAAAAAAAAAAAAAAAAAAAAAAAAAAAAAAAAAAAAAAATGCCATAAAATGACCAAATGTTAGTGGAGAAAGTGAGTAAGAAAAAAAACAGACCGGTGACTTAGTGACAAACACATAAATAAAAAAGAGGTGTCTATGACACGAAACACAAAATAATAATAATTAGCACCAAAAAGGAAAAAGGGTTTATTGAGTACAACATGCATCCATAACATAAAGGCAAATTGAAGGGAAAACATACAAATGCGGTGCTCACGCTGCAGAATCTTCTAAATAAAAGCAAAGGGGAGAAATGATGCTAGGTATCTAAAACATACTTTATCAAGGTAGTTAAAATAATTTCTTTCTTAATTATAAAAAATGGATAAGCTGACATAGTGGTAAGAAAAATACAAAAAAGCTTTTTATTGTCAGATCAGCCCTACAGTCTTAATGAAATCCCTCTTACATTGTTTATACTTGTAGTATATGTTTTTTTTAAAAACAAAGTCACGACCTGTCTTCTCTGTGATAATTGTATGGCACACACCGTCTGACATATTTCAAACAGCAATGCGATTTTAACTCTCTGGCTGACATGGGACAACCGTGGCTGTCTGCCCTCCAGGGAGCGTTCTGCTCAGAATGAGAGGTGAAAATTATGAATGGAAATAAGTTTGTATGCTTCAGAAAGCTGTACTGATGGGAAGAATAAAAATGTTCTTTTCACTGAGGTTGTTGTGAGGAAGAATCTCAGCGCATCTAACAAGTAAGTTCATTTGCTGCAACGAGAACATATCTTGCAGCAAACGCTTTCCAGGGTTTAAATAGGTACGTTGGATTCCAAACATGTAACTATAACCGTCAAACTTGTGTTTAGTCTCTTAAGTTTGAGGGTTTGCCTACTTTGCACATGGTCTTTATATCCAGCTGGCTCTCCTTTCTTCTTCTTGCTCTCTGTGAGCGAAGCGTGGTCGGCTAAGTGGTGGTGCTGGCTCAGCCTGAGGCAAAAGCAGTGAGACCTCACATTTGGCTGGCCTGAAATATGTAAGGAAACCATCCAAAGCTTGTTTCGCTCAGTCAGTACCCAGTAGGTCAGTCCCATCAGAGACCAATTATCATGACTTCGGAGCTGCAGACAAAGGGGCTTGATCAAATAAAACCTCGACAGGAACCCTTGCTTTATGCAAACATTTTTTTTTTGGTGCAAATCTTGATTTTTATCTGTTTCAATTTCTGTCCCACCCTTTTTCTTAAATAGTGCAGTCATGTTTTTGTTTTATTCCATCTCCTGAAAATCCTGAGGTCTTTCAGTATCACACAGCTGCAACCAAGCCATGCTTATAGGACCACAAAAGAGAAACGGGCCCCTAGTCCAGAGCATTCACCTGTGCGCTCCTCGGTGACTTGCTCCGTCAGATCTTTTTAATGTGATGTGCATTAAACACACATGACATGATCATTCATTATGGATATTAAACTGAGAAGGAGGGAGTGGAGGGTATAAAGGTGGAATAAATCTCTTCTTTTGCCCCCTACCATGAAAGAATGTGAACTAATAAGCATCCAGCTGTGAAAGAAATAGTGCCACTTATAAATACCGACCCTCATCTGGTCCGTCAACCAGATGCAATAATATAAAAGCAGCATTAACCAGATGCTCCTTCTCCCCATCTCTCACACATGCAGGGCACTTACCTTGATTTTTTTTTTCTTTTCCACATTACCAGCCTAGAGGGGAATAGGTTTTGCCTTTCCGTATTCCCTTCTGTGTGCCCTAGAGAGAAAAGGCACTTAAGATAACATAGTCTCAATAAGTGTTGAACCGCAGCCATAAGACATGAAAACTGAAGTGTAAGACGCAGGAACTCTGCACAATCAACGATGAAATGTCTCCTATTGACTCTCAAGTGATGAAGGAAAAAACCTGCAGCACTCTATGAATATGTATTTATTCAGAAATAATTCCATTGGATCAGTTAGAGTATTTCTGATTTGGTGCATCGTTGGTAAAAAAAAAAAAAAAAAAAAACACTGAAAATCATTTGTGCTTCCACTAACCATCCTAATGCTCCTTCTGTCTATGGGGACTGTGGTCCTTTAGGAAAGTAAAAGTCTGTAAAAGACTAGTTTAAGCGGCGTGTAATTTTGTAAGTAGAACCTCACTTTTACAATCATAACTTGCTTTCTAAACAAGTATATTTTCTCTGTTTTTTGAGTAAGACTTCCTATCTTTTCAGTCCTATTTATGAAAATTGACATGTTTTATCTGCAGCAGCATGGCAAAATTGACTCCACGTCTATCTTTAGCACCGCAGTGCTGCTTCTGGGATACGATGCTTCCGAATCGTGTCAATTGCAGTCTAGTGCGGTCTATTGAGACTGCACTCATTGACTAGAATGACTCCTGTCTACTGCTGCAACTATATGTGGTGTACCTAAACCTTAAATGCAGCAGAGCGTTTCCTGGTTGTTGTTGAATAAAGTTAGAAGCGTCTAGAGTCTTAAAAAATAACTGACGAAAATTGTGTTTTTGTTGTATTTAACATGTATTTGCTGCATTTTTCTGATGATGGAAGACGTATATTAAGACATTGAGCTTAAAGTTTCCGTTCTTGTATATTTTTGTTCAAATTGTTAGGAATCAGAGGTAGACAAAAAAAAAAATGGACTTTGAAAAATGGCGTAAATGGTGACGGACCCATTCACACACACATTCACACGCTGATCGTGGCTCTGCTGCCGAACACTGGCGCCAACCTTTCATCAGAGGCAATGTGGGGTTCAGTGTCTTGCCCAAGGACACTTCGACACATGTGCGGGCAAGGCAGGAATTGAACCTGCAATCCTTCGATCACAGGCCGACTGCCCTTTCCACTGCACCACGGCCGAAAAAGAGTGTACATGTGATGTAGAAACTACACTGGGTGGGCCATAAGCTCTATTTTGATGCATCCACTTGCAGACAACTTAATATTCCTCGTCTGAGCTTGGTTCACCACTGTACGGCTGGATAGCTCCAATGTTGCTCACTTTATTGTTGCACCAGTAATGTTAAAATGGGGTGTAAGGGCTAGCAGGAGAGCATGTAAGCAGAGAACTCTCAATAATGGATGATAGGAAAGGGAGACGGGGTTGCCCCACGCCAATGCTCTTGCAACTCGGAGGCAAAACTGTCTTAAAAAACAACACAGATTTTGGCTAAAAATGGTATAATCATGAATAAAAGACCACTGGAAACGCTTCCAAAATAGATCAAAAGAGGATCGGAAACAAGAATGTTGTGCCAGAAAAAAACATGTCTTGAGTATTCATCAGTTAAATGCTATGAAATCTGCTGCACTGTCCCAAAAAACTCAATTTCTACTTTTTTTAATTACTTCAAAAACAAGGGTCAACTCAGTTACCTTCCCGTATCCAGTGCTGATCTCCACCTTTGATCTCCTTGTAGCCGTTAAGCAGGAACACTTTTCTCTCCTTCAGGCCATCCGCTAAACAATTCTTTAAGCATGTGCAGCCACAAAAACAGCTGCTGCAAAACAACAAAGCAGTCTATAAATCAACGTAGAGTGAGCCTTCCAAATAGTGGACGATGCACAGCACAATATGCATAGGTTGCTGTGACTGCAACATTTCCTATCTTAGCTCACAAGTAGCCAAATCCCTGGAAATTTCAGAAATCCAACTGCAGCAGCTCCTGATTTCCACAGTGTGGGGGATTCTAATTTAGGCTTTCATGTGACAGAAGTACACTTATTTTGAATAAAGCCTTCTTCCTAGACATGGAATGAAAAAGATACATGCTCCAACAAGAGCTGGCCAATATGAAATGAATAATATTTTTTTCTTCACCCCAAATTTGATATTCGATTTTAATTTATTTATTTTTTTTCATTCCCTTCTTTCACTTTAAAAAAAAGAATACAAATGACAGAATATATTCAACAAAGACCATTTTATTTTAAAATCTCCTTTGGAAATATCAACTGGAGATATTAAAGTTCAACTAAAAACAAGCTGTAAAAATGTTTGTAGATCAATGCAGTAGATGTTTTGTGAGCTACAGCTTGCTTAAGTATCTTACAAAGAGAAACACATCGTGTCCGTATCAGCTGTCGAAACAAATTTGTCGTGCTCCCACTTGTGGCACCTACAACCTTCAAATAGATTTGTCTGCGTGCGGTTTGATGCTCCAAGTTTGAAGTCAAAACACCAGAGGTCAACATTTCATTTTTTACTTACCAGCCAAGTTGGCCGGTGGATGAAATCAGTCAGGCACATTTTTTTCCCAGACAAATTCTTACATTATTTTACCAAAAAAAAAGTTTAGGTGTTATTTTAAAAAATGATACTATGTCAAATACAAAGAGAGAGAAGAGGTCACAACATGTCAACACAAGATTAAAACACCTGTTTTAAGTGACTCAGATTTCTAATCAGTCTTTGCTCTCTGCTTTTGGCCTTTTCACACGGTCTATGAAGTGTTTTATTTTCTATCACAAATGAGTTGTGTATTCTCTTTAGCAGAGCTAAAAAGTGCCACATGCCCCTTATAAGGAGAGCTGTCAGTCAGTCACCTTTCGTTTGAACCACTGAAGTACATAAAAAGTTACAACTATTTTCCTTCTTTTTTTAATAAAATGAAATTGCATTAAAGTAATTTAGACAAAGTGTGAACACATCTTTATGTCATAACTAATGTCTCACTGTAAACTCAAATTAAAACATGCTGAGAAAACAAGGACGGATTTACCAAAGGACTGCAGATTGACAAAAATGTACTTTTTTCCTAATTCTACCTCTATGTAATTCTGTTTATATAAAATCAAAATGAAAATAGCCTAAAGACATTATGTATGTTTAGATTCTTGTGTCATGGACAATAAAGATTCAGCGCTCTCACGAGGAGGGGTTTCAGCTCAACACCGGCTGTGTAATATTAAATATTGCTGATAAAGTTTCATTCAAAGCGGATTCACGTCTGGTATTGTATTGAGAAAATACAGTTTTTATGTCCCATGAATTAAATGGACGTCTTAAAGTCTGCTCCGTGAAAATATTCTCTGACTTTGAACCAGCACGTGCTCAGAAGCTGGCAACGTGCGGAATAGCTCGTTAGCATAGCATTCGTGGTAGCATGATAGCATCATCTGTAACAACATCTATAACAACATCGTCTGTAACAACACCGCTGTCTCCAAATCAAAACTTTTTATCAAACTCTGTTGCTGCTGTGAGTCCAGCCGGTTTATCCTCCATTTATGTTCGGATCCTAATAAAATCTCTTTTTTTTTTTTTTCCCCCAAAATAAATCTTCTAAAACAACAACCTCGAATTTATCGATTAATTGCCCAGCTCTAGCTCAAGAAATACAATATGGAATCTGTAATATCACACACTAACAAACTGGAGGTTTATTTAGTCCAGGCCATATTGAGTGTGCTGTAAACTAAATACGTTGACTTTGATTAGCCTGAAAACAAGAGTTGTGGTTCACGTGCAAGTCAATCTGTTGTAGTTCCTTTCAGCATAAAGGCATACCTTCCATTTGGTTAACCTAAGAAAAGGAAAGACTCTAAGTGATGTAAGAATCATTAGTTCTAACGCCACATTACCACCAGGCATGTGACATGCGTTTTATTTTTTGGAAAGTTGTAAAGACTTATCAGAAGTTAATTAGTCAATAGTGAGTGGTACTGTTTCTAAAAATTGACTCACTTAATTTTGAAGAAACTGGAAAGTTTTATTTATCTCATAAAATATAAAAAGTCATTTAAAAACAGCACGAAGAAAGTTTAAAATCCCTCTTGGGGTAATTGGGTTGCTGGAACCTATCACAGCTCCTGTTGGGTGAAGGACAGATAGGTTGATAGTCAGTAAACATATGTTTACAAATCATTTTAAAGACAAATTTAGCTTAGAATGTGTAATTTTAGTCTTGTTTTAAATTTGTCTCAAAAGGGAAAAACATTAATATTTTAAGAAATTTCACCAAGAAAAGTTTTTCAAATTCTATTGCCCTTTTTTTTTTATTTATTTTGTAATGGATATGTTTTTGACTAGTTTAGAAAAGAACTTTTTTCCTTTCAGTGTACTTGCTAAGCTTTGTTCCTAGTACTTCTTTTGTTTATGGTTTGTGCCTGTTTTAGGAAAAAATACCTTTACTGAATGAGCAGCTGTTGGCTTTAAAGATTGCAGACCAAAGGTGCTATTTTCCGGCTCAAGCAGACACTTCCCCTGGTCTGAAAGCCCCCCCCCAAGAAGGAAAACATGAAGTGAGCCCTGGCACTGAGAAATGAAACCCAGACCATGTATTCTAACTGGAAATAGGGGCAAAAAATAAGGGTTTGCAGTAAAAAAAAAAAAAAAAAAAAAAAAAAAACTCAAACCTGGTGTTTTTGTTAAGCAAGGTGTGCAGTGATTTAGCAGAAAAGCAAATAATGCCATGGATGATCCAGAACTCTAACTCTCCTGTGTAAACAAACAGCATGAGATGCCTCAGTTGATTTTGTTGTGATCTGAGTGTAAAGTACCAATTAAGACACTTAGCAACTCGTTGTTGGGAGATTGTGATTTGTGCATTTTCCTGTATATTTTACCTGATTCTAGATGCAGTAAACACCAATCCTGTGGGTGAACTGCTTTTGACCAGTCGAGTCTATAATACAGCCTATCATTACTCAAAGACCAGAGTTGATGAAAATAAGAGGGCTTTTGTGATTCCTCATCACTGCAGCTGAAAGCCTAAAACTACATTTTCTGAATAAAAAAAGCAAAATGGCTCTCAATGCTTTTAGTTACAGAAGACTTTAAAAATTTAAAAGACAAGACGCACCGGAGACGTGAAAATATTAGCAGGTCTACCGGTTGAATTTGTACCATCTTATTTTTGAAACATCCCTGTTTTGATCAGTCAATGCAAGAAAAAAAAAAAGGCTCTGCTTTCTTTTATGGTGTCTTCGATTTGTGCACTTTGTCTTCTACACTCATTCCTCCCTTTTTCCAATGCTGGATTAATTTTCACCATATCATTTTTGGGATAAAAAGTTGTCAAAGCTTCACAAAAGCTGTCAATGCTTTTGCTATTTTTTTTTCCTTTGACGCTGTCTTTTTTTTCTCCCTTTAGAGAAGACAAACTGCCCTTTCATAGCCACTAGCTGGTTACTAAGCCTTTGTATCCTGTTGCAATCACGCATCACTGCACACTGTAACTACCAATTGCTGCCATTCATTAGCTGAACTTTTTAAGGACGAGTGGTGCAGTGACTTTGCTGCTCAATAGTTTTTAATCCACACACACAATAAACATCAGTTAGAGTTTTGATTTAAATTAGATTTTTTTCAGAAGTTGTCAACACAACACAGACAAATTTCAAATGCAACGTTCACACCGCCTTTGGCAACGTGTGCTCAAGCAACCACTTCCCATGAATACTCTCTGTAAATGCACGTCTTGGGCTCCTGCGTTGAAAACTCCCGTGTTGACGCGTCGCTACTATGGACAAAAACTGCAGCCGTGCATTGAAAGTTGAACCATTTAAACTTAGAACAATCAGGGACACAGCTTTGGTAGAGACAAATGGATGGGGTCATTTTTAATCACCAAATCTTTCATGTATCGGAACAGAGCTGTGAAAGATAAACCCTGGAGCAAGATTGACGGAATTTGAACCATTTGGAGATTTCGCACCACGTTTCGTCCAACTGTAGATTGTGCTAGTATCAGGTGGTGACGGACCTGTGTGAACACCATATGATAAAAGTGCGTTCAAAAACCCGCATTCAGCGTGATCTTTAACTCACCACACATGCCCTGGGTTTACTTAGCTTTATGCTACGTTTACACTTGCCTCAGCAACGCGCATTCAAGAGACCACTTCCAATAAAAAGTGTTTGTATATATATTTATATACATATAAGCTTCTTCGTTCAAAACTCTTGTGTTTTCACAGGTCTCTACAGAAGTCTTTCAGTGTTTTCAAGCTTTAAGTACAAACCATTTGATAAAGTAAAACCAGTTGAACTTTGACCAATCAGGGACTTGGTTTTTGTTTTTTTTTCACCAATTCTCTCATGTATTGGAATAGAGCTGTGGAAGAAAAAACCCTGGAGCAAAATTTACAAGATTTGGACCGCTTCAACATTTCACACCAAGTCTCTTCCAGCTGTAGATACATGGTATATCAAGAACTCGCATTTAGCGCTTTCCCGGTGTGAACAAAGCAAAAGGTCTTTGCTAAACAAGAGATCCAAAATGTCTTGTTTTACAGAACTACCTCTTTACAACAAAAAAGGAATCACGTCTCTGATTAAACTGTGTAGTACCCAGGTATGTTTGAGCTTGAAAATCCTGTTTGTTGTAGCTGTGATCCCTCTTCGCTCCACACGCTTCATTGTAGCGAGCTGTGTCCGGCACAGATCGTTAAGTGCAATGTGAGTGGGGGTCAGAGTAGAGTTGAGTGGGGTGAACCATCATAAGATAGCGAGGTTTGAGGCAACCAAGCTGAAAGTGAGTTGGCCCTTCGACCAGGAAGTCATGCTTTTTATATCTTTAAAGGAATGATGTTTGTCCCTTCTGGAGTGCAGGGGAAGTTGGCAGGACAACCACACACACCAACTGACTCACTAGTTTTTTTTTTTTTTTGGAAAGTAGTGACTTAGGTGGTTAAGCTTTCAGTACTGCTTAAACTCGTGTAGTGATGCAAACAGGACTCTCTGTAACAGTAACAGCGTATGAAGGTCGCCTCCAAACGTAGGAGAAGAGGCAGAGAGGCGTAGTCGTATGAAATGCCAAAAGGCTTAAGAAAAACGATGTTTGGAGGAGTGGGTGCGTTTCAAGGGAGTCTGTGCTGTGATGGCAGCGGAGACGGGAAATCTCTCCTCTGGGGTCCTGCTATCAAGATGCAAAGCCATGTAGCCTTCCATGAGGAAAGCCTTCAGCAACATAAATCGGGAGCCTTTCCCTCACTCGGATGCACGGCCCACGGCTGCAGAACAAAATGTTGAAATCTCAGCACCGCTGCTTTCCCTCTTATTTTGCTCGGCTACGCTCTTCAGCCCACTGTCTATCAACTGCTGTGGGTCAATATAAGGATGAACCAGATGGCGCAGGATGTTGGACCTCAACCATTATTAAAATCTCAGACAGGCACTAATTAGCTTTTTTAAAAATAATAGTGTGTCAAAATTCAATTAGAAAAGGATGAAAAAAATTAGATGTTTGGAGGAATTGGATAAAGCTGAATATTTTTCTTATATTTTTTTCAAGGAAAGTCATCTTTGGTGTTTAATCATGGGTTTTAGCTGGAGTTTTAGGAGAGCTGTTCCATGTCTTGGACATTTTGAGGTTGATTGAAACACTGAGAAAAGAGAGGTACAAAAAAGGATTGGTTACACAACTTCAAGCTTTATAAAGAGCAGTCTGCCTTCAGGACAATGTGAGAGACTTTTAAAGTCTTTTTAGAAAATGTTTAAATTAAATTGAAAATGATTCGGTAAAATCAAAGAATTTGGGATTTGTGAGTAGTTTATTGTCTTGTAGACTTACAATTCTACTTTCTCCTTCCATTAGTCATTCTCTAAAATCTATAACCCCCCCCCCCTCCTCTTTTCCCCCTTTCTTTTTCCGTCCGGTCCAACAAAAAGAACACAAACAAAATTAATATCAATAAAGTTTCGTTTAAATTACAAAAGGGGCTTATACCAACATACATTTTGTGTTCCCAATGATTTATAACCCCCGATTGTAAGAGTAAAATCTGTCTAATGCAAGAGGCTCTCAGCTCATATCTGTTTGCTCAGCTGTTGGACAGGACAAGTTTAAAAAAAAAAAAAAAAAAAAAAGAAACATGACAGAATTAATCTGAAACAACTAAGAGAAACAAAGTTGACAAGAGTTGCAATCTGGCATGAAACAACTATCTGTGAAGACTCAATCATCCAGGATACCTCTAAAGCAGAAAAGGGTTTTAAAAAAGTCATCCCCTTCCACTCCCCCCAACTTTTTAACCCGCTGAGTCCCTCTCAGGGTCATGGGGCTGCTGGAACCTGTCCCGGACACTGATGTGTGAAGGATAGGTCGCCAGTCTGTTGAAGGGCCACTATGAAGCATGTTTTTGGTTTGTAGGAGGAAAGCGGCGTGCCAGTAGAAAACCCCCTCATGCACAGGTAGAACAACCAAACTCCACACCAAATGGTTCCAGCCAGGATTTAAATCTGGGCCTCCTCACTGAAAGGCGAGGGCACTAACCACTGCACGGCTGGACATCCGGACTTTTTCCTTTCGTCAAAATCAAACCCTGTGTTGTTTCATGGAGTTCTGGGCAGGACCCTTGGTGTGGAGCAATCCCCCCTCTCCGTGGTTGAGTTATCCGCTTACACGCTCAGTTCCCTATGCTAACATTAGCAACGCAACAAAAATGGCGAGCAATATCTTAGAAATCCAGCCGTACAGTTTTGAGCTGGACGTCAGCTCAGATGAGGCAAACAAAGACGTACATGGATCTATTTGTCTGCAAGTGGATGCATTAGAATACAGTGGAGCAGGGAAGTTGTGGCCTGTCCCCTGTATTTTCTACGCAAAAAAATACTCTTTTTCCAAATTCATTTTATTGTGTTTGCTCCAGATTTACAAGCATTTGGAAAAAGAAATACTCAGAAATGCAATTTTAAGCTTAATTTTTCATGTTTTCCATCAGAAAAATGCCACAAGAACATGTTTAAACAACCAATAACACAATTTATTTATCAAAGCGGGGCTTTAACTATTGTTACAAGGAAATAGATCCTTTTCTGTTTTTATTCCTTAAATGCAACGTTAAGTTAATGTATAGGCCTTGGAAGTGCCACATCATTTTAATTATGTCCTAATAGTCCTCTAAAGAGGTTTAGTCGTTAGCATAAGAATGCTCTCAGTTCAAGCCCCAGAGCCTGGGGACTTTCTGTGTAGCATCTGCATGCTCTTCCTGCGCCTGCCAGGTTTTTCTTAGAGTGCTCCAGCTTCATCAAAAATTCTAAAATGAAGCATTTTAGCTTAACTTGTAATTTTTCAAATTAACTGTAGCTTTAGTTTAAAGATAATGGGGAATAAAAAAAAAAGCCTCGAGACAAAGCAAGAAAAATGAATGCTGCTGTCACATAAATCAAACTCTAAAGAACCCACTCGATCATCTTTTGATCGATTTTCAAATTGTTCCAAGTGTTTTTTTAAGTAGGATAATGCTGATTTTAGCCAAACTAAAATTAAATAAAAAAAACCTGTGTCTAAGACAGTGTTTCTGCAAAGCGGCAGAAACATTTGAGTTGTGGACGTGCCCGTTGGTGCAGAAGTAAGCCACTGCTCATTTCCCCTCATACCTTTGTTTAGACGCTCTCTTGCTAGCTTACAGCCACCCACAACCCTAACATTGCTGGCGCAATGGAGTGTGCCAGATGCCAACTCAGACAAGGAACTCAAAGACGTACATGGATCTAGTTGTTCACAAGTAGATGAATCAGAAAGAGAACTGGGAACCGGCGGCCTGCCGATTGTACAACAAATACAAGCTTTTTCAACTGCATTTTTTTTGCATGCTCCTGATTACTAACCATTTGAATAAAGAAATAATCAGAAACACAGTTTTGGCATGCTTTTCTTTACATATGTCCTCTATCATGAGAAAAGTTCTACAAGAACATGTTAAAAACACGATATTCATCTAAGTGGTTCACTAACTTAACTAAAACTGTGCCAACTTTTTTCTAACAGTAGTTTCCTAATTCATTTACTCAAAGTATTGGATTTCCTTCATTCTAACTTCTTTTCTTGTTTTCTGTTGTGTCTCAGATGCCACAGCTGCTATGTTGTTAGAAAAGGGAAAAAAAATCGTGTACCTGGAGAGCTGAACAAGTTCAAAGCATGTACCAGACCGCGTGTCTGCACTCTGACCCGCTGCCGCTGTGCCGCTGAAGCGATGCTTAGACGATGTTGTACCCCCAGGGCCACACGCAGACGTCAGATTACAGCTGAGAACAGTAAATAGCAAAGCCATTATTAAACAGACCGCAGAGTCAAACGCCGCTGCCATGGGTGACCTTTACATTGCTTCTGGGCTAATACCAAAACAAAAAAAAAGTGAGCAAAAGTGGAGGGGGATAAAAAGTCGGGGAGAAGAGCAGCTACACCCAGATTAACACCCACGCGCAGTCATGTCTGTGCTTACATTCACATGTAATAAAAGGCATTCATGTGGGATGATTTTTACTGATGCAGAAGACACTCGTGCGCAGACACAAACGCTTGCTGACTGCTCTGGTCATGCTGTGTGACACCAACAGGATGTGTACAAGTGCATGCGTGTGTGTGCATGCAGCAAATCAGCCAGTTCTGCAGCGAAAGTGACTGTCAGACCCGAACATTGCAGGGATGTGCTGATAGAGAGGTTTTAGAGCAGCAAACTACTGCCTGAGGCCTAGAAAAAAAAGGGGGGTGGGGTGAGGTGGGGGTGAACAGAGGAAAGGAGGAGAAGCACCAGAGATAAAGAAAACAGGAATGCGGCAGAAAATAAACAAGGTTACACAGAAATGGAAAGGGAGGCAACAAACAAGGGATTTGAGAGAGGTGGGAGCCAAGGTCAATCCAGTGGAGCAGAAAAAGACAGGTGAGGAAGGAAAAAAAGGAGGGATGAGAAAAAGACAAGCAGAGGCAATAGAGGGAGAGAAGAGCTGCAAGGGCGGATGAAGAGAGGGAAACCTTTGCATGATAATTTGTTCATTACGGAAGACCTTGACCGAGAATTTTCTCTTCACGTTCCGATTTTCTGATTCTTGCTTTTTTTTCCCTCTCCATTTTCGTCCATCTTTTCTCGTGTTAACTGACTACACACCCATCCAGCCAGCCACACGCACACACACACACCAAACTCACTCTGCTTCGATTTCTTTTTTCTCCCCGTCAACGTCACAGCTTTCTCATTATAGAATCACTACTCAGCAACTCTAAGACAGAGAAGGAGGGAGGGAGATTATGGCAGCCCTACCGTTCAGATTTCTCTCTTTCTGCTTTCACCTTCTTTTGCAAGCCTACTGTGCATACGCATCGAGCGTTTCCTCCTGAGCTGGCGCTAAGTGCTCTAATGAGATATATAAATCCTTTCGGTGAAGATGAGGAATGGTGTTGGTTGGGGGGGGTACATTTTTTTAAGCGGCGTCTTTGGCAAACAAATGTGAAATCAATAAGGTGAAGCCTCAGAAACTCGAAGTGCTGCATGCAAAACAACAGTGAAGGGGATTCAGAGTTGCTGAGTAAAAAAAAAAGTTACTAATAGAATATTCACAGAAACATATTTTTCTGTTTTTAGAGATAAAAATGCTTTCAGTCTCCGAGATGCACATTTGAATTTGAAGAGTAAAGTTTTTTTAGTGGGGAGAATGTTGTCTGAACGGTCTGAGGAAGCTGCCATTGTCTTTAGAAGCAAACTGGTGCTTGCAAATTTTTTCCTGTTTTTTGTACAATTTCTTTGTTTTTTTAAAGACTACAAAAGAGCTACCAACAGGCAAGACACATCTGCTCGTGTTTTTTGAGAGATTTAAAAAAGGATTTAATGTTTTTTTGTTTTGTTTTTTTTAATCTTTTTTTTTTTTTATTTCATGATTCTTTTTATGTAATATTGTTTCATGTTTCAAGATACATTTACAAATGATTTCAATATTTTCTAAATGATATTTTTAAAATAATATTTAAGATCATTTTTTTGTTCGTTTAGATGATTTTTTTATCTGATTTTCGTTGTTTTGTTTTTCTTAAATTATATTTTGGGTTTTCCATTTAATATTTGTTCTTTTTTTTCAAGATAAAATTTAAAGTTATTTTTGAGAATTGATTTAAAATAATTTTAATATATTTGTTTTTGTTTTTCAAGATTTTTTATTTTTCTTTACTTTTCAACATTTTTTCGGTTTTAAACTTTTTTTTTCAATAAAATTTTTTAGGACTACAACAGTTAGTAGTCACAAATAAGCTCTTCTTTTAAACTGCATTTTTTTTGTTTACTCCTGATTTACAATAAATTAGATAAAGAAAAATGATCAGAAAGGCCACTTTAAGCTTAATTTTCTAAATGTGTGTCCTCCATCACCAGAAAATGCCAAAACAACATGTTAAGAAAAGCAGAAACACAATTTTCATTCAAGTGGGTCTTTAATTTTAAATAACTCAAATCAAAATTACTTCATTTTTCTGATATGATCTTCCTTTGCTGGTGTAACTTAGAGTAGTGAAAATCAATCATCAATTAAATCTATACAACTAACATACACTCAATAAAATACAGACAATATTCAAGCCTGCTGAAACAAATGACTTAAATGAGTAAAAATAGTACAGATAAATTACAGAAAGCATTGCTGCTGACTTAGCTGTTTAACAGTCGAATTGAAGCTGGTATAAAACTCAATGTGGCGTTCTTTTTCCTGATAATGATCTGAACCTACGTCTGGAGGGTAACAAACTCTACTGGCTGTAAAGAGAATTTGTAGGCCTGTAAGTGAACACATATTTATAAGACAAGGCACAACTGATACTTTTTCAACAGGTCAAAATGTATTTGAAATTTATTTTTCATCTGTAGACATTCTACACCTAAAAAGCATCCAGTTATGACTGCTTTGTTAATAGAAGATGGGTTTATTATTCATTGAAAATATTTGCTATTTTTAACATTTTGTTTGCTCTTGTAAACCACTTTTTTTTTCTAAAGAAGACCAATATATTTTCATCCATTTTTTTGTAGTTCCTAGTATTTTTACAGCTTGTGCAGCTGTTGCACAAACCAAATACCCTTGGTGTCAATGTTGCCATTTTTAAAGAATACAGTGAACAACAAGCAAAGAAAATGTCAGAGCGGGATGTTTACTTATGGATGAGTTTCACAGTGGGGATGGAGGGAGCACTGGGGAATGTCACAGAACTAAGAAACACGAGACTTGAGTTCAAGTCAACATTCGAGAAGCATATTTTCCATTCATTTGTTTTCAGTCATTTATGGGTTAGATTTCACTCTGATTGAATGGTTGGAGTCATGTCAAGTGTTAAGAAGTGATGGTTGAATTAAACAGTTTGAATTACATAAAGAACTCAACTATGGGAGTACCGATAAAGCCACAAATAAGAGAGAAAAAACCTTGAAAACATTTTAGTAAACAGAAAGCAGAAGGAAAAAACTAGAGGGAAAAAAATCAACAGGAAAAACAGAAGACAAAACAAAAAGGATGTAAAGTAACTTGAACCAAAATGACAAAGTAAACTCAAGTAAATTTACAAAAAAAAAAAAAACATTTCAAATAAAAAAAGGACCTGAATTGAAACGAGTACTGCAAGAAAAAGTCTATTTAATCAATTAAATCTATTGAAAAAGCCTGGTTGGGGTGAGTAGAGACATGCACTTCCTAGAAAACCTTAAACATGGAAAATCATCCATCCATCCATTTATCTTTAGAACTCACTGAATCCCTTCGAGGTCATAGGTTGCTGCAGCCAACCCAGCTAATGTTTTTAGGAATGGACAAACAAAATTCAATTGATTTTACATGAATTTTGCATTGATTTTTTTTTGTTTTTGTGAAATTGAACTAAAATCTGCTACGGGTGAGACAAACATGCCCCAAATGCCAAAGTTTTTCTGACATTTGATTCCATCACAAACTTTCCCTGCAATGTTTTTCACTTTGTGAAAACTTTCAAACTACGACTTTCAGAGCTTTTTGAGCCATTTCTTCTGCAAATATTTTGGACACATGAGCCTATCCAACTTTGAAAAATAGTAACCAAGCTTTTTTTTTTTTTTTTAGTTTTGAAAACTTTTCCATGAATGCCTAATTTAGTGCGTCACCAACAGTCAAAATCCAGAGAGCCCATTCTAATACGTTTGACTGTAGAAGATAACAAACACGGCTCAGTGCCGTTACTGAAAACTGTCATCGTCTATGTTCTAAAAACCTCTCATTAAAGCCTTAAAAACTGGTACAAGATACTGTTTAGAAAAGGATTTTGGAGACACTGAATAACCGCTCTTTTAGATCCAACAGGTGATCGAATACAATGTCATTATAAAGCTATTTAAAGCTGTGAAAGTAATCATTTCATTAATTGGTGATGCAAGGAAAAACATGAAAAAAATTAAAGTGCAAAAAGCAGATCTATGCTATAATTTTCTATATAATAATCAAGTGTTCAGTACTTTTCTATATTTCAAGATATGTGACAGCTGAATTAAGAACAGAAATATGATGTTTTGTGCCTGATCTCACATCAAACTACAGATGTTTTTTTTTATTCTCACAACCACTCCTACATCCTTTTGCTGTGATAAATAGCATGACCTTGGCTAACTTACCTCATTAAATGGAGTCTGTGGAAAGTATAACTGTACGGCGCGGTATCACACGGCAGAGATAGAGATTTTATCATCTGAGGCAGCCTAAAGCCGGTGAAAACATTTTGCTGGCTTAACTGCAGTCGACTTCTCTGGGAAAGTTCCATTTTCAGCCTGCAGTGCTGAAACACAACATACTGCTCTAAGCTGTCCATCTTTGCGTGTGGATCAATACAGCTTATAATAGATCTGTTTGGGTATGTTGCACGTTGTAGTCTGCTCTTGATTCAAGTTAAAATTGCCTATTTAAACACAATTCAGATATGACTTTAGGGAAAATAAGACAGATGCTAAATGTCTTTATGATTCAACCGCAACTGCCTGTCCTGACTAATGCGCCTTAACATTATTTTTAAGTAGAAACATTTTGGCTTAAAAAACTGTAGATTTGGTGGATATTAAGTTCTTGTAATGAACTCCTGTGCTTTCAAATAGACCCCATGAAGAGTGATGTCCTTTAATAATGCTTAGTACAGCATCCCTTCCAGGGCTAAAAGCAAAAAAAAAAGAGGCCATCAAAGTGGTGACTCTGCTTCATAAAGAGGCTGAGGAAAGGTTACCTGCAGAAACATATACATCTTTACTGCTGCACCACTGGCCAAGCAGCGTAGAGTGGAGGCTGCAGCATTTTTAATGACGGAGAAAAGGAAGAGGCTTGATTTTTCACATGTCAGGTTTTATCTTAAAAGCTTGCTAATAAAAATAAAAAGGTAATAAAAGATTTTGGATTGCGTGCAATTCTTTTGAATTCCGATGTGCAAAATCCTGCAATTAGCTGAAAAAGGAAAAAAAAATGTAAATGACTGTGTAGATGTCTTGGGGTGCTTTTAGAGCAGGATAGTCGGAGAGATTCAGTTTGCTCTTGAGGAAACTGAACTGCCTCTAAACAGTAAGAGCAGTTGCTGATTTGGAAACAGTGTTACCCAAAACCAACTCAGACCAGTAAAAAAGAAAAAAAACCAGCACAGACCACTTTGCCTACACTGTCTCCATGTTTTCCTGCTTTAAAAGCACAGTTCTAACATCATTAGTATCTGCGGTTAGATTTCACTTCTTGGCCTGCTGGATAGTTTATTTAGTGTGGATGCAGAGAACCGCACCAGAGTTCACTAGTGAGCAAACTGAGATCCTTGTTTCCAGACAGACCTTATTCTACATGTTTGATGCATTCCAGACTTTTGATTGGATTAGAACTGGCTTATTTCAAGCAATCAAAGCAGAAATAAGACAAAAACGAGACAAACAGACGTTTGTTTCTATACAAAAATATGTCAAACGTTTGATAATTAGTAATAAAACTTGATTGGAAAATGCGCACACGTCCACATACACTAGTAAATAATTCAATTATTACTCTTTTTCATAAATAAACATATTTGATCTTTGGCATATAGCTCATGACACCATGAAAGTATCAAGTATCAATATTGTCAAAAGGAGTTCAATGGATTTCTGGAAAGATGTGGGAGGAAGCAAACTTATTTGATCCCACTCCTGATTTGCTTTACTTAACTTTAACTTGTTTTTTTATTATCTTTAGCTATATTATTATTATCCACTCCTTAACTACTAATTATTCCTACTTTAACACAGATTCACGAAATAAAAAATCCTCAAGTATCAATACATCAGCTTGATAAAGATGTACGTAATAACTATGTAAATGAACATAACACTATTTCAAAAGTCATCATAACATATAAATGATCAAAAATATTTTCAAATGATTTGTCATGAGAAAAAATATCTAAATAAAACATTTTTTTTTTTTTACAAAAAACATATTTAATAATTTTCATTTAAGTCCTCAGGAAACAGAGTGGAGTGACATAATTAGAAACCAATTAATTAAATCATTTAAAAAAATATGTTTTTTTTAAATTTTTTATTCTACTTATTTATCTTTTTTTTATTTGGTCAAAGTCAGTGTTCTTGTCGCAAATGAACCAAGTTACAGATGTGGTTATGCTGGGCAATAAAAAGCTCCATATTCTGTCAATTGTCCAATTCCTTCTTATGCTGTCTGATTGACAGCCGTCTTTCTGGTTTTAACAGTTTTTAAAGTTCTCTGTGGTGTAATGTCTGCAGACAGTGTTTGCAGTGGTGTAAAGTACTTGAGTAAATGGACTTTGTTACTTTACTTAAGTATTTTCTGGCTACTTTGTACATGTACTGAGTATAAAAAAAATATAAGCAATTTTTCAACAGTTTGTTTTTCATTTTTCTTGGTGTTCTTTGAGCCTACATTCAGTTTGAGTAAAATACTTTAACTTTCCTTTTAAAATTGCATACTTTAATACTTTTACTTAAGTCTTTTGGGTATTGGTGACTTGTAACCTGTAATGGAATAATTTTCACAGTAAGGTATCTGTACTTTTACTCAAGTATAGTTTCCAGGTACTCTTTACAACTCTGAGTGTTTGCCGAGGTCCTTGTTCTGCAGCTGGTATAAGTGCAGATGAACATGCTGATGTCAAGTTGTCTGCGGGTCAGAACTCTGCTGACTCTCCTATATAATACTGCATGTGTTTGCTCAGACGTCTGTGATCAAACACTTCTCAGTCTTTCATGTTGACAGCCAGAACCTTGGACCGCTCTGGTGGACCGAGTGGTTTAATGATCTTACAGTCCATTACCCAGGTGTTTTACATTTTTTCTGATTAGTTTTTTATTTTAAATCCTGACATGTTTGGAAATGTCAGAATTAAGATGAACAGCAGATCCCTTCAGACTTTTCCTTTGCTTCAACAGAGCTAGTTTGTGTTTTTGATTCACAAACCTGATGATGATCACTGGTTTCAGTCGCTTTTCTCTTGGGAAGCGGCTGCCCAGTCTCGATGGTATTTAAATTCAGAGCAATCCCTTTAGACTTGAAGAATAATTCCTCTTGATGCTCCACTGAGACTTCACTCCGCTTGCCGGGATGAGAAGCATTGCTAGCAATGCCAGCTCCGTTAGCTCCAGCTGCGCTAGGCTTTGCTTGAAGTTTGATCTGTTATCCGGTGATGCTCACGTTGTTCATCGTGAAGTGTTGTTCCAACTTGTCCACTCGTTTCTCAAGAATATCGGCCCTGTTGTCTCGTTTGTTCTGGGCTCAAAGTCTTCAGAGCTCTTTAGCTAGCTCTAAAAACTGAGCTAGCTCAGCTTCCAGTTCTGTGATACAGTCAGGTCTTCCAGCGCTTTTTTGATGTCTTTGTTGTCTCTTGTTGCTTGGTTTTTTTTTTCAGGGTCATGGTCATGTTTCTTTTTTTGCAGTAATTTGGTGATTAATCAATGTTTAGGACGGTGCTAGCTGTGGAGAGCTGTCGTGATGTGTCCGCTGTCGTTGACTCACAACCAGATTGTCTTTGGCTGAGTTGCACACCTGACAAATAAAGTGGGCTACTCAAGAGAATGCATTCTTGTAAAAAAAAAGCTTAGTACAGGTTTTTTTGTGTACCAACTTGAGCATTCATCTATTTTTACAGACCAACATAATTCCTTCAGGGTCACATGACTACTGTATCCTATTTCAGCCATTCCTTTTAAAGGTTTACATGGGGTACAGTTATGAATAACTTTTCTAATTTGCTGCCTTCCATAGGGCCAACCTTGACCATGAAGAGCAATGTGAGGTTCAGTGTCCTGCCTAAGGATGCTTCAATACATGAGTGGGAAGGCCGGGAATCAAACCTGTGATCGTCAAATCAGAGGTTGACCTCTGCACCACAACCGCACGACCAAGGCAAGGCAAACCCTGGCTGGCTTGCCAGTCCATTGCGAGACAAACAACCACACACACATTCACACCTGGTGGTGATGTAGAGTCTCCAACTAACATATAAAACACATGTGCAAGGGTAGAACATCAGCATGTTCCTGTGGACACGCTCCATCCATGCACACTTGCTTGGGTAAAACATAAAAACTCCACACAGGAAGAACTCAGCTGAGATTTACAGCCTTACCTTCTAGCAGTGAGGAGAGTGCTAACCACTTCACCACCATGCAGCCCTTCAACTTAGACATATTTCACACTTTGTTATTTTTAATAACATTGATTCCTTTCTTTGAGACTGATGGTTTAGTGATGCACACATCATGTAAGGTTCCAGGAGTGTATTTTTTGTTGGAAAGATGTCCAGACCTTGACTTGGTTATTTTCAAACTATTTCCTTTTCCAGTCATTCTGATGTGATGCTGTTTGTACCCTTCATTGATATACTTTTTACATTAGGCATAGCTAGATCTATATTTTGAAAAGTAGCCAGTCTAGGTATACATCCTGCCAAAGCGTAGAAGAACAAAGGAAAATGAATCCTGAAAGCTCTCAGCCACAGTGATTTTAATTAATCTATTTTTAAGGATCAAATGCTTTAGTAGTCATGACCTGGGCTGATTTTCAAGTGAACTGTATAAATATTTGGGGTGGGTCTCATCTGATGATGTGAAGCATAGTCTGTGAAGCAGTTTAATCTGAAAGCCGTAGCCCTGCTCCCAAGAAAATACAACGAGGGGCAAACAACGGTAAAACACAAGTGTAAAACCAAAACGCTGAATGTGTGCACTACAACACATGCCCTCAGGGAGTTGCTGAAAACCTTCCATATTTGTGCAATTGTGTCACACACGGCAATGATTATTTCAATGGCTATGTGCACAGACGCACACACTGCATGCTCCATTTTGCATTCTCTCCTTGAACACAAGATGCTCAAACATTCTTTATCAGCTACTATAACCCTTACAAAATCAAAAATGTAGTTAACAGTTCAACTAATCTATTAGAATTGCAACTTTAAAATTGTTCATTTTAAACCCTGAACTCAATCCTTGTTTCCACCCGCTTTAGAGTAAAAATGACCCCTTGAGGATGCATGCCCATGGCCGCACTCCATAAACCATGAGTGCAGGGCTCTCATTTTGATTAGTTGTGTGTGTGTAGGGTATGAGCACTTCATGATTATACAGGTTTTTATAGCAAGCAACAAGTCCAACATCCAGGCCTTCAAATGGTCCTCTTTAGCCATGTCAGCAAGTTTTTTATTCATACCATATTAAAATTAAATGCGATGATGGATGAAGGTTTTAGTAGGTGGAGCTGCTGGAGTCCTAGATCATGCTTGTGTTTCTGACGTGCAAGAAAATTCCCATTTGTGTGAGGCTGACAGTGCTTTATGTGTAGAATCAGATACAGCTACCATGAAAGGAACAAGAAGGGGTCAAATAGGATGTGGGACTCTTTTCATGTGAGAACCATAGTGCTTAATAAGGAAGGGAAAGCAACACAGTTCATTATGTGTATTATATGCACTCAAAAGCCACTTTATGAGATACACCTGTTCAACTGCTTGGTAGCACAAACAGCTAATCAGGACGTCTCGTGGCTAAAGCTGCATGCATTTGTGCATCGAGACATGGGAATAATGGCTTGATGAAGTTCAAGCTGAACATCAGAAAGAAAGATTAAAGGGATTTGAAACGTGATGTGACTTTTGGTGCTTGAGGGACTGGCTCAAGCATTTTAAAAATTGCTGACCAGCTTTTTTTCATGCAAAAGTATCTCAAGGGTGTACAAAGAAAAGGTAAGACAAAAGCGCTACCTGTATGTGGACAAAACGCCTTTTTGTGTCAAAGTTTCAAGAAGAACTGACTGATAGGCTCGTGCTGCATTAAAAAAAAGGCAACTGTAAATCAAATAGCCACTTATTACAATCTTTAATGGGCTTCAGCAGCACAAGACTTTGCCTGGTCGCACTGGTGTCAGATAAAAGCAGAAAATTGAGACCATATTTCACACAGCCTGAAAGAAGATTGAAGAAAAGGGATCTGGTCTGATGAGACTTGATGAGTCTTGATTCTAACTGCAAAATCCAGTCAGTGGGTTCAGAAATAGAACATCTTAACTTGTGTTGGGAAAATATAAATCTATAAATTCCACAAAACTAAGCTCAAGTTCAAAATGTGCAACATTTATTCTTGTCCGTCAAAAAAAAAAAAAAAAACACCATGCAATTGAAGAATGCTCCAAAAGTCACTAAAATGGCAGCACTTTGAACTTTTAGGTGGATTTCATTGAGTATGGGACAATTCCTCAATGCGGAACAGAAATTTCTGTTTTGCTCCGTTCACAGCGGGGGTTGGCTACTCGCTTTCAAGTGACCACTTCCAATGAGAAGTCTTTGGAAAGGGAAGTGCATGCGGGCTTCAGGCATTAAAACTCCAGAGTTCACGCATTTCTCAACTCAAGATTTCAAGTCTGTTTTCGGGGTCTGCATACGAAATGCACGTTGAAAATTAAACCAGTTGAACTTTGACTAATCTGGGACTTGAGTTTTGGAGTGATGTATGGATGGCATACGTGGCAACCGTTTGAAAATTGATCATGAAGTAGAAAATAATAATTGCGTTTTATTTTTCTTGTCACACTTTGGATCTCTCACTGCCAATTGAGTATGGTGTCAAAATAACATCCCGTGTGACACAACTGTTCTCATAGTTGGTGGCGACCATCTTTATACTACTAAGACGATTGTCATTATTTAATTTCATTATCCTCCAACAAACCACTTTGCAGAGATGAGGAAACTAGAATGTAATCTGGAAAAATCTGCAATGTCTGAGTGATCATGTTTCGTTATTATCGACCAATACTTATCAAGTATCTTCATTAAGTTATATCTCGAATAAATAAGACAGACCGGTAAGCAAAACAGTTCTATGAACTAATTGGTGCCAAACAGGTTTATATTTTTCTACATCTCTACATTTGAATTGGTTGATTCATTTTCTGAGATGCTGAATTAAAAAGTGAAATATCAAATTATGATATTTCTAACTTTTCTTTTGAAATTTGAAAAAACTTGGATAAACCTTGAGATTATGTTAAAAATTACACTTGACCATATGTTTACACATGGTCCAGGGCAGATCATAAACATTAGGTAGGTTACCGTACTTACTTTGCTGCAAAAAAGAAATTGCACAAGTTTGTGCCGGAACATGCACCTTCTTCCAAACACAGATGTTCAACTTCTGTGTGAAAAGACAGTTCTCAAGGGGTTCAAAACATTTTCCTGTTAAATAAAATAGAGTGCTAGGAGAGCAAAGGAAAGAGACAAGACAAGAAAAAAATATAAGTTCTTAATACTTATTCTGGTCAGGACACTCTAGTTCAGGCATGCGAGCATGACAGCGCAGACAACCATGCACTCATGCACACGTCCTCACATAAACTCACACACAGGAATGTGTTCATGCAACCAAACGGAAACGATCAATGAAATACATGCAGTCAAATAAAATGTCAGGATAAATACATTGATGCCTTTTTATTTTTGGTTTATTAAGACTTCTAGGAATCTGTAAAAAAAAAAGCATGGCAGGATATCTCAGCCTGAGGAAACATGCATGCTAATACAGAAGTAGAGTTCCAGCTTTTCATCAAAATATCCAAAACATTCCAATGAAAACAATGCGAATTTACCATTTCTTTATGCTAATAAAGAAGCTACACACATGATTTAAAACCTCTATAACAGTCCTAAATCTAATGTGTTTACAAACTGGAGAAAGGCTGAAAATATTCAGTGAACAATTCCCTCAGAGCAAAAACAAGTCTGTATGAACTCTTTCAGTGGATGAGTAACATGCATGGGGGCTATTTTTCTGTACTGATAAAGCTGATGAATATTCTAACAGTCATAACAAGAAACACCACAGAGTTCTTGGCTCTGGATTCTGTGTCAACGCAATTTGTAATTTGTGTTATCCTGCATTTATTTCCCATTGTCCATCTAGGCAAGTAATTAATGAGTAATCGTACAGACTCGTCTCAGTCATTAAGTGTGAAGCTCTGACTAGTCCAAATGATGTCTCTTTTAACTATTTCAGCGTCATCATAACCTTAGGTGGGCCTGTATAATCTGGTATTTGATAGGACAACTAATATTTTGGAAATGTACTGCCATCATTTGCAGGTCAGTTGGAAAAAAAAAACATTTGATCCAATTTTGGTTGATCGTCTGAGGCAAATGTTGGAATACATATTGACATAAGTTTAGGTAAGGCTTGACTCAAGCGCAACTCATTCTGATTTTCTTAGTTCTGTTGCACTTAAAGTCCCTTAAATATACGTTTATCTATTGTAGAATTGTTTCTAGTGATCTTTTAATTATTGTTCCGTTTTTTGCCATAATACAAAATCTTGGGTTTAATTTTTCAAGACATATTATCTGCAGAGCAGCAGGAGCTCATTAGAAATTTGCCACTGAGTTGTGGGCTCTGCCGCTGCTCATATCCCGTCAGCCTATTGTTTACATTCTCTCCTGCTAGCATACATCCCTGCACAACATCAAGCTAAGATTAAGATCGTAAAAAAAATAAAATAAAAATAAAACAGCAAACCGAATCGGTATACAGTTTTGAGTCAGATAGCAGCTCAGACGAGGAAAATGAATACGTTTACTTTGTCTGCAATGAATGCATCAGAAGTGGAGCAAAGCAGGGAGACTTTGGCCCATCATAGTTGCTGTGTCACAAAACTTTTTAAAACCACGGTTGTTATGTGCTTCTGATCCATCATTATTTGCATGAAGAAATACTCTAAAACGCTGTTTTAATCTTAAATTATTTAAAATATATCCTTCATTATGGGAAACATGCCACAAGAACACAATGTTCATTGGAGTGGGTCTGAAACCTTTTTATTTTCAATTTTGCTTTTTGCAACATAATTGATATTCTATTGACCAGGATTTATGTTAGAAATGAAATCCTGTTCTTGAAAGAATAATATAAATTTGTATCCTTTCATAACAATCAAAATACTCTAATCAGGCCGTGTCACCCCACTTTCTGCCAAAATAGGGGATTTGTGAACTGTGTTAAATTCAGAAGGAAGTGAGCATCAGTCCTATTTCTTTCACATCACAATGTGTGAGATCCATTGCAATGCAATTAAAGTCTGCTTAAGAGGAATGCTTTTTTTAAGTGTTAAAGGTTTACTGATTTTAAAAGGCTTTTTGTATGCATTGAACGGATGCAAGAAATTGAAATTAATTAGGTTGTCTCTGCTGACTGCCTCAGCATGCATCCTTTTGCAAAACAGCAGCATTTCAAAGGTAGAATCCCAGAGCTCAACTGAAATAAACAATATAGTTTACAACAGTGTACTTCTCATTTATCTGCACTTCCAATGCCTCACCAAATGAAATGTGGTCACTATCAGAGACTTGCAGACATGTTTATTAGGGAATGCCAAACGTTGCAGCTTGTTGGTCCCTAAATGCGTTTTTTTTTGCCATTAGATAACCACTTATTGCATCATTTTTGTTTATATTAGTGTTCTTGTGACTCGCTATCTGCTCAAAGCTGTTTAAATTAAAAAGAAAAAAAAGTTGTGACAGTTTTGTGTTTTAACTTTTTCTTTGTGGATTCTTCCGATTCTCTAACACACGACTCTAAGTATTTTGAAAGGATACTGTTTTCACTCCAATCATCGTTTGATCTTTTGTAAAAGCATTCCAACAGGTCTTTCAATTTATGATTATGACATTTTTAGTAAAAAAAAAAAGTCATTTTCTAGAACATAGTTTCTGTAGAGCAACAGTAGTTCATTAGAAATTCGCCTCTGAGTCTCATCTGATGCGCCGTGCCCGGTGCTCAAATCGCATCGCTGTTCGCATCTGCACATTGACTTAGCATGAAACTGGACACCCCTGATGCAGCTTGGTGAGGATAGAGGCTTTAGATATTCTATTTAAATAAAATAGAACAGATTTAATTAAAAATTATGATGACAAAATATTCTTAGCATCAACTATAAAATAAAAAAAAAAAAATCTGAATTAGTCTGAATTAGATGGAGAAAGCTATAATCAAAGTTCTTAATTTAATTGTTTACTAATTAAATAAATACTCACGATTTGTACTTAGTTCTAAAGCACTTTGTTTTGGTTTAAGTTCAGATGTGTAGTGTAAGTGAGGTTATTTCATTTTTTTTTCCAATTATAGAGTAAACTAAACAATCTGACGATTTTAAACCAAAAGAAAGTTGTTGAAGAATCATAGTTGCAAAAAAAATGAAAGGAATAGCTTTGAAAGCATGAAGAAGAGCAGCTGTTGCATACTTGCATACACAGAATTGTACCTCCCACTCCTATTGTTGTGATGACAACCGCTTTGGTCTTTCACAGTGTTTCATAAGATACACAGCAAGGGAGGAGAAATAAACAAGAACACACAGTGGCCATAATTTTAAGCCCAACTGGTTTTCACAGCTATTTTTCTCAACGCTTGGAAAGTCCCTTAGTTATTGCCAACACAACATCCTACTCGTTATTAACAGGGACAAAAAGATCTTGGATGTAAGTGCAACTACGGCTTGAAAATTGTTTACACCAATTATATATATATATATATATATATATATATATATATATTTCTTTTTTTATTTTTAACTGATCATTCAACCTGAAAAAGAAATCCCCACAATATATGGATAAATTATCAGTTTTAATAAATTAATTCTTTTAATTCTTGCTTTGAGCAATCCTTTGTCTGCTATCAATATTTCTGCAGACAAACGGACAGCACCATGGAGGCTGGTGGTCTATATGGACACACAGTGGCTTCATTTATAAAGAATACTGTATAACCTAAAACAGCAATTCAGTACTTTAAAATAAAAATAAATAAATAAATAAATAAAAAAAAACTGCCTGAATTTTAAAGAATGCTCTAAGTGATCAATTCCCTACAGAGATGTGATGTAAACTGATTATTTTGACTCTTTTTTTATGTTTAATGAAAGAAAGGTAGAGAATTTAGCTATAAAACAGCTGTTAAAAAAGATTGACTTTTTCCCATTATCTGTTCTTTGTTCATTACGCAGTCTGTAGAGAAATTAATTGCAATTAAAGGCACATTAGAACAATATTCTACATCCATTTACCACATAATAAAAATATTAGTTACATTATCATAAAAATATAATTAAGCAGGTGGAAAGATCAGCCATGGGTGCTAACTCTTCAGAAAGCACATTTGCACATTTGAGAGATGAGGTTGTCCACTTCTCCCTTTGGTTTAGGATTTCTGAAAATCCCTCTGACAATATCTTTTGTTGAAGCCCTGAGGCTATTTTATTCCAACATGTGCTGATTTATACAACAAAAGTATAAATTCAGCTCTAATTCATTTTTTACATTATTTTGTTTTATCCTGAGACACAGAGATGAAGACAAAAAAATAACCTGAAACAAAGGAGGATTTTCAAAACAGAAATCGAATTTGTCATGACAAATATTAATTTGCAGATCATTGATAGATGTTAACTTTAGTTATTCTAAATGTTTGACACAAAATGTTAATATAGCTTGTTTTAGGAACAAGATTTATATTATTTTTTTTTTTAAATAAACACATCTGAGTATGCCAGCTTTGGTTAAAGAAAGCTCCTTTTCATATTTTAAATCAGGGGCGGAGCAATGGGGGGAAGGGGGTGGGGGGCAGCTGCCCCTCCAGCAAAAAGCTTTATCCCCCAATTTTTAAGTCACTATTAGTATTATTATTGACAAAGAGGAAGAAATCATTAAATTCAAGCTCTTTCAGTATTTGTACACACTGAAAACTCCAGAGTGAAAAAATGACCCAAGTTGCGTTGATTTCAACCCAACTCCAAGGTAATAAAGGAATAGGGCTGTCAACGATTAGTTGACAACATCGATTAATTAACTATAAAAAAATCGTCAACGCTAATTTGTTACTGTCAATCTATGTTTTTTTTTTTTTTTAATTTGAAATGACAACAACAACCACCAGCCACAAAGTCATTTGGATCGCATGACACAACAGAAATTCTTTGGAGGCGGTGTAGCCCTTACTCAACCATAGAAGATGAAGAGGGATATAAACTTGCGTTTTAGACCATGCAGCAGCAGATGACACTGAAAAATCCTGCTGTCTTGACATCTTTCTCACCATCCTCGAAGTCTTTCTTAAGGTAATTTTACTCACATTTTATTATTAGAGAATGGCTGATCGAGAACGGATCTTTCGCATCATCGTGCTATTGTTACATCTAAAGGGCTGTTTAGATTGATGGGTTTGCGTTTTTGTCCGTTATACCTTGGAGTGAAAGTTCCAAACACCACAGAGGGTCGCTGCTGTTGTCCTGGAAGCATCGCGTGACTTTTTTTGCACAAATGTTGTTGACAACATTTAATTAACCATGGGAGGAATGTTGGACCCTAAAGAATGTCCCGTTTGTGCGTTGTTGTGTACACGCTTGTGTGTTGTCGATATCCTGCTCTTTACATGTTGTTTTGATATGTTGTAAGAAAGTTGTGTTTATCAAGTTTTTTAGTGTTAATTCATTTATTGATTTGCATGATTTTTTTTTAACTAAACTATCTTCCAAACTCAAGCTTTTCTGTTTTTAAATACAGCAACAAGCAGAGATGGTTAGACTACTTTGTTCTGGGGAGGAACTCGTGCCCACCAGTGACAGCTGCAACACTTAGACAGAGCATCCTTAATGTGTTTTCTTCTTTTAAATGAGACCTCTGTCAATAGTTGAAGAGGATGGATTTAAAGACACGATTGGGGTGCTGCACCCTGGCTACCACCTTAATCACTTTTGCAAACTAATGGATTAAAATTATTGCACTGTTCACTAACAATAAAGTAAAGCCCATGACCATAAAAAATGTTTTTGATACTATTTCTATGGCAAGTTTAGACAATAATTTAGTGTAGTGATCAGGAACTCTATAGCCTGCGAGCCAATATTGTTTTTTTGTGCTAACTTATGGGATCTTAAACTTTGATCTTGTTTAAGGTGAAATTAAAATTCATTAAGTATACATGTAAAATTTAAATTTCTGTGAACTCATGTGTGTGCCGAGTATTACAAGTATCATACCTGAGTATCAGTACTATCCCCGTTTGTAAAAAAAAAAAAAAAAAAAAAAAAAAGGAAAAAAATGCACATCACCTTACGTAAGCAATAATTATTGACTAATCAACCAATCAAAAAATAATCGTTGACTAATCATCTACTAAAATAATTGTTAGTGACAGCCCTACAAAGGGACTTACTTTTTTTCTAGGTTAATTTAATTCGGAAAAAAGTTAAATTTAATTTAATAAAAACACATCTTTTTTTAAAATGATTCCAAAAAAATGTCTCCAAAATATATCCCACTATAAATTGGCTAACCTAAGAATTGGGTTGAAAAAGGAAAGCGTTTTAAAAGTGTAATAGTACCTCAGCTAAAAGAACAGCTGTTTTAGTGTTAATAACACCAGCAATAATAAAACTGTTTGAAACATGTATTTTTTTTATCCTTTCATTAATAATGGTGCTCAACTCATTTGCCACCCTTTCAAAATCTTCTGCCCCCCTCCCGGCCCCCATATAAAATGATCTAGCTCCGCCACTGCTTCAGATTCACACTAACCAAGGGCATCAAACACCATTAAGAGATCTTGTTTTGTTTAAGCTAAAAAAAAAAAAAAAGCAGTTTAAAAATGAGAGATGGAAGCTCAATGTTCAGGTGGAAGCAGCCACGGTGTTATTCTGAACCAAAGCTAAGTGCTCAAGGCCACATTAGCATGTTATTAGCACATTCAGCAAGATTATTTTCTGTTAAATGTCATGAAAGCAAACTAATAGAGGAGAAGCAATTCACGTTCAGGCAAAACAACGCATAATTAAACAGCTGTTCCCACAAAACTACATTAGAGGACGATTCTAGAGTGGGTGATTTGCACAATATCCAGAACCTTTTAAGCTAAAATGTTAATGAAGTGTTCCGTATAAAGTCAGAAAGGCGACCTTGGCAGAGTACCTTTTGCATGACTTCTTAAGACCAAACATAGGTTTGATGTCACGCGTGTAGCCGAGATTGAAACTGGGTTCTAATAGCTGCTCTGCTGCATCAAAGGAGGAAGCTCAGGTGTTTTGGACATCTGGTCAGGATGCCTCGGAGCAGAGGAGTTTTGGCCCCTGCTGGGAGGAGGCCTCAGGGCATGTTCATGACTTGGGAGATGAGGTCTTCTTTACAGCCGCGAAGCATCACTCCCTCATTGGATAACTGGGGCAAGTCAAAAGGGAGGGGGGTATGGGGTTGTCTTTGATCAGACTGTTCCCTCCACAGGCTGATTCTGAATTGGCATCAAAAACTGTGATTACAGATAAAAGCAATTAATTCATTTTTTCTGTAAGAATTTGAATATTTGTTAATAGAAAAATATGATTAGGATTTTTTTTTTTTGAAAATGTGATACTTTAGTGAACACAAACAATTTAAGCCATGGAAACCATGTAAATAATTAAAAAGAAAGGCTAAACGCTGAAAAAACTGAATGTTCAAGTAAATTAAGACCCTTATTCCAAGAAAAAAGTCACAAGAAAAATAATAAATTAGGGATTATTCAACAGCAAAGTAATCCTAGTTTAAGAAAATGTGTTTTAAATGCAGACATTTAATTCAAAAATAAGAATTTTTGGTAAGAATTTTTGTTACCCCATTGACAGATTCTTTTTTATTTAAAATTCTTTTTACTTTTTCAGAAAATGTAATTTAGTCACTATATAAATGTGAGAATCTATGTTTTAATCGGTAAGCTTCAAGTTTTTTAAAAAACAACAAACACTTTGACATACCATAAATCTTTGACGATTTATGTGATCAATGTGAATCACCTGATCTGGACGTAGAGAAAAGTGGCTTTTCTTATTGGTTTTGCACAAATATGCAACACATTACTGTTACAAAAAGGCGCAAAGCTGTTTTTCTCTGTGGCAGAATGAGCTGATTTACGCTGATTGTGTCTGCGCTTTACTACTGTACAGAGCTGCTGTTTTTCTCTGCCTTTGAATCGACTGGATTCATATTAAATGGTTGAAGAACGTAAAGACCGGAGCTAAAGCTTGGGTGTTAAAGGGTTAATGTTAAAGTACTTGTGGAAATAAAAGAACACCAAATCCAACGTCAGAAAAAAGTGCTGTGGGGTACTTTGCACTCGAAATGATGAGTCGACTGATACAATCATGATAACCTCTCTGCTGACATGACCAACTGCTCAGTTTTATTATGGACTTCAGGTGTGAGGTAATATTTCGCACACATGGATACATGGAGTTCAACAACGAATCATAATCAAAACTCTCTGATTGTGTTATTGAAGCTGAAAAAAAGATCTTTAAACATTTTGTGCAAATGTTCATCATCGACTTGACCTGACAACCCATTTACTGGGCTGAATGACAGACTGCAGTGTATTTAATTAAATCCACAGGTTACCTTCAGACTCTGAATCAGGTCAACACGGTTATTAGAAATGTCACAACACGACCTTAAGGTCAAGACAAAAGTGCCTCCAACACCAACAGAGAGTAGCTGTCTTTTTTAAACAAAATATTTTACTATGACAAGTGGACAAGTCAAATCGGTCAGTTGTGTACACGTGAATAGGTCATACGGAACACGATGTTGAAAAAAGCACAATGCAAGCGGTTAAGGTAATGCAGTCGTCTGCAAAGGGAAAAAAAGCACTCTGCTCTCTGGAACCCCCCAAACACACACACGCAGGTGCTTCCAATCAAATCCAGACAGCAATCAAACTGCTCACACCCAGAACTGCCAGACCTGGTTGGCAAATAACGACCCTTTAAACCAAACCGAAGAAAATAAGGGGGCTCCTACTATAGGGGCTGTCATGGATATGGTTACACTGTCGTCTATGTTTTGTCTACCCTGGACCAACTCTGTAAAAGCTCTAGCCTTCCTAAAAGATAAGTAAAGTAACGATTTTGTTCACCTGAATGAAGCAAAGTTTTAGCTGAAAGAAAGGCTTAAAGTCAGTTTTTTATAAAAAATTAAAGGTAACATTTTAGAATTGTAAATTATAGGAAATTATCTTAAGTCATATGACTTTGATTCTAATGTTTTGTGTTAACTTACTGAGTCAGAGTCTGTTCAGTTGCAAACTCTGACAGCTCTGCATCAGACTGCAAGCGAGGTATATTAAGTTTCCTAACAAGTGCCAGCTTGTACCTCAAAAGCAAACCTTGATGCTGGAGTTACATCCTGTACACGCTTGATTTAATTTGAAAATACACCGACAGTTTCTGACCCACGGTAATTGAAATTTCTTTTTAGCGTTTAGAAAAACAATGTGTGTGGTGTTTACATATGCTGAGCCTATGTTTACATTTGCAGATCCGGTTTCAGCAATACATGTGGCAAATGCAACCTCCGCTAAATTGCAGGAGTGGTTCGAAGAAAGGTCTGCTTATTTTCTCTAAGTGGAACTTTCAGAGAGAAAATAAATGGAATCAAACTTTTGGATATGTTTGAGCCACAATCAGCTACACCCTGACTTTTAAACCACCGTATTTTCCACACCGGATTGTAAGGTGCACCGTCAGTGAATGGTCTATTTTCAAAGCTGTCATGAATAAGGTGCACTGAACTGTAAGGCACATTAAGTGAAACAACAGTCAGAGCAACTGCATGTTTTCACAGTTTTAGAACTTGTTTGTAACATGCTGCACGTTAGCCACGTTAGCGTTTACAATACCTGTAACTCAACCTTGTTTGTAAAATTTAAAAAAAATGATACAGCTAAAACAGATGTTAATGTGACTTTGCTAACTTCCAACATAGTTCATAAGACATATAAAAAACAGCCTGACAAGGCTGCAAGTTAGCCATGTTAAAAACATTAGCTGCGGTAGAGTTTTTACAATATCTACACCTTAGCCTTGTTTGCAACACGTAAAAAACAGACTAATACAATTAAAACAAACATTAGGAACTATGTAAACTCCCAACCTTGTTAGTAATATATGAAAAGACGACCAGCCCAACACCGCTACGCTGTAGTCGTGTTAGCATATTCAGGATAACACCTAACCTTGTTTGCAACTCATAAAAAATGCATGATACCCCTAAAAAAGACATTACTGTGACTACGCTAACTCCCAATCTAAAAAAAAAACAAAGTACGACACAACTACAGATTAGTCACGTTACCGTATTTATAATGGCACCTAACCTTGTTTCCAACTTGTACACAGAGCCGAGTACCTCTCGAAATTGGTTCCACATCAATAAACACAACCAGAAGAAATCCACATAAAAGGTGTTTTGGATTTTAAATTATTAAAAAATCAAAAAAATGTAAGTCTTTAAGGTGCACCTTACAGGGTAGAATATGTGACAACCATCCTGCCCTTTTTAGCGCTGCCCCAACCCTGAAAAGTCCATGTACTGGTCCATATAAGGACATAGATGGTAGAAATTGCCCTAATAAAGTAACAATCACAGACATTCACACCCTGAAACTTTGCTTTATCTTAACAAACACAAGTAGTTTCTATCATCGTTGTATCATAAGTACTTTGTTTGTGGCTTCACAAGAATACACATCCAATTACAAAGAAAAAGCTTTTCTAATGGTCGTTTTAGAGGCTATTTAAAAAGAAAGCTGTTTTCATCAACTCGGTCAAGTGGAATGCTGTATTGGGTCCCCCCCTCAGCTCAACAGCTCAACAATTAGAGAAGTAAAGGCAGGGAAGCAGACCACGAATCAAAAGGACAAACAAAAAGACAGGATAAAGTAGACTGGCACCTGATTATTCTGGAATGATTGAGTGGGAGCTTGTAGAGGAGAAGAGAGTGGACAGATAAATGACATGACATGTGACACTTCAAAATTTACAATTCTGACCCCTAACTCCCCCTGCTTGTCTCTTGCTCACAGGCTTGACACATGCCCCTCCCGTTTCTAAGCGCACGTCCACGCACACAAACCATGCACGGTTTGGACATTAGGTTTGATCCATCAGGGAAGCGTGTCTTAGCTGTCAGCCGACTGTGTTTGAGTGTCAGATGAGTGTTATGAGTGTCAGGGCATGAGCAAATCTATGCGTCAGTGTGCATGCTGGTTGCGGAGGAGCAAGTGTGTGCATGCTTAACTCCAGTTGCTTAACGGGTGTCAGTCACCGCAGAGTCTTCAGTTCTCTATCAGCGGGATCCTTTCTCATGTGATTTAACAGTCTCATTGTCTCCTGTGGAGTGTGGGGATATGGTGCTCTTTGTGTCTGTATCTGTCCAATTAGTAGCAGATTTTGCACCAATATCTTCATCAAAAGATGTGAGTTTGTTTCATAGCAACAGTGCTGGCTCCCTTGCTGTATTTCCATGGCCTCACAATTTTACACTGATCAAATGAACATTTTATATGAAACAGAGAGAAATGTCCATTTAACTTGTAAAGTTTCCTGATAACATGGTCACGTGTCTTTGTCACTAAAGGATGTGAGACGCATTGGACACACACTAGAATATCTGCCACTAGACTGATGAAACCCTGTACAGACTGTGCTGTATTTAGTTTGAGCCCACTAATACTGTGCCTGATAATCATCTACCAAAGCACTGTGCAAACAGTCGAGTTATTGGACTTCTACTTTTTAATTGTTTAAATACTTAGGAGGGATACGCAAACCCCACCCAGCTCATAAATAGGGTCAAGCTACCTCCAAAGGTCACTGCCTCCCGATAGCTCACTGTTTACACTGCAAACACAGAGGTTCTATCTGTCCTCTAGCTTTTCTTTGTCTGAGCTTCTCATCAAATTGGTAGAAGAAAGTTTGAAAGAACAAGAGGTGGTCAATGGATCAGAGAAAATGTGTTATCTGGGGACAGATTTACTAACTGACCAATCGAGTTTAACGTTTCACATAAAGAAAAACTTTCACGTGTATATATTTATATGTGTATAGATATACCGTATTTTTCTGAGTTTATGTTTTTTTCCACCGTTTATGAACACATTTTTGGACAAACCACCAGCAGGGAATTTCATGTGGAAAGAAAAGCAGCGGATGTGAATTTGACGCTCAAATCGAGTTTGGTGTGAACACAGCATTATATCAGGCTTGGCAGAGTTGTTCAGAAGTATCGCACTTTTCTTTCATAAAATGACCTTTTTTTCAGTACGACCAACGTGTGATTTTTTTTCTTTATTATGGATTTTCTGACTTCTATGACTTATACTCCGGAACAACTTATACGGTTAAATACAAACATGAGGCCCTCAACACCCCACACTGACGTCACCAAAGGATTCTCTCCGATCTGAGCAGGACTGTTAAGCCAACCTAAACCCAGACTGAGGTGTGGTTCAAAAATGAAGTTATTGATTAGACCTCAAATGTGTGCATTATTTAGAGAATGTTTTTTTGGGTTAGCATGTGAGCACAGTCATGGTGAGATTCAACAAAGCTCTCTCTCAACTTTGTTCTACGCGACTGACCATTCTCAACAGAGGGCAGAGCAAACTCTGGTCAACGTGGCTGTCCCACTTTATGCAGTTTTTTTTTCTGTTCATAATCCTATTAGTGACATCAGTGATTATCCGTAGTGGATTAAATGTGTGTGTGGATAAAACAGATCTAATGTATTTGACCTTGTGCTCATAACTGGTCACCGTTTGGTGAAAAGTCAAAGAACATCTTGTCTCAAAAGTCTGAGTCACTGAAAATTACCATGATAACTAGTTTTCTGATGCAAAAAAAATGTTTGGGAGGTGTACTTTTTGAGATAAATCCATCCAAAAGAACTCAAAAAGTTCAACTACATAGAATTTTTGTTTTTGCTGTGTATTTTATTGACTTTCTTACCCTTGTTTAAAACAACAGACAGATTCCTCCTGTGTCCTTGTCAAGTTTGTTTAAAAGAATTCCTGATTACTTTTGGTGAAATACTTTATTGTGAAGCTCTAGAATAGACATATTTTCATCCAGCAACAGAAAGGCACTGCACTATACCATATGAAAAAATAATATTACATGTGAAACGTTAGTTTCAGAATCCTAAAAAAAAAACCTTTATATTTAAAGAGAAAAAAAAAAACTTTTGAAAACAGTATAGTATCAAGGATTGTCAAACGAGATGCTTTCTCTATTCCTCAGTAATGCCTTTAGCTTTTTTTTTTTACTAAAGAGTATATAGAAAACCAAGATACAAATGACTTTTTGGAGTATTTTTTTTTTATTCAATTCACTGTGAAACAGAAGCAGATGAAAAAATGCAGTTGGAAAAAAAATCTCCCAGCTTTGACCATTGGCTGTATATCAGAACTGGCTCAAAACTGTACAGCTGGATAGCAATGAGATTGCTTGCCTTTTTTGTGAGGGACTGTAAGCTAGCGAGAGAGAGCGTACACAAAGGGATGATGGGATACCAGGGCAGACTTACTCTGTAACAACAGTTCTGCCCACAACCCAGAGCTGAATTTTTTAATAAACTACTGCCGAAAATATCCTAAAAAACGACACAGATTTTTCTCATTTTCACCAAAAAAAACGACACAATCATAGTTAAAAGAACACTTTTGAAATGTATCAAAAAGCAGTTTTGATTCATTAAATTTTACTTAAATGTATGCTGATATTTCAAATCTGCCCATCTACACAACTTTATCTGACCCTGCTGTTGTCTTGCATTTGGGGGAGTTACTTGACACCCCATAAAGCACAGTGTTTGTTGTAATTATAGCTATTTTTGCAGCATTGCACATCCCGGTCAACTGTCAGTCATGAAAGATGGCTATTAAATCTGTTTAGATTTTAAATTTTCAGGTGTTTTTCTTTGTCTGGCTGTCTCCGACCCATACTAATTACCCACTTTGTGTTTGCCACAGACAGAGATGGACTATTAGTACTAGTGAAAATGCTGAATGAATCATCCTTCCATATAATTAAAAAAAAGTATATCAGATTTTTAATTACAGTATATGACTGCTGAATATAAAGTAAACACTCATGAATACATGAATAGTTAAAAGGCAAAGTCAATTAGTTTTGTTTGGTGTTAGTTGCTGCTTTAGTGTTGCAGGACTTTTTGTATCTTCTCAAACTCTCTTTTCTGCTTCTTTTTTTTTCTGGACTTTTTCACATCTTGTTCTATCTTTTCAGTCAGTTAGTTACACTCCTTTATATCTTTATCCAGCCGAGCCTTTTCTGTTTCTGCTACCACACTTCCTCCTTTCATCTCTCTCAAAATCTGTCACGATTGTCTTTTTGTGTTAGACATGAATGTCTCTTTCTTATTTGCCTTTCTTTTTGGTTGTAGAACAAAGACAGACCTTTTTTGGCCATGCGCATGCAAAAACTCGCAGAGTGAGCAGGTGATGAGTCAACAGATACTCATTTTAGCTCGTGCCGTCACTTATCTCAATTACTTTTTAAACAGCAACTGCTATCTTTTGTGTTTAATTACCAACTACAATGATTGAAAGAAGACGGAAATGTGGGCAGAGTCGTGAATAAAAAGAAAACATGTATTTGTGATTTCCACTTGCATGCATGTTGTTTGTGTGCGCGCATGCGCGTGTGTGGCTAAGTGTGAAGTTAATCAGTTGTATTGGTGCATGTAGCAACAGTGCAACCTTCGCAGAGATTTATCACTCCGGCATTATGAATGCTGTCACGTTTTATCTTAGCACGCCTGCTCCATTAATGGAGATGGCAAGGAGGACAGCTTTTCACGTCATTAAGAAAACATGATACGGGAATGATTTAGGGCTTCATTGGAACCAGGCTTAATGCATTCAAAAACCAGCACTGCACAGCTACTCCATAATTAGTGGATGGTATTATATCTTATCTTTCCAACTGAGGAGGAAAACTGACAGCTCCCTGATTTACCAAAGCACAAATGTCACACAGTACATGTTGTTTTTAGCTCAATTAACAAGCTTGGTTTTGAAAACTTCATTTCTTTGGAGAAAAAAACAAAAAAACATTTGCTATTTTTAAATGAAACATGGCAGAGCAAGAAAAAGAATTCAAAGCTTAAAATTCCAGTCTTAGTTTCTGAAAGTTCTTTCAGCGCAAAAGTATTTGATAATGAAATTGAACTCATTGAGCTTCTGCTTTTTGTAAGGTTCTGATAATGAATGTATGTGTATAATGTATTGTATTGTTGCATTATGTGACACGTGCATTTGCATATTCTTTCATGGATTGAGATTTTAATTGAAATTGAGCCCAAGAGTTTGTGTCTCTGGTGAATTTAATTTGCTTTGACACTTATTGTGCTGCAGAAAGATGCTGCCCCTGCTACACAGCTCCCCTAAAATTACTCATGACCCAGGGGAATGAATAATTTTGGGGCAGCACAATATATGTCTACCCACAAGTGTATATATTTTTTCTCCTCTGAGAGATTCTTTGAAGCTATTAGTTTTTTTTTTTTTTTTTTTCTTAAATTGCCCTCAAAGTTGAGAAAACACGCACATTTCAACACTCCCTTTCAGAATGACAGACACTCACAAAGGAGCAGAGCTCTACCTTCTTCTTCTTTGCCTCTTGGCTGCTTCCTTTAGGGTTCACCACAACAAATCCTCTGCTTTCACCTAATCCTATTCTCTGCATTCTTCCCACTCACACCAACTACCTTTATGGCCTTCTTCACTTCACCAGGAACCTCTTCTGTGGTCTTCATCTCTACATCTTTCCTGGTAGCTCCAACCTCAGCATCATTTAGCCAGCATACTCTATCATTCATCTTGACAAGTGAAAACCATCTCAATCTGGCTGTCCTGCATTTATTTTCAAAACATCATTCCTCATCTTATCCATCCTCCAAAGAGATCTAGCTCTGCTTCCTCCAGTGAATCTTTCTAAGAGCCATTGTCTCTAAACATACTACATGGCTGCAATCACCACAGTCCTCTCCTCTACACCTTTCCTGTCATTCTTACTGACACTATCTTCTTGACCTGAAATCTTCTAACATGCGTGCACACGTCTGTTCCCCTGCAGATGAGTCTTCCTCGTCTGTTCTTGTTTTAAAACAGAATGTGTTAAAATTCCACACAAGTCGACACTCGTAAAGGTGCATGATGCCTTTACCAAGAAGTTGGCAACATCACCTTTTGTGTCTTTTTTTATTTTTCCAGAACTTGACAGTCTTTGCCTGTTTCATATCAGTCACCAATTAAACTGTCACTCACTTTGACATGCTTTTCTTACTCTGTTTACACCCTGTAACGCTAGACTACAGTGGCCTATTTGGCCAAGTTGTTCCGCTCCAAGTCCATTCAGACTAAGAAAAACTGAGTGAACTGAAGCTCAGTTCGATTGGAAACAAAGCGAGACTACCTAAGAAGATGGGTCAGAGACTGGTTTCTGGTCCAGCAGGGTCGACTTGGGTGCATTTAGACTGAAAATGTTTTCTGCATTATCGGGGGGGAAATAAACTCTGATTCATTTTAAACAAACCAAATGTGTCCAGTCTGAACACACCATAAAACCCACTCTGCCAAAAAATGTGTTTTTAACGTGCTGCATTTTTCCCATGATGGTGAAAATAAAGAAAATGAATTGCATTTCTGAGTAGTTCTTTATTTGAATCACTGTCCATGAGGAGCAGACAAACAAAATGTTGGAAAAACCTTGTAGATGTGACGTAGGATCAACAACGGCAAACAAAAGCTCCCCGCTGCGGCCCAATGATGAATCCACTTGCAATGTTGCTCACCATTTCGGATGCACCGGTGATGTTAGCTTGGGGTTGTGTGGGGCTTAAAACTAGCGGGAGAAGGTATAAACAAAGAGAGGATAAGAAACGGGGGCAGACTTACTCTGAGCCAACGGTCCCTCTCACAACTTGGAAGCAAATTTTTACAACAGATCAAAAGATGATTGAAGTGGGACCTAAATTGTAGTGATCTGGATTTTCTGTATTCCACTCTACAACACGATCGTTGGTGTAAAATGATGACATGGATCAAGCCAAAATTCTCTTGATTACATAATAGCTTCCTTTTTTTTTTAAGTGTCTTAGGATCCTGAGCGGATTTAGATAAAGTTCAAACCAGCAAGCAGGAGTGGCATTTAACACTTATTTGTTGTGTCATGTTGAGGCTTAAGGCTTATCCCTAAATTCCAAGCAACAGGCGGCAGGTTCAGCATTTCTCCCAGAAGCAGTGTTGCAGTTGAAAGAAGTTATTTCATGTAAGTGGAACTCTGTCCATTTATGCTGTCTGTGTTCGGTGAGGTGAGGTTCACACAAATATCCAGGAACAGACAGTTAAGCGTCTAGCCACACGTGTGGTGAAAAGATTGATCTCTGTTCCTTTCAGTCATGTTGTTCTCCCCACCATTATTCTCTCCATGGAACCTGGCCCAGATTTGTTATGCTACCTTCACATTGACTATGTGTCGTGCATTCAAGAACGGGCTGAACGCAGGTTCTTGAACGCGCCTTTATGGTGTTCACACTGGACTGTCGTCACCTGATACTAGCGCATGAACTCATAGTTGGAAGAAGCTTGGTGCAAAATGTTGAAATGTCTCAAAAATCTTGCTCCAGGTCTTTTCTTTCACAGCTCTCTATTCTGATGTATGAAAACTCGGTTCAGTGTCATAGAATTTCAAACGGGCTCAAACGGCAAATAATTTCTCCTTCATGATCAACTTTCAAATGGTTGGCTCATTTGTGAATTAAAAAGGACGCCGTCCATTCATCACTACCAAATTGGAGTCCCTGCTTGGTCAAGTTTAACTTTCAACGTGCATTCAAAGAACAAGCATTTTGTATGTAGAGCCTGAGAATAGACCTAAAAACATTTGAACGCAGAAACCATAATGGGTGTCTACATAAACGTTTAATTTTAAGTGGTCGCTTGAACACCGGTCACCGGTGGTGAAAGTGGCACTAATCACAACTGTCCTTACCAGGTAGATACAAGTTGTCTACAAGCAAAAAAGGTACTTTAAGGTTGTGAGATGAGCTGCAAAACACCCCCGCGCTTCCCCTAAAATGTGGCCAATCCTGCCTATGACCCTCCGCGGACAACCCAAAGAGTTGCGGCACCCACATGTGTAAACCTGCCCGTATGGGTGTATGACTGAGGCTTTAGATCAACTTCTTCCTCATTTGTTTGATTCTTGCTAAGCTCTTCTGTCACTCTGGTGTGTGGCTTCAATAGTGGCAATGGAAGACAATTTGTCCAACAATTGATACTAATGTCTCTTGGAAAATGACCTGCTTTAGCAGAAACCAGACAAATCTAGTGTTGAAACCCAAAGATTCACAGCTGTACTCTCTCATCATCGCCATTTATGACGGCGAGCACAACATAATATGTCTAGTTTAGTAAATCTGGGCCTTTGTAGATCGTACGACAAAATGCTGACTGAATTAACACAGCAATCACTGAGCAATATGATAACAATAGCTCCCTGATGATTAGCATATTCTATAATTCACATCAAACTTTATCCCTGGAGATTAAATCCAAAGGAGTCCAAACACCTGCCTTCATTCTAGATCAGGCTGATTAAATAGATTTTTGTTCCATAAGTAAACTCAGAAGTGTGTTTGCTCGAGTCTTTTGAGCACACCTTTATCTTTGTGTTGGTTTGTAAGCTGTTTTGAAAGACATACCCTGTGCATAATCAGTCTCAAGATTGTGTATTGATGTTAGATGTTTGGGGAAAAACTGTGCAGTTTTTATGCAGTTTTTTTTTTCCTTTCCCTTTTTATCGGCTTTTGAAGCTGTAGCATCTCCATCACACACCTGCCTGCCTGTTTCCTTCACATACACAGATATAGCCATGAATCAGATGCACTCGCTTCTATGGCACACACAGTACCTGCATAGTCTCAATGTGAAAGAATGGAAATAATGAAACACACAAAGGTTGGATGCGGAAATTTACAAACTGGCTCACGCACCTCGCCGCATGGACCTAATTGCTTCTGTGTTAGTAATTACGACTCTGTAGGAAGTGGAACGGAGCACCTGGTGCCCTGCAGTGGAATACACTTTGAATGAACTCAGTGTTAAAGCCTTGCTAATCTCGGAAATGAAGGTTGGACTACTCTTGAGAACGGGCAGTTTAAATGTACTTCAAACACCGACACTGATTGCATTTCTGATATGTATAGTTTCCATAATGCAATTACTCTTAATATGTCAATGGACTCTTTTACAATATGCCACATAATTAAGTGTCTACTTTGCTGTCTTTTAAATATCACAAATAGTGTGGTATAACATGATCAAATATAAGGTTAAAACTGAATTCAACCATTGTTTCAATTATTTGACTTTATTGGGTTTTTTTTTCTCAAATGTTGCTCTTTGCAAGCAACGCAGAAGAAAAGATACATAAAAATGACAAAAAAACCTGGTCTTTTAATTATGTTTATGCTGTTTTTAGGCAAAATCAAAAAACTTGCGTCTTTTTTAGGACAAATGTGGCAGTAGTTTATTTCACTTGTTGCATCACAAAATGAGAGCTTTTCAAACAGCATTTTGTCATCTGCTCCTGATTCAGCCCGATTTTGAATAACAAAATACTCAGAAATGCATTTTTAGTTTTAATCCAAAATTATTTTATGTATTCTTTTATGTATGACCTAGGTCATGAGAAAAATGTTGTTTTTTTCAGAATCATAGGACAGAGTTGTGATTTTCTTAAATGAAAAAAAAAAGATTTTTTTATTAAAAACTTTATTTGTGGAACGTTTCAAGCAAAAAGAAAGGGTTGCTAAACCTTGCAACAGTAAGTTTATTTTTTGCTTATCTTCTTTTGATGCTGGTTCCCATTGTTTTATCCCATCATTAAGCTCACTGTAGTCTTCTTCTTACACCGCAGCTACAGCTGGATGGTCATATATGAAAACAGCCTTTGACCCAGCGTAAAGAAACACTTTTGCAAAAATCAATTTACACTTGAAGATGAACTTCACTTAAAAGGATACTTACTGCGTTGCCCCAAGACTCCTTCTGTGTGCAGTGCCCTGATGTTTCAGCATTGATATATAACAGCAAGTGTGAACCAGGAAGTCTAAATCCCACTCCGATCATCTTTTGATCTTTTGTAAAAGTATTCCCAGTAGACTTTTAATTATAAGTTAGCCATTTTGTTGTTTTCTAGTTTCTAGTTTCAAAGTTTGAAATTCGCTAGAAAATTACCTCGCGAGTTGTGGGCGGGACTGTTGGAGCGGGTCTTTTTTTCGAACTCCATTTTTTTATCCGCTCTTGAGCCACAACAATTTGAATAAAGAAATTCTCAGAAATGCAGTTTTGAGAGTTTTGTTGGCTGTTTATCAGTACAAATGGGGCTTAAAAAAACACAATCAACAAGAGAAAGGCAGAGAGCAGTTTTCCAGTTGGATAGAACCATGGCGTAAATATTTTCTTAAGATTATTTACTTGCCTATGATGACAAAAAACTAACTAAACTAAACTAACTAGCTGAGCAGAAGCGCCTTTCGACCATCGTAGAAAAACTATGTGTGCGATGTGAACCAGAACTAAGCGGATATCGCGCACACATCGCTCGCCCCCTCATTTAAGGACTCATTTAAGGAGTTGATGGGTTAACATTTGCACATCTGGTTCTAGAACTAAAAGTTGTGGTAACACTTTTTGTGGGATCCTCTGGCTCTAAATTGAGATACTGACATGCACGTTTTAGCTGACACTGTTTTGTTCTTTATTCACAAAATGAGCTCCTGACTCAAAATGCTAAAAAATCCATTCCAATGAAAATTTTTTGGTGTTTTCAATATGTCAGGAAAACCTTATACAGCAACTCTTTTGACAATTAAAAGTTTAAGGTAAAAAGAAACTGAAACAATGGAAAAACAAAAAAAGAACCTGCCAGGGCCACAAGTGGAGAGAGCAACCCACCGAGAACAATGTTTGGGAATACCACTACATTCTAACCTCATCATCAAACCTTAAGTATCTCAACTTATCCTGGAACCCAGTGGCCTGCGGCACAGTGGGGAACCCAACCTATGTGCCAAGCTTATTCTCTCTGGGTTCTCTCTAGCTTTTTATCAAGCAGAGAAAACAAATTGAACCTGAAAGAAGCTTTACAGCAAAGATTATCTGAGCACAACCAGAAACTTCATTCACAGGATAAAATAGAAAAATGTTTAAAGACCAACTCTGATGAAAATTAGGTTTTTGGTGTTTAAAACATGTTCTTATGTCATTTTTCTGAAAATGGAGGACACATAAAGAAAATTAAGCACAAAACTGCGTCTGAGTATTTCTTCATTCAAATCCTTGTGAATCAGCACCAGACAAACTAATGCTATTTGAAAACGAGCATAAATGTGATGTCGAAAATATGGCAGGTGGGCCACAGGCTCCCTGCTTCTCTCCAGTCTGATGAATCCACTGGTGGACATTTTCCTTGACTGAGTTGGCATTTGGCTCAAAGCTGAATGACTAGATGGGTCCAACATTGCTCACCATTTTTTTTCTGCACCTGAATGTTAGGTTGGGATTGTGAGGGCTGTAAGCTAGTGGAAGAGGGTGAGAACAGATGGGTGATAGGAAGTGGGGTGGGCTTGCTATGCTCCAACAGTGTAGCCCACAACTCAGAGGTGGATTTCTCATGAACTCCTGCTGCTCTGCAGAAATTTTGTCCTCAAACGCTTTTTTAAACTGCATAATCATAATTAGAAAAACACAGGGAACGCTTTTAGCAGACCAGAAGATGATTGGAAATGATTGGACTTTAAACAAAACCTAATGAAAAAAGTAAGTCACTTAAGTTAAAAAAGCAAAAAACAATTTCCTTGTTATCAAAAACATGTAGAAAGAGGATACAATTCAACAGTGTTGAAGAGGAAATACATTTGAAAGACCAATAGAAGACAAAACCAGCAGCAAGTGAACTAAAAGGAGGAGAAAAAGACATTTGGATTTTCTGTGAAGAAAAGCAGAACTACTCAGTCCACACACACTTCTCACCACCCTGAAAGCAGACGCTATGCTGGAACAGGAATCAATCATGGGCTCTCAGAAGGCCAGACACAGCACACTTAGGTGGCTGAACAGTTCGCAGGTGGCTTTTTTAAGCTGAGTGTTAATGATAAAGGTTGGGCCTCACTCAAGCTGCCTTCAAGTGCAGTGAGGACTTTACTGCATATGGCACCTTTCACTATTGGACATCACTAAGTGCTTCACAGTCTCAGTAAAACAAATAAATTAGAAAGAAAACAGCATTTATTAAGGAAAAAAAAAAAACTACACAACCCCAGACAACAAAAAGCCTTATTAAAAGATGAGTCTTCAGCTGCCTTTTTTTTTTTTTTTTTTTTAAAGAATCCATTAAATCAACAGAAGATGATTTCAAAACATCCGAGCCTTTGCCCTGAAAAGACAGAACCCTTTAGCTGTGAAAAAGCTTTCAGGAATTGCAAGTACGTTATGACCTGTTGACTTCAAAGCTCTGAGGTAGGAGGCAGCAGGGTCGAGAGGTCAGTAATGTATTTAGGATTTAGGGGCTTGCACGTGTCTAACAAAAATTGATAGTCAGCCAGTGAAGGGAAGGTAATCCAGTAAAATGCACAAGTCCCACACTGGAGTTTTGCACAGTTTGGAGATGTTTTAAAGCTTTGCACTGTTCATCTGGATTTGTAATCTATGGATGTTGATGGTTTAGAGGAGCACCCAAAAAAGGGTTTCAGAGATGCATGAATAGGCAGTGTAAAATGCATGCTTGATCAAAGTTTACAGAAAAAAAAAAACTTGAGCCTTAGGCACAACTGCCTTTACACAGTAGCGGCTGGCTGGCTCAGTTGGCTGCGTGCAGGACTCAGAGATAAATACCAAGAACTGAACAGTGCAGATGAAGTTCTCCAGATTCCTTGTATTTCTTGCAAGATAATAAACTGTAAATTATGTGTACAAACAGGTAAAATTGGAACACTATACCACACTGTATGGTCACGTCTTTGCAACATTGGACTGTAATGATGGCTCGATCATTTTTTGCTGCCATCACATGTCTGTTGTCCACTCCAATGGCACTTCTTATAATAAAAAAATAGCTCAATTTAATGAACAACTTGCCTCAGACAGATGAACTTGGTTGGATCGAAGGAATATAAATCATTTCAGCAATTAAGTCAATTAACCATTGCACCTCTAATTTAATCATTTCGCTGTGCAGAGTAAAGGAAGATAACTGCTGAAGAACCAACGAAAGCAAAAGTTGATGCAACACAAGTGTTCTTTACATGAACCTTCATGAATTCTCAGAATAAAGCTGGACTACTTGAAAGGCCACTTGAACTTTTCAAATACCAAACTTGAAAGATAGTTTGCTTGTTTGTTGATTGCACTTTGTCAGCGTGGTGCTCCTCTGTGTATGATATTCATAAAAATGGGACTCCCAGAGAAGGGATGGAGTGGTAGATGTGGGAGACCTACAGCCAGACTGAGGAACTGAAGCAGCACAGACTACAGATGGAACTAATAAGCTGCACTTCTGCCTAGTACCTGTCTGTATGTGTTTTTCAGTTGAACAGCACTCCACTGAACCATGTCAACCTGAACATGGCTAAAATTTGCTTCCAGTCAAAGCTCCTTTCCTACTTAGGTTTTTCAGGCTCCTATGTTAGAAATTCATGGGAGAATGTTCTTATTGCATTAAAGATGCCCCAAGAAAAACAGCTTTTAAAGAAAAAAAAAACCCAGGCCTATGAAAAATGCTGCGCTAACTCATTCCTACTTATGAACACTTGTCTCACCCTGTGGTTAAAATTCTGCAATAAGATGCTCCATTAGCTTGTCAGTGCTAGTGCTAGTATGTAGCAGAGGGGTGAGAGACATAAACCGGTGGTAATTGAATACCAGAATCCCAGTGGGAAGATGAAGGGCGGCCATGCTATTAGACAGAATTAGCCACCTTTTCCCACAGGAGAACACATTTAGACTGAGCGCATAAGTGCTTGAGTGTGGATAAGTGTGTACAAGTTGTGAGCAGAAAAGCCGGATTTGTAAGATGTTGGTGACTAATGAACATTTCTATTTAAAAAATACCCAAAGTGGGGTTTGAGTATGTTTACTTGAGCTAAATGTGAAGTTGATCAAAGACCAGGAGCAACATGAAAAATTTGTAAAAACATAGACTGGTAAACGCCAAAGATAAATATAGCAAAGTCATACGAGAGGAACTAATATAGCAGGGAGACAGAGTGGTAAAAGGCGTGAAGCCAAGGTTACCTTGGCAGGAGTAAAACACTGTGAGTCAAACCCAATCAGGTGATTCCTTGTGAACTGCGTCACTCAGAGCTAAAGACGGAGGACAGTGAGCAAGTCGGGGTTTTTCATCTATGTTGGCAGCTTATAAAGGAGCTAAAATAGATTGTCTTCTACTTGCAGTATTAAAAGGCTATAATTAGCTCTGACAGAAGGGCATTACAAGCTGTTAAAGCCAAGGATCAATGGTGTTTAGGTGGAATACATAATTTAATAGAGTATTTCTTGGACGTTTGCGTAAGTGGGCGATTGAGAATAATGGTTTTAAAATAATTGAATGGATGCAGAAAGTGATTGCTGAGTGAGAATCCTGAGATCTGGTGATTAAGAAACAGATATTTTCCTGATAAATGTGTGACACAAATAATTGTTTTTTTTTTCCCCCCTGAGAAACAGCTCCCCATAATGGAGGTAATTCTGGTCATTGTTGACCCCAACACTGGTTCCGCTACATTTTCTTTAATCACACGTGCCATGTTTCATTTCATCTCCAAATAATCAGGCAAATCAAATTTACCTCAAACAAAAAGAACAAGATATTTAGCTGACCTGCGATAATGCAAGTGTGATGCTGTAAGCTGAATGTGGCAGCTGAAGATTCTAGTGCTGATAGATGAAAACCCTAAAACGGATGGCTGAAAACACTGAAGCTGATAGCTAAAAGCGTTGAAGCGGATAGCTTGCTAAAATATTAACTTATTGCCTATTTAGCCTAAAAAAACTGGAAAAATGTCTTTATTTTTACCCAAAATAGTTATCATAATACAAAAATATTAGCTTGACTCCAAATTTGCTCAAAAAACTGAAAAAAAAGTCTAATTTAGCCAAACCAGCAAACAAAATGCTAAAATATTAGCTAAACTCCAAATTTGCTTAAAAATGTGAAAATATTCTTTATTTATTCAAAAAAGTTAGGAAGTAAAAAAAAACTAAAAAACTTTTAAAAATTCAAATACATGTGCTCATTTCTCAAATACTGTAAAACAGAAAACAGTTTTTCTATGAAAGCACTGTAGTTGTCAGGGGTTTTGTCTCTAGTTAGATTTACCACCTATCATTAATTCTCATCAGGGATTTGTTCCTATTTCCACAACTGTATTTGTCAGTCTGGAGCGACTTCAATGCAAAGCCTAGTTGTCATAAGTCTTTTTTATTTTTATTTTTTTTTTAGTCCTTTTTTTAATTTTTATTTTTTTCAAGTTTCTTATTTATGTGAGATTTTTTTCCCAGCAAGACTTTTGAATTGTCTGCTTTTACTGAAGATGTAAGATTTCTTTGTCATCCTGCAGACTTCAATATGCTGTTAATTTCACTGATAGCAGCTTCCACACAATGTAAGAATTTTACAAACACATCTGGTAATTGTCTAATGTAATTGCAAGTGTTTTAAGTGCTTATTTAAGAAGAAAATAGATCTTAGGAATAAATATAAATTAGTGTGAGAGATACTGCATCATTATACAATCTCACAAATGGTTTAATGGCGAACCTAAATGGGAATGCATCAAAAGGAAGCTTTGGAAGCTCTGGAGTGCAGATGGGACCGTAAAGGGAGGTTAGATGAGTCACAGACAGACCTACCTGTTGTCCATATGTACAGGGACCATGCAGGTTTTGTTTTTTTTTTTTTTTTTTTTTTTTTTTGTACAAACACAGGTCGCAGCAGGAGTATGACATTCTAAATTTTAAAGGTAAGTAGACCCGAAAAGTGTAGGTAGCTGTAAGATACCACATAGCTTCAACTTTAACTTAAAAAAAGGTTTTGACATCTGAAGATAAGTTGTTAAACAGAAAACATGCCCAAATGCCATTGAGAGGATTGAGGATTGAGGATTGATGTTTCATCAAAAAAATATGTAGATATGTGGAACAAACAAATATAAGAACTTTTTTGTCCTTTGCTCTATGAACCTCACAAACAGTCAAGTCACCTTTGTGGCTTGATATCAAATCACCCGCACTACTGCAAGATTGATCAAAAGTTCTTTTGGTTCAAAACTCTTCTTACGTTAGAACTGTATTCTTTTCGAAAGAATTCTATTGAAAAAGCTTAGTATATTTTATATTGTTTGATGCATCAGGCTTCAAGAATTAGATTTGGCGTGCAAGCCAATAACTAAAATGCACAAACGGTCAACAAATGTTAATAGTATAATTACTCCGTTTTCTTGGCTCCATTTATCCCTTATGTGTCTAACTTATTACTGTTTAGGAACCAAGTCACTGAAGACCAAATTTATGTATATATTTTCATCAGAAACTGGGAAGAGTTGGATGATTATGCAGAAGGTTTCTCAAATGGGAAGTGAAGCAGATGACACAGCTATAATTTGGTCTCTCGGATGCTCCATCGACAGTCTCAGCACACGCTCTGCCTCTCTGCCACTGATGGAGAGTCACGACTTCTGCAGTTGAAGAAATGTGCAAACACACACAAACGCGCACACGGAAAGACTCACATATGCACACACAACTTTTGCATCTGTTTAAGCTTTCTGAATTAAGGAGCTCTCATTTACACACAGGCCTTTCACAAACAGACAATTACAAGCGCGCACACAAATACACGCATAAATTTAAGGGACTCAGAGTCATGGAACCACATAATGAATAGTAATCACAGGCATTTCCATAACGCAAAACATAATCCCTGATGAAAATTCAAACGAAGAAAATGAATTATAGAGGAGGGGGGAAAAAACTGCCAGGCACCAAAAACGAGTACAATAAAGTAATGAATGATAATGTGAGGCAAATAATGGGAGGTCAGCAGTTATAGGGACATCGATGCTCAAGGGTGAAAGGTGGTAATGCATGCAACTGTGCATGCATGCAATAACCTGACTCTGTCTTTACAGAGAGCTTGCAAAAGTGAGCATAACAATAACTTAATTATGAGTTTCTGCTTTATACTTAAATTGATTTTAACTAAAACTGCTTGTTTGGATAATTAGAGATTACAACCCAAGGTAAGTATGGAACTGTTATTTTCTTAAAAAAACTTTTTACATCCAAACACAGAAAAGGCTTTCAGAGAAAGAATACTGTTGAGATGTGAGGCCTTTTTTGGGAGAGAAAATGCAGCTGTCCTTTTGAAATTTCTAGCATTCCTCAATGTTGAATATCAACATTTTTATTTCTCCAGGAAATAATTGTTTGCATGTTTTGAAAATGATGCAAAACTTCAGGGTGGAAGTTAAAAACATGCATGTGTTGCATCATGTGTTTTTTTTTTTTTTTTCCCAGAAAAGAACTTTAAGATAATTATTTATTCAAAATAAGAAAAAAAAACTTTGCTGACTGCAGAAGTCAAAAGTTGTACACCTAAAACTTCTCCATGATAAAACGTAAGCATTTTTTCTTTTTTTTTTTTTTCTTCATCCAAATCTAAAACAGAAAGACTTGTTTATTTCTTCTTTTCCAGGCGTAGGATGACTGTATGAGTGTGTGCCCGTGAATCTGATCTAGCGGTTTATGCAGAAAAGTTAGAGCTTATTAAAGGGAGTGTAAAGCAGAAAGAGTGTAATTACCAAACATAAATGAGAAGCTCTCAACCAATGCATTAAATTACCCTGAGAAAGGAATGCCAGCTGATAATTGGACTTTCTTATCTGGGTTCGTTTGTGTGTGTTTTAGGTGTGTGACAGCAAGTTTTCAAAAGTGCCGTGGTGCTGGCGTCTGCGTACATTTCGACGAAAGCACGAGTACATTAAGGGTGTTTTCAGACTAGACACTTTTGGTTCACCTAAAGTGAACCAATCAAAGCGAACCCTGGTCCAGGACCAGGAACTGCTGGACCTCGAAGTGGTCTCAGTTCGTTTCCTGACGGACTGAGCTCCGGTTTACTATGAGTTTCCTCAGTCTGAATAGGATCCATGCCTTGGACGGGAACAACTGAACCAAAATGGCCACCGTAGCCGTGCATTATAGGATGTAAACAGAGAAAGAAGAAGCCAACTGATGAGCTGCCAAGGAAGGCTGAGCAACGATGAGACACAGCAACTCATTGAAATGTGGTTGGATAAATACAAGCTCATTAAAGCAACTTTTAACATGACACATATTGCTTCTCACGCTGTATTTCTGACAATCCAGATGTCATAAACACTTATCAGCGTACCTTCAAAGCTGCCTTGCAGCACGCCTCCGCCGTACCAAAGCAGCCAAAGTAAGTGTTGCAGCTGATGTTGACATAATCGTTCAAAATTGGTCAGCAAAATATAAAGTTTGAATAAGTAAACTATCCCAACAAGGATTGCAAAGCTTAGGATTTCCATTATTCTTTAATTGGTGGCTTTGCCCCGCCCTCATAAATCCCGACCAATGACTGAAGAGATCTTTAATCAAGTGGTTTTTATCGACAGGCTTTAGCTCAAAACAGAAATGTTCAATTGAAGTCAGTCTGAATACAGACCAAACGCAAGGGTCAAGCCTCAATCTGGACAAAATGAACTTGACCTTTCCAGTCTGAATACACCCTTAAATTACAAGATGTTGAAAGACGCTGCTCCTGCACTCGTGTGCTGGGGGTGTTTGTGAATAGATGGTGTCTTTCTGCTTTTAAAGAATTTGTTTTGTGAGTCCTTAGAGTGCACTTCGAGGGTGATAAATCCGTCAGCACTACAGTTGTGACAAAGCGTAGTTCAAAAAGCCATGGCTTTCCCTCCCCTGGGGGGACTTCTACGTTAACAGGTTATGACAAAAAAAAAAAGTCAGCACACACATCTTTCTCTATTAATATACAAAATAAAATATGAATGAATTTGTTTTTGCCAAGAAAGTTCTTCACATTTCCATAAACGCTTTTTGTATGCATAAGGGGAGACGGACTCCCACCGTTTTGTGAGTGAAAAGGCTTGCTTGTGTACTTTGCAATAACTAAGATAAATTGCTAATCAATACGGATAGATTCAGTCGGATGGGAGGGAATGTCTAACTGGAGAATTTCAAACTGAATTTCAAAAAATATTTTGCAATACCCAAAGGGGAATTAAAGATATAAAGCAGAATTTGTGCATGCATGTGAGTGCGCCTTCTTCCTCTTGTGTGTTCCTGAGTGCATTTTCTCCCTCCTCCTCCTCCCTCCTCCTTTCTTCTGCACTGTCCTTGCAGTGTCCTTTTCTCTGCCTCTCTATCCTACTCTTTTGCCATCTCTATCTCCTGGCCTCCCCATCTCTCGTCTTTTTAACCTCCCCTCCTTCAACTATTGCTACCTCTTCACATCACCTTGTTTTTCCTCCTCTTTCTTTTTTTTAATTCTTGCTCACTATCTCTGTCAAACTTTTCATCTTTTTCTTTGCACTGGGGGATAACACGTTTCAGAGCTTTTAGATGGAGCCAGAAAGAGTAGTACCATAGGAAGTGTGTGTGTGTGTGTGGGGGGGGGTCATTTGGGGGGAGTTATGCTAGATGTATACATGGGGAAAAAAAAAAAAGAAATCCTTGAAAAGCTCCTGTACAGAGCAAATGCCAGTCCAGGATGAAACAAGCTGTCAAAAGAAGGGAACTCACGGCAGCTTAGAAGATGAAGAGGAGGCGGCGGGGAAGGGGGAACAGAAATGGCATGTGAAGACGCATGACAATGAAGAGAAATAAAACAAGGTAAACACCCCAAAGCAGACTGCCATTAGTAGACAAAAACACATGCCGAGGCAACCAGTGAGATGGGGATAATGGGGATAGGGCAATGGGCATTAAAGTAGACAACACATGGAGCAGAATGACAGACCAACAGAGGGATAAACGGACAGAGACACAGTGGTGGGGTTAGTTTGCTAAATGGGTCTGCTGGATAATTGTGTTCTCTGACAGCTGACAGTAGCGCTACTTAATTAAAGCCAAGCAGGAAATGACTATTTATAGAGGCCCCATCCCATCAGCACTAAATGACATGGTGTTTAATTTCCCCGCAACTGACTGGCTGAAAAACGCTGACTTTATCTAATTTGATAAGTGTGTGTTTGGAGGGCAGGCGGGAAGGGTGTGCACAAACGTCTGAGTGTGTAATAAAGGAAAACTGTTTGGTTTCTGTGCGCAACCTGTTTAAAAAAAAACAACAAAAGTGCTCTTGTAAAAGTAGAGAAAAATAACATAAATCGATTGGAATTGCTGTATAAATGTGCCCTTGGCCATCAAAAGGAAGCATTTCATCCTTTCAACCCACAGCGCCAGTGTCAGACACTCAAAGGACTCTTAAATGGACAGAATGCAGCCACATGCAGCAGTAGACAACAATGCATAGTTTGACGGCCCTCTCTGTGACAGTTTGAAATGTCAGCCCCAAGTGTCTGTCCAAGCGTACAGATGAATGTGTTTGAGCGCGGAGATGTATGCAGTCACAGAGATGGATGTCAGCTATCCATTCACAGAGGTATTCGGCTGACTCCCCTATTTAACTGCAATGCACTTGGCCTTGAAGCAAGGGAGTTTTAGAGAAGCAGTGGATGGATGGAGTTACCCATAACAAGCAATCAAAACAGAACAGGCTTGTTTGCCCAGGGATGCACTGGAGGCACTTTCCTGAATTTGTGGGAGTTGGATTTTATTTGTTGAGTATGTCTAAATTTAAGTAAGAAGCATTAAAAAATCACAACTCCTCAGTCTAAAAACTAAATATTTTATCCATTTTGCCTTATGTGTTGGAGAACTGGTTCCACTAAACATTAACATTGCATTTCAGTTGAGGAAGCGCGGGAGCACATGCGTAATGCTACTTGACAAAAGATGGCTTTTGCCCTTGCAGCCTGCTGTTGCAGATGTCTGGGCACCTAAACATGCCTCACCGATCAGTTTTGCCACATTTTGCTTCCACAGTAACAAGTTAGACTGCTAAAAAGGTGAACATAATGTAAAAAAAAATGACAAGGTGAGTCTTTTGGAAAGTACTGATAAAAGTGAGAGAGAAAGGCTACATGACAATGCAAAGAAAAGGCAAAGCTAAGACTTAGTCAAGGGTAAAAGGGACGTCTTAAAACCGCATTTAGGTAGGATGAGTGACGCAAACAGGTGAAGCACACTAAAATGGAAAATGCAGCACTTTACACTATTTACGCAAAGACTAATTGTACACAATCATTGGGATAAAGAGTACTATGAAAGATAGTATAGAAAAGGTCTTTTAAAGTCAAGGAGCAATCATTGCATTCTATAGGAACACTGACCTGGTGGCCTCCTTTCTGCATCTTGTTGGGAATCCCTGGGACTTTGTCAGGAATTCAAATGCAATTAGGATGGGGGGGTCCACATCTCCATGATTTGTTTGGCAGTGGTCTCTGAGAAGGCATACCGAGCCCCTCAATCAACTCATTTGGTGAGCAAAGCATTGCCAGTTTTGAGTTGGGCCTTTCTCCTGTTTGGTAGAAGGCCTCGACATTTTCATCTGCACCTTAATTCCACATTGGAAGGGTTGATCCTTGACCCTGCCTTGCACTGGAACCGCCTGACTTGGGAGGTTGGCTGCCTGGAAGGCTCCTTACTGTGATATTCTTATCCACCTCTGGGATTTGTGGACAGGAGGTACTCAGGACTTTTAGACAGTTGTTGGTCCCCATCTAGGGCTAGTTTCAGGTGTGTAGGGCTATGGTCTGGACCTTGGTTATGCTTGGTGGTTAGTCTGTATTTAGGATTGATTTTATGATCTGTCTTGCTTCCTTGCTCCATTGGAGTTCTTGTATGGATCCTTCTTACCCTAGTTTGTTTAGGGTTAAGGATTTTTATGATCAAGCTATGCTTCATTTGTTTTAATTGCATGTGTCGCATTTTCTTGTTCTTTAATGTCATTCTTAAAATACATTTTGCTATGCTCCAGAGAAATCGAAACTACTTGTTCGGCATACAGATTTGCCTAAATACAGTTGTTCTTTGAGGTTCCAAAATCTAAGCAGGTCGGATGCCAAAAGCCATGTTAAAATTAAGTGTTAGTATTACGATGTTCTACTAAATGTTTATTAAGATTATTATCAAGTTTGTGAACAAATAAACAGTTCAGGAAGAAACTGGAACCTTTCTGTTTACTGTTTACATGTGCAGTAACTTTTAATTATTGAGAGATTATAGTGAGGAAAAAAAACATGGTCTGTCGTGGTTTAGCTTAGAAGTAGATGGTTTACTAAAATCAGTAAATTTTGTTATCATAAATGTAATTGTTCAGGATTGAACTGACTCAAAAGGTCAAACCCCAAGGGATGACTATTAAACTTGTTTAAAAAGGTTCAGGTCAGATACAGAGAGGGGCTTGAGTTTGTGGCTCTACAGGAATCAATTTAAAACCTTTACGACACCAGTGGGAACAGGAGCCACTTGAAAATTGAGAAGACTGATTACTTTTAGGAGCATGGTGCACGGAAATGTACAGGTATAAATCTTCATGTGGGTTAACTATTTATTCTTGCTCCAGACCCCAAAAAGAACCAACAAGAGAAAAGAAGTCCCTCTTTCAATGTATTCACACGGCACAGTTTCTGCACTGTTTACCACTCCCAATTTTCCTCTGGGCTATGCTAACAACCCTTAACGATTTGGGGATAAAGCACAGTTTATAAACAAGGTCATGCACATGAAATCAGTTTATGTAACAAATATGTCTGGGATCTTTGAGATTGAGGCACAATCTAGACCACAAAGCAAAAAGGTCAGAATCATTTGGAGCTGGGGCAGCAGGAGAGTCGAAGTTAGAACCAAAAAGGGGTTGAAAAATGAAGCCTGATTTACACTGGCCCGTCTGCTGTGCATCTCCATTGAATTGAAACACAAAAAAGAGAACGTTCATCAATCAATTAGAATCGTTACATAGCCTCGTTCAAGTCTGTGTCTGACTTCCGTCTCGCTTTACGCAGGAGTTCCATTTCCGTGTTTGACACATTGATTTTGAAGCAAAAAGGCAGAGAAACAGGAAACAGATTTGGGTTTCAAAATGAAAACGTATGTTGTATTTTCAAAATAAAAATGTTTTATCTTAAATTTAAGGTAACGTGCCAATGTGATAAAGCACGTTAATGCTGCGGGTAACACTGTCGTCTATTTTGCTATGGGGCACTTTTATCAAGGAATCTAATTGGTCAGTTTATAATAATTTGCAATCGAGGAAAACATATCATGAAGGTAAAATTGGATTAGCAAGAATGTGTTGCGTGTTAGGGATCAGAACAAGAATGGTTATTCTGATAAATAAAATGACTGAGTAACAGCTGTTTATTTCCCACCAAAAGTCTATGGGATTTTGGCTTCTTGTAGCAAGCGGGAACTTCCTGTTTGGAGCGCCGGGGTGGAGGGTTCAAATCATCTCTTGTACAGACAGTAGTTTCATTGCAGTTCAGTAAAAGTGGTATTGTAAGGAAGGCGCTCACTTCAAATGAATGGAGAATGCTAAAATTGTCCATACATTCCTTTGGTTTAGCTTGAGTTAAAAAAGGGGCACTGACCCCAAATAAGAAATACAACGACAAGGTAGAAAATTGGAGAGTCCTTTGATCATCACATATTGATAACTACCTGAATCCCCTCACCACACTTGTTTACCAACAAGACCTTGACACGTTTTCATCTCTGTTCTCTTAATAACATATGTTCAATAATACTGTGCTCGTCTACCTTTGTTCTCTTTTTGCTGCAGTAACCAATTTATTTTCTCTGTGCAACAACCGATTTTCAGGGGTTTTGTGTTTGTCTGTCTGCTTCCTGTTCTGTCATTGCTGCCTTTTGCCAGAGGTTTCTTTTTATCTTCCCCATAAAGGTAGCTTTCCTCTCTGCTGTTGCCCTTTGTTTGTCTAGTGCGTTGACTACATCAAAAGCCCTCTGGATGTATGTTTTTAGTTACCTTAGGTAGACTGTCATTCAAATACAGTTAAAAGTATTATGACTTTATTAAAATAAACCCCGACTTGATTGGATTAAAATGAACAAGTATGTGCGATTATAATTATGATTCTTTTTAATACTTTGGTTAAAATAGCCATGATTCATTTTCGTGTTGTGCCACTTTTTTGCATGAGCTGGTACTTTATAAATAAATAAATTTAAAATGACTTTGCTGATATTCCTTTAGATACAGGTGCTTGTTTTTTTTTTCTTTTTTTACTCAAAACGCCAAGTCCTTAAATCCCTTTTTTTATATGCTTACTTTGCCCTTTGATCTTCTGCATAGGTGTCAAACTCTAGGCCTTGAGCATCGGTGTCTTACTTGTTTTCCACCTAAGCTGCCGCTGCAGCATCTTTTTGGCAAAACACACGTAGTCCAACAGACAAGGCAAGATTAGTGAAAAACCAGCTGGATGCAGTCTAGATCTACAGATCTAGATTTACAGTCGCACTGTGGTGAACAGGACACAAATTCTCTTGCAAGTAAACCAAGACTTTAGTATTATGGAAAATAGAGTTTGATATTCAGTCTGCACCAATTTTCAGTGGGAAAAACCTCTTTTTTTGGTCTTTTTAAACGGATATCCTGTAAATAACTGGATTACTCTTTCTCGAGCTGGTTAACAACCAATCAAGCAATGATCTAACAGTTTTAAAAAAAAACTGTGCTCATTGTCTCTAAATTCAAACACCCCACTTTTAGCCTGGTAATGCTCTGTATTGACTTTCATTACTCCTGAAACCTGCCTGCAGTCAGCAGATAAATGATCTGATAGGCCTGTGACTTGGACACAATGTATAGCTTGAAGTCTTGGAAGATTAAGCTGCTTGTGGACATGATTTCACAAGAATCCAGCTGCTTGGTGAAGTATGTCTGTACTTTGATTGAATAGTTTTTGAAATAGTTCTATGTTAAAGCAGTGCAATGACCAGCCAACCATTTGGCAGGCTGACATTTTTAATCCTGAGAGTGATGAGAAAAACGCAGGAAAGGTGTAATTCATATGACTAATATAATATCATTGACTCACCTTTTTCTTTTTGCTAAACTAAGCCACCACATTGCAGTTCAAAACACTTTAGCACACATCAGTTTGGAATTAGAGTGCATCATGTGTTCAAGGACTTCAGCAAACCACAAACACAATTTAAAGATCATGACAACTGGAAAAAAAAGTCGTCGAGTGATTTGTTGATGTGATTTGCACTTCAGGGCCGCCGTTGATTCAGGGTTTTTATTTATTTATTTTTTTTTTTTTGCCAAAATTGGAATAATCATATTTAAAAGACAATTGGGAATACTTTTGAAATCGCTCAAAAGAAAATCAAAGTGGGACTTTAAGAACACAAAACACCTTTAAAAGATGTAGTCCATAAACATAAAAGGACTTTCTTTTTGAATTTGATATTAAAGTCATGGACTCGAACTCTAATTACTGTAACAGCTTAAATAACAAAAGAACATTGTTTTAGGTAGTACGAATACAGTCATTAATAAGTTTAGTGACATTAAGCCCTTTTACTTTATATGCTGATTCCCTATTTTCTATCCAGCACTGAAAATAAAATCTCAGCATTTCTTTCTTAAATCAGAAAAAGATCTTCATTAAAAATGTGAATATCTCCAACTCTGTCTTTCCTTAGTCCTTCACCTAAGCTCACAGTCCCTGAATCTGCTGTCAAGGCTTTTGCAGCTGGAAAGTGTATAAAAGAAAGTGTGTCCAAACTATGTCTAACCCTTTTTATTCTCCTTTCATCACAGCGTTCCATTTTATTTTTGACATGTGTTGCCAAGGTAATTTGTTGAATCTTTTGTCTCTTGATTTTGCAGGCTGTTCTGTATTTATCTGAAAGAAGAAACTTAATTTTCCCTGCTGTGTGAGAAGCTATTAGTAGCAACGAAGAATTGTTCTTTTTCAGGAAAACTCTTTGACGACTTAGGATTCTGGCAGACAGACTGTTTACTTTGAACAGTGACGGCAGGAAAAATCCTGTAATTCCATTTTTAAGAAAGACAATCCGAACTGATCCACAGAAAGAAACACACTGTTCTTTCTGCTAATTCCATTTTAAGGTGAACTTAAATCATTTAGGTAAACCCTCAAAGACTGAGAGTGACTTAACAGATTTATAAGAAAGGCAAACGACTGTCTTTTCCCATAACTGCCTTACAATATTAATTTAAAGTAACGCTATAATTATTTGAGTAGAACTTTTGGCTGCTCCACCTGCCTCTGGCATAAACAAGTTCATGCATCTGTGAGAGAAAAAGTGCTGCATCATGTTATATTTGCCAACAAAGCAAAGCAGAGGAGTTTACAGGGGTTTTTATCGTTCTTGTTCAGCTTTTGGTCCTGAAGGGTAAATGTAGGTGAACAAGCATAGCAGTGAGTTTCAGATAACAGTAGGTACTGTTTATAATGGGCATACTGATAAAGAAAGTGTCAGCTTAAAGAGCAAAACAGTTAATCGTTTTGGCCACACACCCCAAAAACATCGCCACCATTAATTCAGCCATAAGTAAAGGGAGCAAACGGTGGTACCCTGATTGGATTCCTTCCCTTCATGTTCCAGCTTCATGTACTTTGTGTATTTGGTTCTTAAAAAAAAACAAAAGTGACAATGAATTCAACACCTTTTAAAACACTCGAAGTGGCAGTGATTCACAGTCATCAACACTTGCTTTTTTGAGCACTGCCTCAAGTTCTAATCCTTCTCATGACTTTGTACATCACCTCGCCCATGCCTCCCTCTATTTTTAACTCGCATTTCTCCTAACTTTCTTTGTTGGTGTCCCCCACCCCTCACCTTTCACTTCATGTCAGTTTTGCTATTTCAGCCAAAGGTTCGTTGCTCGTTTCTGTTGTTTTTCCCAGACTACGTTATCATGGTACTGTATCGTTTTCCTTTCCTCCATCCCAATGGCATTGCTGGCACAGCGAAATGGAGACGAGACAGTATTGAAGCTGCATTGTGGTTTATGTGAGGTGTAGGTACAGGTATCCACTGGTACTGAATGCATACTGATGCGCGTCTTCTTCTGTACACATTTATATAACCCCACAACAACAGCTCCTTGATGTACAAGCTCTTAAAATGTGGGCACAGCAGCACACGGAGTCTGAGAGAGTCGCTGGCTTTGAACACTGACAGGCTTCCGGCTGGCTGTCTTTGCCACACAGTGGCGGTCGTTCAAAAGTCACCATCTTGATTGGCAAATCAAAGGCATCTACCGCCAAGCATTATACTGCAAATACATTTCATATGGAAGCTCTCTCCTCTATTAACGGAAACCCCAGAAGGCAAGGGTGTGACTCAAAAAATGTATGAACTGGGGTGTGACTGATTTCTCTCCTCTGGAGGGCTCAAAGAGTGTGTTTCTTTATTTTATTTTTTATTTCCCATACATGTGCAATGTCTTGGCAACTGCTAGTTTTCCAAAACATTTCAAATCCACAAAACACACATCTTTTTTTTTTTCTTTTTGACAGCCTAATAGGAATGTTTTGATATCGGGAGAGTTGAGTTCCTCTGGGTCCCTTGGGGGGGAAAAAAATGTCATATGATTTACATAAAAATTTGTTTTTCTCTGATAAGCAACGACCAAAATACATGTGCCAATAAAACTCCTTTTTCCATGAGTACTTAAGCTCTGAAATCATCACCTGAAGTCTCCTTACATGACAGAGTTTTGTCTAAATGACTTGGATAGCCTTTTACTTTGGCAAGTGTCTTTAAGAAAATGCCATTAAAGGGGCCATACCATGAAAATCAATGTTTTAAGCTTTAAGTGTATCATAGTTTATTCCTAAAAATAAAAAACCTCAAAGCTGTGTTTTGATCTGTTCATGCATTTCTGAGTAATCCTCTAAAAACCTGCGCTCTCTGCTGCAGCCCCTCCTCTACCTACAAAAACAGCGGGTTCTTATGAGCTGATGTCATAGATTGAGGACCGCCCCTTTTAAGAAGAGTCTGCGCTGCCGCCACCACCCAAAGGCTAAGACACAAACACACTTCCTCTGTGGAGAAACGCATCCATCTTTGTAAAAAGTTCAGATGTTGTTCGTTTGCACACGCAGACACGCGCAGACACGTGCTGAGGCTGGTCATAGGATGATGTTGTGAAATGGGCGGGACCTACAAGGAGCAAAAGGCGGTGCCTCAGAGATCGAATCGTTTTACTTCCGGGCTTTGAATCGAGTCCACAAATATAACTCTTCATTTTTCCAGAAATGATGTGTTGATGATCACATATCACATATGGATATAACTTACTCTGAAAGGCTCAGGAAAATCATGGTATGGCTCTTTTCAGTTTAGACCAGAACATACATTCATTATAAAATCATGTTGTTGCTGCTCAGCAAAAATGTTTCAGATTAATTCAGAACATTTTTTTTCCTACAGTAAGCGGCGTGAATTGTTGAGGCGACCCTTGGGATGAGAGGTCGAAAGGTAAACAACAGTACATTTTTAGGAAGTTATGTCTGTCAAATGAATATGGGAAAGGAAAACTTCCTGTTTGTGTTAAGTTAGCCATGTTAGATTATGCTTGGAATGCCAATGCTTCTAAGTTGAGGCTGACATTCCTTTAGAATAGAATAGAAGATAATTAAAAAAATAAATTCAGCTCAAGCAGGGACAAGTAAGTAAACTACTGGACACAATAACAATACATGTTTCTAAATCAGTGCAATGTCCGTGTTGTACTTTCTTTTTCAGATTTTCTTTCCAGACTACAACATACGACAACTACGACAAAGTAAAAAACATTTGGAAGGGCGTTTTTTTTAAACAAAATTGAGACTAATGATCATTGTTTGTTGCTTGATTTCAACCGTTTTCTTGTCTAAACATAACCAATTAGTGGAAGTGCGTACATCCAAAATGTTTTAACTAACCAAATAAGTTTCATGGAAGGCATGATTTTCTTTAGTTTGTTTTTTTGTTTAAAAATGTTTAAAATTGAGCTGCACGGTTGTGTTGCTTTTGGCATTGTTGCCTCAGAGTAAGAAAAGTGGGATTTGCAAGTTGTGTTGGTTTTCCTCTGCGCTCTTTGGCTTCCTTCCACAGTTCAAAAAAATGCCTTTTAAGATGATTGATTACCCCACACTGACCCTTAGAAGTGAGTGTAAATGTGTGGCCCTGCAATGGACCAGCGAACTGTTCGGGGTTTGCCCCATCTTCACCCTGCAGAAGCCGGGACGGGTTCCAGCATACCCCCATGACCCTGAACAGGACAAAACGGGAATACTAGATCAATGGAGGGTTATTAAAATGTCATCAAGCTGCTTTAGTTAAGAACGGGCCTTTAGATCTATTTGTAGTGTAGCTGGTATCAGAAAGCTACATAATCACTTGTTGTGACATACAAAATGTCACTGATCAGTCACATCTGCTCATTAGATGGAGATGGGATTGCGAGAATGCTCAAGTTAGCAATAATTTTTATGGACTTATAGATGAACAATCTCTCCACCCAAAAAATTATGACTTTACAGTGGAAGAAACAGTAGAAAAAAAGGAAACCAAAACACACACTTGTCCAAAGAAAGTTTTCAAATTTTCATGGGTTGGCAACAACACCTACGACTTTGTGGCCATTTTGTGGCAAATTTGACGATTTCCACATTTTTCCACAATACTGGACAAGAAAACTTTTGTTCAATCACTCTTCGCCAAATTTCTCACACAGCCCACCAGGTTAAGTCAACAACTGCAATCAAAGTTTTTTGACCTATGACCTCTGGAAGAGGCCACCATCTTGGATTTTTAAAAAAAATCACATTTTGTACTTGCTACAAATTCAAACTTTCCCAAGGGATCTCGAGGTATCACCTCCTAATTTCTCAAGTATCGTTTGGAAGCTACTTGGGGAAAAAATGTTGTAAATAAAATGTGTAGGTTTTGCACGGTGTTTGCATGGCAAGCTCACTTTCGAACATTTTTTACAGCAATATTGTAAAAATTAGGTAAAATTTGGCTCAAGGTGAATAAAGGAATATGACAATATGAACATATTAGGAATGTGGGTGTGGATCACAAAAAAAACCTTTGTCAAGTAAATCCATAAGTGTACTTTTGCCAATCCTAAAAATTACACAGACGTGTTCACCTCCCGACGACCAAAACGTAAAATTGTTGCTTTGGAGATAAAACTAATAGAAAAGTTACCTTTTTTTTCCTCATGAATTTGTCTCCTGCAGCTTTGACCAGGGTGGCAGAGGCAGAAGGGTGGAGTGGTGACAGTGCAGCAGCCGCACAGCCGTTGAAGGCGGGTCAAAGGGGGCAGTGAGGGCAGGTAGTGCCTGCAGGCTATGTAATTCAGTTCATGGTTCTAGCTCATGGGCAGCTGTGGAGCAGCGGATGAATGGTTGACATCGGAATCGGAAGCTTGCACGTTCAATTCCTGCCGTACCCGCCCATGTACCGAAGTGTCCTGTCGCAGTGAATGTGTGTGAATGGGTGAATTGGACTATGACTGTAAAACATGTTGGGCCTTTTAAGGAAGGTAGACAGATTCAATACAAGTTTAGACTATTTAACATTTAATTACAGTTGATTTTAATTTAAATGCACACTATGCCCAAGTCGAATTTAGTCTCAAACAAGTCTTCAATCTTTCAGTTATCTTGAATTTCTCAATAACACTTTTATTTTTTTAAATGTGCTTTTAAAATCAATATTTAAGCTTTATGCCACATGCATTTGAGACGCAGCATGCAGTCTTGCATAGTGTGTTCTGTGGATAGTATTTAGGGAATATTGATGCATTTTTTCACCACAACAATCTGAACGGCTCATAAGAGGACACATTTTCAGACCCAGTTTGCCCCAAACAATGTGACAGGATTGTGTTAGGGCTGAATTATTGAAATTGCTATCCCATCTAACCCACAAGTATGAGCCTTCAAGCATAAAAAAGTGATTTGTTTTATGCGTCCCGTTGAGTACTCAGAGCTAACTGAGTAATTTTAACGCTGAGGCTGAGCATTAGTTAAAAGAAAAGCAAAAGTGAGTACTGATGAGATGAAGGAAGTGAAGAATAGCTGTCCTGAGGTTGTCTTGAACTATAGTTCTATTTTTAAATTTACTCCAAAGAAATGTAGTACACGCTCAAGCCCAGATTGGTTGTTATTATTCGTTTTTCCAGTTCTGTTTCTGAGATGCAGATCAGCTCTCAGTCCACTGCATTATTGCAAAAGGAGCTTTGGATCCGTGAGAGCTTTGTAGAGGTTTTTTTTTTTTTCCACACATAAAAAGCGTCCTCTTGGACTATTATACATTTAATTCAGTATGGAGTTCCTAGCATGCCGCTATTAATACCTCATTCCATCTTCATTCTTTAAATTTTCTTTTTATTGCAAATAGAGGTGGAGAAGTGGCCTGAGAGCGCTGCTGTGGTTGTAATGATGTTTTCTGAATAAGGAATAGGAGTAGAGATAAATCGTCTGAGGGAGACGGGAATGAGACAACTGCAGTAAGGTAACCAGTGAAGAGAGAAGAGGGCTGCGAGAAAAGAAGGAGGACGGAACAAGGGAATACAAGGAGAATAAAATCCTCTGGGGATGCACATACAGAGGAATCACTAAAGATGACTGAATTTACCACTATCAGTGCAATAAATCAACAAATGGACAGAAAGTGAGTAGAAAAATGCAAGAAAGAAATGCAGAGATTGATAAAAAAAAATAAAAGGTTGACATGCTGGAGAATTAAGTGGGAAAGCTTGAATATTTAACTTAGCTTTTAGCAAAGCAGAAATGAGTTGCATTTAAATGCACATTAGGTAAAAGGTGCTGTTTAAGTGCATATTTTCACACTCATTCTACTTTTTATGTGTATTTGCAGCACAAATGCATAACCTTCCTAAAAGTCAATTATTGACATTTTGTTTTAAATTTGAAAAAATTGTTGTTTGGATTTGGCAAAAAAAACATATTTATTTTATCCAAAATCCCTCACTTTAGTTCTAAAGAATGACTAAAAAATAAACTATTCAATAATTGACAAAGCTATTGATTTTGGACATTTTAAATCAGTGCATCCAATTTTCCAGAATGTCCACATGCACACCTTAGTAAAACGCCTTAAACAATTTAAAATCTATGCTCTTACAGCCCTTAGTTTAGACAACAAAATACAAAGTCTAAATTCATCTTAAACTTTTACCTTTGGGTTTAAACTGTTTCATTAAACATATTTTTCTACACCTCTTTGCAAATCCTTGTGAATAGACATACCCCATGTGGATCAAAGGCATTGAGATCATGCATATAAAAAAATTAAAAGGAGGGAAATAAAGAGAATCATCTTTCGTTTTCTTCTTTTTTTTTTAACTGGGACGGGCATTAAAATAATAACAAGAAGCTGTCGTGAATTGGTGAAAAAAATCCCTGAACATTATAAGCTCCTTTCACATGCGCAGGAGGCTTTTTGTTAATCTGGTGTCAGCTGAATGTGTTGCTGTGGTGTGTGAATCACCCTCCTGGTGCTTTTCCTTAACAAAAAAAAAAAAAAAAAAAAACACACAAACACTACACTGTATGAAGCATCTGTGAAAGCAATGAAAATCCTTAAAAAAGAAGAAAACCTGCCCTTAAATTCTTAGATCCTAAGGACTTATGTACTCTATTTTTCTGACACTTAAGGAAAAGCTGAAGTCAAGATGTTTACAAACCTAATTGTTACTAAGAAACTGAAAAAGGGATGAGACTATGTAAAAATAAAATCAATTTAAAAACAATAGAGAATCAATATAAACATGTCTTTAATAAATCTGAAAATTTCATTGTCATCTTAGGCAACGTTGACACCAGGTATTTCATGTGCAATAACACAATAGATGCGAGTATTTGAACGTGCTTTCAGCATATGATGTTCACACTGGACAAGCAGGAAGGGGCTTCTTTTTCTCTACGCTGTTTACTAGTGCATGCCCGCCACCCACATTTGGAAAAGACTGGTTTCTCGCAAAAATGCTCCAGGCTTTTTTCTTTCACAGCTCTATTCTGATATATGAAAGACTTGGTGTCATATAATTACGGCCGGGAACAATCCGCAAATGTCAAGTTCTCTTTCGTGATCACTTCTTAAGCGGTTGGCAGTTCCATGTTTCGAAAAGGACACTTTCAATTCCAGATCTGAGTCACTAATTGGTCAAAGTTCAGCTTGTTGAACTTTTAGCGCATGTTCAGTAAATGTTTGTCCGTGGAGCCAAAATGACAATCGTAAACACTTGTGTAGCGACACGTGAACGCTTTTGACAAACTGCAATTATTCATTTATCCTCCAATTAATTTATAAACAGTTGGCACTTCCACAAATCAAAGTTTTATTGAACAACTGAACATGAGAGTTGTGAAAGTGGAACTCCAAAATGTGCTTTTGCAATGAGATTCCATTGGAAGTGGTCAGTAATACTTTTGGATAAGTTAAGTAACTGTTTGGGGATTTTATGTGATCCTCTTAAAACCAAAAAAAGCTTTGACATATAAATAAATTATAATGTACAAATATTATATATATATATATATATACACACAGTTTGGACACTAATGCTAACCTAATTCTAGACTCGAAATCCTTTTTTGTAAGGTAAAAGACACTGTAAGGCTCAAATGTTAAACATGATTCAAAACAGTGTTTTTTTGTTTTTTTTTTTTAATGAAAGATCCACTCTGATCATCTATTGATCTATTTCAAAAGCCTTCCCAGTGGTCTTTTTAAGTTGTTTTCTAGGACATAGTGTCTGAAAAGCCACAGGAGTTAATTAGAAATTTGCCTCTGAGTCATTTGGTGGACAGTAAACAGTAAATTTTATCAATTTGAGTAAAGAAGTACTCCGAAATGCAATTTTAAGTCCAATTTTCTTTATGTTTGTCCCCAATCATCAGAAGAATGTCGCAAGAACATCTTAAAAACACCAAAAACAGGATTTTCATCAGAGTGGGTCTTTAAGATAGGACCTAACCCAGAATTTTCATAAAACTTCCAAAGATTACGGAAGATATTTTGTGAAAAGAGACATTTCTAAGAAGGTGTGTGAAAGGTTTTGCTTATAGAGCCAGGGCAGTGTCAAGTGAAAATATTAATAACGCGAGAAAAAAAGGTCTGGCTTTTAAAGAAAATGTTAATGTCATCCTTGGCCTTTTATCTGCAATAACCCTACCATCTCCTGCAAAACACAAGAATGACTCACTGTGACTGATAGCATAGGTAGGTGCCTTCAGATGTGTGCACATTAGACAGGTTACGTGCCTGTACCATCCTTTATGAGTGCACAGCATTGAGGAGTTCATAACTACAGAAAAACATCTTTATTGAACCACTTCCATTCCTGGGAGAGCTGTCTCTCTGCTTCCTAAATGTGTTGTAGAGGGAATGAAAAGCAAAAGAGTGACAGGCAGGTGATGAGGTTCATCCACCAATCTCCGATTAGCTTTATTAAAAATGTACCAAGGACAAATGGAGGATGGGGCTTTGCTCTCTTGGGAGACGAGATGAACTCTGAGGAGCTGCAACTGTCTTTCAGATTTGGACTGCGCAGATCCGGGCGTTCGTGCACACATCGGCACAAAAAAAAAAGACAGAAACTGTCTAAGAGTACATTCTTAGAGAGGCAAAATGTGCCAATGAGAGTTAGAGATCAAAAAAAGGGTAAAGCAGGCAAAGGCAGAGACTCAGGGAGCGATGCAGAATAAAGAGAAAAGGAGGAGAGACAGATAGGCAGAGAAAGTGGGAGATTACTAGGCGTGTGTGTGTGTGTGTGTGTGTGTGTGCGTGTGTGTGTGTGTATGTGTGTGTGTGTGTGGTAAAGGGTGGGGGCATGATAACGTTCTGCGGAGGTTAATTGGAGGTTGTGGCGTAATGATATGATTCACAGAGATCATTAGCATTCCAGAGCTAAATATTAATGACAACAGAGCTCAGATTCTCCCTGTAAGAATGGAGTCCTGCTGAAGATTGAGGGAAGAGTCAGAGGAATAAAAATGCAAAGTCTTTAGCACTAAGAAATATAGTTCATAAAAGTTTTACACCGTCATTAATATCATTTAACGAGGGCTTTCTGTCTGTGGATGCTGGGTGGGGCTGGATGTATTGTGGAGCTAGGTACATATCGGGCATATGTGGCGCTTTCAGGAACGCGCTGGACGTGGGTTCTTGAACGCGCTTGTAGCTCATGGTGTTCACACGGGTCTGTCGCTACCCGATACTCGCGCATGTTCTCACAGTTGGAAGAGGCTTGAGGTGAATCGTTAAAGCGATGCAAATCTCGTGAATCTTGCTCAAAACTTTTTTCTAATCACTTCTTTATACCAATATATGAAATACTTGGTGTCATATAATCCGGACACAAAGCACAATTATTAATTTATCCTTCTATTGAAAAGGATGCTATTTATACGTCACTACGAAATCCGGATCCCTGATTGGTCAAAGTTCAACTGTTTAAAATTTCAGTGCAAGTTCAATGTGTTTTGTACGCAGAGCCCAAAAACGGTCATGAAAACTTGTGCAGGGATGCGTAAACGTGATGCTAAATTCAGACTGGGCTCGGAAACTCATGTTCAAGTGACCACTTCCAAAAAAAAGCTGATGTAAATGCATACGCAGGTGTTTCAGGCTTTCGCATTCAAGATTCTCAAGCTAGCTTAGATTTGGTAGGAGAGTTTAAGTGGCATCCTTCTCAAAACACGGAAGTGCTAATCATTTGAAAATCCATCATGAAGGAAAAGTCTTCCATCTATTGGAATAGAGCTGTGAAAAAAACAACACCACATGATCAGCACGTTCTTCAATGCGCCACACATGCAACTGGCATTCGAGTATGGTAACTGCTTTCTCAAAAAATCTCACATCCACATGTCGCTGCATACCCTACATACTCGAACTCCGAACACGAAGTGCCAGCCGATTGAATAGTGATCATGAAGAAGAAATGAATCATTTCGGTTGGTGCTTAGCTGGAATTATATGACACCAAGTTCTCCAAGCCTGCAGAAAGATTGGTAGGACTTGCACCGCTTCACATGTTCTCCAAGCCTGGCGAAGATGCTAGTAAACAGAGGAAAAACAAAAGAAGAAGAACCCCCATTCTGCCGCTCCATGCTCATCCGGTGTAAACACCGTAGCCTAAAAGAAAACACAAAAAGTCATGCCCATTGTATAAACTCACCCCCCCCGACCTCTGTAATGTGCTGCAGACTCAAGACAACATCGCTTCACAGTTTTGAATGTGAAAGCGCGAAACACACGTAAACATAAGTTTACATAGACTTTTAATTTGAAGCAGTCGCTCAAACACGTTTCCGAGGCTGGTCTGAGCATAGCATTATAAACCAGTAAAAGTTTGTCTTAAGACTTACAGCACTTGCCCTCCCCACTCCTTCCACAAAGCGAGGCAGACCCCAGACAATAGGTTCTAGTCTGGGCTTTGAACAAACTGATGTTGTACATGGAGGATATTGAGCTGAATAGCCCCAGAGCCTCGGTGGCACTGACAGATAGGGTGCAGAGGCAATTAATCATAAGCGCCAAGATCAAAGTTAGTCTCCAGAAACTTTTGCTGTTGGGACGACTTTTGCGTGTGTGACTATGCAAACGCTTTTCAAACACAGACTCACCTGCACAACAATATTTTGCAAATTTCACAAACATCCCCCCTGGACACAGGAAGCTGCTCCATTGTGTTATTTAAGGCGGTAGATTGAAGGCCTAAGTCTTTGAATGAGTTCAGAGACGTGAGCTACAGTAAGTGGCTTTGAAATCCATAGTGGCGGAGTATTAAAGAATTTCCACTATTAGTGAGCTGGCAAATGCTCACTGGAATGGAGACAGCTTACATGAATCACAGCAGATATTCATTGTGTGTACATGTGTGGAAAATGTGTCTCTGTGCACACACGTGCGTGCATGTGAGGGTTCAAATGCGTGGCTTCCAGAAAGGCTTTTTAAAAGAGAATAGAAGAGGAAAGAAGAAAGGGTTGGGGAAATAATGTATTACTTTTGAGGTAGCGACGCAGGAGCAGAACTACAAAACTATTAATCTTCTCCTCGGTCTCCATACCCCCACCCACCCTCAACCGCATCTTTCTATCTTTGCCCTCTTTCTCCTCCTTCCTCTTCTCCAACTTTCTTTTCCTCCAGAGTCCTCTGTGTTTATTTTTTTAATCTAACTTCCATCCTCCCCTTCTCGGCTTCCCTGTGTGTTCCTTTCACTTTCCATTTTCTTACTCTGCGGCGTCACCGTCCTCCTATGCACTCCTTTCGCCCTTTATAACTCTTTGTCTCCATCATGACTAGCTTCAGTCACTCCTCTTCCCGCCTGCCCTCCGCCATGACCACATTTCACATTTTTCCTCCTCCTTCTGACCTGATCTCCTCTTTGTTTTAATCTTTTAGGCGCTCCCTCCATCTCCCCTGTCTCTGGTCCTTTCAATCTTTTGCTCTTAACCTCGTCTGCTTTCTTGTCTCTCCTTGTCTCTCAGGACTGGTTCATCCCCCCCTTTCCCCCACAGTGTGTTGCAGACCTCAGCATCACACATGTTCAGGTTGTCAGAGGTTGCAGTGTACACACAAACTCTCTCGGTCCCCGACTTGTGTCCAAACAACTTTCTGCAGTCGGAGCTGCAGTGGCTTTGGTTCAGTTAGCTGGGGATCCATGCAGCGCCTTTGTGATGAGGGGGAGGCTCTACTGCACTGACTCACTTTCGTCCTCCCTCCCCATTCCGGGCCGATCCTCAGCCTTACTCTTACATCCCTGCCCCCATGTCTTTTGTTGCCTCACATGCCCCCCATATCATCATCATCCTCTTCTCTCCTGCCTCCCTAACATCCTCCTCTGCAATCAGCCCCCTTTGTGTTTTCTTTTTTTTTTGTTTTTTTTTTTTTACTGTACACCCAGCTGTCCTCTCCCAGACCTTGTAAAGCTCCCCCTTTTGTAACTTGCAACCCCCTCCCTGCCTCCACCTCGCCCCTGAAGACCATTCCCTCCCACTTTTGGCCCTATTGTCTGCAGAGACGAACACACCTTATTATTCTCGGTCTGCATCACCGCCCTGTGTCATGTGTGCGCACACTCACATTCATCCTCATCACTTGCCTTTTCCCACCTCGATACCCACACCTCCTCCTGTATCATTCAAGTGCCGGCTTCACGCGCCCACACAAACACGCGCTGTTGTCCTCCTCCAGCCACCACTTGCACTTTGTCTCCAGCCATGCGGCCATGTGTTGATGTGTGTCTCCACTGCTCCTTTCCAATCTGTCCAAGCACACATTCCACCTCAGTGATTTTTTTTTTCTTCCACCGTTTTCCTCTGCGACTACTTCCCACTTCTCCCTCACATCCCCAAACACACACACCCACTCTGACACCCCCTCTTCCTTCGCCTGTTGTCTCCCTCGTGACTTCTTTAATCTCATCCACACTGTCGATACTCATGGCTCCGTTTCTCTTTCACTATTTCGACCCAAACAAATCAGCTTTTAACACAGTTGCTGCAGTTTAGTAACACATTTCCCTTAGAAAACTTGGTTCCACAGCTCGCTACTCACCACCAATGATTATACGTTATTTTTTCTCTAAAAACAGTTTTTTAACTATTACAGAGAAGCAGAATTTTTCTTTTTTCTTTGTGTCCTTGCCCCTTATAGAAGTGTCTTGTATTAGATCTGCCATTACATTTGTTCACATTTTTTTGTAATTTTCATGCAATTTCTTCAGTGTTTTTTGTGCAATTTTTTTAAGAGCTACAAAAGCAAAGAACAGGCTGAGCACTAACCTCATCTGCTCTTAAAAACTAAAAGAAGACCTACAATTCAAAGTTGAAAAGCCGCAATGTGTCCGTGTCACAGATATGACCCATGTCTGTTTTGTTTTTGTTCTCTTTACAATATCGCTAATCTGTTTTATTCTTCCTACTTACCTTATGCACAAACGTTACAAATTAAAACACTGGGGAAGTGTTAATTAAATTGAACAGTTTTAACTGTATCTGTTTGTGAGTCAATCATGATAACAAAGTTGGGTTCAAAGCAGGGAAGTCTGTAGATGACCAGGGTGTCCATGTTGTGGGTGTGGTCAACTTGAAGAAAATCTGTGTTTGTAGTTCTTTGCTTTTGTGGGGAAAAAAACCCCCACGGAAAAAATGTTTTAAAAATTGCAAAAAAAAAAAAAAAATTTTTAAATCAAAAACACTTTTTTCTTTCTATGAATACAGAAAAAATATTGGCACAAAAAACAAACAAAACACATGTTTTCTTAAACATATATATTTCTGTATTTTATTTTATGAAATCAATTAATGAAACCCAGTCTCTAAAATTTTACAATTTAAAAATGTATAGTTGAGTATATGAATCGGCTTATGAGCTCTATCAACTATATAGTAGTAATTTTCTTTTAAAAACTCAACACAAAAAAAGTTTTTGTGCTTTATGATATATAGATCCAGCTGGGTTTAGGTCCCTTAACGTGTGAAATATTACAAAAACAGGTCCAGATTTTTCTTTTGTCCATCAAAAAAACCTTGCTTTTTTTTTCATCCGTGTTCCAGACACACACAATAAATACACACACAAACCGTTGACTCCCATCCCCTCTTTCTTTTTGTCTCCCACTGTCTCTTTTCCTCTTCCTCCCCCTTTCACGCCTCCTCAAGACACACAGGCCCGGCTTTACCTCGGAAAGTGCTACATTATTAATTGGGGGTTGGCCGTACAGTAGAGAAAGCACACACTCTAAGATGCACAGCCAAGCATACAAATCCACGCACACAAAGAAACATGTCCATGTGTACACCGTGCAGCACGTGCACTTTTTTTTCCCGCACATTGTTGTTGTTGTTGTTTTATACACAGCATGCATGCATTCTAACTGATCTCATCATACATGTTAAGAGCAGCCTGGGGCAGCTCCCTTCAGAAGCTGCGCTATTACCCCAGTTGTGATTACAGACTGGTTCCCATGTGCTTTATTTCATAGGCCATTGTCTGCTTTCCTTCTTTTTTCTTCTGTTTGCCTCAAATGAGTGTTTGCTGGTGTGACATGTCGAACTGTACGTCTGCACAGGTTCTTTTAGGGGTGATTACAATAGAAACGTTTCAATAAAATATAACTTTAGGTCTTAGTTCATGACATAACCCGGATTCATGTGTGAATTCATTGCAGGCAGTCCTGCCAAAAAACTGGAAACTGAGGGGTGCTTTCATTGACCGAAACTGACTGGGCCAGTTTTTCCCCCCACACAGATTCTATATCTTTAGATCAATTTTTTTTTATTATTATTATTATTCTTTAGCTCAGACGTATGGATTTTAACATCATGCAATCAATGAATCAGTTCATGTCTGGTGTAATTACTGAACATTTATTTACCTGGAGGCTCAACGATTGGTTATGCAGATTTGGAATTGTCACACTCTGTTAGCCAAACATGGTGTTTGAATATGTGACAGATTCACTGAGTTAAAACATTTTATCCTCATTTGTCACAGCCATAATCTTAAGTCTTGTGATTAGAAATGGAGATATTGCTGAAGTGCTTTGATTGTGCTGAGGCTTTACTATTCTGTCTCTCAGCCTCGAGGAACTTTTCTCTCTCTCTGTGTGTTTGTGGGTCGACTGCTTTTTGTCGCATCTTTAGGACCTTTTGAGTGGGCAGAAACATGCAAAATCAGCTTTTAACTGAAAAATTGTCATGTTTTGGGTTGTAGTTAGGCTATTTATGAATAGAATTAAAATTTCACAATTAATCAATGAATCAAAGAACTGATTTATGGTCCTACCAGCCAATCAGATCAATCTGTCTGAGGCAAGTTTTTCATTGAATTGACTCGACCTAAACCATTATGAAATTGTTTCAAAATGAAATAAATCAGTTATATCAATATTGGAAAATAGCATTTGGATTGAGGCATGTCAGGCTTATTTTACCTAATGTAAAAACAACAAATTAATGTCACACCAAACAGCACACATGTGATAGCAGCAAAAATGATCAAGCCAACATTGCAGTCTAATGTGTGGAAACACTTTGAATTTTGCAAAGACATGTAAGCATACAGTGTGGTTTAATGTTGTAATAATGTTCCATTTGTATGATTTTGATGAGGAAAAACAACAGTGGGCTGATGGTTCAAAATGAACCAATATCGACTGTGAATCACATCATCAACAACAAATTATGATCTTGATCATGAACATCATTTTTTCAATTTATTCTTGTAAAATTTAGAACTGGGTTTCGACAATAATTTCCAGATTCGATTGATCAGACCCTGGATCGATTCGATTCACAATTTTTTTCCAATTCTTTTGATCCACTCAATTTGAATGAATTCTATTTGAATTTGCAGGGCTTACACATTTTGACACATTTGTATATGAATTCCATTTATAATCTATATATGTTTTGATGATATTCACATTAATCTGATGCAGTTCACATGCTGTAGAATGTATTAGTGAAATTATATTGAGATTGGTAACACCATACAGAGTTACACAAAGTCATTCACATTATAAACTGTTATGATTCGAGGCAAGGCAGACCCAAATGCTGTTAACCCAGACGCACAATGACAAGCTGATGGAGATGAGGAAGGGTTTTACTGTCCGAGGGTTGACTGATAGATTGTAGCTGGAGCGTGGACGAGGCTTGTGGTGATGTGGTATCTGGGGCCAGGAGTGGTGGAACAAAGCTTGGAGGTGAGTGTTGTGATTGATAGCATGGCGGTTGCGTAAGGGTCGGGAGAGGTCGCCACATGAACTGTAGATCCTGGAGATGAGAACAGCAGATGAGTAGAGCAGAGGAGACTTGAGATAGGTGACAACAGAGTACGTCGCTAAAGGACTGCACCACAGCAGGTAACAAAATGGCAAAGAATGCTGGAGGAAACCCATCTTAAGTAGCGGTCAGGAGTGAATCATATGAGTGCTGACAGCTGAGTCCAATATGGAGGAGCCACCATGACAATAAACATTCTGCCTCTTCTGGAGGGTGTTTCAGTTTGGCCACTAGGTGGAGCTTGCGCTGAAGCATAACACTTTACTCCAGAAGATCTGAGCAACAAAAACTGTGCTTAAGACCACAAATGGTTACTTTTAAATACGCTTCCTTAATAGTTTGGGAAATTCATGCCTGTGAGTATATAAAGCTGTTCATGTAGTCAGGAATGTATGTTTTGCTCGACTGAGCGTTAGCATTAGCCGTTCAACGGGAAATTCCATTTTTCTTTAGCATCAAGCTAGCAGACTTTAGCTTTATGCATTAGATCGATCTCAACTTTTATGGTTTGGTTATTTATTTATGAAGCTTAGATCGATTCAAATTGATTTTTAACAACGCAGCCCCAGTGAAATTACAACTTTATTCTACTGCAACTTTTTTATGCAAGACTACAACTTTTTTCCTCATCTATTTATGACTTTAATCTAAAAAAAAATTATGTTTTTTTTCTCATATTGTTCAACTCTATCCTCGTAAATGTTTCGTTTTTTGTTTTAATTTTATGGTGTCCCTAAAACTTCATCGTGATATGAATTGCATTGTTTATAAAATGAATTGTTACACCCCTAGCATTTAGCATTTGATGTTTAAGAGTCAGGATTGAGTCCCAAATATTAATGAAGGCCAAAGCAATCTCCTGATGAATACATCAATAAAAAATAATCTCATTACTGGCATTGATAGGGCACACTGTGCAGAATACAGGGTAGCTGTTCTGGAAGTAAGAATTGCAAAAAGAAAAAATATAAACCTCTGGAAACACACAAACAAAGCCTCATAGATCCCAGCTCTGAACAAGAAGCTGTCTGATTGACAGATAGGTCAGCCGGGGTGATCTAATGTCCTCACTTTCACCCCATCTCTCCATCTCTCGTTTTCTCACCCCTCTGAGGAGGGGATTGAGCTCTCCCTTAAATATAAATCAGTGGAACCACATGCCGTCAGAAGTCCAACTCTTCCCTGTAGTCTCATCAATCACCAGCATACCATGCCAACCTCTCTGTCTTCATCTGTCTGCTTGTCTTCACCCTTTAAATTCTTCTTGCCCACCCACTATGAGAATTTCTGGCTGTTTTTTTTTTTCAATTTGTAGCAGCTGCACTCCCGTAAGTGGGAATATAATGCTTTAATTTTAATGCAAAATCTATTAAAAGCATAGACCCAAGAAACAGAATAGGTAAATGACATCATAGCAAATTAATGCAGCTTTTCCTTTGTAAAATGACACAGGAATAAGTTGTGTGTCAGAGAACCTGAAAAAGCTTTGATAAATAGGGTAGGTGCCATCAGGAAACAACATGACAGAATCAGCTGGCAGAAGATCCCGAGTGGTCCTCTTAAACAATAGGAAGTGAAAATGACACTAGAAGGTGTCATTTAACACATGAAGTGTTTACACATTTAACAAACAGATGAGCACAAAATGGTCTTAAATTAGTATGTTATCTGATAATGAAAAACAGGCTTAGGAACTGTTTCGAGCTGCACAACCAGGTGAAGAATAACTTAGCCGTAGGCAGTCAGAGCTGCAGAAACTTTGCTTAGCGCCAGGAAGACTTCAAAGCCCCACACTTTAACTGGAAGGCTGGCAGATGGTTAGTAAACAGCCAAACTATTGTTTCCTCCTCTCTGTTGTTGTTTCCTCTTTCATAGTAACTCTTCCTTTCAGTAAAATTCAAACAAAGTTCATAAAGAAAAGCAGATGATGTCACATCTATTTAACTTAGCACAATGTTGAGGTCAGGAAGCGGAATTAGTACAGATTAGCCCTGAAACAGAATGCAGGTCAGGTACCAGGCAGAATAAAGTTAAAGCTTCCTACATGTTGGGCACAACCACAATCTGGCACCAGAGGGCTCCTAAATAAAAGGTGGCTGGAATGATGATCAGCTGTGCTGGTGGAGGGATGTGGTGCAATAAACAGAGAGGAAGAGCTCCATCAAGGTGAAACTAAACCAATCTAGAGAAAATCAAGCACAGAAACTTTAGACTTTTTACAAGAAATTGTATTTTTGTACAAATACAGTAAACATTTTGTTTGTGGCAGCCAGGTGAAAAAAAAACACCTTAAAGACACGACATGAGAGAAAACGGATGCAATTGAAAAGTATCAAACAAATAGCAAATAGCAAAACAAAGAGTAAGAATTGTGCATGTCAGTCATGATTTTGAATTAATATTTCCAAAAAATATGGAATTTGGCGCTCCGATCATCTTTTGATCTATTTCCAAAGTGTTCCCAGTGTTTTTGCAATTTTTTACTAAAATTTAAAATCTGTGTCGTTTTCTCTGACATAGTTTCTGCAGAGCGGCAGGAGTTCATTAGAAATTTGTGGCAGTTGGCGTTCAATAAGCCAACTCCTGGTTTCCATCATCCATCTATTTACACGCTCTTCTGCTAGCTTACAACCTCCCAACTTCAAGCTAACATCATAAGTGCAACAAAAATGAGCAATATTGGAAATATTCAGTTTGGAGTCAGATGTCAGCTCAGACGAGGAAAGCTAAGACGGACATGGATCTGTTGATCTACAAGTGGACGAATCAGAGTGGAGCAGGAAGCATGTAACCTGCCAATTGCAGCTTCTACATAACAACTATAGTATTTTATGCTCTGGTTTCAGAACAATTTGAAAAAAGAACTACTCAGAAATGCAATTTTGAGCTTACATTTCTTTGTCCTCCATCATGAAAAAAATGCCACAAGAACATGTTAAAATCTCCAGAATTTTTTTTATTGTTTTAATATGAACATATTATTACTTACACTTTATTTTAATGCGTCAATTAGTCAGTTAGAAGGGTTTAGGAAATTAATTATCCATGAGCACTGTTCGGACATAAAAAAGAACACGTAAAAATTACTTTAAGCTTATTTATTCATACTTTGACATTTATCAAAGCTTTAATGTTTATCTTTTGAGCTTAGAAATAACAATATTCTGGAAGATTTGGGCAGTGTGGTTACTCCGACCTATCAAAATCAGAAAGTAGTTGCTCTTTTGCTTTACTCTTTGCCTCCTACCCAATGAAAGGGTAAAGGGTGCTGCTGCTCCTCATCTCACCCCTCCTCAAACATACTCGCACACAAGTGTGTGTATATTTACTCTACGCTGCTGCAGAGGAGGAGAGAAAACAGCAGGAGAGAGGTGATAGCTGCAGGCAGTAGGTAGTTAGCAGCACATTACCCTGGCTGCACAGTAGGTGTTTTCTTGCAGTGACAATGTTTACATCAGCGTCATTATAAAACTCTGAAAACTTTTGCAGGAAATGACATTGATCAAAAGTTAACCGAGCCCACATTGTGTTTAACAGATTAGAAAAAAAAAAACCTAATCTTTAACAAAGGTTTTGGCTAACTGGACCCTACCACCCACAGACACCGTTCCCTTTAAATTGCTGAATTATCACAGAGTATTTTTTTATTTTTATTTAGAAATGCTGAACACTGAGGAAACCAGAAATTGGCTGCAGTGTTAATGCAAGAAAGTAAGAAACACTGACAAAGCATTTCCACGTATGTAGAGCAATATGTCTACAGGAGTTTCTGTGAAAAAAAGGAAAAGAGAAAATCCAACATACGACTGTTGCAACCATCCTAGTTGTTGCTGGTTTCTGTTTGCATAATTGAGGGACTTTCAAAAGCCATATGCTTTAAAAGTCTTCTGAAAAGCTTTCAGTGTAGAGACAGATTGCATTTTAATCATTCAATAGGACCTTAATTGTGTCTCCAGTGTGCTGGTATTGCTAAAGCTGAAGTTTACACCCGTGCAAATGATTGTTTGGTGCATACTTCAGTGACAGTTCTGCTCCAAGGAAGTGCAGTTTGTTTCCAATGTAGAATGCAGAGTCATAATGATCTGGACTGCAGGGAGCCTCAAGGGAACGGCTGCACTGGATTATGGGTAAATTGTGAGAAAAGTACATTCAGATGCTGTACTTGGAAAGCTTTATTTTAATAATCGCACAGTGATATGAATGTTTGGTTGGAGGAAAAAAACTGGAAGTGAAGAGAATGAAAAATCAAACCAAGCAAAACCTACAGTGTCACAGATTTTCATGATTCAGCTGGATTCGTCCTTTAACATACAAACTCTCATACCTTTTAGTGTTCTGTTAAAGTTAGTTCCTCACCCTTGTTTTACATTTTAGTCAATATTTTTCTTACCTTATTTTTCTTTGTACTACTCCGGGTGCTGTTGTTATGGAGAGAATATAGTCTCACTGGATTTGTGTGTAACACTGGGTTTGTACATTTTGTGCTTAACTGTGTGTACTTGCAGTTGTGTATTCACATGTACACTAGAATATCAAAAACATATGAATGCTAAATACAATTTATACACATTCAAGTTGAAATTACAGCAGCTTGAAAATAACTACGAATTCAAAACAGCTCTTACGAATACGTATCTTTAAATAGTATTGCACCGATAGCGTGATACACACAGACAACAAAACACATTTTCACACAGATAAGAGTTACAAGTGCACGAGGGGCTGTGAGACTCTTCACCTCTCCAGATTTGTGTGTAGATGATGCATTTAAAGGCTGCTAGAATGCTGGATCATCAGTCTTTTCTTATCAGCCACTTTGAACTTAGATTGTGAATAATATCTAGTAAAAACATTACTTTTTTCCCACTTTCTTAAACAAATATACCCTGATAATAAAGATTTGTTTTTTTAAATCCCTGCATCGACCTGATGGACTCTCTCCACTCTTTGGATATCGAGATGGACCTGGGGCTGCCTGCTATCACTGTGACTGGGGACCAGTGTTTGGGGAAGAGCTCTAAGCTGGTGGTGCTGTCAGTGGCGGCGCTGCTAAGAGGGAGCGGTGAGTTGTGGAAAACTTTTTCAAAAAAAGGATGAGTGCTTTAAGAAAGCATATTTAGACTTACTTTTTTAAAATAGTAGTAATTGTGGCATGTCTCTTTAAAAAAGTGGAAAAAATGTTACGTTTTTACTAAGGCTGTCAACTTCAACGCACGCGATTAGTAAAAAAAATTAACCCGTTAAGATTTATTATCTTAAAATAAATTACACGTCAGAAGTGACGTCTTCCAGTTCCCGTCGGGCGTTTCGAGCTTCCATGACGTGCGTTAATTTCTAAAAATGCACACTTCACCATCAAAAGAAATAAATATTCAACCAGTTTTTATTGCTTGATTCTTTTTTTTCGGTTTAGATCGCTTTATCACAAAAGTGGACTATTTGATTGGTGGTGTGTCCTGTTGTCACAGTAACATAACAAAGCGTCGCTGACTTTGACTGCAGCGGCAAAGACAAACACCAAGATAGATTCAATAAAGCATCAGTTCAGAGAGAAAGTTTACCTTTTACCGCTTGTTTTTGTCCAGAAGATAAAGCAAAACGTTTCTTTTAAAGAAGCCTGCGCAGCGATAAAGAACATTTGGCCTATGTGACCAGAACTTCTTTTTGTGCATGTGAAGAACCAGCAACCAATCATATTTGAGTATTCACCTGGACAATTTAAAATGCAGAAAGATGTTTCTTATGGCTGGATATCAGCATCTTTGTTTTCTTGGAGTAATACTGCAGACATAAAAATCTTGAGAGTTCAGCTTATCTTACTGTTGATGTGTTTTGTGCACACACATTACATTTTTCTGGGATATATGAGTTAACATTTTACAAATTAAAAGATTAGAGACAATAAAAATGAAGGACAATCTTTCTCTCTGGCCCTTTTTTGGGGCAAAAGCTGCATACTGTCATTTAAAATTTACCTAGTAAAACATTGTGATTAAACTAATTTTTTTTTTAGTGATTTACAGAATTAGTTTTTACTAGATATTATTCACAATCTAAATTCTAAGTGGCTAATAAAAAAACTCTCATGACTCAGCATTCTAGCATCATTTAAACGCATAATTTATTCACAAATCTGGAGAAGTGAAAAGAGTCTCACATCTGCTCTATGTGTCAATGTTTTTTTCCTGTGTGTATCAAGTGATTCGTGTGCACTGTTTAAAGATTTGTCTGCGGAGGAGCTGTTTTGAATTCAATTTTGAATTGAATTGAATATTCATAGTTATTTTTTAAGATGCTTTAATTTTACAACTTGAGCTTGTAAATTTTATTTAGAATCCATAGGTTTTTGAAATTCAAGTGTCCATATAAAATACATACACAGGTACACACAAAATGTAATGCATGACTTGCAAATCAAGTATTACGCACACACCAATCCAGTGAGACTATTCTCTCTCTGTTTGTACAGAGAATGATTTGTAGACTATTTGTAGCCTATTATACTGCATCACGCCAAAGAATGTGGTTCCATTTATATTGCAACGCAGATGGTGACGCAAGATCTTCCTTATTTGAACAAATATTTTTTTCATTACAAAATGTTTACTTTGAGGTTAGTGGAAGCTCTCGAAAATGACCTGTTTTTACATCAGTTTCTGCATTGAGTGCCACTAGATTTCTCTAGAACAGGGATGGGTAAACTGCGGTCCGGGGGCCAAATGCAGCCTGTTAAGCTATTTAATCTGGCCCGCTAAACTGGAATGAATTATATTGGTGATTCTTATTCATTCTTTATTTTCATTAAACTTCTACTGCCTCTCTTTAAATACATTGACCTTAGCTTAGGTGCAGAAATTCTTATTATTATTCTTGTTAAATGATTCTTCATTCATATGGTGTTAGAAGATTTGATGTATTTCAATATTCGTGTGTGTTTTCTCAGTCAGACTGGCATTTTGACATATGAGCTGCTTTTTTTGTTTAACAAGCTTTTAGTGTGCGGCTCCTTGTGTGATCAAGGTCATTTTAAGGCGCCATATAAATGAATACATTTAACTTCACTTAGCTTTTTCTGATCTTTCCAGCACCACAAAAAAGCTACTTTTCTCTAAGTTTGTGATTTTCCATGAGGGACATCAACCCATTGGCGCACTAAAATAAGAAAAAAGTCACAGTTTTAAAATAAACCCAATTAAATAAATCAAGATTAAATTACCATTTTCTTTCCTATTTCTCTTATAAGTTGATTGCCAAAAAACTTCAAGAGTCTGGTTCTGGCCTTTGGCTGTCTGTCAAATTTTAGAACCCAAGAGTCACAAAGTTTGCTCAAACAAACTTGCTATCTAAACTACAATCTAAAAATGTGTTTGTTTCCTAAATCACTTCATATCTAATTCTACTTTGCCCTGCTTGGCATTGAGGTTTCTTGTTTTCTTCCTGTTGTTACATTGCTTTTCTCTTTTATGAGTTAATCTCAAAGTAACTTCTCATTATACTCACAAAAAGCAAAATCAGAATTAAAGATAAAAGTTCATTTTTATGTAAGAATACATTTCTTTCTACCAAATGATTTTTGTCACATTCATCATAGAATGTGTCATTCCAGTTGAACAAAACGGCTAAAGAGGTGGGCTTGTTTGAACTTTCAAATGTCAATAGATATTGGGAATAGTGACATAAAGCTCTTTTTCTAGCTAAAAAAATCAATGGTGTCTTAATGTTATGTTTAACGTACGGTTTAAGATCTTGACTTCTGTGCAGACCCAAATTATTTGACTAATTATGAAATGAAACACGCTTCAAATCTGGTGAATCTGAATCGTGTGAAACCAATCCAAGCAAATAAGCATTATAGTTTAGTGATGTTCTGGCATGCAAATATATTCAATCACTCAGGCTTTGACAAACAGTAAACCAAACAAAGGCAACAAGCTAAATCACAACATCTTTATTTTTGCCAGCTGCATTTAAATTTGAGCTATGATCCAAAAGCGTTATTTTACAGTAAAATTGAGTTTTAAAACAGGAAGTCAGATTCATACAAAAGTTGTCAAACTCTTTCTTTATTTGTAAAACATTAACTTAATAATAATTTTGGTTAATGGTTTATTGCGGTAATCTATCCTCACAAAAGTCAGACTTTTGAGCCCAGTCTGATCCAATATTTTACAGTCCTTTCTCTATTCTCTTTGCTGCCATTTCTGACAGGATAAATAACTAACGGTACATTATAACTCACACATATATTCTCTTCACAAGTGCAGTGTCTGCAGAATTGCAGGCTTAGCACAAGTGAAAAGAAATGTGTCTCTCAGATGAGAACATTCTCCCCCACTCTTAAAAAAGGTTAGGCCAGAGCATGTTGCAGTTCCTCGAATGACCACTGGAGCCTGGTTTCAAAAGAGAACAATATTCATTGATTCCTGCGATAGAAAGTCAAACTTTCCTTAAAAATAAACATATGTTCATCTTTAAATGTTATAGGGTACAATAATTTCTACAAAAGCTTTTTTTTCCCCAGATATCCCGCTAAATCACACATTTTCAGAAAGGAAGTGGTCATGGAGTAACCACTAGTCAGTGGTCAAGTCAATGGTTCTAAACAAATATTTAGCATAAAACTGTGAGAAGCTCTAAGCTTCCACCCTTGTTCTTAGCTGCTTAACATGACAAATAGGGAGTAAAAGGTTTACAGGAAATATATGAGCTTAGTGGCTGAGGCCTCCCATGAAAAATGCTGTCTGTGACTCAGCCATTTGTGAAGAATTCTGGGTAAAGCTGCTACTCCTCCACGTTGAGGAGGTTTTGGGAGTTTGGACATCTGGCCAGAACGCCACCCAGACGCCTTCCTAGTGAGGAATTATGAACATGTCCAAGTGGGAGGGGGCTGTGCAACGGACCCACATGCTAGAATGATTACATCTTACAGCTGGCTTGGGAACACATTTGTATCCTCCTGGAAAAGCTAGAGGAGATGGCTGTTAAGAAGGAGCTTAGATGTTGCTGACTTACTAATATTAAAAGAATCACAAAAAAGCTTCAAAAAACAATAATTTTAGAGTGGTTATTTAAAAACAGCAACAAGGCAAACAAAGACAAATCTTTGGCTCTTGCTTTATCTAGAGCACACATCCACAAATAACAAGTTACATTAGATATGTAGAAAAAAAACATTACAATCTGCAATGACCTTGTTGGATAAGTATTTAGCTAAAACTGCTTTCAAAATGTGTGTAATGTCAAAAACGGGTTTAAAAAAATCCTCAATTTTTTTGTTATTAAAATGTCAAAATCCAAAAGAAAGCTTAAAATTACTTCCTCAAATGACCAAAGCAGTCAAATTGACTCTGTTTTTACAAGGGGTTTCATGTTGTACTATTTGCTATATTTTCCTGGTCATTCTCCTACTCTCTTTTTTTGTTTGTTTGTTTGTTTTAGCTTTCTGATGATAAAACCTAGTTATAGTTCAATTCAAAACCCAGGAGAGAAAAAAAAGCAAAGACAGAGAGGTTGTCTTAAAGTGGAAAAAGCCTGACAAGATGAATATGAAGATGAATAAAATAAAACTAATGAGGAATTGATGTTTTGGTGACAGCTAGACCCTCAGTTATCATAAATGTTAGTTGCCTTTAGTTTCTTATTCTCCTATACTCTTAGATCTTTTCAATTTAATTTTAGTTATATACAAATAATGACTATTGTCCTTTTAGTAGTTGTAGAATTCCAGCAGACTGAAACAAAATGCAGTTTTACAAAAATAAAGTCATACCATCTTTTAGCGTTTCATACCTAATCCTGATCCTTAAGTCTTTTTGTATCGTTGGATCCTGGATTTAGAATGGGCCGTCTATTCTCAGAACACAAGGGGTGCTAATTGATGTCATCAATTAGAGTGGAATGAATGGGTTTGCACTGGCCATTATCCACAACTGAGTGTCTCCAATTTAGCCTCTAGACCTTTCATCAAGTGGCCTCAAACACCCACTCTGATGCACACATTGACACACAACACGCATGCATGCACACACGCTTTACTCAAGTTTGTGTTGCAATTCTATTTAGGACATTGCACTCCATTTGTTTGGTGCCTTACCCCTGTCCTTGGTTATGATCTGCAACCCTTACAAGTCATGCTTACCCCAATTCGTAACACTGACCTATTCATACCTCGACACAGGAATCTATGTTATGCCTCATTAGAGCTTGTCTGTTCCCAGAGGGACAAGTGTTTTTGCCATGTCGGTGACCATACCTGAAAAGGTCCTAATGAGACAACTCAGGCATACATTCTTCCTAATTCTATTCATCCTCATATATATCTTCAACTGACTGTGCACTGCTGCTAACAGGCATCGCTGCATGGCACTGTGCAGCATGTAAAACTACATTTCTGTGTAAAACTGTCACATATTCTCACTTTGTAAGAGTTTCCAAAATGTCAATTTCTAGTAAAAATGCACACACGTGAGAGTGCACGCAATTGGATTCTACTCACATACATTAAAGCACAATTATACTGGACTTATACAGTCATTTACTATGCATATTCAAGTGCTCTTTACCAAAAGTGTTGCAGTGACCCTCATTACACATCATTTTGCATCAGCTGATAATGCTTATCAACGCACTGCCTTTTCACCGTGAGGAATTTCATGTACACTCACGTGCGCACACACACTTCTAATTAACCATTATATTGATTTTAGTTTTTTTCCCAGACATATGTCAGTGTGTGTTGGATGCTTGTAAGCATTTTGGCAGACAGGATTGCAGTGCAAAGCATGTGGTGCAAAGACTGAGCTCCAGTCCTGTTAAAAATGAGTGCTGACTTACATATCCTTTCACCAAATCAATACAGGTGTCATTGTGATGTACCTGTGTCCAGCACTCTAGTATTATATGTCTTTGGTCCAGTGAATTAGTAACCTTACATCACATCTAAATGACTACTTATTTTGGTTTACACTGTGGTTTATACCTTCGGACTGCTGGGTAATGGAAACTCGAGCATGTGAATCTGTGCCTCTGCCATCAGTTAAGGAATCGTCGTATTGATTTGTTCATCTATGTTCTATAATGAACTGAAACTATTACTTTTCAAGATTCATTCTAGGTTCTGTCAGTAGAAAGCTGCTACGCCTGGGGAAAAAAAAAAAAAAAAAAAAAACAACCTAAAGGCAACATGAAGCAGACCAAGAACCATCAAAAATATATACTGGTTGGAATAAAATATCTCAAAATGTTTTTGTTGCATTTCTGGCTATGTTATTCCGTCCATCCATCCATTTTCTAAACCCGTTCTGTCCCTTTCAGGGTCACAGGACTGCAATAGCCTAACCTGTTTGCTCGTGGTCGCTGGCAGAATTGACCTAGTATAGGCTGCCAGTCTGTACAGAAAGAACTAACCTATGAGAAGAACTAGGGTTGGAAGAGTGTTTTTGGACAGTGGGAAGAACACGGAGTCCCCAGAGAAAACCCACACATGCACGGTGAGAACATGTTAAGTCCACAAAGGAAGGTCCCACATTGGTGATTCTCTTTCAGGTCCCCCGGTCAGGACTTGAACCAGGGAGGTGTAAGGCAAGAGCGTTAACTGCGCGACTGTGCCACTGTGCAGTCCTGGTTTGTAATTCTACCCAGGATATCAACAAGTGACATCACTCACTGCACAAATAGCTGTTAGAGCGCTCAGGCTGAACTTCAATCACACCACAGACATTTGATTTCACTTTAGCTTTGTCAGACATGCATAACTGTCCAGTGGTGTGTAAAAAAAATTATGCACACTTTTCTGCACATGCTTCTTAAACACTGTTTTTACACCCCATGCTCAATTTAAACAACAGTTGCTTTTTTAAAATGTATGTAAAAACAAATTCTTAGGAAGAGTAAAATATTAAATTTGCTTAGATATATCTACTTTAATAAAGCAAATCTTTCCTTTAATAACGGTATTTTCCACACAATATGTTGCACTTAAAAGCATTCTTTTTTTTTTTTTATGAACTGACTTAGATTTCTTGTTGTTTACTTATGTCAAAGCGATTTTTGAGAAGTTGAGAGCGCTCTGTCAAAATGTCTGTTTCATTTTTTACGAGTTGCAAACAAGGTGGGGTGATATTGAAAATATGCTAACGTTGCTAAAGTGTAGTGGTGTCAGACTGTGTGTTTTTTTATTTCACACTATCAAAGTTGGGAGTCGGTATAGACATAGTAATGTTTGTTTCCACTGTATCAGTCTGACTTGCAAACAAGGTTGGGAGTTCCAGGTAATGTAAATATGCTAACACGGCTAACGCTTCTAGCAAAAATAAAGTGTGGCAGCGTTGGACTTTGTTCTTTTTTTTTTTTCCGTGTTATTAACAAGGTTAAGAGAATTACTGTGAAAGCAGTATATTAAGTCTGACTCACAAGCTTAATGTGTCGTTTAGTTTGGTGCACCTTATGACATAAGTTCAAAAATAGACCATTAATGGCGGTACGCCTTATAGGCTAATCCCGTAAGCCCTATAGTGCGGAAAATACAGTAGCTGTGGTCAGTATAGCTCCAAGAAAAAAATGCTGTCATAAGGACAGTTTCTTTTTCTGTTGTTTTTTTAGTTCTTAATGTTTTGATTTTTGTAGATTGGTTTCCCTTGTCACCATCTTACCTGCTTTCATGTGATAATTAGCTGTCCTCAGTGTACTTTAGTGTATGGTTTTCATCTGCGTTTTCATCTATTTGCTTAACCCTTTCTTAGTGCTGGTCTCCAGCCTTTTTTGTCCTTCGCCACCAATTCCTGACAGCTGTCATTCATGAAACTTTGCCTTGAATGTTTGAATACACGTCACATCTGTTTAAAAGGCTACTATTTAGTGTTAATCAGCTGTGGAGTAGAAGGTGATGTGAAGAATGAGAAGGAAAAGAAGCTGTATAAAGTAATGGGAAACAGTCAGCAGTGAAACAAATGAGACTGTAAAATCTTGTTTGCTTCTCACTAACTGGGTTCAGTGCCAGTTTTTCTTTTTTTGATCGCAGTGTTTTCCTATAAACTGAACAAGATACATTATACATTAACCATCTGTTGATTACAAATAAGTTATCTTGGGTGTCAATTCAGTGGCAAGAAATGTAAGGCTATCTGCAAATTCAAAAGAGCAAGCAACCAGAAAATCAACTATAAACAGTTTCTCCACACCATAAGACACACTTAAAAGCCTTGATTTTGTTCAAAAAAACAACAATGAGCTTTTTTATCTGGAGCACCTCATAAAATGAATAATTCTGGTTGTTCTTACTGATCTCCAAACAATTTTGAAAGCAGCGTTTTAAAATGTTTGTTTGGGTGTTATTTGTGAAAATGCTAACGTGGCTAACATGTAGCGATGTTGGACAGATTTTTCTTATTTTTTTATGTCTTACTAACAAGGATCAAGACAAAAATGGACAAATCTAGGTGTGACGTCACCCATAGAAAATGTCTTCCCTCCAGCTCTCTCGAAATGTGACCCAATATGTCACCACTGCTTCCGGATACGTGTGCCACTATTTTAAAACTAGTCGACAGTGATTGGTTAACGTTACTAATGTGGTTAATGTGTAGCGTGGTACAAATAAGTTCTAGAGTTACTGTGAACGCAGTTAATAAAGTCTAACTGACTGACGGACTTATTTCCGAATTTATGACGCACTCAATGTGCCATATAAATAACATTTCAAAACTAGACCATTACCATTATCGGTGTGGCTTATTTTTCAGTGTGCCGTATAGTGCTGAAAATATGGTAGCAAGGGTAGGAAATTTAAAAAAAATTACCAAATTAAGCAAAATTAACCTGAAACATGAGGACTGAGTGAAGGATTTGACACTTTTACCTCATAATCCAGTTAATACAGTGCTTTCAAAGGTATTTTTAGGACGAACAAACACCATTACCCTTTTAAGAAGAGACAGAGAGAGAAATAATTGCCTTTTCTCCAGTCTTATGCTGAATGTCTAAATGACTCGTTCAGAATGAAACCTTGCAGAGTTTAATGTGAATTTAGTTGCTTCCATGATATTTTGATAACTGTACAGCTGTGCTCACTCTCCCTTTCTGGGTCATTTCCACTTCCCCTCACAATCCCGGTGGACTTTTACAGGGAGGAGGCTAAGCACGATAGACAGTGGCTAAGCCACTAACTACTTCTGCTTCAGCACACACAGACACACAACAACACCTAGAGACGACCTGACACGGTGGGATCTTTTGCGAAAGTTTACTGGAAAAGTGTCAACCTCAACAGACATTTGAATCCATAGTCGAGATGGCTGTAGAACTGATCACATTTGCTTTCTGATCATTGTCTGTTCCTCTCCTTGTGTCTCTGTCTCAGACATTTTTCTGTGTTGCCTCCTTAAGTTAACACAATCAGTAACGATATTCCAAATTATGCTACGTTATACCAGGAAACACTATTAACGCAATATTAGAAATACGACTATTTTAGATTTAGCTTGAAAATGAGGAAGTTCAACCTCCCCATCTCCTCCTCCTTACTTCTCTGTCTCTGTTCTTGCTGGGCTTTCTTGGCATCTAAGAGTTGAAGATGACAGATGCATGCTGTACCTGCTGCTCTCCCCTCTGACCTCCCTTCCTGCACTCCTTCCTCTTGAGCCCTCACATTTACCTCTTCCCTGCACTTCTTCCAAAGCAGCAATCTTGCTCCCCGTGCCACTCTCAACCCTTCTTGTTTACCTCCTCTCATTGCCAGTTTTTCTCCTTCGCTCATCCATCCATCTGCTGTCCTCAGTTTCACTTTTCTACTAAGTTCAGCTGACATTTAATATTAGACTTATTGACTGCCTTTATGCTTTGTGCTCACCGGCATTCAAAAAGCCACACATGCATTAAAAGCCTTAAAAAGGTGCGCCTCTGTTTTCCCACCAGCTGTCATCTTCATACTTTGTTGATTTTTTTTTTTTCTTCCAGCACTGCAGCATCAATGGCAAAGAAAATTCCTAATGACCAAAACATGGATGCACAAACACACAACAGCAAAACTACACAACCAAACAGATTGCTGCTTCTCTCTGCAGGGATACAAGTTGACAGATGTATTTTCCCCTTTACCCCCTCATCCTTCTTCCTCCCTCGTTCTGTCTCATCTTTCCCACAAATAGTCACAGTCATTTACATCCCCCCTGTTAAGAAGCTCAGCAGGTACAGTAGCATCTGTACGCCCAACCTTACTCATGGATATTTCATGCTGCGGAGCTTCATTGGACCAGACTGCACAGTTGTGGGTTTGTAGCGCAAAGCTGCTCAGTTGGAGTCACACCCATGCTGTGCCGTTCCCCAAAGTATCATAAATCCATACACATCACTCTCTTTCCCTCCCTCGATTTTCAAAGAAATAAATATATATTTATATATAGAGGACTTCACTATATATTAAAATTGTGTCAAGCACCTTGTACCTACCAAAATCCCACCCTCAGTTTTTTTCCAGATCGCTCATCATTTCCCCAAACAATGTCCTCTGGAAAGACAGAGAGAAAGTGAATCACACCTCTTCCGTCTGCCACTTCACATTAATAGGAGACATGATCCGTCAAACCAATATAGCTCAGGGGACTGGTGCAGAGTTCGAAGGACTTTTATTAAATATAGCCAAGCTACCATATAGCTTTATGACTGCACTTAAAATAGAGCTTTTACTGGCTACTGCAGTGCTCTCAGTGGAAATGGGATATTATGAAAGAGTGCACACAGCAAAATACTAGCAACATTTAAATAGTGTTGTACAATCATAAGCTCTGATGGAAAATGATGCAGCCACTTTGGAGGAGCTTTGGAGGGGGATGTTTGGTGACATGAGGATGGATAATATGCTCCTGACCAAATGTTTTGTACCCATGACGCAGTAGTGTCTGAGTTTTTTTTAACTAACCCCTTCAAAAATACTTTATCAAAAGTATTAGTCATGACCAACAATGTCCAAGAATGTCCAAAGTATGTGAAATATATTAAATGAATAATGGAACTGGAACTTTGAAAAAAAAAAAAAAAAACAACACCTGACCTATTTGACACCCATGGCTCATGTTTTTCAAAGGTACCCTGGCCTTCTGTCTGAGTAAACAAGATAAAGTCACCTGTATATTATTGTGCATGCAGGGGGACTCCTCAGACAAAAAAAAGTCACTACTACTTTACTGCCTGCAAAAAAAATAAACCAAGGACAGGAAATCAGTCAAGCTTTCTCATGTAAGAGCACACAGCACTCTCACTTGTGTCAAAGAAGCGCTACTTCAAACAGAAATAAGCTAATATTTATGAAGAGGTCATAGAGCTGATAGACACAATAGAACCTGTCTCTATAAGCATACATATAAAGTTCATAAATCTGCCTCGCTCCAACTGCATTGGCAGGAGCATCACTCTGTTGTGTTGTGTGGGCTGAAATTGAGTGTCTCATTTTCCAGCTAACTGTCAACAACAGTCAGGTTCACTCATACAGTGATCTAGCTCTTCAATGCACATATATGTATATAAAGTACACTGTGCGGCGTATAGAAACATATGCATTTTGATAAAAATGGGAATACTCAAGTGGTTGCATGCAGGTCAGCAAGGGTAAAGCTGCTCTTTCCATTCTTAAAAAAAGCCTAGAAATTACAGCCTCGCTCGAGGGGTGGATGACAATAACGTCACTCTGTGTGTAGGAGGGGAATATTTGTAAGTGTCTATGTAAAAGCGAGGAGGCGGAGGGGGTTACACTGTGCCATTTGTCATAGCTGTAGGCTAATGGCGCAGTCACAATTGTATAAAAAATCTCACACATCATCTGTGACCTTTTGGTGACACATCAAACATGGATGAAAATAAATACACAGACTCATTCAAATCACGGATAATTCATCCTGGCTTCGTATTATTAAGATCAGAGAGTCGGGACTGTGATCTGACCTCTTGGGTCTGAAGCTGATTAATGGCAGAATGCCACCTCATTACACACGATGCAATCTGTTCTTTTTCCTTTTTTTTTTTTTTTTCTGTGTGAGATCGAGACCTTTTGGAGTTTTTCAAAAAAGGGGGCACAGCTGTGTTCCAAAAAATAAATAAATAAAAGCAAACGAAAGTTAAAACCCCAAATAAGCATCACGGGAAAGTTGGCTTTGACTAATGGACTCTATCCAGAATGCATAGCAATGTTGGCAACCTAAGTTGTCATCATGGCTCTGAAAGAGCACTGAGCGTGGGTTTTTACAAACACATTTGACAAATATTAGGTGAATTGCTCAATGTCAGAAGAGAAACATATATGGTTTAATGGTGCAGTTTGTGCAACCACACTTTGGTGCTTCAAAAATGAGATTAAAGAAATAAAATAGCACGGTTGTATGGTCTTCGTAAAGGCTCATGACACAAAAATGCAATTTTCCAATGCCCATGCCCTTAAGACCCACTCTCTCAAAGCAAATCCCCTTCTTTGCTCTCATCTATTTCCTCCAATCTTCCAATTCCTCATTTCTCCATCATCCCTGCAGTCACCTCGACCCATGTCTACACCTCTCTGCCCCTGTCTTTGCAGTGCCTCGAATTAGCAGTTAAACGCTGTACCTGTTCAGTCGATTACAATAACAGCTCACATCATCTAGTCTGAGCACATAAAAAAAAGGAAAGGAAAACAGACGCATGCAAACACAAAGGCAAGGGGAGCACACACACGGTTTGGATTTGATTAAATGTGTAAACACTGATCTAAAAGTTAAACGAAATCGTCTGATGATGACAGATCGGAGGCAGAGAAAACACATGCATACCAAGAAGGACACATATTGAAACACGGCGTTTTGGTAAACAATGATGTGCATCTGAAAGGGATAGAGTGTCGAAGAGATGTCAGCACAGCGAGGATGATACGTCAGTCAAAGCTAACAACGGCTCTGAGCACCGCATGGTATATAAGGGAGCCTATAAGAGCGCGCGCCGATGTCTCTGAGCTGTCCCCTTAGGAAGAGATGCCAGTCAGCATCTAAGCAGAGGAGGGGAGCAAATGAAATATTGATCTCTGATAAGACATGAAGTACTGTGTCGGCAGCTTCTCTTAGTCTCTGTGTGTGAGTGTGTGTGCATGCGATTACGGTATTCTCTGCCACACATGTCTAGATTACTAATGCTCATGAGTCATAAACGCAGTCAATGATGACCTAAGTTGACAGGACGTTGTAAGAGCCCTGTCTTGGTCATTGTAACATCTGCTGGAAGATTCATGTGAAGGGTTTTATTAGTCATCTGTTTGCCAGAATAGCATATGCGCATTTTTGAGGTTACAAAATCAGAAACAACTGCTGTTCAAATTGAATTTTGGAGAAGGAAAAAGTAAGTATTATGGGACATCGCTGATGACTTTTGTCCATCATTTCAACCAAAAGTTACGTCCACATTACATATAATATATATACGTATAGTATAATAGTCTGCCTTTTGTGAAATAACAATATAAACCTAAAAAGTAACAAGAATAAAGTACTAAAAATTGATTTAATTTTTATGTCTTTTGTAAGTGACCATGTTATTAGCAGGATTGTGGCTGATGAAGTGTGCATTCAGAATTCGATGCCTGAACCGCTAGAAGACAGTTGCTCCACAAAGTGTCATTTATCAGCGTTAATAAATATTAATGCATCAATTTAAAAAATTAATCATGTTCGGTAACACATTAAACGCATTAGTGTTGTCATCCCTAGTTTTTTAAATATTGTTTTGCTTTGTAAATTCTTGTTGATTTCTTTAATGTTTTTGCGATGAGTGATTTCTTGGTGTGATTTTCCCTAGAAGGCCACCGTAGATGTATAAACATCTGATAAACAGGAACAATTTCCTTTGAACATAAACAAAAGTTTTATTGAACAAAATAAAAGTCCGTTTGGTGTTTAAAACACAACAAAGCATCAAGCATGTAAATTTCAGCAAAGTTGAACCTAAATTTAGATCTATTTCAGGGCAGATAAAAACAAAATTCGACATAGAGGTCAATCCTGAAATCTTTTTTTTTTTTTTTTTTTTTAGTACTTTTTGTTTTATGGCCTGTTGCTGTAAAGCAGACTCATTGAAGGACCTCACCCTGCATTGCTCCACGGGGGCTTTCAAAGGGTTTGAGTACTGGACCTGACCCAATGGCTGGAGGTCTTCTAACCAGACTTCCTCATTTGGCTACGATTTCCTGATTTTCATCTGACCCTGTGGCTGCAGTTAACTGACCACGTTCTTCTGTGTGTGTGGCTGCTCAGACTCTCATATTGCATTTTTTTATTCTGACTTCCCTCCAGATTCCGTGTTTTCACTCCGCCTAGTTTGTTGGAAATGGGAACATCCGGGAGCTGTTCTTTCGAGGTGCACTGTCCGGCTCTGGAACTCCAGTTTTGTTCTTTTTTTAAATGATTTTGTTTTCTATCCTTTTTTAAGTAAGATTTTGTCGTTAGTCGTTTGCTTTTAATCACTAGAATATAAGGTTTGAGCTTCTACATGCAGCAGTATGTAATGTATGCTAGGTCCAGCTCTTGCAAGCGGTTTTCCACACCATAATGTTTGGGTTCCTTTAAAAAAAAAAAAAAAAAAAAAAAAACAATCTTAAGTATTGTCCCTTCCTCCATTTTTTTCTCCATTTGGGCTCTTGGTAAACCACATTCAGTTTCTCATACACACTTTCAAGTCTTTTCATCTTTTTTTTTTGTTGTTGTTGTTATTGTGCGTCAATTGTAGCTCTGCACAACTTATTTCAAGCTAGATAGACATCAGCTTCTTTGGAATTAGTTAATTAGTTAATTTGGGTCCAAATGTGAGATCACAATCTTCCTACCTGCCACCACTATTGCTTAAGTGCATAATCTTTGACCTCAAATAACATCGTTGTATCTAATAATCAGACTGTGAAGCAAAAAAAAAAAAAAAAAGTTGCCCTAAAATTTCAAAAAGAGTATTTACAACAAACTGGAAAATAAAAGCCTGCAGCTATAGTTTCTAATCTTGGGCAGAGTGGTGCTTTTTGCAGTACAAAACAAGTATGCAGTCTGACTGATAATAAAATTCACAGGTTTGTAAAATTGCCAAATTATAGGACAAGCAGATGTGTACGTCTGCATGGTGTGTTGTCACAAAATGAATATATTGCACAGATTCCTGCAGGGATTTCTGACCCAATGAGTGAGCTGATTCTCACAGTGCTGGTTATTTTTATGGAAAGTGGCTTAGGAGTATTAAAAGCACTATCTCCATGGTTTTCACTCATTTGATTTACACAGTGTCTGGTTCTAAGTAGCACTTCTGAAATGTTTCAGATGTGCTGTTTCTCAGAGATGCAACTGAAATCAGGACCTCCATAGCTACTCAAGTTGTTTACAAGCATCTTTTTTCATTTTTAAAAGTGTATTTAAAAATTGACATGAATTATGTTGACTAAAAAGAAAATTCCTGATTCATTCAGTTCAATGAGATTGGCTGATGAACACTAAAAATAGGTTCTTCTGCACTCGTACTATTTAATTGAAGGGTCACACAAGTCCTTGACCTTCTTGGGCATGAGGCTGACATACCTAGCCCACCTCCAAATTGGCTGTAAAGTGGGTTAAGGACAGCAAAGTGAAGGTATTTGTTTGGCCGTCACAAAACCCTGACCCCAATCCTCCAGAAAATTTGTGGGCAGCTTTTCAGCAGAAAGCACTGAAAAGCCATTAGTTTAGCAAAGCAACTCTGAAGCCAACCTCCCTGCTCCTCTTTATTCATTGCTAAATTTGTCTTCAAAAAACGAATTAAAAAAAGTTCTAGCCCTGAGTGTTGATTCTTCAATTAAATGTGTTCATTTTTAAGGGACAGAGTTCATATTTAAAAGCTGTGACAGATGCTTAAACAGTTTAGTTTTTTATCATTTTTATTGCAGACTTTTCAGTACATTGGAGCAGGATGTGAAAGATCTGGAGCGTGAGTTGACGCATCACACTGTTATACGTGTCTGCAGAATCAAACCGAACTTCGCATTGTTAAAACCAACAAAAACTGAATGGGTTGTGCATCCCTTTCTGCACCTTTTCTTTATGGGTTTGTGTTTTGCAGGGTTTTGCTATGCGTTTGCTGTACTGTAGTCTTTAAACAGGCTGACTAAAGGTGTATTCAGACTGAAAGAGTTAGTTGGTCTGGACTGAGTCTGCTAACTTTGGTCTGTATCAACGTCAGGTACAAAACTTTTTACTTACTGTTTTTGTACGGCAGAGGCGTGCTGCAAGGTGGTTACTAAGATGTTGACAAAGAAGGTCCGCTGATATGTGTTTATGACATATAGATTGTTGGGAAAACAGTGTGAGAAGCAATGTGTATCACGTTACAAGTTGTTTTAATAAGCATGCATTCATCCGACCACATTTCAATGAGTTGCTGTGTCTCATTGTTGCTTTACATTTGTGCGCTGCTCATCAGTTGCTTCCTTTCAACTCTGTTTTCAGCCTTTTTTCATGGATCCATTTTTTTCTTGTTTTACTTCTATTTTAGAGTTACTAATTATTTTTTCTTTTCTGTGTCAGTGACTAATTATTTACTGGGGTTTTGTTTTGTTTGTTTGGCATTTTGTCAGTAGCACAGCCAATTGTCTAACAACAAAACAACAAATCCAACTATTGGATTTCTTTTACAAGCAAGGTGAAACAAATGTGTATCTCAAGGACATTTTGTGAATATAATAAATGTATGAAATAAATAAAGCCAGTTACAGACTAAATTTAACATTTATCTAAAAGAAATGCGGATTGTCCTTCATTGTTTTCCTTAGTTAATTTTCCATGCTCTCTTTGTTGGATTTATTAGTTGGCAACAATGTAGAAATGGTCTGAATTTACAGTACGTATTACATCTGCTACCCAGCCAACATGTCTGCGAGCAAAACATCCTCTGCTGTGACCATAATTAAACTTTAGTCCTAAGTGGCTGCATCACAAAACAGTAAAACCTTTATTTTTTGTTTTTTGTTTTTCGTCTTAAAACACACTGTTAAATTAACTCCCACATAAACAATGGGGAAATCTGCAAGAAAAAAAAATCTATATTCTTCAAAAGCACAAAATAATCAAAGCCATGACCTTTCAAACTCTCTAAGCCTTTCAAATATATTTTACTAGCAATACTTTCACTTTCAATAACCTCATTTTGATCTATTTAATTATCATTGCAGATTTTCAAGATAGGTTAATTAAATTGGCACTGACAACAAACTGTATTTTCCGCACTAGAAGGCGCTCCGTCAAGAAATGGTCTTTTTCAAACTTTTGTCATATATACGGTGCACCAAACTATAAGGCGTGATAAGCGAGACAAAAAGTCAGAGATAAGTCTGTCAGTCAGTCAGACTTTATTAACTGCGGTGACTACCCTAACTCCCACCCTTCTTAGTGACATGCTAAAAAATACAGTCCAAAACATGTGCACATTAGCTGTGTTAAATTATTCACAAAACCTGAGTCTTTCAACCCTTTTTTGCAACATATAAATAAACAGATACCTCTAAACAAACGCTACTGTGACTGCACTAACTCTCAACCTTATGGTAAGGTAATAAAAACGCAGTCCGACACAGCTACACATTAGCTGCGTTAGCATATTTACAATACCCGTATATCCCAACCTTGTTTGCAACACGTAAAAAACCCCAGAATTATACAGCTAAAACAAACATTACTGTGACTATGCTAACTCCCAACCTTGTTCGTAACACACACATAACAAAAAAAAAAAAAAAAAACAGTGTGACAGAGCTAAACATTAGCTGTGTTAGCATATTTACTATAACACCCAACCAATAGAAAAGAAATCTAACTGACATGACAGAGGACAGTGTACCCCTTCAAACTCACTTCGACACGAGGAAGCACTACCAGAATTAAACCTGCGCTCAAGGCGCATTCTTGTTTTTTTGGAGAATGAATAGATCATTTAAGTGTGCCCCATAGTTGTAAGTCTATACAATGGCCCTTCTTGTTGTAACTCTAATAACACAAGTTTAGGAAAACGAGAGTACTTGTTACAACCGCATAGGAAAATATTTCCGACCTGCAGACATACAGTGGTGTGCAGAACAGTGTTATGATCCTCAGTGTGCTTGTTCTTCCCATAATCACTTTCAAAGGTTAAAGATAGTGTCCATCACTTGGTGGGTGCATGTGAGGGGGGATCGCACAGCCAGCTCCTCGTAACTTTGACAGGCTGAAGAGACAACGTGTGGCGGTTTCTGTTGCCGTGTCTTCTGCAGTGCGTGTGTGTGACACGGCTCCATTCTGTATTCATGTCTTGTGGTGATTGCTCTAAATGAATCTTGCAGCGGCCTCCTGAGAGGGAAAGAGAAAGGAGAGGAAGAATGGAAGAAAGAGAAACAGAGAGGGAGAGAAAGGAGAGTTAGGGGAACGCATGAATAGATGAAAGCTGAGAGGGGGAAGGGCGGATTAAAGAGAGTGCAGAAGGATTGAAAAAAGTGCAGGTTTTTTTTTTTTTTTTCTCCTTCACCCTCGATCAGGTGCAATGCGGAAAAGGTGTTAAGATCTGCTGAATTTGCTTACCCATAAGCCTTATCGCTGTGCTGTGAATAGGTCACTGCTACAGTACAAGAACGAAGTGAGGAGAAAGATCCCCGATGAAGGAAAAGTGTTTAAACGTCTTAAACCTTTTCATCAGATAAAAGCCTATAGGGTGATTGGAGTAACAGCAATTAACAGCTTACTGAGCTGGTAATTCTTAGGACAGTACATACATTTTTGTCTCACACATATTAAATCTCTGTCATTGTATTGTATAATTCCTTGTGGGAACATTCATCCTTTTTAATCACTTTCTAATTTTAAAGTTTAAAGCTGTGAAGTGCTGTTGGAACTCCTTCTTGGAGCTAGACACTGTAAGAAGAGTTTCCTGTGCAGGCATTTATCCTGTACATCTGGGAGGGGGTGGTTTGGAACCAAAATTGTGTTGCCTTTATAAAATGGAAAATTAAAAGAAAAGAATCAATCAAATTAGCAGTGGCCAAGCAGTGCTACACCAATTGGCCCTTCTTGTGGTAGCTTAACTGGTTCGGTTTAGGCCGAAATGGCCGTGTAAAACCTAATCCTTCATTTAGGAATTTAATCATTTCAGGAAAAACGCACATTTGAAATGGTATATTACTTTGGTTTGGTTTATTTTCACTTTAAACATAAAAGCAAACGAAAAAATAATTAGTAAAATCAATATGCACATAAATAATCTGAGACAGGTACTTGGTTAGAAGGGAAACAGGGAAGGGAATCGACAGCAGTGGCTCAGATGGTTGAGCAGGTCGGGCAATGATCGAAGGGTTGGCGGTTTGATCTCTGCTCCCTCCAGTCAAGTGTTGTTGTGTCTTTGGGCACTGCCTCCAGTATGACTCCACTGGTGTGTGAATGTGTATGAATAGAGTTAGTATGATGAGTGAATAAATAAATGATTATAAGCGCTTTGTACAGGTAAATTACAGAAAAATCCAATCCATTTCTATTATTATTATTATTAAGAAATACATATGGATAATTTTGGGAGGACTGGGGTTTTCTCTGAGACACAGTTGAGCATTAGAGTGAGGGGGACATGCTTTTATACGTTATGTATGAGCTGAACTGAATGCTAACAGAAGTTACTGGTTGGTCAATACTGCATTCAGAAAGGTAGGTCTCAAAATACTTGGAGTTTGCATTTAACATGTCAATAATGTGTGTTTTAAAAAAAAAAAAAACCTGCCTACGACAGGTCGAACCCCGCCTCTGCCCAACAGTTGCCAGGTTAGGTTAGGTTCTGGCAGCCCTGTGACGCCAAAAAGGATGCAACGGGTTAAACAATGGATGGATGGAAAGACAAATTCATGCTTATGCCCTTAAACCATCGGTGTCCAAACTTTTTGCAAAGAGGGCCAGATTTGGTGAGGTGAAAATGTGTGAGGGCCTGCATTCTTTGAATCTTTTTTATCACTTTAAAAGCAAATGACATATTTAATAGTTTTTTTTTGCTTCACATAGAACAGAGTTATATCTAAACACATTTTTAAACTAGTTATTTTCATATTTGAAGGCATAAAAAATAAAGAAATAAAATAAATACAAAATCTGTCTGGAAAAAGTAAATAAATAACTTTTTGTCAACATTAAATCTGGGTTAATATGAAATGTTGCACATTATTCACTAGTAAATGCTCTCTGTAAACATCTAAACTTAAATCATGTGAATAGGAAAATGACACACACTTATCTTATTCAGAAGTACATACCGCTGTGGTTTTTATTTCAGAAATAAATAAAAAATCTGTTTTTTACGTGTGACCCTAAACACTCTGAAGGTCAAGTAGCCACAGGTTGGTACTACATGTTTACAAAATCTTATGTAAATTATCCAACCACAAGTTAGAAATAGTGGATTTTAGAAAGCGCTGGGGACCCCATATTATTGACTGCGGACCAGTAGAAATTTGTATGCGAGCCTCATTTGTCCGACATGCCGGTCTTTGGACATGCATGTGTTAAACTGTGTGAATCTAATGCTCGTTCTTTGTTTTATTTATTTATTTTTTCAAAGCTGCAAATATATATACATGTAATATAAAAACATTTTAGAATATATGCATCTGATCTTTAAAAAACCGCAAGATGCAGCTGCGAATAACTGCGATATTCGTCACGTCTAAACCGCTCTCTGGTGATTCCTGGTGATTGTGCCCAGACGGAAATATATCGGAAAACAATCGGAAAGAAAACGCCTGGAGCTAGAGTCACGAGATTTGCACCACTTTGAGGTTTTGCACCAAACCTCCTACTACTTGTGGCAAACATGCACAAGTAAACAACAAAAAAGAAGAAGAAGCCTCTCCATGCTTGACTATTCTGAACACCAAGGGCTAAACATGCGCTCAAGAATGCGCTTTTGGACACGAGTTGCATACCCGTTATGTACTTAGCGCACAGCTGTGGCTCATCTGTTTTAGGCCAAAAAAACACACAGATATTTTATTACCACTTTTCCTGCATTTTGTGGACTGAATAAGAAAGAGGCAAAACAAATCTAGACTCGTGTGAGACATTAAAAGTTTGCTCAGCTCGACTTCTGGAGTACTGGAGGAAAAGTCCACATATCTTCTCTTATTAAAGTGTAACTTGCAAAATTGTCCGTTCAGACTTTGTCACTAGCTCAGCGGCTCGAAGGAATGAAGGTGCATAAATAAATTACAAGTTGCAGGATAGAACATTCCATGTTTTTTCAAGTTACAATGTTTCAGCTTACTGGGTATTCTTTTTCTTTTATTGTTTTCAGTCCATGGTTCGATCATTTGTCGAAACTTAAAATCATTTCTTTCTCTGTTTCTGATTCAAACTTTTCCTTTGAATAAAGAAAAATAATACAAATATTGGTATGCTAGTATTGTTGTAGCGTCCTGTGGGATTGCGTATGTTAAGGTAACATATACTGTTCAGTTTATTCAAATGTAATGGATTGGAATATATTAGATCTAAGCAACTGTCTCACTATGCAACATCAAAGATCTTGTTTTTCTTAATTTATCTCTACGTATTCCACCCTTAAAGATGAGAAGATATTAAATAGGGAAACAGGCTGTTATTAAAGGTATTTACTTGACATACCAGAGCTAAATATTCATGAAAATGCACAAAACAATCATTTTTACTGTCCTGAGAAAAGAAATGTCTTCCCTCAGTGAATTGCACCTTAAACGTTTCACCAACACGTATAAAACAATCACACCCACACATGCAAAACTGACTCAGACACTAACAATCTCGAGCAAAAGCAGCCTTCATTATATCCTGTGAATTATACATTACTTTGTTTTGAGATAAAAAAATCAATATTTATGTCCAAAGTCTGTCTAAAACCATATACACGTAAACTAAGTGTGCAAACTTGCAAATAAAATAATCATTTGAAATAACCCAGTCCATTTTGCAGGCAGCTGTATCTCATTGGTGCATTCATCAAAGCCTATACTTCCTGTCCTCTGTCTCCCACCGGATCCAATTTGTTCATCACCCCATGAATTCTGGCACATTCACCCCAAATGTGGAGACAAGGACTGCCTCCTACATAATTAGTCTGTACCAGGCATTGCAGTCACAGGGACAAAAACACGACCTTTTCCAGAATCGTCTGTAGTACTGATGTACGCTGAAGGAGCCACAGTGGGATTTTGGAGCTTTGCAAAGGGAGATGAGGGCAACTGATAAGGCACGAGCAAAAGTTAAGTAAAATATTAAAGATGGGCTTTAATTAGGCTAAGCTGTTGAGATGCAGAGGTGAATTAGTAAAATGAAAGGAAAGAAATCAACTGGATTCAAACAGAAAAAATGACAAATCAAGACTGAAAGGGGCTCAGAACTGGGTGCTGTGTGAAAGTCTTCAAAGGTAAATGTGAAGAACATTTTGTAACAACCTTTCAAAGACATTAAATGCAGTTTAAGTGTCTTGACAAGTCAGTAAACAAACACTGATTCGGGGCTCTCAAGCACAACACATAAAAAATGGACACAGCAGAGAATGCAGGAATAAACAGGCAATATTAAGAATAAGGTTTTTAAAAATTCTTTCAAACAAATGAAAAGTCATCTAAAAAGTGATAAGATCTTTATTTTTAATCTATTCATGTGTGTGGTTGTGGTGCATGGATGCACAGGTTTGGTTTTCCCGCTTATGTGTGAAGCTGCAGACTCACTGGGCTTGACGCGTCTTTTTTAAAGCAAATTTAGCCCATAGTGTTCACACTGGAAGCATCTTTTTCTACTGTTTACTTGCCCTTGTATGCCACAGACAGTTGAAAGAGGTTTGGGACAAACTGACCAAGCGGTACAAGCCTTCCTCCAGGCTCTTTCTTTTGGAGCTCTTTTCCGATGTATGAAAGATCTGGTGTCATGTAATTCCAGCCGGGCACAAACCTCAATAATTTATTTCTCCTCAACCATCAATTTTCAAATGGTTGGCACCATGAAATAAAAGGGACCCCATCCATATGTCACTACCAACTTCAACCTGGTTCAATTTTCTACACATATTCAATGGTGACGTGTTTTGTAGGTAGAGCCTATAATTGGCCATCGAAACTTGCGTAGCTAAGCAGAATTTTAAAGAGTTTTAAACGCAGAAGCCCAAAGCGCACGTTTACATCGTTTTTCCATTGAAAGTGGTAGCTTGATAGGGGTGGGCAATACTGGGAATTTGGGCATTCATCCAATACCAAGTAATTACAGAGTAAGTATTGCTGCAATCAATTCCAATACTGTTTTTATACTGTTTTAAAATGTATATTAATAATTGCTTAAAGATGAAAACAGTAATAGTGCTAAATTTAAAAAAGCAAAAATGGAACAAAACAAAACAAAAAAGTCAGTAATAAAATATCAAAATCAATAGAGAAAAAGGTAAACAAACTCAACACTGATAAATATAAAAGTATAGACAACAAAATAATAAAATCCTACCTTTGGTGCAAATATATTGCTCTTTAATGACTCCACTGTGATAAAGTGAGCAGCAGGAAGAGAGGAGGGGAGTACTGTTTACACAGACATGTGTTGCCAGATTTGTGCAGTTTCTCGCACAAATTCAGTGGGTATTTACACAAGTTGGGCAGTTTTTTGCCTAATCTGGCAACACCGCAGACAGTTAAATGCTGTGCTTCCATAAACTCTGTAAGTCAATCTTACTTTGTGATTAAAGGTCTCATCACGCTAGTATCAATACTTCACCTTGACATCAATGGTATCGATACTCGGATCAATACGCCCACCCCACCGCATAAAGGCACGTTGCCAAAGGCGGAGTGCACATAGCATCGGAGTGTTGCTGGTGGTTGAGGTTGCTGCCTTATCTATCAGCAGAGCCGCTATCAGCATGTGTGTGCGTAGGTGAATGGGACAGTGACTGTAAAGCACTCTGGGCCTCCATCAAAGTAAAAGATATAAAAGTACAGTATAAAATCCAGTTATTTAACATTTAGCATATTTTGAATCTACCTTAGATGAAATATGAAACGCTTAGAATATGATAGAATCATGAGAAATTGTAAGACTCATTCTGAAAAGTGAGTTTTTATCCTATTAATTTAAAAAAAAAACATATTTTTGTTGAAATTCTGAAATCCAGTGAATACAAGGGGAAAGTCGAAGCTTTTTTGAATCTATGCACTTTTTGAGTTTAAGTTAATGATTGATGTGATTGATTTGTCAGGGAAGTCCCTATGACAAAACAATAAAGGCTGACAGCTGTCTAAAGGTTACTCTTTTCAATTAGACATTTAAAAATACCCCTTTTAGCTAATCCCTCTGAGCTTTTGAACCAGTGACACTGTTAGTTTTTTGTTGCAAAAACACTTGAAAAATTGATGAGATGACAGTTAAAGGAAAAAACTATTTCAACATCTTAGAAATTGGTTTAACATGCTCTAAATCTGGAAAGATAAATTTTATATCATAAGAGTTGTAAGAACTTTTATTAAGTTTTATATTTGTTTAAGAAATGTAACTTTAAGGTCTAAGAAAGTTGTTAATTTATTCCATTGCATTCACAGGCACCAAGACGTGAATGTTGCACAGATAACAAATGGGGTTGTTCCAGTCTTCTTCAGTTCGTAGGCTGCAGTATCCATATTTACATTTCTATTTTTAAGAACAGATCACCTTTTCCCTTTTTTGGTGCATTGTAACCCAACCTGACCTACAGCTTCTTCTTAGCTTTTTAGGAGAGCCTGACAATTCTAAAGCTGAAACAAAATAAAAAAAAGAATAAAAGAAAACGTTGTCTGAAAGGCTATCTGTACTTGCTGTACTGTATCTTTTTGAAAAAACTTGTGTGACATGCATCAGTCACTCAAGTCAGGTGTACGTGCATGTGCAGCTCTAATTATTAAAGGTCTTAATGAGGTTAAATAAACATAGACTTTCAGTACAATTTCACCATAAAAAGATTCTGTAGTGTATACATTAATTCATGTCTTCCTTGTCTTTACACACAAAGCAATTAGTTGTGCTTTTTTGAAAGTCATAAGAAGCCCATACTATGCTTTCCATTTCAATGTCAAGCAACTGATTTTATTTTATTTGAACAGCAGCTTTGTCTAAAAAAAGGAAATATATATATATATATATTTTTATTTTTATTTATTTATTTAAATTCAGACAACAGCCTCAGTGCCTTAGTGTTGTTATTATCTTCTTTGTACCCAGTTTATCCTGTTTCTTATGACTGAGTGCTGGAGCATCTGATTAGTCGTAAGATGTGAGGCGAGGTGTTTCCTGGACAGTGTCTGTTCTGTGGTGGTGCGAGAACATTTTATGAATGGGGGTTAGGGTTAGAGTGGCAGATGAGAACAGCGGCGTGGAAGTCCATTGCAAATGAAAGGGTCAAAAATATATGTTTCATGTCAGTTTTATTGTTACTGTTGCAGTTCTTTTAGCTGTGGTGCTTTTAGGAATGCGCGGCTGTGGCACAGAGATGAAAAATCTAGGACATCCTTATTAAACAATCAGCTCTGTCATAAAAAAATGTTCATATAGCAATGTCTAATCTTATTTTGAAGCATTTCTGAAAAAAAAGTGATTTAACAAAAATGTAACAAAACATTACCATTATTTTACTCATTAAAAAAAAAACATCTGAACAAATAATTCAGATTTTAATGGAGGACAAACTTTGGACCTCCTACGTCTTATTAGCTATTTTTGCTCCTTTGGCTAAAATTCCGTCATTGAGACTCTTTTTTTGTGGCATCTAACAGTCCCTTAAATATGTCTGAAGTGTCTGAACTGAAATATAAGCTTTAAATAGGCTAAAAGAATGAATGTCAAGTTGTATTACTTGGATCATTCAGTGATGTTCAAATTGATAATAAATATGTTTATGTATCCAAATATGTGGGAAAATATACAGCCTTTTATAGGGTGTCCTGATTTTTTCACATGACTTTAGATTGTTCCAGTGTTTGGCAGCAGAGTCAACATCAGTATCTGAATGTTTGAATGGGACTGTGACTGGAAAGTGATTTGTGCCTTCTAAGAAGGTAATAAAGGGCTTCATAAGTACATTTACCATTTAACAACGCTTACAGTAGATTTTAATGATGATTTCTCAATCTTTGTCAGTAAGAGTCCATTGCAGAACTGCATACTGACAACTACTCATGTTCACAATGTAGTTCTTGTTATGAATCTGTTTTTTCCCAATATTGTTTTGGTAGAAAACTGTACTAATTGGGTTTTGAGAATTGTTTCTTGTTCAGTAATGGTGTACAAATACACCTCCGAATGTACAAATATTGCTTTAAGCAAGTAGTTGTTTATTTCAGGAAGAACTCAAAGCTGGGAAAAAAAGGACAAACCAAGAGAAAGAGACAGCAGGTAAGAAGTTCATCACACAGCTGCCGTCTGTGTGCTGTTAGAGGACGGGATTTGTTGTTAAAAGAAGCAGTGGGCTGTGCAGAGTTGGGAGGTGAGAACATGTTCTCCACAATTGCTTGCTGTGCATAAAGGAGCATGGTTGCAGTCTACAATGACAGTAATGACAGGCTTGGCACACAGCTACTCCCACCCTCTTATTAAAATCTGCACATCTTTTTTTTTGGCATGGCCTTAAGGTGACACACATCCAGGTGCTCAGACACACATTGCAAACAGACATTCAAGGCAGACACAAAATGCATCATTATTTTTTTTCTCTAAACGGTTTAATAAAACTCCAATGATGAACAAAGCTGGAAAAGGTTAATAACCACTCATTTAAGTTAAAAATGCTTTAATAATATCACAGCTGCAATTAACAAAATTGGTGCATGAAGCCTCTTGGAAGAAGACTTAACATATGTCCAAGATAATAAACTTTTTAACTTAAAAAGTTTGGTTTAATTTATATTCAAACGCATTTGTTGAAGATATTTCTCTTGTATGTTTAAAAGTAATGATTCTCATCCACTTGTAAACAAGTGAAAAACAAAAACTGAATAAACAGCAGTTTTATATTCAAAATAATGCTCCCCAAAACATTTTAATGCTCAAAGACATTTTCAAACTGAATTAACTTTTTAATTAAAGGAGTACCTGTTGTGCCTACAACAACTGGACAGATTAGCCATTACGTCACCATAGTGGGTCATTAGTCCTTGGATTTGGCTTAGCTTATCATCCCACATCTTAGATATTAATTTATAAATTAGATATTGCTGAGATTTGTCTCATTATTTTATTATCCTTAATCAAAAACGCTATTAGATTTTTTTTTATCTAAACAAACACTGACAACAAATATCTAATCAGTCAATTTACGAAGGATGTCTTTGAAGAATTGTAGAAGTTTAAAATGGGTTTGGTGATGTGAAAAAGGTGTGTTGGAGGCTTTGAGGTCACCCAGTTAAAGAGTTTCCCAAACTGTCATTATTCTTAGCTATTTTGGCATCCATCCATCCATCCATCCATCCATCCATCCATCCATCCATCCATCCATCCATCCATCCATCCATCCATCCATCCATCCTCTTCTGAACTCGTTTAATCCCTCTCGAGGTCACAGGATTGCTCGAGCCAATCCAGCAACTGTTGGGCAAAGAAGGCATACACCCTGAACAGATTGCCAGTCTGTTTCAGGGCCAAGCAACCACACACACTCACATGCACACAGGGGCAATCCAGACACCAATTAACCCTGTGAAGCATGGTTTTGATCAATGGGAGGAAGCCGGAGTGCCCTGCAAAAACCAACATGCATGGGGAGAACATGTAAATTCCAAATAAAAGGTCCCCATTCGGGAGTCCAACCAAGGCCTTCTTGCTGTAAAGCAAGAGTACTAACCACTACAACAATGTGCAGCCCTATTTTTTTTAATGCATATCCAAATATAGTTAAAGCTGAAAAAAAAATATCTGGAATTGTTAATGTTTGGTTAGGTTTTATTTATGTCCCTAAATGGTATTGGTTCTAAGGTATTTTTGCCACCTTTACATTTACAGCTTTTACATTTTATTTAGGAAAATTGCCACAAATTCTCAATAAAACCAGAAAAATCAATGTGCCATTTAAAAGAGAAACCCATTACAGTTTACAGGAGAGTCTGTGACATAACTCTCATAATGATAATGACACAGTCAAAGCCCTTAATGAATAGCTGATGAGTCTAGCACGGAAACGTGTTAAACATGCAGGACAGGAATCAGCAACGTCAAGATCTATACTACAATATCTATACTAATGTATGCCAGGAGGAGGATCCGATCTTTTAAATCTTAAAAATATATTTGTATTTTACATGCAGGAAAGTTTCTCAAAGCAATAAAATGATCAGAGATGATTGTTATGTTGTGGATGTGCGTAAAGCTCCCAGGAGAGCCTTTAAAAAAGGACAAGAAACCAAGATTCTTGATTTAAAGCCTAATATACAAACAATTTAGCAGAGCTTATGGTTTTATAACAAGGAAAAAAGCAAACTACTTAACAGCATCCTGACAAGAACATTATTTAATCTGAAGAAAAGAATGACACCTAGAGAGTGGCTCCTCTTTTGGGTCTCTGATGTCATTTCTTTTTCCCTCCAGATTGACATCTGGAAAAATAGTGCATGTGACCCGTCTCTTGCATTACAATAAGCTTTCCTCACCCAAAAACTTTTTCTCCACACATGTAAATGTAAGCTATGATGTTTATTGTAGTTTTACAGTAGGATATCTAAAGAAATGTATTCCATATGAATACAGCTGTTAGCTGTTCAATCTGGCTACAAAAAATGTCTAAGTTTTCTCCTCAACTGTTGATGTAATTGACAAAACTCCAGCGGCTTCTGAAAACTGAGAAACACAGCCTTGCGTTGATGTGCAACACTCTACAGTAGAAAAGTGCTTACATGACCAACATAAATCATCTGATTCTGTCTCAGGAAAAAGCGACTTTGCGCTGTTATGCAACACTTTATGTCAGTAATGTGTTGCATATCAGTGTAAAGCCAACACAAAAAGCCACTCTTCTTTGTGTCACAATCAGCTGATTCACATTTATTGCGTGAACAGTGAAAGAATTACGTCATGTCAAATAAAGTATCTTGTTTTGATGTCGCCCACGACAGCTCCGATACTAAAGGGTTTCCAATATAACAATACATTTTCATCTAGTTTGTTTACTAATTTTTCTTAAAGCATACTTTTTTGTTTTATGCTTAGCTACAAATACATTTTCATACTGGGACGGCTGTTGTGTAGAGTTAGAGTGGTTGACCTCTGATCAGAAGATCACAGGTTCAATTCCTGCCTTACCTGCCTCTGTGTCACAGTGTCGTTGGGCAAGACACCGAAACCCCACATTTCTCCTGGTGGTTGGCACCAGTGTTAGGCAGCAGAACCACAATCATTTACTGTCACAAAAAAAATTATTTTTCTTTTACGAAAATTTTAAAAAGATGAAAAAAGACACAATTGTGTTGTTTTAAGTCTTTACTTAATGTATTAAAAGCCCACTGATAAAGTCAGGGGCATGTGGTCAACTATGCTACCCACTCATCAGGCTGCAATTAAACCCAACCATCATCATTTTGAGTTTCCAACCATTGGCCTTGTAGCATTAAAATAACAACATCTAACATTGATAGCAGCAAAAGTTTGAGGATGTGCAGTGGTTCATTTTGGCCTTCGTGAATCCTCCTAAATCCTTCGTGTTGCATTTCATCGAAAATGTTATTGTTTGAGCACAAAACAGTTTTGCTTTCTAGTTTTAATTAACTGAATTAAAATAGTAAAAAAACATTTTCTGAATCACTGCACAGCACTTCAAAATCTTAAAAAAAAATAAATAAATAACAATCCAAGCATAATATTGACAGAGTAAGGCCACATCTGTTAGCTAATACGATCCTCTGACATTTTAATGAATGATGTCTGTGTTTTTATGTAACTGTTGTTCAGTGCAGCTTTATGAAGACAAGTTGATGTTAATGTCTTATATTACTAGCTTGTCCTAATCTGAGTTATGACAAGGAAACATACTTTTTCCTTGAATTTTCATTTTTCAACTTTCAACTTTCAACTTTATACGATATATGAAAGACTTGGTGTCATATGATTCCGTTCGGGCACAAACTGCAATTAATAATTTCTCCTCCATGATTCATTTTCAAACCTTGGCTTTTCAGTAAATTAAAAAGAACGCTATCCATACTGGTACAGTTACAAAAATATCGTAAACATTGGCACTAAAGTTCTGGAAATCTGTATGTGTCTATGCTTTGTGTTTTCATTGTGAATCTTGACGTTTCTTTCTTATCCTGGTCGTTGTTTCCCTCCAAAAATATTGCAGTACATTTTGTTTGGGTGGTATTCATCAACAACCTTCAGTCGGGCTGTTTTTATTAATGAATTGTTTGGATACTACATTATTTAATTTAATGAGATTGCACTGTGCTAACCTCACTGTGGGGTTTTGAACCGGGATATTGGTTTTGTTTTGTTTTGGTGTTCACTTCCTGTTTTATTTTGTTGTTGGTTTGTACTTCCTGTGTTTCACTTGACTGCTCTCTGGGGTCTCTTGACACTTCCCTCCTAGTGTGTGTTCTCTCCCTCCTTAATTGACACACCTGTTTGTGCTTACCTGATCGTCTCCTCCTGGTTTTAAGTCCTCGTCTCCCCTGCACTGGTTGTCGGGTTGTTTTGTTTGCGTCGTGTTTGTGTTCAGTTTTCGAGAACCTTATTCAAATAAAGGATAGACTTTGCAGTTACTATTGCCCTCTGCATTTATGTCCTCGCTTCAACTCTGACACTGACATTTTAGCAAAGAAAGAGGATTGAATGTTGAAATACGTCTCTAATTGGCATTATTAAAATCATCACAAGCATCACATTTATTTTTTATTTTATGTATGATGAAAAAAAAACACTCATTTTTAAGTCAGAAAACTAAAGTGCCCCTGAAGCGCAAATCACAACAACAAATCATTTAAGTCAAGAAAATATTAAAGATCACAACGGAAAATACAAAATTAATTAAAAAACAAAAACATTACATTTTAAATCTAAAGATTTCAGAAACTGAAACATGGGTTACATTTTCATTTTGATTTCCTTTGAATTACTTTGTTTTTACTTTACTTTGTTCTTAATGTTTTTTTTTTTCTTTTTTTCTGTCCTAAAGAAATCTGAAAAAGACAGAACTTTGGGGCCTTGGTACATGCCAATCTTAAACCTTTTGTCTGTATGTGGACATTGTATGTTGTAGACAAAAAACTCTAAATCAAATTATGGGACATCGTGATGTTGCATAGTACCTTCCTTTTCCGTTTTCTTTTATTTTTGTTGTGCATTTTTAATTGTCATGACCTTTAATATGTTTTTATCTTGAGTGACTTGTGACATAGAACACACTTGTTAAACACATTTCTCAATGATAAAAGCGAAGGAAAATTCAGTTTTCACACTGACAATAATGAAAAGCTGAGTTTTCATCCCCAGCAATGTCTTTTCTGCACTGATGCAAAAGGTTCTTGACACTTTGGCTGACTCAGCCAGTCTTTAAAATCTTCATTGTGCTAATTACATCCTTTGCTGTCTGTTAAAGACTTTGTTTTCTTTATCATTTACCTCTTCATTCCCATCTGATCTTGTCTTATCTGCAGGCTTTATCTCAAGGTGATTGCTGGGATAGTCTTTGACAGAAAGTTAAAAGGTATACTATGAGTTGGCAGAATGTGCGCCCCACTTCTTCCAAAAGTTGTGTCTGAAGTTAGTTATTTATGTGCAGTAGAGACGGCTTTTGCACAGCTTTTTGTGAATGTTATGATCAGCCAGAGGAAAAAAATGTTAAAAAAAACGTCTGAACTGATAAAAAAAATCTTGTTTTGTCACTGCAGGCCTTTATGTAGCAAACAAAAACAGACACACTGAGATGTTCAAAATATAGCTGAATAAAAGCACAGCTGGCTTGTTCAAACCCCAGACGATTGGTTTTGATGCAGGATAAACATTTTATTCATTGCCGCTACCAGCTGTTTCAGGTTGGTTTCAAAGTGTTTCTCACACTTTTCTCCTCTTATGTATGATTGTTACATTTGAAGCATCCCTGAGACTCAAATGCATGCTTTATTTTTTTGTTTAAGCAAATACTTCACTGAAAAAGGTCCACTGGATGGGGTGATTTGACTTGATGTTGACAGTGCGACCAGCATCCATTTCAGACAGCTGAACACATGAGACAAGCTGGAAAGAGGTGGTCATGTTTGTATGCAAAAGGGTTGGTTGATGCTTGCAGGTTTGCTGTCAGCCAACAGCCTGGCAGGAACAACTGACTAAACCTGCATGTTCGCCAACAGAACTCCAGGTAGCAAGTTCACAATCATCACAGCACACATGGCAAATTCTGCTAATTTTATTATATGTGATTTGCTTACTGCATACATGCATGAGTCAATTTGGTGTTTTTGTATATGTTGTCGTGTTTCATGTGGGTCATATTTGTATTTCTAATCAAAATACAATTGTATAAAAGTTCAGTTCACCTACAAGATACTGAAATTACGGACTTTTTTTTACATAAAATAGCAGTATAGTATACACATTTATTTATTTTTGCTTAAAAAAGTGTCAAATATGTCAGTATTTTGTGTTTTCCTTGCCTTCTATATATATATATATATATATATATATATATATATATATATATATATATATATATATATATATGTGCATATTCTTAAAACCAAGTCATGGTGAAATCATGACTTGGTTTGGAAGTCAAAATATTTCACAGTTTAAAGTTGTACAAGTGGACCATCCCCACAATTTTAAATGCAATAAGACAAACCTTTCATGTTTTCACTTTTCTGAGAAAGTCCTTTCCTTTTTATTGTTGCATCTCTTCCTTGTTTCCTGCTTTTTTTTTTTTTACACAGCTTTTTCCCATGGCAGTTTCCTTTCAGATTCAGAGGATGTTTGGCAAATTCAAAGACTCAGGTTGTGTGAGAAAGTGTGCACGTGTTCACTGCAGTGAGATCTAGTGTTTTGAGCACAGATAACAGATCAAAGGTAATTTCAGAACACATCTCTAGAAACACAGTTTCATAAACAAGCTTATAATATCACCTCATTTAAATACTGTGAATACAGATACTTATTTGTAGTGTTGCCACAGAAACTGCAGCCTTGTGTTTCTCAAAGTACAGCAACTACCCTTGATGACACGATCAATGAAACATAATAATTTGTGAAAAGCTCTGCTTCTTGACACCAGTAGATAATGGTGTGCTCACGTACATCCATGTCATTTGTCTTAAATTACTTTTTCATAGTGCTTCTTACTCTACATTTCACATGGAAAGGTGACATCCTGTGATTTACTTTTTTATTTTTTGTTTAAGTTGGTGTACATAACCATAAAAATTGTGCAACAACAGCAATCTCATTAAATTAGCTAACAAGCACTTTGTTTATGCTATTTTAGCTTGGTATCTTGCTATAAAGTTATCTGGTGAATACTTGTGTAAGGCTTTCCCACCTTCTCAGAAGCCTCAAAGTGCTTTACAGTCCCAGTCCCATTCACACACATGGCAGCTCCACTTTGTGAACACTGACGCCAACCTTCCACCAGAGGCAATTTGGGGTTCAGTGTCTTGCTTCTGGTTGTAGTGCAGTGCATTTCACCATCATTTCAGACACTTTGATACATGGGCGGGCAAGAACCTGCAATCTTTCGATCAGGGGTCGACCACCATATCGCTGCACTACGGCCACCCCATTTAAAATTAAACATGGTCAAACCACAAAATTCAGAGTTTCTGATTCTTTTATGTATGACTAGAGTTGCATGCAAATTACTTAACTTATCAGTGCACTATCTATGGCGTTTGCCAGTTTGTAGAGCTGTCTACATCTAAAGTTCCAAATAGAGTGCCATAGAAATGATACTCACTAGGCAAATATAGACCACAATGCATTGCATTTGTACAAATTTGTTGAAAAAATATTTTAAATGATTTTTCTTTTAATAAAGTAGGAAAGGAATTCGAACTTAGCCGTGGTATTAATTGTCGACCCCTCACCCACTGACACATCCCCTGGGAGAGTGTGCTCAGGAACCATTTGGTGGTTTAACCATCCCAATCCAACCCTTTAATGCTGAGTGTTAAGCAGATAGGCATTGGGTCCTATTTTTAGTCTTTGGTATGACTCGGCCTAGATTTGAACTCACGACTTTCCAGTCTCAGGCACACTTTAACATAAGGCCTCTAAGCAGGTCTAGTCAAGGAGGTTTTTATACACAAAAATTCCCTTTTAATTTAAGTTTAGTTCTGGTTTGATTTATTTACTGGATTAGTACATTCCAAATTGACCTTTGAGTGAAATGTGTTTGAAGTACTTCAAATGTTTCTGTCAGAAATTACAAAGTAGTACATTATCTTATGAAAAAGAACAAAACAGTCTTGCATGAAAGGCTTCTTTCAATCTCACAGAACCGTCTGAAATGAGTGTTTGGTCAGTTACAGCATCCTAGTTCATAAAGGAGGGATCATTTGAAACGGCTCGTTAATCCTCTGGAGAGGCAGCTCTGACTCTGAGCACAGACACAGCTGCTCATCCTTGCTGTTGTGGTTGAATTTGAGGTGGAGGATGTGGTTAATGTTCAGATCACGGCTGTCTGTGCGGTTGAATCAATTATGATTCGTCTGCAGCCGCAGTAATATGGCTTTATGTTACACCCTCAGTTTATGCCACAAAAGGAACTAACAAAAAACCCACCACACAGTTCTAAAATCTAAACACTTATGATCTGATGACAGTTGTACGATTAAGAACATGTGAACACACAAACCTGCACATTCCCCAGTATAAAGTTCACAGTTGCAGGCTTATAAAAAGGCCAGTCAAAACTAATAAAAGCTATAATAGGCTTATAAAAACAAAATATAAACAGTTTGAGACTGCATAATTTCACGATTCATAACATTTCTTTCTGTTCATTTTGTATTAAAAACCAGTCTGGATTTGTTCTAATTTCACTGATTAGCGAAACACAAAAGGGATCATTTCCAAGAATTGTTTTTTTTTTTTCTTTTTTTGAATAGATGAAACTTAGTGTTCCTTGCCAAATGCGCACAAAAAATGCAAAGGTAAAAATGATAAAAATTCGCTTTACATCAAAACAGTTTTTTTTTCTGAATCACTGTTTACTGTATAAAGTCCTTCAGTCACATAAAGTTAATCTTCTTGAAATTTGGATCCTTCAGCGCCTTTGACAAAATGGGATGGAGAAGTGTCCAAGTGTAGAAATGAAGAGCTGATTTTAATTAATTTACCTATTGATAGATTTTCTATTTATGTAGCATAGATACATCTTTATGAGCCTCATCAATGTCTTTGCGCATCTTCTCTAAATTGAATCTTTTGATTGACAGTTGATTGTGAACTCTTTAGGTTTAAAATGGGCACAAAACCTAAAATCCTGCCTTAAATCAGTTAAATCTAAACGCAGTGGGTCACTAACCTTCAAACCATTTCCTCTAGATCAGGGTTTTTCCATCCATTCCTGTCTTTTGTTGCCTTTTCTTGGTGAAATGCACTGCACTACAACCAGTGACCATTTTCCACACTATAGGGCCCTTCGTCAATTCATGTTTCCAAGCATGTCATATACAAGTCACACCAAACTATAAGGCACATTAAGCAAGACAAATAAGTCAGAGAAAAATGTGTCAGTCAGTCATACTTTATTAGCTGCATTCACTGTAACTCTGGAACTTGTCGTGACATTCTGCACATTAGCGTCTTCGCCATACTTGTTACTCCCAAATTTGTTTGCAAGACCTAAAACAAAAACAGGCTGATGCCACTAAAGTAAATGTTGCTGTGACTGCACTAACTGCAAACCTTGTTAGTGACACAAAAAAAAAAGAAAAAAATAGCCTGGTACTTCTACACATTAGCTGTGCTAGCTTATTTTTAACTCCCAGCCTTGTTTGCAACACTTAGAGAAAAAAAAAAAAAACAGCTTGACACCTCTACATGTTAGCCCAGTTAGGATATTTGCAATAAACACCCAAAATTGTAAGTAACATAAAAAAAAAACAGGATCCGACATTGCTACACATTAGCTACATTAGCGTATTTACAATAACACCCAACCTCGTAAGTAAAAAGTATATAAGTTGCTCCAAATTATCATGTGCACTGGAGTTGGTTTTTGTTTGTTTTTTTATGTTAAAGCTTATAAGTGTACCTTATAGTGCAGATATTACATTAATCAGCAGCAGGTTGGGCCATGAATATGTCAAGGACAATCATTTCACCAGCCTGCAAGGACTGAGATTGAACACCCACGTTTTTTGGATGTGTTTTTTTTTTTTATTAATCAGATCACACATCATTTAAATTCATTCTCTTGGGGTTTGTGTATATGGTGCTCTTCCTTATGTTTACTGATGCAACTTCATAGAGAGATATATTTAACTTTTAAATTGTTCAAATGCAACCAATTACAAGGCAAGTTCAGTTTAATCCAGTTAAAACCAGGCTGTTACTTTCATCATTACCTTGTTGGAGTTTATGACCTGAAAAAATACCAGCTACAAAAGTGGCCAGCGACACAATGAACAACAGCAGTGATTAGCTTTGCATGTACATCTTATGTACAGTAAACGGCACACATATGGTCTTCCTATTCACCTGTGGTTCATTTTAGTGTGGAGCAGATGGTTTCACAAAGAAAACAATACAACTGCTGTGGCAGCACATTAAGTGAACTGTGATTATAAGAAGCTTGGAAAGACAGCATTGAAAGTGACCCTGGTGCTACTCAATCACACAATATAAAACATTTTATCATTAAGAAAGTGTCTGTCAACAAAGGAATAATAGTTTGCCTCATAAGAGTTAATTTTCCTTTCTTAAAAACCCAACCCATGCATATACAGTATATACATTCATTTCCATGAGTTCCTTTTAGAAGAAAATCATATTGTTACATAAAACTTGAAATATTAAAGTACTCTTAAATTCATTATGCAACTTCATGATATTACAGCTTAATAGTTTTCTTGTCTTTAAATTTTAGACACAAATCCTTTTTAAAGTGTATTAAAATGTGCAAAAGCACCCAGACCTTTAGAGACCCGATAAGCTATGCATGTTATTTTTAAGGTACTTTATCTCATCCAAATTAGTTATTAAAAACATTCATATATGATGGGTTGCTCCTTCAATAGTAAATAAAATGCAAAGGGGGATTAACAAAAAAAAAGTATAAACTCCTAAGTTAAGAGCAATAAATCCTAAAAAAAAAAGGGTATGAGCTGAACATTAGTGCATTAACTCACGCGATTAATGAAAAAAAAAATTAATGCGTCAATATGTATTAACGCAAATTAATGACATGTCATAAGCCACCATCTTCTGCTTGCTTCAAATGGTTCAGGTTTTCACGGCATACGTTAATTTCTAAAAAACAGACTTTGTCTGGCACTATCTCGCTTATAACATGGTTACTCACAAAATAAATTAATATTCAATCGATTTTTAGCACTTTATTCTTGTTATTTTTTTTATTTAGATCGCTTTTTCACAAAAGGCGGACTATTTGATATATATATATATATATACATACATAAATATTGGGATATCTGAGTTAACATTTTACAAATTAAAACAATAAAAATGAATGAAAAATGCTCTTTGTGTCCTTTTTTTGTTCAAAAGCTGCATATTGTAAAAAATCTATCTAGTGAAACATTGTGATTAATCGTGATTAATCACAATCCAAAAGTGTGAATAATCTGATTAATTTTTTAACTGATTGACAGCACTGGTATGAACAAAGTGATAAAGATGTGTATAAAATCCTCTATATCAACTGCCACTGGTGAAGGATTCTAACAAACAAATTATTTTTCATCAACAGACTTATTGGCCATAAACGTTTGCACAGTTCCTCTAAAGTGTGAACTGTAGCTTTTTTTTCAGCAAAAGAGTTCAAATCTTTGTTTCTATTTTAACTTTTTTTTTTAATTATGCGTATCATCAGACTGCATGGAGCTGTAGTAGTAGTAAGCAGTGTCGCCTAACATCCAGAAGGCTCTGGTTTGAATCCCAGCTGGGATCTTTCTGTGTGGAGTTTGCATGTTTTTGCAGTGTGTGTGTGTTCTCTGGGCACTCCGGCCTCATTGTGGGTTAATGGGTGAATCTAAGTTGTCCCTAGCTGTAAATGTGAGTGTGTGTGACCCTGCTGTGATGGACTGCTGAACTGTTTAGGATGTACCTCGTCATTTCCCAACAGTGACTGGAAAAGGCTCTAGGAACCCCATGACCCAAATGGGATGTCGTGGGCTTAGAAAATGAATGGATGGTTGTTTATCATACAGTAACATATCTTTAGACCAGAGAGTAGATTGCCTCAGGGTTGCATGAGATAGCTTGCATGTTCTCCTTGTAGGTTTTCTCCTGGCACTCTGGCTTTCTTCTACAGTCCAAACATATGCTTGATTGATAGCTCTAAATTGTCCCTGAGTGTGTGTGCTTGTGTTTGGCTCTTTTATGCACAGGCAAACTGTCCAGGGTGTACTCTGCCTTAACCCTGAAGTTGCTGGGAATGGCTCCAGCAACCTACAGTATGACCCCACATAGCATTGCTGATCCCTTTTTGCAAAAGTTTGAAACACAAACACTCAACTATTTCCAGTTCTACTAACTGTAATAAAAAAGAGAAAAACTAAAAACAGATTCACTCTACTTACTATTGACATGAAACTCTGATACAAAAAAACGTTCTGCTTTCCGCCATAATTAGCTTTATGATTGTAACCTGATGTGGCATAGAAGAGAATAGAACAGAGCTTTATTGATCACAAAAATGGAAAAATTACTTTACCATAGCTCTATTAAAATCAGCAGATATTATAGGTAACACTGGAAGTACTAATGAAGATTGATTAATAACAGTAGTTACTGTCCAGTATCTATGAAGTGTTGTAGTGTACAAGTTGACAAGAAGAAAGATCTGTGAAAGCGCTTCTTCCTGCGGCGAGATGTTCAAAGCTCTGACAAAAGGAGCTCCTCAAAAATGGAAATATGAAAGTGCTAACTATTTAATAATTGATCATGGTGGAAGATTTAATAATTGCGCTATTTGCCCAGGTGGAATTATATGATACCAAGTCTGTCATATATCAGAATAGAGCTGTGAAGGAAAAGCCTGGTGCAAGAGTCACAAAGTTTTACATGACATTTTGCTCCAAGCCTCTTCCAAGTACTCGCGATAGTATCGGGTAGCGATAATCCAGTGTGAATACCATAAAGTTCAAGAACCCGCATTCACCTGTGTTGTTGAACGTGCATCACATGCCTGGTGTGGAAGCAGCATTACTTAATCACTGCAGACAAAAATACTCTGAGCTTTGGAAGCAAGCTTACAGAAAGAATGAGTATCATTGCTAACAGATGCTTCCTGCACTTCAACACTAATTTGACATTTTCTGTTCCTTAATCTTCTTTCTTTTTCTAAAGAGGGTCCCGAAAAAAAAAAAGTTTATTTTATTTAATGTTGAAGATTATATGTAATGTGTTCCAAACACTCCCATTTGAACTGTATCTCTCATTCCCTCAGAGGCTTAATATTTTTTTATCTGCATTTTACCAAAAAAGAACAGTAATTTATAGAACGCATAGCCACAGAGGATAAGGCAACAAAATTGGTACCATTAAATAGGGTTTTCAGAGATGAAATTAGTTTTCATGCAATTATGAGTCTCCACTAATTCTTGACACACTGGCACCAAGCATGGGGGAGGGGGGGGGGGGGGTGCAGGGGCAAATTTCCCGCGTACACCCACACACGCACACTCCTCCGCCTTTTCTCACGCACGCCCAAAAGCACACACATCCATTTGAACACCCAACCGCAGGCATGATTGAGTGTTGTTAGTCTTGTTAGTACCTTGTCGTCACAGGAGAATGTAGTTAATTAAAAGTGCATGTGATGTTTATTAAGTTTGCTAGCAAGACATCCGCCCACACTTCCTCAAATCTTTCTCTTAACTTCATTAGTTGGAGCCAACACTCACAGCTTCACAAACCCTCTGATTGCTTTCTCACCCTCCCAGCCGAACGGAAGAAGGGATTGTGTAAAAATAAAACCGCTTTCTAACTCTATGAAATGCAGATACATGTTTGCATATTTTAATCACGACCGGAGTGTTTTTGTGCGATCGGTAAAGTCTGCACATGCAAGTGTGAAGGTCCTTTGATTGAGCATGTCAAAGGTGGTTGCCCACGCAGCAATTAAAGGTGCCAGGAGGGAGAGTACGTATGAATATAATGTAATTGTGGTTTCTGTGAAGGAGTTTTTAATAGAGGTGCAGAAACAGATGGCACGCATTCATTACAGCGTGAAAGCTTAACACATCTGATAGCGTGTTTCTCTCTTTGTCGATCTTAAATCAAACTTTTTTTTTTTTTTTTTTTTTTTTCCCCAGCCATTCTCAGGCTTGCACACGCAAAACTTCCACATGCAATGCTTTCGGTTGCAACACACGACCTCTTAACTGCTTTCTGGGTCATGTTTTCTTCTTTTTTTCCTGCAAGGAAGCACATTAATCAGACAGTGTAGTATGCTGGGCCTTTATTCCACAAAAAACACTCAAAACCCACTTCAACACCAGAACAGGGTTTAGTTCTAAATGCGCTCCCTTCCTTTAGAAAGGGTATCATTCGCACAGGAGGAAGCTGTGTAGAAGCTCTTATGCACTCCAGAACTATAATACCTCACTCAAGGAGTTGAAATATTAAAGCTGCTATCCTGTCATAAAAAAAAGTCCTGAAATATACGAGATTTTATCCTTTCCCACCAGTCCACCCTCCCCTGTGTTCCAGTTTCTTTTTAGAAGAGATTGAAAAGTCTCTTAGAGTCTTCTGTCTCATTTCTACGCCTGTCACAGATCTCTATAGTGTAAAAAAAGTGCCAGGAATAAGGGGTGGGAAGTATGTGTGTAGAGGGGGGGGGTTTGTAGATCAAACACTTTATAATATAGTCCAATGAAGCTGGGAACTCCAAACGCTATTACTTGCAATGATACGCCGCCGAATCACCATCAGAACCTTCCTGTCAGCTTTTCCCAAAATCGACTTCATTTTTAGACAAAAGAGGGTTTTGACAGTTATAGGGTGTGGCAGAAAGAAAGAGGGGGCTCCTAGGACATTTTAAAGAGGCAGCATGGGAGAATGGAGGGGAGGGTTAGAAAAAATGAAGAGATGAGAGGTAATTGCCTCTATTATAGACAGGGGAAAGATGAGGAGGGAGAGCGGAGGGAAGAAGATGGGGAGGAGTGGTATTAAAAGCACACCGTGTGGCTTTAAAAGGTCATCCGTGATATCTATGCAGTCAGGCTCGTCTGTTATAGATGCATTTTTTCCACCAGCCTTTTTTCCATTTTTTTATGTTGGCACACTTTCTTTATTTTACGTTCACATATTTTCACCCTCCTGCTGTCTGTTTGAAACTGTCAACACAGCCCTGAAAAAGTGCAAATTCCTCACAGGATGGAGAGGACAAAAAGTGAAATGAGCATCTGCTTCAGAGGCAACGGCTCCCTTTGACCTGTCTGTACATCTCCCCTCTATCGGTCTTGTATCGCTGATACCTGAATCCATAAGTGGCTAACCTAATCCTAACCTCTGTTTAGCTTTTTTTTTTTTTTCCATCTTCCTCCCCCTCCTGTTCCAACAGCCTTTCAATCAGAAGACCCAGAGGATGTTTATCAGCAAGCTTTTTCTATTTTCTTATCTGCTTTCACTCTCCGCTTCCTGTTAAGATCTCCCATCGTGCCTTTTTCTGCATTGTTCATGCTCATCAGCAGTTCTCCATCCCTTTCATGATGCCCTTTTCTAATTTGGATGGAAAAAAGGTGTCATCATTCCACAAATACATAGACCTTTTTTGCCTCCCCTACAAGCCCCCTGCTTAACTCATTTTATTGCTCCCACATCTTTCCACCCCTCTGTCCTCTTTGCCTTATCCGATCCCTCTTAAGTCCTTCGGTCCCATCTTCCTCTTCCTTTGCTTCATGGCCCCCACCGCTTCCCTATCTTCACCAAACTTGAATCCCCTGACTCCCTTCATCTTCAGCAACTTATATCACCCCTCCCAACATTTCCTTTTACCACCAAGCCCTCTTGACTGTCCTCTGCTTTCCTCTCCCCTTTTTATTTCTCACCCTTTCACATTTTGCTGCATTGCCATCAGTTGAAACTGTAAGATAAGCAGCCCCAGTGTGGAGCCATCAAATTTCAGACAAGATACAGGTCCATATGCTGAAGCGGGGCTCACCGCCAGGCAACCATTGAGCCTGTCAATGAGACCATGGCAGCTCAGGGCACTAGATGGCTACCAGGCAGACGGTGCAGGAGTGTCTGCAAGAGGCAGTTAAAGTTTGAATCATCGTTTTTACACCAGAGTGTTTTTACACCATTTGGTCTTGTTCACCTCTAGAAGGTAGTTTGGAATCATGGATTAGATAAAGCCTTAGTCACATGCATCCACATGGAGAGATGACTCATACGAGTGCCTCTGATTTTTGGGTTGTCCGAGCTTATGGAAGGTCGTAGACAGAAGCGGCTGCATCTGATGCTATGTTCACACCGGATATTTGTCAATATGGTGTTCACACTGGACAAGCAGTAGCCTTTGCTACTGTTCACTAGTGCATGTCCATCACCTACAGTTGGAAAGGCTTGACATGAAATGTCAAAGTGGTACAAATCTTGCTCCAGGCTTTTAATTTCACAGCTCTAATACTATTTATGAAAGACTTTGTGTCAATTATTCATTTCTCCTCCATGTTCCATTTTCAAATGGTTGGCACTTCCATGGATTAAACTACCAAATCTGAGCCCCTGATTGGTCAAAATTCAGCCTGACCACATGTTTTCTACGTAAAACCAGAAAATGGTTGTAGAAACTTGCGTAGTGACGAATGAACATGAGTATTTTTAACGTGGAAGCCCGAAATGCACAATTATAAGTTTACATAGATCTTTCATTGGAAGTGGTCGCTTGAACGCTCGTTGCTGAGGGTGAGGTGAAAGCTTGAAAGGGAGCGCAATTGTGTCCTGTGAGGTTTGTGCGGTCACTTTAATTGAAATCGACGTACAGTTGTCATGCATGTGGTAACTGTATCGTGAGGTGTATTTATAACAGGGTTGTGTTGCTTTCCCTTTCATATGTTTCGATTTGTGTTTACATCTCATTTACATAAAAGGACCAAGACAGTAGAAAACACAACAGGGAGAGACACTGACAGTTTGTCAGAAACTGATTATGAAGTAATACTGCTGGGCTTCCTGTGCAGTCCGAGGGGTTTGGCAGTGGGTGGAAGTCTCACCTACTTCACCCTTATGTGTAGTTTTAATGTTAGCAAACACCTGTCACTGCACGCGCTTACTGAGCGATCTACAACTTAGTTTAGCTACACGTTTGCTAATTTTACTGCGCACAGACCCCTTGTGTCCACCTGGAAGGGCAGTTGAGACTATTGACTTCGGTACCTGCACATACTCGCCCAAACACATGACTGCCTCTGTGTCTGATGGGTCGTGTTGGTCTTGCAGCTGGGATTTTGGTTCTCATCAATTAGCAAAGCAAAAGAGACAAATCTTAAAACACAAAGAGACCAAAGTCACAGAGGGCTCTTGAGCAAAGATCAGAAGCAATCAGCTCCGATCAAAGTGCCAACAAAGGCCAGATGACAAATGAGCTGCACAAACCTCTGATCAGCCATCTTTTGTAACACGCTCTGAATGTTTCTTCTCAAGGCCTCAGACTGCAGGGTGTGGAAGTGGTGAGCTAAGGTGTTGAGATAAAAACATGCTTTCCTGGACTTCAAGTAAGTGATTTAAGACATGGGGATGTCTTCAGTTTGTCAGATCTGCCCTCAAAGGAATCCAAACTAAGCTTTATGAGAAATTTACAGTAAAATGAACAATTTTGCTGTTTGATTTTCATTAAGATGTCTAAAAATAACTTTGAGGACAAAAATAATCATGCAATTAAGTCCTTAAAAAAAAAAAAAAAAAACCTTGAATAACAGGAACGGGACATAGATGAAGAAATGGGGCATCTGAGGAAAAAGCAAAAAGAAAATTAAAATGTTTGAGGAATCCTTCAACCCTGTGACCCTGAACAGGAATGTATGAGGTTTAGAGGATAGATGAATGGATATTATAAATAATAAGCAGCTGAGCAGGTTACAGTACTGCAATAGACAAGTGAAACGCAGACGTACACCTGAAGAAGTGACAAAATAAGGGAGGAAGGTGTACACAAACAGAGCAAAAGTCTTACTAAGAATCTCTAACAGTTTAACACAACAACAAAACAGACACAAGAAACCAAAACACACGAAGACCCAGAAAAAGCTTTAACAGAATCTAAAAAGTGAGACTATCGTTACCAGGAGCACCTGCCTGATAACAGAACCGTATTAGCCACTGAAACACAGTAATGGAAGGTGTAAAAGAGAGAAACTCCCAGGAGAAAGTGTATTTGTTTGTCAGAGGGAGCTCAGGAAAAACAAAAGGATAGAATTTAAATCTTCTGAATTTGTAGGAAGTGTTGCAGGAAGTCATGCAATTTTTTTTAAATGTAGATGTTAAGATCATCTTTTGATTTACTATCAAAGCGTTCCCATTGATATTTTAATTATGATTATGCCATTTTTAGGTAATATCAATAAACTTCATTTTCTAGGACATAGTTTCTGCAGGGCGGCAGGAGTTCTTTAAAAATTCATCTCTAAGCTTTGAGTGGAACCATTGGGAGGGAGTAGGCCTGAGGTAATTTCCCATCATCCATCGGTTTATTCTCTTTCCTAATAGCTTACAGCCCCTCACAACCCCTGCCTAACATTACCGGTTCAACAAAAATGGCGAGCAGTATTATCTGCAAGTGGATGCATCAGTGTGGAGGGAGCTTGTGGCCTGCTGATTGTGTGTACATAACAACTACAGCAGTTCCCTCTGCTTCTGATTTGCCATCATTTGAATAAAGAAATACTCAAACCTAGTTTTTGGGTGTATTCAGATTTGACACATTTGGTTCGATTAAAGTGAACCAGAGTTAATTACCCCTGATGATCCGGAACAAATTTTCAGTCTGAATACGTCAAAGCAGACCCTGGTTTGAGACCAGGAACCGACCCGTCTTTCGTCTCAGTACTTTTTGAATGGGAATGAGCTGCGGTTCGCTCTAAGTTTCCTCGATCTTAATGCACTGTGCTCGGAGCGGAACAACTGTTTACATGATGTAAACAGAGAGCGGCACCTAACCAGAAACTCAAAATTGGTTAGCGAAATATAAAGTTTGAATATGTGAACTATTCTGAAAATGGATTGCAAAACTTAGGACTTCCATTATTTTTTCTCTCATTGCTTTGCTCCGACCATGTAATTCCAAATCCTGGCCAATGAATGAAGATATCTTTAGTCACGTGGTTTTGGTTAAAAGCTTTAGTTTGATACAAAAAGGTCTGGTTGATGCCAGTCTGAATACAAACCAAATGCAAGGTTCAGGACTCAATGCGGACCAAATAAAGGTGATTCGGTCAAAGCCAACAGAGTTATCCTGTCTGAACACACCCTTGATCCTAATTTTCTTTGTGTTTTCCATGATGAGAAATAATCTAAGAAAACATGTTAAAAACACCAAATTTAGGTGGTGATGCTATAATGAGGCGATGGGGAGCAACAAAAAAAATATGTCCAAGAAACAACATAGATGGCATTTGATGATTATATTAGAGATTTCTTCATTTCTTTGACTGCATGCATCTATTAAGGAATTAAATAAATGTACTGCTGTTTATAATGGAGGCTTTATTTTGCAGTGGAACTGTTTAACTCTCACTCTTTAAAGGAAAATCTAACAATGAAAGAAACATTAAGGCTTCAGTGTTGATGAGCACAACCTGAAAACTTTCAGTGAGATCAAGGCTGGGCATTCAAACAGGCCAAAGGGTGAAAATCAAGTATAAGAGTATGCTTGGTCTTTATCTATTTGAAATTTAAACATGTATTTTACTTCAAGAAGCTGAAAGCTCTGAGATCTAGCTGTAATGTGCTTTGTTGTTTTCTAACCATTGATCTAATAGGTATTGGGCTGAATTAGTTTGGTCGTAAACTTGGAAACATTTGGAACCGTTTCTAATACTTTCAGAATGTGCTGACCTTCCAAAGTTATTTTTGAGACTTATTTGGAGATGTGAGGGAAGTATTGTTAAAGTAACTCACTTTCCATTGAGACCTATTCTGATGAAAATAGTTTTTTAAGGATTTTAACATATTCATATAGAAAAGTATGCTCAAAATTGCATTTCTGAGTATTTCTTTATTCAAATAGTCAGAATCAGGAGCAGACAAATACAAATTCAGTTTCGAAGAGCTTATTTGTGATGTAGAAAATATGTTGGAAAGGCCATAAGCTACCTGCTCTCCAAAAGGGCAGGGAAGGGGGAGCAGGGTTGCTTGGTGCCATTTGTCCCACCCACAACTCAGAGGCCCTACTGCCGCTCTACAGAAACTATGTCCCAGAAAACAACACAGGTTTTTTTATATTAGCTAAGAACAGCAAAGTGACTATTAAAACCCACCAGGAACACTTTCAAAATGGATCAAATGATGATTAGATTGGATCTTTGATCCTACGGAAAAGGTAAAAGTACAACACCATCTAACAATTCCATCCAGAGATTTTAAGTTTTAGTTTCCTCATAGTAGGAAAAGATCAGAATGTATCTTTGGTGATGTTATTTTTTAACTATTGTTTGTTTTACTTGGCACAGAGGTGGGCAGCTTTGGTCTAAGATTTAGATCCAGGTCCAGTACACTGGGAGAAAAAAAAACACGTCTATCTAATCCTGCTCTGTCACAACTGGTTCAGGTCACATATACACAACCAGAGCTGTGCAAAAGTACAGAAAAGCCTCTTCAAGCCAAACAAAACAAGCATCATCACTGTTTTGCCAGAACAGGTTTGGAAATCAAACGCTCTAATGCCACTTTGTAGCATCTCCTGCCATTTATTATTCTAGTCATGGACTGCACAGAGAAAGATCTTTACTAGACAAAGCTGCCAGTGATGCCATAAATAAACATTAATAACTCAGCAGTATTTTAGTGGAATTCTGCCTTATTTTTTTCGCAACTCACAATGAGTCTGCATCACTTTTTTCAACAAAATGAACAAATTGAACTGGTGTAATATAACTTTGTTTTCAAAGTACAATAGTCTCTTTAGCTGTTCTTTCATGCCAAACAGAAAATACTACATTAATAGTTTGCATTTTTGTTACAATATTTAGCAAGGGAACTGACACAAGAAACAAGCGTGGTTCCATTAAACATGCATTTTCTTGGGATAACTTCCACAGATGCTTCCTAATTAATTGGTGTCTCTGTATTGTCTCTTGCCTGATGGATGGATGGATGGATGGATGGATGGATGGATGGATATCGTCTGTTATGTGTGTCGTCTGTCTCTGTGCTCTATAGGGATGATCTGTCCAAGTGAGTCTACACAACAATAAACTGAGAAGATGAATGAATGAATAAATGAATGAATGAATGAACGAACGAACGAATGAACATTCTTTGAAAAGTATCTCTTTGTCTCAGCAGCTTTTTTAGAATGTCATTGTGTACAGCAGTGCCCAATCCTTGGGAGACATGTACTGGTCTGTGGTACAGATGGTACTGGGCCGCAAAGAAAAAACCATAACCTACATTTACTCAACGGCATAGAGGTGTGTAACTCTGGCACGACACACCTAACACCCGTAAATGCACTTGTGTTGTGTTGTCTGCTGTCATGCTTATACTGAGTCATGCTCGAATGTAATTTTGCAGCCACTAGCACTGTGAGTCTGACACATTTTCTTTGGGACGATAAAAGTATATTTGATTCATTTGATATTTTCTTCCGTTTTCTCCAAAATCTTGTTCTGAACGAAGTTTTATTTTGGAAATCTAGTCTCCACCACATCCGACTCATTTTTGACGGATGTCAAGTCGCTGGATCAGGTTTTGAAAATAGATCTAGTAATTTCTTAAAATGGCTGTGCAGAGTACTAAATTGAAACCCCCAAGTCAGCAAAGTTAACGAAAAACAAACATTTTTGGAAAGTTTCTTTTCACAGAAAAGGGCCAATGAGGAAACAGAAGAGCCTTTGACTTCAAAACAAGAAGAAGCTACATTTTACAAATAAAAACCAGGAGTGGGAACTACAAATATGGATTTATTTTCACAATTGTTCCTTCACATTATTATAACGATTATAACAATCTATAATTTTAAGAAAACGGCTGTCTGATGTTATGACGATGCTGTTAATAAAGTTGTATTTGTCCTTAATATTTTACTTATAAAAAATACCAGTTTGAGCAACCATTTATTTGTATTTATCTGTTGCACCCATAAAAGTCGGACGAGGTTGATGTTGGCTTTTGAATTTTTAGATTCCACTTTGACAGTTATGGGTTAAGGGAAAATCTGTTTGACATTTAAATGGTTTTTACACACATTTTTGTGCACCAGTAAAGTTTAAAGAAGCAGCAAAAATTATGCAGATGAATAAAAAATTTACCCTCAAAAGTTAAGAGAAAGTGGAGGCTAAAAAAAAAAGGAAGCCCATTTCAGCCTCCATGAAAATATTGTCATTAAATTAAACTGACATTAAATTGATCCGTGGCGTGAAAAAGGTTTGAGTCCGCAGGGTTACAGGACATCATCTGGTTAGAGTTATGAAGAAAAAAACAACAAGAAAAAGAAACAAATGTTTTATGTACTAGAGCATTGTCCAAAAGCTAGTAACAAAAACAACGTAGCTAAATAATCATAAAATTACGCAAATGTAGCACCTTTTGTGGATTTTGTTTTGCACAAACCTGAAAACCTAAAAGACACTCTTGCACATTTCTTTAAATTCCCACCACAACTGTAGCAGTAAAGCAGCTAAAGCACAAACAATAACTATAACAAGCGACAGCTTCACCCATCACAGCCAGGCGGAGCAGCTGCTGCATGCTAACAGGAAGCAGCTGGATACCATAGTAGATATGTGTTGTAAAACAAGTGGCTAAATGATCATCAAATGCATCACTTAAAGTGTCACATATCTGTGTTTGCTGAAGCATCTGCAGAGCGGTTCCGTTCACTGGCGCTGTATTTAAATGGACTGGGCATGCATGTGTTTAAAATGATGCCATTTTTTTATGCAAGAATACAATCAAAGAGTTGTTCTTTCATTTCATTGTAAAATAAAAAAAGTTTTGGGTAATATAAACATTAATTGAATTGCATAAATATTTTTCGCCACTTATATTTAACATTCTGTGTATAGATTTTTTTTTTATTTATAATAAAAGGATATTGTCCTCTTTACCCAACAATTTAACCATAAAAGAGTAGCTTCAGATGCAGTGGACATAAATGCAACTTTTAGAATTTGAGCACAGGCAAATTGCACAGGCTCAGTGGGATTTATTATTGCTGACAGAACAGAGCTGCATGTTCACGTGTGATAAAGACTCATTTTCTTGTGCTTGCTGCTAGTTTGATAAATAAGGATGCAGTTCTGTGACATTGGTGTCTCATTTTCTCTGTTATATATAGGAAATGTTATAATTTTAATTACTCTTTAGTGACATTAGTTTTCTTTCATGTCTCTATTACTCTTTTTCTATATTTAAGTCTTATTTTTTACTCTGAAAAGTAAGGCATTGTTTAACTCAAGTGGAATATTTTTATAATTCAGCAGCAGGAAAACCAACAGTCCTAAAGTTAATAATAATAATAATAATAATAATAATAATAATTACAAAGTGATAATTACAAAGTAAAACACTTACAAAAGAAAGAAGAAAATGTCTGATTGTAACTAAAAACATTCAATTGAGCTGAAACAAAATTTGAAAGAAATGTTTTTGAAGAAATTGATATAATTTGATATGATAATAATTTATTTTGGGCATATGCTTAAAGGAAAAAAAAAGGACCAAAAGAAGACATTTCCAAAAGGGAGTGAGAAGAAGTAAAAGCCTTATAAATTCTCACCTCCGTACCTTAGAGTACGGTTATATGTCTGAAAATACCACCGTACAGTGACCTAGATGAAGGTTTTCCGGCAAATTCGGCAGGTGCGCAGCAGTAATCGGAGGCAGCAGTTGTAGTTTTACACATCACACGGTGGCAGTTTTAAGAAAAAGTTATGATTTAAGACAACTGAATGATTTTTCTCTATCAGTCAGTGGCTCCCCACTTGGAGGTCACACGGTGGCGGTCCAGTGACAGCAGCGAGATAATTGATTGACGTTATTGGAAATTATAAGGAAGTAGCTCGGGCAGTCGACGAGGGATGTTTACACAGGCCAGGGGCCTGGTGATGCAATCCCAGCCACCGTGGGTTCTGCATATAAATGGGGGAACGGCATTGATGCTGCGCAAAACTCAGACTTTTCATCCTTCGAAGACTTCTGCTGTGGTTGGACCGTTTGGGCCTTCTTGGAACCTTGGACTTTAGCCATTGCTGGGTTTCTAGAGAGACAAGTTGTCTAAAAATGTGCAAATTTGTTAATGGACAAAATCATAATGTTTCCTCAAGATCTGACTTGCGGATGACCGGTGGTGCAGAATGGCCCTCTTCTTATATACCCCCAGGCTACTGGGCGGGCGGTCGAACCTAATATGGATGGCCGCTGTCCGGAGACATTCACACGTCATGCAATCAGAGCTGCTGGCCGGCGTTCCGGGTGCCACCGCTGTGCAGCCACCTAGCTGTTGCCCGATTTCTTAATGGCATCATCCCTGCCAAACTGATTCTTAACGGTGGCCGGTTCCGGTTCCAACCAAATAAAGTCAATGCAGTTGCCATTGTTACGTCTGTATGTCCGTCGCCTTGTTGGAACCAGACGTCCTCAGTAAGCTGTGATTGGTCTGTGTTGGTCTGTGTTGTTAATTGCAGTTGACATGCTATCCATCCACATATAATGCAACTCCTCCTGCACCTTTATTTACTCTATTGCAATATTTAATTTTATAGCCCTCCAAATTCAAGTTCTCAACTCCCTTTTCTACGATAAAGCCTGTCTATGAAATTGCTATTACATTAGTTTGTGATGATAATGAGTGCACATTTGAGTTTTCCTACATTTTAAATATATTTTATGGGAGTTAAATTAAACAAAATGCCAGTCATGGAAAAAAAAAGATGCAATATTTTTCTTTCAAGTAAATACTTGGAGCTTGTTGCATTTATTCATGAATCCATTGTTCATCTCCTGCCATGTCTTTAGATTACTGAAAACTACATGCATGACTGAAGCGGGAGCTCCGGTTTTCCACGTTTGTTGCCAAAAAACTGCATTTGTGCCATAACTGCCAACCCAGAAGATTTCAGAATGAAAGAACTGTCTTTTTCTCTGTGTTCAAAGCCCATAAACGGGGAAAACGATTCCGCTGGGAGTTGTTAAACCTTTGAATTAGATTCTGTCGCCCATGTTTCAGGTTTCTCTTCCATTTTATTCTCCTAACTTCTATATCTTTACAAACATGTAGGCTGTCCACCCTGTCCATGATGTATATATCATGGCATGCTGTAATCTTGGCTTCCCTTTTATCTCAAAGGGAATGCCCCGCCAGAATAAAACCCCCAAACACATAAACTGTGTCTGACTTAAAAAAAAAAATAAACTGCATGTGTGATTAGTTCATGTTTGAAGTGAAGTTGACTTAATGGTTTTGCTTGGGACTTCAGATGAGTCTGAACCCAAAGTGTTGTAGGAGGAGGACCACAGAGAATCCACTTAAAAGAAGAATAAATAGGATCTTTCTTTGGTCATCACTGCTCTGTTGTATCTCTCCTTGTATCCTAAAGAGACTAGTGTTCATCCATCTTTCATGCTTCTTGTGTAGTTTTCATCAGTAGAATGAGTTCAGTCTGGGTCCTCTGTGCCCCCGTGGTCCCCCCCTAAAAATAAAGTAGCTTTATCCTCCACTACCTGCATCCCTCCATAAAGCGATCTCCTCTCTATGCCTGGGGGAGGAGGGAATGTGTACATATATTTCTGTAAGTTGTGTGTTAGCCATTAGTTGTTGCTGTTGTGTGCGTGTAAGAAAAAACAACTCCATCTCCTTACTCATCTCCTGCCGGAACAAATGCTTCCTGAGTGAAATTTGCTTTCGGAGACACAATCTCCCGTTCCAACAATAGCGCTTCCTTTTTTTAAGACGCCATCCGCAAATAGCACACAAACAAAAAAATTCTTAGTGAACAGAAATATTTGCGCCAGAACTTCTACTTGTCCTAGTTAAGAAGACATGATGTTCATTGCCCTTCAACATGTCTGATGAGAGCAAAAGAAAAAGAGCAACACTGGTGTCATGTCAAGAATGACATTAGCTGAGCAGTGGAGTAGAAGGAGGGCAAGAAATGCCAGGCATCTGGGAGAATGTGCGTCTGATGGTGGGGGGTAGAGATGTTAATGGGTGAGTGATTTTTCTGCCTTTGACTATAGTGGAGCATATGTTTCCTGCTTGTGGCTGTGTGTTTTCATGTAAACTAAATGATTTTTCTTTTATGAAAGGGAAAATTGCTCTACAATAAAGTGCATTTTACCCCTTATAAAAGATGCAGAGACGGTGTGACAGCAAAAGTTTGAACTTCAAAAATAAAGAGTTTGGGTTGTTGGATCCAAACAAGCTACGTACTAAAGTTTTTTTTTTTTTTTCTTTTTCTAAGGTGAAAGGTCAACAAACTTTCAATTGCATTTGTAGATTTGACTTGGTGGTATGTGGAATTTTGTGACGATTGCGCAAACATTTCTTTCCCTCATGTTATGCAACAGTGTGTTTCACACTTTGACACAAAATGGCCACCAAAGCGTGGGTCCTGAGGCCATCCAATAATAACTTTAAACTTTGGAAATTCTTGGCACTTGGGTTTTGGTGACATTAGTGGATTTTCAAAAAAAACAAAAAACTTGAAGAAATTCATGTTTTGACAGTTTTGCCTGCTGTGATGTCATCATTTTATGGAGTGTGGGTGGAGGGGGTCATGCTCAACATTTTTTTTAAACATTTTTTTAAAAGTATTCAGTGAGAAAGAAGAATTCCGAAACAAAACCATATGGTCCTTGGAGTCCAGCACTGCACGGCCATAATGATAACTTAGAAGCAACATGACAAGGTTAAACTCACACGGCAATGCGTCTTTTGTTGTAATACAACACCGTACATAAAGCTGTCATCAAACAAAATGGAGTTTTTGAAAGAACACAAACTTTTCTGATTCTGAATGTGTGTACTCGGTTGTTGGGGGAGAGGGTGGCGTGATTATGGCTGCCACTGACAAAGAAACAGATTACAACCTGAACACACTCATGGCTGTGGCCAATCACTGATAAGGGAAAGCTGTGGAAAATCCAAAGAGCTTGAAACGGGATTGAAGGCCGACACACACAAGAGAATTCAAAAACTTCCGCTTAAACAGAAACAGTTTGTGGGCTTCCCTGATCCTCACGACTGAACTGACATTCAGAATCATCCACAGATCAGCCGAGCGTTTTGATTGGCTCACACCTGGTACTTACAGACCTGAACTTTTCTCCTTTTCCCACTGTAAGTGACAGCAAAGTGATCCAAGCGCCCTGCCATCAATTTAGCAGCCAAAAAGGTCAAAAGGAAACAGACTATTGAATTCTGAACTGCACATATGAACTTTTTCTCAGTGAACCTGTCAGCCGTGTTTCATTCACACTATTATAATCCTTCATCTTTTTTTTTTTGTATTGTACCTTTCTTGCTTTTTCTCTCTCACAGTTTGGTCTTAATAGTTTTGGATAATTCATACCATATCTTCCGTGTTTAATGTTTGCGTGTTTCCAGTTGTGTGTCAGACTGACAGATCAAAAGCAGGCCTGGAGCTCAAGTTTGAGTTCAAAAGTTCATTCCGGTGCTTGGATGCGTTGGCGTACATTGATGAGCTTTTTATGAAGGTTTTAAGCTTCAAATTGCTTTTACAGAATGTACCCGACCATGATACCAGTGACTGCTCTGCGGCCTGTTGTCTTGATCTTGTGATACCCGTATGTATCAGAATGCATTGTGAAGTTTGTCCACTTGTGGCCATGAGATGTGAGTCATGAAAGACGATAAGATCATCAATGGGGGTGTTACTAATGAGCTTTCTTGGCAAGGAGGCTCTGGTCTTACTAAGAGATGAGGATCAAACCCAGTGATACGAGGTGCTAAAGCGATTTAAAGGTCCACTCCAATCATCTTTTGATCTATGTTAAAAGTACTCCAAGTGATCTCTTAATTATGATTACTGGTATGCCGTTTTCAGCTAAAATAAAATTTTAAAAAAACCTGAGTTGTTTAATAGGACATAGTTTCTGCAGAGCGGCACTAGTTGATTAGAAATTCGTCATTTGAGCGGGACTGTTGGCACACAGCAAATTCTTTTCCCCTCCACGTTGCTGAAATCTCATAGCATGAAGCTTGTGGGCCGCCTAACATGTCTTCTAGATCACAAAAAAGCTCTTTTTTCAAACAGATTTTTTTGTCTGTTCCTGATTCACAAAACTTTGAATGACGGTTTGAATAAAGAAACACTGAATGAAATCTGAAGCTTAATTTTCTGTATAGGTGTCCCACACTATCAAAAAAATGCCATTAGAACATATTAAAAACACCAAAAACGAAGTGGGTCTTTGATCTACCTTACTGTATACTAAGGTAGAAAAAAACAACCGTATGTCAGACCTCAGATAAGTTGAAGAGCTAACATCTCTGCTGTTCTGAGAATGTACCCATCCACCCCATGCGCGTAGCGTTTGCGCAACGTCAGTATGGAGCCATTGGACCGACAGCATCCACGACCAACATCCGACAGCAATACACTCACCACACACACGCAACAATGGTACGTTCCATTTCAGGTACAAGCTTCAAGGGAACTGCAAGACACACCTGTGCCTTTTAAGATGCAGCCGCATCTTTATACTACCCAAAAACCTGCAGCACCCGTGCTGGTCAACCTCTATATGCATGTGACGAAGGCACAAGATCGCAAAGACGTCTATCACCATTAAAAACCAGAAGCCTGCAAAAAAAAAAAAAATGATTTTTTCTTTGTGTCAAACCATCACCTGTGTTTTTTAAGGGAAGTTATACAACAAAGAATTCATTTGGACGTTTTTTACTGACTTCGTATTTAGGTGCCATTTTGGTGGACATTTCTTTGAGTTAAAAACCTTGATTTTTAAAGATTTTTGGTACCGGTTTTAAAACTGATGAATTCTTAACCATTTTCCACTGGATATTTGGCTCTTGTGCTGACAGTCTTTCGACATCATCTTCAACCATTTACGCAAAGTAATTCCAGTGGATTTTGAAGAACTGCGCCCCCATGCAACACTTTGTCAGAGCAAAGCTAATATATAAATCTGTTTTTCTCGTCACCATAATCAGCTGATTCACGTTGATTGCGCAAATGGATGACAAGTTACGATTTGCCAAAGAGTGCGTGTTCTGTAGGTGTTGCCGGCCATACTTCCGACGTCAAAAAATTCAGTCAAGTCACAGTAAAAATAAATGAGCGAGCTTTTAACCCTACTGTCAGTATTTTAGTGCTGCTTTTTCTCACAGCATGAATTTGAATGCTGAGTGTTCGCTTGTTATTTAATGCAAAGGGTTTTGATCATGAAGTGTTTGATGGTAGGGTGCCCACGGTTTAGAGGGACCATTCATCCTGTGTACTTGGCATGGTCTTGCTGCCATGGAGCTGGCTAAAAAGCTTCACAGGGCCCACCTTGTTTCTTCTTGTCAGTTCTTGCAGGTAACATCATGCAATATACAGCTCCCCACGCTATAACTCAATGACCTAGGGGTTTTGGCACAACTTCAGATCAGAGTGTGCAGCAGTGCAAGAGCCTCCGTCCTAATTGAATTATCGGAGTGCAAAAACAGGCGTCACACAGGAATCCTGTCCAACTCGTCTCTCGGCGCCCAGCCGGCCGACTACTGTAGCCCAGGCAGGTGGTCTTTCAGAGAAAGACAGACGCAGTGTGTGTGGATTCTTGAAGGTCTGTGTGCAGGCGTTTGAGCTTTTTTCCTTTGTGTGCGTATGTGTGTGTGCGCACATCAAGGAGCTCCAAAGGATCCAGGGTAATTTCGGTGTCAGAGGAAAGTGTGATTGAGCAAGAACCCTTTCACCAGTGGGTCGAAGTAGCCACAGGCTGGAAGAGATAAAAAGCTGAAATCTTATTTGTCCCTTGTTTTTTTCTCTTTACTCTGACTTTTAGTTAGCTCCCTTTACAGTTAGCCTCATTTATTTTCGCTAATCTAACCGGAAGCCCTGATTTTACCGTCTTTAGATTATCTTTCACAATATGTAATTTAACCATGAAATGTTTTGTGGAGGTTTTAGCAAATCAGAGTGCTTTACTGTGAGGATCTGAGCCTCTGGAAATAATCCTGCAGGAATTTGTGCGTGTGCATGTGTGTGTGTTTGTGATTTATTGACCATCTGGCATAGACAGACCTGACGATGAATACAATCGCAACAGATTAGAATGAGGTGGAAGGGAAAGCTCCTTTTCTCTCCTTCATTTAACTCTGCCTTTCTTGCCTCCCTTGCTTCATTAAACCTGCTCCACTTCTTTACTTTGAATCCAAAAGCATGTGTGTGTGTGTATGTGTGTTTATGCCTGGTGTTGTTCAGCTTATGAGGAACTCTGTGTTTTTGCATCCCCATGCAATGGGGATGGGCAGAAGATTTTGGAAGTGTGACAAATGAGGACAGCAGAGTGGAAGGCCATTACAAATAAAAAGATCAAAAATATGTCTAATTTAAAATTATGTCTAATTTGATGGGCTTGATATTCCATTTAAAATTGTTTTATTTTTTTAATGCTTAGATAAGCTTATAATGATGATTTTCTAATCGTTGTCAATAGTGATACTATTATTGTTTCCGCTCTTTGCCTTCCCGGTAGCTCCGCCCCTGTGAGACAGTTAAAAGACCCATGTTTCAAGAACAATTTTTCTTCTTTTAAGTTTAAGTTAAAGTCTTGTGAGTTGTCACGCACTTAGGTGTGAAATTTGTTCTTCACTTGACCCATCCCTGGGGAAGCAGTGAGCTGCAGACAAAGCCACACTCGGGAACCATTTGGTGGTTTAACCCAAAAATGCAACCCCTCAGTGCTGAGTGCTGAGTGCTGAGTCACTTTTTATATTCAAATCCCTCTGAATCAAGAAAATCAAGAATGGCGTTGGAAAAATGTTGTAGTAGTGCTGTAGGACCTACTACATACAAGCTCCCTGCTCAGCTTATCCACTTGCAGACAAATAGATCCATGAACGTCTTCATTTATCTTGTTCAAGCTGGAATCTGGCTTAGAACTGTACAGCTGGATAGCTCTGATATTTCTCACCATTTTTGTTGCACCGGTAATGTTAGGTTGAGGATATGAGGGGCCTTAGGCTAGCAGGAGAGACGGTAAACAAAGAGATGATGGGAAATCAGTGATGGCTTACTTCCAGATCAACAGTCTGAACCACAAACTCAGAGGCAAATTTCTAATGAACTACTGCCACGCTGCAGAAACTATCTCCAAGAAAACAAAACATGTTTTTGATTTAGGCTAAACATGGCATAATCACTATAAAAGACCACAGGGGGGGACGCTTTTAAAATAAATCAAAAGATGATTAGAATTTAATGTCTTAAATTGCTTTTGCAATGTGACAATTTAAGACAAAAAGATAAACGTTGGCTTTGATAGCCACCAAAGTTAGATAGAAGTTATGGAGATTCGCTCTTGCGTATTCGGCTGAATGTGACATCACAACAAACCTGCTGAACATGCATTCCCTACTGGATCAGCTAAGAGTCCACAATCATCATAAAGAGTGTGAACTATCCAATGTCAAAAAGGCTAATGGGTGAAAAACAGCGTCACTTAAGGCTGAAGAGCAAACATCCATGAGGGGAAGAGGGAGCTCATGAGGGATAGTGCTGCGAGAGAGAAGGGAAAAGGACAGGAAGAGTGTGCGCTCAGATTCCCCTCATCTCTTCTACTCCACTCTGCCTGGCAGTCATTTACCACGAGTGGCTGTGACCCCTCTTTCTGGCACACAGCATGTAAGCTGTATCAGCAAGTGAGTGTTTGTGTGCATTTGTGGGTGGATAAATCCTGGTGTGTCACGGCTCCATTAGTTCATGTGTGTCTGTATTTGTTTAAACTGGGCTCTGCGTGAACTAAGCAGGAGTCACCCAGACAATGATTTCTGAGCAGATTCTCTCACATGTTCCCAGCTGCACTGTGACGTCGTCACTGCAGAGCCGCTGTGGCTTTATTTATTTATTTATTTATTTATTTTTGAGGGGGCGGGCCACAAGTACAGAATGTGTCTCTACGACAGACTGATCCCTCTTGTGAAAATGCGTATTTACCAGATGAGACGTTTGAGGCAAACATGAAAAGCGCTGTATCCTGACCTTGAGAAAAAGTCATGAGGGATATTTTTTTCCCCATGAATCCTTGTTATTTCATGAATTTTTTACACCAAAAAAACAAAGTATTCTGTAACATTAAATATTTCATGGTTATTAGTCCTTTTTCTTAAATTTATGTATCTTTTTTGTCGTTTTGTTTACTATTAGTACAGGGTCATCTCACACTCCAGCTTGCTGTAGATTAGACTCATCAAATAATAATGGAAGCTGTCTTCCTAACACTGCAACAAATGCAAATTAGATTCTTATCTTTCTAAGGTGGTAGTTTTAGGAAACAAGCATGACGATTTCCTCAGAGGCGGGACATTTCTGTCACTAGATTATGATGATGGAAGAAAAATCCATGGTATTGAAAAACCAAAAATAATCGAAGAATTTCTCAGTGCTGTTTTAGAAATATGGCCTAAAGCCAATACCAACCAAATCAAATGAAAATTAGGGGATAATTGCGTTTTTGTTACACAATTTTACAAAAGTAACATTTTTCTCCTATGCAGAATCATTTTTGGGCTTATTTCTTTTCAAAATGTAAATGAACTTTTTCCTCATGCTTCTGCAAATGTTTTTGCAGAGGCAATCCACTTATAATGCTAAAATGTTGTAATTCTGTATTTTCAAGTTTTTAATTCACAGAAAAGGGGACATTTTCAGTGGGGAAAATTTCCTTCCTTTGTAACTCAAAAAAATCAGTCAAAAATAATCTTTCTTGCACATAATTGTATATTTTCCCTAAATTTTTGTTCCTAAGATATCTTTTCTAACAATGTTGTTGCCCCATTCAGTAGAAAACAAAATAAAATTTTGAATTCGATTTTCCATTTTAAACTCGTCTTAAAAGAGTGAAAGCAGCAGTTTCGCTTTGCAAGACAATGGATGATTTCAGTTTAAAGAAATGTAAAATTAAATAAGGTTTTCCTTACCAAGTGTTGTAGTTGTATAAACATGCCTGCTGTGCCACATAAAAGAATGGTTTTCCTGAGAAGTGAGTGTAATATTAGTGCACTGAGGCAATGGAACAGCCTTGATTGCACAAATCAAACCATTTCATTTAATAATAATTACTCAGTGAAAGAGAAAACTGACACTGTCAACCTACCTATTTTGAAATCATGCACCAAAAGTCTATTGATGCCAATCTGCTCAGCCCTTCAACAAAACACGGAGAATTCATTTAGCTGCGAAACCCATGGTCAGAGTAAACCTTGACCATGAAACATTCATCTTTGTCAGCTATTGAGGTTAGATGCTCGCTGTGGCAAAAAACTTTCTGAAGCTTAAAATAATTAGAAGGTTCCTGAAGATACTTAAAGCCATTGTAAGAAAACCTTGAAGAACACAGTTTACAGTGATGTAAAACACAAAAAATGCCAATCCAGACCTTTCAGTTAGATTAGTAAAGAGGAAAAACAGATTAAATCAAATATAATGACTTTTTCGTGCAACTTTTGTTTATTTTGGCTTAGTTAAAAAATAAACGTACACGTGTAAAGAATAAATGGTGAATGACTGATTGTTAGTCGTCAACTGTTTTGGATGAATTTTCCATGCTTTAACTGAAACACAATGAAATAAATAAATTGAGCACATAAACAATGTACATCTTTACATAAACTTGATTTTTGCCGTGTCTTACTGTGTGATAAAAAGCAACTATGTTGTTTTTTTAAACATCTTATTTTTGTTCTTGCATTTTTTTCTAATTTACAGGAAAAAACTTTTACGTTGATTGTGTATTCTTTCTAGTAAAACTAGCAAAACTATTTTGAAATAAAAAATTCTCTTTTTTAAATGATTAAAGAATCAAAAAGCTTAAAATGAGTCAAATTGTAGAATAATTGCTTCTAAAATGCAAACTAAAACACACACCCAGGTGAATTATATAAAAAAAAAAACTTTCATTTTTTACAGAATTCATAAACTTCATATAGATTTCTATTTTTTCCGTTCTTTAATGGTTGTAATAATAACATAGATTTCAAAGTGTAACTGTTCTTCACAAACCAAAATCTTTAATTAGAATATTTAAAACTATCATCTCATGAAAAACTTTGTCTACTGTAACAAATTGTGCCATATAGGTACTTTTTTTTTAAAGAGAAAGATGATCTAAAAACCAGTGTTAAGAGCCCTAAAACCTAAAGGAAAAAAAATCAAAAAAGAAATATGAACATTTTTCTGTTTAGATTTTCCCATAGCAAAAGGTAGTACATCTGAAGTTTATTTTATGAAGTATACTTGAGTTTAAGTACAAGTATAACAAACTATAAAGCATGTAAGTGTACTGTAGGAAGTATACTAACTGAATACTTCTTCAGACTGAATTAGAACATTTAAGTTTATATTATATAATTAGTATATGAACATCTCAACTATACTGAATACATTTTATTATAGACTAAAAATACTCGTCGTACACTTTTACTAAAATTAAGACTTATGTGTTACAAAGTGATTTATTCTCCCAATATTTGTCACAATAATATATTCCTAGTTGTAGATAATTAAGGTTTACCTGCCAGATACTAAGAGTATGAAGCAGTCACCACAGGGCAGAAGACAACGGTGTTCACTGTTAAATGGAGATGTTCCCCGTGAATCAGGGTGATGGATGTGCTGAACTGGCACTTTGACTCCCATGCTCACGAACATACTGCAATATTTCCATCTAGTGGCAGAAAAAGAGAATGCCATGGCAAGATGTATAAATAGATGCTATTTTCATTCCTGACATTACTGATTTTGACGGTGATGCACACACAGACATTTCCCTAAATGTATATAGAAAAAAACAAAACAGTGGTGCCTGCTGATTGGACCAAAGCTGATGGAGGAAGCTTTTAAATGTTCGTGGGACCCTTCATCCCATGGAGAACAGAGCCTGAAGTGAATCACCCCCCCTGCACTTTATGACACGTTAAACAGCGCTTTTGTCTAATGCTGTGGGATGTTTTATTTACATTTCTTATTGAAATTCAACTTGATTCAGAACACCGCCAAGTACTTTCTATAAGATAAATAGATAAATTATAGTAAAAATAGGAATCATGGCAAAAGCTTTCAACACACCATAGAACTACAAACTGGGATAAACAGTTCATAAAATCTAATGAAAGCATGAGGAAATGAAAAAAAAAACACCCAATACCTATAAGCTAAAATGATGAGTTTTCATTATTTTCTCAAAAACCTCCACAGTGGCTGAAGCCATCACATCTTCAGGCAGGCCGTTCCATATTTGGCCTGCGTTGTGGCCTACTTTCCTCAAGATTTTTTTTGTTTGTTTGTTTATTTGTATTTGAATGAAACTGTAGGGCTGAAATACCATTTGCTGTACTGGGGGGTTTTCTCCTGTTTGTGTTAGTCCAGAAGGTTTAGTGTCGTTATTTCCTTTTTTTATGTTATTTTCAGGTAAGCACGTTTATGGATTTAGTAATGTGAGGGTCTTGAGTTCACTCTGAACCTATTTGCTTCTCTTCCGTGGGTTACTGCTTTATTATTTGCCATTCATGTAAATGAATTTGCTATTTTGTTAAGGGGAATGTTTTTTTTATGGTTTTTCTGTGTTGTGGTTGTCTCTGGGTGAAAGTTCTTAAAAGTATGCTCAATTAAAACCCCTAGTAAAGGAAAAAATGGAATGAAATGCTAATGAATTCTCAAAAATTTAATTTTTCTCACGTATAGTGGGCCAAAAATAGTATTCAGTCAGCCAACAATTGTGCAAGTTCTCCTGCCTAAAAAAGATGAAAGACGCAAATATTTTTCATCAAATGTATACCCCAACTATGAGAGACAAAGTTGTCTGATCTTTAAATAATTTATTTGCTAATTTCTCTTGGAAAATAAGCACATGTAATGCATTCTGTAACAGGGTTCTCTGTCCTCCTCTCATTACTTGTATTTTTGGCATCTGTTTGAACTTGTTATTTATACAAAAGACACCTGTCTACAGCCTCAGTCATACTCCAAACTCTACTATGGCCAAGACCAAAGAGCTGTCTAAAGACACCAGAAACAAAGTTGTTGACCTGTACCAGGCTGGGAAGACTGAATCTACAATAGGTAGATGTCCCTCGATCTGGGGCTCCTCGGAAGATCTCACCCCGAGGAGTCAAAACGATCACAAGAACAGTGAACAAAAATCCCCAAACCACACGGGGGGCACCTAGTGAATAACCTGCAGGGATCTGGGATCAAAGTAACAAAAGCTACCATCAGTAACACATTACGCTGCTGGGGACTCAAATTCTGCAGTGCCAGACGCGTCCCTCTGCTGAAGCCAGTACTTATGCAGGCCCAGTCTAAAGTTTACTAGAGAGACTTTGGATGATCCAGAAGAGGGTTAGGAGAATGTCCTATGGTCAGATTAAACCAAAATAGAACTTTTCCATGTTGCCCAGCGACAACCCGTAAACATGCTTTAGATGAGATCTGGGCCAAAATACCAGCAACAGATTGTGAAAACCTTGTGAGGACTTACAAAAAAAAATTTGACTTCTGTCATCGCCAACAAAGTGTATATAACAAAGTATCGAGGAGAAACCTAATTCCACGAGGACATGTGCGCCTGTTATGTGGCTTACGTGAGTTTTTGAATTTTTTTCCCACAGTAATATTTTCTAACTTTAAAAACTAAACATTTGTCCTATAGACCTATAGTGTTGACAGAGTTAAAAAAATATATATTTATCTTTGATTAAAGGACAAACAAGTTTGTTGTCTGGATTCTAATTTTAGACATAACGCTTTTTTTGCGAGCGGAAAGCAGTGTAGAAACCACAGTACAAAATGTTCCACTAAGCAAACCAATCAAAAGCTTTTCCTTCCTTAGTGGTACTGATCTGTAACTCGCAACATCTTGAAGTTAAAGCTGTGACTGCAATAAGGGAAATTTGCATTCTTTGACATATACTATATACTCTTAACACTCATGGACTCTCTGTACATCATTCTGCCTTTGCTTTGGGGTAACTTATTTTATTTGCATTCAAATTTGGTCAGGATTACTTTTTCAGGGCTTACTGAGCTTTATTTTGAAATTGTGAAAATATTTACGAATCTGTATTACAGGAGCAGTTTCCTGCAGTTTTAACTGGACTTCACTGGTCGAGGTGACAGTCAGACATGGAGACAACATCACTCTGTATTGTGACTGCAAAATGACAAATGGAAGACCGATTGTGTGGTTTAGAAACTGTTTCCATGAGAACCACCCTGTCCTTATTCTAAATGCAGTTGACTACAATCAAAACTTGGAGAAAACTCAGTTTAGATTGACCAAGAACATTTCGTCTGATTCTTACGACCTGACGATTATCAACGTCACCTATTCTGATGAAGGTTTCTATTACTGTGGAACAAAAGAAATGAAGCTGGAAGACAAAGAACACATTGGTGAGAAGATCTGGTTTCAATACAGCAACATCGTGAGAAAAATCTTCATCTGTAAGTATTTTACCCAATGGCTTTTATCTAATTGTGATTGTGTTATCTCCAAATTTTTATTTACCTTGTAAAAAAGTAATAATTTGTTAAGTTGCCACGATAAAAACATATTTTCTGTTTTAAATATCAGAAGTAAATTCTTGTATTATTTTCACATATCTTGTAAAAGTTTGAACATTACATAATTTGTATTTTATGAATAAACTTTTGTTAAAATATTTTATTATGTTGGAATGTAGAAATATTCATTCAATGGGCTGATGGTTAGAGTTGGGGGGTCCGGATGTGTTTTTATTGCTTTTTCCATTGTCTTTTAAAACCTACAAGTAAAATCTTTCAACTATATTTACAAACACCTGAGGACCCAGTTCTGCAAAAAAAAAAAAATATAGTTTATATAAACATGAAAGCAAAAATATTACTGACACGAAAGTAAATTTGTTTAGAAGAGTGAAGTCATTTTAAAGTATTAAACATTACAATTTGTTTATTTTGTCAAAAATGTTTGTTCACTGATTCAGTTCTGAAACTATGCTAGTATGGTTTTAGTTTTGTGCTTACATACAGAAAATGAAAAATCTCTCTAAAATCTACCAATTGCATCTTTTTTGGTCTTTTCATTTTGTATTTTTCCTTAGGAGGCCGCGACAGCACGTCTTGTTCTAGTTTTTTTTCCCCCTACAATCCAATGGCCACACATGTGGACACAAAAACAAAACCCAAAGCATAGGAAGTCATTGAATGCTTATGGCTTTATATTTTTATCCAGATCAGAGTGGGCCTCGTGCCAATCCCAGTGACAGCCAACAGAACGTTGACGTGTGCTGGAAACTGCTCTTCTCTCTGTGTCCGGCTGCTTCTGTTCTCTCCGCTCTACTCTCAGTTCTGGTTTACAGGACTTGTAAGAAAACAGGTATCTACTAATTATATTCCTTAGTACCGTATATCTTCCAACAGTGGCCCGTCTCTAATGGACGCAAGTCTTCAATAGCTGCCGGGTCTAACAGGTGTTCGTTACTGTTAATAATAAGGTCCGCCCAACCCCCCAGGTCCACAGTGGTACAGATGTCGGATGTCTGGGGTATTTGTGTTGAGAGCTAGTTTAGCGATAGCCAAGAAACACTCATTCGATTTAGGGTTTAAATTTCATGTTGTGGCATACAACAAAGAATTTTCTAGTGAGGAATCTGCACAACATTCTTGGGGTGGATCCTAAGCGTATCCAAGAATGGCACAAGCAGATGGGTGATACTGAGACAGCACGATGCAGAAAAGGCGCAACAAGCAATTTCCTGGTAGAGGTGCAAAAAAAGCAAGCTACGAATTAGAAGAACTGGTTTGAACATGGATTTCTGAGCAGAGACGAAAAGCTGCGCAAAAGAGAACATTTGATACGCAGATTGATGATGCTTTAAAGAGGAAAGAAATGTTGACAGCCAGTGCTAGTCAGAACATATCACAATATTCTCACCATTTCAATAAATCCTGAAATATTTATCTGGTGTTGTTTTCTGTATTTCTTGGCTCTCTCTTATAAATGCCGGACTGGCTGCCAAATTTATCGAATATACGCTGGGGCTGCTATTGAAAGATATATGGTATTTTATATTAAAGACCCCCTCCAATCATCTTAAAATCTATTCTAAAATTATTCCCAGCAGTATCTTACTTCTGTTACTGTAGTTTTTAGCAAAGATTCAAAAACCTGTGTCGTTTTCTCTGACATAGTTTCTGCAGAGCAGCAGTGGTTCATTAGAATTTTGCCTCTGAAATATGGGCGGGACTAATGATGCAGAATAACCCCGCCCTCTTCCCATCATCTATCTGTTTACATGCTCTCCCGCTAGCTTACAACCCCTTACAATCTATTATTACTGGTGCATCAAAATTGCCGAACACTATTGGAGCTATCCAGCTGCATTTTTATCTGCTAAAGTCTGATCTTGATTCACAATGATTTGAATAAATGCAATGTTAAGCTTAATTTTCTTTATGTTTAACCTCCATCATGAGAAAAATTACACAGAAACACCAAAAAGTACATTTTCATCAGAGTGGGTCTTTAAGAATTATTTCATGGTATTTTATGTTGTATCTTAAAATAAATCATGTATATTTTTCATGTTATAATTTCTGCAGCAAAATCTTCTCAAAATGTTGAAAAGAAACAACACACAAGAGATCTGATGAGGCAGACCCAACAACAGGTAAGAAGTACCAACAGCCTATTTACACTTTAGGACTTGCCTTACTCATTGAAGGTATTTGGATGTTGCAGCTGATATTGGCTCTAATCCTGAGTCGGTAACAAAAGTCAGTCTTGTGGCTGAGGGGTTTCAAACCCCAGATCAGCAGTGGGAACTGAGCATCTCCTTGGTTTATGCCACATTATATGGATTCTTGCACAAATGGCTTACCTTTGGCTTCAAATGTGGTTTTCCACAACCTCATCAAGTTTCCCATAAGGTTCTTAGTCCTGTTGATGTTGTTCAGCTCAAAGCATTTATTGAGCCATGTGTGTGTCATTGAATCATAGGCGTTCTTGTAAATCAATCCAGGCAGTGCACTGGCAAATGTCTTTGTTTAGCAGTTTCCAGTGCTTCAGGTATGACCATCTGATTGCATCTCTTGGGAACTTGCTTTTGATTGCAACTCTTCTCTCCAAGCTGCCTTGATTTTAACCTCTGGTATTGTTTCATAAAGTAGGCAGTAACATTAAAGGTCTTGCCCAAAGACAAGCACTGTATCATGTTAGGTGCTGGTTGTGCCCTAACCCTAACCGTAACCCTAACTCGTTGAGCTGGCCGCTTCCCAAAGTCTCAGAGGGACTATGACGGGAGAAGACAGACTATTTAGTGGTTATATTTTTGAAATTTACTAGTGATATTTTTTCTAGAAAAATTGGAAAACAATGTGTCAAAAAAGATTTTCTATGGGTGTTTTTGGCTTTTTAAAGAGATTTTTCTTGTTGAGTGCTCTGCCTGCTAATTTGCGACAGTAAAGAACAAACCAAATACAGATTTTTCATTCACTTCATTCCAACTTATTGATGTATAAAATGTTGTAAAGTTTGTCTTCAAGAATAAATCTGCAAACCAGTTTTACATTTCAAACACGTCAAGATTTTTTGAAAATAGTCATAAATAAATGGCGTTTCTTTTCTCTACCTTCATGTCTCAGAAATGGAGATAAAAGATTGAGAAAAGCTGATTAATTATTGTTTCCTTTTAATTTAACTTTTACCAAAGGTAACATGAAATAATAATATTTGTTTTTCTTTATTTAATTCCTGATTTTTTTTTCTGTGAAGATCTCAGAATGGTTCAAGTTGATTTTTAGACACACCCTGCAACTGTCACACTTTTCCTGTTAGCTAACAAACTGGCCCACATCAGAGAAGAAAAAAATGCCATGTGGCCCTCACAAGAAATGTGCGGACCCCAGGTATTGACAGGATGTGATCCAGATAAAGTACAGTAAAATGCCTTATTTAACATAAACATTCCTAGCTCATACCACTAGTGCCTTTAGTTTTTGTTTCAGCTTGGGTGCTTCTCTACTCCATCATGGTAAAATGGCAGTTCTTTTGAGTGGCAACACTCAACTCCCCGTTCTTCTTTGATCAAGAGATATTTGATTGTTTGCCTCTTGTCTCTGTGTTACACAGGAGTTTTGTTGCTTTTTAGCAAACTCAAAGATTCTCAAAATTCCATTTCAGGATGAAAATGTGTGCTATGCTGCCCTGGAATTCCAACATTCATCACTGAAACCAAAGAGGAAGAGGACAACTCAGACTTCTGAATATGAAGCATATTCTAATACCAAAACATCTCAGCTGTAGGGCGTTTTCCACTGATGAGAAAACAAACCTTTTTACTCAGATATACATATAGATATTTTTATTGTCTCTATTGTTTGGCATCTTTAGATTACACTTTCAAATTTTTCATGTGTGCTTCAAAGGCATTTCTGATGTTTTTTGCTTTTGTTTTCTACCATAACAACTGTGGGCCACAGTAATATTCACTGAGCTGCTGAAAACAACCCATTCTTTCTTTATGAATATGTTGGTAATATAGGCATGTTTGGAACCACAAAACTCAGAATGACAACTTCTTTCTTACAATATTATGAATCTTATTCCATCTTTTTAGATGAAGAAAACTACAAATCTGAAATGCATTTTAACACAATAAAGAGCAGAAAAATACTTTTTGAATCCAGTAGCAGTATCAAATGCAGTAAAATCCAGATGAGACAAACTTAAAACAGCATGTAAACTTAGAAAAAGTTATTCAAGAAATGTTGAAACTATCTTTATTTAAATAAAAGGATTTTAGTTCACCTGTGACACATTTGTTTGATGAGTGCAGTCTTACATTTACCAAATATTTCAAGAAAGGACGACTAAGCAAATACATTTTGCTTCTGAATGACTGCCAAAGAAATCATCTGTTCTGTCAGTTTTTGAGCAGTAAATAGATTACATTTCGATCCAGTTCATCTCACTGACAGTAGAATATGTAAGACACTATGATGGGTTTGCTTTTGCAGATTTTATCTGTCAAATCAATTCAAGACATCAAGATGTCTGTTTATAACCTTTTTTTTTTGCTCTTTTGCTTTTTAGTTCAATATTTTCTTCACAATTCTTGATTTAAATAAATGAAAACTAAAGTTCTAAAAAGTTTGTTTTTATTTTTAGCATCATTTACTTCAATCAGACCTCTTCCAGGAAATTGGAGAAACTTAAGCTGATTGTATATAAGGGTCAGCCGCAGTCTAAGTGTGAGAGTTAAAAGGAAACACACACAAGTCTTGCACCACAAAGAGTTTATTACGCAGACAGGTTTAACCTGTAGGTAATTGTAGTTTCACTGAAAAGATTTCTTCATAAATGAAGTCTTACCATTTTTTTTTCTATTTTTACCAAACAAAACATATTTTTTATGTTTTAGTTTGTTTAGCAACAGTTTTAACATTAAATATTGCACAAACAAATTATGGTAAAACTGGCCTAAATGAAATGGGAAGCATTGAAGCACACAGGAAGCCTGAAAAAAATGCAGCCCCTTACCCAGCGGTAAAAGATTTCCATGCACACAGATTCAAGACACAGATTAGTGCACGGTGTCTGTCAATTATACATGTTCGGATGAACGATTGAGATAAGATAAAGACACTTTGTTGATCCCAGCTTGGGAAATTTGTATTTTAGCCAAGAGGCCACTGTGTATTCTGTTTATTTTAGCATCCAACTTTTTAAAATAACTGAAAGAAATTAAAATGTCTAAATGTTTTTAATAACCCAATGCTTGCATATAAAATAGAACAACTCTCAGCTCTTCTTCCTTCTGGCTCATCAGTGTTTTTGGTGCTGATTGTTGTGAAGAGAACAAAATGTTAAGGTACCAATTCTGAATTAGGTGTGACAAAAAAAGGGAAAGACTCTTTCCTTGTAGGTTATATAAGGCCATTCTAACTTCAAGTTTCTATAAGTACAAAATCAAATCGAACGGAAACCTTTTGGCGTGTAAAGCTTACAGGAAGCCCACAATAACAACAGCCCCTCAAACAACTGCAGATTGAATCAAGTAGACAGATGGAGAGTGCAGATAAGTTCAAAGATTCAACAGCTACTGTACTTAATTGTGACAGTCTCAAATTATTGTGTAAATTGCAGTTACTTATTTACAGACAAAATTAATGCATTATTGTATTTTAATTAATCCCATGAATGTCATTCTTAATCTATATAGGGATAGTGCCTGACTAGGTGTCCGTTATCATAAATTAAATGACAACTTGAAGGCCTGATTGCATTGCACGGTAGTTTCCGCGAAGTCTATAAATTTCTGATAGTGGACACCTCGACGCGCATTATCCCGCTTTTACTATGGTCACTTACGAATGGAATAAATGTGAAATCAATTATTAGTACTTTAATGTTGTTCTATTTTTTATGTTTAAATCTTTTTTCACAAAAAGCAGACTATTTGCAGTGTACAGAGCCTGCACTGACCTCACTCTGCTGCACCTGAGGAAAGTGATACACACAGTCTGCTGATCGTCATGATAAGTTAAACAAAGCATCGCTTCAGAGGCAAAGTGCACATGTTCCTGCTCGTTTTTGTCTAGTCACATCAAAGAAATAAAGTTTAATTAGTTAAATTTCCCTGGTGTCACCTCTACTCCTTGTGCTTTATCTTTTTATATTCTCTTCTCTCTTTCTCTTCTGCTGCATACCAGTCTTCAAAATGATCAAATTCACCAAACAGGTTAAAGGAAACTAAAAAATCACTCATATCTTCTCTACTGTCAGGTAGGAAGGTATGTCAATTATTTGGATTTGTCAAATAAGTCTGTTTACTGTTCTTTTGTTTGTTAAATTAGAGCACTCTGGATCTGATGTTGTTTTTTTTTCCTAAATGTTCGAGATTGCCTTGAAGGCAGATATACCGTATGTCTCCTAGTAGTATCTCCGGCCTTCATTCCAAAAATTTGGCAACCGTCCCATTGTTTATTGGAGAGCGGATACTATTGGAAGAAATACGGTACGGAAGAATGCAAAATAAAAACTGAGAACCCCCTGCAAAAAAGTTCAACACTTATGAGCAACTTATTTCATGGTCTTCTCCCAGTCAGTCAGTTGTCTTTGCCACTACAAAAATCTCCCTGTTCTGCCGTTTTTGACTAAGTATTCAGGAGCATTTGTGAGCCATTAAAAGAATAATAGGGAAAGCTTCATTAAGCTTAATCTCCATTATTAGTACTTTGAATTCTACAGACTGACATATGGCAAAAGCAAAAAAAAAAAAACAGTTTTTTTTTCCAGTACAATTTTGCACGCTTCTTTTTTTAACAGCACACTCTGTTCTGCATCATGGTCAACCACAGAAGAGGTGGAGCCACACAAACCACACCAGAAATCAAAATAAGCAGCATAAAACAAAGACTTAGAACATAAATCTTGACACAGATCTAAGCATGTGTGTTCATATATGTATATATATACATATATACATATATATATACATATATATATATATATGACCTGACAATCATCAATGCCACCTATTCTGATTCAGGTTTCTACTACTGTGGAACTGAAGAAAGGAAGGTGGTATACAAAGACCCCATTGATCAAAAGAACATCATCAGAAAAGTCTCCATCAGTAAGTATTTTTCACATGTAACTTTTTGGGAAACTGTTGTATAAATTCCAGTTTTTGGTCATAAATACTATTAAAATTAAGCAAAATATTGTTTGTATATTTTTGTAGCAGTGTAAACTTTGAAAGTGTTGGGATGCAGGAATATATGCTCAATGGAATTAGGAATTTGTGCACTAATAAAAATAGGCCTTCTGAGAAAATGGATGTTGTGTATAAACTACTATACTACCATACAATTGTTGAACTTTTACAACCATTAAAGAACGTAGTTGTGCAGCAATGAATAGTATTTATGACATTTGACATATGTTACTGGCAACTAAAAAAATATGTTGAAATAACAACTTCTTTCAAAAGCAATAACTTACAATATTTCTTTATCGTCTCAAATGTTTTTGATCATTAATTAGAGTTTTGTTAAACTATACCAAGTCCTCTAAAATATACCATTTGCATCTTTTTGTTTTGTTTTTTATCTTGAATTCTTCCTTTATCTCCTACAGGTTATTACTATTTTAAGACTACTTTTTAAAAATGTGTCTGAATTGTTTAAGAAATGCCTATAACTTTATGTTTTTTATGCAGACTCCAATGGGCATTGTCACTGTACCAGTGAGAGTAAGCAGAAGTATGATGTGTGATGGAAGCTGCTCTTCTCTCTGCGTCCAGTTGTTTCTGTTTTCTCCGCTCCCATTTCAGTTCAAGTTTACAGTATTTGTCAGAAAACAGGTACTTATGTTCCTCAAATTATGAAGTTAATGCTTTATATTTTGCACATAAATCACACACACACTGACATTTTTTTTGCTTGCTTTAATTTCTGCAGCAAAGTCGTCTGAAAATGCTGAAAAGAAAGAAAACACAAGAGACCAGACAACCTCAACTAGAGAGAAGTAGCACAAATACAGAGGTGAAGTCAAAGGTAAATGCCACAAATTTACAAAAAGTTTTCAAACGAGGTCTGTAACAAATAACATTATCATGGAAAAATAGGATTCCGTGCTCTGCCTCGTCATCTTCATCAGTTGTCCTCCACATCAACACTCATTCTGTGCAGCTACGCTGTTCCCAGCCATCACATTACAGTCACTAATCTCATTCAGACTGCACCATCTGCACACAATGTAATCAACTTGTGTGCTTTTCCCTCCACTTTTTATATGTCCCTCTTTTTTTCTGGAAAAATGTGTTCACCACTGCCATTTCCAATCTTGAGAAAGACATTCTAACCCTGGAAGGAATAGAGCTTAGTAAGAGTTGAGGATAATATTTTTGCATTGAGTGCTAAGGGATTATTTTAGTGCTTTTTATGAGCAAATGTTTCTTTTGTTTTGTACTTGTCAAGTTCTTTTCTTTTCCCACCTATAGCTCAAGTTGATTGATTAAAGGTATTTCAAATGTTCATTCACCTATAAGTTAGGTTGATAACTTTTAGGAAAAGGTGAAAGAAACGGGAAATGAACCTTTTTTATTTGCATTGTTAGCATAACAGGTTCACCAAAAGGCTTTTAACAACTAAATATATCATTTCGACAGGATCTGATTTAAATAAAATACTTTATTTAACATAAACATAAATGTTCAGAGCTCATACTAGTAGTATCTCGAGTCTTTGGCTCAAGTGCTTCTCTGCTGCATCATAGCAAAAGACACAGTTATTATCCAAGAGGTTTGTGGGATGGAGGAGCACTTCTTTTTTCACAGACTCATTAGCCAGATGACAACACTCATCTCCACCAGAAAATGTTTATTTACCTCTTCTCTCCATTCTTACCAACTCAAAGATCCTCGACAAATTAAATGTTTCCATTCCAGGATGAAGATGTTTGCAATGCTGCTCTCGAAATCCAACAGTTTTCACGGAAACCAAAGAGGAAGAAGACAACTCTGGTTTCTGACTTCAGCACATATTCTGACATTACTACATCTCAGCTGTAGGACGTTTTCTACATGAGTCCAAGGTTGTGATCAGAAAACAGTCAAAGTTTTTTGTCACACAGATATACATGTTTAAAGTATATCTGGCATCTTTAGATTACACAAAGGAATTGTTCATGCATGCATCCCCAAATGTCATTACTGGTCCCTAATTTAAAACAAACGTATTGTACCAAATGTTGCAGTTGCCTTAAATAACCAGTGGACAAAAGCAATGTTCCATTGTTTTTGCATAAAAAGTTGAACATTTCCACAAAAACAAAGTGGTTTCAAATGTGTTTATTTATTTATTTATTTATTTGCTTTGTTTTCTTTTGTAAAAACTGATTCCAAAATGATCGATAGACCTGAAAGCTGCTTTTTGAATGGATAAGTTGGCAATATACGCATGTTTGTTGAAGTAAAGTTTAGTTTGGTAGTGGTAGTTTGAGTAGAGTCTGCTTACATAAATGTCATCCACTCATTTAGGAATGCAGCTCAAAAAACTATAAAGAACAAACATGTACTTCTTCTTAACCAATAAGGTTCTTTTAAGCTGAAATCTTAATCCAGCACGCATGTTTTATGGTCTTCATTGCTTGCCACACAACTTGTAATGACAACTTCTTTCTTTGCATTTTTATCAGTCTTTAACTGTTTTGGTTTAATCTTTTTTTAAAGAAAAAAAACCTAGAAATTATAAACATATTTAAAAAAAAAAGGAGCAGAGAAATACTTTTTAAAAAATCTGGTAACAATGTCAGTTGCATTAAAATACTGAGGAGACAAAAAAATCAGCATAGAAAGTAAAAAAAAGAGCTTTGTAGAGTGATATGTGTCTTTATTTAGAGACCCTCTCCAATAAGAAATCATATTTTTAGTGGTTTTAATGTGTTATTGTGGCATTTTTCTGATGGAGGACAACGATTAAGAAAATTAAATCTAAAATTGCATTTCTGAGTATTTCTTTTGAATGATGATTTGACTGCTTCAAATCATTATGAATCAGGAGCAAAAACTTTGAAAAAGACCTTATTTGTGACGTACAAAATATGTTGGATGGACCACAAGCTTCTCGCTCCGAGCTCTCAGCAACTTTTGACTGTCATCACATTCTGCTTCAACATAGTCCTGTTATAAAGATAGGGCTGAATGTTGCATGATAAAAGCTCCAGCTTTGTGCAATTCTACAAAATGCTCAGAACTAAACTACTTTCTACAGTCAGACTGCACCTATTCATGTGTACCATGTGTGCAAAAAAAAGGATTTGCAGTTTTCAACTACAGTTGCAGACGTGGATGTCATTTTGAGTGTTTTAAAGTTTCTGGAAAAGTAGTTTGCAATGATTAGATACTGTTGGGTACCTAACTGAAACAAACCAACTCCAACTGTGCACCATGGTCTGGTAGGGATTGTTCTGTCATATGTATCCTTTATCACTTTTGTGAGTTCGTTGTTGAGACCACGCCACCAAACTGATCTGCTGGGACTTTTCTCTACGCTTAGTCATTTCCAAATGTCCCTCATGCAGCACGTAAAGAATGTGCTTTCTGAGTCATGCAGGAGAAAACCCCCCTGAGCTGTAAGGTTACATTCACACCGATTATGTGATGCATGTTCACACTGGTGAACTATCCAATGTCAAAAAGGCTAACGGGTGAAAAACAGCGTCACTTAAGGCTGAAGAGCAAACATCCATGAGGGGAAGAGGGAGCTCATGAGGGATAGTGCTGCAAGAGAGAAGGGAAAAGGACAGGAAGAGTGTGCGCTTAGATTCTTTTAGTTATGCGCCCTTTTTGTTTGTGTTATTCACAAATAATGCAGGGTCAACATTCATCAACTTGCTGCTCAGAGTACAATCATGAAAAAATGATAAAACCTTTTTACGAACCCAGCAACAAAAAAAGCTCCTTATCTTTCTAAGTTGGGAGTTTTAGGAAATCAACAATTATTATTTCCTCAATTTCAAAAAAATTTTGTTGGAAAAGAGAGAATGGTAGATTTTACCGTGCTACTTCAAAGTCTACACCAACTGAGTGATGTGAAAATAATTCAGATCTTATTCTTACATTTTATGAAAATGATAACATTTCAAAAAAAGCAACAGAACTTTCACCTAAAAAAATATTTGAAGTATTTAGCAGAAGGGGAATCCCGCAACAGAAAAGACGAAAATAAAAGCCAATATGTGTGTCTATTGAGATTATTGCCAAAAAAGCCATAAGATTTGGGGTTAAGCTCTGAGAGTAGAAAAAGAAAAAACACACATCACATTAGTCCTCACAAATTGGAAATTACAGCTTGAAACACCAAAACAAAATGAACCAACACTGAGAACTTGGAAAAAATGTGTTAATTACAGACACTAATGACAAGGGTAAGGCAGCCACGACAGATCAATGGTCAACCACAGAAGAGGGTGGCAAAGTCAAACCAGAAATAAAAAAAACAACTTTAAACAAGTAGGTTCTACTTAAGACACATATAATGACAGAGATTCAAGTTTTTATAACAAGTAGAATGTTAAATACCTTCAATGTTCCTTAAAGAAAACAAGCTAATATAATTAATTTAAATGTTCATCCTCAAATACAAAAGGGGTTTATACAAATATACACCTCGTTTCCTCATAGCCTCCTATTGTAACTGTAAAATCTGTTCAACAAAACAGGCCTTCAGCTCTTATATGTTTGCTCAGCTGCTGGAAGCTTAGAAAAATGGCAAATATGTTTGTGGCATCCATCCATTAATACAATTAAAACATGGTATTTCTGATACCATGTTCTGAACTGAGTTTATACATGCTCTAAATTCATTGTGTTACTATAGTCTCTCTCTGTCACACACACCCATATAGTTTAATATTGAGCATTACCTGGTAACACCTAAATTAAATGTATTGGGAACACAACACGTTGTAACTAGAGGCAGTTTCTAAACATTGATAACAAAAAATATGAATTTTACTAACATTTCATAAAAGTTATGATTTAAAAACATTTCTAAATAAACTAAGAACATCAAAAATGATAGAAAAGGCCAGGGGATCTGTTTGAGCATGACAAAAAGGTCGGCTAAAAAAAAAAGGAAAACAAAAATACCAAAAGATTTGTCTCCACAAAAAGATCTATTTACAATAAAATAATAAACACCAAAAACTAAAAAGTGAAGCAAAAAAGCTTCAGGGTGAACCAAGGCAAAAACTACAAGCAAAATCCCACCTGTCTAAACACAAATCTTACCTGTAAATGAAAGAAAAGAGAAATCAATGACAAAACTATAACATTCCTAGTCTAACATAAACAGGAGTAAAGAACTAACCACAGCTTCACTTTACACAACTAAACAAACTAAAGACAAAGTGGACTTCAACACAAACATTTAAGTGGAGCACAGCACCAAGCTGCAGTGGAGGCAGCAAGGCTCCCTTCTCACCAGCTGGAGGTTCACTTGGTGCTCCCATCAGCTCCGGTCAAATTGGAAGCCACACCCCTTCTTCACCACACCGTAAGCAAATCAACAGACACAGAAAAATTCACAAAAACACAGAGATCCCACTCTAACAGAAATAAATGCACAAAACACAGGATATAGAGCAAAAACATTTTTACAGTAATATTTTCTGTCTTTATAGATGATTAAGGTTTACCTGGAGGATACTAAGAATATAAAGCAGTCATCACAAGAGTGTTTAAGGAAGATGTTCATATTGAATCAAGGTGAAGGACATGCTGAAATGGCTCTTTCTAGTGGCAGAATCACAGAATGCACTGTGGGGATATGGCAACATAAAAATCCATATTTGAATGGTTATTATAAAATAAATTCTAACATTGTTTTTTATACTTAACAATGACATGAATAACTTATTTTGTTATTTAGATAAATATTATAAACAATGCTATAGATATCCCCACTTGTCTATACCACAAAACTTAAGGAAGATAAATCACATTTAACCAACTCCTTCCCCACATTTATTGCCATATATTTCCATTTATTTCCATTTATATATATAAAACCATTCGTCAGTGGCTTTTCTTTTTTGTCTTTTTATAATTGAAGGTGATGCTAAATTAAGTTGAATTCTGGATTTAACAGTATGATGCAAATTAGTGACATACAATGTGAATGGGTTAAAACAAGGTTTCACCTGTAAACCAAGAAAAAGGCAGATAAATGGCTTCAGTTTCAGGCTCATGAATGCACTCAGAGATGCAGAGGGGCTGAGCGAAAGTGGCAAACCAAATACCTATTAGCTGCAGAAGCACACATGGAAACAGGATGTTTTTGCAAAGATGTGACAAAAACATCCATCCTGACATGCAATCTGCAAGGGTGTTTGTGTGATATTTCTTAATAGTGTCAGAGCAAATACTGAAATTAATCTATAATAAAGTTAACTGTTTCTTTCAGGTGTGTTAAAATATGTATTTTTTTTTTCATATGAGTTCAGTCCTATGTGATTAATGTTGATACTAAATGACCCCCAGTGCTGCTTACTAATATTCTTTAGATGCAATTTCACTGTGATGCAAACCTGCATCTTGGCTGGACACGCATTTAATGGTGTACATTTTGTGCCTTCAGTAGAACAGAAGTAAAAAAATAAAACAGTAACAATAGAACAATATTCAAACATAATGAACAAAACTGTGATTAGCTAAGAAGAAAGGTAGATTTTAAATGCAGTTGTAACAAATAGAGGGGTGTAATGGAAGAAACCGTAGTCCTGATTTCTAGGAAGTGAGGAAATCGTTCTGATTGAAATTGCCCCAATGCTCCACTTAGAAAACAGCCTGTTATGATGACAAAAACAAGAGGAAATTTTTTTTTGAAAAATTAATATTTGAAATTTACCCCAGTTGTTGGTTTTATCCACACATTTACAAATGCAGCTCAGACAGATACCCAAACCACCACTGGAGTTAAAAGGAGAGTTTTAAATCAAAAATAACTATCCATATTTATCTTAACTTATTTTATGAGAATTAATATTTACGTATTGATAATTGAACAAATGCCCAGAAAAGACCTTTTGTCACTGAAAGACTGCCACTAAAATCATTTGTTTCATGTTTATGATTCTTAGTGTTTGTGCAGTAAGTATTCAGAAACCCTAAAGCTAACTGAGAAACCATATGAAAGCTGCTGTGATGAGTTGAAACTATGAGATTTTCCCTGTCAAAACAATTGTAGACGGTATATATTTTTTTAAAGTTTATCTGATGTAAAGAGAAGGCTGTGAGTTACAAAGAAGAAAGCAGTGATCAAATTGATCCAAAGATGACATTTCATATTGAGGAAGCAAAAGTCATAAACAAAATAAACAAATCTTGCTTCTATTAGGTGGTTTTCAACTTTTTTTTTTACAAATAAACAATGTCATTTATCATTAATGATGTGTAACAAAATGAATTATCTGACTTTGTTCAACAACAGAATTTTCTAATTGTTAGGACTCAATATTACCTCTGACTTTTTCCCTTAAAGTAATCAAGGAGTGTCATCTTGATCATGATCATCTTCGTTCTTATTTTAGACCAAAAGCTTTACACTGTTTTATGTGAATTCACACCAACGAAGAAACCACAGAAAAAAACGTTCCACTAGGCGGACCAATCAAAAGCTGCTTCAGTGGAAAATCTGCGTAACTCACTATCTTCAAGTCAAACCTGTGATTGCATCTGCAATGAGGAACATACTGTTTGACATATGAGACTCTATCATTCATGGATCCTCTGCACATCATTCTGCCTTTTCTCTGCGGTAACTTGTTCTTTTACTTTCATGCATTGAATTGTTGGTCAGAATTGTTTTGTGATAACTTTACTGAATTTTGACATTTTTTAATGCCATCTGTATTTCAGGAACAGTTTCCTGCAGTTTTGATTGGACTTCTGCATCAGTGTCTGAGATGACAGTCAGACATGGAGACAACATCACTCTCCATTGTGACCGCAAAATGGGAGAAAAAGGAATGATTGCGTGGTTCAAAAACTGCTTCAACGAGAACCACACTGTTCTTGTTTTAGATAGAGGGTACATTTTTAAAAATTTAGGAAAAACTCGGTTGATATGGACAAAGAATGATTCATCTGGTTCTTACGACCTGATGATTATAAATGTCACCTATTCTGATGAAGGTTTCTACTACTGTAGAAGTGAAGAAATGAAGCTAGAAGACAAAGATCGCATTAATCCAAAAATGTGGTATAATTACAGCAACACCATCAGAAAAATCTCCATCAGTAAGTATTTTACATGAATGACTTTCAGTGAAACTGTTCTTGTGTTTATTTAATTTAATTTATCGGGAAAAAAAACATAAGTCCATATCCAAATAAATTCATATATTTGTTTGTGAATATTAATACAATTTAGTAATATTTTATCCAACAGCACTTCTTAATAGTCTGAACCTTGAATATCTTGGGAGAAATGTGAGATTAATTGGCTCAGGGTTAGGGATTTGGTGAAAATTGGACTTTAAAACAGTATTTCTGTTTTTGTGGTTGTTCATCAGAATCTCTTTTTCTAATTCTACAAGAGTTCAGCCCTGAAAAGACAAGAAATAAAATGTTTAAACTACTTTGACAAATGTTGAAACTTTTACAACCTTCAGAAAATCCACGTATTCAACAATGAACAGTTTATGTGAGCATAATTAGAAATCATTGCTGACTCTAGAGTAAATGTAGAATGTTATTGAAGTAGAGATGTCATTTAAAAGCAACAAACTGTACTGTTTAACACCTCAAATGTTCTGATCCCTGATTAGGTTCTTAAACTTTGCCAGCATAGAGAAAATGAAAAATCTCCATTAACCATTAACATTTTTTAGGAGGGAGGTCTTCACAGTGATGTAGTGATTTGCACTCCAACCTGACAGCGAGGAGGCTCACTGTGAGGCGGCTCGTATCGCAGCTGGGACCCTATTTTGTAGAGTTCGCATGCTCTCCTTGTCCTGTCCAGCTTGCCCCATAGTCCAAACCTAATCTAAACCATCCTTAGATGTAAATGTGTGTAATCTTTTGTCGAAAAACTGGCATTCTATCTAGGGTGTTCCCCATATTGACCCAGCTGTTGCTAGTATAGGCTCTGGCAACCCTTATTCCATTCCAGAAATAATTAATGAATTGATGAAAATGTTATTTTTTATTTTAAATCTTCTTTTAAGTTCACTTAACATGTTTATTTGTTTTTCAATAGTCTACTTTTTAAAAAGTGCATTATTTGTTTAAGAAATTAAAAAAAGCTTTATCTTTTCTATCCAGCTTCCAAAAGGGCTAATGACTCGACCAATGAAAGTAAGCAGAACAATGATGTGTGCTGGATGCTGCTCTTCTCTCTGTGTCCGGCTGTTTCTGTTTTCTCCACTCTCCTCTCAGTTCTGGTTTACCGGATTTGTCAGAAAACAGGTATCTACTAATTATGTTCCTCAGATTGTTTTTTCAACTTAAATCCTGAAATTGTACTCAAACATAAATTTCATATTTTTGATGTTTTCAATTTTTTGTTCAAATTTCTACAGCTGCGTCATCTCAAAATTCTGGAAAGAAACAAAACAAATTAAATTCGACAAGAAAGACAAAACAACAGGTAAGCAGCACCGACAGCCTGTTAGTATTTTAAAGGTCTGCGATTTATAATACTTAAAATATGTTTCTATCTTCATTAAGGCCAAAGTGCAGTCACAAATCCCATTACTGATGCTTACACATATTCACACAATGATGGCGGCAGAACTACCATGCAAGGTGCTAGTCAGATCACCAAGAGCAAAGTGGGTTCAGTGTCTTTTCCAAAAACACATCAGGAGGCAAATGGGAATCCAACCTGCAACTTTAGGATCAGAGTCATTTAAAGTTAAAGTTCAAATAGTTGTCACCAGACAAGAAGAACTGGCCTTAGCAATAATAAGTCATCATTTTATTTTTTAATTTTCTTTAAAAAAAATCTCAGTATTTGAATGCAGCTCGAGTATTGTGAAAAGTTTAGACTGGAGCTTGCATTAGGATTTAAACAAATGAATTGGCACGCTGGCATGGGGAGGAGGTGATGCTCTAAAGAGCTATTTTTAGAGGTGCCGGTACTGAGCACTGGTGAGTACCGGCCCACTTAAAACAATGGTTGTCATGCATGTAGGTGTGTGACATTTGTTGACTCATCTCCTGGGGGAGCAGTGAGCTGCAGACACAGTCAAGCTCAGAAACCATTTGGTGGCTTATCTCTTCAATCTAACCCCTTAATGCTGAGTATCAAGCAGGAAGGCATTGGGTCCCATTTTTAGTCTTTAAGACTTGGCCTGGATTTGAATTCATGACCTTCTACTCTCAGGGTGGACACTCTCCCACAAGGCCAAAGAGCTGGTTTACTGGTGTTTTATAATTTTAGGCCAAAAGAAAAAGGAAGAAAAAACATTTAATCAGTAAACAAAACAGATTCACCAAAATGCTACGATGAAGCTGAAACCAAATAAAATGTTTGATTTAACATAAACCTCTATGTTCAGAGCTCATACCAGTGTTTTAAGTCTTTGTTTAAGCTCGAGTGCTTGTCTGCCACATCGTGGTAAAGAGCCACAGTAAGGTTAATGCGACAGAGGAGCAGTTCTTTTGGTTCCAGGTGGTTCGGTCTTTTAACTGTGACTTTTGTTGCTCTTTAACACACAAAAAAAATCTTAATAATGCTTCATTGTAAATGTTTCATTCCAGGATGAAGATGTTTGTTATGCTGCGCTGGAAATCCAACAGTCATCTCTGAAAGCACAGAGGAAGAGGACAATTCAGACTTCTGATTTTAGCACATATTCTGCTGTCAATATATCAAAGCTGTAGAACATTTTCCACATATGAGTCCAAGGTTGTTATTGGAAAACTACCAAAGGTCTTTGTTATAGATATACAGATACTTGTTTTCAGACATTTGTGCTTATGTTATCTTTGCTTACACTTACGAATTGGTCATGTATGTAGTCTCAGATGTCATTAGTGACTTCCCACCTTCTGCTGAAAACGAACACCCTGCGGTAATTTGACTCGGATTAAAGTCAAACTATGCTTTTGTTGAATTGGAGCATTTTCTTTCCCTGACAGAAACTTTCTTCAAGAAAACCTCAAGTGCACTATTGTTCTTTTATATCTCAATTCTAAGATAGCCCTGCATTTTTAGGCTTCTAAGAAAGTCAACAGTACGGAAATAGCCTCAACCAGCTTAAGATCTTCAAACACACACACACAGGAAACCAACAATGATGTGCAGCAGTCACCTACGCGTGTAGTTTAACAGATCCCATCTAACGTAAGCATCACTGTGGTCAGTCACTCAGAGCTGGTGGTTTCTGAGCTTCGAAAGAATTCATGCATGTGGCCTTTCCTATTCTAAGACACAATGTGCAAATGTGATCAAACAAATCCTAATGTCTGTTTGATGCTTTTCTTTGTTTTTTGACTTAATCATTTCTAGCCTAGTATAAATGAACATCAGTGAAACATTAAAGTTCACAGGAAGCTCACAGAAATATGCAGCCCCTGACCCAGTGGTGAAGGATTTGCATGCAAGCTGATTGTACACACAGATAAGTGCACAGTCTCTGTGAGTTACAGTGGGTACGGAAAGTATTCAGGCCCCCTTAAATTGTTCACTCTTTGTTATATTGCAGCCATTTGCTAAAATCATTTAAATTCATTTTTTACTCATTAATGTACACAGCACCCCATATTGACAAAAACAAAGAATTTTTGACATTTTTGCAGATTTATTAAAAAGAAAAATGAAATATCACATGGTCCTAAGTATTCAGACCCTTCGTTTGTGACATTAACTTCGGTGCTGTCCATTTCTTCTGACCATGCTTGAGATGATTTTACACTTTCATTTGAGTCCAACTGTGTTTGATTATACTGATTGGACGATTAGAAAAACCACCTACCTGTCTATTTAAGACTTTACAGCTCACAGTGCATGTCAGAGCAAATGAGAATCATGAGGTCAAAGGAACTGCCTGAAGAGCTCAGAGACAGAATTGTGGTAAGGCACATATTTGGCCAAGGTTAGAAAACATATCTGCTCCACTTAAGGTTCTTAAGAGCACAGTGACCTCCATAATCCTTAAATGGAAGATGTTCGGGACGACCAGAACTCTTCCTAGAGATGACCGCCCGGCCAAACTGAGCTAGTGGGGGAGAAGAGCCTTGGTGAGAGAGGTAAAGAAGAACCCAAAGATCCCTGTGGCTGAGCTCCAGAGATGCAATCAGTAGATGGGAGAGAGTTGCAGAAAGTCAACCATCACTGCAGCCTTCCACCAGTCGGGGTTTTATGGCAGAATGACCCAACGGAAGCCTCTCCTCAGTGCAAGACACATGAAAGGAGTTTGCTAAAAAACACCTGAAGGACTCCAAGATGGTGAAAAAAAGATTCTCTGGTCTGATTAGATCAAGATAGAACTTTTTGGCCTTAATTCTAAGCGGTATGTGTGGAGAAAGCCAGGCACCTCTCATCACCTGTCCAATACAGTCCCAACAGTGAAGCATGGTGGTGGCAGCGTCATACTGTGGGGGTGTTTTTCAACTGCAGGGACAGGACGACTGCCTGCAATCGAGGGAAAGATGAATGCGGCCAAGTACAGGGATATCCTGGATGAAGACCTTCTCCAGAGTTCTCAGGACCTCAGACTCGGTCGAAGGTTCACCTTCCAACAAGACAATGACCCTAAACACACAGCTAAAACAACCAAGGAGTGTTTTTTTCGTTATTTGGGATGCTGTATGTACATTGAGGACAAAAATGAACTTCAAGGATTTTATCAAATGGCTGCAAAATAACAAAGAGTGAAAAATGTAAGGAGGTCTGAATACTTTCCGTATCCACTGTATTCTGCCGTCCAATGTACCAAAAATGGAGAACATTTTTTATAAAGAAAATGGGGAAACTGCTTTAGTCAAGCATGGATTGATTTTTCAAGTTTAGTTTTATTTTCAGAAAAATGTGATCTTATTCATTTTTACTTTACACAACGCAAGAGAACTTTGCTGGAAGATCAACAAGCATATACACTGTCCATGTTTTTGAAAACATCTGAAAATCCTTTTTACTATCAGATTTTTGACACAGTATCAGACTCTGCTCTGTTGGTGGTTTTTCCTTAGTTTTTTTACTATCAGCTTTATTATTTGACTGTCTCGTATTTTACTATATTAATTTGTAATTTTTTTAACGTTCTAGTTGTTTTTAATAATGGCCAACAGCAGTCACATGGGAAACAAAATTAAAGGTCGGTGAAAATGTTGCTGACTCAGCTAAAAAAAAAAATTACTTATGTTTTCTTTGAGCGAGGATTTGACCCTCACCACATGCTTGAAAACTCACCAAAATTCAAACACACCCCACCACCACCACACAAATAGTCGAAACCGTGCAAAACATGTGGCTTTGCAAAAAAAAAAAAAAAGTAGGATCCACTAACAACAGTAAAACCCACATGTTTGGGATATCCAGAGTAAGTTTTGATATTGCTGTGGTATGGCCACATGACCTACAGCTTGGCAGCCATTTTGTGGCAAAATCTGAGATTTGACAATTTTCAAGATTTTCCGCAATCTGGCAAAAGGAAGCCTTTGTTTAAGCGATTTTCACAAAATTTTACACAGTTACCGCTAGCTTGAGTCTTCAACCACCCCTGGAGTTTTGTTGACCTTTGACCTCAGAAAGAGGCCACCATCTTGAATTTTAAAGCAAAAAAAAAAAAAACACCTTTAGAACCAGCTTTAAAGTTAAACTCCCCCGACGGATTTTCATTGATTGCTTCCTAACTTCTAACTTATTGGGAAGCTACTGTGGGGAAAAAAATGTTGCAATTGTAGATTTTTAACGCCTTGCTCGTGGTGAGCTCTAAAAAGTGGCGTGCTCCTGTTTTTAAGCTCTGTGAAACTGTAATACATAGATCCCTGGCTAACGCTAAACAAAATAATATAACATAGGATATGAACATATAAGGAATGTCGGTTACTTTAGTTAGTTGTGCAACCAGTCAAAAAGCATTTGAGTTAGCCAGCAAATGCAGTTATCTGTAAAAGTAGATTTACTTTTACAAAACTGACTTTGCCTGGTGTGTTTGAAGTTTTCAGATCCTATCTGACAAAAGCATCCTTGTGGTCAGTCACTCAGAGCTGGTGGTTTCTGAACGTCTGTTGACACGTCTGAGACACATTGTGCAAATGTGATCAAACAAATGCTCGTGTCGATTTGTTTTTGCCTGTTGTTTCCATACAACGACGCTCTTTCAATGTCAGACTCAAACATTACTTGGTTAAATGATCAGTGAAACACTGACGTTCACAGAAAGCCTGCAGACATATGCAGCCCCTCACACAGTGGTGAAAGTTGTGCATTCAACACAAATGCTATTGAGTGCACACTGATCAAAAACTGGAAATAGTTTCAAACACCTAAATAATCTGAGGACTTTGAACAGCAATTTAAATGCACTAGTCACTAATGACTAAGCTTAGGCAGCTGACAGATCTACAGTCAGCCACAGAAGAGGGCGGAGTCTATGCTGAGTTCCACTCAACAAATTTCCGCCTCTGACAAACAACAATAAAAACATCAAGTTTATATTAGGTGATTTTAAATTTTAATTTCTTCATATTCTGCCACTCATCATTATGTTACCAACAAAAGTGATGTCACTATTCTCCATAATTTCAGGAAAGATTCTTGTTTCGTCACTCATCAAAGTGCTCATCAGTCTAAGCAGTGCTGGGTTCAAACCACATATATGTCGTCCAACTTACCTGCAATCGGATAACTCATTAAGGGGGAACAAATGAGAGAAAAACAAAGTATGATATATGCTGATTTCTACAACATCTATTTACAAATATGAGGACTAAATATCTGGTCTGAATTTGGTACAAGACTTTTAATGGTGAAACTGTAACATATTTCAAAAGTCTTATCTTTGCCAAAGGAATAAACACGTCTGTGATCTTCAGACATTTAGTCTTTACATTGTTTTTTGTGAATTCACACCAACGAAGAAACCACAGAAAAAAAAAAAAAAACACGCCCCACTGAGCAGACCAATCAAAAGCTGCGTTCCCTTCAGTGGAAAATCTGCGTAACTCACATCTTCAATTTAAAGCTGTGTACTAAAGCTATTTGTACTTTTTATCATTCATGACCGTATCACTCATGGATCCTCTGCACATCATTCTGCCTTTTCTCTGCGGTAACTTGCTTTCATTCATAGTTGATAAGGATTTTTTTGTTTGATTTCACTGAATTTTAACTTCAACTTGTTTAATATGTGGTTTTTAAAATACCATCTGTATTCCAGGAGCAGTTTCCTGCAGTTTTGATTGGACTTCTGCATCAGTGTCTGAGGTGACAGTCAGACATGGAGACAACATCACTCTCTATTGTGACGTCAAAATGGAACATAGAAGGATGACTGTGTGGTTTAAAAAATGTTCCCACGAAAACCACCCTGTTCTTGTTTTAGATAGAAACTACTTTTTTCAAAATTTAGGAAAAAACAAGTTGATATGGATAGAGAATGATTTTACTCACGACCTGACAATCATCAATGTCACGTATTCTGATGAAGGTTTCTACTACTGTGGAGCTGAAGTAACGAAGGTGGAAGACAAAGAATACATTAATACAAATAAGTGGTATAATTACAGCAACATCATAAGAAAAATCTCCATCAGTAAGTATTTTACCCAAGAGACTTTTAGAGAAACTATTATTATAATTTTCTAAATTTTCATGATTAAATTCATGTTTGTGGTTGTAAAAATTATTGAGATGCAGCGAAGCAATTTTATTATCACACATCTTGTTGTAGTTTTAATCTAGAATATCATGTTATGTTGTAATGCTAAAATATGAAGTCAATAGGCTCAGAGTTAAATTTTGGATTGTTGTTTTTAATTGTTTAATTTAATCTCCTTTTCTGATCCTATAAGGCTGAGTCTAGCCTTTTCAAAACCATAAAGTAAAATGTTTGAAACTACTCTGACAAAAGTTGACCATTTTACCATCGGAGAAACCATCAGAGGAACCAGTTGTGCAAATGTTGGACTGTAGAAAGATGTATGATGGGCTCAGGGTTTGGGTCTTTGGAAAAGTTTGACTTTTATCATAGTACATGGCCTTCGATGAACTCTATAGAAGTAAAATGTCTCGACTGCTTTGACAAATGATCACAATTTAACAAATTGTAGGATCCAGTTGTGCAGTGATAAACAGTTCGTATGAAAGTACAAAAGTCTAAATGAACATACATTTGTAATCAGAGTTTATTTAAATCAATACATCATAACTTTGTCTTTGAACTGTTTTTTTTTTAATCAACGATTGGTTGCTGTTTAACTGTTAGCAAATAGAAAACTATCTCTTTAAAATCAACCCAATACATTTATGCTTTTCCTACAGAATCAAATGAGTCTCATCGTTGTAATACTAAATATCAGAAGGACTATAATGTGCCCTGGAAGCTGCTCTTCTTCCTGTGTTCAGCTGTTTCTATTATTTCTGTTCTCTCAGTTTATGGACTTTATAAAAAAAAAGGTACATACCAATCAATGCTCACAGAACATTTTCTGTACTTACTGTAAATATTTGAAAGCTTCACCTTCCACCTCAAAGTAAATAATATATCCATATATTTATTTTCTGTAGTACTACCTCAAAATACCAAGAAGACACATCTATCAAGACCGGCTTCCATCCAGGTAATAAGTTCACACAAAACTTGAACTGAGTGATTTAACCCCAGAACCTCTGATTTGAATTTATAGAACATAGATTAAAGCATATTTTTATATATAGAGACACACAGAGAGAAAGAGAGAGAGAAAGTGAGATAGAGAGTCTACTATAGTCAGAGTTCCCCAACTCTTACCTTTGTTGGTTTTCAAACTGTTTGCCTTCCTTGATGCTAATTATTTGGATTTGATTTCACATTTCTATTTATATAGTATATGTGATGAATTCTTAATTCATAGAAGTACTTTGTCCTTCTTACTATGAATTTGATGTTTTTTCACTAAACTAAGCATATGTTTTTAGACATTCTTTCTGTGTTTAAGGGAAATTAAGAAAGAATGAACAGTAATAACTTTACTTCAACGCTTTTGCATTGATTAAGTCTTCTGGTACTTTTTACTGTCCTTTTTCCTCAAACCTTTGTAGCTCTTGAGATATACTCTGTTAGATTTAGTTTAGTGTGTTCAGGCTGTTTCCAGTGGAGAGGGCCCTAATTGAGCTAAAAACAAGAGATTATAGTTGACATTGAAATATTATTGCTTTATTTGGAAAGTAATTGTACGGCTGTGCCACCCATAAACATTCCTGAATCCCATAGGCAAAGCAGGGTTGGGTTTAATTATAGTTCCTGAACGGGGAAAGTGCCTTGGACAACCAGGTGCTGAAAGTTACTTCAACCACATGGAGGAATTTTCCAGTGTGCCCATGTGCCGGTCCAAAGTCTGCGGAGATGCAGGAGATGCAACTGTTGTAATACATGTGTGGAGTATTGAGGGATTTGCAGTGGTGAGCCCAAAAAGAAGTTAAAAGGAGAAACAAATCAGTTTTATGATCAAGTCTTTCTACTATTGTGTCCTTTCTTTGAATTCAATGTAGTTCTAGTTTCTGTTGATACCTGATGCGCCTGGTTATCTGTATTGTGTTTATATGTTATATATATTTAGTCTCAAATGCCATAACAAATGAAACTGTTTTATTTTAGGATGCCGTCTTGGAAATCCAACACCCATCCGTGGGACCAAAGAGGAAGAAGGCAACTAATGCTTCAACCTTTAGCACATGTTCTGCTGTCCAATACACCTCAAACAGAAAACATTTTCCATAAGGAAAATGTTCAAATGCTTCAGTTCAGATGGAATCATAGTTCCATAAGTTGGATTCAAAGAATCCAAACTGTCCATTTTTTTAAAATGTCTCAAAACTCATTCTTCTTGCCAGGTTTTGGACACAGCATGAGACTCTGCCCTGCTGGGGGCTTTTATTTTGTTTTGCTTTAACTTTCATCAGTGTTATTATTTTTCAATGTCATTTATATTAAATCTCACAATTTTACTTTTAATTGTCTTTTTATTGTTTTTTTTTTTTTTTTTACAGTTTTTTTTAAATTATTTGATTATTATTTGACCTTATTTGATTGTGGTGATACAGATAAGCATGTGTTAACTTGACTTAAATGTTATATTTCATTTGTCACCTCCATGTTTGTGAAAGAGTGCACGCACAGCTCTATGTGATGAGAGCACAACATGGCAGTTTAAATGTCAAACAAAGAAATGCTTTGTTTTTTTACATTATTTTTACTTGGAAAACAAAAATCATTAAATGTATTGAATACACTAATTTGTTTAAGTGCTTCTGTCCATGAATCTACATCCCAAATGTGTGATTCTGTGCGAGCATCTTTGTGGTCAGTCAATCAGAGCTGGTGTTTCAGAGCTTCAGATGAATTCATGCAGGAGGAGACATTACTGAGACACAATGGCAAATGTGAATGAAGCAGTGCTCATGTCTGCTTGTCTTCGCTTTTTGTTTTCAGACAATGTTCCTCTGTTTTGACTCAATCATTTCTAGCCTAAATGAACTTCAATGAAACACGGAAGCACACAGGAAGACCTCAGAAACATGCGGCCCCTTACTCAGTGGTGAAGGTTTTGCATGCAAGGAAAACAAGGAAATAGCAAGTTAAATGCAGACACTACAGACTTAGATCAGGCAGCTGCGACAGATCTATGCTCCCCCACAGAAGGGGGCGGAGTCTGTCCTGGTGGAGCCACACAAACCAAACCAGAAATAAAACGCAACTTCCAACAAAGACTTCATGCACATATTATAACACCGATTTAAGGAGCTGCTCCAGTGAAAATCATGTTTATGGTGTTTTTTAATGTGTTCTTCTATCATTTTTTTCATAATTAAGGACATTATTTAAGATTAAAACTGCGTTTCTGAGTATTCCTTTATTTAAATCAATGATGATTGATCAGGAGCAGATAAAAACCAGCTGTTCGTAAAAGGTCTATGGTTTTTTTTGTAGTAGCAACTGAAATGTGCAGGCCAAAGTCTCCCTGCTCCATTCCATTTTGGCGCATACATTTGCAGACAAATAGACACATTAACGTCTTCATTTTCCACATCTGATCTGACATCTGGTTCAAAACTGTACAGCTGGATAGCTACAATATTGCTCGCCATTTTTGTTGCTCCAATAATGTTATGTTTGGGTTGTGAGTGGCTGTAAGCTTGGTATATTATGTTTTTATACTTAAGATGGACACATAAAAACATATTGTTTTAATCTGGATAAATACTTTAAACTGTGCTTTCGGGTTGTTTACTTGTTTCATTGCAAAACTGAAAATAGATCAACTATATCTGAAACCAATTTTTGTCCACATGAGCCAAACAATGTCATGTATAAAAAGATAAATGGCTGTAGTGTCTGCAGGCCCGTGATTGCACACAGAGATGCACACAGGTCTGGGCTAAGGTGCCAAACCTCAGAAACCTAAGAGCTGCAGAAGCACGCATGAAAACAGGATGTAATTGTTTAGACTGACAAAAAGCCATCAAGGCATGAAACCTGCAAGAATGTGTGATATTTCTCACGTGTAAAAAAAAACAAATCAGTTGCAACCAACAGACCTGTCAAGGTGCAATAAAATTTGTCTTATTTTTGTCACAGTATTAATTCAGTCATGTATGATCACTGTGCATACAAACTGACCCCTGTGCTGGTTAGTCCTGTTCTTTGGATATTGTGATCCAAACCTGTATCTTGGCTGGACACTTATTTCAGTGAGATACATTTTGTGTGTTCATTGGAGCAAAAAGGAAAACAATTATTTAAAAAAATCTTTATACCACATTTAATCTGTGCTTTATTTTGACCTAAAAAACACTACATTTAAGCGAGTCCCCTCCTGTGTGACCCTTTGGTTTCATCCACACTAGTATGCAGCTCAGACAGATACAAACTTGGAGGCAAACATGAACAACTGTAAGAGCTGGAAGAAGAGTTCCAAAGCACTTTTAATGACCCATCTTCATCTCTATAATCTCCATTTGGTGTAAGTGTAACAAACTTCTTTTATGAAAAAGAAAGTAGACAGTTGGCAGTTACCAATTCTGAAACTTGTTGAATAAACTTTATTTTTACAATCTGTCTTTTACAGTTTAAGTGTCGCTATGGTTGACATTATTGACCTCTCTTACCTTCAGCATGAACACAAGCTGTTAAACTCCAGGCCTCGAGGGCCAGTGTCCTTAATGTTTCCTTAATAATCTGTCATTGTTGCTGTTTATTGACAAACACACCTGATCCAGGTATTTGGCACCAGATGAGGCAGATTTTCTGACAAAGCAGGAGATTGCCCTCCCTTGATGCATAGAGTCTAATATCCCTGGACTGGAGGCTGACAGTGGGTACAGTCCCACTCACGAGAGAATTGTGTTTTTCACAGGTTCTGGTGGCATTTTTCTGATTATAGAAGACTTATAAGAAAATGAAGCTTAAAATGTTGTTTCTAAGTATGTTTTCATTCCAATTGTATTTTGAATTTGGAGAAGACACAAAAATACAGTTGGAGAAAGTGTAAGTGTGACGTACAAGTTACTGACAAGCTGCGAGCTCCTGCTCTGCTCTATTCTGATGCATCCACTTGTACACAAATAGATCCATGTACGTCTTTGTTTTTTGATTCTGAGCTGGTATCTGGCTGAAAACTGGACGGCTGGATAGCTCCGATGTTGTTTTTGTTGTACTGGTAATGTTGAGTTTGGGTTGTGAAGGGCTGTACGCAAGTGGGAGAGAGTGTTAACAGATAAATGATGAGGGGCAGGCTCTCCGCCAACAGTCCCGCTCACAATTTAGAGGTGAATGTTTAATGAACGGCTGCTACTTTGCAGAAACTATGTCCTAGAAAACATTACAGGTTTTTTTTATTATTTTGGTTAAAAACAATACTAATAATAATAATAATTAAAAGACAACTGGGAATGCTTTGAAAATAGAACAAAATATGATCTGAGTGGGTCTTTGAGGGCCAGAACATGCCAAAACAAAACTACTGGTGGAGGGCGGACAAAACTGGAATCCAAAGAGTTTGTTTTCACCCAGAAGAACCCAGGAACAAATTTTCATTCTGGGCTTTAATGATCATTTTAATGTAACCTTTAGTTTGTTTGTTCATTTTAGGTTGCAGCAATAATAAGTCGAGAAAAAACAAATAAGTGTTTTAAAAACTATGCAGTAAATAGATTTGCATTCAGCAAATTTGTATCACTAACAAACACAAAATAAAAAGCTTCAAGCTTTTATTGAGTGATTTTAAACTTTCTGTTTTGTCATCCACTGTAAATCCTCATTAGTTGTGTGACTTTTTTTTCCCCATAATTCTGGTAAATGCTCTCATTTTACCACTCATCCAACTGGCTTCATCCGTCTGAATGGTGTTCAAACCACATCTGTCCTTCCGGTGGGGCACACACATTTCTGCAATTCTCTGGTAAATGCAATTTCCAACTGTGAGGACTAAATATTTGATCTAAATTTGGTACAAGACTTTTAATGGTGAAACTGTAACATATTTCAAAAGTCTTATCTGTACCAAAGGAATAAACACGTCTGTGATCTTCAGACATTTAGTCTTTACATTGTTTTTTGTGAATTCACACCAACGAAGAAACCACAGAAAAAAATGTTCCACCCAGCAGACCAATCAAAAGCTGCGTTCCCTTCAGTGGAAAATCTGCGTAACTCACATCTTCAATTTAAAGCTGTGTCTGCATCTGCAATGAGGAACATTTGTACTTTTTAATGTTCATGACCGTATCACTCATGGATACTCTGCACATCATTCTGCCTTTTCTCTGCGGTAACTTATTTTTTTACTTTCATACATAGTTGATCAGGATTTTTTTTGTTTGATTTCACTGAATTTTAACTTCAACTTGTTTAATATGTGGTTTTTAAAATACCATCTGTATTCCAGGAGCAGTTTCCTGCAGTTTTGATTGGACTTCTGCATCAGTGTCTGAGGTGACAGTCAGACATGGAGACAACATCACTCTCCATTGTGACGTCAAAATGGAACATAGAAGGCTGACTGTGTGGTTTAAAAAATGTTCCCACGAAAACCAATCTGTTCTTGTTTTAGATGGACAGTACATTTTTCAAAATTTAGGAAAAACTCGGTTGATATGGACAGAGAATGATTTTACTTACGACCTGACAATCATCAATGTCACGTATTCTGATGAAGGTTTCTACTACTGTGGAGCTGAAGTAACGAAGGTGGAAGACAAAGAATACATTAATCAAAATAAGTGGTATAATTACAGCAACATCATAAGAAAAATCTCCATCAGTAAGTATTTTACCCAAGAGACTTTTTGAGAAACTATAATTATAAATTTCTAAATTTTCATGATTAAATTCATGTTTGTGTTTGTAAATATTATTGAGATGAAACAAAACAATTTTATCATCACACATGTTGTAGTTTTAATCTAGAATATCATGTTATGTTGTAATGCTAAAATAGGAAGTTAATAGGCTCAGAGTTAAAGGTTGGGGAAAATATTAAACTTCTATGTAATATTTGTTGTTTTTAATTGCTTAATTTAATCCCTATTTTAATATCCTATAACACTGAGTCTAGCCTTTTCAAAACTATAAAGTAAAATGTTTAAACTACTTTGACAAATGTTGAACCTCAACAACCCTGGGAAGAGCCAGTTGTACAGCAATAAAGAGTTTATATGAACATTAAAAGAAAATTCTACTGATGTTAAAGTAAAAACATATTTTTTACATAGAAAATTCTTTTAGATTCAATAGTCTTCAGAATTTGCTTATTTCCTTAATTTTATCATAACTTATAAATTCTTGTTAAACCATGTAAAGATACTGAAAAAGAAAAATCTGTAAAATATACAAGATGATATAATTTTGCACCTTTTATTTATTTTTTTTACTTTTCTTTAGAAGCCGCCTACTAGACGTGTTTTCTTTTTTCAATTCCTTTTTTAAAAGTGTTGTAACTTTTAACGAAATACTAACAGCTTAATCCTTTTTATCCAGAATCCAATGGGTCTCATCACTGTTCCAGTGACTGTCAGCAGAACTATAATGTGTGTTCAAAGCTGCCCTTCTTTCTGTGTCCGGTTGTTTCTCTTCTCTCCGCTCTCCTCTCTGTTCTGGTTTACAGGATTTGTCAGAAATCAGGTAACTAAAGTACTTTCCTGAGATTATTACATTCAGGCTTGACGCTGCATCTCATCATACATCACATATTTTTGGTTTTTAAAAGGTTTTCTTCCAACTTCTGCGGCAAATGCTTCTCAGAATTCTGAAAAGACACAGAACTCAAGAGAACCGACAAGACTGACTCAACTACAAGTAAGAAGCACCAACAGCCTGTCAGTAATGTAGTAAAATCAAGAACTATTTTGAACTAAAATATTTTTAATTTAAAAAGTCACTTTTTTTTCTTTTTATCATAATTGGGTTAAGTAGTTTTAGAAACTTGTATTTTTAAATTTTATTTATTTTTTTCTATTTAAATGTTATTAAATGTGTCTCCACTGAGAGTTTTCTGTTTTAAGGCGTTGTTTTTTTTTTTTTGTTTGTTTTTGTTTTTACGTTTTGGCTGCAAGGATCTCATGCTAAAACCTGCTGTCTTACATAAATTGCTTTTTGGTGTTTAGGGTTTAGTCTCAGTCTTAGTCTTGCTACCAAATTCCGGCCAGTGCTCCCTTTCAAACAAAGTTGGCTTCACCTGGTGCTGGTATCAGGCGAATTCAGGTCTGGCTTGAACACATGATTCTGGGATTGTGAGTTGGAATTGGAAAGGTAGAAAACAAAACAATAAGTAGCGTCAAAAAACAAAGTCCTGTTTTAAGTCGTCTGGCTGTCACCTTACATATCTGGTTGTTGGTCACACCCCTCATCTAGCTCGAAAAAAAGTGTTTCCATTGCAGTTTCTCTAAATATGTCAATTACAAAACATTTTAAAAACCAGCTCCTCCAAGCGCAAACAAAAATGTTTTCAATAAATGCGAGTTATTCAAAATTGCCGTGTTCCATAAGGCAAATTTATTATCACAAATCCAATTTCATAGTCAGTGGTAACGCAGCTACAGAAGGATGGAATGCTGGTGTTGCCACAGGTTTACAATGATTTATAAAGTAATTTATTCCGTCACAATCGTTTACACAGTTTTTAGAAAATGCTGGGGAATGCTTATTAATGATATTATGACTTTGCACAATACACATACTTTGGACATGCCTGATCTAGTTCTATAGTTTTCACTCAGTCAGGAGATGTTTGTTTGTTTGTATTTTTGTTGCTTTTTTACACACTAAAATATCCTCCAAAAATGGAATTTTTCCATTCCAGGGGGAAGATGTGTGCTACGCTGCCTTGGAAATCCAACATTCATCACTGAAAACAAAGAAGAGGACGACTCAGACTTCGGACTTTAGCATCTATTCTGATATTAAGTCAACGCAACTGTAGATTCTCCACATGAATCCAAGGTTGTGATCAGAAAACTAACAAAGCTCTTTTTTATAGATATACTTCAGGTATTTCTGTTTTCATGATCTTTGGCATCTTTAGATTAAACTCAGTATGTTTTCTTACTTGCAAACCCAACTGTCATTAACAGTGACTTCATTTCTTCTGCAGAAGACTATGTTCTGTGGTAAAAGTGTCAGCAGCTAATCCATGCTAGAAAAAAAACAATTTAATTTTTAATAAATTTAACTTTTGCTTAATGTTGTTTCCCAATTTTCCATTTGCCGTTTAGGCGGTTTACCTGCAAAGAAACTGATTTTGAGTTACAAAGGCAGAATAAAAGAATGTTGGGCATTTTGGCCAAATACTTTGCTTTATTGTTCATGCAGTCTAAATAGGAAAATAAAGTTTTAAAATTTTCTGTTATTGACAAACTGACTCGTTCCACCTCCAATTCCTTAAGAAAAATCTCCTTTTAATTTGATCCAAAGATTTGTATTCATTATACTGAAGATTTCTTTTTTAACTTCCTAGACAGAAACTTCAAAAAGTACTTCAAGAAAACATCAAATTATATCTTGTTCTTTCACTTCTTTGTTTCTGTTAAGATGGCTCTGCCTTGTTGTGCATCTAAAAAGCCTCAACCACCTCAAGGTCTTCAAAAAAAGAATCACAAACAGGAAACCCACAATGGTTTGCAGCACACAGACTGATGAACTGTAAACTCAATTTACAGAAGAATTCACTGTTTTTTTTAAGTGTATATCTAAAAAAAACAACTAAAGAAAACAGAAATGTTGGCAGGGTGGCAAAAATGTACAATTTAGCAGTCGTTTTGTCTAAAAAACAAACATTCCTGCAATTTGGACATGGTGGTGTGTGTGGGGGGGGCGGGTGCTTGATTGTCACTGCAAAGAAACAGGAGATGACCTCATAATACCCTACCAACCAATTTTAACTGCACCTTTTATTGCAGACATCCCATTAACCCACCACACTATATCCTCAAACACACGTTACACAGGAAAGGTGGGGCCTCATATCTTCTGTCCCCTACCAGGCTCTCAGCGGCATTTGCCGACCGTGTCCCTTGGTTGCTGGTTTTCCAGATGCAACGACACTCTCTCCATGCAGGGATATTTTGAATAAATTGGCTATGGTCTCACATTTTTAAAAGTTGCTTTTGTGGTCTGGTGGATAAAACGGCTGTAAATAAGCTTTTCTTTTCTAATGCAGAAATTCGACAGCCCAGGATCACACAGCAGTTTTCTTCATGTTTTCTATCTTTCAGCAACAGTACTTGTTTGATTGTAGTTAGTGTTTCTTTTCTGCTCGTTCCCTTTTCTTTTTTGTTCTCACAATTATGTATTACATCATTAATAAAATATTAAAACAGATTTTCTTTGTCGCAGATTGTTTGAAATCTATTTTTGTAGTCATTAAATTATCAAGCCAACATGCTGTTACAACAGAAATTCTTGATTCCTGGTAAAAAAAAATAAAAAACGTGGGAAATCTTTCTTGATAATCTGATGTCTACATCTAACACAATGTTGAAGGTGAGCATAATTATGAAGTACTGTTTAGTGGTGCAGTGGCAGTGTTCAAGTCTGTCATTGTTTTTACTGGATTCACCTCGGTTCAAACCAGCGATATCAATTGCATTTTCCTTTTTTCTCTTTTTTAAAACACAAACGTATTTTTGAAAACAGCTGTTAAACCGAGGGTTTCCAATGACAAAAAAAAAAAAAAGAGCTCACTCTTAGGAAGTTGAAGTGTTTGATGTTAGTTAAAGAAAATAAAAGTTAAAGGAAAAAAAGCAACTGATATCACTGGATTTGAACATGCAGACCCCTTTTTACACATTTGCAAACACATCTGCTAAATTTCCAGCGGAGCGGGTGTGTGGTTGCTTGGAGCGCGTGCCGGGTCTGGAGGCTCTGGTTTGTGCCTGGGGTGGGGAGGGGACTCCTGGGTGGTGGTGTGCTCCTTATGCCACTGTGCCCCCCTGCTCTCTGGCACCCTTTAGTCCCCTTATCCCCCATCTTTAACATCCCACTCTCTCCTCGCTTTTTTCCATCTGGTCCAACAGGAAATCCATACAAACATAATTAAGATAAATGAAGTTTAGCCTAAGAAACAAAAGGGGTTTATTCAAATATACAGCGTGAGAAGGTTCATATCGTAACAGTAAAATCCCTCCAACACAAGAAGCCTTCAGCTCATATCTGTTTGTTCAGCTGCTGGACAAGACAAGTTTAAAAGACAATGAAAAATAACAAAAAACACGTATGTTAATTTTTTTTTATTATTCTAAGCTATTTTTTATGAGCAAATGTTGTAATTTCATCATGTTTTGTACTTTAATCTAAAATGTGGACGATGAGATGTTCTTTTATCTGTGATTCCCAACTAAAAGTGAAACCCAGAGACGTGTTTGTGGCATTTTTCATCAGAGCTAAACACAGTTTGAAGAAAATTCCTTTTTTTTTTTAGAATATTTCTGTTTTATTCATTTTTGTAATATACATCCATCCATCCATCTTCTTAGCCCACTCTTTCCTTTTAGGGGTCGCAGAGTTGCCAGAGCCTAACCTGGCTACTGTTGGGTGAAGGTGGGGTACACCCTGGTCAAGTCGCCAACCAATCCCAGGGACACACAGTTTTAAAGTAGTCAGTTAACCTTTGAAGCATGTTTTCTGGACTGTGGGAGGAAGCCGGAATGTCTGGAGAAAACCCACACATGCACGAGGAGAACATGCGAACGCCACACATAAAGGAACGCGCTGGGATTTGAACCAGGAGCTTCCCACTGTCAGGCAAAAGCACTAACAACTGCACAAATACACACCTGCTTGTTCCTAAAGTCAAATGATATCACAGGATGTAAAAGTCCAAGTAAATTAAGGGTTGAGTCATGAAGAACATCTAAAACTGAATGTAAATCCCAGATATACTGTATACTTATTAGTTATCTCAACAAGATCAAATTTGCAAGTAATTTTTTGTTTCTAAATGGCTGCCAATGAAATCATCTGTGTTTGTGATTCACTCAGCGTTTGTGCAATAAACACATTTTATTCAAATTATTTTTCAAATAAACAATTTCTTCAAAGCCGATTCTTCTTTTGATGACACACCTCAGACAAAAGCTCTAAAGGTTTTAAGGAAATGGCAAAAAAATGTCCTCGATCATAATTTTAAGCATTATTTATTTCAACCACACCTCTTCCAGAAAGTCACTAAAACTGACCGTAAATAAGGCTCAGCCACAGTTTAAATGTGAGCATTAACAGGAAACCCACACTGACAAACAATGAGCCACAAAAAGAGTTCGTGACATAGACTCCTTCAACCTGTAGACTCAATGAGAAGATTTTCTATCATTTAAATCAATGTCATAATTTCAAAGTAAAAAATAAAATTGTTCATGTTTTTGCTTCAGAATGTAAATATTACAGAATAAATTAACTAAAGTAAAACTGGCCTAATTGAACGTCAGGGAAACATTGAAGCAGACAGGAAGTCCACAGAAATATGCAACCCTTTACTCATCGGTAAAAGTTTTGCATGCAAACTGATACAACACACAGATAAGTGCACGGTCTCTGTGAATTATATTTGTTAGGATGACAGATCAGATTAGCAAAGACGCCACAGAGTACAAGGGAGGAATAAACAAGGTGTACTGTACTTGTGTTAAATTTACTTCTAATTTTATTGATTAAAAGAAGGTATAAATGGTGGAAAAATATTCAACATTAATAATTATGCAGCTAATTTATTATTGGCATTAAGAAATAAGATCTTTTTTTTTATTATTGATTTTGACTTGGGGCTACATGGTGGTTCGTTCCAATGTCACCTCAGTGAGAAGGTCTTTGTCTACATCAACCTTTCTGTGTGGAGTGTTCATGTTCACTCCGGCACCCTCCCACAGACCAAAAACATGCTTTATAGGTTAAAAGGTAGGTTAAAAGGTAAAACCTTAACATGTAAAGCTGACAGGAAACCCACAACAATAACAACTACAGGCCCTCAAACAAATGCAGATTGAATCAAGCAGACACATGGAAAGTGCAGATAAGTTCATAGAACAGCTACCGATTCTCAAAACAAACAAACACACAGACTCCATTAAAGTTTATGTTGTTTCATCGGGATAACATTAATAACTGCGACAGCTCTTTGAATCGTTTGAACCATATCGTGAGCTAAGATGACAAAAATGCTACTTGTGTGTCTGAAAGGCAATTAAAACTGCTGCTACCAAGCTAAACCTGCTTTTAAAAGGAAAGTATTAACTTCTGAGATAGCTTGACATGTAACAACAGTAGTTTAGCTCTGAACGCTGGACCAGTTTCACTTTACACACTGGACCTATTTTCTCATCAAGCAAAATCATGGAAATAGTGTTGCTTCCTGAGTCTGCATTACTAGTGTATTGTGGGTTTTGATATGTGTGTAATGGGGGGTGAGGTGTTGTTCTGCTGAGTGTCCATAAAGTGTCCTAATTTTATTCAGAGGTTGCTTGAATATAGTGTCTGGTCCATGAAGACATTCTGTGTTTTATGTTTTCTGGAGAAGTGGTTTCTCACAACTGTCAGCAGGTGGATTGTCAAGCTATTTCCAGAGGATGTGATGTGGGTTCTTGAACGTGCTTTTGGCCAATGGCGTTCACAATGAACAAGCAGGGAGGGGCTTCATCTTTTTCTACTGTTTACTGACGCATTTCTGCCACCTACAGTTGGAGGAGGCTTGGTGTGAAATGTCAAAGCAGTGCAAATCTCCGAAAATTGCAGATGGTGGAGGCGCCTCACAGATCTCAGTGTCTTCCAAACAGAGGTCAACCACACTACCTTTGCACCACGGCCGCATGCTCTTCAGAAGGTTTCAAAATGCTCTGCTCTCTGTTTCTGTGAATCTCTTGCATTGCATTTAGATCCAGATTTCATTCAGTCTTTCCACCATTTCTCCTGCTTTTTAGCTAATTCATTCGGTCTTTTTCATCTTTTTGTACATTTTTCTCTTTTCTTTTTTTCCAAGTAAGTCTAAACTTGTTTTAGAGTTGGTTCAAATTTCAACGTATTATCTGCATCCTTGTTTTTTGGGTTGACAATGTCACATACATAATGAGAACTCTTATTATTTTTGATTTGTGCACACACACACACCCACATACCTGCATGCACACTGGCCGCCATATGTGAAAAGGCAGAGCCGTACAGAAGGAAGGATGAACCTACTTAGACCTACATAGACTAGAGATGTGCACAAGTTTTTGCATGAGAAATCCAGGAGCAGATATCTGAAAATGATGTCATTTTATTATGAAAAAAAATCAACCAGCTGAAACACAAAGCTCAATGAGGCAACTTCCTAAATAATGACAATGAATTACCAAAAGTAATCAATGCTTAGTTAAACCTGTTGAGCCACCTCAATAAAACTGCTGTGTGGGTGTGTGTGAAGGGGGTGGTGAACAACAACAAAAAGATCAGAAAGGCAGTTTCATTTTCCAAACCTGTGTACAGTAATTCTCTCCTGCAGCTCTATTGATGATCCCTTCAAGCTCTGCATTGATTTTCAGCACTGGACAGCTCCTGTGTGTCGATTAAAAACCAGCGTGCATCATCAGCTGCAGCAGAGTTTGCAAACAGCTCCTCCATAACTTGTTCTTGCACTCTGTGACACAATTATTTGTGTTTAAGACTTATTTCTGCAGAGATGCATAGTCAAAGACAGAAAATTGTTTTTTTTTTTACTTTACTTAAAGACTTTTCACTTAATGAGGTCTCCTAATTTTTATCCCATAACATTGTTTATTTCAGAGAAAAATCAATCATGACAAAAACAAACCAAAGAATATCTATTTGTGTTTAGGTCAACAACTTTAATTGTGAGCCAATAAAAAAAATATAATACGTTCAAGTCTTAAAAATCAAAAAGACTCAAACTTACAGACTTTAGTGTTTTAAATCTTTACAATTAAGGTTTAAAACTAAGAATTATTTATCCCCTCACAACCAAGTCAAATTACTGGGAGTTATAACTGAAAAACCATGCAGAACATGAAATCTTTGAGTGTGCAACAACTAAAAATATGTTTACTTCGGACATCCATGTGGAGTTAATGCTGTCCTCAAATCAAAAAAAGAAAAAAAAAAGGAACATATTTTTAGATACAGGGGTCTTGAGGATGTTTTAAAAAATAATGTCAATTTGATTTTTTGTGCCATCTTCAATTACACATTATTGACAGAAGGGAAGTAATTTGATAATATGATAGAACGCTTATTGAGTAAGTATTTAAGAATTCAACCACAAGGGGGCACAATGCATTTTAGTAAAACTAAATCTTGCAAATCACAAACAGAGCCTTCATACTGGATGGAACTGGTGGAAATCAGACTACTGTTGGCAGAGGAAGAAGAAGAAAAAAATAAAAGGCAAGACTTTAGGCAAGACGTGCACTACAAATTGTTTGTTACTTCCAAAGATTTAAAACCTGGTATTAAACATTCAAGATATTTTACCAGGTTTTAACTTTTCTCTGCTTTGTACCTTTATAAGCTTTTCTCAAAACCACTACAGTTGAGATAAGTTTGTTGCTTCAAGAACTAGAATCTAGAAATGTGAAAATAAATATTAAACTTTGATAAAATCATTTTGCTCCATACTCTTGACAAAAGAAAAAACTTTATTGCAGAATTTAAAAAAAACTAATTATATTGTCATTTTTGTTTAGTTCTACATGTGTTATTTTAAAGGTCAATAAAAATTGACTGGCATTCATTGTATTTATTCTGGAAACAAAGATAGATCTATGCTCTAAGAACAAATATTAGATCTTTTGAGAATTTTTTTTTTTAAGATGGGCCCACTTGAACAAGATGTTACTTTAATTTTTTTCACTTTTTGTTCTAAATTTCCTCTTATTGTACTATTTTTTTGTCCCTGTAATCAAAATAAACTACAGTTAAGTGCATAAAATGTAAAAAAAAAAAAAAACACAAACCATTTGCTAGAATTACCACAAAAATACTTCTTATTGGGCTGTAGAACATTCAGTTTGAAGCTATTCTAATGCTTTTGAATGCTTGCGTGGGACTCCTTGTTTCTAGATTTTTGTATAATCTTATAAGATTTCTTGCTATTTAAAAATGACTTGCTGCATGGACAGATCACTGTTTTCAAGTGACTTTCTACTTAAAATTTGTGTTGTTTTTCTATTTTTGGGAACTATTTTTGGGACTTTGATGGTGAAAGCTGAGAGTTGACATGATGGAAAAGAAGGAGGAGTTTGTTTTAAAAAATGTTCTGGATATGAAGAGAGTGTAAGATAGGGGTGCTGCAGGAAATCGAACGATGTGAAGTTGAATTTTGTCATTGGTTCTGACCCTCAGATAGTACGTGAGCCTGAGGAAGAAGAGAAACTCTGGATGGAGATGTTCCAGGGTATCTCTGGAGTGGAGACGTGGGTGACGATGAAGTGATGGAGAAGTTTGAAAAATGTATAGGATCACATATTTGCTAAAAGGATTGGATCATTATTGACAAATATTAAGAAATCATCAATACAAGCTTCTAATAGCAAAGCAAAAATAACAAAAACAATGGCCATCCACTCATTTGTCCCCCCTCCCGAGCCAGCCAGACCCCCCCCCAATTTCATCAAGCTCCGCCCCTGTTATGTCATGCCATTTCAAAACTGAACTGTAAGTCTGTTCAGTCTGTATTTGAATTTACAAAGAATGACTGCTTTTAATGTGTATTTGGTTATGCAAAAAAAGGGAATGCATTAAAGCCTGAACCCTTCTGTCTATGAGAAAGCTACTTCACATGGGTTAACCTATATGTAAAACATGGTGGGGTGAAGGCAAATAAATGAGAAACATGGTAAATGGTCCACACTGGTACTCAAAGCACTTTTAGTAATCTTCACATCTACCTTTTCCCACACAACCACACACCCACCGGAGGAAATTATAAAGACATTTTAACAGGTTACTGGGATAGCCGGGAATCAATCCTTTTTAACTGGGAGATGGCTGATCTGCCTCTCATCCACAGCTCCCCATTGAAAGAAAAACATGAATTAAAAAAATAAATAAAAGTGCATTCACAGGACATACTTGTGTAATTAGTTCATACCTGCATTTAATTCTAACAAAAACACAAAACAACTTGTCCATACCTTTACCTTTTCAGGTGTGCAGTGATTAATTAACCACTTCACCCCTCTACAGCCTAAATTTTAACAAATTCAATCATTCAACAAGACAAGTTGAAAATGTATTTTATTTTCTTTTGTTATCTTTATTTAAAAACATACATAACTACTATGTGCAAAACAAAAAAAATATTTTTTTGTTTTTGTTTACATTATTTACAGCTTTTTCTCTGTTATACAGAAACTTAAAACTTCAGGTAATCCTTCAGTCTCAGGCAAAGCATAAAAAAACTAAAAACACATGATTTTCAACCATGTATCTGTAAGACTTCATCATACAAAACAAGTTTCTTGTTGTTTATGTTTCTATTGCATAACTGATCATGTTTATAAGACTTTTATCTTTCCCTGCAACAGAATAGGGACTGTTTCTTGTTTTCTTTTTAAAAATAACATCATAACTTCTACCGACAATTTTTAATGATCTTATCATTGTTGTTTTTGCAATGTCAAAGAAAGATAGGTAGCTCTGGAAAATCTACACAACCCAAGGAAAACACACAATCTCAACACAAAAAATGTCCTAGCAGAGATTTAACGCTTTCTCTTGTGAATATATCTATCACAAAGATGTAGTGCCAGAAGATAGAATTCATCAACAAACCTCAGGGAGTGACCTTAAGGTGTACACAACACTCTTTTGAGCATTGAGTTCTATAGCTTCTCTGTGGAACTGAAGCTGCATTTAAATCAGGAAATTCGTTGATTGGGTCTGGAGCTGAATGTGTGAGTTATTGAAAGCCAAATGGATTCCCCAATAAAGGGATTTTGAAAATGTATCTTCTTTCTTTTACAGAATTTGCTGTATAAAGCTCAGTTCAGTAAAACCTTATGCTGCATTCACACCAAACGTGAATCGCGTGGCAGATTTGCACCCTCCACCTCTGTTTAGATGAGTGGTGATGTCACTGCTGGACACTTGTTCAAAAGTGTGTTCTTAAGCCTGATACTTTTGCCACGTGTGAGAGGAGGTACTGTCCAAGGTTTTCAGCCTCCTCTCTACATGGAAACATTGACTGTATCTGTATACCTTGTTTACAGATCCAGAATACTGTACCTTGTTTACAATGCATGAAAGACACAAGTGATAGTGAGAGATCAGGTTTATTTATTTTGGAATCTAGTTTCTATGTCTGGGATCATTTGATAATTCAGAGATTCTCCCAGTACAGTAAGGCTCACCATCTACTGCAGGAGATGAATGTGACTGATGGGCACTTTCAGCGGTACTTCCGTCTCTCTGTGATCCAGTTGGAAATTTAAAATTAAAGAATCTTTTTTGTTGTCTTGATGCAAATCAAATAACATATCAAGCTTGGGCAGAGAATGATCAGATTCTCCTCCATGTTTTGGATTCTACTCGCTGATCACATCATCAAAATATCATAGGCCAAATCGGAGTCCCTCATTGGATTACTCAAGTCTTCAGACATTTAAACTTCCGAGGCCAAATTTTCGTTACACATCTATGTAGCAATGCCCAAAATTTAATGTCACAAGACTGCCATGCCGCGCCCATCATGCAAATCACGTTTGTTGTGAATGTAGCTTAAGAAAGAACATCTTTAAAAGTCATCAGAGTTTCTGGAGCCCACTTTGAAACTTTTCCGGAGGTGACTCGCTTTTCTTTTTGAAAAGATTTTTAAGCTTCAAGGATTTCTTGCTTTTCTCCTTTTCTTTGTTTCTGTCTTCTTCAGGTGAAAACTTTGGTAGTGGCACTGGTGAGTCCACTTCGGCGTGCAGCTTGCTCTCCTGAAGGTTGGGAGTGGAGGCAGAGCTGATCATTGGGGTAGAAGCTGTTGAGCTGCAAGACTTTTCAAGGATTCCATCATACACCAGCTGACTCAATGGGCCCGCCGTGTACAGGTCTGATGAGGATCTCCATGGCACCTGAGAAGTCAGCATAAGGTCTGGTTGCCCGGATCCACATGGTAAAGAACTGGACTCAAAGGCCACCGACTCTTCCCTCCAAAGTAGCTGCTTAGGCGTTGCTCTGGCAACATCAACATTGTCTCTGACAACATTTCCGGTGGCGATGGCTGTAGTAATGTTGGTGTCATCTACTGGTACTCTTGGTGTCCTCCGTCTGAGTGACTCAGTAGAGCTATCTTGCTCATTTTTTAGTATTCCTCTGATGGTTATTGCTTCTGAGGCAAATTCTTGCACATCTGCAGGCAATTCTAATGCGTCACTGGATTGCATCTTTATGGATGTGGTATCATCAAACTCAAGCTCATCTCTAGATTTGTTGCTTAGTGGTGCACTAAAGGTTTCAGTCATTTTGTCTTTTGATAACACCCTCAAAGAGGAATCTGGTAGAAATTCTCCTTTGTTTCGGGCAAGCTTCCAAGAACCTGTATCTTGGGACATACCCATCAAGTCCCTTGTGATTCTCCTGGATTCAAACAAAGGTTCAGATTGATCTTTCTGCATCTTTTTTGGGATGCTGTCCACTGACACCCCAATCGTATCTCTTGATAACATCCTTGGAGCATTTGTTGGTGCTTCAACCAACATCCTTCTTGCATCAAGTGGTAAAATACATTGCTCCCTGTAGACATGTTGTGAAGAGAGATCCATCATCCTTGTTGTATCTTTGTCTATTTTCCTTGGTAAAAACTCTGCATCTCTGGAAGCTTCACTCCTGTCTCTGAGGATCATTCTTGATGGATTAGGGTTTACAGCAGACTCTTCTGTAGGTATTTTCATAGAAACAGTTCCCAAAGAAGATTCCAAGCCCTTGGCTTTTGTCATTTTCCAGCAGGAGCTTTCCAGATCTGGATTAGCTCCAAGTTCCTCTGCAAAGAGTTTGTGCACTGAAGGTTCAACAGCAGATTCAGCCTCTTCTCTCAAAGGCTTCACAGTTGAAATGTCTGTAAGAAGCTCTGCTTCTTCTTGATAAAACTTTCGAGGGGAGGGCTCAGCTATAGAGCATGGGAACTTTTTTCCAAAAGTGGCGGGTGCTGTGCAGTCGATGTCTATGAATTTCTCTTGGGAATTTCTGTTAATAAGAGACAGAGAGGAATGGATAAGTGCAAATGGGAAAAGAAAAACAGATATCAAAGATGATAAGACAAGAGACATACTGCTTTTTAAGAGTTTTCAAGAGGATCTCCTCTCCTTCATCGTAGCACGGATAAGTGGGTCGGATGGGGATCAGAAGGTCAGGATCCGTAGAAATCAAGGCAGTAGGGGAATGATTGATCACACCAGCACGACGTGGCCTACAAAAGGTGGATGTATGTGGTCGAGGAGAGCACTTGACTGGTGAAACTGAAACTGTGGGTATGAAAAAATGTAATTATTTAAAAAATATTGATAAAAGGGATTTTGGGAAACATATAAAGAGATAATACATTTTAGATTGAAGGGATGAAGCCACAGGTCATATTAGCACTTTGTAGAAATGTTTTGGTAACTTCAGTTCTGTTGAATACAAACTGCATCACAAAAGCAGCTTGGTCATGTAGCAGCACAAGCAGCTTGGTAGCGACAGCTGTCTGGCTCAGTCCTGCTAACGTTTGCAGGTTGCAGTGTGGTGTGTGCTGTTAAATTTATCCAGGTTGGCTCACAGCTAACTAGCCTGCAGAGTGCTAGTTTTATGACTGTCTGGAAAAGGTACTTAAAACAGAACCTTTAAGAACCTTTGTCTTAAAAGGAAGATACCACTATTATATGCTTAAACTGAAAGGAACTGAAAGAATCATGTACAACCTTTTATTTTTACTTTTTTTTATTTTGCTGTATTTTACACACTAAATGGTGAACTTAAAAGCCTAAAAAAACAAAAAACAGTGATCTCATAATCCAGACTGTCTTATATAGAGAAGTACACGGCACTCTGTCAAAATGTCAGCCTGTCTTTTGTTCAAATTTTCAACAAACAAACTTGGTTGCAAAGGGATTTGCAACCAAATGTTGGGTGTTTTGTAAATTTGCTAATGTGGCTAACATGTATCAATTTCGGACTGTTTTCTTTTAATATGTTACTAGCAAGGATGGGAGTTAGCGTAGTCACAGTAACGTTTGTTTAAACGATATCTGTCTGTTTTTTACATGTTGCGCATGAGGTTGGGAGTTACAGGTAATGTGAATACGCTTAATGCACCTTTTAGTTTGATACGCCTTAAATGACATAAGTCAAAAATAGACCATTGACTGTGTGCCCCATTATAGCAGAAAGTTTTTCTTTTTTTTTTTTCCTTTTTTTTTTTGTAACATGGAGATTGACAATATTTTTAGAAACTTTTAAAAGAAATTTATGAGCAAATAAATCTAAAATGTTTCTAAAAACAGAAAAGTGTCAACTTAAAAATGTAAACTTGATACCCCTAATCTTGACAATTGAAAAAGGGGTAAAAATAGCTTTTGGGAAAACATAAATGGCTGAAATGTAGAGCAGTGTCACTGTTTTGCAACAGGGTTTTTGAGTCTTTTATTTTCGCTTTTTTCCCTCACATACTTAGATTAAAATGTATCAGTCATAAAGAATTTTGGAAATGTTGTCAAAGTCAAATAATGTTAAACACGTTTTATTTAAGAGCTACAGAAAGCTTTATGTTTTAGGTTCTTTTATTTGATCCTTTTCCTCTTCATTTATTTAGACTAAAATGTATCAGTCAACGAATTTTGGGAATTTTGTCAATTTTAAAATGAAATTTCATTTAAGGGCTGCAGACATGTGTCATGGTCTGAAAAAAAAAGTTAAAAAGAATAATAATTCTGGGATATTCAGAGGAAATTTCAAGTTCTTTGTTAAATAAATTCACAATATGGTGACTCGTTTGAGTATTCAAATTATGTAAAAAACATCTTTCTTCCTCATGGGTGAGTCTCTAACTGACATAGCTGCCTGTAGTTTTAAAAACACACAGGACAGAATGTTCAAAGCTATATTTCCCAGAACACACCTGGGATTTGTGGTAAGATGGGAGACGTTGAGTCGTCTATGAGGTTCTCTATAGATCCATGGATAGAACTGTGGCATGAGCAAGCTGACTGCAGCACTCGAGGCAAGCCCAGGCCGATCGAGTCTGAGTACAGCTGAGCAGTGAGGTTTCCTATGCCGGGATTCCTGATGATGGGGAAGCCGCAGAGGAGTTCAATCTGTTGCCAGCGCTGGAGACGCTCCCGCAGACAGGCTGTTACCTCAGATAATGCATTCCTGCAAAACGCAAGAAGATGTGGTGTGAATTCTTGCATATTTGCCATGACAAATAAAAGCTAAAGCTGCTCAGGTCAGTTTAAACTCACTTAGCTTCCAGGATCTTATGATCGACTTGGTCCAGAGACGAGCTGTGAGCCACATGGAGTGTACCAAGGACTGTGCTCCTTTTTTTCTTAATTCTTTCTGCCTGCAGTAAAAGAAATCAGGAGAAAAGTTCTATATGAGCTGTGTCTTGATGTGTTTTTATCTCTGCTACATGTGTGTAGTATTACCTCATCTTTAGCTATTGTAAGCTGTTGTTCGGCGCTCTGCTTTTTCACATTGTAGTACTGAACCTCAACCTCGTGTGTCAGCTGCAGCCACTGCTGGAGGGCCTCTGAAACAGACCAGCTCGCCAACATGTCTTGTTCCGCCTGCTTCAATGCTCCACGGACCTAAAGACATGCATCGGGTCCAAAGTTTTACTGAAATCCCGTCTTCTTTTTCTTCCAGCTTCCCGCATTCACAGCAAGACATTTGCTTTTACTGAGTTTAACCAGTTGAACTTTGACCTATCGGGGACTCAAATTCGGTCGTGACGTATGGATGGGGTCTATACGGGGGTTTGTATTTGACCATAATGATATGATACCAAACCTTTCATTTATCAGAAGGGAGCAAGATTTGCACTTTAACATTTCGCACCAAACCTCTTCCAAATGTAGGTTTTGAACGCGACATCATCACCAACAGCTCTGGGGTTCTGGGCTCACCTGTTCCAGCTCCTCCTCTGCACACCGGAGGCGGCTGAGCTCACTGAATGCTCCCTGCCTCAGCTTGTGCAGCTGATCGGCCTCCTTCTGTGCCCCCATTATTTCGTCTCTCATCTTCTCCTCCAGGCTCTGCTTTTCCTCGGCCACATTACGCTTCTCCTCCTGGGCTCGCTCCAATCTGGATTTATGAAGACAATGATTAGTGAAGCTAAATATTTATTTGTTTCACTTGGAATTGCAGGTAAATAACTTCAAGAAAAATGTACTGTTCTTGCAGATCAATGAGGCTTTGTTCAGCCCTCTGGAGGCTCTCTAAGTCCTTCATCATCTTGGAGATGTGAATCTTGCTGGCTTTGTTCTGGGCCTGAGCAAACCAGCAACCGCCGACTCCCATCACTACTGACACGATGAGCAGCAGGTCCTTCATGTAGTTATGAGGAGGACCTGTAAAGGGCACGACACTTTAGGAACATTTCAACTAAGCAATTCAAAAATAAAGTTCATGAAAAATCCCAACTATTGTGAGGGGTTAGCACATAGAATTTAGTACATTTGCATAAAAAGCGGAAACTGGCGTAACAGTCAGAGAAGTCAAAGAAAGATAACAAGATTGCAGGTTTGTTCATACGTGTAGGCGGTCCAAACAGAACCACATCCAAAGCTTTAATGGTGAGCTTCTGTTTATCTCTCTGGTCTTGAACTTTCAAATGAAAACTCAGGAATAAAGGCTCATTGGCTGCGATCCTACAAACAGAAAACAAGACAGGTTGAGTGTTGATATGGCTCATTAAAGAGAACCTTGCATGGACACTTAGCTCTCTGACTTCCTTGACCGCCCTCACCTCGGCAGCGTGTTTCCATTGACCTTAAACTCTTTGAAATTCCTCTCATACTGTGGCAGCTCAACAAACTCCTTCAACCAGCGCAGCACATCTTCTTGAGTCCAGTTATGAACTAACATTGTAGTATAAAAAAGGACAACAGTTCTTTACAATCAGATTAAACGTGGTGCATTCAGACAAAAATAATTTTAAAAATCTTTATTTCTCACCTTCAGATGACTTCCAGCCCTTCCAGAGCTCCTCCACTGTGATGTGCTGGTCTTCTCTATGGAGCTTGCTGTGTTTGTGGGTCTGCTGCTGCTTCATGTCTTCAATGATGAACTGCAACAAGAGAGGAGAACAGAACACAAAGACAACAAAATCAGAGGTAGACCTGCAAAATACATCTAAAATTCATCAACGTTGCAGTAGCAGCTTGTGCAATATGCAGAAGTTACTTTAAAGAGGGAGTAAGTCTTCCCCCATTTCCCATCATCCCTTTGTTTACACTCATTTCCACTAGATTAAATCCCCTCACAACCCCAACCTAACATTACCGGTGCAACAAAAATGGCGAGCAGTATTGGAGCTATCCAGCTGTGTAGTTTTGAGCCACTTTCCAGCTCGAATGAGGAAAACAAAGACGTACGTGGATCTAGTCTTCTACAAGTGGATCCATCAGATTGGGGCAGAGCAGGGAGACTTGTGGTTTGCCATAATAGTTTCTAAGCCACAGCTATAAGCTTTTTCCAACTTCCTTTTTTCATCAACTCATCATTTGAATAAAGAAATACACACAAATGAAATTTAAAGCTTAGTTTTCTTTAAATATGTACTCCATCATGAGAAAAATCTCACATGTTAAAAACACATTTTTCATTCAAATGGATCTTTAATGTTCTGCATTGATTTCCTCAGGATCAGCATTCTAAGTGTGCATGGTAGATGTTGGTGACAGGGTGCGTGTCTGTTTTCCTAAAATGTATTTTTGGTCGTAAACAGCGGCCTCATATGATGTCTGATGGAATTTACAGACTTTTATGGGCCTGAACCCTCCTACTAATGTCTCCATGGCAACCGCAACCTGAGACCATGGATAGTGTGTCCGTGAACCCAGTTTTGTAACGCAATAGCCTACTGGAATTCCAAATTTACTATGAATGTCACACACAAGAACAGACTTGCATTCTCTAGGAAATAAAATAGCGACATGTTGAAATGTGACAGTAAGTGTACTAGGGTGCAGCAGATGAAACCTTTTTTTCATCTTCGGTTGCATGAAGACATTTTTGTCATGGGCAAAGATAAACGTTTTGTAAAAGTTTCTCTTATGTTGTGTTTAGCCAATTTAAAAAAATTATTTTTAAACTCAAGCTCGGATGTATTTTCAAAACAAGAACACAAAGGTCACCAAAGCTGCACTTGTCTATTAGTGCAAACCGGCTTTGTCACAGAGCCAAAACCAAAGTTACACCGTTACTATCCTTGAAGGAGCATTTGACTCCACGAGCCACACCACCTGTTCCTCTACTGCTTTGATCTGTATCTTTACAAGAGGAGCGCGCTGAATATGATTTTTTTAAACGGCTTAATTATGAAGAGAAATGCTGAGTTTGTACCTCCATGCTTTCCTCCACCTCAATTCCACCATCTTGGTCATCGTCCATCATCTGATGGATGTTTCGCAGGGCCTCTAGGCTATAACGGTCAGCCTCACTCAAACATGGTGGATTCACTGCCATGCATGGGTCTGCATGAATATGGAAGAAAGTGAGATTATGCCAGTGATTATTTCAAACAAATGATATATTACAGTTTTAACCATTTCTTTTGGATTTACTTGATATTAATCACAGCTTTAAACTATTACTTCATATTTTTTCACAACAAGTTAAAGTACTTTCACACAAAACCAAAAATATTGTCAAAATGTTTAACGTTGTAAAAATATATTGACTGCAAACAATTTGCTGATTTCAGGTGATCACACTTGAAGAGAAAAATCTAGAAAATAAAATACCTGTATATTTTTCTAATTTTCATATTTTTTATTGAAAAAATTGTTTGCAACATACTAGTAAAAGTATGATTTTCATTGATATTTTTGTCATAGCTCAATGTTCAATCGTAACAATAGTTTTATTTATAGTTGAATACAAATCTTACTTGTTTTATTGAGCTTTTTTTCTGTTGTTTCTATCAGTGCATTAGAAATAAAACAAACATACATGTTAGAGCCACAGCACTATAGAAATACTGTAACAACACTATAGGAAAGAATGTTCAGTATTTACTTGATGGCTCCTGTGGGGGTCTCATAGGAGCCATAATGTCTCAATCAACCACTGTAAGGCTAAATGTCAGTTAGTGTGCTCTATGCTTGAGCACTCAGAGGGTACACATGAGATGATGACGCACAGAGTCTCTTCATCTATTGAGTCAGAGCCCAGTTTTGCATCTGTGACTAAAGAGTTGGACTTCTCAAGGGAACAAGAGTCTAAGGTCTGCTAGTTAAACCAACTCTCATTCTGGCCCTTTTAACACTCAGTAACGCTCTGAATGCCATGTTACAAACAATTACTATGTTTTCTGCATTATAAGGCGTCCTTTAAAAGCCTTCATTTTTTTCAACAAAACAACATTGCTCTTTACAATCAAGTCCCTTATGAACTATTTGTATTAATTCTGGTTTTGCTTCCAATGTTGAAGTATTTTTGAGAGGTGCTCTCTCAAAATGTTAGTTGGTTTATTTTACAAGTTGCAAACAAGTTTAGGCATTATTGGACTGTTTTTTTGTGTTACTAACAGTGCTAGGCGTTAGCATAATCACAGTAACGTTTGTTTTAGCGCTATCAGTCTATTTTTTTACGTGTTACAAACAACATTGGGAGTTACAGGTACTGTATTGTAAACACGCTGACGCGACTAACATGTCGTGGTTTTGGACTGAGGTTTTTTTTATGTGAGCCACAATGTTGGAAGTTAGCATAGTCAGTAAGGTTTGTTTCATCTGTATCAGACTTAAAGGCTTCTAACAAAAGTTGAAAACATAGATCATTCATCATCTGCGTTATGGTGCGGATAATACTTTATACTGTGGGACAAGCAGCATTTCCTTTAATCACGTTTATTGTACAATTTCTTTCTACAAGAGATTGAATCAAAAGCCCTGCGAAACAAATAAGCAGAAAAACTTCAAGGATTAAATGATTTTGTCTTTTCAACTCCTGTATGCTTTAGTCACAAAAGGTGAGCAGTTCCTCTTTAGTTTATGGAAAACATTTCCTTTAGGTTTCCTTCCCACAGTCAGTGCAACATTGGTTCTGCATGAAATTTGCAGTTTTCAATGGTCAACGCTCTCAGTCATGTGAATTTCTGTGATGCGCAGAGGCCCTCAGAACAGCAAGTGTTTGCATCTGTTTGTGCAGCCCGCTTCATGTTTCCAAGACATAGCTTTGTTTACGTAGTCATATCACAACCATTGACCCACTTTCAAATATCAATCATTAGATTTCAGTGCAAACAGTTGGTCTAAGGATTCAGTGATTTATGATACAAGTCTTTCACTGGTTCTTTACATTTCTTCCTACTCTTTTTCAAGCAATGTGTCACATATTGTATGAATTATGGGGCGGCCGTGGTGCAGCGGTCGACGTCTGATTGGAAGATTGCAGGATCGATTCCTGCCTGGCCCGCCCATGTGTCGAAGTATCCTTGGGCAAGACACTGAACCCCATACTGCCTCTGGTGGAAGGTTGGCGCCGGTGTTCAGCCGCAGAACTGCCATCAGAGTGTGAATGGGTGAATGGGACTGTAAAGGTGCATTCACACCAAACTAAATTCTCTGCTCGATGCATTGCCAAAAGCGTGTTTTGATTACGAAAGATACGAGGCATGGGACTAACGACAGTCACCACGAGAGCAGTTGACTGAAAAAAGTGTTTGTCACAGCTACCCCCAAAATGCTGAGTGAAGGGCTCGCTCTGGTTCTCACAAAAAAGATTTTCTCAATGGATTTTTCATGGTTTTTAAACAGGAATCATGTGTTTCTGTTGTAACAGCATATTGGTTGTATGTTTGAACACTTAAAAATAAGAACTTCACATTATTTGATGTGTTTTAAGTAGCTCACGTTCCAAAAAAAGTGAGGACCCCTGATTTAGAGGTTCTCTCAGTATAGTGAGCTTCTCGCTGGGTCTGGATGACGACCGCCTCCGCAGTGTTTCCATTTTTCTCTGACCGTGTTTGAAGGCTCGCTGTCCCACATTACCCGAGAGCCCAAAAATAAAAGCAAGATTAAAACTAAGGAACTAGAAACTAAAATTTTACCTAAAACTAAGACATTATAGAGTCAATTCGATTGTTTTTTTCTTTTATGAGAAATTCAAATGTTATAATATGTGGCAAAATGTCAAAAAGTTTGACTTTTTAGGAGGGGATTTTCTTTCTTATTTTAATGTTTTTTTTCTTTGTTAAATCAGTTGACCACTAGATTTTGCAAATAAGTAGGCTTATTAATATTTCTTGTCATTGTATTCATTTTTAAATCTCACCATAGAACAAAATGAAACTCAAGACAGATTGTAGTAAAAGAAAATGTAGAGAAAGATTATAGATTTAGAAAAATGATATTAATAATAGTGCAATATAAAATTCCTAATAAAGATCAAGTTAAGATTTTTAGGAATTGTATAACAACAACAATAAAATAATAATAATAATAATATTGTGTCAATGCAACATAAAATTCCTAAAAATATCAAGTTAAGATTTTGGGGAAAACAACAACAACAACAGTAATAATAATAATAATAATAATAATAATAATAAGAAGAATAATAATAATAATAATAATAATAATAATAATAATAATAATGCGTTAATGCAATTCCTAAAAGTCTTTTCTGTGTATTTCTTTGCATTTGTTACAGAGACTTGTTTACCTGGAGGTTCAAAACCGGCGCTGCCCCCGGGGGAGGAAAAGCGTTGGACTTCTGCGGCGCTTTGCGCAGCCACCCAGAAGGCAACAGGAAAAATGACCAGTAAAAAAGATAAAGGAAGCATTTTATATATTTCGATAAAAGAATAGAGGTCTATGTCTTATAAAAAATATTTTAAACTCCTCAAAGAAAGCGGAGAGGTTTACACGTTTATAGGACCGAGCTGTGTTTTTAGACGCAGGAGATCCAGTCCGCGAAAGCGGATCCGTGTTTCTATTATGGGTGAAGCGACGGCCGAGACGTGATACTGATGTCTGCTAGAAAAAAAAAAAACCTTCAAACACGTAATAGGATTTATGAAGACAAAAAATGTGAACCAATTAAATTCCTAAAGAAAAAAATAAACTAAAATTTAAGTCTAAGAAAATAAATGTTAGAGTAAAAGAAAAGTAAAAAAGACAAAAAAATACATATATATTGCTTTTGGTATGTCATAAGAAAGCAAAGCTTATAGGAAAAGCTTAAGGGGAATGAGTTGTGATAACACAACTTGTTGTTTGTCCCCACAACCCAATTGTGTCCCTCATTTCCCATCACTTACGAAAGCGGAAGTAGAACGGCGGCCCCGCCCCCCTTCTCAACAACAAACCTGAACCTGTTTTTAAAGACCCACTCCGATGACAACAGTGTTTTAACATCTTCTTGTTGCATTTTCCTGATGGTGGAGGACTTATTTATCAAGATATTTAAGCTTAAAGTTTTATTTCTGAATATTTCTTCATTCAAATCGCTGTGAATCGGGAGCAGAAAAGAATGCAGTTTGAAAATGCCCGTATTTGTGATGTAGATAAAATGCTGGGCGTGTCACATGCTTGCTGCTCTGCTCCATTCTGATGAATCCACTTGTAAAGGACTAGATCTATGTACGTTGTTGTTTTCCTCCAATATTCACCATTTTAATGTTAGATTCGGGGCATTGATTGTATGTAAAGAACTGGACTAAGCAACAGTGACTTCACCCATAGAAATGGACTTACTTCCTGTTCCAACCAAAGGAAATCAATTCAGTTGCCATTTTTCCTCAATATGTCCGGCGCCATTTTTGAACCAGGTGCCCTCAGTGACCAGTGATTGGTCCGTGTCGGTCTTAGTCGACATTTCTATGGCAACCACTCTCATACCCATAGGGCTAATAATAATAAGGCTAACCCCACATCCTTGTTTGTCTTTTCACTGTTGGCCTATTTGTAGAGGCCCGTCTCTGCATGCATGCTAAGCTGGTATACACACTTTAAGATGCACTGAGTGAACCCTGGTTTAGTAAAGCCCAAACAACAGTTAATGGAGGAAGCAGATCATGCAATTACACATATACCTACTTTTGGTGTCAAGTTTCACTGCCGCCATCAAGCTGGACGTTAAAAATAGATTTCATCTCTATCCTGTGGAACATGTTCACCCACTCGGGAACCAAAATCTTTTTACAGAGTAATCCATAACCCTTACATTAACAAATACATTTTAAATCAAAATAATTTAAAACATTTTTAATGATGAAAGTAGAAATCATCTACATTTTCATGTTTTTCCTCTTAATTGTACAATTTCATTTTGAGACAACTGGAAGCAAATGTTAACATTCTAGTAAAAACACTTTGTCCTCCTCATAAATGTCAAGGCTTTTGTTTGTAGTTAGAGGAAAAAATACTGGACTCCAGGAACAGATGAGAACCAGAAAGACTCTGTGTTAGAACTTTCTGTTTTTCACAGTAAACACTCAAGTGTGACATCTTTTGATACATTCCTGTTGCAGTTTTTATGCAACCCATCAGTTTTCCCAAACTGCACAGTTAATAAAAGACACAGTGTGTCTTTTATTAAGCTCTGACTTGGAAAGTCAGAGCTTAGCTTCAATGTAACTTAGCATTAACTGATCCAGAAATGTGCATGCATAAAAAAATAAACACATTTTTCTACTATAAACCTTAGAAAATATTTTCACAAAACCTCATAGGAAACATGATCTTTCTTTACTGATGCTATTTCTGGAGAGAGCACCAACAAACAAAATTACACGAGAGGAGGAAGGGAACTTAACCCATAAACATGAGAGCTGTTAAGCTGCCAGTGTGATGGCACGATGGGCTTGTTTGTGCTCACAGTTGACCCTCAAAACTCCCATCATACCTGGCAGGGAGTCACTGACGAGCACAACATCAAAGCTAGGCACATTTGAGAATGTGAGAAATAAAAATAAGGCTGCAATGCCATGGCCTGACCACTGGGGACAGTGTAAAACTGTATTTGGTGATATTTGGCTAAAGTAATAAAAATATTTACTACAAAACATCAAGGTGCTAATGTACTCAGGATAAATGTTGAAATTTAGTTTAGGAATCCGGACCGTAAACTGTTAAATGTCACAGAATCTATTATGAAAACAACACATTTGCAGTTATGCAAATGTGTTGCATAACTGCAAATGTCAGCTGAACTGTACAAGAGACAACTAGCTTTACGGCAATGGTCAACAGGTCCTTTTGGGAAATACAGAAAACAAAGTTTGTTTACTTTTCTAAGTTTGTTCCTTCTTTTGGAGCCACTGATTTGCATTGGTTATCCCTACACAGCTGGTCCATGAACAGATCCTTTAGACATTAAAAATAACATCTGAAGACAGAATCATAAAACAAAGTTTTAAAGAATAGGACATGATATGTTAGAGTGTAAAATAAAAAGTGTAATAGATTCAAATAAAAAAAACATATACCCTTTAAATTTCAATTTACATTAAACATTTTTTGTGGAACAGATACATGACAATGGAATACTAGGCCCACCATAAAAGAAAAATAGATATAAATAAATGAGGAAAAAAATAAAAAAAATAATATGAGAGAAGACTTGTCAGAAAAAAGTAAAACAAATGCATGAGTTAACTTGCAAAGTTATGAGAAGTCATAAAATTATGTGAGTAAAGTTGTAAAATTAAGTGAAAAAATTGTAAATATTAGAAACAAGTGAACATTTTTTAAACATAAAGTAACAGAAAAAAAGAAAATGTTATGAGTGAGTAAAATTATAAGGAAATGTTATAAAATTATGAAAAAAAAGTAACATTTTGATAGGAAAGTCATACAATTATGAGAAAAGACTACAATTTTTTAAAGAGATAAGTTGCAAAATTAAAGAAATAATTGGGTAAAATTATGAGAAAAGTAAAAAATATATGAAAAAAATGTAAAACTGTGAGATAAAAGTTGTAAAAATATGAGAAACAAAAGTCTCCATTTCATGAGAGTAAAATTTTCATGTTTTGAAAAAAAAAAAACATGTTATATTTTACGAAAAAAAGTAGTACACCTATTGAGAAATGTCAAGATTTTACCAGAGTAAAATTCTAAATGTATTATTTAAAAAGTGTTAACTTTTCGATGAAAAAAAGTTAAAATTTATTGAAAACAAAGCAGTACATATTCAAATTAAAGCAGATTCATACAGCAGTGTGATGTCCATCCGATTTCTCTGAATTGTCTGCAACTTAAATTAAAAAGGCAATATTTGATTGTCTGTTAAAACATTTTAAATGTTTATGGTGGCACTTTATTTTAGAAAAAAATATATAAAAAATATTGTTAAAATTTTGGGTAAAATTTTGACTGTTTTTCCTAATAATCTTTCAACTTTTTTCTTGTAAGTTGTTGACTTTTTTTCATTTTGATAAATCTGAAAATATGCATCAATAAATTGTATTTTTTTTGGCATGATTGTATAACTTTATTCTCGTAATATTTAATTTCTTATATTTTATGACGACGGTGTAATTACATTTTTACTTTCTTCTCATCATTTTATGACTTTATTCTCAAATGTTTATTTTGCTTGTTTTATGGCGACCCTCGTCGTACACTTAGCTTTTACTAAACCCATTCTCTTTCTAGTAAAACATAGATGGATGGATGGTCCCAAAGTCAAATTTAATAACTATACAAAAACAAATGTGTTCATTTGAAAAAGTCCTCATTTAAATTCTTACTTTTTATTTTTGCACAGGAAATGTACTTAAAGACCACAGATAACACATAATCGGAAAAAAAACAACAACAAGGAAACTGTGACCTAATTGGGGTTCTGAATAAGTAAAAACTGTTTAGTGAGAACATATTTGGCTACTTCAGCAGATTGCTTTAACTGAAATATGAATAAAATAAAAACGACTACTTCTATAAACAATGCATTTTACCTGGATCACTTCTATTGCCCACAATAGTAAAAAAGTTTAAGTAAATTACCAAAATTCAGCAAAATGCTACTCTGCTGTGGTGACCCCTGAAGGGATACGCTGAAAAGTGAACAAACAAACCAAAATTCAGTAAAATGGGACTTCTTCAATCTAAAGATTCTCTGTTGTAACAGTTAAACTGCCGATTTTCTTCTTGTTTAGTTTAGTTTAAAAAACTCCTTTGAATTAGGCTTATAAAATGTACATCACACCCCACCAGAGGGTGCTACAACACACCGCCGGTTTTCACATATCTATACTCATCAGCGCTGGTCCTGATTGGAGTTGCTCTGAAAAAAAGAGCTCTTAAAGCAGCATTTGTGTAGTTCTTCACAGGTCCATCGGTCCCTTTGGAGTCAATGCTTACAGTTTCTTGTGCTGATATTTTTGTCTTTACTGCTTCAGGGCCCGTGAGCATCCCCGAGGCCAACGCAACAGAGACGAAGGCGAGGATGAAGAGGTGCTCTGTGAGCGTAGAATAGCCCCCGCAGCGCTGCAGTGAGGCTGGGGCCCGGGCTCAGGCGTGTAGGTGAAGGTCAAGGCTGTGGAATAGATGATTCCATCATTGCGGACCAGTGTGACCGGGACCTGAACCGGCTGTCGCACCCAGCGCCAGCCTTCCCTGAAAGAAGAGATGTCTGGCACCACGCACAAGATGCTTTCTCCACACCTGAAGGGAAGAATGGATGAGAAAAGACTGCTTCTAGTTAAACAAAATAAACTGAAAGATGAACTCGAACAGAGTCTTGCACCTGTACATGGTGTCGGCCTCTACATCTCCGAACCACACTCTGAGCGTCGGGGTAAAGTTGTGTCCCGTCAGTTCCAACATGGCCACGTCTCCGCCACCATTTAACTTCAGAGAAAAAAAACAATTTCTTTAACTGTCCTACAAGACCTTTTGATGTAGAGAAAATAAAACTCTGCAAGCCTACCTGCAAACTTTCTACCACAGGGACAGGTGTGACAGGGGTTTGCACCGGACCCATGCCCTCACAGAAGGTGTATTCTGCCTTGTCTGTACTAATGATGGTCCAGGAAGCACCGTCGCTGACCAACTCCTTGTTAGCTTCTATGGAACATGGTGCCGCCTGAAAAAAAAAAGGATTAAACACAACACCTCCCATGTTAGAAAAGCTGCTTAACAATACGAATAGCAAAAAAAAAACATTAAACCCTTAAGCAGAAAATATTTTCTTACATTAACATCAAGCCAGATTTCTGTTTCAATTTCTATGTGGAGTTTTACTCAGATGTCATTTTTGTTTCTTTTTTTTTTTTAGGAGGATTGAGCGCATTCTGTTTTATCATTTTATTTTTAGGCTCACTTTGCATTACTGTAGTACAAAAATTGCTTCATAAATAAAGATTGATTAGATTTGATGAGATGGTGACTAAGCTGTTTAGTTTTTTTGTGAGTTTATAAACTAAAAATGAAAACTTCACAATTAGCTCCCATCCTTAAGGTTTATGGCAATTTGTGAAATACTAAAAACTTTACTGACGGTTAATATTTTCTGTGGTCAATAATTGTTTGACCTGTTCACCCCTGGGAAATACTTCCTGGTTCAATCAAACAAACATCCACATTGAGCTGAAAATCCCATGCTAATGCATGAAAACATTCTATTTCCCCTTAGTCCTGCACAGGAACTTTATCAATCATTTTTAATAACATGTATTTTCAGTTCCTGTAGTTTATTTGTAATTTTGATTTTCTGTTATAAGCACTAAGTCAGCAACTCTTGTCTTCCATAGTCTTATTGTCATCGGGCCACCGTCATCAAAGGCAGGTGTGTTTGAGCAGGGTTGGATTGAAAAAAATGCAGGACAATGATCTGCAAGGACCAGGGTTAGGAAACACTGCTGTAGATAACTATTCAGGATGTTTTCAGTAACTAATAACAATGTTACCCCATAACATTTTCTCTAGTATTGACAGGCTCCTATGAGTCTAAGTCTATCTAAGTTCCATGACCAGAAGGAGATTTATTTTTTTTATTCTGAAAAGGGAACTACCTAACTGTAGTCAAAGCAAGTCTGTTGGGCCTTGTTTTCACTGAAAGATGCTTCTAGCAAATATTACGGTTTTGAATGTTGTTATACATCCATATATATACATTGCGCATTCATACATAGAGACAATTTAGAGTTTTTACCATAAAAAATGAAGTAAAAAGATCAACCGGATTCGAGAAATGTCATTTATCTGATGAAAAATATTATCTAAAATGGAAATGTTTAGTGCACCTGGAATTGGATGATTCGCTCTTGTGAAAGACACAGATACATTCTGTCTGTATCTTTTAGGTAGAAGGCACACTTGTGAAGCTGGGACACTGGGTCATCTGCATTCAACAACGCTGCTTGCTTGTCCACTTTACGAATGATCTGAGAAGAGACACACACATGAATTATTGACATATCATCAAAGGCCCGATCCGAAGTATTTAATCTGTTCTTGTGGCATTTTTCTGATGATGGGAGACATATATAAAGAAAATTAAGCTCAAAATAGCATTTTGGAGTATTTTTTATATGAATCCTTATAAATCAGGAGCAGACAAAAAGAAATGTTTGAAAAAAGATGTTTGTTTGGCATGATCGCTCCGAAATTGCTCGCCATTTTTATTGCACTGCTAATGTTAAGTAGAGGGTGTGAGGTTATTGGAATGGGACTCGAATTGGGAGTGGGAACACAAGTGGACAGACTGTACAAATATCAACACAAAATGCATTTTACATACCAGTCTGGGAAGGGCCATGCCAGTTATTGAACACACCAATTTCACCGTCTTGCCGTAGTGAATGTATCCATCCCTCACTGCAAACTCCTCTCCTTCTGACTCATCGTCCTCCACTAAACACAACGCTAAACTGTTTGAAATGTCATTTGAATGAAAGAACAAAAAAGATGAAAAACTAGGTGTTACTCACAGAGGTGAATGTAGAATGCCCCCCACTGCTGGGAGCTGGCACAAAAGTTTCCTCCTTCCACATGAAGATATCTGGTGCTTACAGTCTGTGAGCGTAGGCGGTTGAACAGGGCCACCTTGGTTCCAGATGCTATACACACTGAGAAAGACGAGCATCGAAAGTAAGGCTTTGAGAAATCAGAAAGAGGAAAAACTTTATTATTCTTTTTTCTTTTACGCATACTTATCCCTGCTACTCACAGTCTGTGTTTTTTAAAGACTGTTTCTTCTTGGAGGGCTTGGAGATGACTTTGATGCGTTTACTAAGGAAAACGCCGATGTTTGAACTGTTTCCGTACAACATTTTAACTGACAGCATGAAGTGCTTCCTTTTGTCTGAGTCACTGATGTACAGAGTCTTAGCCATGCAGAAGTGCTGCAACAAGAACACAAAAAAGTGTTTGGAGAGAATGTCTTCCTTGCTTTTTTTCCTCTTTCAAAGCTGTCTCGTGTTTTTCATTCATTTACTTTAAAAATAAATATTCATATTGTAAATTATCATTTACCTTTCCCTCAAGATGAAGTTGCTGCATGTCGAGAACACTGTTGCCAATCCCAATAAATGCAAATGGTTGCGCTTCCTGCTCTGTGCAACCCTCGTTTTTCATTTTTTCCAACTTTTTCTTCCAGCCAGCACCCATCAGATACACACACGGTGGAGGACAGAAAAATCTGTTTTACACAAATAAATACATTTAAGAAAATCTACTTTTTGCAAAAATGTGGGATATGCTACTAATTTGTCTTCCACTAAACCTTTTTTCGTTTCCGTAGGATTTTTGTGCAACTTTTGCATGAAGTATGAGCACTGTTTGGTCTTCTTTTTCCTTCAAGTAATCCCTCATGGCTTCCCTGGAATGCAAGTCAAAATTTTGAGCTTTTCAAACTGATAGAAAAACTTTATATTTTAAGTTTCTTCTGTACCTTGTTAGATGTTGAGGTGGATTTTGTTCATCAAACTTCCTGCTAAAGCAAACAAAAGAAAAAAAAAATCAGGCTTTTTAAAGTCCCACTCTGATCATCTTTTTGTTTATTGTAAGTGTTCCCCGTGATTTTCTAGGATGTATTCAGACTGGGAAAGTCCTTTGGTACGGACCAAGTCTGCTCAGTTTGGTCTGTATCGAGTCCTGAAGCTTGTTTTTGGTCTGTATACAGACTGACGTGTACTGTACAGTTCTGTTTCAAACCAAAGCTTGTAAACGAAATACACTCTTAATTTTGAAGGTGCCGTTTTTTTGGCAGAAAAGAAAACAAAAACATGCCTTTTTTTAGGACACAGTTTCTGCAGAGCGGCAAGAGTTCATTAGAAATTGGCCTCTGAATTGGTGACGGGACAGTAAGCCTGGCCTCATTTTCCATGATCCCTTTGTTTACACTCTTTTCCCTATCTACCTTATCCCTATGATACCTGATCTGTAACAGTTACCTGGTATCTTCATGCATCCGCAAATAACAAATAGCAAATAACGTCACATTCGGTAAAGCACTAGAGTATGTCTTTGGATATTGTTAACAAAAATAACCTCTTAAAATGCTAAAATGAAAACATTTATTGCATGTTAGCGTTCTTTTATTTTTTCTTGGAGTTGTAATCTAAAGCACTCTAAGGAGGCTATGTCATTGAGGAACCATAGATCTGGGTGATCACAAAGTTAGTCACCGTTTAAATATATATATATATATATATTTTTTATTTAATCTTTAACAATGAATTACAGGGTTACAATCTTGGAACAAAAACATACAAAATATAAATACAAATAAATCGAAATTAAATTGCTTAACTGTTGCAATGTTGGTCGTGAAGAGAAGGCAGCATAATCTTTGCATATGTGCTTGGATCAGGTAGCTGTCGCAGATCAGGTAGTGAGAAAGTCCCCACACCCCGAACCTAACATTATCGGTGCATCAAAAATGGCAGGCAAGTGTGAAAATATACAGCCTTACAGCTTTCAGCTAGATGACAGCTCGGACAAGAAAAACAACAAGTGGACTGCATCAAAATAGTGCAGAGGAGGAAGCTTGTGGCTTGCCGTTGTACATCTTACGTCACACCTACAAGCTTTTCTCCACAGTATTGTTTCCTAACAGTATTTTTTCCTCTGCTCCTGATTCACAACGGTTTAAAAAAGAAAATAAGCCTACTCAAAAACGCAATTTTAGGTCAAATGTAACATTCATCATGCAAAAAATGCTACAAGAGCATGTAAAAAAAAAAAATAAAATAAACACTATTTTTATTGTTTATAAACCTTGTTTCAGAGGAAAGTGTAAAGATGGAAGCCAAGTGTCTGAAAACACGGTGTTTTTCCTCCTATTGCTTCAAACAGCACTTTAGCCTGACTTTACACAAATGACAAAAAAAACCCTCCCCTAATTTAGTTAACAATATTTTTTCGTTTATTGTATGAAAATAAAAAGACGTGTAAAGGTAAAGAAGAACTAAACAAAAGATTTTAGACACAATAATCGTGTTTATGTTTAAAAAAACAATGTGAAAGTAACTCAAGCCTCTTTACAAACACAGTAAACTGTACAAAACTACGAAAATCACTTTTCTCAAAGCTATCACACATTCTACTACAGCAACGTGCAGCAGGAAACAACATTTCCTTCGCCTAATTCTACTTTTTGCTTTAAATGTCCGTACTCACCCCGTAACAACAGGCGCCATCTTTCGAAAAGCAACCCCCGCCACCCACCTCTACACACGTAAACACGAGAACATGCAATGAGGAGGAGGGAGTGAAAGAGGGAGGGGGGGGTCTAACAACCGCAGAATTATTTATGAGGCGTTTCCTCTTTAACCGCAAAACAGCAGAACCAGACAGCAGGCAAAGGAAGATGAAAGCTGGCCACGGAGGAGGTGTGACGGACGGGGCAGGGGGTTGAGGGGTGGAGGGGGAGGGAGGGGCAGGCGCTGGAGGGCACACGCCAGGACAGGCGTGGGAAAGTTGAGAAGCCTCGCGAGAACGGAGGAAGAACTCTCACTTGGAGACTTTGAAGTTGGACATTTATCGCGATACTTAAAAAAGCAGCATCACCGGTGGCTTTTTGCCCCACTCCACACTAGCATATAATTCCCACGGTTGTATATTTACCACACCGATGCAGAAAAAAGGACAAAAAGCTAAAATAACTCGATTAATTGAAGAAAAAATACATTATTTTTTATTTAACTTTATTAAATATAATTTTCAAAGTCAGTAAGAATAAGTAATATGTAAGAATTACATTTATAAAAGTTTTATAAAATGTTGGAATCAACTTTAACAGTACATCTTTGACAGCATATGGATAAAATACACATTTATTATCATTTTTTAAAGATTCATTAAAAGTAAAGTTTGCACAAGCTGTCTCAAAAATAGTCAGTGTGAAGGAAAAACAATTACGAGTTCTTTAAGTCCAGGGTGTAAAACTGTACAGCTCTTGGCAAAAGCAATTTATTTTATTGGTGAAAAAAACCCACAAAAAACAATAACAACAAGGCAGTTCAGTGTATTATTTTTTTACCTCTTAAAACAGAAAAAAATAAAAATACTGCCTCAGCATTTTTCATGTGAAACAAGTTCTCCAAAACAAGTTTCAATCTTCATCTGACATTCTATACTTTCACTACTACCCAGCATTAAGAAATAGTGTTCAAGAACTCCTGCAATAATCTTTTGACTATGTTTGTAACATTAAATTAGCAAACAAATAAACAAAATCTGTGTTTCTGAGTCACTATTTGGCAGGGCTCAGCATAATGCTCTAAAATTGACTTATTTTTTTCAAAAAGGAGATAGGTATTTAGAGGAAAACATTCATGATTTTTCACTTTGAGTGTTTAAAAGATAAAAATAATTGGTACTAGAAAGAGAAAGATAGTCATACAATCACAAACTACCCACCAATAAAAGAGCTGAATGGGTGTGGCACTACTTTTTCCACAATTTCAAAGTATTCTCAGCAAATATCTAGCTGTTTTGACGTAAACAATGTCCTCCATTTTCATTGTGCGCTGTTTCTTTGTGATCCTTCACTAAATTTTCCAGAAAATCTTCTTTCTGTGGAGTATATAGGAGATAAAAATCCAACAGCAAGTTGCAAAAAGGTTCTGGATGAGGTGCTCAGTGTGGGATTGGCTGTTAACCATGCGCCAGCGGAAGGGAAAGTAGTCTTCAAACACTTCGTGACCAACGTACACAAGGATGGAGTTCATACCTGGAATTCCACACAAATACATACAACAGGTCACAATGGTTAAACTATATAATTCAGAACTCATAAGTATAACTTGAATCTAAAATGTAAAAAAAAAAATAAAAAAATAACATCCACCTTTAAGGTATCCACTTATTTAAGAACTATTCTGGTCATCTTATGATGTATTATAAAAGTGTTCTCACTAGTCTTTTAATTATGATTATGCTGTTTTTAGACAAATGAAAAACCAAAAAAACTGTCATTTTGTAAAACAGTTTCTGCAGAATTGAATTGAATTATGGGCAAAACTGTTGGCCCTGAGAAAGCCTTTCCACACTTCCCATCATCCATTTGTTTACACACTCTCCCGCTAGGATACAGTCCCTTACAACACCAGCCTAACATTATCGGGTGCAACAAAAATAACGAGCAATATCGGAGCTATCCAGCCATACTGTTTTGAGCCAAACGCCAGCTCGAACCAGGAAAACTAGGACTTAGCTGGATCTAGTCCACTGCAAATGGATGCGTCTGAATGGAGAGGAGCAAGGAGCTTGTGGCTTGCCGTTTTAGATTCTACGTCATATTTAGTTTTTCTAATGCCATTTTTTTGTCTGCTCCCTATTCACAATTTGAATAAAGAAAACATCAGAAATGCAAATTTAAGATTTGTTGTTTAAGATTAAAAAATTTTAAATTTCAAAATTGTACTTTTCTTTATAAATGTCCTCCATGAGAAAAATGCTACAAGAACATGTTGAAAACTTGATTTTCATTGGAGCGGGTCTCTAAACCTAGTTTCAGAGGAAAGTGCAACCCACTCCAATGAAAATTGTATTGTTTTTAACATGAAGTTGTAGAATTCTTCTCATGATGGAAGACATATACAAAAAAATTCAGATTAAAACTTCATTTCTGGGTAATGGCAGGCCAAATTCTACCTGCTCCACTCCATTCTAATGTATTCACTTGTAGACAAATAAATACATTTTCATTTTCTTCATCCAAGCTGGCATCTGGCTCAAAACTGTATGGTTGGGTGGCCCTAATATTGCTTGCTTTTTTTTTTTTTTTGCACCACTAACGTTAGCTTGGGGTTTGAGGGGCTGTAAGAGGGAGAGAGTTTAAACCGAGGGATGATAGGATATCAGTGGAGGCTTACTTCCGCCCACAACTTAGAGGAGAATTTCTTATTAACTCCTGCTGCACTTCACAAACAACACAGGATTTAGTTTTGCTTTAAAATGGCATAATCATAAATAAAAGACCACTGGGAACGCTTTTAAAAAAGATCAAAAAATAATTGGAGTGGAACTTTAAACATCTTTATCTCGGTGAAAGGGCTTACCAGGATAGTAGAAAGGTGACCCAGACCACCATTTCTTTACATCCACCGTGTAGTAGATCAGAACGAGCAGCACAAAAGCAAAGCAAGCCAATGTTGTCACATAAGACAGTGACCTAGATAGGAAACAAACCCAAATATTGAAATTATTTACATACATGTACATCATCTTGAAAAGATTTGTTAGGAATATATTATTACACCACTTGTTTATTTTTTCTTTCGAAAATCAAGGCAACTTTGCATCTCAAAGTGAAAAATGGAGTTTGACATAACTGTTTTATATATTCATACTAATGTTATGTGAACTATTTATACATGTAACATGCATTTATTTATTTAAAGAAAATTTAGCAAAATATTTACTTGATAAACCAACTTACTGAAAGCCACACTTTATCAACTCATCTTTTCATGAACAAAGATTTGTCTCACTTCATGCTATAAATTTAAAAAGAAGCCTAATTTGTGTAACTGCAATTAAAAATCAATATTGGTTTATTTAAAATCTCAAATTGCAAGTTGTCATTTTTACCCGTTTTTAATTTATAAAAAATACTGTAACAATTGATTTTTTTGACAGGCAGTAGTGTCGTGACAGCACTATGACAAGCCAGCACACAATCCTGTTATGCTGTGTTTGTGTGACAAACAGGATTATCTTTGCCCTTTTTATCTCATTTTTCTAAAACTGTGTAAATCATAACTGTTTTGAACTGTTCTGTGACTGATGGAACTGAGGAATTGATCTTGTAACTTATTTTCAAATCACAACAAAGCAAGTAATTGCTTCACATTTAACTTGGCTAAGAAAGTGACATTCATTTGTGAGCAGAACATTTTTTACACTAAATACTTTTAATGCTAATGTGTGGATAGCATCTAAACCTAATAAAAAACAAGTTCCTGATGTTTTCCACATTTTACGCTAACAATGTTGTCAACAAATAATCTAAAGAACTTCATATAGAAACTCCATTCAGTAACATAGCTGTATCTTAGGGGTTACTTTAGGCTTTTATTTAATAATGTTTTTTGAATGCAACTGCAAATTTCAAATTGATTTAGAAATGTGTTTTTTTGGTAAGTTAATTTATGTAGAACTGACAACAAAACTTACCAAAGGTTCTTGTTGACAGGAATGAAACCTTGATCTGTGGAACACCTGGTCAGAATGGCTGAAATGACTCCCTGTTCAAAAAATAAATACAGTTTTATTCCGTTAGAAAGGTGTGAAACTGGTGTTAAAATATTAGCTTTATGAAAGTTTGTTTTTAAAAAAGAAAAAGAAAAATAATACTCTACAGAAAGTAAAAATAACTTTTATCCACAAATCAAGTCTTGCAATAAAATAATCTTATCAACAAAGTTTTTAAATAAAAAAATAAACTTACTATTGACTAGCATATTTTTTTTATTATTCAAATTCTTGATAAGACAATTTTTCTTACTTCATTGGCAGAATTTTTGCTTATTTAAAGAAAAAAAAATTGAATGTTTTACTTATTTCTAAGGGGGGCTGTTTTTGCAGTGAATGAGCTAAAGCTTAATACCAGGATAAAACATGCCCATGCTTTTGGTGTCATATCTGTTGCTTTTTTCCTTATCAACACCGATGTGTCTGTGCTCCACATTAGCTGCTGTGCTGGGACTTTCTACATCCTATTTCTGTTTTTTTTCCAAGTCTAAAATTCTTAATGAAGAGGAAGGAAAAATAAAACATTTTGATTGTTATCAAAATGTTTATAATTCTTGTTCAGAGGATCAACAATTTATTATTCATTTTTTAAAGGAGAAAATAAACAAAAAATAAACAAAAATAAAGAATTTAAATATCAACTGAATATATTTCGAATATATTATCATTGTTGTTAAAATAACATTCATATTAAATTTAAATGGCAATCTGAAAACCTTTCTGCATTTATACTATAATATCAAACTGTCCAAAAACTATTAAAATGTTCATTTTTTCTCACCATGAAGAGACCCCATATGAGAAACCTTGACATGATGCTTGTAGGGAGATCCCGGTAGTGTAAAATTACTTTTCCAGCCTGAACAGAAGTGGTTTTGATCATTTTGATGGTCACATTTTAACATAAAAAGAAATTAAAAATGCATAAAATATTACAAACCTGTAATCCAAGAAAAGTCATGAGGACAGAGTTGATGCTCCCGAGAACACCCTCTGGGTCATATGGCATTTGAGTTAAATAAATGACCTAGATCAAAGGGAACCACATAAAGAAATGTACATATATATTTACTAAATTCTTGTAAGAATCATCATATTCTGGTGCAAAAATAACTGATATGCTGAAATCAGTGGACAGAATCAGGCAGACACAAACTACCGTCTTCTTCTGACTATAAGTCGCTCTGGAGTAAACAGTAATGCACAATAAAGAAGAAAATATTACATACAAGTCGCACTTGAGTATAAGTCACACTTTTGAAGGAAATGTATTTAACAAAATAAAGGAACATCTTGAAAGGCAAATCATAAGAATGGAATAGATAAGAAAAGCCTGACTATAAGTCGCACCCCTGGCCAAACTATGGGCCTGGTCACACCGCCCGAACTTTGCTGGAATGTACCTGGAGCGGCAGGGAGGGGCGCCAATTTTTGACAACGCTCGTCACTGCGCACAAAATGAAAAAAAAAAAAAAAAAGAACACACTGGCGTTGGCGTAGCGATGCACCGCTGAAGCTGGCGAAGCTTTAGAATTGGTTTAGCGGCAGCGAGCTATGGCGAGCGTTGATGTAGCGTTGGTTACTTCAGCGTGGGTATAAGGTGTTCTGCGCTTGCGGGCGTCTCTTTGGATCCATGGTGATGCAGTTTTTGGGCTACTTCGATGTCCATTTCTCCCCATATTTTTGGCCAATTACCGGTCCCGCTCCAGCACCTCTATGAAAACAACACATCAAGTTCATCGCTGCTTCAAAGCCCGACACGTCCCAGCAACGCCGTCTCCGCTTGTAAGACGCTTGTGAGTGCTCAACCGTCGTTTGTGCAACATGTAGTTGCTGCCAGTGCAATCCTGGTAAAGCAGCGGCGGTCCAGCGTTAAAGAATTCTGCATTGGCCTAGCGGACCCAAGCATCCACGAACTTGCATCTAGTGGAGCCAAACTTTGACTGGGCGTCGGCGGAGCGGGGGCGAACTTTGCCAGAGCGGAGAATGGACCTCTCCTCACCGCTCGCAATATTTTGTGCAGCTCAAAACTGTCGAAGCGGTGGGAGTGACCTTCGAGGAACATAAGCGGTGGCCGAGCGTATGCGGGGTTGCTTTAACGGAAGCCAACATTTGTAAAATGGTGATGAACGGTCACGAGTATCGAGTGATTTTATTTTTCCCCGCTCCAGGAACGCTCCAGAAAAGTTTGGGCGGTGTGACCAGGCCCTATGCAAAAACAAAACTTATACTCTGACAAACACTGTATTTCAACTTAAAGGACTACAGATGTTTCAAACCCGTGAGGAAGGAGTTTGGTAGATGTGTTTTTCTCCCAGAAGCCAACGGTCAATAAAACCAGCAGCTCCACCGGTACAGTTGGTGTACAGGCCCATATCACCAATCCCGCCTGGACCAAGATATCCTCTGCACCACAACGAGAGAAGTCAATTCACTTGATAGAAAACTTACTGTTCGATGGATGAACACTTGTTGCTTGTTAGGACTGTTTATCCATAATGAAGGACATTTTTTTGTTTAGACTCAATGACTCACGTTGGGCAGTCAGGCACAGGAAGAAGGAAAGTCATGGACAACCAGAAAACTTCCAGAAGAAGCACAACGACCCAGGCTGGCCAGTACAGCAAAACATCCAGGAAACGAGACCACCAAGCATCCTAGGAAACAAAGACTCTTCTTAACACAACACTTCTGCTGCTATAGGCAAGAAATACAGGTGAGCATTCCCCTTTATTTTAGTTATCTTGCATTCCAAAAGTCTAAACTTGAATATGAGAAAATCTAAATGACAAATCAAAAGTTTTTACATCTGAAAAAATGGCTTGAAACTGTGTAATAATTTTGAAGAAGTCCCTTGTTTTCGTTGTGGTGCAGGGACAGAGTGGTCAACCACAACCAAGATCGCAGAATCGGTTTCCGCTTTGCCTGCCATGTGTCCTTGGGCAACACAGAACTATTGATTGCCTTTATTTAACCAGGTAAATGGTTAAATAAAGGCCCTTTGAGACCCAGATCTCTTTTACAAGAGCGACCAGGCCAAGAGGGCAGATCACATGTCAGCATGGAGTGATATCCAAATGAAAAAATAAGTAGAGCCAAAGAAAGAGGAAAATAAATAAAAAGGTTACATACAAAGTAAACCAAAATATTATGAAATGTAACAATAATACACATAACAATAAATTTAGAGCGTAAGCACTGTTTAGAGGACTCTCATTGTTTGATTTTCAGGATGGTAGAACCATCCAGAACCACTCATTGCTCCTGGTGGTTATTGGTTGGCGCCAGTGTTCAGCATCAGTGTGTGTGAATGGGTGATTGGGACTGTGACTGTAAAGCGCTATACAAGTATACGCTTTCTACCATTTACTACTTTTTTATTCAAAATCTACTCTTTACATTATCAAGTTTAAGTCTTCATGATATTACAGTTTTTAAAGACAACTTTTTCAGTTTTAGATCATTGTTTTTCAGTCAAACTTTTTTACATTTTTGAATCAAATTTGTTTTTTTTACTTCCGAGTTTTGGTATTATAGGAAGGTAAGGGGAATTTTTTGATCATGTTTCAGTTTATTCTATGAAATTAAAAGATTACGCAGCAGTAAAAGAAATTATTCCAAAAAAACCCCCAAAAAATAATGTCGTTAACCCATAAGAACCCATGGTGACATCAGTGTAAGAGAAAAACATCTGGAATGTGTTCTGTGGTCCGCTTGGTCTTTTTTTTTTTTAGGAAAAATTGGTTCATACGGGTTAAGGATTGTGCAGTTTTTTTTATGATTTTCTTAAACCATTTTGAAAGTAGTCAAAAATGTATTTTCATTTGGTGATAAAGGAATGTGAAACCAAGCTTCCAGCTCACCGTTTGGAGGATGTCCAGATGACCTCTTGCCACCATTATGTCTAGACTGGCTACAACCAAGTACGAGAAGGCAAGTCGCTGCAGCACGCCAGGTATCCGTAAGTTTTCCCAAGAAACTATGACGCACATACAAACAAGCACCTTTTAGAAACTCACAAAAAAGAAAGAAAGCAATAACATCTGTTTAATTTTAGACCACATTAAAGAATACATCTGACCATAAAACGTTCAACTGTAAAAAAAAGATCAGCCATCCATCCTTACGTGCACCCTGACAGTAGTTTGGATTGATGACGAAGACGCCGATGAGGAAGAGCTGGATGCTCCTCCACACTATTTTCCTGAGCAGAGAGCCCCGGGTCAAGCCTGCGCGCAACAGGGAGTTGACAGACAGGGCGATGGACGTGCCCATGATGAACACAAACCTGGAAAATGAGAAAAATGAGGCAATAAAAAGTATTTCAGCAAAAAATTCTGCGTTTTAACGAGTGTTCTCCGTCATAAATACCACACTCATTTACTTATATTTCACTTTGAATTTTAGTTTTAAATCCTTTTTCTATGTTCAGCAAAAAGGAAAGTCTTGTTGCATTTATGGAAAGTGCAAAACAAAATATTCTAATCTTCCGTTTACAGTCTTATTGAAGTATTATTTTAACAAAAAAGGTCTAGGTTTGAAAAACAGCAGTTATTTTCCCATTCAATCAATTCTATTAGTGATACATCATCATTTGTTTGTTTTCAAAACACAGGTTATGTGAAAACTGTTTTTTGACAAAGAAAATTAGCTTTTTAAGAATGTTTTGGAAAAAACACTAAGTACAACCAAATTAAACTGAATATGAACTCTAAATATTACAAATTTAAATGAATGTAGGACATAAGTAATATCCTCCTGTCTACCAGAAGAAAAAAAAAGTTTGTTCAGTCATTTTTTTTTATTGATCAAAAACTACAATTCCCAGAGCCCCATCCCATCCCATTTGGTACCATTGAAAAGGCCTAAATGTCATCTGTAGATCCCATAATGATTCCGTTCAGTTAGGTTAAATGTTCTCTACAGATAACAAATTAGCATTGGTTTTAGTCTGGAGGATATTCCACTCTAAGAAATGATTTTCTATTTTCTAGAAAATATATAAATATTAATATACAACAAAATCTGTTTATAAAAGTTAGAAAAACAATTTAAAATATTGTATAAAATAAATGTACCACGGAAACACAAGATCTGCCACTGTAAGACCTAAAAAGTGAAAGAAGAGAAAAAGGAAAGATAAATAAAGACAGAAAAGATCATACAAACAATAATGTTATGATCCAAATAAGCCTTACCATTCCAGCTTTCATGTCTGAAGAACCAGTATCGTCCTCCTCCATAGTTTACAAACACCATAATTACTAAAGAGATGCTGACAAGCAGCCAGAAAAAGTATTATTTTTATGAAATTTAACAAGAATGTCATTTAAAAAGGCACACTTTTTGAAGAATAATATTACTTCAGGCTAAACCCTAATGTGGGGAAAAGTCACCATTTCTATTTCAGTGGATTTATGTGACACTACTGTGATTGTCACATGAAAAAAAGGCCAATAAATTAGACAAAGTTGGAAAAATAAATTCCCAGGTGGGCTGACAATGAAAAAAAAAGGCATACCCTCTAAAGGTATCCAGAGATCGAAGCCTTTTGCTGGGACTCTGAGGAGGAGGAAGGATGTTGTCAGTAACTGGAGACTCTATCCGAGGAGAGCCCAGTTCCTGAGGGATTCATAGGAAGGTAAAAAAGTAAAAGTTCTATTTTATTCAAGAACTTGAGGTATGTATACATTCAACAAGAGATTTAAATTGTGTCTGAATTCCCTCATGACTCTCTAATCCTTAAAAGACTATATAGTGCGGGATTATCCAGTGCTCTGGATTTTGACGTCATTTGGACAAATGCTGACTTTTTAATTTTTTAAACAGCAAATATGACTTCAACCATTTGCCAAAGTAAAAATATGACAAAGACTATTTATGAATCCACTGTGTTCTGGCGGTGAAAATTTGGAAGAATTATAAAACATAAATTTACAAACAAGTTTTACAAATGATACATTATTCCAAGGCAATTCATAGCAGTCTATATTTGACATATTTTTTCAGCGGAGTAGAAGCTTATTAGAAATTTGCCTTTGAGTTGTTGGCGCGGAAGTTAGCCTCCGCTAATTTCCAATCAACCCTTTGATTACACTCCATCCCACTAGTAATAGCACCACACAACCCCAGGCTAACATTAGCGTAGCAGAAAAAAAAACCCTACAAGCAATGTCAATCAAACCGGACGATTTTGAGCCAGATGGCAGCTCAGACGAGGAAAATGAAGATGTACATGAATTTTAATTTTCTGCAAGTGAACACATCAGAAGGGAGACTTTGGCCCCCGACGGCAGTTGCTGTATCACAAACCCGAGCTTTTTCAAACCATGGGTTTTAATATGATCCTCATCAAACACGGTTTTAATAAAGAAATACTCCGAAATACAGCTTTAACTTTAAATCCTTTTTTATATGTCCTCCATCATGAGAAATAATGCTACGAGAACATGTTAGAAACACAATTTTCATTGGAAAGGGCCTTTAAAGTTCAACACATCGGTCAAAACCTTGTTTATTAAAAATGCTGTTTGGTTTCTCGTTTTGCGGTCATCAGAACACCATGATGGAGCTTTCTGCTTTCTTTAGGAGGCTCCAGCTCAGTCACTCACAGAGTTGATGAGTCTCTCAGTCTCCATGGATCCGCCAACTCGGATGGCGAAACGCCTTACGACGTCAAACCTTGACAAGAAATGATTTCAGGAATGAAGCTGCTAACAATCCCTCGACCACTATACACACGATTGTTAGTTTATATGTCTTTTTAAAAGCTTAAATTATTTCAAGACAAAAGGCAACAAACGGATATAAAAGGAGACAATTTTGCCACAAAGAATCACCTGTGATTGGAGGAGCTCTTTATAAACTATACTATAATGCACACTGCAAACAATTAACTTCTCAAAACAAATTACAGAATACAGAATACAAGATCTTCTTCCCTTGTTATACAGTGGGGATACAAAGTTTGGACACCCCAGGTAAAATGCCCTATTGTTGTGCATAAAGAATCCAACAAAAGATTAAAAAATATTCTAAAGGCATCAGTTTACAGATGAGACATCCTTTTAATATTTCCATCATTTACCCTTTCAAAATAACAGAAAACAAAACCATGGTGTGTGCAAAGGTTTGGGCATCCTGCAGAATTTATAGTATGCACCGCCCCTTTTGGAAAAGCTGAGACCTGACAGTGACATGGATTGTTCACAATCAAAGATTGTGCAAAGATCAGGTGATTTCGATCTCAAAGATTTGAAATAATCTGAGTCATCTGATCTTACCCCAACATTTAGCATCATGGGTTCTTCCAAGCAGTTGTCCAGAACAATGAAACTGAAAACAGTTAATGCTACAAAGGAGGAGAATTCTATAAGATGATAGCAAAGCGTTTTCAGATGCCAATATCGTCTGTTTGGAATGTCATATAGAAATGCCAGTTAAAAGGAACAGTGGAAGTTAGCAAAATCTGGAAGACCAAGAAAATCTCAGACAGAGCAGCTCGCAGAATTGTGAGAAAAACAAGTTAAAACCCACGTTTGACTGCACCATCCCTCCAGAAAGACCTGCAGACTCTGGAGTTGTCCTACACTGTTCTACTGTCCTCCTCCTATTCCTCATCACTAAATTTGACATTTGAAATTCTCAAATGAACACATAGAAAACACTGATGTATTTTGGAAACAAATTCTGTGGACCCATGAGGTTCAAATGGAACTTTTTGGCCGCAATGAGCAAAGGTATGTTTGGAGAAGAAAGAATACACAGTTTAATGAAAAGAACCTCTGTGCAACTGTTAAGCATGGGGGTGGATCAATCATGCTTTGGACTGTGTCAGCGGCACAGGAAACATTTCACGAGTAGAAGGAAGAATGGATTCCATAAAATTTCAGCAAATCTTAGACAGTAACTTGATGTCATCTGCGAAAACAGTTGAAGAGAGGATGGCTTCCACAAATGAATAATGATCCTAAAAACACCTCAAAATCTTCACTGTCTGACATTAAGAAGCACAAGCTGAAGGGTAGGCAGTGGTCATTTCCAACCTCCTGACCTTAACATCATGGATAGACCTGAAAGCAACAGTGCGTAACAGACATCCTAGAAATCTCAAAGAACTGGAAGAGTTTTGGAAAGAAGAATGGATGAAGAAAATCAAACAAGAATTGAGACTCTTGGCTGGATACAAAAGCGTTTACAAGCTGTGATACTTGCCAAGGGGGCTGTCCAAAGTACTAACTCTGCAGGGTGCCCAAACTTTTGCAAAGACAAATATTTTGTTTTCTGTTATTTTGACAGGGTAAATAATGGAAATAAAGCATATTTTTTTGAGATATTAAAATGTCTCATCTGTAAACTGATGCATTTAGGAGATTTTTCCATCTTTCCTTCATGCACAACAATATAACATTTTATATTGGATGCCCAAACTTTGTAAATAAAAAAATCTGCCAATAGTAGTAGTAAAATTTGTAATGTTAAGGCTTCTCAAAATGAGCTGTGATGTTCTGCTCTTTTAAGGTTGAATTAAATCTTGAAATTAGCTACAAACAATCATTTTTAGTTATATTGTTTTGTAATTGAAAAGAATATGTCTTAAAATAAGCATGTATAATAAAAACAATAAGTTAAGTCTTTAAAATTATTGTATTTATTCATTTTTCCCAAAAATATATCCTATTTTAAGTGTCTTAAAAATTATGAGTCAAATAAATACTTTAGTGTCTTGAATCATTTGATCCAGCAAACATTTTATTTTAAGCAGCATATTTAATGAAACGCATTTTTGTGTTATTTTTACATAATAAAAAAGTGCATTAATGATAATAATTTGTATTATTTTACATGCTAAAACTTGTTTTACTCTAGAGTCTTAAAACAAGTCACTACATCTCACAGAAAAGTTACTAGTTAGATTTGTTTTAAATAAAGTGTAATAAGAAATGTAAACTAGAAACCTCAGTGAGCTTTTTTGTTTTTTATAGTGTATTTACGCTTTGACTTTGCATTATGATTTAAAATCGTGTTGATTTTTTTTCTGCAACTCATGCAAGGAGAGACGCAACCAGGGTCTGAAGTCGAGGTTAGAAGCAAATATGTAAATGTGTGGCATCAAAAGTAGGCAGGCAAGTACGTTGCTTGACTAATCTCACCGAATGACGCATGATGTCATTTAAATCAGCTGATGCAGAAATGTATGTAGAATGAGCTTGACGTTGTGGTTTGTTAAAACTAATTCTATACTAGATTAAAATGGCATTGAAGAGGCAAGAACAATATTATAGTAAATAATGTGTTAATAATCAGTTATTGTGCAGGTTTTCCTCCTTTAAATAAGTCCCTGATGACATTATTGCCACACAAGAAAATCTTTCCTCTTTTGTTTGGATGTGAGAAATCGACATACCTCATTATTCTTTTTCCAACAGCAAACATCAAGGCCAGTCCGACAAAAACAAAAAAAGCCACCAAAATCGCTGTGAGAAAAGAAAAATGTCATGAACACCAAAAGACTTGACATTAATCAGGTGATCCAAGCTTATAGATGTGCTAAACTCACGTATGTAGCTGTTCACCGGGACTGCATCAGTCACAATGGAGCAATTGACTTGATCTGAGCCATTAAGATTTTTCATCCACAGAGAGTAGTTCCCATGTTCCCCAAAGTGGAACTGGACACTAGGAAAAGGAAAAAAAAAAGAAGCCCAAGGAAAATGGGTCAAACTAAAAATAAATGCTTTAAAGGGACACTCTGGTCATCTTTTGATTTATTTTAAAAGCGTTTCCAGTGATCTTTTTATTATGATGATGGAGTCTATTGCCAACCTGTAAAAACTGTCGTTTTCTAGGACATAGTTTCTGCAGAGTGCCAGTAATTTGTTAGAAATTTGCCTCTGAAATGTGGGCGGGACTGATCAGCCCATCAGCCATAACTGAGAGCTCTCTGTTTACACACTTTCCTCCTAGCTTACAGCTCCTCGTTCCTCCAACCTATAAATACAGGTGAACCAAAAATAGAAATATTAGAGCTATCCGGCCGGACATCTCTGAGCCAGATTCCAGCACGGATGAGGAAAACAAAGACGTACATGGATGTACTCATCCATAAGCGAACACATCAGAATGGAGTGGAAGCCTCTGAGTACTTTCTCAGTCATAAAAACGATCTTTTTTAAATGACTTGATTCACAACAATTTGAATTAAAAAATACTCAGAATTGCAATTTCAAGCCTAGTTTTATTCATTATTTTTGTTTTTGTTAAACCTTACTCTAATTACTATTTAAATAAAACCAAAAAAAAAAGTATTTATATTACCAGATACTTGCTTTAAAAAACACATTTAGCTTAACAAAGGTAATAGAAATTTAAATTTCCCACTTAACTCCTCAGGAAAATAATAGTGTTGAAGGTTGCAGACCCAGTGTTTTGGCTTTAGCATCAAAACTGCTGACTGTTACATGAATGTCGAGTCTGAGCAGAGGTTAAATTGCATTTATTGTCACATTAAGCTGAATATTTACTCACTTGCAGAGTTCATTGTTGTTGTTGGTATTGTTGAGCTGTAGCGTCACTGCATGCTGCGTGCTCACAGGGAAGCTGGATTTACTCGGTTGTCCAGGGCTGGACGCTCCAACCACCGTTCCAAGTTGCTGATACAAACACTGGCAGAGGAAGGAAACAAAGTTCTTGGATGACAGGAAGTCCACAGTTTTCTCATCTGAGAAAAGGAAAAAGACCTGCGGGGTGATCACCTGGTAGCAGCGCTCTGATTTCCACGATACCAACACACTGGAGTTCAGCTCATTGCTGACTGTCAGCAGCGCCTCGTCCATCTTCAAAGCAAAGTGATTCCGGTGATGAAGAGCAACTGGAGTAGGAAGTGACACAAAGCATAGATAAGTTGAGATCCAATAACAAATGCTTTTCTGTTGGTATAAACCAAGCCACTGTGCTCCCGGTATTCAACTCAAACAATATCAATCTACAACAATCTCAATAATGAATATTTAAAGCTAATGCGCGTGTGTAGAGGAGAGGGGAAAAAAAGGAATCCCGGCTGCATTATTATTGAAACTAAAAAGGCAACATTTTTTTTAAACAAAACTATTTAGTAAAAACTACGTCAAACGTCAAAAAGGGCGAAACAAGTTTAACCAAACCTTACAGTCGAAAACTATGATCCGCAGTGGAGTTCAACTGCTAATCGCCTGGTTTTTACCACAAGAAGCTAACTTTGAATCTGCTAACCATAAAGTCCGGGGGGGAAGAAAAGCATGTGAGCCGCTGCTGCTGATAAATAGCTTCAGAGGCGGTGGTCACATGCTGAAGTAATCCATGAAATATCCCTCTAGTGGGAAATTCAAAAAACCAAATTGCCCTCTCACAGTTAATGTTTTGCTTTTAGCTAACATGCTATACGGCTTTTATACGAAAATAAACGTAGATAAAAAACACATGTTCTAGACTATAACAGTTTATTTAAACAAGGTACGTACATATGGAAAGTATTACGCGAGTTCAGTATCCCCTTAAATTCAATTTTCCGGCTCAAAATACAGAGTTTAAATGGCGTTTTAGCAATATTTAGTCAATTTGGGTTTTGGGACAACTTACGCTTCGATTCCGCAGTAAATGGTGCCACAAAAACAGCCAATACTAAAGCTATGATAGCAATGCTATATATGTTATTATTCACTGGTTGTGTCATGTCTTTTCTCTTCGTTAGCTTCTCCTCCACAACTGAAGAGTGAGTTTTGTGTTTTTCTTTTTTTCCATAGTGGATGTCAATATCATTTTCTCTTCCTTGTTTTGACATTGTAGTGGAAGCACAGCGGGACAAAACACTTTTAAAGGTGCCGGACTTCGTAACACACCAGTTTCAGTCTTATAATATATATTACTAAATATTATATACGTTATTATACTTATATAATAATTATATTTCACGTAACCCAAAAAATTTATGAAATTTTCAGGTTTTTATTTTTCTCATTTGTTTTTAGTCTTTTGTCGTGCAAGCTAATATCAATGCTAATAACTAAAGCGTTTCTCTCTATAAATGCGCATGCGCAAGAAAGAGTCAGCCTTTCGAATCGATGCCCGATTAAAATCTACTACGCCCTACTGGCTCACTTTTATAATGGCAGACAAATTAAATGCTCAGAAAAGGTACGTTACACTAAAATGCAACTATAGAACAACTAAGTTAAGTATTATTAAATAAACATTATGTCACTATAGTCAAATTACTGGCTGTTAATTTGATCAATCATCTTGTTAGCTACCAATGCTAATATTTACAAACATGGTTTTTGTGCAGCGTCAAAATAGCCGCTGGAGCCGTAGTTTGCGTTGAAAGTGAAATCAGAGGAGATGTGACGATTGGTGAGATGTTTTGGAGCTTATTACAAACTAGTAGATTCAGGTATGCGTGGTTTACATGCACTTATAACAAGTGTTCCCAGGTCCCAGAACTGTTGTTCATCCGAAAGCCCGAATCATCGCGGAAGCAGGACCCATAGTGATCGGGGAAGGCAACCTCATCGAAGAGCAAGCTCTGATCATTAACAGGTTTATTTTTATTTATAGTTCGCGTGTAGTTTTGGTGGGACTTTTTTTTTTAAGCTGTTTTATGGCACAATCAGTTGTGATGGTTTTTGTATTCTTAAGTTACCCAGAAAACATCACGCCAGATTCTGAGGTGGAACCAAAGACAATGACCATCGGGATCAACAATGTATTTGAAGTTGGCTGTGGTATCCTTTTAAGAATCTTTGCATGTAGTCTATTACAGATGAACAAAAAAGCAACATATTTGTCTTGACCGACTGCACAGTATCACAAGCCCTAAAAATCGGTGACAACAATGTGATAGAATCTAAGGGTGAGTTCTGACCAATTAAGCGAAAAAGACATTTCTGGTCCGTATCAAATGTCCTCTGCCTTTTTGTCCAGCTGATGTCGGTAGAAACGTGATCCTCACCAGCGGCTGTATCATTGGAGCCTTCTGTCAGGTCAACACTTGTGAGGTCATACCTGAGAACACTGTCATCTACGGCTCTGGATGCATGAGGCGGGTTCAGACAGAAAGACCTCAGGTCAGGTTTGCTCGTGTTTGAGATTGTCAGTCACTGCAGGTTGATGGACAGTTTCTCTCAGAATTCAGCTCTTTGTTAGTATGGTCTAAAAGTGCGGATCAGTAGAAATAAAGCTTGATTTTGGCTTTATCATCTACACAGCAATATTTATTTTGGATCATTCCAAAACAACTGCTTTTACACTGGTTCTAACGACTTTCAACTACATACTATTTTTGACTTATGTTGTAAAAATATCTGGTTGTATCTACAAGTTAAACAGACTGTAGATATGTTAGCAAGTTTTAGTACAATGAGTACAAAAAGACTCACTCCGATCATTTTTGGGTCTATTTTAAAAGCGTTTCCATTTGTCTTTTCATTAAGATTATGACGTTTTTTGGGCAAAATCCCTAAAAACCTGTCAATTCGTAGGACATAAGTTTCTGCAGAGCAATTGTAGTTTTTTAGGAATGTGTCTCACTCAGATGTGGGCGGGAGCAGCCCCGTGCCCTCTTCATCTCTCCCCCTTGCTGAGAGTTCTTCGTTTACATGCTCTCCCCCTAGTTTACTGTCTCTCAATCCCCCATGATCCGATCCCCCAAATCCTCTGGCTGAAAACTGTACAGTTGGATAACTCAGATATTTATCACAATTTTTGTTGCACCAGTAATGTTAGGTTGGTGTTGTGAGGGGCTGGAAACTAGCAAGAGACAAAGCGGAAACAGATAAGGGGAAGTAGGGGCGGGCTTACTCCATGCAAACAGTCACGCCCACAACTCCGAGGCAAATTTCTTAAAAACTCCTGCTGTTCTGCAGAAACTATGTCCTAGAAAACGAGACTGTCATTTTGATTTAGGCTAAAATGGCTAAAAATCATGATTAAAAGACCTCTGGGAACACTTTTAAAATAGATCAAAAGAGGATCAGAGTGGAACTTTAAGACATATTTGACCTTTTTCTCAACTTCAGAGCCATCGAAGGAATTAAAAAGAAGCTAAAAGTTGGTTGGATCTTAACACCCTAGAAGACACTGAGTACGTTTTTGTCATTGCAGCCACAGACACTTCAGTTGGATTTCCTGATGAAGATTTTGCCCAACTACCACCACTTGAAGAAAACAGTTAAAGCAGGCCAGACGAGCTAGAAGTGGCCATTGCACATCCAAAAGGTTGACTTGTAAATAAAGCTTAAATCATGCAAACTGTACATACTGGTAGGTCTCGGTGTTGTTTTGTACTTTAAACTAAAACAAAACATGACGTTTCTCCTTTTGCACGCCGCTGTGTGATGCGCTCTTTCATAGAAATAAACCATTTACAGCAAAACGCTGCAACTGACATGTTTGATCTCTTTCCCCTTTGGCAGTTTTATTGAACAGCAAATATTAAAACAATATTCAAATAAATGGGTCCAAAGTTAATCCAGCACTCCACAAAGATCAAAACTAAAAGCATTGAAATATTCTACTTTTTACCATGACAGGAAAATGTCTCACACCGGGTGAAACACAAATGTAACCACTAGAACATATTGCAACGTATCCAAAATAAACCCTTTACTATGTGGAAAGAATATGAGAATTATCGACTCATTACAGCCTTGTTTACAGTTTGTGGTGCTTTCCTTAAAGGGTTTTGGTGTACACAAAGACGTCTGCGCTCTTCCAGTGTCTCTCAGTGGATCAATACAGTTAGTTCACTACACGGCTGCTACAGGCTTCATGTAATGAAAGACCACAGATCACTGAAAAGAATACAAGCAAAGAATAGAGTTTTTTTTTTAAGATTGAGCCATCTCGCTGCTTCATTTCTTTCCAGGCACACCATCAGAGTAGTCCTCCAACACTCCAGCCAAGTGGTTGTTGTGCGTTTTAAATTGTCTCTTTCTCTGCCCGGATTGCTTCTTTTTCTTTTGAACTGTCATCTGCAGAGAGAAAAACATTCAGATGAACGATAAATTCCAGCTTTGGTACTATAAAAAAAAAGTAGGTTTGCTTATAGATTTAAAAAAAGAAAAGTAAGTATTTGAAGAAAAAAAGACCACTGACCACTTTCTTTGGTCCCGTTTCTTGCATGGAAGAGATGCCTTGTTTCTTCAGGTACTCTTCAATTTTCTCTTCATCTATGGAGTCTACAGGAACACTTCTCCACAGCTTCTGGAATTCTGTAAATAAGCCATCAAGAGTCACTGCATTGTACGCACTGTATTTCAACATGAAGTCATGTAAAATGTGGAAAAATAAGGAATATTAGGAATTTTGTACAACAAATTGCAACAACAAATAACAAATGACTGGCTGAGCAGCTGCTACACGCCCCTCGGTCTCCCCTTTTGCTCCAGCACCCTGGTCAGAGCTGGATGTGACACATTCAGAAAAAAGAAAAACACTTTTCTCAAAATGGCAGCTTTTCTGTTGGTTTTTACCTTCATAGCAACTGTTTCATTTTCAAAAATGGTTACATTTCACCACATTTCATCCTTTAACAATCCAGCACGGTAACTGGGTTACATAAACATCTTGTTACACTTAAAGCTGCCAGTTGCAGAACTGATGGAGGATTTGACGTATTAAAGAAAAAAAACACAGAGATAGACTCACCTTCATCTACGGTAAACTGGCAGTGCTTGTCGTTGTAGAACAGGATCTTTTTCTTGTCGGGCCTCGTTACAAAGATGATCTGATCCCCCAAAGCCTTTAAAAGGTCATTTTCATCGCATTAGTATTTTAGCGTCCCTTCAGTAACCATTTATCAAACACTGTTTGCCATCATGATTCAGCATCACTTATTGATGCTTTTGACCTTGATGGCCTTGGCGGAGTTGGGAAGCCCCTCCTCCACGTCGTCCAGCAGCACTCCTCCCAGACCCAGCTGGTCGTGTTTGTCTAGCAGCCTCAATAAGGCCTTCTTGTCTTTCAGGTTGTACTTGGGTTTGAAGCCGTAAGTTCCATCTCGAACCTCAATTTTTGGGTTGCTGACCAACGCCTGAAATGACATTTTTGTTTTGCATTCATGCCATAACATTTATCAATCCTTAAAATGAGACAAAATAATAATAGATTTATAAATAAAAAACAAACACAGATGAGGTCACATTGATGTGATTGTGAGCATGAAAAGATAGTCAGAGAACACGAGTTTATCCAAAGCTAACATATGTTTTTTTTTACATTTTTTTTTAAATCAAGTGAATCTTAAACGGGACCTGGCAACAAAATGCCGCCAGATATAATCAGCTGGAAACAAAAGTTACACAGCCGGTAGCTGAAGTTTTAATATTTGATGTATTATTCAGATGTTAGGGATTAGGTAGTCAAAAAAGAATCTAGTTTTTCAAATAATGTTGGAATCCACTGAATTTAACCACAGCTTGTGATTTACGTTGTATTTTGTTATACGTGTGTGAGGGTGTGTGTACATGCAAGTGTGATTTATGTTTGTACAAAAAAAAAAAAAAAGATCAAGCTTTGCCATGCAGCCATTTCACAAGGTTTTAGGAAATGTTTAAACCAAAAGTGGGAGACACTGTCCCAGTTTTTTAATGAGCGAGTGCTTTATTTTGAAGGCTTGAAATGAAAGTTGATCATGTTTGGGTTCTTCAAAAACGATCTGCTCTTTACAGATACTTTTTTTTAAAAATAAAGTTTAAATTTTTGAAAAAAGATCTACGAATCTTATATAAAATATACAGGGAATAAAAAAGCAACAAAAAGGAGATATGGAAGCAGAAGTTTCACATTTTAATAAGCAGAAGACATGTCAAGCTTGCAGCAGGATTTGTTTATGCTTCATCCTGTGCCACTTATATACGGCACATTTTAAATTAAAATTTAAAACAAATGTTCCAGAATTTTAAAATTATAAACAAAACCTAAATGGAACTTAAACCCTTTCGAAATTGGCGTTTGAGATGTTACAATTCTGAAAAGGTTTCAAATTGTAGCTTCAAAATTTAAAGGTTGAGTGGGATCAGCCTAAAATGAGGCAAAAAATGTTTTATGTTTTTCAAAATTGACATTAACAAGTGTTCATAATTGTGAAAACTTGTATTAAATAGACATAGACTTATCATTGGAAGTGGTCGCTTGAATGCGCCTTGCAGAGGCCGGTGTGAACAAATAACTGTTACAGTTGCTAGTTATTTATTGATTTTTTTTTCAAGCAATATGGGGTATGTGGACTTTCAGTCCTAGTTGAAAACTTTTGGTTTGATGTGCAATGTCTAGGAGCCATCTTGTTGTCGGCAGCCAGGTCCTCTTGTCATTTTTCCATTATTTTTTTAAAGGACTTCCTATCTGTTAAGACCTCATTTATGAAAATGACTGATTCTCAGTTGGAGCAGTTTAAAAACTAACTGAAGTTCCCACTATAACACCAACATGGTCTAGACTGAGTCCTTGAGGCTGCCACTAACACTTTGAAGCTCACCTTCACCAGGTGTGTCCAGGTAAAAGAGCTCATCTTGGGCTTGAATGATCAGCAAACTCACCTCTGTCATGAGCCAGTGCTTCTGTTTCATACTGATGTCCAGAAGTTTGGTCTCATCCAGAATCTCATCTAAAGTCAGGAAATGTGTGTCCCCATTCTGATGTCTAGTCTGTAATTTGACACCAAAACAAGGAAGAAAATGTCTGTTTAAAATTTATATACATATGTATTTCTTTTGAAGCCTCTTAGTCAAAAGGAAGGCAGTAAATCTCTCCATTTATTGTGTCTTTTGGAGGATAACTTGGAGTCGGTGCATTCACAGATGGCTCAAAGAACACAAAGAGAAAATCTGTCGAATGAAGTGTGATTTGAGCAAACAGGGATGAGTCAGACGGCGAGATTGACATGGGCCGCCGTGGTCGTATGCAGAAAAGCAGCACAACAAACAAGCTGTTTATGGGGCAAAAGAAGGAGCGAATGCTACAAACACTGAGTCACGGCCGTTTAAGCAGGACACTCATGTTTTTACTCAGCTTAGATGGAGAGCACAATGAGTTTCATCGAAAACAATGACGCGGATGCTAATCTGAGGGCTACAATTAATTTGAAAAGAAATATAAACACACATTCATCAAACACGCTGAGGTAAAAACAAATTAAAAAGTGACATTTTTCAGCCTGGACTACAAACACAAAACAAGTCGTTTACCTTCATGTAATTGACGATCTTGGCCAGGCAACCAAATTTGTACCCAGAGCTGGCTTTGATATTGAAGCTGCCATTACTGGACTCTGTGGAAAAAAACAAACAAACATTTTAAAATGAAAGGTTTATTAATGTCACGGTTAAGATCAAAGCCCGTTTGGCAAATATATGAAAAGATTAGCTAGAAAACTTTGGGTGCAGAGTTTTGGAAAAGTATGATGGTCCGGATCGAGTCTGCTTAATTTGGTCCGGATTGAGACCTGATCCTTGTGATTTCTGTTTCGAATCAAAGCCTGTAAACAAAACCACGTGACTAAAGATCTTTTCAGTCATTGGACAGAAATTTTGAGGGCGGGGCAAAGCGACGAGAGAAATAATATCGGAAGTCATAAGCTTTGCAATCTTTGTCAGGATAGTTTACTCATACAAACTTACTGGTAAGACATCAGCTAAGCAGATACGCTAAGTGTTTATGACGTTTAGATTGCTGGGAAAATAGTGAGAGAAGCAATGTGTATCAGCATAAAAGTTGTTTTAATAACACTCTGTTTACATCCTGTAATGCCTGGCAACGGTGGCCGTTTTAGTCGAGTTGTTTCATACCGAGCACGGAGCGTTTTCAGACTGAAGAAACTTGGAGCGAACCGTAGCTCAGTTTGGATTGGAAACGGACCGAGAACACCTAAAAAGATGTATCTGAGAGCGGTTTCAGGGTCCGCTTGTGTTTATTCAGACAGAAAATTTGTTCCAGATTATCGGAGAAAACGAACTCTGGTTCACTGAATACACCCTTAAACAAAATTAATGGATATTTCTTGTCGTGTTTTTTTTAATACAAATTATTTTATTTTATTTTTTTTAACCTATTGCTCTGGTAATACATGAATTCTAACCTGATCTGTTTCTTGTATTTGAAAGAAACGAAACAGTTCATGAATGATTCAGGCTGTGAGCAGGAGCCTCTGCAGCTTTAAGCTGCTCGGTAGGCGGGATGTTACAGGGATGACAAGTCAGCTAACAAATGGAGCTGAGGTGGAAGTGAAGCTGCAAAGAGTGGTGAAGGAGGAGGAGTGCATGAGCGACGACTGAAAGTGCATGACTGAACCCAAGCCGAGTGCAGGCTGAGGAGAAGGGAATACCAACAGACAGGTGGAGCAGTGAAGAGCATCTTCTGTCTTACATCTTGAAGGCAGAGCCACACAAGTGAGTCTGCGTGTTTTTACGTAAAAGATTAAAATATTTGCACTTTAAAATTAAATCTGCATCACCTTGCAGATTTAATTTAAGGCATAAAAATAATGTTGGACCGAGTGTTTTATGAATTTGAAATGGGCAATTTTAAAAGCTACTCTTGTGCACATGATGACAAAAAATCCTCAATCTTCTAATCGGAGGCCAGGATTTCTCATGGGTGCGCTTGATTAAATAAACATGGATCTGTCTGCGCTCCTCTGGTTTCAGGAACCACCCCTCGCGTCCGTTTCTTTGAGTGCCTCTTGTTTGGACGCTGTACCTGTGACAGCTGAAACCCATCGACGTGAACGAACAAACCGCACAAATCAGTCAAGACTGAGAGCAGTAAAGAACCAGGAGCAGACAGTTTTTTTATGTGTTGAGGAAAAGCAAATGTGTGGCTCCAATGACGCCCACAGAGCCCAGCTGGGGTGGGGCTCGCTTGGGGGGGAGGTAACAGATGCTGCACTTTGACGGTTTTTATGCGACTCCCCGGGAAAGATTAAGGATAAGCCGAGAAATCATTGGTGAGGGGACGTGAACAGAAAGGGGAAGGAAGGGAGGGGGGCGGTTGGCCATAGCACATTCATTAAAAGAGCCCGTTGTCATAGCGATAAGCGAAGATGAAGCTGTTAGTGCTTGATTAACACGCAGAGGATGCTCTGCATGCAGCAGTTAGAGACAAAAAAACTGACGCGATCACAAATCAATTCCCAACTTGTAACATTTCAAAACATCAATCCTGTTTACATCTGTGCTTAATTTTAACATTTGATAATAACATCAAGTGTGTTGAAAGACAAATTCTCTGCAAAACTCTGCAAAAAAGGTTTCCAAAACCCTGTGAAAATAATAGAAGCAACAAAAAAGGACTGTGGCTTTTTTCAAACATAATTTGTTTTAACCAACATTTTTAGTTTATAAATTTGTTATAATTATTTATATAATGTAATATATTTAATATAAATGTATACAATTATAGCAAAAGGTTTTAAAGCAAAAGCAAAGGTTATCTATCAATAAATATCCAATCAACTACAAATGAAAAGATAAAAAATCTCCCCTTAGATTTATTGAAAAACATTTAAATATACAAGTTAATGCCCAAATTTGGAAAAAAAACATTTACGTAGGGACCTGAAATGTAAGCTACTTTGTTCAATTTAAAGACCCACTCTGATGAAAATTGTATTTTTGGTGTTTTTAACATTTTCTTCTGGCATTTTTCTGATGATGGAGGACATACATAAAGAAATTAAGCTTAAAGCTGTTTTTCTGAGTATTTCTTTATTCAAATTGTTGTGAATCAAGAGCTGAAGATTAATGACTGTTTGAAGAAATACAATGGAGAATATTTGTGATGTAGAAAATATGTTTAGCTCCACTCCTTTCTCATGCATCCACCTATATATACGAATGTCTCTGTTTTCCTTGTTCGAGTTAGATTGGGGGGTGTGAGGGGCAGTCAGCTAGCGGCTGAATATGTAAACAGAGAGCTCTCAGTAACTGGGAGGCAGTTTTTTTATTTTTGCTAAAACAGCATAATCTTTATTAAAAGTCCTCTGGGAACACTTTTTTCACAAAGCATTTTCTTTAATTATTATGCTTTAGACAAAAAGTTTGGTGATTCAAGTTAAAAGACAAAAGTGGAGCCAGATAAGTTCACCAGGTAACCACTACGTGACTTGTAACACAAGGAAGTCAGCCCCCATCCAGACCAAAGTAAGACAACAAAAATAAAGACATTTACAGTTTAAAAAACAAAAGTGGAGCTAAATTGAAAGGTAATGTGGATGCATTTTTGAGAACATTATATGTATTTTGGGTTTGGGATGTTTTTTTTTAAATAAAAAGATTGTCAATTTTTTTGCTCCAACAACTGTAAGACTGTTTTTGTTCCCATTGTTTTATCTCATGAAAGTTCTTCTAGACTCCAAATACATCCTTTCTATAAAATAAATTGTTTTTGGCACATACTCAAGCAGTTTTGCACAATTGCCAAGTTTCTAAACAGTTTTTCCCCTTTTTTTGCCGCTGCATTGACACACTGTTTGCTATAGACTATAATCCTTCTTTTTTTTTTACTTTATTTTAGCCACGGATCATGGCGAATGCCACAGCCACCGTACGCCCCCCACTTCCCGAGGCCATCCCCATGTCCCACGTTTCCCTGCAGGTTCAGGAAGTCTACCCCTTCCATGATGGCTGGAACATCGCTTGCTTCATCATCCTTCTTCTCTTCATCCTCACTGTTCTGTCTCTGGCCACTTTCGCTGTTCTCTACGAGTTACTGGACTGTGGCTGCTGTGCCAAAGGGAAAACACGCCATCAGCTGCAGCAAGAAAGGTCAGGAAGCTGCAGCAAGCTCATGACGGGAATATGCAAGGAGCCGGAGAGCCACACGGAGGTGGTATAGCAGCAACAAGGCCAAAGAAAACTGGAAGAATTTGGGGTGTGTGGTGGTTGGATGCCAAATTTATTACCAAAACAATTATCCCTGTTATTATAGACTATTTGTCTATTTGCATGCATCCAATTTGGAGGGTAAGAAAAGATTAAATCAATGTTGAAGAGTATTCTGTACATAAAAACATTTGCCAAATAAGAGCTTTTAAGACTCATGTCAACTTTGCTTTATCATCTTTGTTTTTGATAGTTTGTGTTTTTTTTCTCACATTTTTTTTCTTCCATTAAGAGATTTCTTTACTGCTGCAACCTTATTTGCTGGCAAGCTTGGTAATCCCACAGTCATGATATGTGTGTTGTACCATAACACCGTACAGGTTTTCATTTGGCTTACCCACAAACCCAAATAAAAGTGTACAGAAATCTTGTGTTTTTGTCTTTTTAAGCACAAAAAAAATGGAAAAAACGAGTAAAGACAATCAACAAAAACATCAAAAAATCAGCTCTATTAAAACAAATGTTGTTTTAAGAATTTAAATGTTCCTGGTTTTTGTTCTGTGGACACATTTCAAAAAGGCCTTTACAGATGAACTTTGACCCTTTCCTTTTCCTAATTATTCCAATATCTGAGAGATGAACGGGCTTTGATTTTTTGAGAATTATATGGTAATAATATGGCATATAATTAAAATAAACATAGTCATACACTAAACTTAAAAAAGAAAACACATATCTTCTTTTTATTATCATTATGCTGTTTTTTAGCCAGAAGTTAAAAACGTGTCATCTACTAGGACATGATTTCTGCACAGCGGCAGTAGTTCGTTAAAAATTCATTGTCACCGTTGAAGCAGCCCTCCGTTGTTCCCGTCACCCACAATTGAGCTCTCTGTTTACACACACTTCCACTAGCTAACAATCCTTCACAACCCCAACCTAACATTAGTGGTGCAACAAAGATGGCAAACTATACTGGAGCTAATCAAGGTGTTTTAACATGTTCTTGTGAGACTTTTCTCATGATGGAGGACATAGGTAATAAAAAATAATAAAAAAAATCAATCTTAAAATTGTGTTTCTGAGTATTTATTTATTGAAATTGTTGTGAATCAGGAGCAAACGCACAAAGGTTGGAAAAACCGTGTAAGTGTGACATACAAATTACTACGGCAAGCCACCAGCTCCCTGCTCGGGTCCATTCTGATGAATCCACTTGGAGATTCTTTGTTTTCCTCATCCGAGCTGGCATCTGGCTGAAAACTGTACAGCTGGATAGCTCTAATATTGCTCACCACTTTGTTGTACCAGTAATGTTTGGTTGGGGTTGTGAGGTTGTAAGCTAGTGGGAGAGCATGTAAACAGACGGTTGATAGGAAAGGGGGGAGGGCTTACTGTGCCAACAGTCACGCCTACAACTCAGAGGCAAATTTCTAATGAACTCCTGATGCTCTGCAGAAACTGTGTCCTAGAAAATGAGGTTTTTTTTTTTTTTTAATTTGCCTAAAAACAGCATAATCATTATTTAAGACTACTGGGAACGCTTCTACAATAGCTCAAAAGATGATCGGAGCGGGACTTTAAATAAAGCCCTCCATCCATTTATAAAGTATCACCTACCAGTGCTGTGTTTGGAACCAGAAGAGCCCTCCTTGTCAGACTTAGGCTTCTTCTTCTTGTGGGATCCAGAATCTGATGCAGCTGGTCTCTTCTCAACAGCTGGAGTAGAGAGAGCTCTTTTCTTAAAAAGCTCCCTCTCACGAAGCAGAGCTGGATCCATCCAGGCTGATGGGCACACGTATGGAAACACAGAAAATACTGAATACAAAACTGTCTCAAAAAGTTCCAAACACTTAATCAAATACAACTGATGAAATGAACACACTAAAACAATGGCACTTATATCTGAATTTACTTGGCTTGTTTAACTTATTCTTTTTCTCCAGCTTGTCAATGAAGTAGCTGTTATACATTTATTTTCAAATATTAAGAAGGCAACAATATCTATTATTTTTAGTAACTAGATTTGGTGTTCATCAAACTGTCAATTCAAATATAAAAACACTGCATTGACAGCAGGATTCTGTTCCTCAGAAGTATGGAGCTCCAGTTGGGACAAAACTAGGTTTTTGTGTCGACTGTCTATGTATTGGACCAAAGACTAGACCTGAAGAGCTAACCAAAATCACACAGGTGCACAAACAAACCATATTTTTTTCACAAACGGAACCCCATACTAAGCAGCTAAAGGTTTAACCGCTTAAGTTCGTCTCTTCTCTTCTCTTCGACTCGTCCGATCAGCTTCTTTAGTTTGTCTAAAAACCTTCACATAAACACATATGTCCTCAAAATGTACCTTTAGAAGCCAGTTACCCTAAAGAACCGAATCCAGTGATAGCATGACCCAAATACACGCCAATTTTCAGACAATGTCTAACACCCACTATGATGCTAACACGGTTAGCATCATAGTCTACATGTTTTCAACGGTACCTGCCGAGTTCTTCCTCTTTCCAGAAAGTGACGAATGACCGCTGATAGAATCACTTATAAACTACTGCTTAATAAAGAAATAAATTCTTCAAATTTTCCAGTTACCCAAGTAAAGTTTACTTTCTCATTTAAACAAATTATTATTCCCTGTAACAACTCTTTCGCCCAGTGATCGAGTTATCGGTTATCGTACGTTAGTCCTTGGGTGACGTCATTTGTGTATTAAAAAGACCAGAATCTGTGTAGCTTAACATTGCCACCTATTGGACTGGAGGAAAAAACACTATTTCTTTCAGGCATGGGAGCAGTTTTTGGTTAGTGGTTCTGAAACTAACCTATATACTTTATTATGAATGTTCGGGTTTGATAGTTTTTCTTTCAGCCTTTTTTTTCACAGTTTTTAATTTTTGCATGAACTTATTTTTATTTTTTTATTGTTTGGCTAATTTATTTCCATCAACATTTCTGCCTATACACAGAGAATTATTGTTTGGTTATCATTACTAACACGACTAAATGAGACATTTAATGTGTTAAAGCCAACATAAGATGTTAGTATGTTCTGTTTTGCACTGTGGTGCAATTGCCTTCGTGAATACATACATAATCTTTACATTATTTTGATCATTTTTCCCTGCCAAATCATGTACTTTGACTAAAACATTAATATAATCAAATAAAAAACAAAACAGTTTTACGATGTTTTACAGCAGGGAGAGAGAGAGAGGCCTGCTGTAAGCCACGTGAGCACTGTTATTTTTTTTATTTATTTTTGAACACTGAAGTTGACGAATCAAAATTTCTACTATATATTTAAAATTTAGTTGTAAAGAACAAGTAACATGAAACAATCAGAAAAATCATGGTAATTGACAACCAATGTGGAGAGAAATGCATAAAAATATTATAACTTTTTGCAGTTCTACTGTTATGGTTTATACTACTTTGTTTTGCCAAAAATATTGGGAAAAATTTCTTGATAGGGTTTATGTGTATAAACAATAAATACACTTTTCATTTCCTGAACAAATGTGTTTAGTTTCTCATTATTTGTCAGTCCAGTTGTTTTAAGCTAAGTTTGGTGATTTTAATTACAATATACTCAGCAGATCTAGGCTTTCTAAGGTAAACAGACTCTCACATTTCTCTATTCGTTATCATACTTTATTTTTTGTCAAAGTAGAGGGCTTAAACCGACTAAAGCTGAGAGTTAGTCCTGTCATTTTGCTTCCTTTGCTTGCTTATTGCTCTGCAGTAATGTTCTGCAGTACCTTGTTACTTGCCCTACTTCTGTAGGCTTTGCAAAAAAAGTATCCCAAAGTAGTAGAGTCATGTAACTTGGAAACAGTAACAGTTTGGAAGTAACACGCCCAACACTGCAAATAGCAATACTAGTAAAAATAATTCTACCTTTCCGTTTTTTTCACAGAAAAAGAATCAGCTTGTAAGAGCGGACATACAAGGAATTTGACTTCAGTGTCTCATTCTCTTCTGTTAAAGGACAAAGCAAACAAGAGAAAAGCATAATTATGTGTAAAAAAAAAATAAATAGGGGGGAAAGAAATAAAAATAGATACCTTATTTAACCTTCAGTTCCCTGAATTTCATACAATCCCAAACATGGTTCATGAAGCTCTTTTGAAATTACCCATCATTCCCTTGTTTTGTTAGTCTGCAGGGATGAGAATGTAACTATGGTCTGTTTATTCTTCAGAAATATGTAAGATGTATACTGAAACATACACTTAAAAATATGCAATTAAAAACATATTGAAGTCTAATTAAGTTAATTTTAGAAATTTCAGGGTTTTAAACACACACACACGCATTTTTGTTGTCATGATCACAGGGATAACTATAACTGACTCAGCATTTTAAAATCAAGTTTAGCAGAAAAGCACATAACTGGTTATGTCTTTTAGTGTCCTTTAATGACTATTTCCCCCCATCCTTTTTCTCACTTTACACTCTCCGTTTGGTTAATGTCACTGCCTATCTTCTCAGACACTCCTCATCCACGAGTGGGAATGGGTTATCTCCGGAGGAAAAACAGCTCAACATCACCACTTAGTGGTTCATTAATTTTTCTGCCTCACTTCTGCACATTTCTCTCAACAGACTTACTCTGTGCAAATGACACTAAAGCAAATCTTTGCTCACAGGAACTTTAATATGTTTGTCTAAAAAAAAGATTTCGTTTTTCTATGCCTGGTGAGTCAACAACAGAAGATTGGATGTTTGTTTAGTCATTTTTAAAAAGTGTTTTGTTGTTTATTTGCAAAATCGATCAGGCGAGTATATAAAACTATATTAAAATAATATTGCCCCCACTGCACCATAAGAAAAATGTTTTAATTCAGAGTGAAACGCCTAAGATGATGAAATAAAAATTTTTTTCGCCTTAGTTAGATCAGGTTCAGTTAGTGGAAGGCCAGTGTTGAATGAGGGCTGCAATTACAGCCACTACCTCTAGGGGCGCTAACGCGCCAAGACTAATCCTCTGTTTAAAACCAACAAACAACATTTAGTATCAGGTTACTTTAGCAAGATATCACTAGATTACTTAAAAAATGCAAGATAATCAGTTTTCTAATATAATGTAATACTTACAACAAGAATAAACTCAACTTTACCTTTAGATAAAAGTAGTTTATGTCAGTGTACTACACGTTTACACAGTCTATAGCCTACTAAAAGTAAGGCAGTGTACTTAAAGTGTACTTTTTACATACATTATAAACTTAAAATGTTCTAATTTAGTTTATGATATGTGTATAGTAAATAAAAAGTAAACAAGTGTACTATCTCACTTCTTGTGTAGACTAAGTATACTTGTAGTACACTTAAATAGAGTACTTTTTTTTCCAATTCTGACTAAATTGGAACATTTTAAGCCTAAATATGGTAAATGAAAAGTAAACTATTTTTTTTTTTTTTTAAATTAAGTCAGCCAATTAACCTCTGATTTTTTTATTTTTTTGGCCTGTGGGAGGACTGTACCTGTACTAGGGGAACATGTGAAGTCCACACAGAAAGGTCCCATTCGGGATTTGAACCAGGGCCTTCTAGCTATCCACTACACCACTGTGCAGCTCTATTTGTCCCACCTATTTGCCAATTTCTGAAGAAGTTCGGTGATGACAGAAATGACCTCAGCTGGGAAAAAATAAACAAAGCTAAAAACAGGATTTGTCCATTCAAACACAAGTTCACAGAAAAACCCCTAAAAAATGTGTTTTCAATTTTTTTAAAATCCCCTTAGTGGTGGAGATTTAATTAAAAAGGTGCTGCATTTTGTGAACAGAGACTACAAACGGCGTTTTTTTAAATGTCTTTTTACAGATCACCACACACGCCGTCGCAGCCTTCCAGATGCTGCGTGACTGCCTTTATTTATCATACCAGAGCTATACAGTGCTTTTGGAGGAAGGAAGGTGACTTCACCACTGGGTACTCAGTCGAGAGGAGTAATGAGATAACACCACAGTATCACCAGGTCACAAAAGGGGGGAAAAAAGGGAGATAAGCACTCAGCTGCAGCAGAGGATGGACTATCAGCATCAGAACAGACCTGCAGGAAGGAAATGCAAGATGTTCTTTTCCAATGAAAGCCTGCTTTACATGCACAGTGACACAAATCACAGCAGCTGAAATACAGGATGTTTCATTGTTTTCCTCAAGAATCAACACCAATCTTTCAACATTCAGTTGGTAGCCTTTTTATTTAGTTTGAGCTGCTTTATATGTGTTTTCCAGAACACAAGCGGTGTGTGAGGTCAGTCACCTAAAACCATAGTTTCGCTTTACATGACATGATTCAGACCCCACTGTGTGAATTATCTGCCATTTTAAGGTTAGAGCTTTTTGTTAAGTTTCAGTTACATTTCAACAGTTTGAATAGGCCATGCTATACAGTTGTCAAAAATATTTAGAAGAAGGGAATTTTCTCTGTTTTTGGTAAATCCAAAAAGGTTGTTGTTTTTTTTGTAGAATTTATGCCAATATTTTGAATGTTGTCACTTTAATCATTTTGCTTTTTGAAAACCCATTATTATGCCCCTAATTTATAATCTGCTAGATGCTTGCCTGATTTCACAGAGCCCTGGACATCACATTTTTTAGCTACAAATTAACATGTTGTCAGCCTTTTGTTCATAGAAATTCAGATCTTGTGGCCATAAGAGACCATTTTAACATTTTTTGAACTTAAATTCGGATTTCACTTTTGAAAAAGGTTACCTCAACATTTTTTATGGTTTCAAGCTGACCCAATATTTTTCATGATTACTTCAATGTTTACTTCATGTTAAGGTGGCGCAGTGCCTCACAGCAAGAAGGCCCCCGGTTCAAGTCCTGGCTGGGGACTTGAAACAGTGACACCAATGGGGGCCTTTCTGTGTGGAGTTTGCATGTTCTTCCTGTGCATGCGTGGGTTTTCTCCGGGTGTGAATGGATGTATGATTGCGACCCCTGTGACAGAGTGGCGACCTGTCCAGGGGTATCCCCTGCCTTCACCCATGAGTGGCCGGGTTAGGCTCCGGCTCCGAAAATGAATGAAATACTTCAAATATGGGGTTTGACCACTAATTTGTCATCTAAAAAAAGGGGAAAAAATGAGTGTCTTCAGTTTTGTGTGACAAAGTAAACAAAAAAAAAAATCCACAGCAGATCCTTTCAAACCATAACGATCTGTGCAGGTGAACACAGAACAACTGCCAATTAAAGTGACAGGATCTGAAAGCAGCGAATTGAGATGGAGGCTGAAACATTAATTGTCTCCAAGCAGAAACGACGGACGGATTGTTCCTCTCTGAAGATTCAGAGTTCGGTTGTTTCTCACATAGCTGAGGCTTTGGTTTGCATGGATGTGTTCTGCGTGCATGACTCCATGTGCATGCAGTAATGTTACACCGCAGACACAGAGTCTGGAGGTGAGCGGCAACATCAAAGAAACAGATTGAGCTAAGTGGTGAAGCTGTCGTGCAAATCCCTGCGGCGAGAGAAGTCTCAGAGTGACAGCTTTCAATTACCACTGTACGAGAAAGCGTGCGCGCATCACCTGTCAGCACTTCTGAGCTCCGCAGACTTTTGGATGTTCAGTAATTGAAAATGCACAGCGTGTAGACAGAAAAAAAAAGTCCAGAAAATCCCACACATACACAGACTTTATCCTATTTTTTTTATTTTCTATTAGTGTTTTCCTGAAATTGAAGTTTTTGTTGCCAGAAGAAACAAAATCATCATTTGTGTCAAAGGTTTGGGCTGGTGCTCTAAATCATCATAGGCATTTGAAGGCAGAGTCATTAGTAATTCATGTTTTTTCTCATCTACATTTGTATCTCAGAGACAAACTGACTCTCGTTGTTTGCTGTAGATCATTTTTGTTGCATTTTCTCAAACTGATATGGGCAAAAAAAAGCTTTTATTTGCGCACAAATGTGTGAATCATATTGCAGAAAAACTCGAACTTGACCGAGGTTATTTCTTGAGACATTTTAAAATCCAAATTGAAAGTTCTGGAAGTCAAAATCAAGACATGCCACTTCCTGTTATTTTGGCCTAAAAAAATCATGGACTGCAAGGACCATATTGTTAAGTTTTTGCACACACATAGATGCGGAGGTCGCAAGCGGACGACCTTGCTTTTTTTTCGTGATGAGGACGTTATATTAACGCTATGATGACAGTTTTCCCGTGTTACGGCAGCCAATCTATTTCCTTTTTTTGGTCAGTTTTTTTCATGATGATGACATTGTTCTAATGTGATAACAACATCCTTTTTCCTGGTGTAACAACATCTTTATTTCTTTTTTTGCTCATTTTCGCGTGATAATATAACTGTTTCAACATTATAGCAACATCGTTTTCTCGTTATAACGAAAACCTATCATTCTTTTTTTGCTCATTTTCTCATGATAATCTTATTGTTTTACCATCATGACATTGGTTTCCCAAATAACAAAACTTACCTGTCTTTTTTGCTTGAGTTCTCATGATTAGGACAGTGTTTTGTTGTAATAATGACACATACCTTTCCTTTTTTTCCCGTTTTCTCATGATAACGACATCTTTCTTGTATTACAAGAAAGCGAGTTTTTTTCTTGTGATAATGAGACCCTGAGACACTATTTCTCATTTTCAGTGGTGAGCACAGTTTATCAGTTGTGCCAACCTACTCAATTGACGGTGACTGATTTTGACGCTGTTTTTGACCAACAGCATCAGCACAATCTCTACCTGAGTTACAAGATAATTAAAGAAATCAATTACAAATTGATCAATTCTTCTGGCATTTGGCATTTTCTCTGACGAACTGTCTTATCTTGCTGTTGATTCTAGAAAAAAATAAACAAGTATATTCTTTGTTATCTCATTATCATAAGATAACAAAATGTGTATTCTCGTGATAATATTTTCGTAAAGCAGATAGTAGAATTCATTACCTCCTCAACCACCATTGGGAAGCTAATTGAAATCCAAAAACGTTGGATTTAGAAGTTCTTGATTTTTTAACTGTGTTAGCTTGGTGATGTCACAAAAGTGGATTGTGTTGGATCAAACCAAATAAAATTGTATAACATACAAATCTGAACATTTTAGAAATGTGGGCGTGGTTTCCAAAAATCTCCGTTGTCAAGGAAATCCAGAAGTTTACTCTTGCTGAGTCTTCTAAAAATTAGGTGAACTTGTTTGTCACCTTCAGGCGACCAAAAAATAAAATGGTTTCTGTGGAAATAAAACTAACAAAAAAAAACTTTTAAAGTTTCTATTTTTTGTCACATTCAGCTCTTACCAGGGTGGCAGGGGCAGGAGAGTGAGGGGCATGTAGCAGTCGCTCACCCAGTGGGGGCAGGTCAAAAGGGTGCCGCTCGTCACTTTAATATTGTATTTTTTTTGTAATTTAGCAACAAGAACTTTGTATTTGCTGCCACCTGTTTGCCAGAACACCCTTGCACAAAAGCTTTTTTTATCTCAATGTTTTTATTTATGTTTAAATAAAGGTTATTAAAAAAGTAGTAGGAAATACTTTTTTTGTTATTGCAACAGAATATAATAAAACTTTATTGCCCACAAAGTGGAATTTGTTCTGGGCCTTTAGGTGCTGCTTAGATAAATAACTGATTTAGCCGTTTCAATGGCCTGATAGAATGTAATGCAGAACAGCAGAGTATAAATAATAAGAAGTAACACCCGTATTCCCAGCCTTTGAGATAGCAGCCGTGTATGCAATTCATATAATAAAACATGGCATAGTAAAACATCATAAGGCTGTTATACAATCTCTGCTTCCAACAGCAGCTTTATTGAGGAGTCTAAGCAATATATTTTCAAGCTTTGAGAGCTGCTTGACCACACAATAATATTCTTCAACACACAAAACTGTTTGCCTGAATGGTTTGCTTATTTAAAGAGGAATAAATAACTGGAATGGAATGGCACCATTCACCAAAACTGTCCAAAAGTCGATTTTTAGATACTTGATGTTATCGCTTTTCTTTCAAATGGCAGCATTTGTATTTTTTTTTTTAATTTACAACCAAGTTTAATTAATTTAAATGAGATAAAATGGCTATTTGCATGAATATACATGTTTTATGAAAAATTCTAGAACAAGCTGCAAAGGTTGACCTGAAATTGCTTGAATTTGAGTTGAGAAAATGTGTTTGGACCCCACTGTAATGAGAGTTTCATTTTTTTCTCTCTTATATAATATTCTTCACTCTGCCGAGAACTTACATCATCAATAACTGTGGAAAGCTTTTGCTTGTAAAGCCAGTTAATGTATTCTGCCTCTCTATAAGTTCCACATAGACCATAAAAACGCCTTGCAAGATGCACAATGTCTCTGAATGTTGGTTAACAGGAATCTGCACATGCATGGCAATCAAGTAACCATTCAGTTTTCAAACATGTATGCAGATGCTTCTCATGTCAGACAAAACATTGACAAAACTTGAAACTGTAAGTGGAGTTCTGTAAAAGTCTCGATCCTGTTTTAAAATGAACCATCATTCAACTAAACTATCTGCATTTCATCAGTTCTAGCTTGAATTTCTCAATACAAAATGTAAGCCTAAATGATGGATCATTTGCACACATCTTCCTCATCTAACTTTTCAAAATAAAAGCATAGGCCATATATTGGTCAAAAAAGATTTTCATTCATCCAAGTGGCATCTAAATCTCACAACACCTTCTGCAACGAGCATTTAAGAGACGACTTTCAATAAAAAGTGTATGTATGGACGTTTCAGGCGTTGACATTAAAAGTTAAATCAGAACGAACTTTGACCAATCAGGGACTCGTGTTTCGGTAGTTACATATTTGAAATAAAAAGCAAGATTCTCTAGATTTGCACATTTCACACCAAGCTTTTTTCTACTGTAGGTGGGGGACATGCACTAGTATTGAGTAGCGACAGTCCAGTCTGAACACCATATGCTAAACGCGCGTTCTTGCCCGGTTGGCACGTAGCATAAAAGTTGACTCGTGGCATCTGGACTGCTGTTTTGGAACGTTTTGCCCTTCATGTCGGTGGGTGAAGGCATCATTCTTATCTGGTCATAGACCACATTAAAATAATTTCAATCTCAAAGAACATTAAGTGGTAAAATTGAGATGTTGTGACTGATCATAGCAAACTGGTCTTTGATAAATGTGGAAAAGTTTGATTTTTGATTTTAGTTTTGGGTTTTTTTTGTGTGATTTATTGGCTTACACCAAAAATATATGAGTTTTACTCCTTGTGGTGCATTCCTCTGAGTATTGCTAGACTGAATCTTGAATTACAGACTTGGAAAAAAAAAAAAGAAAAGATCTTTCTTAGAAAAAAAGTGAAAATTTACAGCATGTTGAAGTGTTTTAGTTAATGCTTTCTTGGAATTAAACCAATGGTGGAGAGATACTGTTAACAGGAGTATTTTAAACACGTTTTTGTATATTTGACCCCCCCAAGCATTTAAGAAGATCAAGATTTTTTTTTTTGACTTAGGATGAAAAAGCTAGCCTTTTCTCTATTCCTAAGATCTAAAAAAAAGAACAAAAACGTTCAAGAATAAGAAAAAGAAGAGAAATTCAACATGCACGCAGCTGGTGGATTGTTCCAGCCGGTTCATCAAATGCTGATGTTTTCTTAAGGCTGTGTTGTTTCTGCACTGTGAACAAGTTGTTTTTGGAAATGCCTAAGAAAAACATTTTTTCTCCCTGAGCAAAGATTGTGTTCTGCGTCACAAGCCAAGTCAGCACAAGGAGCTGTGGGAGAGGGAGGGGGGCAAAAAAACAGGAAGAAGTCAGATGATTTTCAGCCTCCAGATCTTCATCGTCCAGAAAAACCCTTTACAATTTCCATCCTGCTTTACAAAATCACCACATTTTTTAATGTTATAGCAATGGATTCGTTTTTATTTAGGCTTTTCCTTTCTCACCGCCTCAAAAAAATGATATGGTCGTATGATGTGGAAAAAATCTACAGAGTGTCAAAAATAAATAGAATTATTGTAGATTACTGATATTTGGGATTAGTTTCAACCATATTTCTAGTCTGGGAGGACAGGTGGAGGTGAAGAACTACAGACAGCAAAGGGAACATCAGACAAAACTTCAGGGTTGCTTGTAAAAAACGTTTTATTAGTCAAAGGTTAAGAATTAGCTGTCTCAACTGGAATCTGTTGAGGTTGCGGCATCCAAGCTCGTAATTCAAAAAGATCTTAAAGGTGAAAAGAAAAAGATGGTTGAATGCAAGTTCTGATCCAGAAGGGAATTTTCAAGCAGAATCATTTTTTTTAAACAACCATTCCATTAAAAATTGTGCTTTTGATGTTTTTGACATGTCCTTGTAGCATTTTTCTCATGATGGAGGACATTTATAAAATTGTTTAGGATTTCTTTTCCAAGTATTTCTTTTTTCAAAATGTGATGGATCAGGAGCAGATGAAGATGCTTCATGTTTGAAAAAAGCTCTCAGTTGTGATACAGCAACTGAAATGGTCGGGCCAAACTCTCCCTGCTCTGCTCCAATTCTAAATCCTCCACTTGAAAACAAATAGATCAATTCACGTCTTTATTTTCTCTGTCTGAGCTGGTATCAGGTGCAGAACTGTACAGCTGGATAGCTCAGGTGCTATAAGCCAGTGGGAGAGAGTGTAAACAAAGGGATGATGGGATATCAGTGGAGGCTTACTTCCATGCCACAACTCAGAAGCCAGAGACTTCTTTAGGTTAATTGATCTGATTTTTTTATTTTGTTTGTGTGTTTGGTTTTGATTGATTTGATCTTTGATCCGATTTATTGATTTTGTTTGGTTTGTTGTTTGATTGTTTCAATTTTAGTTTGTTTTCACAATTAAAAGAAAAAAAAAACATCATAGAAAAGAAGATCATATACAGTGTATGCAGAGGCAAAAAACCCATAAGCTTTTTGAAGTAATAATAATACATTTGCGCAAAAATTATAGAGAACTCAGATGTACAGAAGGGTTAGAAAACAAACAAACAGAAGTAAAATAAAACATTTTTAGCAAGAAATTGGCATACAATTGATGATCTAAACAAGCTTGGATTTAATAAAAGTCAAATTTCCCTGAAGGTTCAGTGACCATTTAATTTTTCTAGTTCATCTAAATATGAACTCATCTTTTTAGCCCTGGAAGAGACCAAAAACAAGGTCAAATGTTACAACAAAGATGGTGATGATATCTGTCAAAGTTTCCACAAGGAGAAGAACTCCAAAATGAATGAATTTCCCAAACTACATTACCTGCTAACGTATATATCTTTTATTATGGCAGGATGGCTCAGTTGGCTGTGTGTAAGGCTGATGCAAAGGAAACCAGGATTCATTTCCTAAGGGGTCCCAAGTCTGAGTCTCCCTGTGCTGGTCTCCAGCCCACATAAAACACAGGGTTGTGTTAAGAAGGGCATCTGGCATAAAAATCTCTGCCAAACCAAGCGTGTGGATCAGTGAAAGCTGATTCGCTGTGATATGCCGTAAAGTGAACTTTTTTTTTTTATTAATATGTTCTCACACAAGCACCAAGTTAACAATAAGTTGAAAATGTCTTTCTTTCAAGATGATTCTCCTAGCTAAGTGTTAGCTGTACAAGTGCACAGAACAAGAAAAGCTCCATAAAGTGATGTTTACGCTTTCAAATGTCATGCTATGTATGAAAGGATCACATGGTGGCAGTAGAGAAGCATTTCTTCCTGCTGCATCCCTGTGAGTGACTCATCGAAGGAGCAGAGCTGCAGCCTCTCAGACAGAGTAGATAAAACCAGCTAAAGCTGCTGTGTTGATCTCAGTCTCTGAGCTGTAGCTCAGCCGCTAACCTTTCCGAATGAAAAGCACACCGTGGCTGCACAGGCATCCATATTTCCTTGTTAAATATAAATAGTGGACATCAAGGTACAAAGCATCCCTAATGGAGGAGATACAGAGGTCTAACACGCTGTCATGCTCCAAAGCAGTCGAGTTGTCAGCAGCTTTGTTCAGACACTTTTTAGCTGCTCCTTTTTTTAAACGTTGCATCAAACAAATCAATGAACTGCTTTTTTGACGGCCTGGTGCGAAGAGCAGTGGTCAAGCCATCAATGTGTTGCTAAATTTGACAATTTGAAAGATTGAGAGATCCCCCCCCCCACATCACTGAACACGCTCACTTGCTGGAGAGTAGCTTGTGAGACATCGTTATGTAAGATCGCCCAAATTTACAGTGTTCTATTGCTCGAGAGGTTCAACTTCCAGTTGAAATATTATTGCTTTAATATTATTTGACATTAATAATATTATGATATTAGAAATGGATGGAGATGTCCCTCTTTTTTTGGCAGTTTCTGTTGCCAGTTTTATACCTTTTTGTATACCCTCAGTATCATATTTGATACAAAGACCCTTATCTCATTAACATGATTAAAACTTTCCTTAAAAACACATAACGTGGTCCATGTTTTCTGCCCTGCAGTTCATCATCATTCCACTAGGAGCAGTAGAAGCTGCCCATTTCAAAATGGCTGCTTCCAAAAACACTTTTGCTTATTTTTAAAACGTTTTGGTGAGAAAAACTCAATGATTGATATTTATTCTATGACTAACTATTATAATGAAAAAATGTTAAATTTGTTGATAATTAATTCTTAACAATGTGAATACACCAAGGTAAAAAAAGTGTTAATCTTTTTTGAGACCTTGGGTAAAGATGTGTTTTCTATTTAACTCGTCAATATTTTTGCATTTTAATAATATGATTAAAAAAAAAAAAAAAAAAAAAACAACGTTTTTCTTAGTTTTATCTAAAAACTGCAAAATCATTATAAAAATGAAAAAAACCCACCAGGAACGCTTTTACGACAGTTCAGAAATGATTGGAGAGGGTCTTTAAGTTATTAAAGAAGCTATTGTACGTATTTGTTTGCTGCAAAGTCAGGTTCTAATAGACGTGTTTCAAAAGATTAACTCTGACTCCCAGTGCATATTCTCTGTGTGCATCCTCCACATCTGTGTGTGTGTGTTGTGTGGGCGGCTCCGACATCCAGGTGAAACGATTGTAAGCCGTCCAAACCCTGCAGGGCTAAACTAATCCTTATTCCTGATGTTAATCTGAGTATTGAACTTCTATACAGGGGGGGCTGCGCTGACACCCGATGGTGTGGAGGTCAAAGCAGTTTGTGCGCATATAAGAGAAAAGGCTGCTCCCTGCCCTTTTCCAAATGTCACTGAAGGGCCAGCTCCTGAGGAGCGGGGCCCACGAAATGTGTGCCCACACACGTGCGCCTGTTGGCGTGATAATCTTCGCCATTAGGCCATTTCAGATGTGTCATTTACAGTAATGCTTCTGTTTGTGTGTGCCTCCCATTCGCTCATCTGCTGCTGCATTTTTAATAACCATTGTCCACAGCGCAGTTCACAAAGTTTCCAAAACAACATCTGCTTCCTGCAGAATTTCAAAGTAGATTTTCGTTTATTTCTCCCAAATGGTTTAAAGTTTAGTCTTATTTTATATTTATGAACATCTCTATAAAGATAGAGGAAAGACCCCTTACTCTACTGGCGCTATTATTACTTGAACAAGAGGATTCTGGCCTAGTTTTTCTGGTGTTTTTGCATCCTACGATCACAACACCACTAAATTTTTCAGGGCTTTGTAAAACAGAAGTGACCCCGCTATGAAATAATTAGCGCACTCATTCATAAAACATGCCGCGATTCGTCAATACTCTACAAACCTGGCTTCGTTTTCATGGATTCTCATTTGTGTCCTCACTCAAACGCAATCTTTTCCCCTGTGACTAATGTAGGTTAAGACAAAAATGGGCCCTGCACGCCGCTCGATCCAGGCCAGCATTGTCCGCCTACAGTCTGTCACAACTTGGACCAAATCTATTCTGTATGGCAAGGATGTTCCAAAGGAAGAAAAAACAAGTGACAACAGAGGGAAAATGCAGATAATTAATAATCAAACAATGCATGGCGTATGTGGCAAATGTTGCATTCCTGCAGGTTGTTTTTGCCTTACGCTGATCTAACCCTGTTGCAAACATTTCTTCACCTGTCCAGAATAATTCAAATAAAGACAAATTGATTGTTTTCTTTGACTAACACAAATATGGCTTTTATTGAATTTCAGCCTGAATAACAGACTGATTCCACTCCTTTATTGCAGCTCAAACACTAATAGCAATACAAGAAGAAAAAAAAAATGAAAAGACCCAAATGTTTTCATTAAGTATTCTCCTCAGCAGCTCGTTGCAGCTTTTCTTTACATCCTCTGAATTGCATGCATAGTTAGAGCCTTTAAAGTCCATCTCTGCAGGAGGCAGAGAGAGCCGGCGGTGCTGATCAAAGCCGGAGAGCAGTGCCTCTGTCCAGGTTCAGCGGCAATCAGAAAACATCAGGTTATGGGCCTAACACTTAATGATGGTGTTGAGATTCTAAGAAAACCAGGAAAAAAAAGGTTCCTGCCACACAAAACTCCCAAAGTGTAACAGTCACAACAAAAACAGAAACAAACTAGTTTAAAAAAGCAATACTGTATTTTTAGAACTTTACCATAACAAAGGATCTAATAATCATAATTAAGATGTATTTATGTCAAAATTAAAATATTTTGCCCACACATGTGACATTGTGCTTTTCCCAGCCACTTCAGTCAGTAGTTGTGCGTGCATTACAGGTTATGCCTTTGTCATAGCTGACCCTACGGCTGATATGTGCTGTCTGTGGGTGAATAATGGACAAACCTGGACGAGGTACTAACAAAATATCAAGATCGTAGACCGCTCAGTGAGCCCGTAGAGTGAAAATGTTCAGGCGCTTGAGTGAAAAAGCAGAGACAGTCAGGTTGATATTAAAAAAAAAAAAAAAACTAGAATTTTTTGGGTACAAGCAGGAAACTTGCCAAGGATGTACCGAAGGATCCTTTCTTACAGAAAAACCTTTGTGCTGCAAGTAAAATCCACATCAACATGGGCTTTTAATACACAAATTGTCTTTTAACTTGAGGATTACCTACAGACTACTATTAGGCTTATATATCACTTAAAACCTTGGGTTGCCTCGTGCCTTTTCAAAAGAAGAAGAGGAAGTCCTTTGGTGCAGCCATAACAAAATTTGGTGCTTGTATCACAAAATGCACGAATATTTTAACCACCAGAAAGTAGCCAATCAAAGCTTAGTTTGTGTGGACATTCCATCACTCATTACTTAACTTTTTTTTTTTTTTTTACAGCCAATCATAATCAAATTCTTGCCTTTAAATTCATAGAAGTTTGTTTATCCCCATTCCAGACATTTCGCCAGCCCACGTCCGCCCCGTTCTCCTCCTGGTTCTTTGCTTTTTGCGTCTGAGCTTTGGGTTTTCCTGTTTCACTATTAAATTTCAATCACATTTTCAAGATCTCTCCTTATTGAAATGTCATTGAAACATTTTTAGATTTACTATCTGCTTTTGTTATTCTTGCTCATTATTATTGGAGATGCCTTGTTGTCTTTTTAGTCCTGCATGTCTGTGTTCGACATGGTAACATTTGCTGCTCTAAACCTTGACGAGGTTTTGGTCTCACCAGCATTAGATTCACAACTATGGCTGTGTGTTTGTGCACTCGCCGTATCCCGCTTCCACTCGGTAACAGCTGGGATAGGCTCCTGCCCCCAGCAAACAGATGGGTAATTTGATAACAGCGATAAACAGGAATCATCTGGAACCTGCAGTCTAACTGTTTTGTCCACATTTTCTGCACAAATATACATTTTGGTTTGGAGTCAAATAGTTTTTTTTCCAGTAAGTAATTTATTTATTCAAATCAGCTAAATCTGTTCAATCTGTGTTTCTTTCTTTTAAAATATCTACTGAAATAAAAAGGCTGGGTTGTACTCATTGACTGAATATGAGACCTTGAGGGAGCAACCCCTCCCCCCTTAAGTTCCAAATAGGAAGTACCTGCTGCTCCCAAAAAGCTAAAATCTCATAGACTTCTATTCAGAAACAAACAGCTATTACGCAGTCATTTTATTTGTCAGAATAACCCTACTTGCTCTGATTCATCACTGTAACATCTTCTTGCTAATCCTATTTTTTTCCCCATATTTTTGATGTAGTGCAAGTGATTCAAGTTATAAACTGACCAATCAGATGCCTGAATAAAAGTAGGTGGTCTCACGTTCTAAGCGTTTGATTGACAGATTCTCCTAAGCCTGCTTTCAGAGGAAGGGGTGTGGTCTTCTAGCATGCTGACTACTGATTGGAGACAGTAGTTGCCAAAGAAATGTAGACAAAGACCAACACAGAACAATCACGGTTTACTGAGGACATGTGGTTCCAACATGGCGATGGACATATCGCAGAAAAAATGGCGACTGAATTGACTTCATTTGGTTGAAACCCATTTTGAAAGCCATTTTCAAGGGATGACGTCTTACCTGTTTAGTCCAGTTCTCCATATACAGTCGATGGGTGTACTAAAAAATATGCTTATCAGGCATTTCCTCCAAAAATTCCTTCAAATGTAAATTTTTTGGTGAAAAATTATAAAGTCATTAAAAAAATGCTCAAAAAGGCCCAGAGCAACAAAATCCTGTAGATGCTTTATTTCTTCTTATGATGTCATGTTGAATGCAAAGTTCAAAGTAAATTCTGAATAAACCATCATGCTACACATTGCTCCAACCCCTGCAGTCTGCTTGACCAATCACAGTCTGAGTACAAATGACATCTGAGGTTCCAGAACAACCTCCATAAAAAAATATGCAATACCAATGTAACATTGCATCTGATTTACAGAAGGTGGACAGAAAAGAGACCAGGATTCTGATCTTTAGATCATGCTCATAACATATATGTAGATTCATATAAATGTTGTATACTCATACACAGCTTCACCACATTCTTACAAGGCTCAAAGTGCCTTATGGTTGTAGGCCCATTCACTTATGCACACACTTATGGGAACTCCACTGCCGATCACTGGCGCCAACCTATAACCACCAGGAGCAATGTGAGGTTCAGTGTTTTGCCCAAGGACATTTTAACACATTGGCAAACATGGCGGGAACCAAACCTGCAATCTTCTGATAAGAGGTTGACTGCTCCACCTCTGAAACCACGGCTGCCATATTTCTCTAAAATCGTCAAATGTACAATCACAGAAAACTGACTGTTGAAGGAATTAAAGTTCCAGTGTCTCAGAGCACTCAAAGGAATCTACTTCCCTGATGTGGTTCAGTCATTGTTGAAGCATTTGTTCGTTTGGATCATTGTGGCTTTTCAACGTCACCAACTGGGCTCTGTAGCAGCAGATGTCGTGGGAATAGTGGGGGTCAACCATTTTTTTCTGCTCAATTGTGTAACTGGTGGAGAGCACTTGCATATTTGTGCACACACCGTTGTTGTGTACTCCATTTATTCAGGAATTTCCCAGATATCAACTGGCACGCATTCATTTCCCAGCCTCTCTCATAATCCGCTTCCTCTTTCATAAGTGTTTCCCAGACCAAAGTGGAAAAGCAATTGACTAATGAAGTTTAATCTGACACAAATACTTACATATGTTTTCCTATTCATCATGCTCACTAATGAGGCAAACAGGGCAGCTTAACAGGCTGTGTTTATGGATAATAAAAGCCATCCCTTAAGAAAACTCTACAAAAGACACATCTATATACAGCGCAGTGTCTCTTTATTTTCTGAAATGATGTTTCAGATTGCATTTAGCCACAAAAAACACTAATAATGGTAAACAAGCACTCTCAAATGTTAACATAAAAAGCCGTACTGTGATTACAGAATATTTCAATTGATTGCATAGCATAATTTTAACACAGCGCTCGCCTTTTTACCAGACTATGCAAAGCAGGTTCCCTGTTTTTCTATTGGAATCAAGTGTGTATCTATACTGTTTAAATCAGTTATGATATGGTAACCTGAGAAGCTTCCATTATATTTAAGCAGAACATGAATGATCAGTCAGTTGATGAAAGACTAATTTATACAAGAACAAAGTTTATGTAACTGCATTTAAACACCAGTAGTTTAAAGGAGAGCAACTGTTTGCAATCTATGAGTCATATTCTTTATAAAACTCTTCTATTTCCTGCTTTTACTGAGAAACAGTAAAGATATACAGAGAAACTGAAAGGATTTGATCTCTATTTGTAAGTTATGGTCACACTGCTCACCCTGGGCAACATGCATTCAAGCAATCACTTCCGATGAAAAGCCCACGTAAATGAGTTTTTTGGGGTTCCGCGTTCATAACTCTCGCCTTCATGTGTATGCACAATTTTTAAGATCATTTTTAGGATCTACGTACAAAACGAGCAGCCATTGAATGCATGTTGAAAGTTAATCCAGTTGCGTCTCTAACTATCTTCACACCAATGCCTGTTGCATTCTTCCGCGTTGAATACTCTTGCATTCACGCATGTTTCTACAACCATTTTCGGATCTGCCTAATGGTCGTACAACTTGTAGCCATTTAACACACATTGAAAGTTAAACGAGGTCAAACTTTGACCAATCAGAAACTCAGATTTGATAGTGATATATAGGTAGCCTATTTTTTGAAAACTGATCATGGAGGAGAAATGAATAATTGCAGTTTGTGCCCGACTGGAATTAATTATATGACACCAAGTTTTTCATATATTGTATATACATTCCTCTGCTTGATTGCAGTGCGAACGTCGTTTTAGCACATTCTAGAACGTGCGTTACATGCCGGGTTTGAATGTAGCATTACTGTGGAAGAAACTGTTCTTAATGGTTTTTAGCTACAAAAAGGATTTTCTCTATTATTTTCTTTTCAGAAAAACAAATTATAGTACAAAACTTGGTATATGTACGTTTGTGCGTGCACATTGGGGCTTTTAAAGGAACAATGTCAGAATGTAATATCTTTTAAATTAATGACAATTCCTCATTCCAAAACAGAACGTGAAAAAAAAAAAAACTTTTGTGGATGAAATATCAATCACCCTGTGCGTATTTTGTGCGTATTTTTTTTACAAGCAAACAGTAAAATAGTAAGAAAAGACACAATACAGATTAAGAAACATTGAAGGAATCTTTTTGAAGAAATCTCTCCGATTGTCAATTACTATTTTGTTGGATTTGGTTTTTTCCTGCCAATAGAAAGGCAGGCAGATGACTGGGGCCCCAAAGTGAGAAGGAGTCATCAGAGGTCAGACCAACCCCATTTCCAGTTCTGTAACAAGTGTGGCTTTCTATCAGCAAACAGGTCAATGGTCAACCGTACGAGAGCCCGATATGTGGTCAAGACCACAGTCAATGCAGGTTCTTGGACGCGCTTTTAGCATGCCATAATTTAGCAACAATCTGAAATATTGCTCCAGGCTTTTCTTTTACAGCTTTACTCTGAAATTTGACTCCTGACTAGATCTCATATGCTGTAATTCCAAACCGCAGTTCTGAATTCCTCCGTCGTGTTCACTTTTCAAATGGTTGGTCCTTCCATGACTTGAAAAGAATGCCACCCATGCACTACAAGCAAATCCAAGTCCCTGGTTGGTCAATATTTACCTGGTTTAACTTTTAACCCGTCTTCAGTGGCCATGCATTTTGAAAGTAAAACCTAAAAACGGACTTCTAAACTTACGTAGCGATGCTTGAACACAGGAATCTTAAACGTGGAAGCCTGAAACACACATTTACACACGTTTACATAGACTTTTCATTGAAAGTGGTCGCTGGAACGTTGAGGTGGCCGGTGTGAACGTAGCAATAAAGGGAGCACAGGTGTGTCTTGCAGTTCCCTTGAAGTTCGTACGAACACCTCAGGAAACATCCCGAAAACACAATGTCAAATTGTCTTGGGTGTGGTAAGTGTATTAGAAAGTATTGTGCTAATTTAAGTTCAGGCAAAAAATAATATGTAGCTGATAGTGTAATAAAGTGTCCTTAAGCTCTTTTCATTTAAATGGTTCAGTTGCTGGCTCCTTGTTGACTGCGCTCAAAAGGCACACACACTAGGTGTGCAGGTGATACACGTGTCTGTAGGACACCCACATACACTACACTATGATCACATATTTCCTTATTTATGTCAGGCTTCAAGAAGTGCACACTTCCTTGCGCAGACTTCACCGCTTACCAACTGCTGCCTGTTGTATGTGTTCGCTAAAACCTGTCGCCTGCAGCATGTCTGTAAAAATATATACATGAACGTTATGCTTTCTCACCAAGTGGTCTATAACCTTGCTAGTATTTGCAGGTCACCTGTGTGCCCTGTACAGGTTTGCCCATTTTTCACCCAAAGACAGCTCTTATCCACCCATATGAACATGTGTGACCCAGGCTTTGGGTCACATTTGTGACCCAATGAGCTACACCCATCACAAAGACACTATGCTGCTAGAAATAGCTCTCAGTGAGATTTAAGGTGGAGTTGCTGGATCCACAGACCAGAGCATTAATCATTACACCATGATAGCCAACAACGTGTTGTTTTGCTTCATGAGTCAATAGCTATAAACCTGCTTCAGGAAAGGCGTCGAGGCTGCTCTGTGCGAGATAGGCGACACGGATGGCTTTAGGGAAGGGCCGTTCTAATGTGTAAATTGAAAAGTGTGGGATATTTCTTCCAGCTACTGTTTCTGCCTTTGGGGTGGGAATTACACGGCAGAAACAGGCTTACACACAAAAATCGATGCAATTGGATCTGATGTGTTTTAACAAAGGTCAGAGGTGACTCAAACGCCTTAGTGGTCAAGAAATCTTGTCAACACAGGCCTTACGAATTTTGTCTCAGCTTTAGCATCTCCTGCCTTGCAGAGTGGCTTCCAATCTGTGTTAAGCTGGAAAGCACCTTCAATGCCTTTTTTCTTTTTAGTTCACTAGATTTTTAGTTGACTGGATTAGCAGCTCCCCTCCTGCAGACATAAGCAGCTGTTGCAGTTCAAAGTGTTTAACTGCTTAACAGCTGTTAGAACTCAAATGTTTACCACAGTAAGCAATTCAACTTTACGTCGTTATTGGAATCATTCAAAATGAAAACTTCCGTTGTACTTTCAAATAAAACTTTATAGAGTTTTATTTTACATTTAAGGTGACGTATCCACACAAAAACACACGTTAACTCAGCAAATAGTACTCTCACCAATTTTCGCCATGTTTAACGATATTTTAACTTTGGAAATACAAAAACAGCATAATTTTACAGGGACTCAGTGAGGAAGGTGAGGACATGGGGTTTAATTGCCAAAGTTTTGGATGAACTACTCGACACGGGGGTGGCAGGACAAACCACTCTAGAGGAGTGATTGATTCTGTTCTAGTAGACTGTCAATGGTTCCAATTCCTTGTTTTACCTGTGTGGGGAAATTTGATATCCGAAACAAAAAATTTGAAGAAATGTCAAACTTTATTGTAAAATTTGAGATGGATTTTCTTCCTACTTCGTCGATTGGTGAAATCGAGTTATCAGCTCTATAACAGCATTGATTGTCCCATTCAAACAAATGTTTTCCCACTGGCTTTTTAGCAAAATGTTGGTGACATCATTTCCTGCAGAAATGGTGCCAACTTTGAAAAAAAAACCTTACACCTTTCTTTGTTGATTATTTTTTCACTTGTCTCACCTAGACTCGTCTCAATTCACCATTATTAGGCATAGTCTTGTTTGTTTTTCCATTGGACTTGAAAACCATTTCAGCGTTGGCGAGCTTCTTGAAGCAAAACGACACCCACCCCCCAGCACCCCATTGTTCTAGACAAAAAGAGCCGGTCCTCCCATCATGTCTATTAATCTTATCCACCTCAACTCGGCGTTGTTGGAACCATGGCCGACATAAATTATGGCTGCAGTGCAATACACCACTGTAGAAACTTCTTAGGCCATTCCCGGCAACACTAAGTATGCTCTTGTGGAAATGCGCCAATGCTGGCTTTCAAACGGCCTTTCTGTTTCAAGTTGCCAGCTATCACGCTTTGAGGATCCAAGTGTGAAACATCAATATATTTTTCATTGATATGCCACTTTTCTTCTAACTTTTGAATGCCTTGTTTGTGATCAGCATGTATTTACTGACAAATACAGGGGTCTGCAACCTGAGGCTCTGGATCCACGTGTGGCTCCTTTGCCACAGCATTTTGGCAAAAAAAAAGAACAAAAAATAAATAAACAAAAAGTATCTGTAACATAAAAAGTAAACTACCTCAAACTTTATTCAACTTGTTCGCAAACAGTTGAAGAGCGGGATGTATCACTCTGCAAGGCTTCTGACTACGGTACCCTTAGTTCTCAAACAATCCATCAAGAAGTTTGTCTTCATAGTTTACCAAAACTAAAACATTTCGACAGATTTTTGTGCACTGTGTAAAACTGAAAACCAATTTGAGGTCAGTAAGTACAACAGTAACTTGTATTTATAGAGCATCAGATTATAAAGCTGACTTTCTATTGTTGAACAAACTCAAGTATTTTAAATTATGGTCCCAAAAAATCTGGTAAGAGTCACTTAATTAGCTATGATCTAATTTCAGTTAAGTAGATTTACAATTTTTTGGCAGAGACGCCCCACAAACTATCAAAATATACTGCGCTTTCTTAAATCATTGCTGATATTAAACTGCACATTTGCTGCCTTGGGATGATCGTATACAGCAAAAAGCTTCTTTTGTTTTGAAAGGAAATCATGTGAACCTCTGTTAAAATGTAAAAATGCTTTCACATTTAGAAAAAAACGCTATTTTCTCTTTATATGTGTGTTCTGTTTATGCTAAAAAAGTGTATATTTATCATAATAGTAACAATTACATAAATACAAAGCAGTGTTATATTTTTCCAAAGGATAAAGTGAGACTTTGTGGCTCCTACTGGGTTGTGGTCAGTGGGAAATTATCTAGAATGGTTCTTTAAGTGCTAAATGTTGCCCCCGGTCTAATCCATCACGAAACAAAAAAAATATAGCAAAGTAGCTTTAACTGATGGAAGCGTCTGAAGCTCGACATGCTTCAGACATGTTGAATTCACCACTTCAACTATCCAAACTCTTTCAGTATCTTCTCTTACTCCTATATATTTCTTCCCTTTTTTTATCATCACTCCTGGTATCTTCTCGCATCTCTTTACGGAACCATCACTCTCACTCTGTGGCAGACACACAGTCTCACTGTCTCATTTCCTCACACACCCAGCCATCTTTTCAAAATCACTTCCTTGATTCACATCTTTGCCCCCTTCATTTATGAGCACTTTATTGAGAAGCAGAGAGGTGGCAGAGAAACAGACATAATTGCCTAGGGTGGTACGTTATTGGAAAATGGATGAATTGCTTTCTTCAGAGAGGAGCTGTGAGAGTGTCAGGAATAGAGAAGGCTCCTTAATAACAGTGAAGGTCAGGTGCAGGCATAGTGGGAGGATGAGGACGAATAGATGCATATAAAATCATGTCTCACTTTGCTGCATATGCAATTTATCAGCATGTGTTTTTAAGGGCATTTGTGTTTGTGTGGTGGGTTTGTGTGGAATTAGGACCAGTGATATTGTTTTTGCTGACTTGGTTCACCCAGGCTACGGCCTCTTTAGACAGTAAGGTCCATCTCTATGGTTACAGTCCTACACCTAAAATGAGGTTGAGTTGCACAAAAATCAGGCTAAAGACTCATTTTCCAAGAATCTTAAAGGCCCACTCCAACTATTTTTTGATCTATTGTAAGAGCATTTCCAGTGGTCTTATAAATCATGGTCATGCTGTTTTTAGCCAAAAACAAACAAAAAAAAAAGTATTTTCTAGGACATAGTTTCTGCAAAGCAACAGAAACTATGTAAATTACCGTAAAAATTCTGAGTTGTGGGCGGGACTGTTGATGCAGAGCAACCCAGCCATCCCTGTTGTTGAGAGTTGACTAAATAAATACTCAGAAATGCAATTTTGTGCTCAATTTTCTTTATATATGAATTAAAATAATTCAGGCATTCTTCAGGCAATTCTTCATTTAGTATCTTTGCTCAGACCTTAAGACTTTTGCAATGACACAATTTTTCTTCACTCTGTCTAAACTCTCTTGAGCACCCACACACAAAAACATCTCATTTCAGGACCCCTTGGCTGTCTAAACTGCTTAAATCTCAACATCCCTGCGCTTTACATTCTTAAGCTGCATTCACGCCGGAAGTGGCCAAGGCATCAAATTTGCACCTGCCGCCTCTTTTTTGACGCTTGTCAAATTGATTGCTCAATGCCTTGGCGCCCTGGCCGCAGAGCAACCGCCAGCACACTTCATTTGCAGACCGCCTCTGTTCATAGAGGTCTATTGCATACTGTAGTTTAGGGCTAAATTTGTTGCGGTCCCATAATGCCTTGTGTGTTGTTAACAAGCCATTTGTTTGACACAAGATGTCTATTAGTCATTTAATAGACATCGAATGTAAATGTCTATGACATAACGAATACACATCTACTGTAGGAAATCTCTATAAGACATCTCAGACAGCTCTATTTTATTTTAAGTTTCTATTAGAAACTTCCAATGGTGTTCTACATATAGAGGTCTCCTATACATCTACCTGTAGACATGAAATCTAAAAGCTGGGATTTTGGTGTGCTGTCATCCTTTTTCTCCTCTTACAATCAAATTTAAACATCCCACATTGGTGTAGAGTCAATTTTTTGTCTAATTTATTCATGTAAATGCAAGTCTATACTTTTAGAAATCTGCCTCTGAACAGCAACTAGACACTGTTGTGCAGCAGAAGACAAGAAAAAGTACTTTAAGATCATTGTAATAATCCACTCAGACAGTAGATTAAATCTATGTCAACCTTTTATTCAGTTTTTTGACAATTTAAAAATCTAAACAGAAATATAAATGTTAGATTTTTGTTTTGATGCAAGTTTCTGTGACCTTTCAACCCAGGTGAGTTTCAGTAAAAATGTTTGCTACTTCTTGGAATGTATAACTTTATGATTACTGGGTGTCTGTGAACACAGGGTTGCAGTGTCATAGTTGTTAGCTTTTTATCTTTTTTTGGTTTTTTTTAGAGCAAGAAGATCCTGGTTCAAATCCCAGCTGGGACCTTTCTGTGCAGAGTTTGAATGTCCTCCCTCTACACGTTTGGATTTTCTCCTGCTTCCTCCCACCGTTCAAGGTTAATTGCCGTCTGCAAACTGCTCCTGTGTGTTTGTGTGGCCTGTGTCAAACTGCTGACCTGATTAGGGTGCACTCCACCTTCAGCAGTAGCTGGATTGGAACCAGCAAACCCATGACCCAAAAGGGGATTCAGTGGGTTCTAAAGATGAATGGATAGATGTGAAATTGCAGTGTTTGTTTTTTCACCAATAAATAAGATTTCTAGAAGACATCTACAAATATTCCAAGATTAGACGTCTTCAAGTAGATGTAGACCACTACATGCAAATATGGCTTAGAGCACTATTAGCAGACATCTTAATGAAGTAACAAAACAGAGTTGTCAGAGATATCCTGTAGACATGTACAGTAGATGTATATTTATATACATCCTGCGCCTAGTGGGATGTGGTCCCCCACATATATGTACACCATCATTAGAAACATGCTGCAAGAACATGCTAAAAAAACAATTTTCATTAGCGTGGGTCTTTAAGGAGTTATTCTTTTTCTCCTAGAATAAGGTTGTGTGAGTTATAATAAAATGTGGGTGTAGTATCTGCTGCAAACATGAAAAGTTTCTCTCAGCTTAAAGGACTGTCATTGGCACTGAAGCTAACATGTCAGCATTGGTAGACTAGCTCCAGTTTCAGAGAACTTTGTGCAACTTGAGGTTGAATTTCTACGCTGCATCATGTTTGCATCAGACACTCATACATTTTCCTGGACCATTTTGTTGCACCAGTATTCTGCGAACGTGTCAATAACTACAGGAGCAACCAGCAGTCCTTCTCAGAAAGGGACACTTTTTTTGTTATTTTAAAGTAAAACAAAATCCTTCATATTTTTGGACCGCTGGGATGACCAAGTAGTTCCATTTTGTAAAATATCATGACATTTTGTCCTTCTGGTGTAAGAGGCTGGTGGTAACAAAATCCATTTGCTCAATTACCATACCTTTTACTTTACTGATGAGAATTTAACACGACAACCCAGTACTTACTTAGTTACATCAGGCTGTACCTGTCCAGATACCTTAAGGGATACACAGTAATATACATAACAGTAAATAAATGCAGTGAAACAGTAAACATTGGAATGCACATACAAAATTCAGTTTTGACTGCAACCATGCTGACTGCATCAGTGCAATAAACTTGAATTTTGTTGAGATTATAAGAGATTTTAAAATCTCCAAAACTGTTGACAAACTTTGTTTATGATACATGTAAAGCAGCAGACATGTGTTGTGCGTTTTTTCTCCCATGAAAAAGCACAGAAGTTGCTTGTATTGATTGTGATGATGGTGGACGTGTCTGATTGTGGTCCTGTGATGAATTGGTCATCTGTCTGGGGCATCATCTGCCCTGCCTGATAGTGTGTAAATACAGCAATAATACTGAAAACAGACATGTCCAAATTCTATGTTGTGAACCAAATGCAGCCCTCTTTCAAATATTGCTGGTTCCTGTCATAACATTAATCATTTGCGGCCTCCAGCACTTTCTAAGAACTGTCTGTATGATTTCTTTATGTCATTGGCTAAATTCCATAATTAGACTTTCTAGCTCATTTCATGATTTTTTACATTTATTGTAAAATAGAAAAAGCCATAATGTTAAACAGATTGGACTCAAACAGATTTCATCCTGATTCATTAAACTAGTTTTTGTTTGAATAAAGATGGAGTTCTTGTGGGATATCAGATTTTACTTTGCTGTAAACACCAATCACTTCTAAGCAGTTTATTTACTGTACTTTAGAAATAAAGGAACGCTACATCAAAGTTGTCTGGTAAATACTTTCTTTATGGTGTCATTTTATTTCTCCCTCAGTTGGAAGGCAAAAGCTACAGTTTCTGATATATTTTAAATCAGTAATCATCGTCATGGGTTGGGCATAAAAAGAAAACTTTGACAAATAAAAAAAGGAGAGGATTTTCATAGAACACAGATTGGGTTTATTGAGTTTATACAGAAAGAAGGAAAGATGACATGATTTTGAACAGCAGGCTGTCTGTCACTTATATGTGATGAGTGTTTTTCCAGTCTGTGCAAATTCAAAAAATAACTTTTGATCTAAGTGGGCTCAAAAGAGGGATCAGAGGCAACCGTTGGGACTAAACTGCAAATGATGGAAATATAAGATTGAATATAACTGTATAACTCTCTTAATCAATTTTATGTAAGCTCTCAAAATAGATGCTGTCATCTCAGCTCCTGGGTAGTAATTTAGTTCCAAGATTATTAGGAGTAATCAGGGTCTAGAAGACAATTGCATGAAAGATTGGCCCAATTACTCTCAAAAGTTTTAGAAAAATTATTATAATTCTTTTTTTATGATTACAAGGAAAACAAATTAGTCTTTTCTTGTTGCTCAGATTCTTGACAAAAAATATTGTTTACTTTCTTGTCCCATTGGAAAGAAAAACTCCTCATTTCAGCATTAATAACACTCAATATAAACAAAATAAGCTGAAATATGTGTGACTTCAGCATAGTACAGCAAAACCCTTTCAAGTTGAAGGCCTGCAGTGAGCATTTCTCTGCATTTATGACATATTTAACAGAAATTTTCATTATGTAGTCCAGGAAAGTAAACATAATTTATATTTTATTCTTTGCAATGAATACATTCATGAAATAAATACAAAAAATCATGGCAAGGGTCTGAAAGATTTTTAGAAGGGAAAAAATTGCCTGTGTTGTGATTTTGTCCGGAACCATTGGTGAAGGACCTAAAATTGTATGAAAGAAGGCTTGAGGAAGTAAAATTGAATAAAAAAAAATGTGACAAGAACATTTGAATATTTAGCACAAGGTCATAAAACAAAGGGCAAAAGAATAGTAACAAGAGCAGATGATCTAATAAGAATGAACTAAAACAACAGGCTCTTAAGTACTCAGAGAATGATTAACTTAGCTGTGTATGATTGGCAACTTGTACCTGGTGTGACTGTGACAAGAAAAAGGAAAACGTGACAAGAATCACTGAATTCAGTTTGTACAGTGAATATGAAAACAGGCCTGTTTACAGAAAACTGCACTCCACTACACACCTCATATGTGGATCAAAAACATCAGGTTTAATGCTACGCACACATGTGATGCGCATTTAAGAATGAGCTTAACGGGCATTCTGTAATGGGATTATAGCATATGGTGTTCACACTGGACTGCCGCTAAAACAACACTGGCAGCACATATTCTCTTAGTAAAAGTTTGGTGCAGTACAAATCTCTTGAATCTTGCTCCAGGGTTTTTCTTTCACAGCTCTATTCCGATATATATAAGACTTTCTGTCATATAGTTATTTATTCCTCATTCGTAATCAGTTTTCCAACTGCTGGTTCTTCTGTATTTTGAAAGGGACGCTTTCCATACGTCCCAACCAAATCTGAGTCCCTGACTGGTCAAAGTTTATCTGGTTCAACCTTTGACACGGAGCTGAAAACTGACTGCGTTGCAAGATATCTCGCTGAACGAGTTAGTTTTGATTGTGGAAGCCTGAACCATGTTTAAATAGACTTTTAATTGGAACTGGTTGCTTGAACGCACATTTCTTAGCCTGGTGTGAACGTAGCATTGGGCTGCAGGTTGCTCTAGTCTAAATGATGCCTTCAGGGTGCTGTTGAAGTGTCCCAGATGGACAACTGCAAGTGCCATATTTGTCATGATGTTCGCACATTTCAAGCTGTTCTGAGAAACTATAGCTGTATGACTTGTATAACATTCGCAGAAAATGTAATTTTTATGATATCAGTAAGTATGTGAAATAAAGATGTGCCTTTCATTATTTTTAGATGGTTTTTGACAGAATATACATTTAATCTGTCCTCGACTTTCGATTGTTTTGTTTTCAAATTTGATGTATGTATATTTGTGTGTGGTATATTTGGTTTCTTCATTAGTCAAGTAACAGAATAATAACTTGTTTATTATGATAATGAGGGACCTTATAATATTAAGTGTTCTTAATGGGCAGCAAACTGCTTCTGGCAAGTTGAGGTCAGAATACAAGCTGCAATTTCAAAAATGAAAAGCTGCTTGCTGATTTATGGGAGAACCACAGAAAGATAATTTAGATAAAACACTTTCCAACAACTATGTTTGCTATGCTGCCATTTGGCAAGTGATACAAAGACAAACAGTGCCACTCTGTGAGACTGGAGAGCAGTTTCTCCTCAGGCTGTTAAAGTGTACACTTCAAATGGAAGAGAAAAAAAATACTATGGTATAATCATATCTTCTGAATACATAAGTAGAGATAAAGAGAGAAGTGTTGTTTTTTTCACATTCAAGTTTTTACACAGTTTATTAGGCTGAAGCTTGAACTGGAGTTTTCACAGAAGGTTGTAGTAGCCAGATTTGATCTTGTATTATTGGATATGTGCCAAACCACCAACAAAGTTGAAGCCATCCTGTTATCTAATCTGCTTTGATAACAGCGAGCCTCTGAACTGGAACCTGCACAAGAAGGCCGCCCAATTACGAAGAAATGCCACTTTACCATTAAGTTTGTTTGGGTTATCTTGCAATAAAGGTAATCAGTAATCATTTTGCAATTGTTAGTTCAAGTGCACTTATTTAGTTGACAATCTGAGAGAGCATTGAGCTTTTCATGGTGTTTGTATGAGTACATTTCCTTTTATGAATTGAAATCACTCAAACAAAATATATTTAGTTAAATGAAAAAAAAGTCAACTTTGATTCTTTGGGTATATCCGAATGCTCTCATTATGTCCTAACTTCTAAGACTACTGTATGTTCCGCAAAATAAGTCAAGTTAAAAAGGCAAAAAAAAGTTTTTTAAAAGACTATAATCCAGAGCGCTTTACATATGAATTAAGTCTGGTTGTGCTTACTGATGTCAAGCAGTATTCAAAGGTAAACAGGGATTTGTCAAAATGTTTGATTAAGTGTTATTGTTAATAAGCTTACGTGGCTACGTGGCCACTGTGGAGAGGGGGTGGACTGTTTTTTTTACGTGTTACTAACAAGATTGGGAGTTAGCGTAGTCACAGCAATGTTTGCTTAAGCAGTATAAGTTTGTTTTTTATGTGTTGTAAACAAGGTTAGTCGTTATAAACCTGTGGCAATACTGTCACGTCATATTATGAATATGCTAACAGATCTAACATTGTTATCGTGTAGCTGTGTCGGACCATGTTTTTTTGCGTGTTGTAGGGAATTAGCGTAGTCACAGTAACTTTTGTTTTAGAGGTGAGGTTTGGAGTTACAGGTATTCTAAATAACACTTCTAACGTGGTTAATGTGTGGCAATGTCGAAACATGTTTTTTTTTAACGTGTTAGCAACAAGGTAGTGAGATAGCATAGTCACAGTAATGTATGTTTTAGCTGCATCAGTATATTTTTTTTATGCGTTGCAAAATTGCTAGTTCCAGGTATTGTGAATGCACTAACGTGGCTAATGCTTCCAATGTGGCTAACGTGTAATGTGTTACAAACAAGTTCTAAAGTTATTGTGAATGCAGTGTGACTGAAAAACGTATTTCTGACTCATTTGTCTCACTTATTGCGCCAGATTTTGGTGCAACTTATGTATGACAAGTTCAAAAATAGATCATTCATTGACGGTGAGCCTTATGATCCGGCATTTCTTTTAGTGCAAAAAATATGATATAGTGCAGGTCTATCAAGTGCCCTTGATTTCATCACAGTTTAGATACATGCTCATTTTTTTCTGTAATGGCAAATATAAGTAAAACTTATCAAATATAAACTTTTACAAATACTTTGAATCCAGTGCATTTTGTCAGTTTGATTTATAAAAAAATACACATACTTAGAATTTTTTTTTTCAAATGACAAATTGCTTAAACACAATGCATTGTGGTCTATATTCACCAATCTATTGAGCATCAATGCACACTGGTTTTTCACGGACACTTCTGAGAACATTTTTGGAGCACTGGATATATATATATATATATATATATATTTATATATATATATATATATATATATATATATATATATTTATATATATATATATATATATATATATATATATATATATATATATATATATATATATATATATATATGTACATAAAAGGGCTGTTACTACTCAAATAAGGTCAAATGTTTTTGTCCAAGGAGAGTGGTGGGGTGAGTAGTGGCTACAGTGACCTGCATGTTAAAAGATTTATCATTGCTTTTACTGGAGATTCCATAAATATTTAAACTCACAAGGTCAAACACCTTTAAAATTTAAATATTTGTTTTGGTAGGATGCACTTCTTGCTCATGGAAAAAGTCAGAACTTTGAGGGAAACAGTACAACATGCTTTATTTAACCTGTTCAGGAAGTTAACAGCAGTTTTGGAAGTGTTGCTTTGTTATTTGACCCTCAGGCTAAAATGTTTGTGCTTTTATATTCCACTCAGATTTGCTTCACAGTAAAAGTGAAATGTTTGATGGTAGAAAATGTATTGCTTATTTAATTTTAATCCATCCATCTATCTTTATCCGTAACTAGGTTGCGGGGGCAGCAGACTAAGTAAAGGTACCCAGACTTCCCTCTCTCGGGGAAATTCCTGCAGCTCCTCTGGGGGGACACCAAGACATTCCCAAGTCAGCTGAGTGACAAAGCCTTTCCAAAAGGTCTTGGGTCTTCCTAGGGGCCTCCACCCAGTGGGACATGCTGGGAACACCGCCCCAGAAAGACATCCAGGAGGCATGCAGACCAGATGATGGAGTTACCTCAACTGGCTCCTCTCAACGTGAAGGAGCAGCGACTTTACTCTGAGCTCTCTCTGGGTGACTACGCTTGTCACCCTAACTCTAAAGGAGTGCCCAGCCATCCTATAGAGGAAATTAATTTCGGCCACTTGTATTCGGGACCTCATTCTTTTGGTCATGACCAAGAGCTCATGACCATAGGTAAGTATTGGAACAAAGGTCAACCAGTCAATTGAGAGCCTTGCTTTTTAGCGCATCTCTCTTCACAACAAAGGACCGGTACATCGGCCGCATAGTGGTGGGCGCTGCACCAATCTGCCTGTCGATCTCATACTCCTATCTTCCCTCACAAGACCCCAAGAAACTTAAACTCCAACACAGCAGGAGGAGCACTTCACCCACCCAGAGAGGGGCAACTACTTATCTCCGGTCAAGAACCATAGCCTCAGACTTAGTGGTGCTGACCCTCATCCTAGCCACTTCACACTAAGCCACAAACCCCCCTACTGCATGCTGGAGGTCCTGGCTCAATTGAGCCAGCAAGACAACTTCATCTGCAAAGAGTTGAAAGGAAATCCTGTGGTCCCCAAACCAGATCACTTCCAGTTCCCAGCTGTTCCTAGAAATTCTGACCATAAAGACCATGGCCAGAACCAGTGATAAAGGGCTGAAGTCCAGGAACAGGTCCGACCTTACTGCTGGCAATGCAAGCCATAAGTAAGAATACTAGAGTAAGGCTCCCTGGACCCCACATGCTCCCAGAGTACCCTCCAAAGGACAGTACGGGGGATGTGGTTGAACGCCTTCTCCAAATCCAAAAAACACATATGGACTGGATGAGTAAACTCCCATGAACCCCCCGACACCATAAAGAGGGTGTAGAGATTGTCTGCTGTTCCACGATCAGAACGGAAACCACACTGTTGTTCCTGGATATGAGGTCCGACTATCGGATGAACTCTCCTCTCCAGTTCCCTGGCGTAGAGTTGCCCAGGGAAGTGTGATTCCCCAGTAGTTGGAACACACTCTTTGGTCACCCTTCTTGAAAAGAGGAACAACCACCCCTATCTGCAAGTGCAGTGGTATAGTTCCTGAATGCCACACAATGCTACAGAGACGAGTCAGCCAATACACTCCCACAGTATCCAGAGACTTGAGGCACTCAGGGTGAACTTCATCCACTCCAGGTGCCTTGCCACCAAGGAGCTCATCGACTACCTCTGTAACTTCAACCCAGGCAATGAACAGTCCCACCCTAAAGTCCTCAGTCTCTGATTCCTCTATAGAAGACGTGTCAGTGGGATTGAAGAGATCCCTGTAGTATTTCTGTCCACCTCTCGACAATGTCTCCAGAGATAGTCAACAGCTGAACTGAAAACAGTGTTTGCAGAAAACTGCTTTCCTCTCCCGAGTTGCCGGATGGTTTGCCAGATCTCTTCGAGGCCAACCGATAATCCTTCTTCAGGACCACTGAGCTCCTCCCAGGACTGAGTTTTTGCCTCCACAACTGCCCCGGGCCGCAGCTCACTTAAACTGTCATGCTTGTCAGCTGCCACAAGCCAGCCAGGCTTGATGGGACTCTTTCTTCAGCTTGACGGCATCTCTTACTTCTGGTGTCCACCACTGGGTTCGGGGGCACCCCAACAGGCACCAGAGACCTTGCGACCACAGATCCAAACAGCAGCGGAGGCAATAAAGGCGGAAAACATGGTTTATTCTGACTCATGTTCTCAGCCTCCCTCTGTACCAGTTTGAAGCCCTCCCGGATATAGGAGACGTTCCCACCAGACCCTCAAAGAATGTTTAGGTCTGCCAAGTCTTTCCAATTTCCTTCCCCACCAGCGAATCCAACTTACCACCGGGTAGTGATCAGTGGACAGCTCTGCCCCTCTCTTTACCCGAGTGCCCAAGACACACAGCTGAAGGTCGCCTGAAATTACTACAAAGTTGATCATCAATTTCCTGCCGAGGGTGTCCTGATACCAATTGTATTGGTGGACACCCTTATGCTTGACTGTGGTGTTTATTATAGACAAACTATGACGAGTGCAGAACCCCAACAACAAAAAAAACACTCAGGTTCAGGTCAGGGATGTCATTCCTACCATTAATGCCCCTCCAGGTGCCACTGTCGTTGCCCATATGGACATTGAAGTCCCCTAGGAGGACAATGGAGTCCCCCTTTGGGGCGTTTTCCACTACTCCGTCGAGAGACACCAAGAAGGCCAGGTACTAAAAACTGTTGTTCAGCCAGAAGGCTGAAACCAAATATATTTATATTCTATTATAAAATCTTTCCCAGTGGTCTTTTAATTACGATTATGCTGTTTTTAGCCAAAAAAAAACAACTGTGTTTTTTAAGACATTATCTTTGCAGAGCAGCAACTGCCACTCTGCAGAAACTATGTTCTAGAAAATACACAAGGTTTAATTTTTTGCTAAAAACAGTACAACCCTAATTAACCCTAATTAAAAGACCACTGGCAAACTTTTAAAATACATCAAAAGATGACGGGAGTGTGACAGGATTCTTGAAAAAGGATGGTGTGCAAATTAGGGCCACAATAGTGTAAATAGGATTGAAAGACTGAAATGTGAAAGTTTTAAGGAACTTAGGCCGTCACTTGATGTTAGGGGTGTGAGAGTGGGAGATAAAGCATGTCAGAGAGATGTGATTTGAATGAACAAAAGTTTATAATCAAAGTTCTAACAGCTTTAAAGCCACAGCGGCATTTATATCCAGTCATTCTGGGTCCATCTTTATCTAAACAGAAGTGATGTGGTGTGCTTTCCATGCTTCATCCCCTTTTTACAAGCGTGCTGGCATCAGTCAAAAATAAAGATACTTCCATGAACATACATCTATACCCGGCTGAAAATTGATTGTACATCCAACATTTTCATGCCAGACAGTCAAAAATAGGCCAAAGTCTCCAGAATAGCTGCAGAAATCATATGATCAAGGAATCCATCACTTCCATGTGCTATCTCTTTTATTTCTCCCCCTCTGGGAGATGAGTCTCAGGAGCACTGAAGAAGGAGAGAGTACACAGCACACCATTAATCAGTACAATGTAACTCCTAGACGCAGCACACTGTTTTAAATTGAGAACTAAAATAGGACTTTATTGATCTGTTCCGCCCCCCTTGTCTTTTATTAGAATATAATGTTATCAAAATAAACACAACTGAATATTTTTTGGAAGATTTTCTTTTCACCGAACCTGACCACTGACAGATGACCCTTGTGACCTTTGGCTGAGTTCGATGGAGGATTAATAGATATAATTTTTTGTAGTAATTTATTCTTGTGCAGTACAGTCTGATGTGTGTTTTGTACGATAGTTTTCCCCAGGGTTGTCAAAGTTGTTTTGCGATGTTACAATTAGTCTGAATGCCAACAGACATGAACATTTTTTTCCTAAAATTTCCGTTTCCCAGTGGGAAGCTGGCGCAAACAGCTTTGGCAAAAGAAAATGTCTATGTTCAGAGAGCACATCTAACGGTCTGGCAGCAAATGAGGCGAGCGGACAGGCTAGCATGCACACTGAAGAAGCTGCACTCCATAAAAAAATATGGATTTTATATGGAGCAGGAGGCCACAAAAGATACGTATAAAACTGGATATTTAAAGGAAAAAGAATGCCCAAATTGAGCAGATTCTCAAAATCTGGAGGTAAACAGAATTTTGTGTCATAAAGAAAAATGGTACCCAAAAGGCCCAAGCAGGAAATAGTTGGGTTGTGTTGCGCTTGATTGAAGTAGATAATATGTGAAAGTCTTATAGAGCAAGAGAGTTGAGGAAAAGAGAAGAAAAAAATCAGAGGAGGAAGCAGAAAGGACAGACAGAGCTGAAAAGGGGTTTGATGTCTTCTTTTTCTCACTTTAACTTAATCTCTCTTTCTGTGTCTCTCCCACTGCTGCTACCATGGCAACCAAGTTTTGAGATGCAAGAGCGGTTTAGAAGGATGTTGTAATTGTTTACCAGTTTGTGTGTTTCTATGTGCATGAAATGTGTGTTGATATTGTCGAACAAAGAAGGTGTGTTACAGAGCAAGGACAGTCACTAAACTATCAAAAGCCGTTTTGGATTTTCATTTTTTGAAAGGGGAATTTATGTTTTTCACAGAAAATGCGAGACTTCGTTTCAGAATGTAACAAATATATATATATATATATATATATGTATAATTTTGCTAATTAGGATGTTTATCCAGCAGTGCCTTTGTTTGAGAATGTGATTGACTTTAAAATATTCCAAGGGCCAGGCTTGGTGGTAGAAACTTCAGGTATATTCAGCCTGGATACGTTTGGTTTGTTTAAAGTAAACAAGAGTTCATTTCCCTCAATAATTCAATTTTCAGTCTGAATATACCCAAGAGGACCCTGGTCCAAGACATATCCATCTTTTAAGGTGGTCTCGGTTTGTTTTCAATCGGACTGAGGTCCGGTTTTCCCCGATTCCTCAGTCTGGACCAAAACGGTCCAACTGGATCAAAACGGCTACCGGGATGTAAACAGAGAAGGAGCGTAGCATTTGATGAACCAACTGCGAGACACATGTGATCAGATAATTGCAGGCTCATTAAAACAACTTTTAACGTGATACACATTGCTTATTAAAGCGTTTTCTCGGCAATCTATGTCTTAACACTTATCAGTGTCCCTTTATACCAGATGCCTCCTCAGTAACCGCCTAGCAGCATGCCTCCACCGTACCAAAGCAGTAGAAAAAGGGTTGTGCCTGACGTTGATGTTCAAAATTGGTCAGTAAAACATAAAGTTTGAACAACAGAGCTATCCTGACAAGGATTGTAAAGCTCAAAACTTCCATTATACTTTCTCTTATTGCTTTGCACTGCCCTCATAATTCCTGACCAATGACTGAAGAGATCTTTAGTCACACGTTTTTGTTCACATACTTTTGTTTGAAGTAGAAATTTCTGATTGACGGCAGCCGGAATACGGACCAAATGCAAGATTTAGCACTTGGTCTGGACAGACTTTTCCAGTCTGAGTACATCCTTAAACATTTAATAATTAAACATGATCATGACTAAACCCTTGGAAAAACAAAAAGGTGATCTGACAGTAAAGAACTAAATACACTGAGGGTAACTTTTTGGTAACTGAAATGTTCTCATTCAACTGATTTTAAATTCTTAAGCATCTGAATTTATTTACAGCTATGAAAAAAAGCACCTATGTTTTTGCTTTTCAGCAGATGCTATGTTTTTGTAATTTTAAAAGGGCTTGTCGCATATTTGCAACAGTGGGCATCAAGGGGTTAAATGTGAAGCTCTAAACCGAACACCCCCCATTTATAACAATTGACTTAGTGCATTTTCCTATGAAAAGATCAAGTGATCCTGGTAAATATGTTTGGTACAAAGTCATAATTTTGTGTGTTGGGGGGCACAGACCAGACTTACATGCATGAATAATCATCATGCTGCTGTGATCAGCAAAGCCCCATCAACTCAGGAGTACCCTGCAACATCATTGTCAACCTGCACAGTCCTGCTGCTACTAGCAATGTAACTGTAAACCTCTTTTATGCAAAAGAAAGCGACTTGCCAACTTTGCAAGGAAACGCTGCCAAGAGCAGTGCAAAAGTCAGCGCCTCTGATTTGGCCCGGGCGATTTGTCAAAATGTTCCACTTGATTACTCTAAGTCCATCAACTGCAGATTGTATTCCAATGCGTGTGTGTGTGTGTGTGTGTGTGTGTGTACGTATGTCCAGTCTTGATGCAGAGCTGTCTGCTGCATTCTTCTCATCCTGCATCGCTCTTTGCTTTTAGTGGAATTTCTTATCTGGATTTTCCAGAAAGGTACAGAATACGCTTTTTGCTGTCAGACCTCTTTGGGTAAATAATCTATGTAAATTTGTCCAGCATAGAAAAAAATGAAAATTGTTTGTCCTGCATGGATAAAATACGATCTGAAATATCAGCAACAACCACTTCACAATACAGAAAAATATGTTTCTGGGTAAAGATGGGCCGATCCCATCCTTTTAGAAAAACCAAACAGACCAGCGTAAAAATAAAAAAAAACATAGCCTAACAAGACAAGGTAGCTTAAAGACACACACTGATTATCTTTTAATCTATTCCATAAGTGTTCTCAGTGGTCTTTTAATTATGATTATGCCATTTTTTCCCTGAACATAGTTTCTGCAGAGCAGCAGGAGTTCCTACTAGAACTTACACTGGTCATGCGTGTGGTAGTGTATTGTGAAGTGTTTGTAAGGCTTTTGTACGCACTTATGGTGTATGGGTGATGCTGTCGTACAATGCTCTTACATCCTTCTCCTGTCATTGGTAAAGTTCATGCACACGGTGTACACTTACTGCGCAAGTGACCATAGGAGTGTCCTCATTTCCTACAGTCAGGTTGTGTGCTTCTCTGAATTGTAGACGGGACAGTTGGTGCAAAGCGACCCCGCCCCCACTTCCCCTTACCGTTGATTAGCAGGGAGCTTGTGGCCTGCCCAGTGTTTTTTCTGTCACAAATACTGGATTTTTTTTGTCTGCTCTGCTCCTGATTAATTTGAATAAAGAAATACTCAGAAATGCAATTTTGTGTTTATGTCTTTATACTTGTCCTCCATCATCAGAAAAATGCCACAAAAACCTTGTTTTTCATTGGAGTGGGTTTTTCAATGTGTGAAGAAAAGGATAACATAAATGCAGTTTGTTTTACCATGGCCACAGCATAGCCTAAGCAAATGTGTCCATTTTTTTTCCAATTAAAAAGTCTTTTTTTTTTTTTAAACAAGGTCTGAACATCTTCGTCCAACAAAAAACACTTTTCATTAAAACAATTTTGAACAAAAAATCTAAAGACATTTAGAAAGCCAAAGAGTGGAAGTATACAACCATCTGTACTATTTTTGTTAATTAAAGTGCGTCTTTATGCGTAAAAATCAAACATACATACATTTATTACATCAATAAGCACAGATGCTTCAAGAGAGCAAAACCATTGGACATTTGCAGTTTTCTGTCTGACAGATGTTAGAATACATAAAACATATTTTGCCATATTAAGAAATTCAATTGAAAATCTTTTTGTGTGTGTGCTTCTTATTTGTGGGTGAATGTTTCTATCTGCCCTCTATCTCTTGTAGTTCAGAGACTGTTAGATAATGTTATTCTAATAGACTTGACAGTATTTGCTTGTGGTCGTGTTTTCTTGCTTTGCTTGTTATATTGATAGAGGGGCTTCTACTAATCCTGGGATGTTACTGAAGTAAAATGCACTTTCTGTTCTTTGAAAAAGTACAATTTAGTTTTTCCCCATATAGTCGTTGTTAAGATTACAATTGGTCATTAAGCTGATGCTTTAATTAGTCATCCTGAACTAATAGGGAAAACACTTTAAAGCTGTAGGATGCCTAAATTGAAAATAAAAAAAATGGAATTGCAAATTAGATAATTGCTAAAAGAGAGACAAGCTTGAAATGTACAAGTGTTCAAGCTCAAAAAGTTTTCTACGTTCTTTAGCAAAGTTCTTTAGCAAAGTTTAGTCATGGGAGATGTTTCTTTGCATAAAACAATGAAAAGAAGACAAAATTAGACAACCCTACTTGATAAGTCCTACCGGCACTTATACTATTAAGTGCACACCCTGTGTGTGTGGGCATTCACATAGAGCCAGAACTCACACTTTACTAACGACAGGAGTAACAGGGCACCGTATGACAGCATCACTCAAATGTTGTATAGGTGCTTGAAACTTACATAAGTCTTGTACTTGTACTTCACAGTTCACTTGTCACACGCACGACAATCCTATTCCTCATGATGTCCCTTAAGGTCAGTTTCAAGAGATACATGTACACCCTCAAGCTGGAGCCGCTCCTTCCAAGGGGTCAATCCTCCTTTCAAGAGCGTTTGACGGAGGCTTAACTTACATGTTTTTACTTAAGCTGCCGTGTGTCTTTACATGCCAGTTCATTGTAGCTTGTTATTTTTTCTTAGTCTTAATGTTCTCGCTTTATTTTGTGCGTTTGGAGAATGCGGTAAACGTGCATGCTTGGCCCTTGGTGTTCACACCAGACACGCAGGGAAGGGATTCTACTTCTTTTGCTACTGTTTACTAGCATGTCTGCCGCCTACAGTTGGAGGAGGCTTGGAGCCATATGTTGAAGCGGTGCAAATCTCGTGAATTTTGCTCCAGGATATTTCCTTCACAGTTCTTTTCCAAAACATGAAAGACTTGGTGTCATGGTAATATTTAATTTCTCCATCTATTTACTACCAAATCTGAATCGCTGATTGGTCAAAGTTTGACCTGGTTTAACTTTCAATGTGTGTTTAATGTCCGTTTGGTTTGTACGTAGAGCCCAAAAACATTCGGAGAAACTTGTGTAGCTACACAAGAATTTTGAGTATGGACTTTCAAAACGCACATTTACATCGACGTTTCACTGAAGGTGGTCGCTTGAATGCGTGTTGCCAAGAATGGTGAGAACGCAACTTCAAAGAACTTGTAGTAAACAGGCGGAACAGAACAAATCCATTGTTTTTAATCAGCTTTACCCAGAGGACGACCACAAGCAGACTCTATAAGTGACGTGTGGTGAGGTTCATTGCAGAGAAATGCACTAACTCCTCAGGAGTCAGACTTTCAATTTTAAGACTATTCAATTGGCAGCATGCATATTGATTACTGTCAGTGATTCATATCTTAAGAGCATTCCTATCGCTCACACACAAACACACAGGAAGAAATGTGATTAAAGAAATAAAATCTTTTTTATAGCAAGAGTGCAAATTTAATCTGCACCTTTCATCTGTTTCTGACAATTATCACTTATTCCAAACTGAATTATAGTGATTTAAAATATGTTTCAATTCTGACCTTCGGGGAAGTTATTAGTTGATTTTAAAATGTTCAACTCTGAGGCTTTAATCAACTTTAATCCAAGTACAAGGACAGTCGAAGGACACCAGCCACTCTCTAAGGAGGGCGATGAGCAACTCGCTTCACCCTCCACTCACTGCTGAGCTGTTCCCCTCCAAAGTCGTGTTAATGGAAGTAAGAAGCAAACATTAGGATTGTAATTTACCTGCAATTTGTTACATAACCACATTTATTGTCTCAGAAGTGTCTTGTCCTTCTTTTCAAGCTTTTTTGTCGCCCTTTTTTCCTGTTCTGACCTGGCTGAAAATTCACCTAGTCATAGAGTATTCACCATCAGGGTCAAATTTCCCAGGTTAACTTGTGTTTTCCCAGTCGCTCCTGATGCCTAACAGGATTCAGATCTGCCTCCTCCTGAAATCAGCCAGCTCCTGCTGTGTAACCCTCTTCTTTTTAAACAAATCTGTTCATAAATAAGGTCAGTCTATCCCTAGATTTTCTGATTTTGGAGGTCATGCAAGGACACAGTATGGCTTGTGTGAATCTGCCTGGATTTACCCATGACAGTAGGCTTCTTCTCCTGCTTTTGAATCAGGAACGGCGTCTGGTGTAAACCCTCAGTAAAATCCCTATGGGAATTGTTCTCCGATGATGACCCCCCTTTTGGAAAGCAGGCAAAAGACAAACAACTAATGCACTTCTGATAGAATTTTCTTCAATGATAAGCATAAAACCCCAATGCAGGATTGTATTTGTGTACATGACAACAAAACCACTACAAACATAAAAAAATAAAAAGCTAATATCAGAACATCTTGTTTCAGATTTAAACCAGATTATCAGCCCTGTGAATTTCAGCGCAACCTTTTTTTTTTTTTTTTTTTTTTGCAAAATATGCAAGATTAGGGTCAAACAGTGATGTACTGGGAATACAACATTGCTTTGATTCTGTCCAGTCATGTTTTGGCCTTCAACAGTCCCTGAGAAACCTTCCCCTTTGCTGTTCCAGTGTTTCTGTCACTCACCATCTGAGAGTAAGGATGCGGTTTGAGTTTCTAGTGTTTTATTGGTTATATACGTAACAGAAAAAGAGAAAAAGCCAGAAGCAAGAGTCAAGAGATCTGTACCGCTTTAACATTTCACAGGAAGCGTCCTCCAACTGTAGGTGTGGGCACTAATTTCAGCAACATTCCAGTGTGTCGTACCCGATGTGAGTCTAGCTTCACAGCAGGAAGGCCCTGGTTCGAGTCCCGACTGGGAAGATAATAATGGTTGGTGAAAGCAAGGAGGATACGAAGAACAGAGTTAGATGAAAGCAGCTGATTCTCTGTGGCAAGCTCCTGAAGAAGTGGCCAGAAGACAAATAAAGGAGGACAAATGCATTTTAAATTTATACAAACAAAAGTCTTTTTTCAACCATGTTTGGCAAGTTTTGAAGCAAGTTTCCACCAACATCACCACATTTTTTAACTACGAAAAATTATTGACAATGATGATTCACGAGAAAACCATTGCAGTCAATGAACAGACAGAGACAGGCCACTCTGATAACCTTTTGTTTTATTTTGAAAGCATTCTCAGTGGTCTTTTCATTGTGATTATGCCGTTTTTAACCAAAATCAAAAACCGTGTGTCGTTTTCGAATACATAGTGTATGCAGAGCGGCAGGAGTTCATTAGATATTCTCCTTTGAGTTGTTGGTGGTACTGCTGGAGTGAGCCTGCCTTCATTTCCCATCAACCCATAGTTTACAATCTCTTCACTAGCCTTCAACCCCAACCTAACATTACGAGTTCAATCATAGTCGGAAGCTAAAATGGAGTTATCCAGCCGTACACTTTTGAGCTAGATCCAAGCTCGGACAAGGATAATGAAGATGTTGATGGATCTATTTGTCTGCAAGTGGATGTATTGGAATAGAGCACAGCAGGGAGTTCGTTTCCTGACATTTGGAGATTTTGCTAAGTACAAGCTTTTTCAAACTACGTTTTTTGTCTGCTCCTGATTCACAACGATTTTGATAAAACAAAAACATTTCTTTACATATGTCCTCCATCATTAGTAAAATGCTACAAGAAGATGTCGAAAACCCAATTTTTAATTGGGTGGGTTTATAAAAATCAGATCTTAAAAAAATCTGGAGGCTTTGAATCAATTTTAGATATAATGCAATAATAAAACTTTGAGTGCAGCTTCTAAGTATCTGAGATTAGGAACAGGAGCAGCTTTTACAAGTGTCTAGCACACACTAATGCTTTGTGTGTCAGAATTTTCTACTTTTTTACTTCTCTCTCTTCATTGAAAACGCGTCACTTTTTGACCTTCCAGCTAAAGCATACTTCAGATTTTACTTTCGCAACAGACGTTCCTCTTCACAAGTGCTGTGACAAACACAAGAGTGACGGCAGTTTTCTTTATTATCACATTAATTAAATAAACAGAGACGGCGATGCGTTTTGGTCACAGTGCAACAGGAGTTTACCTGTGAAGGATTAAGAAAGTGTCATATCAAGAGAGAAGAAAAAAGAAATAAAAAAAGAAGTAAAGCTCTTTTGTGACAGATGGGCTGTGGGTGTCAGTATCTCAGCATGTGCTAGTGATTTTCTGTGTGCTTGTAGGCGTTCTGTGGTTCTTACCTGCTTTCTCTTGCTGTCGATCCTCTTTGGTTCTCTCTTTAACTATGCAGTGAATTTATGTGGTGCGGTGCAGATAACTCACGGCGGTAGAGAGCGTGTGATACTTTGTGGGTGTCTAAGAGGCATTCATGGAAAAGATGGGGCAAGAGAAAAAGGAGAGGTGCAGATCGAAATGAGAAATGGAGGAGAGACGGGAGGATACGGTGCAGACGGAGAGCGATTTTTTCCTCGTGGCCATCTGTGCAGGTCAAACCGAGTGATTAGTGTGTGTTTGTGCTTTTCTTCTCCACTTTATATTGGTATTGAGTGTGCTTCTTTAAGCATAAATTTACTAACTAATAGGATATTGATCGCTGTTGAATAATAGTTATTAATCAGGAAAAGGCATTTTCAAAACGCATTTATAGACAACACGGTGTTACAAACTGAATTCAGCAATTCACACAAATGCCAAACACTTTTTATTATCTAGATTAGATCCCTTGCAAGACCTTACAAGAACTTTTTAAAACGTGTGAAAAGTCACACCGGAAGGAGATGTTTCGTCATTTAAAAAAAAAATCTTTAGTAGCTTTAGCTCCAGTTTTTACTTTACTTTACTCACACAACTTTGAAGGGATCCTCTTCCAGACTTTGTGTGTTGTTGAAGCTCTCCTTCGCTGTGCTTTTTACTTTTTGGATCTGTTACATCCTGCTTGTGGTTCCTGCATCTGCGTTCCCTCCTGCTTGCCAAACCTAGCCATTTACATTTTTTCGACTACCATAACTCTTCACTGTTGACGCATTCAACGTCTTTTAAGAAGATTCTGAAGGGGAGAGAAGTAACCTTGCACTATGTAACACTGTACGGTGAATACACATTTGTACTTTTCGACAAAGCCTGTCACGAGTCGCCACATCAGTTTTCACCGAAGTACACAGGTGGTTTTATGTTTTAAGTTTTAGACCAGATTCCCCTTCCTGACTTAACCTTGTATTGTACTGTACTGAAAGTGTTTGGCACTTTACTAACATAAACTGTAGCATTGCAGTGCATAAGAATGCTTTTTAAGTCAGTCAGTATTTGCATTGACCATGTAAAAGGTGGAAAATTTACGGTATTTCAAAGATCGTGTTCTTTAAGCTTCGTACACACCGCCCTTGACAATGCACGTTCAAGTGGCCACTTCTGAGGAAAAGTTCATACCAATGAGCATTTTGGGCTTTTGCGTTCACGGGCAGCTATACAAGTTTTTACAACCGTTTCTGGGCTTCACGTACATGGCGATTAAACGATCAAAGTTCAACCAGGCTGAACTTTGAGCAATAAGGGACTGGGATTTGGTAGTGATAAATGGATGGCATCTCTATTCACAGAAGTGCCAACCACTTGAAAATTGCTTTTGGAGGAGAAATCAATTATCACAGTTTGTGCCCTGCCTGATTTACACAGCACCAAGTCTTTCATAAATCGGAAAAGCGTCATGAAAGAAAAAAGTCTGGAGCAAGATTTGCGAGATTTGGACCACAACGACATTTCCCAAGCCTCTTCCAACTGTAGGTGGCGGACATGTCCTAAAAAACAGCAGAAAAAGAATGATAAGCCCCTCCCTGCTTGTCCAGTGTGAACACCATGAGGTAAACCTTGCTTGAAGATAGCATTGGGCGTTGCCGGTGACAGATTTGGTGTTAAAAGGTTTACTGTAACGTACATAAGCTGTTTTTTGTTAGGATCATGTCAAGTGAGCTGGATTTTTTACTGCTAAGAAATACAGTGAGCCTCTAAAAGGGAGGAGTGGATCTGCTGCATATTCCAGGATCTCGGTCCAGAGGAGTAGCGCTTCAGGGCAATCGTCCATTCAGAGGAGCTATAGAAATACACTATACATGTTCTTGTGAGCAGAAATATGCAAAAATAACTACCCATGTGGCTCCTGCAGAACAAAAGTGTATGATCGGAATGTTCACGTCCTCGTGGTTTATTTCTTAACCTCTCAATGTTTAGTGTTCATCCCAATGACGTGCTGCTTTTACACTCCACCCTGAAACTGGTTTAAAGTCGTGGTTCTGCTCTCTACAAAAGGAAAGTGTGTGAAAGAAGGAGGTAGGTACACCATCAGCATGAAAAGAAGGGGGTCTGCCCCGTTGTGACTGGGTCAAAGGTAAGAAAAATGGGCTGTCTATTGAAGACATTTTTTTTTTTTTTTTGCTTCTCTCTTTACCAGCAGTGAGCAGATGTTAGACCTGCACGCCTCCAGCAGCATGAAGCCTCTAAAGCTAGCAGTGAGGCAAAAACAGCTCCATGCTGGTTGGATGCTATATTCATGCACATGTGCACACTCATGGATGTCAGAATAGGTGTGTGTGTGGGTGTGTGTGTGTGTGTGTGTTGGGAGGGGGGGCAGACACGCTGACTGAACAGCCAGAGCAGCAGTGAATAGCAACACTTTTCATTTGAACAATTTCATTCTTTAATCCACAAATGTGAATGCATAGTGTTACATGCAGCCACTAAACTTTATTTATTTGCAATTATTCCTTTTTTAGCAGTTTTTTTAATCACTTAAGGTGATGCTTAATGTTTACTGTGTGAGATTCCTTGGGATTGCATGGATATATCATTGGGAAGTTGCTCAGTCGTTTAAATTCTATTAAAATTCTCCCTCCGATCGTCTTTCCATGTATTGTAAAAGTGTTCCAAGTGGTTTTTAAATTAGGATGAAGCTATTTTTAGCCAAAACCAAAAATCCGGTGTCGTTTTCTAGCAAGTCGTTTTTGCAGAACGGCAGGAGTTCATTAGAAATTCACCTCTGAGATGTGGGTGGGACCAATGGCGCAGAGCAACCACACCCCCTCTCTTCCTCTCACTATTGGGGGTGGAACAGAGGGCTGGTTTCCAATTATTTCAATAAAGAAAAGTTCTGAAAGGCAATTTTAATCTGAGTTTTCTTTATATATGTCCTCCATCATCAGGAAACAAGCTTCAAGCACATGTTAAAAACACCAGACACCATTTTTAGCAGTGGGTCCTTAAAAACATAAGTAGCCAAAAAGTTTTTACACTCTTAAAGGATCATTTTTACTCACCATGATAAATAGCAGAGCTGTTTCTCAAGTCTAACATGAAGGAAATATATCCTTAACAGCTCCCTGTTCATGTACCCAAATATTTTCAGCAATTCTGTTGGCACTTTTACCGATGTTGCTAATGATTCAGTGATAATCTGTGTGAACTTCCATTTCTCTGAGCTTTTGTATAAGAATTCTATCCATTTGTAATTTGGAAACCTGTGAGCTGTTGTGCCGACTGTTGATATTTGGTGGAGAAAAAAAATTATTTTATGAAGGATGTGACCATACTGCAAAAAGCATCAGGGGCGGAGCTATATGGGGGAAAAAAGCCACCCTTCTTGACCCCAATTTTGGGTCAAAATTAGCATCATTATTGACAGAGGAAGAAATTATCTATAAAAGCTTCTTTGAGCGTTTCAAAAACAACAAAATAAATGTTTTTAAATTATATCATGAACCCCTCAAACTACTTACTTTAAAAATAAAACTTTGAAATCAGAAATTTTTTATTTTTCATTTGTAGTGGCCATCCACTCTACTGTTCTCATTTGTGACCCTTGCAAAGCCTTATGCCTCAATCAATTTAAATGTAATTTATATTGATTATCTAGGATTAATTTTAAAAAAGATGCATCAATTGCCTGCCTCCAACTTTTGTAACCTCATTTTACAGAAAAAAAAAAGACACTGAGTGGACTTTTAGCTTTAAAAGTTTGTGGAAAAACTGTGTCTGTATCAGTTTAAGGGGAAAAAAGGTTAGAGTTAAATGTGCAGCCAAAAAAGATTGAGAACAAAGAAGACTGACAGTATGTTCAGGGATTCACATTTTAGAGGTCATGCATTTGGTGCTGCACATAAATGACTCGTGAACGAGCAGGTATATGAACCCTTACATTTTTGTAATTGGATTATAATGAACACAATCTTGGATAAAAACAGTCTGAAGTGAGTTGAACCACTCACATTAGAATTAACAATCTAAAATCTGAATAACAGTTTTGTCATAGATTTCATCTGATAGGTAAAGCCTGGGTCATATTCCTTCTATTTGATACATTATGTTTGTATTCAGTTTTTAACACCATCGCCTTAGTTTGCATTATCAGGGCTTGAGGGAGGGGATGTTTCAGTGTGGTAAAGTTCATTTTCCTTGATAATTGGCTAGACACGAAACGGTTATGCAAAGTGTCTGTAGAATGGATCAGCTTGACTGTATTCATTGTGTTAGTTAGCTTGGGGGCATATTCATGCAAATGTTGTCTCACAGCTGTTCAATGTAGGAAATTCTCTCCTCTTCCTTGTTTTGGTCTTATTATTCACCCAGTAAAATGTGTAAGTTGTTGTGCCTTTTAGGAGAAAACAGCAGGACTCCTTGGACAAAAGACGTTCCATAAGAACGTTTGTGGTTCCCAATGGATGTTTGGTTAAACAAACGGTGCACGAAGAAATGCAACTACAATGGGGAACAATCCAACATTTTTGTGTACTGGTCCCAAGTCGGGGTAAATGTGGAAGGTTGTATCAAGAAGGGCACAAATCAAGAATGCTGGGACTACTAATGCTGCGTTCACACCAACCGCGATTCACATGTCAAAATGGCGTCATCTGCTTCTCTTGAGGCGCGTCAAGTATGAATGCTTGTCTAAAAGTGTGTTCATGAACTTGATGCTCATGATGCATTTGGGACGAGCTACTGGCACGTTTTTAGCCTTATGGCTACATGATATTTAAGAATTTAAGGAGAAAAGAATTGTCTCATAATCATAAACAAAGATTGTTGTGAGTGACGCATACACACTTAGGTTACATTGGATTTATTAGATATAGTGATTATTAACTAAATTCAAGTAGAGTTTGGTTTCAAAAGGAGTGGGAAGAAGCAACCTAATATAATCCCATCCCTAATCCCACTTGACATATTAATTACAGATACACAAATAAATCATTTCAAGGAGTGCAGGATTTGAAATATTTCTACTGTATGTGTGTATTTTTGTTTTTCATGCAATGCAAAGACACACTTCATTAACAAAGATCAATAGGCTGTTGGTTTTGCTATAAAACTTCTTCAGAAAACAGGAAGTGACTATCTGACTTAAACACTGGCATCTTTGTGAATCAAATTGTTGCGTTTAATCTGAACCCACTTTGGAATCATTGTTTTACTGTTCAAAATTCACTTTAGACTTTATGCAAACACAGAAAACTTCATGGTTATATAGAGAAGTCACCAGCTTCACCTGAAGCTGGTAATTAACCTCTGGCCTGTTTGCATATAAATCTTCTCCTGGCCATATGTGTATCTGCGCATCAAGAACAAACGACAGTGCAGCCACAGTTGTAAGTTGTGAACAAGAATGTAGGGAAACCGCATCATCTGCATTGATAATCAGGATGGGTTGAATGGAATGAATAGTTTTGCATGTTTTCTCTGCTGATTCCCCCCCAGGGACGCCGACTTCCTCCCCCAGTACAAAAAAGGAGAAGCACATCAGGTTGATTTATGATTTTTAAATGAACCATATGTGAGTTCTTTAGTTGAACATTTAACTGGCAACCTGTCCTGAGTTTGTAATCCCACTTTGTACAGTTGTCATTCAGACGGTAAATTCTGCGATAGTCTATGCTTGTCAGGCAGGCAAAGGTTGTGTTTGTGTGTCTGTATTATAAATGACATTAATGTATTTGGAAAAGTGTGTTAGGTACACGAAGATTCCCTTCAGTGATGGGCTTTTGACTTTGTAATCATGGTTACCTTGATACAGCAATGCCTCATGTTGTATTCTATGCTGTTTTGCATTTTAACACCATTTGAACAGAATGATAAGATGTGACAACTCCTTGTCTAGTCATGGCAAATTAATTAAAACCGAGCAAGCGAACACAGAAGTGTGCTAAAAATAAAGCATGTTGTATTATTCAAGTGCTACACAGTAGTACATGTTTCTAGGAATATCAGTTCTTTGCAGCAACGTTTTAAAGGGGTCTTTTTGTGTATAAATAGCAGTCTGTAGTCAGTGCAAGTTTTCTTGAAGCCAGACTCAATACATCATTGGTTGAATCTGAATTGTTCCCCAACCGCTCTGGCTTCTCTTTATTGGTCCAATTGATCAATCTGGTTGGATTGTAGGAATAGAAATCAATTCATTTCTGTGACACACTTAAGTGCAAGAAATAATAAATACATTTCATTTAGAAGGATATGCTTTCTAATACAGGGTTTCTAATAAAGCAGTCATCAATGTCCTTGCATCAGTCTATTTAAAGTCTGTCTGGAGATGAACTTTGCTGTACTGTCCTTGCACAAACAGTCATGCCAAGCAAAGAGCTGGTCAATCACAGGCGGAGATACCCTTGCACAAATGAAGGCTAAGAGTCTCCGAGTGTGTGTGTATTTATGTGTGTGAGTGTGTACATGAGAACGCAGGCTAATCGAGGTGCCTGGTCCCTGAGTTTTGATAAGAGGACTAATGGCGCATGTGGTTGCTGGGGAAACCTTTGTTTGAACAGTACAAGGACCTCCATTCCTCCACACACACATATATATATCCCCCACTACCAGACACACACACAGCATCTCCGTCAAATAAGTGTGTAGTGCACGCATCAGTGATTTAAAAAGAGCCTGCAAATACATTATGAACAAGTCCTTGGAGACAGGAGCAAGTAAGTAAGCAGGAACCACCTTTTTCCCGTCTATGAGGATTCCATTTCGACCAAAAGAGTCAGGTTGTCACAATTTGCCAAAATCTTAGAAGGCTTTTGATCAGATGGAGAAGAAGGTCCCAGTTCATTAAGTAATGCAGGAGTGCGGGTTTAGGTATTTACACCAAACAACCCTCCCTCCCCAACACACACGTGTATCTCCTTACCAGACATTCATGCTGTGAGCGTGTGGGCAAATTGGTAATGATGCAGGGTGCATTGAGGCTTATACATTTCAATGGTTTTTAAATTACATTTTAAATTTAGATGAGCTGTTTCTGTTTCTGACAAATGTGTTGTCCTGTTAGCTTACAATGTGTTGTCCTGTTCAGGTGAGGGGGGAGCTGGGGGCACTTTGGGCACATAATTCTAACAGAGGCTCTCTGGGAAGCCAATCAGAACAAGTGGCATTCTTTTTTTAGTCGTCTCTTACCAGGTTTGGCTAATCAGACACTTTTTAAAGCACTGAAAGACCTCTATTTCTGAAGTGGGTGTTGACGCTTTGGTAAAATGTGTTGCAAGTTGTTGCCCATAGCTTCTGTGGAAATTAATTAACAGCCTTTCAATCAGGCATATTCATCAAAGCAGATAATCACGCTTGCAGAAATTTAATCAAACTGAATGTTTGATAATGCTTCTGCAATTTCTTATGTAAACACCATCATTTACAGAACCACTTCCCCCACAAATACCTATTGGTTATTGCCAATACCCCACCAACTCAGCTCACACTCCCAAACGGATCTCTATGATCTATCTGTGCAAATAATACATGGCAGATACATGCAGGAAGAGGATTAGTGCCCATAAATGTTTGCCTTATGCAATCAATCTGTGTATCTCACAAGTCCTGCACCAAAAATACTGAGCCAAAGACTTGTTTCAAGAGTTTGGTAAAGGAAATTAGAGTTTGAGAAAATCACTTATTGATGTGTGCTAACATCAGAAAATCTCTTGAACACTGTCAAAATAAAATCCACTCCTTCATGGCATGCTTTTATGCTTCTTATGATACTGATCTTACCAAGTGCTTTCTAAAATGTGCTCTTTCAATCTGTGTTTACATTCTTAGTGAACCAAAAACTTATTTGGACCTCCACCATCCCAGACTTAATGAATGTGTTTATCCGCGAGAGGAGAAGGGCCAATTTTGAAAGCATTAGCGAAAAAGTGTGAAAGGCAAACAAAGGGAAAAAAAAAAAGAGCCTCGACAGTCAAAATTTTCTCAGAAGACGTTGAGCTGAGAAGTTCTGTAGCTATAGCAACTGGCAAGCAGCATCTCCTGCAGGGAATGAAAACAGGATTCATGATTCATATCCAAACAACAACAGGCTGAGACTCCAAATACACTGAGGTAAACTGCCACCCCCAGAAAGTCAGGCTTACAGCTGTGAGACGGAGGGACCAAGGCCAGAGCAAATAAAAACAACCGCATTCATCCTCAAACTCAACTGCAGCTCTTCTGGTCATTGCTGCTTGTTTGCCTCCAGCAAGCTTAGCCATGCATACTTGCAATGACAAATTGCTCCAAGGTAAGCAACAAGTAAGTCCACTAGTTAGTTGGATGAAATAAAAAAAAGTATTTTTTGAATGAGCTGGCTAGAACTGAAGGTAAAATAAAAAAGATGCACAGAGTTTTCCAGATGAGATGCAGTAGAGTCTTTATTAAAGTTACTTGGGAGGGACATTAGGAGAGGTCGCCCACAGCACCACATGGCCTACTGGTAGGGGTGTAGCAATCCACCAGTTCAATTGATTTAAAAAAAAAGTTATCCAAGGACTTTCAGTTCATTTATGTACAGTGGTCCCTCATTTCTGGTGGGAGTTATAACCATAATAACCCACATTGAGTGAAATAAACTCAGTTTTCATCTTTATTTTCTATTTTGTTTTTTTTGTTTGTTTTTTTTTACAAATATTACACATGTTTTAAGGTTTGTTACACTTTTCACTTTTGTTTAAACACCCAAAGTTCCAACTTTTGTAGAAAAGAAGGGCCAATATTGAATAGTATAATGTATGATATTATGAATGGAGAGTTACGTACATTTTATAAGGTGAACGTGGTCTGTACGGAGACCCAGCACAGATGAAATGTATTGAAAATTATCCACAGCAAACCAGGGTGTAGAACACAGTTTGCCGTTGAAAGAAACAACTGAACAAACTGAATGATGACAAAACCTATGGAGAAACAAAAAGATGACAAAACAGAGGACCTGACAAAGAAAGCTGAAAACCAAAGACTTAAATACTCCTTGGACCATTTACATGAATCAACATACCTGTGGTTAATCTGTAAGCTAAACCTTGTGTGACTGACAGAAGGAAAACAGCCAAAAGAGAATACCAAAACCCAAACGAAAGCACTCAGTCCTCACAAAAAGCAAGAAAACATCAATACAGCAGTATCTTTCTATATCGCGCCTCACCTTTCACAGTATTCCTGTTTTACAGATTTTTTTAGAGCAATTTTGCACTGAAAAACACACTGTTGTGTTCTGCATCCTGATTGGCTGTAGACTTTTGTCAGTCAATCTCCTCTGTACTGAGTCTTCTGTACAGAATGCGCTCAGTTTGCCATATAAAGATCACTCTGATCGCAATCAGAACTTTGTTTTCCTTTCTTAAAACTGCACTTCTTTCTCCACAAAGGTTTCAACTTTGAGAGTTTAAGCGAAACAGAAAAGTGTGTAAATGTTCATGACTGTTTGAGAAAAGAGTAAAATGTGTATCGAGGAGTTTAAAAGCCTTAAGACATTCATGATAATTGTAAAAAATAAAGATGACTTTTTAGCAAATTTTTAGGGCTTAGCACAATGGGTCTAATTATTAAGCGACTACATTTTTGAAGGGATTTCTATTACCACGATCCAACCAAAATCTATCTGTCTGAGGCAGGTTGTTTATCAAATTGACCAATACCATCATAAAGTCGTTTTTAAATTAACAAAGCCAATAATCGATATTGGAAAATACCATTTGGATTTAGGGAAGGCAGGTTTGCTTTACTATAACGTCAAAACGACCAAATACCATCACAGCGGGCATAACATGTGATGGCAGCAAAAACTGATCACTCCATCACCATCATTACAGTGCAATATGTGGAAACAGCTTGAATTTTACAAAGATGTGATCACAGTGTTGTTTCATGTTCTAAAGTTTCCTTTGCATTATTTTGATGCGGAAAAACAAATTAGCTGAACTTTATGAAACTAAAATGAGAATAGATTTACCATTAGTTCTTGTTTACTTGTGCACATATTTAGTTTACACTTAATTATCTTACAAGAAATACAAGGAAACTGGAAAACTTCACCTGCACTCTTCAGCTTTATAACACTTTGGATGTGCTGTATGTTTGAATCAAACCACAGGTCAAACATGATCTCACCCCCAGAGCACCGCAAAGGGAAGAGCTGTCTTTGGAAAGGCATCACATATGACCTTGAGTTGTAAATGACCATCAGAAAAACTTGACTTGTTATTTTTTGCATTAAACATAAACCAATGTAACGTGTATGGTGCTTCTCTCTGTTATTTCTCCCTTTCACTCCAATAGCATCATCCAGAGAGAACACAGCATTCACACATAACAGGACTGCCACACTCACTGCCAAAGAAAATATATTTAGCAGGCCAGGAATTCTTGCACACCATATTTAGCAGAGTGTTGAGCGCTGGTCTGAATCATAACAACCATTATTGGAGTCTCCTCATTTCAAAGTCCCTATTCTTGCACCATTATTACAGTCCAGTCTTTCTTGCCACATTTTGTCTGCTTAAGTAAGCAGCCGCAATCAAGACCCTGCCTGCTGGGTCTACTGTGAGGCAGCTGTGCCTCATTACTAATCAGAAGAACGGAGACACGGCGCCTGGAAGACAGCAGTCTTGGTGCTGTGTGTGAGTCAAAAAACACGCAGAGGATCTTCTTCTCTCTGGTTTGACACGTTTCTGCGTCTGCATGTCATTCACACCTTTCCTATTTCACAGCGTTTCACTTGCTTAGCTTGGGACCTCCTATTTTTAGCTTTTTTTTTCTCTCTCAATCCTCTCATAGACTCCTTTTATTGGAAAACACCAGTAATTGTAATTTTCCCACTGCAGCCAACAAGAAGTTCTCACTTTCAGTGTTTCTGTGATGACGGACCATGTGCTAAAATTATTTCCAGTGTTTTGCCAAGCAATTCATGATGCAACTCAATTTCTTCACTAATTGAATTGAGCTAAAAAGTGTCAAAACAGGTTTAAGAGCAAATAAAAGCAAAAAGCAATAGTGCAAATGTCATATTAAGTTGAGTGGACCATGCAATGAACAACATCTTAAAGACCATCTTTTGATCTATTTGTAGTCTAAAAGTGTTGCCATTTGTCTTTTAATCTTAATTATGCCAATTTTTGCCAATTTAAAAAAATCTGTCATTTTCTAGGACATAGACTACACCAAGGATAGGCGACTCCAGGCCTTGAGGGCTGTAGTGTCTGCATGATTTCCAGATATGCAACTCCTACTCATGACTGATTACCTGGTTTGCAGGTGTGTCTTAGATCATGCCACAGTATAATATGTTGGAAAACCTGCAGGATTGCGGCCCTTGAGGCCTGGAGTTGCTTATCCCTGGCTTACACTGGATTACCAAAAGTACTGGCTCACCCATCCAAATGATCAGAATCTGGTGTCCTAATAACTCTGCTGGCCACAGGTGTATAAAATCAAGCCTTCTGGCATGCAGACGGTTTCTACAAACATTTGTGAAAGAATGGGCCGCTATCAGGAGCTCACTGAACTCCAGCGTGGAACTGTCATGGGATGCCACCTGTGCAACAAATCCAGTCGTGAAATGTCCTGGCTCCTAAATATTCCACAGTCAACGGTCAGCTCTATCATAACAAAATGGAACAGCAACTCAGCCACATAAACTGATGGAGAGGGGTCAGTGGATGCTGAAGCGCAGAGTGCAAAGAGGTCGCAGACTTTCTGCACTGTCAATTGCTACAGAGCTCCAAACGTCATGGCCTTCATTGTGACCTTCAGATTAGCCTGAATACAGTACACAGAGAGCTCCATGGAATGGATTTCTATGGCCGAGCAGCTGCGTCCATGCTACACATCACCAAGTACAATGCAAAGCGTCAGATGCAGTGGTGTAAAGCACGCCGCCACTGGACTCTAGAGCAGCGGAGACACGTTCTCTGGAGTGATGAATCATGCTTGTCCATCTGGAAATCCAATCTCGATCTCCAAGGCCCTTGTGGGTGCAATCCATTTCATGACGTCATTCTATAGAGCCAGCCTCTGCAGCGTGTCTGCGTTTCACCCACGAAAACAAACAACATCCGAACTTTCGCAAAAATAGATGTGCATCTAAAATGAAAACGTTTTGCCGTCACCACTAGCTCTGTGGAGAAAGTGGGTGTGTTTGTGCTAGCCTGGAGGCGGTGCTGGCAGCGCAGACTCTTCCTGGAAGGGGCTGTTCCCCACTTTCATACATCAACGTGAGGACCCACTCGTTTTTGTGGATTGAGAAGGGTTGGTGCTCAGAGAGCAGTTTGAAAGGAATGCTCAGAGATGTATGAATGGATCACCATTTTGGGGGTGTTTTTGTGAGGAATTACCATTATAATAGACATAAAAGCTCAAAAAAGTTGATTTCGGATGACATAGACCCTTTGAGAAATAACATTTCATTTACACTCTTTTTTTACATTTTTAAATGTAATCATTCGTCATTTAAGATGCTTCATCATATCCAGCCTTTTTTTTTAAACTAGCTAATACTGAAATCCATAAGGATTCCCTCCAGATTAGCTCATCCGTTTAATCAAAGTTAGCAAACCTCACAAAAACAATAACTCTTGGAAGAAATTTGCCTTAGCTAATTGTCATTCCCAATTATAAATGAATTATTTTGGAGGATACGTTTTTACACTTTCACAGTTGGAGTTGAATTGTAAAGAACAGCTTCCTTTAGTGCTAAAGTAGCAGCGTAATTCCTTTTAACACATTGAAATTTAGCACAGTTTTGTACATTTTTATTACCGAGCAAATTTTAAATGATCAGAGTATATATACAAATGTTAAATTTAAACTCATAGCTAAAGGAATTTGTTTTTTTGTTTTTTTAACTCAAGCACTGCTTAAGGCGGTGTTAGAATTGTACGTATTAATCTTTTTTCTAAAAATCAACATTAGCAAAAACTGACAAAGGGCACCACAAGGGATAGAATTTTGTCCTTATTCTTAAGTTTAGTGTTGGGAAAGCATTGAGTTGCCCTTAGTTTTGGTAAGAAAAGTTAAAAATACATAAAAATGTGTAAATTATTTCATTTTGAAAGTTTTATACATGTGTCATGCCCACTCAGTTAGCGCTCCAGCTAAAACTGTCATTTAGTCTTGTAACTAGCCGCCTGTCTTTTTTCAGCTGTCCCACAGATAGTCTAAATGTCAGTGTTTTCTGGGCTACCAATGCCGACCAAAAATAGTAACTGAGTAGCTGAGGCTTCGTGAAAAAAGCCATGCTCCAGAAAATGCATCATTCTGCCTGACTCGCACAGCAGAGGCACCAGAAATCCATGCTATCCTAAAGCCAATTAAACATGCATGGGAGTGTAGTGACCTCAAAGAGAATAAACGAATGGATGGCCTCTGTCTCTTCCAGTCTTTCCACTCCATAATTTACTTTCCTCAATGTCTTCCCCAATTATGGCGAATCAGTTTGGATGCCACGGGTATACCCCGGCAAAGTGTTTATTTTGCCACTAACTGTTTTCACAGAAAGTGGAGGTGAGATGCTGATCAGGAGCAGTGCTGTTCTAATAGATGATGCTATATGGACATGCACTAGCAGAAGTAATTCAATTCAAACTGTTCTTGGAAACAGAATTCTCACATGGGTTTCATTCCATGATGGCCTAAATTAGATTCTGGAATGGCTGGGAAATGTGCTTTTTGTGTTTGATGCTGCTTAGCGGTGCAGAAGAAGGAAATGGGATGGAAATATTAAAATGTCATACTGTATATGGATGAGCTGATTTTTCAACATTTAATAGGATTCAGTCTCTATTTTAAATGTCATAGTTGCCTTAATTAACAGACACAATGTAACACCAGTTTCAAAATTGGGCTGCTTGTTATCATGCTATTTATTCACGTGCATTAGCTAACACTGGATTTTTGCAATGCCTGCTATGGGCAGTGCAAAGCACTCTGGGGCTTCCCAGAAGAAAAGTAAGTCTATTTAATAAACTTTTGCTTCCAAGTTAACATACTGATTCCGTTGGGTGCTTTTAAGGTCTTATTTTTACAAATCTTTTGCAAGAAAAACCTTAGCATACATATTTAGACTGGAAAACTCCGGCACGAGTTCGAGAACCTTGCTTTTGGTTTGTATTCAGACTGTCTCAATCAGACACTCAGACAATCTGTTTCGAATCAAAGTCTGTGAACAAAACCAGGGGACTAAAGATCTTCTCAGTCATGGATCAGGAATTATAAGGGCGGGGCAAAGCTACGAGAGAAAGAATAACAGAAGTCCTGCGCTTTGCAGACCTTGTCAGGATAGGTCACTTATAAAAACTTTATATTTCGCTGACCAGTTTTGAAGGTCTGTATCAACGTCAGCTGCAACACTTTTTACTGCTACTTTGGTACGGCGGAGGCGTGCTGCAAGGCAGCTACTAAGAAGGTGACAGCAAAGAAGGTACACAGATAAGTGTTTACTACATATAAATTATCAAGAAAAAAATTGGAGAAGCAATGTGTATCATGCTGAAAGTTGCTATAATGAGCCTGCATTTTTCCAACCAAATTTCAACCAGTTGTTGTGTCTCATTGTTGCTTCGCTACTCTGTTTACATCCCGTAATACCCAGCTACGGGGGCCGTTTTGGTCCAGTTGTTCCACTCAGAGTATGGAGCCTATTCAGACTGAGGGAACTCAGTGTGAACCAGACTCAGACGATCTGATTAGAAACAAACTGAGACCACATGGAAAGATGGATCTGAGAGCGGTTCCTGGTCCCAGACCAGGGTCCACTTGGGTGCATTCAGACTATAAATTTGTTCTGGATTATCTGAGGAAACAAACTCAGGTTCTCGTTACATGGTAAATGGTGTGCACTTGTAAAGCTCTTTTCCAACTTCTTAGAAGACCCAAAGCACTTTACAGTCACGGTTCCCTTCACCCATGCACACACACACTGATGGCAGCTCCGCCGCCTAACTCTGGCACCAAGCAGACTAAAATCACCCCATGTTTACTCACCTCTCACCCTTTCAGCTGCTCGGTTTGTTTTCTTGGATAGTCGACTAACAGTGCTAGAGGATTTTCTTCTTTTGCACTTTTCCTTCCTTGTCAATTATCTCTTCTGGCAATCTTGCCCCAAAAACTAGCAGCTGTTGGAACTGCATGATATTTCCAGGCACTTGGTCCACTCAGTGTGAAAGCAAACCAAATGAAGGTGTGAACATTTTCAACGATCCCCACCTGTTCAAGGAGGCAGCAGGGCTATCTTTGTGGAAAAAACAGTCTTTGGTGATTTTACATTTGAAAGTTTGTCCCAATTTTTAGCAGTTGGTCGAACAACCTTTATCATAACCAACTGGTGTGTGATCACTCTTTGTTGAGTCTTAGTCACAACCGCCCTCATGGGTAGAGTCCCTGTAGGTGAAAAATAGGCAAACCTGTAACAAGTGGAGGTGGCTCGCCTAAAATGTCAAAAGTGGTGAGCTCGTAGAGTGAAAATGTTCATTCTCATTTTTTTCTATGGGCATGCTATGAGTAACAGGTCATAGTGAACACTTCTACAACACATAAGAGTACATAAAGGGAAAGTAGGTGTGTTGCAGGCATGTCAGACCCAAATGACATGCACTGTGCCAGGAGCTTTGTAGTGCTGTTTAAGTGATGTGTGAACTCCCCTGACTGTAAAGATGAGGAGCCCTCACCCAAACCCCCAACTCTGCAGACACTTACATGTAACCTGCACACCTCGAGTCTGCAGCGTGTGCGTGCGGTCAGTAAGGAGCCAGTAGGCGCACCTGACCAATGACTAGAGGTACGATACGATAGCATTATTCATTCATAAGTGTGTGCAACTTACATTATCCCAGCAAATACGTCACATTACACTACTGTGACAATTAAGTTGCATGTTCATGACGTCCCCAGACGCCTCAAGGTTGACCTGTATGAGTCAACCCCCTGTGACTAAGGCTAATGATGTTAGTTTACATAGCTGTAGATGCTAACTGAGGTCTGTTGACTCGGAGATGCTGTTCTGAACCTGTTTTTAATTGTGAATATTCTTAGAAGCTGTTAAGATATCTTTCTCTAAGGTTGTTTTTTTTTATTTCTGGAAATATTTTTCGCACATGTTTTCAATCAACATTTTGACATAAAAAAAAGAAAACAGAGAAATTGGGTGACTTTTCACTTGACAGTAGCAATATTTTCAGATTGCAGTACATGTTTTTTTCCAGACTGTTCACTTCCTATTTTGATTTGTCCTTTTTTGTTTTGTTTTCCCTGCATCACGGTTGTCACATTAAGATTCCACAAGCTTTGCCAAAAGTCTGAATTAATCATTAACAAACACAATAAACAGGCTTCTTCCCATTAATTTATATTCCTGCGCATCACCGCTGTCTCATGCCTTCCTTTGGTCTTTGAGGAGAATCTGTGAGACATCTTACCCTGTAAGACATAACTGAAAGCCTTCCCTTGAAGGAGCGAAACAGAGAGAGCAGGAAGATAACACAGCCAGGCAGCACTAACCGATCAGAGCACTCCAGCAGAGATATGACCCACATAGCCCAATGCTCATTTAATCAGTCTGCTGCTGGCAGAAGAAAGAGGGAGTAGGAGGGAGGTGCGGCAGATTGAACGTAAGGTGGCTTCACCAAGTTTTAAAAGAAACTAAAATATATGTATGAAAGTGCAATATCCCTTTTTTTATTCTTTTTTTTTTTTACTTTTATAAATTCCAACCCAATCCTTCTTGGTTGTATTCAGACTGGACACATTTGGTTCACTTCAAGTGAACCAAAGTTTGTGTCCCCCGTTATTCTCATTGCATCCAAGCGGACCAGGTTCTGGTAACCTCTGTCAGATCCATCTTTTGAGGTGGTCTAAGTTCATTTCCAAACAGACTGAGCTCTGGTTTGCTCTGAGTTTCCTCAGTCTGAATAAGCTCAGTGTTCAGAGCAGAATAACTGGACCAATACGGCCACTGTAGCCGGACAGTGCCAGATGTAAACAGAGCAGCGGCACAACGATGAGACACAGCATCTCGTCAAAATGCTGTTTAATGAATAAAATGTTGAAAGCAACTTTTAACATGACACACTTTACTTCTCATACATTCTATTTAATAAACACTTATCAGCGTACCTTCATAGCCGTTGTTTCCACAGTAACCGCCTTGCATCATGCCTCCGCTGTACCAAAGTAGCAGTAAAAACTGTTGGACTTGATGTTGGCATTCAAATGGGTCAACAAAATACAACATTTGAATAAATGAATGATCCCGACAAAGACTGCAAAGCTTAGGACTTCCATTATTCTTTCTCTTGCTTTGCCCTGCTCTCGTAATACCTGGCCAATAAGTGAAGAGATATTTAGTTATGTGGTTTTGTTTACAGGGTTTCGTTTAAAACAGAAATGTCCAGTTGATGTCTGTCAGAATACAGACTAAACGCAAAGTTCAGGACTCGATCTGGAGCAAATTAAGCAGACTCAGTCCGGTCCAACAGACTTTTACAGTCTGAAAACACATTAATAATCCAATTCAAAAACTCAACCAAATACAATCAAGGCAGCATAATTATGGTCCAAGTCTACATCGGAATATAGTGCAAAGGATTACACTCAACTATGTGACGGTAAAAGTTCTGCCAAGGCACTTGTGGAAGAGCCGAAAGGCTTACTGCTCTTTCGTTAATCGGAGGCTGACTACACGGTTTTATTTTTGTCTTTCCAGTCACATCAGAGGTTGCTGTTGGCGGTCAACAGCTGATGGTAGAAAAATCTCAGCAAGCTTGTTTTTTTCAATGTAATATTTAAAGTATTTGATCAAAGTTTTCACTAGTCGGCTTTTCTTACAAGGAAGTCACTCTCAGAAAAGATTTAAAGTCTTCTACTGATGTGTCCTTTTGTCATTAAGAATGAGTCCTTGCTCAATGATTCTGTTATTGACCTTGAGTTGAACTTTTAGGTTGCACGCACAATAACATATTTATAGTTTTTTATGTTTGAATGCACTGCTTGTCCCTGAATTACTCAGACACACATAATTCTCGAGAACTATTCATGTAAACGAGCAACGACTGCTGTGCATTGTATAACACAACAGGACAGCAGCAGCAGAGTTTCAAGGATGTGAGTGAAGGTTGGGCGGAATAAACAGGATGAGGACAAGAAGGTTTTAGGGAGGAAACCTGAGGACATTGTGCCTACTGGGGTTTAAAGGGAAAAGTGAGTCAGAGGACTAACAATTACACCATGAATCAAGGTCTGCCAGCTCATCACTGCTCTAAAAAAAAAAAAAAAAAAAAAAAAAAAAAAAGGAAATTTTTCTATGCGTTTGAGGATGGACATGAGAAGAGCATACTGATGGATTAGTGATTGGTCTTGCAGGGGGAGTAAAGGACAGGTCAAAGACAGGACATGCCTCAGTCATAACTGCCCTTACGGGTGGATACAGGCTGACTGGGGATAAAAGATTTCCAAACCTGTTCGGGACACACAGGTGGCCTGCACGAAATATGAAGGTCTTAGACAGCATTTGCACCAGTCAGTAAGGGGCCAGTATGTGGACCTCACCAAAGGTGTTCTTTACTGTTGAACCATCATCTCCAATAGTGGTCAGGCTCCTTTAAGATCTGCCTGTCACCCCAGGTGTCTATAGTTTTTGTGTTGTGAGCCAAAAGAGCAATGGTCAAGAAACGCTCATCTGATATAACGTTTAAATTTCGTTCAGTGGCATTTGCCAAAGAACTTTCTGGTGAGGAATCCTCACAACATTTTGCGGTGGATCCTAAACGTATTCGAGAATGGCGCGAGCAGATTGGTGATATGGAAAAGACAGTAGCAGGAAAGGAGCAAACGATTTCCTGGTGGAGGTGCAAAGAAAAGGCGGAGAGAAAACACAACTTAAGACAATGTTCTCATCATACCAATAAATCCTAAAACCTTCATCTGGTGTTGTTGTCTGCATTTCTTAACTACATTTCACAGCAAAATGAAACCATTAGCCATCACTACTCTATCTTTGGTGGATTAAATGACAGTCTCCATTAGACGCCTGTCTCCATTAGGCCAGCTGCCACCTTTTAGGAATAAACGTCGGGGCTACCATTAAAAGATACATGGTATTTGGAAACTAGTTTTGTGTCAACTGGCATTTCTTTTCCCATTGTTTTTGATATATATGTTTTATTTGAAGAAACAATGTATTCTGGATCAATAGTTTCCCTTGGGTAATATTATTGGTTCTAGGCATGCTTGACTACAGAATAAACAGCACAAGACTTCGAGAGCAGCATTCCCAACAGAGAAGAAGACTCAAAGCCAAGATCAAGGCAAAACAGAGAACCATTTGCCAGATAAGAGGGAGAAAGAGAGGTCCAATAAAGTGATAACCTTCAAAGAAATACAACAAACCACTCAAGACGAAGGCTTTAGGGAATGCTAAAGTTCCCAACTAATCAATTCCTCTCTCTGGTTATGTGAGAGATCACAGGAACTGTCCTGGAGAAGCTCATAGGAAAAGGTTTCACATTACACCAATACATAGTCGGATTTGGTTTCAGGGATGATCAGAGCCAAGGATGAAGAGAACCAGTGAGCTTCACAGGAGCTTCACAGTGAGCTTCCACTGAATCTGACAAGATCGCACTCACATTTGATACAAACTAATGAACCTGAGGTTAGAGGAGGGTCTCCCTCTCTCGTAATTTTTGAAATCTGTGTTTTTGTCTAAACTAATCACGTTTTTGAAATTAATTTTGTGTCAACATTTTTGTGTGATATATAAAACTTCATGTTCAGACTGCATTGCATGCGTCAGGATGCGGCGGTTATTCCCGCAAGAGTTGTCGGAGTGACGTCCGAAATCTGACTACTTGCCGAGATGAAAAAGGACGCACAGGACCGGCTTTAAAAATAAGTAGAATTACGTACATAAAACATGTAACGTTGCACGACTCCAGTTTATCATGACGCATGCCCAGCAGTCCAGGACCAGTTTTCCTTTTCTTTGGGTTTAAGACTCACCTAAATAAAAGACAAAATGATAAAGTCTGCCTCCTGTTTCACTTCTTGTTATAAAATAACACCTTATTAGCTCAATATTAACAACTAAGATCAAGAGGAACTTTAAGTTCTTTAACTAATCATAATAACAACAACTGTTTTCTTAAAAAAAGGAATAAAATTACAGCTCATTTCCTTATTTTCCTCAAGAAAAGTTGTAGTTAAAACAGCATCTCAATGAAAGAACTTGTTTTTACAAGACAACAAAGTATAGCAGAAACAAATGGATTTGAAATTCCAGCGGGGAAAAGAAAACTGAAGTTAAAACAGCAGCAATCTCTTGTAATCCAGTAAAACAAAAGAAAGTTTTCTATTTGCAGTTTTTTTTTAAGTTAAAAATCCTTAAATAAATGCTTAAAAATTTATCATTCTCTTAATAAATGAACATTGCAATTCTTTAAAATGCAGTTTGATTTTGTGGAATTACAAACTCTAATCTTTGCAATATGATTTATTTATTGGTAAAACTAATTAAATTAAAATGTACTTTATGTTTATTTTAAATCACATTATTTCTAATCCAAAGGCTTTAGAATTTCAAAAACCCTCCTGGTCTAAATTACACTGGAGGGCAACGATGGCGATATATATATATATATATATATATATATATATATATATATATATATATGATGGAATTGCTCCATAAAATAATATTTACATATAACAGAATGGTGTTAGAAACATAAAATAATGAATATTAATGAGAATGATTTTGGTGGAGGAAAATTGAAGGCTCAGTTTTGACATGCGTGGGCTGCCACTGCATTTCTGAAACTCCCATTTCATTAGCATTTCCAAAATCTTCCTTAAAAACCCATTGTTTCCAACTTGGTCCATGCTTACTGCCTGCTAGTGCATTATCATTCCACTAGGGGCAGTAGAAGGGCTTTTCCTTCTCCTTTTAAAAATGGCTGCTTCCATAAAATCTCAATGAAACTTTTGGCAGGAAAACGTTTCGCCAACTTTCAATATGATTTGGGGAGAATAATTCATCTATTGCTTATCACTCTCTAAAACGACCACTTGCTGCACTGAAAGAAGGAAAATTTGTTTATAGTTCAATCTTCACAGTGCAGACGTTAAAAATGTGTGCATCAAATTTGAGACAGTGACTAACAGGGCTTTAGTTCCTGAGCATTCGTTAATATTTTTACATCCTGTTTTGTCCCAAAGCTCATCAGACCTCCCAACATGTCACAAATTTCTGTCAATTAACAAATCAACTTGAACAAGACAAGACCCCCAGAGCAGCAACAAGGTAACAAAGCAGATAGCCTGACTATGAAGTGAAACTGAAAACGCAGACACTCATATAGACTGAGGACAATTAATAGGATTAATAGGATGATTATCAACATGAACTTGAAGTGACTGACAGGGAGCAGAACATGACCGAAAACATCAGTGAAACACCAAATTAGACAGTGCCGTCCTCACAGCCTGATGGAGTCTGATGTGCATGTACACAGTAGTCACACCATGCTGTTATTAATGACCAAAAAAAAGATTCTGAAATGCTTGGAACTCTTTGGATAAAGACAACTTAATGATGTTTGATTGTAGGCCTGAAATGATCCCAGACTCACTGACCTCAACATCAACGAGAATGCTGACGCGGGACTGACAGAATCAAAGAAAGGCTGGATGATCTGAAGGCATCTCCAGAAGGCAACACAACAGACGTGTTAAACATCTCAAAACAAAAAGAAAAGACACAAATTCAAAGTTCATCAGAATATTATCATAAATGAACACAATTTTGCCCAAGATTGTTTTTTTTTTGTAATTACAGGGTTTGATGTTACATTTGTTCTCCGTCCTGCCACATTTAGCAGCTGGTTTCAGCTCATTTATCACTGCGGCTTGATTCCTGATTGATTCTCAGTGTGAATCTATTTGTCTCAGCTTCTGCTTCCAGATCTTCATGTCATTTATGATGCCAAACTGTTGTCTTGTTTCTACAACAGATTATTAGGGCCACCGTAAGAGAAAAAAATAAACATAATGTGAGAAGAAAGTCAGTAAGTATGAGAAAAAAAGTCATCATTTTCCTAAGAAAAAGCCATGCTTTTTCAAGATGGTTATTTAAGTCTCTGTCTACATTACGTGCAGACTAAATCCATCAATGCAGCCATCTATGGTGATGCCATAAGGCTTTAGTTGTAATATACTGCCAGTAGTGTAAACGGTGCAGAAATCAACTCTTTGTGGGTCAAGAATCTCCTAAAGTTTCCTGCAAATTATTTTTAATGTCCTTAAACATATAGTAAATCAATGTTGAATATTAAAAGACGTAGTATTTTCGTAACTGCTTATGATGCGCTCTTATACTGAAGCACAATATTGGTTCCTTTCTTTGCTGTTGTTTCTGTTTTCATTTGTAAACAGCATTTTTTTCTTTTGAATTTATAACTTTCATTTTGTAAATTCTAAATGTATAACTTGTGAAATTATAACTGTTTTCTCATAGTTCTACAAGCTCATTCTTGCAAAATTTTGACAATGTTCTCATATTCTTACAACTTTATTTTTCCAAAATTACAACTTTTTTCTCATTATTTTATTTCCACTTTATTCCCTAAATGTTTACTTTCATATACATATATTTCCCTTAATTCTCTGTCATATTTTCAGATTTTTTTTTGTTGTCGCTTTAATTTATTTTTGTATTCACTCATGAAATGTTATTTATCAATAGTCACTGTTCTGGTCTTACATATCCCCTTTCAAAATAAATGTAGAAAAAAAGCCTGATAACATGGTGGTCAGTCGTAATTACTTGACTCATCATCACCATTGAAACTCTTCCGCTGTGATCACATCATTATACAATGCATTTATGTTTTTTAAAAACCTCATTACTTCAGAATTAAAATTAGGTCTACTCAGTTTAATGTTCACAGACCAGCTGACGGCTATTAGCAGCTCAGAAAGTAATTCTCCCTGTGAGGTGTTAGTGCCTTTTCTAAATAACGAGAACAGAGCTTTAGGCTGGAAAATCTCTATAGCATAGAATCATAGGTTTATAAAGTTAGGGAGTAGATCCATTTTTTTCCCCTTTATTGATTTATTAATGACCAAAATTTTAGTTGCCAATAGCAACGATGTTTTGAACAGGGGTGATTTGGTGGGACAAATTAAAGTCAAAGTAAAAGTAAGTCAAATTAAGCGTTTAAGTAAAAGCCTGGGGCAAGATTTGCACCGCTTTGAAATTTCGCACCAAGAAGCCCCTCCCTGCTTGTCCAGTGTGAACACCATGAACTAAATTAGCCTGGTGTGTAAGTAACTTAACAGTCAGGCTGCATGGAAGGCTTGCGCAGGGTTTGAAAAACTGAAAAATCCATGTGACCCACTTCCATCTCACCTACTTAGCTCAAGTGTTTGAGATCATTTGTTTGATTCCCTTTTACTGTCTGTTGTGCAACAGCAGCATTCCTTCTATTCAAGCTCTTAATGAACACGTTTTCTCAACACAGTAGATGATTGCATTGATGCCTCGTGTGGCCGATACGGTTCTGCAGGCTGCACCAAACCAGGACCTGCAGCAGGTGCTGGGGAGATTTTCAGTTGAGCATGAAAAAGCCCAGACGAGATCCAACAACTCAGAGTTTGAGGCTAAGGTCATCAGTGGGAAGAGAGTGGAGTGCCCTCTTTGTGTTCTCAATGAGTCACTTCTTTAAGTGGGAGAGTTTAAATATCTGGGGGCCTCGTTCAGAGTAATGGCCTTTCGAGGAGAAGAGAGCTGAACAAAAAGTCAAAGCTGTGAATTCACCTATGGTCATAAAATGTGGGTAACTAAACCCAAAAAAAGAAGAGACCATGAACGCAAGCCGGTATAAATTAAAAATAAAAAAAGGTTCCACTTGAGACAAACGAGAAAGAGTTGGAAAAGATTTGAGGCCAATGTGTGAGGAATTTGAAAGATATTTTATACCTGGAAGATAAGATACACAAAAATAAGTGTCTTTTCTGCCCCTCACTTTTCATTTTTGTGTTTGGACGTTTACGTGCGTTTAGGAGACGTGCATATAAGCAACCACTAGTAATGTAAAGCCAATGTAAAGGTGCAAGTTTTAGGCTTCTACGTTCAAAACTTTTGTATTTGTGTGTCGTTATGCAAGTTTCTATGAACATTTTTGAGCTTTGACATCCTGTTTTATTCACAGAACTGTTTAATACAATCAATTTCGAAAAAGAAATGAATAATTGCGGTTTGTGCCCAGCTGGAATTATTTGGCACCAAGTCTTTCATAATATTTATGCCAAATATAACAAAACCACAGAATCTTCACAGTTGTGCTCCTAAATAATTGGTTGAAGTAATCTTGATGTTATTTGTGGTTTATTTCCATGACATGGGTTGTACTTTTAAAAAAATTGACATCACGAGGTTTTAAAAAATTGTTTTTACATTCAAGTTGACTTAGTGTTTTATCAGCCTGGTTTGTATTTCCTCTTAGACACCAGTTTATGACTTATGCCTAAATGACTGAATATCAATTTTTTCATGAATGTTTTTCACATTAATGAAAAGTACTTTTGAAATCTAAACAGCTTCTAATTTTTGAATCTACTTGGTTTTGCTGGGTTAGCATAAATTATTTACATTTTCCTTTTGAGAAGTACCCTATAAAGTAACAGTATAAGTAACATCTAACAATATAATTCAAGTTGAGATAACTCAACAAGATTATGTCAGCTTATATCTAACTTATACAAATCTAGTTAAACTGCACCTTGATCATCATGTTACAGCAACATTTATAAATTATGTTGCACTAACATAAATGCATTCACATCTCCTCACAATAATGCTTATTGCTATTTTAACACGTTTAATTTTATTTGGAAATACTTTGCAAAATTTTATTATGTTCACCCAACAAATGATTTTTGCGGTAAATATATGTTTTCCAATGAGCCATTTATTGTTTGTTTTTTACCTCTGTTATTAGTTTTATTCATTTATTGGTCAGAATTTAAAATTCACATGACATCAAAAAGGGGTAAATATCATAATGTCAAACTGATATTAAAGTTTTGACGTCAATTGGATTTGCAAATTCTACTGGTTTCTGACCACAATTTGATGTTGAGGATTAATGTTGGTTTGACGTCATTTCAACATCAATTGTCCACTGGGTATTTCTAGACTCTAGACTGCTGTGGTTGATGGGATATGCAGCAGTGTTGAATCATAGGGTCCATTCTAATTCAGTTTGAATTGAAAAGAAAACATCAAATATAATTTTAAGCCACATGCTGAGATTTAATTAAGCCTGAATTAATTAATTTAAGCTGAATTCCTTCAGAAACAGAATAAGTCAATTTGATATCAATCTGATGTCAGTTTGATGTTTAACATGTAGCTATCGAATTGACATAAAATGAAAGTCAACTAAAATACCCAGAACTCTTAATTTTGTTTTTTCATGTGAGGTTGAATTTCTACTGTTCGTGTATTTCTCACACTAAAACAATTGTAAATAACGTTGTCCACTAATTAGATCAAATATCAACTCAATTTTGACATCAAGTCGACATTATGGTGCCCGCTGGGATTTCGCATTAACAGATTCTTAAACTGAGAAAAGCAGCTTTGCACGGATAGGACAGAGATAGGCGGAAAGTTTTTTTTCTCCATTGAAATTATTCAAAGGAGAATAGTTGGTAATTCAAAGAGCTACAGTTCAGAGTTAAACGGTTGAATGTTTCATTCTTTATTTTTTTGTCTGTCCTCTTTTGTGGCACTACATGTCGGGGTTGTCTGTCTTTTAACCACCAGCCCTACCCCATCATTCATATTTTTAAAAAGGCATGAGCTTTGTCTAACGTAGCCTTTCATGTATGCATTTACATGCAGCAATTTGCTGCCTCTATACCCTTAAGTCCTACCCCTTCATTTACACATTTACATGCAGTTTTAAAATGCATTTGCAACTTCCTGCATAAGCACCAGAAAATGAAAGGATGGTTTAATGGAAGGGCTCAGCTTTTGTGTAACAGATTATCCTTTCGTGACGGTCATACATCGCGTAAACAAGTAGCATTAATGGAGGTTAGATCACAGAGAAATCATTCACATCATTCACAAATAAAAGAAAATGAAAAATGATATACAAAAAAATGTTGTCTCCCCATCAGACAAAGTAAACTGGGGCACTCAGGAGCAGTTGCAGTTTATGTCATTTCAGCAAGCTGTGCGGGGGGGACATGTTCGGTTGCCTAAAGTGCATCTTTGACGCGAACACACTGATTTGCAATCAGCCAAAAAAACGATAAGGACTCAAGAGGCAGAGAAACCAGAAAGCTATGTCAGTAATTTATTTGTTGGCAAACAACTTTCACTGTCACAACAAATATTAGTTATGAGATCTTTCGACTTGAAACCCATACAAAAAGAATAAATAATTAGCAGTAATATTGTAATTATAATCATGATCAGAATAATTTAAAGAAAGGAGGAAACAAAACAGTGTCATTTAATATACTCCAGTCTAAAGCCTATTTTTCCAAGCTTGTTTGGCTGTTTTTAAAACCAATAAACGGATAAATAAATAATTTCTCTCTTAGGGACATGGGGAGAGGGGGGGCATAGGAAAGCTACAATTCATACACTTATAAATCTTTACCTTTAAAATTGTAAACCTCGCTTTCGCGATGTTTTATGGAGTTACTGTGTGCAGGTTTAGATGACGCTGCATTTCCCTATTTTGGATCGATTATAACTTTAAAGCTGCGCTGACATTGAACGCGATTCGTGCAGTGGGGACGTCCAGTTTCAATGTTAAGTCAATGTGCAGACCTGCTCAGAAGTGGCATGGCAGTCTGGGAGTTTGTTTTGGGCATTCCGGTGTGTCCAGAGTTCAAATATCTGAACGAGCCAGATTTTTCAATCAGGTTTTGGCCCATGATTAGTTGACGACTGGATTAGCAGGTGGAGTCCAAAACTAACATGGAGGAAAATCTGTTTGTTACAGTCCTGAACTTTAATATATTTTTCTTATTTGTATTGATCCAATACTAAAAAGATCCTCTAATTTTATTTGTTTTCATATTTTCCCTTCTTGGACAGCAAGTCGTCAAACTGGATCACAGAGAAGTACTGCTGAAAGCGTCCATCATTCAGATGCAGCTCCTGCAGTGGATGGTGAACCTCATCGTGCTGCGAGAATCTTTGAATGATCTCATGAACCTGGACATCGCGACACGCTAACCGATGCTTTGGCAGGGTTCTTGAAAATAAATAAACTTGATCTCTCGACATCATCCATGTTTTGTAAATTAGATTTACAATGCTCCCAAGTTACCAAAAGGCTAAAAAGTTTTGACGGTAGTTCCTCGCACATCCGTTTGAAGCGTCAAGTTTATGAACACATTTTTAGACAGGCGTCAATCAAAAAAATCTGACATTGAAAGAGAGGCGTCCTACATGCAAATCACGTTTGGTGTGAACGCAGCATCAGATTGGCAGTTGTTTCGTTTACCACCTTTCGCTTTAACTTAATTTCTCTATTGTCACAACGAGGACATGTCAATTTCTATATATTTGGCAACAAAGACAACATATATTAAACCGTTTATTCACTTCTCCTCAAGTCTTGCATCTGTGTTTATATTAACCAGGCTCCTTTTTGCAGCGGTTTTATAAAAAACGTTCTTGTTCATCATTTTCCCTCCATATATAAAATAAAAACAAAAAACACAGTGGTAAAGTATATTGGAAAAACGGATTTGCAAATGTGTCAGTGGTGTTGCTATTCAAGGACCAGGCTGTCCTGTGTGAGGGTATATGCATATTAATGAAGGAGTGCTTAAACTGTATCTGAGAAAGAACGACATGACAGATTGTTCTTTGTTCCATCTGCGGCCCGTAGACGACCAGAACATGTTGTGACGTTTCAGAACAGTCCCACAGACGAAAAGATTTTTCAACTTCAAAAATAAAAGACTTAGTCATATGCAACATTTTCGTATCTGTATTCTGTACAATACATAAAAACAATATGTGAGCTCCTCGTAATCCTTTGATAACTGAAAAAACTTTTACAGAAGAAAGGAGAATCAACGGAATCCATTCTGTTTTTTGTTTTCTTTTTGAGTTCAGTCAGAAGTCTTATGGTCCTTCTTGGTTTCAAGTGAAATACACAGTATCCGTAGTCACTACAACTCGCAGGAATGTTACACCAGCCCAGACACAATCCCAGTTTAGCAGATATGAACGGGAAAAAAGTTTTGGAATTTGGCTTGACGCAGTTGCTTTTCATTGTTCTTGGTTGACCGCTTGGTGAGGGTACAATATCGTCTATCCTTCACTTGGCAGGTAGGTGGTACCTCCTGCTCTACCCTTCAAAAAGTTGACAACATCGTCCAAACAGGTGCCTTTTCAGATTTAGACAAAGAAACAGACACGGACACACCGTCTGACGGCCTTGTAGATGTGGAGACTAAACGCTAGAATCTCTGCTTGAAGTTCATCGTTGGGTTGTTGTAGAGCTACGGTCAATTTAAGAGTCCAAATCAAGATTTGGATTGAAAGAATTCCATTCTGTTCCAAACTCTCCATTCCTGGTTGATGCTTACAAAAAGAAGTCTTCAAGACCCGCCTTATTAGTCTGCAACGTTTATGACAATACATTCAGTCTCATGTTTTTTTTTCTTTTTGATCTGACCAGTGATATCTCATCCATGAACAACTAAAAATGTCTCACACAGTGTATCAATCCAAGGACGGGCCAGCTCTGTCCGCCAGTCAACAACACAAAATGTTTGAACTTTAAAAGTGTGACGTTGGGCTTCAGGGGTGGGGGATAGGGGATAGAAGTCTGGACCGGCTCTATAGACTGGTAACCAGATGAGAAGGGTCTACGGGCACCTCCTCGGGAGATGAGTCGGACTCCTCCTTGCTTCCGGACACCATGTACCCATCGCTGCCACCACGGCCCATGTGGTAGTAGCTCTGCAGCTCGTGTAGGTGATTCCTGGAGCCCAAGTTTGGCATGCTTTTATAATAGACGTCATCCAGCTCTGGAGCAGTGGCGCTCTTACAGGGCTGGAGCTCCCCGGAGCTGTCCTCCTCTCCATCTGTTAAACCGTTTATCTGCCCATCTGGGAGGTCCGTCAGCACCGGCATGCTGGTGTAGAGCGAGTCTCTGTGGTTAGGGGAGTGTGTGTGCTCGTCGGTGTGTTCGTTGGTTAGCAGGGGGAAGAAGCTCTCGCTGGGCTCCTGGGGGATGCGCCGCTGTCGGGAGAAGCTGTGAGGAGGGGGCGGCGGCGGTGGATGGCTGTCTGGTGGAGGGGGCCGCGGCGGCAGCAGAGGAGCATTGGACTCCTCTCGGATAATCTCCAGACCAAGGTTCTCCTCGTGGGGGAACGCCGCGGGATTGTCCAGTACCAGGTGACCGTTGTCTTCTTTGCCGCTGCCCACACAGCCGCTCACGCCACTGCTGCTGCTGCTACTGCTGCCCCCAGCCATACTCCCTGGAGCAAAATAAATCAATGAGATGTTATATTTCTAAACTTTTATTTTGAAATAAAGAGCTGATATCAATGGTTTTAGCACCAACAGTGGAATTGTAACTTTCATTAAAGTTTTGGATTGTATTTAATATTTTTGATGCAAAAGGTGACCTTGACCTTAATGGTTGTCTCATGCTAATTTTTTCTTCACACATTTAAGTCTTAGTCACACACACCTGCAGGGGGGTTGACCCGGGTGCAGCTGGTTTTTGGGTTGTCCGGGCCTGTGAAGGGTCTCAGACTGACTGAGGTAGTGTGCGTCATACATAGAAAATGCCTTACTTCCGGGTACAACTGAATTAATTGATTTCAATTGCTATTTTTTTCATGATACAGACTTCACCGTATTGGAACTAGACGTCTGAGTCAACATTACTACGGCAACCACTCACCCACTCACCTACAAGCGGGCTCAGGAGAACATTGGACATGAGACCACCAACTCAATTTATGGCATCTAATTGGCAAGTTCATAACTTGAATAACTACAGAAGAGATATTGTGAAAAAAAAAATTAGGATTAGGCAAATATAATGACTGAGTAATAGCTGTTTATTTCTCAATATAAGTCTTTTGAATTTCGATTTTTGGGACTTCTTGTTTTGAATGCCAGAGGAAGAAGACACTCAGTCCAGTTATCTTATACAGTCAATGGTGTGACCGCATCTTAAAGGGAGCGCAGGTAGGTCTCATAGCTCCTTTAAGCCTCGTATGGCTACCTTAAGGGATGTCATGAAAATGTAAAGTATATTTTTTGTGGAAGTGGTAAGGGTATCGTAAAGTATATTTAGGGCTAATGTAAGTTACAAGAATTTATGATGTATGGATGATGCTGTGTACAGTGTCCTTACGCCACACTAAGTCATTCGTAATGTGCCAAATGCCGAATGCAGAAGGATAGGATGATTCAAGATGTGGACAAGAAGCACCAACTTCTTACTTGAACATCACTACTGGGACCGCTGTGAACTGTACGGAATGCCTGCGTCTCACCTGATTTACACTTTCGCACCCCTACATGTTGTTTAAGTGTTCACTATGACCCGTTGCCCACAGCATAAAAACAAAGTGCATGGACAATTTTGTTCTATGAGTTCGCCGAGTAGGCTTTGGCCCTGATATTTTGTGTGGGCTACCTGCATAACCTGTGCAGATTTGCCCATTTTTTCCCCCGCAGACAACCCGTATGAACTACATGTGTGACTAAGACTAATGTTTTCCTATGTTTTCATAAAAAAAAAAAAATCCACAAAAGCCTTTTTTTCCAAATATTTTGAAAAAGAAATGCATGCTCAGTAGGAACTCTGCATGGTAACTACTTTTTGTTGCAACAATAATGGGTTCACAATGTCCGTATGTTTGCAAACGGATGAATCATCACTGCTGTCTGGACTTTGCAGTTTTCGTTTTGCCAGAAGCATTTGATTTTCAGCCATAAATACAGAAGTCGAATTAAAAGAGCGACAACCAAAATTTACTGAACTTTTTCCTGCTTAGAGTCGAACAACAAACTCAAGGGCAAGTTTGCACAAATGAAAAAGAAATGTGTTTTTTTCTTTTTTACAAACAAAGATTGCACTTTATCTTTGTAGGAAATTTGTTTAAAGATGAGAAATTAGTGTAAAAAAATGCACATTTAACACCTTAACACTTTTGGTTTCAGATGTAAAATCCTGTAAAAGCCATATAGAACAAAAAGTACCTCCATTTGTCATGCTGTTGTTGACCAGCTTGTTCATCAGGTTGTGACTGCGCTCCGTGGTTGCTCGCTCGTGGTTGTTAAGGTACGGCGGGATGTAGTTTGACGTCAGCTCCTTGAGGATCTTCTTCTCTAAGGTGGTCTCCTTGTGGTTGCCATGGGTGCCGTAACCGCTGCTACGGTCCAGAATCTGAACGCAGTCGCTCAAGTACTCACTGCTTGCCATGTTGTAGTTGTTTGGGTGATTACCGTTCAGAGGAAGCGTATCCATTACACTGGAGTCTCTTGCGTTGTTCAAAATGCCCTCTGGAAATCAAATGATCAAACAAAAATGCCGTCAAATTTAGGATCTCAGAAGATTTGAATCAATTCTTAATATCAAAGCCCAAACAGAGGGTTAAAGAGAAGATGATTATTTGAAGTATTTTCTTACAAAACAGCATTTTAGAAACAAAAAACCAAGAGCATGTAGATTCAATCTTTTTTAACTTATTTTTTAAATGTTATAACGTCAAAAGCAAACTTATACTTATTATATAAGCACAAGAATATTTTTCCAAGCAAACTTTTATGAAGTGCATTCTAGTGAAACGGGATCTAAATATGCTCGGAATCAAATGCACTTTATCATACAGACTTTATCCAAATTCCCTTACTACTCCCCGGTTAGTGCACAATATAGGGTGTTTACCAATATTTTGGAGTGTCTCAATCTACAATTCCAAAGTTCAGTGCTCTACCCAAATGGCACACCGCATGCGCAAATCTTATGTCGACAAACTTTGGGACAGTTAGGACTGTTTTTCTGCTTTTGTAATTTTTACATTAGTGTTTCTTTTTTTTTGCACGTTTGGTCTTCCAAGACTGTAAGATTCATAATTCATTAATTTACAAAAAAAACAAAAAAAGATTAGCTCGCGGTTGCATTTCCAGACAGTTTTGCCTCCTTTACGATTCTCCGAGCTATTTAAACAACAGCCAACTCCGTGATCACAAAAATTTGTTTTCCATAAAGAATGGAAAGTTTATCTCAACTGAAGTACAGTGTCATAAATAAAATGACATCGCTTAGCTGCAACACTGTGTGATTCTGTACTGTTATTATGAGAAACAATACCATTCTCAACATTGGATAATTTTTTTAAGAGAAAATGTTAATAATTATTATGTTTTTACTGCGGAAAATAGGTGATATCATAGTTGGTACATAGAAAAATGAAACAAAAATAAGTAATGCGCATATGTCTGAGTTGCAACAAAATCCAAGGAGAAGGATAGTACAATGCCATATAGTCACTTAGGGGTTAGGAAGTAATGAGTGAATTTGGACATAGCCACAGAGAACAATACAATTATAAATAAAAGCCTTTGCAGACTTTGAGTTGAAATATTGCATACAAATAAATGAGAAAAACGGGGTGTGTGTGTGTGTGTGTGTGTGTGTGTGTGTGTGTGTGAAATCTGGAAGAACGTACTTGTATCCCGGTAGGATGCTAATGGACAGCATGAGATACGGAGGAGAAAAAGAGACAAAATATGAGTTTGCTTACTGAGACATTTCATCAACAAATCTTTGAGATTTTCAAAATCAAAGCCTAAATTTGTGACTTGCTTTGATTAATTGTTTTTCTTACTTTCTAAATAAATATTCTAAATAAAAGATATAAAAAAAAGAGAAGTCTAATATGTGCAAAAATAAAATGTCACACAAGCTTCTGTTGACACATGCACAAACGGCATCCATTTAAGCAAAGTAAAAACTGGAAAAAAAAACCTCTATAATTAAAAATTTCCCAAATAGCTTCTATAAATAAATCTGAAATGAGTTGCACAAACACAATTGTTTTCCATGCATGCATATTACATTGTGATTCATTATCTCACTTGGGAACAATAACGATGATACATTCGAGAAATAAACATTTTAAAATGAAAACGCCATGCAATACACAGTTAAGAAATAACTCCCAACTAACTTTTGAAATGCTGTACGTTCATAATAGGAACATCAGGCACACCTTGGGTGTTGTACATGCCCACGGCCGGGTTGTTATAGACTGCAGAATCCCCCAGGAGGGTGTTATAGGGATTGTTAGTACCATGGGGACGAAGGAGAGCATTAGTTATAAGATGATTAGCCATGGCTCCTGGTGCAGGCAGATAGAGACAGAAAGAAAGAAAGAAAGAGAAGGAGCAACAGCCAGGGCAAGAGAGGGGGAGAAAGGAAAAGCAACAGCCAAGTCAGGAGAGGGGAAAAAAAAGAAAGGCACTCGAGAAGAAGTGAAGAAGTAGGTTGAAGGAAAAAGTGGCGTTGCAGAGTGGAAGTCAGCGAAACGGAGGTGGAGGGGGGGTAAGAAGAAGGGAAAATGAGTGAGTGTGTGGAAGAAAGAGGGAGAAAAGAGGACAAGTGAATCAAACAAGCAAACACAGTTTAGGGAAAAAGCAGAAAAAGAAAAAAAAAACAAAATAAAAGCTTGTCAAGTCATTCTTGCAGCCACTGCGTTGCAGCCTGAGGGAGGGGACGGGAGACAGAGAGACAACAAGAGCGTAGCACGGCTCGGAGCAGGCTGCGCCGCAGTTCAATGCGCTTGAGCAGAGAGGCATGACTACAAGATAGTTAATGGACGAAGGGTGCCATAAAGCTGTGTTCTCAGTGCATTTCTCCCCCAGCTGAGAGATAGATCATGTACACATTAAGACACTTAAAGAGAGAAAAAAACACACACAGACTCACACAGGAGACAAATGAACACATCAGTGCATATCTATTTATTCTCAAACTGTACTCCCTCATCGCACGCAACCTCAACCCTGTGATGTGAGCATCCTGCTCCAAATATGTGTTTCTTTGGCGAGTATTTTAGCACAAAAAGCACAAAAAGAGCTCCAGCTGTTGGGTGTGTTGACGTGAATACATGTAACCAACTTTTGTTTGTCTCATAACTGCACAGACTGTCGTAGTGGAGCCGGATAGGTCAGTATTTCTAAGAAATCGTACATTTTGAGGTACAAGCACTTAATTTTGCATGGATGTACCTTAAGATCCTCTCTTTCAAAAAAATATTTTAGCAACGAGAACAATCCAAAATGGCAGCCATTTGTAAAGATGGCGGCCATACACTCAATTGTTACAAAATATTCTGTCTAATTGCTCCAGTCGCAGCAATACGAGCTGTTCATGCACACAATGCAGTCTTTAAACTTGAGGGGTACCTATAGAATACTATTATACATAAAAGCTAAGATTTTCAAAGGTATTTAAACATGTATTACGCAAGCAAATTTGACAAGAATAAATCTGGTTTGTGGTAAATTGGTAAAAATAAAAATAATAGAGACAAAAAAAGTTTATTAAAAACTGAGTGTAGTGAATATTTTTTTTCAAAAGCCTTTCCTGTAACAACAGGTTACCACTAAGCTAGTTTTTGTGCTTTTTGGTTTTTTTTGTCTGCAGTTCTACTGAAACTCACAATTGAGTACAAAATGGATCTAAATAGAAAGTTAAAGTAAGAAGCTTACCAAAAAAACTACACAACTTCCTAAAAATGAGAAATGCGTACAAACTTGTTATTTCCTTTTTTTTTTTGGCTACTTTGTGGATTTTTTCTATTTTATTTAGAACGTTACTCCAGTGATAAACGAAGGACCCGGTATTTTGTAGAAATATTTAGGAAGCAAGTTTGACATTTTAGGTCTTTTTAGTTTAAGAATAAAACTGGTTTGCAGTGAATTGATAAAAGTAATAGGAAGAAAAGAAAGTTATTAAAAATCAATTGTAGTGAATAATTTATTGAAAACAACAGGATACCACTAAGCTAGTTCCCATGTTGTATTTTTGAAGTTTCTCCAGTTGAGAATACTCAATTTACATTCAACAATCTTTAATAAGGATTCTGAAAATAAAGTAAAATTGACAAGTTAAAAATAAAACACATAACTGCTTAAAATTTGTGAAGTGTGTCCAAACTTTTTATTGGAGTTTGTTTTTTTCTTTATGGTCTAAAAAAAAAAATCAAAAAGTGAAGGTGTCAGTAACAGGAAATGAAGTTGGAAGCTGCTCTTCCTGCTCTGTCTCTACCAGATGAAGCCCTTTTATCATTGTTTCTATTTTTAGCAACTAGATAAAAAAAAAGAAAAAATGAGACGACAAGGAAATTCTTGACTGATTCCTTCACTGCATGGGATCTATCTGCCGTGCGTCATGACTGACAGGCTGGTTGGTCACGTAAGCACAACAGGTCTAACATTTATCGCAGCATTTCCAGGATGACGAGCGTTTTAAAAGGAAGCAGGGAGGGCGATTAGCCAACCAGTGCAGGTTTAAAGGTTTATGTAAGATGCTTTGCTGCGAGTTTTGCAGATCTCTTTACTGCAGGAATGAACCAAGGAGGGAATCTGTCTCACAGCCCAGAATTACAGTTGTCACAGGTGATGAGCTAAGAAGAAAAAGTCTGAAAAAGCAAATTGGTTTTGACTACTTTAAGAGCCTGACAGACCTATGACATTAAGACAAGATAAAGCAAAGATTTATGACAGTGTGACCATTTTTTCCACTTTCGATGCCTCTCACAGTTTCTTCAAAAATGCTGAAATGTTACCGGTGGATTTTACTACCATTTTTCACAATTGAAGTTTATGACCATCATGGGGTTCTTCGCCTCTAAGGACACTGTCAGCTCCTGTTATGTGTTTTATAGATTTCAGAGAAATCTGTGGAAATGTTTGAATGAAAAAGGCAAAGAGGCATTTTTAGTTTTTAGCATTTTACGTCTATAACCGTTCGTGTTATACTTGACACAGGGATTTCTGAGACTCCTATCTCATTAGCATGATCAGAACTTTACCTAAAAACCCACTGTTTATAACTGTTTTCTGCAGTGTAGTTCATCATCATTCCACTAGGGGCAGTAGAAGGGCATTTCTTGCTCATTTCAAAATGGCTGAACACTTTGGATTTTGGTTTTGTTGCTGTTTTTCAAAATTTTATGGTGAGAAAAACTAATCTACTGTAATTTATGCTTTAATTGACTACTTGCTATTATAAAAGAATGCAAATTAGTTGATTCTCATGTCTTTATGATACAATTATACTGTGTTAAAAAATTGTGCATCAAATTTGAAAAGTGGGTAAATAAGGGTTTTTTCCAATTATGTCAATATTTTTTCATCTCATCTTATTCAAATTGATATTTTTGTGAACGAAAATGTACCAAATTACTCAACATATCATAATAGATATTAACTATATCTAATTAAAAAATGTTTTTTTATGAGTTTCATCAAAGGGTTCGAAAATCATCCGTTTCCCCAAAATTTGAATTTGATGTAAATTCTGATGTTGTGGGCTTTGCAGGCGTTAAGCATGTCGGTTGTCAGTAAATATTTCCTTCATTAAGTGAAATTTCTCACTCTCCTTCACTAATTCACATTAATTTACAACCTTTAGTTTTGGCACCGCACCTTGCAAAATCTAGACAAGAGTTGTGGGTTTCTTGAGCGTTGTCTCAGTAGTAATTTAGGCACTGACACACACACACACACGCAAACACACTACTTTGTATCAATCTGTCATGCTAACAGCTTATTAGTGGCCTGGAGAAAGCCGGGGCCACCCTTCAACTTACAGTCTAAGAAATGGCATTGTGCTTTCAGTACGTGTGCGTGTCAAGCTGTCTTGCCGTCGGGTGTCTACACACCCTCATTACACTCGTCCCAGACAGCCAGACACATGGATTTGCTCCCACATTCCATTAAGGTTTCTTACTCTAGAATTTTTGGACGTAGAAAGCATAAAAATACTGCAAATACTTTGGACTAACCTGAAAAACTAATTCAAAACCTGACAAACTTTGGTAGCCTTAGAGGTGTTTTAGACAGCAGATTGTGGTGGTTGATTGGATGAAACTTGAAAACAAATGACATTATTGTTTGCTTTGGTCGGCTTTACAGAAAACTTTCAGTAAGAACTACAGAAACATTTTTAAAAAACGAATATCAATATGTGCAACAGCATTTTTTTTGTATGCTGGTTTTTGTACTGCTATTTGTTTTCTTGTTCCATAAGTCAACCAGCTGGGGGGTGGGACAGCTGTAGTGGATCAGTTGATTGAGGGGCCGTCACCAGACAGCTGATGGGTAGTTGGCCCATTTGAACTGTTGGCATAAAGTAAGCCCGCCCTCACTTCCCATCATTCACCTGTTTACGTGCTTTCCTGCTAGCTTACAGCCCCTCACAACCTCAACCTAACGTTACAGGTGGAATTTTGGAGCTATCTAGCTGTACAGTTTTCAGTCTCATGCCAGCTTGGACAAGGAAAACAAAGACATTAATGGAGCGTGTAATCGTTTCTGTCACAGCTACAAGCTTTTTCAAACTTCAAAAATGATAATTAAAAGACAGCATAATCATAATTAAAAGACTACTGGGAATGCTTTTAAAATAGATCAAAAGATTATCAGAGTAAGATTTTAAGGATATTTTGAGGATTTTCTCACTTAAATGCACTTTACATTTGTTTTTTTAAAGTCAGAGTTATCCTGAAAGTTTTAAAGAGTTTACTGCCTACGAAATTAAGGTTCTAATGCAGTTGATTTTTCTGTAGAGTGACTAACATGCCTTTGATTTACAAACTGATTGATGTTTCACTGCTGCCAGTCTAGCCTGCACTTTTTTCTCCTACCTTCCTGTAAAGACTCTCCTTAACGCAGCATTAAAAGCACTGTGTGACATTTGCGTTTTCCTGCTCTTCCACTTTTAAAAAATACAATGCAATTACCAGGAAATGCACCTCTTTGCTAAATGACAGTATATACTGTCTGGGCCTCCTGTTATTAATAAAGCAAATACGGTGACAGTGATGTGGATGCAAATGCTCGGTATCCCGTGGTTACCTCTGTTGAGCGTGGCGGAGCTGTTGATGTCTCCTGTGATGAAGGAGGACTCCTGTTTCCTCACAGTGTCGTTCCACATCCGCCTGATACGGCTCTATATACACAGGAGAAAAGAAGCCAGGCAGAAAGAGGAGAGGAGGGTAACGAGGAGATGGATAAGAGCAACAAAAAAATAAATAGCAAAAATGGGGAGAAAAAAAAGTGGGGGTTCAGAAACAAACGGGGGAGGAAAGACAAAACAAAAGGAGAGGAAATATGGTAAGAAAATGTGGAATATGATGGGCAAAAAAACGGCAAATTAGTGCAGGAGAGGCATCAAAGGAAAAAGGCAAAACAACAACCAACAGGAGAGAAGTAGGCGGAGAAAAACAACATCAAGATTTGTGTTTTTGTGTTTCTGAATCATAGCAACTGTACTGGAAGTCAGGGTTTGGGATAAAATAAAAAAAAAACTCCACATTTGAAGAAAAACTTTGCCTCAAACTGTGGAGCGATAATCCCAAACCCCATCTGGCGTATTCCGGCCTCACCTGAGAGTCTGCTGTGCTGTAGCGTCCCGGTGTGCAGGCAGGTAAGCTCACCTGTGAGCCTGTGGAGTAGCGGCCGGGCGTCCTGGAGGTGGTGGTTTTGCTGGAGGAGGAGATGGAGGTCTCAACACTCTTGCCGCTGCAACAGTGAGTGCGCAGACATTTGCCATACTCCTTGCGCACCTGGGAGGGGGATAGATTGGTTTAAAAAAAAAAAAGTAAATCTCACAGAGACATTGACTGATGGTCCACCTCAGCCTCACGTATATTGAAACATGCCTTCATGATGATGTAGCAAGATAAATAAAACACCTCTTCCTCTCCAAGTCCCAGAGTAAACATTAAACTCATAAACTAAAGACATTAAAAAATTAACTTCATAAACGTTCCTCCATTAACATTCACCTTAAAAAAACCACGTATCTATCTTAAATGGACACATTCCTCGGGGAGACATCCGATGCACTTGTAAACTCGGAGCATCTGCACTTAGATCCCAATCAAGTTAGAACAAACAAGACTGTAATTGATTTTTAACAAGCTTGTTGGACTGGCAGACGCGTATTGCCACATGGTCTGTTTGAACAGCTGTGTGCTGAGTTGCTCCATGCATCTTGAGTGAAGGCGCGTTGGGCCGAGTCCAAAGAAAACCTCAGCACCGTTCCGAAGACGACCCTCTGGGTAGCTGAACCCACAGCCCAACATATACTCGACTGCGGTGTTCGCACTCCTTAGTCACTAGTCGTAAAACTTCCCCCTTTCAGCAGCACTCCTGTAGAGAATAATACTAATGGCTTACTTTTTTTTTGTTGTTCCAAAATGCCACTAATCTTGGTGATTCACGGGTCCTAATGTTTTGGATCAAACTGAGCGTGACATTTATCTCAAATGTAAAATATAACGCAAGTGAATTTCCAGTAATCATTTAGAGCTGGGTGGGCTATTCCATGCCTTTAGGCCTGGCGCATCTGCATGTTTTCCACATTTCCTTACCCTGTTCAAGACCGATTACCTGGATCAGGTCTGTCCAGCCAATTAATACATGCAGGAGACCGGTATGTTGGAGAAAAAAGCTATAATTAGGCCCTCAGTGCCGACCCATTCTTTGCAAAACTTATATAGCACATATGACAGTCCGCCTAGAGGAGATGTCGAGTACTAAATCATAGAAATCCGATACTTTTTCAGCAGAGTAAAAATAAAGGTAGCTAGCTGCTTTTAACACTTTAGCTACAGAGATGTCGCCAGCGACATAAAATAACAAACGATCTTTGAGCTAACATGACTGTTTATGCAAATAATATTCCAACGGATTCTTTGAACTGAGAAAAGTAATAAAGTGTTGGTTTCCTCGGCTTTCAGAATCTGTTGGAATCCCATTGATTGCATAAACAGTTACTACAGTTTTTAAAGTAACATAACGCTTTGACTACTTATGCTTTTAGCATAAATCCAACCGATTCTGAAAGCTGACAAAAGTAGCAAAGGGAAAAATTAGTAAAGCTTCTTTTCTCATAATTCAGAATCTGTTGTATTTAAGTTAATTGTGTGAACTGTTGAAGACTTACCAAAGGTTTTTAACTAGAGTAACTCTGTAACTATTTCCTCAAATAGCGTGATTCAAACAGACTCTCTCTCTGCTCTACTCTCTGCTTTTCAAATCCGTTGGAATTATGTTGATTATGCAACCATGACGAGTCATCATAGTTTTTAACTCTATGATCGTTAGCGACAATTAGCGTAATTCCAATGGATTCTGAAAATTGCGAAAAGTAGCAAAGTGCTGCATTTCAGCGCAAAGATGCTTTTCTCACCTTTCAGAATCCATTGGATTATAGTCAACTGGTAAACAGTCAAAGAGTTTCCAAAGATTTTAAACTACCGTAACTCTATGACTGTTCACACAGTTAGCGTAATTTCAACTGATTCTTAAAGCTGAAGAAAATAGCAAAGTGTTGCATATTCACACAAAGCCGATTTTCTCACCATTCAGAATCTGTTGGAACTACATTGATGACGTAATAGTTACAGTACTTTCATATTAACACAAAGCTTCTTTTTTTCTACTTTCAAAATCGGTAGTTTGGAGAGCATATAGTGTTTTTTTTTTTGTCACCGGCGACAGCTCCATGGTTAAAGGGTTAAACCATCCTAGGGCAGTTATGAACACATTTTCCCTCACCTTTTTCTGCAGGATGCAGTGGAAGATGAAGATGAACATGCCCTGTAGGGAGTTGAAGATGGTGAAGAGATAGGCCATGATCACTGTGCTCTCGTTGATGTACATGAGTCCAAAAGCCCAGGTGAGGCCCAGCAGACACAGCAGAGCGATGGCGCCGATCACCCAGGACCTGTTAAAAGAGCGGGGTAATTGAAAATGAGGAACGCTCTGCCAGTTATTGTACGCTCTCCGCAATTGAAATTCAGACGTGCAGAGCCTGTCGTTTCTTTGGATCTAAAAAGCTAGTCAGCCGAGGCTAAAGCATTGTGGGGGCCAGGAGAGAGCCGTTAGAGGGTGGGTGGTGGGGGGTATTCAGAGACAAGGCACTGTGGGAGAGAAGAAAGGAAAAGACAGTGGGAGCTTTGCTTAAAGTATTTATACCTCTACAAATCGCCCAGCACTTTCTCATTTCATCCTAAAAAAGCAAGAGTGGGTATAATCTAGCTAACAACACACTTTGCCCTAAAGAAAAAAAAAACTACAAGAGGAAACGATTTGGAATTGTTCTGCAATTTGACCAAACCCCAGATAATGTCAGCAAGAAGAAAAAAAAACCAATACAATTAGTAATGCAAAACAATACATACAAGTATTTAGCACGTTATTTATCAGTTAATTAACACTTAATTATGCATTAACTAACATTAACAAAGGGTTTCTTATAAAATGTTACAAAATTGTTGTATTTCAAAGTGGCTCTACAAGATAAATGTAGTAACCTTAACTGTTAACAATAAAATAAAAACGCTTTCTAGGCTGTGAGCCATCATTTAAAATAAAAGTTTTACAGAAATGAGTCATAGGCTAAATGCAATAGTCACGCTGAGGTATGTTTATATGCCCGACTCTCTGTGTGTGTGTGAGTCCATTTGATTGGCTTCATGGAGCAGCAAGTAGAAGGACATTACAGCCTTCACAAATGACATTTCCCACAAAAGGTCACAGTTTTGGGTCTGCCGCAGCAGAGGCGATGACTGTTAATTTGATTGGCTGACTGGGCAGTGATTACCTTTAATGCGACGGAGAGGAAACAAAGGAAAGTGGGCAAGAAAGGGGAAAGAGAAAAGAGAGCGAACAACACCGAGAGGAAAAGATATTAGCAGCATCATGAGAAGGGAAGGGAGACGGAGGAGGCGAGTAAGTGAGTGAGACTAAGGTGATTGATCTGATGTTGCCCTCTGTGGCACCATTCAGGCGAGACAGAACCTCCAATAAAGCTTGTCTGATGACCCTCTTCAATAAAAGGAATGCTCATCTTTCTCCTCTCTGTCCCACCGTTTCAAACTCTTCCTCCCAAAGCCCCCCTGAGTCAAGGTTCGTCTCTCGCTCGATTTCTTGTTCTTTCCTGAACTAAAAAAAAACACCCTTGTCATAAATTATTGGTATGTTGGGAATTTATTTACATTTTTTTTTTAGATTGCACATTTTTTGAAGGAACAGATTATATGAGCAGGATCTACACACAAATAAGTAAACAAGCAAACAAAATAAGAACTGAAGAGTGATCTTACCAGATCTAATCCACGACAAAAAGTAAATAATGATGGCGTGACATTAAAGTGACAAAAAAGGTAGAAACAATAAATGTGACAGAAAAAGTTAGACAGATGGAGAAATACATAATTAAACCACTGAAAAAACACCAGAAATGCATAAAAGGATAGAAAAGTTAAAAGCTGTCAAAACCTGTCTAGTCCATATACCGTATGAAAACGTAAGTGCTGTCCTAATCTAATGAAGAATTGAGCTCGCTAGCAAAAAAAATAGAACAACACTATGGTGTTTGCAATTGACTGGCTTTTATTGGCTTTTATTTAGTCAGAAAGTATGAAGTTAGATAACTGATATGTACGCATGAAGACAAACTTTAGACAAATTTGTTTTTGTTTACAACTTTGCAAAAACAATGAATACAACTTTTGATTTTTATGCATGACATGTCTGTTCGTTTTGAATATGACTGCTTTCAATATGACTTCTTTTGTTTCGATTACAACTTTTCGTTGTTTAGAATACGACTTTTCATTGTTTTGAATACAAATTTTCATTGGTTTGAATATGAGTTTTCTTTGTTTTGAAATTGACTTTGTTGTTTGGAATACGAGTTTTTGTTTGTTTTGAATACGACTTTTCGTTTAATACAACTTTTCTTTGCTTTGTTTACGACTTTTCTTCTGTTTTGAATATGACTTTTTGTTGGGTTATATACAACTTTTAATTGTTTTGAGCACAACTTTTCTTTTGTTTTCTTTCTTCGGGGATTCCTTTTTTACATGCGACAGTTTTAACTTATTTTGCTTTTGACAACAGACAACAGAAGTTCATTTTAAAATAAAATGTCAAATTGTCAAATAAGATTTTTCCACTGCAACGCAATTACTGGAAAGCCAAGCCAGACATGACGTTTTCTATCCTTATAACTAGTGTGCTTTCATCCTTTTTCCCCTTTTACTATCAAATTATAATATATATTTAATCTCTGCAGCCTCAGGTTGCAGACCCCTAGACTAGAACATTCCAAAACCTTCATTTCAGCTTTTTTTTTTTTTTGGAAGTCATTTGGATGTGGGCTGGTTTGGGCTTTCATTGTGCCTTATGACCTCAGTGCCCTGGAACTTGAGTTCCTAACTGATGGCAAACATTTGCTTCAGCATATCAGGTTCCCTAAGTTATGGGAAGTTGTTTAGATTCTGAAGATGCAAGCAGCTCCCTGTCATTACAGTGCCAACCCCTCTGTTTGACAGTTGCTCTGATGTTCTTTTTTTTAATGAAATGTTCTTAATTTTAGTCCAGATGTGACAGTATACATTTCTGTTTCCTGAATATGTGGTCAGCAGTTTTAGATATCATATTAAAATTGTCTTTTGGCAGTGACTTTTATCAACTCCACAACAAATACACGTTTTGTCCAGTCTATATGGTATTGTTGAGTCCAGTGAAGCCTGCACTATGTTATGTAATGTTTTGGTCCTTTTTTTTGAGTGGATGACCTTTTACTTTTGAATTCCTTTAATTTACCACCAGTTGTGCTGCTTTTCCAAACTTGTGCCTTTTTTAAAAACTTAATTTTCTATTAATTCCCAAAATAATAGTTCTCACAGAAATCAGCCAAAAATCAACATTTCTTAAGATTTTGGTTGTTGACAGTTTGAAATTTACGAGGTGGCTTGATTTCTTTTACTTTGCTAAATTAAAATAAAAAAGGAGCTTTTGTCTTTAGCCTGGTACCCTTTGCTCAATACATGTTTGCTTATTTTAGTCTTTTAAAATGTGATTATTATAAAAGAAAAATAGAAAGTTCAGGCAGGGCTGTGTGTTTTTTTAAAAAACTGCATTTCAATTTTGCCAGTCAAACACATAATTAAAATAGTGAAATTTATATTTTTTAAACTTCAAAAACTGTAACTTAAAAACTTTAAATCTTTTTCTTCACAACATGTCCATGAACTTTACAAAAGCAAAGATCAGTTTTTATTTCTGAAACATTTCACTGAGATTTCTGATTAACTGAGGTATTGAAAACAAATAAAAAGGCAATATTATTATAAAAGTTTCCCTTGACAAAAAAATAGCATTTGCCTTATTAACTCTGACCTTAGATCCAAGCTCTTAAAAATTTTGGTTTGAAATTTAGTGAATCTTTTACTTTGAGGCGAGATAAAAAACACAGATAGAGCCACAAAATGCAATTTTGTCAAAATCAAAAACATGGCAACATCGAATGACGGGTTGCGAGGATTTTTAAACAAATGTGAACATATTTTATCTGATCTATTTTCAAAGCGTTCCCAGAAGTATTTTAATATGATTGTGCTGTTTCAATAAAAAAAACAAAAAAACAAACAAACCCTGTGTTGTTTTCCAGGACATAGTTTTTGCAGAGTGGCAGGAGTTCATTAGAAATTGAGAAGGACCTGGTGGCAGACAAGATGGCGCCTGACATCATTGGGAAGTGGAAAATATACTACTTACTCAAACCCAAGATTATTAATATATATTCAAGCTGAAAACGTGAAAACCATGACTGTTAAGGTTGCCAGGTAAAATAAAGTTTTTCTAGCAAAATTGGGGATTTGCGGTTCCAGTCGAGGACTCCGGCTCTCGCCGTTCATGTCTGCAGCCAGGTCCTTCTGTAGAAACTCGTCTTTTGAGTTGTGGGTGGGACTGTTGGCACGGAGCAACACCGCTGCCCGTTCCCCTTACTGAGAGTGGATGCATCAGAATGGAGCTGAGCATGGAGCTCATGGCCCACCCAGCGTATTTTCCATGTCACAAATACGTTCCTTTTTAAAACAGCATTTTCTTTATCCGCTCCTGATTCACAACAATTTGACTAAAGAAATACTCTGAAATCCAATTTTTATCCTAATTTTCTTTATTTATGTCCTCCTTCACGAGAAAAATGCCAAAACAATATGTTAGAAGTACAAAGAATTGTCATCTGAGTGGGTCTTTAAGTTTAAATCCTGGACAAGAAGACTGAAGTGACTCGAACATTTGGTGGTACCAGATTCAAATCAGGAGCATAAAACAATGCACTCAGTAATGACTCCATTATCTTTTTGCTGAATCTGTGCAAAAACCCAAGTGATGTCTATGAGGATTTAATTACTCTATGTAGTTGCATTTTAGTAGAAAATAAGATGGAGTGTGTATGAACTAAATAGTACCTACTGACATTTTAAAACACAAAATTATATGTTCTTATTTTACTTTATGCCTAATTTGATTGATTTTTTTGTTGCAGAGGAACTTTAGAGGCGCCACAATGAACTATTGTTGATACTGGACAGAGAAAACCTTTTTTTTTTCATCTACCTCACATTGATTATTTTTTAATCTTCGAGTCCAGTTTCTGTTCTTAAAAAATAAGAGTTTTGTTTGTGGTTCCCATCATGCTGTCCAGATTAATTTTCAAACAAGCTGCAACAGTCTGGAGCATCTTCGACTCACTGGTAATTCATGGTGAATTCGTTCTTGGAAGTTAGATATTCAATATTGTCAAAACCCAATATTTTATTTCATCTCCTTTTTCACTTCTTTAGTAAAAGGTGGAAGGTATGCGAGTCAGATGTGATGTCAGATCTGATTTTGTCGGTAGGTAAGCACAGCGTCATTATGCCACATTTGAAGTAGCAAGACCTGCGCTGCTGTCTCCTCTGAAAGTGCAAAAACATGTCAGACTACAATGTGAGAGGGGAAAACAAACCCTAAAACCTGACGCATGCATAATTGCTAATTCAGATTTTTTCATTTCATGAACAGGAAGGGGAGTTACAATGGCACTTGTTAATAATCTTTCCCACATCCACAAATTTCTTACTGACAGCAACAGAGTCCATAATAACACCAACAAAGAGAGTCCAAAAGGAAAATAGGAAGAATATCTGTCAAATTTGATTAATCAGATATTAAATTCTCACTGAGGGACATCTCTGCTGACTCTCATTCATCCAAGTTGGTTCTATGGAAGAAAAAGTCCTTTAAGTCCCACTCCGATCATTTTTTGATCTATTTTCAAAGCATTCTCAGTGGTCTTTAAACAATGATTATTTATTTAAAAAATACGATCCTGTCATTTTCTAGGACAGTTTCTGCACGACGGCAGCAGTTCACTAGAAATTTGCAACTGAGTTGTAGGGCTGTTGGGTTCCCATCATCCTTCTGTTTACACGCTCTACCGCTAGCTTACAGCCCCTCTCATCTCCAAGCTAACATCATGACGAAAATGGCGAGCAATATTTGAGCTATCCAGCTGTACAGTTTGGAGCCAGATGCCAGCTTGAACGAGGAAGGCAAAGATGTATTTGGATCTAGTCGTCTGCAAGGGGGGACTGTAGGAGAGCAGGGAGCTTCTGGCCCGCCATTTGTAGCACCTATGTCACTGCTATTGGCTTTTTCCTATGACATTTTTCTGTCTGCTCGTGATTCGCAACAATTTGACTAAAGAAATACTCAGGAATGCAAATTTACCTTAAAATTCATCATTAGAAAGTACCACAAGAACTTGTTAAAAACACAATTTCCTTCGTAGTAGCTTTTTAAAAGGGTCATCTGAACCTAGTTTTTGAAGTTGAAGATGTTTTACTTTTCATCCCAGAAGGTAATTCCATTCAGAAATTGAGAAACTGATCTAAAAACAACAGGAGTAATAAAAAGCAAAACTCTTCTTTACGGCAAAGTACTTGAACTGGAATTCAGGATGTTAATTTTGTTTTGTAGTTCCTCGTCTTAGTTTAAGGTCATTTTGCACAATGAGGGTCAAAGGGGTTAATCCTGCTCTCAGAAATGAAAAGATGTGTGAATGAAAAAACAACATTCTGCAGTTAAGGCTGTATTATCTGTCCTAATATACTTGTGAGTTTTGAAGGTCAGAAAACCCAGAAAACAAATCTTTAAAAACATGCAATTAATTTAGACTCGTTTTTATTGGAATGCTGTTTAGTGCATTGTGGAAATCATTACACCATCATTTGTTAGGTTGAAATCTGTTACTCCTCTTGATCTAAACCTCCTACTCTACCAGACCTTTATTTCCTCCTTTTTAAATTAAAGCCTAGTTAATATCCATCTTTTGTTCCTGACGTTCTACTCTAAGTTTTGGTTGTAATAAGAAATAAAACAAGTCAACATCAATACATTTGCTCTGAAACTCTAAAATGGTGGTTTGATGACAGATTAATATGAACTTACTTGATGTTGTCCAGACACCCTGAGTCTGGTTTCAGGATAGCCGTATGGTGGAACATCTTATACAGGGCAATACCCAGAAAGATAACATTCAGCTGAAACACATGGACACATACAAATTAATTTTCTGCAGCAATGCAACTAATTAAAGATGCCATATCAAAGCAGTAAATTACTGTTGAACAGCGCATATCATTTAGCCTTCCAGCTGTAATTGGCTCGCGGGCAGGGTATCGGCTCACAATCAACAAGCCTTTCTGTGCCTAAAATAGCACTGCTTCAGGGATATGCAGCAGCCATTACATCGCTTAAAGCTAATTGTTACGATAAACCCAATTCTCACAGGTCTTGTATTTTCATTTGGCCTGCTAATGCATTGTTAGGGTGGTCTGGTAATGGCTGCATGAACTGTTGAGACGCATCTCATATGCCAAAGGTCAACAACCAAACTGCTCCAGGGTCTATATTTTTCTTCGGACTGTGTAACAACATTAAAATAAAACGACAAATCAATTTTAAGGCATAATTAACTCAATTGATTTTATTTTTTGCAAAGTTGAAGATTTTGTAACTGGGAAAAACTACATTTCCTACTGCTGGCTTTAAAATAATAGATCAATTAATGATGTCTTAATAGCTTTTGCACTACACTCATTTTGGTTTTAAAGACATTTCAAAGATATTTAAATATTTTGACATCTAGTGTGAATTCTTGAAGACATTTCTTCAGAATTACAAAGTGGTCATGTTGGCTCAAGGTTGAGCACATAATGCTAGCTTAAGCTGTGAATAAAACGAAGCATTCTCTGAATTTTTTCCCAAAAAGTAGCCAAAACTATCATCACCTTTAAATTTCTTATATCATCAAAATCCCATTGCAATATTATCTGTAAAGTTTATGTGGTATTTGTTTGTGCGTTATGCTCAAACATAATTGCTAAATGTATATTTTTTTAGAAGGCTAGCTTACATGCTAACACGTCAATAAAATGTAGGCTTTTATCATAAAACTAACATGGGTTGTTTTGAGGGCAAAAGACGAAGAAACATCATTTCAAAAGAAGTCCTACAGGTCCTCTTTTGTGTAAGTTGACCTCAGGCAGCTAGCCTAAAACCAAAACAATATCTCTGAACTCAAGGCTAAAATTTTACTCACAAATTTCATAGTTGCAAATAGATTAAATTAACAGCTAAGCCACATAAACTAGATTTTTCCCAACAACTAGGAGTCAAATTATCCCATATAGCCGACGCAAACCAGACTTGAACTATCTAAATACATAGGTAGGGCTACTGCTGTTTTACAACTCATGTCTAAGTACAGTCAGGGGTTTTTATGAGAGAAACCTGACTAATGTTTTCCTTTCAGAGAAATATGGATGTAATTAGAGCAAAAATCCTAATGGTCCAAAGGATGTAATGTAGGGTAGAGTCATTAATCAAACTTTGCTTTGTAACACAGGCCTGTGAATGGCTTACATTATGTACATGTTTGTTTATGCAGCTTTTTTACTTTGTCTAAATGGAGTTCAGAGCATTGGTTGAACAGTCTGCTGCAAACATGTCACTGTGCTGGACTCTGATGGCATCAGTCGCTGCATTTCTTCGCTTTCTTGTTTGTGTCCTTGCCAACTTGTCAAACTTTAGTCCTCGCTCTGTTTATTTATTCAAGGTTGAGTGTCTTTTTTTTCTCCATCTGAGAGCTATTTGCTGGCTGTTGAGTCATTCCGTATGAAAGGACTGGAAAATGGTCAAACTCTTTGGCAGTCTGAGTTTCACCAGTAGATGTTCAGTTTGTTATGTAGGTAAACAGCTATAAACAGGAAGGTAGCAGTCTTTAATAGTCAAGTGAAGGCAGGTTTATACTTCATAGCAGTCTGTAATTGCTCGGGTTGCATTGATCGCAAGGCCATCGTAAGGAAATCGTTCCAATGGGTGCAAAAAGGTGACACAACTTGATTGGAATTTTCACCTGTAGTACAATCACATGCATATTGCGCCATTTAACCTGAATTTATATTTTGAGCGATTAGAATACGCAATGGTGGATTAAACTTGATCCATAAAATTGTTGTTTCCACGTCCCAGGATTTTGAAGACAAGGCCACCATTACTGCATTCTAAATACAAGAAGGGTTAGAAATGGTTTCATTCTGACTGAGTTCCAAAGAAAAAAAACAAACCCATTTTCACTGAAAATGTACTTTCTAATGCAACTATAACTTCAGCTATATTCAGCTAAGATATGAAGCAGGTGGCAAATCATTTCAAATGTAACCTTTTTTTAAAAAAAAAAAAAAAAAAGTTTTTTGGTATTTGAAACTTTTAAAATACTAAAGAAAAAAACTTGATGTAGCACCTACATCTACAAACGTAGATGTAAGGATCTTCAGAAAAAAACAAGCTTTATGGGTATAAAAAACTGAATTGTGAAGGTCCCCATATATGTCATTTCTCATTTCTTTTTATTTGCTCTTTCAGACAGAATGTTTGACAAAAGAAGATTGAAGAAGACGATTGTACAATCTTAATAAAGAACAAGTGTAGGATGAAGACCAAGTCTGATTCATCCCTACCCAATTCTTTGTATTTCAAATAATACCAATAGATGACAAAATTAAGTGGTCTTATTCAAAACAAAACAGAATAAAAAGTAAAAAAAAAATATCAAGTAAAATAACCCCACCATAAATGAAACACCAAACCACTGAAAACTTAAAAACAATCACGTCATCAGGTTTGAAAAGTTTTAACGCCACTCAGAAGTTTGATGGGGTTATTGTGGACAGTCACAACTGAAAGCGTCCAAACTTAGTGTAAACTAGACGATTACGGTAAGAGCTCGATGTGATTGATTCAATTCACATGTTTGAATCTGCAATTCACATTTTGTCCCTCTTTCCTGCTCCCTTACGGGAGAGCGGGAGAGATTCCTGATTTCAGGTGGATCGTCTGTGTTCCTGTCTTTGGCTATGACTTCGCCTCTTGCTCTTACCGCAACCCCAGCTGTTCCACAACTCCAGCTGGATGAAGCCCATCTGCTACACTATTCAAACAGCTTGTTGTTCATTTAAATATTTAGCTGTTATCTTAATTTGTAGCTGTTTATCTAGACGTGTTTGTTTATTAGACATACACTTATTCAACCATGTAGTTATAGAATTAATTAAGCTCACTTTTCTTTGATAGTTCTTGCACATCACCTGTCCGTCCGCGGTCGAGGATCTCTCCTTCATGTGGGCAACCCTGAGGTTTCTTAGTTTTTTCCCCCAAAAATAGTGGTTTTTATGGGTTTTTCCTCACCGAGAAGGAGGGTGTAAGAGCAGAGATGTTTGTTCAGCTTAGTATGTTTAACAACCAGCTTTTGTTTATATTTTCATGTTTGACTTTTTGTTCTGGCAAATACTGATGTAAGCCCAATGAGACGGCTACACCTGTGATATTGGGCTGTATAAATAAAGTTGAATTGATGCGATGGCTGATCACTTTGAAGTATAAGGCGGCCTTAAGGGTTAATGGCAACTTTGTTTTTCTGAAATTCTTGTACGATTTAGTCCCTGCATCACATCCCCACCAAATATGTTCCCACTTATGAGCTAATCCATGAATAGGATTATTGACTTGGTACAGTACTTTCCCTTTTGCACACCCAAGAAGCTTAAGCGCACTCTTAAAGTCAATGAACAAACAATTTATTCTAACATCTTAAAAACCTTTTTTCCTGTATGTTTGTACAGAACGTTCCATGAGAATCCACAAGAGTTCCTTACCATAATTATGAGAGTAGCAGGACCTATGAAGCTCCAAATGAAGTATGTATCTAATCGAAGCCAGCACCTAGAGACAGAAAGATAAAAGAGTAAGAGGTGGGGGACAGATATATGCATGGGAACCACTGAGAAGAAAAACAGGAGAGTTAAAAAAAAGCACACAGGATTAAGAACATGCTTCACTCCCAGATGGATGTAAGCTATCAAAGATTTTCCATAAGAGGAAAGGACATATTTCATGATCACACACAAACAGGAGAGATGGAGGGAAAAGAAAGATATTATATGACATACTGTATATCAAATGTCTCATGACAGTGTAAAAAAAAAAAAAAAAAAAAAAGAAATTAGGCTGGATAAAAAGGGAAAAAGATGGAGGGCTAAAAAGGAGTTACAGGTTGGAGGAAAATGGACGATGTGAACACCAGTGGCATACATCACACATAGAAGGTGAGGAGGCAAGGGGATGAGCACCTGTGATAAATAAACCTTTACGGTCCCCCTTAGGGCACAGATATATGGCGCGACCACATCCTGTGGTTGCAAATATATGACATGACCGAGATCATTTGAATACTGAGTTATGGAAGGCGACCTCACAAGGCTATTTATGGAGTCTGAGACTGACTGCGATGCAAGAGGAGAGAGGAGGGACACACCGAACGACTCACACAGGTACATCATTTATGCGCGCAGCCATGCATGAACGACATGCATGAACACACAGAAAAACCCCTGCATCTCTCGACCTCGAGGTTAGTTTAGCAGTTAAAGAGATAGCGCCGTGTGCTAAAATGATCTTATCGTGACACATCTTCAGTTGACAGCGCCACCCAAAGAAAAAAAAAAAAGGGGGACGTTCTATCTCGCCCTCCACGGAGGTCAGGCCAACCGGTTTACACAAAGAGATGCCAGACTGAAACTGCTGGAGCAAAAATCGCCAACTGATTCATGACCGAGCGCTTTTGAATTATTAATCATTCAATTTTCAACACATTAGCGAGCCCTCCATTATAGGTCTCTTACTGTGTCACAGTATCCTCCATTAAGGCTCCTTTTGCTAAGTCACAGCCCCCTTCACTGTGGGACATGAATGAAGCTCGGTGCCACTGGCTAACATTATGGCGGGGGCATGGCACGCTCCGCATGACAAGGTGACACAGCAGGGACTGCAGATGATGTTTTTCAAAGTTTTGCTTTGTTGTGCTCTGTCACAAGTGCAAGTCAGTGTTATATTCCAATCTGAAGTGATAAATAAGTGAAACAAGGTGCTGACACTACTTTGGAAGACAAACAGTTCCTCCAGTTAATGTTTAAATTAGAGCTTTTTGCTATCTTCTCAATAAAGATCACAGCAAAGTTAAACTGTCCTCTAGTGCTCTGTTAGCCTAAAGTGTAATTACTCATCCATTCAAACTCATATTTTATTAACTGACATGCGATTAAATAATGATCTAAGGGGCACGAGAACTGGTGTTGCTCAATAGCTAAATACAGTAATTTGATCGAAGTCTCTTCAAAGTGTTGCTTAAGTAGTGGAAATGTCCAATTTGTGCACTTCAAAAGGTCCCCCGAAGAAGCAGAAAAATGTGTGAATTTCTTCTTGACATTTTTTGAAACTCTACATAGAGACGCTCTCTAATTTGTAATGAATCTAAGGCTTTCAATGCAGCATTTACATTGTTACTTGTTGACTTTTCATATAGGTGGTGAAGGAAGGGACAGGTGAAACAGGGACAGGTAATTAGGTAATTATATGTGTTTGAAATAAATCTATGCCAATTGCCTCCACTCCGATCATCTTTTGATGTATTATAATAGTGCAGCAGTAGTTCATTAGAAATTTGTCTCGGATTTGTTGATTGGACCAGAGGAGCTCTTCCTGCTGTTGAGAGCTTTCTGTTTACAGAACCTCAAAAAACTTGATAGAAAAGAATTGCTTCAAAAATACAATCAATGTTGCTTAATTGAAGGTACCCAATTTAGAAATACAATACAAATTTGCCAGTGTCTGTGTTATTCTAAACTCATGTAAATCAGCTTTCACTGTTTCACACAGGTGGTTTGACAGGGAGTCATACACTGGATGCCATTCCTGACACAGCCCTGTATTTTATCCGGGCTGGGGACCGGCACAGGGATTCATCCAGATGCTTGTATGTTTATATACAGGACCTTTTTTTTAGATGATATGTTTCCAAACTTTTTTTTTTTTGCTCTCCTCAAAGTATGTAAAAAAAAAATCGTTTTTTTTCTTTCTGTTCCCTTTCATTTCCCGGGTATAAAAACTATGAATAATATTTTTTAAAATGATTGCGCTGTTTGTAGGACATAGTTTCTGCAGAGCCGTAGTAGCTCATTAGAAATTCACCTCAGAAATGCAATTTTAAGCTGAATTTTACTAATATAGTTCCTCTATCATTAAAAAGAGAAAGAAAAATGCCACATAAACTTGTTAAAAGCATCAAAAACTCAATCTTTTGTGCTTGTTTATGTTATTTCTTTTGCTGGTACATCCCAATAATGAAACTCTACCCCTTCTTTTCTACATGATCAAGCATTTTTTTTAGGGGTTGGACAAATCAGACATGTGCTGATGCATCACCTTGTGGTTGTATATTTCACCACAATGCATTCTTCACACCTAGACAGGTTTCATGACAGCACGCTCCAGTACAAACAAACAGGTTTGTGTGCTAACAGGAGGCTCCATCACCTTCTCGTTCCTCAGTCTGCTCCCTTGTGCACACCCTCTTTCAATACGGCCTCTTAAATCCTTCCATATTCACACATTCTCGCTGCTGTGCTCATGCAGGGACTCTGTGGTGCACCCTCTCTTTGCTTGTCCCTTTGCCTCCCTCCTCCTCTTCATCCTTCTCAGCGTCTCTCTCCTCTCAGCCTCTCTGTGTTGACTCTCGAGAAGTGCCAAAGCTTGTCGAGTCAACTGCGGCAAGCACAGCCAAAACCAGAGCAGGCATTCCAGCTTTCCCAATACCACCCCTCCTTCGCTTCCATCCATCCATGCTTCTTCTTATTACGGGATTCTTCGCCCGCATCTACTTACACTCGGTCAGTGCCGTAGCTCCGGTAGTCCACTGCAGCCGAGACAGCCACTATGATGGCGGGCACTCCGTACCCTGCCAGGTAGAAATACTTAGTCCTGGAGTGCTCGCTCTCAAACACCTCCACCAGCATGATGTAAAGCTGCACCCCTTCCAAGAACATCCAGGTGAAGGCTGCCAAGAAGAAGAAATGAAGCAGGGCCGCAAACACAGCGCAGACAATCTGGGGAAGAGATGGGGAGGATTAACACACACCGTCAGACTGAACACAAAGACTCTCCAGAATGTTTCAAACTGCAAACAATTTAACAGGGAGACATTAAAAACAGGCTTAAAATGTAGCAGATAAAACAAAAAATGAAGGAATAACTTCTTTTTTATTACTCACAATTAATAATTTTATACTAGTAAAATATTAGGAAAATATTTGTATTGAGAAAAAATCGAATTCATTTTTTTTCTTTTTTTTACTAAGAAAGTAAATAGTGATTTGGCAACTGTTTTTATGCTTTAAATCAAATGAACTGCACTCAGGAAGAGTGTAGGTGCCTATTTCACTCTGCGGACTTGCTACTATCATCAGTTCCAAAAGTTTATAGGATTTCAGGGAACGGTTTTTGCATCTTAAACTTTTCACCAAAGATTTAAAGCTGAGACACATAAAATCTGAATCAGGGTCCTCAATGATTGAGTGGCAAAAACAACAAAACTTTATTGGTTGTTTTAACTGTTCATCTTAGTGAAAATAACATCTTGTGAAAAAAAGAAATAGATATTTTAAAATGTAAATTTAACTGTATATGTAGAGCTGTTATTTTGAAGCTAACTTAGCCAGGAGTCTTGATAGTTTCTCCTCCTGCCATTGCCTGTATATGAGAACTGGACTGAGTGAGTGGGACATCACCCAAAGAAAATGACTTGCTTGAGCTTCCAAAGAAAATGAAGTCTTGGAACCAGTGATCATCAGTAAGCAGTGATATTTTTATCAGAATGCTTTTTATTTTTTTATTAGGTAAAAATGTTAGTAAACTGCTTAAATCTGACCTTCTGGTTTCACATTTAGGGTATCTGTAAGAAACAGCCTATAAATGCTGATGGTTTGAGCTCAGAAATGGAAAACTATGGTATGCCCTGTTGAAACTAAAGACTGTGGTAAAAAAAGTGGTTTTCAAGAAAAGAAAAAGCCACCACATAACACGGCAAGAAAGCAAACAAACTGCTGTGATGTTAGGAGTTTGCTGGGAGACAATTACCTAATGTCTGCGAGACAAGGAGTTTCAGGGGTAAGAGAGTCACTCATTTCCATTTCTAATGAACACACAGTAAAGCTTTCCCACTAATGTGCAAACACACAGACACACACACTTAAAAAGTGTCCCCTTATGCAAAAGACATTACGTTTTCCTTCTGGAATTACGGCCCCCAGGCTGGGAGCTAAGCGATGCTGAAGATGTTAATGGAGGTCAAAAATAGTTGCCAGTAATTAACGGCAGAAGAGCAAAAAAAAAGAAAAAAGGCAAATAAATACAAAGAAGAAACATCGATTTGTCTCTCGCAAACACACAAAGAGAAATGTGTCATTGTGGAGGCACACGTTTCATCAGATCATCCAGTATCTTTGTTTGCAGAGAGATTGTTTTCTCTCTAAACGCTCGGTGGGACACAAAGGCCTGTGGCAGTTCTTATGTAGCACGGGTGAGATAAGGGCACAGCCTTTGGCGCTTCCTCCCAACAGGACACACAACTTGTAATGATTTAAACAGATCAGTCACACGAAGAAGCACACTTTCAACACTTTGAATTACACTATGAACACATCAACATTCTATTGTCTGGTTGACTCTAAACATTATCTCTAACTGTTGGCGGTCAATGGTTGAAGACTTATGGAAAATCAACACTGAAGCTAAAGCTCTGGCGTTAAAGGGTTAAAGATTGTACAAGAATGTGGATTATAGAGCTAATAAGAACTGCTATACTTTCTATTCCATTTGTTTTTTTTCTTGAATTACTGCTTTTCACCCACAGAAATGAGTAGGGTGTTGAATTCTGAATCATAAAAAAATGATTAAACCGTGACTAAATATCAACATGTCTTGGTTGTTCCCTGCTTGACTCTGATTCGAAGGTTTAAAGATCCTATATTTTTTGTACAAGGAAAAAACAGCTATGAATTATGAGGAGAAAAAACCTGGACAATTATTACAAAACCATATGGTGTGCTTTTACCGGCAACATTTACATTAAAAGCATTTTTTTAAGGCTTTGCTTCGTCTCAGCAGCACTAAAGCTGTAACTGCTTGCACAGCATAAACCTTCAAGAACACCACTTTGCTGCAATCAATATCTAAAAAAAAAAAGTATTTTATAAGTATGCTTTCTTTTCAGCACAAAAGGCTCATTTTTCTCTGTAGCTCCCAAAATGTTTTTCTACTCAAGCAGTGACACCTTCACACTGAGGCCTCAGATTAAGTACAATAGGAGTGCAGGATGAATTCCCAGATGCAGGTCATGTGAGGCTTCATTTTGAAAGTTATTTATCTTCAACACAATCAACAGACTTCTGTGGTCAAACACATATACTGCAGAATTTATCTCAAGGGCAAATATGGCCGGTGAAGAATGACAACATCAGATAAAACTCATAAACTTCAATGAATGACTGCGAGTTCTGCAGGTCTGCATGGAAAGAGCTTTGATTTGTAAATATTTCCTTTTGTTGTGATGACTGGGGATGAATTCCAAAGGGGAGAAATTAAAGTTGTAGACACTTAAATGTATTAAGTTGCCTTTGCATTCACAAAGTGCAACAATTCAATCCTATAGTCAATGCTTCGTGACCTGGCTCCAATTTGCAATGCGATTACTGTGGGGCTGTATTCTGATGGGTCACTTAATGACGGGGCTGAGTATGTCGAGCAAAGGAGATATCAAGAATTAACTTTTTAATTTAAATGACAAAATGCTGCATTTTCTAACTGGAAGAAAAACTTATTTTGAGTTTTTTTTCTTTCATAAACACTTCCTTATGGCTTGTTAGAAGTCCGAACTCTGAACTCTGGTGTCAGTTTGATTTGGAAGGATTGTTGGATCCCTTTGACCCGGTGTGAAGCATTGAGGATGAACAGGGACTACAGAGGGCATGCCTAAGTTACAACTGTCCCTACGGGTGGATACAGGCTGTCTGTGGGCAAAAACTGAGCAAATCTGTATGTACAAAATATCAAGATTGTAGACCACTCAATGAATCTGTAGAGTTAAACTGTGGCCAACAGGTCGTAGTGAACACCTATACAAAACCCCAGTGTAAGTAAGGGTGAAACAGATGAGACAAAGGCGTGTCATACAGATTTTTCATGTCTCCGACCCTTACTCCAAACCTTGCGGATTGTTCAAGGGACAGGTAAGAGCTGTTCACGTGATAAGTGAGCGATTTGTACAGGTTTGCCCTTTTTCTCCAACAGACAGTCCCTATCTAACCGTAAAGGAAGTTTATTTTGCTTTACAAACGACTAGAGTGTGGTGTAAAGGCATCGCATGAAAGCATTCATCTATACATCCTAAGTGCATGAAACTTGCATTATCCTTACAAATACTTCATGATACACTTACCACACTCACAAAAATCATTGGTTCGGTGTTTAAGGGCATCCTTTCAACTGCACACTTGAGCTCTCCGAAAAATGAATTGACCACTCCTGTTTAAGACCCTTCATCAACCCGGACAACCCCAAAACCTACAGTATCCGTACAAATCAACCATCACATGGGTGCATGTGACTATAGCTGCAAGTCTTATGCTTGTTGTTAAAACTCTGATGTTTGGGCAGTTTATTGTATGTATGTTCAACACTAAAACTAAGTAACCAAATGAAGGAACACTTTGTTTGATGCATTTTCTGTTCAGTCCCGCTTTGTCTGATAGGACTATCCTGGTCTAAATGTGACCTATGCACGTTCTATTGCTTGACCTTCATATTGCATCCAAGCTGCTTGTTCTAAGTTCCAACAAAACAATGAAAATCCTTAAATCCAGTCTTCTTACCGGTTGATCTGCCTTGTTGATCCCAACCAGAAACAAGGATTCTGCGATAAACAAGCTAATGCAGAGGTTCTTGTGAATGGTGTTGCGGTCACTCTGAAGCCCTCGAAAGAAGCAAAAGGTGAAGATGCAAATCAGCAGGCACACCAGGGACAGCAGGATGCCCACCCACGTGATGACGTCCAGGAGCACGTCGTGCATGCTGTCCGTTTTCTGTAGGACCAACGACAATGAATTAAAGCTAAACACTTGCACATGGGTGTTCCATGTGACTTTGTTTTGCAGAAATCACACATGAATCAAATCCTTGAAAAATGAAAACCCACTGACAGATAACCCCCACCCCTACTCTCACCACCTCTGAGTGATGTGAGCCTCGCTGTGTGTCGCTGAACGTTCAGGGCCGCGACGTTACGCTGCATTGCACAGGTGTGCAGGCTCTATCCATCAGTGTCCTGCAGGCTGGCAGGCAGAGCAATGTTCAACATAACATTGCTGTGATGGATCTAGTGTTCAAAACCTCACACAGTGTACACAGAGGGCAGCCAAATTCCCCAGCTCTGACCATGACCTCTTTGGATGTAACACACATCCTCTGGCTCAGATGGAGAGCATAGATGTCACGCGGCTGATTCGTGACAAAAGAGGGAGACAAAACCTGCTAAGCCCACACAAGGCTGGGCATTAAAGCCTCGCAAATCATCAACCCCCAACAACCTAAACAAATAGCACTTTTACTGTTCCAGTGTAGGCATGGCATGGCATGGGGCGACAGGGGAAATGCATACCTTCACTTCCACGTGAGCCATGAGGACTGCAAAGCTGGTAAGGTGGGTGCAGGAGCAGGTGGTGTGTGTGCGATTGGTGGCCAACAACCGGCAGTCCTGCGTCGACCAGAATCCCGTCATGGTGCGCTTGGAGTAGCTCCAGAAAGAGCAGTTGGGATTGAAATTCTTTTCCGAATGCTGAAGGAGGGTGGGAAGGAAACAGAAACACAGCGATCAGGATACACCCCAGACAAATCGGACCAAACTGACAGACAGAAAAGCAGGAGGGCCAGAGGAGCTTGATGGCAGAGAATAGACACTTGGCCACGGGAAAGGAAGTAGGCAGAAAGCACGGAGTGGCTGAGGAGCCAAAATAAGTGAGAAAGTGGTGGGAGGAATTGGTGGGAAACAGAAAAAAAAGCACGGGAGCAAGTACACACACAAAACAACACAACAACAAGCAGAAGCAACAGAATGCAAAAGTTCAACAACAAATAAACATAGCGGCCGTGGCAGGAGGTGACGAAGCGACGTGCGTGGCTGTTGTGTGCGATTCTGGAGTGCAGAAGCGGTTTGTGTTGTGCAAACTGACATCGTCTTTGTTCAGTTTGCAAAGTAACTCCAGAAAAGACCAAGTGAGGATTCTGTTGCTGCCAACAAGCTGGGTCACCAACTGGATTCACATTTGCTCGTTGGATGAGAAACATTAAATAAAACTCTCGAGTTGTCCATCCTCACTGAAACAATGAGAGGCACTGCAGAGTTCGGCTGGAAATGTCAGGACTCTATTCAAGGTCACTTCCTGCTACCATGACTTTTAGTCTTAAACAGTGACCGCAAAGGACGTTTTAACATTTCCCTTTTAGAGCTGTGACTAACAACATTTTATAATAAAGAAAGCAATAAAAAAACAAAATTGGAGCTATCATGAAGTCAAACAGCAGTACAGGCTTTTTATTGTTTCAGTCCTGAGTTAAGTGAAATGTCAAGTGAGTGGAGCTCTGGGTAATCGTGAACTTTTTTTTGTCTTTCCCAGATAAAAGACGGGCAAAGTCAAAGAGCTGTAGCAATGTCTTTGATCACGGCCGAGTCATAAAGTGAGAGCAGTTCAAAGATTTGCTGTTGGGATAATTTCGCCAAACGAAGACAAAAAAAGGACGTGATTCAGAGGGTGTCAAAAAAAAAAAATTAGGAGCGATCAAACTGCGAGGAAGTATGACTTTTAGGCAGCCATGTGGATTGCCTGCCTCGTTGTTAAAAATGTATTTAATGTTACAAAGTTCATGACCTCTTCTGCTTTCTATTGTTTTTTTTTTTTTGGGTGCAGAAAAGACAGGCACAGCCAAGCAAAAGTTTTAAAGTGAGAGAATATCAAAGTGTAAAAACTTCAAACGTTAACTACCACCAGTGCTATGTTTTCTTGCGATCCCTTTAAATAAATAAATTCACGCTATAAGGTACACTTAAAAGGCTAATTATTTTTTTTCGAAAAACACACCTTATAATCCAGAGAATACTATTTATGGATCAATTCCAGTTGATCTTACTGATGAAGGAGAGATTTTGAGAGGTACACTGCAACCTGTTGAATTGTTTGGGTGAGTGTTTTTGTTAATATGCTAAAGTGGCTAACCTGTGCCGGACTGTGTTTGTTGTTTTACTAATTAAGTCGGAGGTAAGCTTAATCACAATAAAAGTATAAATCTGTTTTTTCTTTTTTATATTCTTTTTTCTTTCTATATATATTTTCTTTTTATTTATATATATATATATATATATATATATCAAACGTCATTGCTAACAACTACCCGTTATAGCTAGTCAACAAGCCACTATTAAACTACTTAGTTAGCAAGTTATCAATATATATATATATATATATATATGATTTCTAAAGGCACCTTATTAATTTGTAATATATCACGAAGAAGCTCTTACTAAATTACTTACTAATGACTTATTAAGAACCAGTTAATATTTTATATATGTCATTAGGATGTGGTTTTGAAAGTTGTAGCTATTCCTTAGTAATGAGGAGCATTTCCAAATAACCCTAGACCTAATCCTAACCCTAACCCTAATTCTAACCCTAAAGTAATAAATCCTTAACAAACTGTTAACTGTTAATTAACAAGTCATTTATAACTCAATGACTAACAGTTTAATAATGATTTGTTCAGGCAGTTGTGATAAAGTGTTACCTCATCAGCAACTATACGTTTATTTAGAACAACTGATCAGAATCAACAAAATATAACAAATCAAAACACAAAGTTTCCAAAGAAGGAAATGATATTTATCACTCAGAAACAATTCCTAGTTAACTGGCAGTAAATAAAACATAAATGCTTTTGTGTCAAACAACATTTCCTGAAAATATTTGTGCTGGTGAATATTTGAGTATTTGAGTCTTTGGTTACTTTATAGGTTTTATCATCTTTACAAACAACAAAAGTCTGTCCTTACATAGTGAAGGAACAATGTATATTAAATTTCAACTTTAAAAAGTCTATCAAGACAATTAGGGTGTTGACATTTAATCCAAGATCGTATCCTCTTTATAATATCAATCTACACTTTATAGATCTATACTCTCATGTAGTGGAACTAAAGAATTCTTCTAAAAACAATTTAGAAAAATAATTTGCTGTTGTATTAATGATAAAAAATCAAGATGTTCAGCTTTCAACAACAAAAAACCCCTGCAAATTAATTCAAATATCTTACTTTTGTACTCTGTTTTTAATAGTGCTCTTAAAATATTGTGTTTGAAAATTGATGGAGCAGAGAGGGGAGGCAGCGCCATTGCTCCTGGCTCTTTCTTTTTAATTCTCAACCACATCAGCTGTTGATGTGTTGCTAAAATCTAGTGGGGTGTCTCAGTTTGCTTTTTCCTCTTTTTTAAAGCGTTAATGTGAGTTCGAGTCATTTTTATGTGAAGCATATTATAAATTCATCCTGATCAAATCCTCCCTATTGATTGAACTAAAACTCTGCACAAGCCAGCAAGCATGACTGGCGGTGGCGTGCAGACTTTTGATGGTAAATCATTCCTTTTCAGCCATCTTTGGCACAGAAGGGAGCGTTTGGAGGCGCTGCTGGTGCTGCCAATGCAGCGTGTTGTGGAGGACCCAGATGCATGGATTGGATGGAGGGAGGCAGATGGATGAGGGGCAAAAATAATCTATGAAACTCAAAACAAAAGCCCTGCCAAGCAGGTGATCCACAGAACAAAACACGGACAGGGAACAAAGAGAAACCAAGGAATATATATAGGGGAGGGATTAACAAGAGGGCACAGGTGTAAGGCCAGTGGTTAAGCAGAGCAGGAAATAAATGAAGTGAATTACCATTAAAAAAACAGCTCAACAAAGACATACCTAAAAATAACTGTAGAGCACAACACTGCAGAGGCTTCGGTCATCTCACCTAGATTATTTCAGTTGTGTTTATCATTTTAGTTACTTTAAGTGATCATTTTTGTTTGATAAAAATCATGGACTTCATCAAGAGGATTTGGAGCTACAAGAAATAAGCCTGATGTGGGTTGGGTCATATAGATTTTAATTTGCTACGCCCACTTCCATAACCTGCTGAAAATGTAGGCGGTACAACATAAAATGGGAGGTTTGTTGAGTCCACCCATCTGCCAATCAAAAAAAACAAAACATCCCTAATTATTTACAAATGTGGGCTCTAATAAAATAATTGAGTATTTTCCACAATTTATAGCTAAAATTTAAAGCACTTAAAAGCTGTGATTTTTTTTTTTTTAAATAATGGTGCACCTAATAATCAAGAGTGTCTTCTTTATGGATTATTTCTGGTTGTGTTTACTGATGTTGAAGCAATTTTAAGAGGTACACTGTCAAAATAAGCAGGTTTTTTACAAGTTGCAAGCAAGGTTGGGTGTTAGCCTATTGTTAACATAATGTGGCTAACATGTAGCAGTGATGGACTTTGTGTTTTTTAGATGTTGCTAAATAGGTCGGGATTTAGAATAGTCAAAGTAAAGTTTGTTTTAGCAGTATAAGTATGATTTTTTTTTTTAAGTGTGGCAAACAAGATTTGGAGTTACAGTTATTGTGAATACGCTAAAGTGTAGTGTTGTTGGACTGTGTTATTTTTGTGTGTGTTACTAACAAGGTTGAAAGTTAGCATAGTCAGAATAAAAAAAATAAATATTACCAGTAGCCTGTTTTTTATTTTTATTTTTTTGGTCTCTTATGTCTTTTTTTATGTTTATTAAACAAGGTTAGGAGTTACAAGTATTGTTAACATACTACATGGCTGACGTTTCTAACAAGGCTAACATGTAGCATGTTACAAACAAGTTCTAGAGTTTCTGTAAACACAGTTAATAAAATCTGATCTACTGACGGACTTATCTCTGACTCTTTTGTGTCACTTAATGCGCCTTATAATTTATTGTAAATGGCGTACACTTGTATAGCGCTTTTTTAAAATCTTCCTTGAAGACCCAAAGCGCTTCACAGTCACAATCCCATTTATACTTAACCCATTAATACACAGATGGTGGCTCCGCTCCTGAATACTGGCACCAACCTTCCACCAAAGGCAATGTGGGGTTCAGTGTCTAGCCCAAAGGACACTTCAACAAATGGGCGGCAAGACGGGAATCGAACCTGCATTTTTCCGATTAGAGGTTGATGACCCTACCGCTACTCCACAGCTGCCCCATTTATCAATATATGACGTAAGTCTGAAAATACACCATTCATTTGCGTGCGCCTTATGATTAGTGCGTAAAATATGGTGCAAACAGTTACAATTAATAAAAATAAAATAAAATAATACAGGTCAAAGCCAGATTTTTATAGAAAATGTTGGTTTAAAGTTGGTCCTTTAACAGGATACAATTAGAAATGTATCTCTTTTGAAGCCAGCACCTAGTGGTCATTGAAGGAACTGGGGCATGTGATATTTTTGAGTTCACCTCAAATTCAAGATTGAAAGGTGAGGGCTAAGACAAAATGCAATCTGTTAGTTTTAGACTAAGCAAACAGTGGACTGTGACAGAATGTGACACTGGTGTTGAATAAAGACAACTAAAAGCAAACAAAAATGTAGGAATAGACGGCACAGTAACTGTCCAGGGATTCAAGAAATGTGGATTATAAACATCTTGATTTCAGTGTTTTTAAAAGTCTTGTTGTTACTTCCCTCTGTTGCTGCAATAACACAAATCAGGAAAAAGTGGACTAAAGTTTGTTCTTTTGTGAAAACATTTTACACCCCCTCTACATCCTCTGATGAAATCATTTCTACCACAACTTCAATGCACTGTGGGGCCAAATATGTGGCGCAAATGAAATGTTTGTAAACTGCAGATAGTAAATGGACTGTGCTTATATGGGGCCTTCTCTTGTTTAGTTGACCGCTAAAAGGTCTTTTCCACTACAAGCTATGTTCACATTGCACTTTTTTTTTTTTAGTCCACAAAGTGCATTTCTCACATTCACACACTCACAATGGATGCATCAGGATCAACGTGGGGTTAAGTGTCTTGCTCAAGGACACATCAACATGGGCACTGTCAAGGGGACTCGGTGAGGAGAGGAACAACATGCATGCACATAAAACATATAAAGACTTAAGAAGGGCTAGAGTTTTCATCAGTTTGCAACATTTAAAAATGAATAACATGCTTCAAGGTTGAAGAAAAAGTGCAAGAGAAAACAGATTTTTCTGTCTTCAAATTTTCTCTTAGAAGAGAAAAAAAAAGAGCTGGACTGTTACAGCCTTAGTCAGATGCAGTCTTATGGGGAGGCTGACCTGCCTGGATACTGCTGGTTTTTAGGGTTGTCTGGGTCAGTGAATGGTAAATGGCGAATGCTTGAACAGCGCTTTACTACCTTTTTTGAACGAGTTTTACATTTGCGGTCCCATGCACCCATGCACATTAACACACTAATAGTAGTTCCAACTTCCTAAGGGGGGCGCAGTATGTCCCTTTAAGCTTGTAGGCCCACCTCAAGGGGTGAAAAAACAGAATATACCATTGTCGTTCATGATGTAAATGTATTGAGAAGCATTCGTAAGAATAAAGTAAGTTGCGCGCATTTATGATGTACGGGTAATGCTACCATGCGGTGCCCTTATACCACAACCTAGTTAGTGAGGTGCATATACTGACCCCTCACTAACTGACTCAATATAGCAGAATTGATTTGTACATCTTTTGTAGAACGCCTGCAAAATCCCTATGTAAAATATGCTTGAATTGTCTAAATTCCAACAGTTAGGGTGCATGCAAGGAGCCAACAGGGAACCTGCACTTTTCACTTGAACTGAACTAATGGTATCCTTATGCCATCTATTGGATTTGGGGAGGGTAAAAAAAAAAAAAAAGAATCTGTATGACACGCCTGCTTCTCACCTACTTCACCCTTACTTACCCTTGTATGTTGTATGTCACATGATCAAGACCTGGAGCATGCTCGTAAAAAAAAAAAGTGCATGAACATTATCTCCCTATGGGTTCACCAAGTGGTCTATGATCTTAAAATTTTGTGCCGGCCACCTGCGTGCCCCGTATGAATTTCCCCATTTTTCGCCCGCAGACAGTCGGTATCCACCCATAAGAGGAATTGTGATTAAGACTTTACCTAAAGGTCCATCTCATTAACGTGTCTTACGTACCTGTAGGTGTTTGACAGTGAAGACCACTGGCTCAGACAGGTAAACCTTGCTGCTTTCCTTGTTGATAGAAGCTGTGATAACCGGGGAGTTGACGATGACAGAGTAATTCGGATAGACCGCTTCACCGCCTAGTCGAACGCTGGCATTCTCTGTGGGCAGGTAGGAGCCCAAGTTTCTGTACAGCACAAACGCCATCCTTATCTCACCTGTAGGGAGATATATGGGTTTGTTGCTCTCAATAATTGCTAGCATAAACCATTATGACAGAAATAAATAGTGGATGTGAGATTTGAAGAGAAAAAAAGGGCTTGCACAGCAGTTCCATGCAATGAGAAACAAGATTCAGATGGCTGTGGATCCTGCAGTGAGCGTGGGGAACAGAAAAAAAGGTGCGAGTTTTGTTCTTTACCGTTTTTGCCGTGTTGCTTCAAAGTGCTGGCTGACAGCTGGATGGAGTTTCCGTGTTGCTCTGACTGAGGGAATGTCAGATCGGCGAGGTTTCCGTCCGTGCTCAGCCTGGCCACCTCTAGCTCTGCAACGCACGTGCATGAAAGTGTCAGGTCTTAATGCAACACATTCCATCAATTTCCTCCTGTATTCCACTTTTTTTTTTTTCTCAATAAGTGCTGAACAGGAGTTGTTTCTGAGTTTCAGTAAAAGAAAAAAAAACTTTTTAAACTAGAAAAACTAATAACATCTCCAAGCAACTACTTTAACACATTGAGGTGGATTATCTTGCCTCTTTCCTGCATTGTAGGAACCTCAGTTCACATTCCAAGTTTGTTACTGCATTCGTGATTACAGCTGCGTAATGTGAGAGATAACGTTTCTAATTAAGGACTAATTATACCTTCAGTATACCGCTATCTTGTGCCTCTGAATGATTCACTGATTTAGGCTACTGCTTTCATGTTAAAGCAGCTCGATAATCACATGAACAAGTCAGTTGCATCTCCAACAAAAGCGAGAGTGCGTGCGGAGGGGAGGATAAAAAAATGGTTGAGGTGGAAAGGAGAGGAAGTTGAAGAGGTCAAGGGAGGAGAAAGAAGAGGTTGAAAATGGAGAGCTGTCAGAGCAGAATGGATGAGAAGAGAAACCGAGCAGATGCGCTGACAAGAGAGAGGACTGGAGTGGAGACAGATGGAAATAAGACTATGGTCTTTCACTGAGTTTAATATATGGGGGCCCGAAAGCGGGAAACACTGCAGTAAAGCGGAGAGGCTGTGGAGGCGAAATGTAAACACAGACAGTGATGCACACCAACTGGAGGAAAGAAGAAAAGACCGAAAGAAAAAAACTCTGGTCAAGTGTTCTGAACAGCAAAACTAAACATTCAAGGGAGGTTAACCTTTGACTGTATATGAGAATTGCACCAAATGAGTGTGATGTCACCCTTAGAAAAGGACTTAGTTCCAACTCTAACAAAATGAAGTCAAACCAGTTGCAATTTTTTCATGATGCAGACGACACTGAGTTGGGGTCAAATGTCAAAAGTAAGTAGTGACTTTCCAAGTCACCCTGAGTCATTGTTTCTGTAGCAACTACATTAGCTGATCAAGAGTGAGCTTGTTGGAAGTCCACACCCCTAGAAACCTTAAAATCTGTCAGTGAACCATTTTGAATGTTCAACAAAGGAGCCAGCCATTGATTGTAGTGTGACTTCACCTGCAGAAAATGACTTGCTACTGGATCCAACAAGTCAATGCAGTCACCATTTTTCGTGATGGAACCAGACGTTGTCAGCAGTGAGTCAGCAGTGATTGGTCTAAGTTACTTAGAGTCATTGTTTCAATGGTAACCACTTTTGACTATCACTTTTTGAGAGTCAGCACCCTTACCGCTTGAAATTGGGCCAACGTTCGGCATGTGGGCACCACAGACTTTTAATGTGGCATTTGATTGGCCACTTTATAATTTGAAGTCAATGGGATTTTAGCCTGTTGGAGCCAGTGGGTACTTATTGGGAAGGCGAGGGGGGAGGGGTCACTCAGTCCAATTCTCATATACAGTCAATTAATTGAACACACAAACATTTGGGTAGTATCAAGACACACTGAGGCTAATCTAGTAAAACATCTCAGTGACGACGCTCCTCCTTAAGAAAGACACTCGTTCATTACTGTTACCACACAAGCACACTGTTAACCGCCGTCTTATCCTTCCTCAATCACTGTTTTGCTTCTAATAATAACACTTTTTCGTCATCTACATTGTACTCTGCCTCACTGTCTCGAGCACACAATCTAACGCAATAATAGCATCTCTCCATTGCTGATAATTAATCCTTGTCACTCACGCTCATTGAAAAACTCACCAGAGGGGGCAAAAGGGAGTGCTTAAAAAAAAAAATCCAGAGGAGAAGTAGAAATGAGAAAAAAGAGGGATATATATGCGTTTAGGGGAAAAAAGGAAAAAGAGAAGGGCATAGACGACAGTGTGTAAGGATGAATACAGGCGAGAGATAATCACGGTGGATCTTCCCACTGGATTTAGCTGGGAGGGAAGATTAACGGCACAAAAAGAAGATGACAAATTTGGGGGGGAAAAAAAAAAACTCCCTATTTTAAGTCCCCTTTGAGATGTAGGAGCCTCCATCTCCATTTATGTAACCATATTTATGTAGTTCATGCAGGAAAAAAAATGAGGAGATTCAAGCCAGATATTATGTAAGTTGAAACTGTGTAGGATGTCAGCTGTTTTGGTTTAGGTTTCATCCAGAAAAATATGATGAAGGTTATTGGGACAGGTTTTTTTCCCCTGCAGTTTTTCTTGTCTCTGATGAGGAAAACTGTAGTAATGTAATCGTCACGCTGTGTGACCTAAGCAGCAGTCATTTCACTGCTTACTGATGTGAAAGTGAGGAAAAGAAAACCCCTCAGAGCACCATTTGACATTCTCCTGCCACCATCAGCCATCCAGCATGCACTCATCCAGCTTTTTCCCCTCTTTTCTTCACTCTTTCTCTCTCCTCCTTTGCGACTCATCGTCTGTCATGGAGCAGCACACGACCACGCTTAACTAAAGTGGGGAACGTATGAGACACATTTTTTAGACTACATATCAAACGGAGAACACTGCAGGATGACTAAACGGAACATACGTGCTTTCAGCTTTCAGGTGGGGTGGGCTGACTCAAAGACATTTCAGCGTTTCAGATGGCAACATTTCATCTTTTTTTTTTTTTTTTTGTTAGATGGAAATCGTAGTGGGTGTAGAGCTTTAAAGGATCTTCCTCGTGACCTCCATCCAGCTGCTTTGCATATTAAATAATAACACAAAAATCCATAGAAAGATCTCCCTTATCCTTTTGGATGTTTTCCTTCTGGACAACTGTACCTTAAGCAGGTAAAAGGCCACCGTAATTATCCAAAGCGGAAATTCCACTCAAAGGGAGTCATTATCTCCAACGCAAAACCCCTAATGTGAACCAATTGAAACACTTAATTTGCAACCCAATTATTTTCATTTTTACTCAACAATCACATCGTGAAATAATATTCAAATTCCTGCTTATTGGATAGATTGGCAAACCATGAACAAATATCACATTCAGGGAAAATATACTGTAAATGTAGAACAATTTAACAGATCAAAGAGACGAGGAAGTGCTGGGATGATGAAAATGTAGGAAAACAGTAGTTTGTTTTTTTTTATTTCAGCATGGATCATGGAAAATGACTACAAGAAACTTGTACTTTGTTTACTTTACAGATGCTAATGCACATTCTGGTAAAGACTTTTAGGCTTCGTCATACGATGTTAAAACCAAATGAAAGGGTACATCGGTCAATCAAAGTGAAGATGTGTTCAAAAAAGAAGCGAAGTCGAATGATTAAATAAAAAATATATAATTACATAAAGGTGTTTAAGTTGAAAAAAAATATTTCTTTTTATTCTTTTCCTTATTGCTTTTCCCTTCAGGGGTCGCCACAGCAAATCAGCTTCCTTCATCTAACACTGTTATCTACATCCTCTACTCTAACACCAGCTACCTTTATGTCTTTGTTCACTGCATCCATAAACCTCCTCTTTGGTCTTCCTCTGGCAGCTCTAGACTCAGCATCCTTCTACCAATATTTACTGTCTCTCAGTTTCTGTCCTCCTCAGATTATGTAAAAGGCCAGTAAACTTATGGACTTTTGAAGGAAAACAGCTTTGACCAAACCTTTCAACACCATGACCACCATGACCAACACATGAGGTTGTCATGTTTTTCGTCCAAATACGACATACATAACCCATATGCACAAAAATGTCTCAGTAGTTACAAATAAACAGTCAGGCGGTCCCAGAGCTAGGACTATAGGTATATCTTTTCATTAAAAGACCATGTCTCTGTTTCAGCCACTTTTGTTCTTAAATATATGCAATAAAATGGTTGGTTGAAAATAAATGTATTTTAGTAAAATTATCATAGCTGAAAAAAATCCATGATTTATAAGCTAATTTATAAAAATAAAATCCTGTAGTTCCTTAAATGACCACCGGAGGCTGGTTTCAAAAGGAAACAATTCACCATTGACTCACTCAGTAAAAACTGCAACTTTACCCTGGAAACAAGGGATTTAAAGCCTGTTTTGAGATACTTTTTTGGTTTACTGCTTTGATTTTTATTCATGGCTAACCTCGGAGGAGAACTTTCTTTTTCCTATTCTGTCATTTTGATTTTAATTGTTTATTGGCAGGTGGGTGGACCCATGGGGGCAGTCCACAAAAGTGTCATTTCTGTTGTTCCCACTCAATCATCTATTTTAGCATTTCCAAGATGAGTAAACGCCAGTCAACATGCCTGTCCCACTTCAGGCTTGATTTTTACCAATCAGAACTTGATGTCAGAGATGATCATCCTGTGTGAATATGTCCATGACTAAATCTAAACAGAGAAAGCAAAAATGGTTAGACTGTAAGAGCAAAAGCTGGGCTGTTAAATACTATAGTAAATGGGGATTTACTTTCTTGTAGAACTAATCCAGTGGTCAGTTTGTTGTGTTTATTTAGGCACATTGGAACAACAGACTAGAATGTTCCTGAATAACCAGGCTGCCTTTCTCACAGTAATATTTGAAATAACCCTTTAACACTGGAGCTTTAGCTCCATTGTTGACATTCTTTTGACTAGCGTAACTTCAATCGTCAATGCAGTCAACAAAATTCTAGCAGATTTGAAAGCGGAGAAAAGCAGCTTTGGGCTGATATGTGAAACCTTACATTAGTCATGTGTATATTGGTGCAAAGCTGATAAGAAAAGCTGCTTTTTTACGTGTCAGAGTCCACTGATTCGCATTGATCGCGTAAATTGTCAAATTGAGTTACGGTAGGTCAAAGTGTCTGTTATTTAAGTGTTGCCAGCTCCAGTTTTAGTGGGGTAATACAGCTACTTACGCTCCGGACATTTGATGCATGTTCAAGAATGTGCTAAGCGCTTTAGACCATGGTGCCCTTGGAGTTCACACCAGACGAGCAGGGAGGCGATTCTTTATCTTTTTATTTTTCTACTATTTACTAGCGCATGTCCGTTGCCTGCATTTAGTAGAGGCTTGGTGCAAAATATTGAAGTGGTGCAACTCTTGCGAGTTGGGCACGAAACAGAAATGGTTCAGTTCAATGATAGGGTCCTTGCCATAGTGGATAAGGATTACCGTTATTTCAGGAGAGTGGCCTTGGTTTATCTGATTTAGAAAAAGAATGCAGACATCGTCACGCTCGTCGCCGCGGTTTGCCAGCAAAACCCTAGACACTGAGTTTAGTGAGTTTCACGCCTGAATGATGGCTGCTTTCATCAGTACTTCCATCTCTACCATACGTCCCGACCAAATCCGAATCCCTGTTTACTCACAAGTTCAACTTGATTTATTTTCAATGCGAGTTCATGGGCAAAGCGTTTTGTACGTAGAGCCAGAAAACGGTTGTAAAAACTTAAGCATAAATAAATGTGAACACAAGAGTCTTGAAAGGCAGAAGCCCAAAACGCACATTTTCATTAAATGGAGCTACTTAAACGTGCATTGCCAAAACTAGTGTGTACGCAGCTTAAGAATCAACATCAACAAAACCAAGCTCCGTGACATACCGTAACTCTTCCATTGTTGATGCGATCAACATAAAAGTTGACTGATTCTCACTTGGAGAAAAGAGGCTCTTTATATCAGCTTTGCAATGATATGCAACAAATTACTCATGTAAAGTGTTGCATAATGGCACAAAGCCACTTTTCTCTGCTTAAAATCCACTGGAATTACGTTAACTGCTTAAACGGTCAAAGAGTTCCAGGAGTCAAACAAATTCAGCATGAAAATTGGAACTAAAACTCCAGTGTTAAACTACTCCTAAAAGTAGACAATCAATAGAAAAACTTCATAAACACTTGTTTGCTTTGCTTTACTTCACATATTATTAGTAAGGTGATTAAAGAAAAAGTGGCTTTTGAGCCTTGTAGCAGAGACATTTGTCGTTATTATGGCTGTTTTATGTAACCACTATGAGTTTTCTTCCATTTTTAGACACTTACATTTCTAGACATTTCAGGGAAATGTCTGTTTGGTTATTTAGTGATTTCTAACTCATGAATGTACTACTGTGCATATACAGTGGTGATAGAAACTTTGGGCACCCAAGGTAAAATGTTATAATATTGTGCATAAAGAACCCAAGGAAAGATTGACAAATCTCCAAAGGGCATCAATTTACAGATGAGACATTCTTTTAATATGTCAAAAATGAGGCTTTCTTTCTATCATTTACTCTTTCAAAATAACTGAAAACAAAACAATGGTGTGTGCAAAATTTTGGGCACCCAGCAGAATCCATAGTATGCATCAACCCCTTTGGAAAAGCTGAGACCTGGCAGTGTCATGGATTGTTTACAGTCATTGTTTGCGAAGACCAGGTGATGTTGTTTGTAGCCAGCCCAGAGTCTCTCAATTCTTTGGCTGGCTAAAAAAAGTTCACAAGCTGTGATACTTGCCAAGGGGGACAGTACAAGGTACTAACATTGCAGGGTGCCCAAACTTTTGCACCCACCATTATTTTTTCTGTTTAAGTATGAAGAATGAAGCCCAATTTTATTTGACAAATTAACAGAATGTATCATTTGTAAACTAATGCTTTTAGCTTTCCTTGGGTTCTTTATGCACAATAATATAACAAACGTTCGATCCCCACTGTACTGTATTCAGTCAATCGCCAGATCCCGAAGGCAGCAAAATGCTGGTGCATCCCTCGCTTAAACTTACAAAACTCTTGCACAGCAAAAAACAGACTGAATGTGTCTGGTACCTATACCGGATGGACACCTGTTAAATGGCATTGTAGCCGCAGGTCACTGCTCGAATTCACTTTAGCAAATGAAAGTTAAGTGCTGTGCTCGAATGCACCTCAGCTGCAGGGCCCAACTGAGAATTGGTGGAAAAAATGTAAAAAAAAAAAAAAAAAAAAAAGAAAGAAAGAGAAGTACTCACGGATGTATTCTGTTGTCTCCTGCACAGTGTCAGTCTTCAGGAGGTTGTCAGCCAACATAAAAGCCCCCGTTTCCACCGTGTCGAGGAGCAGAGTAGCTGAGTGCAGCTGCTCGCTGGTGGGCAGCTCCCTCCACGCTGTCTGGGCTCGTGGATGCAGCAAATTATTTACTGTCTCGACCATCGCCTAGGGCAGCAATAGAGACATTTTAGCTTACGTGCCGCAGCGGAAAGCAAAATGCAAAGACTTTTATTTTGGTCAATTTCTGTCAATAACGTGAAAATAAATGCAAATCTAGTCAGCGTACGAGCAGCCTTGCAGTGCACTAACAACCGAGGACAGAAGTCAGTGGGATGCAACATTGAGAATGCAGTGGCTTTTTTGTTTATCATCTTGAAAAATCACTGCAATCAAGACGATAAGATGCCAGCCATGCAAATGCGGCATTCCCATGCAGACACAACAAAAGCAAAAACAAAGCTTTGACATATATAATAAGAAACGTATATTCAGATGCTTAACATCACCTTTCTTTGAGGATAGGCAAAGAAGAAAAAAAAAAACTCTGAAAAATCAAGCTAAGCTGATTAGTTGATTGCAATCACTACGCCTTGACACCCCAAAACCTGGTTCAGCTTTCCTCTCCTGCTCTCTCTCTGTTTTTTTTTGTGTGTGTTTTTTAAGCAGCAGTCTTATCTTGAAGTTAGGAAACTTGTGCTTGAGGGTGTGAGAAAAAATTAGAAATTTATCAGATAATGCTCGCTTGGTCCAAAACTCCAGCTGTGCTGTAAGTCTAAATCCTCCTTTTAAAAATTGCAGAAATAAAGAGGGGAGGTTTTGCGTTTCGCACTGAGTTTGATGTTTTTCTATAAATCAAAGTCAAGATTGAGCTCACATTTCCATTTATGCATTAAAAGTGCAGCGCTAAAACAAGGATATTCACAGTGCTCTTTAAAGTACGAATTTGTCATTTTTAGCAAAAAAAAAAAAAAAACGGTGTCGTTTTTGAGGACATAGTTTCTATAGAGCGGCAGCAGATTGTTAAAAAGGACGTAAGGAGGTTGTGGCCTACCTAGTGTATTTTTTACATCCCAAATAATCTCTTTATCTAACTTTTCTGCATCTGTTCCTGATTTTCAGCTATATGTGTTATTTTATGTTATGTTATGTTATGTGTTATATTAAGGTGTCCCTAGCTACATCGCCGCTGTTAAAGGGTTAAAGTGTTCACTTAGATATGACCCTCCCCAAAAGAAGGTAGATTGTGTCATTGACTTTACATAAGAACTGGACCTAGTGAGTATGACGTCACCCACAGAAAATGGCTTACTTCTGGCTTCATGTCAATTCAGTGTGCGACTTATTTATGATTTTTTCTTCTTTATGTTGCTGCTGCTAATGTTCTCTGCTCTGGAGCTCAGTGAACACACCAGGTAGAGACAAAAATGGCCTTGGGCTCTGTCCTGTAACCTGTTATTGTTGAGGGTTTGAACGAATAAGGTCCTGGCTGGAAACTGTGTGAGGGGGGGGTTCATCTGAGAGAAGAAATGAATAAGTCTGGGGAGTGTTTTTTTTTGGAACATGGGGAGAGGGGTCGCTCAGTCCAGTTTTCATATACAGTCCAAAATCCAGCTGTACTGTTAAATCTAAATCCCCTTTAAAAATGATCAAAAAACAGGAGAGTGTTTGCTTTTTGGGCTGTGAGTAATGATTTTCTCTAAAACAAAGCTAACATTTTCTGTTAAGAAAGAAACTCCTCCTCACCGCTAACACATGCGCGTGAACACATGAAGCTGACACGCGTTTCAGAAGGCCCGGGGAGAGATAAGGAGACAGAGAAAAGGGAGCTGGTGTAGAAGGGGGGGAAAGAAGAAGAGGAGGAGAGCCATGGGAGAGCGATAAAACAGTCCAGTGAGTCCATGGTGACAGGCGTCCACTGGGAGCAAGAGAGGCGGAAAAACGAATACAGGTGCTATCAAACACGCGCATCTCACACTCCCCCTTATTTTCCTTTGCTCTGCAAGCCACCTTTCATGCAGACACGCTGCCAACCTTCGCTCATCTCCCCTACATCTTTCAGCACTCCTCTCACTTATGGAAAAAGCAAAAAAAAAAATAAAACAGTGACACAGGTGTCATTACACAAGCAAAAGGGGTCTCCAGTGGGAAATAACAGGGGCAGGGAGAACGGACTGAGAGACTGGAGTTTATTGCAGTTCACACATCCTTCACTTCCTCCTGGAGTTTGTCGCTCCGAGCAAAGACCAAAGGGGGAAATGGGGAGTTACATAAATCAATCCAACATAAAACAACAAAAAAAGAATTGAAAAGTGTTGCCTCGCGGCCTGAGAAATACTGCTCATTTTGGTCATGCGTTGTTTGCATTTCTGTAGCACACATGAAAACTGGTGCTTAGTCAACAAGCTAATATGATAATGTTATGTCCTCTTTTAGCACAAGTCGCTAATTAGTAGAAATGCATATTGAATGAGTTTAGGAGGGGTACATGTAAACAAAAACTAATTAATCCACTTCTTTGGCAAAAAAAAAAAAAAAACCCAGACCAAACAGGCGTGGATGTGATGCACACACACACACGCATGCTTCAACTTATCTGTCTATACCTGCATCAGTTCAAAGATAGACTACAAGACTTCAAGTTTGAAGTTTTCTTTCAAATTAAAACCTTGTGTTTAATCACGAAAAAGTGTTTTTTTTCTGAAACTAGAAGATTTAAGCCAGTAAATGACCAAATTAACAGAAGTGAAAGAAAACCTATTTTGACAGTATAGTTGGAGAAATGCAGCAGAATATGTGCAAAAAAATTATCCTTTATTTAAACAGTTGTTGCAACAACACAGAGTGTAACAATCCTACAGTGCATTTGATTTATTGCAAATTTTTCAGAGGAGTATTGATCACCAACCCATAAAGAAATTACGTCTATATTTATGTATTGCCCCAGTAAATGTCGTTTGATAATATTTGGTGAATGCTAATAGTTTTAGACTAACATCCAAATATTGAAAATGCTCATTTTGACCAAAAAACCTGCTTGTGGAGCTTTGATTAACAGCAAAACTTAAATTCCCACGTATGTATCTGGATACATTTACATACTTTTTTAAATGTTCCAAATATTTTAGTAGCATACAATGATTTTTTTCACTTTTTTAAATCTTAACTAAATGATATAAATAGTACAGTGCTGTCACTTTTACTTTTAAAATACAAGTTTAGGCTACGATTACTGGAACTGCATCTTGGAACATCTTATACTTACTCTGCTTTTTCAATGTAATTTACAAAGAAAACTCAATTAATTTTACACTTTCACGTTTATAACAGTCACAGATATAACTGTATTTGTATACCATGAAATATACCTCTAGGATCACTTACATTATTTCTTTTATGTTTTTATTTATAAGTAATTATGCAGACCTTTTTACTTAATATAGTTAATTTTAAAAAGAAAAGCAATATAAGAGGTACATGCTGCTCTGTCAAAACGTCAGTCTGTTTGTTTTTCAATTGCAAACAAGGTTGGGTGTTATTGCTCACTAATGTAGCTAACGTGTAGCGGTGTAGGACTGTGTTTATTTTACGCGTGGTCACAATAACACGGTTTAAGCGATATTCGTCTGTTTTTTCGGGGGAGTTTCGGGTATTGTGAAAATGCTAATGTCGCTAACGTGGAGAGCATTCCAAAAAAGTTTTAGGTCAAATCTGAAATCCTTCTACACCCTTATGGCTCCTCCCTACCCAAACATTTAGACCTCCAAATGGAGATTTATATAAAATTAGAGTCTTCAAAATCGGTTACCCAGCTCTAAGTCCCTACCCCTAAACCTTAAAAAAAACACTAAAGCTCCAAATGCCCCTACAGTTGGAGGAGTAGGGAGAACCCGTAGGGGTAGCGGAAGAAGTCAGATTCAGCCTTAGAGTTACTGTGAACCCAGTTAATAAAGTCTGACTGACAGACTTACCTCTGACTATTTTGTCTGTTTTAATACGCTTTAATATTTTTGTAAACCTTATAGACCATTCACTGAAGGTGTGCCTTATAATCTGGTGGGATGAATAAAATACAGTATGTAGAGTTTTTGTGCCAGCTTCTCTGCAAAGGGTGAAACAGACTATTCTGTTTAGTTCACCGTGTATCTTGGTTTCCTCTAAATTATGCTTAAAGGTTCCCTCCAGCTAATTTTATTGTATTTTTAATGTCTGATTGTGCTTGCTGTTGACCTACAGCCGATGATATTATGCAGAATATATGGAGGCTCACTTCCTATTTTCCTTGAAGATATTGTCAAAATGTACTTTAAGTGTTAGCTAAAAAAAGTGTCTTTGTTTATTAATTTGCTTTAAATTAAGTCTGTTTTTACCACTATATTCTGCCTAGATGGTTTCCCTTTGACGTTCCACTGCCGATGAGGGCTTGTTGCCTCAAGTTTCCATGAATGTTGAATGGCACATGTTGAACAGGACTGGGAGGCATATGTGCTTCTATCTGGGTTGGCATTGTGCGTCCTCAGCGTCCATGTGTGCAGTTGAGGGTGTGCACAAGGGGTTCGGAGAGGCATTGTAGTGCATCATTCTGCTCCACTTGCTGTACAATAGCAGCCCCGGCAACAGAATGGAGACAGAGGCAGGAGGGGTGTTCTGTACTGTAAGCAAGGCAGATAGGAGAGCGGCGGCGCAGCTTTCTGCTCTGCGGGAGCCGCTCACACATGCTCACAGGGACGGATTCCAGATAACCCAGCTTTTCTACCCTTATTAAACTTCTCACAGCTTTTTTATTGAAGTTTTGACTATCTTGCATTTTCAATTTCATTTTTTTTTCAATGAAATTCAATTCACTGAGATTACATCTGTGGCGGAAAGAGATAGGCAGAGAAAGAGAAAGGGTGTGATTTTCTGTAAGTTGCACACATTTCTAATATCGGGGGCGTCAGGAGTGTGTGTGGGCATGTGTGTAACAATCACAGGTGACATTTTTTTCCTCTCAAGAAGGACTTAAGTGGTAATATGTATATGTGTGTGTGTATAAAGGAATAATCATATTAAACAGCAAATACAGATAAGGGGGGAGAGGGTTACAGTGAGTGTGCAAATTAGTGCATTTGTGTCGAAGTTTTGCTGGGGCACCCTTACCCACACACGCAGACACACTTCAGTAAATGGGGCAGAAGTGAAATGCTTTGAAGCGTTGGGGTAATCCGGCGTAAACAGCTATGGCAAGACAGACTGGAACTGAGTTAGGCCACTACTCCCAGCTGCACAAGGGGGACACGGGCACACGCTTAAGCGTGTTAGATGTGCGCAAATGGGCAACAGTGAGAAAAGAGTTTTTTTTTGTATTTTTTTCCCGTTCTGGCTGAGCTCGTTTCGAAAACGTCAGAGAAGTGGGCTGATCTTTCATTGGTTGCTTTTTTTTTCTCTCTGACAGATGAGTTTGCAGCTAAATCAGGTTTTAAATTCACACATTGCCACGTTCTGACCTGCCATCCATGTACAGAGGGCAAATTAGACACTGTCATTGAACATCACTGTCTCCTCACTGCCCCCATTGCTGTTTTTTTATTTTTTATCTCACAAGCACACCATTTTTTTCCCCTTTCATTCTGTTTTTCTAAATTTCCCTCCATCCTTTCCTGCATCCCCATCTACCTGGCATGCTGCCTCCTTCTATCAGTGCACCCTAAAGCATCAAAGCCTCTCCACACCACCAACTTCATCATGAATAAATTGCCAATTTGGTACACATGAAACGAGTCCCAAGTTCCCCAAATGAAGTGAGTGAGGAGGAAAGATGAAGTCTGGGAAGGAGAGAGAAGCGGAAGAAAAAAAATGGGGGGGGGATTCAATTAGTGTTTTTGTCTCTATTAGGAACCCAAACCTCCTGCCCACTCTTTTTCACTTGACAATTAGTGCTGTAGATAATTAACGAGGAGAGGGCACCACCGCTCAGTGTCCCTAATCATGCACATTTCTATTAGGCACAGTAAGGGGTTGATGCTATCTTTTTTTTTTAATCAATCAAATAACCTATCACTTCCAGGGGTTATCGTCAAGCTGATAAGTCTGGATTTGAACCGGCAACCCAGTGAGAACAGCATTAGTTGGGATTAGGTTTCACGAACTCCCGGGCGAGCAGATATGACAGCACGAGATCATTGTTGAAAATATATTTATATATTTGTCGAGCGCGCGTGGGGTGAAGGAGTGTGTGCGCGTCAGCTTGCATACAGTCCTAAGCTGTGTTTCTATGATGTGACATTGCTGACTGGTGCTGACGTTAAGACTTTTCAGGGGGAGAGCAGCGAAAAGCCTGCATCAGGAGAAAAAGAGCTATCCCATCAGGAATGTGCGTGGGTGCACGTGTGTGTGTGTGTGTGTGAGTGCACGTGTGTTTGGGGTGCAGAAAAGGGAAAACGCTGCAGTCTATGTGGTGCACATAAATGAGACTGTGTGATGGTGGTGGTAGGGGGGTTCCTTTGATGTTCTCGACAGTGATTTTAGCTGACCAGAAACATCCCCGCAACATGCTAGATTAGCGAGTAGCGTGAACTCATGCTATCGACACAAAGCAACATGAGTGTAACAGACAAAAACATGACGTCAAAAAATATTCAGTCTAAACCAAAAGCTGATAATTATTCTGGGCAACAAAAAACAGGTTAGACATTTAACTTTTCAAAAAAAAAAAATCAGCAACAACAATATTCAAAAGAAAAAAAGCAAACCCTTTGAGGAGGGGAAACGTTGGATAAAGCTGTGTTTTTAAAAAATACAATCTATAAATAAATTCAAGGCCATTGACTGTATATAAAAACTGGGCTGACTGAGTGTGACATCACCAAAAAAAGTCAAATTAGCCATTTTTTTTTTTTTTGCGACATTGCCACGTTATAGCTAGAAAGTGTCAGTAAGCAGTATGTCGTCAGCATCATCATTTCTATGGACCCTTAAAGGAGGTGAACCATTGACTCTAAATGACAACTGGATCGAGAGAGTACGACGTCTCCCATAGAAAAAGGCTTAGTTCCAGTTCCAGTGAAATAAAGTCTATGCAGTTGTTTTGGGGTTTTTTTTGTGACTCGCCATGTTGAAAGCACAAATCATCAGTAAATGGCGATTGAATCAAGTCGGTCTGAGTTATCGTTTCTATGGGAACCACTCTTGCCAATCAGGAGTGAGCTTGTTGGAAGTTCTCATCCCTATCACTTGAAAAGAGCCTAAATAAAATCTGTCAATCAAACTTTTTGCGCATTCAACATGACACAACATACTTTTTATGAGGCAACTGATTAGTCAATCTATACCTTTTAAAAACTTGCACAACAGAGAAAATATTGTGAAAATAGTTTGGATGAACAGTGCAAGAATGGTTATATATTAATACAAATATAATATTTTTTTCTTAATAGAAGCCCATGAGAGTTTGTTTTTTGGAACTACCGTGTACTTCCTGTTTCAAACACAAAGGGGGAGGGGTCACTCAGTCCAGTTCTTATATACAGTCAATGGGCTGACATGGTTCTCTTAAGCCCTCCTCAAAGGATTGGGGTTGCCAAATCACAAGACAATCGCCGCTGCATAGAGCTGCAACTCTACGCAGACGGTTGTCATGACACACATATGCAAGCTCTCTTTCCATATGCTGAGTGTTAAATAATAAAATAAAGCAAAAACATGGAAAACTATGGTATGATCTATCCAAACCAGGAAGCGGATACCTGTGTGAAAAACCTGCAGGACCTTTCTCTCTTCTGAAGCTGCAAATTCAAACAATTCGGCAGTTATTAGAAATTCCACACACTCCAAATACACATAAAAGTCAGGAAAAAGCTCCCTTTGTGCTTGCTTGGATAGATTCCTAGTTCTATCACCAGAAAACCCTGTAAAATTTCTGCAATTGTAACCATCTTTATGACTCTTTCCCGCTCGCCTTTTCCTTCAATATTGAGTCATTTTTACTGTCTAGTGATCTGATAGCGATAATTACAAATGCACTCATGTTGCATTTAATTTTTCCTTACCATAATTAGTGAGCATCCTGCTCAATTAGAAAGCGTATCCTTATTTCATTTCATCCATTTGTATTTTTGGTCTGTATTTGGAAATTTCTTTAGTAGTAAATCAGACATGAAATGATTTTATTTTGGCTGTGTTGATTGTACGCATTAGTCTTCATTTCACCAAATAATTCTTGAATGTGTGATAGCTGGTTCAAATAATGCTAGGAATGAGGAGTTAAATACAAAAAAGAAATAAGAAGCTTCATTTTTCTCAGGTTCAACGTTTTACTGCTAAGTTAAAATTTATATGTGTCTTATGGCAGCTGTACAGTGGAGCTTTATGCTAACTGATTGGCTCAATCTTTGTCAGCCTGACTGGCTGAAAGCTTAATTCAAACCGGCATTCTTAAAAGTTCCAGAACAGCTTTCTATGGAAACATTACAATTTGTTCCACCTAAGGGAGATTAGTCAGTTAAACCAATTTGAAGTAGCTGTGGTAAGAGATTGTTTGAGTTTTAGTTAATCTAATCCCAAATAGGGACTCCAGCCTGATTGTCAGCATCATGTTAAAAGCCGAAGCTAAATGGCCGAGTTATATTACGTGATTCATGATGTAAAATCGGTCCCAAGACCGTGCTGTAGGTTGTAATGAGAAGAACCGAGATGGGGTATTATTAAATTTTGGTTGTGATTTGTAAAGAGTTGAGAGACCCTGCCAAAGACTAAAAGCAGCAATCTGTCTCTTTTAACGTTAAGCAAAGCTTGTTACAAAGATCCCCACAGAATTGAAGATGAAAAAATGGCTAAAGGCAGAAATATATCATGTGGAAATCTAGAATGTTCCATCTGCGTCTTCATCAAACTATGCATACAGACTTTTTGTAACTTCTGAAAAGAACTGTAAGGAAAATAATCTATTGAGCCAAGTTTTTAGAATTTTTTTTGGCCTAGTTTCTCCTGTTTCCATTTCTTTGTTCACGTACTTCCATAAAACATAGTATTTTCACTGCACATCTCTCTGCACATCATCCCCGTAAGAAGGTAGTACCTTGGTGAGGCTGCGGGCGGCGCTGTCTTTGCCACCAGGGGTTAGGTTTCGGAGTTGAACGTCCAGCAGCTCAACCAGCTGGGCCATGGCCCGAACAGTGGACGGCACGTCACCTGGCCGTAAAGGGCCCTTGGTCTGCTCCGCCAGCTCCCTGGCCACTATCGCTGCCGTCTCTCCCGAGCGAAGCTGTAAGGCAAAAACAAGGACAGTGCATGAGATAGAACAAGAAAAAAAAACATAAAAAAAACATAAAGAGATGAATGTCAGAAGAGGTGAGAAGTGAAGGAAGGAGAAAGAAACTAGAGCCAAAAAGTGTCAAGAACAGGGAGAGAGGACGTTACAGCAAATAAAAAAGAAGCAAGGACAGAGATGGAGTACAGAGGATCAAATACACACAAAGAAATGAAGCCAAAGAAAAAAAATAAGAGTACAAAGTAGGTAGTTCTGTAAACAGATTTTGTCAGTTAAATACTTTAAAACTTTATGAAGTTTGGTTGAACTAGATCCGCTGCACCCTGGTGGTTATCCAAAACAGCATTTACTATTTTAGATGTTGCCTGCAAAATATATGATGTTTGAGGGTTAAACTGGTCAAAAGAGAGTTATTCATATATCCCTCCATTTTAAGGTTGCAGGAGCCTATCCAAAAACTTTGAGGCAAAGGTGAGGTAAAACCATGGACGGGTCACAATGACGGCTCATCGCAGGGCCCCAAAGAAACAATAGAAACCTTGAAGCTAAGTCCAGTACTGACTGTCAGAGGATGAAACAAGATCCATCAGTGCGGGCAGTTGCTGTGATAGTGATGCAGCAAAAGCCATGACAAAAGAATCGGAGTAGAAGCTGAAAGGGCATGGAAATGCATGGTACAGCCCAACAATACATGTAAGAAGTGGTAGAAGACTCTGATCATCGCCAAAGTGGAACAAGGTTTGCATGCAGGATGAATGGAAACTGGGATTGACCATTTCAGGAACCTGACCAGGCTGTGCAAAGATCCAGCACATTAAAATCCTTTTGTTAAGTCTTAGAAAGTGAGGTGGTTAGGGAATGGCATGACCAAGTAGTTGAATAATCTTTTGGGAAAGTTGGGGATTCCAATGTCATAAGAACCATTCAGAAGTGGTGGAGAATGTCTTTGTGGGTACAAAGACACCAAACCATGATGGCCGACTAACCAAACATTGCAGTGCTGGACAAACACAAGATAAAAAAGCAGTGGTAGATAGATATAGACACTGTTAAGTGACCCCCAATTCTCAAAGGAGCTCAAGATGATCTACTACCAGAGCAAGAAAAAGTAAGGAGGGGGGGTGGTCCCACTGACATTTGGAGCACTTGGCAGTAAAGCCTCAGCAGAAGTCTAAAGTCAAAAAGAACAGTACCCTCAAGCTTCTCTGGTCATGCTTTCTATCCAACTCTCATGTTTTTAAAGATAATCTTAACAAAATGCCAGCTATTAAACAAAAATACTCCCTGTTATAATGAATATTCCCCAAATGAAGTCATTCTTCGCCCTTAAAAAAAGGTTGTGAATGAAAGTGAAGATGGGTACACTGGTGCATGGTCACTCTTCATAGATGACCAGTTGCTTCAACTTACCTTCTGCATGATGTGATTAACCCAAGGTGAGGTGCAGTTGCTGAGGTCGGGGCCTTGGGGATCCCAGTAACCAAAATGTGCCATGCACATGTAGGTAGCCACTCCTGCAAGACAATGGGAAAACCATATTTTGCAGTCACTGAAAAATGGATTATTTTACATTTTTTTTGTTTTAATGACATTAAATCAAATTGAAATTGTTGTGATGGTGTCTTATGGTGGCCCGCTTACCTAGTGTCCCCACAGGGCATGGTTGCTTGGCCGTCTGGCCTTGCTGTGTCCGAGGCCAAGAAATATCAGCTGTCACCCTCGGACTGCAGAAATCCTGGGGTGGAAGAGCAGGGGGTTGCGGCACTGCCGCGGGGATCAGCACCGGTGGGGATCCCCCAGCTTTTTGGTTAGTGTCCGGAATCTGGTTGGTGTCAGACACCGAGCCTCCAGCGGGAACCAGGATGGGCTGGCGGACTGTGGTGGTTGTCCGATAACGCTGGCCGGGGGAGGTGGTGAGAAGGGGCCTGGGGGTGGTGTAGTAAGGAGGAGAACGAGTGGTAGTGCCCCTGCCAGTCGATGAAGAGGAAGAACCCCCACCGCCCGTGTGACCTCCTCCCCGGTTAGGTGGGATAATGGGAGGTGGCCGAAAGTCTGTGGAAATAAAATGTGAGTACAAAAAGATCTTAGGAAAAGAAACACACAGCACCAAGCGATGTAAGCAATGGCCTCCAAGAGTAAAACTATGGAGCAGACACAAACACAATTGTATACATTCATTTTCCCAGCAGTAAACAGCTGTGACAGCTAGTGGCTCATGTTTCAGATGACTTTCTGATGGCTTCTTGCTAGTGTCACTGCAGTCTCATATCAGATCCCAGTGATGATACTTTTCACTCATGAGTTAACGACAAAGTCATAAAACGACTTGACGTAGAGCGCCAATGTGTGCCAGTGTTTGCTGTTGAGTCCTAACAAAAGGCTTTTTATTCTGATTTCTACTAATTCCATTGAGAAAAAGGATCAAAACAGGCAACATGATGACAGGAAAAATATTCTTTTAGTGTAATGCATCAATCATGACATCACGAGAAGCAGAACGGCCACTTTAAACGCAATTATTGCCAATATTTCATGTAAAAAAGCTCCATTATTCCCAGTGACCCTATTTGAGTGACAAATATAAAGAATGAATGGATAGAAAGGTGCAAAAAAGTCAATGCAAATTCCCCTTTTACCATCTGGTTATTACTCACATTTTCCTTAACTACAGGCAATTTCGCACCATTTTTTTCTCAATTTTCATTTAAAAATGTTCATTAGTGTTAATAATTGAAAACCATTATGTGTAATATTATGCATAGACACAACCTATTGCTGAAGATAATTGATATGTGACAAAAACAAAACAAAAATGAATTTTCAGACATGATTTAATGCCATATTTACTGTTAGTAATAGATGTGTGCAAACATGTTATAAATAAAACTCATAACCGGCATAAAACTCTTTGCCGAACCCGTTGCGACCCTTAACCAGATGTGTCAAAAGTTAAACGACAACAACGTTAAGCTCTGTAATTTACACACCAAAAAGAACTGAATGATAGAATTTCCACATCAGGTATCTACAATATTTTCTGCCCTATCATGAAGCGCAACAAATTGTCTATTTTCACGCCACATATAAGGCGCATTAATAAAACAAAAGAGTTTGAAATAGGTCAGTACATCAGTCAGACTTTCACAGAAACTCTACCACTTGTCTGTAACAGGTTACATGTCAGCCATGTTAGAAGCCTTAGTGCATTCACATCACCTGTAACTCCCCACCTTGTTTGCAACAAGTTTTAAAAAACAGACTGTGGGGGGCACTTCCACGTGGGGCACAACCTAAAGCGGTGATGAGATTGTTTGAGGTTGAGAAGCCATGAATTACACAAGACATAGAGGCTTTTGTTAGACACTTGAAATAACAACGATTTCATCCACAATCAAAGCAGGAGATCAAATTTGGGATTGTCTTTATTACAACACAGTAAGAAAGTTTATTCAATTTTGCAAACATCCCCTTAGCAGAGCTCTTGAGGCCCCAACATCTTTGACAAATCACCCCCCTCCCATTCTGTTAAAGACTTGCAGCTGTGCTTGGAAATCTTGTCCTGTATCGTGAGGTAATGTTGGATGAATCATTTTGTTTTCGGACAGACATCATCTTGCTTTTTTCTTGAATACTTGGAAAGAGTTATTGGGTGGAACACGTCGCTGGAATGTCGCCTATAATCTGAAAAACGACCATTGCTCCTCCAACAATAAGATCAGCAATGTAAATGGGTTGTACAATATGACAAACTTCAGGTTTATTTTGAAGGTACGAGGTAAAACTGTAACAGGTATACTTGGATATTCAAAATCGGTGTCCAAAAAAATTGAATATGAATAATTGCATGTGAGCGATGCTGAATAACGGTGCCCCTTTGCCACACTCAAGTCATCGGTAAGGTGCAAGTACTGACCCCTTACTGACTGTGCCCAAACGCACAGCATTGACAATCTATCCCATTGTTGAATATTATAGCTTGTGTAGTTCTGTTAACTTTTTTCTTGTTTGTTTCCTACATCACATAATGGGTTTTGGGGGGAATTCTTTTATTTCATATCCGGCCTCCTATTTAGCAAGTGATTACTAAGTCTTTGTTAATTAGCACATCAGAACCTGGTTGTCAATATTCCACTGCAGCTCTTCAAACAGACATGGTCATTGCCTCTTTAATGCTAATGTGTCCCCCCCTGTCATATTTATCATCTCTTCTCTGTATTGTCAAAGTCTTGTAGTGAATTTAGACTCACTTTTTACATTTAACCTTACACTTTATGATTTTTTTTTTAAACATTATAATCACTTTTGCTAATGTTTAAACTAACAGAATAAATTAATATGCGGTACCAGTATGTTTTATATATTCTTTAGATTAAGTCAAAATACTTGATCTATATATCGACCGTCTTTTTCAAATATGCTTACTTCATCTTAATTGCTGCCCCAGTTTTTAAAACTATTTATGTGAAGAAGTTTAGCCAGGCTGTGAAGCACAAACGCTTGCTTTTCTCCAAGTGTGCCTTAGGCAAGACGGTACACTTCATGCCAGCCATGGCTGACAGGGGCCACACAGCTGACAGCTCTCAATGAGACTGCATGTGGCTTTACAGAGTAGACTGGAAGTGTATGAATATATACATTACAGCACATTTATGACAGATCTACTTTTTTTAATGAAACTTTATTTAACTTTACTATAGGTGGTTAAATGACTATCAAGAGGGAAGAAGGTGAATCCCCAGAGATTAGATTCTTTTAAGGATGCATTTGCTTTTGCATTTAAATTAGTTTTCTCACATTTCCCGCAGAAAAATCTGTGACTCTATGTGACAAGATGGTTTAAAAGTGTAATACTGTGAGTGAATGAGTGGATGTTCATTTTTCTTACTTTGAGCTCAACGTGACAGTTGCCTTGGATTTTTCAGATCAATTAAAGAAACCATACCTCCCTCCACGTTTCCTAGCGTCTGCCTGTTTTGACTGACGGCCACGTCAGATCTCCGCTAAGACTCGATGGAGAGTTTCTCTCCGCCTAAGTCGCCCCACTCCCATCGTTCCGACTGCTCTGCCTTGCACATTCTCCGCAGAACATCGCCATCAATCACGCTTGTCAGCAGCGGCCTGGGGACTACCTGTCAATCTGGCTGTGTTTGTGTGGCTGTGTGTACCTATGAGGCAGAGAGGCGGGGCGTGTCTCTCAGGGCTCGAATGAGAAGCTCCATTAGGAGTCCTGCCTCAACAATAGCAAAGTAATGATGTGTGTGTTTGTGCCTTAGGTTGATGCCTGCTGTCATTTGAGTACAGGCCAGAGAACACAGACGGTTGGCAACTTACTTTTAAAGAAACACAAAGCCTGAAAGCATCACAGAGAGAAGGCCACAGCTCTTTATAGACCTTTTTATGTCTGTAACATAAACATCTGGAAGATCCTTCCCTTAGATACAATCTGCGTTAAATTCAAATAAATAAAAAAAAGCCAATATTTTTCCCCTAAAGACCTACTTTGATCATTTTTTTTAATCTATTTTAAATAGTTCCCAGTAATTTTAAGTATGTAGTTTTTAGCCAAAATCAAAAAACCTGTGTCGTTTTCTACAATATTGTTTCTAGGATATAGTTTCTGCAGAGTGGCGGTGCAGTATTTTTCGCAATAAAGGGCGCGCTGAATTACTGGGTGCGCTCCTAATGAATGGTTTATTTCCAAGCTTTTGTAATACATAAGGTACACCAATGTAAAAGCCACATTAGATGAGACAAAAGAGTCAAAGAAAAGCCCATTAACAGCTTTTAGACAGACAAGGACCTTGACAAATACTGTCTGCAGACATTACAGCACAGAGAACTTATAAACTCTGTTAAAACCAGAAGGACAGCTGTCAATCAGAAAGTCTAAGATACCAATCTTGGGCAATAGACAGAATATGGACCTTTTTATTTCACATCATAGAATATCTGTAATTTGGTTAGTCTGTGACAAGGACACTGACTTTGCCCAAAGAATAAAAAATGACAATAATAGATGCTAAAAAAAATGAAGATGATTAAAGCAATTTTTAAAGGAATTACTCCACTATGTTTCCTGATATGTCATTGAAAGAATGATTCCTGATGATTAATAAATATTTTATTTATAAAAATCATTTCTTGAACTATCCTGTTTTATTGAGATATTTTTTATAATGACAAATAATCTGTACATATTTTTGATCTATGATTTGCATAAATTGGGCGGCCGTGGTGCAGCGGAAAGGCGATCAACCTCTGATCGGAAGATTGCATTATATAAATTTGCTTCCTCCCACTCTCAAGTAATCTACTAAACTCTTTTTGACAAACTTAATATTGAATAGTTTCTCTGTGTCATGAACTTTCTGCAAATATGTTTATTTATGATTAAGAGTAATAATTTAACTTTTTACTAGTGTATGTGGACATATGCATATTTTCCAATCAATTTTTATGAATATTTAGGATATCCTATTTTTGTATTGATACAAAATCTTGTTGTGTATCTTGTTTTTGCATTATTTTCGGCTTTAATGGATTGAAATAAACAATTTCCAAATCCAACTGTGTTGACAGTAATTTGGAACTTGTTAGCTACATCTATCTTCGCATTATCACAATACCTGTAACTTTCAACCTTATAAGTAACACGTAAAAAGAAACAAACTGCCAAAACAAGCGTTACTGGGACCAAGCTAACACCCAGCCTTGGTAGTAACGTGGAAAAAAAACAGTCTGACACCGCTACACACTAGCTGTGTTAGCACATTCATAATACCTGTAATCTTGCTACAATACCTCTTGCAACCTAGTTTGTTACACAAGCAAAAACGATTGATACCAATAAAACAAACGTTACTGTGACTACGCTAACTCCTAGCCTTGCTAGTAACAGAAAAAAATATGCGTGACACTGCTACACATTAGACACTGTAGCCACGTTAGCGTTTTCACAATAACACTCAACAGTGTTTGCAACTTGTAAGATAAACAAACATTTTAAAAGACTGCCGTGTACCTCTTAAAATCGCTTCAACAACAGTAAACACAACCAGAATAAATCCTTATACAAGGTGCTCCACATTATAAGGCTCACTGGTGTTTTCTGAAAAGAAATTGAGGCTTTGAGGTGTAGCCCATCTAATACATAAGACAGTTCATTAGAGATTTGCCTCTGAGTTGTGGGCAGGACAGTTGGTGCATCTGATGCTGGGAACTTTCTGTTTACAGGATCTATTTTTCTGCAAGTGGATATATCAGAATGGAGGGAAGCAGGAAGCTTGTGGCCCCCCCAGCATATGTTTTGCTGCAAATAGAATATTTTTTTACACATAGGTTTTTCATTTGATCCTGATTCACTACAATTTGTATAAAAACTATTCTAATTTAAGAAAAATGCATGTCCATCATCATGAGAAAAAGGCCACAAGAACAAGTTAAAAAAACAAAAGAACAATTTTCATCAGAATGGGTCTTTAAATGTACTTCTTTCCATCTCTATTATTTTTCACAGTACTTTAACATGCTAGAGATGAATTCATCACTTGCATCACTCAAGGCTCAACGGCATTAAAGGAACATGACATAACAGGTTTGTGAAACATTTATAAGGAAGAAGGCTAGGTAATGCTCATGGGGGCTGACATATCCTCCCCACCCTCGTGTGTTTAAACGTACGAAGCTTTGGGTAAATGTGCTTTGACAGTTTCAGCTAGCCCAAACATTTGCCTCTTTGCTATGCTTTTACTGTCATAAACCTCAGGAAGAGAGTTTACACTGAATTCACACACTGTGTACACTTACTGTGACATGTCTGGAGAAATATGTTTCAAAGGAAGCATCAGTTGTCACATTCACTGCCTTTGCATTCCAGGAGTTTTTATGTAAAACAATCACAGCGCTGAAAAAAACATTTTTTTTAATAGTTTTATGGCCTCCATGATGTTTTTTTTTCCTCTGAAAACAAGGTCCCGCTGCAGTGAATTAGAATTCCCTGGAATAATTATAAATATTGCATTATAAAAGGAAAAGGTTTGACAAAAAAACTGAATGTACACAGCCTTTGTTGTTCTTCAGCTGTGTGAGAAAGGGTGAAATATATTTCCGTATCATATGACTATTCAATAAAACCATTAAAACAATCTGAGGAGTTTATTCTCCTAAGCTTGTGTGACGTGGCTGAAAGTTGCAGATTTATGGCTCCTACAGAGAAGCGTGGTGAGATATTGTTCTTATCGATTGCGTAAGTCAAGAAATAAAGATTCGCTTTCAGCTTTTAACCCAAGATAGATGAAAAGTCCATTTAAGATGGAAAAAAAAAAACAAAAAAGATATGTCTAATACTTGTACAGGCTAGAAAATGCAATGACTAGAAGATTTTTCCAACTGTTCTCTTCTGTTGTATTGACCTGGAAGCAGGCAGAGGTGAAATTAGACGGTTGCTGGACTGACAGTCGGCAACTCCTTGAAGATGTCATCTGTCACCACAGTGGAGGGAACCACGCAGGTTCTGTCCATCAGACCGGGATGTTAAGCACATCTTACATGCAGACAGTGTTATGTGCGGCTCTGGGATGCTGGGTTATTCATTTTTATGAAGCTTTTGACTTCTACCTTGTTGCCTGTAATAATGTTGTTGACTTACTATTTGGTAAAAAATGAAAGACCATAAAACAGCAAAAATAAGAAGAAAAGAGAGAGGAAGAAAGGGAAACTAGAAACAATGGAGTGGTAATGGAGTGTAAAGTCTCCTCATCTGATTTAATCCCAATCAGGTATTTTTCCAAAAAAAGTAAATATTACAGTTGTCCAAAAACTGTTCTTATCCCACAAACAGCCTCAACACATTTGTGTCAGCTAAAGCTTTAGTCACTTGTACAGGGGTTGACCCATTTGGGTAGTTCGGGACTGTGGAGGGTTGAAGAGAGTAGCGACCGCGTCTGAAGGGAAGGGTGCAGTTTAATAGTTATCAGAGATTTGAGGGATTTTTAAATCCATGTGGAGTTCCTCAGGGTTCAATTCTTTGACCTATTCTGTTCAGTCTGTACTTGTTTTCTCAGCACACCAATAAAATTTCACAGTTATGCAGATGACACTCTGCTTGAAATAATCCAGTCAACTAAAGGACCATCTTCCATTAGGTTCTAGACTCCATGCAGGCTCGACTCCATTCTAGACTATAGTCAAGTTCTGAGTTTCTGGGCTCACATTTGGGCAACAACTAAAACTATCTTTCACTTTTTCAAGAAAACTTGGAGATCTGGAGCAAGCCTTCATCTCTTGCAAGATGGACTTCTGTAACAGATATATATTTGCTCTTCCAAAAGAGACTGTTGGAAAGCAGTACCTCATTCAAAACACTGCTGCCAGAGTTTTAATCAGAACCAGGAGAACTGACCACATCACTCCTGTTCTCAAGTCCTAACACTGGCAACCAGATCAACATTTTTTTTTAAGTTTAATGGTGCGGGAACCAAATACCCATCAGATCCAGTATATACACCCAATAGAGATGTGAGATTTGCTACAACTGGTAACATAATAACCACACAGAATGCAGCTTCCTGATGAGCTCAGATGCTTCCCAACGTTGCTCTTTTCTGGTGCTTCTGTTGAAAATGCAGCACTTTAACTGTTCCTGCTGTAATGATTCTTTTGTTTTTACGCTGCATCTCTGTAAAGCACTTTAAATGCCCTCTGCATATGGAAGTTGCTATAAAAATAAAGCTGTCATGCATCAAGATTGCTTATAAATGAATTATAATTGTTCCTGCATGCACATATATGCACAAGCCATCTTAGGGACGTTTCCATAGGGTTAATAGCAAAATGATAGTCTCAGTAGGGGGGGTGAACACAAAGCTTTTTAGGCGGAAAAGCAATACACACACATGCACACCCAGTGAGTACGGCTGTATACTGCGATAACACACTATCCCTATGGCAGGAGTGTGCGCACACATAGGCACTCCCTTCTCCAGACTTATTTTGCTCCGTCTTGAACACTTCGACAGACACGCGCTCATGGAGCTCATGGCGAGTAGCTCAAGCCTGCTGATAAGACAGAACGGAACACTTCAAAGAAGTGATGCTTTAAGATAAAAAAGAAACAGCCTCAACTAATAGATCCTTCTTTAAAATGGCTGACAGACATCACACTCTTCCACGGCTAATGTTTCGCATCCAGACACATGGCTGCTCGGCCCTGCTGGCTTCGCCTCATAGTTGTATAATCACGTCATGTTGAGGTTTTGGGGCATTTGCAGATCTCTTTCTTGTAAGACCAGGGGAAGTTCTCATGTTCAAAGCAATGCACTAAAGGACAAAACAGTTTTTCTTTTTTTTTTGTTTAATGTGCAATCATCTGCATATTTTTGAGAGACTTTGCTGTTTTAATAGATTTATGTTAATTCTTTGGCTTCATCTGGGGACATGTCATTTATGTGCTTAAAAAAACATTAACCTTTGACTGCAAGCTTAATGACCATTCATCAGTGCAGTCCTATTCATGCAGAGTTTCTGCATTTCACAGGCAAAACATAACAAATACACACACACAATACCATGTTGTTACTTTGTCTTGCCACTCTCAAGATTGTGTATACTTCCTGCAAAAAAAAAAAAAAAAAAAAAAAAAAAAAAAGGGGGGGGGGTAGGTTTCTTTCCCACCCTATTGTCCTGGCCAGGTCTGCTTCATTCTGCGTCTAGTGTTTGGCAGAGGGAAGCTGGCACAGAGGCCAAAAGCACGCAGAGGTTCTGCCTGGGACCGTTCTATTGATAAGGACACAGTGCAGGCGGAGAACAGGTGCAGCAGCTTATCTGAAGCACAGTTCGGTCCCCGCTGAAACGGCGGCGTCGTAATCTATTTGGGAGAGGATGGGAAAGTGTGTGTGTGGGGGACCGGTGACTGATGCAGTTAGAGAAGACAAATGAGAAAGGGTGGGAGTGCAGGCTCACATGTTAAACAATACATTTGTGTGTAGCATTGTAGAGATAAGTTGATTAGTGTAGAGCGCTGTTGTAACACGGTGACAGTTTGGAGACTTAGATGTGGAGGGAGCATGTTAATATGGGATCTGGGCAGGTTTTGATTATAGCACCTTCAGTCCCAAATGTTGTCAACCCATTTGGATAAATGTTGTTGTTTACATATTGTCGTTGCCCCCCCCCCGCTCTAGTATCATTGACCAATAAGAGAACTGGAGTGAGTGACTCCTCACACATTCCAAACATGACGTGCTTGCTATCTCCAAACAGTCTTCTGTTCAGAAATAAAGAAGAATAAAAATCAAAAGGGATCAAAATTAAAATCACAGATCTATCAAATTAATCATAAACCAGATGGCAGTGATGCAGAGATAAAGCCGCAGACCTCCTCTCAGAAGATCGCAGGTTCTTTTTTAAGTGTAGTTTTACTCTGATTATTGACAAACACAAAAACTTTAAGTCAAAATAATATTGTTCTTGAAAATGTGAACAATAAAATAAGTCACAATGTCAATATTAAAAGTTAAAAAGCAATGTCATGTAATATTCTTCCTGAAACAGACTAAACAAGAAGTAACAGCACATAATATGAGTCAAATAAACAGCCATCCTGGGGGGAAAACCTTACAGAGTGTTATTTTTGCCAAAGTCACAGAAATGCCCTCCCACGTGGGGTTTGAGCCTTATTTAGAGAGCAAAGGTTTACCTGACTTCTGCAGCAATCCTATTAACCCCTTTTTGTGTTCATTAAGAATTCCCTCTTTGCTGCAACCAGAGCAGCCACTCCTCCACCCACGAGGGTGCACGTTTCCCTTTATATACTGATACCATGAAGCAAAACACAAAGAACAAAATATTTAAAAGGTTTATGTTTTAGAGTAAATTCTCTAAAGAAAAGACATTTTTAACAATGTTTTAGTCACAAGAATAACATGATTTGGGAGAAAATATGATCCTAATTAAAAAACTTGTAAAGAATTTTTCCATTTATCTACTTCTTTTTGTAACAGAACAGAATATATTTTTTGCCCACTTTATCATCAGGATGTATCATAGTTATGAATTATTGAAGACACCTTGTACGTTGTACAATTATCAGCATTTGAGGTCAGCGGTTTTGGAACAAACCATTTTGAAGATAAAAAAAAGATTCTTAAAAGATAATGTGAGTTTCTTCCTTTGTTCGAAACTTTTTGTGGCTCGGAAAAAAACAGATAAAAACATTGATTTAGTCATTTATCAGCTACTTTGGTTTTTCTGACTAAAATCCTAAATACTGTTTATATCTCAATGTTTGCAATCAAGATAAAAAATAATAAACCTTTAGAGTGCATCTAAATAAAAGTAAATGTAAAGTCTAGGTGAAATATGCTGTTAAAGGTCCTACATTATGCTTTTATATGTAAACTATTTGCATTTATATGATCATATATTACCTTTGGCACACGAAGGAAGACAATATTTATGAAATATGAGTTATTTTTGTGGACTTTTTTCCAACTCAGAAGTAAGATGAGTCGATCTCTGAGGCACTGCCTTTTGCTCCTTGTGGGTGCCGCCCATTTCATGACTTCCTACTGGAGCCGGCCTCTGCAGCGTGTCTGTGTTTGATTTTTTCATTTGGAATGGCCTTCCACTCTGTCATGTTGCCAACCTATCAAAGTCTGATCAAATACATAACTGAGCAGAAAAACAAGAATGTTCTTGTCATCACAGATCTGGTAAAAGATGGTCTCCACTTTGAGCATAAATGCCTGTTAATTTGTCCACACTTCCTGCAAAGCAATCTGGTGCCGGGAACAGAACAAATGGATGTGTGCGTTTTAGAACAGTGGAAGCAGGAGGTGGTGTATGTTGGTGGGCTTGGGGGTGGAGGGTTAGGACAATAGACTCTCAAATGGGTGAGTTCCTTGGGAAATGGAACTCTGATTTGGACCATTTAGAGGTCAAAGGTAAACCTCACAATTGCTCCAAGTGGACAGAGCGGCCAGCAAAGGTCATTTCTATTTATCCGGACAGTTCATAGAAAATAATGGAGCCCCGGTATTTCATTAGGTTTATATTATGGTTGTTGATTTCACCTTTTGATACCTTAAATAGTCAGTACGGCGAGAGAACATTGTTGTGTTCAGCTTTGACAGGTGAGACGGCATTTCTTTTTTTTACTTTCAAGGCTAATCAGATATCAAGAATAATTAAAGCTGTGAGTGGCGTTGGTTGGCTTGCAGAGGCTACCTGCCCTCGCCACCCACTTCTACGCCCCACCGACCTTGCCTTTACGCGCCACTGCCACCCTCGACCCGACCCCACTTGTGAAGCATCTACATTGCACGTCAGACCTCCACCCCACACACCCCAACGCCACATCTACAACATCTATACAAAATCTTACAGTAATGCACGAGAAGTTACATTGAGGAAAATCCCAAGGATGCGTGTTCGTTTGTAGCTGGATCTAAAGCTGCTTTTTTCTTCAACTTCAAGATGGCCTCTTCCTGAGGTCAAAGGTCAATGAAATTTGTGTGGTGGTTGTAGACTTAAGCTGTTGGCATGTGTGTGAACTTTAGTGAAAATTGGACAGCCGCTGTGAATGTAGCTCAAGGGTTCACATTTTCACCTCACCAAATTTAGCCCTCTATACAAAATAGTTTGGACACCCCAAGTTAAAGATAAGGGCTAAAGAAAGAAAAAAAAGTTGCTGCAATAACCCGATGAGTTTGATTAAAATGCGGCAGCAGGTATATTTGCATGAGTGTTTGTCTGTAAACTTCAATGAACTGCAGTGATGCTGTGAAGAAGAATGGGTAAAAAGGTTCATGCACATCAGCACGAGACGGTGATAATGTCATACCTTAAACATATTTAATGTGGCAAAAATGGTAGCTACAAGCTACAAAATCAGGATGTTTACTTAGCTGCTTCTTGTTTCACGTCTCCAAGTAGTTTATCTTTAATAATTTGTGACAGAGTAATCCATCATGAGCTACAGTTCATGCAAGGTTGTATTTACTTTATTTTAAGAGAAGCACATAAAGAGAGTACAAAAACAATGAAACTGAAGTCTAGTGACTTTGCTATCTTAGAATTTTGGGATAAAAGAAAGAAAGATTTAGGGATTGCTTTTGAAAAAAGGAGAGGAACTAAACATAAAATGCAGGAAGCACAAGTTGGTCTGCTCCCGGTTTTAGCCCTTTTTGCCCCTCCCATCCCCAAAATGCAGATAACATGAATAATTTTGTGACTTTGTTGAGGGAAAAACTTTCTAAAGTGTGGCAAGGCAGACTGGAGGTAATAAATTATTCAAATGCTTCATTGGAGCCACGCTGCGCAGGGGCATGCCTCTATAAAATGCATGTGAGAAGACGTGATGAAACAGCTCCATAAACAGCGCAGAATGAGCGAGCATTCGGGGGAATTGTGGGGTTGAAATTAAAAGACCGATGCCGAGACAAGTGACTTTGACTCTGACTTTACATAGGCATTTACGCACTAGGCATCTATAATATATGCATCAAAGGATCCTGGATGAAATAGCCCCGTGTGATGTGGGGAACGAACTGGGAGCGCAGAAGGAGGGCAGATTGGAGAGGGGATGATGGGAAAAGAGGTGGAAGAAGGGGGGGAAGGAGAAAAACATTGAAAACATGGAGTTAAAGAGAAAGATATATGAGAAGGAAAAGAGGAAATTCTGAGATTCCTGCCATTGTGAGTGAATCTTTTTGTGTGAGAAACAGGAGGAGAAAGAAAAAGGGACTTTAACAGGCAAAGAACAAAACGCAAACAGACAAGAGAAACAATAGATGGAGGAGAGGCTTTTTTTTGTTAAGTGCCTAAGGAGAAAGAGTACACATTTAAAGAAAAATCATGTACTGTTGCATGCAGTATCAGCAGAGTGAAATATTCATGGGAATAAGCCTTATAGTATCTGTTAGCTGAAGGTGAGCTAAGCCTCCAGATTTCTTTCCTTTTCCTGTGATCTTTCAGCAGTTAGGCTCAAAATCAACCTCCTTTAAATAAGCTATGCAATACATCTGTCCTCCGTGTTCACACCAGGCTCGGAAATGCATGACTGACCAAAGAAGTCTGCAAAAACGCACGTACATGCGCGTTTCAGGCTTCTGCTTTCAAAACTCTCGTGTTCACGCATCACTAAGCAAATGTTTGAGTCTGTTTTTAGGCTCTACGTACAGACTGATGTCAAAAGTTAAACTAATCGAACTTTGACCAATGAGAAACTTGGATTTGAAACCGTAAGGGTCGCATGGTCAAAATACGGAAGAGCCAAACGTTTGAAAATTGATCGCGAAGTGGAAATTAATAATTGGGGTTTGTGCCCGGCTGGAATCATATGACACATACTTTATGTATCAGAATGGAGCTGTGAAATAAGGCAGCAATATTCTACAGATTTGGTTTGACATTTCACACCAAGCCTCTTCCAACTGTGAGTACATGCGCTGGTATTAGGTAGCAACAGTCAAGTGTGAACACCATGCATCCATCAGCGCATTTATGACTGCGGCGCACATCCCCGGTGTGTATGAAGCATTATAGTTGTTTTTTTTTTTACTTTGTCAGTCATGCTACTTTCACACTGGGCATGTGACGCATGTTTAGACCATGGTTTTCACACTGGACTTTCTCTACCCAATACTAGTGCATTTTCGGCGGGGAGAAGTCGGGGGAAAATGTCAAAGTGCTGAAAATCTCACAGATTTCTTTGTAAGCTTTTTCTTTCACAGCTCTATTGATTGGTTGATTGATATGAAAGACTTGGTGTCATACAATTCCAGTCGGGCACAAACCCCAATGATCAATTTCTCCTCCATGGTCAATTTTCAAATGGTTGGCACTTCCATGAATTGAAAAGGACACCATCCATTTGTCACAACCAAATCTGAGTCCTTGACTGGTCACTGTTCAACTGGTTTAACTTTTAACATCAGTTTGAATGGATGCACGGTTGTAAGTAGAGCCCGACTTAAAGGAAACAGTAGAGACACGTGAACACGAGAGTTTTCTACGCCCAAGCCCAAAACCTCGGTTGGCATTTCCGTGAATTGAAATCCATACGTCACTACCAAATCTGATTCCCTAACTTTCAATGCATGCTGACTGACCGTGTGTTGTGTATGTAAAGTAAAAAAAAAAAAGTTTTAAAAAAGTGCATAGCTACGTGTGAATGCAAGAGTTTTGAACGAGGAACCTTGAAACACACATTTATGCTCGTTTGCAAGAACTTTCATTGGATGTGATCACTTCAACGTTGCCGATGGGGTTGTGAATGCAGCTTCAGAAAGGCTTTTTAGAAGCCACTTTTATGCCCAAGAAGGTCAGCAGTGGAAATGTAAAAGACCCACTCTGATGAAAATCATGTTCTTGTGGCGGTTTTCTGATGATGGAGAACATATATTGAGAAAATAACCTTAAAACTGCATTTCTGAGTATTTCTTCAATCAAATCGGTGTGAATCTTGAGCAGATGAAAAAGGAAGGGAAAGGGGGGTGGGGTTGCTTCACACTAACCGTAAAGGCCAAAAGTCGGAGGCAAATTTCTAATGACCTACTGCTGCTCTGCAGAAACAATGTCCTCAAAAACAACACAGGTTTTTGGATTTTGGTTAAAAACGGCATATTGATCATTAAAAAACTGCTGGGAACGATTTTAATAAAGGTCAAAAGGTGATCAGAGAGGGACCTTAAGAAAGGTTGCCTGCAATTTGCAAAAAGTGATTAGGAAGCACCTACATTTGTTCTGATTCCTGGATCCACATATATGAATAAAAAAAATTATCTTTATCACTGATTAGAGCATTTAAATGAAAGTGTGAACAGAAAAGCCACTTAAGAGTGAGAGTTGAACAGCAACAAGCGGCGGGTGTTTCTGCGGGCTGCTGGAAGGGCAGAGCTGTGTCTAGAGAGGACACTCAGCTGACACCACTCTGTGACAAATGCTAGGCATGCTTTTAAGCTGAAAGTTCACTGGCGGGTTAGGCTGTCAGGATGTGCAATTGCAATGCAACAAAAAATAAAAAAGCAGAACAATTAAATAAAAGGTTAGGCGTCATCGCAAAAGGTTATGTTTAGCAATGCATTAGCCATCACTGCTTAATAGCTGTGAGAAGTTGCAGCAGATATAGAGGATAACTGCACCCAACATTAAAGACTGTATTTCAAAAAGAGAATGAACCCCCCCAGTAGTAGCCTATTTTCAGTCTTGACCACTCCTATCATCATCAATATCATCTGCAACGTTGTGACCCTTCAAAACACCCATGGTATTTAAAGAAGTGCCTCTCTGATTGAGTGTAAATTTGTGACCTGGCATCCACTGCAAATGACATCCTCTTAATACTGTAACTTTCCAAAGCCTGCATGGGTCAGCTGATTTGTAAATCCACAAAATCCAGAGGAATGCGCTTGAAAATAGCTTATTTGCAGAGCTAACTTTTGGTACTTTTGTTTTGAAAATCCCACTTCAGTTCTTCCCATTTCATTTTCTGTGCTTAAGACCTTGTCTTTTTGATATTCTATTCTGGCCTCAATAGGAAGTCTGTCCGTTTGACAAAGCAGGATTATTACTATTATTTTTGTTATTATTATTGTTATTATTTTTGGGCAAAGATTTGACCAACAAACAAACGGGTTTGTGTTTACTTTAGAGCTAAAATACAAAAAGTTCATGGTCAGCTCGGCGACTACCCACATCGTTTAGCTGCAAAACAAGCCCCAACAGTCACCCCCTCCACTAGAGCACTTCACAGCCAGTGTAAAGTGTTTGTGCTGATATGATGTATTTGACAAACATAATGATGTGCATTAAAGCGTCCCATCCCTCCGCCTTGCCCCCGCGTTCTACTTGAATTTGCGCAAAGGTAGGACAAAATGCAGGTTTTTGCTCTTTGATACTTAGGAAACGAAAAATAAAAGTGCAGGAAAACAAATTTGGATAATAAAACAAATAACATCACTCTTGCACTTGTATGGCCCGCAGCACTCCTGGACTGTCTTTGGGGTTCCTCTTTCTTACTGCACCTTTGACCAAAATTGACCCCTGTCATATTCTCAAAAACTCATCAAAATTTGCACATGTCTTGTACCCGGTTAAAACAAATTTAGGGTATAATGAACAACACCCCCCAACCCCCACCCCCACCCCAGAAAAATTATGACATCACAGTAGGCGATGTCTACAACCACAACCAAAACTATAATGACCTTTAGCCTCGGGAAATGGCCGCCATTTGAATTAAAAAGCACCTTTAGTACCAGCATAAATTTAAATCTTTTGCCTCCTCGAGCGTCACTGGGAAGCTACTTGGGAGAAAATCCTGGAATTAGAAGTTGTAGACTTTGAACAGCATTAGCATGGCCAGCTCGCAAAAGTGGCATTCCTCTGTTGCTCTTACATTTTTTACCAGAATATTGTGAAAATGTAATCTAATGTATCTCAAACAAATCAATATGACAGATAATGTGAATCAACTTGTTTAGCTGTTGACCAGTAGAAATAGGTCTTTAAAAGTACTAAAAATGCCGCCCGCGTATTTGTTCTGTTTCTTGAACTCTCAGTGCTGTCTCTGCAGCACACGTCTTATAGAAGAAGAACCCGCTTTGTGGACTTAGAGCTAGCTCTAAACACATTTATGAAGTACACTCCCCAAAAGGTAAACAATTGGACTACTTGTTCCCTTTGTATCCAACATTTGGATAAATTATTCCAGAGCACTGACACGTCAAACCTGCAAGCCTTTGAAAAGTTAGATTTGGCTCTATTTTTACAACCCTCTTCATTATTTCTTCATAGTGTTATCCCTTTAGAAGACTTTAACTAACCCTGCCTGCAAAATGTTGCAACGGGTGGTACTAAAAATGATTGTGTGTATATTTCTCCTTTTTTGAAACCGCACAAAGCAACCGCTTTCGAGTTTGCCCCTCCAGAGCGGCCGTCTTTGTTATCCAGCCAGATAGCCCCAACTAAGTAATGTGCGCTGTCTGTGTTGTAGCCCAATTACTCTCTGTCCTCTTGGCCAGCTTCTTGGTCTCTCTCTTAGACCGTGGCCCATTTCCTGCTTCATTTTATGGCTTAAAAAGCTCACATGGGCTAAACAGAACAAAAAACAAAAACAGTGTGAGTTTCCAAATAGCCCATTTCCTTTATCTGTTCAATGATAGGACAAAATGAAGCAAAATGGGTTTAGAAAAAATTTAAAAAAGTATTTATAGTAAACCTAAAAATTAAGTGTTCCCTTTTCTTTGAGTCTTGTGGGAATCTACAGAGCAAAAATTGTATCAACAAACAACAAAAGCAAACTTCAAAGTATCGATCAGTTGCCTTATTTTCTGAAGAATAGGAAAATCATGCGCTTCAGGTAGGTTATTTATTCCTTAAGGGAGCGTAGAGTGAGGAGGAAAGTAAAAGAACACTGTGTTGCATTGATTATATGTATTTATCTCTGGTCAGCAGTCTGGTTTGTTGCTGTGCACTGGAGGTCATCCTCCACATTGAAATCCTCATTGATCTTCTTTTCAGAGCCTCCCGAGACAGGCCGGGCTCTATAATGAGAGTGATCACACTCTCATAATAAACACTCATGAAATGAGGAAACACAAACTCATCCAGTGAGTGCATTAGCACATGTGAGTCCCGATCATTATTCGCTGTAAACACACGTTTTGTGCAGAGCGGTCGTGCTTCACACAAACTCACACACGTGCCTGCAACACTGGTCGGTGGAAACCAGGTTTAGAGCTGTCTCTTTCTATAATTTCTTGTACTGGGCTTCTTAACTGCATGTAAGAGCATGCGCTAATTCAGACATCATTTAATAAGACACACAGCCAGACTTCCTCCACCACTCTATAGAAAGGTGCTGAAAGGCAATTACGCCGGGCAAATAGCCCTTCAGGCTCCAGGGGCCCGGGCCCTTCCATTCGAAGCAAACAACCAAAGAGGAAGCTACGCTCCCCATCACGACTGAAGGCAAGCTCCACAGTTAGGGCGGTTATCCAGGTTTTCTCAAATGGATGCTGTTAAAGATTTATGATGCAGATTAAACACAGAGATGAATTGTGTCTGTGGTACTCAGAGGAGTTGAAACAACGGCTGATTTGTCAAAATCTTTTAATGAAAAGCAAGGAACGACTGTTGTGACATGAACAATTGTCATGAGGCTGAACCACACTAGAGAAATGTGCTAAAATGTGCTTAAGACACTTAACCGATGTACATAATTGAATCCCAATTGTTGAATCCTTGAATTGTATTACTTTTTTAATCGACAAAATAAATCTCATAGGAACAAATACCTTAACTACCTTTCCGAGTCTTTTAACTAGATTAGACAGTAAATATTGGTTTAGTTGAAACTTGTACTTCGAATGTGATTCATTCCCCTAGGGGAACAGTGACTCGCTGTCGAGGACTGCTATCAGGAAAAATTTGCTGTTTTTTTGCCCAAATCTTACCTTTGATATGGAGTTTCAAGTAAGAAGTCATTCAAGGAGTCATCCTTTTATTTTGAGTTTCTGGTATGATCTAGTCATGCAATTGAATCCCAAACTCCAAGTCTCAGGGCAAACACTCCACCACTTGACCCCAATGCTAGATAAGTCAGTGTAGAAGGTTTTAACTCAAGGTTTCCCAAAAGGCAAAGGTTACTGCTTAAAACTGAAATCGAAGAAGCAAAAACTGAAAAGGTTGGGAGAAAAGTAGTCTTGGACTTACCGTTATTCCCAAAGTCCAGTGAATATTTGACGACGTGGTAGTTATTCCACACGTACAGCAGGTTGTCTCTTGGGTTGTAATCCACGGCAGCGATGTACTGGTAGGAATTAGGGAAGGGTATGTTGATGGTGGTCTCCTTGCTCTTATCAGTGTTGTACATGTAGTCAATCTTGTTCCCCGTCCCTTCGTTGTCATCGTCTTCGTAGACCGTTTTGACAACATAGAGGACGCCGCAGATCATGAAAGCGTTGGAGGCGGAGCGCTTGTCGTAACTGGTGTCCCAGGAACCCTCGATGCGAAGGGTGTAAGGGTTCAGCTGGCTCACAACGATGCGCCCGTTGTTTTGCTCCGTTGCATAGATCACCCACAGCCCATTTTCATCCACAGCAAGGTCAATGTCAGACTTGCCACCCCAGCGGTACGGCGACGTGTCATGGTAGTTGGCGTTAGCAATTATGGCCTCGCCGCTTTTGATGCGTGTGCGCAGGTCAAACTTGACGATGTTACGAGTGCGCTCTTTGTTGAAAAAGAGCGCACCATCGTAGACGACAAAGCCCGTCCCGTCCACCCGATGCGGTAACTTGTACGTGGTTGTGGGCCGGCCTGCTATGAAGTCCTCTTTTGACGAGTACTCCGTCAGAGTGTCTGTGCGGTAAGGTGTCCAGGGCATGTAGTAGATCTTATCTGAGGCCTGCAGCGGGTCTTTGCACCATGCACCAGACTGGTGATCCGACTCAAAGAGATGCTCACTTTGGTATACTCCCCGCAGAATGCCAGGGCACAGAAAAACTGGAACAAATGACAACATTTTCACATTAGATAAGCTTTACTCCACTGATGTTAAATGTCAGCAATTCTCCACAGAGTTTCTGGCAGAGCCTGCAGTTTGTTTGTCTCTTTTCTTTTTGTTGAAAATGTCCATAAATAATAAAACAGTGTTCTAGGTTAACTTTAACAACCAGTGACTGATGATGACATGATAGGCTTACTGTGTTGTGGTGCAGCTGTTGTGTAGTCGCTGTCATTCTTAAGCACAACAGCATGTCTTCTATTCAACAGATAATGCCCTGCTCGCACAGTTAAGAGATGAAGAGAAAATGGCACATTTTGTTCCACTTTCACTCCTTCTCTTTATTCTTGATTCTCCCTCCCGCTTTAGCTCCTCATTAGCTTCACAGCTCAGTCTTCATTTCTTTCCCTTTCTATTTTTGTCACTAACCACCAACTATACGAGCCAACAAAGCAGCAGCGTTTTTTTTTTTTTTTTTTTTTTGCAGATGTTACAATAATTATTTTCACACACCCCGTTCAGTATTCCCATCTTGGAATACTGGGGTCATGTCTTACGAGCCATGTGGGAGATGCGGTAAGTTCTAGGAAGCCACTGTGACCAATCAAAAGGACTTTTGTAATTTATCTGGAATGCTGCATCTGTACAGAACAGACACTCCGAGATGCCAGATGTGCACTATTCCCATTTTTTTTGTCCTGACAGAACAATAACAGATTTCACTCAAAAGCTTGGGAATCTTCACTGAATATTCATCAGCTTTTTATACAGTATCATGGACAGACAATCAAAATAATAAATATCAATGTGATTCTCTACTTATCGGCTGTCCTAGACCCGCAAAGAGTTTGTTAAGTGACATTCAACACATACAATGCGACCGAAAAGTGTGTCTAATTAGAATCACCGTCTGTTCAGAAGCACTTTTGATATACAGTAGTCACAGGGACTTTGAAGGGAAATGTCATGCTGCCAAAAAGTACAAGTCATTTTAGATTTTGGCTTCAAAAGTGACTCCCGATTCCAGATTTAGGAGCAGGTGCCTATCAGTGTGTGCTTCGAGTCAGAGACTTACCTTTTTGTTCCACTTCTGCATAAGCCACGGGCAGAGGATTTGAAGGAAAAAAAGGAGCGAAGGAGGTGGGGGGAGGGGTGGGAAGATGAAGACAAGAGACAAAAATAGATTAATGATGCAATAATAAGGAAATCATGATAATACAATCTCAGATCTTCATAATCTTCCTCATATTTCATTCTAACCTTGTGAGAGTGCCAGAATGCTCTCCATGTGTGATTGGTAATAACATTACATAAACGTCTGAGGAGACTGCACTGCAGCGAGGAGAAGCTATCTGACACTATTGCATCCAACATATGTTGCACGCACACATGTGAAAGGGAATGGAGACAAAAGATGAAGGATGACACAACATGCACCAACACATACGTGATCCCAGGTGGTTCCATCTCCGCTTCAAATAAAATCCAGATTTCCTAAATATACATAGTTGTTGCAACAGAATAACATAAAAAAATAGAAAACTGGTGTGATGACTTGGATTGTTAACAACCGCAGAAGCTAAAAGTGCCACATAAAAATTCTTCCGAAGTGAGTAAATGTTCTGCAGAGCCATGAAATGTGGTAGACTTGGTAGGGGTGGATGACAACCCTAAATATACCAGTTATCATCAAGCCTACCAATCATTTGATGCATAAAAGACCGTCTGCGAAGCTTCCTGGCGCCCTATACTGAAACATGGACGCTTGCACAAAACCTCTTAAACATATGAATTTCATTCCACCTTGCTCCCCGTGGGACCGAGTGGAATGTGTACAAGGCAGAAACCTTATCCTAAAGGCTGTGCCCTTGTGTCTTTCAAGACTGTTAGAGACCTGCCGCATGGAACTGGTCCCGTGAGAGGAAAGGAATGAAGTGGAGGCCAAAAATCACCCCCCCATACACACACACATACAAACAGCAACATTTCGTGGAACTTCTGAATGTTTATTTATAGAACTTGTGCACTTTATATTGCACACGTTAATCTTTCAACACATTAAGGCGAAAACCCAACGACATGACTAACAGCACACGTGACACGTGAAGACGCACGCTCGCCAAAACACACAAGCAACCATTAAATCCTTGGCTCATAAAAAATGCATGTAACTGGTGCAGCTTAGCACAACTCCTGATAAATAAGCAATCTCTGGAAGGGGATCAAGTTAAACTCCAAAAAAAAAATCTAAACAAGTGTGTACCAGTTTGTGTGCGCCATGAGGAGTCAAGATAAAAAAAAAAACTGTTCCCCGCCAGGAAGTATAGCTCCTCTCTGAGGAGAACTGAAGAAAGCAAACCGATCCCCTTTCCAATGAAAAAGAGGGCGTGACCTTGGGCTAGGCAATAAATCAATGTTATTGATAAATTCAGTTTTGCTGTTTAAGAATATTTCTTTTGGGAAAAATCTGTGTTTTATTTTCCCAGCATTCAGCTTTCTTGGGCTTTCATTCTTTTGAGTTAGGTCACCCCGCCCATTTCTACATGGCGACAATAAAATGGCAGCTAGCAAGTTTGACCCCAAAACTGGAACAGTTTCATCGGTTATATGGAATTGCTTTGATTTTGGCAACGTCTATTTGAAGACTGTTGCAAGCAAAAGTAGCAGTATGACAGATTTGTTTCAAAATCTAAAACCGAGGTTCACTAACGAGCAAGAGAAGTGTTTCCCTTTACAAGATGCTCAAGCTAGCGGCAGCTCACAAAACACCTTTGGCAGTTACGATTCATCTTTAGGCCAGCTTCCGAAAGAAATGTCAAAATAGAATAGTTCTGTTATTTGTCATTTTTGTGTTAAAGAAAGTAAAGCGAGGGAGAAAATATGGATTAAAATCAGAAATTGACTTTTGTATTTAAAAAATCTGAAATTATATTTTTGTGCCACATCCCTCAGGCCTAGGATGACCATTGACTGAATATGAAAACTGGATAGAGTGAGTGTGACATCACCCATTACGAAATGGCTTACTCCAAACACCAGTGAAATTACTTTAATTCAGTTTTCAAAACAATATTTTTACGAAACACATGCTGCTAGGTTGGAGCCACACAAGATCAGTAAGCAGTAATTGGTCTGAGTCATTGTTTCTATGGCAACCACTCTTGCCTATTAGAAGTGAGCTTGTTAGAAAGCCATATCCCTACCATGGCAAAGTGGGCTACACCAAACCTGTCAGATCATCTAGTTTTATTGAGGTATTTGATTGGTCAGTTTAAAGCTTGAACTACAGAAAAATATTGTGAAAAACACATTATTATTATATTAAAACATGCATCCTTATTTGAGCAAGAACAGGTTAAAAAAGGTATCAGTGCAAAAATGGTTATTCTGACAAAAATAAGGACTGATAGGTGTTTATTTCTCAATAGAAGTCTATGAGATTTCAGCTTCCAGGCAAGAGCAGGTACTTTCTATTTGTAAAGCCATGGGGGAGGGGTCACTCAGTCCAGTTTTCATATACAGTCAATGGCCGAAAGAGATGAAATGACTAATGCAAACCCGACAGAACAACATAAGAGAGTCACATTGTAGGTGAGGAGGATGATAGCTGATGACACCAAAACAACAACCTCTTTCGCAATCCCAGAGGCCCTCCAACAGCGACAGGCAGGCACCAGGCAAGAACCTGCAGAGTTCAAGGTTGCCAGAAACTAATAGATTTTAAATGAAAGTGTGGCAGCAACAAGTGTACCAAATGGCAAAGAAAATGTCAAACAAATGTCATTCAATTTGTACTGAAACTCGACGCATGGCTTGATTAATGGACGCCTCTGCTGGCGGGCTTATTGCGGGGGAATTTATTTTTTCATGTGTCCCTTTTTTTAATCTGCGGGACAGGATAGGAAATCAAATCCCCTCATAGATCATGAGTGTTCATTTTCTTCTTTTTTTTAGAGCCTAGCTTTTAGCAATACATGTCAGTGTGACATCTGCCGAAACTTCCAAGGTTTTCTCAAGGATAAGTGAGGCAAGAAATAGGAAGTCTTCTTCTTCTACCTAATTGCTATGCCAGATACTGTTTGTGGCTAAATGGGGATAAACAATTCCTTCATAATGTCCTTAATTCCAGAAAAATGGGAAAAAGATAGCTTTTTTTTTCCTGTGTCAGTTTCTGTTGCCTGCTTTTATCTGTTTCCATATCTTTGACAGATCATTTGCAAAAATCACTTAAACTGCAGCATTACCTTATGCAGTTACAAAGACAGTGTTCTCATTAATTCCGAAAGGAACGCTGAATGAACGTAAAACACTTGCAGAATAATAATAAAGATGTGTTGCCTCATCTAGTCTCGCATTTATTAAAAATCATCTAACTATTCATTAAAAATGTGCAGCACAGATCTCACTCTGTACCCTGGATACCATCACAACCCCCCACCACACCCTCCTCCATTTTCTTCTTTTGCACACACACACACACACACACACAAGTACACACAAAAGTGTTAACCTGCCTGTGCTGCAGTGTATAGATAATTAGCATTTTTATTGAAAACGTATGGTTTATTAGGAAGGTGTTCGTCTAGGAGGGTAGATGTGTGTTCATGAGCATGAGGTGGAGGTACGTTTCCACGGGCAACAAGCGGCGACAGCATCCTTCTCCCTGATTATCGCTGATCTCCAATCAGCTCAGCCCATCTGAATCTCAAGGTCATTTCTGGACACGGATGCTTTTATTTTATTTTTTTATTGTTCTGTAACCTCCACCCCATCCACATATCCTAACCTGCTGTTCTATTTCATTACTTCATCTTCTGCTTTTCTCCTTGTTCCCCGTCTCCATTACCCCAACCATCCTCTCCGTCTGGGAAACTGAAGTCAGCCGTGTTGTTTGCTCCTGCAAACATGCTTACACTCACATAATCCACATGTACGTGAGGGAGGAGTTACGCTGGCGGGCAGCTGTTTCCAAGACTACATACATGCACGCGCACACGTGCTTGCAACCACTCCAGTCGTATCATTGCGATGAAGCTATCCCAATGCTTGTATCTGACAGAAGTCTTTAATTGGACAGAAAAGAAGGTGATTTTATCTTTTAATTAGCTTTCCTACTGAGTCAAGTCCTATTGTCTAAAATAGACTGCATGGGTATTGCATAACATATCACTGGCTTTTCTGATTAATAATTGCTAATTACTTCCCAACAGCAGCTCAGAGAGGTAGGGCACGCCGACTGAAGATGAGGAAATGGATAGATACAAGTCCACGTGTTGCTACCTGTCTTCGACAAAACTACTACTACCCCCCCCCCCCCCCCTTTTTTTTTTGGCACCCATGCAGAGCCTAAATCTATCTGTGCATGACATTTGCCTTAGAGAAGCACTTTGTATAGCAGATGTTAATGGATGTATGGATATTTATAGAGAGCCTGCAGTTTTATCAGAGCGTATACACAGGTGGCTAATTACTGCAAGAGCTAGCTGGCTAGCATGGCACACGATCACCACGCCAGAGACAAAAAAAAAGATGTTGAAAACATCAAAATGTGTACTGAAAGAAAATGTGAAGCGAAAAAAATGAAGCAGACACAATTTAATTACCTGTGTTACAGCGCTCTTTGAGAGTTGTTTACAATATTTGCAAAGTGGGAACTGAAGCAGTTCGACTCCAACAGCGGTTCCCCTGCAAAAGTAACTACATTTGCAGTGTGAGGCTGGGTCTCAGTGGAGCTCGAGTTATTTTCTTGCCATGCACTTATTCAGTGATTAGCAACACCGCCCTCGGAGACGACTGCTAAGGGGTCAGGTGTTTACACCCGGCAAACAGCGCAGCGGTGTGTTTAACGTCAAGGGACATGCGCTCTGAGTTATGGATGTCCCTTGATATTACTGTTTGAGTTTGTAAAAAAAAAAAAAAAAAAAAAAAAAAAAAAAGAAGCCTAACTTCATAAAGATTTATTCAAGCTCTCGCGCACATCCTTAAAAAGGCAACTTTGAGTGCACTGTCATATATTTCAGAGCACCGGCCCTGTTTGTTGAATCATCGTAATGTGATTTACGGCAACATTTTAGAGATATTTCACCACTTAATGTCCAAGAAAATATATCCCCACACGCCAATTCCTTTGACAGCCTGGATTTGCTGTGTCAAGTGTGCCGTTTGATCGTTGACGGCCAAATCTTCAGCCAAGATTCAGACATTATTACGTTTTCAAGAACATTGATTTCATAAATATTTGACAAATTGCAAAATGAAGCCTTTGAAGGAGTGTGCCATGTCAAGGTTAAGGTATTTTCAGACAAAACTATCTCAAGTGTCAAGATCTAGCAGGCTTTATGTAATCTTTTACTACATGTTCCTCTCTGTAACGTTGTAAAGAAGTTCTCCGGACACGGCAACAGGAGTCAGGTAAGGTTTCCGATCCAGTTGAGCGCTTCAAGCAGAAGATGCTAATGAGCTGCCAAAAGCTTCTCTTTTTCAGAGATGATGTCCATTTCTTGCTGGAGAAAATGGTTACCCTGACCGACTTTTTGTTTATCAGATCCCCAAGAAGCCCCTCTACCCTTTTGATTGTTAAGCTGTCCCCCCCCATGATAAATTCATGAAACGAGCGGCGCCGTATTATCAAGTAGGCCCACAGTAATATCAAAGATAAAGACGGATTGCGCAGACAAGTGAATGAACCAACAGTGAAATCATGTAGTGCATCGATACTTTTTGATGCCAGCGTATACATACAGTGGCAGTGTGCATGCACACGTGTGTGTGCGTCTGCTTAGCAGGGCATTAAGCAGGTATCAGGTTGTGTTTCCATCTGCTCCAGAGAGGGCTCTGATAGTTCTATTATTTAATCTGCTGGTCATTCTAGACGCCAGGCAAGAGCCGTTTAACCAGACATAATTGAATGCTTCAGTGTGGGAGATCACCTTGGCTGTCTGTGTGAACGGCCGTGCCAAAACTTTAGACCATGTTAGAGGAGATTTCAAAGTAATGGCAGTGCTGATGAAGTCAAGAAAAAAAAATCTCAAAGCTCAATGTTTGTTTTGTTTCTTTTTTAAGGGAATTTTGAGCTCTCAGATTCAGGGGTTTTTGCACTTTGTGTCATGTTACATATGAAAGGTGCTACATTAAAAAAGATCAAATTGATCTGGTTGTTGCAGATTTGACAAAAAAACAACTATGGCTTGATTTTTTTAACCTTAAGATTAATGTAGGACTGGGTAATAAATCACTTTTTTCGATTAATTCGAATTTGTTGCATTAAAACGATTGATTTTGGGGAAATCTGGATTTTATTTCCCAGCTCTCTGCTCTCTTTGGCTTCCGTTGTTCAAATCAAAGTTGGCTCGCCCGTCTCTCAAAAGGATTTGAATGTGAAAACGGCAAGTATCAAAGAGGCTGAAAGAAAAAGAAAAATCTTGTTCTGCAGCAAAAACAAGCGCACCCGCCACAAAAAGTCCCACCCTCTAAATTGTTGTGTTTCTGATAGGTAAATTCATTGATTGAAAATCCATTTTGCACAATTATACAGTCAATGTGTGTGATTGTTGCCCCTGCGACAGACTGGCGACCTGTCCTGGGGTGTCCCCTGCCTTTGCCCACAAGTCGCCAGGTTAGGCTCCAGCAGCCCCGTGACAGAAACGGACAAAACGGTACAGAAGATGAATAAATATAACATAGAAAGATAGAAATTTAGAGATAAGCAAAGCTCAGTTTTGAACTGCTCCATCCAGGCAGAGTCGCATGTCAGTTATTTATCAACTCAATAATGCAAAAAAAAAAAAAAGAAATATACTACTGTTCAAAGAAAACACAAACCTAACCTGAAGGTTTGATGTTAATCAATAAACACACACTTTTACCAAAACTGTCTTTTAAAATTGCATGTGGCATCACATAAATACAGACAAAAAAACACACAAAAATATATTTAGCATGTATTATAATGTAGGATATAACCTAGTTTTTATGGGAAACTAGTGTAACTTACTAAAAGCATGTAGGTAAAAAAAGATCCTGCATTGAACGCAGAACTTCCAACCTCATTTAATTTAGTTAAAGGTCATCTTACTTTCTTTCATTTGTCTTTCTTATCCTGTTTACCTCTGGACACAATCTCCACAGTAAATTTACTCTAGTGTAAAATTAATGTTCAGACTCCACAGAATACTGCAGACCTGTCCAAATACTAAAGCAAATAGCTTACAGAAGCCTTAGTTCATCATACATTCAGTTCTACAAACTGACAAAAGTTTGGAAATGCAAAGAAAGAAATATACTTACTGTACGGGACACACTCATACTGGACCTCAAGGTACTTGTACGTGCCTGGACAGGGATCAGGAAAAACATCAGGACCGGCCACAACTGCACACTGGGTACGGTTGTTGCATCTATCAAGAGAATATAATAAGAGAGTATAATAAGAGTTAAATGTGAATACAATACACTTACTGTATACAAAAGGAAAAGTGCTGTGAAAAACACATACAAAGACATTTTAAGCACTTATGTATTATAAAGCAATGAAAAACGACTTATCATAATTAGTAAATCTAACAAAATATATTTTTTCTTAGAATAAATAAATAAATAAATACTTATTGTTTACAACTGTTACAAAAAGTGTCTGATTAAAAGCAAAACGAAACTAAAGAATGATACTATTCTAAAACGCTCACTAAACACTGTAATTAGCAAATAATTTATTTTAATCCTTAAGTTTTACTGTGCAGTGTATTTGGATAAAGAATATGTGAACATGAACAAAGTGAGTTCCTTTATGCCTAAAATGTTAGACCACCAATTGTTTTCCATCCAAAAAACATGAAAACAACTTAAAATGCAATGCCAATAAACACTAAAAATAAAAGAAAGAAGAAAATCAAACGTTCAAAATGTTCAAACGATTTTTTTCTCAACATTTACATGCTAGCTTAGCACGTTTAGGCTAATAGGCTTGAAATTGCCATTTTTTTGTTGAACCAGGTGCAGCTGCAGGTAGAGCAGGTGTGTGTGTAGCGTGTAAGAGTTTGCATGTGGCTTTTGAACTTTTATCTGATGCTCAAATGCTTATATATTTCACAGGTCAAAAAAGGCCCACTAAGCAATCTTTTTACCCTAGCCCACATAGAAACATTACCAAACAAAAATCCCTTAAAGAAAAGTCATAATCTTTTAAGATGGAAAATGGTAGGTTAAGGTGTTTTTTTCTACAACTAAACATGGCAGTGGGTCACTTTTTACCCACAAGACAGCACATGATTTAATGCTTGATGGATCTCAGATACAGCTTTGGTGCATTACTTCCTTTAAAAGACCCACGCCACTGAAAATTGTGTTTTTTGGTGTGTTTAACATGTTCTTGTGACGTTTTTCTGATGATTGAGGACATATATTAAGAAAATGAAGCTCAGAATTGCATTTCTGGGTATTTCTCTATTCATATTGTTGTGACTCAAGAGAAGATGAAACATTACTGTTTGAAAAAGATCATATTTGTGACGTAGAAAAAAAAGTACGGCTCAAAAGCTCCAATGTTGTTCGCCATTTTTGTTTGTGTGTGAGGGCTGTAAGCTAGCAAGAGAACGTGTAAACAGATGGATGATGGGAAGTGGGGAAGGCTTACTTCATAGCAATAGTCTCGTCCACATCTCATGAGGGCACAATGACCTAGTGCTGCTCTGCAGAAACTGTGTCCCAAAAAAAGATAGTTTTTTTTTTTTTTTGGCTAAAAACTTTATTATCGTCATTGAAAGATTAATGGGAACGGTTTTACAATAGATCAAAAGATGATTGAAGTGGGTCTTCAAAAACTGGCACATCTTGTGCTGCAGCTTTTTGTGTAACAGAGCATGCCTGTAACTGCTGAGGTGTTTGATACTCTTTAAGAAGTAACAAAGAAAAAGTGATGAATGTTGTTTCTTTTTTTCATGCGCAAAGTTAGGAGTTATGACGGTTGTGACAAAACAGATATGTGGCATGACAGTTTGTTTAAATAAAAAATTAGTCTTGTCCAAGTTTACTGTAGCATCTTTTAATTATACAAACTGTTATTATTTCACCAGTGTCTTTGTTATTACAAACTCAAAACTATGTGCTGCACAGAATTCCTGGCTAGCAGAAGCGTGCGCACACACCCTGTACTGTAGACAAAAAAATAGTATTCAGTACAGAGGAAACGCACGTTCTTGCTCAACTGTCACAGTGTCAACTTTAAGTGCCTCACCATGCTTTAGTCTAAAAAAGAAGAGGAGGTTGTTAAAAATTACAGTGCAGCTTTGCTAATCTGGCCTCCCTGTCTCTGTCCCCTAAAACAATCTGCTTCACCTCCCCTCTTACTCCGCTGCCAGCAAGAGCTGAATCCCATTACCCCACAGTCAGTTTCAGAGCGATGACATCCATATTAATAACCACCATAAACTTATGATAATCTCACTTTCTAAGAGACTGACTCCTCTTTATGGCCTAATGCAGAAATACCTTTTTTTCCTCCTTTTTTTGTTAGCCTAGTAGCAGTTATGCTAACTTTTTCAGCTTTGTAAACTGAGACAATGTCTATCGGAATTCCCTCCTTACTCCTAAACTACTAAAACTATAAAGTGAGGTACTAGTGCCCTGAATTTTGAGAGCAATTCGCATACCATGCTCACTACTTTTTAAAAAAACGTTGTTTTTTTTATGGAATACATGACTGCACCAATTTCCTGAATAAAAACCAAATAAATATGAACATTTTACAAAGACTATTCATGAATCCACTGTTTTCTGATGGTGAAAACTTGGATTTATAAAAAAAGTAAGCTAGAAGTTCTTTTCTAATTTGTTTAAAATTGTTCAAACGCGATGCGTTGTGGTCTGTATTTACCAATCTAGATAGCATCAATGCACATTGACTTCTGGGAAAAAGAGCAGTGGATTTGGAATTGTAGATCTGGACAGCTCTGTAAAATAGCAAACGCACTATATAGTGCACTAAGTAATGATCAACCGAAAGAAAATCAACAGGTAAATGATAAACAATGTTCAAATTACATCTTTTCATTCAGTTTTCTCAAAATATTTCTGATTTTAACTTAAATTAATGTCAAATGGGAACCTATTTATAAAATATGTTGGTTTGAACTGTATGTAATTTGTACTGACAACATTTTTTTTAAATCTGTTCGATTCACGTATTTTTTCCTTTTTAATTTCTTTAGTTAATATTGCTTTGTTATATTTTAGTCTTTCCATGTGGGTCATAGAATTGATTTACTTTCTTTTGATTGCCACACCTGATTCTCATTATGAATCATCCCTACAACAAATAATTAATAATATTTTGGATCTGGCCTAAAATGTGCTCTGTTGACCTTTGGCAACAGTCGGTTATCAGCAGGTTATCTTATTTAGGGTCATTTTAGGAAAAGTTTTATTTATTTTTTTTTTAGTCTTTGACTACCTCCTGTGTGTGATTTTACCAAACCTTGCATTTTGACTATATAATTAGGGATGTTTTTGTTCTACTAGTTGTATGACCCTTAAGTGTTTATCATTAGATGCACTGTTACAAGTCCCCACATTCATCCTGAAGCTCAAGAGTCGTCTGTGATAAAGAACCCTTATTGTTGTAAATGTGGCAGACAATAAGCCCTCACCGGTGCTTCTAGAGTGGACATTACAGTAATGGAATCATTGAGTTCACTTGTACACAAGGTGGCCCATTACGGATACTAAAAAAACCTGTCTCACAAGGACACTCCTGGGGTGTGTGTGCAGCGAGAACAATAACCCATGTCTTTAACAGTTTTTTGACCCAGACTCCAGATAATTAGATCTAATCATCAGGGGGGCCCTCTCCTCTGACACACAAAATGTAAGTATTTCTCACTCCTGTTGGCTCTAAAGCTATTATAAGGCAGCACGCTATGCCTCTTCACACTGAGTGTATACTATATGTTTACATGAATGTATGTAGTCTGTATGAGGCTATAAAAACAAACGCATACATTAGATTTATGTGTGGGTGTAATTAAACAGGCTGACACTGTTTCTCACTGTCAAAGGTGCTTTTATTTTGGAAGGGGTAAAACTGGTGCTCATATATTATCGAGACAGATATATGTAATATCATAAAATGCTGCTTTGCGCGGAAGTGCTGCTTTGTCTCAATGGGACTTCTGGTGGGAAATGATTTAAATAATTGGAACGAAGACTGCATGAAAACAAAGCCAGCATGGGATGATGAAAAGGGATTTCTGAAGATGATTTTTTTTATTTCTTTTTGCTTGTTCTTAGTGGACATCTGTCTCAGTCAGACAATCTGAATGTCTTTACATGAGATTAAGACATTTTGAACAGTCAAGCTTGAGTGTCCTCTTAACCAATTTACATACAGATACAGACACACAATATATATATATATATATATATATATATATATATATATATATATATATATTTACCACCCCAAGAACAAAATCCCTCCTGTAAAGTTTGATGGTGATAGCATCCTGGTATGGGGGGTGTTTCTGCACATGGCACAAGTTGCTTGCACTTTAATATGTGGTAGATGACCGGGGCCATGTATTGCAAGATTTTGGGGAACAACCTCCTTCCTTCAGAGCATTGAAGATTGGTCGGCTGGGTCCTCCAACATGACATTGACCCCAAGCACACAGTCAAGATAACCAAGGTGTGGCTCCGTAAGAAGCATATCAAGATTCTGGAGTAGTCTTGCTCATGTCCAGACCTCAACCCAATATAAACATTTTGGAAGGTGCTCAAAGTCTGTGTTTCTCAGCGAAAGTCCAGAAACCTGATTGATCTAGAGAAGATCTGTGTGGAGGAGTGGACCAAAACCTCTCCTGCACTGCATGCAAACCTGCTAAAAAACTAACAAGACTTAGACATTTATATATATGCATTTATCTACTAAAAATGTATACTGGAAAATACATATTTATTTAAGTATCAGATTAATAAAACATGTTTTGAAGATAGTTAAACTGCATTTTATAAACATGGAAAGACAAAGCGACTGACCTATTTACTGGACCCTTTCGGTGTCATTTGCCGAGCACTTTGAGGACTTAATTGGGGGCGTAAAACTTAAAAACTGTGTTTATTAGAATATGTCTGTCATATTTTAATAACAGCACGCCCCCTCCCCTTCTCCTCTCTCCTCCCTTATTTTTCTTTCTCGCCTCTGTGCTTTTTAATTTCTTGCCCCAGTGCCTTTATCATCACTCACCTGTCACCAGTGCAACTTGTGGACTAAAAGTAGAGGGAGGGGTTTCAAACTGACATGCTGTCACAACTTCACTCACAACACCCACCAGCGGACACGACTAGCTGGGGCGCAGTGGTGAATCAGAGCACAAAACGCACCCCCCCTCCTTTTAATGAAGTCCCATATTTCCCAGCTTGAAAAGCCTTCGCCACTTTTGATGTCATTAAACAAACAGACAAGTGAGTGGAGCTAAGTGTTTCACTTCTAGTGTTTTGAGGTTCAGCCACAGGCACGAGTAGCGTTTTAATTATTTCCACACCCTGACTTTGAGGTGAGAAAACTTCAGTTCTGAGAGAACAAAGAAACCTGGCTGGAGGGGTTTTTCATTATTGGGGGGTGGGGGGTGTCCATATAAAAAGTGCAAAGACCTGAGAAAAGTAGTCATTATAAATAATAATAATAAAAAAAAACCATATCGGGGTAAAAACCATCAACATGAAGGAATGTTTTAATTAAATTCTTTTTGCAAATACTGATTAAATTAGTCACATCTCTCCTACGCATCATCACATATTTTCTTTTTTTATAATAGATTGCAAATATTTAGTCACTCTCAGTTTTGTCACTACTCATGCTCTGTCTTCATTTTCTATTATTAATATTATTATTAAACCTAAATGAAATAAAAAAAAAAAAACTTGCACACTAAATACATAAAAAACATCTGAATACAAAATATTCAACAAAACAAAAGCACATACAAGGAGCAAGCTTTAAATTACCAGCACCACTTCAAATCTTTTTATTTTTTACGAAATTTAGAGGGGATTTTCTAATTTGTTTCAGGGTAATATTATTGGGAACATTAGATTTAAACACTAGATGAGGGGTCTTAAAAAGCCATTCAGGTTTATTTCTCACTGATGATAATGCAGTGGGACTTCACTCTATAGAAAAATAACGTGTATTTATAGTATTGTCACTATTGGGATACATAAAATGAAATCTTGTTAGTTAGCATAAATGAAATAGAAACATAACAAGAAAACATACTTTTTTTTTTAATATCATTTATACATTTTGAGAATGTTTGCATGTCTTCCTTTCAAAATAAAAGACATCCTGACCCGCATAGGATCATCCTCCTGCACCAAATGTAGTAGTAAGTAGTCGGATGTTAACAGTGATGAAAATATACACAGATTATTTTACTGTTTTTGTGCCTCTCAGCCAGAAAGTCATAAATGTAACCAACTGAAATAAATTAGAGCTACTTAAGTGACTCTTACCCGATTTTAACTTCAATTTTAACTTGTTTTTTTTTTTTTAAACTGAGCAGTTTGCCTTATAATCTGCTGCACCTTAAGTATAAATTCAGCTTGATCCAAAAACTGTCCCTACGAAGCTGCCCTGTTTGGTGTATTGTTGGAGCATTATGGGTACTGTAGCCAGGAGCCTGGTGGAGTTATTCAACTGTTTGTGAATGAGTTGAACAAAGTTCAATTTAGCTGACTGTTTTGTTTGATGCACCCTGTAGTCTGAAAGACAAAAAAGCCCTACTTCTTAAAATTAAAATTATTTTGAGGCTCACATGACTGCTGAGCCTCAGGTTGCACTAGACTAACCTTATTCCTGCCTGCCCCTGTTGACACAAGTACTGATAAAAAGAGCAGAAAACAGGAAAGAATTCAAATGTATTTTTGACAGAGAGCATTCAGACCAACATTGCAGTTTGCTTACATTGAAAAGCTAAACCTAGTGTAGTAGAATCCACACTCAAGCTAAGCTCAAATGAAGACACCCTTCTTCCCGTTTTCAGTAGATTTCTGCAACGCGCCCGCATGCACGCAGGTCTGATCAAACTCCCCTTCCAAACTGGGTCATCTATTACACAGCGTTGCGAGTGCTCCCATACGAAGACTAGAAAGAGGCGCTTTAATGCATTTCACACAGTAATTGTGTTAACATCTGCCTGCGCTGCTCTTAGCTGCGTTATTGCTTCTTGCATCTGTCACCACCTCGAGAACAAGCGCATGCACTGCATCATAATGTAGATCCCATTCATTTATGGACAAAATTTGCTGCCAATTGATTATGTTTTTGTTACAGAGCCAACTAACCCAACAACAACTTGGAATTAAAGACTCATTTTAATCACAATGTACCGTTTCAAATATTGAATCCACCTTAGAAACACGGTAAAGGTTTGACGTTTTAATATCTTAGGTGATGGATTTTGCGAAAAAAGCCTCCTCTGGATGACTGGCAGTCTACGGAAAGGATAATTAAAGGGTTGAACTTGCTGAAGGTCTGAATATTTGTGCATGTACTTCGGCTGTAGGACACTGCAAATGGGCATCATGGCCGAGTCATGAAGCGCTGAAGCTTTTTGACTAAAGTAAAGACTAAATAGCAGAGATTTCAATCTCAATCTCTTTGTATGTCTATTTTGTTTGCAACATCTTCCTTTTAGCATTCTTGCATTCTCCAGATTTGAGCAAAAATTTCCCACAAATTCAAAAACTCATCAAAATTTGCACGCACCCCTATGTACGTGGTGACAATGATTTTTGAGCATTGCGAGCAACCCCACCCTCCAAAAACTGATGACATCACAGTGGACAAATCTGTAAAAAAATGGAGGTCAAAATCTCATAAGGGGCTTAAATAAAAATAGTTTCAAATCCACAAAAAACAATAATACACATGATGGGGATTTAGAGGGGAAGTTTTAAAGCTACTATGATATGGCCACACCCCATTGCACGGTGTGGGTAGCGCCGTTGCTCATAGGTTTAATTCTGGGGGTTTTTTTCCAGGAGATTTTTTGCATCATTCCTGTCTAGAAAAGTTTCTTCCGTGGTTGTTTTTCTCTGCTTCCGACTGTCATTTTTTTCTGTCACTTTAACCATTTCCAACCCACCTAGCTGCAGTTTCCAAAGTCAAACCCAGATATATGTGGGAGGCCGGGTACTGCTGCATCCGCTCCCTCTCTTTCCTGTCCTCTCTCCCTCCTTAATACCTTTTCTCCTCCCTGCCTCCCTCAGGGCGTCATATCCAGCCTCCCTCTGCTTCTCCTTCAATCCCTCCATCTTCAGCAAAGCCTCCGCTGACGTCACCCGCCTTTCTGAGCCAGTAGCTTGAGTCGAATCCAAAAAAGACTCCCTTATGTCTCCAACACGTCCAGAAGAACCAAAACAATTTGACTTTTTTAAGTTTGTTTTTCCATACTTGTTCTGCTTTCTCTGCTTTTCTTTAATTAGCATGACCACATCAAAACAAAACAGTGGCCTGGATGCCGCCTTACCCGCTGGTCTCGCTTCCTTGCAATGTACAAACACACACACACGTACACACCATGCACAAACAAACTATTTTGGAACAAAGCGCATCTGTGGTAGGCAGAGAAAGAGAAAGAGAAAGAGAAAGCCATGCTGCTGCTGGTGCTGTTGTTGCTGCTGCTGCTGCGGCAGTGCGTGCTAATGTTGTCATGTCTCTGATCTTTTTCACTTTGTCAGAACTCCCTTCACTTCATCTCTTATCCCTCTGTCTCCCCCTTTCACAAGAATCTCCCTGACTGACTGGCTTGATAAGGCTGATGCTGGCTGATGGCGCATGAACGTACTCGCCATCGTGCAAGTGTGGTAGCGTGTGCACTTGTCTACGAGCACATGCCAAAGGAAAGGAAAAAAATGTATGCGTGTATTTGTGTCATGAGTGAACGCGCTACAATGCGGATGTCTTGAGGAACTCTATAATTACAGAACAAACGAGAGCTGAGAACTAATCCTCATGAGCTGAAAGAAATGTCTAAGAGTGAGTGACGCACAAAAGCCTCTGAAATCAACATTTAAATGCAGTTGCAATCCCACAGTTAACTTCAGGACTGTGTGAACTTTTTTGCTGCATGAACTCATGCGCTCATTATTCATCACATTCATTCAAGTGTGTGTGTATAAAGACAGTTAATATCATAAAAGTTGTTGGAAGAAAGAGCGACTTGAAAGACCCACTTTTGATTTATTGTGAAACCGTTCTCAGTGATCTTTTATCTACGATTATATCGTTTTAGCATAAATTTAAAAAACTGTGTTGTTTTCTAGGACATAGTTTCTGCAGAGCAGCACTAGGTCATTATGCCCTCATGAGTAGTGGGCGGGACCATTGCCATTAAGTAAGTCTCCCCCCACTTCCCATCATCCATCTGTTAGCCCCCGCTAGCTTACAGCCCCTCACACCCCCAACCTAACATTGCAGGTGCAACAAAAATGGCCAGAATTTTAGAACTGTCCAGCTGTACATTGTTTTCTACATCACAAACATGAGCTTTTTTCTAACTGCGTGGGTCTTTTAAAGGAAGTAATGAACCAAAGCCGTAGCTGAGATCCAGCCAGGTCAAATCAAAAGCAGAAGTGTCAATTCTGACCCTGGAAGAAAAACCGCAACACAAAAGTTGTGTGCAGCACATATGAGAAATCCAACTGCGAATTATATTTTCACAGTTACACATACATGTGCTAGATAGCTGATGTTAAAATATTTCACCAGATCAAAGCAAATTTTGGTTTGTCTTATTAAAAAAGTATTTTTTAAAACATGTCTCTGATAAAATATATATATTTTTAAAAATCGACAAAAGAAATTCAGGTTGTCAGTTTTTCCCACTGTCAGTATAATAAGTTAAAAAATAACAGTGAACAGTGAATTGTATTTACTGTGTTACAATTGGTTTGTGTTAAAAAAGTGTAATAATATTTACTGGTGATCTTTTTGTGTTATGCATAAAATAATAAAACATGAAATTAATTGAGTTAAGTAATCATCATACACAATATATTTGGGATTTAAAATCAAAATTTAACTGCTTTCTTTTGGTAAGGTGGGGATTTTTTTAACCAGCATAGAACAAGAGGAGTAAAAAAGAACGTTAAGATTGCAGAGGCATAAAAAATATTTTTTATTATTATATTTTTTTATAGGCTGAAGTGTTTTATCAAATTAAAATAGGGTGAAAATATTCAAACACTTTAAGATTTTGTGTTATTTTCCTTTTTTGAGTTTTTTTTTTTTTTTTTTTCTGCCATGGAGGTCAGACTAACCTTCAACAGATGATTCTTCCATCGGTATGGAAATTCCATCTGGAAACTATTGTTTTACAAAATCAACTTTGCAGACTTGTGTTTCTTTTCACAAAAGGTGTTTGCTAATAGTGTTCACTATAGTCTCTTTCAAAATAAAAGTAAACATTCTTTCCACCATATGGATCCAGTTCAGCAATTCTTTTATGTGGGCACACATTATTAATGACAAATATCTCTCAATAATCCTTCAAAGGCACCATGATTTATTTTCTTTAAACTGTTGGATTTTGGAATTTAGCTGCACTAGTGAACAAATATTAGGTAACCCCCGTCCAATTTTAATATTAATTCTGGCAGATATGCAACAGAAATGCAGCATGGATGTCACCCTTTTGTCCATGTTGATGGTTACAAATTCCATTTCTCTCTGATTGTGTCAAGGTTCCTTTTGAAATAACTTTATTTGTTTGCAGTTTTGAAAGTTTATCAGAATTTCCCAGAAGCCAAGTGCTGATAAACGCTTGTTCTGGATTGTTTGAAATTCACGTGGGCACGAGAAAAAGCACGCAGAAGTAAAAACTCTCAGAGGGTTTGAGGCGATTACAATCTAACGTCCAAAATGCATCTCCATGCTGTTCGCACTCAGAATGTGCTCTCCGAAAAGCTTTTTCCTCCAAGTACAATTCCTGGAAAACAGTTCGAATAACCACACCAAATGATTTTCTTGATAATGTGAATGTAATTCCTTCACTTTATTACCATTTGGAAAGCCTTGATAAGCTTTGTGATCATTGCATTATCTTCTGTTTGGGGGGTAAAGGAGCCTGCAGGAAGGACTATTTATTTTTTCTCTGCAGACGGAAAAGATTCAGACGTTAAAAGAAAAGCTAGAAACCCTGGAGAAGTTGTCAGATGTATTTGAGAAGTATGCATTTATGAAGAAGCTTTGACAGGAGGTTGCTGTAAATCCTGCAGTGTCCATTTGTACTGCTCACAATATACTCTTGTTTTTCTTTTTCTTTTTGTAAACTATACTTTTAGCTGATCTGCTTCAATGCAAAGGTATCCTCCGACACAGAAAAAAGGAACAATTCCTGACATTTGAACCATTTTGGCTAAAATGGTGTCATTTGGCTTCTGTTTTCACCCCAGCAGGATCACTCATGGTTCAGGATTTTGAGAAATATCTTGATAGAGCTCCCTTGGAGCAATATGGACTCACTGTGGGAGTGTCACCAATCATTTCTTCACATTTTTTCCACAAAACCCTGTGTTTCAGAACAGGAGCTGGTGGCTTTGGGCCCACAATACAGATGCCTACAGGATCGGTGGCAGAAACGGACATGTTTAATACATCGTTTTGAACATAGCAAATGAAACATGTACAAGGAGACATGGCAATTTAAACCCCTCAGGCTTCATTTAAAATGTCGGGGTTTAATGGAGAGTTTTGGTCAATAAAAGTTTGGAGATTTAGGAGATCCTCATTAATGTTGGGGCAGCTGTTGCTACATCAGTACCCTGCACGCTGTTACCCCGCCCAGTCTGTCGCAGGGCCATATTCACGCAAAAGCACACCTATGGACTCTTAAGAACCATCAACCATCGACTATGGGAAGAAGCCGGAGTGCTCGGAGAAAACTCACACACACGAGGACAACATGCAAACCCCACGCTGAAGGACCAGGCTGGGATTTGAACCAGGGCCTTCTTGCTGGGGGGCAATGCAGCCTGTTTTGTAGCTTAATGGAATCAAAATGTAAAATTGGGTGATACCTACTGCACTTTTTCTATCGAATTCCCAGCTTGTGAAATCTAAAATGTACTTCATATCCTCAAAACTCCAAATTAAAATAGAAATGTACGATGTAAACTAGAGCACATGCAATTATTGCCACTTCAGTGGATTTTGAAAGCATAAACATACCTGAGATTTCATTTCAAATCATTTCTTCAATAACCAGATCTGTAAATGAATGCAGGTTTCTGCTGAGCCCAAAGTTTAGCAGTTAGAAAAACAAAGAGTTGCTGCAGGAAACCACAAAAGGAGGATAACAAAAGGAGAAAGATGATTTCTGTGGGCTCTTTGTGTCCTGCGGGAGTGCAGGAAGCCCATTTGACGGCAGATAGAGCATAGTTACTGTATCTTGCTCCAGGATAAAAACCCACTCTTCTCCCTTTCACGCGTACAGCACATGAGCCTCTTCTGTTACTGGCCTCATTTCTCCTTTATTCTTCCCTTTGAAACAATTCCACACATATACAGTAGGGTGCTTCAAACACAAGACAATTGGAGTGACAGAAATGGTGGGCAAATAGAAGCTTCACAAAGGGCAGAAAGTGAGGGAGAATGCAGTCAGCGCAAGTGTGTGAAGACTAGGATTGACAGAAGTAAGAGCCAGGGAGCACAACACAAGCACCTGTGTGTGTTTGTGCCCGTCCGTTTGCCTGCATGCGCCGTGGGGACACGCTGAAGCATCAAAATCCTCCGTCACAACACCGCCCTGGTGAAGAAATGACGGATCTGTCTCGCTCTTTGTCTGTCGCCCACACACATAACACGCCACACGCTGCGCGGCGGTCCCTGAATGAGCTGCTGTCAGCACAGGAGCAGCCTGTCAGACAAGCCACAGGTAAAAGAATGTTGTTTCCTCTGCAGGGAAAACAACAACAAAAAAAGCTTGGGAAATGTGCAATACTATTATTAATAATGGCAGGAGGATGCAAACCTTCCACATTTTAGGAGCATTTAAAAAACTATATATGGACGGCTGCAGGCATAGTATGTATTGATATGCCACAAGCACTGAATTCTGCGTGTCTGTTGCTCGATTTAGGCCCTCAGGACAATTTGTGTCCACATCAATCAAAACTGTTAAAAAACCTGCATGCTGAAAATGATCCATGAAGCCAATATCTGGAATTACAAGTCCTAACAAACGGAATTCGCTTTGATATATCATTGATACGTGTTTGACAAGCTACTGAGTCATCGGTCGACACCAGGGGCGGAGCTACAGGGGATACAAGTAGGACAACTGCCCCCCGCCCCAGCAAAAAGCTTTACCCCTCCATCTCCCAATTTTTGAGTCAATATTAGTAACAAAGATTAAGAAATCATCAATACAAGCTTCTTCAAACATTGAAAAAAAAAAAAAAACATTTTTAAATGACATTTTGAGCCAACTCAAATGTATTCATAATGGCCTTCTATTCCGCCGTCCTCATTTGACGCCAAAGTCTTCTTACCGCACTAAAAAAAATATTCTGGTTCAGGTCAGCACAGAACTGGACTCCAAACGTCTGTAGAAGCAGGTGAGACGTAGCCGTCACAAGCCTCACTTGATATGCAAATGAAAACCACGATGTGCATCATATGCAGCCTGAATCATTTCTGGAACACTGTGACGATGAAATGTGTCGGCACAATCTGATTTCAATATGGTTTCCAGATATGGAGATTACTGCCATTATTGTTTCTGTATTTAATTTGACAGAAGAAAAAAAAAGTCCATAATGGAAATTAAAACGCTGTGCTTTGATATTAATCAATATTTATTAATATTTTATATTGAATCCATTTATTTTGTTTGGTCTCATTCCAATTTGAACTTTTGACAATAATTTACGACTGAGACTCACATATGACATGCAAACTAAAAAGGTTTTAAAGCTTTTAATTAGGATTAAAATTTAATTAGGTAGTTTTAGCCCAAATTTTAAAATCTGTATCATTTTCTTGGACATAGTTTCGTTTTTTAGAAAAAATCTTATATTTTACAAAATTTTATTTTGTAGATGGGACCGTTGATGTAAAGCAACCCCACCCCCCTTCCCTTATCCATTCCTGAGAGCTCCCTGTTTACATGCTCACACCCCCAGCCTAACAATATTGGAGCTATCCAGGTTTAGAACCAGATGTCAGATCAGACGAGGACAACGAAGACATACGCAGATCTATTTGTCTACAAGTGGATGCATTGGAATGGAGCAGAGCAGGGAGCGTGTGGCTCGCCAGTGTATTTTCTATGTAACAAATACGACCTTTTTTTTAAACAGCCTTTTTAATATGTTCCTGATTCACAATCTAACTAAAGACATACTCAGCAATGATATTTGAAACCAATTATTATATATATATATATATATATATATATAGCCTCCATCATGAGAAAAAAACTACAAGAACATGTTCAAAACACAGTTTTCATCATAGGGGGACAACTGAGTGCTTCCCAAAATGAGTTGAATAATAATACTTTTGCTTCGTTGTGTAGAAAGACGGGGAAACAACACACACTTTTTTCCCCTCTCTGTCTTTCGGGCAGGCTGACAGCCAAGTCAAGTTTTTTAGCTCGACCATCTCCCCCCTCCCTTTTCTTCCAATGGTAACCATGGCAACCTCTTCCAATTCCAGGACACATTTGGAGAGTCTTCCTCCTTGTTTCCAGCAAAAAAAATCCTTATCTGCTCTCTGCCCTACTATAGATATCTCTCTCTGTAAGATAACGCCTTTGTTTTTATAGTACGCATTTGTGCAGGTTATAAACCCAACCAAACAATGTATGTAGTTTCTGTGTTGTCTTTCAGGATTGGTGCGATGCAGAGGCAACCTGTAAGACAGCGTCAGCTTTAAGGGCTGTGTTGAGAAGATGACTTACAGGATTGAGTCATCCTCACCCGAGGAAGCACGAGGAATTCGAGCATGAGGAGTTAGAGAGGGTGGTGCCATGTTTGTATATTTGTATGTTTGTTCGGATTTGTACTTCAGTGTCAAGTCAGCACAGCCCTGATTTGAGCTACCGTCTCTGGATGCGTCGCGTTCTTTGCTAGTGTTTCAGAAGCAAAAAAAAAAAAGAAAGTTTGCGCTGTCTGGTTCGATCTCTGAGCCTTTTTTTCTCAGGCAGCCATGGAGCTTTGCTGCTCAGTGAGGCACGATAACTAAGGTTAGCAGAGCAGCATACAACAGGGTCAGACAGCGGAGACTCCCTGCAACATGCAGTAACCTATGCACCACTGTCAAGAATGTACAGAAAAGTGCATTTTAAGGGTCAACACAGTTTGTGTTTAAGTATATCCACACTTCCGTACATCTGTGTGTGTGTGTGTGGGCCCTAATTACTCCACTGAGCAAGGTGGCAGTTGGGCCCCTAGGGTGCCGCAGGGCATCTCTTGTAGCCATGGTGACTGTGTAAGGGTGGCACACACACTCACACACATATACATATCGCCAACACCATTACCCACGCGTGCAGACACATTAAGTAGGACATTTCTAGATATGACCTCATTCTGTGGGAAACCGGATAGTTAAACGGAGGGAGGACACAGGAAGAGTGAACACATCAAGAAAAAGAAAAGTTAGACATTGACGCAGTAACGAGAAATAATTGGGAGTATCCCGGTAGATTGACTTCTCTGATGCTCCGCTCACATCAGGCATGTAATGAGCGTTTTTGAATGTTGCGTTTAGCCCGTTGTGTTCACACTGGATGAAAAAGAAGGCTTCTTCTACTTTTTCTTTTCTTTTTCAACTGTTTACTCGCACATGTCTGCCACTTACAATTGAAAGAGGCTTGGTTCAAAATGCCAAAGTGGTCAAAATCTCCCAAATTTTGTTCCAGGCTTTTCTTTCTCAGCTCCGTTCCGACATATGAAAGATTTAGTGTCATATCAATCCTACGGTTGGCACTTGCATGAATGAAATGCAACGCCTTCCATACGTCACTATCAAATCAGAGTCCCGCATTGGTCCAAGTTTGACCTGTTTAACTTTTAATGTGCGTTCAATGGTCACAACTTGGAAGCAGTGTAGCAATATTAGCTTTCTGACGATAATATTGTTCCTTGCTTTGTATTGAGACAGAATTATCATAAACAGCACAAACATTCATTGTTCTCGAGAAACTTCCAAACATTTATTTATGTCATTATCTCATCCGTCTCTATTTTCTTCTGCAGAAAGATGGAATAAACCCAAATGGAGAAGACAGATGAGGGAAAGAAAAGCCTGAAATAGTGCCAGAACGTATGGCACAGTTCACTAGTCGCTCGGCGTAAAGACTGCAGCAAACACCCAACACTAGATTGCAGTCTGTGTTTCAAGTGGCTTTCTATAATTCAAAGAGTCAGAGGGGAAGAACTTCAGAGGGTTTTCTTTGCAGTCTCCAGTGCGAGCGAGTTCAAACGTTTGCTGGAGCATGCTCGCTAACATGCAAACGGAAGAGAATGGAAGTGCGAGGGCGCACATTTCAAAAAAAAAAAAAAAAAAAAGAGTGCACACATAGACCTATATTCCATACGTGTCTGCACAGAAGTGCTCCCACACTGGCACGCTAGTCTGCTGCTTTATAGATCTGAAAAAAAGCACTGCCAGGAGAAGCCTGAGAACTGATTAGAAACTCTTGAGAGTCTGTGTGTGAAGAAAAAAGAACACGAACACACTGTATGTATATTTATCTGTGGGCACTCGCGGCTCCGGAGCTTGGGTTTGATTGTTTATTGGACCGATGCAGGTTCAACCCGTTTTCATCTAAAGAACTGGCTTGTCTCCACTGTTACAGGGCGGAGCCATGGGGGTGGGGTGAGGTGGGGGGTGGGAGTGGGCAGCAAAAAGCTTTGGCCCCCCCAATTTTTGAGTCAATATTAGCATCTTATTGACAAAGATTAAGACATTAACAAAACAAGCGTATTTAAGCATATTATTTAAACATATGTTTGATCCTTTCATTTGTAATAGCCTTCATTTCTGCTGTTCTCATTTGCCATCCTTTAAAAGTCTTCTGTCCCCCACTAGAAAATGTTCTAGCTCCCTCACTGCCCTGCTTTCAACAGCTTAGCCAACGTCCTGAGCGTCCAGAACGCCGTACGGAGGGCAGGATGACCCATAAGCACTTCAGCCTCAAGTCAACCTTTACCCCGCAGCTGGAGCCAAAGGGGGAAAAAATGCAAGTGGGAAAACAAGAAAAGAGCTGAAAGCTGAAACAGATGGAGAGGGAGGAAGGAAAAGTGACAGAGAGGGTGACAAACACAGGGTGAGAGTCAATCTGTGGAAGGGGAAGAGGAAGGGGAAAAAAACCTGGAAATGGAGTGACAAAGATTTGAAATATCAAGTGTGACAGAAAGGAGAATTATAAATGAAGCATGTTGCTGTTTAACGCTACCAAAAGCACAGAAGGGAAAAAAAAAGAAATAAGACCAACTTTATATTCATGCATTTCTTTTTTATGGTTTTTGGGAAGGATGGAATAAAAAAAGGAAAGAAATTCAAGAAGAGCAAATGCAGCGGCAGAGGTGGAACAGAGGTAACAGGGTAAAAGGTCTGTTTTGAAGTTCAAACGAAATTTGCTAACACAACAGCTGGGACAGAGACAACGAAACAACGCAGTTACTGTTGATGTGTGTTTGTACATTCTCAAGGCAACTCGATGCCAGAACCCAACATGTCTATCAGGAAAATTCGAGGGGCTAAAGAACACAAATGTTTCTGGAAATACAGACGTTCAGCTTCCAAAAACACATTTAACGTCTCTTGCCACACGTGCAACCTCTCACCATCTGTGGGGCGACGCACTCATGGCCAAGCCGAGATACTCAGAAGTCCCTTTTCTTAGCGAGCTCAATTCAAGTCTGAAGTCTCTGGTGATGAATCTAAGTGAAATTCCAAGTATTTATCCATTACTTTACGTCAGGTTTGAACCCTTCAGCACTGAAGCTACAGTTTTTGGATTACCACAACTCTTCAACTGGTTACTAAAGTAACGTCATTCTGGCAGATTCTAAAGTGAAGAAAATCGGCTCTGTGTCTTCATGCAACACTTTATGTTGGTAAAAAGGGAAAGACCTTTATCTCCACAGCAGAATCAGATTATTCATGTTAATCACATTAATGAACAAAGAGTTAAGGCCGATTTCCACTGGTCCATCTGCGGTCCGTCTGCGGTCCGTCTGCGGTCCGTCTGCGGTCCGTCTGCGGTGCGTCTGCGGTCCGTCTGCGGTGCGTCTGCGGTGCGTCTGCGGTGCGTCTGTGGTGTGTCTCTGTCGCGTCTCCGTTGCGACAGTGAAATAAACGTTCATTAATCAATCGGAATGTTAACATCACCTGAATCATTTCTGCATCCGGCAGCCGTTTCTCTGCAATGCAAGCTTTACGCAGGAGTTCTATTTTAAATCTGTTGACGTGTTAATGTTGCGAAAAAAAGCCGGAGAACCGGAAACAGGTCTACATTTCAGAATAAAAACGTAAAAGAAAAATACTGTATTTTTAAGGTTGACGTGCACACGCAACGTTGCACGGTAACACCACAGATAACGCTGGCGTCATATTCACCATCGATGCAGACAGTTTCATTTTGGTAAAACAAATATATAACACAATTCATGACACAAAACATGCATTCTACAAAGTCCCTGAGAGGAAGGAGAGGGCCTGATTGTTAAGGTTTTGGATGAGCAAAAAGGACGAGACATGAGGGTGGAAGGAAAAACCACTTCGCTGGGAGGCTGGGGGGACGGACTGGACAATGTAAACTAACTGAGGGTCATGAGACGTCCTCCCCACACAACGCAACCGTGATGTACCGCAGTGTAAGACTATGTCAAAGAGCGTGTCATTTAGGTGTCTCCGGAGACACTTTCAGTGTAAAAGGGTTAAAAAGCAAAAGGGTTCAAACACATGGGTCAAATTTTATATTCACAAATCATCATTGAATGACTTTTAAACCATTTCTGGGGACACAAAAGCCAGCAGTTCTGGTTTCCACATCCAAAACTCTAACATTTGTGTTTTTACAACTGTTTTTGGACTACAAACACACGGCCATTGAACATGTGATTAACCAGGTCAGTCATGAACCAATGAGGGACTTGGATTTGGTGGTGACATATGTATGGCGTCCCTTTTAATTCACAGAATTTCATTTGAACATTGGGAAATTGATCATGGCGGAGAAATGAATAATTGTGGTTTGTGGGCGGCAGGAATTACATCAAGTCTGTCATTTATCAGAATAGAGCTGCAAAAGAAAGAAATAACCCCCTCCCTGTCCAGTATGAACACCATAGGCCATGAATAATGATGTTACTTGGTCCAATTCTCTTATACAGTCAATGGTTTTAACCCTTTTCTGTTTTGTTCCTCTAGTCTAGTCCATCTCAGACTCACAGCTGACCTCAGTGTATTATTTTCTTTGGTTTACGATCTACCAATAAATGGAAACAAAAATAGAGCCAACCTGCCTTTACTTTCCCACAATGCAGCTGTTCCAGTATGTCTAATATATCTAAATGTACCTCCGATATCTACATCTCTGCTGTCTCTCCGAAGAATTTACAGCTTTGTTGATGCTGTGGTTTGTTTGAAGTCAAATTGAGCAAGCTCACACATGAAACGGGATGTGCCATTATTTACATCACAACTATAGGATAATTGCTTGGCAGTTAGCCAAAAATAATAACGCTAAAGCCGAGCACCTTTTAGATGAATAAAATACCATAATTCTCCCCCATCTCCTTAGAGGATCTCCCACATTGCACGTCCTACACCTGAAAGATTGCCTGGAGCAACATTTGCTGCTTTCTTCTTCTTTCTTACTAATATTTATGAACCCTTACCCAGCATAGCCATTATGTGTTTCCTATGAGAATGGACTTGGCATGCTTAACCATGTAAGTAAGTAGTATTAAAAGGAAAGAAGGATATGGAGAGAAAGACGGCTAAAAGGTATTTGGTTCATGAAGCACTCAAGTATCAGAAAGGGCGCAGGGAGAGTATATCGGTTCATGCCATAAAGTCATCTTTATGTGGATAGATCACTAGAACTTGGATGCATTTCAGCACTCCTCCTGTGCGAAAGAGAACTTTCACACAGTCAATTTGGCCACACCCATTTTTTTTTTTTTTTGGTAGATATTACAGTTTATATTTTGGAAAGCAATATAGGAAGCAACCTTTAGAAAGGCTGGTGCCAGTGGGGCTGAGCCAAAGAACAACTGACAATTGAAATCCTGTGTGCATCCTTTCCATTTAATATTAAAGAGAAAAGTTTTAAACAGAAATATAAAAGCGGATGGCTTAAATGCTCTGTAGCCCTTTTAAATATACGGGGCTTCAGTTTAAAAAGCTGATAAAACCGAGTAAGTTGCCGAAGCGAGGCCGGTATATCACTGAAATTGGTTAAACATAGCTTTCATGACCATGGCTTCATTTCCTTCTCAACCCAGTGCATCCCAGTGGGGAGATAATCTGGGAAAAGCGGCGGTATCAGGTCTTTCTAGGTTGCTTGAGAAGCTTTGTGAGACTCTCCAGAGATTTTGGAGCTTTGATATCAGGACCAATTATGTGCTATGAGCGCACACAAACAAGCCACGTGCGCACATACGTGTTTTTGGAAAGCGTTCGTACACACAATCCTTGGCCTTGGTGCTGAAAAAAAAATACAGAAACAAAACTAAACAAAGGAGAAAATATGATACCAAGGAAACATGGGGCAGGCGGAACATGCACTGATTTTTATCAGCGAGTTGAGCTCAGCATTAAAAGCCAGAGATGGTGCAGGCGTGGAGGGAAGTGATGGAGAGGAGAACGGACAGCCCGAGGATGAGGACGGGATGTGAAGGCGACTATGGGACTGAGAGTGCACCAAAAAAAAAAAGAAAAAAAAAAAACTCTCCTGCTATGTGTGCCTCAATAAAGCTTTCAGTTCACTACTGTTCAAACACGCTCTGACTCCATATCTGCTGCATGCATGTATGTAAGCACTCACTTATTTCAATGCACACTCGCAAAAGAAAGTGATAAACAGTTGTTTCCGGTCTGAGTCACCTCCACAGAGGATCCTTAAAGATTAAGTTTGGCCTCTGGCTCTGCTAATTGGAGCTTAAAGTCTGGTGTAGCCCCTGGGCAGAGTGTGCTGCGAGGAGAACATGCTGTGCGCGCCAGCGTGTGTTTGTATGTATGTATGTATGCGTGCACATGCTGCATGTGGCCGTGTGATTGTGCCTGCCTGCATATAAATTATGGATGGAAAGGAGGGGGCTGGAAAGAGCGGCCACACAAGATACAGGAGCCGGAGAGGTTTGAAGAGACCTGAACAATTGCAACAGCACAACATGTCCGAGATTGAAACAGAGGAATGACGGCGGGGTTACAACAGAAGGAAAGAGTGATCAAAGACAGAAAAACCCACGATTTGTACATTCAGATGATGACAAATGAATTATTGACATCCAGGTGGACTGCAAACTATTTTTACTATTTAAAACGTACCTTTTGGACATACAAGATATTTGATCTGGTTTGACATTGATGAAAATTGTATCTTTGGTGTTTTTTTTAACATGTTCTTGTGGGATTTTTCGAAAGATGGAGAACATATATCAAGAAAAAAAAGGCTTTGATTTTAATTGAATTTGTACATCTTGACTCAATAGGAAGCAGTTTGAAAAGGAGCATATTTGTTACAGCTAGGCAGGCCACAGGCTTCCTGCTCCACTCCATTCATGCATCCTCTTGGAGACTAGATCCATGTCTTTGTTTTCATCGTCTGGGCTGGTATCTGGCTCTAAACTGGCCAGCTGCATGCATAGCTGTAATGTTAGTATGGGGTTGTGAGGGGCTGTAATTTAGCAGGAGAAAACATAAACAAATGAAGCAGGCTTACTCCGCGCCTACAATTCTGCTCACAACTCAGAGGTAAATTTCTAATGAACTACTGACACTCTGCAGAAACTATCTCCTAGAAAACAACTGTTTTTTTTGCTTTGTTTGCTAAAAACAGCAAAAAGACCACTGGGAACGATTCTAAAATAGATCAAAAGATGAATGGAGTAGGACGTTAGGAGCTAGGATTTAGGAAGAAGGAAATCATTTTAAAAATGAGTCCGATTTTATTTCTTTTTCCAGCCTTTTGACAAATGAAAAACTTCATTTTAGACGGAAACAAAAAGAAATTCTGCTGTACATTTGGGTCAAATTTTAAGGGGATTATTTTCAAGTTCATTAAATGTTAATTTGCATTTATTGTTATTATTTTGGAAAGAAAAAATAAAATTTACGTTTTTAAGATCATATTTTTATTTTGTCCATATTTTGTTTTTAGAATCAATTATTTCCAATTACTACACTACTTTTATTCACTGTAATCAAAATGAACTACAGTTATGCACATTCAGACTTAAAAAATACAAACCCTTTGCTTAAAATTGACAATAAAATACTTATTTTTGGGCTGTGGACTTGTCATATTGAAGTAATTCTACCAAGAAATTAGCTTTTTTTGGCTTATTTTTCCTTTTAGGAGGCTTGTGTGGAACTCCTTTCTAGATTTTGTTGTCTTAATATAAGATTTCATGGTAAGTAAAATTGACTTGCTGCATGGACACATCATTTGACCATTTTCTGGTGATTTTCTTCTCTGTGATTAGTGTTCTTTTTCTTTTCAGGCTACCTCTTTGTGCAAAAAAGCAGCTCCTTTGTGTGTGGTTTGAACACGCTCCGGTTGTTGCTGATCAGTAGTATACTACAAAACAAGAAGATGGTGCTGCGACCCGTGAATCCAGAAGAGGGTCCTCACTGAACACTACTGTGAGTAAAACTAGTGCGAGAACTATTGACAACCTCTTCATGGAAAACACGTTTGAAAAATTCATGCAGTGGCTGAGAGAGTGCTCTCATCTGTTAATAAAATTACAATCTCAAGAGCGGGCAGAGGAGCTGAAGGACGGGCAGAATCCTTGATTATTGTCATCTTTTTTTTTTTTTTGAATGCGACGTGCTTCAACAAATACAACAATAAGTCAGTCCCTTCAAGCAAAACACATTTTGAGGATTGGTAAATTTTTAAAAGAGTCATTTTGTTTAAAGGAAAAAAGCAGCATTAAATTTGAGTGGGATATAAGGGTTTCTGTAACTTTTCAGGGGACAAATCGAGAAAACTGGAGACTCAAAACACAGAATATTGGCTTTTGTTCTCAGCTTTTTATTCACTATAAAAGAAAATCTCTTAGAAACTTTACTTAATTGCTATAATTTTCCAGATTATCCGACGATAATCTCCAAAATTTCATTGCATGCAACTTTTCCTAGGTGTGCTCTGATTTTATCAAGAGACGACTAATTTCAAGATAAGAGTTTCTCAGAGAATCTTCATTGAGGCAGTGAACTGCCACAGCAGGACAAACAGTGAAGGTTAGGTTGATTAAAAAATGTAAAAAAAAAACAGAAAAACAGCTAATTTCTTCAACTAAAACGACCAAAATTCAACTAAAGACGTCAAGTCTCAGAAAAAGTCACATCTGCTACTTTTTTCTCAAAAGAAATGTACATTTTTAAGGCAAATCAATAAACTGGACTTTTGTGGCAGAAATAAGTATGAATAATTGGAGACGAAAGCATTGAAATGCTTTTACCATTTCAATTGTCTGGCAATTCAATTTAACTGGGTATTTTAGGCCCTCCAAACTATTGGAGGGCCCTTGAATCTCTTTGAAAAACACTCTTCCTAATGAGGAAGGACACTTGAGCACCAAAGCTGTTCTCCAATGTAATGATGTTTAAAAGTTTTCTCAAACTTGTGTCATATCGAAGTCTAATAAACACTTTGACTTCTGTGTGGAATTTTGATTGCTCCATTGTTTTGTTAATAGTGTAAAATTGCACCATTGTGTCCCTTTGATAAAAAAAAACGGTTTTGGAAAAGACTAACAGGATGTGAAAAATTCAGTTTGAAGTACGATTAATATAAAACAACATCTAAAATCATATTTTATGAATGCATTGTACATTCTATTTACACTTTATGTTTTGTTGTGCAGTTTCCCAATAATAAGTGTAGAACTAAAAACAACAGATAATCAATAAACATTAGAAATAAATATTTAAAAAAAACTATTAAAAGTAGCACAAAATTAACAAACGATACAGGTAGTAATATAAACAGAAAATTGTTATTTTGACAACACGTTAATTAAATGACTAATTTTAGGTGTAAAAAGTTGATACTAAATAGAAAAATAAATGATAAATTTGCTTTTGGGGCTTTGGGTTTAACTGGTATGTTTGGAAGAAGACATGTCTGTGTGATTTTTTTACTTATTTTACAATTTTAACTTTTTATAAAGTGATTTCTTTTTAATTTGGAAATTAAAAGGCTAAATATGAGTTTACCGCCCATTTCTTAACACATTTTGATTTCCTTTCGACCAAGTTTTGAGGGAATTTGACTTCAAAGTCCCACTTCAATCATCTTTTGTTCTATTTTTAAAGCGTTCCCAGTGGTCTTTTAATTAGGATGATACCATTTTTAGTCAAAAAAAAAAAAAAGATTTTTAGGATGAAGTTTCTGGAAAGCAGCAACAGTTGTTTCGAAATTTAACATTAGTGGTGCACCAAAAATGGTGGTACAGTTTTGAGTCAGGTGCCAACCCGGAGGAGGAAAACAAAGACTAACATGGATCCATTCGTCTACTAGTGGATGCATCAGAGCAGGGCCCAGCGTATTCTTTGTCACAGAAAAACTCTTTTCAAACAAAGTTGTTTTCGTCTGCTGCTGATTCAAAATGATTTCAACAAAGAAATTCAAAAAATAAAATGTAGAACTCATTTCATTTGTCGTCCATCATCAGGAAAAGGCCACAAGAAGATAGAAGATGTTAAAAACACCATTTTCATTGGAATTGGTCTTTTAAAAGTGACTTTCAAGCAGCTGAATCTGAGTTTGGCTCAGAACTAAATTGTTTTCTAGCATGAATTCTCCATATAAATCGCACTAAAGCAGACATTTAATTATGGAGTGAGGTACAGAGCACCGAAAATGCTCAGTTCCCACATTCACGCACGCCTGCTCACAAGCACTGACCTGAATGACATGATCTTGTACGCATCGGGCAGGTAGCACCGCGTGTTCTCCATCTGAGCTGGGTCCGAATCGCAGATCTTGTCGTCCGTGCGGCCGTAGTTGGCGCTCTCGATCATGATGACGTCCGTGCCTGGGCAGCGCAGCTCGATGGGGTAGGACTCACAGGACAGCTCCCGTCGCACCACTGCCATGGGTATGGGAGCCCGGCCATAGACTGGACATACACGGTGACACACACAACTTTTAATGTAGACACCAAATATTGCATTTTTGTTTTTAATTCACATGGAACTATTGTTGGATTTTACCTGAAAGAAGACCTGAACTCAAAACAAATACAGGAGGTAAATAAAGTAAAAATTTGGAGACACAAGTGCCGTCATCCTGATGTGTCAGGCTGGATGGTTCCCAGGGACTTTGGTTGTTGTGTTGAGGCCGGGATGTTATTCTCTGTTATTGAGAGCCGCGATCCCTCAGAGCATCATCCCCTTGATAGACGGGTTATGAGCTGAGGTGATCACTTCTTGTTTTTTTCCATCACCTGCCTCTTTTGTAATTTTAATGTTGACTGTATTTTGTTGCGCTTCATTCATTACCCGGAACATCAGCAGCTTCCTCCCTGGAATCTCATATGGGAATTATGACCATATCTGCTACCACATACATGTTATTCATTTTCATACTTGAATAAATAAATGATGTAAATGAAAGTCAAACCATTAAAAATATACCTATACATTTATATATAGGATGTTTGAGCAGACAAAGACGCACATCTCAAAAAAAAAAACCTTCCTTGCTCTCCCTGTTGCAGTAACCATAGAAACCTTGTCTTCCCTCCCTGGGCTCTTTCATTGGTTAGGGGAGTGTCATGGTTACACATATGCAGCAAAGAATCTGAATGAGCTCAATGACACTCTGCTTGGCTCGCCTTAATACTGCCCTTCACCACCGCACACACACTCACAAACACACAGGCGGGCATGCATACAAATGTTCCGAGTGATGGAATGCGAAGGTGGAAATTCACAGCCACTGTCAACCATATCTGTGCTGCTGCTGCAACCCAGGGGCACAACTGTGAGGAAGGCAGACTCTGGCTTCCAGATATCCTGATATATAATTGACATTTACTGGAAATGTCCTGTTTAATGAACAGACATATGTAGGTTGAGGCCATAATTTTCGTTTTTTTTATACTTTTGTTTACTTATGTTTCTCTATATCGGCTGTCTTATGTTTTCTGTTGGAGTGGGAGATTTTTGGTATTTCTTTGTTTGCAGATCGGTGCCTAAATTGTCCAGAGCTTCTGATTGGATACGTTTAAATACTCTGCATCATCTGTTGGAAAACACACCCACTCACCCCTACTGGCAACAACAAAGCTTTGCTGTTTCTTGATCCATACAGGTGTTGGACGTTTTTTTGTCTGTTTGCTGAAAGCAAACAGAGTATGTTGTTGTACTTCTTTATTATATTTTATTTTTTTTTTTCTTATTATTATCTTTTTTCCGTCATTTTTTTTGGTTCGCTACTTGTCCTACAATTTTTACAATATTACAATGATTTCAATTGTAGTTTGTAAAGCTTAATAGGGACAAGATTGCTATTACTTTTGGTACACATCTGTACTATGGTTTATTTATTATGAATATTTTTATGACATTTTTGTCCCATAGGAAATGAATTGAAAAATTTTTGAAGGCTTATATCTCAAGAAATACTGAACAGAATTGTATAAGATTTTATGAGATATAAGTTTATTCGTTGCTGTACATAATGTTATAATTGTAGCTCTATTGCGCCACCAGGTGGTCAGTGGTGGTACAAAACGCGTTTTGGCCTTGGCCTCGCATACCGTTTGACGAAAAAAAAATTTTTTTTCCCCCAGGGATTCCTTGGATGCTAAAGAAACTTTTTGCCTCTAGGACCGCCCACTTCCGCCTAACTAGATTTTCCGCTATTTACGATTTTTTTTAAAACACGTTTTTGGCTCCCTATTCAACATACTTTTGTCAAGGTTGACAAAACTCAGTACTTACCCTATTTGGAGTACCCCGAATCCAATGGTGCTATTCATTTTGCGCAGTGATGTACCGTTTTTGTACAATAAGCGATGCAAATTAGTAGGGTGTGGTCATAAACTTTGCAATGCTTCAAGTCCTTTTTAGTAAATTCAATCCTCACCAAAATTGTTGTGTAGCATCCCTACAGTGTGCTTAGTTGATACATAAAGTTTTTTTTAGTGATTGTCCAATAGGTGGCGCTGCAGAAGCTAACACAGCGTTTAGTGCAATATCTCCGAAGCTGCATTAGGTAACATGCTCAGCTTTTGTACTTTGGATGTCATTAGGGTCCTGTAACACATATAAAAAAACGAGCCCTCTTACGCCTCCTAGTGGTGACTTAGAGGGGAATTTCACATACGGGATAAGCCCTTTAATCTCCTAAACCAATGCAGATATCAACATGCAACCACTTGTAGTTTGTAAAGGTCCTTGGTGAGATCATTGGTTTACAATTTCGTACCATTCTGTGTTATGATTGATTTTATATAAATTTTTAAAGACAAATGTTTTGCCATAGGAAATGAATGGAATCCGCTTTTGAAGACCCAAATCTTGAAAAGTACAAAGCTCAATGCCATGAAACTTTGTAAGTAGATACTTTAGAGACATGTATCCATGCTATAAGACTTCTGGCTCTCTTGTGCCACCTGGTGGTAAGTTGGAGAAAAAAAGTGTTTGGGCCTTAATCTCCCAAAGCATAAGCCACAGGAAAATGATGTTGTTCCCCAGTGATTCACTGGATTCTAGGATCATAGTGACTATGTATCAGCCATCTGTACCTCATAAGACTTTTTCGCAATTTACGATTTTTCGCAAAACACTTTTTTGAGTCCTTATGCCACATAGTTTGTACAATCTTTGCATAACTCTGAATCTTTCTTATTTGGACTACATCGAGTCCAATGGTAACACCCATTGAGCTGAATTCCATACGGTTTTTGCACAACACGTATTGAAAACATAGACAAGACTAGTTGTCAACTTTGCACCCCTGCAGATTCTTAACAAATTTATGTAACCTTACCAAATTGTATGGAGTGCTTCCTCAGTTGAAGATAAGAAAGTGCAAGAGCACTCATAATGATGCTCCCATAGGTGGCGCTACAACATATTCCAATGTGTTTCCACTTGTATCATCAAAAGTCTTTGACCAAACTCCATGAAACTTTACATACTGGTTGTACGGAAGGTCTTTAACACTTCCAGCTTTGACATGTTTCATAACGATATTTGCTTTCAGCAAACAGACGCAATTTCTTATAGGAATTGCAATTCTAGTTTTTTTTGTTGTTGTTATTTTTGTGTAAATGGTTTTCATTTTTCTGTAAATAATTTCCAGTTTATTTTTAGCCAGGGTTCCTGAGAGTTTCTGAGTCATTAGGGTATTTTTTTTTCTACTCTACATGTTACATCCTCTTACAAGCCCCTAGACGGGGGTGTAACATCAATTTGGGGCTTATCCGGGATGTGAACCCAGGACCTCTCGCATCTTAAGTGAGAATTTTTAAAAAAGAAAGAAAGAAAAAACTCCCACTCCAGCTGAAAACATAAAAGAAAACAGACAGAAAAATTCCAAAAGTCCAAAAAAAAAAAAAAACATCCCTACCTCAGTCGTAACATCTGAGCTATGATTGGGCACCATCTTTGTGGACAATTAGGGGGCATTATGGACATCGTGTCCGTGCAAGCAGAGGAGCTCATGGCTTCAAGTGCCACTTTTTTTTTGAGCATATATTTTGTCAATAGTGGCATCATGGCTGCCTTTGTGAGCCTGAATATAAATTTGGAATAAGGGTTAATTGAAGTATGGCGAATGAGGTAGTACGAGGCAGCTGTCTGTACTCGCTTTAATCACGCTTTAGTCTTTCATGCAGAGTTCTTATCAGTACAAACACACCATTTGACACATGCGTACTGTACTCACAGTGATGCGTTACTATAATTTGCCCTAATTTTCATATTTGAGACAATACTGGACTCTGAATATTTTAATCTAGACAAAAATAGACTGAAAGAAAGGCAAATGGTTCCAAGGTTTAGGTCTGTATGCGATTGCTGCCATAATAGTCATCAGCAAAACACAGCAGTTGGAGAATAAAGCCGCTGTTAATGTTAGTCCTCACACCTATTTAGCAGAAATCCAAGAGATATTACAGTTATTTTTGACTGTAGATTAATCAGTTGCATGCAATAAGTACCCAGAATGCAGTTCTGCCACTTCTGCAGCGCATCTCCAGTTCAGGTTTAGCGTGAGGATTTAGAAATGTCTTTCTCATCCTTTTGTGTTTCAAAGGCCTTTTTTTGTCTTTCTCATTTCTGATTCTGCTTTTTGTCTCCACTTCTTTCATTTTTACGTCAGACTTCTATTAATAATCAAAATAGCAAAGCCTGTTAAGGTCTAAACTGTTTAGGTCTAAAGTTTTAGGGCTTAGAGCCTGGTAACACCGCCCAAACTTTGCGGGAACGTACCTGTAGTGGCGCAGAATTTTGACAACGCTCATAACCGCACAAAATGTTGGTGTTAACACAGCCACAACAATAAATTAGCTTTCTTTTGGTAAAACATTCAACAAAAGCTGCTTACAAAGTAGCCTAAATGTCAAATTGTGATTCGTTTATCTAACTTTGAATTGTGTCTAGTCGCATTCCAGTTGGCTGATCAGTTACACTAATATTTATCAAGAAGCGTAAGCAAATAACTCCATAAAAATGAAAATATTTATCACTTTTTTCCAAGATTATCTCTCTTATTGGAGTAAAAAAAAACTTGGCCAAAATTTACATCATATTTCTTTAAAAGTACAACAGAAACATGAAAGTCTATGAAGTGGCAATGATCGAAGACCTTTATGTATTCCCGAGCGCGTTCTGAAACCTTCCCAGTTGATCCCTATACATTAGCTGCCTTACCTGCAGTAATGAAGAGTTGAATCTGCCACTAAGGAATTCACTTCCCACCGTTCACATACTGACGAATAAGAAGGTTCAGTCACGGAGGGCTTGTTAAAGATTACGAGATACAAACACATACAGTGCGGGGCCCATGTTTAGCTCACTGCCTTTGTCTGCATCTGGTAATGTGTGAGCCGTAAGTGCATGTTAATGTGTCTGTCATTAGGTGTGTAAGTGGTGACAGAAGCTTGGCAGCCACTGATAGTACAGACAATCTTATTCAGACACTCTGGCTGCCTCGTGGGACTGAAACAAAAGGATATCGATTTCTACATTTGGGCCAAGAAGAAGAGAGTGCTGAAAGAAGTGAATGGATGGAAAGATGGAGGACGAGAGTGTGAGAGGCACGGAGGGCAGAGATTTAGAGGATGATCTCTCACTCTGACGGCCGGAGAACTTGGACCGAGCGGAGTCAGAAAATGTGAAGGAAAGAACGACATTTTTAAGAGGGCGCCATATTTTATAGGTGATGGCATGAATATTTTGTCAGGAGGGTTTGGGTCGTTGGAAAGAAAGCTTTTATCCCAGCAGGAGACTTCTCAAGACTCTATCGTTCCATGTTTTTTTTTTCCTTTTCTCTTCTAACTGGTTTCTTATGCCCCCCACCACCACAAATGTTTCAGTTCTTGTATTTATGTTTTTAATTATAACTTTTTTTTTTATTCATTTTTACACAATATGAGTGGTGTGTCAAACTGTTAAAAAAATACAACAAAAAATCAATAATTTATAGCACGTTTAATGATTGGGATTTCATTTCTGGGGTATTCAAGTTAAGAAAAAGTGAATAAAAAAGGAAAAATGTTCTCTCTGACCTTTTTTATGTTCGAAAGCTGCATATTGTTGTATAAAATGTACTGTAATATTGTGGTTAATCACAATCCAAAAGTGTGTCTAATTTGATTCATTTTTTTAATCGAGTGACAGCACTAGTAAAAACACACGTAAATCTGGTCTGCGCAAAGTTTGAGTTCAAAACTTTGGCATTCATGCGCCGCTACAAAACTTTCTACAACTGTTTTTAGGCTCTATGTGCAAAAATTGTGACCACTGAAAGTGAGTTGAAAGTTAATCCAGGCTGAACTTTAACTAAACAGGGACAGAAATTTGGTAGTGACGCAGGGATGGCGCTCCTTTCCATTCACCAAACTGCCAACCATTTAAAAATTGATCAACGAGGATAAATTAATAGTTATGGATTGTGCACCTCCGGTATTATACAAAAACAAGTCTTTCATATATCTCACCAAACTTTTTCCAAATGTACATGGTTGTATATCCTGGACATGCGCTAGTATTGGGTAGCAAAGTCTAGTGTAAACACCATGGGCTAAAGCGAATGCCCATCAAATGCCCAGATTGTGCGCAGCTCGAGAGCTGTCTATTCAACAGTGAAATCTTTAGAAGGTAATAAAATAGCTTTATTTTGAAAATCAACCACATTTGTCCTCATTTCTCATAGAAGACTCCTTTACTCTTTGTTTTAATTCATGACATTGCAGTGCAGCCCACTTACACTTAAACTCACGCTCAATCAGACTGCACTTAACACACTTAGTTTACTGCACTTAATTAAGACTACACACTGAAACCACACCACTGTGCATCCTGACCTTTATGCCATCTCCTGAAAGCTGGATTTCGACAGTGTTTCTCGAACTGTTTTGTCCCTTTAAGGTGCTTCTGTCCTTTCAAAGAATCGTAAAGAGACAAAATGTGGATTTGTTTGGTCCAAACTGCATCTAAATGTGTCACTGACTCTTTCCCCCAAAAGCAGTCAGTTTATTTTTCACAATGTAAACATTTATAGGTTCTTGAGCAGTTTTTAAGACTTCACGAAAGGAAGAAAATTGCCGTGTTTGTTGCATTTTTATTTTGACGAGACACCATGAAGTGACCATGTTTTATGCATGTTGCTTGAAATTAGGACAATCAAGCATTATATCCAACAAGTCCACTCTGCTTATATCCCAAACTAAGCTACAATCCCAGAAAAAAAACACATTTTTTGCTGGATATTTATTTTTTTTCCCTTTATAATCCTGTAATAATGACAAGACTTAGCTCGGTGTGAAAGATGGAGTGGTTGCCGCTGTGAGTGCTCAAGCTAAACAGTCTTTGTTTCGTCTAATCCTTGCTAAGTATAAACACCACCATTTGCATATGTTGACTTATTTCTTTAGACATTGATGCAAATACCTTCCACTGAAATTCATCCTGCGTTGTCAAAGCGAAGAATTAGTGTTTGTGTGTGGAGTAGCTGCCTGCATGAGGACACCTGTGAGTCTGGGGGTGTCCGTGTGGGTGTGCAGAACTGGAGCGTTTGGAGCATATGATCTGCATGCAGGCATGGCAGAAGGGATGTGAACAAGCAGACAGTTCCAAAGTGTGATTGACATCAGCCATTAATAGGATTAAGTCCAAGTGGGCCAGAACTCCCTCTTGGAGTCTTCAAATCTCACCGTCACAAGAGAGAGGAGAAAGCATTACAGATGGCCTGGTGGGGCTCCATCTGCACTGCGCATGTGTGCACAAATATCAAATGTGTCCGCCCCGTATCGGAAGCCTGAGAGGATATGTTAATGTCTGAGAGGCCTGTTTCCCAGGTTTTGGAGCTGCAGCGTTTCTTTGTTGCTAGCATGTCCTTGGGCGTGCGGGGGCGGATGAGGAGTCAAAGTTGTGCAAGCAAATAGCAGTTTGCAGGTTGGACACGTTTGTATCTGGAATACTCCAACACAGGTTTGTGTGGAGCCAAAGCCAAAGAAGACATTATATTCTGTATACTAAAACTACTTCATCCAATCCTAAAGTTCAGTGCAACTTTTTCAATAAACCTCTAAAAATTATAAATAGAATTTGATTCCCAAATGCTTTTGAAAAAGCATTTAAAGTCAGACTCCGATCATCTTTCGATCTATTATAAAAGCGTTCCCAGTGGTCTTTTAAAAATGATTATGCAGTTTTTTAACTAAAATCAGGAAACCTGTATCGTTTTCTTGGAAAATTTTCTGCAGAGCGGCAGTGGTTCATTCGAAATTTGCATCTGAGTTGTGGGCGGGACCGTTGACACATAGCAGGGGCAAAGCTACGGGGGGCAGTGAGGGGGCAGCTGTCCACCAAGCATAAGGCTTATCTTCCCACTCGCCCCTCCAATTTTTGCATCAATATTTGAATCAATATTAAAAACCATTGAGTAATACTAGCATCTTTTAGCATTGCAAATATGAATTTATGATCCTCTCCAACCCCGCGGTTTTCATTTGCCACCTTTCCAATGTCTTCTGCCCCTCCCCCACTTATATGGGGGAGGGCAGACGACTAACTTCTAGCAAGCCATACAGAGAAAGCCTGCCCCCACTTCCCATCAATCATCTATTTACAGACTCTCCTGCTAGCTTACAGCGCCTCACACCCCCAATCAAAACATTACCGGTGCAACAAAACTATGCAGCAATACTTTTTGTGGCAGATGCCAGCTCGGACGAGGAAGACAAAGACATGGATCTAGTCGTCTACTCCTGATTTACAATGAGCTGAATAAAGAAATACTCAGAAATGTTATTTTAAGTTGAATTTTTTTCATTTAAGTCCTCCATCATCACAAAAATGGACATGTTTAAAAACACAAAAAACACGGTTTTCATCAAGGTGGATCTTTAAATGTGTAAAAATCAATCAAAATCCTGGTTTTATCCCAAAATGCATGAATATGTTTAAATGAGCATCAATCATTGAGGTTTAAGTGTAAATTAAAGACTTGCATTTTCAGTTAGTAAAAATCTAACAATTTCTAAGCATTAAATACCAGAAAGTAACCATTTCTTAGATGAAAACATATCTTCCCCAAAGAGTCAAATATTTAAAGCACATGATGCTAAAATAAAAAAGGAAAAACAAAATGCGATTTGGTGCTATAGCAGCTTATTTATGGCTGACAGTGGAGCAGTAATTTAAAAAAATATATATATATTTTTTTTCCCTTTCATCCAGGCCTACTTCTGCTGCTGGTCACTGTCGATACTGTGTGCCTTGCAGCTTTTATCTCTTCATTTTGATGCTAATCATGTTACCAAAGAGATCAAATTCTGCATTTACACCCACTGAGATGAATTAGATCAGCTATGTCAGTGTCCGCAGTATAAGGCACCCTGTGGCACCGGCGCCTGTGGAGAGGACTGGAATTGAAATACATAAAACATTGAAAATTTATCAGAAATGAACGCTCGTCTGAATGTGCGCGCGTACATGTCTGCGTGTTTGAGCATGACTGCATTGTAGTTAAAGGAGTTGAAGCAAAAGACGCGCAAAGCGTGGAGAGTACAGACAAAATTACTGCAATAAAAGATGTACACGAAAGCAGATAATGACCTAAAACAGTCATTTTTTATTTAAAAAAAAATCCTAAATGCTCAAAGTTTCCAAAAATTACAAAACATTTACTCCTAATTTATACATTTAAGGGATTTTTTTCTTTACATTTTTCTGTCAATGAGGGATTTTCCACTAAATTCATAATTTTTCACACTTTTCTCATCTGAGACATGTAAACTAAAAGCCATAAATATACTTTGAGTTCTGTGTTTCCTTAAAAAGACATTTACATCAATATAAAACAGCTTGTCTGGACACACTTTGGTTGCTTTTAACCAACAATGCAACAGTTGTTACTTTACGGTTATTGAACAAATTCTTCTCTAAGTCAAAGTATTCTGTGATAAAAATGATATAATCAACAAGGTCAACAGGCTTTAAATTACATAAATGAAAAATGATTCATTATATATGGGCACAATAAGGAAGAAATGTATAAAATTAAGTGAATATTTGTGTATTTCTACCATTTCAGTTGAATTCTCGCATAGAAAACTCTTTAACATGAAATTGAAAACGCATGAGGGGGGTTAATGAATGACGACCGCTTACCAATGGCTGCAGGGAAGAGCAAGGTAGCGATGAAGAGCAGGCATCTGGCCCACATGACGTCCAAGTTTGACCTGGAAGTGGATGAGTAGGTACTTCCTGCTGAGTCCAGACGGTCGTGTGGTGAGCCGTTTCTCTCACAGTTCAGTGTTTCTGACACCATGCAGGCCTGCAAATTGACACGCAGAGAGGATTTGCTCACTTGGTTGCCGTCTTCAAACACGATTTGACACTTATGTAACCCTTTGGATTTAAAAGCAGAAGTTAAAAAAAAAATCACAAGACACAAAGCTTCCCCCTTTTAAAAGAGCCGGTCAGCTTTTTCACAATACACTGAAAACGATACCGACAGCTCCAGAAAAGCATCACAATTTACTGCACAATTCTATTACAGAGGACCGTAGGACTAAAGTCAAATTGTGGATGTTTTCTGTTTGTATTACATTTGCCTTCATGCCAGTTGCTTTTTCAAATCACCATCAAAGTGTGAAATGTAGTAATGTTCCAATCTAATTGTGGATTTCACGCTCCATCAGCAATAAACAATTAATAAGATAATGGTCTCTGAGATTAGGTGTGGCAGGAAGAGAGACTGGAAAGCTTCGTTCCTTTTTTTTTTTTTACGAAGCGATTAAGTCGACCAGCATTGTTCAATTACTGCTTCACACGCCCTCTCGCTAAGCAAACGAGTAATTCAATTACTTTCTGCCTGCAACCCGAAAAACCACCATTTCAAATGACTAGAATTACTCAGTTTATCTAACTTTATTTGGTAAATGCATACACACTGAGTATTTTTACTCATTTGAAATATTCCTCTTGAAAATTGCTGAACGATGGCCTTGGCTCTGTTTTGTATGTTCTCTGTTCACAAGGGGAAGTCAGCCGCAGCTCCAACTAAACAGGCCTGTCACCTCTGTGAGTGTTTGTGTGTGTGTTCGTGTGTGACTTTGAGACAGGGAGAAACAGCAGAAATTTGCAGGAGCAGGAGGACAGATGGAGCAGAGCAGACAGCCAGAGCCATGGAAAATAAATCATGTGTAACAGAGACTATTGATCAGTGCGGCCATGTCACTTCGGCCCTGCAGAGACCAAGACAATAAGGAGCTATTCTCAACGTGCTGTGCTCTAAGGAGCTTGAAGGCCCATCCAATATCTCAATTTGGCTGTTAAAACATATTTTTTAATTTTACTTCTTTGTGCACTAAAAAAATAAAAAGAGGTTTATGTGAACTTTTATTTTAAATGTCAAAATACACCCTTGAAATGGAAAATTAATTCAAGATATTCTACAAAAAACACCCAAGCTGATTTCAGTTTTAGTTGAGCCTGAAAGGTAGAGAATACATTTCATTAGTATTCCTGAACAAAATAAAAATGTGATCAAATCAGCTTATTTTTAGAAACGTTGATCATAATCGTGTAGCTTCGGGGAATGAAAATGATGCAATTGTTTTGGAGTTTTTAACTTTTGGATCTATTCTGGAAAGCTTTTGGTTTTTTATGCCTTTAAAAATATTTCCTGCTTGATTTTGGCAGCAAGTCTCATGTATGTGTTATTAAAAAAAATGATTCGGTCACATGAAAGTTTGTAGTTTGACAAAAGAAATCTAATTTGTTAAAATTAAACTGATATTTAAATGTTTAATTAACAAAAAAAAGTTCCTAGGTGTGGATGTGAGCGTGCATGGGCGTGTGATTGTGGCCCCTGCGACAGACAGGGGTGTCTCCTGTCTTTGCCCATGAGTGGCTGGTTTAGGCTCCGGCAGCCCAGTGACCCCAAAAGGGAAAAAATGGGTGTAGAGAATGAATGAATGAATGCCTCTTTTTCGATGCACATCAAATTCAATGGTCAATGCTTGTTAAAAAATGTGTTTATTAACTAGAAGCTTCTGTTGCGTGCAGGAGAAGCCGCCGTCAAGATTTTTTTTTTTTGTCTCATCGCTTCATGGAATCATTGACTATAAATCTCATTTTCAATATACAGTATGGAAGACACGGATGAAGTTGGGGGTCCCAACCCTGACCAAACTATGCTAAAAAAAACACAGCTTGTACTCCAAAATATATGGTATATAACACACACAGCACAAACCTAAACAGAAGCTTTTGGGGCAGTTTAGATCTGCCAAAAAAAAATTATCTATGGGTGCAGGAAAAATTGTACACATTTGATTTTCAAAATCAAAGCCTGAGCACCTGATTCCACTAGAGTTCCATTTCCTATCTGCAAATAGTCTTTGACAAATCCCTAATGGCTCTATTTTGATAGACTCACAATAGACTCCTGATTTATTCCTGCCTCTACTTAAACAAGTGAACAAGCTGCCCCCCTATTTGATTGATTGGTCCCTAACTCGGTTGAACATGAGCAATCTGACCAGCTGTCTCCAGCTAGACAGAGAAGGCACACGGGAACATATGGCCGGACGCCACCAGCCACAGCATTCCACTGTTTCATAATTCAAAAGCTATTCCATCAGACCCCGTATGGTCCACCATGCACCTCACCCGTCGGTTAATTAACTCTTTCATTTCCTGGTCGCGCACCAGGTCCTAGCTGACAATAATGGTGTGATTGCCCAGAGCTGTCCTAATCCAAAGTCGAGACGTTCGTGCATAATTCACCAGGGGTTGCAATGTCCCATATGTTTATTCCATGGCATGCGAAAAATACACTCCATCTATAGTCAGTAATGAATAGACAATGGTGAACACTCAAAGCAATGCCTTTCTTCTCCTCACCCGTTTCCTTTCATTACCCTAATGGACTGATTGTCTCAAATAGTCTAAATAAACAGGCAGTAATGATGCTAATTATCGGAACATTCGCAATTTGTTTACGCTCCCCTCAGATGATCTTGGACGTGAGGTCTGCCAGACATGTGCCTCTGATGAAACTGCCCATTGTTGAAAATATTTGAGTTTATTTTTAATTCTGACGTGAGGCCTTCGAGTGTAAAAACAGAAAAAAGAAGTTTCAAAAAAGACACTTTTAACAATGATTTTGATAACTCCTTTGTTTGTTGCCCTTCACAAACAGTGGGAAAGTACTACACGTATACTTACGCTATACTGAAAATGAGGCAGTATACCAGAAGTTTACTTTTTTAGATACTACAGTATTTTTATATTGTAAACTGGAAAAGTTTAATTTAGTCTGAATTTAAACTCTAATTTAAACTGAAAAGTATTCCGTTAGTATTGTATCTTCCTCATTATAAGACCCATTTAAAAGCGGGTGTTTTTTTTTTGTTTTTTTTTTATACACAGCTAGCGTGAAGCCGTGTCTGACTGTATTCTTTTTTCACATATTACTAACAAGGTTGGGAATTAGCATATCCATGGTAAAAAAAAAAAGAAATTGTAGTATAGACCGTTTTTTAAGTTTCCGTCTGTATTTTTACGTGTTAGCGTGGTCTTAGTAATGCTTTTTTAAAGCATTATTTTTTTGTTTTTTAACACATTAGTGTATTTAAAGTAAATGTTTTAAACATGTTTCAGTCTGTATTTTTACGTGTTAGCATAGTCACAGCAACGTTTATTTTAGCAGTTTCAGTTTGTTTTAGCATGGTCACACTAATGTCTGTTTTAGCGGATTAGGCCTGTTTTCTTTACATGTTAGTCAGTCCAAGTCATGTTTGTTTTAGCTGTTTCAGTCTGTTTGTTTACGTGCTTGCATAGTCACAGTAACATTTGTTTTAGCAGGTTCAGGCTCTTTTTTTTATGTCTCACAAACAAGGTTGAGAATTACTTGTGTTGTGAATACTCTACCACAACTGATATTACTATGTGCTCAATCTCTGACTCGTTTCTCTCATTTAATGCCTGATAGTTTGGTGTGCCTTATATATATGACATGGTTTTGAAAAAAGACCCTTCATTGATGGTGCCACTTATAATTCGGTTTTGCCTTATAGCAGGCCTACAGCAAATATGGTATACTTTCTACACCACACATACATGGTCTGTAGTATATTTTCTATTTCTTTTACTTACATATATTTACCAAAATAGACTTCAAGTATACTACTTTTTGCTATGGTTGATGTGTCTTTTCTTTTTCAGTGAGGGACAACATTTAAGATGCTTCCTTAAAAAAACATTAGCCTGGTAGTGAATTAGAATAAAGACGGTGTGAAAAGCTTGTCGCAGTAGCTAAGGCATTCCACAACCTGAAAGCCAGAGAAGGTTCGACATTTGTGATTCCTCTGGTTAAGTACAAGAAAACACTGGAAAATGAATCAATTTACTCCTGAAGCACATGCACATGTCGAAAATTGGTGCACAAATTGGTGCCAAGCAAGCGAGTAGGAACTGCACCCACAATCCCACCACCAAGAGTGTTTTTGTGCCTCAAGACATTTTGGTTTTATTACCTCTGCAATCTTGTTATGATTTTTGCACACGTGACTATTTAATTTGGATTAGGTGGTGAAAGCCTTTACCCACACACCCTGGAAAACCCTGCTATGGAGCACCAAGAGGATAGACCTCTCTCTGCACTCTTGCATACATAAGTAAAATGGGCTCCATGTCCCACATTCTTCTGCCCCAAATCTTTAGTTCCAACAGAGTCTGCATTAACAGAAGTGTCGCCAAGGTTCCTGCGCTCGCACACTATATTGCATGCATCCTTGAACTAATTGATGTTGGGCCGAACACCTAGGCAGCCTGACCTGGTTGGTGCGTCTACACGTGCAGTCCTGCTTGTCACTGCAGCGCTCATTCGGGGATTCTCTCTTCCACTAATGAGTGCTGACCAGTCTGGATCTCTCGCTGCCTCGTCAACACACATTTCCAAGCACACGAGCGCTTATCTCCTGGAGACCAGATGCCCCCTCTCCTTTAGCCGTCATGCAGACTCTCAAACGTATCTTTACTGCATTTGCAGTCTACTCTGTGCGTATGCCCAGAAGCATACCACGAGGACATGAGTCTGCGAAGCTTCAGAAAAAGCAGCTGAAAGAGAAGATTTGCAGCTACAGTGTTTTAGAAAAAAAAGGGAAAAAAAAGCTCATGCTTTATTCAAACCCCTTTAGTCTGAAGAAAAACGGTTTGCCGACATGTGTGTTGACACACAATGAAGCAATGAAGCATTTGATGTGATTGCATAAGGAAAAAAAAAAAACTCTTGTGCATAACTTTCAATCATGCACATACACTCAGTCAAACCTGTTTGTTTTGCAGTGTGCGATAATTGCAAAGGAAGGCACTCAGGTACTCATACATATTTTTTTTTCCCTCTCGTCATTTTGTTTAATCTACTTTTTCTTCACCTGATTCCGTCTTCTCCCCTTTTGGTTGCTCATTCTTTATCATGCCAAAAGAAGGGTCGATTGCAGAACAAAACTCAGGAGGCTCTGCACCATGTTCAGTAAAATGGCATCTGTCCACCAAGGTATGGTAAATTACCTCCAGTTGGCTTGCTGGGGTAGCGTTTAACCACTGTGGACCGTTGCTCGTGCCTGCTCGTGCATGCTTCTGCGTGTTTGTGTTTGAACCAAAAAGGATGTGTGGGGAAGAAAGTGTGTAGGCGGTGTGGCAAATCATCATCAGTGCAGGTAGACAGGTTGGAAGAATTTTGATTAAAGTGACGAGGCACACATGTATGGAAACGCACACGTGTATGGAAACACGCACACCCACGAACACACACAGGTTGTTAATTTTGTGGAGTGCGGCAGAAGAGATGACTAATCAGGATAGAACGTGGTGGGAGTCTGGCCTGTGGCCTATAATGAGAGACATCAGACACAAGCACACACATGCACGTATGCACACCACTTCCAATTATATAAGATGCAAAATACATTCCACAAACATACACACAGGGACTATCCACTGTGAAGAATTGGGAGCAGGAGATGCCACTTGGCAGAGAATGGCCTGCAGTGACCAAAGGCTTGGTGAAAAAAAAACATACTGTCAGCTCCAAACAATATAAATGTCTTGACATCTTGATCCCAACATGTGTCTGCACTGTTGCACGTGTCTGACTGCTTCTGGAATGAGGAAGCTCACACACAGGCGCCCTCCAACCACGTTAAAATCACAATTAGCAGTGAGTTAGTGTTGCATCTTTGCGCAGGTTCAATCTTAACATAACAAGACGCACAGTCACGTCAGCTTGTGTCTGAGATTTTGGATCTGTTTGTGTGGCTGGTGCAGCCAGAGGCAGTGCGGATGCTTCGGTGGCAGTTTTGGAACACAAATGATACAGACACAGGCGCATGCAAAGCGTGCATGTGGGTAGATGGGCGAGGGGCTGGTTTACTAGAGGAATGTCCTCCATTGTCATCGGGACCCTAAAGACAAGCAGCCTGACTGGGGAAGTATTTTAAAAAGCCCCGGTGGTAAATCCTTTGTGGGGCTGAGTGGAGGAGACCACCGAGTGCTGGAGAGTAGCCTTCAAGGTATGGGTCACCTCTACATCAGTGTAGCGCGCCTCAGTCATGCCAGGGCCAATCTAACCAACCTCTTTGATGAAGAACGACTGGCAACTAGATGCCATACGGTCATATTGATTTTTAATTCATGCATTTTATAGAATTTCTTATTTTTATTTGGCCATGGTGTACTATTTCCATTTTCCAAAATCCAATAAAAATGAACCAAAGTGGAATCCTCTCTGCAGAAAGGCAGCACTACCAACTAGGAATGCCACAATGAAAACTGAACTGTACGTTACGCTATTGAACCAAAAAGTGGGGAAAGTCAACTGCATGCCAGTAGGTTTATGCTAAAGGTGTTAAACAGTTGTGCTACATTTAGATTTGTATTCACGTTTTAAAACACAACATTATGCTTAATAAAAGCCAACTGAAGAATTTTTCCTTATTGTTGTTTGCTCGTTAGCAAATTAAAAATAGGATATTTCAGTTTTTTTTTTTCTCGTTTATTGTTGTTGTTTTGTACAACACAAATAACGCATCAACAAAACTGTGACCCAAAAATTGTTTGAACCAAAAGTTTGAACCAAATCATGGAAAAAATGAATCGCTGCATCCCCAGTTCTAACCACGCTCCAATGCAGTCTTAAGGAAAACAAAGCGCCTGCACATTTTATTAATAGTTTGGGATAAACTACATGTCCTTTGAAAATCATGTCCACTCTAAACATCTTCAAGCTTTTGACTAAGCGCCTTATCCTTCACCTCAAAATTAGACATGCTTTGCATCTGGAAAAGCTCTCGCTTTGACTGGACCGCTGCAGCTCTCGCATGGCTGCCTCTGGCTGCTCTGAGGACGCTCCCAGAAATCCAATGCTCTGAAACCACCCTGAAAATCCATCGCCAGCGACCTCGTGTGTGAGGAACATCCGATTTGATTCTTTTCTGCCTGGCGGCTAGACACTACTTTCTGTTCTCCTCTGCTCTGAACTTTCTAATGCTCTGTTCTAATCAACTCCACGCGTACTGGCTGCCTCACAAGACAAGATGGGGCTAAGGTGGAGACATGAAAGGCTGCACTGGAAGAGGACAAAACTGATAGAAGGGAGGGATGAAGAGTGAAGACGGCATGAAGGATATGAGAAAAGGATAGAAGATGAAGCAAGATGTACACAGAAGAGATTTAGGAGGAAAAAAAACAAAGAAAATTGGAAATGAAAGCCGAAATGACATCAGGAAGGAGACAGAGGGAAGGACAAATTACATTGGTAGAGGAAATGCTTTAAAAGAGATAAAAGGATATTCTAAAAAAAATTAGAGGGTATATACATTGTTTTCTTTACCGTTTGCACCTCCAAATCCTGTATTTTAAGATAAAAATAAGACCTCTGCTATCACAGAAAAAATACAACGCCTTAAAAATAGCTAATTTAGCATATTAACCTGAAATTCTAAAAAAGCCTCCTTTACAATAATGCACATAGAATTTAAAAATAAAAATACTTAAAATAAAAGATCAATTTATGTAAAAAAAGAAAATAAAAAAGGCTTTAAGAATCCCAATTAAAAGCTGATAAAACTAGCAGTTACATGTTAGCCAGCTAAGGATAAGGTCCAAGCTAATGTTTTTTGCTGTTGTTAAAGCTAACTTCAAAATAATTATTTAAAAAAAATAGATTTTGACTGTTGGATAATTAAGCTATACCCTGAAATAAAATGAGATCAAATGAATAAACTCAAAAAAAACAACTCATGCTGGGGGCCAACTAGCTAACGCTAGCATACTGATGAAAAACGAAGAAGCTTTCGCTGTAGGCTTATAAAACATAGACAAAATATGTGACTACCAGTTTGCCCTAAGTTGACTGCTGGAAAACTTTTTCTTAACTTTTTGTTATTAAAAATAATTTTAAGTAGACACATTATTTTAATATGCGTTTTCAAACCCACACTTGTAGTGAAATAAGCTAACCTAATTGAAAGGATAAAAACTTTATGGTTCTACCCTAAAAAATTTTAGAGGTTTCTTCATTTGTTATTTACTTGAAGTAGGAATGTGTTAATACAAAAAATGAGTTCTTATCATGTAGAATTTGGTGTAAGGTTTGACAAATGACAAAAGGCAGAAGTAAAAAAAAAATCCAATGCAGATTGATGAATTGTGTTTTCTCTTTAGGCCTTCCTCTACTTGAAGGATATTCCATTTAAGTAATGAAAATCAATGTCTAAGGCCACTAAAAGAAAAAGTTAATTAAACAGGCAGATATTTTAACAGTGGAAGTCAAAATTTGCAGATGATAAGAAGAGTAAGCATTCCTTGTGGTAAGGAGACATTGGAGATCGCTAGCTTTAAGGTTATATCTGTGTTTGTCGCATTGTACATTTTGGGAGTTAGTCCTTTTTGGATCCCAGAAGTTTATAACAAAAGGTTCAAATATCCGAGTGAGCAGACTGAAGTCACAAGTGAATATAGGTCTTAGATTAGCATATATATTAATCTTTTCATGGTGTTTTCAGAACGTTCTTTTACTGTTGAAAGGCTAAAATTACCCTCTAAAACTTACTTCAAGCACCTTCTTTTTACACATATAGGCTACACGGATTTCTATGAAAAAGTGTTCATGTATGTCAAACATGGGACAAAAAGTGGGAAGTTGAATCAGAATTTCAAAGTTTGAGAGCTTATTTTTGGTATATATATATGTACACACACACATCCATAAATGGCAATGCCCATTCAAGCATCCACTTTCAATGAAAGGTCTATGTAAGCACTTTTTTGCGTTCAAATCTCTCATGTTAACTCCTAGCTAGGCAAGTTTCTATGACCTTTTTCGGACTCTACGAACGTGTACATGTACCCATTGAACAAGATTTGCAAGTTTAACCCAGTCGAACTCTGTTGTCCTTTTTTTTCACTGAATTGCCAACCATCTGAAACTTGTTCAGGAGAATTTGCGGTTTGTCCCTGACTAGAGTTATATGACACCAGGTCTTTCATGTATCGGAACAGAGCCGTAAAAGCCTGGAACAAGATTCACGAGATTTGACCACTTTGACTTTTCACTTTAAAGCCTCTTCTAATGGCCAGACAAGTGCTAGTAAGAAATAGAAAACAATAAAAAAAAGAAGCCTCTCCCTGTTTGCCGAGTGTGAATACCAAGCACGTTCAAGAACCTGCGTTTAGAACGTTCTTGAACATGTATCACACACTCAGTGTGTACATAGCTTTTGACATGGCAGCTGAGTTGAGAAAATAATACAATTGGGGTAAATTAATGATTTACAAATGAGCCTTTATACTCTTTGTCAACAAAAGATACAGTGATGCTGATTTGGTGCTGCTGTTTTCCTGCCTTTGATTCATCTGTCTTCTCCTTCATACCACCTTCTCTCAGCCCCAAAGCCAACTCTCTCTCTTCCTCCCTGTCACTGCGCTCTAAAGCCAGTGCTGTCACAAAAGATATGTCAAAGCCAAGCCTTAAAGCCAGCGGCGAAGTTTATGTATGCATGCAATTGGATTTATGAGACAAGAAGAGAAAGTTGTCCTGTACTGTACAAAGAACAGCCACCTCAGCAGTGAGCGATGCTGCATCAAAGACACGGGCAGGGTTTGACACTCGTGACCCAGATTTAAACCCCGAAGACAGGCCCTGGCTCATTTAGCAGGGGAATACACTGGAATCTTTCTCTGAATATTCTTGTTTTGATGATTTATCTCGTTTTTCATTCCCTCCCTCAACGTCTTTTTGCCTACAATTGCTACTTCTTTTCGTCCAATTTCTTTATCTGCCTTTTACAATTTGTCTCTTTTTGCTGCCGTTTTGCTTTATTGTCTTTTTCTATCACTCTGCTTCCTATGTCTCCTTAATCATCTGCCAAATCAATCCAGAAGATTCTGCTTCTCTGTACAGATGATTAAAAAGAAAGCTCATATCTTTACATGTTTTTCATGTCAAAATAACAAGTAAAAGAGTAGTAGAGCTTTCTTGGATCAAGATAATGAGACCTCCTTCCCCTTTTCCCTGATAGTAATTTCTCAGAAGCATGCAAACTTTCAAAGGTTTGTTCAGAATCAGCAAACTTCAAAATAAAAAAAAAACTCGAGAGATCCCTGTAACTCTGTTGGATAAAAAGTAGTTTCTGCATAAGACATTAGGACCAAGTCTTTGCAATTGCAGTACAGGGCAGATGTGAACTGTGTGTATCAAGGTTTTAAAATATTCATTTAAAAAGGCTTTTCTGGGGTGCTTACCCAGCTCTTCATAACTTAATAATGCATAAGCACCAACACTGGTATATAAATATAAAAAAAGCACTTAACGCTGGATTGTCTAACTGTGGAGAAAATAACATTGGAAGTATAGAAACATTCACCCCAGGGAGGAGATTGAATTCATCTTTAGGCAGGACCCTTGACTTATACAATAAAAAAAAAAATGGTGGAAATTTAGGTCTTTAAACATCCTTTTTTTGTATCACTTTGACGATTGTTTTATGCGGTGAAGTGCAAATGATGTCTTTTGACATATCCACAATGGTGCAGAAGCAAGAACCTTTGTTGGATTTTACATTCTTATTTTTTATTCACACAAAAAAGCGGAAGATTTTCTTTAAAGCTCACAAGGGGGCTGAGGAAGAACAGTATTAGGTATTCAGTGCTGAAAATGTACCATGCATATCAATACATTAAAGGTAGGAATTATTTCTCTGCTGCACTGGACTTTGCTTTTCATCCCTAAGCAAAAACGACTAATTTATTATTCTGACCTGTCTCGTTGAAAAAAATTACAGTAGACATCCTTGCAATTATCCTAAATGCAAGTTAATATTTTATTACTTTGCTGCAATTTAGTAGCCATGTCAATTACATGCCACCCACACACACAAACACACAATGAGAGTCACAAGTGCTTCAAACGCAGCGATTTGGCGAGTGCACGAGTTAGCTCCCTGCTGCACCAGCCACAGCGGAGACGGGGGACAACTTGCATATCCGATAAGCTCTATCCATCAATTTTCTCGTACCCATGACACAATGAGCTCCTGCAGGATGCGTGGGTGGCCATTTTGATGCAATCATTGGGGACAGCAAAAGGTAAACACCGAGCTAAATGTCAGCTGTGGTGATTGCGCCGCCACAATATCACCTCGGGTGAGGGATCCAAATAACCAAAATCAATAATCTAATCATTTCATATTCAAATCACACAGAGTAGAGGTCTGGATCTTATTGCAGTTTCATATCCCTGGTGGGCTGATTTATTCCAATCAGCAAAGCGAAGCAGGCACTCGCATTGAAAATACAGTAATTTCAGCATAGCCAGAAAGGGCGATCAGAGTGATTGGACTGAATGCTTATCACTCGCTGTATGTGTTGCAGGTTTTTTTTTTTTTTGCAGTAAGTGCAATGCACAAATGTTATTGTACCTTCCTGCTTCCCCCTACTCAACGGAGATCAGTTGTAGCCCATTTAGACGTCTAAAATAAGGTAAAAGCAAAACTTCAGCAAGAAGCAGGAACACAGAAGAATGGCAGCATGCGGTTTATTTAGTTCAAATAACACAACCCAGGGTGTAACACCCTGTTCACTCTTTGTTTCATCAATGCATAATTGTGTCAGCGAGGAATGTTTGATCAAAAATTCATTTTTCTGATGCTCAGATCTTCATATTGAGGTTGTAGCTCAAGGTGTTGAAGATCGCTTCCCTTTGAAAAGTCTAGCAATTCTGTATAAATTCAACTCAGAGGATTACATATGGGTGCATGGGGAATATGCCTTTTTTTGCTCACAAAAGCAGATTGTACACAAAAAAGGACGTTATCCCCATATTTAATCCATGTGGTTTGAAACTGTGACAATCTAGTCCCAAACTGATCAGGTAACGCAGTTGGCCAGCACAAAATTTGATAGTAAGAGAGCTGATAATGGTAATAAGATAGATTACAATCTTAAAATTTTGTGCAGGCTACCTGAGTAAAGTTTTAAGATCGTAGACCACTAAATAAACCCGTAAACAGAAAATGTTCATGTACATTTTTTCTACAGGCATGCTGTGGACAACAGGTCGCAGCAAACACTTTAATAAGTGAGGGTAAGTAAGGGTGAAGTCGGTCAGGCTCTTAAAAGTTATTTTTGCACAAGAGGCCTTTTATTGTTAAAGTGATAAGCTTGTGCTGTTTGTGCACACCTCGTGCATGCAGCATTTGTGTGTTGATCGGTAAGAAGCCGGAGCTTGCACCCAACTAACATACGTAGAGTGTGGCATAAGGACACCCTACAACAGCATCCCCCGTACATCATAAGGGTGCATAACTTACATTATATTTGCAAATCCTTCCCGATACATTTACCACATGCACGACAATCCTATGTTACATTCCATTTTCATGACATCCCTTAAGATGCCGCCGCGCCAGTCTACGACTGAATGGGCCCAGACAACCCAAAAACCTTCAGCATCCATACAGACATACCTTGTTCTTTCAATGGAATCCAAGTGCCCACACCGATTAACCAACCTCCTCAGCATGTGATGGGGATAATTGAACTGGTAAACAAACACAATAAGTGAGAAACCTCTGTGAGTCCATCTGGTAATCAACACAACCAAATCTATATTCATAATACACCGTCTCCGATTAGGACTGGATACCCAAGCGAAAACACCACAAATGGGCAACGACACGGCGGGATAAGAAAGGGTAATAGTAACTGCCAGGACTTGTTTTGTTTCATAAAGACTCTTCTCACAAATGAGATGGTTTATCCTTCCTGGAATACAGCAACCCTAAATAGCTGCTTTTTTTCCAGGCTGTTGACAAAGAGCATCTCCGTGGACCATTTCCCTCCTTGTCGACCGTGTGCATGGATGTGTGTGCATTGTGCAAGGTGTGCAAGTGAGCTCTTTTGCGTGTGCACAGAGGACCAGATGCTTGTGTGTTTAAATGGGTGTGTGCATGGATTTTCTGTTTTTTTCTTACCCTCTGATGCTTTGTCTCAGTCTTGGGAGGAAAGAAAGAGTTCACAAGGGAATGACTTGTATCGTTAATGTAGTCAAGAGGATCCAAGTTGCAGAAAAAGTTAGAGAGATATCTGACTGCTATGAGGCAGAAGAACTGCAGAGACACACTTTTTATAATGACAACAATCCAAACATAGTTTTTTTCTCTTGAATGCCCATCTGAGTGGGGGAAAAAAAAAAAGCTGGATCACTTTTATCCATTAACGCTGTCACACCTGAGCTGTGTGAGGAAGCGCAAAGGTTCACGCTCTTGAACACAGGCTGCCTCACTGGAAACGCTAAAGGTTAAGTGCCCAGAGGTTGTAGTCCTGATGGTATTTCTTGAGGGGTTTTACAAGCCAAGATTTTAACAGCTAAAATACTACGGAGACGTTCAACCGTGACCTATCAGTCACGAGATCATTTCCTCTGTACCTTTCTGCTGCCGCAACAATCCTGTTTGTAGAACTAGAAACAAGTAAAGACACAGTGCCTAATTGTTCATCAAACATCTGTTGAAACCTTTCTTTTAAAGGCTGGGTCACAAGACAAAATTATAGTCAGTCTTTTCTCCATTTAAGGTGGAAAAGTAGGGTTCTGTTAACCTTTTATAGCTATGTTCACTATGCTATTGCCCACACCCGTTCCTGCGGCCACTTTTCTACGTACAAAACTCATAATCATTGAATGCTCATTGCTAGTTAAACCAAAAAAAATTTTTGACCAATCAGAAACTTTCATTTGGTAGTCAGGCATAGATGGAAAATTGATCATGGAGGAGAAGTGAATAAATGCTGTTTGTGCCCATTCTGAATTATATGACACCAAATCTTTCAAATATCAGAATAGAGCTGAGAAAGACAAAACTTGCAGCAAAGATTTCCACAGCTTTGACATTTGGCACCAAGCCTCTTCCAACTGCATAGGGCGAACATGAACAAAGTGAACAGTAGAACAAGAAAAAGTAAAAGCTTCGCTCAGTTTGTTCAGTGAGGACACAACGGGCTAAACGTGGGTTCTTGAACGCATGTCACATGCCGGGGGTGTTCGTTGCTTTAGCGTTAATTAGCATAATTTCAGCAAATTCTGTCACGGAATCTGCTGATTGATTGCGTAAATGGTTGAAGAGTTACTGTTTACAGTATGTCAAAGAGCATGAGCTACTTAACATCTATGGGGTTAAATGGTATGTTGCCAATTAACGAGATACAGTGTGAAGGAGTTAAAAAAAAAGAAAAGATTAATTTTGTTTGCTGAACAGTGATTTATTATGTATCCCAAATGTTTATTTGTTTTTGGCTTTCTAACTACTTCATGTTACTTAACCTGTTGCTTTCTCAAAATCCTGTGACAACATTAAATCTACCATTTTCCTTGCAGGATCAAAGGAAAAACATACAACTTAAAAAAAAAAGAGTTGTCACTGTTCGGTACGCACAAGGGACGCTCCACTTTCGCAATTTGTCAAGTATAGCTCAAAAATATTGACAAAAATCAATTTTCAGTGTCCTCCTCCATTACAGCTTCTGTCAGATCTAGTATTTCAGTGACATCTGCATCTTATCCAACACAGGGCACGTGTGCCCATTTGTATGTGTGTGTATAAAATACACACAAAAAAGCTGAGACTAATTGCACAAGTCCATCTGCTGACTCCCAAACAAGCTTCCAACTCTCAGACACAAACAACACAGACAAAAAAAGAAAAATATGCAAGTACAGGCAACACACATGCTACAAGTTTCTGCCTCAAAGCCGTCAACTTAGACCCCGCACAATCTGCACCCTTTTCTTCGGCAGCTGTGTGGACAGCGTTGACTGGCATGGTTTACAATATGGGCCCTATTGTTTCAGGACAAAGGCTTCTCAGCTCAAAGCAAAGGTCAAGCAGTAAAACAATAAACCAGCATTCATGGGCAGAAAAGGGGGGTTGTGCCATGGGGACTGTGTGCTTGTTATGTGCATGGTGGCTTATATTTAGAGGGTTCAAACTCAAAAAGGCAAAACCCTTTGGCTTCTAAACTAAAAATGTTTTTGGAAAACAAAAATATTTGGAGCCAGCCGCAGTTCAATCAGTGGCCACTGAGTGGCTGTCACCCTAGAAACCATTGATTGTATAAGGAACTGGACGAGTGAGTGTGACATCACCATTAAAAAAAGTCCTACTTCAGGATCCAACGAAATAAAAACAATTCAGTTGCCATTTTTTTATGATACAGATGCCGCCATGTTGAAGCCAGATGTCATCAGTAGACGGTGATTGGTCTGAGTCGGCCTAAGTTAATGTTTCTATGGCAACTACTCTCACCAATCAGAAGTGAGCTTGTTGGACAGCCACACACATACCACATACTATGATCTAGACAACCGATTGGCTGGTTTATAACTTGAAAAACTTACACAACAATATATCCACTACAAGATATAAAAAATATCATTAAATTAGGAATAGCAATAGCATTTTGAAAACAGTAAGCGGAGCAAGAATGGTTTTTATGACTAATATATTGACTAAGTAGTAACGACTTGTTTCCCAATAGAAGTCTATTGGAATTTGGCTTCCTGGAGCCAGGGAGTACTTCCTATTTGGAATGCAGGGGGTGGGGAGGTCACTTATTCAAGTTTTCATATACAGACAACACTAGAAACCCCTTTTTTCACTCATCAAACCAAACTTTATTTGTAAAGCATTTTTCAATAAAAAAGAAGGACAAAAACTAGCACAAACCTAACAACTTGAAAAAAAACACAATCAGTTTTTTTTTAATTATTATTAACTATTGACATCAAATTAATCCCTACACCTATAACAGCTTTCCATCTATTTTACAATTACTACAAAATCCCACAATTTCCTGCACAGCTCTGTGAAGACCAATCAATTCAAAGCTTAGCACGAAAACTTTACGTGATTTGTTGGTCAGAAGGGGCCCTAGAGCGCACCATGTGAGCACGCTGCGGGTAATACTAATTCTGTGGGAGCAGACAATCAAATCATGGAGATGTGTTTTTCTAACAAGTAGAGAAACAAAACTGCAATCTCCATTATGTAAATCACAATAGTTCCACTGTTCGGATATGGATATTGTTTGGCAGGAGCTGTGGATAAATTTAGAGAGTTACCTGAAGTTACCTGAAAATGTTGTGTCAGCAGTCATGGGTACACCAGACGCAGATGTGAATGTATGTGTAGCATTCATATACTGTAAGTGAGGCTATATGTGGATTTGCAGCTCTACTTATTATTTGCTTTACAGTCTTTTCAATATTTTTATCCTAAAAAAAAATGGAGAAACATTTTCTTTTCTGCTTATCGGTCCATGCACACGCACGACTACGTGACCCACACAAATGCAGTTGTCGTGGTAACAAGTAAACATAAAATGAATGTCAATCTGCACTTCCATTAGTAGTGTGTTAAGTGGAGAATCTGCATTTGGTCATGTGAAGCAGGAAACACTGGTTCCATTCAGAGGGAGAAACACATCCCCCATACGAAGAATGACATGTCCGGGTTTTTTTGTCATCTTATTGTTCTTTCTTTTCGCTCACGGAAATAAAGAAAAAAAAGTGCCTGATGATTTCAGAAAATTCAATTTCAATGCAAACAGCCTTACAAGCGTTGACTGTATATGACAACTGGACAGAGCGAGCATTGATGTCACCTAGGGCTGGGTCGAATCGTTGCTAAAACATTTAGATTTAGATCATCCCAATCTGCCTCCTTAGTGAACGATGCTGAAATAAGCATGACCAAGATGTTTTAGCGAAATTTCAAACTCTTCACCACCATTTTTGTTCTCAAGCGCAGTGATGTCACATTACCTTTCAAATTGCGCAGCACGAGACCAAGCAGGCGTCGTCTGCTGTTAATGACCGAATTTCAGCTAAAAAGGATCAACTTGATCCCAATTACTTTATTTGATACTTGAAAATAGATGAAATGGCCGAGCCCCAACCTGGAGGAAACAGGAATTCAGCAGAAAATGTGCCTGCTACTAATGTTACACAAGAACTTTAGGATAACCCTGGCAAAATGAAAAGTTTTTTAGTTATTTATATATCTGCACTGTTTGGCAATGGGGTATAATGTAGTAGTACTAGTTCATTATTGTGATGCTTTCTGATCCTGTGAGCTGAACAATCAGTGTGCTGAATGAACTGCTGATATGTACATTATACTAGAACTGGTCTTGACGTTCTCTGTGAAAATCGATTTAAAATAATAACCAAATCGAAATACTCAATAATTAATCGATTCTAGAAAATTTTTGATTTCCCAGCCCTAATGTCACCTATAGAAAATGATTTGCTCCTGGTTCCAACAAAATAAAGTCAATTCAGTCATTTTTCCACAATATGGCCATCGTCGTGAAACGAGATATCACCAGTAAGCTGAGATTGGTCCGAGTAGGACTTAGTTTATATTTCTATAGTGACCACTCCCTCCAATCAGAAGAAAGCATGTTAAAAGTCCACACCCCTTTTACTTGAAAGGGGGCTCAGGAGAATCTGTCAATCAAACACTTTAAAGTTCCACATGACATCATCTTCTATTATTCAGGTATATGATTGGCCAGTTTATAACTTAAATAACTTGATCACAGCAAAAAAAAAAAAAAAAAAAAAAAACTATGACAAAATAGGATTGGTAAAAACAAAAAGCAGAGCTAGTATGGTAATTCTGACAAATTGAATGATTTAGTATTAGGTGTTTATTTCTCCATAGAAGTCTTCTTGGGACCAACAGGTACTTCCTGTGTGGAATGTGAGGGGGGAGGGGATGCTCAGTCCAGGACTCTTTTACAGTCAATGCTTACAAGAAACAAGGAAGGAAGGTGGGGCAAGACAACCAAGACAGGAAGAGCATTGAAATTGATATACAAACTAGCAAAGGTGGCCAATAGAAAGCAGAAGTTTTCAGAAAACAATAAATAAATAAATTATATATATATAAAAGAATCCCAAAACATGTCGATGGTCATCCAATCTCTACAATCTCTCAAACTTCAAATGCATATAAGTATGTGATTTTTTATGCACATTCCTCTAACTTTAGGGTGTATTTTTGATCTAAGTGGCGGGCAATTGAAAAAAAAAAAAAAACGCCCAAACTGCAAAGGAAAATGCTAAATGAAACAGCAGGAGAAATCAAAAGAGCAGCAGCGTTCGCATCACTCTCAGGAAATGTAATCAATAAGGAATAGGATTGCAGATGAAAACGTGACCTCTGGGTTTTTGTACGGCAAGGATGCAATATATTGCTCTTCTTAGAGAAAAACGGATGTCAAGCAGCATACTTCGGCACGCACGTCAATATCCAACAGCTGCAGACCCCCTTCCCCCCCGCCAATAAATTGAACGTGCAATTCATCAGCCAACTCTAGGAGACAGTATTTCTAATTAAAAGGGAGCTTGTAAATTTGACGTTTTATAGGGCCTGCTCAGCTTGTAAATACACTGTAAATAAGTTGTAGTGAGTGGCTTCATGGGCAGATGAAGGTCTGGTGGTTTAAACACGTGCCGAAGCCTCCAGCGACAGCAGAACGACCTGGAATAAGTCAACTTCTCTTGCTTTCTGTTGGCGCTCTTGGTGAATGCAGGAAGGCGCCAACGTTCCCTCCGTATTTTATTTTGGAGCTCGTCGAAAAATCCGATTGGATTAGCACTTTCAGAGGACACATTTGTCGGGCCAATTAGAGCACTTCCTGGCACAGATGGAACCCGAAGATCTCTGGGGAGAGCGCTAGGTCACATTTGGCTTCTAAAAAAGCATAATGCATACTGTAGAGTCTGCAAAAACAGCACACCAGGTGTGTGTATTTGTGCGGCTAGCCCCTCAGGCTTTCACACGCCTGTTGTAAATAAGAATACATTTTGAACAACAACATAGGGGTGAATTTGATGGAAATTATTATGTAGTAACATTGTGTGTTTAGGATGTCAAACAATCAAATTATCTTCCTTACCTGTTTTAGTGGACTTTTCTTTATCAAAGAGGAGGTCAACGGCGAAGATTCACATCTCAGTGGCAGTGGTACATCCCAGACCTGTACACATGAGAGGATAGGGAGGGGCTTAATAAAGCTCGCTGAACTTGGACGCTTGTCATTTTTTTTCACAATAGCTAGATAGCCGTGATATGTGCTGAATGTGGGGTGCCATGTGAATAATGGCCTCCTCGAGATTGTGTGAATAGCCATAAGCCACTTCAACACAAAAACCAGACAGCTCATAAGCCCCTTTGGCTTATGATTGCTTGTTTAGTGTTTACGTGTCAATGCCCTTGTGTGCAAGCACAACACACGTGTCCGTGCCACCTCATAATGACCTCTTAAGTGCAGGATATCAAAGTCTATAATAGCCTTACTCTGTTTGCTGGCAGTTTACAGCAAAAAAAGAATAAAAAGCTTTACTCTTATGTCATGATAACTGACTTATATGGGGAGCATTTAACTGTCAAACGGCAGAGACAAGGAAAATTGTCAACTCACTTTTTATTTTGTAGTGAGGCAGTGATTCATCTTTGAGGCGTCTTATCTTTTGTTGTTTGTGTCAACTTTTTCTTTGCCTTTTTTCGGCTTTTTCCTTCAGCATTTTCCGCCTGTGTATTTTCCACGTCCAGTTACTTTTCCCCCTTTTTTTTTTCCTTTTGGAAAGGACTAGTTTGTTTTTCTTCTGGTCCATCTCACGCTAGCTGCATCTCACGGGTCAATCTCGGAACTATTGTTTGTGTTGTGGCTGACATGGCGCTTCGGTTTTTGAGTGCATCTGTTGACAGGTCAAGCAGTTTGAGAGTGGGTTTGATTTTTTTGAGTGCACATGCCGCTGTTTTCTGGCAAATCTGACAGAACAAAAAGTCCACGTCCTAAACCAAATACTGCTGGCATGAAGCATCTTTTTACGCTCCAACAACTCAATGTACACATTCAGCTTGGTGCAGCTGGTCCATTGACTGCTCTTTAAAGAAAATATTTAATTAAAAACATATAATTAAAACCAAATGGGCAACCCAATGACTGTATGAGGCGGATAAAAAAAGGAACTCAAATAAAGAAGAAATAATCTCTGAAATGCTGATTTCACCCCTGTGGTTAGATCTAACATCCGAGACATTTGTATTGTGAGTGATTTTTTTAAGAGGCTCATCAAAATATATATTTTTCAATTATTTAATTATAATGGTTGTGCTCAGACAAGACCAGTCTTTGAAACTGACATTTTTCAACTTCATAATGGCCAACTCTTAACCCATTTATCAATTTCTGGAAATCTGTGATGTCATATCCTGTCAAGATGGCAACTCCTATGTAAATCTGTAAGCTGTAAATCACTGCTCTCCAGTTACAGTTCTATATTGGAAATGTGAAGTGTTTGAATCAAAAATTCCAAAATACATTGCCCTGTAAATTTCCCAGAAGATTGACAAATATTAACAACATTGCATTACGTTTGTCATTTGATACAATTTTTTATTTGAAATAATGTTTTTACATTTGTTTTTTTATGAATCCTCCTAGTTTTCATCATCAAAATACAAGAGATTCATTTGTAGAATGCTAAAAGTAGTTAGGTTTTCACTTCGACAAATAGGTGATGTCATATTTGGGGTTTAAAAATCCTGAACGACATCGTCTGTTGGAGAGTAGAGAGTGAATTTGGACACAGCCTAAATGAGCCAAAAGCAAGGAAACCGATGATGTCACCACATGCTCTGGTCCATCTATTTATACAGCCACTGCTTAAAATACATGATTAGGGCAGTTCAGATCAGGGATGTTATCAAATAATTCACTACAAGCTAATCGTCGAGTAAGATATGTTAGAGTGAATTAAATTAGTTTGCAATTAATTGAACACCCTACAGTCCTTTATGAGGCCAGCCTTACCTTCCACCCACTTCCCTGTAGTGTATGGTAGTGTTGCATGTCCAGGCTAGGTGGTCATACTCTTCCCTATAGTCTAAAAGGGTTGTCCTTAGAGGGTTGAACTTTGACCAGTCAGGGACTCCGATTTGGTAGATGCTTTTTCAAACATGGAAGTACCAACAATTTGAAAAGCAACCATGAAGGAAAAATTAATATTTTCAGGTTGTGCCTAGATGGAATTAAATGAGACCATGTTTTTTCGGAATAGAGCTGTGAAAGAAAAACCTAGATCAAGACTTGCAAGAATTGCATGGCTTCAACATTTCACACCCAGCCTCTTCAAACTGTGAGTACATGCGCTAATGTCGGGTAGTGACAGACCTTTGTGAACACCGTATGCTAAAAGCGTATTCATATTCCTATGTTCAATGCTCTCTTAAATACCCCACACATGTCCTGTGTGTACATAACATCAGACGCCTTGTGATAATTTTTGCAAAGTTATGGTGAAAAATTACTGAGAAATTATGAATATCTATTTACATGCGCGGTGCAAGAAAGTGCATTAGCATCGATTTAGCCTTTTACTAACCTCAAAAATGTATATTTGACTCCAACAGTTATAATATAATACAATATTTTATAAAAAGGCATTGATCCTTCCAACAAAAGAACAAAAAAAGAACAGTACCGCTTCTCTGTACTTTTTTCTTATGTCTTATCTATGAATGCAAATGTTAGGTGTTATGTATATATATGAGCACATCAACACTGCAGAAGTGCCAGAGGCAATTGATAATTAGTGAAAAAGAAGTTTGTGGCAAACTTCCCCTCCTACACAGCCTCTTTATACATATCTGCCTTGTTTCTCTGAAAGAAAAAACAGGCCGTTTGCATTACTGCCTGACTTCCAACAAAACAATAATAGTTAACAAAAGGCAGGATCAGTGAGGGAAGACGTTGGGAGGTGTAACAGAAAAAGATTTGAATACAGAAAATAGGAGGTGAATGACTAAGAATGCATTAAGGAAGGTTTTTTTTTTTTTTTTTGGAGTTTGTTTTACATAAGCAAGTGAGAAAAGAGGAAAAGATTTTCTTTTTCTTTTAAATGCAGCTATTGAAAGCAATTCATGCATACATCCGAAGCATACCACTGTGTTTTTGTTCACGGCTAAAAGAGGAGTTATGACGTTAGCATAGTTCTTTTTAAATCACAATGTGCACATAGTGAAGGCAAAAAAACAAACAAAAATAAACAACAGGAAGTTTCCCTAAAATATCTTGGTGGAACAACAACTGGTCATAAAATATTTCAATGGAGTGATTGAGTGATTGAGACAAAAAGAAAAACAAAAAGCAAAGGTTTTCTCTCGTCTTAGAATGAACGTTGGCTTATAAGAGTTGCTTTGGTTACTCAAAAAATGAATGAGACTAAGTGAGAGCCTAGTGAGATTTCTTTTTCTTCAAAAATATTTATTTTTCTTCAAAAACTTCAAAAATGCTAAAAGCAATAGTACCATATTATAGGACACACATCCGGAAAGCCTTCTATACAGATTATACAGATCGAGAGATTTTGTGAGGTACATGGCGCTCTGTCAAAGTGCCAGTTGTTTTTTTTACGGGTTTCAGACAGGCTGTTGTGATTTTTTTAAAATACGCTAATGTGGCTAATAGCCATGTCAGACTGTTTATTTTTAACATGCTACTATTTAGGCTGGTAGTTAGCATAGTCACAGCAACATTTGTTTTAGTGATATCAGTCTTTTGTTTTTTAAATGTTGTAAATGTTCCAATATAGCTAATATGCTAACGTGGCTAACGTGTAGCATGTCACAAACAAGTTCTAGAGTTACTTTTAACTGTGAACTTATAGACTTACCTCGGACTCGTTTGTCTTGCTTAATGCACATTATAGTTTGGTGCTCCTCATTTACGACATAAGTTTGAAAATTAACTATTTATTGACAGAAGGCCCTATAGCGGTGAAAAGTATTTTTATGTATGCTTAAAACAGATGAATTCACAGGAAATGCCCCAAATAAGTAGTAACCAGCTTCTTTAACATTTTTTTTTATTTTAAGATGAAACCAGTGCAGCTAATGTTGCGTTGTATTAGCAGGTAGCTTCATCTTCAGAGTCCATCAAAAACACCTCCTCCTCTGTCAGTCTTACGGTCCCTATTTTTAAAACTGGATGCAAACCCTCGACTGTGAAGGGGAACTGGACTGAGTGAGTGTAATTATTAATTAATTATTTAATTATCACTCATGGAAAATGACTTACTTCCACCTCCAACAAAATGAGGTCAATTCAGTTGCCTTTTTTTCTTTTTTTGCAATACGGACACAGCCATGTTGGAGTTGGATGACATCAGTAAGCAGTGATTGGTCTAAATCAGTCTGGTCAAAGGCCTTTCATGCATCAGTTGACACACAGACATGCATGACACTGTTGGTACTCCTCTGTTGTCAAACGGAAACAGAGTTCACAGTAACAGCTACATATCAAATAGCTGAACTAATAGAAGTAATGATAAACAAATGAATAAAAATGTGCTGAAATGCAACACAACTTAGGCACAACTCCTGAATTATTGTTCAACTGTATTATTTTTCAAAGTCTAATTAATGAAAACAGGCCTGGACAAATGAAAAACCACCCAACTAAATGTTTTGTTGTGCAACCTTTTGAGGCAATTACTGCAATCATCCCATTTCTGTAGCTGTCAGGGAGACCTCTGTACCTGTCAACAGGTGTTATGGCTCACTGGTTGGGAGCACAAACTGCTCCTGCTGCATCAGATTCTGAAGGAGACCGTCATGTTCAGTGTGTAAATACGGTGTCATCGAACAGCAAGGTGATTACTCGTGAACTTTTTAAAAAGGCTGACTGATCCAATACAGGTGTGAAGACACCTGTGATGATATGCAAAAAAAACCCTCACTGTCTTCTATTCCTAGGGTCAAATTAGTTTTTACTTGGGAACCATTCTTTTTCTAGCCTTGTTTCCGTATTCTGTTTTAATATTTTTTTTAACTTTTTGATGTTATTTTCGTATTTTTTCAAGTATTTTTTGTTACTTTTGTCAGTTTTCATTTATTTCCAATAAATGACCAATAGCTTCGTTGTTTCAGTTAAAATTGCAGCCCTACTACTTGTCACATAACCTGTGACTGTGAAATATGTTTGCTGCATGTGACCCACCTCCTGGGAGAACCAACATTGGGTCCCATTTTAGAGTCTCCAGTACAACTTGACCATGGATTTGAAACCATGGGCAAACAAAGGGGTCTATATCTGCAGATGGTTGAAACAATGGACTTTGCTATTCCTTTTTTTGGTTTTGTCTTTTGGATCTTTTTCCTTTCTGAAAAAGGAGAAGGACAAGAGAGATGCTGCGCTTTTTTCCCACAGCAAAACAATAGAGCTTTCTATTATGGGAAGTGCCGGCTGTATCAGTGTCGCACATCATACCTATTAGTCAGCAGTCTTCCTCGTGTAATTAGGGTGACTAGGATGTGCTTTCATGACAGTTTTCTCAGTGTTGCCCTCTGTAATTATGACATCAACGAAAAATGCCATCAAAACACATCAGATGGAGATTTATGGACAAACCAAATGCTCCTTCATACGGGTGGAGTCCTCATATACTCATTTGAAAAACCCACAATAGCCTCAATAGTCTCCAATTCAATGTTAGTATAAAGAACATGAAGCGATATTGTCCGTGGTATACCCAGGCGTAAAATGAAAGACTTTCTCTGGGTAATATATAAATCTTTAAGAAAAGACATAGAGATAAATGAGGGACAAGGGTGTAAACACACAAAAATGTTGATTTGTCCTCCTAGTGTGAACCACTGAACTGCAATCAGCATTACTCAATCCTGGACAGTGAGATATTACGATCCATGGATGCATAGAGGAATTTAGACATGAGGCACAGATCAAACAGGCTCAACATTTATCTTTTGAAATACAAAAATCCCCTAAAGTCATTGCTTATATGCACTTGATTGTGTTTTTTTCTCTCTCTCTTAAAGCTAAACATCATTCATCAAAGGCTTGTCTCTCTTCCATATTATTATTGCCTCCAAACCGAGAGCATCACTCTCATTTGTGACGGATCCCTTCTCATTTATCATACAAGCAGTGCGGACCATCGAGCGGTTCCAAACACATGTAAGCACACTAGAGAACGTGCAAAACGCTCCACATTTGTAGAAAACAGACACTCGGACCATGTTAAGTTATTGCCACGGGCCCATGGGCCAGAGTGGTAGTCATCCGTCTTTGTGTGACATTATCAGGCGCGCTCGCGCAACACAGAGGTGGTAAAATGACTTTATTACACCATGTTAAGGATACTTTAGGGACAAATTCATGGGGGCTGATACACGCCAAAGGGGTATGGTACACCATGTGAAACAAGAGGGTATGTCATCTGAAGCCTTAGAACTGTTGGATTTTTGGTGTCGTTAATGTGCAAAAAGAGGACTGACACTTGAGTTTGATAGTTTTGGAGGAATACAGTCCAACTAACCTAAGAAGAAATAACGCATACTAAACATAATCACTAAACACTGTAACTGATCACTCAGAGACCCCCCAACCCTATCCTGTATGTTTTTGGATTCATCAAGCATGACCGTCTTCGCCTTTCCTTTGCCCTACCCGCTCAAACCCACCAGCGGTACTGCGGATCAATACTCCCTGGCACATTTTCTGACTCACAAAGACTTTGGAATGAAAACGCTGTTCGATACCAATCAGGATCACAGCTGTGCCGCCGAACCCGCACAATAAATGACAAAATAATTTTTTTTAAATTTACCATCAAATGTCCAGTCCCATCAGAGACCCCACCACCCACGCACCCCCTACAGCTACATCTTTCAGTCCGGTTTATGCTGAAAGGAAGCAGATGAACAGAAGGAGGAAGATGTATGTAATGCAGTTAAAGTAAAAGCTCAGTAAGCAGGAAATTTAAGAGGGGCTAAGGGGGGGATGATGGCATTACAGCAGACGCTGATCGCGGGCATTCTGCTGAAGAAGGAAAAGATAAGGAAAATTTAAGCAGATGCACTATGGGGGATATTAAAGGCAGACAAATGTAAATATGTGCAATCTGCAGTGTTTTCAATGCACTGCAATGTGTTAAAACAGTTGAAGTCGACACTTCCTCAGACAATAAATCAGAGCTGACCGTCTTCAGTCTCGGTCAGTGAAGTTACTTGACCCGGTCCTTCATCGGAGTCAGGCCTTGAACAAGCTAGCTTTTTCAAACCCTGCAGCTTACTCCATTGATAAGACTCGCCGTCTTGTCTTCCTCGCCACCGAAGAGATTTATGCCCCCAGCCCTGCCACGACCTCATTGTTCATTGCCCCATAATTCAAATCTGATCCGCTGCGTTGCATCACATTGTGTATGACTCATTTCCATGTAGCCCATTCTCTAAACAAGCCAGCCTCGCTGGCACTCTATAGTCCACCGACGGGCAACAAAGAATTTCCTGCCAACAGAGCGGTGACTGACTTAACGCGGAAACGCACAGTAACGGGGTTTAAATTGACAGAACGGGGAAGGAGTAAGTGCTATTGTGAACGCCTTCCTGGCGAGACCAAAATAATCGACTGGCCTTTGAGAGAGCGTCTCACAATAACTCGTGATGCCATATTCACATCTGCAGTGATGCAAGGGTGTGTCACTGTGGTGGGTATACGGCGGCGGGTGAGTGGACGGCGTGTCAGCCTGAGATGTGCTGGGTTTCAAGTTTGTCACATTCACAGGTTTTGTTGGCAGGGAAAATACATGTGTGTGTTTGTGTTTTTGGTGAGTGGTGACAGCTCAGAGTGCCGCACAGGGAGGTGAAGGGCACACAAGACACAATGTTTTTGGACTGGAAGGACTTTTTCCTGTTTGTGAAAGACAAATCCTAACTACTATAAATAGCATCTAACAAGATCGGAGAGGTCTAGTCATGTGCAGGAGTTAGTGACCTCTCTTAAAATGTATATTTTTGGTAAAAACTGACCTTAAGGGGAGAAACCACATCAATAGCCATATACTGTCTACACAATGTTCAATAAAAGTATTAATATGTTTAATATCAGCATTTAAACAATTAAGCATAACCAGCGTGAATTGATGCTCACTAAATTAGGCGAACATAGACCAGCATGCATTGCATTTGAACGATTTTTGTTGGGAAAAAGTATTTGATTGTATTTGAATAAACCGTCAACATTTTTATCATTAGAACAAAGTGTATTCATAAATAACTGTTGTAATATGCTCGTACTGATTATGTTTCAACTTATTGAAATCGGTGACATCATAGATGAAAATCCAGAGCACCATAGTCACACACTATGCATATAGTGTAACTACACTGGCGTAGTCATAGTAACAGCCAATCCTGTTTGCAGTAGAATGAATCTATAATTAACACGTTTTGGATTATGAGACACACAGTCATGTTTGGAAAAAACATTCCGTTTTAGGTGCGCCTTGTAATGCAGAACACAAGCTATATAATTCATTTGGTTACACGCTGATGGCAATCAAGCTCAGAATTAAAAATGACTGTGTGGGTCTAATACAAAAGAGTTTCAAAGAATTAACTTTTTTTTTAATATGGAACTTTCATATTTATTTCTAAAGTATTGTTTAAGAATTTGACGCATGGATTTTCTTTCAAAGAGATCTGCAAAGCGGACTGATAACTGGCCTCTTAGATGTTTCAAACTTATCTAATGATGAAGGTTACAGCAGCTTACCTGAACCAGAAAAATTAAAATGGATCCTTTTGACCAGAATTCAGAAAAGAAAAGAAAAACATGAGGGAATAATGTCAGAGGGGCATTTCAAACAGCTTATTTCCTAACAGTCCCTTTCTTTTTTTTTCCCATTTAATTTTTTGGCTGATTTCCATTAAAGAGGTCACCACAGCGAAGCAATTTGCACGGTCATTTGGCAGAGGTTTCACACCGGATCCCCCTCCTGATGCAACACTGTGGCTGAACCTGGAATGAAATCCACAACCTGCCAATTTCAGCCACCATAGCCTAGAAGCACAGCACGTTTTCTGTCAGCGGATAGATATCTGCTAAATAATGAAATGATATCCCTTCACCCTTCATGTCCGATACTTTGCTTAGAAAACAGACTTTATGGAAATCTTTAAGTGTTTTTAAGTGATGCTTTTCTGTGTTTTTCCCAGAATTCTCTGTAATGTTGTTCCATTTTTTTTCTTGACCATCATTCAGTTTACCGTAAGTTTTTTTCCTACCAAGCTATTTTTTCAATTTGCCCGTTTTTCTCCATCATTTTGTACATATTTATCAAGCCTTTAAAGCACTTTGGGGTAACTTAAATCAAAGTGAGCTGATGGTTAAAGGACTGAAACATCTTAATATTAAGCATGAATGCAGATGAACAAACCTGCATTATTTCATTTTTTAATGCAGTTCCATCTGCTTCAGTTGTGCAACATTTAAGGGTTTAACTAACAATACATTTTCTGAACATTTTTATTTTTTTATATTAATTACTTATGTGTTACAGTGGTGTGTTGACAGTGTAAGCAATTTTTAAAAAATATTTTTTAGATTATTTTAGCAGATTTCTGTCTTTGAGATGTCAGAATCAGAAAAATACACTTTTTTTTGATAAGCTGTACAATTATCCATTTAAAAGCCATTTTTTTAAGAAAATGTATTTTTTTGATGTTTTATTTACTTGTGTGCATGAAAGTCTTCATGTAGAAAATGTTTTTTTTCTCACTGAGATTCAAACGTGTTTTTACATATTTTCTCTGAATTTCAGTCAACTAAAAAAAAAATCGTATTATTACTTTGAGGAAGATCTAAAAATACTTTTACACTATGAATTAAGGAGGGAAAGTAACCTTTAACCTTTAGAAGACAAACATCCACACACTGGATGTATTGACAAAACAAAGTAGTAAAAAGGCTCCAATAGTTCTGCTTTTCGAAAAGAGCAAAGCATCTTTCTCTGGAGGGCATTTCTAATGGAAATCACATGAGCACTGAATCAGTGAATACCTTGAGACCTGACGGTTAAACGGCTTCTGCTGCCTTTCCGGGCATAATTAAGTAACTGCACACTCCTGCCGCATGGTCAGTCACTAACAGAACTGAATGATATCTGGCACAAGTATTACTTGTGAAGACAGGAGGGCTGAGCTGACAGCTCAAGTCAACGGTGGATAAAACGCCAGGAGTCTGGGTGATTCTTTGAAGGAGGGCAAGGGTAGGAGACGGATGTGTTAACACATGACCGACTAGTTTCAGACACGAATCCAGGCTGATTATTTCAAAACGGAAGAGAGATGTCATCCAGCGCAGGAAGACGTTTTTGGATAAGCTTTGGACTCAAACTTGTGGATGAGGTAACTGATAAACACTGTTTTCTCTTATACAGTGAGCATCATTGTTTTTTCTAACAAAATAAAACTCTATTAAGGCTTTAAAGATTTCTTTTTCCAACTTAGGGGTCACAAAAGTGACAGATCGTTTAAATTTACCCATTTGTCGTCTCTAAGAGCCAAATAAACAAAACTTTCAGTTTATCTCACCCCACTTAAATAAACTGTAGAAGAAACTGAAGGCCTAGAAAATGTGGGTTCCTAAAATGATTTTGGCTCTGTGAAGAATTCACTACATCTATCAAAATAAAAGCTGTCATCTTTGAAATTAACCCCTTTGTGTTTTTTTTTTTTATTATTTTTTTTATTATGGGTCACAGCATTTAAGACTGGACAGTAAATAAATAAATAAAGTAAAAGAAGGACGGTTAAAAACGGAATTTTGGGAAGCAGTGATTAAGGGTGGCCAAATAAATAAATAAATAGACAAACATAAAAACAGAGACTAAATTTATCTCGTGGGTTTTCCAGAGTTCGGATCATGACATTTGCATCCAGTCCTTTAGCAGATGCTGATTAAGCTCAAACTTTTTCACAAATCATGGATATGTGGGGGGATAATAGTCCTGCTGAATAGCTGTTAGCCTAGGATGGGAACCCCCAACCAATTGACAAGCAAGCTAAAGCCATCTGAACAACAACCAATGGCTACCTGGAACATTACAAACCTGGGAAAGGTTGACCCCTTCAGTCTGCCCACTGAGCATTGAAAACTAAAAGCGTTTTCACACAAAGCTGTTGAAAACCAGCTAAGACGGTCTGTTTAGCTCACCTAAAGTGAAAGCTGATGGGAACTCTGCCTGAAACCAAACTCTCCCTTTCATTCAGAAACAAAAAGTGATAGTTACCCCAGTGTTGTGCATTTTCCGGGGTGAATGAACAGCTCCCAGTGTAAATCTGAAGGACCAAAAGCTGGGAAAAGACTTAAAAGTCTACAAACATAATGCAAAACAAAGCAGTTTTCTTCTTTGTGCTTTTGGGTCAGAGCTTATTTTAGCTACAGCGCCCCCAAACGAGCAGCTGATGATGTGATGTTGTGACTGTTCTTGGTCACTTGTTGGCTTTTGCCCTTTTGTGAGGGTTGCTGTGTGAAAACAATCTAAAGGAGGGATTTTTACCATTTTCAGCCAATAAAAATCTATCTATGTGTAAGAGCACCTTAACAATTACTCACCATTAAAAAAAATACACAAAGATGTATCCTCTGGTCAAAACTTTTTTTTTTTTTTTTTTTTTTTTTTTTTTTTTTTTTTTTATCGCTGTCTTGGAACTGAATCGGATGGGAAGCAGGGAAAATATTTAATCTTTGCAACCAACTTCTCGCCCATATTGGGGGGGTGCAACTGTGGAGATTCATCAATTCATTTTCCGGCAACCATCAGGCCTGCAATACATTTAAAAGAGCAGAAGCGACGCACTACGGAAGCCTGGAAGTAAAGAAGAGGAAGGGGATGAAAAATATGTGAAGGCCACTATTTTATAAAGAAATAATGAAAAAAAGACATCAGTGGTGTCAAATAGTTTATGTAAAACTGATCTTAATCTATATTTTAGAAACTTTATAGGAGCTCAAGGCAAATAAGGAAGTAAGATCTCCCAGCAGGTCCCAAAAGTGAAATATTACAGTTTTTACCCAAAAAAGGGTAAAAAGAAGTTCACCAGGGTTCTGTGCATGACCAAAAATAGGCATGAACGGGGGGGAATGCCGCCCAAAATTAAATAAATAAAAGACAAAGTAAATAAAATTTTTAAGAAGCCCAAAAAAAGCCCATCAGGATGACCAGACGGACAAACCGACAGTAAAAGAATAAAAGATAAATGCAGCCTCAACAGGATATAAACCAGAGTCCTGCATGTGCCTGTCCCAAGCCTGGTAAACGCAGAAGGTATTGTCAGGAAGAGCATTCACCATAAAACTTATAAGACGGGTGAAATCGATCAAATAAGATATGTGAACTGATAAGAAGGTTTACTATCAATTTTAGGGGCTCTGAAGAATATGACACCCCAAGCTCTCAGCACACAAGGGCTCCCCACCCAATATTCTCCCTTTAAATCTGGCCCTTGTTCTGCATCCCCCTTAAGGACCACCAACAGCACCAAATCTGACATTGGACTTTCTAACAAATCCCTGACCCTGCAAACAGTCTCTAGCAACAAGCAGATCCAGCTGTCACGGATCTGATTCTCCTCCCGCTTGTCTTAATACCCCTGCGAGTGAAAGTTCCACTCTGATCTCTGCCGAGCTTTACATTTTCATCGTCGTGAGCTTTCGACATTCCCAGGAGATGGGTTGACACAAAAAGATCCTTTCATTACCGGGTTAAGAGACTTTCCCAGAATCCTATAAGCAAAAAACACTGTCAACATTAGGGCGCTCCGAGTAAGGCCTTCATCTAAGCAAAACAATTCAAATCAGCACAGCCACAATGACTCACACCCAGTTATTTATGTTTTGTTTTTTGTTTTTTTTTTTTTCCCACAGCAAAAGATTATGCTTGTCTGGCATTCAGAATTGGAAACAAAAAGGAAGTGGTGAGCTAATTGAAGGAAGATGTGGAATCCACAGGCCTCTTTAGACGCCGGGGTTTGCAGACACGTCACACGAGCTTCAACGATCTTTCATTAACAGTCTGACGAACACCCTGCAGATCACTTTTGAGAAGTTATTTCACTCTGTCAAAAAAAGCACCGTAAACTAGAGGTTTTAACTGTAGCTTGGACAAAATAAACCTCAATCAGGACTGGAAATTACTGCAATCTGCACTGATTCCATAGTTGCACCACCAGCAAGTTGCAGAGCCACAAATGTACAAGTGACCTTGAAGATGAGCCTCGATTTCCACAAATGTGGCTAAAATGACAGCCTGACCCCCACCTTTGGCAATAGAAGAGATAGACAGTTTAGCACTGGAACCGGCCACCTGCTCCGCGGATCCCTGCAGCAACAACCTTCCAGCCGGGAGAGGCGACCCAGTGCCGCCGCCGCTGCCGCCATCCACCCACCGAGATCAAAAACACACACACACAGGAGTTTGCATACTGAATGTTTGCTGAGAATTCTTTCATTTAAGCAGGCCGAGGACAGACACAGTCAGCAGGCTGAATGCTGGGGAAAAAAAAGACTAATTGCACAATATCTGTAATTATTTGTGAGGCACTCCATTGTTTAAACATGTGGCCAACAATTAGTGTGAATTTAGACAATCATTAGCCCATTTCCTGCTCTTTTCATCTGAATTGATTAGTTTGATGCTTCTTTTTTTTTTTTAGTTTCACAAGGTCATCTGCAACCCAAGATGCCCTTTTTAGTGTAAATATAAGCCAGGGGCCTTCAATCTTGTATCTGGATGATTGACGGATCGTAAAGGTACAATGTCCTGCTGCTGGATGCTGTTTTTCCTCCAGATTCGCTCTGGATTCCTGCATTCCCTTGGACTCCAATGACAGCCGCAGAAAATAAAAAAAAAAAAAAAAAAAGGGGGGGGGGGGGGTGAAGTGGTGGCGGGGGGGTTAAAAAAAAAAACAAGAGAGCTGATCTGTCATCCATCAAACCATGTGATTTGTCACTGCATAGCCGCTGCACAGGAAAAAAATATTCATAAAAAATAATGAAATGTGAGGGGTGCCAGTGAGCGCCATGCCGGAATCCGATTGCATTGATTGGAGAGGGTAATTTGCCTGTTACTTCACCTTATAGCAACATCTCCCGTCCGGAGCGACGCCCATGCAGGCGCGCTGGAGCATCATCCGCGTAAAGCCCAAACATCCATCAGGCTGGATTGCAGTGCTGTTTTTTTTTTTTTTTTTTTTTTTTTTGGTGCGGAGGGGGTATTTTTATTATTAATATTCCTTTAGAGGAATAATCGCAGGCCACATTCCCATGGGCATCAATGAGGAGGCAAAGTCAGCGCCGCCACGCAGCTTTTAGAGCATCACGCGCTGTGACACGCAGCCAGGAAGGTTTTTTTTTTGTTTGTTTGTTTATGGATGTCTGTGGCTGTGAAATAAAAAATATATATATAAAGATAATAAATCAAATTATTACCGTATCGTCAGGCGCAGGGGTACAGAGGTGGACACATCTAGCGCAGAGGAGTCAGGAATAACCTCTTCCTGCGCGCGTTCATCCAGTCACCGCGGCGCAAAACGCACCAAAAATGTAAAAAAAAAGTCAAAATCAAAATTAAAAATAGAATCTTCCCCGATCGATGGTTTTTCAAGTCTCGTGAATAAATTTCGGCTGCAACATGATGATTCCTGGATGGGGAAATGGAGCGGGGGGGCATTAATAAGCCAGCCGCTGCGTGTTTTGGTATCCCGATCACACAGGAGGAGGAGCAGGAGAAAGAGGAGGAATCGCCGCGTCGGTTCGGGCACGCTGTGCGCGCAGCGAGTGCTTGGAGGAGGACAGAGGCGGATCTTTCTCTCCCTCTCTATTCGTCTGTCTGTCCTCCCTCCCTCCTTTCCTTCCTGCTTGCCTCTCACTCTATGGCTCTCGCCTGCCTGTATGTTCTTTATATCACGAGGTCCATGCCAGGGGTGGTGGTGAGGGGGGCGCGCGTAGCTGTCCACGCGCGCAGAGTCGGGGGTCAAAAATGACAAACCAATTTGGAGGCGCCGGTGAACGCTCTGTTGATCAGAGCGCGAATGGGGGGGGGGCACGAGTCCCGCCATGGATGGGGGTGGGGGGCAGGAAGAGAAAGAGATGGAGTGGAGGAGGAGGGGGGAACGCGGAAATGGACCTCTTCTTTTGTCAAAATGTCTGGACCTATGGCTCCACCTACCGAGGGAAGGCGCACAGACGCAGCCTGGATTCCCAGCATCAACAGCAGAACAGCAGCTTCGGTTTTTGTCTGCCCCTCGAGACTGATGCTTTGGTGCTTTTTGACAGCCCCCCCCCCCCCCCCCTTTTTTTTTTTTTTTGCACCTAACACCAAACTTTACTTTTCCAACTCCATGAATAAGTGGAAGCAGGTTCTGCAGCACCATCGCAAATGTTTGTAGATGAATGCCCCCTCTTAAATTGTTAAACAAACAAGAAGGTATCGAACAGAAGTTGCACGCGTGGCTCTTGGATGGACAGCTCCCCCAGCCCCTCAGGGATGAGCGCTTTGAAGATCAGAGGGAGGGGAGGTGTGTGCGTGCGTGTGGGTTCATGCGCACTGGCGGTGCGCTCTCAAGCCGCGCGGACAGAGCGGCTGGAAATAAAGCAGAGGAAGAAGAAAAAAAAGTCCTCTTTCCGGCTGTCCTCCCCCAGATTTATGTATATATATATTTATTTATTTATATTTTTTTTCGGGGGGTGGGGGCGTTCTTCATGCTGGTGAAAGCATCCTTTCCTGGGGGGACGGAGGCGCGCGCGGTCTGTGGTGAGGAGCGCAGGGACCTGTTGATCGTCTAATGGCGTATCGGAGGTGAGATGGACCCCATCAGTGATCAGTATGTCATCAATATGTCATCATTGAAATCTTATTGTCAAAATCTTAGAGTGTGTTAATTCAACGCCAGTAAAATGGTTTTGGTTTTTTCTATCGATACTTTTGCTGGCAGCCAGTATTGCTGCTTTATTATGAAACTGTAGATTTCATTAGGATTCTATGAAGGGGAAATAAGCACTTCCTATATATCCCTGGTGCCCATCAGTGGCTCCTAATTAGATTTCAGATGGGACGTCATCATTTCCAGGCGGTGTTTTGCAACCCAAGTGGTGTATTTGTGTCATCTTTGAAGCTGCACAGGTCTCATTCTCTGCCTCAAGTCTGAATGGTCAAGAGGCCGCGCTTTGTCGCATTTAATTACCATCACTGGCTGCTAAAGCCTTTTTCTGCAGAAGGCCTAAATCCCACTAAAGAGCATTATAGGTGACAAACAAGGCGCTTGCAAACAAGCATGCTGCGGGCTTCAGAGGAGAAAAACGCAAAGGCCAGAATGAACAGATGTACAATAATTACAAGGAAACTGAGGAGATAGCAGATTTGCACGACTGGCAGAGCTGCAAATTGTTTTTAAATTAGATTTATTGTACAAATAATTGTTCAAATGTAGAAAAATGTACCACCGCAATCTTTTTTTTTTGTCTATTACTGCAGCAAACCAATCAACTTGTGTGGCATCTAATCCAAATTTGAACCAGTTGGAGGAATGGAGATGATGGGTAAGTTTTCTGAGTTCATGAAATGTTGCTTTAACTTAATAAATTGTTTCTCCAAACTCTACCTGTTGTGTTTATAAGAACTGGACTGAGTGAGTGTGACGTCACCAATAGAAAATGGCTACTTCCTGTTCCAACCGAAATAAGTCAATTCAGCCTCCATTTATCTCCCATGAGGGAACTAGACGTTTTCAGTCAGCAGTAATTAGTCTGAGTTGAGTTTCTGTGGCAACCACTCTCTCCAATCAGAAGCGGGCTTGTTAAAAATGCACACCCCTACCAATTGAAAGTGGGCTCTTGATGATCTGTCAATCAAACATTCAAAACGTTCAATATGGGGCCCAAAGACTGGCCGTATATGAAAACTGGACTAAGTGACTACTCCCCCCTGGGATTTCAAAGAGGAAGTACCATTTGTCTCCAAAAAGCCAACATTCCTTAGACTTCTATGGAGAAATACACAGTTATCACTCAGTCATTCTTCTTGTCAGAATAACCATTCCTGCTCTGATACAATTTTTTTTCATGTTCTTGATATTCTTGATATGTTCATGAAATTTTCTTACTGAAAGTTCAAGTTATTCAAGTTATAAACTGGCCAATCAGATGCTTCATTATAGTGCGTGGTGCATGCTGGCTTCCTGGTCGCCCTTTCGAATCGTTTGACAGATTCACTCAAGCCCACTTTTAAGTGGTAGGAGAGCGGACTTCCAACAAGCTCACTCCTGGTTGGCGAGAGCGGTTTCCATAGAAACCATGACTCTTGGAGATTCAGACCAATAACCGTTCACTAACATCATCTGGCACCAATATAGTGGCATTTGCATTGAGAAAAAAATAGCGATTAAATTGACATCACACTTACTCTGTCCAGTTCACATGTACAGTCTGGGGGCTAAAAGTGTCAGACAAGCTTTCAGCCAGACAGGAGAGAGTGCTTACATGAACAGGTGGCGCAGGACTCACAGCCTCTCCAAAAGTTTGTCCTGAGAAGTTTACAGGGTGTAAGCTCAATGCCACATGTAATTACTAGTGTTGTGGCTTGCACTCTTTAGCCTCTGCTCTGATAAATGAGCAAAGACAACATGACCTCTCAAAGCCTTCACCAAGTTCATAGAATTTGTAATTCTTTTGTTTTGGTCACACATTGGGTTTTGACGGTGAAGATGGATGGAAAAATCCTGACTTGATTCATCTCCAGACATGATCCTAAAACATGTTTCCTTCATCCTTAACCCCAAGGAAAGTGCTGACCTTTTTTTACTTAGATTGCCATCCAGATTCTAGCTTTGACTCAAGCTCACCTGGAAGCTCCAACACTATTTGGAGAAAGATCAGAAAGTGCAGTGAATCCTGCCTCTGAATGCTAAATAATTTTCTGATAAATAATGGGGCTGTCTCTCTGCAGATACTCAGTGTGCCTTGGAAGCCGTGGAGCGGCTGCAAGCCAAGCTGAAGGAGAGAGGGGAGGCCCCCACCCAGGAGAAACTGTCCCTGCTAAAGACTGTCCTGCAAAGCCCCTTGTTCCTCCACATCCTCAGCTTACAGCAAGCTCAGCGGAACCCCCTGGCAAAGGTATCGGACGAGTGTCGGGGTGTGGGCGGTTGGTATATATTGAATAGTGAGGAAAGAACTGGAACTGTTCCCAAAATACTGAATGCAGGAACTGAACAGGATGAGTAATCAGCTTACCTAAGATTAACACTAAAGCTCCGTGATAGACACGGGGGTGTGTGTGTGTGTGTGTGTGTGGGGGGGGGTGTATCACGGTAAAGAGTTTGCAGGAGTCATTTGTCCGCGTCATAATGTGACTCTTAGAACCCAGAATGCATGAATCTGCCCTAACACGTCCAGAACCATCTAAGAGCATGAGTCTAGTGCTACATTCACACCGCCCTGGTGACAAACGTTCAAGCAAATACTTTCAATGAAAAGTCAATGTAAACGTGAGTGTGTGTGGGTTTTGTGTTTCTACATTCAAAGCTCTCGTGGTCACGTGTAGCTAGTTCTTAAGTCAGTTTTTGGGCTCTATGTACAAAACGTGAGGCCATTGAACGTTTGGTTGTGATGTATAGGTAATGCTCTTTTTAATTCGTGAAAGTGCCAACCGGCTGAAAACTAATCACAGAGGAGAAATTGTTAATTGCGATTTGTACCCAGCCAGAATTCTATGGCACCAAGTCTTTCATGTATCGGAATAGAGCTGTGAAAGAAAAAGCCTGGAGTGAGGTTTGCACCACTACTTTTCGCACAAAGTCTTTTCCAAGTTTAGGTTCAGGCGCTGGTATCGGGTGGTGACAGTTCAGTGTTTCAAGATCCCACATCACATGGCCGGTGTAAATGTAGAATTACATCTCCTGGTCTCCAATAGGTCCAGCTGATCAAGTTCTGATTAGTGATGGGAGAATCCATACCAAGGTATTAAAATATAGTCACCTGTAAAATCAACTACCAAACCCGTAATACCAAAATCACCAATTTTGGTACTGACTACTCTAGTCAAGTATCGATTACTTTTTTGTTTACCTTACGGGACATCCTGTTTGGGTCGCCACAGCTCAGCTTTCACTTTGGATAGACGGCTTGGCAGAGAGTTTTACACCGGATGCCCTTCCTGGCATAACCTTGTATTTCATCTGGGGTGGCGTCTGAGACTCAGACGGCATGTGGCTACGTAGAGCGTGAAGGGTCTTGCCCTATGACTGGATTAAGCTCATTGCACCCCCCTGGAAAGTGAACCCAGGTTTCCTGTGCACCAGTCCTACGCCCAACCAACTTGGATATTGAGCTGCTCCATCAGTCACGTGGCCAGATAAAATAAAAGTTGTAAATGTTACTTTTAGCAACAACACTATGAACACTGGTGCCTATGTATAACCACCAGTAGAAAAGTGGGGTTCAGTGTCTTGCCCAAGGACACTTTGACACATTGGGGGGAACCGAACCTGTGATATTCCAATCAGAGGTTGACCACTCTACCTTTGCACCACAGCTGCCCCGATAATGAATAATGTGCTTGAGAAAAAAATCCACAATTCCACCAATTAGAAATTATGTGTTGTTGGTATTAAATATTTTATGCAAAAAGTAATCGCTATAGAATCTCTAAAGCAGGGGTCTCCAACCCTGTTCCTTGAGGGCTACCATCCTGCTTGTTTTGCAGCTAACCTTGCTTCAGTAGATGCTGGATTGAATCAGCTCAGTTTCTGATTGACTGAACACACCTGATCCAGGTTAGCAGCAATTACTGAAGCAGGGTTAGCTGCAAAACAAGCAGGGCGGTAGCCCTCGAGGAACAAGGTTGGAGACACCTGCTCTAAAGTGTGGTATTGCCATCACTTGTTCTGGTGCGTTCCACTGATCTCCGAGCAGTTTTCTGACAAAATCTCAGACTCTCTAGCCTTTCCATTCCAGTTTTTCTGCACAGACGGATGGGAGGTGCAACTGAACCGTCTCTGCCAGGCGGTTCAGGAGCGGCACTTCATGCTCAACCCGTAACAGTGTGATGCTGGAGCATAAAATAAACACATCATTTCAAAAGATCATCAAAGCTTTATTAATGCAGATTATTGGCATACAGCATTGTCGTATACTTGTTAGGTATATAAATATCACCAGAATAATTACATTGTCTTGTAAATGTAAAAGCCTTATAAAACTGCAGCTCCCTTGTTTTAACTGGATGTAGTCATCAATGGACATGTAGAAAACTCTTTGCAATCATTTAATACTTTCAATGAGCAGCATTTGGCGTATTATTAGAACATATAGGCATACATACTAAAATGCTTAATAAACATGGTAGACCTTTACATTTTTTCACAAGAATTGCAAGTCTGACTAGTTCCAGGTGCTGCTAATCAAATGCAACTCGTGAACTGATTAGCAGACTGAGAGGCTGCGCATTTTAAAAGCAGCAATTTTGCTAGCTCGCTAATCTGAGGATTGCAGCTGTTTGTTTGTGTCATAGCAAGGATGAAATACAGGAGGAATGGGTGTGGAGAAGTGACCTGCTCTCAATCAGTCTGATAATGGGTGTGAAGCACTTTCCAAACAAATGCGAGGAAGAACGTTGCAAGCAAACGTTAAGCTTTCCAGGTGCTTCAGCTAGTTCAGCACAATGTCATGATCAGGAACATTAAGACGGTGGGAAAAAAAGACAAACAAAAGACAATTTGTGTTGTTCCTAACAATGAATGAAGCTCAACAAACAATTTGTCTTGAGGACTTTTGTTAAAAAGCATTACAGAGCGGGTTACGTTGGATTAGATGAATCACAAAAGAACAATTGTTAACAAAAAAATTAAGATAAAAGAGGAGATTAGGAGAATCATCTCAGATGGAAAAAAATGCAATTGTAAATCACATCAAAATTACGTTTCATTTTAGCAGAGAAGCTCGGTAGTAGGGGTATCATGATTTGAACTTGATTTAGTCGCCACAGGTCCTCACAGTCTATAAAGACCCACTCCGATCCTTTTTTGATCTATTCTAAAACCAGTGGTCTTTTAATCATGATTTTCATGGACATGATGTTTCTGCAAACAGATTTTTTTTCTTCTGCTCCTGTTTCACAAAGATTTGAATTAAGAAATACTCAGAAATGCCCTTTTAATTTTAATTTTCTTCATATATGCCCTCCTTCATCTTAAAAATGCTACAAAAACACATTAAAAACACACAAAAAAAACCTCAGTGTTTATCGGAGTGGGTTTTTTGAGATGAACTCATCTTTGAGCCACAGTGGTCAGAGTCAGAAAAGGAGCAGATTGGTTTGCTGTTTGCCAGACTGGGGGTGAACCAGAGGGTCAAAGATCAGAAGTTCAGCAGGAAACGAACAGCCGAATAATTGAATTTGTTTGAAACAAACCACAATGTCTCATTAGCACCAAGTTAAAACATAAATAAAAGGAAAAAGCCGCAGAGTAATTTGAACAAAACTGAAGCAGCATTGTCTCTCAACATCCTTATTGATGTTGGAGGCTGATTACATCTATGAGCTTTTGAATTACTGGATAAACTTCTTTTTTGGCTGAGTTGTTTCTCTAAATAAATAATTACTTGTACTATTTCAATTGTTGATGAGGGTTTATGTAATTTCATGAAAAGGGAATTTTTTATGATGTCCCGATGTGTAAAAAAAATAAAGAAAAGAAAAGAAAAACTCTGATAAAGTTTATTCTTCCCAAACAATGAATTGTTTGAAGCATGGCTTCACCACAACAGCTCCCCCGGCATCTCACAGGAAGCCTTTCGGAGAGGCCGGGAGCTGGAAATACTTTCAGAAGAATTGTTGAATCAACAATGGAACAAATTGCCTTCAAATGAGGCAAACTGTGGACTTTCGGAGAGGGCATCCTGCGAAGAGCCACAGCAACCAAAAACAGAAAACCCTGCTGTGCTTTTGGCAGCAGCTCGCAAAGATCCTCTGCGAAAATCCCCCACAGCTGCAGTTTTTAAATCTTAATGCATGTATCCAAAATACAAAAAGCACTTAACTGTGATTGCTGTCATTGGGGAGGAGGATTGAGATGCACTGTTCTGGGCGGAAAAGGCTGAAAGCATCATAGAAGTATTTATACTGCAACAGCTTTGAAGGAGGGATGGCCTGCAGCCCCCTTTTGTCAAAACGTACATCTGTAGAGAACACTAAAGCCTAATGAAGGTTTTTATTCATCGACTTAGACAAGCATTTGTTTATTTACCCTGATTTACAAATTTCATTTGCATACCGTTTTTTTTGTGTATTATTTCTTCACATCTTCCTCCACCATATGTGTGCAGCATTTTAGTCACTGTTTAGTCATTTAACTCACTAGTGCTCAGTATCATTAGTTGGTAATTGCCCGATGTGGTGTGCTCTAATAAGATAACCACAGCCTTGACACAGAAGCCTTATTAGATTAGCCATGTTGCATGAGCCTATAACCGTTTAGCATCAATGTGTTCCAAGAAACCCGGGTTTGAACTGAGCCATTGGACTGGATTATTAAAGGGACAGACTTAACACTGTTTTGGGTTTTTTTCATGTTTTTTTTTTTTGATGGAGATGTAACACAACTGCAACAGTTGCAAACAGTTTTAGTGGCTTAATTCTGGGCTCCTTTAGCAGCTGGTAAAATCAATAAATCACAACTAAAGATAATTTAGAGAAAGGGGTCATTTAAGTCACTTTTTTTGTAAAAGAAGACAAAATAGTAAGTTGTGCTGAAACCAGCAGCGGAGCTACAGGGGGTAAGCAAAAGTTTAACCCCACCCAATTTTTAAATCAGTATGAGTAACATGACTGACAAACGTAAAACAAAAATAATCAATTCCATTTATTATGCATTAATATTAGAGCCTCAGCTAAAATAACTGTTAACATAGATTTCTCATTCACTCCTTTTTTTTCTGAATCTTTAATTCTTCAATTCATGGCTTCATTGCTCCATCGACCTCACACTCCTCTTCATCTACCTCTCTAGCTTCTCCCCTCTTTTTTCCATGCATCCTCTGTTTTTTGTTTATTTTCCCATCTTTCCATTTGTCTAATTGATCCGTTGCCTACTTTCCCCCTTTTTTGCCACCAGGGGAAGAACATCTCCAAGTCCAAATCCATGAACTGTGGCCCATGTCCAGGCTTATCTTTTGACTCAAAGGCACTAAGCCACAGTGACTCGTACACATGGGCCGTGGAGAACCGAAGGTTCAGCAACACCAGATCTTTGCAGCGGGAAGGCAGCCATTCCTCTTTAGGCTCCCATGAGCTGCCCTTCTCTGACATTTTTCCAGACAACTACACACATGCCGAATCTCAGGTATGAAAATATAGTGATTATACATAACACAAAATAGAAATGAATAAACTATGGAGCACAATCAAAAAAGAATGTCTTTTCTTTTTTTTTAGTATTGCACTCCTCCCCGAATTACTCGCACCATGTCGATGGGAAGAAACCTTTCTGCTATTGCACAAGAGGTACAGTAAATATATATATGTAATATTATAATATATCCAGTTTTCCCAACACAACCTGTTGAACTTGTCTTTGTTTTTGACTTTTGTGTTCATTTTGTTTTTCTCTGACATGTTAAGAGGCGACATGTGGAGATCATAGAGCTGGCCAATGATGGGAAAGGTCTTGGCTTTGGCATAATAGGGGGACGTGCCTCAGGAATCATGGTCAAGACCATTCTTCCTGGAGGAGCAGCTGGAAGGGTAAATTTGATCAGGGAATTGTTTGTTCCCCCCAAAATATGAAGTGTACGTGTGAAGATTTGTGTTTTAACATGAGTTTTTCTTTGTGGTTCCAATGTTGGTCAGGATACTCGTCTACGAGGCGGAGACCAGATCCTGCGCATCGGTGACACAGATTTGGCAGGCATGAACAGTGAGCAAGCAGCACAGGTGAAGCATCACATCAAATTTGCAAAAGTTAAAATGTAGAAGTCCTTTACTCTAGGTCAAAATCTTGCATCTTTGACTTCAAGTACAAATCAAGTATTCAATTTCAATTTCATATCAAGTCTTGAGGATCTGGCAATAAGTTTAGTCAAGTCTTTAGTCTCTTTTAGTCTTTGAATTCAGGTTCAAGTCACATTTCAAGTCTTTGACTTAAATTCAAGTCAAGTCCTGAGTTTCAAATTTGTATTGAGTTTTATATCTTGAGATTCAAGTTTGAGTCATGTTTTGAGTCTTTAGCTTCAAATTCAAGTCAAGTCTTGAGCCTGTGGATTCAAGTTCAAATCATGTTTATTTGTAAACTATGTCATTACTGTGATTTATGTTTTTTATTTGTGTTAAAAAAAGTCTCAGGTATTAGGATTCAAGTTCAAGTCAAATCTTAGGTTTTTGGTTGGAAATCCAAGTCAAATCCAGAGTTTTTCCACTTTAAAATGATGTACATTTGTTCCAAGTATTAACATTTTTAATAAAATTATAGATTTACCAATTTCATCATACCACTTCAAAACACTTAATGTCAAAACAGTTACAGACAGACTGCCTTCTCATCAATAAAATAAACAGCTGTAAAAAAGGTAAAAATGCATCATTAAGACCTGAAAGAGATATTTTTGAGGTAAAAAAAATGTAAAAATAAAAGAAGATTGCTAACAAATTCCAATAGTCAAGTCAGGAGTCTTTAAGATTGTGTCTAGTTTTAAGTATTTCTCTAAGGTTAACCTTGCAAAATACCTGTAACCTCACAAACTGCATCACTGTATGTTTGTTAACAGTAACTTTCACATAGAAAAGTTGGCCCTCATCAGATTTTTCTTATAGCCATTAGGAATTCACGCTCACACTCCATCACTTTTTATCTGTTGCTAAATGACCACCTGGCCCAGGTTCTGCGAAATGCTGGAAGCAAGGTGAAACTGCTCATCGCCAGGAATGTTACCAAGGATAATCACCTTTCCTCTCCCGTCCTCAGCCAGGACAGCTTGGATGACAAGGTGCGTGTGTGTTCTACACTCAACACAATTAGCTGTTAGAGGTTATTAACATGAGCAACAGACAATTCAACCGGCCCAAATATGTTCTTTCTGTGCCTCTTTCCAGACCACTGACCTGAACGATGACTATGAGTTCAGTCTGCAGTTCACTAAAAACAGCCGAGGCTTGGGATTCACCATATCCAGCTATGTAGGAGACCTAAACTCAGGTGTGCACCAAAACACTTCAAAATTAAAAGGAAAAAAAAATCAGCTCTTTAGTAACACAAATCATAACTTATTTCTCTTCACTTTATACAACCAATGTAATTTTTCTTTACAGTCTATAGTGCTGGCGTGATGGTGAAGAGCGTAGTGAAAGGCAGCACAGTTGATCAGGATGGACGGATGCACATCGGAGACATCATCCTGTCGGTACGTTTTCTTGAAGGCAGAGGTTTTTCTTCCCGTTTGTTTGTTTGTTCATTCATCAGCCAATTCAAGCCTGAGGACGTGCTCATCAGCCAGAGCAAGGTTGGCTCCATCGCCGCCTTTGGAATGAATCACTTTAGTGAAGGAGTATTTGGGCATTCTCTTCAAAAGCGACTGTAAAGAAGAAAAAGATGCGATCCGTTGTGTTTGCAGTGCTGCCTCTTTTGCACTGGTTTCTTGTGGTTAAAAGCAAAATGAGTCAAAAGTCGAGGCTCTCGACTCATCTGTCGGTCCATATGCCTACTCTGACTGGTGTCCATGAGCTTCGTGTTCAAAAGAATAACAACAAAGATGCAAGCCGAAGAAATGAATTTCCTCTGCGAGGCATTGAGGGTCTCCCCTTGAGTTGGATTTTGAAGCCTTGTTGCTCAAGAGCAGAGCTAATCCTTCTCTCTGTCAAGAGCAGCTGGTGCTTTTTACCACCCTGGTGAGGCGTCATGGGCATTTCCAAATCAAAGAAAACTGCATGAATCCCGAAAACCACAGATGAAGTCATATTTTTGTCTGATCCCTTCATGTACATGAGCTGGAAGAGGTGCTTATAAAGGGCTTTGGACACAACTGCCCTTTTGAGTGGGTAAAGAGGGCAAACCTGGGGGGCATGCTGGTGACCCTTACAAAACAACAAGGTTCTAGACAGCTCTGTGAGCCTGTTCGTATGTGTTTCTGTTTTCATGAATGTGTTTTAACAAAGGTCTTTACTTGTATTGACGTTCGGTATGCAAACAAAGTTCCTGATGAATAAATAAAGTAATTTGAAGCTTGAATGAGAAAAAGTTCATGTCCAACTTTTAAAACTTAATTTAAGGCTCTACGTGCAAAATGCGTGGCCATGTTGCAAGTTAAACTAGGTTGAACTTTGACCAATCAGGGACCTGGATTTGGTAGTGACGTATGAGAGCAAGATTTGCAAGATTTGCACCACTTTGACATTTCACACCAAGCCTCTTCCAACTGTAGGTGATGGACATCTATTAGTATCAGGTAGTGACAGTCCATTGTGAAAACCAAATGCTAGATGCGCGTTCTTGAACAGGCATCTCGTGCCCAATGTCAACGTAAAGTTGGAAATTAAGCAACTGGATTGTGGTTTGGGTGGTCATCCTACGGCAGTCCCAAAGAAACTTACACATCACCTGCACAACCTTTGCGCGTAACACTCACACACAGTCAGTAGGGGATCACTACTCTCACCTTACAAATAATTAGAGTGTGGCATGAGAGCACCGTACGACAGCATCACCAGTACGTCCAAAAACAGAGTAACTTGGCATTTGTGGGACCATCGTATGTCCCATTTTAATGGCCTCTCTTAAAGTGGGCGTATGCGCCTCAAGGAAATGTGAGAAGCTCCTCTCTGCGACTCTCCACAGGCTCAGACAAGCCAAAAACCTGAAGCACCCTTATGGGATGTGACTTAATGCTTCCCAGAGACACAAACCAGCAAAAGTTGATAGATATATTCATTCACACGCATCTCTGTCTCACAACAAGCAAATCCTCAAGCTTGATACCTTATCTGTTTTAATTAGTTCTTTTGACATTTTTGAAACACTTCTCATCCTCAGCTGAATACTTTCTTTCTTTGGCTTCTCCCCTCAGGTAGACGGCGTGAGCTTACAGGGCTGCAGTGAACAGCGGGCCATGGAGGTTCTCCGGCGGACGGGACCTCTGGTCCGACTCAGGTTGCTGAGGAAAGCCGAGCGTCTGAGTCACAGTTTTCCCCAGGATCCTCCTCTGCAGCAGCCTCTCCGTCACTCCCACAGCTTCCACGAAAGCAGCGCCTTCAAGGCCGGCCTGGGCAAAATTCAGGAGACAGGTGCTCTGGACTAAAAAAAAGATGTGTGCCAAGTGGTGTCATGAGGGAACTATTTTAAAATTAGAAAAAGCAAATGGGCAGCACTAAGAAAAACATATGGATCTTCCACTGCTGGGGTGTACTTTGACAGATGAAACTTTCTGGTGTCAGTCAGACTGTCACTTAAACCCATTTCTAGTGCCTTTTTTTTAAAGCCCAAGAAATGTTTTGAGCTCTAGCATGTTGCCTCTCTCGTATTCTTGGTGAAAAAAAAGTATTTTTGGGTTTTGAATGTGTGCTGTCAGGATTTCTCAAAAGTGTTTCTCTGTCTCCAAGGAATCTGCTCTCTGCGTGAAATCTCCCGGCAAGCGGCGTACGCCAGCAGACGACCTCGACACGATTTCAAAGACGGTTGGTTCTTCCTCCGTACGGCACAGCGGTGCAGAACTGGATCACGAGCCGGGCTGTGATGTGCTGATTGGGATCACAAAACAGCAATGTGCCACTGAAGCACGTTCTTTGATGGGGGCTCTATTAATAGACTTGATGAAATCCTTTGTTTATCCAACTCGTTCAGCTCATTTCTGGATGGCTTGTCTTTCAGTCTGCCTGCATAGGGGACTTTATTTAGACAAGAATTTTGGGGCCTGATTACAGAGCGCCACTAAATAAGCCCTGATTGCTGCAAGGTTTTAATACATAAATTGGCGGGGGGTCTCTTTAAGGCGCTGGATGCGAATATGCATGCCTGTAGTGTGGGTGTTAGCCTGTATGTCTGCCCATCTTAGTGGTAGTGCGCTGACACTACTTTTCCATGCAGACAATGATGGTGTCTTCTCCCTATAATGGAACTCAGGTGATCTTTTATATAGGATCCATCTTTGTATTGAGTGGAGCTTGAAACAATGTGTATATATGTGTGTGTTTGAGTGGGTGGATTCACGTATTTACACAAAACTAGCATAAGGATGTTGTGTTTGTGTGTTTGTCTATTTAAAAGGTGTAAAACTGAGCCCTGAGGACGAGGAAAACCTGCGGAAGAGGTGGCAGCATGCAGTCGGGCCACGATGTGAAGTAACTGTACGTATTTTCGTTGTTTAGTCTACCTTTTATGAATTAATAAAAATAAAAAAAACTTCAAAAATCTGTAGTAAAAACAATAAACCTCTTTAGGAACAATAGCTGCATTTACTTAAAGTATTTAAAAATCAATTTTAAGAGCTAAAAACAATATATAAGTAAAATGCAATCACTGCGTGTGTATTTAATAGATTAACTATTCCAAATGCATAATATTTATAGCATTGAAGCCTTTCAAATGTTCATACTGATATGTTTAGACACTCACCGGCCACTTTATTAGGTACACATTGCTAGTACCTGTTTGGACCAATTTTTGCCTTCAGAATGGCTTTAATCCTTGGTGGACTAGATCAACAATGTACTAGAAACATTCCTCATAGAGGTTGGTTTATATTGACATGATAGCATCACGCAGTTGCTGCAGATTTGTTGGCTGCAGATCCATGATGCCGATCTCCCGTTCCATCATATCCCAAAGGTGATCTTTTGGGCTGAGATCTGGTGATTGTGGAGGTCATTTGAGTCCAGTGAACTCAGTCAGGTTCAGGACACCAGTCTGAGATTATTCCAGCTTTATGACATGGCGCCTTATCCTGCTGAAAGTAACCATCAGAAGATGGTACACTGTGGTCATAAAGTAATGGACATGGTCAGCAGTAATACTCAGGTAGGCTGGTACTAAGGGGCCCAAAATGTGCCAAGAAAATATCACCCACATCATTACACCACCACCACCAGCCTGAACTGTTGATACAAGGTAGGATGGATCCATGCTTTAATGTTGTCGACACCAATCATCCAAATGTGGCAGCAGAAATGAAGACTCATCAGACCAAGAAACGTTGTATCCAATTTTCTATTGTCTAATTTTGGAGATCCTGTGTGAATTGTAACCTTAGTTTCCTGTTCTTAGCTGATAGAGTAGCACCTGGTGTGTTCTTCTGCTGCTGTAATCCATCTGCTTCAAGGTTGGATATGTTGTGCGTTCAGAGATGCTTTTCTGCAGACCTCTGTTGTTACCAGTGTTTATTTGAGTTACTGTTGCCTTTTAATCAGTTGGAATCAGTCTGGCCATTATCCTCTGACCTCTGACATCAACAAGGCATTTCTGCCCACAGAACTGCCACTGACTGGATATTTCCTTTTTTTCTGACCATTCTCTACCCCTCTTTCAAAGTCACATTTCTTCCCCGTTCTGATGCTCAGTTTGATGCAGCAGATGGTCTTGACCACATTTACATTCCTAGGTGCAATAAATCGCTACCATGTGATTGGCTGATTAGAAATGTGCATTAACTAGCAGGTGGACCTGTGTCCCCAATAAAGTGGCCAGTGAGTGTAACAATACACTGGATTGCTTTTATGATCGTCTTTTATTCTTGTGATTTCAAATGCACATTGACATAATTCCGTTGTGTTCTGTTCTATAGTAAAAATACCCCAAAATGTTAGTTTACAGATCTCTCCCAAATCTACCTCTGACTTTTTGTAGGTTTGCCAGCTTCAGCGGTTCAGTGAAACGAGTGGTCTGGGTATCAGTCTGGAAGCTCGGGCGGGTCATCACTATCTGTGCTCCATCTTACCCGAAGGACCTGTCGGCCAGAGTGGCAAGATCTTCATCGGCGATCGGATACTGGAGGTAAAAAGCAAAGGTCTAACATCTGTGCAGGCTTCCTAGAGTTACTATATCTATTAATGTTTCTCTTGTTTCTGTTGTTATTAATGTGGTGTTAGACAGCAGATGTCATCATGAAATACTCAGCTGCATTTATATGAAATGAGTGTGAATGCTGACAAGAATCGGCTCATGACGTCTACGTTTGTTCTTCATGGTGAAGAACAGTATGACAAACCCTTCAGATACAGTAATTACTGTAACTTAACAAGCTGTACAGAACTTGCTTCAACTTAGCTCATGTTTTTCTTATCTTTTTGAAGCAAAGAAAAAGTTATAATTTGTGTCATAGCTCAGCCTTTGATAATATATAGATAGCATCAGCCTGTCAGAGATGCCATTCTATCTATTTAAAAAACAGACTTTGTTAGACTCCTTTAGCTTCAATGTTTGCTGCAGTATCGTGATGTACTGTAATCGTGGCGTCCAAAACCTAAAAAGCATAACAAGTCCTGAGGTTCCTAAAGACCCACTCTGATGAAAATTGTGTTTTTAACAATGTTCTTGTGGAATTTTTCTTATAATGGAGGACATGTATTAGGAAAATGAAGTTTAAAATTGCATTTCTTTATTCAAATCATTGAAAAACAGAAGCACGTGAAAAAAAATGTCGTCTGAAAAAGATCGTATTTCTGACGTAAAAATGCGTCTACTTGTAGAGGTTTCTGCCCAGGTTGGGGGTGTGAGGGGCTGTAAACTAGTGGGAGAACCTCTAAACACAGAGCTCCCAATATAGAAAACAGGAAGGGGGAGTGGGGTTGCGCCACACTAACAGGCCCGCCCACAATTTAGAGGTGAAGTTCTAAAGAACGCCTGCTGCTATGCAGAAAGATTTTTTTATTTTATTTTATTTTTTATTTTGGCTAAAAACTGCACAGGTATAATGAAAAAGACCAATAGGAAGACTTTTAAAATAGATCAAAAGATAAATTGGAGTGGGTTTTTCAAAGTAAAACAGAATAGTGGTTACTTGGTGGGGCAAGCTGGTTACCTTAGTTTTTAAACAGTCATCAAAGGTTTACCCCATAATCTTTACAAAATTGGAAAAGTAAAACCCTGAATGCATATCAAAGATGTCCATGTAATAAGATGTGGAAATCTTCATGAGAAGAACCTTAAACATGACATGTAAACAAAAATTAAAACCTTACCACATGAGATTCTTTGTTTTAGAAATGCATGTACATTTACCTAATTTGCATGTCGTTGGCAGGTGAATGGGATCCCTCTGGTTGGGGAGACCCATAAGGAGGTGGTCAATATTTTGAAGGAATTGCCGAGGTCTGTATACCTCGTGTGCTCTCGCATTGTTCCCCTTCGATTCCGGAAAGTGAAGAAGACGACGACAATGACGTTCAACTCAGTCTCAAAGAACTGCTGGCCGAGTTCAATGACAAGGTGAGGACACAACCTACCTAAATAAAGGATGATCAGGGTAGAAGGAATCATTAAAATGTATTAAACTACTCCACATTTAGAAGTTTTTAGCAAATTATGCATAAAGATGACACCTAAAAAGGCCACTGTTCTTTTGTCCTTGTTCTGTCTGTTTCTGCACGTCCCAGCTGGACCAGGGCTGTGTAATACCTTGTCCCACCGCAGAAGACATTACAAAGCGGGGTGTGCCCCCAATGTCGCCGCCTCTCGCCATGTGGGAAAAAGAGGCCCAAGTTGTGGAGCTGGAAAAAGGAGAATTGGGCCTGGGCTTTAGCATCCTGGATTACCAGGTCAGAGACTTCAATCAGATGGAGTTTTCGAAAAGTCTAGAGATTTATCTGAAAAAAAAAAAAATAGATGAGGAATCTTTGAGTCACAATTTATCTACCAGTCATCTTCTGTTTTTAGTGCATCATTACTGTATTTTCTGGAATATAAGTCGCAGAAGCAAAAGATACACAATAAAGAAGACAAATAAACTCAGTATAAGTAGTATAGTATAAAAAAATTGTAAAAAAATAGTAAAGAAGAAAAAAATATATATAATTTGCTCAGTAGTATAAGTTGCAGGAGCATAAAAAAACATAATAAAGAAGATAAAACAATATAAAGCTCATTCCAGAGTATAAGTCGCAGGTCTGAAAAAAAGCCTGGTGTAATGCTGCGTTCACACCAAACATGTTCGTCTCCGCTGCACGTCAAATATGATCTTCAATGCTTGTTTAAAAATGTGTTGATGACTTGCTGTCCCACAATAGTAAGAGGAAGGAAAAGATCAAAATATGAATGACTTGATGCAATAAGAAAACAATCATAAAGTTCAAGATGAGAACAATCAGATTCTCCTCCATGTTGGTTTTGAAAGGCACTTCTTCTGCGTTGCTGTCAGTAGCAAATACTGACACTCCTAGAGTGTTCTCTAGCGGTTCTTAGCAGGAAACAACCACTGAGAAAATAACAAATTTGTGAGATAATATTTACTTTTCAAAAATCAATTGAGTCCCTCCTGGGTATAAGTCACACCTATGGCCAAACTATGCAATAAACATAATTTATACTTTGAAAAAAAACAGCATTTAAAAAGTTTCCAACATATTGTTTGATTCTAGGATCCAGAAGATGCCACCAAAACAGTTCTGATCATTCGATCTTTGGTGCCTGGAGGCGTCGCAGATCGAGACGGTCGTCTTCTCCCTGGTGACCGATTGATGTTCGTCAATGAGACCGACCTAGAAGGCTCCAGTCTGGATTATGCTGTCCATGTCCTGAAGTCCACTGACTATGGCCCAGTTCGTATCGGTGTTGCCAAACCTCTGCCGGTATGTAAGGCTGAAAAATAACTGGCTAAAAGAAAAAAGTTCTTTGTGCTTTTATAAGATGCCACAAAGATTAAGGGCTTTATCTTTGGAATCTGTGGTGCATAGCAAAGCTTCTAGACACAAAAGTCATTTGAGCATGGCTATAGTCACTTGATATTTCACAGTAGAAAAAAAAAATGCCTGCATGCTGAGTGAAAGTTTCAGAAAACTTTCTGGTATATAATGCCTCATTTACATAAGGCCATATTTTGCCCTTAAAATGTGAATGCAATCAGTTTGCAACCTTATAGAAGCTTTTTGAATGGTTTGCCGCACTGGGAGGTTTAACAGGGAAGATATAAGCATTTCAATTAGACACGGGTAACTGACAGCAAAAAGCCAAATTACAGTTGTGCAAAACATGCAAACAAATCACCCTAAGCAACACTCCAGTCTCCACTCCAATGGAGACTCATAAAGCATGATTTAACTTAAGTAAAATCAGTTTATTGTGTTTAGTTTTGCTTTGTACAACACTTAATCTACAGTAAAGTTCATTCTGAGAACACAGGTGGATTACCTAACATGACTTTACTGCATGAAAGATTAATGCAGCTTCAGCTTTAATCCTAAATGACCAATGTTCACTTTGCTTTCAGTGTTTTGATGGCAAGAATCTTGGAATTGGATTATTACATGTAATTACAGAATGGATGGTTTAGTGTGTCCATTGCTAAAAGAGATAATGAGGGAGGCTGCGCGCCTCCTTTCCTTTTTGAAAAAGATTTCTTTCTTAGAAATTAAAAAATAAATACAAATTTAGACCTTTGTGGGGTTCTCAAAATCTGTAAGGCAGGGATAGACACCTGTATCGTGATTGTATTGGGAAAAGTGATGATGAAAGGAAAAGACACTGAGTGACCGACTGGTTAATTTCGAGCAAAAAAAGGAACAAAATTATATCAAATCTATGTGAGCTATGACTTAATAACTGATTTTTTTTTTTTTAAAAGATGCTCTCTCCTTGACATCTTAGTTGCTCCAAATCATTAAGACATTTTTGCATTTGTGCATTAAGTACACACATATATGACGTTAAAATGTTTTGAAATGTACTTAACTTTTAGTCTAGTTTATGTACTTAGTTGTCATAATCCAGTTCCTAACATCCATTCTGAACAAAATAATGTTTTTGCTGTTTTTAAGACGTTCTTGTGGCATTTTTCTAATGATGGAGGACACATTAAGAAAATTAAGCTTAGAAATTCCCATTCTGGTTATTTCTTTGTTGTTAATCAGAAGCAGATAAAGTCAGTTTATCTCTCCCACTATCTCATTGCACCTGCTCCTGATCTGACACAATCTGTATAAAGAAATACTCTGAAATGCAGTTTTAATCTTAAATTATTTTATTTATGTCCTCCATCATGACAAAATGCTAGTAGAATATGTTAAAAACACCAAAAACAGGATTTTCATTGCCAAAGTGTAAACCTAATACGAATGAATATACAGATAATTTATTAATCCACTGTGTTCTGATAATAAACATGTTTAAAACTTTAATTTATTTAATTCCCGTCGCACAACTTTTTTCTTTCTTTAATTTTTTAAAAACACAAATAATTCAAACATGTTGGAGTTTGGTCGACACTCAATCTAGTGAGTATTGATGCACTCTGGTTTTTTTGCAGACTTCTGATTTCTAGGGTACTCGATTTTGGAGTTCGGACAGCCCTGCAAAATGACAAACACCTTGTAATGAACTAATCCAGGAGTAACAAGTGAATTCTGACACAGCCAAGGTCTCCATATTGTCAAAATTCCATAAGCAGTAGTTAGAAATGGAGTTGGGACAGAGAAACAGCCAAATTTGATTTAAAACATTTACGAATAACAATCAGCCTCAAACTGGTGGTTCTAATGCTGCTGTAAGCTGGGCAGAGGTGCTGCTTTTTTAACCTGCAGAGTAGCAGCACTCCTTTCAGTAATTGGGGCATTCCTGATTTTTATCTGGATGTGGCTGGCTGGAGAAACGTCTAGTCAAGCCGCTGGGTGTCATTGCAGGAGGATCCACAGGATAAATCTTTTTATTCAATAAAATATTACTTCCAATTGTTAGAATGTATGCTTTAAAAAAGTTATGAAACTGAGTTTGGGCCACATCTAAACTAATTTTTAGGCCTCATCTCTAGCTGACATAAACATGACTAAGATATGGACAAACCAGATTCTTTTATGTTTGTTATTTCAAAGACGTCCAGTACATGTGTGCAAGTTAATTAGAGTTATGTTTTCTGAAGTATTGCATTTCTTTTTCTTTTTTGTTGTGGACTGTGGCTTAGTAACAAGAAGCACAGAATCCAGTTACAGGCCCTCTGAATTTTTAATGCAGCTGAGAGACGAACACAATCCGCGACCACACTACAGACGGCGAGAGGCTGGGGGAGTAAAGGGTGTCTCATTTGCAGTCACCTTCTGCAGCTTTGTTTGTTCCTGTTTGAATAATACAGTTTGTTTGTTTCATTATCTGTTTATGCTTTTTATTTTTTTATTATTATCATTTTGGTTGTGCTTGAATGATGCTCCATGACTCAAACTTGGAATATTATATCCTCAGCTGGAACTGTGCGGCGGCTTGACCCCCATTTCAGAGAGAAGCGCGCGGGTTTCTTGTGATGACAGCGACAGCCACACTCAGGTCAGCCTGCTAGCTGAAGCAGCTGAGGATCATACTTACACCACAGCTTGGAACCCAGAAGACACCAGCTTTAACCAGCTGTGTTACACGGTATGTCGTGAGAACATTACCACTGGCATTTTCTATTGTAGAAACTCGTTTTTTGTTAAAAAAAATGAACACTTCTGGTACTTTACTACCTTCACAGTGGACCTCTGTAACGTGCGTTCACTTGCAATGTGTATGTAAACATGCGTATATGTGTGTTTCGGGCTTTTGCATCATTTTTGGATTCTGCATAGAAAATGTCATTGAACGTGTGTTGAATGTTAAACTAGTTGAACTTTGACTAAATAGGAACTTGGTTTTAGAAGTGATAAACGGGTAGTGTCCGTTTTAATTCAGGGATATGCCAAACGTTTGAAAATTGATCATGAAGGAGAAATTAATCCGAGGCTTGTGTTCGGACGGAGTTATATGATTCCAAGTCTTTCATATATTGCAATAGAGCTGTGAAAGAAAAAGCCTTGTGCGAGATTCACGAGATTTGCACCGCTTTGATATTCCCCACCAAGCATCTTCCATCTGTTGTTACATGCGCTAGTATTGGATCGCGACAATCCAGTATGAACACCATGTGCTACATGGACGTTCTTGAATGCACATCACATACCCGGTGTGTACATGGCTTTAGAAAAGCAAAATTAAACGATCAGAGTGTAGTTTGTGGTCCTCCTGTGGGAGGCCTACCGGAAATTATGGATCTCCTGCTCAAGATGTGCATGCGACGTTGGTGCGCATTCAGCAGCAGACTAGCACTTGGCCTAAGGCAGCTGTACTACAGCATTGCTTCTACGCTATACGTGCGTTCAACTTCCAACCTCAAAAATGTGCTAAACACACATTCATGAATGCGTGTCACATGCCTGGTAGCTTTAGAAGTGTTAGGGATTGTACAGGATAAAAAAAAAAAAAACACACAGTTGAAGGTTTCATACTTTTAAAGCAACAGGAAACATATATTTGATGGCTAATTGCAGTGACTATGTAATTGCAAAAATAGTTGCATAAACCACAAAGAAAACACTCCTCAAGACAGCTCAAAGTGACGCCATTTTGGCTGCTCCGAATGAGATCGCAGAGCCTGTTTCTTGTTCTTCATTCATGTTCCATGTTGGGGATCTCGGAGGCGGCTGTATCAGTGTCAGAGTGTCAGGTATAGAGAAAGTGCTTGGTGTCAAAGACTCGCATTGTGGTCTCGATTAAAGTCCTATTGAGGCAACCTGCTCCACTCGCTTTTGCTTAATTGCCAACAACTTCCAGCCGGTGAGAGCTGCTCACCGTTTGCGTTTGACAGGTGATCTGACAAAAGAACATGCAGTTCTGACTCAATGTCTCTGGCTGGTTTTCTCATCAAAGAACGGCTTGTTGCAGCGGGGAGCTTCAAAACCTCACAGTTGCTCGTACTTCCTGTGAAAATTCAAAGATCTCCTTCTGACACTTTAGTTAAGTGCCGGAGGGGATAAAAGAAGTCAACGTTTTGCAGTGTTTTACATTTGCGAATTAAGGTCTTCACCTTCGTGGAGCTTCCCAGCCGTTAGGGAGATCTGTCTTTGATGGAGCCACAGCTGGGGGTGAATGACCGGGGGGCGGCGGAATAAGTAGAGAACATTTTTAGAGTAGCAAAAGGGGGAATCAAAGGTGAAGCTGGAACATTTATGCAATCACTCTCTCTTTTTTTAAAAAAAAAAAAAAAACTAGAACTAAATATTTACAGGGGAAAAAAAAACGTAAAAACTTTATAAATTCATTAAACGGCTAAGTTTTACTGTATCTGCTCACCAGGTTTGAGATTCTTGTTTTTAAGGCAGGGGTGTCCAAACATATATCAAAGAGGGACAGATTTGGTGAGGGGAATATTTCTGAGGACCAATCTTAACACTTTAAATCCAAACGAACTTTGGGAAATTTTGCTGCAATAGCACACTTTGAATTTCTTTAAGTAGAAAAGGAAAACGGGTAAATACATTTTTACCCAAATAACTGTGAATTTCAAATTTGAAGACCAGTAAGTTGGTAGTTAGCATGTCTTGTGTTGTGGGGCCTTTTGATATTGAACTCAGTCTCGAGGCATATTAGGCAGACACAGATGTGTTGTATTTCGCTGAAAAAATACTTCAATTTCCACTTACCCTGAAAGCGGCAGCCTTCATTTTCAACTTTGTTGTTTACTTTTTGACTTATCCCCTCAGGGGTCACCACAGCTATTCAGCTTTCACATATTTGCCCAGATAGTTTGGTAAGATGCCCTTCCTGACACAATGTTTTATCCAGGCTGGGGACTGGCACAGGGAGACCCAGGTTTTAGGCCCCTACATAGTTAGGCAGTAGTTCAAAGTGTCTTGCCCAAGGACCCACACTGGACCAGCCACCTTCCTTGTTTTCAACTTTCATTTTATTTATTTACAGTCGACATTTTAGAAATGAGCAAGAAAGTGTAACAAAAGGGAAGGGTCTTGTAATTGTGTTGCCATAGGTTTTAAATGGCTTATGACCTCATTTAGCCATGACCAATCAAGAAATCATGCACACAGTTCTTAGAAAGTGCTGAGGATGCATATTAGTCATTTTATGACAGGAGTCTGCAGGTTAGTGGAAATTTCCTTGGAGGCCGCACTCCGACAGTGTGCCGGACTTTGGACATGCCATTTATTCAGTATAGACAAGTCCAAGGTAAATATATAGCAGCCAAACTCTTAAACTTGTCAGCCTTTCAGTAGTGATTGTTACTGTACAGTTAAGGTGAAGGAGATCAAGTACATCAACCATAGATATTAAAAAAAAAAAAAAAAAAAAGATAAAAGTCAGGTATTGAACAAAGAGGATATAAAAAATAGACAATAAAGTAACTGAGACAAAACAAGAATCAACTTAAAGGAAAATAACATTTTGTGAAGAACAACATGAAACAGAGCAGGAAGAACTACCAGGATCTAGAAAAGATTAAACATCACCAGGCTGACACCAACGCATTGAGGGATGATGAAACAACAAGCTGCGGCTGTAGTAACTGCAACTCAAGCCAGGTGTGAAGATTTGACAGCAAAAGAGGTCTGAAAATGAGCATGTGGAAGACAACAATCTGACTGAACTCAACACTACAGTCACAAAGTGAGAACATATTTAAAAAACTACAAAAAAAGTAGGATGGATTCTCTAAGTAATGTTAAAAAAAATCAACAAAAGCACAAGTTACAACAGTTATTCTGGTCCCCTTTAAGCATTTGCTAAATAAGACATTAAGCCTCAGTCACCACTTTCCCTACGGATGGATACTCCATCTCTGGGCGAAAAATGGACAATCCTAAAACTATCAAGGTTGGAGACCACACAATGAGCCTGTAGAGTGAAAAATGTTTATGCACGTTTTTCTGTGGGTTTGCTGCGAGTGACAGCAAACACGTATACAACATGCAAGGGTGAGTTAGGATGAAGTAGGCGAGATGCAGGCATGCAGTACGGACTCAAGGAGCTCATTATTACTCATGTGATATTGTGCACTCCCTACCATGCCTTGCTTTTAGAAAATTAAACAAATAAAGTGGAGTATATTGGTGCCCTATATCCTCCACACCCCGTGAGTGCAGGATTTGCTTATGCAGAACAGGGTTTCCGTGTTTGTTACAGCGCACTAAAGGCTGATTGACACTGATCCGTCTGCGGTGCTTCTTCGTTGAGTTGACACAAAAAACTAGGATGTTCATTCATCAGTCAGAATGTTTACATCGTCTCCATTGTGTCTGCATCAGCAGCAAGCTTTACGCAGGAATTCTTTTCCCAGTCTGTTGATGCGTTAATTTCGTGGCAAACAGGGGAAGAAATGGGAAATAGATCTGGGTTTCAAAATAAAAACTTCAGTTGTACTTTCAAAATAAAAATGTATAAAATTTTATTTTGCGTTTAAGGTGACATGCACACAATTAGGTGTGTTAACACCATGGATAACACCGGCGTCTATATTTATGTCATGGACGATGAAAGTTTAATTTTGGAAGTACAAAAACATTACATTATTTACACAAAGTCTGTATTTTATAAGGACTCAATGAGGAAGGAGAAGACATGGGGCTTCATTGCCAAAGTTTTGGCAGAGGGGAGATGTAACAGATAAAGTGTAAAATAAGTGACAGTCAGGAGACAGGATCCCAACGCCTGGAGACGGACGGCAGACGGATCGGTGCAAAACCCTAACCAAAGTAATGCTTGTGTGCACCCCAAAATTACTAGTAAAGCTAGTTTTTGTCCTGACAGACAGAGATTTCTCTGATTTTAAGGCTCTTTAATGCTCAAATTTACTGTAACAGACATGTCTTTTTATTGTTATTCAACCATTAAACTTTTTATCCAGCTTTTCTTCCAAAAGTACTTCATTTGGATGGTTGAACAGCGCTACACATTTTGTGCACTTTTCGCATTTGATTTTTCCTAAACCTTAGACCTTTGCTGATGTCAAATTCAAAAGAAATGATAAAATGTAAGAATGTTTCTTTTCACATTTGAAAAAAAAAAACATTAAAAACTGCTTTGTATTGTCATTTGATAAATTCAAGAACCACCTGCTTTATTCATTTGTTATGCTCTTTCTCAGGAAAACCAACTTCATCATCACTTTGGCGTCATGGAAGAGGACAACAATCAGCAAGCCCCACCTCTCCCCTCCCGTACAAGCTATGAGAGTGCAATCACTGTTGTCCGGGGCAACCGTAGCCTTGGTATGTTCTCCGTCTTTCTCATGGTGATGGTGTCTTGGTGTGTGTACGTCACAGGCATGGCATTAATGACTCTAATTGGAGGTGGGGATGACGACTGCCCTGAAGAGGAATGGTGACTGAACATTTGAAATAAGAAAGGAGATAATTGGGTGCTTGTGTGTGCTTTGGATTTTGAATAAGAGGAGAGTTTGGTAAAAGTAAGGTGGGGTTCACACAGAAGTCAATTAATACCACAGATTGAACTGTACATGTACATTTTTTTTTTAATACTTGAGAGTTTTCATTCCTAGTATGAGAGACAAAAACTGAGTGAACAGCAATCACCATACCTTTCTCTGCAGGTGATATGCAAAGCATACACAAAGAACCTCATTTGTATGATGAAAAAACTCAGCCAAGCCCAGGCACTGCACTACAGTGTGTAGGTGGGGCAGAGTTTGGTATTATTTAAAAGTGAGCTTTAGAAAAGATTCAAGGTCCCAAACTTCTATCTGCATTACTGTATTTTCACACTAGAGGGCAGAACAGATTATCAGGTGCACCGTCAACAAATAAGTCTTTTTTCAAACTTATGTTATATAAAAGGCGCACCAAACTAGGATGCAACATTCACATACGACGCTTGTTCTTGAACACGTGTTTAGCAAACGGTGTTCACACTGGACCATCGCTATCCGAAGCTAGCGCATGTCTGCCAAAAACTGTTGGCTTACTGCGAGATGTCGAAGCGTTGGAATCTTCCTCCAATTATTAATTTCTCCTCCTTGATCAATTTTACATGGTTGGCACAGCCATAAATTACAAAGGCTGTCATCCATCACTACCAAATCGGAGTCCCTGATTGGTCAATGTTTAAACTGGTCTAACTTTTAAGGGCACTCTATGACCGCGCGTTTTGCGAAACACATGCTGGTTTACAGCGACTTTTCATTGAAGGGGGTCACTTAAACGTGTCGCCCACGGCGGTGTGAACATAGCTTCAGACGCAATCCGTGAAACAAAAGAGTCAGAGATTAGACATCAGTCAGAATTTATTAACTACATTCACAGTAGCTTCTGAACTTGTTTACAACACACTATATGTTACAGCAGCGTTAGCCACATTCTTTTATATGCAATACCTGTAACTTCCAACCTTTTTTTGCAACATTTAAAAAATAAAAAAATATATCAGTAAAGCAAATGTTACTGTGACTGTGCAAACTCTCAAACTTGTAAGTAACATTTCAAGAAAGCACAGTATGACACCTCTACATGTTAACCCTGTTAGTGCATTTATAATAACACAGAACAGTGCTTACAAATTGTAAGAAAATAAAGCAAGCTGACATTTCTGACAGAGCGCCGTGTACATCTCAGATTTGCTTTATCAGTGAATTCGAATTAATCTATATTAAATCGGTCTGGATTAAGGTAGACTGTCGTTTATTGAAGAAAAACAAATGCTTTCAGGTACGCCATACAATGTAGAAAATACGGTACTGCATTTTTGGGGTTCACATCTGTTTTTTTCTTGAAAAAAAAAATTTTTTTTTCAAGAACTTTTTTTCTCATTTTGAGTGTTTTTGAACGTATCCAATGAGAGATATAAGCTGTGGAGCAAATAGGATTTGGTAATAGTTGCATGTTACTAAAATCCAGCAAAGCATCCAAGTGCATTTTAATAAAAAAAAAAAAGTAGAAAAAGTAAAAGCTTCTACTGCAAAATGTATGCACTAAACTCTCTAACATCTATGATGGTTGTCAACCAGATTGATTGATTTTTATTCTTTCTGCATTTATTTTATGGATTTCTGATGTCAGTAATTCAGAATTTCCACTACAGATTGAACTGCTTAATATTCATTATAGATTTTCTCAGGTTCTTGACTATTTATTGACATATTTTTGGGAAAACGCATTTTTTTTTTTACAAGTTGCTTCTAATCATCAGGTTTCATTTTTAAATGCTCCCTGTGTGACAGGCTGTTGTCCACATGCTCAGAAACCGTCTTTTAAAAAAAATCTCTGCACCTTTTTTTTCCCAAAATGCATGTCAACGTATTCCAGCCTAATATTCCAACCCAAGAAACTTTTCATCTTCAGGAAGGTCATTTTTGTGCAGAAGTCACAGTTATTGATCCCAGAGTCTCCAGAGCCAGCTTAATCTGGTTTGAGGCTTTTGCATAATCTTATTGTCAATTTTTGGAGCATTTCTTTTTGTCTTGGTTTTCCTGAACCTTGACCTCCATTCCTTCCTCCTAAGAGAGAGAAAAGTTAAGTGACATGAAGGTTAAAAAATGACCTGCTTAAGAACTTTCTTTGATTTTTTTCTGACCAAAACTGCCATCATTTAAAAAAAAAAAAAGATTTTATTTGGAATGTTTTGGAGATTGTTGTAGGTTGGCTGTTGAGCCAGTTTTGTTTTTTGCTTTTTTTAAACTGGGTAATTTTAATTTTTTTCTCGCCTAGCTTATCAAAGTATAAAACTGCGTTCACATCGAATGTGATTCTCACATCGGGGCGTGCAGTTTCATTGTTCTGTCAATGTAAAGACAGAGTTTCTGCGGCGTGATTTGAGTGTCGGCTACAACTCGCTGGTACGCAGTCAGCGCAATTTGAGCATCTCCAAATGGCACGTTGAAAATGCAAAAATCGGAACTTTGGCAAGGACGGTGTGTCTTGTTAACCAACCAGGGACTCAGCTTTGGGCACGTGACGTGTTCACTGACTCGATCAGCAGGTGGAGTCCAAATCCAATATAGAGGATCGATCCAATTTCTCTCCTCGAGAACTTTAAATGTTTTCGTATTGTTTTTGTGACAATAATAAAAAGGTCCTTTAATTTATTCCTCTTATTATTTTTTCCCTCATTGGACTAATGCAAGTCATCAAACTGCGTCACATAGATACAGAAAGATCGCAAAAAAGGGCCACTACTCAGGTGTAGTTCCTGGATTAGGAGTGAAGCTAACCATAATGGAAGAGTCTCTGAAGGATCTGATGAACCCAGATATGGAGACATGATTACCCATGTTTTTGTAGAGCTCTTTAAAATAAATAAATCCAGTATCTAAACCTCATCCATGTCTTCCTTGCATTGTAAATGAGATACACAGATACCGCTCCATGCAGTGATCAGGTTAAAATCAGGTTTAAAACATTTGGCTGTAGCTCCACCCACTAATGCCTGGGGCGTCGATCTTATAAACCCATTTTTGACGCACAAATCGCTTTCAGTGTGAACACAGACATTTGGCCAATTTGTTTTACCTTTTTTTTTTTTTATAGTTTAAACTATCTGGTATGAAACAGCTTGATAAAGAGGTGTTTATAAGTAAAATATACACAGGAAAGTGAATTTACTAATGATTAAAGCTTGTAGCAGGATTTGTAATGTACTTTGAAATTATTTGAAGTAGTTTCAGCCTTTTAGATTGTGAAACATTGGGCTTGACATTCTTCTGTTTTTGAAATGTGTGTCTTCTGTTTGTCCTGTTGTGTCTCCAGCTGACTGTACTCCAAGCACTATGATTGTATTGTAATTTGAATGTTATAATAATAAAAAACAACCAATAAAAAGAGTTGATTAATTCAAAATAAGCACAGTCATTTATTTTTACCCAGTTTCAAATTATGTACGACCATAGTGTTGTGGATGTGACTCACACCTTATGTAGATGATGATGTGTTTTATCAAGCACCTTATTTCCTTCTGTGATGTGTGGCTGGATTTACGGACTTGCATGAATGCATCCCTGTAATCCTTCTAGCGTCCAAATTGAGGAAGTTGGGTGTTTGTGTATCAGGCAAAGTGTTAACCCTGCGATTACCACTGTCCTGACCCCCTGTGTGTGTGCATATGTGTGTGTTTGTGCTTATACACCTTGTGTGACAAGGAAAGGGCCGTGCAAATGTTCAGCGTGTGTGGTCTTGTTTGTGCACTAATCTGCCTTGTGTCTGACTTGATTATGCTGGTTATTGCCACCGCAAGGTGTTTGTTTGGGTGAGCGTCTGTGTGTTTGGCATGCGATCACCACAGTCTTAGCCAACCCTCCACTCACCTGTGCTTTTGTGTGCTTCTGTGTGTGTGTCTATGTGTACGCACATTGGCAGGCATGTCGGTGAGTGCTATCAAGGACGGCTCAGGCATGCTGGTGCGCAGTGTGGTCCAGGGGGGCTCGGTTTGCCGTGATGGTAGGCTGGGGGTGGGGGACGTCATCTTGGCTATCAACAGAGAACCTACGTCCAACCTGACCAGCGCTCAGGCCAGGGCCATGCTTCGCAGACACTCTGTCATGGGGCCCGAGATGAGGTGAGGAGACAGTCGCTGTCCATTAAGAATGATGCCTAAAAACAAAATCCCTTCATGTATAAAACAACATGTGCAAGATTAAAACATTTTACTGCTTTTTCTGAATTTTCTTTTTATAAATCAGGGAGCAGTACAAACCAATACAAACAAATTTGATGCAAAAAAACATTAAATAAGGTTTGTGGCTGTCATTTTCTTTTATTAATGAATTAAAACACAGATATTTCCATTAGGAACATTTTAATTTAAAATCAATAAACAAATACAAAAATATATATTCTATTCCATTCCAATATACTTTAAGAGCTCTAATTAGTGGTGCTGTGGAGCTTAGGAAAGCTTTAAGAAACATGTTGCATTGTGGGACTTGGCTGCCATGTTAGAGGCTAATATGTCTTCAAAAATATTAGAGAAGGTGAAGCATAAGAGAATGTTTTCCAGGGTTTTGTTTTTTTATTTTATGGAAAATAAAAAATTAGTTTCATATAAAACCGCGATACGTCGACTTCAAACAGTATCGATCGCCATGACAATTTAAAAGTGCATAAACAGGCCATTTGGAAATAAGTCAAAAATTCTTGAAATGTTAAAAAATATGCAAAATTAAAAAAAAAAAAAAAACAAAACTTTCTTTCTTAAGATTCCGATTTCACATTGAAATATCAACTAATACATACGATGGAGTATTGAGGCCATCACGAACATTAAAAATATAAAATTAAGAGAAAAGTTGTAATTTTACAAGGAAAAAGATCTTTTTTTTTAAAATAAAAGTGGTTGTGTAAACCTTCATCCACATTGCGTTTCAGCTAAATTCATAGGACTTTTTATGCCAGAAGGCATTTAGACTTATGCCTACAACATAAACAGAATGCCTTCCGGAAATCCTTCTGAAGACACCCAGTGTCCTGCAAAGTCTTTTAAGTGTCCTTATACTTTATAATAAAGCAAAGTAGACTCACTAAAAGACTAAGGATTACCCTGATTGTAAAAAGAAATGCTGAAGTAATGTGCTTACAATGTGCAGTAGTTTTCTACTACTGTAATACAATATTGTTGCTTTTTTCTTTGTTCGCATTTTTCTTACTACACAGAATAGAAATGTATCACTTTAATCATGCAAATTCTCAATGCATTGTTTATGAAATGTTAACTTTATTTTCATAAATTACTGTATATTTTACTCATAATTAGTTTATTCTGGTAAAATTGTGTCTTTTTTTCCATAATTTCTGACTTTATTCTCACACATTTTTTTCTTAAAATTTTATGACTTGTATTTTTGTAAAATTAAGATTTTATTACAATAATTTTATGACTTAATTGTAAAATTTTCTCTGTATTCTAATAATTATGACTTTCTTCCTGTAACTTTATGACTTTTTTCTCATAATTTTGCAACCTAAGCTATAAAAAACGATGACTTTTGTTTTATAATTTATAAATGCATAAATAAAACGCACAAACATAAATCAGTATTTGTGCCCAACAGTTTAGCTTCAGTGTTAGAGCAGCGTAAAGTGCAGATACGCAGAAGATGGACTTGATCTAGCTTATCAAAGTAAGAGTATAAGGTACACAACTTTTACTAGAAGGATTTTTCTTTTACAGATTTACCAACTTATTACTGTAGACGCAGAAGCTAATTTATTAAAGGACAAACATCTGGATTTTATTCATTTTATGTCAAATGAGAAACAATTGAGAAACTTGCATGTCCAATTCACAAAAACAGAAGTAAAATCGAAATTAAAAAAGAAACAAACTGACTGCTACCACCTAAATAAATAAACATGGCACAACATAATGATTTCTCCCACTGTGCATTGCATCACTTGTTCTGATGCTCATCCAGAACAATGTGCCAAACAAGACTTTCCACATTTCTGGCACAGAAAAGGAAAAAAAACTGGTGATGGGAGGACCTGCAGGATACTTTAAAGGCACAAGTCTGTCCGATATGGGTTTTGGAAAAGACTACATTTATTGTTATATTCATAAAAAGAAAAGAAAAGTCAAAGTTTGACAAAAGAAAATTGACAAATCGAGTTAATGAACTGATAAACAGCAGGATTAATGGCAGTGTTGTTGACCTCAAAAGACACTAAACCAGTGGTGGGCTATTCTAGGCTTTAATGTCCAGTATGTCAGGACGTTTTTCACATCTGCTTGCTTTACTCATGGCTGATTATCATGGCCTGGATTAGGTGTGTCCAGCCAATTAAAACATGCCAGAGCAGGACCTTCAGTGGCCACCCCTGCACTAAACCTTCTCATTGTCGAGGGAAGTGAAGTACAATTGAAGACCCACTCAGATTATCTTTTGATCTATTTTAAAAGAGTTCTACATGGTTTTTTAATAATAATGATGCTGTTTTAGGCCAAAAAAACTGTATTTTTTTTTGTAGGACATAGCTTCTGCAGAGCAGCAGTAGTACATTGGAAATTTGCCTCTGAGTTATGCGCGAGACGGTTTGGAGAGATACCCTCCCCATTATTGAGAGCTCTCCGTTTACACACTGTCCGGCTAGCTTAGACAACCCCAGTCGAAAGCTACGTTCACATCGCCTTAGGGAGCAAAGTCTAAATAAAAGCTTTGGGCTTCCGCGATCAAAACTCTTGTGTGGTTAAGCAAGTTTCTACAAGTTTTTTGGCTGTCAAGCATATTTTCGACATCACTGATATGATTTTTTTCAAACTGTATTTTTTTTGTCTGATTCACAATGATTTGAAAAAGCCAAAATACTCACAAACAGAATTTTTGAGGTTACATTTCTTTATACAGGTCCTCATCATAAAAAGGCTAAAAGAAGGTGTTGAAAACACCATAAATACCATTTCATCTAAGTCGGTCTTCAAGTCTTCTCAAACTTTTATTTTAAATGAAACCCTTGCTCTTTGATTGGTGATTTTTTTTTTAAGCGTAGAAACGTTTTCAGACACATTTATTGTTTTTTAAAACAGTAAACTGTTGACACAGACCACAAATATCTAGGGAGAGGTTTTCCATCCATTCCCTTCAGTTGCCGTGGAGTGCAAATCACACCAGCAAATCTATTGTCGCCAAAACTTACTTAAGATCACAACATAAGTTAAAAATAAATTGTAAACGAAAAAAAAATACATCATTACATTTTAGAAATCAAGACAAAATTCCCCAAAATTCAAAAAAAATGACTGGATGATGACATCCTGTTTCGCTTCATGGCAGTTTTCTTCCTGTTGAAATGATGGACAAATGTCATCTTCCAATCAGCGATGTCCTTTAGTGCCTTTTTCTAGTTTCTTTTCGTGTTTCGCTTTTTTTTAACATTTCAAATGGATTTAATTGGCTAAAATGATTTTCTTTTTTGAAACATTCTATTGTTATTTCCTTTTTAAAAACTGTGCTTTGTTTGTTGGAATTTTGTTTTCATTTCTAAAATGTAATGCTTTTAATGTTTTCTTTTGTCGTTGTGACCTCTATAAGGTTTTTGCGAGAGAGATTTGTTTGTGTGTTTTGCACTTCAGGGCCACCGTATTTCAAACTATTGAAACTCCAGGGGTTTAAAGAAATAGAAGCCCATAAGTTCCATAACTGAGACATACTTTAGAGTTTCATTTAGCACATTTACCTATTCTGCATTAATCTATGCTTCCTTTCACAGCTAACAGCAGCAGAGTAATTGAATTCTGTTCACAGATCTCACCAGTTTGTATCTGAATTAACATACGTTAAAAAAACCCTCCTGTTTCATCAGTCCTAAATGATCCTGTTGCATTTTGCTGTACGTTTGGAGCGTTGCAGCCAGATCTGAGGGATGTCGACGCTCACATATGAAGTGATGAGATTTTTAAAGACTAATTGGGGAAGTTTTCATATCTTCTGACATGAACAGACATGAAAAAAGGCTTGTTTCAGCCAATCGGGGATGAGCTTCACCTGAACTGTCCCTTTGCCCTGCTAAACACCCACTCACTTTTTCTTCCTCTTTTTTTTATCTTTTTAAAAGCACACAAACGAACACATAAACACACACATCTACAGCCTTTCAATTGTCTAACCTCCAAAAACACCTTTTTCCTGCTATGGGAAATATCTCTGAATTATTCATCACTCATCTCACCTTGAGCAGCGTGATTCTGAATAAAAGAGTGTTTTAAAGAGCTTCTCATGGATGCTCTGAGCCCACAAACGAACCCCCACACACACATACACAGCTCTCACTGCCTTCTGACAGCACTTCAGACAATCTAAGAGCAAGTGGAGGCAGCTGAGTTGCTTTGGCAGCCTAAGAAACAGACACATGAGACGTTTGAAGGTTTGTCACGATCAAACCACCTTTTCTAAGAGAAAACAGGCTGTCCACATTGTTTGGTCATAGCCTAATAGTGCACAAATCCTCCAGATCTTCCCTGCCAGCCCAAACGTAATGGGAAAATGAGCTATCACAAATTAAAACAGCTCGTCGGCACAGAGTTGTCAAAAAGAAATAAACGGAAGCTTTAAATTACTTCTTTTTTAATTGGCTTGATTGCAGGTTTGAGCAAAACAGCAAACTCTTGCATCAGTGCTCATTTTTTTCTGTGAAAGGTGCACAGTATCCATGTAATGCTTACTATGTGAGTTCATTATTTAGAAGCACAACTCAGCAGTTTGTTGTTTTATCCAACAGCAAATAGTCCAAATAAACTGCATAACTAATTTAGATAAGTCGTTTAATTTTGAAAAGAAAAAAAAAGATAATATTTGTGTAGACATAGACTTTTCCCATAATGCACAGGAGGACACCTGTAGGTCACTGACTATATGAGAAAATGGCTCCAACAAACATTAAATAAATTCAGTCGCCATTTTTTTTGCAATACAGATGCCGCCATGTCAGTAACCAGCAATTGGTCCAAGTCAGTCTTGGTCAACGTTTCTATGGTAACCACTCTTGCCAATGTGGAGTAAGCTTGTCGGAAGGCCACACCCCTACCATTTGAAAGTTTTGTACGTTTCGGACATTTGACGTGAGACCACATATCCTACTTTTATGGAGGAGTGCGATTGGCCAGTTTATAACTTGAATAACTTGAATATCAGGAAAAAAAAATATGAAAACAAGTAGGATTAACAAGAACATGTTTAAAAAGCAAATCAGAGCAAGAATGGTTATTCTGACAAAGAGAATGACTGATTGATAGCTTTTTTTCTCCAATAGAAGTCAATGGGATTTTGGCTTCTTGGAGCCAGCAAATACTTCTTGTTTGGAATGCCAGGGGAAGCGGTCACTTAATCCAGTTCTCATAGTTAATGGTTTAAACAAGGAAACTTATTTTCATTTGCTCTATCAAAAAAGAAGTGCAAATACCACTTTTAAACTGGCAAATTGTGGCCACCTAAATCCATTTTGAGTACCGGTAACTGATATTTTTGTAGAGTTTTGGTTCAGTATTCTGCTGTTTGAAAATCTATTTTCTTCTTTTTCTCCTCCTTTGCAGAAGTAAAAAACTATCATGTAGCATTTCCCTTCTTCCCTGCAAAGGCATCTGTTTAAACTGTTTCTTATGTGGTTCCAAAATGCTAAAAAAAAAAAAAAAAAGCATGTCAAAATGTTGGAAAGGTTATTTTCTAAATACATATTTTGACATCTTTTATGAGTTTAGCATATCATTCTCAAGGTTTTTTTTATATCATTGAGTTCATGATTTAATTGCATAAAAATGTCTGCTGAAGTGAGATGGAGCAAGCATCCACAGAGGGCTGGGTTCAAGCAGATACAGATCCCTCTTCTGATGTTGAGGAATTTCTTAGACAGATGTTTTTGTTGGCACTTGGAGCTTAGCATGTGTCTTTGCTGATCCTATCTCACATTTACAGCTCGTGTAGTGTTTACCCCTGAGATCCAAATGTGTTTATCGAGTGTGATCAAATTTCACCTTCAGTCAGTTATAGTGTAGTCAGTGCATAATAAATGCAGCTGCTTGTCCACAAAGTGGTTACAGCATGCTGACTAAAAAGGTTCACAAAGACGCCTTTTGTAGATTATCGGCTCAGATTTCTCTTGAAGAAAAATGCATAAAAGCAGCTTTAGTCATTTCAATTTAAATATTTTAAGTAATATTTCGTACAATATCCAAATTCACCTAGGAATCCAATATGGAGGTTATTTTTGTGTCAAAATGATTTTATCATGACCATTAAAATACAATATTTAAAAAAAAAAATTAAACTCTTTCAAAAGACAGTGAGACCTAAAAATGTCAAATTATTTCTCAAAAATAGGAAACAAACATCCAGGTAAAGCTTCAATACTTGTATCAAGATTTGTTGGATTTTTTTAGGCTTGTTTGCATTTTTTCTCTTGTTCTAAAGGTGTGTTTAAACACACCTCGATTGCATGTTTTTTTTCCCCACTCTTTCTAATGCACTCTGAGTTGTCACTGAACTGTTATATAAATGCATTTGGCTTCATCCCACTTCATCCCACTCCCTCTTTCAGCATAACGTACGTCCCAGCCCGTCTGGTGGATGAACACCGAGCCCGGCTGTGCCTGCCCCCTCTGGCATCCGTCCTGACAGACAGCGCCTCTTCCTCACCCACTATGTCATCCGCCCCGCCCAAACCTGCATCCGCCTCAGTCAGATCCTCCTCCCCCTCATCGTCGCTGGCGCTTCGACCGTCCGCCTCTGTCAAGCTCAAATCGGTGACTCCAGACGCAGCCTTCGTCAGGAGCTCCGCCTCCTTTAGGGGTCCCATCAAAGGCCCCGGTGTTGTCCCGAAAATCACCCCGGCTTCAGACTCAAGGTAACTCTAAACGGTCACCAATCCTCCAGATTACGTCTGAAGAGTGCAAACTAAACCAGAATATTTCTGAAAGTTCACCTGAGAGTTTTGACTCATGCAGGAAGTCGGATTATATTACAGATAGAAATTATCCAGCGGTTTAATACTCTCAATGAGAGAAATAAGTATTTGATCACCTTGTAACCGTTACGATTTCCAGTTTACACAGATCATTTAAGCCATGTCTCCACTGAGTGGTACTGTACGGTCCAGTCCGGTATTTTCCCATTAAGCTGGACTGAACCGTACCATTTCTGGGCTTTTGTTGGTTGTAGGACCGGTAAGGGCAGACCTACTTTTCAAACCTGTTGATGGATGGAAGGTCATTATGACAAAAGAAAGCAGCTGTATTCCTCCGTAATCTTTTCTCAAACATAAGATGATTCGTATACACAAAGTACCAAAACCCAAGTGGAAAAAAATGAGCTGCTGGAGGACCTCCGTTGTTGTTGCTTTCTGCTTCATCCTGCATTCTGCATTCTGCATTCGCCATGACATTGAGGGAAATACTCACCTGAATTGCCTGGACCACTGAAACCGGACCAGTGGAAACAAGTAATTAGATTCTCAGTATCAAACTGTCACCTGAATTTAAGACACCTGTTTGAACTAATCACCTGTAGAAAAGACACCTGCCCACAGAAACAGTCAGACTGCTAACTCTCCAACATGAGAAAGACTAAAGATCTTTCAGGGAGAAGATTGTAGACAACAGCAGAATGGATGGCAAAACCATCAGCAAGAAGCTGGGGGTTACGGTGAAAACTGTTGGAGCATGTGGGCCAAAATTCAAGAACATGACCATCAATCCACCTTTAGGTCTGGGGCTCCAAATAAGATCTCACCTGGTGGAGTTTCCATGATTGTCAGTGAGAAATAAAAACAGTACGGCAGGAGTTATCTGATGATCTCAAAGCATCTTGGACCACAGTCACCAAGAAAACCATTGGTAATACTTTACGCCGCAATGGTTTGACATCTTGCAGAGCTCGAGAAGTATTCCTGCGTAAGAAAGCACATGTGCTGGAACGCCTAAAGTTTGTCAATGAACGCCTTTATGACTTAGAGCGTTTTGGAAGAAAGTGCTGTGGTCAGATGAGACCAAAGTTCAGCTCTTTGGCATTGACTCAAGCCGTCATGTTTGGAGGAAGAGAAATGTTGCCCACGACCCCAAGAACACCATCCCCTTATCAAGCACGGAGGTGGAAGCAATATGGTTTGGGGGTGGATGGAGACATCAAATCCTCCTTTCCTCCACCAGGGGGCTTAAAATGGGTGTGGATGAGTCTTCCAACAGGATTATGACCCAAAACATGCAGCTAAGGCAGCCAAAGAATAGCTGAAGAAGAAACACGTCAAGGTCTCTGGACATCAATCCAACAGAAAACCTATGGAGAGAGCTGAAGTTTAGAGTTGCTTAGCAACAGTCACCTACTCTTAAATATTTAGAAATCATCTCCAAAGAGGAGTGGACCAAAATTTCTCCTGATATGTGCAGAAACCTGGTCATCAACTCCAAGAAAATTCTGACCTCTGTGCTGCTGATAAGGGTATTGCCACTAAGCACTGTCTTGCCGACAAGAGGATTCAAATACGTAATGCCCTGAATAAAATGCAAATAAATGTATATAAAAGTCTTGATTTTCTCTGCGATCTTCTACCTCTCACTGTTGAAATGAATCTACCAGTAGGATGACAGACAGCCAGTTTCTTTTGAAGTGGGCAAACCTACGTAATCAGAAAGGGATCAAATACTCATTTCGTTCATTGGTCCCTTTAATTGACTGTAAACGTGGGAAACGCTGGGTTCCAGCATGCCACTGACTTAGTTTGAGGTTCTTCTAGCCCACAGCTTCCTTCTTCTCAGCAGTTAAGTCAAAAGCTTGTCTTTGTGTTGAATCTCTGTTATATTTAGCTGTTCACTTACGGATCCGGGCGCCGACTGTCAGGCAAAATGAATTGTTTCGCTACAGTCTGTCTCTGCTTTTCACTCCGTCTTTATGGCCATGTCCCCCCCCAAAAAAAAAAAAATTTCTCTTGCAACTTCTTCTTCTCTCCTATCTTTCAATCAAGCTATTTTTTTTTTATCTGTATGTGTGCCTACATCCATCTTTCATCTCATCCTCGGTCATCGTTCTTGCTTCTTTTACTCCTCTTTTTTTTTCCTCTCATCCCTCTCTCTCCTGATCGTCCTCTTCCAGCCCCCTGGTTGGAAGCATTTGTTCTGCCCTCTTCTGAGCGTTCGCCGGCTATAGGATCCCGCTGTGAAGATAGCACCACTATCATTCACGTCCTCGGGCTTATTACAGCCCCGCACCGTTAAACATATTCATGAAAAAAAAAAGAAGTGTCCTTCTCCTCCTCTTATTTCCACGCTCTCGCTGTGTGGGTGCCATAAACAGAGGTGCTGCATGTATGTGTGCGCACATAAACTGACACAGAATGTGTGTTTAGAAAGCTTTTTGGACCTTAATCTGAATCCTTTCAGGCCCAACTAGAAGTTCCTGTCAACTGTAGAGGTTTGTAACAATAAACAAGTCAAATCAAACTATTTACAAAAAAGCATTTTTTATGCCTTGAAATAGATCGTATTTGTGAACAAGCTCCTTGTTCCACTCCATTCTGATGCATCCGATGTAGATGACAAGATCCATGTCCATCTTTGTTTTCTGCCATCTCAAAACTGTACTTCTGGATAATTCCAATATTGCTTTGTTACACAGGTAATGTTAATAGCTGGAGAGAATGTAAACAGAGACCTCTCAGTTCTGGAAAACGGGAGGGGGAGGTAAGCAGGGTTACTCTGCTACAACAGTCCCCCCCACAACTCAAGTGAATTCCTAATGAAGTACTGCAAACTACATCCTAGGAACCTACAGATTATTTTCATTTTGACTAAAAACCACATAATCATCATTAAAAGACCACTGGGAACGCCTTGACAGTAGGTCAAAAGATGATCATAATGAGTCTATATGGATGCATTTAGAGTTTTTGAATTATATCACAAAATATTTTCGTTTTGGAACATGAAACTGGCATTTTTAATGTCAAAAAAGTAGCAAATCCTTGCAAGTGCAACAGAGTAAACACCGAGATTGATTTCATGACTCATCAGAATGATCCCTTAACATATCCATGCTTTTCTTTCTCCACAATTTACTTATATTTTCCTGTAGTTGGCAGATTCCCAGGTCTCAGCTCCTTCAGAAAAAAGAGGACGGAGAAACTGTGGGGGAGAAAGAGGATGAGATGAAAGCTGGACGAGTGGAGATAAGGAGGGATGGTAAAGAGAAGCCTGAAGAAAAACTCAGCTCTCCTGATTCAGCGTCCTGGGATCAACCTCGAAGGTTAGTGAGTTGGTGATTGCCGTAACAGCTTTCAACTCGTCCTTCAACCTCTCTGTAGCAGTGAAGGCTTCACAAAGCTTAAATTGTGTTGGGCTTGGGTAAAGTGCTCCGCTAGTCTTCCCATACTCATGTTTTTAACACCTCCCAGCTATTCTTTTAGTGCACATGTATTGTTACTGCATCCCAATGGAGCGCCTCACAAAATGCGTCCTGCTACACTGAACGCAGCTTTTGTGCAACTCCCAGGCAGGTATAATATTCTATTGTTTCGAGTTAATCTCCGAAACTTAATCCACGGTGCGAAAAAAAACAAAAACAAGTGAAGGCCAGAGGACCTGGGCGACAGTGAACAGCAGCAGATTAACTGGCAGAATGTTTGCGTTTTAGTGTGAAGCACGCGTTCGCTTTTGCACTTCAAGGATCATCGGATGTGGCGAGAGTGAACGCAGGTTCTTCTCTGTGTTTCAGCGTCAGGCTGACTCGAGCGGCGGGCCAGTCCCTGGGTATCAGCATAATGGGAGGCAGAGGCATGGGCCGCAGACTAAGCAGCGGCGAGATGATGAGGGGTGTCTTCATCAAGCACATCAGCCCTGACAGCCCAGCAGCACATAATGGCACCCTCAGGGCTGGAGACAGGATACTAGAGGTGTGTGTGTGTGTGTGTGTGTGTGTGTGTGCACATGTGTGTTTTTGGGGCTGTGCAGCATCAGAGGAGGAAATGTGTGCACACATCTGGGGGCATTAAAAAAAGAAGGAATCATGGGAGTTTGCTGCATAAGCATGTCATAAATCTTGACTTCATCCGAGCTGCAGCAATTTGGTGATTTTTATCTATATGAACTATTAAGTAATTGTAATGTCAACCAGCGAGGAAAAGGTTCAAATTTCCGTTTAGCTCACATTGTGGGATTTTATGATCAGATGACTTTTACCTTTTTTTTTTTTTTTTTTTTGCTTACTTGACACTTTTTATACTGCAAAAAGGGTAGCTTGAAATTAGGAAATGCTAATCTGAAAAGAAATTCACTAGAAAATAGTAAAATGATCTGTCCTTGTAGCAAGCGCGCCTGAATTTATGTCTAAAAAGTCTTAAAGGAAAACATCTAGAAACAAGGAGTTACACAAGCATGAAAAATGAAAGAAAAAAAAAAAGGCGAAAAAAGCTAACTGTTAAACTAGGTTCACACCACCCTCAGGGATGCGCCTTCAGGCGACCACTTTCAATAAAAGTCAGTGGGTGTATTCAGGCTGGACACATTTGATTAGCTTAAAGTGAACCAGTTTTTGTTCCCCGATATTCCAGAAAAAAAAATGTCTCGGTTTGTTTCCAATCGGACTGAGCTCCGTCTCGCCCTGAGTTTCCTCAGTTGGAAAAGGTTCCCTGCTCAGAGTGGAACAACTGGACCAAAACGGCCTCTGTAGCCTTATGGCATTATGGGATGTAAATAGAGCAGCGGAGCAACGATAAGACACAACAACTCATAGAAAATGTGGTCGGATGAACGCAGGCTCATTAAAACAACTTTTAACGTGAATCACATTGCTTCTCACACCGTTTTCCCGAAAATCTATGTCAAACACTCATCAGCGTACCTTCTTATCCGACGTCTCCTCAGTAACCGCCTTGCTGCATGCCCCTCCAATACCAAAATAGCAGTAAAAAAAATTCTACCTGACATTGATACAGACTTTCAATATTGATCAATAAAATACAAAGTTTGAATAAGTGAACTATCCTTGCAAGGATTTGAAAGCGTAGGACTTCCATTATTCTTTCTCTGGCTGCTTTACCATGCCCTTGTAATTCCTGGCCAAACAATACATGATTTTGTTTCCAAGCTTTAATTCGGAACAGGAAAGTTCCTTTGACAGCAGTCTGAATACAGACCAAACGCACGATTCAGGACTTGATTCGGACCAAATTGAGCGGACTCGGACCTTCATAAAATCTAAAACCATCTCTTGATTCTTAAGATATAAATATATTTTTGTTTCCAAAAATATGACAACGAACGCCCGTCTAACATTGTCAACAATGTCAACATTTAATGAACTTTAAAATAACATCCTTGAATTTGAACCAAAAATTGAGTTTTAAATCAAGTTTTTTTTAATGTTAGGAGTACGGAGCAAAGGATTTTGACTCATTTTTGTAATTATTTCCTTATTTCTTGGTCCTCGCTTTTAATTAAACCAATAAATCTCAACTGTGCTGATTTTGAAAAAATCTTGGAAAGATGTTAACCAAAAATAGGTCACTTCAAACCTGCTAAAACATCTTAAATGTCCTAAAAAGCCTGGTTTTAAATCAAATACTTTGGAGTGTTTTAGATTGAAGACAAACCGTGACCTCTTTTCATGATGGTTGGCGACAAATCAGAGGAGAAAGTGGGGGCTCGTTTGAGCTGACAGGAAAGGCAGCTGGAATCCAAATAACCCCTTTTTTTCTTTTCTACTACATCTGCAGTAAGCAGAATGCCATGACAATGTACGACATGTTGAACCTTGAGGCGAGGGAGCAATAACAGCACAAGACCATGTCAGATTTTTCTCCCATCAGCCAAAGAAACAGAAGTAAACAAAGGTCTCAGCGAGCTCAGACCCACCAGCACATGGCAGATGAAGGCCGTGTTACCGTGCCGCTGTTGAGCTGTAAAAAGAAAAAAAAATAATTGAAGAAAAAATGGTTTTCTTTCACAAATGTTGTCATATCATTTCATAGTTGCTGTCTGTTTGAATTACAATGAGGGCTGTTTTGCATTTTAGAAGCGTTTCTATTCTAAAACTGCTCGAATAAAACCAGTTTATTTGGTTAAGGAAAAAGGTTTTTTTTGTGCTACAGTTTAAAAAAATCGGAACTTTTTTACATAATTTACCTGCCCAACGAAGACAATTCATGCCTCTTAAAACACACAATGTTTTTCACGTGATGTTTTGTAAGATTGATCTACAGTTTGGTTAATTAGGCAAGTAAAGGGTTAAAGTATGATGTCTTGGTCTCTGAAGGTTAGTGGAGTGGACCTGAGAGATGCCAGCCATGAGGAGGCGGTGGAGGCCATCCGCACAGCTGGAGACTCCGTGGTTCTCCTGGTCCGGTCTGGACAAGATAGGTGTCAGGTAAGACACCCGAGAAGGTAAACACTCATGAATACTTTATTTTGTTAAAAATATTGTGTAAATACTGAGATTAATTAATGTAATTCTTCACTTCCTTCTATTTTTATGTATAAATCCCTCAAAGTATTGACTGTTTACGAGAACTGGACCAAGTGAGTGTGACTTCAACAATGGAAAATAGCTTTAATTCGGGTACAACAAAATAAAGTTCAATATATGTTACCCTTTTTCTGCGATATGGTCACCACCATGTTGGAGCCAGACAAGGTCAGTAAGCAGTGGCTGGTCCATGTTGGTCTGAGTTTCTATGGCAACCACTCTTACCAGTAATTGTCAGTCCAGTTCTCATGTACAGTCAATGGTACAGATCTAATATAAAAGATGACAGAACAGAAAATGTACAAATTAAGATGAAATTATGTAAATTCAAATCAATCGTTATATCGTAAATGGTAACACAAAGGTCTACCATATACATACAGATGCTAGTATACACATATATATATAAAAAACTTTATTTATTCCCACTTTTTCATACTTTACATTTTAAGTTTAACCATGATTATGCATACGTTAAAAATAAATAGCACTTGCAACATCATAAATAACTGAATACAATAAAAAAAAAAAATAATAATAAATTCAGGTTTTGTGTTTGGTCCACAGTCTCCTGCTCCATTATGTCGAACTCCGACCCCCCAGTCAAACTCACACAGCAGTAAGGTAATGCACTTTGGTGGTTTTTAAGAACATTTTTTACATGCTGCAAAACCTGATTCAGTCTCTATTCTTCTACTTGCTGAGCAGAGGACTAAAAGCAGGAAATCAGAATGTAAACAGCGCCTCACAGAGGCACAGTGATGTAACTGCAGTAGTGTTTCTTTTCAGAGACGAGAAGAATTTCAATGTTGCTGAAAATGTGCAATATGTATTTATTATATGTGCACTATAGTTGTATAATAATTGTATGGTTTTTGGTTTTATTAAGAGTTCTGTTGGATATCATGTGTGATTCCAGGAAGAAGCAGTCTGCAGTTTGTTCCTTAGTGTCTCCCCTAGAAACCCCTTCACTCCCACACCCTTTAAGGTTGGTGTGTTTGTGCATGTGTGTGTGTGCGTGTGCATTTGCATTAAACAAACTTGCAAAAAAAATGTAATTAACAAAGTGGTAAACAGAAGCCCTGCAGTTCAAAGCCCTTCCCACCACCACCCTGTTTGCTGCAGCCTGTTTTCTCCTCCTGATGAAGATGCATACATCGAAACCGACAAACAAAACAACAAAAAAGTGCATTCTTTTGAAGTTAATTTGAAAGTTTGCACCAAAAAAAATGCATGATTCTGGTCAAACTTTCATGTTATTTTTAGCTGACATGAAAACTGTCTTCATTAATTCATTTTCATTCATCAGTTTTTTCCGCTCTGCTTCATCAACCACGCTGGAAAAAAAAAAAAAAGGAAAGCCTCAGGGGTCGGCCGGCTCACGCCTGAAGAACCCCTGAGGCATCCCGGACTCTACCTTTTCAATAATGCAAAAATTTCTCCCAAGGCGTCCTCGCCGACATCCGACAGAATGGATCGGAGGAGTCCCGTAAATGCCACAGCGGCAGCGACGGCGGCTGAAGTCGGGGACGATGCCTGCAGGAGTGAGTGTGCCTCATGAAGATGTCACACAGATATCAATGATGACCTGTTAGAGCCAAACACACACATTCACTCAGAGATTGGGTTCTGCTTGAGCTGCATCACACCGTACAGCTTCATTTTAAAAATGTGGAACCACATTTTTAAAATTTAAGATTTTTATTACTGTGAATGTAACCTGAACTGAGGGACAGCCATTACAAAATAAAATTCTATTTATATAGCACTTTTCAACGCCATCAGGGTACCAAAGTGCTTTACAATAAAAAGAGGAAAAAAACTCAAAATTGAGCAGATTAAGAAATACAAATTTAAAAAACACAGCAGAATGAATAAAATACATGAAAAAACACATACAAATTTAATAAAAAGGAGTAAACCAACCAGACCTTTTTGCTTTTTAAATAAATGTTATGAATGTGTATTTTTTCTGTGGTAATGAACAGCTTTTATTTATTTAGGGTCCACCCTTTTATTTCAAAATCTGCAGCTTGATTTAAATAAATTGGATATTTTCTTGTCGTTTTTTACGCCTTTTTCTTTAATATTTTTTCATTGTCTGTCTTCTATTTTTTTCAATAAATAGATGCAAAAGTGCTTGCTGGGAATTGCATTATTTTCACAGGTTTATGTGTATATATGGATTTTTGTCAAACTATTTTGTGCTCAAACACATGACTCAGATATTGGAAACTATAGTTTGTTTGCACTCTGTGGGTGCTGTCCTCAAAATGCAGCAACCCATCCAACCGCTCTTCAGCACCACGTGTCAGTTTTGTTTCCCGTCGTTTTCCCAGAAAAGATGCTCCAGCGCTACGGCAGTCTGTCGGGAAGGCTCCACATGATTGAGCTGAACAAGGACCCAGCGGTTACCGGTTTGGGAATCAGCTTAACCGGGAGCAAAGATGGCTCCAGGGCCCGCCTAAGCGTCTGCGTGGCAGACATTGACCCCCAGGGGCCTGCCGGTCTGGACGGGCGGATTCAGGTTGGGGATGAACTCCTGGAGGTACGAAGAATTATCAGTAAATTCAATTATAGTTAATGATTTTTAAAAACCGTAAAAGGAGACCAAATGTGATTAATAGGTTTGGATTCATTAGGCTTATGCAGCAAAATATGATTTACTTTTAAAGAATCATTGGATTAAAGTTCTAAATTGAGGATTTAAAGAAGAAACACTGCAAAAACACAAAATCCCAACAAGTTTTTTGTCAAGTTATTAGTTTACATTTCTTATTACACTTGATATTACCAAGATATATGACAAAGTATAAGGGCCAGATAACATGCAAAAAATGTTAAAATTACGACTTTGAAATCGTAAATTTACAAGAAAAAGCCGTAATTGTTGAAAGAGAATAAATATGGGAATTTGCAACTTTAAAAGTCAAAGACTAAATGTATTACTTTTTAAATTAAAGTTGTAAGTCTATGACTTTAAATGTTGTAATTTATAACTTTAAAACATGTAAATTTACAAGAAAATTTACTGTTACTTTTAAATCACGAGAATAAAGTTATATATTTATGACTAAGTGATAGGCTAGATTTAGGACATTTTTCTTCATGTAAATTTATGCATTTAAAAGTTGTAAATTGGCAACTTTAAAAAGTTATTAAATTTATTACTTTAAAACACGTACATTAAAGAGGAAAAAAAAAAGTAATAAATTAACAACAAAAAACACCAAAGTTGTCTGTTTCAGACCCGTGCTCCAAGATGAAAGACAATGAGAATTTTTGTGAGGCTTTAATTCTGGATAGGTTTCAAAAACAAATCATTCTGAACCTTTTGGCAACAAAAAAAAAATATTAGCATAATGACGTTGAAAAGAATGTGCCAAAAACTGGGCCTCTTCAGATAAAAGCATAACTCAGACTTGAAGGAAATATTGTCTTTTGTGGAGGAAGAAAGGACTTGAGTGGACAACTGCAGGGATGTCGATGCTTTCTCAAGTGCAAAGATCCTACAAGCCAACCATCAACGAATAAAACATTAATAAACTGTAATCTAACAAAGGAGATCAAAACATTTTTAACGTTATCAATAAACAAATTGAGTTTAGTCGGTCTGCACTGCTGCACAGCCTTCAATTTTTGTGGTCCTAATTGCATTAATTTATGTGGATTGAATCTCATTATATAACTTTGTGACAGTGTTCTTTGCAGTGAAAACTCAACACTCAAAAACAACATGACCAAGCCAGCAGAATTTTATAGCTTAAAAAAAAGAAATACAGAGAATACAACTGTTTTGGGGAGAGCTTGTTGCCACCGCTGCAACCAGACCATAGACTGCTAATGGACTAGGGAATGACAGGACAAAAAAAGAAGAAAAAAAACAACTGGTGGCTGGTGTTCAGGCGCTGCTTGTCACACTGCCTCAAACTTTTTTGGTGACCCTAATACTCCATTGTAAAGACAAAACGAATAAACTTACTTGTAACTTTTAAGTCAGATGTAGCCCAAAGGCTTGTTTTAAGACAATCTTGACAAACTGAAGTTATTTAACATCTCCAATAAAACAAGTATTTGATTAACTTTTGACATTAACAAATGTATCCTTAAAATATAAAACTTGTGTCCTATTTTAATTGGTTGAAAAATAATTGATCAGTTGTAGCACTTAAAGAAAGATATTTTTTAAGGAAGAACTTTAGCATCTATGTCAATGTGTCTAATTTGAAGATATGTAACTTTTCGTAATACATGCTTGTTTTATGGACTTTAGGAGATATTTTTGATTATCAGAGAAAAAGACATAATTTTGAGTTTTTAAAGGTAATTTCAAGATTACATTTTCTTAAATCTTACCCAAAACAAATTCTACCACTTCCACTGGTAGATGTCAGGGTACGGAAGCAGCTCCCAGAGCAGAGCCAGAGAAGTTGAAGAAACCGCTTATTCAAACCTAAGCCAGAAGGAATAATCCGGCAGGGAGAACCAGCCAAGAAAAGGCTTATATAGAGGCTGAAATAATGAGGAGGAGCAGGTGTGCAAGGAGGCAGCCCCAGGATGAGAGACAGCCACGCCCCCCGCCACACACCACCCTGCAGAAACATAAAGACAAAATCAGCACAAAACAACCACAAGGAAAGAAAAAAGAACCATAACAGTAGATTTACTTTAAGTATAACAAGTGAAAATATCCTGTATTCTATATTTTTATACTTTTTTACAGCTAAATGACAGGAGACATTAAAATAAGTTCTTTAGGTTTCACTGGTTCCAATAAGCATTATTTCCAGACAAATGAAAAAGGTGATTGGAAAAAAATTGCTTTTTTTTAAAAAACCCTTTTTTTTGTTTGTTTTTCAATAGATCAACGGTAAGATTTTGTACGGCCGAAGTTACCAAAACGCATCCACCATCATCAGTAACACACCTTCTAAAGTCAAGATCGTTCTCATCAGGTAACATAACTCACAGAGCTGCTGGAAAAGGACAGAATCCAGCTGCTTATGACAAATCTGTGTCCTTTTACCAGAAATAAAGCAGCTAAAGTTGTAAATGAAAACAGAATCGAGGGGGAAGACGTAACCGACTCCCGGCTAGATGCAGCTGATGAGGAAGAATCATCCAGTGACCTCAAACGCATTGTCCTTACTCAGGTACGAGATATGGTGCAGAGGGCTTTTGCATTAAAATCCTCAAATTTCATTTTTTCCTGTAAATCCATCAATGTAAGGTTTCATTTTTGCTGACTCCTTTAGGACCACGCTGGCTCCCTTGAGGAGGACCCTTCCAAAGAAGCAGTGGTAGTTGGCTCCCTGATCCAGGACGGCACTGCTAGTAAGGTGTGAAAATGTTAGAAAACTGTAGCAAAAAAAAAAAGAAAACTTCTCTTATTTCCCCTAAGATTCAGGAATGTCATTTTTAAATATTGGCATTTGACCCTCAGATTCAGGTCGAGTGTGAAAATGGGTCAATTTTGACCCGAACACAATACACGAGTAAACCAACAAGAACACGATTAAGGATAAGAATAAATGGAACAATTTTTTTTTTTCTTGCACAGATCTAATCATCCAAATAAATATTTATTATAAGGTAAGTTGTTACAGCTGGATGATTGACGGATAGTCACAACCGGAAAGATGTCAGCTTGCAGACTGGATATTAGCATTCTGAAGCAGTTAAGTGGCCAAACATGGTCTGAATCTGCAAAGAATTTGAAAAAATATGATAAAACTGGAAAGACATTTGGAAAGAAAATGCTGCAGCAGCTCCCAAGCAAGAACCACAACAGAAAAACCATCTACTGACCACAGCTCAGATCAGAAACAATCTGATTCTAAAACCTGATCCCATGAAGAAAAGAATTATATTTTCCAGTTATCCATCAATCCTATGAAAGATCCCCTCTGCTGAAAATTGTGTTTTTGGTGTTTTTAACTTGTTCTTGTGACATTTTTCTCATGATGAAAGACGTACATTAAGAAATTTAAGCTTGAAATTGCATTTCTGAGTATTTTTTTATTCAAATTGTGAGGAATCAACAGAGTTCTCAACAACGGGGAGGGAAAGGGGGGCCGGGGTTGTTCTGTGTCAACCATAGAGAACTGGACAGAGCAGCTGTGATGTCACCCATAGAAAATGCCGTTCCTCCAGCTCCAGCTAAAGGAAGTCAATTCAGTCGCCATTTTTCCGGGATACGGACGTTCCCATGTCGGAGCCAGACGATAGTGATTAATCCGAGTTGATCTAAGTCAGTTTTTCTATGGCAACTACAGTCACCAACCATGAGTAATCTTGTTCGAAGTCCATGCCATTTCCACTGAAAGCAAGCTCTGGAAAATCTTTCAAAGGTTTGTTGTGGAGGCCACTCAATCCAGTTCTCTATTTACAGTCAATGGTGTCAACAGTCCTGCCAACAGGTTTTTAGATTTTTATGTATTTTTAATTTAACCTTCAGTCTACCAGGAGGATCAGTTGAGAACAGTTTTTCGTTTACAATGATGACCCGGCAAGAAGGCCCTGCAGAAATAAAACCAGGAACTTGCACCTCCAACCTAACATTACCGGTGCAACAAAAAATAGCGAGCAATATTGGAGCTTTTCAGACCCTTGTGGCCCCCAGCGTTTTTGTTCAGCACAACTACAATCTTTTTTAAACTGCTTTTTTTTTGTCTGCTCCTGATTCACAATGATTTGCCGAAAGACATACTCAGAAATTAAATTTTAGTTTAATTTTCTTTTGTACGTGTTCTCCATCATCAGAAAATGCTACAAGAACGTGGTAAAAAACCGGAGTGAGTCTTTAATCCTCCAAGGTTTGGCTGTAATTCCGCTTTCAGAATAAAAAGTTCTGCTTACAATGAATCACACGCTCATTGTTGTGAACTCAACAAAACACTGGATGCCAGTTTTGACAGTCTAATGTGCTTTCATGTCTGGCTGCCGTTAGCGTGTATCCAGATATTTATCCAGGGTGTGTTTTATTTTCAAACTTCTTTTCCCTCCATCTGTCTTCTGCATTTTGGCGCTCAAACGTTTGGCTCGTCGTACATTTTAACTTCATTTCCTGCATGTAAGACGGACGGATAAAAGTTGGAGACCGAATCATAGAAGTGGGAGCTGAACCCAGGGCTAGATTATCAGTAGAAAAGGTTCAAACGAACTCAAACTAACCAAAAGGCTTTTTCAGAGCCTTTTCTCCTGACTCGGCTGTTCTTTTTGTACTCAGGTGTCCAAGCTTTCCATCATGCGCTCAGAGCGTCCCCTTTCTTCACTCCTTTTTCCTCCCCCTTCATCCCTTCCCCATCCCTCCTGCATAACCCTGCCCTCCTCCCCCTCCCCTGTATCTCTAAGCACTCCGCCAACCCCCCCAGCAGAGCGCTCAGGTTCGCTTACCTGCTCGTCCCCCTCGAGTTGTGATCCTGTAAGCTGCCCAGTGGTCGCTGGAAGGGAGACGACCATAGAGATCTGTAAAGGAAACGTGGGCCTGGGTCTGAGCATCGTAGGAGGATGTGACACTCTGCTGGTAGGAGGAGCTTTCAGGAAAATCTACCTTATAATGAAACGTTGTTTACATCAAGAATTATATTTTAGCCTGATTTTATAGAAACTTTTGATCACCTAAATTAACAAAACATTAAAGCTTCAAAAAATGCGCCGCAGTTTCTTAGCATTTTCTGTGAAGGTCAGTGTTTTATCAATTAAACACTAGGGGGCAGTAATCATCCATGAAGTGAATGATGGAGGAGCAGCACAGAGAGATGGAAGACTGCAGGCCGGAGACCAAATATTAGAGGTATGAAATGAAAGATATCTCACCTGCATAAACACACACATGTGTGTGCACATACACAGGAGCAGAACTATTAACTAAGTCTTCACTTTCCTAATCATAATTTAATAAGGAGCTTTTTTAACCCTTTTTTAAATATTGTTTTCAGACTTCAAATTGTATGTATTTAATATAATAAATAATTGACCACAAGGACCATGTTATTTTTGCAAAAAATATTTTATATTATAATATTTTAATATTTTTATTTTTTATTATTATTTAAGCAAAAATCCCCCCCCGCCACAAACTTAAAAAACAGAATTTACACACATCTGTTGGTGATGTCTCACTCGCTCAGTCCAGTTCTATTTATACAGTCAATGTAGTGAATAATCAGCCCAAAAAACTAAAACACACGGGATATCCAACAGATATGGATTATTACGGGATGGCCACTGGACCTACAGCTTGGCGTAGCAAAAAATGCAACTTGGCATTTTTGCACAAAAAATAAACTTTTGTTCAAGCAACCTGGATGAGAGAAATTTTACACAACCTGTAAGGCTAAGTCTACAACCATAGCAAAAGCTTTGTTGACCTTTGACCTCAGGAAGAGCGAGAGAGAGAGGGAGAGAACCCACCCCCCCATAAAAATCACTATCATTATCATAGGTAAATGGGATCGATCTGCGGCAGGCCACGCACGATGAAGCCATCGCGGTGCTGCGGCTCACCACCCAGCGAGTCCGGCTGTGCATCTTCAGGCACCAGGAGGCGTACAGGGAGGAAGACCTGTGGGACGTCTTCAGCCTGCAGCTCAGTCCCCGTCCCGGAGAGGGGCTGGGGTTCACCACCATGGGGAAGAGGTACAGTCATGTTGTTGTTCATAACTAGAACCTTTAAGGGGAAAATAATATCCATCCAACTGTGATTCCGTGTTTGCACAAATGTAAGTAAGTTTTAAGGAAATACAGACTAAATCTTGATCGGTTAGAAGTTTTTTCTGGATTGAATCTCTGAGCTTTTACGGTGGAGGACACAAGCATGAAAAAAGAATATTTTTAAAAGTTAATATAGTGATAATTCACCCCCTGTCTCCTCTAGACACTACAAAGGTGAAATTTAGTTGCTAAATCTTCCTTTTTTTTTCCCCTCAGGTTATCATCACATGATGATCTCCCTCTAGATTTTGACCTAGAGAAGGCTCTTTGGTGCCTGAGGCACAACATTTCAATTCTTTGACTTTGCTTTTGTTCCTGTATTAGTGTAGCAAGCATTTGCATATATGCAGAAACAAAAGAATGAGTGACCTTGAAAAAAAATCTGTCTAAGATTATGTAAAACTTACTGCTGTCAATCGCTGTAAAAAATCAATCAGATTAGTCACCCTTTTGGATCACGATTAATCCAATTAATCACAATGTTGTACGAGTTAAGTTTATATGACAATAGTAAGATTTTCCAAAAAAACAGGCCAGATTTTCATTGTCTGAATTTTTTACATTTATAAAGTGTTCACTTAGAAGTTTAATTTGTGTGCACAGAACACATCAACAGTAAGATAAGCAGAACTGTAAAGACTTTAATGTCTGTAGTATCACTCCAAGAAGACAAAGTTGCTGATATAGAGCCAGAAGAAACAAACATTGTATTCTGTACTTTAAATGGTCCTAGTGAATACTCCAATCTGATTGGCTGTTGGGTGTTTGGGAAAAATTTCACAGTGTTCAACATGCACAGGCTTCTTCAAAATAGACTTTTTCTTCATGATGTGGACAAAAACAAGCAGTAAGAGGTGAACTTTCTCTTTTTTTCTGAACTGATGCTTTATTATTATTATTTATTTACCTATCGTGACGATCAGCACATATATCGCTTTCCTTTCTGTTGCAATCGAGGCCCAGCTACGCATTGGGTTACTGTGACAACAGGTAGAATTACACATCAAATAGTGAAAAAGCAACATAAACCTGAAAGAAAATAAGAATAAAATACAAAAAATTGATTGAATATTCATTTCTTTTGCAAGTGACCGTTTTCAGAAATTGACGCACATCACAGAAGCCTGAATTGGTGGAAGGTGGTTGTTTTGCGAGTGTGATTTATTTTTTGTAAATATATATTAATGCATTAATTGTTTTAAAACTAATCGCTTGTGTTAACGCGTTAATCTTAACAGCCCTAGTAAAAATTTGAGAACACAAAAATATATTCTAAGTATTTGACCTCTGACCTGCAGCAACGACACAGGCATCTTTGTGTCGGACATCGTCAGGGGAGGTGCGGCGGATTCGGACGGCAGGTTGTTGCTCGGTGACCAGATTCTGTCAATCAATGGGGCGGATGTCCGTGCTGCATCGCAGGATCACGCACAGAAGCTCCTCCAGGTTGGATTCACTCAAGATTAGTGCAAAAGTGTGATAAAGGTTCTCAGGTTTTGGTTTGCAATGAACTCTGACGTTTTCCCCCCTCAGAGCTGCAGCGGCGCCGTCCTCCTGGAAGTGGCTCGCTTTAAAGCAGGGGTTCAGTACTCACGGCAGAGTCAGGTGAAAGCTTTGCTTTCTCCCAAAACATTGTAAAAATGATGCAAATGTTTACAGATGGAGATGAAATGACCACATTTCAGTTAGGATCATTGCAGATTAAGTTGTGCTCGCGTACATTTTTTCAACATTTAAACCATGTGATTTTAGGATTACGCTAAATTCTGCTTCATCCAGCATGAAGACTCCGATTGCTCCACCTTGACACCCACAAGCGGAAGCGAGACGTCTTCCAGAGGAGCACACAGCAAAGCCAAGTGCTGCTGTGAGCGTTTGTCTACTATTGCACAGTTAAGGAAATAAAAAATGTGTCAAAATCTCTCAAAAATGTGATCAATCTTGCAGCATCTCAAGACCCTGAAATTAGGATGATAACCGTGCAAAAGGTAAATCTTCCATTTTTTTTTTTTTTTTTTTTTTAGCCCTTACTTGTTGTAATGTAGTCACTTTTTTTCTCTTTAAAACCTAAAACTTTAGCTGTAACGAGACGCCTTGGAATCCAACGCAAAAGAAAGATGACCTACTTTTTAGACTGGAGCCTTTTTTTCTGCATACTCAGACGTTTTCAGTTATTAATCTGCTCTCAGATATTGACCAGCAAAGGTCTTTAATGTTTGTGTGGTATTACTGCAGGGTCCCCTTGACTCGCTGGGCATCAGTATAGCTGGAGGAGTGGGCAGTCCCCATGGCAATGTACCTCTTTTTATTGCTACCATGGATACTAATGGACTGGCTGCCAAAACAGAGAAATTACAGGTGAGGACTACCATTGTATGTTTGGATTATTTATTGCATGCTGGGAAATAACTGCCTAAAGCAGGAGTCTGCAACCTTTAACATTTAATGAGACATTTGAGTTGATTTCTCACTGATGACAAAGCAATAAGCACCACAAAATATCACGTCATCCTATACAAGAATACGACTTCTTTGTTTTTATGTTATTGTCACTTTTAGGTTAAATATAAAAATAAGGTTTAGGTTAAACAGAAAAATAAAGATAACATATTCTTTTTTTTTTTTTTTTTCAAAATATTAAATAGTTTTTAACTTTTAGGTATTCACACGATTTTTTTTTTCAAAATAAAAGACACCCTGTACTACAGAGAAACATTTATTTTACCGTTATTGTACCGTTTGTGATACATCTCAGCCAGTAATGCATAACTTTAACTGAAATTTAATCAGAATTAATTAGGTGACCCTTACCAGATTTTTTCGTTAGCCTCAAGTTGCAGACCTCTGGCCTAAAATAAAAAAGAAAGATGTGATCATCCTGTAAAATAAGAAGATCAATTGTAATGCATCTGATATGTCAAAGTGAGCCAAAAAAAGTAGCTCAAAGTTCCTGTAAAGTTTAAGATGAAGATGCACCAAACAGGTGTAAAAAGTGAAAGGTGTGCATGTGTCGTTCAGACTGGAGACAGGATCCTCAGCATCAATGACGTGTCCACTGAGGGAATGACTCACGATGATGCCGGTGCGCTGCTGAAGAACGCCGCCGGAAGCATCACCCTGCAGGTAGTGTCACAACGAGGCGCTCAGCAGTTCAACCACCATTAGGTTCCGAGTTTCAGTGTAGCGTCAGCAAAATCTTGCTCAGCTTTATCGCCTTTCTGTCTGTAAAAGGAAACGCGCTTCCGTTTCCCCCTCCTGACATTTCCATAAAAATAACTTTGTCATAAGTCTGTAACGAGGACAGGAAGTGGCGTGAAATCTGTGAAATTTGCGCCGCATGAAGAGATGATGAAGAATTGGTGAAGAACTGTGCGTCATTTGTTCGTGGGATGTGATGACAAAGAACATCAAAAGGATTTATATTTGTATTAGTCACAAAATAATAACTGCGCTAGATCACAATGACACAATCCTACTGTTGGGTTTTTGACTGAGATCATTAAAAACATAACTTGTGAAAAGGTACAGTCATGCTTTGAAAGTAAAGATGGGGATATTTAAATCCAGAAAATGTCCCTTTTTGTCATTTGTAAAACTTGAAATCATAGCTTTTATATTAAAAGTGCAACAAGTCTATGGTGAATCTCTGCTGTCTCGTCTGTAACTTCATGTGCCTCCACGCTGACCATGGAAATTTTAATAAACCAATTGAAAGTCTTCCTAAGAACCTCAAGAACCTGAACAGCCCACTCCAGTGTTTTTATAATGTTCTTGTGGCATTCTTCTAACTTTTAAGAAAGATCAAAAGACGATCGGAGCGGGACTTTAAGTCCTCTAAGTGTAGTATCCATCTATAACCCATTGTGTGTGTGTTTGTGCAGGTGACAGCAGGCACTGGTGGCAGAGGTGGAACACAGGACTACAGCATGGTGCACGCCACATCATCAAGTCAATCTGGCAGCCTGACCTGCCTACACAATAACCTCTGGTATGTAAGACTTTCCGCTCCTTTGGTGTTCGGTAGAGATGTAACGATTCACTTTCCCCACAATTCGGTTCAATCCTCAATTTATGTGTCATAATTTCATTTAGGTTGGATACATTATTTATACATTACAAAACACCAAACAAAAAAACAAGCAAAAAAAACTCAGAAACTCCTTCTTTTAATTTGCTAATAAGCAAGTAACAATGAAGAAATATTTCATTTAAACCAGGACCAGTTTAATAAAACAATTATACTAATATTAGGCTTAAATATACTAAGAAACCGCGTGTTTGACACTTTCAACATGCAAATATGCAAATGTAAGCAGTAGTGATGCATCTTTTCACTTTGCCCATGATTTCGTTCAATGGTGTTCATTGACTGTATAAGAGAACTGGACCGAGTGAGTGTGACGCCACCCATAGAAAATGGCTTGTTTCGGGTTCCAATCAAATGAAGTCAATTCAGCCGCCATTTTTCTGCAATATGGTCGTCGACATGTTGGAACCAGATGATGTTAGTAATTGGTCCGATTGGTCCGAGTTGGTTTGAGTCAGCATTTCTATGGCAACCACTCTCTCCAGTCAGGAGTGAACATGATAGAAGGATACACCCCTTCCTTTGAAACTGTTTCAGGAGAATCTGTCAAACGCTTTGAATGTTTGACGTGAGATTAAACTGTTTTTGAGGCTTCTGATTGGTCAGTTTGCAACTTGAATAATTTGCACTACAAAACAAAAAATGGAAAAAAAACGTATATTAGCAAGAAGATGTTAAAGCAAGATGGTTATTCTGACAAATAGAATAACTGAGTAACAGCTGTTTATTTCTCTATAAAAGTCAATGGGATTTTGGCTTTTTGGGACCAGCGAGTACTTGGAACGCGGGGGTGGGGGTGTCACCCAGTCCAGTCCTCATATACAGTCAATGGGTGCAACATGTAGTTCGGATTTAAATTTCCACTCCAATCAACTTTTGATCTGTTGTAAAAGCATGCCCCCAACCTAACATTACCTGTGCAACAACAATGGCGAGCAATACTGGAGCCATCCAGCCGTGCAGGTTTGAGCCAGATGCCAGCTCTGACAAGGAAAACAAAGACTTACATACATCTATTTGTCTGCAAGTGGATGCATCAGAATGGAGTGGAGCAGAGAGCTTGCGACGTGTTTCTACGTCACACCTACAATTTTTTATAGACTGCATTTTTTTGTCTGGTTCTTATGCACAACAATTTGAATAAAGAAATATTCAGAAATGCAATTTTAACCCTTTTTTTTATATACACATATATGTTCTCCATCATCAGAACAATTACACAAGAACACATAAAACATGATTTTCATTGGGGTGGGTGTATAAACAGAGAGGTGTGGCATCCCTATAGTGTTAAAGTTCAGCTGAAATTACTGCTGCAGCACCTAATGTGTTAAATTCTCCTCCACTTAGCCCTCGCAAGTATAAGACCATCACTCTGGAGAGAGGCTCATTAGGGCTGGGGTTTAGCATTGTTGGGGGCTTCGGCAGTCCTCATGGAGACCTGCCCATCTATGTCAAAACTATCTTCAACAAGGTGAGGAAACGTTTACCCAGCCTCCCTCTCTGGGAGGGGGGGTCTGCACCTATTTGTGTTTCCTGTAAATCTTGTAGATCTTTAACCAGAGATCATCACATGGTTGCATCTCCATTGGTGATTTACATTTCCAATACCCTTCATTTGTTTTCAAAGAAGGATGACCTCCTCGACTCCCTTCTCTCTGCAGGGGGCGGCTGTGGAAGACGGCCGGCTCAAACGTGGCGATCAGATCATTGCCGTGAACGGACACTGCCTGGAGGGAGTCACTCATGCTGAAGCTGTGGACATTCTGAAGAAGACCAAGGGAACCGTAGTTCTCACTTTACTCTCTTGAAACACAACTGTGAGCTGCTTTTAAGCTACGTCCAGTGTGATGGTAGCATTAGGATCAAACGGACAGCAAAGAGAACTGCCTGAAGCCCAAATGACTTTGTATTCAGTTTTAGGGGAACTACCTCCAGCCGCACAGGCAGTCAACTTAGTAAAACTTAATCAAAGTTATTTGATTATGGTGTTTTCTCACCCAAGTCAGGATTTTTTCTTCTTACATAAATACTTACAGAGTATATATATCTGTGCATCCACATTAAATCTGTTGTGCGCACTGTATTTGTTCTGACCATATAAAAGTATTTATCATAGAAAATAATCAAATGTCCAGTTTTTAAACTGTCCGCTCTCTTCCTGTTTGTGACCCGGACATGCCAAGTGCTTCTGCCAATCTTTTATATGGCAATAAGGTTTCAGGACTATGTTTTTCTTTACATTTGAAATGGTAAAGATGTGTTTCTGTTTATGAATATTGCAGGTCTCATGTGTTTTGATGATAATTGCGACTGATTACTACCTTATGTTGAGCAGATGGAGTCGGAAACACATTTCTTGAAATCTGTTTAAAGCTTTTATCCAGTCCATCTTGCGTTTTGTTTTGTTTTGCTTGTCTTTTTTAGCACTTCTAATAGTACTGATAAAACCTTATCTTTATTTTGAAGCCTTCTAATTTACTTTTTGTATTATCTTCATTACACTGTCACTAATTTCCTCGTCGCAATTTATCTCATTTAAAGACTTGTAACATTGAGTAACTGCATCTTATGTATTAAATGTTCTTTTGTTTACATATTGTTTTCTTTTTTTTAATTGAAGGACAACTGTTTTTAAAGCTACTTTCTATTTAGTCACAAGAATTTTTCAAATTTACTTCTGGGTAACTAAATTCACTTCTGAAGGTCACTTCCAGTTTAAGAATATAAAATAAATAAAAAATAGACCACTTGAAAAAATAAAAGGAACGCCCCAACAACTCAAAGTTACTCGAAGTCAATCACACTTCTGTGTAATCAAACTGTCCATTTAGGAAGCAACACTTACTGACAATCAATTTCACATTTCTTTGCAAGTGGAATAGACAAAAGGTGGATATAATAGACGATCAGTGAAACATCCCCATTAAAGCAGTAGTTCTGCAAGTGGTGATCACAGATAACTTCTCCGTCCTTATGTTTTCTGGCTGATGGTTTGGTGAACTTTGAAGGCAGACAGTGCTGTCGCTCCAGCGGTTCCACAAGACGACCCACACACCCAGGTACTGCAACTCATCCAGGACAACACATCAATGTGAACTGTGGCAAGAAGGTTTACTGTGTCTGTCTGCATCGTGTCCAGAGCGTAGAGCTGCTACCAGGAGACAGGCTAGGAGACAGACCAGTACATCAGGAGATGTGGAGGAGGTCATAGGAGGACAACAATCCTTCATTAGGACCACTACCTCCTCCTTTGTGAAGGAGAAACGGGAGTAACAGAGCCCTGTAAAATGACCTCCACCAGGCCGCAAATGTACACGTGTCTGCTCAAACTGTTAGAAACAGACTCCATGAGGGTGGGATGAGGACCTGACATCTACAGATGGGAGTTGTGCTTACAGCCCAATATCATCCAAACCAATTTGCATTTGCTAGAGAACACCAAGATTGGCAAATTCACCACTGGCGCCCTGTGCTCTTCACAGATGAAAGCAGGTTCACGCTGAGAACATGTGACAGACGTGACAGAGTCTGGAGACGCTGTGGAGAACGTTCTGCTGCCCGCAACATCGTCCAACATGAGCAGTTTGGCAGTCAGTCTGTCGTGGTTTGGGGTGGCATTTCTTTGGAGGGTCACACAGCTCTCCGTGTAGTCACAAGTTAGCATGAAGTTACCAAAACTAGTGACCAAGATGAGATTCTCAGACCCTTTGATGTCAGCAGTTTCAGCTAGACAAAGGTATTATAGGTATTATTATTTGAAAGAAAAGTTTGCCTTTTCAACTGTTTTTTTTCCCTGTAGCTTTTTTTCTGTGGTTTTCTGTTTTTGTCAAACATAAATCTACATTCCAAGTCACCCAGGTTTTGTCAAGTTTGTCACGTGGAATGAAAAATGGCCCAAAGTTATGGAAATGCAAATTAAGACAGAAGTAGAGAGAGAAAGAGGGATTATGGAGATAACAGCTTTTTCGAGGCAGCTAGAAATTAATAAGTCCAAAGTTGAGTCAAAGACCAAACACGAACAAGGGCAATTCAAACATTTCACTGTTTCCCAATAAATGCATAATTCTCTGACTTAAATCACTCATGAAACAGGTGACAACTTGACAAACAACACGCTTGCCCACAAATGTCTCATTTAGAGAATAGGAGGCATCTTGGGAGATCTTCACTGGAGCGTCTGCATTAGTCAAAACCATCTGTTCACATTGCAAGCTTTATTGAAACCCCGCCATGGCAGTCTGGTTAATCCCGCTCCAGACGAACAGTTGCTTGCCTGCTTGCACCAGGAAGCTTCTAAAATGGAGAAAACGCCATTATGCCTTTGTGCACTTCAGGATTTCTATTCTATATGACAGAATCCTTATGCGAGGGATTTATTCAACATCCAGAATGTTTGTTTCAAACGATTCGGTTAAAGTTGGTAAGAAATGGAAACTAGTTCATTTCTTGCCAGATTTTCCACCAGGAGGCTCCAAATGTTCTTGTTTTTAAACTTCCTGTTTGCCACAAAAATCCATCATGCGTCTGTGCTAAAAGATGCAGCGTTTTTTATGCTTCATCCTGGAATAAAGGACTGTTGAGATGAGCACACTTGAAAGCCACTAATGATCCTCCATCCCAGGAGGTTTGCAGTAGCCAAATGATTGTTGTGTGTGACTACCTATTCATATTCTCAAATCCACAGGACTGCAACCTTTACACTGCAGCCTGGTGGTGCCAAAAAAAAAAAAAAAAAAACTTATAATGGATTAAAAAAAAAGAAAAGCAGCTTTTTTCATCCAGTCCCTTGAGGCTCTTTGTCAAGATGTCATCCTATGCTGCAAAAATGCCAGTGTTAAGTTATTCAGTCCAGTGCTGAGTCTTAAAAAAATCCTGCTCCTCTTAAAGCAAGACGAAAATAACCCAACAGGAAGAAACACTGCAGAGGCTAGACATCCTGAAGGCTCGCACTTCGTTACAGCTTGAACCGCCGGTGCCACTCTCTTCATGTCATTCTGGAACTCGCAGTCTAAAGTTGTCACTTGCAAATAAGCAGCACTGATGTAAATTTTGGCACAGAGACTCGCGCATGCCTCTTGTCACTCTTTTTGCTAGGAGCCCAAAAGCTAGAAATAATTACGCAGGGTCGCAGAGTTACAGCACAAGTTAGGAGTTTTCAAACTGATCGGTTTCACTGAATGATTATCACTGCTGATGCAGATTGAGGGCTTTCCTCTCCTTCAGCCTCTAATCTGTCCTGCTCAACTTGAGGATATTAAAAACACAAGTTTCCTCTTCAGAGCAGAGATAATCTTTAGAAAATGAAATGTGCATTCCTAGAAGTGAAGCTTCTTTCTAGTAATGTATGGGCTTTCAAAATAATATAGTGATGAATTAAATCTTCTTCAAATCTTGTCTTAAAATCCTATTTTTTTTAACTTAACTATAATTTGTAAATCTACAGTATCTATACCAACATACTGAAATAACATGCAAAGGACTTGTGCACCAGTTTGTAAATCCCACAAAAATGTGGTGTGACGATGAATCTTCCTGTGAGAATTGTTGTGATCGTGTTATGCAGAGGTCACATGGTCCCAGTGTGTACAGAGAGTTCAACATAAATGTTGACCTTTGTAAAAGATACATCGCTTTAAAAAATAAAACATAAAAAAAAATAGTAAAAAAATTGAAACCCTTTTAAAAATTGACAAAAAATGAATACGATTTTTAAAATCCTTTAAAAATGAATAAATTCAAATAATAACGTATAAACAAAAATGCCATGTTTGGCTTTTTTTTACTGTGAAAGGTTGCAGATCAATGGTCTATATTATACTTGCTACACCTAAAGCCAAACATAATAATAAAAAACAACTTTTTGCTAAGGAGGTAGAAAAGTATTCTTTTTTTGTGCATTAGGGTGTGTTAGGGTGTCATCTCTGTGATTTATCTAAAACTTACATTTATTTTGGTGCACCAAACTACCAAAGCACCAGAGCATCTTTGAGCCAAAAAAAACATCTATTGAAATTGAATGAAATTGTGTTGCAACTGTGTAAAAATAGTGTTTAAAAAAACTACTTGCAAGTCCGCATCCATCCACATGGGGGCAGTGTGTGTGCTGCTACAACAGTATGGAAATCCAGCTTCATCAGTGGTTGGATGGTAGATAAACATTAAGTGGTGTGATTTGCCAGATGGCCCCAGGCTTAAAGACAAACAAATTTGCACCTGCAGCAAAAGGCCCTCGTCTTAAGACCAGACTGCCGTCTCCTTCTACAGCCCAAAGCCTGTTGTTTACAAAGGGAATGCAAGGAATGAGAACATGAGCATCAAATTGTCTGTGTGACATTATCGGATTTATCTCTCAGACAGTTGGATGTTGTGGGCAGAATGATAGTCTGCAGGTCCGCAACTAACGAAGGGATTCATTTTGATGTCCTTTGTGAAATGATGGTCAACGCCCAAAAGGCAGACATGTTAAAATACAGTCATTTCGTGACCTCCTGGTTACCCTTTGACCCCTCTGAATGTCAGCCTTTTTCGTCTTTTTTTTTTTTTTACAAGAACAGACACGTCCCAGTTGTGGACGAACCAGTTTGACTTTATTAGAAGAAACCGATGAATTAGAAAACAAACAAAGACCCCTTTACGGGGAAAGTGTGGGGCATCAGACGACAGACTGGGACTTGTCCAGCCTCCTGTCGTCCTCTGAGTAGCGGCGGAAGGTTTCCCCCAGCAGAGGCTGCAAGGCCTCAGCTGAGTGGCGGGAACGAGCTCGGACCGCACAGGCGGTGAGGCCCCCCAACACCGCCAAGACCACCACTGCCACCACCACGGCCACAGTGATAACCTCAGACAGAGTGAGGGGACGAGCTGCCACAAGGAGAAGGAGAAGGAAGGTGTCAGAAATCAGTATTCAGTTTTCTGGAGGCTTCTTGTTACTCACCTGGCCACTGGACTTCGTAGGAATATCCCAAACTCTCAGGCGCGCTGACAAACATTTCTGCATTTGTGACCGGAGGCCAGAAAGGAACCATGTTGAACCTTCGGTTGTGTCCAATGGGAGCATTCTCCTCGGGGTAAACCACCTCTCCTGTAAGCAGGAAAATACAAAATCTGTCGTCTGCTGCAGAGTTGCGTCACTTGCACACGTGCTAAACACGCACCTGGTTGGTGTCGGCGAAGCCACTCATCGAAGATCGCATCGGTGAACGTGTGCAGCAGCACAAAGATGGGGTCGTTGGGAGACAGGTGAGTCTGACCACCTGTCCCATTGAGGAAGAGATGGGCCAGGTTGTGGAGGCTGCGGATGACGGGGTCGTACATCCCCTGGGGGGCGCTGTACCCTGGAAAGACCAAACAAATACCTTTCAAGTGAAGTTTGTGCACATTCAGAACGGGAATGTTGGAGCTGTACAGATGCGCACAGAAGGGTTGAGTTTGTTCCTGACTTCAATTGTACTCTGTATATACGCAGAGTTTCATCAGCTTTTATTTCTCTGCTCTGACACGCATTTTGAAAGTAGGAGCAGACCTTCAATGGTGTTCCTGAAGCTCTCGGAGGAGGTGGAGTAATAAGGAGGAGTGTCGAAGGTATTTAGCTCCAGACAGTCCAGGACGTCCTGGGGCTCCGGCAGCCTCTGAACCATGGGGCGCGCCACGTTGCCCGCCGGGTTCCTCCTGATGGGGCTACTCTCTGAACCTTTAAAAAAAATAAAGATGAAGGTTAGAGATAAACTTTGTCAGCTCGCTTAAGACAATAAACAGCTTACAGAAATAGTTTATAAAAAGTATTTCGTAAAAAAAAACAGACAAAGATCTGTAATCCCTAAAGAAATAAAATCAAAAATGATCATTTAGATACTTTCTAGACTAGTTTGATCGTTCTCAAACATGACAAGATACCAGTTCAATTGTTAAATTTTTCAGTAAAAGCCAATATTATGGCGCTCTGTGATTGAAGTTCTCTTTTTCTCCAGCGTTGTGTGATCTACTTCTTTTCTCCTCTTTTGTTTTTCCTCTTTTCTTTGCTGTCTCTCCTACACACAAGAGGGGGGCTACATACCAGAGTTGTCTGCATGTTTGAAGATTATTCCTTTAGATCAAAGGGAAACCAGAATACCGCATGATTTCTGTCTTCAACAGGCATATGCACAAATCAGGATCCCCACCAACACCATTAACCCATTTTAGGTGTTGTTATTTCCCCCCAGGAAATGCCAGACCTGTCACGACTTTCTATAAGGGCAGATGGAGACGGATCACTCCGATTTGGCACTTTTACGTTCATTCTACCACCATTTTCCTCACTATTTCCTTATATGTGTCTAGAAAAATATATATCGTCTGACATTCTTAATCCAGAGTTAAAGATCAAACTTTTCTTTCAGCACACAAGAAACAGGTAGGAGACTAATCTTGTGCCAGAGTGTGGAATGAGCCCTGATCCCCTCGAAGCTATGGTTTCGCATAGCTGGAGCAGGATTCATGTTCTGGGGCAAAAGAGTTCCCTCATTCAACCCTAGTATCATATTTTTCAGACTGTAAGTGGTCCTTTTGGGAGAAATGTATTTAACAAAATACAGGAACAAGAACAAACATTCGACATATGACAGAAATAGACTAATAGATGCACATTTCACTACCGTAGCACACAGATGCTTCTTCAGCTTCATGAAACAAACAAGCAATCTAATAGCCTACAGATGAACTATAATTCAGATATCTATAGCATAAAGAACATGCTAACAAGTCAACTAAACTCTTAATTTCAATCCAAATAACAAAATCCAATAAGTTCTTCATCCTCTGAGTCGCTTTGGAACAAAGCGTCAACAAACATCCAAGCAACCACTTTCAACGAAAAGTCTATGGAAACTCCCGCATGTGTGTTTTCGGCTACGTGTTCAAAACTCCTACATTCATGCATGGTCACTCACATTTAAAAAACGTATTTGGACTCCACTTTCAAACTAGCAGTTCATTGAACGGGTGTTGAAAGTTAAGCCAGGTCGACCTCTGACGAATCAGGGACGCAGTGACGAATGGAGGGTGTCCAATTGAATTCACTACCGATTAAACATTTATCACAAAGGAGAAATTCATAATTACGGTTTGTTCCCGGCTTGAGTTATAAGACACCAAGTCTTTCATATGTCAGAAGAAAATGGAAGAAAAAGCCCGGAGGAAGATTTGTGAGATTTGCGATGTTTTAGCCTCTTCCAACTGTGGGTTCATGCGCTAGTATGTGGTAGTGACAGTGCAGTGTGAACACTGAATGGTAAAAGCGCATTCAAGAACCCAAGTTCAGTGCATTCTTAATGGCGCATCACATGCCTAGAGTGAACGTAACATAATTCTAGAGTTACTTCTTCTTGTTCTTTGTTGCTTTCAGTAGCAAAAATATTGATACACACCTATAGTGCCCTCTAGTGGTTGTAGCTATTTCTTTTTTTTTTTTTTTGTCACAGATAAGTTGTACCTGACTATAAGTCACACACCCAGCCAAGCTATGCAAATAAAACAACTTATACTCAGAAACGGTTCGGTGAGTACATTTACACTCACATGTCCCCTACCAGAGATGGTGGGGAAACAAAAATCCAACGTAAACCCATAAAACAGAGAGCCAGGAGGCGAAATCTGACATCAAGTGTAGTTATAAACAAACCCTACTAATTAAGAGCAAAATTTGGCTTAACACAACAGCTGTGTGTTATTATTTATAGCTGCTTTATGTTCCGCATGCTCCCTTTATGAGCTCTTTGCCCTCTTTTTTTGGAGGTGCAGCTGAGGTGTAGCAGCAGTTCTGCTCTGCGGTGTAGGTGCATCTGTCTTTACTGTTGCAGATGGTGCCCAAGGTGTCGTAGTCCTCCACGCTCTCGCAGATGACCCTCCACTGAGAGAACACGGAGTTGGGGCTGATGGAGTTCATGTCGAAGGTGCTCCTGGCTCCCATCAGGTTGTCGGTGCAGATGTCGCATTCGCTGCCTCCGATGGCAAAGTTCCAGTAGGGCAGGGCAAAAGAGGGGTCTCCCAGCATGTTCTACTCAGATAAGAGGGTAGCGATATTAAGTTTCGGGTTTTATTTTTATAAGGAAGCAACTGTTTTCCTCTTTCTAAGATCTTTTTTACCTCTTCAAAAATCTTCCTCCTCCTCCTCCTCCTTCACAGGGTCACTATATTTATTTGTGTCTGTTCTATTCTCTCCCTATACTCCCCCTTTCTTGTGCTGGAGAGCTTCCCACTCCATCTTAAAAAAGAAAATCCTCCTCTCTTCCTCCTCATTATCTTATGTTATTCTTTTCTTCCTGCTCTGACTCTGTTTTCTTTCCCTGTTTCATGTAACTCCCACCGCCCCTCACCTGCATGTCTCTCTCCAGTTGCAGCAGATGAAAACGGTGCCAGGTGACAAAACCCGGGCCCTCGTGGGAGAAGTCGACGCCTCCGAAGCTGACCTGACCCGGCCCCAGGTAGGTTTTACTGACGGAATAGTAGTGGCTCCAAACAAAATAGTTATAAATGGTTATGTTCTCAAACTGAGGGCTGTTGCCATCGGGGCCCAACACTTCCTGATACCTAAAAATAAAAGATTTTCTTCATGAAGTTCTTTTTTCTCTGCAAATAGATTTTCTTTTACTTAAAGACTCACTCTATTGAAAATGCTGCTTCTGGCATTTTTAACATGTTCTTGTGGCATTTTTCTGACAGTGGAGGACATATACCAAGTAAATGAAAGTTAAAATTGTATTTCTGAGTATTTATTTATTGAAATCATTGTGATACAGGGACCAGGAAAAAAATAGCAATTGACAGACTATTTGTGGTTTAGAAAATAAGCTGAGCTGGCCACAAGATCTCTGCTATGCTCCACAATGGGAAGGGGAAGGGTGCCGTCCACACCTCAGAGGCGTCTTTTAATCTATTGCTGTACCACAGAAAATATCCTAGAAAACGACAGGTTTTTGATTTGGGATAAAAATGGCATACTGTATTTATTGCACTAAAAGGCACACCCAACTTTCTATGTCATTCAAACAACATTGCACCTTAAAACCCAAGCGAGTTAAATGTAGATTATTTCTATTTGCGCTTACTGATGCTGAAGAGATTTTGAGAGACACCCGCCTGTTTTTTTTGTTTTTTTTTTGTAGGAGTTGTAAACAAGGTTTGCTGCTACTGTAAAGATGCTAACACGCCTAGTGTGTAGCAGTGATTTAAAAAAAGACTTTCCTTTACACGTTACTAATTAGGTCTGACGTTAGCGTCGTAACGGTGCCTTTTTCATTTGGCTGTATCAGCCTGTTTTCTTTGTTTTTTTTTGTAGGAGTTGTAAACAAGGTTTGCTGCTACTGTAAAGATGCTAACGCGCCTAGTGTGTAGCAGTGATTTAAAAAAAGACTTTCCTTTACACGTTACTAATTAGGTCTGACGTTAGCGTCGTAACGGTGCCTTTTTCATTTGGCTGTATCAGCCTGTTTTCTTTGTTTTTTTTTTAGGAAAGGCAAAGGTATGGAGAATATTCTAATGTGGCTAACGTGTGGCTGTGTTAAACTGCGTTTTTATTACGTGTTACTAACACGGTTGGGAGTTATAGGCATTACAGGTCGGTCAGCTCCATAGTTACTGTAAATGCAGTCAAAATCTCCCTGACGAATGGACTTCTCTCTGACCCTTTTGTCTTGCCTAATACACTTTCTAGTTCAGTGCGCCTCATATATGACAAAAGTAAAAAAAAAGACCATCCGTTGACGGGGCGCCTTATAACCCGTTGTGCCCATAATGCAGAAAATACAGTAATCATAATTAAAAGACCACTGGGAATGCTAGTACAGTGGCTCAAATGATGATCTACGTCTTTAAAAACTCCAATTATTTTTACTAAATTAACCTGCATTTATTTTGTACATAAAAATGGGTCACACTATTACATTTTTATTTTCATATAAATAGGTTCAAATTCCTGCAGGTATTTCAATTTTGAATTTATTTGCAAACCTCTGCTGACGCTGGAAGATTGTTATTCTCCTGGACCTGGCTTTGCTTTAAATAACAAGACCCTGTGCTTCTTCTTGTTGCAGCTGCATCTCCAAACTTGCAGAAGACATTGATAAAAATGATTTGCTGAAACATGAAAAAAAAAGGTTTGGCTGTTTCCAGACCTGGCTAGACTGAGCGTACAAATCTTCTGGCAAAACCTCTGTCTGCTCAAAGGCGTTTATGCAAGACTGTCTGGCTGAAAATACAAACTCCTGTTTAAAGTGGGTCACAGCATGAATGAGAAAGACTCCCGTGATCAGCTTGTTGAGCTCTCATACCTCCTCGTGCAGATCACCAGGTCGGGGTGGACCGTGCTCTTAGCCTGGTTCAAGGCATCCACAAATGCCTGCTTCTCAGCTGTGGTCATCTGCATGATATTCCTCCTTACTTCAGTGATGGGGTGGCAGAAGAGACAGACCAAGACATTTGAAGATAGAAATGAAAAACATACCTTAATTAAGCATCGACTTAAAAGTAAAAAATAATGAGTATGTTCTTTTTTATGGCTGGTAATACATTTAGGTGTGTAGGGGTTAAAAACAATGTGAAACAATTGATATTTTTGGATGTTTCTTGATTTTTTAATGCAGTTTATGTGTTTTTTGTTTAGGATTTCCTAATCAATGGGATTCCCAGCTATTTGTAATCTAAACCATTAGAAACTGGAAAACAATAAATGACCTTAAATTGATTTAGTGATTGGAAAAAAGAATCAGTTTTCAATAAAATCTTGGTAAATTTAACATCTAATTACATAATATTATACCTGAAGAACCCTGGAGCTTTTAAAATGAATTAGATTTTTTGTTTTGTTAGTTTGATTGATCATTTTGATTAGCACCAGTAAACATTTTAAAATGAAAGAAACATTTTTGAAATAGCAGCCAAATTTGCCCCTGAGAGTTCTCCAGGGTCAATTCAAATCTGTCATCTTAAATTTCTGGGTCTTGATCCGTTCCCTCACCAACAGCCACTCTCTGATCGCAGTTTGCTCCAGTCAATCCGTGTTTGCACTGCCCGCAGTTATAGCCACTGAAATTCCCGTTGCACTGGCAAGTGCGGTTGAAGAATCGCAGCGGCCACCTCTCCCTGTCGTCTCGTCCAGAATACGGGTACTGCGGCCCGTGGCGGCGACTGTCAGCGGCGATGGCCACGCACTGCCCTCTCCCCGTGCTGGAGCCGCACTCGTCCAGGGCCGCCCCTGTTGGGGACGGGCAGCACTGGCCGCTTTGCAGACCCTCAGGGGTCACGCACTCCCGGGGAAACTGTGCCAGAGCTAGCCCGACACACAAGGTCACCATCAGGAGAGCTTCTCTCCACATGCTAGAGAGCAAATATGACAAGAATTCACATTTACTTATCTTATTAGACACTTCACCCCACTTACAAGTGAAATTGAATCTAAAATGAAGGACAAAACCAATCAAAAAGCTACCAGCTTTGTTAAGTCTCCAACAAATGTGCTCAGTAGGTTTGCATTCTTTTCGTCAAAGCTACTTGTTTCACAGCTATTGCAAAACTTCTCAGATGGTCCTTCAGGCAGTGCAAGTCATTATTCATGATTCACAAAACCATTAGCTTTCAACTCCTGCAAGTTCAGAAATGCAATAGATTACAAGAGAAGATTTCCTTTAGCACTTTTCCCGTTAAATACTCTGCACCTTTGAAGCTTTACAGTGGAAAAACTAATGGAGGGAATAATTTGGCATAGCAATTATTTCAAAATAGCGACGAGGACATCCCCCCTCCCGCTAAAACATAAGCTTTTAAGTGTGAAACATCTCACAACTGTGCATGCACTTTACAACATTGCAGCATCATGTTTGTGCAGATTATGTGGAATTATCAAGTGATGCCCTACCTCTGATTGTACATGCTGCTCCACTGTCTGGAAAAATGTGGTTCCCCCGGTGCAAGAATCGGCCCTTTTTCTCCCTCTGTCTTAAATAGCTGCCCAGCACATGACCAGACCTTTGTGGAGCTTGTGTAAGCACATTTACTTCGGTTGCCCATGTCCCCCCTCTCCAGGGGGCTATGCAACACTCGAGGGCACTTGAGTGCGTTCTCAAACCTTCATTCATGTGCCTTGTGATCGTAGCTCAAATGACGACAATCTGGATGATCACTCACACACAGCTTTGGAGATAGCATTCATGCTTAGGTCACACATGCAGAGTCCAGAGACTACAATGGTTTTGTTATATGAAGGCAAACAGGTGATAAAGCATCATTTTTTATCACATTTATTTAGAAAAATGGAAATGCAGTCATAGATGCTGAGTCATGGAGTCATCTGGTCCTCAGGATGTCTTGGATGAAGAAGTGAAAGTTCAACAATCTGACACCAAATGCATTTGCCTTCTGTTAGCAACATAAGATGTGCCTCCAACATTTGGAGTTGATTTGAGGGAAAATAGGACTTATTATGATCCTTCTGAGAAAAAAAAAGCAAAGCAAAAAATTCTGAATCAGGAATAATTTTTGCAATACATTTGTTTTGATTGCCCCTTTGATGTCCTCTATTGACACAAAATAGCTAAAAAAAATTATCTGATGGGTTACACTGATAGAATTTGCTGTATGTGAGAACTGGACCAAATGAGTGACACATCACCCCTAGAAAATGGCTTACTTACGTATTCAAACGTTTTAAACATTAAACATTTGACCACATACTTCTATTGAGGCATCTGATTGGTCAGTTCATAACTTGAATCATTTGCACTACAGAAAAAATACAAAGAAATAAGATTAGTTAGAACAAGTTAAAACAAAGGGATTGGAGCAGAAGCTGTTGTTCTAACAAATATATTGACTGATTAATAGTTTTTTATTTCTCAATAGAAGTCTGTGTGATTTGGCTTCTTGAAAAAAACAGGTACTTCCTGTTTGGAATCACTGAGGTGCGTCTTAGGCGTGAATAATAAGTGGGCATAGTTCTTTTTCTGTATTCTGGTGAACTATCCAGGGTGTAAACAGTGACTTTATGTCAATGCAGTCCCTGTTCTAAATGTTCCAAAGGTCTGAGAGATTTTCTCAACCCTCCTTTCAAGTGGTAGGGGTGTGTACTTCCATCAAGACTACTCCTGATTGGTGAGAGGTTGCCAGGGCCTGTCCTATTATGTTATTACTGCCAAAAAATGACCTTGTCCTGGGAAGTAAACACCCACAGTCTTACCCCGGGCTCACACTGCATGAGGTCTGGCTCTGGTGCAGCTTCGGTCTATCTACAGCAGGTAACTCACACTGGCTATGGATTGCTTTTTTGTTGTGGTGGTGTTTTGTTGTTGGACTTCTGTGCTCATCATTGTTTATCCATAACAAACACCATGTTTGAGCACAAGGGTCTCCATCAATGCACGTGACAACAGGACAGCCTCGGCAGGAGATCGATGATCAACTTTGCAGTCGTTTCAGGTGACCTTTGGCCGTGTGTCTTGCCACTCGGGTAAAGAGAGGGGCAGAGCTGTCCACTGATCCCTACCTGGTGGTGAGTTGGATTTGTTGGTGGGGAAGGTGGCTGGAAAGACTTGTCAGACCTCTAGTACTGTGAGCGTCTGCTGGGAACATCTAGCTGAACCCTCCATCAGGGAAGTCTTCAACTCCCACATCCGCAAGATCCTTCATATTACTACCAGTCTATTTTGTCACAAGGGGGTCTGAGTCTAGGTTTCTCTGTGTCGGTCCCCAGCGCGGAGAAAATACAGGGTTGTGTCAGGAAGGGCACCCTCTACCATGCGAATCAAGGAATTGCTGTGGTGACCCCTTACAGGACATGCCAAAACGTGAACAGCAACCTGTATAATTGGCCACACAAGCCAAAAGTCACTCCTTTTTTTAATTTGAGATACATTAATTCATAGACAATGTTTGTGTTGGTTTTTGTCAGAGTTTAGGTGAAATAGGAAGAAAAAGTGGAGAAACAGTGAGGCTTCTATTATGAAAGTGCTGAGGGTCTGTGAGGAGTCTGGTTCTGGTCCCACGATGCTTGGCTGGAGGTTTGACACGACCATCTGACGATCGTCTTCTCGCTGCCCCCTTTTTGTGGTTGGAATTGACGCCACATCAGATGAGTGCAGGCCGGCTCTACTGGCACAGAAGATAGTTTGGCATGTGGCAGTGATAGAAAAGTTGCTTTAAAAGTAAAGCTGAACAACAACAGGAAAGAAAACATCAAACATGTATTTGATGCAAAATGTTGATAAGATCCAAGAAAAAAAAAAGGTACTCTGAGGTCGGAGCAAAAAGGAAATTGCTCAGTTTGATGTCTCCGTAACCTCAAATGCTAATATTTTAACTAAAGATTTGCCCTGAACACAGCGAATCATTTAAATATAGAAGAAGACACCAATGATCCACCTGGATATATGTGGATTTCCTGACACTTTGGACTTTTTGCAAGAAACGCTGTTCTGAGTTGGATCATGTTCAGAAAGTGCTGAAGGCATTTTAAAAATACACCTACATCAGCTATTAGTGAGGTTAGAACTGCATTATCCTTCAGCTGAAACAATAATGCACACTTAGTTTTGGTTTTTTTTGTAAAAAGCAGGTTGTGCAGTTTTACTGTCCCAGAAACACAAATGAAACCACTTGGGAAAAATAACATTCTGTCCTTAATTATATTTTGGTTTGTTCCATACACCAGAAAAAAAAACGATGAACATCCAATATTAGATTAACATTGACATAAAATGTAGGAACAGAATACTTTTTTTAATATTTACATTTTTTTTTGTCAAAAGCCAATTTATGCTCAGTTTAAACATAAAAAATTCAATGAACACATTAGCTATAATAATAATGTTAAAGCTCTGATGTTTGCCCAAAGGGGAATTCACAGGCAACCTTGCATGTGATTATACTGATTATTATAGTGAAGATGTAATTAACACTAAAGTGCAAAAAAAAAAAAAAAAGTCCTGGTCTAAAATAGTAGAGTGGAAGGTTTTCATTTTCCTTACAAACAATTTTACTAAAATGTTTTTTTCCAGATAACTTTATTGTACATGTTGCTTTAAAGTCCTACTCTGATCATCTTTGCATTTACTTTAAAAGTGTTCCCAGCGGTCTTTTGTTTCTGATCATGATGTTTTTTTGAGTCATTGGGAGAATTCTCCCCTTCCCATCATCCATAATGAGAGCGCTCTGTTTACACTCTCTCCTGCTCACATTCCCAAGTTAACATTAGCAGTGCAGTTTTGAGCAGAGATGCCAGCTCAGACGAGAAACACAAAGACGTGCATGGAGTGTGGCCTGCTGACTGTCTACTTCACGTGTAAAAGATTTTTCCATTGTCTTTTTTCTGCTCCTGATTCACACTGATTTAAATAAAGAAATACCAAGAAAGGCAATTTTAAGCTTAACTTTCTTTGTATATGTCCTCCATCATCAGAAAAATACTACAAGAAGGTGTTAAAAACCACAAAAAATACTATTTTCATTGGAGCAGGACTTTAAACAAAACTGCATTTTGGTTTCATTGGTTCTGAGCAGGTTTGCTGTTCCTTTTTTGTACCCTAATGGGGGGCACGTCTTTACCTGAGGGTGTATTTAGACTGCAACGCAGTCTGTAGAACGCAAAGGCGTGCACAAGAAGGTACGCTGATAAGTGTTTATGATATGTAGATTGTTGGGAAAACAGTGAGAAACAATGTGTATCGTGTTCAAAGTTGCTTTAATGAGCCTGCATTCATCCAACAACATTTCAGTGAGTTGCTGTGTTTCATTGTTGCTCCACTATTCTGTTTACATCCCGCAATGCCCGGCTACGCCGGCCGTTTTGGTCCAGTTGTTCTGCTAGGAGCACAGAGTCTGTTCAAACTGAAAAAAACTCAAACCGGAGCTCAGACTGATTAGAAACTAACCAAGACCACCTCAAAAGATGGGTCTGCGAGTGGTTCCAGGGTCCACTTGCAGGTATTCGGACTGAAAATTTGTTCCGGATTATCAGGGGAAACGAACTCTGATTCACTTTAAGCAAACCAAATGTGTCCATTCTGAAGACACCCTGAAATTTGGTTTTGACACATTGAGTCATCTGTTCTGATACTTTCAGAACCACCAATTCAAGGGAAACTTCCACCAGGCACACCACCAGTGGGGTGAGATCCTTCCTGCTTGGTGTGACACAGTGAGCTGAACGCCGCTGCTCATAGACGGCTTGGAGTTAATCTTCCGAGAAGCCTGACTGGTAGCTTCTGTGAACTAAAAGTTTCCGGTCAGCTCGCGATGATCTGGTCAGCTGAGGGTTTGTTTAGTCAGATGTTTCTTGACTGTTAGTGTCAAAAAGACCAGTACTGTGACCAAAAAAACTGTGTCATCGCGAAAAACATCAGAGAAACTCAACAAAACAAAAGCAATCAGTAATGACATGCTGTGATTACAGATAATTACTTAGTCATCAAATCCTTTTGTGCTCATTTATAGTCAAAACAAGATTTAATTGAGTATTTTTGACTAATTTATGATTCTATTTTAAACCCTAAGCATCATGAGATTACTGGCACACCTGGGAAACAAGTGGAATAAATCAATCTTTTATCCTTTATTGTCGTCTCTTGCCTCCGTATTTGTGTATATTTTATTCACACAGCTTGAGTCGTACTATTTCGGCTCTCCGTTTTCAGCGGGTAACGTGTCGTCACCGCAGAGGCCTCCTGTAGCTGCCTCAGGGTCAGCACAGGCCTCCTCACATGCCCGCTGCAGGCCCGGGGTGCTGCACACAAACACAGGAACAATGGCCCCAATCATTCAGCAGATCACAGTATGCCAGTTCCTGGAAGAGCGAATAAAACACAGACTGTTCTCTTTCAAACAAAATGCAATGCACATTTGAACACATTTGTTCATATTTGATTGTTTTCTGGCATAATTAAAGTCATCTGCTCATTGCCTCTTTGCAGATTTGAAAGGAGAGAAGATCATTTAAGGCTGAAGCAAGAGAAATACACAAGAAATCATTTAGTAAATAAAAAGGTAACAGCAATGAAAGCAATCATTTCAAGTGAGAACATTTGTGAAATATTTTTAGGTGTTGGAAAACGATTCATAAAACGAATAAACTGGGTGGTAACAAAACATCAGATGTTGCTTTTTTTTCTTTCAAAAATACAGAATCTCTGCATTTCATTCAGACCTGTGTGTGCGTGTTCATGCACAGATATCTAGGTTGGAATCTGGACTTCTACTTGTCAGACAGATGGCCCTGTTTGCCAAAGTCTTGAGATGAAATGAAGTGAGTAACTCCTCCACTTGAATTCTTTGCCAAACACGACAGTGTGCTTCATGGTCAAACGTCTCTGTTATGATCCCCTTTGATAGCATCCTGGTTGCCGATTGCTCAGCGGAATCCTTGCAAACAAAGCGGCCGCCCTGCCGGTCGAGGTTTGTTTATTTATTTATTTGTTTGAGAGAACAGGTTTCTTTTCTTTTTTTTTTTTTTGCCGTTTTGTGCTCAGCCTTTTTCCTTAACCCTTATACCATGTTCGGGTCAAAATTGACCCGAACACAATATGATGGTTAAATATAAAAACCGGACATAGTGGAATTGAAATTGTAACATTTTTTTTGGATTTATGTTCTGGAGCTTCACTCAATTTATCTTAAAAACAAAAAGGAGTCGCTGTGTTTTGTCCTTGAAGACCATCTGGATCTTACTGTTCATTTCTACTTAAAAGTTGTATTAAAAGCTCCACCGCACAAAAAATATTTTATTTTCATGTGCAATTAGGTCTTAAAAATGCTTACAAATAGCAGCTAATAGGAAACAATACTGCGTATTATAAGTTGAGCCATCAAAACCAAACCAGATTTGAAGAATACTAGAACAATAGATGCATTTTTGTTGAATTAGTCCTTTTTTCCCCTCTGAAATTGTTAGAAGGAAAGAATAAAAACAGGCTTGAGCCTGTAAAGAAAGCAAGGCTCCGTGATGGGAAACAACACAAAGACATCCCCCCCTTTGGATTCCTTTAAGCTTGGTTTAGTGTTGGTGCTTAATTAGACTTTGGTTTGTATTGACTGTGTTCAGCTGTGAGTGCTAAGTATAACCCAAACAGCATGACACCAGGTTCTGATCAGCTGCCCAACCAAGTGTGGAATGTCCTGTTTTTTTATTTTAGCTCCCATGTTAAGAGGCTAGCACGTGCATGCTGGCTGCACAGCCTTTGTGTGATTTGTCTGTGACTCAAGCGGCGTTGAAGCTGCACGCCAACTAAAGCAGAGGAAAAATGAGGATGTGCTGCTAAAAGGTTATTGTAGAGATTTTTATAGCCTAAATAATCAAATAATTTATGTAATTTTGTATTATCAAAAGGAACAGATAAGCAAATAAAATAGTAGAAAGTGGAGAACTGACAGACAAATAGTGAAGTGAAAATTAAGTTTTGTGTTGTTCACCACACGTTGCTCCAAAATATCCTGTATGTCTTTAAAGTACACATTGCATACATGAAGCTGGGGATTACAACATGTCTTAGCAAAAGATGCTTTAACCAAGGGGCAACATTGTAACCTCCCGTTTGAAACGTATATGAAAAAGTTTTCAAAGCCGTCTCGGCTCTAGGTGTTTATTTATACAACTGAGTCAGTTAAAATTCCAAACAGCTTTGCAACAGAAATAAAAAATAATCAACGCTAAAAGCATTAAAGACACAAGAAGCAATGGATGGCCCACACCCTTGTGACCCTCTTTTTACCCGCCCATGTTGGCAGAGCGGCTGCTACACCCTCACTCTCCCCCTCTGCCCCAGCCACCCTGGTCAGACCTGCACGTTGCAAATTCTTAAAGAAAAGAAAAAAACGTTTTCAAAATAGCTGCTTTTCTATTATCCCCTTAACCTGGTGGCATGTGTAGGAAATTTCGTGAAGATCACTTGAGCAAGTTGTCTTTGATGTTTTTCTATGATGTGAAAATAGCCATTTTTCACACTTTACAAAATAGCTGCCAAGTTGTAGGTGAGGTGACCATCCCATGATCATTTCAAAACTTCCTTAGTGTATCCTCGACACATTCTTTTGGTTTTGTTACTTGATTTTAAAATATATTTTTAGAGCCTCATAAGATATTTTGGGGATGCAGAGATTCAAGTTTGCAGAACCGCCCAACGAGTTGGTGTCAGCTACTGCTGCTAAGGCTTCACTGCTACTGCTAGCACTAGCTTTAGCGATCAGAAACCTGCGCAATAAACTTGTTTCTCAGCTCACTTGAAACTATAACAAAGGGAGTGATGGATAGAGGACAAAGATTTGTTAAAAAGCCACTCCCTCGTTTTCATCTAACAATCAGAAGTTACTGTGAATGGGAGCCAGAGAAAGCAGAGCTCCATTTGTCTACATAATTTAGAAATTTGGAATCTTTGAATGGCATCACATTCAGGGGGGCATACAGTGAAAATGTCAACAATGTATAAAATATTTTTAACAAGCACAACAATATTAGCATTCAATGAGTAAGCTAAAGACACTCAACCCAATTTGCATAAGAATGCACAATCTTTTGCCTCATCTCGCACCCTGCACAAGTGAACAGGAAATATGCAAAATAAAGAGTATAAAACTAATTAAAATGATTACAATCATTCATATAAGTTGCGTTGGTAGCACAGATTAGTGGGCACATTGTTTCCCCCTCGATCCTGGTGATTGCTGCACACAAAAGGATGTATTCATAAATACTGTAAAGCAGGTAAGGGTAACGATATGTTAAAAGTTCAATTGAGGTCATTTTAAAGATACTTTTGGTCTTGAATGGCACAACAAGTTAGTTTAGTGCACAGCTCAGCTTTTTGTTGGTGTCATTCATGAGGTTCCTGGTTATCCTGACGCTACTCGACACTTCAAGTCACAGAAATGCCTGTGTGAAGGCTGCTTTTGACATTTATCTTACATTTTCAAAGAATAGTTGCTTATTATGCATTTTATTCCTAACCTAATGAGTCACTGTGCCATTCAATTTCCCCCCAAAAAATTACTTGCAATTTTATTTTTTATTTTTTATTACTTGACCATCAAACTAAAAGCTTCTTTTTTTAAGTCTGCATCTAAAGTGTTGGTTTAGCGGAATAACATCCTAATACTATTCTACATCCCCACCACCGCAGAAGGAGCTGGTGCACTTACCCTTTTTTCTTTTGACATTTGAGGATATAGATAATGATAACAGCAGTCTCCACAATCAGAAAAACGGCTGCAAACGTAGCTCCAATTTTCCATGCCCTCAGGCCTTGCTCATTTGTCTCTGAACAGATGCATTAGAGGGAAAAAAGGAGACAGAAAGGCAGGACAGAGAATGAATGGGAGCCCTGCGTTTTTACAAAGAACCAATCAAAGACACCTTAACAGCCACTATTTTTTGCATCTTTGTTGTTTCAAATCTTAGCTGAATCCTGTTTTTCTTTTCTAAAATGAAATGACTACTAATTTACTTTGCCTTAATGATATCTCACCTCTGGTTCCAGGTTTTTCCTTCACCTCATTCCACTTTCCACCTTCCACCTTCAGCTCATCGGCTTTTCCAAATGGCTCATTCTCTGCCAGAGGGTGTTCAGCCAGAACATCATTCTCAGAGTTCTCCAGCGTAGGTTGGGCCATGTCAAGGTCATGCAGTAAAAGGTTATGAGTGGGAATGATGATTTTGTTGCCTTGATGGTTTTTTTCATGAGACCAGCCACTGTCTCCTCCTTTCACTTCATAAAGAGATGGATTTAGGGTAGGAGGCTGGTTGTCGGGGCTCTGCCCAATGAAAATGTCTGCTCCGTCCACAGGCCGGGGGCTGGAGAGTTCCAGGATCTCTAGAAAAGAGGCATGACATTTGTCACTCACTTGAAAATGAAGTCAAGGGTCTACGGACGAAGGAGGGAAATTTTAAGGGAAGCCGTTTCTGAGGTTTGCACCAACCAGTGTTGTGTTTTAGTCACAACCGCCCTTAAAGGTATACAAGCAATCAGCATTATTCCCCAGTTCTGACTGGATCCTGTTATAAAACTACATATTTCGCTGTTTCATCAGCCAAACTAAACGCTGCACAGGGGAAGTGAATGCAGGGGTGGAGTGATGTGTCTCGCGATGCATGTGTTCTGTTTACCTTGCGTGCAGACCGCGAAGGAGAAGAGGACAAAAGAAATTCATCAGAAGAAGAGCTAATCCTCTTACTTTTTACTCGCCAAAGAGGAGAAAATGTTTGCGACTGGCGAGTGTTATTTTAGGACCCTTCCAAATAAAAGTCTATCACGATAGGCCAGTTTTACTATTGGGAAAAAGTGCTATCACGATATCGGTAGCTATCATTATATCGCCCATCTCTAGGTGTGCACAGCCTAAAGGCTTTTCCACTGGTCCATCTGTGGTGTGTCTCTGTCTTGTTGACACAAAAAATACAACGTTCATTAACCAGTTGGAATGTTTGCATCACTTCTCTCATGTCAGCGTCTAAAGTCTGCCCTTTTGCAACACAATGCAACGCAAGCTTTACGCAGGTGTTCTATTTCCAATTTTCTGATAAAAAGCCGAAGAAATGAGAAATAGGTCAGTGTTTCAAAACAGTCGTACTTTCAAAATAAATGTGAATACAATTTTATCTTAAATTTAAGGTGACGTCCCACATGATAAGACACATTGACACTGCGGTTAATAATATTGTCCATGAACAACGAAAAGTACAATTTTAGAGGTACAAAAACGAAATATCATTTATGACACAAAACTTGCAGTTCACAGGGACTCAGTGAGAAAGGAGAGCACATGGGCTTAAGTCTTGGATGTTACTGGTTTGGAGTTACCTGTACAAACCCTTCCTCTGGGAGGTAGGAGGGAATTGGGACGGACCGGAGACGCAACAGAGACATTGTAGACTAACCGACAGTTGTGAGGCACACTCCACACAATGCAACAGAGATGCACCACAGACAGACCAGTGTAAATTCAGGCATCCTAAAGGTACTTGGGTTTACCCTGCACACCCCATGCGTTCAGCATTTGCTCAGTTATTAGCCAGTACCTTAGTAATGACTAGCGTGGTGTAAGAGCACCATAAGACAGGATCAATTGTATGCCATACCTTTATGGGGCAGAATTTTCAAAACGCCAAAGTGCATCTACTTCTTTGTGTTAGGATTCAATTGAACAAGTGAAACTTTTGCTGCATTTGTTAGCTACACATTTCTCACCTTGATTCTCTTTTTCACAACCATGTGAGTCCTCCACAACCATTTGTTCATCTTCACCCACTTTTTTGTCATTGCCCTCATTCATCAGTGTGACAGTTTCTTCTTTGGTTTCTTTTTCCTCTGTTGCTCCTGTGAAGTCTGCACCGTGTCTTGTTCTTTCCTCCAACAAATAGCCATATCCCTCAGCTTCGTGAGAATCCCTCCACGTCATCTCTTCTGCATTTGTCTCAGAATTATTTAGTGACAGTTCAATCGTCTCCCCTTTGACTTCCTTCAGTTGAGGTTTCTTTTTCTCTGACTGTTCCTCTTTTCCTACCAGAGTAAGTTCAGAGCCGTCACCAGTTTTGTTTTGTTCGGATTCTTTTAAGAAGTCCACGGACACAGCTGAAGTTTTGTTTGAATGTCGCATTTTTCTTTCAGTTGCATTCCTTCCTTCTATTAAAGCAACCTGCTCTTGATTGTCCTTCACTTGTACTTTAGATTTCCCTAGATTTTCCTCTTTATCTTCTTGATTAAATCTATTTCCTGATAATTTTGTGGTGATATTCCAACTAGCTTCTTGTTTGACTTTATACCCCACAGATTCAGTTAACTTATTCTTTGGTCTAACGTCTGTTGGACATTCATCTCCATTCCCACCAACATCTTCAAATGAAGCAACTGTTTCCATCTCCATCTTCCCATCAAACCCCAAACATTTCCCCTCAGTTGTCAACATTTCCATTTCTTCATTGGTTTCCATCTTTCCCGTCAGAATCTGCGGAGTGTCTTCCTTGTCCGCTTCCTGCACGTCCGTGGCCTCCTCTCCTGCTTGGCTGAAAGCCGCCTCCACCACTTTCTCCAGCAACTCCTTCAGCACTTCCTCTGCCCCACGACCCTCCACCTGCTCTGAGGCTTTCTGCACAGCCTGCTGCACATCCTTTAAGCTAGGAGGGGATATCATTGGCCCCATCTCTGCAGCAGGCAGCTTGGGTGCTTGTGCTAAGCTCGGGTGGGTGACCTCAGCGGTAGACCGAGTGGGGGTAGACACATCTAAAGAGATGGTAGGAACATTTTGGTGTTCAATCAAATGAATCCCGTGTCTAATAACAAAAGATCCAAGAAGTTATTAATAATATAGACACAATGAACTTTGTCGCATTACTTCAAAAGAAATCTGGTTGTCATTATGTAATGTGATACTGCTAACATATGAAAAAAATGATTGGTAAGCCAATTAAGGGGTAACTCCTGGATGTCTTGCCATATGTGGCATCACAATCAATTTATGGTACATGATTTATGGTCAAATGTCTCCATTCTATATGAGACAATCATTTCAGTTTATTCATTTCAATTATTTTTTTTCAGTTCCATTGAAATGTAGAGTTCATTGCAAGATATTTGCAGCCATAAAACCTTCTTCATGAAATAAAAATGAAATTTAGCACTTTACCTTCAGATGCAGAGTGCTGCATTATCAAAACCACCAGAAATCCTTTCAAATTGCAATATCTCATGCTGGTAGAAACAAAAAAAAAGTGCTTCATCGGTTTTCCTACCGCCTTCAACAATCCTCCTCAGATGTCTTCTGGAAGTGTGAACACCACTGCAAACGTGAACCGAGTGCTCCAAATCGATGACTGAACAGTGGAGCCAGCCTGTCGAAGGGAGGGTCATGTTAACAGATGACAAAGAAATGATGGAGGATCAAAACAAGAAGAAGAATATTAAGTGTTGCCAGTACCAAAGCGTCTTCTCTCCACCAGGTGTCTTTACATAAAGTAGCACTTCAGTGTTGAATGCCTTTGAGAAACTAGCAAGGACAGACTGTGGTGAAGTATCAGCTGCACACGTGTCACACACACAGTCAACTCTGGAGGAGCAATTATAGGCGAGCTGTTGAACTTGAGCTGGAGTGATTTTACCAGTGGGACATGACATGGAAAAGGGGATGTTAGATAAAGTTTAAAAAAAGTTACAACTGACATAAAAAAAAAAAGTTTTTCTTCTATAAGAACTTGCTTTTTTGAAATGTTTTAATTTTTCTTAAAACCAGCAGTGATGAGTTAAAAACTCAAACACAAATCATAATAATCTCAGTAAAAGTAAACAAAATTGATTAAAATTGATAAAAGTTTCTTTCATAGTAAGACAAAATAGTGTTCAAGATTTTGTGAAGGAATGAATGAAAACAACCCATTGTGGGAGACCAACCAGCAGGAGAACGGCCCGTACCTTGTATTCGAACACTCCTTCTTTATGGTGTTTTAAGAGACATCATTAAATGTAATTCTTGATATAAAACCAAGATAACTCAAAACAGCAACAATTATCAAACTCTCCCAACTTTATTCATTAAAGTTTACTGTATCTTACAGTCTGAATAACAACGGGTCTGTTCTTGACACTGTAAGATGTTTGCTGCTCTTTCTAAAATGAAATTACGTTGAATCTATTGGTTATAGACTAAAGTGCTGAATTATTTTAGGCATTTTTAAAAGATATAATCTGTTGGCCACATATTATATTTGATTTCAAAATTTGCCATCAATCTGGATTTTGTGGTTCAGTTTAATTATGTGAGCCATTTTGGTCGGATTTTTAAAAAATATGTTTTTTATTCTAATGTTGTTAAATTTTTTTTTTTAAGTTCATGTTGTAGTTCTAGCCACTTCTGCTTTATGAAAGATTACCGGAAGTGCTTTTTAATTTTTTATTTATTTTTTTGCTTTGTTTGTATGTTTTTGTTTTTTTTATTTTTTTTTATTTTATATTTTACAGTTTGAAATAACGACACCAAAGACACTTCTACCTTGCTAGTTCAGAAAAACTGTTTTTCTCATCCGTTAAAAAATATTGTCATCAAAATTAATTTAAACCAGAAGATGCCAATTTTTATTCGCCCCTTTGTCGAAGTAAAACACCTATTAAATTTGAATATTTGACAAAGTCTATTTATGAATCCATTGTGTTCTGATGATGAAAACTAGGATAACTTAAGAAAATATAATTATAGTTTTTTTCAAGGACAAATTGTTAAAACTCAATCTATATATTTGCCAATCTAGTGAGCATAGATGCACACTGGTTTGTTGCAGAGACTTCTGTGAGTTTTCCTCGGAATTGCAAATTCGGACACGCCAATAAAATGGCTAACGGCCAATAGGTTGATTGTGCTCTAAATGGGGAGTAGTAAGAGAATCTGGACATGTTTTTAAAATAGAAAAAAACGTTTTGCTAATCTTATCAGCAGAAATATTGATCATTCTCATGTTTTATTTGCTTCTGTTAAAGTGCCAACTATTCTCTCAGTTAGCAATTCATTTCCAATCAAAAAGCAAATGTAATGAGTTTGCATCATTTTTCAACAAAAATTTCAAAAATGACAATCCAATCACCCATCATACACAAGATAACCAGACCTAGTGGAGGGGTATGCAGCATTTGACCCCCCAAGTGAGACATCTAGAGCCACTACTGTTTTAACAGCTGCGTATGCTAGCAGAAGGTTTCCTACCTGTGTACTGCTCACACACACACCTGAAAAAGTGTTGTTTATCAAAGATAAGTGCATGAAATTTTATTGAAAGGAGGGGAATTGAATACAGCAACCAGCAGTGTAAAAACAAGGATCATAATATTTTAACAGACTGAAAGTTCATACTGTTCCCCAATTTAAGTAAATTCCAATGTATAATTAATTAAAATACAACAATGTGCCAAAAAAAAGAAATCAAAGTTACTTTTCTATTTTTCAACGTTATAAGGACGCAGCCAGCCAACCCCCATTCCCACGAGTGCTACCAGAAAAGGCCAATATGCTGATATTTCTGCAGAAAAGCTGTATGTGAGATGATCTTTGTGAATTTGTATTTCCAGTGTTATTGTTCTTGAGTAAGGAGGCTGCTTGATACACTCTGCATTTTGGTTCTTAAGTGGAGCTTTGTGTATTCAATTTACCTTAAAGTGCATGTTTTTTATTACAAAGACATGCTAGTATGGATTGATTATTTTATTTTACTCTAGCAAAGGATGTTATATTAATATCTTGTTTATTTTTTTTTCTAAAAAAGAATGCTTTCATGTTCATGCGTATTGTGTTCTTCTCCTTTCTGGTTTTCACATAAAAAAGTATCAAGAATACCGGATTGATAAGCAGTATTCATAAGAGGAGTACTATTGCTAAATTCTGAACAACACAATACAAAAAACAATGGATGGGGGGCTCCTGTGCTTGGCGGCCCTCTCCCCATGCAGGTAGAGGGATGCCTTAGTTCTCTGGTAAGACCATGAGCTGGGGATCTCATCCTCCTTTATCTGAGCCTGGGGGTGTCCATGTTCTGGTCCTTGCCCTCAAGCATCTGCAAAGTTCCGACATTGGGGACCCCACTTCTCTTAGATGTCCCTCTCCCAGGTGGGGGTGGCAGGTCCTTGCTGTGCTCTCTCCTGGATCTCCTGTGGGGTGAGTGGGCGGTTGCCTGGAGCTTGGGGACGGTGAGAGAAATGCATTAAAACCCCTCACACCTGGGGTTGGGGTAGGGGGATGCGTGAAACTCTGTGGTGGTAGCGAGCGGCTTGTCTGGGGCGAGGAGGCTCTCGGGGGTTGGGGCCCCACGCTGGGCTCCGTGACGCAGTGAAAGAGCTGCTCCTCTGGCTGGGCTAGGACTTGCACTCTGTGCAAGTTCAAGCTTTTCTTCTTTTACATTCCATCATCCACCCCAGCAAAATATAAACGGTCACCTGAACACAGGTGTCAGCTCAAGTTTGCACAAATATGCACCCCTTTTCCCCTGTCTTACGGTACCATTTGTAAATTCAGCTTTACGCAGCCAACTCTTTTAACATGGCTAACATGTAGCGTTCTGCAGACAAATCCTAGTGTTTCTGTAAACACAGTTAAAGTCTGACTGAAGAACTTCTGGCTCTTTTGTCACTTATAATTTGTTGCACATTAAATATGACACAAATTAAGGAATAAACTGTTAATTGATGGTGCGCCTTATAATCTGGTGAACCCTATAGTGAGAAGAATATGGTACGTGCTCTATTTCTTTAGGTATGGGGTCAACTACTCCAAACATGACTAGTATTCTAAAATTAAGACAGTGAGTGAAAAGCTACGAACCTGCCAAAATGACAACTGTTCCCTGCAACTTATTATAAGAAAACATTTTTTGTTGTTCTGTTTGTCTTTACTCATTTCCACTATTCAGTTTCTTCATCATGCTGCAAATAATTACAGTCAGGCAAATTCTTAACACCATCTGTAGCAGTAGCATGAATGGGGGATTTTGTTCTGAGAATAAATGGCTCTATTCTGCTGCCAAGGCCCAAGAGAAGATTAGCAGAGGCTAAAACCTTTTCAAAGTAAAATGAATTGATGGAATTACATGTTTTACTTTGAAAAAGCTATTCTCACCTGTCGCTGAGGGTATAGACTTCAGTTCCTCCTTGGTGTCTTTGTGCCATCTTGTTTTGATGCCAATTATTCAATCTCAAAAAAGGTGGTTTTTCCTTTAGTAATACAAACAATAGCTGAGCTGTGACCTGTCCAGATAATCTTTTCCAACAGCTATTTGCTTGCATTGTACTGTTCAGAGAAATCAGCTGATTCTGACCACAGGCGCCATTGAAACTCCTGGCAAAGGACCAGCGTGACGCGACTGAATACACTTCTCTCCGATGAGACCTTCCAGACTATTATCCTTCTGGTTTCTCTGCAGGATAACGGCCTCTCAAACTATCTGGGAAAAAAAATAAAGTACACTTTCTGTCTTTCAATGCAAGTGAAAGAACACGTCAAATTGAGTCTCTGCGGTCTTTGTGTGACGTTGGATGCACAAGAGGTGCCACGCTGTGATCTCTGCTCCAGTGTGATTTCACTTGACAGTTTAGAGGGATTTTCAAGCCTCTGCTTATCAGGAGTCCCTGTTGTTTGTATTAGTAGTAAACCATTAAAAAGAACAGAATCTGAAGATTCTAAAAGACAAATATATCCATATTTTATATCTGAATAGTCTTTCTGTGTGTGGAATGCTTCTGAATGCTGCATGGCAACTTTTCAGCTTTTATGACCTTTTTCATTCGTGACTGCTGGAGATTAAGGCCAAAAGGTTAATGCAGTCACATGAGCTTCACGTTGTGCTTGTGCTACCAGGCAGCAGTACTTCATACTTGGCTTGTGACTGGGATGCAGAAGGGGATTATCACAAAGATACTGAACATACACGTGTGCTAGTTTTTTACTTTTTTGTTAACATTACGCAATAGTTTGTGGTTAGGTTTTATTTGAAAACAGTTTCTTGCTTTAAAATGTTCTCAAAAAGTTATAACCAAAGAATAAAAATGAATTACTAATGTGTCAATCACACAAAAGTGTGAAACTTCTCAGATTTGTGTGTGTGTGTGAAGGGGATAATTGGTCGTAGGAGTCGCTGGTTGTATTTCACATCTGGATGCTGGCATTTTCAGATTAGCTCTCCGTTAGGCAGAAGAGTTCAAAGTGGGCAATCAGCATGACCTTTGACCCATGGCCCTATGTATCAACATAACCGTGCTGTCAAACTGTGGTTTTTGCAGTTCTTACCCAGCTTTGGCCTCTTGTACATAGAAGACAGCTTCACATGCAAGGAACAGTGGGTGTCGGCTTGTGTATAGACGCCCCCTACAGGCCAGGAGAGGTAGTAGCTCTACTTAACTGGACTCCAGCTCAGACATGGCAATCCTCTCTGTTTAATTTCTGCTTTATATCTTTTTCTTTATGCAGTCATCTCTATTTTTTTTATGTGCAATGTTGTTGCGGTGCAGAGGTAGAGCAGGGGACCTTTGATCGGAAGATCACAGATTCGGTTCCCACCTTGCCCATGTTTCGCCCACCCAGGTTTCGAAGTGTCATTGGGTAAGACACTGAACCTTACATTGCTCCTAGCAGTTACAAGTTGGACCCAGTGTTCGGCAGTGAGGTGAAAATCACGCAAATCTGCAAAGTTTTAAGGCTGTAAAACTCCTCACTACACACTTTATGCACTTTTCTCAGACATCCATTCAAATGTTCACTCTTTTTTCTCTTGTTTAAACTCTTACCTTTGCAGAAGAATAAGTTCAGTGGTATAAAATGAAAACAAAGATCTGGTCGCTATCAAAGATTTATGTAAAAGTGGCAAACTGCATGCATCTCTACAAGTGACACACCACATAGGAGATTGATTGACAAGGTCAACAGTCAATCAGGACACTGTGTGCCAGAGAAATAAAAAGCATGCAAAATTGCAATGAGAAAAAATCCACAAAACAGCAAGGCCACAAAAGATGGACCACAATTTAGTGAGGCACCAATGTATCCGGCGTTTCCAATTCATCAAAGGGAGAACATGCAAACTCCACACAGAAGGGTCCCAAGCAGGGATTCGAACCAACGACGTTAAGCCCCCAGATGCAATTATCCATCTTTTAAATTATTTCAACATCATAAGAGCCAAAAAAATGTCATAATACAATGAAACTCACCTATCTTCAGATGGTAAACAATGAGAGGTTTTGTCATGACATTTATTAAAAAAAAAAAAAATAAAATAAAATAAAATAAAATTAAAAAAAAGAAATCCTTCCTTTAGCACATTTTGTTTTTCAAGCTTCCAGGATTTCTTGGTGACCCTCATATGTGTAAAGGGAACGGGTCGCCTGATGAATTACTGCACTCCATAACGGGCCGGAGGCGTCGGGGTGATAGTGGAATAGCCCCTCGTCTGACCTCTGGTCACAGAGCGTTTCAGATCAAGGATAAGAGCCGCACCTTTACGGTCCCAACTGCAAACGCTTTTCAACTCGACCTTGCATGCGATTGATCGTTTCACTGCATCATACTGTAAATTGTAAAAGCCATTTTTGTTCTGCATCATAAATAAAAAAAAAACAGCTATGACTGAGCTGGGATCTGACTGTCATCATCAGTGTGCGTTAACAATGATTTCACGCAGTGCTCAAACGGCGAAGAAAGTAAAAGTTTGGCTGCCTGACTTGAGACTTGTTTGGATTTGTCATTCGTATCACAGAGGAGGCTTCATTTTGGCGTTCCCTCTCCTCCATCTTTCCACTTTTCTCTTTCTCTACCCCTCACCCCCTGTTTCTCTGTCTGTATTTCAAGAATATTTCAAAAGGAAGCCCCAACCCCCCCTACACTCACATATCTGGGACATTTTTTGGGTCACCATTAAAATGATCACCCAGACTTATAAAAGATGCAAAGATAGTTACCTTTTTTCCCCCCTCCTTTTCATATGTCAAGATCTGAGCCTTCCCACTGACACAAACAACAACAACAACAACAACCGCGAGTACCAACAACAGAAATAATGTATGCTCTTATTATTATTCCTGTTTAGAGTTATAATTTATTCAGCTTTGGTGGGGAACATCAGTTTCAAAGGAAAAACCCATGAAGAGTGGCTTGTTGATAAGGCACGAAAGTTAAGTCAATTTATGCAGTCTTCCCCTCTGTTTTCCTACACCCCCCCCCACCTCTCATTTCCCTCTCAGATATGAAAACACAAACACACCCACAAAACGCTCATATCAGTAAGCACACTCACTTCAAGTGGTGACAATTTACAATTAATTAGAGGGAATCCGCACTTCCTTGTGTGTGTTTGTGTCTTTTCAATTGCTCTATGATCTGCAGCTCAAAGCAAACCAGCAACGTGAGAAGCTCAAAAACTACCCACTCCCCCACCACCACTGACACCACCCTTCGTTTCAGCTCCATATGCTCGGAGCCGAATCCAACGCTGAACGATTGACAGCCGCGCATGAACTGCCAAAAAATAAACAGCCCAGTCACTCCCCCGCATAAATGTACATCCAATACCGGAATAGCATCTCTTCTGGTGAATTCATCCTTCATTTTTTTTCTCCCCCTTCGCTTTCGTTTTCACTAGTTTGGGTGTCTCAGTGTTGAAGTGGCCACCAAGAGTCTATAGAAATGAGTAAAGTTAGAAAGATGTTCACCGATTCAGACATCCGGGCTCAATAACTCTTCTGGTAAACGTTTTATACGTGACTGCAGGTATCTCAATCTTTTTTTATTAACATAAAGAGTGACCTACAAGTCTATTTCAAAAGAAAAAAGATTGATAATGGGAGTTGCTCTCTTCGAGCTGCAGATGGAGGCATGGCTGCTAAGGGAGCATCTACAAAGTGCAAGCTTCAAAAGAGTCCATCCTGTAAAAATCAATCATCTCTCAAAAACAAATACAATTCTACATTTATAGGAACTGCATTAAGACTCGTCACCATATTCATATTACAAAAAAGATTTTGGGAGACTGTCATTCTTCATTTTATTTTATTTATTATCAATTTTAATAGAAATATAAAAGATAATAATGCTGAGTAGTTCTGAATATACATAAGTTCCTCCTCCCGTGGTTATACAAGGGCATACGTTTCTACTACAAGAAAAGTATTGAAAGTATGTTACTTTTTATTATTATTTTTATTTAAAGAAATTAATCAAAACAAATCAAAAATGTTTATTAGCTCTGAAAATACTCTGGTCACAGTGACCAAACATTCAGACATGATTCATCTTAGTCATGCCATCATATTATTGGATTTTGTTTATTTTTAGTCTTTTTTTCATACAAATATGGATCATATTGGATCAAAAGAGTTTAATAGCTCTGAGGATATTGAATCTACAGACACCAAACTTCATACACTAACTTATCATTAGCTTACGACTGCAACAAAGATTTGCGTTAAAGTCATTTTGCACTAAGCCTCTTCTAACTGTAGGTGGTGGACATGATCTAGTAAAAGGTAAAAAAAAAAAAAGCTGCAGAAGCCCCTCCCTGCTTGTTCAGTGTGAACTCTGTGGGGTAAACTCGCGCTCTTGATCTTGTGTTGAACGCATGGGGTATTTGACGTGCATTTACAGCATCCTCAGAGCTGTAGGGGTGTTTACAGTCACCAAATCTAAAGGTGGAGAGCATCGTCATCGAGCGTTGTTCGACTCTTACCTTCATGAGCTCAAGTCCTCGTCTGCCCGTATACTTTTTTATTCTTACATGTTAAAGAAAAAGGAAAACAATACTTCCCTGCTCATTTCAACGTCTCCTTGTAAATGGAGCACTTATATAAGGCACCATTGTGGATTACATAAATATCTCAAAGTTATCAATATTTCATCCTCTGTGTGTTTGATGTGTTTGGTAATTGGATATTTATGTTGTGGGCTTCCTCTCTCAAACCCCCACTGCCTGTGGGTGGGTTTGGTTCTGGGAGGGGTGGAGGTACGGGGTGTATTTACTTCTTTTTTTCTTTATATGGATATATTGCACATTCCTGCACATGTATTTTTGTGCTGCCGTTTATTCGTGGTTGTTGGAAGCGGGAAGCCGAGAAGACCACCCTCAGTGTCCGTTCACATCTCTCTCTCTCTCTCTCATCACTGTGGGCTGGTCAGACAGAGAGGCTGCTGGGATGGTTTATGGGGGTCTCCCAGAGGCACCGAAGGGTTTGCTGGTTCATCTTTGATGAAGACTGAGAACAAGGATGAAAGAAAGGAAAAGGAGGAGAGGAGGAGGAGAAGCACCAGTGTGGGAATTCCTTGGCGGGGACTTGAGTCTGAAGAACGTTTAACACAGTCTGATGGTTAATGTAACAAAAGAAAATGCCTCTGTCTAGAAAACATCTAACAAATCCTTCAAAAAAACGAACAGCTGGCTTCTGTTGATACAAAACGGAATGAGAACTCCAACTTAAATGCAGGGAGGAGCATCGTGCTCAGCAGTTTTGGACGGATGGAGAAAAAAGGGGCGCACAGAGTGGCAGGTGACATGGTGGAAATGCAGTTCTCCAACATGGCCAAATGAGGGAGCCGTTGGGTTTGATTTTAGATATCCCACAGGAACAGCAGCACCATCCTGCCAGGACCAAAATGGAAATGAGGAAAAAAAAAAAAACAACAGATGTGAAAACACAGAGAAAGAGGAAGTGAGGAAGAGTGAGACAGAGAGGATGATGAACAAAAAAAAAGACAGAGACTGACTATCTTCACAGTGTATTACATCACTGTTCTCTGTGAGAATACTCTTCTCCAGCTTACGTCAGTGGGAAAGACTCCAATCACACTTCTGGTGCTGGAGCAACACCTTTGAAGTGCTATATTGCAACAACAAATACAGTCCTCGACAGCTGAGGACACACATAGTTGGAACACAGCAGAAGACGCTTGACACATGGTCCATTTGCAAGAGTCAAAATCCTCCCAGATCCCGAAGTTCCGGGGTTGGGACGAACATTGGAATATCTTAGGCGAGGTGAGCGGAGTTCATTTTAGCTCGGTAAACACCAGAGCAAATGCTTCCCCCTCCTTGCTGTTGTAGTTGTTGACAGCTTTACTGCTCATCAGACTAACAGCACCTCTGCCCCGTTGCTGATGTGCCTGCTTACCTGCCTGCCTCCTCAGCAGTTCAGCAGAAAGTTGTCCCAAAGTAGCAGCAAGCAAGGGAGAAGATAGCAGGATGGGGGGAAGGAAAAAAAAGGAAGCAGCAGAATGCCAGAATCAGAGCTACGATGCAAAAAAAGCTCTTTTTTATGCTATTACTATATTTACTGCTTTAATCTGCACTGGGTTGTTATGCAAGATGGGATTTAAGTGGGAGCTAATGATCCCAAATTGTTCATCTGACACGTGAAAGCTGCAGCTCAGGGGACCTGAGGTTCCAGCTAACCTGTTTGTGGGATTCTGCTGCGGTTGCACATATATTCTGGGTGTCATCATCAATCATTAGGCATTCTCTCTGGCTGTTTGAATCAGGTTTGGCCTGCTGTGAACACGTTTAGTGTTCCAGGACCTGCGTAGGCGTATGTGTGTGTGTGTGTGTGTGTGTGCGTGCGTGGGATGGTGTGAGTGAGCGCCAGAGCCAGAGTTTCCTGCTGCGAACGCAGATACAGCTACACTCAGCACTGGACATCGCAGCGGGCAGCAACCTGAGAGGGATGGAGAGAGGGTGTGCTTTGTGTGGTGGGAAAAAGTGCTGCTTGATGAAAAAGGTGGAGGGTGCAGAGGGGAAGAACGGGATAAGGGAATTAGTGTGCGTGCACGTCGCTGAGCAGCAAAGAGATGTACAGCAGGACTTCAGATACACAGACATGTTTTTTTTTTCACACACAGACACACGAAGAGTCACAGTGCAGGTGCAGAGGCTGGTGACTGCTTATGATGAAACAGCTATTCACAAGGCAGAAATAGGTCAGCGAGCCTCTGGGCCACTACAATCAAGAGGGCTGGTGTCTCTCCATCTCTGTCTGTGTCACATGCTCGTGCGCGCACGCTCATCACACAAACTGTCTAGTCACAAGGATATACTGTACGTGCAAAATGCACAAAAACACCACCAGTGAGTCTTTCTGGGTTAAAAATTCAGCTCGATAGGAGGCTAAAATATGTTGGAAAAACGTCTCTTGTTTTGCTAAGAAGTCTCTGAGGAATAAGATTGTACAGTCAACATTGATTGGGTGGGGGGTGGGGGTTGTATCACCAAGCACGGCTGTGACACCCCCCCCCCAGGGGATGGGTCAGACGAGGAAAATAAATTTCACACATCCAGGTGTGTGAAAACTAATGGACTTCTGTGCAGTAATCGGATCCTGTAAACCGGAATGTAACTAAACTTAGAATCAGGCTGTGGTTTGGACAGTTCTCCTGTGACCATTTAAGGAGAAAACTTTCATATTTATAGATTTAGTTGAGATGTCTGGATCAGAAGTGACAAATTAAAAGCATGCTATGGTTTATGGATGCCAATGTCAGCTTTTTCACATCAGAATCGCTTCCCTTCTTGTGTTTAGTTCTGGTTTCTTTTAGATTGATTGCCTCTGTAAAGCTCTGGTTTTATGCTTACTACTGGATCTTGTAAGATCATTATCCTTTTTGCAGTCGCCTTAGTTTTGCTTCCTGCTCTTGTTTCAGTTGCTGACTAGAACACACGTTATGTCATTCATCACCTCTTTTAGCATATATTCTTATAAGCCTATCTTTTCTTTTTTTTCATTTTTTTTTGCTTATTTCTATGAAATAAATCTTTTGTTTGGTAATAATTTTAAACTAGGTATCATTTCAGAGCAGTTTTCTTACAAGAGTCTGTTTTGCTCTGTCAGAGTTTATTATTGAAATTAATTCATAGACCAGTGTTTTTGAATTCTTCGGTGCCTTTGAGCAAAACTTTTGCCCCCACTACATACTCAAAAACTCACTAAAATCATGCAGCTAGAATCCGGTAAAAAGGATTTTGTGCACAGTGAATGACACCTTGTCCACCCCAAAGATGATGACATCACAGTGAGAGAGATAAATCATCAAAAAAAAAAAATGAACAAGTCCAAAATCTCCTATGAGGCTCGTAAAAAAAAAAAGAAAAAAAGAAAAGTTCAAAATCCATAAACAAATCCAAAGCACACGTGTCAAGGGGTTTCCGAAAGTTTTCATAGGATGGCCCTGGCAGCCATGTTGAGGCGATTTTCACATTTTTGCACAAACTTTTGTTTGATAGACTTTCATGAAATTTCACACTTGCAACAGGGTTAAGCCCACAGCTTCGGTCTGCAACAAGTTTAATTGACATTTGACCTCGGGAAGCAGCCGCCATCTTGAATTTAAAATAATTATTAAAAAATAAATTAAAAATAACCTTTTGTACATTCGGCATATGTAAGCACCTTATGTGATTTCGATCTCTAACTCCTTAGACATCACTGGGAAGCTGCTTCGAAATAAATGTAAGTTCTGAACAGCTCGGCAGTTCCGTTACTATTGAGATCAAATCAACAGAAAAGCCCCCATTATAAGTAAAAAACAAATTATTTTATGAATGAATCTGCCCCTGAGCAGGGTGGCGGCAGCAGAGGGACGAGTAACTGGACTCAACCAGTGAAGGGCGGGCTTAGAAGGGGGCACCAAGGATGGGGACGCGTAGCGTCTGCTTGCTATTCAATGTTTTCCCTGCTTTAATATAATTTTTTTAATTGTTTTTGTATAGATTAAACCAAGTATTGTAAATGTGTATTTTACTGCTGCCGCTGTCTTAGATGATGTAGCACTCCTTGCACATGAAGTGATTAACGTTCATGGATAAATGGGTTCAAAGTTCTGGATGGCATGTCAGAAAGCAGGAGCGTCCAAGAATATTTATTCAAGTGTTTCCACTGCTTCACATCAACATTGATTTCTGGCACAATCGCTCACAGAAGCAATCCATCCAGCTCCGTCACAGACTTTGCTCAGCAAAAAAAAAATAAAGGGCATTTACGATATGTTTTAATATTGTTTTACAACTTTATACTTCAAGATCTCAAAGCCTGAATATTTTGTGAGAAAACTTAAGCTACATGCCTTTAATTTTTTTTGAAGAGGTAAATACAAAAAAATGTCCTGATGGACTGTCATAAAAACAGGCTAAAGGAAAGGATTTTTATATTTTGTGACAGCTTCACAAACTTCCATCCGACTGTGTTGGATATCATGCTGGAGATATTCTTCTGGCCTGCCATACGTCTTGTGCGATGAAGAAAAGGCACAAATGTGGTGAAAGCATTGAACCTCCTGCTGAAATGCATTTCTTTTGAAAGGCATGCTGGGTATCCCACACATACCTAAACACAGTTCGAATCCATCAGAGCAACAGGAATGATGTGTCTAACTGTTGTGTTGCCATGATACTCCATTTGACAAATACAGGACAAAAAGAGGCAAACTTCTACATTTCATGGCAGCTGTCTAGGATGTTGAAGACAGTTAAAGTTACAAGTTTGTCCCCTTAAAAAAACTGCTAGCAACAATAAATTAGGTATTTAATATCTGTTCTCAAAATGTGCTCTTTATGTTCTGCTGTAAGCAAAAGTGAAGGTGAGTCTTCATCGAGGACAGACTGAATTCCTTGTTTGCTGTTGTGAAGGACGTACTGATGCATGAGGTTAGACAGAAATCTCCACGGGCCACAATGTTTGCAGATGACATTGTCATTTGTAGGGAGAGCAGAGAAGACAGAGGAAAATTCTAAAGAGATGCAGGTTTACTTAGTAAGGAAGGGGAATGAAGGTCAACCTCAACAGATACCTGTTAGGAATGAAAGAAGCTAATCATATGTGGGTCTAAGTTGTTTAGATTGGCTGAAGGATAGTAGCCGATGTCATACGTAATCAAAAATGAACAGTTGCGCAAAACAGTAGAAAGTCCAAGGATTTTCTATCGAGGTAACAGAAAGCAATGCCACAGGATTCTTAGACTTTTCATGGGAGGGATAAGGATGTATGCAGTCAAAATTAAACACTTGAAGGTGACAACTCATACTTGATGTTCAACGTCAAGGAAGTTAGAGGAGAAAATGAGATGTTGGTAGAAGAATGCAGACATGAGAGCTTGGAAACAAAGAAAGGTTATGGATGTTGTGTAAAAGAACCTGAAGTTTGTCATGTTTGGCAAAGTGCCTATGGGCACACTCTGTATGTGAATGCGCAGGGCCAGTCCTCGCACCTTATTGGCGACTGGAGTGTGGCAGAAGGGTACCATACAGCGGCATCATCCATACATCATAAGGGCATGCAACATACAGTACATTGGCCTTACGAATACTTCACAACACGCTTGCCCCATGTGCGACAGTCAACTTTCTAATTTTATGGTTTGTCTTGACAAGCTCGTACAAGTGAACTGCAAGACACACCTGTTCTCCCCGTAAGATGTGGGGACACTACTCTACAACCCTCCACGGTCCCCGACTACCCAAAATCATACCTGTACAGGTGCATGTGACAAAGGCTCTTTGGATACACGTGTGTATAGAAGGACGAAACCCCTCACCTCCTATATGTTCTTAAGACATTAATGGGCTTGTCACATTCTTTTCTTTCAACAAAAACACAAATTAGCATCAGTTTTTACTCCTTAACATCTGGAACCAGGATTAACAGCTATGGCCGAGCTGTTGGAGTGAAGCTTACCTGCGAGTGGATGCTGTGTCCTTGGTCCCTTTTGAGAAGAGGGAAAGATTATCTCAGTACATAAACATTCTGGGATTACTCCCAAGCAAGGATTAATAGCCGCACGCACATGGCAGTCTTGGGTTGGGGATGTGCATTTGTAAGTGTTAAAGCCAAGAATTCCCTGTCTGTGTTCTCACATCCTCTAACATGGCTTCCAAAGATTATTCCAATTAAGAGAAGATGCTTTCAGAAAGGTAGAGACAGAGACAGGATTATTGTGTCAGTATGCAAAACAAGATGGCCAAATAGTCTACAAATCTGCTATTTTTAAAATGAAATTTCAGCAAAATATCAGTCATTGGTTTACATTTCCTTTGGGAAAAGTCTTCTTATGTTTTATTCTTATTTATTACCAGTTCTGCTCAGTCAGGAAAGCTGTACTCGTGTGTCCAGAATCAATATTTTTAGGTCGTCCCTACCTGCCAATTGCAAGACAGCTGCCAATGGACAGAAACAAACAAAAAAAAAAGAGAGAGAAGGAGCCCGCCAAAATGAGCAGATTAATTGTACAGCCAAAGCTTCATGATTTGGCAAAGTAAAGGTCAATGATTTCATGCTTTTTTCCCTTTTAGATGCCTTGAATCTTCGGAATGTAATTGGTATCCTGATACAGTCAATGACAAACACAGGTTTTTTGTTTCTCACTTGCTCCAGTCTATTTGTTTGTTTGGTTGTTTGTATATCTGAACTGTGCAGACCCCTGTCCAGAAAAAGAAAAGAATGTACTTTAGATTATAGGACTTAAATAAGGCGACTCATCTAAATCTGTCTCTAGTGCAGAAAAAAAATCATTTTAAAAGGAAATAGGAAAAAAGAAGAAGACTTATATGTTTTTATTTAAAAGTTTGTTTGCAAAACAAGTAAAAAATTGGAAAAAGAAAATCAGCATCAGCAGTAGTCAAACATAAAATCCTATGACAAAAACGATTAATAACGTTTACAACAATACTGAGTAGCAAGTATACCTCCTGTTAGTATCTGGAGTCAGATATGCGGTTATGCATGCAATATTTAATCTAAAAGAAAAATAATAACATGAAAGAATTTGAGTTGTACCAAAAATGTTCAAAAAAGTGAGTTTGATCAACCTCTTCCAATAAAAAGTCTGTTTACACACGTATTTGGGCGTTTTGGGTTTCACCCAAGTTTTTAAGTATGTTTTTGGGCTCTACATACCAAAATAAAATCCCAGCAATCAAACACATGTTGAAAATTAAACTAGTTTAACTTTGACCAACCTGGGACTCAGATTTGGTAGAGACATATGGAGAGTGTCCTTTATAAAGCGCAGAGGTGCCAATCAATGGAAAATTAAAAAAAAAAAAGAAAGAAAAATTAAAATCGATCATAAAGGAAAAAAATAATTGCAGTTTGTGAAATCAATCATATCAATGGCAAATGGTGTATACTTGTATAGTGTTTCCACCTTCTAATTTTCTCTGAATTGTCTCTAGGTATGCATGCGTGTGTGTGTGGGTGTGTAGTTATGGCCGAGCGACAGACTGGCGACCTGTCCAGGGTGTACCATATCTTCATCCACAAGGGGACGGATTTGGCCCTGGCACCCTTGTAACCCCAAAAGGGACAAAACAGGTTTAGAAAATGGATGAATGATGTCAATATAATAAAATTTATTCCACCACATGGCGGAGGTTCCCCATATTTAATATTTTAGCCACTTCTAATGATTGTTGTTATTTGTTTTTTGTTTTTTTTTCTGAGTTGATTTATTCACAAGATCAGAAATTAATTAGACCCAGAGAGACTATCAGACTTTTTTTTTCTTTGTAGAAGCTTGTAGTTCAGAGATTTTATGGGGGGCATGAAACTGTGCATAGAAATGGTCTCATTATGAAAACAGTGGAGAAAGACAGGGTTACAACCTGCAGGTTCATAAGGTCTTGACTTAAAAAGGGCAGTTCATTTTGGGGACCGTTTTGTAAATTACTGATATTTCGTCTTTTAATAATGTCGTTTTTGACAAAAATCAAAAAACCTGTGTTGTTTTTTAGGACATGGTATCTGTCTTGGGTTTTGCAGAATGGCAGGAGTTCATTAGAAATTTGCCTCTGAGTTCCCCTTTGGTGAGAGCTTTCAGTTTACATTCTCTCTCGCTAGCTTACAGCCCCTCACAACCTCAACCTAACATTACCGGTGCAACAAAAAATGGCGAACAATATTGAAGCTATCCAGCCATACAGTTTGGAGCCAGATGCCAGCTCGGACAAGGAAAACAAAGACGGATGTGGATCAAGTCGTCTACAAGTAGATGAGTCAGAAAAGAAGCGGAGCAGGAAGCTCCACTCACCGAATCTTCTACTTAACAAATATGCTTATTATCAAACTGCACTTTCATTTATCCATGATCCACAACAATTTGAATGAAGAAACAGTCAGAAATACAGTTTTGAGCTTAATTTCTTTTGCATATTTCCTCCATCACGAAAAAAATGTCACATGAGCAGATTTAAAACACCACAAACATGGTTTTCATGGGTGCGGGTCTACAGAACAAACAATGCTCAGATATTGCATAATTTGGTATCAAACATTTAAAGAGAAACTTCAAAAAATACAAGCTAGATAAACTGATCTATATCCAAAAATGATTCTGAAATGTTCATTCTGTAAAAAAAATATATAATTATGTGGAATATTTTTGATAATATTTTAAAAAGTAGAAAGGCTTAAATAATCATTGGCTCCTGCCTATCCCCTTTACAAACAGGTTTTTTTTTTAGTTCAGTCTAGCATACCTTTTCTTCTTAAGCATTAAAGATGGTGATTGTATTTAATTTCTTTTGTATTGTTTTATGTATTTGAAACAAAATCTGACCTGAAATAAAAAGGGTGGGATTCCAAACAAGAAACTTACAATATTGAGTAATACACTAATTGATCTGATTCACTGGTTTGAACAAGCATTAAATGGAGACAATTAAAAAAAAAATCACACAGATACTCATTTTGGACATTTAATTTATACCCCTTAAATAGTAGTAGTGGAATTAAAATAAAAAGGAATGAAGATAAAACTGGAACCTCATTTTTTCTACTCAAACATGCTTAGATGTATTTGTTTGTTTTTTCTTGAATACATAGAAGTTTTCATTTATTTGATTAGAAAGTTTTAATGTCTGGACAGAATGCAGTTTAGTTTAAAAAAATATTTGTTTGTTGTTTTTTTAAATAGTTTTTTGATTTTGCATCTTTTCTCCTTATAAAAGTTATGTGGGGGAAAAAAAAATCTACCCATGAAACCACTTAAAAATTGAAATAAATATTTTCCCGGAAATGGTTTGTTTTCTTCTTACAGTCTGTGAAAAACATCTTCAGCTTGAAAAAAAAGCTTACATTATGTTCTCATTTTGGTTTATTTACAGTTTGTATTGGAAACAGTTTTTTCATTTTATTTTCATTACAGCGTCATTGCTTCTTTCCCATGCTTTTCTTCAGCGCAGACAGTATACGTCCAATTATTCAAATGTGGCACAACAGGCAACCCACCAACATAATTTTACACTTTATACTCTGCTTCCAACGCTACATTACCTCAGACTTAACGCCATTTGCAAATTAGTGCAAAATCATGTACAGTGCTCAGCCTAAATGAGTACACCCTCTTTAAAAAGTACTGATTTAATCAGTAGCGTAATGAACAAAGGGACAATTTCCAAGTTTTCCACAAGGATGACTTTTATTGAACATTTATTTAACTCCAAAACATGAAATGAAGGTCAATAATGTAACTTAGATCACAAAGTCTTCAGTTTTACTCAAATTGAAACAAAAATGCATCAAAAACTATTACGTCTAGTATTTTGTATGAGCACCGGGATTTTTAATGACAGCACCAAGTCTTCTAGTCATGGAAGGAACAAGTTGGAGACCTCCTGCAAACATCTATCTTTTTCCATTCTTCAAGAATAACCTCTTTTAGGGTCTGGATGCTGGATGGAGAGTGATGCTCAACTTGTTACTTCAGAATTCCTCACTGGTGTTCCATCGGATTCAGATCAGGAGACATACTTGGCCATTCAATCACCTTCACCCTGTTCTTCTTCAGAAATGCAACAGTAGCTTTCCATGTTCCATGTTCCATGTTCCATGTTCCGTGTTTTGGATCATTGTCGTGTTGAAAAAGTGTACGGAGTGATGGCAGCATCTTCTTCTGGATCACTTTTGCTACAGTATTTTGACGGATCTTCTTGTAGCCCTCACCTTTTTTGTGTAAAGAAATTATTGCTTTTCTCAGATTTTGAGATTTTCTCTTCTATGAGGAGCCATTTCTGACAGCACGTAATGGGAAGGGCTTTTTTGTGTGTGCCAATTAACTAATCTTGTTTGCAATCAATGGCCCACATTTGTGGGAGTATTTTGTAGTCTAATATCTCATGGAAAATGTTGATTCTGAAGAGACACTTAGGGTTTCCTAAAAGATGTAGTGGGGTGTACTCATTTATGCTGAGCACTGTATGTGACTGTACAATAAACAAGGAAGAAATGTATCCAAGAGCACAAAAAAACTCCAAAATCAAATATCGAAACATTTAGGTACGTTATTTGCCAACATTCCCTCTGATCTTCAGGGTTTTTTGTGTTTGGACTTGTGCTTCAGACATAGTCGCTTAATGAAAAAAATATGGTAGCACTAATACAAAATGAGCTCATCTTCTCTTTCAAATGTTTGTCCCTGGATCCAGATCTCCTGGCTGTCTGTCAGGTCGGGTATTTCAGAGGAACCCTCCTGTCGTTCATTATTTTCCAGCGTACAGAGGGAAACATAAAGGAGCATCTTTTTCCTTGCTTCAGGTTTCAAAGCGGCATCACAGTCGTGCACTGGAAACAAAGCAAATGTTTTCATCTTGACTTTTAAGAGAACCTACTTGCTATATATATCCTGTCACCAGCAGAGAAAAGATGACGGCATTCTTGTCTGCTCCAAACTCTCTCTGCAGAAAGAAAAAAGAACAAAAACCTGCTGATTTCTCTTCTCACCGCAGAATTTGGGATTCTATTGCTTTGATTGTACATCTATAGGTGTATACACATTATATTAGAGAAAAGTTGGATGAAAGCAAAGAAATATAACAGGTAAATCTGTAAAAAGACTTTTTGTAAAAAATGAAAAGTAAAACACTCCTATGCTCTAAACAGAAGCTCAAGGGCGCAAAGAAAGTGGAAGTGGGCAACACAAAAGGGGAAGGATGTAGTCTCCAGGATGGAGTAAGACAAGCCAGGAGGCCTCAACAAAATTTAAACCAAGAAACACTGTGTCCCTCTGTTGCACCGAAAAGGTTAACCACAAATGTTTCTATTTTTTTTTTCTCCCAGGTGATTAAACCATTTTTTTTACATATTACTATGGCAACACCATCTCAGCCTTTGACTGCTATGCTCAACCTTAAAGTCACAATTTAAATAAGTTATGAGTCCATTTAAGTCAAATTATTGTGAATCATGAGCCGTTTGAAAAAGTTTACATAGAAACAAATACATCCGCTTGTAGGTGACTAGATCCACATCCGAACTGGCATCTGCCTCAAAAGCTGTAAAGCTGGATAGCTCCAGTATAGCTTTTGCTGCACCGCTAATGTTAGGTTAGTGTACGGGGCGGTACGCTAGCGCAGAGAGCAAGTAAAGAAATGGATGATGGGAAGAGGGGAAGGGCTCACTCAAAGAGCAATTTCTAAAGAACTCCTGCCGCTGTGCAGAAACTATTTCCTAGAAAACAACACAAGGGTTTTGACTTTGGCTAAAAAAAAAAAAAAAACGACTTAATTAATATGAAAACTCCACTGGGAACGCTTTCAAAATAGATCAAAAGACGATCCAAGTTTGACTAAAAATCCAATAAAGATGGCAAATATCAAAAAGAGTGGGTGACCTTGTCTTTGTTTTTGGTGAGAAACTTTGGTTCGTCTCATTGGTTATTTGTCATTCTGGCCCTGGGTGATGTGTGGTGTGTTATCTAATGCATGTTTTATTTTTTAAAATAAAAAAATGTACTTTTCAAAGATTTCAAAACCCAAAATGAAGATCTTTACCTGGCCATTTGATGCACATTTTAATTACTGAAAACATGCAACATACATTCATTATGCAATACTGATATTTATAAGTAACTTTTTTAAAATGTATGGTTCCTTAAATCCAATAGAAAAGACTTTGATCATTGTGGAGATTAGCAATCCATCTCTAAGAGACTAATTCTGACATCCAGCCTTTTGGTGTTCCACATCCTTCCTTAATGGGATCTGTGTAATTACACTGTTTTTGAGGTTGTTGTCTAGCCTCTGGGATCTCTGACTGTTGAGTTTTCTCACTCTTCCCTTGAGGAGCAGTGTGACCTTAAAGATCACAGAACCCGTGGAGCATTTTAATGGTTGCTGAAACGAGCGTTTCTTCAGGCAACAGCTCTACTTTCACCCACTCAGGAACTTTCCTGGAGCACTCCACGCAGCCCACCAAATACTTCTTCATTGTTGCCTACTCTCTACACTTTCCATGTCCTCCCACAACAGCTTGCAATTTTTTTCCCCAGTTTGCACATTTGTTTGTTTTTACAAGTTTCTGAGGTGCTTTGCTCATTAAGTTTTGAAGAAAAATGAAAAATATTTCAAACTAAAAATAATGTTAAAAGATATTTTAGGATTTGCTCATAAATTGATTAAAAAATCAAAGAAAATGATGTAATCTTCTTAAACTTATAATTACATGATCAAAAATACACATATTGTGCACATTCAGTACACACAAATGAGCCAAAAAATTAATTAAATGTAATTCTTGTCATGCAGAGTTTATTTAATGGCTGGAAAGGAAGTTGGAAAAGCAAACTTATAATATTCAGTGTAAAATACATATTTTATTTTAGTTCATATTTAATTTAAATAATTTTTTATTAGTTCAACTGTTTCATTTGTTGATGTAATTGATGACAAAACTTTTCCACACAAACAGCTGTTACCAGATTTCACTTCCATGCAGCTTTTGTGCCCTGTACTTTTTACAGAATCTGCCGTCTACCTGTCCAGATGTTTCTATGTAATAAACCATCTGCCGCCCAAAGATAATATGAGCTTTATGTTTGAGAGGAAGAGTAGATCACTCAATTTCTGGTTTAAAGACGACACACACTCAAGTTGCAGTTAAAATATGTTAACGTTTATTTTTTTCAACTTCTTTGTGTCTTTGAAAGTTGCATAATAGCTCTCACCTTGAGAGTTTTCTGTTTTGAAGTTTTTTTTTTTCTATTACAAAACCAGAGTTTGTAATAAGCTCCAACAATTAGGGTTTAATTTCTGTACAATCTACAAGTTTTCAAAACAAGTGGAATAACACCATGCATGAGTTTGTACAAATTAGCGATTTTTATTCTGTGATTATTTCTGATGACTGATAAGATTATTATTATTATTACTTTAGTAAAAAAAATGTCAACATTCTGTCTCTTCTTTAACATTAATTAAAGTTATTTTTAGGCTTTCAAAGGTCAATGACAGAATGTTGGATCAAACCAGAGGGTCTACTTTCAACGTTAAAGGGCCAATCTCATTATTCTTATAACCCCTTGTGAGAACTGACATTCAAGATTCCTTTATGTCACCAGAACGGGCGTCACTAGAGCCCCTTACTGGAGCCAGGCTGGGAGCTGGGGCTCCTCCCATAGGCCCAGGTCAGGTCAAACCCAAAGGAACAACATGGGATCGCTCTCCAGTGGGCCCACCACTTGCAGGAGAGCTCAGAAGGGGTTGTGCAATGTGGTTTGGGTGGCAGTCGAGGGGGGAGTGCCTCAGCGGCCTTAACCCCAGTCATGGAACATCACCTCTCTGCGAGGGAAGGAACCTGAGCTTGTGTGAAAGGTTGAGAAGCACCAGCTAGATATAGTTGGGCTCACCTCTATGTACAGATTCTTTTTTTAACCCTCTAAACCCAACACATCTAGTGCCTCATTGAGTTCGTGTAACTACTGTTATCTTTTCAATACACTTACCACCTGCGCAACAATCGTACATTCCCTTCACAACAACTGTTCATTCTCTTTTCTTGACATCCCTTCAGGTGGCTGCACGAGCCTCAAGGACAAGACACCTACACTTAAGACACACTTGCATCCACTTCCGTCTACGTCCTTCCACAGGCCTGGACGAACCAAAAAACCTGCAGATCCCATGTGGCTCAACTCCTTGATTGGGTGCATGTGATAAAGGCTTTACTCTGTGTTGATTTGTATGTGCATCTTTGCAATTCTACTATAGATAGAGAGTGTTATGCATTTCTAAGTAGTGTCAATTATCACACTGTCAATGATAAACTGGTTGTGTTTGTAGGTGCCATTTATATAAAAGTGTCAATTCACTCACATGTTTACATATTGAAAGTATCTGGCTGGTTTTTAATTACATTGTTAACTCTCATAAGTTGGGCAAACTAGACATTATGGAGTTAAGCATCCACTGCTGTCTAGTGTAAATACTCTTTGAGAACAAGAAAAAAACTGCAGTTCGTTTATATGTTTTCTTAGTATGTATGGAAGCAAATCAGATGAACTATATTAAGCTCCAAGACTTGGCCACCAAAAATGTAAAAGCTGTTTTGTTACAATAACTAACGCCCCTTTACTGGATGCACAAGTTCTTATAAACATTTTAATAAGAAGGGATCTTGGTGAGGTGACTGCAAGATTTAATAGTGAAACAGAAAATGTGCATGAAATATGTCCATAATGTTTGGTGGCTAGGCTTTGGGCCAGTAATGTCTTTCTTGCATGCATGGGATGAGCTCAGACCACAATAAGCAAACCCCAGACCCTCGACGCTGATGGTGGTTGAGGCCAGATTGTACCAAAGCAAAGATTCAAGTAGAGAACAGGGTGAAGGATGGCTAGCGGAAAAACGTATGAAATGCAAATAAACACGCATCTGTGAATTTAAAGTCAATAATTTGATTGTGCTGGGAAGAAAAATTGGCCATTTTGAGTGAAGACTTAATCTATGAGGGACATGTAGAGTGAAGTTGTCAGCAACCAACCATACCAAGAAAATAGGTAAATCTTCCTTATTAATTCATGCCAAGGCTTCATGAACAATCATAAGGTGTGGAAACTAATTTAGAGTATGAACAACACTTTTCCATCCAATATGAACACGGATTACAGAGGAACAAGTAGCAGAAGCAGTGAAAAAAATATTTGAAAAGGAGGCTTTTTTAATGCTTTTCTTTGAAAAAGTTATTATTTTCGTAAAAAGTGTTAAAAGACAAATCATAACACTTTTTTGAGTTATTATAAGCATTTGTTTTCATTTTGTTTTATACGTGTGTGGGGGGGGTGGGGGAGGTGGGGGGTGAGGGAAAGGCCATTGAACCAGCATCCATTTTTACGAATTGACAATTTCTGTAAAATTTGCTGAATCAAATAAACAGCAGTAGTTTTTTTTTTTTTTTTATATTAGTTTTATACGCTCATCCTTTAAAAAGCCTTTCTCCAAGATAAAGAGCTTTCCACTGTGATCTAGTTAGTTTAGAACTTGTCTGATTCAGCCTAAGGGACAGGAGAATGATTAACAGCAGTTTCTGTAATATTTCAATTACCCTTGTTACACTGATTAATTACACTCCTCAAATTATGATCATTCATTCCAATGCTTATGGGGACATTAATCTCAAAAGAGTTTGCAAACATTTGTTATAGTGTGTGTGCTTTCCAGTCTGCCTCAGAATAAAAAAACAACCTTTATCAGTGAGATCGATGAGGCATGCAACGAAATATGTTGTCTTCTTCGAAGTCCCTAAGCTCTTGCTCATTCATTAAGCCAAACAAGTAGGCACTCAGTAAAAATCACTTTCGACCCAATCTTAATTTCTACTGAGCTGCCCCAATTGTGTTTGACAAGCTTGGCAGATGCAGCTGTAAACAAGGGGGACAACGTGGAATTCAATGTTTGTCATCTTCTCATTTAGAACAGAGAATTTGATGATACAGTCATAATCTCCTTAAGCTGCTAATAACGTTCACCCCAAGCTTGGTAGCTTGCGTTTGGGAGACCTCTTCCAATGAAAAAAGTCTGTGAATGATACACGTTTCAGGCGTCTGCATCCAAAACCCACACTGACTCGCACTACGCAGGTTTTTAAGTCCGTTTTTGAGCTCTACATTCAAAACACGTGGCCTATGAACACCCGTGTAACTTTACACCAGGCCCTACTTTGACCAATCAGGGAATTGGATGGGGCAGTGACATTTGGATAGTGTCCTTTTTCAAAGTTAACAACTACCAACTGTTTGAAAATTGATCTTCTAAATCTGTTGCATCTCTGAGATCACATGGCTGCCAGAGCCTAACCCAGCTACTGTTGGGAAAAGGCAGGGTACACCCTGGACAAGTCATCAGTCTGTCACAGTGCAATAATCGCACACCCATGCACACCTAAAGTCAGTTTAGAGCAACCAACTCACCTATGAAGGATGTTTTTGGACTCTGTGAGGAAGCTGGAGTGCCCGGAGAAAAACCACACATGCAAACTCCACACAACAAAAGTACAGACGGGTTTTGAATCAGTGTTAGTTGTTTTTTCCATTTGTGACTAATTGTGTTTGTGAACCTCTGTTTTGTGAGTTGATTTTTTCGTGTTTTGAGTATTTGTGTTGTGACCCTTTTGGGCCACCGTATTAGGATCCCCTCTTTAAGAAAAGCACATTAGCCATGTGAAAATTTCAAAATGGCAACTATTTGTGAAGATGGCAACAAAAATAAATAAATAAATCAGCTTCACTAATGATGGAGCATCAAACAGAATGTTCTTTTTCTCACTGGTTTGATGAGCTACTTTAGGGAAAGATTTTGGGAGTAAAGTTTGAAGGCACGCAGGAAGCCCGCACGAATATTAAGATTGCAGAACATTTGGTGAGTGAAAAGTCATAAGCATTTTTTTTATGCTGGGAGTGACAAGTTGTAGCGAACACTCACACAACCCACATGGATAAGTAATGGTGAACTAGGTAAGACACAGGTGAGTCATATAGAAAATTAAGGTTTTTCACCTTTGCAGGTCAACCCCATACAGGTTCATGTGACTGTAACTTTAGTTTTAGAAGTTGAGAACCATTTTCTTCTTTTTAAGAAAATGTCACATCCATAGATGGTGTTTAAGTACGAAGGCCTAAAGTGCAAATTGTACCAAAGAAAAGTTGCAGGCAAAAAGCGATTATTTTTTACACTTTAAATTTATAATGGTAATATAATTAAATATTATATAATGATGTCATGTTATAATAATTCATAATGTTTTACTCCAGCATGGTCAGAAAAGAATTTTTGCTAACTACTTACTTTTTTTTAAGGTAAAAGAGATGGGACAAAGTAGGAGAAGAAGCTGCTCCTGTGACATGATTGCTCTGACAGAGAGAAACGACAGCACATCATAGAGAAGTGCAGTTCGGAGGATATTAGACTTATAATACTTCATCTACTATATTTTCCAGAATATAAGTTGCAGGAGCTAAAAAAAAAAAAATACAGAATAAGAAAAACCAAATAAAAGTCGCTCCGGAGGATAAGTCGTACTTTTGAGAGAAAAGTTTAACACCAAGCCCGGCAAAATTTTGCATTCACACCAATGCAATTCACTCGTCAGATTTGCCTCTGCTTCCTTTCATTTTTTTGTTTTTTATTTTTTACACTCATCAAATTCAATGCTTGTCCACAAAATTGTTCACACATAAGGTGTCAGGGGTCACAACGCCAGTCAGAGCTGCTGCCAGCTGGCGATTCCAACTGCCACTGTCCTGCTGTCGCCCGAATTCATAATGGCTTCACTGCACGACCTTGGAATGTGCCTGGGTGGCCACTGACTGATGTCAGGTTTTAGAGAACAATCTTTTGTGAAATTTTTACTCCCGTGTCGCCACATGGGCACCTGCCAAATTTGCTGAAAGACTTGCATTTCGGTCGCAACGGGTCGGCATTTTGGGATATGTGACCAACAGTTCATCAATGGGAAAAGAATGTGTGAGTGACCATGATCAACACCAATACTGAGTAATTATGTCCAGTACTAAAGTGTAGAACATGTGAACATTTTCAACTTGTTGAAAATTCAGCATTTTACATGTTGTTTACATGTTGTTTGCAACAGCGAGTAGGATGCAGAGAGGAGGGATAACAAAGGAAATGTTGCTTATGACACCCAAGTGGCTTAGAGCAGAGGCAGCAGCACTGTTGCTCCGACTCAAAATAATTTCAATTAAGGTGAAGCATAAACACATGGCCCCAGAAGGGAGAGCAGGATGGGCATCGGGAGGCGCAGAACAGTAATTATTAAGTTGGTAAATAGCTGAATGTGAGGATGTTTTGGTTTTAAAGTCCAAATCAGTAAAAGAGGAAGGGAAAAAATATTTTCCCCTGTTTGAAAGGTGCTGCAAAAATACAACTGTCCTCCTTTTTTGTAATGAGGAGCATTTTAAGACTGGGCTTTTTGATCACAGTGGGGGGTTTCCATTGCAGGTTAGAGGATTTTCTGGGTTCTGATTTAAGCAAAAATATGTCTTTACTTGGAGCTGGAGGTCAAAAATCGACCAAACTATTTTATAAGCCTGGAGCAATTTTAGAGGGGTTCTATTTTCCAGCATTGTGACAGGTGATTTTTCTGGTTTCAAAACTAGAAAAATTGACACAAAAATATCTGAATTAGTGTATATAAAGACTATTTGTGTTACTATTCATTTTAACAACAATTTCATTCGTGGTTGGCATCTGAAACATAATTCATATAGGTTCATTTTGAACAATCTAATTTGATCTGATTCACTCACCTAAAAAAGATCCAGGACATGTTTTACCAAAAATCCAACCAGTGTGACAAAGATAAAAAAACAGGGTACTGAACAGTGCAGGCGAAGTCTTCCTGATTCATTGTATTTCTTGCAAGGTAATCAAGTGATGATTAAATATATATTTAAACAAATAGACAAGAAATTAATGGCAAATCCAGTCACATTTTAGCTTCAAAAAGGGTGTACTCCGTTTGACTGTAATGATGGTTGATCATTTTTTGCTGCCATCACATGGTCACTTAATTGTTTTTGCCTTATAGTATAATAAACTTACCATGTCTCAATCCAAACGGTGTTTCCAAAAGAATAGATTTACTTAATTTTGAAATAATTTTATGATTATAAAAAGGTCGATTTGAAAAGATGGATCGATCTGATTGGATCATTGGAATATTCATTGATTCATCGATTACTCATTTAACCTCTAAAAAAAGGCTTTGTTAAGAACGTATGATTAGAATGTTGGACAGAGATCTACAGTTGAAACCAGGATTGAGTTGACATGAACTCTATGACCTGGGGTGTTAGGCTGCCTTAGAACTCCAATATCACCATCAGATTTAACTTATTCAATTGTCAAATTTGATGAATGAATGAATGAAATTTGATTGGATTTTGATTCATTTTTCATTTCCATCTGCACTTTTTTGTAGTGTTCGATTGGCTGCTCTGAGCCATCCTTTCCCAGGGACGGATGGTGGACCCGTGGGAATGTGTGGACAGGTAAGCTGAGATTCATGTAGTACTGATGCATTGAAACCAGTTGGTTTGGTTGGTGCCCATGTGCATCATTAAAGTTAACATTTTTCCCCCTTTTCACTCTTTATCCTTTGGCTTGCACCATAAAAACACTTTAAAAAGTCACAACAGAGTGACCTTAGCCCTGCTGAGCTGCCCCAGCTTACATTGCCCTCTGATTGGTATGTGTTGCATCAGTTGTATCCAGACACACTGTGCAGGTTGCACAAGTGTGCATGGTCAATTATGTTTTGGGGAAATTATGCAAAAGTTAGCTAGTTTAGGAAATGTTTGGGAACACTTTTTTTAGGAAGGTCACAATGTGATCCATTTTGCTAAATTAGCCACATCTGTTGTAATGAATCAACAGGTGTACACTGAAAGTTTTTTCAGATATTTTCCAGACAGCATGTAAAAGATGGGATCAACTCCATCAAAGTCCCCACCTTCAGTTCAGTGTGACACACAAAAAAATAAGAAAAACTGCTAATATTGCCATTCCTCAAAAAACCACTGGAAGCTGGTTACAACATGGAGCCATGTTTAAAAAAATGTTTGCACAGCCTTGTGTCAAAAACATTGATGTTTTTATTTATATTCTAATCATTACTGAGAGAGATGGGTGACATTTTTTCCTTAATCATCATCATCGTTATTAATATTAAGTTAGAAAAAAAATTCAGAGCTGTGTTTTTGATTGGCAGGCAGGTGAACTCACCAGAACTTTTTTTTCCCATCTCACCCAATTTCTGTTTGGTGAAGTCAACTAGTCAACAAGCAGGATCTCATTCAGGTTTCATTTTTGCCCGTCACAATCCAGTGGATCGGTTGGAGAACATGTGTATACATCTCTCTGATACCACCATATCTTTGTTATAAAACAATCTTCAATAAGCACCGTAACTAGTGTTAGGAAAACCAACTAAGAAAACGTGAAAAAAATGTATAAATGTTGTACTCAACAGTTGGTACATTTTGATAGACGAAGCCCATTTGTTACAGGGGGCTGTTAATGTGTTTATTATTGGTTGTTTAACTCACTGAAGTCCCACACCAAACTAAATGTTTTCTATTTTAAAATCGTTTCCAGTGGTGCTTTAATTATGATGAGACAGTTTTAGTCAAAATAAAAAAAAGCCTGTGTCTTTTTTAAGACATATTTTCTGCAGCAGGGCAGGAGCTCATAAGAAACCTCTGGGTTGTGGGCGAGACTGTTGGCGCAGAAGCTGGCCGTATAGTTAGCCTCGACTAATTTCCCATCAACCCTTTGCTTAAACTCTTGGTTGGTCTTTCTTCCGTTATCTGATTGGCTAAATAAAAAAGACAAAGAAAACAAAATAGAGAAAAAAACTTGGCAGTAAACAAAAATAAATAAATATAAAATAGTGCAGTAATTGTGCAAAGCATGGGGAAATAGCATTATATGAAATGCTCACATATTGACTTAATTTCATTCATTTGTTGGTTGGTTAACATTTCCTCCTCTTAAGTGCGTTGTTGTTTATTTTATCCATGCCCTGCTATAAACACATTGGGGAAAGAAAAATAAATGCTTGAGCTTTCATATAACTCTGAAGAAGGCAAACGCATTAAAAATGTTATTTGAAATCTCTTTGCAGAAAACATAAGTCTGCTTGTCTTTTAGCATGAAGTGCTGTCCTCTCATTGCTCTGCAGTTCAGCAGAGTGCAGTTTGTGATGAGTAAGACTGAGAGAGACTGTTCACTAGAGACCCCGCTCACATCCCTCTGCCACCGCCACAGCCACCTGCTTGTCATGAACGAAGTCTTTGTGATTGACAGAACTGTCTCATCTGGTTTCCCCTCACGTCCAGTAAACACAGACCAAAAAGCGGTGAACTACTCCGCTACATGGAAATGGATCATAAACTGGGTTGTAAAAGAATGTTTCCAGAGATTTATTGGAAATCACTGCATTTTAGTTTGTTCTGTCATTGACTCACAACTTTCCTTAAAAATGCAAATAGGAATCATTTTTTCCACTCAATTTTCCTGTTTTTACATGCTTTCAAGCTTGCAGATCATGTATTATTATTGTATACATTTTAGCATACGATCTGCAATCATACCACTTAACCATAAGGTTTTATTGGCACATCTAGTAGAAAATATAGCATGGCAATAACAAGTCAAGCTTATAATGATGTGCATATACCAGAGCTGAAGTCATCAAGTGAATCTTATAAACAGAAATCTTGTGCTACATTTACAGTCAATGCATTGGAATTACAAACTAACAACTTTATTTGTCCATCAAGCACATCAATATGTAACTTATATCATTATCAATGATTATCAATGTGGCCTACAAGACATATGTATTTTTATCTTTACAGTTTAAGATCTGTAGAAAAATGAAATCACAGCGGATACTGTACTTCTCCTAAGTGGCATTGTGGGTTATTTATATTTGATGCTTCGAGTGTGAACTGAGGCAACACAGCCACCTGGCTTTTATGGCTCCTGGAGTTATTTTGTTGCTTTATTTTTGGAAGGAAACTGAAGACTTTGGGTGCTGCTGCGGGCTAGCCTGTTGGCAGCTGTATGCTAATAGCTTGCTTTATTTGTAGCTTTGAAATCAAAGCAAGTCTGCTCTGGTCAGTGTCGGGTTTGGGGGAGAGTTCTTGGGTTTTTTCCTGACAGTTTTTGTGCCAGCTGATGAATTTAAAGCTACTCAATGAATACCTTTTTTTTTTTTTTTTTTTACATTAATGGATCTATTTGTCATCAAGAGGGGGATTTAAAACGGGAGCGGAGGAGGGAGAGTTTGGCACTTGCTGCGTCACAAACCAGAGATTTTTCAAACTGCTGATCCTGATCCATCATGATTTGAATAAAGAAACACTCAAACAGTTGTAATCTTAAATTATTGTATACATGAGCTCCATCATAAGAAAAATACTACATGTTAAAAACACGATTTTCATTGGAGTGGGTCTTTAAAGACAGAAGTTGTAGTTCTGAATGCCAGCATAAGCTGAGAGATGTGAGCTCTAAAATAAATGATTCTTACTGCTTTGCTCATCACCTTTACATTTGTAGCTTTGGCCTGATTCCTTGCCTTTCATTTTCTCTGAATCTAAGTTTTTTCCCCCTTTCCTTCCAAGTCTTTCTACCTCTCTTTGCTCTCAGTCTTTCATGCCTCCCCTCCTTTCCTTTCCACGTAGACCATGTGATATGCAAATGCGCAGACAGCTGCTCTCGTTTTGGGAGTTTTCATTCAGCCATCGCTGTAATTAATGGCTTTTGCGAACTGTGACTCATCCCAAACTAGGTGAGAGCGCCCCGTTAGCCTGACGACTGCACCACTTTTCTCGCTCTTTGGGTAGTGTCTATTCTAAAACATTTTCAGAGACACTTGCCTTTACAATCACACAAATTTTGGGGTCATCTAAACAGCTTTGTGGTGCATTCATTTTTTCCCCCCTCCAACTCCTCCATCCATCTTGTGTTCTTATTCTGTATAGCCGCTCACTTCAACCACAGCTTGCAGCAACTTCTTTGCCCTCGTGCTCTCACGTCTTTCCCAGTCCTACTTATCTCTTTAATGGGGATATCAATTAAGATGGGAAACTGGGACCTTGGTGTCTCTTGGAGAATAAATGCATTACATCTTAAGGCTGGGGGAGGCAACAGAGCAGTCTGCTCCATCTCCAAAAGTCACCTGTTCCTGCTTTTATGTTCCCCCCCAATTTGCTGATTTTCTTTAACAGACCGAATTGAAACATCAACACCAATTCTTCTGCTTTTTTTTTTTGTCATTTCTGAAAGCTTGTAAACCAGCAGCATCCTTTATTTACTTATTTCAGCAACATGACAGCTGGTGAGTTTTAATTAAATTACATGAAATGGAAAACGAGGGAACATGTTTTTCTAAGGTTTTAAAGAATGCAATGTTAACATTGTACTGATACTGGAGAAGAGCGATTTAATGTTGATTCGTTTTAATATAAAAATGTCATGTTCTTCTTAAGGATAAATGCAGGAGACATGGAGCGAATTACAAAACAGTATAATTGGAAAACTAAAGCATCATTTTGACATAAAATAAACTCTTAATTTAAACATGACAACACAAAATATTAACTCTTCTCTAACAAACTGACCAAGAGAAACTGGTAAACTCACCTTTTTGTTTAGACTAAATGGTAATCAATAATACAAAGCTGAGTTGATTGGCAATTGAAACCTGGTGTAATCATGCAAACCATGACACAGAACTAAACACAGGTCTTACATCACATAAAAAAAGAAACATGAGCAAAAACCTCTAAAAAATGTCAAATAATTTGGAAAACTGTTTTGCACATTTCTGTAATGTATAGAATTACAGTTTGATGCTAAATCAAATCAAATCAAACTTGATTTGTAAATCAAAACAAACACCGTCATTAACATAAAATTATGAAATGCACACAATGCCCACAATTCCCAACGCACACAACATGATAAAAGATAAAGTAATTTATAAATAAATGCAAAGTAGAAGAAGATACTAAACTGGAGGAATGATATTTTGACAAATAAAAATATAATAGATAAAATAAATGTATATAATACAAACACTTTGTCTCATCTCACTTTGTGGATCCATGTTGTTTTTGATCCACTTGCAGAACACAGTGGTATTTGGGATGTGATCGTAGTTGTCTGTTGCTGAGTCTTGGACAGAATCCGAATTCTCTCCCTACCCCTACTGCATCTCTATACTCCTACATTTAGCCTTCCAAATGGAGGAACATGGAAAACTAGTGTCTTGGAATTCGGACGACCCAAATAGGAACTACCACTTGATGATGTCATCAATATTTACCGGTAGCTGTCAACATTAGAGCGTAGCTGTCAGTACTCTGAAGATATATTAAAAAATTGTCTTGATACGTTTAAAAAGATCATGCTAAAACAAAAAGTCACTATTTACCCATAAAAAAAACAATTTCGGACACCCCAATTGTTTTAAATGCCCCTTCAATTGGAGGGGTAGGGTAAGATTTCTGTTTGGGACAGTCTTACAGCTCATTGTGATTTTTTTTCATGATTTTTTTCCCCAATTATTTTCAAGAGGTGTCAACAGATTAACCATTTCTTGTAGATTTCATTGTCCTTATTTATGGTAACATTTCAGAAACACAATGAAATTATGTTTTTGGTGTTTTTATCATGTTCTTGTACCATCTTTCTCATGATAGAGGGCATGTATACAAGAATTTAAGACTAAAACTGTATTTATGAATATTTCTTTATTCAAATCAGGAGGAATCTGAAGCAGACAAAAAAAACTAACAAAGCTAATTTGAATTTCTTTTTAAATTTATGGTGAGAAAAAAAATCATAGAAACTCATAAGAAAAAATAGGCACATAGGAAAAAGGAATAACAAAAAAAGGAAAATGCAATCACATGAGATGAAGCATAAGAGGAACAAAAATCCAATGGACTTCTGGAAACCATGGTAACCACAGGCTTCCAAAACGATTAACTTTTGAACACTGGTGTAGCAATCAACACAACCCAGTTGAACACCTACAGGAAAGTAAAGATAACAAACAGGATGATGTTCTGTAAAATAAAACTGGAAGCTGAACAGCAAACGTAAAAAAAACTGAATTCTTCTCATCCAAAAAGCTCGAACAATATTTTTCATTTTTTTTTGCATTTTTTCAATTGTCTTACAATGGAGTTATAAACTTTTGATGAAGCATCACATAGTAGTTGACGATTCTCAAGCTGGACTGAGCATGAAGGGGTATGTAGTTTGTTTGCAGTAAAGGAACCAGCCGGATTCATTAGAAAAGGGCATCCCACCATCACAAGCTGAGGAATGAACTTCTAAATGATGTATGGATGTTCATCAAGCAGGATAAGGTTGATTCACTTGTTTTTGTGATTAAGCGTTTGATGTTCCTCTGAATATAACTTAAGCCAAGGGTTTATCAGATGGGAGGAGCGCCTGTCTCTGATTGAACATGAATGTCTGTTCGTGCATGCGCCTGTGTACATTGTCTGTTTTTTTTTCTTCCTCTTTTTAGCTTTTGAAACGTTTTTTTTTTCTTATTTAAACCATGTTGCTCTGGTACCCCCTGAGCTCTCAAACCCCTGGGTGGTCGATGTGGCCTAGTTTTTGAATTTCCTGCTGCACACAAACAACTGGCACACACACAATGCATCGTCAGCCCTACTTTCGCGGGGCACATACAAGGCAACACAGCCCCTCCGAGCAAATCGACAGAACATGTATGACAATGCTGTGTTCTCTCATTATATTCCTGAGGGGATGAGAAGAAAGAGCTCTTCAGGAGAGAAAGGAGCAATGGAGAAAAGAAGGGGAGGTTCATTAAGTGGAAGGGAAGAGGATGAGAACAAAAATGGGAAGAGGAGAGTAATCGAGTATAATTATGTGATACAGAATGTGGAGCTTTGCCAAAACCCCACATTGTGATTTTTTTTTTCTTTTTCTGAGCCGGTTACTGTTGCATTAAAAATGTAACGCCAAATATGTCCCATTGTCTGGCTTCCTTTAATCATTACAGCCCAGGGGGATGGATAATTAAGACACGGGGACGGGAGCTTGCCTCTAAACTGTGCTTTAACAGTTTCCCAGTGAGTTTAATTCAGACACCTTGAATAGAATTTTGATACTGTGACCCTGTTGGTATTATTTATTGTAAGAACGATTTATGAAGGTCTGGTTCAGTCTGAAAAATGTCAAAGTTCCCTCTGATATTACCAACAATGAATGAGAGGAAACACCATTTTCATTAGTTTGGTATTTATTACCCCAAAGAAAGCACCAAATAATTGACCACATCAGTAGCGGCTATCTCTACCATTTGCTGTAATGTCAACTTGACAGTGACGACTCATGCTCCTCACTAGACTCATGATGTTGTTCTGAGGTAATGTGTTCCACTCATCCACAAATGCGACATGCAGTTCTGCTATTTCACTTTGGGGATGAAGTACGATTCTCCAGTCTCTTCAGCTTGTCCCAGATGAGGCTGAAGAGGTGATACCTGTCCAGACTGTAGTACCTCCTCCACCAAAGTGAACCCTGGGGACAATGTCGACCTCGACAATTCTCACCTCATCTTCTTCAGTAAAGCCGACGACCATCATTTTTGTGTAAGTTGACCCGACACTCATCAGTGAACAGGACGGTTAACTGCATTGTCCAGGTCACATGGTTTTGTGCCCAGTGCAACGATGATGTCTTTGGAGCATTGATATGTATTACTGGATTGGTCGTCACATGACATAAGACATGACCGACATGCGGTATTACAAAGAATTGAGTCTTCCCAAGTGAAGAATGGAGGAGGTTCAAATAAGTATGCAACGAATCACAAAAGTGTACGCAATGTTTTGCAATCAACTGCAAAAACTACAACAAAATAATTTGATTGAGAGGAATCATCACAAGTTAGGAATCACATTATATTAGAGAGAAATCGGTTATTAGAGGAAACATGAAGTCTGTACTAAAGTGGGTGCTAGCAAGTAGCAGTGATGAGCAGTCAGGGGAGGCAGGTGAGGTTGTGCCAGCAAAATATAGCTTTAAAAAAATGCATAAATGAAATAAAATGAATAGATATTTTTTTAATTAAAAATGTCTTTTCTATGATTACATTTTTTTGTGTGAGTTTTCAACCTTTCTCCAGCAACGTTTCTCCAGCGGTGTGACTGGGAGCTGAAGCAACCAACGCTACATCAACTCTCGCTATAGCTCACTACCGCTAAACCAATGCTAAAGCTACGCCGGCTTCAGCAGTACATCGCTACGCCAGTGTGTTCAATTTTTTTCCCCCATTTTGTGCGCAGTGACGAGCGTTGTCAAAATTCTGTGCCGCTCCAGGTACGTTCCAGCAAAGTTCGGGCGGTGGGACCAGGCCCTAATGTATATCAATGCTTTGGAGTCACCTGCAACAGCCATCTGGCATTCAAGTCAAAGCAGTGGAGTTAGTTGACGATTGTTTGTCTGGAAAGGGGCATATGATACCTGACTATTACCAACCCAAATGCACACAATGGCAGGATGACGCTGCTGTCCATTAAGCAATGTTGTGTGTTCATGACTGATTGAATGATGAATTTGGAATGACATAGTGGCAAAAACAGCTTTTTGTACCCACAGAATGTTGACATTGATGCCACATTGAAAAGTTCTTTTTTTTTACTTTGACCCCAGTAAGTAAGGCAAACTGTATACCGTGACACCATTATGTGAAAAACACTGAATAAGACGTATCTATCAGTCCAACACAATTGGCTCCCCATCCCAAAAATCTGTGAAGTGAAACACAAATTGTGTGTGACAGCCACTGAGTTTTTTTTTACAATATTCCTAACTTATCGTGAGTAGTTTCTGTCTGAACCTTGATTCTTGTTTTTAAACTACAGTTTTACCATACTGTTCTCACAGCAGATCACATTAGCATTGCTGGTGAGCATCAACATTTGCCAAAGTTAACTGTCTGAGGAACAAATTTCAGCGCAGATCAAGCCTACCAGTGGGAATGCGCCCTTGGGTGAATTCTCCCTCGGGAAACAGACAGTTTACACAATCGTTGCGTATCTTGAGGGGCCAAAAAGTGGGGCAAACAAATCTCTGACAGTACTCAGCTTTGTCATTTTAGAACTAAGGATTCGTCAGTCAACAGTCAATCAAAAACTCTTCCCCATTGTGCACAATAAGCTACAGTGTTCCACCCCCACTACATTTCTCAGGAAACCTTTAGTGTCCTTTCAGAATCAACGTTTTCTTTAAGATACTATACTACAAAATACTCCCACAAATGTGGGCCATTGTTTGCAAACAAGACTTGCTATTTTGAACGCACAAAAAAGTGATTTTGCCAACTAATTAATTCAAGCCCATGTTGCAAAAATGAGTCCACCTCAAGTATAGTCTTAAGAGAAAAGCCACACCTAAGACTGCAAAATTCTAATAGACAAGCATTTAACCCCAGGTGAGTCTAATGATTCATTTAAGATGTATCCAGCACACAGGTGACTATAAAAGAGCATAACTTAAAAAAGAAAAGTCCTTGCCATTTCATGCTGTCAGAAATGGCTCCTCATGGAAGAGAAATGTCACAAAATCTGAGAAAAGAAAGAATTTCTTTACACAAAAAAGGTGAGGGCTACAAGAAGATTAGCAAAGCTTTACATATCAGTTAAAGTTCTGTAGCAAAAGATACTGAAGAAAGATGGAAGTACAACCGTCTTACAGAGACGTCCAGGCCGTCCACAGAAGTTAACATCTTGACTAGAGCGTCTTCTGATGAGAAGGGTTGAAGAAAGGTTGAAGAAAATCAATATGCATGTTAGACCTTCACCATAAACCGCAAATTAATCGTCCTCGCAGTATCAGCCCAATGAGTCATGCCCACCGCAAAAGGGGGCATAAAAGGCGATAAGTGGTCTCTGGTTGCACACATGCTAAACTATTTCTTTGTAGTTTGAAGTAACAAATCAAATAACACCATTTATGCAAATGGTATGGAGCTCTTCGTGTCATTGACCAATCACTGGAACCCTTTAATGCCATTTAAATTACATTCAATCTGACATTCCTGCCACGTGTGGGAGGAGTTTAACTTATAAGACGCGGATAATGAGAGATCAGGTTTATTTATTTTGCATAGTTCTATAAAAAAACATCAGTAAACATGTTTCCACGAAACATGAAGATTTTGAAAATTAGCTAAACCTTTCCCACCAAAAGTGCTTTTTAGAGTTCGTGGAAGCAGCTTTTAAGAAATGAGCAGGAAAAGCCCTTCTATTGCCCCTAGTGGAATGATAATACAGGCCAGTAAACATGGACCAAGTTATATTCAATGTATTTTTAAGGAAATTTTGGATCATTAGAATGAGATAGCTCAGAAATGCATGTATCAAAGATGATACATATGGGGTTAAAATAGACAGTGAATAGGAACTTTAGATAAAGTTATATGGTGACAAGACTTGGCCCAAGTCACTCATGCTATGTTCACACCAGGCTTGAAAACACTTGTTCTAGCGACCACTTCCAATCGAAAGAATGCAAATGCCCGCAAATGCATGTTTCAGGCTTCCATGTTTAAAGCTCTTGTGTTCACGTGCTGCTGCAAGTTTTTAAGTCAATTTGCGGGCTCTATACATCAATTAGGCATGCAACGAAATGTGTTATCTTCTCTGAAGTCCAATAGATTTTGCTTATTCATTAAGCTAAACAACTAGATACTCAGTAAGTTTTAAACCACTATCTTACCAAGCATAATTTCTCTCCTCTTATTAGTCCAAAATGGTGGTTGCAGATGCAGCTGTAAATGGGGTAATAATGTTGAATCCAATGGCCATTAACTTCTCATCTAGAAAATAGAAGATTTGACATGTTGGACATTACAATTATAGTCTGAATCTGAGTTCTTACCCGACCCCTACCGCTTCTCAAACAAATTCGAACACCTACCGCTCCAAATGCCCCTACAATTGCAGGGGTACGGCGAAGTCAGGGGGGTAGGGGAAGAATTCAGCTTCGGCTATAACCTTCCTAAATCAATAAATCTCTAATGCTATGTTCATACCAGGCTCAGAGACGTCGGTTCGAGCAATAACTTCCAATTAAAAGTCTATGTAAACGTACATATATGTGCGCTTCTGTGTTCAAAGTTTAAAAACATTCACGTCTACTCATTGCTATGCAATTTTTAAGTCAATTTTCAGGCTCTACATACAAAATGTATGGCCACTGAACACACGTTGAAAGTTACACCAGATCAAACTTTGACCAATCGGGGACTTTGATTTGGTAGTGATGTATGGGTAGCGTCTTTTTCAATACACGGAAGTGCCAACCATTTTACAATCCATCATGGAGGAGAAATTAATTATTGCAGTTCACCCCCAGCTGAGAATTATATGACACCTAGTCTTTCGTTTATCAGAAAGAGCTGTGAGAGAGAACAGAGCTTCTTCAAACTGTGAGTACATGCGCTATTATCGGGTAGCGAAAACTTGTATTAACATAAAATGCTAAAAGCAATTTTAAAAACTCACGTTCAGTGCTTTCTTGAACGCACCACACATCCCTGCTGTGTACGTAGCTTCACAGTTTTCAAATATGCTTCAATGCAGAAGTTAAATGATTGCACCTTGCTTTACCCATGTTTACAGAAGTCAACAGTAGCTCCATGAAAAGGGTCACCCTTCCATGATTCTTTACTGGCACTTCTTCAAAAGATGACTTTGTTGAACTCAATGCCAAACAGTTGCTTAGACTACTCCCATTTCAACTAGCAAGCTGAGAAGCAAAAAGGGTTCTTCATGAAAGAGTCTGCGGATTGACAGATGGATAAAAGTACAACAGAGAGTGCAGAGCAATAAGATTCATCACCTTGAAATCCAGGTTTAGACCTAAATCTACTGAAGGGTTGAGTCCCAGAATGTCTTAAATAAACCGCTCTGAAGCCTACACAGCTTTCACAACTAAAAGAAAGAGCTTGAAACTTTAAATCCAGAGAGTAAAAGGCTTTATAATATATGCCTAATCGCTCCTACAAAAGGTTTTCTCTTAGGTAGCAATGAAAATAATCTGATTTAATAATTACCAGCACATGGACTGACACAATGTCTTTTTTATCTTCCGCTTTCCTTTTGAATACCACTTTCAAGTTATTTTGTACAAAAGCAAAACATTAGGTGGTTGCATGTTTTGGACTGTGGAAGAATCAATATTTCAATACACGAATCACACACACACACAAAAAACACTCGAATGAGCCCACGTGCATTAACAATTGGACACACAAAGTTACACAAGTACAAACATATCGACACACAACACACACATACACGCATCCCATGGACACATTTCATCCCACATGCTCTGTAAATAGAGAGCAGGATGTTGCAGACATTTGGATGCATGGGCAAGCGAGATATGCTCCTTCTGAGAAAGAATGAGAGAAAGAAAGCAAGCACAAGGACAAACAAGAGGTAGAGACACATGGGAGAGGAAAACAGAGGGTAGGTGGACAGATGAAGTGGTGACTCAGGAATGAGATGTGAAAAGAAAAGATTCAGCAATTGGAATCTCTTTCCCCGTTTCCCCTCCTTTTCTCAGACATCAGGTACAGTCATGTTTCTCATCCTTTTTCAAAACCTGATCTCCTTCCCTCCCAATCTACCTCTCCATGGCGTCTCCTCTTGTTCCTTTTTCTTTTATTTCATCCTTCTTCTTTGATGGAAGCTAAGAATGCGGTTCCTAAAGCAACATTAAGCAGATGAGACTTCTCTCTAAAACTTCTTTCATTTGATAGCTCAAAACCACAGTTAAACAAACAATGCCAGAAAAATACTGACAGTGATTTGCCTTGTCATTTTTGCTCAGGAAAGAATCTGTTTGAAAGTGTTGCTTGAATATAAACTTCTTCTTTCTAGCCGTATTTCATAGCTTTACTTCAGTATTAATTTGTCAGTTGTATGAAAATCCCTTTGTGGCACAAATAAAGGTATAGCCCAAAATCGCGCTCTGTTTTACAGACAATTTTGTTTGAAGAGTTTGAATTTCTACAGCAATGTAAAACTTTTTGATTGGGGTACATACACTATGCTTGCTGTTGCCTTCACATATTTCAATTTTAGAAAAAGATATACTTAGATGGTGAAATATGTAAATAATATATCCAGTTTCATTGTAAAATAGTGTATGACCCAATGAAGGCCATTTCTAGATAAAGCAATGATGTTAAAGGTTTGGAGTTCTCTAAAAACTTCCATTTAAATCTTTTTACAGATTCAAATTGGCTGCCAGGATCCTCAACCAATGAGGTGAATCAGTTTGATGCGTGTAATCCTTTAGACCAATGTGTATTTTTAAATAAGCAGCATTTTTGGGTTATTAGGCCACAGACGGATCCAAAGGACCGTTCTTCTAAGCAAAGATCGCTTATACATTTATAGGTCTATAGCCTACTGAACTGCATTCGTAAGATAAGATAAGATAAGATAAGATAAGATAAGATAAGATAAGATAAGATAAGATAAGATAAGATAAGATAAGATAAGATATATCCTTTATTTGTCCCACAGTGGGGAAATTGCAACATTGCAGCGCAAGATACAAAAGAGTTGGACAGGAAAAACAAGAGTAATTTAAAATTTGTAAAATACTAGCAGAGCATTACTTTCATTCTTTATTTAAAAAAAAAACAAAACAAGTATGTGAAAAAGTAAAGCAAAATAAAACATAAAATAAAGTGCAAAATCTGCACAGCTTGTTTGTTTAGGTTGTGCTACAAAACCAAGCTAGCTGCTAACATTTGAGAAAATAAGCTAGCAGCATTTTGCTTAGTATTAAAACCCATACATTGACGGAAGGTCATTACAACAAAAGAAAGTGGCTGTATTCCTCTTTGCCGCTCGCAATCATTTCTTAAACAAAATTAAATGCTTTGTTTACATGAAGTAACAAAAGCCAAGCAGAAAAAAAGAACTCCTGTATGACCTTCGTTGTTGTTAGTTTCATCCCGCATGCGCTGTGACAGTCTAACTTTGAGCTCACCTGGATTGCCTGTTCTATTCCAAACTGTACTGGAACCATGCCGCTCAGTGGAAACAAGGTTAGAATGGTCCACTTGTGTTCACTACTGTCAGTTTACAATGTGATGAGTCTCCTTCTATAGAATATTTAGAACTAAAAGAACATAAACAGAACTTCAGTAGTGGCTGTGTTCATTAAAGGTGCCTTCCTGTTTCGGGTAAGTTTGGTCATAAACATAGTTTATCATTTAGGATTTTTATTTAATTTTTAGACCACATATGAAGCAGGAGAACAGCATCTGGCCTATAACATTATGCTTCAACAGATATCAACCATTTTTCTTATCTGAGAGTCTCTCTTCGAGCTCTTGTGGAACAGAAAGGAAAAATGGAAGAAAAATGGTTGAGCATTGAGGATTGAGTTGCTAATTTAATCAAATTTGGGTTGGTCATTCAAAAACCTTAAATGTGGGTTATTTGACAATGAAGGTACAAGAATCCATCTTCGATGTAAAAACAGATTAATCAAGCAAGATCCTACCTTTAAATTACAATACAATAGTACTTTTTTGATCCCGAAGGCAAAAAATTATTTACAGTACAACCAAAAACACAACTTAAACTTCAAACTACAACACCATTTAACAGTTGGGTTTATGAGGCTTAAATGCTTTTAACTGTATAACACTAGAGTTTAGATGTTCCTTAGGATTACCGTAACACTTTGACTGTTTACGCAAGTAATGAAACTCCAACGGATTCTGTGGAGAAAAGCAACTACCGTATCTAAAGCGGTGAATTTTGGTGCAAAGCTGTTTTTCTCCACTTCAAAATCCAATGGAATTAATTAAACAGTCAAAGAGTTGTGATAGTTTGAAGAGCTTTTGTTATTTGCTGTCAAAGGCAACATCTCTGGTGTTAAAGGGCCGGTAAATTTAAACCAAGAAAAATCATAAAAAAGACAATGCTATGGACTATATGCGGCTTCATCCATGCCATCTTTTGGCATTTTGCTTCATATCCACAATAGGTGAAAATTAGGTGATATTTTTGTGTTATTCCAAAAGTGTTTGTGTTTCTAATATACATAAAATGTAATATTGTAATGTTTTTTTTTTTTTTTGCAATCTTAAAGATTATTATAAAAGACTCCACTTACAAGAAACTGTCCATTGGCAGATAATTCCTTGATTTTTAATAAATTATTAGACACTTTACATTACATTTGTCCAAAACTATTAAAGTTTATCAGTAAAACGGCGGCATTGAAAGAAAACTGACCAAAATGACTTTTTTCACTGGGTCATCGCATTAAAATCAATCGTTTTTGCTACACATGATAGACTCAAAAATATGAATTCAAGGTAAAATAGTTTCTGGCATCATCTTTAAACTGCAGACTGTGATGCTTGATCTGGTTTATCGTCATCTCAGCCTCAAAGCCAAAAACCCAGTGAGTCACAAGGTAATGCTTCTCCACTTTTTTTTTTTTTTTTTTTACATTTCAAAGTGTTGTCTAGAGTTCAAACAAATCTTTAGGAATTGCTTCCGGTGAATGTTTTGAGTCAGCGTCATGAACTTTGAGATTAAGTGACTCAACAAAGAACAAAGGTAAAGATGGATCAACGAAAATGCGAAAAAAATCAACAAAAATGCTCAGATATGTGAGAAATGTGACGATATTGTTAATACTTCATAAGGAGTAATAATATTGCAAGAACACTTGTCAATAGAGTGTTAAGTAAATTACTTTGTTAGTATTAGATTGTGTTTATTCAGCATTTTCTGTGATGCTTATTACTAAATCCTAAATATTAAAGATACATATATATGTGTAAATTAAACATACGTGTAAGTTAATAAATATGTAAATTAAATATGTGTACAAACAAGAATTAATGGCAAATCCATTCACAATTTAGTTTCATAAAGTTCAGCCCACTGTTGTTTTTACACGTCAAAATAGTAAAGAGGGAGCATTTTTAAAACAACACTGAATGGTCATGTCTGCAAAATTCAGTGATTCCACACACTGGATTGTAACGATGGCTCAACGATTTGTTGCTGTGTGTTGTCCGCTGTGATAGCACTTGATTGTTTTTACGTCATGGTACAATAGAGCTACCATGTCTCAGTTAAAATGGTTGTTGGTCACCTTTCGGCTCATCTGATCAACGCTCGACACAGCGAATCAGGTTTCACTAATTCACACAGTTGGGCCGCGAGTTTTGTGCCAGATGCCCTTCCTGACACAACCTTGTATTTTTGCCAGGCTGGGGACGAGTACAGGGAGACCCAGTTTATTTCATTTTGAAAGGATTTTTTAATAGTATTTGTCAATGTGATTAACCGCAGACAGTTCGATCTCATTGGATCGTAGGAATAGAAATAGAACAGAAATGGGTTCATCAATTAATCGTTACACCCCAACTAAATAGGTTAAACTACTAGAAAAATATCCTCATCAGTTTCACATGCATGGTGTTGTGTGCAGAATTTGTGTGCATAACTAGCGTTCAAAGGTTAAAATAAAAGTGATAAAAATTCGTTCATTAACACTGGGACCTCTGAGGAGTCTCAAATGGCTTGTCCTGCACACCCCAGCTGGTCTGTCTTGATCCACTTCAATAACTTTTCCGTGGAGATCTCCTTCCTCTCAGTGGATGCTTGGCTCTTCCCTGCCCCTCTTCCTCTCCGTGTGTCTCCCTCTCTCACTCTCCTCCTCCTCCTCTTCTTATCAGTGTGCGCATCGTCAGCACTAGTTTGAAGTCAAATCTGACAGCCGCTGCCTCACCAGCTCCCTTTGCCCGTCTCATTTACTCCCCGATTGTCATTCCGTCTTCATTAAGAGGTAAAGCCCCGCTTGAGCGCGTGGAACACGTGTTAATATTGATGTAATTTTTTTTTTTTTAAAGAGAAGGTGGGCGGGTAAAAAAGCGAGTGACCTCGATTGGAGCCCGGGAGACTGGAGGTAGCGGACCCCCTCCCCAGTATTCCATCTCAACTGTGCTCTGTGTTCGCAGACTGTGGGACTGTGGGATCCGATCCGACCCGATCTCCCGCCTTCAACTTGGAGCGAAGAAAGAAGCGAGAAACTCCTCGGGATTCTCCGCACACCGCGCGCTGATCTCGGCTTTCTGGTAAGCGCGCACGCGCACTTTCTACCCATTCATTGATTATTGACTTTTTTTTAGATTTTGTTTGTTTCTCTGTTTGTTTGTTTTGTGTGAAATAATCTAAAGTGAAGTGTCTCAGAAGAGTGTGGGAACGCTGACCCCTTACCCCCTCCCTTAGCCATCTCCATCCTTATTACGCATGCGAATGAAACGTGTCCATTTGTGATAATTACCACTACGGTAATTATTCACATCACGATGGGGGGGTGCTGATCCTTAGAGGACCCTGATTCTTTTCATATATTAAGGCGGGGGGGTGGGGGGTGGGGGGTGTCACTTTTACACTTTTTATGGCTTCACAATGATGACATTATCTGATACCTATTCCCAATTTGCCATTTTTGTCCATTGTCATTCTACAGTGCTGCAGAAATGTATGGAGCCATTTGGTGCTTTTTTTAATGTCCTGTTTATCAATTAGGCTTGTCTATAATGGAGATATCACACTTCTTCCAACATAAAACATTACTCTCCCACACGCCATCCGTTATCATCTCACCTCCCACATAGCCACACTTGCTGTCCGCAGCCGATTATCTGGTTATGTTCCACCATTGGAGATAATAGAGGGTTCCTACTTAATGTTATGACATCTCGATCTGTCAGGCCCATGCACAACAGAGCGCTGCTTAAAGGCTCATAAGCGGTGTCATCAAGGGCAGATTGAGAGGCCATAAAAGACACCAAAGACAAGACAAAAGTGCCCACAGCGGTTGTCTGAGTAGTTTGCTAATGTGTTTTGGTGCTCCCAAGTACAGTATGAGGCCACCCCCCCTGTTAACCCCCCCAAAACAAAATGTGTGCACAATGTTTATGTGTGCCCCTGCCATCACCGGCAAAGAGTGATTGAGTGAAAAAAGGGAAAAGAAGGACAGAGAGGGATTATGCTAACTCAAAGTTCTGAAAGGAGAGGAAAACCTGTGTAAGCAGTTTTGCCTTTTTAGCTCATATTCTTATGTGTCTGGCTGTCACAGTCCTCAGTCATTTGCAGCAGGATCCTTTAGCTTTTACATGTCTTTTTTTTTCTTCTTTTTTCAACCAGCTTGAGGTTTATATGATTGAAAGCCATGGCTTATTTTAGCTCAGCTAAAGCTAAGTGGCTAAGAAGCTTGTCCAAGCAACACCGACAAATTTTGTTGAAATATTGGCTAGCTCATATAAATGAGGTAAGACTGCGGTCACATATTCAAAAAATGCTGCCGCATGGCAACAGAAATGCAAGTTTTTTTTAGCATATTCGGCAGGTGGCTGCACAGCGGCATTTGTAATCGTAAGGTGGCAATCGCATTTTTACACGCTGCAGCTTTAAGAAAAAGTTACAATTTTAGGGCAACCGGATTTTTTTTCTCTAAAACTTGAAATCAGTGGCCGCTTGGGCACATTCTGAGGTCACGTAGTGGCAGTCCAGCAGCAGGCGAGGATTACACAATTGGGCGACAGCTGGGCAGCCACATGTCGGTGGCAGCTGGATTGCCGGCCCGGCAGCAGCTTTGACCGTACGATGTGTAAATGTCTGTGGACAGCAGCCGTCCATATCAAGTGCCACTGGCAAAAAAAACGTACGATTCTGCATGCCTGACTGTTACCATCTACATTCATGACCACATTAACAATTACAAAAAAAATTGAGCAGCTTCTATTTATCTCCTGCACTTTGTTTAGATGAGTTTCAGTCAAAAGCTCATGCAAATCATGCAGTCAAGCAAATGTTTAGCCTCTGTATCCCTCCACACACACACACACATCAGTTTTTCCTGTCAGGTGAAAATGAGATTCATTTGCGGATGGTGAGCTGTGCTCGTGTCACTTCAAAGCTGACAGTAGTTATTTTTGCTTTAAATGACAGAAGTGTTTCTGTGCAATAACATGTCACTTCATAAGATCTTGAACCATTGACACCCAAGATGGAGGCATGTTATTGTTTCTTGAAATCATGTTTTGGTTTTGCTAGCCCGGAAAAGTGATTGTCTGTTAGGACTTAGTTGAGAGTAATATCTGGAACTTTTCACATATACTTCACCAGTTATCATCTGCTTCAAAAAATCCACTTCCTGTGCAATCAAAATAAACAATCTGAGGTTAAGAAGGAAATATTGTCTGCACACTTGGTTTTGACTTACCTGCAGTTTACAGTAAAGCTTCCCCTCCTGCACAAAACCAATGAACTATAGCATAATACAGCCAAAGTTCATCCAAGATGTATTTTTTTTCCTAAATAAAAGCCGCCTCTATGAAAAGAAGTTGTAAAGTAAAGTTTGACTCCTTTTGCTAAGCAATAAAAAAGGTGGGAGGGTAGAGCAGGGCCGTGCCAGGGACTCATGTTCGTCAAAAGTAATGTAAGAATACAGCTGAATTATATATTTACTTGAACATTTTCTACCCTGCTAGGGTCTGGAATTTTATTTCAAACGTTGAGTAAGAAGAAAGAACAAAAAAATGGCTTCTCTTCTATTATTTTGAAATAAGAGAACAAGGTGAAAGACCTTGTAATCAAAATAAATGGTTTAACTTTTCAGTGAAAAATATCTGCTCTGTTTGATTCAACACCTTCTCGCTTCTTACGTTTTCTAGTTAAATCAAAAAAGAAGTTGTAATGGTCACTCTAGGTCAAATTTGCCTTAAATAGCAAAAAAAGAATCTATGTGATCAATTATGCTTTTTAACCCGCCAAACAATACATTTAGTTTCTCTTGAAGCCATAATTGCCTGATTAGACCTTTAAAAGTATACAAAATAATTTTTAAAAAATTGGAAGTTGGAATAAGCCAGGATAATTGCAATTGGTGCATGTCTAATATGAATCAAAGCAACCCACTGGCTCCTTTTACATCAGAGAGTTGGACGCTAACCCCAGCACCATGTCAACACCCGAGGATGTGGGGATATTTTTATTAAAATTTGATTTGTAAGGATAATTTTCTATAAATAATCCCAACTGAGGGGTTTTAAAAAACTGCTAGAGCATCTTTCACTGCTTCCCTGAAGCCCTATTCCATGCCATTATTCTAATCTTAACTGAACATGTCAGCTTCATGTGTGAACAGAGACCCTCATTGTTTTGGGGTTTTTTTTTCCTTTTTTTTCCTTTTCCAAATGGTGAAGGAAGTCTCTCTTGATCAGAGCGGGACCTTTTAACTCAGCGCAGGGTAAAACTGCATGCAGTCACATGAAAGGCTTGGCGCGCGCTCTTGTTATTCTAGTATGTTGTGCTTCTCAGAAGAATCTGACAGCTTAGGGAAAAAAAAGCATTGCTCTTCAGAGTTTCCCACATTCATTCTTTATTCGTCAACCATTAATACCAGTTTTTTTGCCCCACCACAACTTTTAAAGACCCACTTCAATGTAAATTGTATTTTCTTTTTTTTATGATGAAGGACTTTTATTATGAAATTTAAGCTCCAAATTGCATTTCTGAGTATTGCTTTTTTGAAATTGTTGTGAATCAGGAATGGAGGAAAAAATGCTAGTTGAAAAAATATGATGGGCGGGCCACAAGCCTCCAGCTCTCAGCAACGGGGGTGGGGGGTGGGGAGGGTGTTTCTGTGCCAATGGTCCTGCCCAGAACTCAGATGCGTTTTCAATGAGCCTATGCCACTTTACAGAAGCTGTCTTAGGCAGGCTAAAATTTGCATAAAAATTAAAATTAAAAGACTACTGGGAACATTTTTAAAATAGATCAAAATATTATTGCAGTGAAATAAATAAAAAAAAATCAAACTATATTTATGTGGGGAGCTATTCTTATTGATCTGATAGGGGACATAGACAAAAGAGACAAGGTAAACCCTCTCTATAACCAGAGATTAAGCTTGCTAGGAGCTAGAAAGTTGTGAATGTGATATATATATCACAATATAAATCACACTCAAAAGCTTTAGTTTTCTTTTTTTTCTCTAAAAACTACAATACAGATTAATTCTGGTTGTTTTTACTGATACTGAAACAATTCTTAGAGGTACACGACGTTCTGTCAAAATGTTTTTTTTTTTTTTTACAGGTTTCTTTTACAAGTTTAAATGTTCAGTAAATATGCTAACCCAGCTATTTTGTAGGGGTGTCAAACTGTGGTTTTCATGGATTACTAAAAATGTTTGGAGTTAGCGTTAAAGTAACATTTGTTTTAACGGTATCAGCCTGTTTTTTTACATGTTGGAAAAAAGATTGGGAGTTACAGTTATTGGAAATACACTTCTAACATGGCTGCGTGGCTAACGCTTTTAACGTGGCTAATCTGTAGAATGTTGCAAACAAGCTCCAGATTTGATGTGAATGCAGTTAATAAAGTCTGACTATCGAATTAACTTATCTCTGACTCTATTGTCTGGTTAAGAGCACTTTATAGTATGATTGTCAGAAGTCAGAGCTCTGTCTCCCCTTTGGTCACCGGCGAGAGCTGTCTCCAGAGTACTAAACTCACTACAACTCCCAGCAGCCCCAGCGCGCAGTCTCCGGATGCCACTCACCTGACTCCAAACTGACAATCACCCACCTGTCTCTTAAGCAGCACACACAGCCTCGCTCAGTGCAAAAAAATTGTTTTTTTGCCACCCTGCCTGCATAAACGAGCTTTTCTACTTTGACCTGATCTTCTGTTTCTGTCCCGGCTTATTCTCTCATTGCCCTGCCCTGACCTCTGCCTGTCTGACTCAGATTTAGCTTTGTGGACTTTTAGCTGTGCTTGGTTTCTGTCTGAACTAATAAACCTGCTGCAAGTGGAACCAGCTGTCTGCCCGTTTGTGACAATGATGCACCTTGTATATGGCATAAGTTCAAATATAAACCATTCATTGATGTTGAGCCTTATAACCCGGTGTGCCCTGGGTGAAAATTTTGTGCGTGCAAAGTTGCCAAAAAGAAGTTTTAATGGTGCTTGACGGTCCTTTCTCTTTGAATCTGTCTATAAGCAGGTGCATTACGTCATGCCATAGCGCCGTACCACCGCTGCACTCAGCAGTAGTGTCGCTTCATCTTCCGTCAGAATAAGATTACAAGGACTTTCTTTTCTGTGGTGTATTTGTGTATTTGAAGACCAGAGGCAGGCAGCAGCTCAAAGAGCTTTTGGGAAAATTCAGACAAGTTTGGCGTTCTGTACTTAATGGGGGCTCTGATTGAATGAAGAGTTATTACGATGGTGAGTTAGCACCACAGTAACCATGAGAACATACCATCCGTGCAAAATGGTAGGAAATAACAAATCCAGATTTTTGTGTGTGTGTGTGACAGATTGCAAGTGCTTTTTTTTTTCTTTTGGTCTTCCGGTTTCTGTTTGTTCTTTCATCTTGCACATCTGATAAATCACAGAATGCACTCTCACACATTATCCTCCGTCTAAGATGGACAAATAGGACAAGTGGGGCGTCCAGTGCAAAGCACCAATTCCGTATTTGCTCAGATGATTATGCAAAATGGCTCTGCTTCTTCTTCCGTCCGTTCAGTCAAACGGGAGACGGCCTTGGGTTTTAAAAATAGCCGAGTGCAAACGTGCAAACAAACGCGGCATTAATAAAGGAGAGCCCCGGTGTGCTGGCATCACACCAAAGAAACTGGGCTTGAAACATCATTGAAGTCTGTCAGTTCTTTTTTTTTCTCCACCACCTCAAACTTTCCCAGACCCTTATATTCCCCCCTAAATTCGATTCATCCCAAAACGAGATGTTTTTCCCGGAGAGGAGATGAAAAACCCACCCTAACCCTCCAATTCTGTCTCTCTTCTTTTTTCCTTGCCAGTTATAGTTGAGCCCCCCCCAGCCCCTGTTACTCTCATATACTCACACACACTATCTATTTCACCCCCGTTCCTCCTTTTCCTTCTCTCACATCTTTCTTCTCTCTCCTCCCCTGGCACTTCGATGTGTTTTTCTTTAATTGAGATGCATTTCAATGCGGTGCAAATTAGCTTTCTACAGCTCAAGTTTGAACTTGCAACGTACACGTGTGCGAAGGCACACGCGCGGATGTGTGCACGTCTGACGAAAAAAAAATCAGTTGAAAGTGAAGGCACTACCTTCCTGTTCATTTTTTTTTTTTTTAATGTGATGACGCCTCTTTTCCTCAAATTTGTGTTTTGAGTGCAGCTCTAATGAAATAAGCTGCTTTGAAGGGTTTTCGTCTTTGGGTTAGAGCTGGGGTCTTTGTCTCAAGCGTGATGGCTCATTAGGTTAAAAAATACTCAGAAAAGTATAAAGAGATGCACCGGTGAAGCTTTTCTTTTCTGATACTATGTGTTGGTTTGCTAAAGGGCAAACCTGGTTGCTCATATTCTGCACAGAGTGCTGTGTGAGGATTGGCATATGACTAGAGCACAGAGTAGTATGACTCATTTAAAAGATGCTACAATGTTAGATATAACTTTGGAATAAGGCAGACAACAGTGTTCCTAACAGCTTATGCCAAGTTTTCTGTTCTTAAAAAAAAAAAAAAAGATTTTTTTTTGGAAGAAAACAGTATGCTGAGTAAAAGTGAAAGGTCATGATGGACAAAAGGAACCCTCTTTTTTTCACTAAAAGATCTTAGCTATCGTGGACTGTAGGGAAAATGTCAGAATGTGAGAATGAGTTCTGCACCACAAACCTTCTTGCAATTAGGTGGAAGTCCAACTAGCGATAAACATTATCTCCACCTTTCGCAGAAGCTGACATTTTTCAGAAAAAAACAAACTTGTGATACAGACGCTGCAATCTTTTAGAAACAAACGCAGCTGAAAACCAATGTTTGATTCAGTTTTTCTTGCCTTTCTCATAAGAAAGCATTGCAGTGAAACGTCGCTAAACAAACGGCCTACAGAATGAAAATGTGCAAGGATTGCCGCAGTCAAAGCTAGCATGCCTAACAGACAAAAACTAGCATCACATGTTTGAATTTTCATAGAAAAAAAAATGCACATACGTTTTTGATCCGTTTTCCCTTTATTAGTGTTTTTTCTTCATTTTGAAGAAGTTTCCATGACGACTTAATACTAGAGCTGTCGCCAGGCAGACACATTTTTAGGAAAATCTGAAAAATAAATAATGTTGTTTGAAACACTGAAATTCTTCAAACATGTACACAGTTAACATAACTCAAACAGATTCAGATGCAGAAAAAATAAACTTTTCTACACGTCACTTTCAGCTGGTTTAGGTTGATTGCATATCAGTGCAAGGTTGCTTTTCTCCTCTCCAGAATTGGTTGGAATTACGTTTATTATGTACAGTAAATGGTTGAAATGTTATGATAGTCAAGAGTGTTGACAGTGGAGATAAAGCTTCATGGTTAAAAGGGTTAACCTTTTTGTTAGAAAACTAGAATAAATTACAAAATTTCCTATAGAAGTACATTGGAAATTGTGTAACCATATTACATTCACCTTACAGAGAAGCTAGCATTTTTCAAAAGCTAACTTGTGATACAGAGGCTGCAATCTTGTAGAAACAAAAACAGCTAAAAACTGAAATGTGATCCAATTTTCGCTTCTACTTCCAGTACGTTTTTTTTTTTTTTTGCCTGTTTCATGAAACAGCTTTACAGCGACAGCGAAATAGCACTCATTCTTCAAGCATTTACGCAATCAATGTAAGTCCAATGGATTTTGATGCAGAATAAAAGCTGCTTTTCTCTGCATCAAAATCAGCTTTTTTACGTTTATTCCATAAACACTTCAGTAAAGTGTTGCTTTTCAGTGCTGCTTTTCTCAGCTACAAAATCCACTGGAATTATATTAATTGCGAAAACAGTTCCAGAGTTACGGTAACCCAAAGGGGCAATTTGGCTCAGAAAATTGCATTTTTTGAATTCTGGAGAAAAATTTGGATTTGAACCAAAATCTTCTTTTTTTAAAGATTACCACCATGAAGCCCCAATTTAAATGTTTGACTTCTTTAAATTGGGATAAAACCACAAGCAACGCACTAATCTGCACAAAACTCAATTTTAGCAACATTTTATTTAAAATGCTGTCTCTTTTGTGTGTTTTCTAGGGAAGCTTGTAGAAGACCCAAATAAACAGTTAAATAAACAATTAAAAAATGTAATTAAGACTCCATGGAACTACTGCTGCAAAAAAGGGAAAGGTTAACACATAAGAAGACAAGCAGAGAACAGTTCAACCATAAACACTGTAGGTGTTATAAAAGCGAGTGGCGGGTGTGGCGAATAACTCAAACCAGGTGTGAAGCATTAAATCAGCAGGGCTGAGCAGAAGGACACAACAGATCCAAACACAAAGGCAACTAAGAACTTCCAACAAACTGAAGAAAATGACTAATTCTTGATAAAACATTTCAACAGTGTTCATTTTGTACAGATCTGTTACCAATGAGCTTAACGAATCCCACCACGCTACTATAAATAGCTTTCATTTTTGCATTTGGCTAGAAATATGCACTACCAGGTTACTTCCTCAGCTCCAAATAGTATTTTTGATTCAAGCTGGTGACTTGGCACATTACTTATTTCGTCGTATAAGATCCTTTATCAAAGTGTTGAGTGAATATTTGCACCCTAGGTGACTTACAAAGGTCACGATTGTCTCCTAGTGTTATCATGTCTACTTTCAAACTCTTGTGCTCTATCTTACTGTGTTTACAACTGTTTTGTGCTGACAGAAAAAAAAAAAAACAATGAAAACAGCAAAGAAGTATTTCATTATCTATTATTTTGTTGCCAACAAACTGTTGATTGTGATTTATAATTGAATCCATGCAGTCAACTACAACACGCTTCGGGATAAGATGTGAAAATGTCCACATTAATGTTTGCTTAATTGGAAAGGTGAAAAGAAAAATACACAATGGTAAGCCAATACATGACTTGAATCTCCTTCAGCTGGTTAAGAGTAAATAGCTAACTTTTTTTTTTTAAAGAGAGAACTCTCATGTGTTAATGAGGAATATTTTTTCACACGACTTGCATCTAAGGTGACATATAACCAATATGGTGTTTTGTGTTGGATTGTTGGTGTAAGCCTGGTAAGGATGGGGCTTGTTATGGCACTGATCGTACGTCTGCGCACACGTATGTGTGTATGCACACGTATGTGTGTGCACGTGGGAGAACGCGAGGAGTCATTACAGAGAGTGATGCTGACAGTGGGGTGACCTTGGTGCTCCCAGTCTTCCTCCTGTCGATGGGAGCGATGACTTAGTGTCTCCCTCCCCACTCATGATGGCTCATTTATTATCATTAGGCACATAGTCAAAAGATGCCGCTCAGGCCATCCAGACTGAGTGTGTGTTGGCATGTACTGGAGATGCGCAGATTTTCTGATTTACAAATGTTAACCTGCCAATATTATTGTCTTTAGGTTCCAGGTTGTTTTTTTTTTCTCAAAAGTAAAACAACCAAAGCAACCATCACCTATTTAATGTATATTTATATATTTTTAACCTTTTTTTTTCCAAAATATTTTGTTAATTTTCGAGACGAATTAGACAACTAACCAATTTAAAAAGTAAAAAGAAGCATAAAGTTTTTTTATCATGGTTTTTGCAAGTTCAAGGGAAACCATTTACAAGTTTAATGCACTTTATATCAAATTTAATTTAATTGCATCTCTGATTTTTCATTTTTCAAGTTCTTTGCTCAACATCAGACAGATCAGTTATAAAAAATGCAGTGTTCAAGCAATATCATTGATTTGTCTACTTATTAAGGTCACAAACATTAGTGTGAGGAATTAAGCTCTTGCAGCAGACTTTACTCAGCCGCGAGTAAATGCATTGCTGCCACTGGTGTTTTCCAACACAAACCTCCTAATTAGGACCCCCTGTCCTCGCAGTTAGAATAGTTCTTCATGTGCGCTGGGCCAGGACTCTGCAAGAATAATAATTATTATTATTTTTAAGTGCAAAAGTTGACTTTACTCATGGAACCGCTCAGCTCAGCACACAAATATGTTCTTACAGACTGTGTGGACAAAGAGAGTCCTGGATGGCGCTAATGAAGATCGTTTTGAAGCAAAAAGCACTGGTCACGACATCAACTTTACTATCTTGACTACATTTCTCATTTAGAATTGAGTTATTTGTACAGTTTTAGATCTATAATGCTATAGGCCTATAACACAAAAAAGAAGCTAAAAAGATGAATATCAAGCATTTCAAGCAAAAAAAAATTAAAGGTAACTTTAGGTAAGAGCTTTCACTCCGGTGTTTACATTCCTTTGACTACCATAACTCTTCAACCATTTGCTAAATTAACGTAATTCCAGCTGGTCCTGAAGTGAAGAAAAGCTGCTTTTGTTGATATAATACACTTTACAGTAGTGAAGTGCTTACATGAATCAGCTGATTCCTGCAATCAGAACGACTTTTCATTTGGCTTTGCACCGATCTGAAACACTTTATGAACGTTAAGATTTATGTTGATTGCGTAAACTGTCAAAGATTACTGGTAGAGCATGTGTTATTTAGTTATTACCTGTGACATTTTCGGTGTTACTAAAGGGTTCATAGAGCAAATTGTTAAGTAGTAAAAAAAATGCTCAAAAGGCACATTTGTTTGCCCCGCATTTGCTCCAGGTTTTTCTCAGTCTGAGTAGGCTCTGTGTTCTGAGCAAATCTGGACCAAAATGGCCACCGTAGTTGGGCATTATGGGATGTAAACACAATAGTGGAACTACAATGAGGCACAATTCATTGAAATGTGGTCGGGTGAACGCAGACTCATTATGACAACTTTTAACATGATGCACAATTCTTCTCACACTGTTTTCCTGTCGACAGCCATCTCAATGCTGACCAAATGCAAGGTTTAAGACTCGATCCGAAACAAATTAAGGAGACTTGGACTAGACCAACAAACTTTTAGAGTCTGAATACACCCTTACTCGGTCTTTACTCCACTTTCAAGTTCTTCTGGACTTGTTTCTGAAATGTAGCCCATCTGAGTTTTTACGAGACATGTGAGACCCCAGATTTAAAACAACAACAACAAACCTAAAAGGTTTTTTTTGCCTTGCAGCAGGAAAAAAAATATTTTCTAAGAAGCATTAAGAGTCACAAAACCTAGATTGCTGCTTATACAGGACATTCTAGAAAGTCTTTCCATCACTGGAACAAGCCAAATCAATAAAATGTTTAGTAGAGGTTTGCTTGTTTTTATAATACATTTTTATACTGTTTTCACTTTGTCATTGTCCTATTTTTGAATGTTTACATTTTTGTTATTTGTACACTTTTGAGCCGTTAAAAGCAGAAAAATCGTTTGTCTTTACTTTATGTAACATTTTTGCAGTTAAATGACTACATTTACCACTCAGAATTGCATTTTTTGTACAGTTTAGACTTATTATATTAAAAAAAATCCTTTCAGAGACGCATCAAAAGTCACAAAAGCTAGATTGCAGTTTATACAGGACATGCCTGCCTCACCTCTTCTGGTTCCACAAGCTGCTCCTTCTCAGTTTGGGCAATATGAATCTTACCATTGTCATCCTGGAATATCTCCTTTGTCATTAGGGAAAAAAAAGTATTGACGGTAGAATTTGGTCATTCAGTATATTCAGGTAATAAGCTGACCTAGCTCGTTGCCAGCTGAAACACATTAATCATTGTAGTTGTATTCCAATGGGAGACTCTTACCGACTTGCTTAGTTAAATCCAGGTGGTGATTTTTTTTCTCTTTTTTTTGGCTTGACAAGACAATGTGTTACTGAACATTAGACTACATATACTGCACTTTTTTCTCTGTTCATACCGGGCTATCAAAAGCCTTTTTGTTACGTTGAAGTGAGTTTGACCGAAGAAATCTTAGAAAACTTAGGGATTTTTAGTTGTAGCTAATTGGTACTATGACTGAGGCTGATCCCAACACTGTATCCGTAGTGTGTACGAATGCAACCGTCTGTCTTTTGTCTCACCCTCTCAGTAACAGAGATACAAAAGGAGGCTTTCACTCTTATGATAAGTGCTGCATGTTGAAGTGTGTTTGTCAGTCTGTGTTAGTCACAGGTGGCTTTTTGCTTTGCTGTGAACATTTATCCATGTCTTGACGGCCTGTCATTCCACATCTCCAGCTGAATTGCGTCTCTCTGCCTGCTCACCATGTTGTGTTAAAAATAAAGAAAAAAAAGCCTGTGCCATAACCCTGAGCTCACGTCACCCCTCCCAGCCAGTCAGCGAGCTACATCAGTAGTATATGGCTACATCAGGCCGGCCTCTGCCCTATCGTTTCTCAGCATGATGGATGGAGACTTCTGTGGGCCAGTCAATACCCAATCTGAGCCCCACTGTCCTGATTTAAGATACAGCAGCAGCAGGTGACACACTCAGAAGCCTGCCACTTTAATCACTCCCAGCATCTACCATACACTGCCAAGATTGGTGTGTGGTTGCTTCAGTGTGTGTGTCCGTGTGTGTGATTGTATTATTATCTCACTCAGTCAAGCACTGCTGTAATCACACAGCGATTGGCAAGTGCTCGCACTTGTGACAGAGTTAACATTTCTTTATAATGTAGAGGCGCTGACATAAGTAACATATAGGAGGGAGGATTGATGCCAGTTGAGGTGGAAGTGCACCAAAAAACGTACATTCTGTGAAAGAGAGGGCAATTTGTAGGGAGCCAGGTGTGCGTTCACCTTCTAGCAGTTATTTAACTGCCACCGAAGGAAGTTAAACATTTGAAACAGTAAAATCTGCTAAGTTGTAGTCATGAAAACAGTGGAGTATGGCTTGTATTTGTTATTTTTTAACGTATTTTCTGAACCATAGGGTGCATCGGATAATAAGGCACACCGTCAATAAATGGTCTATTTTTAAGTTATTTCATATATAAAGGCGCACAGACTTTAAGATGCATGAAGCGAGACATAAGAGTCAGAGATAAGTCTGTCAGTCAGTTAGACTGCATTTACAGTAAAGAACTTGTTTATAAAGCGCTACACATTAGCCACATTAAAAGCATTAGCTTAAACAAACGTTACAGTGACTACACTAATTCACAAATATATATATTTATATTATTTATATTTATTTATATATATATTTAAAAAAAACAGTCCAACATCAGTACACGTTAGCCACGCTAATATATTCACAATATTTGTTATTCTCAACCTTGTTATTCACGCGTAAAGAAACCTTCCAAACCCGGTACACGTTAGCCACGTTAGCGTATTCACAATATCTCCAACGCACAACCTTGTTTGTAACACATAAAAAACAGACTGTTACCACTAAAACTAACGTTACTATGACTATTCACTCGTAAAAAAAACAGTCTGACACGCCACAAATCAGTCGCGTTAATCAGTTCAACAAACAACTTTGTTTGCAATTCAAAAAAAAAAAAAAAAACAGACTGACATTTTGATAGAGCACCATGTACCTCTCAAAATCACTTCAACATCACTTAAAACACAACCAGAATTAATTTGCATATGGGGCACACAGTTGTTTTTTAAAACAATTAAAGCTTTTATGTCTGCTTTTTAAAATGGAAAATACAGTAGATAAAAATGTAAGGTGTGAAACAAATCAAGTTGAAGGTGACCTATCCTTATCAGGACAAACTCATATTTTTCTATTTACATTATCCCGACAGTTTCAGTTATCTGTTGCAAAATTTACTAAAAGTGTTGTTTTGGAATGTTTATAAATTGTCCAAAAATGCAATTTTAACTTCACCTATTGGTTATAGGGACGCAACAAATCTTGGTTTAAACTGTACCATGTGTTACACCATTGAACTGAATTGGAAAGGAAGTGAATCGTTGCATCCTTACAGCATACCAGTACGTTTACATTGAAAGTATCTAAGAGATGTGCTACATTTAGGGAGGATTTATTATTTATCGTTTTATTACATTACAGTGAGAAGGTTCTGGTTCAAATCCCAGCTGGGACCTTTCTGTGTGGAGTTTGCTTTTTCTCCCGCATGCGTGGGCTTTCTCTCTGGCCACTCTAACTTCCTCCCACTTTACAAAAACAGGGTTCATATGTTATTCTGTCTTTCTTAATTGCCCCAAGATGTGTAATTGAGCGTATGTGTGATTGTGTAGTCCTTCAACAAACTGGTGACCTGTTCAGGGTATGCCCCACCTTTGCCCGACAGTAGCTGAGTTGGCGCCAGCAACCTCTACAACACCGAAAGGGATTCGGCGGGTTATGAGGATGGATGGTTGGAAACTGACATGACAGCAATTTTATTAGAGCTCAATTATGTGCATAAACAAAAAAAAAAGATAAACAAAGTTTTAGTGGTATTGTTTACTGTAGACCATACATTGGTGTGGGTAAAAACAATGTATTGATGAGGTCAAGGTACTTAAGTTTTGGGCCCTGTAACTATTTTCCCAGTGGTCTGGCTGACTCAGTGAGAAGCAAAACCACATCAAATAGGGACGTGAAATGTTGCCACATTGCTCCAAATTACCCTGCTGTGAGAAAACCATTACTATACTCACGGAGAACACTATACTTTATGCCATCCTACCACCATGAATGCATAGAAAAATGGAATTTACCTGAAGTTTTCAGTTTAATTTTTAGACGTCTAAAACAATGTGTCAAAGTACTGAAAGCAGTTTTTGTCTCTTTATATACCAAATGCTGTGGTGAGTGGAAATGAATGTAACCTACTGCATACCAACTGTTCTGATTTTAGCTAATATAGTTAGTGTCCACCTGTTTTGTTCATTTATTGAGTCTTGGTTGATACGGTGACTCAAATTTGACTCTTTAATCTGTTTTTTTTTGTCATTTTAAAACAGTTTTTTCTTAGTTTTAGAGAGTTTAACCAAACTGGTGTCGCAAAAACATTAACTTTTTTTGCAGCAGAGCTTTAGCTCCGGTGTTTCCATTCTTTCGACTACCGTAACATGTCCCCCACTTGGAAGAGGCTTGGTGTGAAAGGTCAAAGTGGTCCAAATCTTGCAAATCTTTCTGCAGGCTTTTTCTTTCACAGCTCTACTCTGATATATGACAGACTTGGTCTCATATAATTCTGATCAGGCACAAACCGCAATCATTTATTTCTCCTTCATGATCAATTACCAAATGATTAGCACGTCCAAGAATGAAAAGGGACATCCCAAACGTCACAACCAAACTGGAGTCCTTGATTGGCCAAAGTTTAATCTGGTTTAACTTTCAATCCGTGTTCAGTGTATGCGCTTTTTTTATGTAGAGCTAAAACTTGAAACTTGCGTAGCAACGCTTGTGCGCAAGAGTTTTGAATGCAGAAGCCCGAAACATGCATACCGTATACACATGTTTACAGACTTTTTTTTGGAAGTGGCCACTTGAACTCGCCCTGCCGAGGGTGATGTGAACACAGCAATCTACAGTGTTGAACTCTATTTACACATACATAAGGGTTCCTGCCCCAAATAAAGGATGATAGTTCTAGATTTCCACAGCACAGAGCAGATCATATGATCACCACCTGGCTAGTATTTGTGACAGACACTTAAGTGTGATTTGTGTTTCGTAATCTACACACTGTATTTACATTGCAAATCAACGGGATTAACGTTAAGTAGTCTCTTGGATTTATGATGATGCAGTCCAATAAATTTCCCAGAAAAAAATCAATGTAATCTGTTTCAGGTCATCTTCAGGTCAGCCTTTCATTTCTGTCTCGTACCTGCGGGTATTTCCTCGCCAAACATCTAAAAAACACGGTTCCGGCTCTGAGATGTAATCAACGAATGTTTGACACTTAACCAGGTTTCGTGCAAAAATGTGAAACTCTTATGACTTGAAGGGTGGACGATGGAATATAACATTTTTGTTCCTGCTATTTTTGCTTATGAAGGCTTGATGCAGGCGAAAACGCTTTGTGGTAATCAAGGCGAGATTGTGTTTGTATAAGTGAGCGGTTGGGCATTGCTTTTTTTTATCTGAGAGTAATCTGTTTGCGCTGGTTCAAATTGTTCCCCCTCGACGCATCATCATTCTCATACATGCACTTACTTTTCTTGTGTACACACAGACACTTGCATGCAGTCACATCCCCCTCCCCTCCAGACCTGCCGGTTTGGCTGTTAGTCTAATTTATGAGGCGCCGTTAATTTGGCCTAAACGCTTGTAGCGAGACCTCCCTCCTCCCTCATCCCCTCATCTCTGTATCCCTCCTCTTCCTCCCTCTCATCAGTCACTCGGCCGAGTAAATCAGAAGGGTGGTATTGCACAGCAGGCAATACACCGACTGGACACCTTGACTAATATACCGCTGTCCTTCTCCCTCCTTATCTTTCTCCCAGTCTATCTTACTTTGTCCTCCCCTCCCCTTCTCCATGACTGTTGCTTACTGTCTAAATCAAATTTTAGTCCTCCGCCTTCGATTTTTTTTTTTTTTTATCATTTTAGTTTTGGCTTGTCGAACTTCTTCCGCCCATCTTGTGCACTTTTCCCCCTTCTGTTCGTGTCTTTTTTACTCTCAACCCGGCATCTTTCTGTCCTCCTCCGCTCTTCCCCTGCTCTCCATCTTCACTCCCTTACCTCGCTCCTCTTCTCGTTGCCTCCTCCTACCCCCATTTTCCTGTTCTCATGTTAGGTGTAAATTTAGAACAGAAGGCAAGAGGGGATGCTTCTCGTTTGTGTGCTTGTATGTGTGCGTGTACACGTGTGTGTTTGTTAGAGCAACTCTACTTGAAAGCTTCTCGGGGTCTGATGAGGCTTATTAAAAAGCCAAAGCTGTGATTTTCATCCGCGTTTAGGATTGAAATATCACGTTTGGTGGATGGGGGGGGGGTCCCTTCGGCTGAAACGGCGGACGAAGACACCATCAGGCATCCGAGGCTCCCTCGCCACTTCACATTGTTCCCTCTAATTCCTCACACCTCACACCCTTGGGAGCGGCCCTGCGCTGTAGTGGACTGCCCAGCACACCTATAGATCACTATCTGTCTTCCTTTGTCTTCGTCTGTTTTCTCTGCGTTTTTTTTTCCTACTTCTGGTATCTCTTTCTGCTCTTTCTCATCTTCCACCTTTCCCAGCGCTCTTCACACCTATCCACAGCCCCCCTCCTCTTCATCGTAGCCTCTCGCTTTCATCATTGTCCTCAAATTGCTGGGGCACAATGGGGTTTAGCTGCTGCTCAATAATGTAGCAACATCTAGTCGCTGTTCTTCTTCACACTCCGCCCTCTTTTTTTCCACCATCTCTACTGTACCTCTCCTTCTTTCTTTCTGCCTCTTTTTCCTTGTCTTGGATGGTTCCTAAAAGTGCGCACTTAAGAGTCACAAGATAAAGCACGTTAGCTCAGTCTTATTCCTCTGTGTATTATATAATCCCAGCTTGCTTATCATTAGGCAAGAACACCATAAAACACTGTCTCATTCTTTCTAAAGGTCGTTTTTTTTTTTTTTTTTTTTCCGTAGCTATGGACCAACCTAATCAGAATAGAAGACAATAGAATAACGTAAAAAAAAAGGACTTGAATTGTGTCCATTTCTGAAATTGCCGACCTGGATTTTGTTTGTAAATCCAGGTTGAACTTAATGATTTAAAACATTAAACTGCAAGATGATGCAAAAAAAGGTATTTTTACCATAAACTGAATCTAAAGCCAAACAAATGCACACATGCAGCTGGTCTTTTATTGGTTATCTAAAGCTAAGCTTACATTGAGTTTAAAAAAATTTTTTTTGTTTTTATTTAGTCCCTTAACACCAAACTGAAGTCTAAGTGTTGATATTCTATCAATTATCGTAACTCTTTGGCTGATTACAAAACTAATTCTACTGTATTCTGTCTCAGAGAAATGCTGTGTGGTTTTTTGTTGCAAAGCAAACATGAAAAGATTTTTTTCTCCACATCAGAATCAATGAGAGGGACCTGGCTGCAGACAAGATGGTGCCTGATATCATCGGCAGACGGTGGAAATTATAAAACTCACCCCAATCCTAACCCTTACCCTAACCCAAAACTGTTCAAAATTGTAAGAAAAAAAACCAAAAAAAACCTTTATTAAAGATTAAAATGGGAAAAAACCATTACTGTTAGTGCTGCCAGTTAAAATAAAGTTTTTTCGAGCGATACTTGAGTGACTCCCGGATCCCAAAGTGGGTGTCCAATTTATTTATTAATTTTTTTCCTAGCCTCCAGTTTCCCTTTACGTTTGTGAGTAAAGTTTATCTTCATTCACTGTCAAAGATCTGCAGCTGCTTTAAACTTTGTTTCTACACTAGATTTAATCAAGGAAATTTATAGAAAATAGATTTTCCCTCAACCCAAAAATGTCAAGATGTAAGCTAAAGAATCGGACGCCAACTTCAGCTTTTCGTCCAGGATAAATACAAAGATAAATACAAAAAAAAAAAAAATCACAAAAATGTGTATTTTCTGAATACAATAATAAACCTGAACATTCGTAGCTTTATTAGCATCAGACAGCCAGTTGCTGAATATTATGCATATTATTATCCATATTTAGATGAAGGACCTGGTTCTTGTCTGTTAAATGCTACTCAGTCAACGGCTCCTCTGTTTCCTCCCCGACTCTTTTCTGCTAATAGAAACTTTCCAAATGCGTTGGTTTTTTGTTAACTTTGCTAACTTGAGAGTTTCAGTTTAGCAGTTGGCACAGTGACTTTAAGAAAGTAATGGATGTGTTTTTGACATGTGACAGGTTTGACATGCGTCAAGAATGAATTAGATGTGGTGGAGAATCTAGTAGTTTTTCATAATAAAACTTGCTTCAGAATCAGATTATGGAGAAAACAGAAATAATGTAGGAAGTGTTTTTTTTCTCTGTGGCCTGGTACCCAGGCTGTGATCACTATTGTAAATGGTCAAAGAGTTATGGTAAGTCGAAGACTGTGTTATTTAGTTATCACCAGTGACATCTTCGGTGTTAAAGGGTTAAAAGTAAAGTAAATATTCCTTATGGTTGTAAAACAGAACTAATAATCAGCAAATTAAAGTCATTGTCAACAGGAGTCTGTGTTTCACTTTGAGTAAATGTACTGGAGATAAATGAACCAAGAGAGGTGATCATGACATGCTGGTGAAAACATCCATTATCTCACAAATGAGAGGCTTTAGAAGCAAGGCAGTTTTTACCGACGGGACAATTTAAAGAAGAAAACCTTTATTACACTACTTTTCATCAACCAAGCGTCTTTCTGCTTGGACGCTAATCAGATTCATTAAAAAGACATAGAACATGCAAATCAACCATGAATCAGATGTTTATTCTTGTGCGAATCCACAATGTGGCTGCTTCTCTGTGAGATCTCCGGGAGGCAGGCCAAGTGTCTCTGGCTGAGTCGTCTCTATTCGCCGCGTGTGTGTGTCTGTGCAGTCAGCCACACAGAAGACGGATAGAACCACCAGTCTGCTCGCCCCTCCAGTCACACCAATGTAATCAGACCTCAGCAACCATAAACCACCGGCTATGGACACCCTGCCCGGCCCGCTGTCACACACACCCGCACGAACACACACCCACACACACAGTCGCAAGTGCACGGATGCTGAAAAACGGCCGCAAGTGTGGAGTCATGAACAAAGACAGATATATGTGTGGAAGCTGAAACAAAGCTTGCAAGTGTACACACCGCCTTGCGTTTGTGTGCGCCCTCACATAGCTTAAAGTGAGGAGCCACAAGCTGACTGGTGGCCCTTCATAAAGTGAACTGTCTGCCTAAGGAGTTTAGCCCAGTGTGTTTCACTCTGCTAGGGCAGAAAGGATGTCTTCTGGCCCAAGGGGGAATTTTAATCATGCTGCTCATGCTGCCACTATCATAAGAGCGTGCATGGATTGACGATGTGATGTGGAAGCTTGTTTCCTCAATTCCTTCCCACACTTCGCCACACTCTTTGCACCTTAACGCGGCATCTTTGGTCATTTTGTGCCCATTTGGCTCTCTTGTTGTTTTGTGCATGCGCTCTTCCGCCTAACAGCCTTTCTTCTGGCGCTCCAGCTTTGCAATGTGAACGATGGTAGATGAGCATGCTTTAGGAGATTTATTGCCTGATCCCGTCTCTGTCAGGTGTTGAAACGAAAGGAAAGCGATGAAGGAGCAGGTTGGGGAGGGGCCAGATGAGTACACAAGAAGATGAAGAAGGCCAAGAGGGGCGGGAAGTGGAACCAGAGGATGATGGCAAAGAATGGGATGAAACAGAGAAGATTATGCAGGGGAGCGTTACTTGGCATGGGGCATAATGCATAAGATGTGAATAAAGTGTAGAGCAGAGCGAAGGACGGAACTATGTTTCAAACAATCTCTGAAAAGAGTCTGGTAAATTGCTTCAGATGTAGGTGAATGTCCCTTTTTTCCCTGAACATAATCCTATCATCTGAAAGTGAACCATTCCGAGGGTTTTTTTGGGGACCTTTTTGGAAGAAATTGCACCAATAAGCAATTGCTGTTGGCTCATGTCATCCAGAAATGGACTGCTCACTTTTTGAAAAATCTTCACAAAAGGAAACGTTAGCTTTCTATACCTGCTTTATCGTCTTTAGGGTCACAGAGAGTGCGAGAACTATCCCAGCTGTCACCAGAACTGGTCATCTGTCAAGGTAACATTAAAATTCGATGGTCAGATCAGCCGCTGCAAAGCAAACATTCTATATATTCACAGGTACTATCGATGTCTGATTAATCAACAACAGAGATGCGATGAATTGAAATTTTGAATGGGATCCCCATTGGATCCTTTCATGTCATTAAAATTCCTTCAGTGCTTCCCATTTGTTGAGTTTGACAAGCAAACTGGAGAGAAATCAAGACACTTCTATGTTTTTTCTGTAACTAAAAAGAAGTCTTCTTACTTAATTGTTGGTGTTATGTCCCTTATTTTCTCAGGTGAAGGTTAAAGATCCACTCCGGTCATCTTTTGACCTAATGCAAAATCATTGCTCTTTTAACTATAGATATGCCATATTTAGCCAATCAAAAAACCTGTGTTGTTATCTAGGACATGGTTTCTGCAGAGCGGTAGTAGTTCATTAGAAATTCGCCCCTGAGTTGCAGTGGGACTGTTGGCATGGAGTACCTATGGCCCCCTCCCTGTGTCTACATCATAAATAAGCTCTTTTTAAAACAGCTGGGTTTTTTTTTCTCTGCTCTTCACTCACAACAATCTGAACAAGAAAATCCTTAAAAGTGTAATTTTGAGCTTCTTTTCTTTAAATACTACCTCCATTATCAGAAAAATGCAACCAGAACATGTTAAAAAGGCCAAAAATACCATTTTCACCGTGGTAGGTCTTACCCACACGGCTTCTAAAACCTGGTGCGACTTGATCTTCTGAAACAGATGTAGATAAATCACCACGCTCGAGTGCCACAGACACGCTCAGTGTGACCCTGGCTCCTTTGATTGTCCAACAATTCTGTGGAAGCTCGGAGTTTCAAGGCTCACACACACAAACACACACAGGCAACATATGACATATGTCCAAACACTTGGGGCATATTATTTCTGGCTGCAGATCCTTGTGAAAAGTTTTAACTTCCTAAATCACTGTCCAATCATCCCTCTCCGGATATACCTCCACCTTATTGATTTGTTTATTTATTTTTATTTCGAACATTTCAGCTGCCAAAGCTCCATCCTGTCAGTAATAGTGTTTGTAACTTTGCAAGTTTTGTTCTTACATTTAAGAATTTTTCAGACCTGTCTAGTGACACTTTTTTTTTTTTAAATAATAGTCTACTAAAAATAACAACCATGAAAGTATAAGCTTAGCATATTTTTTTTTTTTTGCTCTGTCTTTTGTTTTAGGTGCGCAATGCAGAAATTATCAGCAAAATACTTTCATAAAAAGTTGTTATTTTTTTGTGTAAATGTGCTGTATGTCTCAGCAACGCTTTAACACTAAAGCCAGAAACGTGTAAATACGCACATTTACATCGACTTTTTATTGGAAGTGGTCGCTTGACCACGTGTTTTAAAGCCGTGTGTGTTGTGAACAAGGAGGTGGGTGGAACCCAAGAGCAGACATGTTTTAAAAGATGAGAAGGTGATGTTTATTGATTAGGCAAATAGTGGAGCAGGATGACAGAGCAGGCAGGTAGGCAGGCAAGCTTAGCTGATGGAGCGGGCTGGCTGACTGGCAGACAGGTAAGCTGACAGAGTGGATGGCTGGCTAGCAGACAGGTGAGCTGACAGAGCGGATGGCTGGCTGGCAGACAGGTGAGCTGACAGAGCGGATGGCTGGCTGGCAGACAGGTGAGCTGACAGAGCGGATGGCTGGCTGGCAGACAGGTGAGCTGACAGAGCGGATGGCTGGCTGGCAGACAGGTGAGCTGACAGAGCGGATGGCTGGCTGGCTGGCAGACAGGTGAGCTGACAGAGCGGATGGCTGGCTGGCTGGCAGACAGGTGAGCTGACAGAGCGGATGGCTGGCTGGCTGGCTGGCAGACAGGTGAGCTGACAGAGCGGATGGCTGGCTGGCAGGCAGACAGGTGAGCTGACAGAGCGGCTGGCTGGCTGGCAGACAGACACACAAGCAGCATAATGATCTGACAATGGCTGGAGGTTTGATGCTGCTTAAAAAGCCATGGTGATGAAGATCAGGTGGAGATGATTAGGAACAGGTGCCGTCGCTTGACGAGGGGGAAGGAATGCCTCCAGGGCACAACAGTGTGATCGTAGCATTACTGTCTAATAGAATATTGAAAGTCGTTCACCTTTCGGGCCTCATTGTTTTACCGAATTTTTTAGCGCAATTTTTTTTTTTTCCTTTTTTTAACCGCAATGTGTTCAACAACTTGGCTGGCTGTAGACCATTGGCAATCAATCTTCTCTGTGCCATGTCATTTTACATAAATCTTCAAGAGCGATTAGCTCGTTGTTTTCCTTCTATAATAATGGACGTAATTTTCTACGAAGGTTTGAACTTTAAGAGTTAAAACAAGAGAGAAAAGCATGAGAATATTCATGTCTATCTGAGAAAAATGTATGAAGTGTGTAGTGACAGCAATAGTAACAGCAATAATAATTGTAAAAAATAAAGCTGACTACTTTACAGATTTTATCTATTGGAAGTTATTCTCCCACAATTAACGAGAGACGACAGTTTATTGAAAATATTTCAATTTTTATTTCTTTTGTTTTATAGCTGCAGTACAATTATTGTTACAATTATTTGTGGAAGCTTTTTTTAGTTTAAAACACATTGCAGCTATAAACTAAAACCCAAAATATGTGCTATAGCTCCAGTGAGTAAGATATATTGTATATATGATGTTATGTTCATAGTGGAGTAATGCGTATACAATTTTTGGTCAGTGTGCCCTGTTGGTGTCAGACAAGGTGCCCGTAGAGGGGGGACTTTTGTGCGGGACTCAACTTGATGGAAACTACTTAACCAAGGATTGATTAAACTAAACCATAAAAACCATGAATAAAATAAGGGAGTAAAAAAAGGAATGGTAAACACATGATCTGATACTGATTAACAAAAAAATCAAGACTTGAATACCATATACAAAGAAAACTCCACCTAGAAGTCCAACACATTTAGGTAAACACAACATTTCAGAAAAATCAAACAAACACGTAAAATAATTTTTTGTTTATTTTAAACCCAGCAAACAAAAACTAATAAAAAATAACCGATTATTACATTTTGTTTTTATTCAATTAATACAAATGAATATAACTTTGATATTTATGCAGCTAAAGGATCTTTTTTTACACCAAAATTAAATGAGTCAGTTTTACAGAAAATCTCTCCAAGTCATTTGTAGGAGCTTTGTTAGCAATGGTATAAACACAAGTTCAATGACGTGTCATGTTGTCAGCACACAAGCAAATGCTGGACAGACATACCTGTGCGGGCATGAGTGATCACCGCTCAATGCAAGGAAAAGCAGAAAACTCAATCAAAAAAAAGAAAAAGAAAAGCCAAGCGAAGCAGGAGGGATTGTAGGCATCCATCTGTCAGAGAAAAAGAACAGGGACAATTTGAAAGACAGGCGGGAAGTGTATAGGTCTGTTGGGGGGGGTCACAAACAGAATAAAAATGTGCACAAGAGGATTGAAGTGGACAAAGAATTAAATACATAGATATGGCTTCAACAACAGAGACGGAAGACGAAGAGAAGGAGCGAAAGACGGTCAAGTGGAGATCGTGACACAGTGCCGTCCTCAGAGAGAGCCGGCGTGTGTGAATGTGAGAGCAGCAGCAGCTAACTTGTCTGTCAGTCTGAATCTGTGACGGACACTTTAGGGTCCAACATCCCCGAGATCTTCCTCTCAGGGTGTTAGAGCATATAGGCTCCCAAAAACTGTTCATTAAAATGAGACTGAATGTAAATGTTCACATGTATCATCTTAACTTATCCACACACACACACAGAAGCACAGTCTAGTAGAGATGGGGCTCCTAAAGGTCTGATCTTGCTGACTGGACTTTAACTTTTGAGACATGACCTTTGACATTCCCTACATCAGCATTGTTGCTCTTCCCAGGATCTGTCACATCAAACTGTGTATGTCAAATATAAGAGCCCTTATATGATATATTCATGTTATTGTATTTTTTCCTTCACAAACATATGAGTAATAGAACATTTACATTAACAGGTATGCACACAAATACAATTTCAAAAACACAAACATTGTGTAAATCTAATCTGCAAAACCTAAACTACAATTTAAAACGGCATTACTAAACACACCCACATAAAATTAAACGTAGATCCCGGAATATAATGCAAAAGTTGGGGCTCTTTGTAAAGGAAGGATATTGGTGTAACTGTAGTATTTAGGTTTTTGAAGTAAAAATAAAAAATAAACTGGTCAGTATTTAAGTTGCTGCTCAAAAAAAAAGCTACTGGAAAAACGAAAGACACTGTACGATCCACTTTAACTTTTTGCTAATTCAAATTTGACTGTTGCTATCTAACACTAGTGCATGGACCTACAATTGGAAGAGGTTCAGTGTGAAATGTCGAAGCGGTGCAAATCTCACAAATTTTCTCCAGGCTATTTCTTTCACAGCTCCATTCCAATATATAGAAGACTTGGTGTTATATAATTCCAACCGGGTACAAACTGCACTTATTCATTTCACCTTCATTATCAATTTTCAACCACTTGGTTCTTCCGTGTTTTTACGCTACGTCAAAGTCCACATCGAATCCGAGTCCCTGACTGGTCAAAGTTCAACTGGTATAACTGTAAACGCACGTTCAATTGTTGTATTTTTGTATGTCAAACCCAAAAACAGTATTAAAATTTACAGCAGCTTTTCATTAAAAGTGGTCGCTCGAATGCACATTTTCAGGTCCGGTGTGAATGTAGCATTAAGCAACCAACATCCGTTCAAAAAGTTCTCTGTTCAAATGAGTGCCTTAAGTCATATGACAGTGTATTGCGTTTAATCATATGTCACAACACTGAAAATAATACACAACTTAATGTTTTCACAAAGAAGAACATTTTTTTACACCATTTTATGAGTTTTGTTAAAACATGACACAAATTATTTTGGAAAACTTGCTTTTGCATTTTATTGTTTTGTGGTTTGTTTTCCTGACTAGACTAGGTCCACTTCCCCCGTGTCTAAGCAGCTTGTTCAAATAAAAATTTAATCAACATAACTTTATATGGCTTTATTATCAGATTATTGCACAATATGGCACATCACTAAACCCATGGCAATAAGGCTATTACTAAATTATTATATTTGTCAGAATCACTATTTTGCAATAAGTTCTTGCGAATCCTCAATCCTTATTTTTCACAATATTATTCAGTGTGGATTATTCAAGTCATGACCTGGCCAATCAGACGCCTTACTGTGGTCTCGTGTCAAACGCTTTAACGACAAATTCTCCTGAGAATTCAAAATGCTCACCTCTGAATGGTGAGAGTGGTTGCCATAGAAACAGCTCAGTTACTCAGACTAATCCCTGCTTGCTGACGACGTCTGGCTCCAACATAGTGACGTCCGTATCACGAAAAAAAGTAGCGACTGAATTGACTTTATTTTATTGGAGCTGGAAGCAAAACCCTTTTCTTGTTCTACTTCCACTTTCTTCTTTTACTTGATCAAAGGCTGGGTTGGATAAACGTTAGCAGTTATAGCTACTATATGTGAATTTCATTGGGAAAGAATATGCTTTCGAAGTTTCTTTTTCACAGCATTTTGACAGGACATCATTACATATATTTTTTGTCTATGATATTTCACTTTTCCTCAACATTTTTAAACTTTTAATTCCATTGCTGAAGATATCAATGCATTTAAGCTTTACGTTGGACAGCTCTGAAATTTCACAAGAAACAATTTATTGTAGTTATTTTTAAATCACTTTCTCAGATTATGGATTTATAAGGATTTATTCTTACAGAAGTAGCATGTTTTTGGTCTTTATTTACAGTGGCACTTAATGACACCAGAAGTATCATTGCACTTACAAACTGCTGCGGTTAAATACACTGAGGAATAACTAACAACTGGGACGCAGCTGTGTTTAAGGCAAACTAGAACTAGGTGTCTACATTACTTAAAAACTGAAACCATACAGGTTACAGGGCTAAATGGAACAGTAGGTCAACTTTATAAATGCAAAAACTTGAACAAAACTTCAGAAGAATACAATTAAACAAATAAACCAATATAAAGACAATTGTGTAATATATTAATATAAAAATCGTGTTTTTCTGTGCGGCATTTGGGTTTGAAAATTAGGTTATTTCCAAAACAATCAAATCAAGATTCCTATAAATCAGTGACTTGATTAGTTCTTATGTGCAAAAAGGTCATATATGAAGATTTAACTTAGATTTTACCATTTCGAACGATTTAGCAAACAGCTCTGGTGTTGTTCCTTTGCACAAGGACAAATGAAATAGCTTTTAAGTAGATAACAACGCCTCTCTGTCTTATTTACTGTAACTCAGTCTAACTTCTCTCAGAATAAGTGAGGTGTCCTTAGTCCTAAAGAGTTTTTTCTGCACTTGTAAAGATTAGATTCCTATTCTCTTGCAGTTGTTTTTATGCCAAGCTTTAGAATCCATCTCTCTTACAAAAGATGAGCCACAGCACCCCTATTTAACTGTTTAGAGCGCAAGTACAAACAAGGACAAAATGTATTGTATAGTATTTGATTATGAGATGGTGTTTTTTGCAGTATCATTCTTCATGTCCTTCCTGAAACAAAGTCGTTGTTGTTCTTTTGTTCTTAAGCATTATTATTCATAGAAAAGTCAAATAACTTTCTTGTGCGTTTGCATGTGTATTACAGTTTTTTAAACAACACAGGGAAATTAGACTTAAAGTGGTTGTACATAATGACATAGAAAGATGGATCATTGCGCTGCAAAAAACCCTTGGATTTGCCATTATAGGCGGTAAACACTTAAACTCTGACCCCACTCTGTGGTGTTGCGAGTACTTAATGCACATTAAATTATACACACCATAAATATGACTATATTTAAAAATAAATTCTGTCCACAGTAACATGCTCTAATGCCTTTTAATTATGTCATTACACAATTATCTAACCAGAGTCAAGGTGACCTGCTGAATTAAAAACTAAGAGTAACTGGAAGGACAGGTGATGGAAATGACTTGTGTTGATGTACAACTTTCTCTCCTTTACTATCACTAAGTTGCTGCCAAAGTAATTCCTCAGAATGTAAGTGTAATCTGGCCTGCCAATACATTTTTTCAATTTTTATCTTGTCAGCTTTGGTGGGTTCCTTTTGTTTTTAGGTTTTGTTTTCTTTTTCAACGTCTAATTTAGACCTAGTGGAGCCGTCTGCTTCTGTGGACAGTATGCTGCAAGAATCTATCTATCTAGTTTATCATATTTCAACTTCATTCAGCGTCATTTCATTCAGTCCTTATGGTCAGATCATATGAAGTGCCAATCTGAAGCAGTGTTTTTGTAATGACTTAAAAACAGGGTTTAATAATCCATCTTCCTTTTTTTTCAAACCCGCTTAATCCTTTTTGGCATCATTGGGTAGCTGGAGCCTATCCCAGCTACTGTTGGACAAAGGGAAGTTAAAACATGGACAAGTAGCTAATCTATCCCAGGGAAGATTGTTTAAAATCCATCCATCTTCTAAACCCACTGAATTCCTTTTGAGTCACAGGGTTGCTGGAGCCTATCCCAGTTGTTGTTGGGTGAAGGTGGGGTAAACCCATGATGGGTTGCCAGCCTCTCACAGCCTCTTACTTTGAAAGACTTTTTCACAAACACAAAACACAAAATAGAAATATTTTAGAAATCAAGGGTCAGATAATTTACGAATAATAAAGTTTAGTTTCATCCATTGTCTTCAAACAAAGCTAAATGAGTGAACTAAGATTATGGTCACATATCCCAAAATGTCACCATGTGGTGACCTAAATGCACGTTTTTCAGCAAATTTGCTAGGTGGCAGCACAGTTCCCATTTTACTGCGACTATGTCAATCCAGTGACAGGCAGGGATGACACCATGACAAAATCAGGCAACATTTTGGCGGCAACAGGTCAGTGGCGGCCAGAATCGCCAGCCGGCAACAGAACAATGTATAAATGTCTCCAGATGGCAGCCGTCCATATAAAGTACCACCGGCTGTTGGCCGCCCAGTAACCTGGGGGTATATAAAAAGCATGCCTGCACGCCTAATGGTCGTCTGCCACTGTCTACGTTCATGACCACACCAACGATTTTCATAAAAATCAGGCGGCAGCATGAAATCTTGAAGATTCTGCTGATGCCTCCCCATTGCGAGGTTGCAGTTGTATTTTTTGACCGTAGCATAAGTGACCAACCGATTACATCAAAACACTTTTGAGTTACACCTTTTGAACTAAGCTAGTAAATGTGTAGTTTTCATGTAGTGATGATGAAAATATCTGTCTTTCTTGCCTGGGTTGTCTGGTGCCAGTCTTAACTCACTTACAGTTGCATTTACTCATCAGATTCTGTTGAACTTGTCAACGTGACTTGAATCGCTCCTCGACCTGCAACTATGTGATGGACTGACTAGGGACTTGCTTACTGCGGCCACGAAGTGCATTTAAACACTGTAGCTCACGCACATATCCAGCAATTAGAGAAGGTGTCCATTTGGCAGTTTGTGTGTGCATGCACATCAGTAGGGGTTTGTGACTAATGGGGTCATTATTGATGCTGAGTCAGGATTACCGCTGATTGCAATGGTTGGATACCAACCTAACGAGTGTGCAAACACACTAAAGTAGCACACAAACCTTCCCTCTTCCAGTTCTTGGTTGTGCACACATGCTTTCATGTATTTTCAGGTGCTCACAGACTTAACACCTCAGATAATACAGTTACTAAACCAGACGTCCTTTTGTTGTTACCTTTCACCTCCATTTTAAACTGCTTCAAAGTCATTCTTCATTTTAGTACCAATTTACAAATCTAGGGTTTATCTCAGATGTGCTTCCTGACAGCCAGTAGTAGAGAACACATGAACCACTGCCGTAAAAATATTTATCCCTCATAACAACCTACCCATGTCGCCCCCAGGTTTAAAATTTAAAACTCTGAACGTTGCCTCGCTTGTGCGTATATGCCTGGTTGTGCATTCCCAGTTCTGTGTGATGTGGCAGGCTTCAACAGCCCGGAAAACTGCAATAGATTTTAAATCAAGTCTTTTATGAAGTTTTGCTGCTCTTGGCACACCATTAACATTTCATGTCACCCTGGCTCACTGTTCGTTGTACTTCAGTTTGCATGAAGTTGCAGTTTGCTGTCTGAGGAATCTGTGCTACAGCCAGCAGAAAATGGACCATACTGCCCATACTTTTTCTGACTGTTTCACTAAATAGAGGCTGTATTTGTTTTTGTTGTAAAACGTATAAATTATTTTGTTCAGAAGAATTGGTGCAATAATTTGAATTTTGTAGTCTGATTTTCTTGGGATTTTACAAAACTTGAAGGTAGAAAATCCACTCGTCTATTTTCTACAACCTTCTTTACACCAAATTTAAACTTTGATCACAGATCTGGCTATCTTAAACCCTTCATTCCTTGAAAAATAAAGAGTTGCATTCAGAGACATATCTTCCATTTTATTCTCCTAACTCTCTCTTGTGAACTTTTTTTTAACATTTTACAAACGTAATTTCAATTGGACGCCCAAGCCTCTTAAACTGAAAAAAATTAGGAGAAACTCCCAGCCGCTTCCGGATCTTCTTTTTGGTCCAGGTGGCAGAAGAGAATGCCAAACAGGCTCAGTGTACCCAAGCATTTAGTGAGAGCGAGCTGAGAACATTTGGCAAAAAGGCATCAGTCCAAAAGATTCTCAGTGCATCAACATCACAGTTTAGATTGTCCTTTGGTGAAAGCAGCTCTTTCATAAAAAAAGAATCCAACTGAAACACCCTTCTGTATTTAAAACAGGTCAACAAGGTTATGTGTCATTGAAATAGAATGAGTTGGAGTATCAATCTCCCCGTATTGGTTGTTTCTGGCATGTTTTGTGCATTAAGACTGAAAGACTCAATGTAGATTTACAATTGCAATGATTTGAGAAGCTCATGGGTGTTTTCGTGGGGATAGTGCAGGGGTGTCAAACTCCATTACACAGGGGGCCAAAATCCAAAGCCCACTTTAGGCCACGGGCCGTACAGGATAAACATTTAATGAACACACTGAATAACTTTTAAAAGGTTAAAACTTTACTTAACTATTTTAATGTAAATATGAATAAAAACGTAAATATTAGATTAAATAAGGTATCACTTGAGATTACTTGAAAAATATCTGATGTTTTACTCATTTGTTTCCTAAACAGGAAAAATCACTTAACCCTCTGATACGCAACATGGGTCCAAAATGACCCGCATTCATTTTGTATGTTTTTTTTTCTTTGCTTTATATTTTGAAATATATATTTTTTATGGTTGAATATTTCATGCATTCTTTACATACCTTGTTTTGTATTAACACAGATTATTATTTTAATTTTTTTCTTTCATACTTTATGGACAGAAATGGTTTTAAACGACGAGCTAGCTAATAAATACTTGTATCTTTCTAACGCATAATGTACTCAGTCTCAAAGTAAATAAACCTAATCTAATAGTATATACTGGTTACAATTATCATCAGCTTTTAGGTAATAATTATACAATGTTAGAACAATTGAAAAACAATACTTATATGTATTGAGAGATCTGTGCTAACCTGTTAACTGTCTTTTCACTCTACATGTTAGAGCTACATAGCAAATACAATTGGGTCTTTTCTGACCCATGTGTGAAAAGTTGAGGGAGAAATACAAAGGCTATGCTTGTTCATACATTAAGGAAGACCAAATGAAAAGCATTATTTAGGGCAGACAAAATCAAGATATTTACAACAAACGAAAATTACATCAAATGTAATTTATTTCATATTTCACCATTCCATGATCAGGACGCAAACCGCACCTATTTTAAAGTTATATTGTGTAAATACTGAGCCATACAAGAAAAAACATGAATGATGAACAATGAATATGGGTCATTATGGACCCATGTTGAGCATTAGAGGGGTAATGATACAAAAACATTTTTTATTCAAAAAGTAAGAAATTAAAAAATAAAATAATCATGTGTGGTTGTCTGAAACAAGCTAATTGAGGAATACCTTAGCTACTGAATGAAAATATTAATTTATTGCAAAGGTATCAAAAATAAAAACTCAGCCGGGTCACTTTTGACCCATGTTGTGCATCAAAGATTTCAGACCAATGTTTCTATTTCAAAACAAGAATCGGATATTTTATGTATACTTTTTCATTTAAAGTAATCATATCAGAAAAATAACACACAAAACTGAGCACCAGCTGATAGTTTTAACCAATATTTTCCAACATATACTCCAAAAACAAAGTTTATTTTCATCAATTTATTTTTCTTCGCTCACAGAATCGCTCACAGAATGAGATAAGTTTGTGTTACGTAAACGTTTTTCAGTCAAGGGTTTCTTTACTTTCAAAATAAATTTGCTGTGAAGAAAAAAATACATTTTTCCACTTATGTTTCTCTGGGAATATGTCAATGTTAGCAGTGTGTGTGTTATTTTATTGACAAATATACTTTGAAATTGGAGTAAAAGTGCCTAAAGTATTTTGACTTGATCTATTGTAAAAGTATTTCCAGTGGTCTGATGATTACGCTGTTTTTAGCCAAAAAAAAAAAACCTGTGTCATTTTCTTGGACATAGTTTCTGCAGAACAGCAGTATTCATTAGAAATTCACCTCTGAGCTGTGGGCAGCACTCTTGGGCCGGAAGTAAGCCTACACTGATATCCCATCATCTCTTTGTTTACACGCTATGTTGCAGCCCCTTACAACTCCAAGCTAACATTAGCGTTGCAACAAAAATGGCGAGCAGTGGGCCGATCAGAGCTTTGGAGTTTGAACCAGATGCCAGCTTTGATGAGAAAAACAAAAAGCAAAAATATAATTTTCAATTGAGTGGGTTGTAATATTTAGTTTGAAGAGCACACTGTCCACAATGAATCATCTGCAAGAATAGAAACAACTGCAACTTTGCAACTTTTTGTTTTTCCAGAAAAAAGAAGTTGTAATTCACTACTTTTTGGTAGGGTTGTGTATTCAGAAAAACTTGACTTGTGTTTTTTTCTTTCTCCAATTTGAAATCAACTCTGACTTTTATGGGGAAACATCTTCTCTAAAGTTTCATCACCTGACTTTAAAGACTTTTCTTCTCACTATGTCCTCACTTTTTAATATTCACCACTCACTTGTCAGTTCTGAAGCACAACTTGACTTAAGTATTGGGATTTAGAGCAAAAGCTCATCTCATTATCCCCGTTTGTGTGCGTGTTTGTGTGTGCGTTTTATGTATGAGTGTTTAGCTGACTCTGGGAGTGTGAGTGAGTGATGGGTGTGTAAGCCTTCCTCTCTCGCGCTCCGTTTGAAATAAAGCGACAGATAATCGCAGGGCTCTGGTGAAGCGAGCTCATCTGAGCTCCAATCGATAAGGGTGCCATAGCTTCAAAGCAACCCTTCAAAGACGAGAGAAATAGCCATGCTGTACGTGCTGTGTATGTGTGTGTGTGCGTGTGTGTGTGTGTGTGTGTGTGTGTGTGTGTGTGTGTCTGTGTGCGAGAGACAACCAGGGCACAGAGCGACCTCGGGTGGGAGACGAGAGCCAGGAAGTCTTGATCTGCTAAAGAAACAGTGTTCATTTGAAGGATAACATCATCACTTTTGACTTGAAGTGCTCTCGAATGCATCTGATGTTTAATTGAACACATTCATTGTTTCAGTTGTGTGAATGTTTTGTGAGCTGCTAATCTACAGATGGACCCTTCTGTGAAAGCAAATCAGAGGACGAGCAAGGATGAGAGACACTTGCACAAACTCAAGAAGTCATGCTCAGTTTGTAGGAGTCTAACCCTCCAAAAAGCATTTCAAGGAGGTGGGTGAACGATGGCCCACAATGCATCTGATGTGTTCGTTGGACTCCAAAGTTACAACCTCATCTTGGCTGGAGTTTTTGCTAATTTGTATTTAAGCTAGCTCAAACACATTTAGCTCCATTGTTGACATTCATTGAGTTACAGTAACTCTTCAACCATTTAAGCAATTAAAGACCCAATGAAAATTGCACTTTTGGTGTCTTGAACATGTCCTTGCATTTTGCCATGGTGGAGGACGTTTATATAGAAAATTAAGCTCAAAAGTGCACTTCTTTATTCAAATTGCTGCTGGAAAAATATGACGTAGAACAATTAAAGAGTTACTCTAGTTCAAAAAGTATGTGTTATTTTGCCGTCGCCAGCCACAGCTGCGGTGTTAAAGGGTCAAACAACTTTCCTATTTGTCCACAAAACAGCAAATGTTTGAACTAATATTTCGGTAAAAAAAAAGGAAGGCAAGAAGAAAAAAGGAAAAAAGAAGGCGCACGCTCATAATCATTCGATAATGTCTTGGGGAAAAACATGACGAGGCTCAAGCACTAATTAGAATCTGATGATCAGATCTCTTTCACTTTGTGCTCTCAGGTTGTCTTATTTTTTTCATGTTTTTTTAGGTCAGTGTTCCTTTGGGCAATACCACACTCAACACATCAACTGTTGTTGGTGTGTGGCATCGCTACGATCTGCCTTTTAAGAGTGCAAAAGCAAGGAAAACCAAATAGATGTGTAACTTTTTCTGTATTAATTGCCAAATCAAACCAAATATTTAAACATAATCCCAACTTATGTTCATGAATCTCAAAGCAGTAAAGGAGAACTAATGTTAAATTTGTATTTTTAATAAATTAAAATGTTATAGAGCTTTAGTTACATTCAGAAAGATACATTTTTATCATTGTCTAAAAACTTTCCAAGTTTATCATCTTGAAAATGTGTGTAAAAATTCCCTCCAACATATTTATTGTCAGGAGTGTGAGCTCTGTCTCCCTCTCTGGTCACCGACTGGAGCATCCCCTGAATACTGGCACTACATCTCCCAGCTTCCCCGGTGTACAGAGCCCGGATACCGCCCACCTGCCATTCAGCCTGCACATTGAGTGTTTTATCCTGATCTGATCACCTGTTTACCTGACGCCGCTTTGTATTTAACTCTGCCTCTTTGCCGCCTGCTCCGACCTTTGCTTGGACTCTGACTCTGATTTAGCTTTGTGGACTTTTAGCTAAACTTTGCTCTTGTCTGTCTGAGTCAAAAAAAAACCCTGCTGCACATAGAACCAGCCAACTGTCTGTTTGTGGCAATTATCAGGGAAAATCGTGTAATTCTTTAACAATTGATCTTTTACAGTCCTGCAACAGACTGATGACCTATTTAGGGTTTACTCAACCTTTGCCCAACAGTCGCTGGGATAGTCTTCAACAGCACAATGGGCCTAAAAGGGATTTAGCGAGGTCTTATGATTGCTGGATGGATGATCTGTCATCTCTATCCATGTGAATATTCTAACAAAACAGGGGTAAAGGGCTTTCTACAGCATTAAGGAGAGGACCTTTAGGCCATTATAAAGGATTATTTAAACTCAAGTAGACTTATCAAATCGTTTTTTAGTTAAACAACAGTCTTCACATGTCAGAAATAAGAATGTTTATAACACTGTAACACCTTCCTGCACATCTGTCTTCTTTTAATTGTCAAATGTTAAGTCTGTGTGGTTCCCCTGAAGGAAATGTTGTCCACCTGAGGTTTGAAGTCTGCAAGTTTGCGCGAAGTGAGAGAAAGACAAGAAGAACAGATCTTAGAGTGCAGGGAGATGGCGGTATGAGATTGCACGCAGGAAGCAAACGTGTGAGAATGTTAGAATGACAGAGTGAGAAAAGAAAAAGGTGGTCCACGGAGATGTGTGCGTGTGTGAGACTAAGACAGGGAAATGGAGGCTGTGTTTAGCTGTGCCATCTCACCTCACTCAAAGTGAAAATTAAAATGTATTTTTGACTTGTCTATGGTACAAAAAAAAGAAGTTGGGCGGGGGACTTGTCTGGAATTTTTGTGTTAGTGTGAGTGTGATAACATGCACCCTTGTGTGTGGTTCTATCTAGTGTGGATGTACACATGTGGTGTAACGCACCGCATATGTATATGTGTGTCAGCATTTCTAATTAGCTGAAACAAGCAGGTGTAAAACAGGAATTAATGGCACAACTGACTGACTTCATTGTTTCTACATGAGCTTCTACATGGCTTAGCAAACACACACTTTAAGAGAACACCCCAGCATTCCTCCGTACAGCACGAATAAGTGCAAAAGAGAATGTGTTTCAATGTAAAATAGGAGCGTGGAATAGATAAGTGAACACAATCACTGCACACGCTTGACCACTCAGACACTCGTTTAGTTTTACAAATGTTCTCATTACTAATGAATCAGAAGCTGAGCACACAGTAATGGTTTGGCTATCCTCCCAAATTCAGACGGATCCACACACACTCGCATTGACAGAGATGGAGAATGAGTGTCCAAAAGCCCCAATTACCTTCACATCCAAAGTATGAGAGAAAGCTAATTACAAGTAGCACACATGTAGATGGAAAAAGGCACACGCATTCACGCAGATGATGTGTGACCAAAAGCATGGCTGTCTTGTTTCTGTCTATGATTGTTACTGTTTACGATGAGCTCGTTATGGAAAACATGACTGCGTCATTGCATTATTACCATAAGTCATTATTATGGCCCCTGAGCCTCAACATGCTTTATTGAATCATCAATAAGACTGTATAATTTAGTGATTCCCAGTTTTAGCCAGATTGATTTATGCTGCGATTTTCTGCCAGGCTTGAACAAGATCAAATGAAATTAGACTTCTCTAAACGCACCATATTGTCGTTCAGTTAGTGGAATAAATATGTTTTATTTATTGTCCGAGGACATTCTTGTAGTGCTGGTTTGCCTGAAGCGTAGATAGTGCTGATCCCCTTTCTTGCTGCGGAGAGTGAGCCAGATGACAGTGATTGGGCAGAGTAATTTGACCTAATGAATATATGTCGGCAGCCTGTTTCTTTTTCTCTCCATTAAACACAACAGGATTAGATTTACGGTGCTTACCCTAACAACTTAAAGACTCCATCAGTGCGCCACTTGCCTCATAGATACACACCGATCTGTACACATTTACACACAGTTGGACACAGATTGGCCTAGCTCAGTAGATCAATGGCCTCTTGGTCAATGTCTCCTTGGGGAGGGCTATCTGTCAGCTTCTTACTAATGAAACAATCTGATTGCTCAGTGGGTGAGAAAGAGTGTCTGGTCTATGCTGTCATCCCTAAGATTGACTAAGGGTTTCATGCACAGGTTTTATAAACCATTACGTTGATCACAAACTTTAACAGTCTGCAGTAATCGGGAGTTTGTATTGGTCTATCGTGGTGATGAAAGCTGAGCCAGAAAACAAAGCTCTAAACTTACTGGTCAATGTGCATTCATTGCTCGTTCATAGCCCATACACTCTACGGTCATGAGATCAGAGTTGTGAGCAAGCAGTAAAAATCCCAGAAATTAGCTTCCTTCACAAGTGGTTTCCCTGAGTGATGAGATTCCGAGCAAGTTTAGGTGATTTAAACATTTGGCAAGACATGGAGGCCTTACTGTTGAGGCATTATGAGAATGTGCAACAGGAAGGAGACCTGGGAGTTGACTTCAGACATACTGGAGAGATAGTAACTCTAAAGCTACGTACACACCAGGCATGTGTGGCACACACTAAACGTGGGTTCTTGGACATGTTTTTACAGGGCTCTAGAGTGCAACCAATTTGGTCGCACGTGCGACTAGATTTTTCAATGGTGCGCCTAAAAACAAATCTATGGTCGCACAGGTGCACCCAGCCTTTCTGTGGGGAAAAAGCATAATCTCCGCAACCTTGAAAGTCTAATTTCTGTTTGTGTGTGCAGATGGAACATACTTCAAGTAAGAATTATTGTTTTGTTTCTGTTACTAGTATGCATATCTTTGGGTCAGTGCAAACACACTGTGAAAACGCATCCAATGCTGGTGATAGTTTGAGCGAATGAAAAAAAACTGTTATACTAGAAATTAACAGGTTTTTTGACAACACCTTTTTTTGTCTACCATAACTTTCCAACTGTTAACGCAATTAGCATATTCAGCGGAATGTGAAGCAGAGTAAACAAGCTTTGCACTGATAGGCAGCACTGTGCAGTTGTGAAGTGTTTGCATAATCCACGTTTAACAGCGGATACTGCCACGGAGAAAAGCAGCTTTGCACCGCAGCATTCCACGTTAGTAATATGTTGCATATCGGTGTAAAGGCAGAAAGAAAAGCCGCTTTTCTCCACATCAGAATCCGTTGCTTCACGGTGATCGTTTGAACGATTGAAGATTCATGGCAAGTCAAAAAGCCAGTTATTTAGGTATCACTGCGACATTCTGGGTGTTAAAGGGTTAAATACGGAGGCCCTGAAGGTTCATTCACATAAACAAGTTCATCGATCCCAAAACATTATAAAGATCACATAACATTAAATTAGCAAAAAAAATAATAATAAAACAACACGTTTTAGAAATCAAAATAAAATTCCATAAACCAAAACAATTCCAAAATGTTCCAAAAAACACCAAACTAGATGCAAAGAAGAATTATCACTGATTGGATGATGATGTTTGTCCATCATTTTGACAGACAGTTATTTGCCACCGGCTGCACGGTGGCCCAGTGGTTAGCGCTCTTGTCTGACCTTTCTGTGTGGAGTTTGCATGTTCTCTCTGTGCATATGTGGGTTTTCTCCGGCAACTCCGGCTTCCTCCCATCATCCAAAAACAGCCTCCATAGGTTAAGTGGTCACTCTAAATTGTTCCTAGGTATGGATGCAAGTGTGCATGGGTGTGTGATTGTGGCCCCTGGGACAGACTCCCAAGCCATATAAATGCACATAAGCACATATACATGTGTTTACAGACTTTTTATTTCTGAGCCTGGCGTGAATAAGCTTGATTGTGAATGCCACAGACAGTGGTGACTGACGAGACAAATGACAGATCACAGATTCAGTTCCCGCCCTGCCCGCCCATTTGTCAAAGTGTCCCTGAGCAAGACACTGAACCCCACATCGCTCCTGGTGGTTACAGTATATGCTGGCGCCAATGCAGCTGCCATCAGCAAGTGCCGTAGCCACAAAAGGGTTTAATCAGGTTTGAAAAAAGGATGGATGTTAGTTTAGGTTACATGATACCAAAAACTGCTCTTTGAGGAACATTTTGCTAAGTCACCACTCTGTTGTGGGTCCAGGTAGTCATACAGAAATCAACCTACAGGAAAGTTATAAACAGTCAAATCATAAGTTATTACCTCTTTTTTATGATTATGAGTATTTTAGAAGAACCTATAATATTATCTCTACCCTTATATTTTCTCAGTTGTATAAATGGGTTTGTGGTTGATAGAGTTGACTGGTTAGCTGTTTAATGAGCCCCATTTCCTGCATTAGTTCAGTGACACGAGTAGAAATTTGTTGCCACTAACTTTGACACTTAAGGCATATTTTTTGTTCCCTTTAACGACTTGGATATAGTTCTCAAAACCTTCACCACAGCAGTGCTGCAGGCATGTTTGGATTTTATGCCAAATGCAAATGTGGAGCTCAGTGTAGGCTCTAAAGCGCTTGCGTCACTGCTCTGAAAAGCCAGACGGAGTGTCTCATTCATTCAGTAAACGTAAAACACAAACTACAACTTAGTGTGGGTCCATCCGACCTAGTAGTGCTAAAGATTTTGATCTTTCTGAGTTGAACTGTTGCTTTGATCGTCTTTGGTTTCCAGTTTTTAAAGCAATTTTAAACATTTGTTTTTTTTATTTGCAGAATGAAAACATATCTGACAAGCTTATGTTTTCAAGCAATTTAATAAGGATCATTTTTCATTTTTTCATAAACAAAGAGGCAGTGTCACAGCCGCCTTATGGGGGACTTCCAAGTGAGCATTGCGCAAGACGGTAGAAAGCAAGTTTTTTGTATTTTGATTTTAAATGTGATCAACACCTTCAAAAACATGTCTGTTATTTGGTTAACACAAATGATGTAGTTGATGTAGATACATGTAATTTGTCCATACAAGTTCTAGCATATAGGAACAACTCCTTAAAGGGTACATGCTGTTTGAAATTCAGTTGGAAAAAGGGTTTCAGATTGACGGGCGCCACCATTTTTGTGCTGCGGCTTCACACATGTAGTTTGTCTCCTCTGATCATTTCAGGTGTTCTCACAGCAGCAGGAATGGTTTGTGTTGTGTGATACATAAAAACAAAGATCAACACAACAAACTGTTTCTTTAGGGTGCATCGCTCGGAATAAATGTTGAATGTTCCAGGTGAATCTAGCAGTGTGAATGCTGGAGAAACTTTTACTAAGATACGTCTATGAAGCCTCTTCCAGCATCTTTCTAAAAATAGCGCTTTTTTTTCTTAATGCAATCCTGCGTGTCAGCAAAAAAAAAAAGGAAAGTATGATGTATAAAAATAGTTTAGACACAACTTGCCAGTTTGACTGCAAAAAATGCTTAAGGCCCCAAATCTACTTACTTTTCATGGATAAATATTATTCATTAATATGTTTTTTGGTACATTTTCTATAAACTTGTCTGCATTCTAGCATATTATCTGTAGCTTTATTAAAAATTGTGAACTAGATTATTTGTAAAATGAAAGGTAGCTGACAACCAAAGTTAAATTAAAAATATCTATAGTTTTGTCATACTAAAGAATGATTCTGTTCATGGGAATATACACTTTTTGGTTTTCTTCTAATAAAGCATTTTGGAATTGAAATTTTTTTTTTTTCTAGCCATCATTAAAACAAAAAAGACAAATTAAAATATAGTGGCTGGATAGTTCTCAGTTGGTTAAGCACAGGACTGGCACACAAGAATCGAGGGTTCGATCACCAGGTGACACCTGGAATATAGCAATGATGATGAGCTACTAACATCATCCATACTGAGGTGGCGGCCCATAACGCTACTGCCTACCTCAGGAAATATGAGTGAAAATGAAAGAAATGTCATGCCGGCTCAGACGTCTCTAGGCCAAACAAGGTCTGTGTCAGGTGCTGGGAAATCAGAGCACCTCAATGGAAAGTGGGCTACTGGAACAAGATGGAAATGGAGTAGATGTGAGAACAAGGCTCTGTTGGAATGCTACTACTCAAGTAACCCTACTCAGAGAGGTTAAATGCAGAGAATGTGGAGTGAATGGATGCTTCGAAACCCACAAACCATGAGCAACCATGGGAGAAAACATGCCCACCATTGGAAGCAATGGTTGGAGGCTAAGATCAAGACAAGACAGTTCAGAGGGAAGTGAGTCAGATGACAGAGGCCCAAAAAGTTTCAATGAAAAAGCAAGGGCCTGAGAGATACAGTTAGATGTCCATACATGAAGCACTGGAAACTGCCAAACAAAGGCTCCTGGCCTTGAGCAGCACAGGTGTAGTACAAGTGTACTCACAGGGCCTGGATTAATTACAAGAAAGCCTATGACTCAATGCCACACACGTGGATCACTGAATGCTTGAAGCTGTACAGCATCAACAGGGGCCTAAATAGGAAACTCAATGAAGCTGTGGAAAACCACCCTTACAATCAATGGCAAGCCATTTGCCATTGGTGTCCATCAAATGTGGCATATATCAAGGCAACACTCTGTCCTCACTTCTGTTCTGCATAGGTCTGAACCCCCTCAGCCAAATAATCAACAAAACTGGCAAATAGATACCGACTCAGGAATGGGACAACCATCAGTCACCTCCTCTACATGGATGACATCAAGCTATACACTAAGAGCAAACGTGACATTAACTCCCTGATCCACATCACCAGGATCTACAGTACTGACATTGGTATGTCATGCGGGCTTGGGAAATGTTGTTGAATGGTGACAAAGAGAGGCAAGATAGTCCACACTGACGGGGTCTCACTCGCAGAAGGAACAATAACAGACATTGAACACAGTTACTAGTACCTTGGAATTCCAAAGACAAAGGTAACCTTGAGCAGGCAACAAGGAAAGCCGCAACAGCCAAATACCTCTAACAAGTATGGCAAGTCTTGAGAAGCCAGCTCAATGGTAAGAACAAGACCTGGGAAATAAACAGTTATGCACTGCCAGCCATCAGACATCCTGCAGGAATAATCAGATGGCCCAAAGAAGATATACAGACCATGGATATTAAGGCACGAAAGTTCTTCACCATACATGGAGGATTCCATCCCAAATTCAGCCCTGAGACTGTATGCTAGCTAGAAGGAGGCAGAGGACTAGTGAGCGTGGAACCCACTATCTAGGATGAAACATCCAAGATGCATGAATACATCAAGAACAAGGCCCCAACTGACAATGTGCTCAGTAATTGTCTCAGACAATGGACAACAGAGGTGTAGACTGTGCAAATAGGCACCTTAAACAATCCAACACATAACTGCAGGTTGTAAGATGCTGGCCGGGAAAAGATACATGGAGCGCCACAGTCAAGTGGCTGGAATAGCATACAGGGACATGTGTGCAGAAAATGGACTGGAAACCCCAAAGTCAAAATGCGGAACACCTCAGAATGAGAAAGCGAAGATCCTTTGAGACTTCCAGATACAGAGAAACAGGATGGTAATGGCGAACCAACTAGACATTGTAGTGGTGGATAAAGAACAGAGGAAAGCCATTGTGGTGGATGTGGCAGTACCAAGCGATGGTAACATCAAGAAGAAAGAACATGAGAAATTGTAGAAATACCAGGGGTTCAGAGAAGGCTTGGACGGTGAAGGTGATAGTGGTGCCCGTGGTAATTGGAGCACTCTAGGTTGTAACCCCTAAACTGGAGGAGTGGCTACAGCAGATCCCTGGAAAGACCTCAGACATCTCAGTCCAGAAAAGTACAGTGCTAGAAACAGCTATGATACTGCACAGGACCATCAAGTTCCTGGTCCAGATGACTCTTGTTTTCCTTAAAAACAAGAATTTTTTTTTAAATCAAAAAACAGCATAATCATAAATAAAGACCACTGGGGACTCTTTAAAAATAGATTATACGATTTTTTAAGTGGGTCTTTAACAAATCCATAAGTATTAAACATATCAAATAAAGATAAGAAGACATTACTTTATTCTAGAAACCATCACGGTATATTTTTAAAACAATGTTTGAGTATCAAATTGTTGAAAATTCAGACGTTTTTCTGACCTGTTCTTTTTTTCTCTCCTTTGTCTTTCCCTTTTCCACCCTCTTCCTCCTTCTCTTCTCCACCTCTTGTGCAGTCTGATGTGTTGGCGTGGTTCTTAAGGTAAGAGACTCATTTCATCTTTTATCCCCTTTTCTTTCCTTTGTGCCGGATTTTTTCTAACAATAAAACACAGCATGCCATCAGCACTTGGTGCGCTGTGCATATCAGGGAAAAAGATAGGAGCGTTGAATTTTTCTGACTCGGGTTCCCTCTCAGTGAAACACAATAACACAGTCTAAAGAAAACATAGAGTTGAGCGCGCATAGCTCCTCTATTGCACCAAACTTGTACAGACATGGATCCACATGTAGTCTTACTGGTATTTATGGGGCTTTTTGTGGTAAAAGTTCAGCGGATTAATACATTTCATGTGATAAATCAAAAATCGTCTGCGTAAAGTTCATTAGCACGCATCAAATCTCCTTTCACATTCTCTCAGAATTGAGTAGTGCAGTTATTATAAGGTCCACCAAGAGAAAAAAGCGGTTTTGGACTACAGGTTTCACCTGCACCATACTTGAAAGTTAATCTTTTCTGGGAGGATTGCCCTGTAATAATGCCAGCAGACTCCCTATTTATTCAAGGGAGAATGAGATGTGCCACATTGCAATGAAACTGACCTTGTGTTTGGGCACACAGAGTGTATGCATAATACGTGCAAACTGTGATGGACATGAACTGGCCTTTCCTTTCTGACTTCTTCATAGTCGTTCGGATTTTAAATGATCTTTTATTTTTCCTCAAAGATTGAGCTCTGTCTGGGTTTTCTCTGGACTTTAATTTTTACGTTTTTCGGTTTAGGTTTGACACATAAAAACCTGACAGAAGATCATTGTTTAACAATTAGAATAAATTATTTTCATAGGTAAAATCTTGCTTTTTTTAGAAAAAAAATTGCACTTCAATCAAGTTTAGGTGCAGTTTTTAAAAAATAATCTCATTGCACAACCAAAGATATTATGTAGTATTATTTTGCAGCCTAAAGCAATATAAAGCCCCACTCCAATGAAAATGGTGTTTTTGGTGTTTTAACGTGTTCTTGTGGTATTTTTCTAATGATGGAGGACATATACTATGAAAATTAAGCTAAATGTTGCTTTTCTGAGTATTTCTTTCTTTAAATTACATTTGAAAATCATAATAATGACATTTGAAAAATAGTGTTTTTGTGACATAAAAAATAGAGTGGGTGGGCAACAAACTCCGTGACAAAAGCTCTTAGCAAGAGAGGGAAAGGGAAGGGGAGGCGGGGTTGCTCTGTGCCAACGATCCCTAAGAGGACCTGGCTGCAGACAACAAGATGGTGCCCAGGCATCATCAACCGGAGGTCCAGAACCGGGAGTTCACCCTCATCCCCTATCCACCTCAGCCCAAAAGTTTTGGTAAAAGATAATCTTTTTTTTATTTTTTGAAAAAGACTAATTTAACTGGCAACCCCAAAAGTATTTTTTTCTATTTTAAGGTTTGAACCTTTAATACTGGAGATGTCTCTATCAAACCTACTATGTCCTTAGACATAGACATAACTCCTTACTCGATCAACATAAATCAGCTGATCTGCAGAGAATAGCGGTTTTGCTCTGGTGTGCAAAACTCGCTTCAATGAAAATTGTGTTTTTGTGTTTTTAACATGTTCTTGAAGCATGTTTCTCATAAAAAAGGACCAGTATAAAAAAATGTATGATTAAAACTACGTTTGAGTATTCCCTAATTTAAATCTCGTTGGATCAGAAAATCAAATGCTTAAAAAAGCTCAGACTAATGATGCAGTTACCAAAATGGTCTTTTTTACCTCTCCACTCCTCCGCCCCCTTGCTCGTCCGAGCTGGTCTCTGGTTCAAAACTGCCCGGCTCGATTGAGCCAATATTGCTCACCAATATTTTTGCGTCACTAATGCTAACTTGCTCTAGCTCACGCGTGGGCATGCAAACAGAGCTTGCAGCAACGGAAAAGGATGTAGTCCCGCCCACAAGCCAGAATTGCATATCTAATGAGCTACTGCAGCAGGGCATAAAATATTTCTTATATCTTGGCTAAAAACTGCACAGTGATAATTAAGAGACCACTGGGAACGATTTTACAAATAAAAAATATATATTATAAAAACTGGAATTTCCGCTTTCAGCTAATCATGTCTGGACGCCATCTTGTCTGCTGCTAGCGGTTATGGTCCCATTCACAACTCAGAGTAAAATTTCTAATGAACCACTGCTGCTGTGCAGAAACTATATTCTAGAAAACAAGAAAGGTTTTTGTTGTTGTTTGGCTAAAAACAACATATTCATAATTTGCTGGGAGAGCTTTTTCATTTGATCAAAAGATGATCAGAGTGGGACTTTAATGATGCCACGCATTAAAGCAGACAACAGGGTTTAAAAAAATGGCAAAAGAAGTTTTTAATTTGTAATAGACTCCCAGGTGTGATGGCTCCACCAAAGATCAGTGGAGGATAACCAGATGGATAAATTATGTCACTGCTTGTGCCAAATAAAGTACAACCTATAGAATATTTGTGAAGGCCCAGCAGGACGAGCTGAAAGCAGGTGGGCTGCAGCAGTGGGGAACCACACAGGTTGCCACTCTTGTTTCTATAAATAGAAAATTCTAACAGCACGATTTACATTTCACTGGCCAAAAAAAAAAAGAAAGAAATACAGGCGTTGTTTAATTATGCTGTACATGTTTAAAAAAAAGGCATCTGACGACAGGGATTCCCACATGTAGTCCTTGAATTTCTCCACTCTGCTTGTTATCCAGCTATCTCTGCTCCCTGCTGGGTAGTTGGCTTTTGTGTTTCCAGATTCTGACTGACTGAAGTCACCTGATCCATCTAATCAGCAGCAAGTGGGACAACCGTAAGAACTAGTAGTGTGGTAGATCTGAGGGGAACCAGGGGTGGTGGGAGCTCTTTCCTAAAGTAATCTTTTAACTTCCAGCAGTAGCACATAAAACTCTGATCACCGAACTGATTTCCACCCTAAATCGGTTTACAGAAATTAAAAAACAAATGTTCACAAGTATCTACAAATCCAAGTCCATCAAAAAATGTGGTCAAATTTGAACAGTATCCCAACAAAACCGAACAAAATAAAAATAATTTCGAGAGGCCCTAAACCTCCTAGTTTGAAGTTGCTTCGTAAAGTCTTGGGCTGTACCATTGATTAGATGGGACTGTGTAACTCCTCCTCCTGTTCCAAACAGGAAGTACCCGCTGGCTCCAAGAAGCCAAAATAAAATTCTATGGCAAAATAAACAGCTATTACTCAATAAATATATTTGTCAGAATTCTTGCTTTTATACCTTCTTTAAAACATTTTTGTTAATCCTAATTGTGTTTCACAATATTTTGTCCGTAGTATAATTTAGTCAAGTTATATACTGGCCAATCAGATGCCTCAATTAAAGAATGTGGTGCCAGCTGGCCCTACCTCGACCCTTCTAAACATTTGACAGATTCTACCGAGCCCACTTTCAGTAGAAGGGCTGTGGACTTCCAACAAGCTCAGTCCTGACTGGTGACAATAGTTGCCATAGAAACGTTGATTTGGTTTAGACCAATCCCTGCTTACCAACCTTGTCTGGTTTTAAATATTTGACATCCAAATAAGTTCTGAAAAAATGTATTTGCTTTTGGTTAAAGCCGGGAAGTAAGACATTTTCTAAGGGGGATGTCACACTCTCTTAGTCTAGTTCTCTTACAGTCAGTGGACTGTACTCATACTAACCATGTTTACCTAAACAGATCTAGAACACATTTGTTTATCTTTGTTGACTTCCTGTTCTTACATGAATCCTTTATGAGGTCACAGAAGCACCCTACACAGGTCGCCAGTCTGTTGCAGGGTCACCCATTCACTCACATGCACACCAAGGGGCAATTTAAAGGTACCAATTAATTTATGAAGCACATTTTTGGACTGTAGAAGGAAGCTGGAAACTCCAGACAAAACCCATCGATTCACTAGGAGAATAAGCAAACTCCACACAAAAAGGTCGCAGCCAAGATTCAAATCACAGCCTCTCATTGTGAAGTGCGCTAACCACTATACCATGCATCCCAAATCACAATCAGTTTTCTTTAGAAAACAAAAAGCTCAGACTGAAAGCAGCTGAAAAAGACAGTTAATCATTTCAGATCTGTGCCATGTGGACGGGAGTGATTGCAATAATCAACTTTAGGTGGGGGGATACATAAAGTCTCCAACTTGGAGCGTGGGAGGTGTTGACCTGGTGGCTTTAGCAACAGTCCAGCATTGCTTAAGTGCTTGAAGCAAAAATGCAGACGTGCAGACGGGAAAGTTTCTGTTGGAGTTCGAGCCACGAAACATCTCTTTTTGAGTTATCAGTAATGATCAGCATAATTTTTCTTAAAATGTGTTATATTTCATGCCTTGAATTCTAGCTCTACATTTTTAGCAAGTGGAGGATACCTACAACAATGCAGGGTAAACTGAATAAGCAGAACTGGTTGTGATAGATCATTCAGCCACTTTCTGAGCTTTGATAGTCAAAGATACCGCTTCACTCCAAAACCCACTCAGCCACCAAATGGGTTTTTCTCACTTAATGTCATGAAATGTTCGATTATATAAATAGCTTAATGATTGTTCCTGGAAAATATTTAATAAAGTGGGACGAAAAAATAAATAAAGGCTGAAAAATAAATACGCATATAGTGATGCATAAATTAGAGCAGATACACACAATACCAGCGGCAACAAAGGATCATGCAATTCAAAAACATCAGTTCCCTTATAGACGCTCCAGTTCCTATTGCTGTGCTTTAGGTTCATTCTATTGTGTGTGTTCGAAGTTGTGCAGATTTCCTCGTTTTTTTTAAATGAAAGAGAATCTTCTCATCATTAAAGTTTTCTTGTCATTCCCACACTGCTAACATTTCTGACTCGTCTGTTCATTTTTAAGACTGTAAATGATTTACAGGCGTTTTGTTTAACTCACCACCGTTCATGCCTGCTGCTGACAAAGAACTGTCCAGTAGGATTTTTTATTCCGTGTGTAAAAACTACCATCCATGAATTATAAATTACTCTTTCCCTATTCCCTTTATTGTTTGTACATTAGAGTAAAATGAACTGGTCACGAGTGAATCACAGAAAAAATGAGAAATCATTGCCGTCGTGCAGCAGCATGTGTTAAAAAATGTACTGCGGAGTGCAAATTCTGTTTAGGAAGTACAGATGAAATTTATTACAGAGACTGTCAAATTCAACATCTTATTACTGAGTTAACTCGTGTTTTTGTCTTGACCTGTAATGAGATTACTTCCAAACACAAAGCCTATGTACTTGCTTTTATATTTTTATTACTATTAAGTCAGATCTTTTTCCTATAAAAACCAAACTTGACATTGAAAAGTTTCTAGATTTTTTATACAGTCTGATGCTGGTGATGTCATACAGATTGTCAACTTCGTCTCCTGTTTGTAACTGAAAATGGTGGTGTTTGTTGTGATGGCTCCCTTTACTTTACCAGTAACATTTTGTTCATTCATTAAATAAACATTTTTTCATGATATTTGTTTCTGTAGTGAAAGTTATTTAAGTTATTAACTGGTCAATCAAATGCATCAATAAAAGTATGCAACTGAGTCCACTGAGTTGACTTCATTTCATTGGAATTGGAAGTAAGTCACATGGTTGATGTCAGACTCAATCAGTCCAGTTCTCAAATACAATCAATGGTCTTAAACTTGCTTTAAACTTTAGTTTTGGATGTTGCTGATACGTACATGTAAGCTTACTGTTGGTGATGTCCGTATAATGCAAAATACGAGAACAGCCATGACTGTTTTTTCCAAGTTCACTCTCACAAGATGATGAAGTTTTCTTGAGATGACAACTGAAAAACACGCTTTCTCATCTGGAGATCACTAGAAAAACATAACGTTTTATTGGCAATTGATTGATCACGGATTGATCAACCTGTTCTGTGTTAACTCAGAAAAAAGACAGCGCTCTTTATTTTAACAGTAAAAATAAAACAGTCCCACACCAATATGAAAATATACACCCTTGCAGCAACATCACTCATAAACCATTGTCTGCCATTTTGAGAGTCAAGCACAAATGATTTTGACACATCCCAGAGGGTAAAATCGGCAACTTCGGTGTGGAGAAATAGCCACACAGTTTTCTTTGTGGTACACATATGACTTGTTGGTTTTCACAACTGCTAAACTCCAAATTGAAGCATTTTATTTGACCAATTTTTGCTGGATGAAGACAAAATAAAAGATTGCTGCAGTTAAAGGACACTACAGATGCCAGCAGACTCTGTAGTGAACATTTTGTGCCAGATAGGCCCATGATTAGGCATTAAATTTGTCGTACTTTGATCATAGGAACTAACCTTTATTTGTCTTAAAAGTGATACCTATCCAGGTATAGGTCCTGTTTGGCTTTTATACGCTATGATCAAAGGAGGGAACTGATCAGAGGCAGACAGTCAAGTGGACACAACAAAAGATCAACACAACAAAGATCAGCGACAGTGACGCTCTCTGTTTAACTCCCACAATTTGACTCCCAAAATGGCCAAGAGGGCGTTCACACAGACTCAGTGACATCACGTGCAAGGGGTCTATAGTGTCAGACTTCACTCTCCATCATTGATTACTTTAATCATGTTCAGACTCAGGTGGAAATTATGCTAATGCTATCAGTTAAACACAACTTTTAGATTACCCAATCATTTGAGAAGTAGATTAACAACATTCAGTGATCTCCAATGAAAGCTTTTTTTTTTGCATATGCAAAAACATAGACTAAACACCAGCACCTAACTTTTTGTCTCGTTTTGTTTTTTTTGCAACATCATCTTTATCACCAAAAAGGGAGTTTAGTTTTATTTTGATGCCTAAAAAAAAAAAATCTGTTGTTTTCTTGAGATGCTGACTTATTAAGTCATTATTTTGACAAAACAAGTGTAAAAAAAAGCATCGGCAGTCATGGTAGTTCATGTTTTCTGTAGTATGACAGTCAAATCATTTCTCAAAGCACTCAAAAAAGCCAAATCATACCTTTTGGGGGGCATAATGTTTTAGAGCCATGATGACTAAGACTGTGAAGATCTCAAAAGCCTACAGTTCACCTCAAGCTACGTTCACACCGTTCCACGCACGGTGTTTACACTGGACGAGCAGGGCAAGGCGTCAGGGCGACACCTACAGTTGAAAGAGGCTTGTTGCGAAATGTGGAAGCTTTGCAAAGTTTCCAAATCTCGCTCCAGGCTTTTTCTTTCACAGCTCTATGCCAATATATGAAAGACTTGGTGTCGTCTAATTCCGGCCGGGCATAAACCGCAATTATTAACTTCTCCTCCATGATCAAATTTCGGCACTTCCATGAATTAAAAGAGACGCCATCCTTATGTCACTACCAAATCCTGATTGGTCGACCTGGTTTAATCTGTAATGCGTATTAAATGGACGTTTTTTACTTAGCGCCTGAAAACGGTAATAGAAACTTGCGTTGTGATGCATGAATACTAGAGTGTTTGCATATACTCGAGTTTCATTGATTTCTCATTAAAAGTAGTTGCTTAAGTGAGTCTAGCTGAGGGCGGTGTGAACGTAGCTTTACAGTCATACAAATGCATAAAAATACACATAAAATACACAATGCACTTTTTGGAAATACAGAAAGAAACCTAGAAAAAATACTTCTAATGTATATTTCTTCTTTTAAATAATTACAAACAAAAGAAAATCCTTCATGGACATTTATTTTTAACTTTACCAAAACAGCTTGTTCATTTTTAAAAGTATTTTGATCCAGATTACCCACAGAAGAAAACAGGCTTGTGAACCAAATTCATCAGATGAAAGAAATCAAATGAATGAAAGACTTCTTACTTTGAAGTAAATATAGTACCCAGTGTTTGGAAAAACCATGTGTGTGTTTAAGAGCACCACCACCATCCAAGTCTTTGTTTCCGTCCTTGACCGTGTGTGTCGGCTTCAGTGTTTGGAAACGCTCCCTGTTGGGACGTTGCGTAGAGCCTCATTAGCAGCTCAGGTTTGGTCAGCATGCTGCTACTGGAGACACTTGGGGCACCAAATCATATGCTACCTTACTGCTGGCCCATCTGCTGCACTGGTCCTCACTTAAGACTTGTTTCTTCTTCTGTGCACATGAATCTTTTTTTAAGGAACAACTTATGAGCACTGATTCCTAACCCCTTATGATGTTAGATGTACTTACATTTCTAGCGAGGAAAATATTACCCAAATTTGAAATTATGAATACATATAATGAGACAATAAGATAGTACAAATATTTAGAAATGCAGTGAAGTTTGACTTTTTTAATCTTTTGTCCAAAAACTCATAATGAGAAATAAAAACGTTTCTTTAGCTTTTATTCATTTGCAGAAGGTTCATGCAGGAGTGCATTGCTTTCTGCATCACTGGAGTCAACATTTAATTTTCTTAAACTTTAATTTGTAGATGATTTACCTCATTGTATTAGGCGCAGTAATGTTACAACAAGCACTGACGTAAACATAAACTGGTGGAGCTTTTTGTGTTGTTGTTTTTCAGCACTAAATTTCCTCCTGAGCTGTAAAACTCTGTCAGCTCTATCAGGCTTACCGACTCAGTTTTGAAGAATATTCTGCTTTATTGCGGACAATTGAAAAGGCCATTTCACACTTTCTGCTGCTGTCATGTCATTGTGCCCGTGTTTATTGTCTGTGGGGTCAATGGGTATATGTGTCAATGGAGGGGAAGGGCGACAGGCAAAGGGGTGAGTTGGCTTTAATTTGACTCTCTTGTTTTTAATTGTAAAGCACTCTCAGTTCCTCCGACTATGAGAAGCGTGTTTCGTAAATAAAGTTTGATTTCGTTTAATTTAAATCAGATTTCTTTCATTATAAAAATAAGGAAAAATAAGGTCATTCCTTAGCAGTCACCCCAAAATCTAGTTCATCTTTAAAAATTGTTCTCCGTCTAACTTTAGTTACAGTATCATGGGTAAAACTGTTGATAAGTTCAAATGCATTTGTTCTTTTTTTTTTTTTTTTTTTGGAAACCAGATTTCTTTTCAGATTTTAAGGAGGTGAAATGAAGAGAAGTGACTCATTCTACCACTCTTCCAAACAGGTTGCCAAACTTGATTTTTGCAACAGTGCAGGGTAATAGAGAATGTTCTCATTGTTATTAGCTGGAGGGCAAAGAATTCAATACAAAACACTGGACTGGTAATTTCAGTCTGCTGTACTGACATTTCATTTATCTGTATTTAAGGCACAGTTGTGTAGCGAATCACATATAAAGATCACTGACAGAAAGATGAAATAACCTAAAGTTGCGTAACTGTAAGCAAACTTTTTTTTAAATCATTTTTATAAAAAAACAGGACAATATCACAAACAGAACAAAGGAACAGCAATAATAACAGTTAAAAAAAAAGTGAAAAATAAGAGCAAAAGAGAAAAAAAACAGTGAAAATTCCAAACTCTTTTAGATAAAAGTAGGTGTCGCTGCCATTGTGGAAGCTAACTACCAATAAAAAAAGATTTTTCTTTAGTCAAGTTCTACAGGCTAATCTTAAGGTTTGATAGATTTTTTACACTAATCTCATGTTTTTTATTTTAGTATTTCTGTAGTGCTGGAGACAAAAGGGACATTTTCTACTTGACTGACAAAAAAATGTCCATAAACTCTGAAACGAAAGGTAATATTTTCCAAGGTTAATAAACAAAAGTGATTGGGTAGCTTTATATATTTACTTGCCCAAAGTGTCACATTTTTTACTAGAATATTCAGCTGCAAGCAAAGCAGGCAACTATTAAAAACATTTCCAGCATTACATGTATTAAGGTTGCCTAAAGCTGGAGTACATTCAATTTTACCTTAAAAACCATATTTTCATTGAAAGGTTGTCAAGATAAAATGCACAATGAACCATCATTTTCAAAAATGATACAAGTAAAGAGCTGAAATGGTTCAATACTTACTAAGAACAGCATTCATTTAACCTGAAATGGACTAAACCTCAAACAAACCCTAAAAATCAAGTACTTTTTGTTTTTGTTTTTTTATGGTACTTTCTAATGAAGCCTTTTCCCACTGGTCGATAACAGGTAGAAATCATTTTCAGAAAACATTACGTTTCTAAAGTAGCAAGAAAAAAAAGAACAAAAATGATGTACAGCAGTTAGTACTACAGACTGGAGCTGACAACGCTTATAAGAAGATTGTGCTTAACAGCATTAAACATTAAATACAAGGAAAATCCGCTGCATATATTTCCCAAAGACCTTTCTGAAGCTTTCCTGCTTTAGTTTTTAACTGACAACATTTTTTCTACAGGCAAAGAACAGCCAACACTTCATTTCTTGTAAGAAAAATCAAAACTTCCTGGAGCAGCGATAAAAAACAGCTCAGTTTACTGCTCAGCTGGATGCTCACCTGTCTGACATACTTGGTTTCTCATCTTGGATACAAGTTCTTCAGTGTGAGGCACCAGGCTTTTAGCTGAAGAAATTCTCTAGTTTTAATGAAGATGTTCATGAAGAAAGCCATTCTTTTTGGTGGATTTTTAATGTGTAAAAACATTGGCAGTGCATTGTGGGATTTTTATTGACGATTGGTGATCAGATGTAATTGCGCAGGACCTGTCCAGCCAGAGAGCCTTGAGTTTGACATGTGCTTTGGAGACATCAGGAGGACTCAGGAGGACTGATTGTTCTCCTCCTGAACTTTATCATATTTGTGTTGAGACAACAATTAAAAAAAATCCTATAATTTAATTCTTATTTTGTTTTATTTTTCTCTCCTTGGACTAATGCGGCAAGTCGTCCCATTGGGCCTCAGAGAGACAGAAGTACCGCTGAAGGCGGCCGTCATTCCCACATAGCTCCTGCAGTAGATGGTAAAGCTCACTGTACTGGGAGAGTCTCTGAATGATCTCATGAACCCAGACATGGAGATGTGATGACCGATACTTTTGTAGAGCTCTTCAAAATAAACCTGATTTCTCAACATCACACAAGTTTTCCATTCAGTGACTAATTCTGAGGAATACAGATATATGGTTCCATGTAGCAATGAGGCTAAAAGCTTCAGACAGTAGCTCCTCTCACACGTTTGGACAAGAGTCGAACAGCTAATTTGATACACATGAAGATAGAGGCAGTAGAAGCTAATGGAAGCTAGAACAAATGCAATAAGCACTTTTGAACAATCTCTACCAGGTTGTTTCACAGAACAATATTCACATTTGCTGAAAACATATCCTTTTTCCCTTATGACTAATTTTGGACTTACAACCATAAGCATTGGACTGAAAAAGGGCCCTTCTACAGGAAAGACTTTATTTTCTCCCCAATTATTTTTCAAGAACTGTTCCTAGAAAAAAGACTCAATCTATGTAAAACTAAACTTTTTTTTCGCCATGCAGGGACTGTCAAATGGCTTGCATGTTAGTTTTTGTATTTTTCTCTATATACAGTGGTTTCCCCAGATAAGTATTTTAACATTTCTACCCAACAGCTCTCTCAAAAGAGACGTTTGTTTGTGTTTGGTTTCTAATATGTGATATTGTTGTTACTTATTGTCTTACTGCATCTGCCTCTATTGTTTGCGCAGGACTTCTGGTCAAATCCGTGTGTAAGTCCATTATGCTGTGAAATGTAGCCGCTGTCATTCATTCCACTCACTTTCATCGCTCCAGATGGCAGCTTGGAGACAAGGATAAAAAGGTAGAAGTTATCCAACTGATGAATTGGATGTCAGCTGATAATATTTAGGGTGGTGTTTGAATAATTCTTTTTGATAAATGAAAAAAAAAAAAAAGTGGAATAGTTTTCCTGAGGCAGCACAGTTGGCAGAAGGTTTACAGACCCACACCAATGAAAGTTGGGTTTTTAACATGTTCTTGTGGCATGAATCTGATGATGGAGGACACAAATATAAAAAGAAAATTAAAATTGCATTTCTGAGTAATTGTTCAGGTAAACGTTGCGAATCAAGAGCAGATGAAAAAATGAAGTTTCAAATAGATAGTATTTGTTAAGTGGATAATATGTTTATGTTTATTAAATGTTTTACCTTTCTGTCACAAGCCTGGTCTAGGGAGTAGGGGTACTTTTGTAAGTCCATGGCTGTTTTTGCATCAGACTGCAAGTTTTTATCTGCTCCTGATCAAACCATCCAAGTAATAAAGAAATTGTGATTTTTTTCATTGGAGTGGGTCTTTAGCTGTCGTAATGTTGGTCACAAACGGGAAATGACGTTATGTTTGCGTATGAGTGGACGGATCGGGTAGCCATTACAGATCGGATAGCGACATTGACTGTAAGCTAGCGGGAGAGAGTGTAAACAGAGAGTTCTGAGTAACGGGGAGGGAAGGGGCAAGGGGTTGCTCTGCGTGGATGGCCCCGCCTACAACTCAGATTCAGATTTCTAATGAATTACTGCTCCACAAAAACTATGTTCTAGAAAATGACTCACAGGTTTATGATTTTGGCTAAAAACGGCATAATCAAGATTAAAAAAAAGCTTTTAAAATATGATCGGCCTGGCTCTTTTAAGTTTCTTTGGCAGGTAAGTATGCAACAGATGCAAGAGATTGGAGTTAAAAAGTGTACCTGACCTGGTCAAGCTAACAATCTTTACAGCTTCCGCTTTAAATAACCGAAGCTGTGTCATGTGTTTGTGAAGAAACCAGTTTACAGCTTCAGCTTTAATAGGTCCTCTCAGCAGGAAAAAGGTTAATTATCACATCCTGCTGCAGACAGATAGGACACCTCCTCCTGTCAAGCACACATACATCTCACTCTGAGGCACACAAACACGCAGACCGCCAGATAAACATTCAAGTGCTACAGACCTAATCTAGAGTTTTTTGTCCTCATTTCCTTCATCAAACCACCAAGATCTTTGTTCTCTTCTCTTCACTTTTCCTCCATTTGTCCTCCCACCAAAAAAAAAAAGAATTCACAACGTGAGAGGAATGAGAACTCCTTCCTATGAAGAAACGGAGGCCGTTCTCTCAGATCAAGTTGACCTTGATAAAAAATTTGCAAAGTGTTTGCAAGATACGGTAACGGTAAAACATAGGAAATGAAATCGCAGACGGCTGAATGGAAATTATGCTGTGTTCATCAGAGAAGAATCCAACAAGAAGAAGAAAACAAATGTTCTCAATGAGCATATTTTAAACCTATAGCCTTCTTTAAAACTTTGGAAAGCCTACAATTTCTGCATCAAACAACCGATTTCTTCCCGACTTTATTTATTTCCCTTCTCGTTTTGTCCCCGCCTCCCCGCTCTCTGGTTCCTCATTTCATTGCCAGTCCAAACAGCGTCAGCAGCAGGTGCTGAGTCTTGGAGAGGATGAGAAAATAGGGTGAGAAAAAATAGGAGGGAGGGGAGAGGGAAAGAGAGAGCCGGGGGGCTGGGGGGGGGTAAAGAAGAACAGAAGAACAGAAGGAGATTAATAGATCAAGTGGAGTGGTGTATGACGAAAGTTTAGCAAAGTATTGGGAAGAAGAGAAATTAAAGGAACGGAGAGGGGTGGTTCAGGTTAAGGTGGGATCTGAGCTGAAAAATAAGGAAAGAGGGGTTTAAAGAAGAAGGGAATAAATGTATCCAAGCAAGTTTGGTGGGTGCTGTGAAAAAAGGAGGTTATTTTCATACAAGGTGGAAATCAGATGCTTGAGGTGTGTAGAAGTGCCACATGATGGCCCAAGGAGAAATGTGGAAGGTATGGAGTGGACAAGTGAAGGAGGTACGCGGCGGTAAGGAGGACAGGGCAGGAGAAGTTCTAAAAAAAGGCTGTAGAGGCTGGAATAGATGCCTGAATGGTGAATGAATGAAAGGATGGAAACTGTGGAGAAAATCGAAACAACATTTGTGTTTTTGCAGGACGACACTGACTGCAAGGAAGTGAGGTGGGTAATAAGGTCATAGCTCATTCTTGTGGAGGTTTGTGAGTGCGGCTGACAGTGTATGTGTGCACCGGTTGTGTGTCTGTACCAGAGAAGGAGCAGCCTCCATCCTATTAGTGACTACCTCTCACTGGATGACTTATATGCACCTCGTTTTTCTCCAACTGGATGACAGCAGATACTTGAGAAGGAGAAAAAAAAGAAGAAACATGTGCTCACGCACACAAGCCCAATTGTGCTGCCAAAGAAGTGATCTGTTTGTCCTTCCTGATGTGACGGAAAATTGTATCCAACCTGAGAGAAAAAAAAAACAATTATTACCACCAACTAATGAAGAAGAACCTTTAAATCCCATGAATCAACATGTTTAAAGCACTTCTGGCAAAAAAAACAAAAAAAAAAACACAAAAAGAGGTTGATCTACTAATTATTTTTCACCTTTTAATTTAATAAAAGTTATTGCAGCTTATCTTTTACAATTTAAAGTAAAAACCATTGTAAGATGAGGAGGCATAAACCACACTTTATATAAGTAACTGAGGACTGCTGTTATCAGTTTTGTTGTGTTGCACAAATCCAATTCCCACTTAAAATTTTACCTTTTTTTATTTTACAACTTTAGGCCTTTAATTTGTTCATATGTGCTGTGAAATGCAACCTTTTTGTGTGTGTCCTTCCACTTTAAGGAACCAGAGGATTCATGAGTGTAGAACCTTGGGCAGATATTTACGTCTCCTGTTAATTTTGGACTTTTTAAATTGATTAAAGTAATTTGTCCCGAGGTGAGGTCTGTGTGTGATCCCCAGAAGGGATTCAATGGGTTACAGGAATGAATAGATTTAATTAAAACTCTTATTTTTACAATTGTTATACCTATACTGTATTTAAGGGCCACACTGTGGTATAAAATACATTAGGACATTAAATATTTAGCAAATGTGTCTTTTTATGTCTTTATGATTTTCAAAAATAAAGTTAAAAGTTTTTAGGAACTTTTTTGAAAACTGTAAAGACAGAACAAACACATCATTAAAAAACACCTCAGTATTAATCCAGTTTCGTCCTTTAAAGTTTAATTTACTTTCTATTCATGCAAAGTTTCCACTTTGACATTTCCTCCTCAGAATGAGGACTGACCCTTGTAGGCTGCACGGCCCCCAGAGTCCAAACCAAACCAGAGAGAACTTTTGTATCTGTCTAAACAATCTAAATGAAAGCATTTCCCCTGCACTGTTTAGAATTTAGGGCATCTGTGTCTTTTAAACAAGGAAGTGGGAGAAAAAAATGGGTCACTTTGCAGTGGGACTCAGACTCTTCATTAAAGCGCACATTGCTATCGTCTCATGGCCATTCTAATTCTGCCCATCATTCCCAGTCAGCACTCGTTGGAATCCAATATGTGGCTAACATTTGCGACCTCATGAAAAGTAAGAAATAACCAGGTGTCAGGTCATGCTGGTCTCTCCCACCTCCACAATTCTGACATTCTGCCACCTTCCTCTATTTATTCAGCCTATATTAAAGCTCCATCTCATTTTCTTTTGAAAGAAAAATGTCAGCTATGCAAACTCCAAAAGTTTACAAGTTCCCAGTGAGGAAAAATGAGAAAGGTTTAGCAGTATCTTAACAGAATCTAGGAGTTGGTACATAAACTGTTTTTTACCTAAAATTTACTGTGCAATTTAACCTCGGAAAGACCCACTCTGATGATGTGTTTTCTGTTTTTTGCTATGTTCTTGTGGCATTCTTCTCATGATGGAAGTCAATCGTTCAAAAAATTAAGCTCAAAATGACATTTCTGAGCATTTCTTCGTTCAAATCATTGTAACTGAGGAAAAAATGCTGTTTGAAGGATTGTTTTTTGTGACGTAGACCATAGTACAACTGTAGCACAAGCTCCCTGCTATGCTCCATTCTGATGCACCCATTTATAGAGAAATAGATCCATGAACATCTTTGTTTTCTTCGTCTAGAATGTTGGGTTGGGGGTGTGAGGGACTGTAAGCTAGCGGGAGTGCATGTAAACAGAGAGCTCTTAGCAATGAGCAGAGGAAGGGGGTGGGGCTGCTCCGCAGCAACAGTTCCGCACACAACACGGATTTGAAATGTACTACAAGGATGTAATGTACCGTAATAATGTATTACTGCCGCTCTGCAGAATCTATATCTTAGAACACGTCTTGATTTTGGCTAAAAACAGCCTAATCATGATTGAGACAACTTTTAAAATAGCTCAAAAGATGATCAGAGTGGGTCTTTAAAGGGAATAAATGAACATTTAGACTAAAGATTTAGTAACAGGCTTCTTTACTCTTCTCTCTCAGTCTATTTCTACTTTTCATCTCCTCACTCTGTGACTCCCATTCATATTTCCTACTTACCCCTTCCTATTGAAGACTCTTTCTTTGACTTGTTTCACTTCCTCAGATCGTTGCTCCGCTGGCCTCAAGCACAGTGGAGTTCAATACGTCTTTGAAAGTGGGACATCACAGCGCAATTTGTTGCTTCTACAAAGCGATAATTCAGAAGTGTCACCATTTATCCGTGACTACTTTAGACCTGCCTCGAGCCCACAATTGCATCTTCTGCTCAGGAGGACAGCCGTCATGGTTTTCCCGCTGTCATTGTGGCATGGCACTTTTGTCACAGTGGAAGTCGTGTCATTTTACTTCCGTTAAAGATTATTTTCCTAATGAGAATTGTTTGCAGTCACAGTATGTTTTTGTGCCCTCATTCCTGTCAGTAAATTAGAAAATTATTCTTTTTTCTGTTCTTTTTTTAACACTCTTTTTGCACACTATCTTAGAATTTGTGGCAGTTCTGTAACTTTTGAGCTTTTTCTCTGAACACCTCAGTGATTTGTTTTGAGCTTGTTGAAACTATTCCTATTTTTTTTGGGTTATTTGCATCATAAAAAAAAGAAATTGGACTCCTCACACAGGAAGGAGGCTTAAAATGGCATATCTCCTGTGTGAATTCTGTTTTTTTTTGTGTGTTTCTCCTGAAAGTTATCCAACACTGATGTGTGAAAATGGACCAATTCTGCAGCTACAACAGATGAAACATGGTTTTGCACTCAAACTTCCATTAATACATATTTCAGGCGGATACACAACACGCTTTATCTCCAAACATGACATTGTCTGGTAAACCTCCTCTTGTTATTCTGTCTGTTGTTGAGTGTACATCACATTTGAATCTTTAAAATCATCACTAATCAATTAACTGAGTGGCTTCATATTTTTTGAAAGGATAAATGAAAATGTTTTAGATAAAGTATAATGTAGATTTAAATGATCAAGCGAGGAAAACTGTTTTTTCTATCATAGCTGTTGGAATTTTGTGGAAGAAAGTGTTTTATTTGAGGATCCATACTGCTTTTGACTTTGCAAGAACAGATCAACACTTGCACAGTACACCTCCTGTTGTGTGATGTACTTGCAGTTCATTCACTCATTTTTCCAAACTCACTTTGTTCTATGCAGAGTGATGTGGATAAACTGGAGCTTTTCTCAGTGGGAAACACAGTATTTTAACAATAGCTTGATAACATTTCAGTGTCCTATTTTTTTTTTTTTTTCTATTTTTCTTGTGGTTGATGTTCTCTAAAGCTTGTGCAATGTTGGGTTGTTCTTTTATGGTATCAGTTATGTCACAAAAAAATGATTAACAAAGTCAAAATAATCCCATTTTATTCCAGCCTTTTTTTTACAGTAGAGAGGATTAGGATGATTATATTGCTGCTCTTTTCCACCTGCTGTTGTCAATACACTGACATTTTGGAGCAGGTCTAATTAGTCTCAAGTCCATTAAAGTTGGGTCAGGCTCTGCTTGAATGAATGAGGCCTTGTCATGGATTCCTACCATCATGAAAGACTGAAAATAAGATGCAGGGGAAGCAAACCTAAACCAAGTCCCATTTTAGGAGATGTGTCTCAGCTGTTTCATGTCTAGCTGTTTTAGTTGTCCCAAATAGATAGTTTTTTTGTTTTTTTTTAATAAGCAGCTATGATTAAATAAGTTGAAAATGTGCTTATGTGCAATACAGAATATCATAAATCAATACGACGCATCACAGAACTTGAAAACTCAACGTTCGTCGGTTAAAAATAAATCTTTTTGCAAATATTTAACGACGGTTAATAATTTATATGCCATGCCACATTGTGTTGACGTGTTTATTTGCTGGCTTTGAAACTCCCAAATTTTATCTGGGGCATCTCTATGTGGAGTTGTTCCGCCCCCCATGTGACCGTGTGGGCTTCCCCCCTCCCACAAACCAAAAGCGTGCACGTTTCGGCTGCTCTAAACTGTCAGAGGAGTGAGTGTGGAACCTTTTCTGTGCTATTCGTCTCTGTGCGGCCATGTGATGGATGACGGTGCGTGACCTGCCTCTTGTCTGATGACAGCTGGGATGGACGCTGATCAGGGGGGACGAAGGTTCAGAAATTAGATGGATTTGTTTGGTGTCAGAGGGAAAAAGAAGCAAACTTAGGAGAAATAAAAATGGCCTTTTTAAAATTATTACAAATAATTGTCGATGAGCACCAGAAACCATTGGGTTGCATCACTTCCTCCCTCTATGCTGAGTTGCAGGTTTAGCCAAATTACTTGAAGGACAGTCATCTGGGCTGGAGCCAGCTCCAGGAGAGTGAACACTAGTGGGTCAACTGGCTTGAGGAAACTCACCTGTAGTGAAAAAATTTGCAGCACACAGGTGTTTTGAATCCCGCTGCCAACTTTGATGGATTTGACTTGGAAGTGCTCCCATAAAACGACAATACAGCAGGTGAGAAAATGGAAAGGCAACTCTCCGTCATCGGTGATTGTATCATATCCAAAAGTAGCATCGACTCCTAATTGGCAGAGCACATCTGTCTGCATCCAAGATTTTTGAAGATTAAGTAAAGCCTCTCTCGTGTTTAGAAAAAATCTTTAACTCAATTCTATGACTCTTAAACAGTGTTGAAAGACATCAGAAAGGAATATGGCTGGTCATTGATTTAATCCAGTATTTGACCTTTGCAAAGATTCTATTCTACTACGTTCTTTTCTACGTACACACCAGGCCTGTGTGTTTAAGATTGGCACACATTGATCACACTGAACTGTCGTTACCCAAAACTAGCACACGTAGTCACCGCCGGTGGAGGTTTGGTGCAATATGCCGAAGCGGAACAAATCTCGTGACTCCAGGCTTTTTCATTCACAGCTCTATTCCGATATATATTCTGTCACAGAATTCCAGTCGGATACAAACCACAATTATTAATTTCTCCTCCATTATCAATTTTCAAACGGTTGGCACTGCTGTGTTTTGTATGGGATACTTACAAGGGTCACCATCAAATCTGAGTCCCTGCTGGGTCAAAGTTCAACTTGTTTAACTTTAATCGTGCATTCAACTATGTTTTTTACGCGGAGCCCAAAAACGGATTTAAAAAACTTGAGTAGTGACGAATTGCACACACGTGTTTACACAGACTTTTCATTGGAAGTTGCTGCGTGAACGTGTGTTTCTGAGCCCCATGCGCCTGTACGGGGGTTGACCCTGCAGACGCCGGTGTGTCTTGCAGTTCCCTTAATGCTTGTATGGGCACCTAAAAGAATGAAAATGGAACTTACGATTGTTGTGTGCGTGTGGTAAGTGTATCGTAAAGCATAAAGCTAATGTAAGTTTTTACTTACTTCCCCATCGCCCATCCTACAGGTTACTACATTTCTTATTTAAAAAAAACACTTTCAGACACCAGTTCAGCTTCAAATGCTCTTACAATTGGAGCAATAGGGAGTAGTTAGAGGAGTAGGGAAGCAATTCAGATTTGGCCAGTAGCTTTTCTGGCAAAAAAAAAGGACAATTGCATCGAAAGATGGGCAACTGTATCCATCCATCTATCTTAAGAACCAGATGAATCCCTTTCGGGGACTGATGGAGCCAACCCAGCTGCTGTTGAGCAAAAGGCAGGGTACACCATGAACAGGCCACCAGACTGTTGGCTAGAAACTCACATTCACACCTAGGGAGAATTTAGAGACACAGATTAACCTTTGAAGAATGTTTTTGGACTGTAGTAAGGCGATGGAAACTCCACACAGTAAAGTCCCATCCAGGATTTGTACTAGGATCTTCTTGCTGTGAAGCGAGAGCGCTTACTACGACCCCACTATGGAGCCCCAAAATGCTACTTTTTTATCGGAAGTAGCTTGTGAAAAGCCTTTGTTCCCCCACTTGTGTGAATTATTTGAAGGAAAATGTCGGTAACACCACATTTTTGAAATTTATTTTATTTTGTTTTTTTACCTTTTGATGAAAATGAATGAATAATTAAAGCTCCTTCAATCTGACATTTCTGTGAAATGTAAAAATCGGCTGTTTTTTTTCTATAAATCCACAGTTTGAACGGAGGGAAAGAGGAACCTTTTAGTTTTAAATTCCACAAGTTTGAGTAGAGGTTTGCTTTGTGAAATCAGGACACGAATGCACAGTGAAGCGCTGTAATCCACCACACTCCAAATGCCAGATGTGGCTGTACTTATTGTACTTTCAGGCCCTAAGAACAGTTTCTTCACGTAGTCTGGGATTAAAAAGAGTCACTAGCTTATACCTTTCAGTCTGTTCCACTTTCCAAAAGAACTGCAGTTGAATACTTTTCATTTTACCATTTTTTTCCAAAAAAGATCTGAGGCCAGAAGGTCACTTTTGACTTTCTGTAGTCATTTTTCTAAATGTGCCACGCACTAGCTGTCAGGATGGATTCCTAGCACTTTACATGAACGTTTTGCTGTACTGGTCATGTGCAGGCCAATCAAAATCTTCACTTGTTTATGCAGAACTGTGTCATGTTGTTCTGAATCTTGCTTGCCAACTTGGCCAGCAGTACCTTCCTGAACATTCTGGGCAAATGTCGACATGTGCCGCACGAGTACCTCAAGACTGTAAACATGATTTGTTTGCTGTGCAAAAAAAAAGATGAGCCGATTATTCTGCTCAACTGATATTGAGATGTTTCGGTTTGAGCAACATCTCTAGATGAGATGAAGGTTGTTGGCCGGCGCGTCTGTGTTGCGGGTGGCCCTACTGTGCTACTACATTTTAAGCAGACTTAAAAGATCAACATCTGATGCCCACTCCGCTGCCCTGCTTACCCACTTGCCTTGATGTTGAGTTCAGTTGACAGAAGCCTTTCACACATGCTGAGTGAAGCCAATCCAAAAGTAAGCCAAGTTCCTTTGAGCTGCCCTGTTTAGGTTTGAACATCAAAAAATTATCTGGGCCATCGCCGTGCAAATCACTGCAGAAATTGTTTTCCTTCTTTTTTTTTTCTGAGAAAAGAGTTCAAGTGAATTTGCTTCGGTGACCTAAATAATCTGCTGCTTTGGCCTGAATCATATCCAGCACCAGCCGATATGAAAGAGCATCCAGACGGAGCACCTGGAGACACAACTCCTTCTAATTATGAGCAATATTTGGGGCCCCGAATTGTCACTTCAGCTATTAAGATTAAAGGCTTTCAAAGGCTGCTCTGAAGGCGTCCTATGGGAGCCCTCACTGAGAATCCAAGCTCCAGCGCCCCCCCCCCAAAAAAAAAGTTTCCCGGCTGATATTCAGCGCCACTTTATCACACAAAAATCATGAAGGAATGTGCAGTGGTGTTGCGGGTAAATGAAACAACATGAGCTTTCCGAATGATCTAGTTTCAAACCCCCTCTCCGGCACAAAGCTGCCGAGGCTTTAATTACTGCTGCTGGGCTGGCGCAGGTGAAGCACCAACTCGCTAACAAGGTTTTTTTTTTCTTCCAACTGCCGAGCTCTGAAATCGAACAGGGAAACGATGCGACACAAAGGAAAAGCGCTTTGGAGGCCGGGCCTTTGCACCTCGGCCTCCGGTCAGACCGAGAGGTCAAGCCTGGTAGACGTGGTGTAAAACATGAATGGAAAAAAAACGCAGCATTTTACCACTATTGTGGCACGGTTGTAAAAAAGAACCAAGAAAGATGATGCAACCGAAGAAGAAAGCGAGGGAGGCATGTGTCATCAACTGAAAATAAAGTGTGAAGCAGTTCTCACACGTGGCACATAACCATTTGCCACAGTAGATATGATATAAGCAAGCCGGGGCTGTGATGAAATGTAACACAAGCAGGATCATGGAAGCCAAGCGCAAAGGCAGATTCTTTAAAACGGGCTTCCGATTACATTATGTAAAGCGTCAAAATCTAGTGGTGTTGATGGGTCAGGAGGCGCACCAGAGATGGCACATGCCCCTCTTTTTTTCTTTTTTTTTGCAATGAAATCATCTGAGGTTTGAGCATCATTGGATCCTGGGTTTAATGTATGCTGCCATCATCGCTTGTTAAAGTCGGTCAGCAGCACAAGCTCAAGGCGCGGTGTGACAGCACAGACTGGTGGTGGCTCGCCGTCATGACAGCCTTCTGTTTCCCAGAGCCAGATTTAATGATGTAATACTCACGTTTTGCAGGAAAAAACAGCTTTTATCTGCTCAGTGTCACTGAGTTGAAACAATAGAATGGTTTTCTGAAACTTTTAAAGGACTGGAAGTTTAAAAAAAAAGATGTTTTGATTTTTTGACAAAATCCCTGCATCACAAAACACGGAACGCCATGTCAGACTGGCATCTGCTTGTATGCATACATTTCACACGCCTCTTTGCTCGCATGTCCTAATGCAACCCCCCCTTGATCTGTCAGAGTGTGTACTTCTCATGGACGCATGCTTTTCCCACCCGGGTTTTACAGGCCCTCTTTCCCTCACAGCTCTTAAGATCTCTAAGCTGCTGGCGTGGAAACCTTAAAAGCCTTAAAAGCTCCCACTGCAGGAGTTGAGCCAGGGAGGTCCATTTGACCTGAACTGCTTTTGGAACAACTCGTCTGCACTAGCTCAGAATCAGAGTTCGCTTTTGAAGCCTTGATCTGAATGCTATGACTTAAACATCGGCTCTCCGGTCTCGTTCTCACACACACACGCAGTGTAAGGAAATTTGAAAGGCAAAAAGAACTTAGTAGAAGGTCAGAGTTGGATTTTAGGTCTGAAAAACTGATGCTTTGCTTCTAATCCTTTTTCAACTTCTTCTCTTCCTCTCTTGTAGGAGAATTCTGGGGGGATTTCTTTCCTCTTTCGTTCCTCAAGAATGAAGGCTTACATCGGACCTGTGCGCTAAAACAGGTGAGGACCTTTCATCACCACACGGACTGTAAAGCGAAAACTCCCTTTGGGCTACAGTCACACTGTCTTCCACAACACGCGTTGGACCAGTAATTCAAGAGTAAATGCATGTAAACGTACATTTCAGGCCTTCACGTTCAAAATGTTTGCATTCACAAGTCGCTACACCAGTTTGGGTTCTACGTACAAAACGTGCGGCCATTGAACACACGTTGAAAGCTAAACTAGTTGAACTTTGACCTATCAGGGACTCAGATTTGATAGTGTCATATGGATGACATCCCTGTTAATTCACAAGGAGTAAACGGTAGAAAAAGAAAAAGAAGAAGAAGCCTCTCCCCTGAATGTACAAAAACCCTCGTTCTTTAACGCGCATCTCATTCCTGCTGTTCCTGAAGCTTGAGAGTCAAAAGCTGATTGAGATTGATTTAAAGCAAAAACTACAATGGAGCTGGTGAAAAACAGAGAAGCAGGTGGCAAGTAACACAGAGAGAAAACCAAGCAAGCAAAAACACTTTTGACTGTCTGAAAGTTTAACCGAGCTCCATCCCTCCCGCAAGAGCAGCAAACCTGCTGCCATCGCAGCAACGCACGCGAAGGACAGACATACAAGGAGACAGACGGGCAGACAGGACAAGAGCGAGCGGCGATCCCCAGCTGTTCTTAAAGCGCTGCCACTGATACATAATTGAAGACGCGGCTCTTCAACGCATCGCTGAGCCTTCCTCTCAGGTTAGCGTTCAAAGTTTGCATAGCGTCACTGCTCTAAATATAAAGCCTTCGCTCATCCTTTCTGAGGTTGCTAATAGATGCAGAGGTTGCACGCAGCTGTCTGCATCCTGCTGCTTTTAGGGCCACTTTTCTTTCCAGTTGGTCTGACCGTTCTGTGAAAACTCTTAGTCATCCGGGTCATGTTATCCCAGGATCTCTGTACAAACTGGACTTTAAAGGTTTTTCTAGAAGACTGCTTATTGAAGGAGCTTCCTCAGAACTTCAAACTCTTGAATTAATCACGCCGAGCTTTCCAAATAAAATAAAACTAATTTAGGAAAAATATAGTTCACCCACCTTCCTTACTGTCTAACCTGTTTTGAGATTTTTTTTTTTTTTTGGGTGTGGAGTACCTAATCTAATCTACAGGGGGCAGCAGAGCAACATACCCGACACAGATCTCTCTGAGGCTGATTTAATGTGGCTCTTCTTTTTTACCAGCTCTTTCTTGCTTTCCTCCTTCCAATTATCAGTCCTCATCACTGCAGGATAATAAAGGATTCATTCTCCCCATCCCTAAAAAATAGAGTTTAAAAGCCTCACATGTGTTTGTTTTGTGTTTGACCAACGCCACGCATACATGACCGATCCTATTTCCCTTTCAGCTCCAACTTTCCAGCTTCAAGAATGAACCATGTGCAAAGGTAAGATTTGGTTTGTTTTCTAAACAAAAAAAAAAAAAAACAAAAAAAAAACCCTGCCAACTCTTTGTTTTTGTTTATGCATTTTCCTTCTTGCCCGGCTGCGTACACCTTTTTTATGCGCACTGAAGAGACACTTATTCGTGTCATTGGGAATTTGATCGTTATGACTCACTCAGCCGCGAACTGCTTTGAGGAGATCTTGGGATGGCTGCGAAATGTTCCGTGGGTGCCCAACTCGCAGGGGGGGTTGCACTTTATGTCATTTTACGCTGAAATTGCACCATCAGTGAGACTGTTGGGCAAACTGGTCCGAGCACTGAAGAAATTGCTGCCTTTGGGAGTAGTGATTGTAACACTTAGGCTTGTAGCACCACTCAGAGTCAAAAACAACTCTCATCTAAAAGAAAGCCAGTGATTTCTGCACTCTGTTCTAAGAAACTGGGGACTGAAAACCCTATAAGGTCTAGAGTTAGAGATCACCAATGTTATAATCACATAATAGTAAAGTACATTTCAATTCACTTCACAAGCTCACATTTAAGATCACCTCAAAACTCAACAAAAACAGAACAAATTAATCATGATTGTCATAATGAAACGCAGTCCAAATAACAGTGGAGAGGAAAAAAAAAATTCCTCAGAATTGAAGAAACATCTAGCAGAACTAAGTTTAGTAAAGAGGACAGAAAAGCAGGGGCGGAGCTAGGGGGGCTATGGCAGCTGCCCTCTAAGCAAAAAGCTTTGACCCTCAATTTTGAGTCAACATTTGTATTATTATTGACAAAGATTAAGAAATCATGCATGCTTTAAGCATTGCAAAAATAGCAAAAGCAGTATTTTTAAATGAAATATTGAACTCCTTAATTTATTTGCTACACCCCTGTATTGTGAATGGCGGCCCATCCGGACTTCCACTCTGCTGTTCTCATTTGCCACCCTTCCAAAGTCTTCTCCCCATCTCCTGCCCACCCATACAAAATTCTCCAGCTCCACCACTCCAGAAAAGAGACATAAAAAACAAAGCCTTTTTTATTTAGAAATCTCATTTATATTGTTTTAAGTGTGTATTTTTGTGGACATAAAACTACAAATACAAGGATATATGTGGTGAGATAAATCGGCAGGTTAATATCAACAGTAAAAGGAGAAGATGAACTAACACAAAATCTCTGGAGCATCTGTTATAAGACAAAAGAAATGTTAGTCGTTGTAGCAGTTAGGGACCGGGAAGCAGTTGAGCATAAAGAGCATCTGTTATGAGAGGAAAGAATTCAGTGATGAGAGAAGATGATGAAGACTAACAAACAAGCAACATGGAGCAGAAAAATGAGTTAGTGAGAAAACAAACAGCACAGAAGGATGAAACCACTGGAATATCTGTTATAAGAAAAATAGATTTGTTAGCTACAACAACAAAAATTCACAATGAAGGTGGACAAAAATCACTGAGAAGCACGAAGACAAAAGAAAGCTTTTGTTTTTTCAAGAAGAGAAGACTTCAAGTCCAGATCCTGTGACTTCACCTTGAGACATCACCCAAATCAACTAGAATATTCATTGTTAATAGAAATGATGGAGCAGTAAAAAAAACAAAAACACCGAAACATCTGTTAGAAGACTAGAGATGTACAAGTTGGTTTAAAAACAAAAAACACCAAAACATGTCCTCTTTCAGCACGATTTCATATTTAGGTTTATTCAAAAAATAGCCCCGAACTAAATGTATAAAGATCGTTTAAAAAAGAAAGTTAATTTAGATCTAAACCATTGAATGGAAAGGAAAGCTGGACTAAGTGACTCCTCCCTCATCGCTTTACAAACAGGAAGTTCTCGCTAGCTCCAAGAAGTCAAAATCCCATAGACTTCTATACATTCTATTGGTCAGAATAACCATTCTTGCTCTGCTATCTTTTTTTGTAACAGTGCTGTTGCTAGTGCCAATTATTTCATGAGATTTGCTCCGTAGTGCAAGTTATTCAAGTTATAAACTGTCCAATAAGATCCCTCAGTGTAATTATGTGGTGTATGCTGGCCCTCACCTCAAACATTTGAAATATTTGATTGACAGGTTCAAAAAGATTCCTGGTTTTCGACACAATAGGGCGATTATAGGATTATAAGGCGCGCCGTGAATACATAATCAATTTTTGAAAATATGCCATATGTAAACCACAACGAACTTTAAGACCCATTAAGCGAGACAAAAGGGTCAGAGATAAGTCTGTCAATCAGACTTTATTAAATACGTTCACAGTAACTCTTGAACTTGTTTGTAGCACGCTACACGTTAGCTACATCAGAGGCATTAGCCGCGCTAGCATATTCACGATACCTGTGACTTTCAATCTTGTTTGCAACAAAAACACTCCAACTTAACTACATGTTTGCCATTTTAGCATATTTATACAATAAGATCCAATGTTTTTTCAGAGCGCTGTCTGACTTAAATGACTCAACATCAGTAAACACAATTAAATTAAATCTACATATAAGGTGCTCTAGATTATAAGGATCACTATCATTTTTGAAAAAAATTAAGGGATTTCAGTGCATCTTAAAAACGTTGTAGGGGTGTGGACTTTCAACAAGCTCGCTGCTGATTAGAGAAAGTGGTTGCCATAATAACAATGACACAGACCGACTCGAACCAATCACTGCTTACTGACAGCGTGTGGTTTCAACATGGTGGCTTCTGTATTATGAAAAAAAAAAAAAACAGACTGAATTGACTTCATTTAGTTGTAAACTGCTCTGCAAGAGACTGGCGACCTTTCCAGGGTGTATCCTGCCTTCGTCCATGAAAGGCCAGGTTGGGCTCCGGCAGCCCCAGGACCCCGAAAGGGTCAGAACGGGTTTAGAAAATGGCCGGATGGACAGTTGTAAGCCATTTTCTGTGGGTGACATCACAGTCACTCTGTCCAGTTCTCCTTTACAGTAAATCATCTAAAGTCATATTGATCTTTCATTTGACAACTAACAAATTTTAGCTAAAACTACATTTTATTTGCTATCTTCCATCATAATTTTAAAAAAAACAAGAAATTGACCTTAAGCTTTTTGCACTGTCAATTTAAAACAGCTGGTAAGGAAAGTTCCAAACCTTAAGAACTTCGACTGATTTTTCTTTAAAAATCCTTCTGCCCATTGAAGCCACTGGGCAGCTATGGATGTGTGTTTCTCTTTGCAGACATCCACACAGATTTGGAGGGAAGAATTGGAAGTGGTCTATGTTAAAAAAGCACCTTCTCCTCCTGAGTTCTGCCTGGCTCTTAACAGAATGTTCTCTTTTCATGCCCTCTCATAAACCTTTTAGTGCTCTGCTTTTTTGGTTGCACACCAACGATCCTCTCGAATCTATCATTTTTTTCTGTATTCCTGATCTTTTCTATTCCATTTATCTTTTTTCTAAATGTATATTTTTTGTTGATAAATTTGCAATATATGAAAATGTTATATATTGAAAGTGTTAAATGATATATATGTGTGTGAATGTGTATATGTATATGTATATATATATACATATACATATATGTGTGTGTGTGTGTGTGTGTGTGTGTGTGTCTGAGTGTGTACTGCCACTGGTAATTTCTGTTTTGATAAGCTTCTGGTTGTTCACACAAGACTGATTTAGAAAGTTTTGAAAGACACAGTTATGTGTCATAGAAAAGACAGATGGATACAGTAAAAAACAGAGCTGTATTCCCTGTTCATGGTCTACTGAAAACGCATCATTGCTGTTGCATAAGCAGGCTCATATGGCATATGGTAGATAAGCACAGGGAAGGTACCACATCGGAGGATAACTTGGTGTGAAATGGGAGCGAATGCCTGTTTTTTAAAGACCACCTCACAGAGGAAACCCAACTTACTGTATTAAGTCTTTCCTTTGATTTGATTTAAACCTCCATCGCGAGCTGTCATGAGGTGCAGGATTGCAGAGAAGACGAGGAATTCCAGTACAATCGGAAAGAGTAAAACGGAATGAAAACTAAGATTGGAAAGTCCTCTGCTAAAGAGAAGGAAGAGAAGGAAGGGCACAGAAAAACAAGGCAATAAGGCAGCGATAACTGCTGTGAGACAACATAGAGACTAAGTTAATTACAGCAATAACAACATATACATTATGTATACATGATGGGTGTAAACAATGCAGAGTGAGTTTCTCATCATCCTTGTACTCTGGCATCACATCTACAGGGATGGATGAAGATGGAGCCTCATAGTTCAACGTTGGAAACTTCAATCTAAACTTTTCTTTAAGTTAGTGAAAGGTTTTAGTTATGGCTGGAATGTATTGAGAAATGAATAATGCACATCATTTAGTTTCTTAATCAGTCTGAGCATTTTTTTGCGAACAGAAATAAGGACCACTTATTGTTACTTAAAATGTTTTATTTGTGACTTAAAGGGTAATTCTATGGAGAGAAAATGGTATCACCCCCATTTGTGACTACAGAGGAGAAATGACAGTCAATGGAAACAGGGAGAAAAAAAAACTATTTGATTTTGACTGGAGGACATAAAGAATAAAACTGAAGTTTAATAGGGATTCTGAGACCTGCTAAATGATGGAGACAGACCCATGTTGATTAAGCTAAATATGTAAAGTGTTAGCAATATTTTAGCAGAACGACCAAAAGAAGTGAAATTTTTGCAGCCAACAAATATATTTGTGATACCTGAGTGTTTGTGGATGAGTGTGTCTATGACAAGCCCACCTCTTTTGATAAATATGTACAGTGGAAGACTATAAAGATATATCCCCCCTGTGTGTTTCTTTAACCACTGTCCAACTTTTTTACCCCCTCTCTTTGTTCTTTATTATACTCTTTGTCTCCTTTCTCTAATATCTCACTGTCCAGCGTTTTCTTTCTTCCAAAAAAAAATGTGTGGAAATTAATTGAAAATGAAGGTTAACCAGAAGTACAAAGAGGATTTATACAAATGTACTCCTCTCGTGTCCAAAGCTACAAAACCCTCTATTTTAACAATACAATCTGACCAAGACAAGAGGCCATCAGCTTTTGTCTCTTTGCTTTTGTTGGAAAGGACAAATTGTTCCAAAAAATGAAGTGAAATTTCTGTGATTTTAGAAACAAATGTAAGTTTGTTAAAGCTTGGTCCGAAAAAAAATATTTGTTAAAAAACAAAAGCCCACAAAAGAAACATTTGAAGTGTATGGAAACCACGCAAAGAGGTTTGCTGGTCCTGAGTTTTGTCATTCAACCTGCTGTCAGGGGTTTTAGGGAAATAAAGGGAGAGGGGCTGGTGCAAAAGATGAAATTAAGGCATATAAAGAGCGTAGCTCCACTAATAAATCAAAAATTGACTAAAAAAAAACAACTTTTGGGGAGCATTTCTTTTGCCATTGCTGAGAGTTATTGGTGTACGCTGTATGCTGTTGGTTAGAGCCTACAGTTACCACAAAATAAAGATACTTAAAACAAATTACGTGTCAGTGTGGTGAAGGAAGAGATGGACGTCAACAGTATATTCTTCTTTTTCTGGTTATCGCAACAAAACAAAATTTGCTTTAGTTATAGTAGATTTTGTCATCATCAGAGAACAGAAAAAAGGTAGTATAGTCCATTTTTTACTTCCGTAGAAATGTAAGTAGTTAATAAACATTATTTGTCTTAACTAGAAATTCTCAGAAAAGTGGACCACCGCTAAACTGAGCACCCAGCAAACCCCTTTCAAATAGTAGTCTTTTAAAATGTACTGCAAGTACACTTAGTCAATACTAATCATGTGCGTAGTCTATAAACTACTTGCTATTTTTTTGCTTAAGGTTCACAAACTTCATACACTTCAATTGTACTTTTTGCTGCAAGGCATTTTTATAATTATGAAATAATGCAGTACACCTTGCCTTAAAAAGCAGAAGCATCAGGGATTGAATAGTATCAATTTTAGCAAAAAAAAAAAAAATCTTCAGACAATTATTGTTTGTCTCTTTTTTTCTTTAGAAATTGCAAACCTAGAAGTATCTTCCTTTTTTCAGCACACAGGAGACACTTGTGAAGATGACAATGTGTTGATTTATTTGTTCCAAATATATTGTCTCTCTGTCCTTGTTTTCATGCAGTTCTGAGCCTTATTTTTTTATTACCTCTCTTTTTTTTTACCTCAGAGTGATAAAGAAGCTCCGGATCTTAATAATTTACTCACACAAGTGGCAGAAACCCAACAGGAACCGCCTGAATATTGTGCTTGTAATGACGTTTAAATACAAGCGGAGTCCTTGATATCTAGCCTTGTGTCTGGATTTGAAGTCTTATCGAAGCCTTGCCCACACAAGTTCCAAAAATATTCCCTACTTTTGTAGCCTCTTACTTATAAATTTAGGATTTCTCCTGACAACATTTTGAGAAAATGTAACACATTCTAAATGGTTATTTTTTTGGAATTAACTTTAGTGCTCTATTTAAATCTTTTTTGAATAACTAAATGTTAATTTTGAATAAATTAAATGTTGAGAGAAACAGGGCAAGAGAATGTCTACAACTGAATACACATCGAACGCGGTAAAATGTAAAAAAAAAAGATATGTAAAAAGCGGTTGAATCGCACTTTGATGCAAAGTGCGTTTAGGTGTTAAGATTTTTATTTTTTATTTTTTGTGGAGCTGGTGTAGGTGTATGTAAATCTTTCATCCCTGCTGTCACCCCTTTTCTACCTGCTCCTGCCCACGCTTCCCAAGCATTCGTTACCAGTACTTCTATGAATCAGCCGTTTATTACAGCGGAGGGGTTAGATTGCAGCAGCTATTGTTAGGGGCAGTTTGTTTACAGCAGGTCTTTCTGATGTGCTGACTTTAATGAGGACTGTATGTAAAAAAAAAAGACAGTCTTGTCCTGACTAACATCTGGTAGTGTCAATGGGAGTAGGGATAAACTTGATAGTGGTGCAGCAAAGGTTGCTTGTTTAGGGAACTTGGATCTTAAAATTCTGCTAACTTTCAACAGGATCTATGTAGATTTTCCTTTTTCCTTTGGTAAATGTCTTAATTTGATATGGTTCTTCTGGCATTAGAGATGAACGAGCCAGACGGTCTATTTCTGCAAAGGGGATGGTTTTGAGATGGTTAAAGACCAAAGTTGTTTATAGTTTGGTATGCAGTCACAAATGAATGTTTTAATGTCCCGCTTCAATGAAAATGGTGTCTTTGGTATTTTTAACATGTTCTTGTGGCTTTTTTTTTCTGACGATAGAGGACATGTATAAAGAAAATTAACTTTAAAATCTAAGTATTTATACAATGGCAAGCCATTGGCTCCCTGCTCCTCTCCATTCTGATGCATCCTCTTGAAGACAATTAGATCCATGTACGTCTTCGTTTTCCTTCTCTGAGCTGGAATCCTGCTGGAAAGCTCTACTATTGCTCATCATTTTTGTTTCACCGCTAACTTTAGATTGGGTTTATAAGGGAAAGTTGGTACCGCCATGGTGCAGAGATGGAGCAATCAACCTCTGATTGGAAAGCCACTGGTTTAGTTGACTTGACAAGAACATGTTCAGATTCTCTCCCTACAACTTGTGTTTTAAGTGCATACCTGTATTCTCTGTATTGTTCAAAAATGAAGAAAAACAAAGGAAAAGCCACTCCTAAATGTAGGTGCGGCTGTGAAAAGGGGAGACACGATTTTTGTAGTAAAGTGTAGTATAATTTTTTTAAATTGTGATTACAGTGGTGACAAACAACCCATCAGAGCTCAAAATGAGTCTTCTCCCATGAGGGCTACCTTGGGTGAACCAATCTCATTTTATGTAACAAATTAAAACAACTCCTGGGCTGTGCTACCAATACACGACTATGATCATGGGTGTCTATTGTGTCTCTAGAGGGCTTAGTCTGGTGCGCTTGATAGTTATTGGGACAAGCACAATATGCCGTACCAAACAGAGCTGGCTTCACAAAGGGATTACACCTAGATGATTCCTCAATAGAGAATTTAGTCTCGGCTAGCTGAGCCTAATCGACGGCAGTGGGGAGCGGACCGCAGCCCTGTGGAGCTGTGGCCAGAAATGACAAGAACAGAGAGCAGCCAGATTAGTTCAAACTGAGCTCCAAGCTGGCTGACTGAAGATCTCCAGACAGCTTCTCCCAAATCTCTCTGTAATGCAGTCTGAAGGAAACACTGTTCGCCCCATTGTTTCCTTTTATTCAAACGTTTCTGTTTCCCGATGTGTCGCCGGACTTCATTTGGAGAGCAGAACCTTGGAGAAAGAAATTGCGGGGACGCATGTGAGCCTTGGCCTCATTAGCTGGTGGGTTTCTGGGTTGGGCTTTCGCCTCGTAACCACCATCTCATAAATTATAATTACCTCAAATTTGGTTTCACATTTGATGATTTGGTTGGGTGGTTAAAGCAGGACTCAGCTGTACTCATACACACATGTTTACACACGTCATTATACACATCAGTCATTAGTGGGGGGCTTAACGTGCACTACATTGCTAATGAGATTATCACTGCTGAGGGCTGTACTCATCAACATCTTACCCCTCTGTAGTCGTCATTTAACAGGTTCCTTAGACAATCTGTTTCTTGAGGAGTTCTCTTTCTTGACTTCTGACAGCACACTTCTTAAAATCCTCTTTTACCCTATTGTTTACTCTTCTTATGCAATCTTAGCACGTGTAAACTTTTTCTATCTGCTTTCCCATCCATAAAAACATGTGACAACTTGTGTTTATATGGACTCTTTTTTTAGCATTGCAAACCCAACTTAGGAACTGTTGTGGCTACGGAGAGACGAGCGGACTATGAGAACACTAGAAGCATTGTTTTCCCAGACAGGTATCATGCAACTCCGTTCTTTCTTTTATGGGCTAGTGAGAGTCCATAAATGCTAAAGTCTCAAGTCATCATTAATCCTTTAACAACAGAGCTTTAGTTCCAGCATTGACATTCTTTCAACCACCTTAATTCTTCAACCATTTATTCAAATAACATTAACCCAGAAGATTCATGTTGATCACTTAAACGGTCAAGGAGTTGCATGTCGAGGATGTTATTTAGGCGTGCTGAAGACATCTCTGTTGTTAAAGGGTTAACAAGGGGGTTTCCTGGTGAAAATTTGTCCAATAATAATACAATTAGTCCAGTATTCTAGAGTGAAAACAAAGATCTGCTTCCGATTCAAGATTTATGTAGATTTGGCAAAACTGACAGCATTCTGTACAGGAGACATGGCTCGGAGATTGATTGACATGCTCTACAGCCAATCGGTGCGCAGAAAACAGGGGGTTGTTTAAAAAGAAATAAAAGCCTACAAAATTGTACTGAAAAAAAATCTGAAATAACAAGACAGCAAAAGGTGAACAGTAATACAGCGAGAGAACACTGTATCAATACATTTATATTAAATTAAACTGAAGGGGCTCAGTATAAATAGGTAATGCTCTTATTACTCCTTATTGTCTTCAACCAGTCACAAATTAGTAATACAGACCGTCACCGTTTCCAATAGTTTTCACAGATTTCTTTCTCTTTTCTCATTTAAGATTTCATCTTTCCAGGTTCCAAAAGCTGAATTGTGAACATGTTGAAAAAATGTGCAGAACAACTCTCTAAAAATAGTCACCAAGTCGCTGCAGGTGTCTCCAATCCACCTCTAACTCATTTCAAACTATTCCCAATTAGGGTTCAATGAGTCATGAAGTGCCAGAAATGTGGGACAACTTTGTGAGATGCTGACAATCTATACTAATGTGATGAGTCACAATAATTGTGACTGATTAGAGATAAAAGAAAGAGTATCTGAGCTTGCAGCTGCTGCCAATGTGCCATAATTACCACAGAACATATTTGTGAACAGCTGGTGAGATTGAGCACCACTTTTACCAAAGATGTTTGAGCAAAGTGAGTTTAGCATTATTCCCTATAAAAATTCCCAATATAGCTTTGTGTCTTTATCTAGTTTTTATTTGCTTCAGCCTAGCAGGATACTAAAGTGAGAAGAAGTTGAGACAAATTTAAGACACTTCCTGTGGCACAAAAAAAAAGCCTTCAGATTTTTAAAAGCTAAAAATTCTTGAGAAACAGAAGTGATACCGGCCATCTTGCATTTTTAAATCATACAAAACTTTATATTTAAGTTAAATAACAAAGAAGATTATGGTGTATACTTTTAAGCCATATTTTATTGAATTTAATTGGTTAATAAGTGCCTTTCATCTTCAGGGCTATTCATGTGGGGTTATGGACCCAGGACATTGGTTGTTGTTGTGTTTTATTTTGTTATTGGTTGTGCTTCCTGTGTTTCACTTCTGCTTTTTCAGGTCACTTGACACTTCCCTCCTGGTGTGTGTTCCCTCCCTCCTTAATTGGCACACCTGTTTTCAATTACCTCATCCTCTCCTCCAGGTTATAAGTCTTCGTCTCCCCTGCACTGGTTGTTGGGTGGTTTTTGTTCCTTCTAGGAATGGTCTACTGGTTTTCGAGTACTATTGTGAATAAATGAAAGACTTTTCATTTAAGAGTGCCGTCTGCATTTGTGTCCGCACGTCAACCCTGACAGTTCGTGCCCTATTTGCAATTAGTTTTGTACCACAGAGTGCTGCTCACTTAAGAAAAGATAAACATGTATTTTCTGGTTTTTATTTATATCATCTCTTTCAGTCAATAACAAGCTGTTCTAACACAAAGGCAGAAAGGTCACAAATCCTGAAGATTGGGAACTGAATTGAATAGGAAAATTAACAAAAAAAAAAAATAATAAAAAAAGAAAACAAATGTTTTTTTACTTGTCCTGTACAGCAGCTGAGCAAACAGATTAGAGCTGAAGCCTCTTTTGTTGGACAGATTTTACTGTTACAATAGCAGGTGATGAATCTTTGCACACACAGGGTGTATATTTGTAAATAGCCCTCTTTTTTTAAGGCTAAACTTTATTTACAAAAGTATATTTGCGTTCATTTCTTTTTTGGACATAGAGAGAATGGGATATTAAAGATGGGAGATAAGGGTACTAAAAAAGGGAAAAAAAGGGGGAGTCAAAAAAGTATAAGCATTGGTTATAAAGAAATAGAGCGGATAGAATTCCAAAAAGAGGCAACAACTTACTTGTAGTGTATTATTTTATTTATTTATTTTTGTTTTTCTAACATTCCATTCAGATTTCTCTGAATTACTTTGACTTTCTGCAATGTTTTTTTTCTTCGTTTTTATGGAACCTGGAAAAGGTTTTATGGGACATCGCTTGGATAATGATATTTTTCCGTAATTCTAACCAAAAGTTATTTGACATGAAGCGACACTGGATATCACCGTCCAATCAGATGTTCCATAGTACAAACCTTATCTAGTTTCACATTGTATTTCATGATTTAATATTTCATTTTGATTTCTGGAAATTACTTTTGTTTTCCAAAATGTTCTTTACGTTTTGGTTTCTGGATTTTTTGTTTTGTTTTCTAAAATGTCATGCTGTTTTTTAAATACTTGTTTTGCTTTTTGAATTGTCGCTGTGATCTTTAAAATGTTTTTTGTTTTAAATGACTCGTTGATGTGATTTGCACTTCAGGGCCACCGTAGTTTACCAAATTATCCACTTCCTTAAAACATTCCTTTTGGCTTTTAAAGACATACGTTTCAACACGTAAACAAAACAAACACAGATCACCTCATACAAACGAACAAATGCATTTAAAGAAACACAATACATTTAAAATTTTAGTCTATAGATAGAGTTAACTTTTATATTATGAATTATTATATTTACTAAAACATAGCTAAAAGAAATAGCTGGAAAAAAAGGGAATAAAAGATGAAAAGGGAAAAAAACAAAAGGACAATGCTTAATGTTTTCTCACAGATTGTCACTGAGATGAATAGGAAGTGCGCTCCACCTTTCCATACTAATGCTTTTTAGTGCAAAACAGGACTACTGCCTTGTACTATCAAGCAAAAAATCGCTATCACTAATCACTGACATAAAGTCAAAACTAGCTGTAAAAAAGTCGAGTACTCAGCTCTGTAAAGTATTTTATAATTGATGTGAATTTCACTTGATCATCCTATTTTTATCACAAATACACAACTGATCACAGCCGCCTCCCTGCACGAAATATGTAAATTTCTGTCACCCATTAATCCATTACTTGTGTATATTTACTATTATTATAATACATGTAGGACAGTCTGTTTTTTTTTTATATTGAATGGGATTATTATAATCTAGAATTTTTGAATGAATTGGATGAAAATAATCACAATTATGGACTTCTTTGTAGATTCTTCAGACAACCTTAGGTGTCAATTAGTATTTTATAAGTACAATAGGTTAAAAGGAATTAAATGAACTTCATTGATTGACAACCCAAAGTCAGAAAACCATATCAGAGGCGAACAATGAAAAAAGTGGTTATAGGAACAAATGTTTTTCCTTCATTCTTAGTGGCATTCTACCAATTCCATCAGGCCTTTTATTACCCACAGTCCTTTACAGGTCATCTGTGTTTTCTGTTGATGGAAATATTAATGCAGATATTGGCAGCAGAGCGATTGTGTTCAGGCCAGTGCTCTGAGTGGTTCAATACAGAGTGACTGGAAGTGGAGCTATGCACGTTCTTTGAGTGATAGAGCCAAGTGGGGAAGGCACTGGGAAGAGAGATCCTGTGAAAGCTGTAATCTTAAATGCCAGGACTTTCGTGCGCAAAAATAAAAGCAACCTAACGACATGCATACGCATTGGATTAAGACGAGGATAATAGAAGTGCAGCTGTAAAACAGACAGAGACAGAACGGTGTCATACTTGATAAAGAATACACATTTACATACTGTATTAAAAGTGAACAAGGGCATGGATTTGTGTTTAGGTGGATGACTTTTAGAACTCACAACTGTTAAGCTCGAATACAAAAAAGGAAAAAAAATCAGTTCAAAAGGGCACCAAAGAAGCTTTAGCAATCAATTACCGACCCAGAAAGAAAATGACTTGAACTAAAGGTCAACGATCTTTCATGTATCGTTCACGTGACGCTAGTAAGTTCCTATTCAGACGGAAAACTAAAAGCCTGTTATATAAAATGTAAGACAATTCCTGGCAAAATGGCAGCCCTGCTTTTCAAGGGGTTGTCTTACCAGGCTGTCATTCATTCATCTCAAATTACATTTCTGCCAGTGAGAAATGATGAGCGGCAGAAAAATGTTTCCATCTTTCCAACTGGATGGACTGCCATTTCTACTCTTTAATGGCCTTTTCAGAGTAAAAAATAAATAAATAGAATTTGAAAACTGCTCAAGCGTATCAATGTCATGAAAGATGGCATCCATCATGGCTGGAGGGTTTACTTTCTAAGTCATAAAAAGTCATGAATGTCATAATACTAAACAAACTATGTGGAAAAATATGAACGCGTCTCGTCTCCTCAGAAATTGCCGTTTTAGGGAAATTTTGTACTTAACGGAAATAAAGTCTGTAAATAAATCAGATTATTGTGGTGGAGCTGGATATTAATCATTCATGTTTCATTGCTGTCTTTAACAATGCCATCATCCTATTAATAGTCTGTAACATTCTAGTGGTATTATAGGAAGGACAGTGAGTTGACAGTGTCTTTGGCTTTAGGGGTAGGGTTGTGTTCTTTTAACATACCTACATCTTCATGTTGTCAATTCTATGAATATAACTGTATCTTGGTTGACAATGACAACAAACTTAAAGCTACGTTCACATTGCCTTCAGTAATGTGCATTCAAGCAGCCTCTTCCAATGAAAAGTCTTTGGAAATGCCAGTTACGGCTTTCGTGTTCAAAACTCTTGCCTTCAACCGCTAAGCAAGTTTTTCAACCGTTTTTGGCTCTATGTGCAAAACACATGGCCACTGGTGCAGGTTTTGCACGAAAGCCAGTGTGAGCTTTGACTAATCAGGGACTTTGATTTGGTAGTGATACATGCATGGCGCCCCTTTTTAATTCACGTGAGTGCAGACCATTTAAAAATTTATCCCAAAGGAGAATTTCCAAACTATTTTTTTAGAAAGTATTTGTTCTACTAAATCTGACCTTGTCTTGTCGATCAGGTGTATTGTAGAGTCACAATTCAACACTGAAGGTGTTAATTCAGATTAAGCTATTTGAAAGGGTAAAAATATTTTTTTTATAAATTGCTACAATTGACAGCAAACTGGTGAATGATACTTTAAGCTTTAGAGAAGAGCTTCTTTCTCTGAGAAAATAGCTCTTTGATGTAGGCTAAATTTTGCTACGACATACTGCTGTTTTACACATTAAAACATTCATCCAACTGAAAAGGAAAGCGTACCAAATGTTGGCTTTTCATACTAATTGGCAGGTGTGGGCGATGGTGTTAATGCAGGACGTGTCCTGTGTGTCCTTTAAAAGGAATTCCAAGGAGATGAAAAGCTAATCAGGATTCAAAGTTAATACACGCTCACCATTGAAAGTCAATCACATGCTTTTCATACGGGATGAGCCAACGGTCCTGTGACGCCTCTTTCTGTGACCGGACGTACCTTGGCCTTGCTGTGTCAAACACATCCTGGTCACCAGAAAATTCTGTCATTAATTTTGAATTCTGTGCTTTTCTTGGATCCCATTTAATCTCAAACTGCCAAAAAACACAATAATTAGTCTTATCTTCGTGTCCTTTTAATGTCACTCAGCATATTTCTGCTCGGCCTTCTCCCCGTCTTGCTGAAACACAGAACCAGCAATTTGCCAATCTCCCAATCTGCGACACAAACACAGACACACACAAGGACGCGCACGCCGACACGTGCTCAAGCGCTCAGACCTCAAGTGTTGCTGTGGTGCATAATGATAGATAATTGGCTATTGTGGGCTCCACCCTCGGCAGCGGGAACCAATCACAATGACAGCCGCTTCTCCATGACCCATGTGCACGAGTGTGTGTGTTTTCACCGTGCGCACAATATGAGCATCGGATGTCTGTGTGTGTTGGACATTGATAGCGGTTAATTTGGCTGTTCGTTTGTCTTTCTATCTGTCAAAGTAATAGTTAGCTGACATAGCTGATATACACACTCTGAGCCATTGTGTTCAACTGTCTTTTTGTGTGAAATCTAAACTGTTTATACCAGAGTGTGTATCAATACACGGATACAACAGCAGACCTGAGTCTTACTGAGTTTACCAGTTTAGCAGCTGCAAAGTTTCAGTTCAGGCTTCTTCACACTCAGTCCTAAAAATCTGCGGCCTACAGTAAAGTACCGGTATTAGGGCCACCAAAAAACAGAATAAAGTTGTGAAATTACATGGTTAAATTTGAATTTTGAAAAAATAAACTTGTCCATAGGGAAAAAAAGTCCAGCATTTTAACGAAAAATTTTTTCATATCCTGAAATAACTTTTAAATTTTACAAGAATAAAGTCATAAATTTTATGAGAAAACGTAATTTTACAAAAATAAAGTCTCAAAATTTGAGGAAAAAAGGCAACATGTTACAAGATTTACCTTAAATTTATGAGAAAAATAGACAAAAATTGGCAAGAATTTCTGAAATCTGTAGCCTATTATGGCTCTAGTACTCCATCGTAGCAGCCCCTTATATTTAGGATTTGCTTGTCAGTATATTCTTTTTGTATGTAGACATACAGAATATTTTCTTTTACAAATCAGGAAATAGTTCTTTTCCTTTTAAAAATCTGTTTTTCGTGGACTATTTCCCTGTTTTTGCCGTTCATTTTCCTGTATGATGTGTCCCTGTCTTTAATGGACCGTCTTCATACAACCCCAGCCCACAAATTAAATGAAAATCTGTGTTTATGTGTGCAAAAGCTTCTGTGGAAACTGTTTATTGCAAAGACACTCTGCTATTAAAAAAAAAAAAGAGAGAGGAGTGTTTGCGTGCACGTATGGAGAGGCGCTTGTGTTCTTCATCATAGCAGCTAGCTCAATATTCCCAAATTCAATTTCCTCTGAGTGAAAAGAGCGGGCCGGGTATTCATCATTCTTTTCTAACACTCAATAAAGGCTGCTTTAGGACTGTCAGGCTGCTTGCTCTCTTGTTCTTTTCATTTTGCATCACTCTTTTTATATCCCTCTTTTTTGTGCGACACAAGTGCAAAAGACTGTGCAGATTCACCTTTTGGCATCATCTGTCTCGTGGATGATTCAAATTCATGTAACAGCATGTTCCCTCTGTGTTTCTTTGTAATCCTGCTTAACTTTATCAGCCTGCAACATACATTTCAGCCTCAGATTCGATTCTGCTCAGGTAGGTTATGAAAATCTTTCAATTTTGGAGCCTTTTGTTTCTGTGTCTATTGATCAGCTTTTGGCTCAAAAGCTCCTATTTGAAAGTGATTGGCCTGGACACCAACATGTTAACGAGAATTAAAACCGTTTAAATCAGTTCACGTGGAAGAATTTACAAAGGATGGCATAAAAACACCCAAAATCCCTTCAGTTCATCTCGGGATATTGATGCACAATCCACCTTTCAGCTGCTTTTCCCATGAGATTTCCTTAACTCCTCATGCTCTCCTTGTTAGCCGCATTAGGCTCTTCCTTTATGAAATTACGATTTTAATCTTCCAGGTGCAACCTGGGATGTTGCCATCCCTTATACCAGCCGAGTCTCTAATGGTTAGCATCTATCTGGGTGGAAAACAAACGCCTGGAAAACTGACAAGTGCCAAGTCTGTGCCTGAAGGTAGTAAGGGATAATGATGTGATGTGTGTTTGCGTGTGCGGTACATCAGGATATGTGTGGCATGTGTGAGTGGTCCTAAAATATGCAAACTCGTTGGTATTTTTTAACAAAAAAAAAAAAAAAAAACTTTTTAGGATTGATTTCCTGAAATGTTTCCGTTCATGGAGTCTTAGGTGTCTTTGTGTTTGTACTGGGAAGCATGTGATCTTCTCTTGCAGCCCAAGTTTAAAAAAAGAAAAAAAAAGTTCTTCAGCTGCAGGACTGGGAAGTGCAGCAGTTGATGGTCTCAGGAGATAGACTCCATCAAGTCAGTGCAGCATGGCATGATGGGAAAGCAGCACACACAGAGTCTCCACTAGAATCCAACAATGGCTGCTTTTATTTCTTTAATTTTTTCATAGAATTATTCAACACATTAAAAGTAAACAAGCTCACCAAGGTTTCTTCACTTCACCTGGAGTGTTTGCCAAAGCATCAATGCGCGGTGTGTGCAGCGCATGAATCATGGAGTTTCTATAATGAGGACATAGGTGTGTGTTTATGTGTCAGCAGAGCAAGTGGGTGGCCTTGAGACCATCAGTGATGCTGAGATTAGAGGCAATTATTGAAATGTCATGTCTTTAATGGACCTCCACTCTGCCCTGCTCTCACAAGTCATGAGTTTAACCTTGATAGAGAAGAACAAAAGCAAGACCGGGACTTCATTTTCACCTTTATTTTATTTATCTATTATTTTTGCCTAGCATGTCACTATAGACTCCAGTGCAGCCTTTATCTTGTTTATGTATGTGTTTTTGCTTGTTTCACCAGTTTTTGTAACCTTTTGAAAAACCCACTCCAAAGAAAATGTTTTTTTGTGTGTTTTTAACATGTTCTTGTCGCATTTTTCTGATGCAGGAGGACATATACTAGGAAAATTAAGCTTATAATTACATATCTGAACATTTCTTTATTTAAACTAATATGAATTTTAAAAAAGATCTTGTTTGTGATGTAGAAAATACACTGGGTGGGCCACAGGCTCCCAGCTTCGCTCCATTCTGATGCATTCACTTGTCTTTGTTTTCCTCATCCAAGCTCCAATATTGCTCGCCATTTTTGTTGCACCAGTAATGTTAGATTGGGGGTGTGAGGGGTTGCTCTGTACAAAGATCAAAGTGGTTCTTTAAATGAATGTTGTTTTTTTCATGGACCAAAACAATCATATTACGTTGTGTTCATTTTTATGCTGTTAGTGTTCTTTGTTAGACTATTCTACTTTTAATCCTATTTAACTTAATTTATATCATGTTTTTATTTGCTCCGTAATTGTCTGGGCAAAGGATCAGAGATACAAATTTTGTTTCACCCTGTGGTGAAATGACAAATAAAGATCCTTGAATCCTAATTACTCATTGAAAACTATTAAAATTCATATTTTTGACAATATATTTGCACCATCAAGTCAGTTTTTCTATCCATTGAAAATGTTTGGAACATCAAAAGACCATCAAATGAAGTCTTTCACCAGCAACGATCATGTTTGCAGATGATACTCTGCTTTAGAAATGAACTCGTTGCTTCTTGAATGTTGTGGGTGAGACCGTTGGCACAGAGCAACCCCGCTCCCCTTCCCCTCTCTGTGGCTGAGAACTTGGAACAGGGAGCTTGTGTGCTTTTTTTTTTTTTTTTTTTTGTGTGCTCCTGATTCAAAACTCCTTGAGTCTCAAACTTTTGATTGAAGGTCTTTCTGTAATAATTTCTGGCCAAGCTTTTCATCCGGCAACACTGTGCCCGAAGAAGCAGATGGTGTAACTGATTTTAACTTGGTGGTTTGGTTTGCTTCTGCCACTGGTCCACTCTCGACAAAGCAGCGTGAAATCAAACCAAACAAAGGTGTGCAATCTTTTAACTTCCCCCCTCTCCGCTGCATTAAACTGTCTAGCCTTGTGAGAAAGCATTGTAATGGCCACGGTCAAAGGGCATCTGCTTTCATTCCCTGCCATAAATCACAATGCTCTCATAAATCTCAATGGAAGAGAATCGCTTTAATCTAACATTCGCATGATTGTGTGGGTAATGAACTGCAGCCATGCTTGCTTTGCCATTAACAGGCTCTTAATATCCTCCACTCCTTAATATGAGCATTAGGAAAAGATCAGAGTAGGACACTTGCTTTAGTGCTTGATTCAAATGCATTCATTTTAAAATGATGCAACAAAACCACATGAAGTGTGGTGTGAGAATAACAGTATTCTTCATTAAGTAAAGCTCCATCTTTAGCTCGTCTCTTGTGGCTCTTATTGTGACTTTTGCGATTGTGGGCCAACATTGGTCAGGATACCCATAGTTCATGCAAGATTTTTTTTTTTTTTATCATTGAAAGCAGATAAAGAAGTATGTTAGAGGTTCAGGTTGTGTGCCTGGAGGGAGCATGTGGACTGAACTGAATATATGTGGCACACACAAAAAAATCATTCATGCATGCTCGCAAAATCCAATACTGACCTCTGAATGCGTGCATTTTCACTAGAGCTTTGCTTGAATGTGTATTTAATTGCAGCTAGAAATCATGGTTATACTAAACTTGTGATACTTCGTGTTTAAAACAGCTCATTCAGAGCCAAATAAACCCGCATGCATGTGTGCTGTGTGCATCCAGCTGTTTTAAGTACAAAAGCCCATTTACACGCCTCCATTTCATTAAAGTTCCACTCCAATCATCTTTTAAACTATTTTAAAAGCGTTCCCACTGGAATTTAGATTATGATTACATTGTATTCATCCAAAAAAAAAAAGCTGTGTGTTGTTTTATAGGACTTAGTTTCTGCAGAGCGCAGGGATTTTTTCTCTGGGGTTGCTAAGTGACTGTAAAGAGTTTCTCATTTGTTTTTATGTAAAATTATATTTCCAAGAATGACAGTAACAACAACTCATATTCATACATTTCTAATTAAATACCAGATTTAAATGTATTGTCTTGTCTGTAGATTGCACATTTTAACTGTGTGAACTGTCAGAGTGATAAGAAAGAGATGTTGTGTGGTAGGATGAGAGTCATTTATTTAAGAGGAGGTGTTGAGAGTCCACAGGGGTACCACCTCCTACTGCCTCTCCTTTACCACATGGCAAATTTGCTGCTTGAGTATAAAAAACATCATTTCTGATGGCCAAAACGCTATTCTCTACACCCCTTTTCCTGGCGATTTATGATGCTTTAGCTCGACGCCTGTCCAATAATGTGTTCATAAGCTTGACGCCCCAACCGCGTGTGGGAGGAGCTACTGCCAAATGTTTTCAGCTTGATCACTACGTGGAGCGATGTCTGTGTGTATCTCATGGAGGGGGATCAGAGCAGTGACGTGTGGGGAAGGTTGTGGCTGGTGAGGCTCTTTCAGAGTCAGATTTACAAACACATGAGAGGCCTGTACTGCTCATTCAACTGAAAAACGTTTTATGTGCCACCCATCATATTTCAAATCATCCACAAACAAAATGCTAAAACATGTAGTTTCCAACTAAATTGGCATGTCTTGAGAGCAAATCTACAGAAACTAAGAGAAAAGTATGCTTGAAAATAGTTTTAAAAATAACAAATCCAACTGGAGTAACCTCTAAAATCAAAATTTCCCTAAGGTCCAATTGAAATTTTAAATAAAAGTTCAAATCAAACTTAAAATTACTTTTTTGGTATTTTTTTATTGAAGCCTCTAACTGTGAGAACATTTCCTCTATCAATTTAAAATAACTATTATCCATGGAACACGTGTCCCACAACGAGCATTTAACCTTGTTCCCAAAACCTTGCATGTTAATGTGCGCCTTATAGTGTGGAAAATATGGTAAATATTATCTTCACTAATGGAAGAAAAAAGAGGTAGATTATGTATCCTCTTCTGGTTTAAGTTTTTCTCCAAATCAGAAATAGGTATCACTTCTATATACCATTCAGTTAAAGGAGCCTCCAGCTGCAAGTTCTTTTGTTGCTCGCTGGGCACAGACAGTTTTTTTGTCATCTGTTGTGTATACCAGCATGTGGAATCCTCTGTACAATCAGCTCCAGAGATCCAAAGCCGTCCCTTGCCCCAAGCCACCCTTCCTTATCAGTGTGTTTGCTGTCTTTGAGACACTGGCTCCGCCGCGCCGACTGATAACCAAAAAATGAAATTTCTCTTCCCAGCACAGAAGCTGCATGGGCCCTTACTGCAAAGACGGAAGGATTCAGGAGTGTGTGAAAATATTTCACATTGACATTTTCCTTCAGGAAATTATCAAGAACACAAAAAAATGCCTGAAATTTTATTTACCCGGAGAAGAGCCATGGGGGCACAAGGGGGGGCAGCTGAACTCAAGTAACACCCCCCATCATACACACACACACACTTGTCCCTCAATTTTCTTAATTAATATCAGTATTATTGACAAAGATTGAGAATTTATCAATGCAAGCTTCTTTAAGCATTTCAAAAATAATTAAAATAATAATTTTACATTTAAGTAAAATTAACATTCAATGAAAATAACATATTTTCATCTACCAGCTTTACAATGTCCTCTGCTCCATTTACATACTCCTAATTAAAGAGTTCTAGCTCTGCCTCTGTATTTACCACAAACTGTTTTAATTAATGAGTCTGGATTCAGAGTTTCCAGTTTCTGGAAAGTATTGAAAGATTTGTCAATAATCAAGTGTGTTATTGAGGTTATTTTTAAAGTGAAGGTTGAATAAATTTTTATCAATGGTCTTTAATGGCTATCTAAAGATTTAATTTAAACCTTAAAATGTTAAAAATATCAAAATACTGCACAGATGTTCGAATCAAATCTCTTGTGTTTTTTTTATGTGCCTTTTTGCCTGTTTTTTTTCTTGTTTATGTAATTTAAATAATTAAATTAATTAAGGCTTTCTAAACTAATAACACTGAGAAATGAAGGCCAATAAAAAACAAATATTTAAACTGATGGGTTTGACATGATTCCCGAGCTCAGATAACTTTATATTCAAGAAATGTGCTGTTAAAAATCCACTTTTTTGCCCTGTCTTCTCACTTTTTTGCTTGAAAATAGATTTAAACATGCACGCCCAGAAAGTCATCAATTTACCAGCGAGCTGAATTTTTCTTATGCGTGCTGTCATAATCACACTGCGCATCTTAAGCGCTCTGGGCAGCTCCATCTGGGAAGATTTTGGATTTTATTGGAGTCGTCATCCAGCTGGGTGAACACATTTCTCACATCTGTTTCTGCAAAAGAAAAGGACGAAGAGAGAATTTCATGTTTCCGATGACCCCTCCAAACCCATTTAGGAATTCTGTTCTTTCACAATGTGAAAAGTGAGGACCTGAATAATATGAAATATTCAAGCAGTAACAACCCCCCCAACACACACGCACACACAACCCTCCGCTTATCAAAAAGCTGCTTCTCTCTGGAGATAATATCAGCTTCACTTGTCTCTGCAGATAAACCCCGCTTGTGATTGCTGCTCTTTTAATCTTCAAATATTATCCAGAAGAGCTTGTCGCCAAAAGTCAAGCAAGATTTAATCTGAAATTGAGTTAAAATTTCACAAAATAATGAAGAAATAATATTGCCATCTGTGTACTTCCTCAGATGTGGGAGCACATGGTAGGATCTAGTTTGATCTGAGGATCTCGGGTTCCGATCTGAGTATTTATATTTGTCTTTGGACAAGGGAACCATCCATTCACACACAGTATTCTTGTGAGGAAGAAGTGCTTGAAGAGACACGGTTCTTCAAAATAGATTATGGTTATGGGAGGTCTGAACATATTTACTGCTTACAGTATCATTGTTCTATGTTTCTGATTTTAAAAACATCTTTTCAGCTGTATGGTTTTGTCAATAGTTGTCATGAAATAGATTTGTCCGTATAGATTGAAAATCTTTTTTGAAACCACTAAGTTATTTGGTAAAATGACTGGGTATGGAACAAGCCCCTTGTGGTTACTCTGTGAACTGCACGTTGCAATTTCCCTTTTCAGGTAAGCTCCAAACTGGAAGTCAAAAAGTTGTCTATTTATGAATTAAATGGGTAAATAACACATGCTCTTTGACGCATCCTAATTCTTCAACCAGTTTAACAATCAATGTGAATAATGTGATTCTGATGTGGAATGTGGAGTGTTACTTAACTGTGCAAATGCTTTTCGTTATGACAGAATTACGATAAATGATTGAAGACTTGTGGTTGTCAAAAGTATGTAAACACTGAAGCTAAATCGCTGTTAAAAATTGGGTTTTAAATTGCGTTTAACTGTTCTTGGAAAAAAGAGGTTATGTTTTGAACTGCGTGTTACGCCAAGCAATTTTCTTATTTAGGTGTGCTTCAAACTGGAAGTCAAAAAGTTGTCATTTGAATTCGTAAGGTTTGAGGATTACAATTTCAATGAAAAAATGGGTCAAAAAGCATTTCAAAATGAAAAATGTTCTGGTTGCAAAAATATTTCTCTTCTGAATTATCACTTCTCTAAACTGACATTTATTTTCTTGATATTAGAAAACATCGTGCTCCTGTCCATCCTCACATCCTCATCTTGCTCAGTCCTCCACCGGGACCGGTTCATTTCTTTCCGTGATGAAAAGCGAATTGACTGACATCCCGCCAATGAAACATGCCTTCAGATCACACTGATCGCGTCCATCTCTAACATCATAATCCGCCTAACTTCAGTCCATCCGCCACACCTGAGGACTCTATCTCACCGATCTCCACACACACGCACGGAGACGCACAAGCACGCACAGTGTGGGAAATTACTGGAGCGAGAGAGCGCGTCGGATGTGTGGAGAGGGAGGGAGGGAGGGAGGGAGGGAGGGAGGGGGGTCGGCACAGACGCGCGCGGAGCTGCTGGATTATTCGGGCTGCAGCCTCGCTGGATGTTGTACCGACGGACGGACGGCGGGTCTGATTTTCCTCGGACTGCTGGTTTCCACCCCACCCCACCCCCCACGCAGGGCGCTGATATGGTGAGCCTGTCGTTCCTTGCTTTGTCTGACCGAACTTCAGCGTCTGCGTGCGTCCGTGTGCGCGATTGCGCACCCATAACGCGTGTAGTTGGGTTCAGGTGATCTTTTCGCGGATTTCAGAGTTGAGTTCTGGGTGATGGTCCCTCAACCTGCCATTCTATAATCCAACATCACATTATTTTTGCATTGAAATGTTCAGTAGACACAGAAGAAAACCGTTTTATCCAATAGTTCTGCATAGTGGTGGATGAATCTGGAATTCAGAGGGAGCCTCTGGCATTGATGGTGCTGCCCCCTCCCTCAAACCACCCTCAGAGGTATTTTCTCATGACTGGACCCACTGGCACATCGCCTGCTATAACAAAAGTGGAGGGATGTTCCATGTAGCTTCACTTGATGTGAGTTTTTCAGAGGACTGATGCAGAAAGGAGCACCTTGCACCTGTGAGAGGAGGTGATCGCTCCCTGTCAGGTGTCTGACAGCAGTCAGCACAGCAGCCCATATGCTTGCCTCCAGATCAATCCAGCAAGCAGCCAACAATTAGTAAGTGTGAGAGGGACATATGTCCAGCACGGGCGGAAAGAAGGTCTCAAATAACCAGTTGTGAGAAGTGAGATTGCATTTGATATTCTTTCAAATTGAACATCTTCACAAATCAGCAATTTTTTCCATATTTTTTTAGTTACAGTTTTAGGATTGCAATCCCCCCAAAAAAGATGAACACGTGATTTCATGCCAGAATTTTTAAATGTAGGCATGCATGATTGGGAAAGTGGACCACTCGCTTCTCAGAAGGTCAGAGGTGCCTTGTCACATGTCAGTTTGTGGATGAAGTTTACCCGGGCTTATCTTCATTTCTCCCGATGTTTGTGTGTGTTCACGTGCACGTGCATCTGTACAGCTGTTCCACCTCTCAGAGAGATTACGTTTCACAAGATGTGATGGATGCCAGTGTCTGCAAAGCCAGCTGTGTTTCTACACAAACCACCTTTCGTCAGCACATTCTCTGCGACATGCAGATGCATTTGTGTGTGTCTGAAGCCATAATGCCCGGAAGGCTGAGTCAGGACCGGGAGAGGTGGCGTTAGGGTCAAGGATGTTATGAGTCGGGTTTGGTAATTATAGGGACCCTTTTTGGTTTCCCACGGACCGGGCCAACTCAGTCTAAACCATCGGGATGTGAGAGGGTCAACAGAGCCTTCCTGTCAAGATGAATAAAAGTTGCACAAAAGGAAAAGAACCGGTTTCCTTTTTTCCCACACAAAGGAACTTAAGCACAGGTGGGATTGTCATGAGTCAAACTGTGGATGTAAAGGCTATTTTAGGCAGAAGCCTAACAGTGAAAATGGGATTTTTACAGCACTGGTCTGCCGGCATCCAGCTGTGGTGCAGAAGTGATACGATAGAGCGAAAAAAAAAAAAAAAAAAAAAAGAGGATGTGAGAGGGGGGGTAGTGATGAGAGAGGCACAGCGATGCTATTGATTTAGCTGGCAGTCGGAGGGGACAGCTTCCAATCCATCTTGGCTCTCCCTATCATCTGTCTGCCGGTTCACCAGCATCAGTCCCGGCCTTCCTGCCTTTTTTTTTCTCCGTCTGATATCTAGATTGACCCTCACTCTCACTTTCCCAGACAACCCATCCAAATCGATAATATTTGTGTCTGTCATCCCTCTGTTTCCCTTACTTGCTCCCTGCTTGATCTGTTACAACTTTTGTGCATCCCTAATTTAGAGAAATATATATACGTATATATACATTTTTGCAAGTCATCTCTGATTTTGTTTGTGTGTCTCAGCAGTGGCGGACTTAGCAGTTTGGGGGCCTCAGGGGTACAGTAACATGGGGCCCTCTCCAGCTATTGTATTTTTTATTTTATATATTTAAATCCTTAAGCTATGTTCACCCTCTGGAATGCAGCCACTTCCAATGAAAAATCTATGTGAATGCACAATTCAGGCTTTCGTGTTCAAAACGCTTGCGTACATGTGTAGCTACTTACAGTTTACAACTGTTTTGGAGCTTTTCATACCAAAGTTTAACCACTGATGGTGCGTTGCCACCTAAACCAGGTTTGAAGTTTGAAGACTCTAATTTGGAAGGGACGTGGTGAAACTCACAGTGACAAGCCTGAAGACCTTTACATTTAGATTTCAAACAAAGATAAACCAAGGCCATTCTCCTGACATGATAGTAATCCAGATCGGCCGTTGCAAGGATGCTAGCAATGACCCGAACCCTTTCTGTTTTGCCCAAATCGAAGGGTTTGACGCTTTGCTCCAAGCATTCTTCCAACTGTAGGTGGCGGACATGCGCTAGTAAACAGTAGGAAAAGAAGAAGTCTCTGCTTATCTGGTGTAAAACCCCATGGGCTAAACGTGTTCTTGAATGTGCGTCGTATGCCCTGTGTGTACGTAGCTTTAGGGAAAAATGTTCGTAGAAAAAGTTCTTCACTGGTCCACTTTTAGAGAGCAGCAATGTCAAGAACCAAAAAAGTTCTGATTACCATTTAAAAGGCAAAACAACATTTAAATGTAAAGCAAATGCATTTTATGTATATCATTTTTTTTCTCAAAAAAACATATTCTGTTTTTTCTTTTATTTTTGCAAAAGCAAAAAAAACAAACAAACAAACTATGAAACAGAACAATACACTGATGGAGTGGTGTCAATTTAAAAAAAGAGAGAGATTCTCAAACTTTCCATGTCCTCTAAGCTCATTCTTGCCTTTCTTTATGTTTTATTATAAACTCCATCTGTTCTTCTTTATCCAGTTTTCTTTTCTTTCTTCCCGGACAACAGTTTTGTCATTGTTTAACTTATCTTATTTTCTGAAAATGCACTTATATGTTATTTTAAATGCTATTTTTGCGATGCTATTTTTTATCTAAATGCTAAATAAAAAACAGCAGTGCACCGTATTATCTGAGGCCCCTAATATATGAATTAGTTCTGGTTGTGCTCATTGATGTTGAGGTGATTTAGAGACGGACACAATGTCAAAATGTCAGTTTGTTTTTTTTACGAGTTGCAAACAAGGTTGGGTGTTATTATGGTTATGCTTATGGACTGTGCGGGGGGGGTGTTGTGTCATGTTTTGGAGATAGCATAGTCGCAGTGCATTTTTTAGCTGTATCAGTCTATTTTTTATGTGTTGCAAACATGCTAGGGAGGAAATTTTATATATGTTTAGCTCGGGGCCCCAAGGTGTGTTTGGGGCTCCTGGCAATCGCATACCTTTACCTTGTGGTAGGTCCACCCCCGAGAATCAGTTGTTTATGGCAAAAATGTGTATTTCCCTGTGGAGAGGAGCATATGGCCAGATATTAAAAATTCAAGTTAAGACTTCACATCACTTCGTCTCTTCCGTGCTCTAGCATGTTTCTACTTTTCATTTCAAACAAAACAGCTAATTTTTTTTCACGATCTTTTCCAAACAAAAGTAGCGTCGTGGCAGAACACTGAGAAAAAGCGCTTTTCCGCTCAGGGACAATTTTAGCTGCGTTCTGCTTACTATTCCATAACCGAAGACAACCCTGGCATCAGATTTCCATATTTATTTCATAGGGCCTGTGCTTTGCCGCCGTGTGTTAGCGTGCGCAATAATGGTCTGACAAAAATAGAAGAAAGTGTCAATGTGATGAGGAATGGCAGACAAAGTTTGCAGCGGGGAGGATCCGCTCGTAGACCCCCGCATATGAGGGAGCAGAGCAGAAGCCACAACAATTCTATTTTCCACCCACACTTACACAAAAATCACCAAAACAATCTGAGCCAATCGTTCACAGTCACGGCTTTAAGTGTTCCCCCCTTCTGCTCCTTCTCTGTTTAACGTCTATTATCTTTACCCCAACCCTGTGCCCCTCTTATGTTATTTCGCTGACGCCGAGCGTCCAGCTCCCTCATCTCCTTTTCCCACACGATGGCTTTACATAGCAAACATGTGCCAGACCATAAAAAACCCTCATTTCTCCCTGCAGCTCTTTTTCCTGCTCTTTTTTTGTTTTTTACTTCCCAACCTCCTCTCTGCCGTACAGTTTAATCTGCAGCGGGGGGCTTAGTGGCATGGCTGCACAACTTCCACATCACTTCTTTTCTTTCTGCCTGGGATTTGTGGCTGTTTGTTCCCCTAGTTTCTGTGCTCTCTTTTTTCCAGCTAGTAGTTAAAATTTTAATCAGATTTCACTTCATCCGTTCCGCCTTATCCTACCTTTATTTATTTTTATACTCCTCTCCATAGTTACATCCTTGTGACATGAGTTTGCATTAAATTCCATCATTCCCTGCTCCTAATCACTGTCTCAGCAGAACAGATATGAAAGCCAGTTTTGTTTGCAAGTTTCCAACAGGTGTTTTTTTGTTTTGTTTTTTTATTGGGTGACAAGAGGAGAAGCCAAAGCTGGTAACCACTGAACCCCTTTTCCTCATCTTTCCTTTGGTTTTGGTTTCATCTTTGGCTCCAAACTGTCATCACTGTGGTGTTTTTCCTTGAGATTACCTGTCAATCACTTAAGACAGCTTTTTGGTTTGGGACAAAAACTTTCAAGTTGTAACATTTGGGGAAGGTTTTTTTTTTTTAGGGGTTATATTTAGCCTTCTTAATAATGTTTTATTTATAAAGAAACATTAGACATATGTTTTAAAAAAGTATAATTATAAAGTTTCAGGTGTTGTCTTTAAGTTTTTCAGGTTTAATTTAATCAGGAGCCTAAAGCTGCAAACCAAATAACACTATAATATATAACATAACATTCACTGTAACAAAGATTAAAAAAAGCATTGATCCATATTGGAAATCTGAAGAAATTCCATAAAATAGACATGAAAGCTGTGAATAATTTATTATTAGGGAAATGTGACAATTTGTTTGCTCCCCTTTGACTAACTTGAATTTGAGGCTGAATAAAATTACTCAGTTTTTTTGTGAAAAGAAAAAAATCTATCCTTTAATCTCTCCATCCATCGAGTATGAAGGGAGTCAACATCCTCATCTTACCTTTCGTAAGATGGGTTGCTTTGCACCAACACTTCCATCTACAACTCAGAGTTGAACTGCTGCTGCTCTGCAGAAAGTATGTCCTGAAAAAAACACTTTTTTTTTCTTATTTTGGAAAAAAATTGGCTTAATAATAATTAATAGACCAATGAGATAGCTTTTGCAATTGATCAAAAGATGACTAGTGTGGGAGTTTATACATCTGGATTGAGGTTGAGCTTGTTAGTTGGGTAAATAAAGGCTGTGAATTGATACAAAATAACTTTTTTTACACCATTTGGTGTAAGTTGTGGCTCAGTTGTAAATTACTTGTATTGTTTCCGCTTTGTCTGCAGTCTAATGCCAAGTCCAACTAAGCATGTTTCAGAAATGTAGCGCCGTCTACTTTCACTTTACCTGCACGTCATGAGTTGCTGGTGTGTGGTGTTTTAACAGTCCCTCACTCTTTTGGTGGAAGGCTTCCTGGTTAGAACCGACAGTTATCTTGTGTGCAGCAGATTGTTGGTGTAGCTTCTGCTGAAATGCAATGGGACATGTCTGATGTGGCCACATCTATTGACTGGAATCGATCCTCTTCCTTCACACTGAAGTGATTGCTGCCTTTACAGATGCTGAATGGTTTTCCCAAAGCAGTTTAAAACAGGTTTGAAGACATGTATGCTGGCTGATTCATTCCCTCTTGCAGTGCTTTTGCAGCTAAAGTTCTCTTCAATGCTGACATACTACACTAGCCATCAAACACATGGCATTGCATCTCTGAAATAACCCTTCATAGCCTTGTTTGTTGCCTACATTCTCACAAATCTGAGTTTATTGATTTACATGATATTCAGTTTTAAAGTCCCACTCCAATCATCTTTTGATTTATTTTTAAAACATTCCTAATGGTCTTTTTAGATGACTTTCTTGCTTTTATCCAAAATCCCCTTCCCATTGTTGAGAGCTGTGTTTTTATGCTCTCTCCCGCTAGCTTACACAACTTCTCAACCCCAACCGAACATTACCGCTATGACAAGAGAAATGCCACGAGAACATGTTAAAAGCACTTAAAAGCAAATTAGAAAGGGTCTTCAGAACTTTTATTGAACTGTAAAAACCTCTTTTGTTTCTCCTTAGCCTTTTCTCTTCTGCTCCTCTTTACGTTTTGAACTGAGCACACCTTTTGTAAGCCGGATTCTCGCTGTAGCTCTTCTAACCGTTCACTTCAGATTTGATGTTTCCAAGGAACGTATGTCAACACAATGAATGCCTTGATCCCACCTGCTGAAAGCATTATCAGTGCGGAAAAAATGCCTCCATTAAAGTGTTTAATGAACATTTTAGAGCAAAGAAAAGCATCTCAGACCATAACCAGATCGAAAAGTGATCGCTGTTGGAAATCCTGGCTGCAGAACTTCACTCTGTGGTTCATTCTTGAAACATTTTCCATTCACAAAATACCAAACAGTAACTGGACACCTGCAGTCGGTTCCAGACAGTCATCCACTGCACAATAACCCTTCAGCTCTATGGATAGACTTTTATGGAGTGTAAGATATTTTTCTGGTTTTATTGACTGCCAATAAAATGGAAAAACGGGGCATTTGGATTGAGTAATTTTTTGGTTTATCTCCCATCCTGATGCTCTCTTTTCTCCTCTCGAGGAAGCTAAGTCCAAAAAAAAAACAATTTTTTTGTTTATATTTAGAAATTATGTTAAGCCTCCACATTTTCCTCAGACTCCCTGCAGCACCTGGGACTAAATGATGCGTGAGACAGGATGTGTGTATGTGTGGTACTATTTTTCCTTTCACTGCTCAGGTTTTCTGCGTGAAGCAGCAACATTAGAGACAGGGTCTTTCTCTGCTTTGAGCTGCAGATGCAAGAGTTTGTTGCGTGTGTGAGGTTGTGCACGTTCAACCACTCAAACGTATGTGCATGTGCTGGACATAAAAGATTAGGCAAACATTCAAATCTAAAAAACATGCAGTTTGGTATGCCTGCAGCTGGTAGCAGAAGTGGGACGTAGATTTGGTGTATATAATTTTTTTTTATACAGGGATTGGGATGGGAGTCGATGAAAACATGAATAAAAATAATGTTATTGCATGTTCAGCCACAATGCATCATATTCACACACTTGGTCGAAATGCGATATTTTGTCTCGATTAAAAGATCATATAATGGAAGCCTACACGACTTCTGGGTGCATTAGATAAAAACATACATACAGACAGCTTTGCATAATCACACCGTGCCCATCAGTCAGCTTGTAAATATATGCTATGAAATCATTTCCTTTTCTCGCTAATGTATTGCAAACCACCTACTCAGCAAGCACCAACTACTCCATTCCTGAACAGCCTTTAGACACAGGAAGTGCCTTAGCAGGTTTCTCAATATCCCTATATTAAATTAGACCTGTCATTTAATACATCCCTCGGCATTCAGACTGGCATCATTTTTCCCAGAGTATCCTCCATATCTTCCAGCCAAAGCAGAGACTTCATACCAGGTACTGGCTAGTATGAAATCTTAGAGCAATAAATCATCCACTTGTTTTTTTAAGCAATCAAAGAAATTTTAAATATTTTTTTCCTTTTCTCAGAAAGCTGATAATTGACACTATCCAGAACCAAACATATAATAAATGAGATGTGGACATGCAGCAGTCTAAATGGGTGTTTTTAACATGTCCTATTGGCATTTTTCTGATGATAGAGGACATATTAAAAGTAGAAAAGTACACTTCAAATTGCATTTCTGAATGCTTCTTTATGCAAAACGTTGTGAATCATGTAAAGCAAACGAAAAATGTGATTTGAAAAAAAGCCTATTTTTGGTTTAGAAATTATGATGGGTGGTCCTCTAGTTCCCAGCTCTGGGCGCCCAGTAACGGGGAATGGGGGTGGGGTTGCTCTGCACCGAAGGTCCCGCCCAGAACTCAGAGGCAAATTTCTAATAACTTACTGCTTCTCTGCAGCAACAACACCCTGGAAAACAATTCAATATTTTGTGATTTTGGCTAAAACCGTTATAATCATAAGTAATAGAACACTGTGTACGCTTTTAAGATGGATCAGAGGATTATCAGACTTGCTCTTTAAAACATAAAAAGGGTAAAGTTAGGCCATTGTTTAGTTTGGAAAAGAACGCTCATTTAGACATATTCATTGCAGGGCTCCTTGGTCCAGACCAAAATTTGGTTTGTCAGATAGGCCTTTTTTTTTTTGGTAGGTATGGAAGCTCGTCTGAACTTCAATCGCATACTACAGCATGAAGGCACATTCAAATTCAAATTGGTTCCAAAATGCTTCTTTAGTTACTCAGACAAGAAGTGAAACTTCGTAGTCCTTTAGGCTCCCTGCAGAGCTTGATCCTGTGATAACATGACCTGACAATTTTCACAGTTGCCTCAAGAAAGAAAAATTAGACCCAAATTAGACAATTGAATAAATAAACTAGGGGCGATTCATATCATAATTTTTTGTTGACAATCTGATTCATTGATCAACCTGTTGTCCACAGGTTGTAGTGTTATTAAAAAAATGTTCATGCACTTTTCGATCTGCAAGCTCACTGAGTGTCTACGATCTTGACATTTTTTGCAGGCTACCTGCATGCCCCGTGCAGGTTTGAGCATTTTTCGTCCGCAGACAGCCACCATTAGGTGCGGTTGTGACTCAGGCTTAAGTGAGAAAGTACTTGTCCGTCATCGTATGACCGTGTTTTGTCCTGTTTGCATGGTAATTTGCAGCTGTTCTATGATCTGAGAAGTGCAATGCGAGTCGGACCATCAATCATTTTGTTGTGTTGTTCAATTGCCACAATATTAAGTGTTTTTTTTATATTTTAAAAGCAAATTCCATCTTTCATTTCTGTAATTTGCTGAGGAAGATGTCTGATGTTCAGCCTCCGCACTTCAGATACCTTCATGGTAAAAAATCTGTCAAAACGCTGTGTGTGTTCCTTGGAAAACACTTAAGTTGGGTTCAGCAATCAGTCACGGCACAGATTCATCCCATGTCTCCTGCAGGGATGTGTCACCTTCTGAGCCCGAGACTGTTCGGGTTCCCCGGTGGGTTTTGTGCACAGCCTAACGTGCGCAGTGTGTGTGTGTGTGTGTGTGCGTGTGTGTGTGTGTTTGTGTCTTGGTTTAAAAATGCAGAGATACAAAACTGAGATGCCTGTGGTGCATAAACTAGAGTTTCAACCAGTGCCGCACAGGATTACAAAGTAATCAGAAATTTCTTGGGTGATATGATGATTCACAGATTAGAAAGCAGCCCGCCATTCAGGCGGCGAGGATGGGTGTGTGGCACAGAAGCAGAAAACACACTTTGGCCGTGTGCTGTTTCTATTCCTTTCCCTGAAAGAGAGCAATTATCCGTATGACAACAGAAAGCCACATCTCTCTGATTGAAATTCTATAGTCAACCACTGCATTGTAATCATCTCGCGCAGGCTTTCATCCTCATTCATACACCGTTGAGCGAGGCGGTGATGGGGCTCACGCATGCAACCAACACAAGCACCAAAGCTTGCTCAACAAATTGGCTGCCCGGCTGGCGTTACTGCAACACTGAGATATATTTTTTTTTCTCGTTTTTCTCCCCCTGCTGTTGCGTGTTGCCATTGTTGACGCCGCAGCTACACTGCTCTGCTCTCCTCACAGACGATTAGACTGCCTCTCGGCTGCGCTGGCTGGCAGCCAGCAAAATGGTGGCTTTTCGTTGTGTTGGCTGCCATTGATTTGGCACAGCAGGTCTCCAAAGTTGCACTCTGTGCCCCATCGGATAGGCCTGAGAGTACATGTGTGTGTGCAAGTGTACGACTTGAATAAAAGGGGTAAACACTGGTGAGGCACTTTTTTTTATGAGGACGGCACCCTTAAATCTCAGCCTGCAACTTGTTAGCATTAACTGTATGTTCCAGGCCCTTTGGGATCATGACAGGAAGCTGTTTTTGTGTTGTCTTGATTCGTACACAGATCTTTTGGAGAAATGGCGACGTCAAGAACTCTCAATATTTAATCTTTTTTCCACCCTTTAACTGAAAAAAACAAACTTTGAGAAGCAAGCATAAAGAAGTTCAGAAAAACACACTGAGGTCAAACGTTTTTAATTCCACAGCACACATTTTGCATCATATGTGTTCTCGCATGATTTTTATTGACAGAATGTATTCCCGGGCGACCAATCATCGTGGTAATTGAGTGCACATGCAAACTCATTACACACTGTCAAATACTGAGCCAAGCCCGCTCTGACTCTCTGGTGCATGCACAAGCTGTTTCCTGACACGATGTCCCTTCATGACAAAGCGTGACAAATGAGTCTGTTCGGAACACATTTAGGTCCCATCGCATCGACCCCGCCCACCTCTATCCCCACCCAGCCGTTTCTCTCCTTCTCAGATCTTGGAGAAGGGCAGCTCACCCATCCTCTCCACACACAACCCCTGTCCATCAGTTGTGCTTGCCATAACCTGCCGGCACTCCGTGACAAACAGCTTCCCTCATCCTGATGGATTGGCCTATCACACATTGAGGAAGTGACAAATTAGATCATTATTTTCCTTTATGATCCTACCTCTCTTGCTTTTTTTTTTTTTTCTTTTTTTTTTTTAAGATTTTAGCATTCATCCAAAGCATTTTTGCAGTGTACAAATGTTAAAGAATGAAGTGTACTAACAGAGAGGTTCTTTTTACATCTATACTTTAAAATGAGCATTTTCAAACACATTTGTATAAAATATAAATCAAAAAATGATTAACAGGTCATTAATTCCTTGGAAATGCATATATTTTGTTGGGGAAGGGGTCAGTTTTAAACAAATGTGATATTCTTAACAATATTTTTGCTTTTGTGTGTATATTATGTATCCTACTTTTTTTTTAGTTGGTAGCTATAATAGTTTTATAATCTTTGCAAACGTGCATAAACGTGTGTTTTGAGGCTATACGTTTTTACAACTGTTTTCAAGCTCTACGTGCAACATGTGTGACCATTGAATGTGCATTGCAAGTTAAACAAGATCAAACTTTGACCAATCAGGGACTCGGATTTGGTGGTGACGTTTGGATGGCGTTTCTTTTAAGTCATGGAAGTGAAGGAAAGATTCTCAACCTTTGGGTTGTGGATAGTAAGAGGGTCACAACTCAGCACTCTTAAGAAATGATAAAAGGGTAAAGTTGAATCAACATCTAGAACTATTATATAGATGCAACAGCTTTGGGGGGAGTTTTGATGCACTTTTACCTTACTTTTACCCAAACCATTTATCAACTGTTGATCATTTTTGCTTCTTCAGCATCCTGTCAGCTGTTAATGTCTAACTAATGTGGAACTTCACTCTCTTTCATCTGCTCAAAAAGATGTCACACCTACTATTTACGAAAGCAGACTGTGGTCTGGGCTGTACAGTGTTGTAGTGTAAGTACACTGAAAAGGCCCCAGGTCCTTTCTGTGTTGGTTTTGGATGTTCTCCTCATGCATCCATGGATTTTCTCCAGGCACTCCAGTCTTCCTCCCACAGTCCAAAAACATGCTTCAAAGTTTAATTGGTGACTCTAAATTGCCCCTTCGGTGTGAATGTGAGTGTGTGTAGTTGTTTGCTATGCTGAGCTGTCCAGGGTGTACTTTGTCTTTGGCCAACAGTAGTTGAGTTGGCGCCAGCTAACAGTTACACTAAACAGGAATAAGCGGGTACAGAAACTGGATGGAACTGTGTGGATCAAAGGTTTCAGTGTGAATGCGCCTTTAAAAGCTACACTGAAAACTCAAATAAAGGCAGCATGGCCTATTACTACCACTCTAAAAAATCAACCAATGTTGTGCCAAATCACAAACGGTTACATTTTAATAAAACCGATTTAAAAAAGGAAAGTTTTTGCTTTCATTCTTGGTTCCATTGGAATCCTATTGAAATGCTATTGCAACACTGAAATGGGACAAAATAAAATTCAAAGACTCTTGTACACATGAATAATAATCAAGTTAACCCAATAATCTCGGAAAACTACCTTAACTCTTCAACCGTTAACGCAATTTCTTTAATTCCAACAGATTTGATACCACAAAGTTTTGCATACTGGTACAAAGCTACTTTTTCTCATGCGTCAAAACCAGTAGGTTTATGTACATTGCATGGGCACTTGACTACTGTAAAATGTTGGTTATTAGTGCTAGGCTGCTTTTCCTCACTTCAGAATCTGTTGAAATTACGGAAATTGTATAAACGGCTGAAGAGTTAAAGAAAACCAATGTGTTGGGGCAGGAGGGGTTCAAGCTTAACAGAATCTAGACACCAAATGTTGAGTTGAACGCACACTCACGCACGCAAAAGTGAGGCCATTTGTCTTACAGCTAAAATGTGACAGGGTGGTTTTAAAAACTGAAGAAAAATATATATTTGACAAAGTAATGCAACGTTTTTTAGAAAGAAAAGGCCAAAATGGAAGACCAATATATTAATGATAATACTTATAACAGTAATCTGTTACTTCATTGTGCAGTAGTAAGTAATAAGTACTTTCATTTTCCTTTGACCATGTGACAAAAATTGACCTAAAGCACTTATAAGCTGTTGTTTTCTTCATCTCTGAAACGGGAAAAAAAAAACAACAGCAACAAAAAAACCCATAAAACTTCTGACTGTGGAAAAGCTCTGTGTTGGATTATACCAGATTCAGTACTTCTCCCTTATATAATGCAACTTTTCTGCATCCCCGGTGATCCCTCTTTTCCTTAAATCAACTCTCAATCAATTCCGACCTGAAGCAATCAAAGCAGCAAAGTGACTCTTTGACCTTTCGAGGGGAATCATTTCTACAGCCAAAAGTAGTTTATTTTGCAGTGTTTTTGTGCCCGTCTCATTCATCCTATACTGTGCAGGCTTTCTGTCTGATCCCTGATACCCAAATCCCTGCCGATGTTGCGATGTCATGATTGATGACGTCAATAGGAGCATCAGCGCCACATAGAAATGAGGACACGCCTTGCCAGACTGCAGCCTTGCCACATTAATCTTTCTCTCATGTTTGTGTGGGGGTTGGGGTTTCATGGGAGAAAAATGAACATCTAGGTGCTAATTAGCATTTTCTGCAATGTGGGGATCCATCACTTTAGTTTGGATCATCCAAGTTTGTTCTGTATGTTGCTCTGCACTCCAGTGTGGAAAAAGAGGGGAAAAAACATCTCTTGCTACATGGAGTCTTCTCAGTATTCACTTCATGGCTCCTGCTCCCTTTTGCTGTAAGATAAGCTCTGCACTGCTGTCACTTGCGATTTAATGTGTACAGTGCTGCACAGAGCCCCACCGCCCTTCACAGGTGGACGTGTTTAAATGCTCTCACTTATAATGGTGGTTTCTGGCTGCTGTGTCGCTTCCATCATCTTACAGTTTTTCAGTGGTTTGGCTGATGGCAGGCCATGCATTTGGAGTCTGGGATTCTTCTTTCTTTCTGTCCATTCTAATGATATACAAATATCTTCATGTCAAGTATCATAAATCAATACAGAACCACAACTAGGAGGACCGTATTCTTCACACTATAAGGCGCACGTCAATGAATGTTCTATATCGACCTTTTGTCATATATAAGGCGCATCGAAAGATTAGGCACAGAAAGTCAGACAGACGAGTCAGAGATAAGTCCATCGGTCAGTTTTTTTGATCTGCTTTCACACTAATTCCAGAACTTGTTTGTAACACACTACACGTTACCCACATTAGAGTAATCCCAATACCTGTAACTCCTGACCTTGTTTGCAACACATAAAAAAACAGACAGAGACTGCTAAAACAAATGTTACCATAACTACACTCATACCAAGTCCTGGTCCTCGGCATATACCACCCTGCCTGTTTTTCAGCTGTCTTTCCCCCCTTGGTACTGATTAGGTGCGTCCATGGCCATGTCTGAATGCACTGACTATTCCCGAACCCCCAGAAGACTACATGCTGGAGTATCCGGTGCCCTGGATTTAAATCCAATTCAGACACCTGCTTACTACTCTCTTTAAAAAAAAAAAAAAAAAACACCCAAAATTATGTCACCTAATTAAAAGTGAATAAATATTGGCTTTTTATGAAGACTGTTTATGAATCTACTCTGTTCTGATGGTGAAAACGGAAATAATGTATTTTAAAAATTCAGGGCTGTCAACGCAAACGAGTTGCCGCAATTAATAAAAAAAAAAAAAACGCATTGTTTGTTATTTACATAAACTAATTACACGTCAGAAGCAACTGGCTTCCGCTTTGCATCGGACGGTTCATGCTACCACGGCGTGCGTCAATTTCTGAAAATTCCCATTTTGTCAGGTATTTTGTCCACTTAGAATGTTCCATTTAGAAATCCATCACGTCTTTGGAATCTCTCGTCTAATGTGCCACAATAAGCGTAAAGAAATATTTAGAAACACTTTATTGAGCAGAAACAATTAGACATTCCAAAAGAATTACCCTGTGAAAACCAAAATCTGAACGTTGCTCTTTACGGTCTCTTTGGAACGTCATGTCGTGGTTCACTCCCTCTCTCTTGTCACACTTCTTTTGAGCACTCACTCTCTGCAGGTCTGTTCTTCGTCTATGACATCACTGAGTTTCGGCGCTCCCAACGGCAGCCCGTCCGGGAGAGGCGGAGGTGCTTGCATGTGTGAATTGATTCACCTTGACAACCGAAGAGCATTTTAGAGCGCTGTAACCACGGTGACTCCCATCACAACATTATGGATGGTTGGTCAGCAGCGGGGCCAGTCAGGGGCGGTGTTTCATCTATACATTTTTAATAGCCAGTGTACTTAGTCGTTCTTCCTGGGCCTGTCTCCCTGTGGCTTCATCTCCAAGAAAAAGAAGGACACGGTGAAAAAAGCCCCCATTACATATTTATTGTTCTCAGTCTTAATTATGGAGCCAAGGGGGTTGGGCCTTCCTCTCGTCTCTTGAATGTCTTATAAGTTGAAGAGGTTTGGATTTATTCCCTTTTTTCCTCCTTATCACCTTCTCTCCATTTGTCAAAGTTCTTCTGAACTGTGGCTTCATTTATTTAAAGAAATGATTCCTAAAATCTCACATTTTACTCATAACAGTCCATATTGAGAAAAGAAAAACTGCATTTTTTGGGCAGCCGTGGTGCAGTGGAAAGGACAGTCGGACTCTAATCGAAGGATTGCAGGTTCAATTCCCACCTTGCCCGACCAAGTGTCCTTGGGCAAGACACTGAACCCCACATTGCCTCTGATGAAAGGTTTGCGGCATTGTTCAGCAGCGGAGCCCCCATCAGTGTGTGAATGTGTGTGTGAATGAGTCCGTGACTGTAAAGCGCTTTGGGCCTTCAATGAAGGGAGAAAAGCGCTATTTAAGTATGCGCCATTTACCATTTTGTTTAAAGATCCACTTCAATGAAAATCCTGTTTTTTTGTGTTTTTAACAAATGTAACAAAAATGCGGTTTTAATAAAGATTGTATTTGTGATGTAGAAAATACGGTGGGCGAGCACAAACTCACTACATTTTCATATGTCCACTTGTAGGCGACTAGAGGTGTACGTCTTTGTTTTCCTTGACTGAACTGGCATCTGTCTCAAAACTGTACGACTTGATAGCTCCAACATTGGTTGCCGTTTTTGTTGCACCAAGCATGTTAGGTTGGGGGTATAAGGAGCTGTAAGCTAGCGGGAGAGCGTGCAAATAGAGAGCTCTCAGCAATTGAAATGGGAAATAATTCCGCCCACAATTCAGAGGTAAATTTCTAATAAATTACTGCCGCTCTGCAGAAACTGTGCCCAGGGGCCAACTTACCAATAGGAAAAGGTGGGCGATTGCCTGAACTCTTAGGTAATAACGTCTAAAATAATTTCCACGCTGTCATGAAAAACCCAAATTACTGATATTACTGCTGATGTGAAAGTGTTTTGTAATCCCCCGTTCCTGTGTAGCAATGGATTATTCCGTCAACAGCAAGTTAGCTATATATGAAAAAAAAATCTGTAACATTTGAATGTGAATTTACTTTTTAAATTCATATCAAAACATTTGAATTCTTGACATTGTCGCTGACTGGGGCTACCTGGGGCCCCCCAAACTACCAAGTCCACCACTGACTATATCATAGAAAACATCACAAGTTTTTTGATTTAGGCTAAAAATGGCTTAATCATAATTAAAAGACCACTAAGAAAACTTTTACAATAGGTCAAAAGATGATTGGAGTGGGTCTTTAAAAAGTATTTGTAATAACAGAGCTATGACAACCTGTTGGGCATATGTATGCACATATATTTAAAACACGTAAACATATGGAATATATATAAATGATGCCACATCAGTTTATTACCAAGCGCAAATAGAAAAAATCCCTCAAAGTTTATCTTCCCTTCAAAATGTTGATTTATTTCGATCAGTTTCAAGCTCTCGACACAACGGCCTCTAAATATACTTGCATTATGTTTGTTCTAGTACACCTAATACAAAGCATTCGTGTTGGTCTTAACATTTCCTTGCATGTTATTTTGAGTTATACTTCTGTAATCTTACAGCACCACTGGCCAAAATCAATTTGAGGGAAAAGGTTTTGTAACCCCATCCCTCTCGTTTAGTCATTGCAACAAGACATTGATCAAAAATGTATTTTTGGCCTCAATTGTCAGGTTTGACCTTGAAAGCTTTGCTTTTTCTTCTTCTTTTGAATTGAATTGCCAAATTGGCTCTTGTCTTTTGTTCTTTCAAGTTGACTTTTCCTTAAATATGAAGACGTGCTGATTTTTCTTTAAGTGATATTACAACTTTAAATCTGAGTGAGATTGAAGGATTTGCTTTATTGTGTGCTGTTCTCGTGGAATCACCTTTCAGAGGAGTGTGGGGGCGTTTTCCACAGCTATAGTTTTCCTTTATCTTGTCGGCAGTCCCTGTATTGCAGATTGAAGAGGAGGTGCTTTCAATCTTGGACACTTGACTTGTGGTGGACTGTGGAATTTCGTGAATGCAGGAAGCAGAGTTCACGAACCCCTGTGTGGTTTGTGCTAGCACCTCCTCTGACTCAGAGGAAAACAAGAGGCTTACCGAGTTATTGTGGAACATTGAACATGTGATTTGCTGTTATTGGGAATTTTACCACGTTTGTTTAAGAGATAGGCGTTTAGAGAAGTTTAAAGAGATCAAAAGGCTCTACGGAGTTTTTAATGATATGGTGAAGAATTGGGGCCTTTTGAAAGAGCTGATTTTTACACAAAAGAAAAAGATTTGGCAGACAGGTTATAACTGGAGCACCATGTGAATAAAAGGCACAGTTATTTAAGGGTTAGCCCGCTTCAGGCCCAGAAGAAATCCATATTTTATTTGACGTTAGAGCTGCTCAGGGGCTGTAAATTATTACTGCTCTACTCCACCTGCTCATGGAGGTCACCCATCCTTCGAGATCGTTTTATCTGTGTGCACGGGCGTGCGCTTGCATGTTGTGTTTGTGCATGTGTCAGCACTCAGAGTCTTTCAGATGTGTATCCAGCCCTGTATCTTCGAGAAGGATGTGTGGCATGCTACGCGCCTGCGAGAGTCACACTGTAACCATACTGCAGACTCATCCATCCATGGATCCATCCGCCCCCCCACTCCACCCATCCATGTTCTAAAGCACATTACAGAGCTGACTGCCTCCAGTGTGCCACTTTTTCACAAACTATGAAGACTCCCCACTGTACGTTGAGTGCTTGAAGAGGATATTGTAATTATTTTTACAGAAATGTAAGCATTTTAATATAGGTTGAACACAATGTTTCAGAGCCAGATTCAGATTAATGCTTCTTCAGAAAAACCTTAAGTCATCTCATATGTGAACCAGCCCTTTTTCCCTGGATGGAAATTGTTAGACCCACGCCAATAATTGTGTTTTTGGGGTTTTTAACATGTTCCTGTGGCATATTTCTCATGATGGAGGACAAATATGCAAAACTCAAAATTAAATTTCTGAGTATTTCTTTATTCAAATTATTGTGAATCAGGAGAAGACCAAAAAAATGCATCTACAGTCATTTCAAAGTTGGTGCATGTACCATAAAATTGCATGGTTATTTTAATAAAGTTTCACTATTCCACCAAAGAAATGTTTGGACCAAAAATTTGCTCTGAAAAGAAAAAATATTTTGTGCTTCATTGAAGATTTTTTGTTTGGTATAGGCATTCCTTGGATTCTTCCTCTTCTTTTTCTTTTCTACCTTCCTTTTGTTCTCAGCACTCCCAGATTTGGGCCGTAAGTGATGCGTGAGCTTGTTTCCGTCCTGATTCTGCTACTTGTAATGGCTTTCATCTGAGATCCAGTTACACAGTGACAGATGTAAAACGGCTTCGCCGAAGTAAGAGCCTTACCTCACTCTCCCTCTTTCTCTCAGCTTACCTTTCCCTGCGGCGTTGAGCTCCTGGTCTTTAACCTTCTCACCCGTCAGCAGGTTCTCATCTCTCACGTCGTCCATGTATCCCTTTCGCTGGAGTTCTGCTACAGTCTTAACAGCCCTCTGAGGTTAGATTTAATGAGATTCGCTTTAAAGGCAGACTGTATAGATAATGGCATCTTGTCCCCCACCTCTTGATAATCCACTCGACTTCAGACCTCTTTCAAAGGCAGATCGGCACAGTTTAGTAGTTTTCAGTTTGAAGAGGTCATGTCATCAGATTGCAGTCCATCCCGTATGTTTCAGTCCTTAATGATACCAGACCTACAATTGGTTTTAGGTTGTCAGCTTTGGCCTATTCTGCTGGTGCTGAGTGGCTACCATGCCCTGAAACAAACTGGTAATCTGTTCAGGGTGTCTTTGCCCGACATAAGCTGGGTTGGCTCAAGCCACCCCATGACCCCAAAAGGAATTCAGCAAAAATCTGAAGATGGATGGATGACTGGCTACCATGTTGCACAGTGGATCTAATGGATTTATAGCCCTTTTTGTTGATTTTTCCGTTTTTGATTGATAAAATTAACAACATTGTTGTTGTTTTTCTTTCTTCAGTTAAAAAGCTGGGAGCCTGTTTCTGGTTTACGTTGATTACAGCTGAACGTCACAGTTAGCTTTTGTATTTCAGGTTTAACCATGTTTTTTACACCTTCAAAGACCAGTTAGAGGTTGACTAACTCATAATTGATCAAATTTGTTGCGCAAACTCACACTGATCCCGCTCATTTTGAACTGTTAGGCATTTCAACAATATGTCTTTCATTTGTTTACTTGAACACGTGTAGAGATAGGACCACCGAAATGGCCAGCTGCTTGATGCATGATTTATTTAACTGTTCAGCAGCTTAAATCTCAATAAGGTCAAGTAGAGGTAACGGGTCTCCAACGGCTTGAAATGTTACAGATAACTGGCTGAAAACTAGCTTGAAGAGGCTGTTCCAAGCAGCGTCATTTGCATATATGCACTCCAGGGCTTAGTATCTGCATGCACTCGTTGATAAGCACATTTTTGGGGCACTCTGTACTTTGCTAAAACACCTCTATGAGCAGAAATGCATAGGACTCAAGCGTTGGTCTTATTTCTGGAAAACAAAGCCACTTGTGCAAAAGCTGGCCCAGAAGAGCCAGACATGGATGGAGGTACTGGCAGAGATATGCACTTTCTGTGTAACTGACGGTCAGAGAGGGTAGACTCTGTGTTCCTGCACTCCAACAACTGTTTATGAGATCAAACTGCTCGCCTGAAGGCATCAGTCCTGAAGTTTCCTTTAAAGCAGGTAGGATGTGTTATTGGGTCTGCGTGGGCCAAATAGATGAAAATGGATTTTTCTTTATGGTGAGCTGTAACAGAATTGTGGGTTTAAATTAACTAATGTAAATATTGTTTTAATTGGACTTTATCTAAGAAACAACAGTGTTTACAGAGATCGGTCTTATACTTTAGTCACAACTGCCCACACGGGTGGATATGGGCTGTATGTAGGCATAAAAATGGGAAATCTGTACAGAGCAGGCAGTTGGGCCACTCGGTGAGTCCGTAGAGCAAAAATACTGCAGGAAAAAGGTCGTGGCGAACACTTAAACACCTCCGGGTGAAGTAGGTGAGATGCCGGCACAGCTTACTAGTTTTTCTATTTTTTCCATTCTACCAAAACCTGTGTACTGCGCAAGGAAACTGTTGGTGCTGTTCAGAGGATAACTGCACGCTCATTGCGTTCTCCATACTGTTAGAAATGAGACAATCAGAGTATAGTTTGTGGCGTTCTACGGGCACTTGCAAGATTTGTGTGTGCTCAGTAAGACATCAGTGCGCACATCTCACTAATGTGTGGAATTCGACTCAAGGGCACCATACAAAAGCATTGCCTTGTACATCATGAGTTGTGTGGGTCTTACATTATCCTTATTAAAATTGGAATTATTAATGGCAGGCTGGAGAATAAAGAGGTGGAGTGAAACATTTTTTTTTTTTTCTGAGTGAGGGATATGGAGAACAGTAAAAGAAAACAGTTGGGGTCAATGACTGCACCACAGAATGTTGAGGGAGAAGACAGAATGGAGGTGGTTGTGGAGAACTGAGTCTAAAAAAAGCAAAAGAAAAACCGAGGAAGCAGAAGAGCCTAAATCTTCATTTCAATGAATCAGACTCTTCCTTCGTCTCCCCCGAGTTTCTCATATTGATTTCTTCTATTACCAGTGTCCTGTAAGCCACCTCAGATGCCTTCTGGGAGTTTTGTGTTCTCATTTTTGCTGTGAAAACACTGATTTTGATCTTAAGGTAGCAAATCGCTCACTATTCTCTTGTAATGTTTTAAGATTTGCTGGTTTATGAAATTTATTTTTTTGTTCAGGAAATACACCAGTGATTAAAGCAACTAAATTTACTAAAGAAAAGGCTCTAGATGCATATTTGAAGTTGGTAATTGTGATACTGTGGCTAACAAAATCTTCAGTTCTCTTCATATTTTCTTTTTTTACGTGGGCTTTTGTCAAATAGTGCATTCTCTACAGTGTTCATTTAATGGCTGGCAGTAGTTGATTTTATCACACTGAGAGCTCCTTTTATTGGTCTTTATGGTGGGAAAGAGTGCTAATGCTCACTGTAGTCTAAAAACATATATGCTTTTGGTTTTCATTATTCCAGTGGGCAGGATCCTTTTATTTTTTTTTACACTTTTTGGTTTTCAAATCTGAAATCGTTTGGTCTGTAGTCAGACTGCCATGAATTGATCGTTTCTGTTTTAAACCAAAGATTGTAAACTAGGGGTGTCAATGTTAACGCGTTAACGCACACAATTAGTTTTAAAAAATTAACATGTTAAAATATGTTAATGCAGATTGATTAAGCTCAGTGAAGCAATTGTCTTCCGCTGTATGAGGCTTCTGTGGCGTGCATCAATTTCTAAAAATACTCACTTCGTCGGACAGAATCTTGCTTATAACATGGTCACTTACAAAAAAAATAAATATTCAATACATTTTTAAAATAAATATTCAATACATTTTTAGTACTGTATTCTTTTTTTTATGTTCAGGTTGCTTTTTACAAAAGGGGAACTATTTGATACACAATGCAGCCCGTTGACACGGTAACAAGTCAATGAGTTGCTGATCCGGAAGCAACCTAGAATTGCAGCGGCAAATGAAAGCATTATATGTGCTGATTTTGTCAAGATAAGTTCAATAAAGCATCAGATCAGAAAGAAAGTTCAGCTCTTACCACTTGCTTTTGTTTAGAAGATAAACCAAAATGTTTGTTTTGAAGAAGCCTGCACCCTAGAGTACATCATGACTGGAACTTCTTCCAGAACACTCAACAGCCAATCAGATTTGAATATTTACCCGGACCATTTAAAGTGCAGAAACACAATGTTTATTTCTTTGTAGTTGTAGATATAGATCGGTTATTCAAACTTTATATTTTGCTGATAAATTTTGAACAAATTTTTAACTTTGAACTTTCACTGAGGAAACTGAGCAAACCAGAACTCACTCTGTTTGGAAATTAACCAAGACCACTTTAAAAGAAAGGTCAGAGAGGGGTTCCTGGTCCCAGACCAGGGTCCACTTGTGTGTACTAAAAATGAGAATTTGTCCGGGAAAACGAACTTGGGTTCACTTTAAGCAAACCAAATGGGCCCAGTCTGAATACACCCTAAGTAATTACTCTGCCAAAAGAGCCCGAGCAAAATTTAAATTCATTAAAAAAAGGAATATTTTGAAATAAATTGATATTTGATACCAGTTTCAGTATAGTGTAACACAAATAATTTCACACTATTTTTATAACCTCTATATTTAGTCTCCCAGATCAGTGTTAAAAAAATAATTATATTAAAAAAGATTAATCATTTGGAAAAATAATTTACCCATAACTCTTATTTTTTGGTCTTTAAGCGTTCGTTTACTGTATTGAAAAATCTGCATTTTGTTTTTCCGCTCCTGGAGTAATATTCAGAAGATCACTCTCACATACCATTGCTATAGCTGAGATTTTGCCTAATATTTTTAAGTTTTAATGGATTTCTTCCAAAGCTTTAAACATACTCTCTGATTGAATAGTGGATTTGTGGAGAGTTTCCAAGTTTTTTCGATCATGCTGTGTTATAAGTTATTCAGTTTGGCCTCACAGCTGTGAACAAATGTTAGTGGCTGCATTTCAGAGTAAATATTTGTCGTGAGACCAAGAAGTTTAGCCTTAATTAGGGGATTGATTTGTCATACTGTCTTTGAGATTTTTTGTTTCTGGACAAAAACAAGATGTTATATCAGCTGGGAGTTTGCTCTCCTTTCCGGGTGTTGTGAAGTTCCCTAAAAAAGGCTTAGGTTTCTTGATTGAATGTCATATTAGAAGAACACAGTAGTAGTAGTAGTAGGATCCCACCACATCTTTTTGATCCATCCAGGGTCAGTTGGAAACTCACCATAATCCCAACAAATAAGTTGGTCATTTAAAAAGCTGAAAAATCAGATGATCCCCATGCAACTCATGCTGAAAACCCAAATGTGCACATGCAGAAAATGAGCTTACTGTATGCAAATTGAAGTGCACATAGCTTAGGTGGGTGGTAAACCATATGAGTTACCGTATTCAAAGGAGAGGAAGATCTCTGTCATGGTGTTATCCCTACAGACACTTTAGCTGAGATCAATATGTCTCTTGAAAGCATGCTCAGGGGCTACGTGTGGACTCCTGCTTTCGGATTGGTGTGGCGTGGGAGAGATGACAGATAGCTGTGAATCCGGTGAGGCTTGTGGAAGTAAAGGTGTGCGCACATATTCGGTCGCCACGTAGATCAAACAAACAGTTGGCCCTCAAGCATTTCTAACAATCTTTTACGAGAAACAGATGCGTTAAGTTGACTATTTAGCAATGTGACATGATTTTTATTGATGTAAAAAGTTTTATGGGGAAAAATATCAAAGGCCTCTTTGTGAGACATTAGTGATTTTCAGAGATGGCAACAAAACATCACAAGACTAAATCAAGAATGTGGTGCAGTTACAACTACACACAAAAAAAGCTTCATCCTGATACGTCCTATGTTTGTCCTGGTTTTTTTTTATCAGGTGCATAGATCAAAGAGTCATACAAAGATTTCTGAGTGTTAATAGGAGATTCATTTCTTAGCAAAAAAGTCACAGCTGTATTCTACAAACAATAATTGAGATATTACCATTGCACAGAAAAAAAACCCAAGTCTATCTTTGTTTGGAGACATAATATTTTTAATCTTTTACTCATTTATTTATAAAAATTTCAGAATAGCTCAACTCTGATCCACTGTCTCATGCTGCCTTTTTATTTAAGCTACTGGTTGCAGATTTTACGGTGTCCAAACAAGGTGTGAATTGTCTTTAAACTAATATCTGTTTGAAAGAACAAAACGGAAAGGAAGTTCAGTGTCAATAGTTTTGCATGACTGTTCTTTGTGTGAAATTGTTTGCACGACTATCCAAATGTGACTGACTTTTTTTTTAAGGTACATGTTGACCAAGGGGCTGTATGGGTTAAACTCTTAAAGAAAAATGCTGAATTGCAGCCTAGCATGTTAACCTTAATGGGTCATTGTGATTCCTTTTGATGTTTCAACAGTTCAAGCTCAGTTCAACCTTCTCAGAAGGACTTAGGATTCCTGTGTAAAAGGCCAAAAAAATGAATCATCCATATATAGCAAAACAAAAAAACCAAAAAAAACCCTAAGTTTACCACAAAAACTGGCCTATACTTATATAGCGATTTACTACCTTCTTAAAAGGCCCAAATCACTTTACAGTCTCAATCCCATTCACTAATGCACTAACAAAATGGCAGCTCCTCTGCCTTACTGGCGCAAACCTAGAACCAATGTGGAGTCAGTGTCTTGCCCAAGGACACTTTGACAACGGCAAGGCAGAAACCGAACCTGAGAAACTCAGATTAGAGGTCAACCGCTCTACCTCTGCACCCCAACCGCTCACGAAAAATGTTTTCAAAGTGGCAACTTGTCAACATGTTAAGCGTTGTTGCATTACAGTGGTCCCTCGCTATATCGCGATTCATCTTTCACAGTCTTGTGGATTTTTTTGTGCAATTTAGCAATTTATTTTAACAGCAAGTTACCTTCTGTGTCTTGACTGACTGCCATTCCTGTACAGAATGCGTTTAGTTTATAAAATCAACATAAATCTTCAATCACAAGCAAATCTTTGGTTATATTCTACAATGCAGGACTTATTATTCCAAAGGTTTGAACTTTGAGAGGTTAAACAAGTGAGAAGAGTGTAAAAATGTTAATGTATGTCTGTAATAAGTATGTTGTAAGGAGTTTTGCAGCTTTAAACATTTAGAATAATTGTAAAAAAACATTGAGATCACTACTTTGCAAATTTGACAGAACGCAGGTTATTTTTTGAGCATCCTCCAATAAATGAGGTACAAATGTACATCAGCGCACCATATCAATATCAGTGGAAAGTCAAAACCAGATAGAGTATTTGGCCCCTGAAATGTTTTTTTTAAGAAAACTTACTCTTCGGGCAAATATATCAACTTGTAGAAAAGGAGCACTTCTCTCGAGTTCTTTATGAAAATTGTAATGTGTTTTGGGACTCGGGGTGTTTGAAAATAAAAAAAAAAATAAAAAAATAAAAAACTTGAATTCAGTTATGCCCTCAATGAAGAAGAAGCGGGATACACATCTTTATTTTCCTATTTAGCTTTTCTGTGTTTTTTTTTATGCAGCTATTTGATGCAATAAACTTAGTTTGTCTGCCCACTGATAAATCGCTCTATCAGCCACTTTTTCAAAAGGGCAAACAGAATAAGTTAATTAACATGTCTAATTGCATTTGGTGCTTAGCTTTGGGAGTATCAAATCAAATTAGGATTCTCGCTGTTCGTTTGCCTGGCACATGGTTTGCCGTAAGCATTGCATTTGCAGGACCTGCCTTTTGTCTTTGTCTCCGCTTTGTTCCAGATCCATTCCAGCCATGTAGGTTACACTTTTACTTTGCAGCATTACTTCTTTTCTATATTTCTATATTTTTTAACACACCTCCATTTTTGGCATCTTTTTTCACAATCTGTATTTTATCCTTTTGCTTCTTGGCATCGATAATATTTTCTGCACTATAGGGCGTACCAGATTATAAGGCGCAACGTCAACGAATGGTCTTTTTTCGAACTTTTGTCTTATATAAGGAGCATCAAACTACAAGGTGCATTAAGCGAGACAAAAAAGTCCATCAGTCAGTTAATTATTAACTGCAACACAGTAACTTGTTTGTGGCATACTACACTCCCAACCTTGTTTGCACTATGTAAAAAGAACAGTCTGATACCACTGAAACAAATGGTAATATGAATATGTTAACTCCCAACCTTAGTAACACGTAAAGAAAGCAGTCCAACTTATTCGTGTATTTGCAATTATACCTAGCCTTGTTAGTAACACAAAAAAAAAACAGACAGATATTGCCAAAACGAACATTATTGCAACAACGCTAACTCCCAACCTTGTTAGTAATGCGTAAAAAAAACAGTCCAAAACCGCTACATGTTAGCCACGTTAGTGTATTTGCAATAGCACCCAGCCTTGTAAGACACACGTAAAAAAAATTGACATATCTCTAAAATAAACATTATTGTGACTACCGGTGAGCTAACCTTGTCAGTAAATCGAAAAAAGAAAAAAAACACTGTCTGAAACCAGTACAAGTTAGCTGTGTTGGCGTATTGACACACCCGACCTTGTTTGCAGCTTGTAAATAAAACAGACTGACATTTGACACAGCAGCATGTATATTTCAAAATCGTAAGATCATCGTAACATCAGTAGCACAACCAGAATTCTCTGGATTATAAGGCACACTGGCTTTTTTTTTTTTTATTGTGTTTTTTAGTATCTAAAATAGGGTATGTAGTTTCTATTTGTTTTTTGCGTCATAATGTTTCCTATATAGCTTTTTTTCATACCTCTTTGTGAAACCCTCAGCTAGGACACCAGTCACTTGCTTTGTTCCGTCAGAAACTATCTACCAGATAAGTGTAACCAATATCTGCAGACCCGGGCAGACAGACGGTGTATAATTGAGCGATAGCAGCTAATGTGAGTGAATAGCTTAGAACTGACTCTGATCCGAAGCAGAAGCTTGGGCTTTCTGTTAGCCCCTCGGTAAATCCAGCAACAACAGCCACCCAGATTACAATCTGGTGTCTACCTGGCTGTGTTATGGAAGCAGACGTGTGTGTGTGTGCTGGAGCTTGTTTGTGTGGCTCCTGTTATCTTCTTATTTTTTGTCCCTTTTTCCAGTCTTGTCTGTTTGTCACTCAGCTTTCATCTGTCCTCCTCTCCACACACTTTTTTTTATCTCATCTCTCCTGGTTTCTTTTTATCTGCTCTTTCTTGCTACTCAAACCCCACACCCCTTACCCCCAGAGTTATCTTAGCCCTTTAATTAACGTGACATGCTGTGAAGTAAGATGCTAAATAATGCAAGCTTTTCCAGTGACATTGAATCAGCTGGAGTGATTAGTGGCCACACAAGCACTCTGTCTGGCACACACACAGCCAAATGATTCCCTTCTGTATCACTTACATGATCGCTGGCCCTGCAGCCACAGTGCAGGGTTTACATTTATTCTGGTAATCTTGTTTAGCAAACGCCTATTAAAAAAAGACACTTAAAATGTGTTATGAACAACAATAATGGATAAGATTAAAACCACCTGCCTGATGAGGAGTTGCTGTTCCTCAGACAGCTGAAACCTGCTGAAGCGTGAGCACGGGAAGTCGTGTGGCGTCTGATACGGAGACACCAAGACACATGGATCGCTCTTGTTCAGCACATGGATCCTTGATTGGATTGGGATCTGGGGAGTTTGGAGACTAGCTCAACATGTCAAAGTCTTTGTTCTCGTCATCGAGCCGTTGTTGAGCACTTTGTGTTGTGTGGAGGACATCCTTTCTGGAGGAGGGAAGTTTTCGCCATCGGGGAGCAATGTTGCCACAGACAGCGCTGCCTGTGCAGCAATCTTTACATGGACTGGCTCCTATTTAAGTGATAATAGTATTAATGCTGAGACCTGTGGAAGGGCCAAGATTTGCCAGGAGAACTTTGCTTTTTACATCACAGTTCATATACTTTAAGCTTTACAAACTACTTAAAGAAAACCCAACAAATGAAGTGTTTTGGTTTTTTTTTAAAGCATGACTCTGACCTAGGGATCCTCTCTTTCAGAAAAGCATGTTTGCTCCAAAAACAAATGGTGGCCATTCGTAAAGATGGCGGCCATACATTCAACTGCTCCAAAAAAAATTATTGTTTCTTTGCCCCAATCCTAACAATATGGGCTGTTCATGCACAAAAGGCCATTTTTAACTTGAGGGGTACCTGCAGAATACTGTTTGTATATTATTTGAGCATTCTAAAATCTTGGATTTTTTTTTTCATGGCTAGCATGTTTTTCTGAAAGAGGGGATCCTAAAGCACATCTTTGCCAAATTTGGTGCTTGTACCACAAATGCACCATTATTTTAATAACCAGCTCCACTATAGTGGGCCTCTTACACAGTGCACAAGTTTTGGAAGGCTTGAAAAAAATGCTCCTTCTACTCTGCAGAAAATGTGTTTTAAAAAAATGACACTGGTTTTTAGACATTGGCTAAAAACTTCAAAATTATAATTAAAAGAGAATTAAAATCTTTTCTTGGGGTCGGACTTTCAACTTGTTTGTTTGACATGGTGAATGGAATATTCCAGAATCTCATAAATAGACTGTACCATGTCTGCTAGATTATCTTGAAGATTTTGTGTGTGACACTAATCTCAATGAACATCTATAATGAGAGTGTCGAACTTGAAAACTGTTTTTTTTACCTTTTTGGGGTAAACTGTGATAGTAGAGACAAACCTACATTGTGATTTTTATTGAATTTAATAAAAAGCTATCTTTTTTTTTCATTATTTGTATGTATTTATTTCCATTGATGTGTTCTTAATTCAAGACCCCAGGTCCCATTTGAAATGAATTTTGTGTTGGTAAGCACGCACAGTTCCTGAAGATGACGCCATTTTGTGTGACATTTGGATGTCTACTGTGGAAATCAGTGCAGAGGACTTAATTTGTGCTGGGAGAGATCTAGGTTATCCCAAAGCAATTGTTTTGGACCAAACCAAGTGGAAAATCCAGTGTGGGTTTAGTTGTTTGCTGCCTCGGCTGCAGGGATGCTAAGAGCTCTGGGTTCCCATGCCCCCTCCTCCCCACCACCACCCACCCCTCGTCGTTTTTTAATCAGATGGCTTGTTCAGGAGTGGAGGGGATTAAGACTGCTGCTGTTGCGGCTGCTGCTGATAATGAATCTGTTCAGTTTTGGAGAGCACACAAACATATGCACATATCCCCTCACGTGTACAGAGGACATCTCAGCTGCACAAACATGTGGAGTCGATAAGGTTTCCCCTAATAGACACAGGAATGGAAAGGCTTAAACACATGCATTAACCGCCAATGGGAATGCATGTATTGCAAATTTTTATGATTCCTTATTTTTCCCGTAAGCTCACGTTAAGGATGGCTGGTTAAGAAATGGCGTTCAGTGATCTGGCCTGCCTCATTCAATCAAATGATTTGATTTGTGAGATTTTTGACATATAAACGCTTGTCTCTTCAAACACTTAACGCTAAGTGCAATTGATGGCAAAAAGACACGCGCTGGAGGGCAAAAATGTAACTTGTGGAAATTAAAGATGGGCGAGCTCGTGGAGCAAGGACGACAGGAAGGAATCAGAAAGTTGTACACTTTTGAAGGAGAGATATTTTGAAAGAATTGTGTGACAAAAGGGCAGGGGTGACGATTATCACTTTAAAAAGAAGTGATCTAAAGATGAAAAGATCGGCATGCTGAGCTGTTGGTTGGTCCAACACTTTGTGTAACATAGCTAGCAGATAACACCAGTCGGTCTCCGTCCACTTTAATCCATCCATCAATCCCGGGCTTTTCCTCTCTCCATCTTAAAGCCATCAGCTCCTTTTCATCAATTTGAAATCGTCAGTTTTTTGAGGCACAATTGGAGGAAGAAAAAGTCTAATGTTAGCCAGAGAGATTGAGTAATGGGTAAAAACTGACATGTAAGAAACGTTGGAGATGAAAACAACATTACAGTGGAAACCGGTGTTGCTAAATCCTTGGGATAAGTTGAAATTGGTTTGCTACTGCGCAAACTCCATCACAAATGCCCACAAACAAACCTCTGGTAATGAGTGCATGGTTCTAAAGAAGCAAGAAGGAGAGAGGCAGCTGCAGAAGTGGATGTGAGCCCTGGGGGAGACTCACGCTCTTCAGGACTGTTTTTGTCAGACTGTGTGTGGGTGTGTGTGTGCGCGTGGGTGTGTGCTCACAGACCAGGCCTGAAAACTCTTCATTTTGACTTATTTAATGATTTCATTCTCTCCTTCCTTCCTCAGGTTGTGACGGCTTGTCTCTATCATCCCGTGGTGCAGTGAGGAGGTGAACTCACGGTGGATACAGCATGCATGTGTCGATTTATCCCACGATGCACTCTGCCAGTCCAGGCCTGCTTCTCCTCAGCATCCTCTTCCTCGCTGATGCTGACTGTGAGTGCTCTCTCATGCCTGTCTGCTTGTTCTATTTTCCTTTACACTTACAGTCATAGGTACACACACAAACACACACCCACTCAATATGCTAATGAGCAAAGGTTTTAGAGACTAAATTTGTCTCCATGTCATAAATTTCTAATTGAGTTTCCATTATAACACCAAATGTACAGCCAAAGACATAAACAATTATCTTCAGCAACAAGGAGGGCTTGGCATCCCGCAACAGATGGTAAGGCCCCCACATCGCCTTGACCTCCAACATCATTTAGTCGGTCTGGGATTACACACAGAGACAGACGCCGTTGAGGCAGGCTAGGATCCAAAGAACTAAGGCTATTCTGGCAAGTTGAAAGGAACAGCCTACCTGTCCAAGTCCCTCAGGAAACATGGATGTGTCCACCTAGAATGGCCAACCTCACCAACAGTGACTTGTTCAGGATTCTAAACATGTTTGACTCAGGGGATGCATACACATGTGAAAGAATTTGTGTGTGTGTGTAAGTGTTACGAACATCAACTGTATGTGAGAACCAGACCAAGTTTGTGTGACGTTACCCATGGAAAATCGCCTATTTCCTGCTCCAACAAAATTAAGTCAATTTATTCGCCATTTTCGAGTTATAACCATCCGTTTGTCATCATTTCTATGGCAACCACTCTCACCAATCAAGAGTGAACTTGTTGGAAGTCCACACCCAGCACAAACTCTGTTAATCAAAGTTTTTGAAAATTCAACATGACACCACACACTTTTACTGAGGCATCTGATTGGTCAATTTGTAACTTGAATAACTTGAATAAAGCACTAAAGAAAAAAATATCATGAATAAAACATTTAGGATTAGCATAACCATGTTACAAAACGCAAGACAAATAGAATGACTGAGGATTAGCTGCTTATTTCTCTTTATAAGTTTATGAGATTTTGACTTCATTGAAACAGCGGGCACTTCCTGTTTGGAACGCAAGGGTGGAAGGGTCATTCAGGCTATGTCCGAATTCCCTCCCTACCATCTAACTGTTAAAAAACTATATAATGCAGGACTTTTCACCAAAAAATGTTCAAACGTAATGCATTGTCTTCTATATACACCAATATAGTGAGCATTGATGCATATTGGTTTTTCGCAGAGTCTATATAGCGCACTATATAGGGGGTAGTGAAGGAATTCTGATACAACCTCAGTCCAGTTCTCATGTACACTCAATGGTTACAAAGCAGTCATCTGCAGATATCACATAACAGATATGAATGTGGGTGATTGTGTATTGTCTGCTTGTGTTTTAATGGCTTTTGTGTGTTTTGGAACAGATCAACAATTGATTCTATGTTTCTTGATCCCTTCAAAAAAGTAGCGACATTTTGGCTTTACCAGATGCTGGAGACGCTAAGGCAGGCCCCGAGTTTGTAACAAGCAAAAGTAAACAAAATTCTCCTTGACCAACAAAGTTCTTGTGTTTATTCTTGAGCATAAAAATACGCAACAAAAAAAAAGCTCAAGGTTTTCCAAAATCGTTCCAGGTGAACTCGTTAAATGAAGTGGTCAATAAAAAATACCAGGACCTTAACACCCTCTCCACACACCACAAAACCTGCATGTGAACAGGTGCATTAAATCAAATTCCTCCCCTGATCATGTGACATAGCGACAACAATGGCGGCGACAACATCTTTCTTCAAACCATTTCTTACGTTTATCTAAATGCACATCAGCTTGCTTGTAATGAGCTGTAATTAGTTCTAAATTACTGGTATCTGGGAGGAAAGATAGTGACTCAAAAATCAATCAAAAGTTGGTTAACGGCCTCATTGTCTTTTACTTTTGCTGTTCCAAACTGCACTTCTATGAAGGCGGGAATGACACCATTATGAAATCAGGTAACTGCTGGGTGGTCACATCCAGCAGCAGCTCTGATTGGACGATGTATGAATGTCTCCGCACAGCAGCCGGCCATTTCAGGTGCCATAGGCTGCCCGGTAACCTGTGGGTATATAAAAATCGGTTCATTCTACATGCCTGATGGCCGACTGACTGCCACCATTTACATTCATGACCACGCCAACGATTTTCAAAAACAATCCATCGGCAGCATGAAATCTTGAAGATTCTGCCGATGCCTCCACATCAGTGGTTGTTCTGTTTGTGACCATAGGGTCAGTAAACTTGACTGCAAGGTGAGAAAGTACAAAGATTAAGTTTGCAAACATACATTGTCAGAATTTCCTCACTGGACAATAAAAATTAATAAAAAATGTCAAAGTTGAACAATTATAAATGCATAAAAACCTTTATCTGTTATTTATACTCATTTTTTTAACTAGAATGTAAGAAAAAAACAATGACTTTACATCATTTTTTAATCGAACTCTGCCAGCTAATAATTCTTGATTATAAACTGATTATAAACTTCTGTACATACATATAAAGCTGATGAGGTCATCCAATGAAACTGAAATCTAGCTGGATAAAAGTGGTTCCATGATGGTGAAAATGTATCACTAACATCCTGATGTGCCAGAACAGGCTTGAGGTAGTAATTTCCCCGCTGGAATGTTATAAATGCACAAAGTCGCACAGAGCCCAGTAAAAGTGCACACACATCAGCAAGCCTGTTGTTTTGCTTTCAGCCTCCTGCCCTGCTGTCCCATGTGTAAGTTTCAGGGTCAGCCACTAAAGGCCCAGTCATCCATCAAAATGTTGATGCCTCTAGACTTTCTCTGAGGATTAGAGGAGCATCGCTAATGCAACAACTGCAGAAAGTATTCATCGCCTGTCTTCGGTGTCTACATTTCCCTGCTTTTCCCCTCATTTGAATTGCTGTGATTTTCCCAGTTGTTCTCCTCGCACTCTCCTTCTGCCATTACCCAGCACATCCCAAGAATCTGCTGAAAGAGGGTGGACAGGGGACTCCACAGAGTGGAAAAGGAGAAGTTAGCTCTTTTTATCTTTCTCTGAGCATCGCTCAGTGACTCCTTTAAAATCAACATTAGGGACTCGGAGATTTGAGTACTTGAAATAGAAACAGAAGATGCTGGGGAGCTGACATCTTGGCTGCTTGTCACGTCAAAAGGTTTTATTTTGACGATGTGACAAAATGTTAAATAAGTGCTTATTGTGTCTAACATTTGCTGCTGAATGAGTATTTTCCCTATTTAAAAAAAAAACAAAATTATCTTTCAAACATTTGAGAATAGGATTTTGCCTCTCACATCATCCATTCTAATGCCATTATTCCATTAATAGCAGCAAAAAAGCATGCTTTATTGTAAACTTACAGCAACCCAAGCAATGGTGTTAAGCTTTAGTCCAATGCACTAATATGGGGAGTTGACCCAAATGGGTGCTGCGTGTTTTTTGGGTTGTCCAGACCTCTTGAGAGTCATAGACCACTACGGCCACTTCTTAAAGAGTTGCAGGTGTGTCTTGATGTTCCCTTGAACATGCAATTGTTGTGCATGTGGTAAATGTATCGTAAATTATTTGCAAAGATAATGTAAGTTGCACCTTACTTTTGACGTGCAGGTAATGCTATCGTACAATGTCTTTGAGGTGTATGCATTGACTCTTTACTGACCATGCACAAATGCATCCACAGGGTATGCAGGTAATAGGTACTACCGTAGGACACGATGATTGTCAATGTTCTAATTTATAACTGTCATATTGCAAGCAAGCCTTATCTCTTAGAGAGCACTAGTGGGCCACATGTGCAGTATGCAGGTTTTGGGGAAATTGAAAGAATAAAAAATCTGTTGGACACACCTGTGTCTCCCCTACTTCACCCTTACTTTGCCCTACATATTTAAGTGTTAGCTACGACCTGTCGCTCGCAGCATGAAAAAAAAGCAAGAAAAAAAAACTTGCTTGAACATTTTTCCTCTAGGATCTCACCACAATCTTATAAAATTTTGTGCGGGCCACCTGCCTGCACCTATTACTCCAGTAAGGGTAGCTGTAACTACAAGACATAATATTCATCTTATTACTTTTACTGTCCCGATTTTCCCTTCCCACCTATGTTTTGTTTTGTGCTATTCTGTTTGCTGGTTCGTGGCATCTATCTGGTGGATTAAGAGTAATTCTCTGATCCCGTGGCAAACTAGGCCACTGCTCCATGTACACACTGTGACACCCTGTGCGAGAAAATCACATCTCCTGGTTTGTCATTCCGTGGTATGTAAAACATCACATTAACACGGGTCCTTTGCAAGAACCTTGTTTGCCCCGAAATCAACAAGCTGTTACCCTTCCCCCTCCAGCTTTGACGTAACAGCAAATGAAGTAAAACCTCTTTGTGCGAGCAACACAACACCATAAACTGTGTTTTTTTTTGTTTTTTTTTTTAGGAGCTTACAGTAGATGATACGCTGCTGACCTGCAACCCTGTGCTTCAGTGAGCAGACTGTATGTTATGAAACTAGAAAAGAGAGTTTTGGGGAGTTCAAGTAAAAAGAACTTGGTGTTGTATAAATCTTTACCTTCATCTTGGACGGTGTCCTTTATGTGTTGTAAAAGGTTGTTGTATTTCCCATACACCCAAAAAAAGTTTCAATTTTGCTTTCTAGTTCCTGAAAACTCAACCTATTTTTTTTTTTTTTTTTGTATTAGTCCCCCTGAAATAAGGAGCCGCCTCATGTGGTGACTGATTAACCTGTCAAAAGTCCACCGCATTGCCAGCTCTTAAAGGGCCTTTGGGCTGACTGAAACTTGAAAGGTGGTTGGCTGGATTTCATACTATGACAGCTTGTTTGCTTATGCTGTGTTGAGCCACCTTACTGGCAAACACCAACTATTATAGCTTCTAAAAGAGTGGGTTTGATGAAAAGACACACTTACTATCAAAATATGCTTTTTCTTATGTTTAGGTCAATAAAGTTATGAGGGGTTTTTATTTGTGCAATTTTTATGAGTGTTGTCAGTAACTTGTGCACATTTTTTAGCACATGCCTGTGTCACATTTTTATGCAGGACAGCATTCGCTGTGCCCAGAGCAGGCATGATTGGATTGAAACAACCAAGTTGAGTTACATAAAGCTTGTGGCCTCTTGCTGCTGATGGATGAGGTAATGTGAGGATTCGCTGGGATAAGATTTAGATATAGAGGCGTAATCTGAGGTTGGATTTCTGACCTGATGATCACAAAAGGGTGTGAATAGATCAGGTTTATATAGGCTGGGCTTTCTCTCTGTGATTATTTGGACTCTCCATAAAAATTAAAGGAACAGCAGGATCATTGCCTACCACCTCATTATAAAATGTGTCAGACCATTCTTGTCAGCTTGGGTCAGGAAGCAGAAAAATCATTATTTTAGACTGAATTAGCATGATCAGCACAACGGGTTGGTTAATATTTGGTAAGATTTTAGATAACCTCATATTTTTTTATAAATATATTTGAATTACAACCTTTTTTTTCCTTAAACTCTATAAGATATATAAATAAAAAAAACCTTGAAGCATGCAATGTGTCTTACATAATATCCGGATTTTAAGGATTTTCCATTCTATAGAATCATTCATGTAACATATGTGTCTAAATGACCATTGAGTTTTGATTAATTAATAATTGTTTAAAGTTTTAAGAGACCCAAACTATATGTTTTAGTAGAAACTATTCCAAGCTGAAAAGACACAGAAACATTCTGCATTGCCCACCTTAAAGAATTGTTTTGAAATTCTTGTGATTGACCAAAATATCTTCACTTTATACAACAAAAGACACATTAAATCGGCTACATTTTACAGTGCTTAGACAGCTTTTACACAGGTAAAATTGTTTGTGAAATTATATCAACATTATTTGTATAGAATTGTTCATTATATAAAGAATGAATAATGTTAACAGGACTGAACTGTAATTATAAAATGCCGTAAAGCAGTTTTAAATAAGTTACAGTACCTTTCTGTTTATTATTTTAAAGTACACTCAGCTGCTGTATAATAATTTACAAGGTCTTAATGGTGATCTGCTTCCAGTAAATTACTATAAATTTTCAGTAAAAAGTTGACAGTATAGCATTAGTAAGAGAAAAAAATGTTGCGTCTTGAATTATGATAGCATCTTATGGGGGCCCACCAGAATATAGTGTTTCCTCAATTTTCTCATATTCCAATTAGTCAAATGCATTTGTTTTCAAACAAGCAAATTTTTCTTCTACCAACTATGTAAAAATATTTTCTATTTCTGACCGAATTTGGTTTAAATTTTTTTTTTTTTTTTTAGTCGCTCAGTTAGCAGTTTGCTTTTTGTTCGTTGATTTTATTCCTTCACTCCATATGTCAAAAGTTCCTAGTATAACAGCATTACCCTGAACAGGAAAAACAATGAAGCATATATATTTCTATATAAATGAAATGACAAGAAATTCAGGCATGAAGGGGTTATTTCACTCCTATATTAAGCAGTGAATTACCTAAATTAAAATATATGGCTACTATCAACATTTTACGTTGTAGCCTATAGCGAACTACGCATTGGTTTTCTTTGGATTAGCATCAGCATAGCTTAGTATGCTGAAGGAGAAAAACGTTTTCCTAAAACACACCAAAGTTATCAACAGCTATAACACAGCTGTGAACTCATCTATGACTAACAACATCTGATTATCTTAGCTTAGCATTAGCTTAGCAGGTGCATTGGTCTGTGAAGAGGCCCTGGTAGCGTTAGCTTAGCTTCAGCGTAGATAAGCACTGTTGTGGAACTAATGTACTGAGACCAGCATTGAGAAAACCCTCTGTTCATTTTCATGGGAAGCCTGCAATGACCCAGTAAAGTTGTGTCCCCAGTGGGTAGCCCATGTGTTTCTAATGACCTGTGCATAAAAAGGATCCTGTTTGATTAATTCCTCCCCTTGTGTTTCTAGCAAATTAACCCTGCTTAACTCGTCACTAGCCAGACCCTACAGCTTAAATGTCATGTTAATTGGACGTGCATTGCTCCAGGCAGTGAAAGTGCATTTTATCTTTTGGGTTTGCATCATTTTCATGTCATGGCGAGAATGTCATTGTTATCAATTGTAGAGCAACTTGGAGGTTGTCCAGAAATATGGTGCTGTATGCAGAGGGGTTATATGGGCATGTAGTTTATAAGGTAAAAAAGTAAAGAACATTTTGAATGAGAAAGTCTTATTTACCTTGAAACAAAGTTCAGATTAGGACTTGAATCAAATTGAAACCTAAGTTGGGTATTTTATCAAAGTTTCATTAAATGTTAGGGCACTTAAATTAATTTTCCCTGTTGATATAGCCCGCATTGCCAAATGTTTTCCCATTAACATTTGTGTGTGTTCTGCAGAAGGATGATAGCTTTCTGTGCTTATTGGCCCCAGCTATCCAATTTCATTACCGGGACAAAAGTGAGCAGCAGATAATTTGCTGACAGTGTGCTCTTAATATGTCGTAATTTGCTTTAAGTTATTGTTGAGGCCAGCTGCCCACCCATTTTCCAGCCTCACAACGACGGCACTGCCTCAGTCCCCTGATATTGGCCTCGTTCTTCAACTCGTCCGACAGGAGCGATTTGGTTCTCATTAGGTGAATCGTCAGTTAACCGTGCACAGTCGCACACATGCAACCGCATTTCCTCGCCAATGAAGCTGCAGTATTAGTAGACTGTAATAAATGTATTTATCAGCATGATCAATCCCAGACAAACAACGGTGACTATCCTGACAAGAAGACGTGCCCAATTTCTTCTATCCGTCTACTCCAAAAGGTTGATCTGCTTTTCAAGAACTCATCATCTTTTGAAATTATATGGTTATTTCTCAACCCTGTGTTTGTTTGTTTGTTGGTTGGTAATCTGTGAACTTGTCTTGCATTATCAGAGTGGGTCTTCTTTGCAAAGCTCAGGCCGCTGCTTTTTGTTTGATTTGATTTCTTTGGATAGGCCTGCCTGCTTTATGCTTTTTTGCATCAGATCAGCTACAGTAAGTGATTGAGGGCACATTCGATGAGACCAGAGGCCACATCAGTCGCCACATCTTGCCAAGGATTTTAAAAGCTGTGGATGAATGAGTTCAGATCACTGAGCATCAAAATATTAGAATCATATCTGGTGTCATCATTGCATTCAGCCTGCCTTGATCATTATTCAGTCTGTTGGGGTGTTTTTCTAGAATTTTGTCCACTTTTTCTTTTGTTTTTACTCATATTTACTGTCAAAACTTTCCGTTCCAAGATTCATACGCTACCTTAGTTCTGACACACTATATGCACTAATCCTTTCTCCCTGAGGCTTTGAGCAAGCATCTGTTCTTACAAACTTGACTTATCTCAAGTGTCCCTTTGGGTTAAGACAGCATCTGTCAGCCACAGCATGCCCCTGTAGTATCCAAGTGCAGTTAGCTTCCTTTGGTCCTGCTGTTTATCAAAGTTCCAGCAACATGAACCTCAGCCGTTCTATTCCAGATCTTTTAAACTTGTATCATCAAATCATCTCTAAAGCTGCATTCACACTGTCCTCAACAATGTGCATTCAAGCAGTCACTTCCAATGAAAAGTCTATGTATAACCGTGTAAATGCGCGTTTTGGAGTTGTGAAAATCTATTTCTTGATGTACCAAAATGATATACAGTTGTCACGCTTAAAGATTCTGATCATTAAATCAAATGTCTTTTAAAATTCTATTCATGTGAAAGGTCTATTACAGTTTTTCGCGATTGCTAAACCACTAAGTGCCTTTCTCCAAACCAGTCAATCAACCGATTTTTTTCTCAAAAACATCCCTGTTTGGTCTGAACCTAAAACACAATTTGCAGTTAACACGCAATTTGCAAAACTCTATTCGACTCTTGCAGAACACAGGACACGTTCTCACTTTTAAAACACAGTTGACATTAACAACACACAAGTTAACACAAAGAGGAAAAACTCAAACTCTGTTCCAACACAGCAATCACCATTCACACACAACTGGCCAAAAGTGAAAACACTGGTTACAAATCAACTGCAGTGAAAATGAGTGGAATTCTGGAACAACGAAGCGGCTTTTCTAAAATGGATAACAGAGCAAGACCTGAACATGCACCAAGACCTGGACCAGCACAATGATCTGGACCCAGACTAAGGACAAAAATTTCTCATGAGATCCAGCCCATAGCTTTTGACCATTTGTAAGTTTATGGAATGGCCATGAGGGAAGCAGATCAAAAAGTCATCCCTCAATTTAGCAGATTCAAGTTGTTAATCCGCATCGTTCATATGGACATTCAACAAGAAAATGACAGAGAAGGTTTTGGTATTGTCTTAGATGATGTCAGTTTTCACAAAAAGTTTGCTTCAGACAGTGGTTCAACACAAATCCCCAATTTATTTTAGTTTTCTACCACCTTGTTCTCCATTCCTTAACTCAATAAAATAATTTGTTTCTGCTTGAAATTGGAAGGTTTACAGGAGAAAACCATACACTCAACCAAACTTGTTAAAGGCCACAGACATGGCTTGTGATGATATTTCAATGTGTCTTGTCAAGACTGAATCAGGCACTCTAGGTCAGTTAATTTCCTGTTGTCTGGCTGGAGAGAACTTTTGTTGTGATGTGGATGAAGTCCTCTGGTCTGACCCGCACAGAGATAAGATGGCGAAGTGCTATAAATGTGAAACTGGGTGTACAGTAAAAAAAAAAATAAAAAAATCTTGAAAACTATTTTACTCTATTTTTGTGGGGGAAGGAGGGTATCATTCGTTAGAAAGCATTTTGTGAAAAGTGTCAAGTGTTTTATTGTGTAATGTATTGTGGTTGCTATGTGTTTTTTAGTTTAGACAAAAGAGTCTTCATTTTGACCTCAAAGTGGACTTTGTACTGAAGACTTTAAGTATTTTGTATATTTAGCCAATAATTTGAAAATTGTGTTTTGGTGATTTGTTAAATTGGTTTAATGTTTCAGAAAATGTGTCTTAGCAATTGGAAAAAAAACTGTAATTTTCTTACAAAGTTTCCTAAGTCATGCACTTTAAAAAACTGTGAAATCTTGTCTCTGGTCTCGTCTTGGGGAATATTAATAGTATTGTGACAAGTGTATCATGAAAATTTCGTATTGTCAGACTTTTGCCAATAAACACCCCTAGATTATAAGTTGCATTGAGAACAAAACTGACTCTGTTGTCTCTGTCATCTGTTGAGCAGATCCAATCTTAAAGGTCTTCATGTATGCAGCCTCCTTTGAATGAACCTTATCAGAGAAATGTTCCAAGTTTGGACTGTGCAATGTGATCGAAATCCATTCAAATTCTTCCTCATGGACCTCTTCGGAGTCTCGTCCATATTGCTCAGTTTATTTTTTTTTAATCTTGTTGTGAGAAAATAGATGCAGTTTTCATATCCTGCATTAGGTGTTTTTTTTTCATTTGAAGAGCAGATTAAAAAAACGGGAGGAATAAAATCTGAGAAGAAAGGTACTGCAAGAAAAAGCTGCAGAACATACAGTTGCGCGCCTCCTTTTCTCAGACTCCCGCCATCATAAAGTCAGTCAATGTGACAGGAAGAGTTATGTAACACTCCAGAGATGGAAGAAGGAGATTGAGAAATAAGTAACATGGAGGTGGAGACAGAGGTAGGAAAAGGAGTGAATCGAAGGATTGGAAGTGGGATTCAGCTGAAACAAGGAAAATCCAAAAGTTAAGAAACAGATCTTTGAGGGGGCTGGAAAGATAAAGGAAGGGGGAAATTAAAAAGAATACATTGAAATATCTGGCATGGCTGTTAGTGTGGTTCTGCTGGCTTTACACTTTTCATTTGTTTTGTGGAGGAGAGATTAGCAAAGGGATTAAGAGGGAGATTGCCCCGCTTCTCTTTCTTTTTTTTTTTCTTCTTCTCTTAGCCTTTCCATCTTTTTTATCTGGCTTCAGCTCCCATGCACAGGGCACATGGTGCATGCAGGTGAAAACGGCCCCATCATAACTGCATCGTTACAATTTCACATCCACAGTTTTGTGGTATGCTAATATTTTTTCCTCTTTAACCACACGATTAGCCAAGTGGGATGTGACATATTCAAAACGGGAAGAAAAAAAGGGACCGTGACATTTTCTCAGAAGGCAAATGCAATTTCTGAAAGCCCCGAAAATGTCACATTTAATGTACAATAATGCAAAAACCCAGTAGTCACATTTAAAAACTGGACAGGTTTTTTTTTTCTTGCTCATTAAACGGTGATAGATCAAACACTAAAAATCAATATTGCAAGTGGATTACATACAGTGGAACACTTATTCACAGTAGCACCTTTTCAATATTTTTCCTTTAATTGTGGAAAAGAAAATACACCCGCGACTATTAATAAACATTTTTTAATGTCGAAAATAATATTAATAAGTTAAACTGTCATTTTCAGCTTTTGTAAAAGCGGTCTTTTAATTATGTTTATGCCGTTTTCTAGGACATAGAACCTGCAAAGCAGCAGCAGTTTATTAAAAATTGCATCCAAGTAGTGGTAAAGACTGTTAGTGCAGGGTAATCTCGACCACATTTCCCATCATCCATCTGTTTATACTCTCTCCCACTAACTTGTGCTACGTAGACACCAGGCAAGAACGCTCTGAATGCAAGTTCTTCAACACGCTTTTAAGCATACGATGTTCACACTAGACTATTGCTGTCCCATTCTACTGCATGTACTCGCCGTGTGAAGAGGCTTGTTGCAAAATGTAAATCTTATGAATCTTGCTCCAGGCGTTACCTTTCACAGCTCTATTCTGATATAGGATTAACTAGGTTTCATACAGTCCCCTCCAGGCAAGAAACGCAATTATTAATTTCTTCTTCATGGTTAATTTTCAAACGGTCAACACTAACAATCCTTAGAAAGGATACTTCCCATACATCACTACCAAATGTCCTTGCTTAGTCAAGGTTTAACTGGTATAACTTTCAAAACGCATTCAATGGCCTCGAGTTTCGTACAGGGAGCCCGAAAACGGGCTTAATAATTGCGTGAATGTGAGATTTATGAATGCAGAAGCCCAAAACTGTGACAGACTTTTCATTGGTAATGGTCTCTAAGACGGGTGTTGCAGAGGGTGATGTAAACATAGCATCACAGCCTCTTACGACCTAAACCTAACATTACCAGTGCAACAAAGATGGCGAGCAATATTGGAGCGATCCAGCCGTACAGTTTTGAGCCAAATCCCAGCTCAGACAAGGTGACATAGTTTCTACATCACCACTACAGTCTATTTCCAACAACATTTTTGTTGCTCCTGAGTCACAACAATTTCAATAAAAACATTACTCAGGAATGCTATTTTAAGCTTAATGTTTAATATATACATACATATATATATATTTATATATATATTAAAAATAGAATATATATATATATATATATATATATATATATATAAATATTTTATATTTTATATACATATATATATACATAAAATATCTATATATATATATATTTACATAAATACACACATATATGTCCTCCTTTATTAGAAAAATGGCACAAAAATGGCACAAAAACATGGTGAAAATACCAAAAAAATAATTTTCTATCGGAGCGGGCGTTTAACAGATTTGTGCATAAGTCCCCAAAAAATAAAAACATTTATTTTTTGTACTCCCTTTCTTTTTATTATAATCAAAATTGATTTCACCAAAAAAAAAAGCTTTATTTACATTTACTATGACATGTGCAAAGGGGGCAAAAATAAAAGAGACACACTAATTCAGCTCATAGTCAAACGCATCCACACACGTTTGTTGACGGAGGTTAGAGTTGGCCGTGAATCACTGAGGTGTAGAGTTGATTGGGCAGCTTGCCTTTCTCTGACTGCTTGCCATCCTATCTGACTCACACTCTGCCTCCCTGTCTCTTTCTGTTGTATTCGCACTCATCTTCCTCTTTTCCTCCTCTGCTCTCCATCTGCGTGTCTCACTCTGTTCCTTTTATCTCATCCGTTCTTCTGTTAATTTCCCTCCACTCTATTTTTTTTATTTCTTCCTCCCGTTGCTCTTAAGCGCTAAGCTTCCTCTCCTTTTCTCCCCGACTTCTTTTAAAACAGCAAAAAGCAATTTCTCTCCCTTTGTCAGGGTGGTTGGCAGTAAGCCCTTAAGTAGGGATTTTCTGGTTTGGTTGGAATGCCATTAGGCGAGGGCTGGTGACGTGCCGTGACTGACGTGCCGAATCTTTTTGATGCTATGATGTCACAATCTAGCAGAGGCCGCCGCCATGATATTGTTGGCGTCCCGAAAACGAGGGGCTTTAGTGGTCATGTCAGGAATAAGTCTTCATAAATCCTTTATGGCACAGAAATATTAAGCTTCTTTGGCCGTGCAGGGACAGAGGGAAAACATGGTGGAACATGCACACACACACAGACTCAAACCCACCAACATGTCCAAGCTGAACTCAACTAGGTTGTTGTAATAAATGTACAGAGAAAATGTGACTTTCTGCATTGGTGCTCTTTAGTTATTCTCAAATGCGAATGAAAAGCAATATTTAGGCATTTGAGAGCATTTAGACACTCATTTGAGTTTGTGTATTGTTTTTCTTTTGCATTAGTGCTTCTGATGACTAGAAAAGAAATCTGTCAGTTTCACTCCAAGCATGTTGGTGCTCACTTGTGACTTCCTCTCCTCTCACAGCACCTCCTAGATTCACACGAACCCCAGAGGACCAAACAGGAGTCCAGGGGGAGTGGCTTCCTTTGTGTGCCAGGCCGCAGGGGACCCACAGCCCAAGATTGTCTGGAACAAGAAAGGCAAAAAAGTCAGCAACCAGAGATTTGAGGTAAGACACTCCATCTCCTGCAGGAGCTGAGAATGTGTGCTTTCTGTGATGGGGATGCATTGAGGTTTTACATAAAGGTCACTCAGGGCTCTGAAGAACCAGGACTGCTACAGATTACTATGTGACTGATAATAATAGACATATGGAAGCCAACTTATCAAATATATATATATATATATATATATATTTAAAAAGTAAACATCTACCTTTTTTTGGAAATGATTTAAAGTTTCCAAATGGGAGGCATGAACGCGTAGATCCTTTTTTGAAGATAATGGAGTCGTATTAAACAAATTCAGGTTCTAACCATCAAAGTTAATACATTTGTTCTAACATTTAGGCTATGACCTCTTATCTCATGCTGTTACATGGGTTTTACTTTTACATGATAAGAATTTAAGATTTTAGCTTTGCATGGTTCACCATCTAAAAGTGGGATTGGCTACTCCAGGCCTCGAGGGCTGCATTCCTGCATGTTTTCCAACATACTATGCTCTGGCATTTTCTAATTGGCTGGACACATCTGAAACAGGAAATCAATCACGAGAAGGGCTTGGATATCTGGAAATCATGCAGACACTGCGGCCCTCGAGGCCTGGAGTTGACTATTCCTGATCTAAGATACAATGATCCCTCGTTTATGACTGGGGTTACATTATACAAATAACCCGTGTTTGGCAAAATAAAAAGTGAACCCTTTTACCTGAAACAGATGCTGCAACATATAAACAATACACACTTTTTGACATGTTGTAAATTTTTGACCGTTTGCTAGATCAATGTGAACGTTGATTGCGTAAGCACTTCACTACTGTAAAGTGTTGCATCTCAGTGCAAGGCTGCTTTTCTTCACCTCACAAACTGCTGGAATTATATAAATAAATGGTTGAAGACACTGGTTAAAAGAACTAAGACATGTTATTCATCTACAAACATGAGCTTCAGAAGTGTTTCAAAGCAACCTGAATGTGTTACTTCAATAATTCATTTTCCATTTCAAACAACCATTTACTATGGAAAATAATTGTTTAGCTGTGCTTTTCCCACTTAACTATTCCAATTAGAACCATCAATATTGTCATTATTTACAAGAGTCCCTCTTTAAACCAGTGCCCTCTGGGAAAATGCCTGGCATTTATGACAGTTGACATTTAACACAGAAACAGGCTTTTCTTATTATCTTTGTTTAACAGACACCATCGGTTTACGTACAGAGACCACATTGTACATGTACAAATTTTCTGCAGTTGTGCTTCAAAGGTCACTCAGGTGTGTGAAGCGCCGTCTGCCCCAAACTCTCTTATATGTCAGATGATGCCTCTGGCTGCTGTATATAGGATTCTTATATGATCAGTCTTATTAGTTTCCCGAAGGCGAGAACCTTTGCTTTATTTCCAGCCTCGTGAGTCACCTTTTAGATGAAGATGTTGAATCAGCCTCGTTCCTGCCTGGTCAGTGTCGCCCAGGATGAACTCCGCTTTAATAAGCGGAGTTTCCTCCCAGCTTTAGGTTCCTCTCTGCGTCTTCCTGTTTGCGAATAAATCACTCCAGGAGATGTTTTATTATTGATCCAAACTATATGAGCCGAGGCTACATGCTGTATATTACTTGTTGCCGTTCTGTCGGTCAGAACTTGTGGGATTGTTACTATTGGATTTCCGTTTAAAGACATTTTCCAAGTATTCCGAATCCAATTTATCCATATATATGTACATTATTCTTAAACAAAGGCCTTTTTAATGTACAATGCCATCGGTTTCTAAGAAAAGGTAATGCGCTTCCCAGAATATGAGATATAAATTTAATTAAGAAATAAATTACATCAATGCTGATGCCACACAAAATCAGCTTTTTTGTGTGTAGTGAGTTGTGTTATCCTTTAAATTCAGCTTTTAGCTTTGCAGTAGCTTTGCAGTAGATGAAAAATAAATGAGCAAGGGATTTGTAACGTAAAGACCCAGTCCGATCATATTTTGATCTGTTGTAAAACTGTTCCTGGTGATCTTTTAATTAAGTTTATGTTTTTAGCTAAAATCTGAAAAACCTCTGTTGTTTTCTGGGACATAGTTTCAGTAGTTCATTAGAAATTCAACTCTTTAACTGTGGACGTGACTGTTTCCCCTTTTCCCCCGTTGATGAGAGCTCTCTGTTTAGGGACTCTCTGACTAGTTCACAGCCCTTTACATCAGGGGTCCCCAAACGTTTTCTTGTGAGGGCCACATCATTGTTTTCTTCTCCGATGTGGGGCCGGGTCCGTTTGTCGGCTAACAGAATCTCTGATATTGTTCAGGGATCCGGGCCAGATGTGGGGTGTGGCCAGTTTCTGCCAACAGTTTGGGGACCATTGTCTTACATCTCCAAATAATAGGTAGTGGTGCAGCAAAAACGTCAAGCAATGCTGGAGTTATCCAGCCATTCAGTTTGGAGCCAGATGCCAGCTGGGACGTCTTCTACGTCACAAAAAAGTCCTTTTTCTAACAGCATTTTTGACTGCTTGTGATTTACAAGACTTTGAAGAAAGAAATACTCAGAAATACAATTTTAAACTTACTTTTCTTTATGTATGTCCTCATGAATATGCCACATGAATAACTTCTATAAACCCAAACTTCCGTTTTCATCAGAGTGACTCTTCAAGTCAAAGTCAAAGAATTTACGACACAACACTTGCATTGTCTAATGCCACCAAACTGTGAGCAGATCCAAAACGTTTTCATCTCGAGATACAGATGCTTGACTACAACTTTCATTGACAGGTAATAGAATTTGACGATGGATCTGGCTCTGTCCTGAGGATCCAGCCACTGAGAACTCCCAGAGACGAGGCCATTTACGAATGTCACGCCTCCAACTCAGCCGGAGAGATTACTGCCTCCACCAGACTCAGTGTGTTACGAGGTCAGTGGGAAGAGTCCTACTTTTAAAATCTCTGAATTATCACAAATTACTTGTGCACATATTTCATTCTATCAGACATTAATAGGTTGTGTATATTATCTGTGACCTATAAATTGATTTAATTGTTATAAAAAAGAATAGTAAGACAGATGTGATCCAGCTGAATCTTTTTTTGTACATGTTCAATAATATCTTTGAGTTAAATAATAGAATATCGAACAGATTCTTAATTAGGTTGATACACTCTAAGGATTTGTCGATATACGCTGTGTGTCATATTTCATTTTAAGTTCTTCAAGTATAATTGTGTGTTATCACAAACCCATCAATTCTTCATTAACTATTTATGATGGAGTCAGAGACGCTTTGAAGGAAAAAAAAAAAAAAAAAAAGATTATCAAAATAAAAGCTGCCGTGCTTCCAGACGTCTGAACTAATATTGAGGGTACTCTAAATAAAAATTTGAGGTGGATTTTTGGAACTTGGCCCTGAAGCATTTGATGAATTAATGCAACGGATTCACATGGCTTTCAGTGGAATGTAAACATCAGCTGTTTTATTCTCATTGAATAATGAAACACTGATTCTCTGGTCTACTGTATTTGCACATTAGCATGTCAAATTCCCATCTTTGTTTCCAACCAGACACATTTCAGTCTTAGAAGTCTCCATTCCTCTATAAAGTTGTCACATTTGTCAAAGTTTGTTTTGCTAAAACTGATTTGAGTACTATTTGAGTCTGATCTGAGACAGCCACACAGCTCTGTGACGATTGAAAAAAAGGTATGCAGACATGCCAGCAAAGTTTTTTTGTAAGAAGCTGCTCAGTCGTGAAAACATAGCACGATTTAAAAATAATGGTTCAAACTTTAACATTTTTTTTTAAATTACTTAAGGTTTTTGTTTATATCATTCAGTTTCTACAGCGTGACTAACAGTTTGTCTTACACATTTAAAATGATGTCAGGACTTGTGTGTTCTCCAGGAAAAGAAGGCAAAAAGAATGAACTCCAAAGACCTCCACTAACCTAAGCTGATGAAGTAGCAGCTCTGTTTTCACTGTAGCTAAAAGCATCTTGTCTTCCACCTCCTCATCCAGCCTCTCTCACACCTTATTGTCTTCTTATTCACAACCCGGCAACACTAACAATCGATGCCCACAATAAGCAACACCCCGCACTCTTTCGGCTGTAAAGCTGGGCCGATTCTCTCAGCCTGGCTGGATTCACTCCAGTAGATGATTTAGTGTAAGCAAGGGTCCATTAATGCAGACAGTGATGTTGGTGTTAGTGGAGTCCATTAAGAGAACATTATGAACCGGTAGTTTGAGGATCAAGAGCGTCTTATTGAGTGAAGCTCCTCAAGTGTGGATAATCACATCACCTGCCTTTGCCAGTGATACTCATGGGGGGAACGATGTGTGGCTTGTTCTTCCTCCTTCTCCTCTCTTATCTGTTTGAGGGTTAGAAGAGTCTGCAGTTCTTCCTCTTGTCATCTCCCTTTTTTGTGTTTAATTTCACCCCCCACCCCCAAACACACACTACTTCTACCACCACCAGAACATGCTCTCACACTCTTTATTCTGTCTGCTTTTACTGTGCTTCTTCTTTTCTTTATCTCTGGCTGTCTTTTTCTCCACGTGCTCTTAGGTCTGCTGCACAGCAACTTCTAAATTATTCACAACCAACCACTCTTTGCATCTTCTGTGCTGTTCCGCTCCATCCATCCAGAATTTTTCCTGTCTCACGTGGTTTGTCTTTGCCTGTCTGTTCGTGTGTGCCTTGTAATTGTACAAGCACACTGGTGCAATAAGCTGCTCGCCTACATCCGTGTGTGTGTGTGTGGTGTCTTTTTTTGTTGTTGTTGTTTTTGCATCTATTTCAGAGTTCCCCACCTCTGTCACTGGATGTTTCGATCCCCTCACTTGTCTTTTTTTTACCCGAAGCTCACGTACACACACGTGTGCGTTTCTCACAGACAAATGTGCCCTCAATTTAAGACAGTGCGACTTTTATGTGGTGATTACCCTCTTTCTCTTCCTCTGAGGAGTCATTGTGCTGTGGATGAATAAGAGGCCACCTGGGAGCAGCTAATGGTCCCTGATAGACTGTCAGTGCAAATGTCAGTCACAAAGTACACACACCAACACACACACAGCCTTGTCAGTCATGTGTCCTCACTCAACACCACCTCCACAGACTCAGCTCACTGACTGACTGCCTGACAGGCGGGATCTGGTATAAAGGTCAGCAGGCTTAATTACTGATGATTGGACCAGACTGCCTGAAATCTTGGCTCACAGTAAATGGCCATAATTGGTATTGGCTGAAATAATAATTTAGTAGACCAGTAAAGCAATTATATGCTTAAGTATCCGGTACACAATCAGGTTCTGTATAATTCCTGCTTTCTGAAAAATTCACATGTACCTGTGACATGTGACATGAAGGTGATCTGATGACATTTTTTGTGTTGTTAAAGAAAAAACTCTGTTTTTTTATCATTCGATGCTTTAGTCACTTCTTAATATATGTAGTACTTTGCCCAAGGAACTCCTGCTGGGAAAATGTTGCACAAAGTTGCGTAAGAAAAGCTGACATTGGTCCAGTTGACCATCTGACTGTCATGTGCTTAAAGCCTTGGCCAAGACAATAAAAAAAACATGGCATTAATGTGGCAAAACGGGTGGACTGCATCTGTGGTGGAAGACATTTGCAAATCATCTCAGTCAACAGTGTTTTTGCAAAACCTGTAAGCTGTGAGTGAAGCCGTACTTGTTTGTTTGTGGCCCATAGCAGTCCTGAACTACCAGGACCATGTTGTTTTTATTGTTTTATTGCAATTCTTCTTGTGAAAATTTCACCCCAACCACATACTCAAAAACTCACCAAAATGTGCACCCTGCCAGAGTGGGATAAATTGCTGTACTGCAAATGCTAAATGTGTCTCTTTATAATGATATGGATTAAATTCTGACAGAACGTCAAGACCAATATGTATTAAGAAATAAATAGTTTTCCTTTAGATTGTGTTAAAGTGCGTAAGAAACAAATCTCTCAGTCAAAACAGTCAGGGACACAAACAAGTTTGCTTACAGCTGTTCTTATTATGTAATTCTGGGGCTTCTGATACAGCCTACCCCTGATTAGAAGAGCGGGCACGAATCTCAGTCTTTCAGGCAGATGATGAAACCCGCGGCGACGTGTGTAGATTACATTTTGAGCATTCTGTAAAATGACAGCGTTCTCACAGCAGTCCTCATTACTGTGAGAGCGGGCTGCTCTGAGAGCTTGGAAATGATCTGGATTGCTCACAGTGGAAACTGAGTTGGGAGCACATCCAAATGAAACTGTGTGGTGTGTGGAGAGCTCTGTCAGCTCCAAAGTGTAGAGTTGCACATCTGCTTTGACCTCGGGAGGTCTTTAACTCCTTGCGTTCTGCAGCACAGCGGCCAAACCAACATGTGTTTGGAGCTTTGAGCCTCTTCAACAGTTGGAAAATGTCTTCTTTCTTTTGTCGGAACTCATCTTTTTATCTTTTTATGTGCATTTTTTAAAAGATAATCCCAGTATGCAATTGCATGACTTTATGCAGCCCTATTAGCACATTCATGCCCATTCAAGTGGCTGTAGAAGAGTGACAGAGAGAAATGCATGACATCTGGGAGCTGCTTTCTAACGGTGCATCCCGTTCGGTGCAGTGTCCCACCCCAGGTAGATGAAATAGAATGCATTATTCCTGCCTACAAGGGGCTGGCTTTGAAGTAAGTGTTTGCATAATGAAAGCGGAGAGAATCAGGATTGCTATGCCGCACAATTCCCTTGTGCTCTTTCACCCTCTCAGTCTATTTCTCCCACTTGTTCTCTTTGATTCTCCTTTCTGTCACTCTGTCTTTTAGTGATGTCTTCTGCTCGTCGTGGTTTTTTTAATTCTTTACCCTCTTCAATCGTGCACTCTTTCATGCGGACTCACTCACAAAAACAACTCTCCGTCTTGTTCAGTTTAGTTTATTATGCCCACGTTTCCATTTGTCAGGCAGTGTGATTGATTGAAACCGGAGCCGTTAAAAGGCCATGCACACACTCGATGTCGGCGTCTCACAACCCATTGGTTACGGTTCGATGATACCTACCAGAATTAGCATTTCCTCAGCGAGGTTAGGCGCTAGGATTTCCTGTTAATGAGACTGTGTGGTTGAGATGGTGAAAGTAACAATGGATTTAGGCTCTGATGAACAAAAAAAAACTAAGGGAAGGGGTAGTTTAAAACATGAAATTACCCATCATTCAAGCATACATTTCTTCCTTGTCTGACTTCTGTTCACAGTAAAATTCTATCCAATTTCTTATGGATGATAGCAGGCTCTTGAATTTCTCATTGCTCGTTTAAAATTTAGAACAAAATGTAAAACTAATCTTCTCTATACCTATTTGATTACAAGCCTGGATGCAGTTTCTCCTTCTTTTTGTTCCACTCTCTTTGATCCTCTAACTGCTCCCAGCACTATCCCCTCCTTCTCTCCTAAACCTTCCTCTTAAAGCGAATAAAGTTAGACCAATGCCTTTGATTTCCTGTATCACAGTGAAATGGCTTTCCATGTTTGATTTAATTGCCACTGATGTAAAAAAAAAATTATCATCTAAGTTACCGTCCCACAAGGCTGCAGCTCCCAGTGGGCGGGACTTTATTGAACTCGCCTGTTTGATTTAATACAACAGGTGAACTCCAGGGAGGATTCTTTGCACTAGATGAGACTTATAAAAGTGTGCTGAGTCACGTTATATTCCCTGAAGGAATATGCTTTAATTTTCTTTCCATGACTGTTCAAACAGCAGTGACTGACGAGGCTTTTTTTTAATGTCCTCCTGATTGGATCCCTCAAAAGTCTTAACCTTAGATCAGGTGTGACATGTCGGCCTCCTGCCTAATACTGTGTCAGTTTCTCTGTCAGCTCTGTATGGAGAGAAAAGAGACTCACTGAATTTGTGTGTGCGTAATTCTTGATTTGTAAGTCAAGCAATGTATTTTGTGCTTAACTGTGTGTACTTGCAATTGTGTATTCAAATCAGATGTGAGACTCTTTTCACGTCTCCAAGATTTGTGTGTAAATGTTGCTTTTAAATGCTTCTAGAATGCTGGGTCATCAGAGTTTTCTTATGAGCCACTTTGAACTGAACTGAATAACATCTGGTAAAAACTTGACATTTTTCCATTTTCTTAAACAGATATCCCCTGATAACTAAAATAAAAAAGTCTTAATATGTCTCTAAAGCGATAGCAGGCAGTGCGAGGTCCTCCTGCCAGAGCCCCGCCATGTTCCCTGGGTGTGAAGAAGGACCTGGAGCTGCCTTCTATCGCTGTGATTGGGGACCGGAGCTCACGGAAGAGTTTTGTGCTTTCACTGTATAAGGGGATGGGGTTGCTGCCATCTTTAAAACACTCTTTTGAAGTCTTCCAGAAGGCATCACTCCCTCGCTTCAGCAGAGATAGACATCCATGAATTTAAACCTAAATACGGTGGTGGTTAGCTGGACAGAAAGGCGGAAAATGTAGTTATTGGTTTAGAATGAAGGCTTAATCAATGAGGGACATGTAGAGTAACATAAGAGCAGTCCCTGAGTACCGTTAGAGGTAGATCTTTTCTATTGAAATTATATGAAAGCTTTACTTCACACAGTTCGTCAACCAAATAGGATGTATCAAGCTCCTCAAATTGTTTCTGATCTGTTTTCCAGATGCGTTGCATTGCTGTAAGAATCCTCTACTACCACAGAACACACTTGTCTAAATTACTTTACATATCTGGCCTTTTTTGCATTGTGTGTCCTTAGATCACATGATCATGAGGTGTTCAACACTCGTGGTCCTAGCCTTCCAAGTGATGCAAAAATGGGATTTACCAAATCTAGACACTGGCCTTTCTTTGGTCTATGGTCAAGTTTCAGTCATTGGTTCTTAGTGTGGACAAAAGTCAGCACAGGCACAAAAGCTAATTCAAAATTACTTTAGATTCTGACACATTTATGTCAGTTCAAACGATAACCTCTTAGCAACTGGAGCTTCAGCAGTTTGTTATGCTGGACCTTCTATTGTTAGCCTATCTTACCTACTGGCATCAGTGATTGTTGCTTTTTTCTAATGCCACCAAAATACTCCAAAAGGTATATGAATGTGGAGGTCCTTAGATCCAGTCTTGCCCCAGTTTGTAGGACTTTGTCAAACTAGTGTGTCCATTACTCCACGCTCTAATTAATTTAGGGACATTTTTTTATTATTTTATATATCTCACTCCCTAACAAGTGCCATTGTGAAGAGATTCAATTATTTATGAAGCTACTGGTTGATAATTGCGTAAACCGTAATCATCAAAAGCTAGATTGAGTAACTGATGACTGATTGGTTGGTTGTTGGTGGTGGTGGGACTTGATGTTTGAACCTGCCAGATTCATAATGTTGGCTTTTTTTTTTTTTTGCATGTGTTCAGAAGATCAGCTGCCCCCAGGTTTTCCCACTATTGACATGGGCCCCCAACTAAAGGTGGTGGAGCGTTCTCGGACCGCCACCATGCTCTGTGCTGCAAGTGGCAATCCGGACCCAGAAATTTCCTGGTTCAAAGACTTCCTGCCAGTGAACACATCTAGTAACAATGGACGAATCAAGCAACTCCGCTCAGGTAACCAAAACTTTGACCATTTATTTGTTTTTTTTTTATTCCCTAATTCCAGCTTTTTCTTGACTCGGTTTTCGGTTTTGAACTTGCTGCTGCTGCTGCATTTCGATTCTGCTGATCTTCTTGTTTCCTTGCCGCTGGGTCACCCTCCCGCGTAGTAGCCGGCTGAGATTTTTTTAGCTGACTTTGTCTGCTGCTGTAATATGAGTTGGCTGTGTATGGTTCCCAACCCTTCAAAACTTTACCAAACCTTCTGAAAGAAACTCCCAACTTTCCTCCAGACTTATGACTTCCTATACAAATCACCATCACAATCAATTCTATAACTGACCGCACTCGTTTGAGATATTTCTGACATGCATTGCATGTTTGTAGTGAAGGCTCATGCTAGAATGTCAAAGTTACACACAAAACTGGGTGATGGTGACATGTACATAAGGAAGTGTCTACTTCTTAGTGCTGTGACCTGAGAAACTGAAATTATTTTTTTGTTTTGTGCAAATAATTTTCTCCCAGGATCTGGATTATAGCATTAATTAAAAGGAATTATAACCCCCATATGAGAAAAAGCTGTGTCAAATGGTAAAAGGAAATAAATAAAAAGAAAAAAAACAAAGTTTGAACCCTTAACTGTGTTTTTTCCTAATTAAAAAAAAATGTTTTTTTTCCTATGGAATGATCTGCATTTTGCTGCTTTTAAGACACTTTTAATTTTGCACCAAATCTGCATCTTTATGATGTAGAGAGGATTCAGGGATTTTTAAAATGACATAAATGTAAAAAAAAATAATTTACACAACTTGACCAAGCTGTTAAAATAAGTTAATGTCCCCTCAGTAAATGGAAAGCTTGTCATCATAGATTACGTGGTCTGATTCTTCATAGAGAACTTGTGTATAATTGTTTTCATAAGAAAAAAAAACAAAAAAAACAAAGTTTGATTTTTTTTTCTTTGTTATAACATTATAATAAAAGGAAAATTGTAAATTTGTCCAATGGGTGGAGGCATCCATTCATTTCTCAAGTTTGCTTTACAGTGTAAAAATCAAAGTAACAATACAATTCTTCTTGTTTTTCTTTTTTAGTTTGCTTTTGCCGTATTGACACAGACTTTTTTCTGAGGGAGGGATTATCAGACTGCCACAGTAATGTGTAAAATACCCAATATGTCATAACATTAATTCCCTCCTAAGTTCTCCCCCTGCTTCTAGAGACCTAAAATCCTATTTCAATTATTTTAGTCAAGTTATCTAATCAGCTGGAAAGCCATTTTTTTGTCCCTGCTTTATTATTAATGTTCTTTAGCTGTTCCTAGATACCATGCTCAGGCTTCCTTTTAAACTTTTATTGTACAAAAAAATGTTACAATAGAATTGTCATGTTAGTTTAGCTCATTTTGATATGAATAAATAATTGATTTTTTTTTTCATTTGCCTAAAAATGCAAAGTTTTTTGTAGTAAAGTTCTGTGGAGTTCCAGTAAAGTGTTTTCTTAGTCTTTCTGCTGAGCACATCTGTGTCATCAATGGTCCCATTGTAATGCCATGTCTATGCTGTTCTTTTCTCTTTGTATCTTTTTAACTACAGAGTCCTTTGGTAAGTGCTTCTGTTTCGAGGCCTACATCCTCACTGTCCACTCCTCTATTTACTGCTCACTACTGTTGCTACACTTGCTGCTTCTGCTCACCTTTACAAATGTGTTAGTGTTAATAAAATGCATGGTGTGCATTTTACTAACCGTCACACTCCAAATCAACATGAACCATAGCTATTTAGATACGCACTCACCTGTAGCCTCATAGTTCAGGTGAGATGAAACAACACAGAAAAGACAACGCTCTCACAGTGACACACACTCACATGTGCACCAACTTCTCCATCACCTTAGACGTAGCTGGCCTCACCTTCATCCATGCACCTGCAACTTTCCCAAACCCCCAGACTATTGTAACCTACTTCCAACACTCACCTATTTACTTTTCCGCTCATTCACTTATTTAGATATCTCTTTCCCTCACTCATTCACCCACTAAATATCTCCACTCTGTGATACTATTATCAAAAAAACTATTGATACTGGATGGCAGATAGGTGTGTTTCTGGTGGAGCCAGTGTAGAAATTGGTTAAACACAAAATCTACCAGTTTGCTTGTAGTTCAACTGTATTTGATTATATGCTGCTGTCTGTTCAGCCCATCAGAACCTGGAAACATCTCATTTAAACTAATCAGCACCAAGAAGGCCAATAGCTGAAAAAGATACAAGATTCTTGGTCTTAAGACCCAGGTTCAGGCAGTAATAGTAATAGTAATAGTAATAATATGAAGAGATTAAACCTGGTTAATTTAATCCACTCTCGAATACTCATGTTCTTATTTGAAAGGTATTTTAGTTAGTGAGTTGTTTAATCACAATTCCCCATGCGACACGATTCTGGCTGTCTGTCTAAGTCGTAGACCGCTCGGTGAGCCCGTAGAGCAAAGTTGAACACAATTTTTCTACGGGCATGCTGCGAGCGACAGGTCATAATGAACACATGTAATATGTAAGGGTAAAATAGGTGAGACGCAGGCATGTCATACAGATTTTTTTATCTCTTCAACCACCTAGTGCTGTTTAAGAATAAGTGCAAGCTCCGTGTGGGCTTCTTGCACCCAGCTTGGCTGTGAGAGTTTATGGTGTTTGTGGGCATCCTACCAGCGTCCTACTGGTGGCTACATGTCACCTGCACACCTCGTGTGTGGCTTTTATGCACACTAAGTAAGGCGCCAGTCCGTGCACCTTAAAAACGACTAGAGTGCTGTGTAGGGCCATCGTACAACAGCAACCCCCTTACGTCCTAAGTGTGTGTAACCTTACACTTTCCTTACAAATTATTCATGATACACTTATGAAACGTTCTATTTTCGGGACATATCTCATGATGGCCATGAGATACACCTGTGTCCCCTTTAAAATATGGTTACTCCTGTCTACGAACCCTCCACGTGACGGGACAACAAAAAAGCCTGCAGTACCCATACGGGTAAACGCCCCACGTGAGTGTGACTAAGGCTTTTACTGTTACTGATAGTGTGAGATTGTCCAATGTGTCAGATTAATGTCTGCAAGATTGCAGACTTTGGAGAGGTCTACTTTTGTCATTGAAAATTCTCAGCTATTGTAAATTTAGAATACATTAGGCTTCCCTAGCAAGGTGTTGATTCCCCTTGTATAAATTTGAAGGGTGGATACTTCAAAGATTTTATATCTCTGCTGGTCTCTTTGTTAGTTCCAATGCAAGGAGGGAGCCTTGCTTAAGTTGCTCCCCTCAAGATCCAAACTTAAAGTGAATAGACGGATGACACAGTAGCAAAAAAACCTCCATTAATAGGACTATTACACAATGTGACACTCAAAATGGGCAGGAAATGTGAAAATCTATGCCATCATTCGTTTAGGTGTGCTTCCGCAAAATGGACCAAACCATCTGGAAATGTCACACAGACACACCAGCCCCTTACATGAAGGTGGCATCACCCAAAATGAGAATCGACAGCCAATCTCTGAAAAATGTTAGGACTGCAAGGTTTTTGCTCCGTGCTGGCAAGGTGAATGAAAGGCCAAGAGTCACGTGTGCCGCGTCCTTTTCCTATGAGAGATTAAACCCCAATATCAACCGAAAATACAAATCTATTCAACATCAGACAGTATTGGAGAGTGGATTTTTTTTCTTCATACTCTGAAGAGCAGAAATGAAAAAGATTTCTATTATATCTAATGAGAAGGATTAGACCTGTTTTTGGTTCATGTGGAGAGCATGAGCGGTTTACGGGTCAGGGCATTTACCGTAGTCAAAATCCACTAGTCAGTCTCACAAAGACCCTGTTCTACTCTTAGTCACATCTGGTCTGCTTCTAGTCAATAAAACCCAATCTATAACCCATCTTCCTTTAGCTCTATCACTGTCTGTCACTCTAAGATCTGCTTTTTCTTCTTGGGCTTCTTCTGTCTCTATTAACCCTTTCTGAATTCTGTTAATGCCTTCTCTTCTCAATCTTTGAGGATCTATATTTTGAGTCCCTTCTCTCTAATTTGATTCTATTCCTCAATAAGTTATTTCCTTTAGTCCCTTCCCTCCCTTATCCCCTACTCCTTCAGTGGTACTAACATTTTCTTCTTCTTCTCCTTCTCTAATCTCGTGCATTCATTGCCCACTCAGGTGGCACGCCCATACGAGGTAAGACTGCTGGGAGGACCGACATGACACAGTGGCCTGATTCCTTTTCAACCCTGCTTCCTACTTGTCTCGCAGATCTGAAAAGCAGCTCCTGGTGGGTTCATCAATATGAGCTCTCAGACTCTGCCATATTGGTAATTCTCTTGCGACTGCTTCAGATCTGCAATAGGCCCAAGAGGTGGAATTGGAGTTGAGGAAGAAATTCATGATATGATGACCACCTCCCTTTCTCCTCATCTCTCAGTCTTTCTCCATCGTCATGTTTTTCCCCATCTCTGCCTCGGCTTCACTCTGTAACATAGAAGTCTTCATGTGATGATGTGATTTCTTTTTTCTTTGCTCATTTCAGTCATTCAACCTTTTACATCTAATTTGGTTTAGCATGGCGTACTTGTTTTCATTATTTCTTGCCTTAGCGAAAGGATAAAATATCGTTACGTCTACCTTTTCTTTTTTTTTCTTTTTTTTTTTTTTTGAAGGGTCTTGACCTAAGCTTGACCCAGCTTCTCTTTCTAACTTGTCCGTACTTGCCCAACCAAATGTCCCAGTTTTGTTTTCCCTCCCAGCTGTTATTCGCTCTGCCTGAGTAGTCCAGATGGCGAAGACTGCGACACACAAAATTAGAGTGCTCACACTCACATACAAACACACTGACCTCCCTCACCAACACAGAGTCACGCGTTTCTTTCTGGTTTTTTGCCATCCTTTTCTCTTTTCTCCTCCATTACCAACAAAAAGCCCCAAACAACCACTTTTTTGATAAAGTTTTTCTGGGCGCTTTTTTTCTTGCCGTACCACATCATCTCTAAAGAACCTCTCTGGCTGACTTTTTTTTTGACAGTTTTTCTATTTTCAGGGAGCGAGAAAGCATCGGCCCCCTCCCAAGGCTTTGCGTATGTCGTTCTTTTTTTTTTTTTTTTTTTTTTGTAATTAATGTGGTTGCCCTTGATGGAGCGACGTCTTCACGTCCTTGTTGGTCTGTTTTTAAAATGACATCACACTCCTGATCCCGGTGGTGGATCTGCAAGGGGTTGGGGTTGTCCTTTTGCAATGGCAATACCTTTGTCACCTCTTATCCCTCAGTACTGACCTAACTACATCTCAACTTACAGCAGTTTTCCTTTTTTTTTGGAAAAGTCTGTATTTGTGACTGGATTTCTCCTTGTTTGGGATTCTGGGTTTGTATTTGGAGGAAACTGTTTTTCAGGCTTTTGTATCCCCTTTTTGTGTTTTTCTCATTCCTAAACCATGAAGCTGTCCTTGATTTTGGGCAGATTCTTTGCAAAAGTATCTTTAAAAAGAGCTTTCTGTTATCACTGAGCTTTGCTTGTTTTCACTTAAAAACCTCCTTTAGACTCATTGTTTTCCTGAGGGTTTGACCATTTCAATGTTGTTGCGTTGGTGCCGTACTGTGCCTGATGTTTTTCACTTCTGTGTGATTGCTCTTTTCCCCTCTCTTTTTCTGTCTGTGCTTCTCTGTCATCTTTCTCCCCTCCTCTCGCTGTTGCTCCATCCATCCAGGTGCCCTCCAGATAGAGATGAGCGAGGAGTCGGACCAGGGGAAGTATGAGTGTGTTGCCACCAACAGTGATGGAACACGCTATTCCACCCCAGCCAATCTCTATGTCAGAGGTAAAATTGTGACTAAAGCATGAAATCATCCCACTGACTGCATATGAGAACTGGACAAAGTGACCCCTCCCCTGTGGCGTTACAAACAGGAAGTATCCGCTGTCTCCAAGAAGGCAAAATCTCATAAACTTCTATTAAGCCATAAACAGCTATTACTCAGTCCTTATATTTGTCAGAATAACCATTCTTGCTCAGACACCTTATTTAATAGGTTCTTGTTAATCCTGATTTTTTTCATTAAATATTTTCTTTCTTCCAAGTTATTCGAGTTATAAATTGGCCAGTCAGATGCATTGATCAAAGTTTGTAGTCTCACATTGAGAGTGCAAAATGTTTGATAGACAGATACTCCCGAGCCCGTGTTCAAGTGCTAGGGATGTGGCTTATCATCAAACTACCTCCTACAGAGTGGTTGCAATAGAAACAAGGACTCAGACCGATTCAGACCTATCACTGCTTGCTGATGTAGTCTGAATCCAACATGGAGATGTCCACATCATGAAAAATGGCAACTGAATTGACCTTATTTCAATAGATCTGGAAGTAAACCGTTTTTGATGGGTGATGTCCGTTGACTGTATATGAGAACTGAACCAAATGAGTGTTACATCACCCATAGAAAATGGTTCGCTTCCAGCTTCAGCAAAAGAGACTATTCAGACAAATAGAATGACTGAATAATAACTGTTTATTTCTTTATAGAAGTCTATGAAAATGTTGGTGTCTTGGAGCCAGCAGGTATTTCCTGTTTGGAATGTCAGGGAGACTCAGGGGTCACTCAGTCCAGTTTTAGAAATTCCTATTTTTTTAAGTATTGTTCCATGAAACTTGTATGGATTAGTTTTATTTTAGATTTCACATCATAAAAATATTTTTATTCTGCCTCATTCTTCTGTCAAGCATATAAACTTTTGGCCTTGCCTTTTTAACGTTTAGACCCCATTGAAGAAACGAGTCATAGTCCAGATAAGAGTTGTGTTTCTTCCCGAATCTGACAGGCATCTGGCCTCCTCGGGCGCCGTGTCCTTCTGTGCTCTTTCAGCTCGCTCACACATTCGCACACAAGCCCACCAAACGTTCAAATCTTGGAGACGTTTTGATTCCCGAGGCCTTTTTGCTCTGTTGTCTGCCCTTCTTTTTGGTTTCACACATGCAGCCGTGTCATCCAGTGTGCTCGGGCGTGTGTGTGATAAAGAACAGACAAACAGCAGAGAGTCAGTGATGTGCGACTAACAGCGCTTGTGATGCCGGTAGAGTTTGCACTGCTGCTCAGTGAGGGTTTGACAGGCAGTCTGGGGTCTGCAGGCGCTGGAAGCTGCCTTGAACTCCTCTGACATCAGTCACTTACCTTATGGATTATGTTTATGCTCTTTCTCCTCTCCCGCTTTCTTTGCTCTCTTCTCTTCTTCTCTTGTTACCTTGCTTCTTTTTCCGAACTTTATTTCTATTTCGTTTCTCTGATGTTTCCTGTTTTTTTATTCTCTTCTACATCTTTTCCTCCTGCTGTTCTTTGTCCTGCTGACCACTGCAGAACTACGAGAAGGTTGGTACAGAAACCACTTTGTGGCTCTTTCGAGGCTGTTTTCTTTTACGCAACCTGTGTGTGTGTGTGTGTGTGTGTGTGTCTTCTACATTAGATACTTGAGGTTTGACCATGATTATTAAAGACCCACTTCAATGAAAATAATGTTTTTGGTGTTTTTAGTGAGTTTTTGTAGCACTTTTCTCATGATGTAGGACATGTATAAAAATTTTGATTTAAATAGCACTTTTGAGTATTTTCTTATTCAAATCATTGTAATTTAGGAGCAGACACAAAAATGCAGTTTGGAAAAGTGCTTATTTGTGACGTAGAATATACAATGCACCGGCCACAAGCTCCCTGCTCTGAGAACTCAGAGACAACTGCACCAACATTCACACCCACAGCCAAGAGGCCAATTTTTAATAAACCACTGCTTCTCTGCAGAAACTATGTCCTAGAATATGACTTTTTTTTTGTTTTTTTTTTTTTGGTTAAAGACGTAAGCAAAATTAAATGAGCACTGGAAATCTTTTTACAAGATCTCCCAAAAAAGATGGAAGTGGGTCTTTAAATATTTAATGCAACATATCTGGAAAAGCTTTCAAGTAAAACATTTTGATTTGGCATGTACTTGGGTGGCTCTGTATGCTTTCCATCTTATTAAAAAGCTGTGAAACGTCATATTTTTACTCATCTTGTAGAATGAATGAATTGAATATTTATAGTATTTCCTTATGTCTTTCATTTCTGCATATATTATGGCTCGCTCCAGTTCGCCGGGTGCCCCCTCGCTTCTCCATCCCCCCTGCCGACAGCGAAATCATGCCAGGAGGGAACATCAACATCACCTGCGTGGCCGTAGGCTCCCCTATGCCATATGTGAAGTGGATGCTGGGAGCAGAGGACCTGACGCCTGAGGATGACATGCCCATCGGCCGCAACGTCCTGGAACTGACCGATGTGCGCCAGTCCAACAACTACACCTGCGTTGCCATGTCAACGCTCGGCGTGATCGAAGCCATGGCACAGATCACTGTGAAAGGTGGGATAAAAAATATATAAAAAAAAAAAAAGATTTGATATTCATGGAAGAAATCTTTCTGTGTTCAATGTATCCATATATCATTTTTTCATATTAACCACAGAGTAAATCTAGTGGGTGAAAATCTTTTTGTTTTCTAAAACACAGACACAGCTTCCAAACATTTCATTTGTGAAATGAGATAAAAATAAAAGACTTGCAATCTTGAAATAAAAAGTATTTCTTATCTTTTTTTGTACTAGTCATGTGTAATTACTCTCCAAATTGTGCTAGACACTGTCAGCATATCTAAATCCTTAGTGTATCAATCAGTATTTGTTCATTTTTAATTTGTATTCAGATGCTGGACGCTGAAATGCGTAGATATGTTTCTGTAAAAACCTCAATGTCATCATTTCACCATTATTTGTCAGTAATTTAAATTTTGAGGATGACAGAAAAGCCAGTATTGTAGTATGTGTGTGCCTTTATTTGTTTTATGGTTTTTCATCTGTACATATGTAAAGAAAATACAGGGGACATAGAGTAAGTCACTTGAAAGCTTGGTAGCTTTGCATATCTAAGTCATCTGTCGTTCCGTCTGTTTTTCTCCAACCTAAATCTGGCATTGAACTTCCCTGTTGACCAGGATCTTCTGTTGAATCCATCTCCATGTATCTGATTAGGCCGTTATTCAATTTTTGTGGGAGTACAAAGGCGCTTTGTTTTTATATTTCCTTTAGGGACCAATTCACACTTCCAAAGTGTGTTTTTTCAACATATTCATTTTTTACATGTAACAGTGGCAGATATGAGAAGTGTCATAGGGAATTGATGGCTGAAGAGGAGACCTCACATTCAGTAAATGCGTTCAAGAAATTACAGCAACATTTTTTTTAAATGAACTTGAAACAACACATTTTAAAGGTTATTTTTAATCATGCACAACAGGAACAAGACTGCTGCAAAAAAAAAGTCTAAAGAAGCAATTACAGGGTATAACTGCAGGAATCCAGCATTTCTTACCGTTTTACCGACCACTGTTCCTTCGCTGTATCGCAGTCTCGATGTTTCACAGATTTTTTTGGTTGTCCTCAAAATTTAAAGAGCTAAATATTATGGTCAATTTTGCATGCTCTGTGTTCTGTGTCTAGATAGGCTGTTGGCTTTGTCTCCTGTACAGCGTGCAGCTTTCCAATTATACACATCTTCATCGCAATCAGATCTTTGTTTTCCTTCTAGAATACAGTATTTATTTTTTCAATGAAGATTTGAACTTTGTTTAAGCAGGAGAGAAAAAGTTCATGTCTGTCTGAGAAAAGTGGATAAAGTGTGTCTGTTGTGAAGGGCTTCACCACCTTAAAACAACCATAATCCTACATCGCAAATTTCACATATCGCAAGTAATTTATGGAACGAATACCCCCCCCATTTAATATATATTTAGTTGCTTTGAGAAGTTTGTGAATTGTTGATGTTGGTAAAATTGTAGTAACATAAAGTTTGGGAGGGTAGGAAACCCTTTGCCCCCTTTGTAGATCCACCTATGCATAAAAATGTGTATGGGATTCCGATTTTTTTTCTGTTTTTGTTTCTTGAAGCTCTGCCGAAGGCACCTGGAATGCCTATGGTGACAGAAAGAACTGCAACGAGCATCACTCTCACCTGGGATTCAGGAAACCCAGAACCTGTCTCCTATTATGTAATACAGGTGTGTTACAGACTCACACACACACACATATTCTCCTATGATCCTGAGCTTCGCGTCGCTCAACTTTATATCTGCATGAACTGTTATCCCTAAGTAGGGTTGTAAAGGAAAGGATTTCCCCATCTCTCTACTGAACCGACCTCCATCACTATAAAAGAAACGTCTTTTAAATTAACAGCTGTCTGTGTCTGTGAGGAGTAGTGAACTGTAATACAGGAATGAGTCATAAACGGTTTAAGTGGTACTGGCTGAATCCTTCACTTATATAAAGCAGGGCTCCCACACTTGACATGTGGTAGTAAATAAAACTCCGGTTTTCACGCCGATCTGCGAGTATCAAATCCTTCCTCCCTTTTTTCCCCTCATCATCTCTTATTCCCTCCAGTATCGTGGCAAAGGCTCAGAGGACCCCTTTAAGGAGATTGATGGCATCGCTACAACTCGCTACAGCGTGGGCGGCCTCAGCCCTTATTCCCACTATGACTTTCGGGTGGCAGCTTTCAATACCATCGGCCAAGGACCCCCCAGCGAGGTGGTGGAGGCTCGCACAGCTGAGCAAGCGCCCTCGTCGCCTCCTCGGCAGGTCAGAAAGTTTCATTTGGCAAAAAGTGTTTTAAACTACTTGAGTTTCCTGAAAAAATGATTATTTTTCAAAGCTGTGTTGTGCTCAGGCTGTTTGTTTGCCCTGCAGGTTATCGGCCGGATGCTGAGTGCCACAACAGCAATGATACACTGGGACGAACCAGAGGAACCCAACGGTCAGGTGGTGGGCTACAGAGTCTACTACACCTCTGACAACATGCTTCCAGTCAACCAGGTGAGTGTCTCTACGCTCCGCTTCATGATCGTTCATCACTCCTGTTGCTAAAGTGTGTGATGCATGACTCTGCATTTGTGTGTCATGCAGTGGGAGAAGCAGATGGTCCGCAGCACCAACTTCATCACCATTCAGGACTTGACTCCCAACAAGACTTATTACATTAGAGTCCTGGCATTCACTTCTGTGGGAGATGGACCTCTTTCCCAGGACTTGCAAATAATTGCCAAGACTGGAGGTGATGCAGAAAAGATGTGATGTAGAAATACAAAAAAACAGATTGCTAAAAAGCTAGAATTCAGGTCGCTGTGTGGTCGCATTTTAAGGAATATGTGGCTGTAGTTTCAGCTGCATGCTCTGATTGATAAATAATAATGGAAAGAGCATGAGCGTTGTCTATGTTTATCTTAATTGAAAGCTTCCTGGCTTTTGTTTACTTTTTAGTTCCATCCCAGCCTTCAGAATTTAAGGGTGAAGCCAAGTCAGAGACCAGTATCCTACTGTCCTGGGTGGCCCCCTCAACTCAGGGTGTCCCAGACAGTCAGATCACAGGCTATGAGCTGGTTTACCGAAGGGTGAATGACACAGAAGAGGTAAGGATGGAAAAGACAGACTGACGACTCTGTTGCTATAAAAGCGTTACTAACAAACAGTCAAAAATAAATGTAAGAATGGATAAACAGGATGAAAGATGATATTAATGGTCATTTTTGGTGGTTTTTTCAGAGGAAGGTCACTTTTGAGCCTACAACGTCCTACCTGCTGAAGAACCTGAAGCCCTTCTCCACATACACATTCCAGTTGGCAGCAAAGAGCAAAAATGGAATTGGCGCGTACACCAACGAAGTGTCCATTGGCACTCCACAAACACGTACGTCCAGCGCCCCACATGTGAAAGTTTGTACGTGCACGTGCTTGTTTAAAAGAGAAAAACAAACCAGCACCATTTATTTTGACAATGCAGGCAACTCAAAGCTAAAGAAATTTGGATTTATGTCAGAACTTCATCTCTGATGCTTTGTCAAAAAGATACAATCTCTTTGGCTGCTTTCACACCAAGATTGTTGGATTCATTTCTACTTAGCCTATCCGTTTATGGTCCAAACAGGCAAACTGGGGTTCACCAAAAAATGTGGGTCATGGTCTGGTAAGGAGGTGCGGGAACATCTTTACATATTGACAGACGACGATGTACTAGTCTGGTTTCCCCTTCATTCTGCGTATGTCCTTGTCATCAGAACTGGTATTGGATAGATAGCTTCTCAAAAGTGTAACTGTGAAAAAAAGCCATAGTAAAATACTTCAGCCTGCCCCAAAAATTGAAACTGGTCCAGTTAATTATCCTGGTCAAAAGGCATCCTCAATAAGTTTGAGTCGTCACATCTGTATCTACAGCATGAGCTGAAGTTTTGCATGTTTTATTTGCACCTATCAGCCACCATCAAACTCATTTCCATTATAGGCTAGTTCCCCTTGACAATCTTTTGCTAAATTTGATACATAAGTGATATATAAGTGCACAGGAATATTTCTTATGTCATTTCATACAGAAAGAAAGCTATTCAAATGTAGAAAAAAATACGTCTATAACATAAGAATACTCTAAAGATCGGTCTGTTCCACTTTATTCAGTCTAGTTGTGAATGGATGTTTCTCTTATAGAAGCATACTTGATATGTGCTTCCCCCATCAGTTGTGGCTGCTTGGTGTCTCGTCCCACATATGTTATTTGCAGTTGACAGCAATGTGTTTATGTTGTTGGTTACTGATCTGAGGTCTGTCAGAGATCCAGAGAATAAGGTAAGAGATCAGAAGCTTCCAGATAGACATGAGAAGTCCCGCACGGAGCACAGAGGATTCAATAAGGCTGTAAGGACAAGTAAGTTATGGACGGGTTCTCTGTGTCTAATGCCTTAGTCACAACTGCCCTTACTGGTGGCTGCCTGCGGGTAAAAGATGTGCAAAGCAGATTGCCTGGACAAACTTTCTCTGCACAGAGCCCTTTAGAGCTGTTCAAATAATAAGTCTCCTAGCACGCCCTATAGCTGTCAGAAATGAAGAAATGTGTATCACGTGCACACCCCATACTGACAGAATTTGAGCGTGGCCCGTAAAGAACTACCGGTTGTAGATTAACCTTACTAACTACTAGATTGCCACCATAGGGCACTGGACATTAGCCCTACCCATATGTAATAAGTGTGTGTAACTTAAAATATCCTTACCAATACTTCACCATACACTTGCCGTACACACAACAATGGTACATTCCATTTTTATGAAGTCCCTTGAGGTGGCTGCGCAAGCCCCAAAGGAAATGGAATGCTACGTATGCATATGCATGTTTTTTGCACGCACTTTTGAATCACACAGGTCTGTCGCTACCTAATACGAGAGCATGTACTCACAGTTGGAAGAGTGGTCAAAGTTCAACTGATTAAACTTTCAATGCGCATTCAGTTGCTGCGTGTTTTCTAGGTAGAGCCCGAAAACGGACTTAAAAACTTGTGTACTGACATATGAATGCAAGAGTTTTGAACTTTAAAACCAGGAAAGAGCATATACTCGAGTTTCCATAGACTTTTCATTGAAAGTGGTCGCTCGAACGTCCCTTTCCGAGCCCTTTGTGAGCGTTGATACACCTGAGGTTCCTTAAGATGACCCTCTATGGGCCAGACAACCCATAAACCCGCAGAGCCCATACAGGTGCATGTGACTGAGGCATAAGCTGTAGTCAGTCTCCTTGTCTTGCATTTCTTTAAAGCCATCCACACTTTCATTTATCAAACATTTCGAACGGATGAATGTGACACCCATCCTTCAAGTATCTTTGTTTCGATCAACCTGCTTTCTAGCTGCAGGGTCATTTTTTTTTTTTTTTGAAGCACTTTTGTTTTTCAGTGTTTTGTTTTTCATTTTATGTTTCTTTGTCTTTTGTTCCCCCGTTTCTCATCTGCTCATTGTCATCCCCTCCCATCTTTTATAACATCTCACCCAACCACTGGCACACACAACCAAATAACATTTACCCAAACAAACCCCATTGTTGCGTCCTCAAAATGGGCCAAACCAGCACCCTCAGCACCTCCCCAGGACATCTCCTGCACCAGCCCCAGCTCCACCAGCATCCTGGTAAGTTGGGCTCCACCTCCCCTGGAGTTTCGGAACGGCATCGTAACGGGATACTCCATCCAGTACACCACAATGGAAGGCAACAAAACATCAAAAAAGATTGATGGAATCCCCCCAGAGAGCTCCTCATATCTCCTGGAAAACCTTGAGAAATGGACTGAGTACGGCATAACGGTGCGAGCGAGCACGGAGGCCGGAGAAGGACCGGAAAGTTTACAGCTTCTTATCCGAACCGAGGAAGATGGTATGTTCAAAGAAATAAAACAAAACAAAAAAAAAGGATGGCCCATCCCACTAACGTTGCAACTCACTAACCGCACTAAAGTGTAGCAACCAAAAAGGGCAACTTTTTTCATCAATATAGAGGTTTTGGTGCCACAACCTTCCTTTTTTTCCTTGATAACCACAAACTTTCTGACATCCCCTGCTTTTTCCCGACGGCTCCTTTTTCTCTCTGGCAACTATTTTATGATCACATTTTCCTCTCTTGAAATCCCCTCTTTTTGGAAGGCAGTTGTTTACCGTTTCTTCTGTGTGGATGACAACATTTCCTTTTAACAACAGCAAAAAAGCTTTGCCTCATGCCTCCCCTCTTGCCTTTCTCCACTAATCACTCATCTCCTAAATCCTCTCCAATGCCTTTGCAAATATTTGGAAATTTAACGTATTGTTTGGGTAATTTTAATGCTACCTGCAGCCGTTCTCATTGTTTTATATGACTATGTTGAGATGTTTTTGATGGATTCAAGCAAAAATCCAGAAGTTGTCTAAGGTTTTGTTTACATCTGTATTCTTTGTTGCTTTTTTGGAGAGGTGTAGTTCTTGGCAGATAGCTCATCTTTCTGATGAGCTATTTTCTCTTTGACGGCCTGCCTCTGTTTATCTGCCGCTGGCAACACGTCTTTTGTTTTTTTTCTGACGTTCTTACTGTATTTTTCCCTCCATGTCCCATCTAAGCTCCACAGTTTTACCTTTAGCTGTCACCCTAGTAACTATTTTGACTTTTTCACAGCCATCAGAGAATCTTCCCCTTTTTTCAGGATTGCTTTTTTCTTTTTTTACATTTTATTCATCCTCAGAGCGTTTTTCTGTTTTTTAAGGCTTTTTGATCGGAGAAACCTTGACTAAAGTAAAAGCTTTTGCTTGAAAGTTTTCACCACCCATCGTCTGCGTCCCTTGACTTCTATCCCGACGTGCATTTTTAGTTCCAAGCGGTCCTCCCCGCGGGGTTGAGGCAGAGACTGTGAACGCCTCGGCCATTAGGGTGAAATGGCGAGCGCCAGCTCCCGAACGCCAGCACGGTCAAATCCGAGGCTACCAGGTGCACTACGTGAGGATGAACTATGGGGAACCACAGGGCCAGCCCTCCATCAAGGACATCCTCATGGATGACTCACAGGTAACAGCTTGAGATGAACTCAGTAGAATCGTATTATTTATGGGAAAAAAATAATAAATAAACATCAAAGCAATATTGTTCACGTGAAATTCATAAGAAGTTCAACTAGTACATTAATTTTCATCCAATCTGCTTTTGTCAATATTTGTCAAAGGGATTTATCTTTTTTTTTTTGCAAACTGTTTGATGATTTTTTGTAAATTACACAACACTATGTGCATAATGTTAAATTTGTAATGAAACTGTTTAAGAGTAGCATAAGTTTAAACCTTTATAAAAACATTGTGTAAAATATACTCAAGAAATAGAAACACTTAAACTTAGCAACAACAACAAAAAATACGAATAAATGACTTGATCAATGCTGAATCTTTCACCTTCATTGTATTGAAGTGTAATCACCCTCAAGATCGATTTTTACTTCCGTGGCTATATAACTAACTCTATGCTAGAAATGCAAAAAAATGCAAGAAGAAAATCAGACAAAGTATTTCTTTTAATTTGCTAAAAGGCAAGTAACAATAAATAAGACCCTTTCAGCTGGCGCCTCCAGCCATGTTAACTTTGCTTTTTTCCATTAAAAAAAAAGCTAAAAATTATAATAAATGAGTTAAGTCAGGGACATATTCTAATCTACAATAGAGTCTATTGTCATATTGATTGAAATAGCATGATTGACTTACATTTTAATTCAAGTAAAATTGCTCTGGCAGGAGCATCTTATTTTTTTACATAGGATGTATTTTATGTTGAAATGAACTTGTATTTGCTGTTGTCAATTCAATTATTAATATAAACTAAAATAAAGTGTGTTTTTTTTCTAAAAGGTTAAGTGGGTTTTGGCTTCTCTCAATGGTCAGGAGGAACTGAACCAAATGGCTCATTATCAATAAATAATCAATCACTTTTAAATTTAACACAATATGTGATGCAAAAAATGCGGAATCACTTTCCTTACAACTTGGTTTAATCCAAATCAGTTTGTTTTTGACTGGTTGTTGCCACAGCCAGCAGTGCTTTCTGTCTTTTGTAAAACAGAAATCACCCCTGGGCTATTTTCATTTTAGATTGTATAATTTATTTTATGATCCATGTGTTATATGAGCAGTAATGGCCTGATGGTAATGAGGTACCTATTAAAAATGTGATTGCAATTTTAAGTGACAGCTAGTTTGACTAACCGACACAAATCAGTCAGTTTTATGTAGGCTTTATGGTCCAGTTGGGGTTGTTGGAGCTGCTCCACACATTTGATCCTCATTTTATTTTCTTTACTTGAATTCAATAATTGCATCGGATGGACAGAAAGTACAAGAAATAGATGTGATTTAATTATTCTGCACTGAATTCAGGTTTTTCTGCTACAAATATTAGGACGATTGTGAAGTGTGTTATTAAATAAGCACGTAAATGTGTTCACTGCCACAGAATTATTATCTGTAATGGCTGCTAGACATCATGGGCTATAATTTTAAGACAGTGAGAGCTCTCGCAGCGGAAAGACTATTAAAATACTGAGGTTTCTAACTTTTTTTTTTTCCTTTTCTTTGGTTTTGCTTCGTCCTTCAGTGGGAGTATGGTGACTCAGTGGAATATGTAAGTAAATCTTTTAACCATTTATTAAGTCAAAAAGTAATCATATAATTAATGGAATGAGTCATTACCAGTCATTACCGTTGTATCATCATTAAAAATATGGAAAAATGCATGAATTAGGAGGGAAATGAGTTTGTTGTATAGTCGATAACATTTACTTAAAGGGTAAGAAATATGAAAAAAAGCTAGTTTTGTGTTTAAAAAACATAAAGGAGTTTAAACAAGTCTTGCCAAATGTTTAATGTTGGTAAACTTGAATGATGTTTTGTGTAAGAAGGTGGCTTTGTTGAAATGATAAAAATGTCTAAAAGCTGAATTTGATCAAAATATCAAAACATTTGTATGAAAACAACTTTAAAAAGTTGCCATCTCAGATAAAAAAATGAAAAAAGCACTAGAATGTATTTTATTTACAAAAAATGTTATATTTCAGAGAAAATTGAATACATGAAGGTGACTGAGCACCTTTTCCAAGCTGAACATTTTTCAAGGTAAAACATATTTGGCTCACTTGTACCTTAAAGGCATTTTGTTGCTCCACAGGAAGTGATACTTGGAGATCTGAAGTCTGACACCGCCTACTCTGTCTCAGTGGGAGCCTACACCGCTAAGGGCGATGGCGCTCGCAGCAAACCCATCACTGAGTGCACGGCTCTACCTTGTAAGTGTGCCTGCACAGACTAACCCTATGAGAAGCCAAAAAATAATCCATATCCTGCATTTCATAAGGTGTTCATCACTACTTTTGATAGATTGGATTATCAGTTACAGATTTGAATTGCATTTTTTGAAGTTTTGCTTTTGGTTGCAGTGTACTTTGTATTTTTCTGTCTAAATATCTTTTTTTTTTATTGCCTTTCTTTATTTTTCTTTTTTCTAGTACCTGAAAAACCAAAACTGATGGTCACTTTATTGGATTCAGGTACCGCTCTGCTTCATTGGTACCCTCCTTCCAACCCACCAACCCCGATTCTAGGGTACCGCCTTACTTTTGGCCGAGTCGACGTCCTCCCTTTTGTAGTTGTGGAATTCCCAACCAAGGAGACACGCTACACGGTCCAGGATATTCACAAGGGAGCACAGTACGAGTTCCGACTCTGCGCCCATAACAAAATGGGCTATGGAGAGGAGGCTGTGAAGGAGGTGACAACTCCGGAGGATGCTCCAAGTGGACACCCGGAGAATATTATCTTGGAGGATGCCTATACAACATCACTCCATTTGGCATGGAAGTCAGTTCCGCTGATTGAGCAAAACGGGAAAATCATCAAGTACTCAGTTCTGTACAAGGATATAAACAGCCGTGGGAACGCTTCAGAGGTGGTGGTGCCCACCCCTGGGTCAAGTGCTAAATTGGAGGGTCTGACTGCCGATACAGTGTATGATGTCAGGGTGTGTGCTTTCACAGCTGTGGGTTCTGGGCCGTACAGCCCCAGTGTCCGCTTCAGGACGCAGCGGCTTGACCAAGGTAGGACCACGCTCTTATTCTGAAAAACCATCACCATTACTCTGGAGCCAAGACACGCCTCCTGACCTTTTTTTATGCAAAAAAGTCCAACATGCACACAGACATAAACCATTGGGTGGTTGCATCATAAGTGTCCTTTTTCATTGTCTTGTCACTGTGGTCTTAAACACCAACCTCCTTTTCTAAAAGCAAGGTAAGAGTCTAGTGTCTGGGAAAGGTGTTCTTGTCCAGTCCATTGTTAGAACTAACAGGTAGCTCGAAGCCAGTGCTGGAAAGGGAAATGCAGGTAAAATTGTTGGGTAACTGGGATGTTAATGACAAAAAATAAGTCAAGATTTGTTTTCTCTGTTTTATCTTTTGTCCCAATAGTTTTTGCAACCAACTTCAGAGTTAAAGCCGCCATGAAGAACTCCATCCTCCTCTCCTGGGAGATCCGGGACAAGAACCCTTCCCAGCCTTTCACTGTGAGTAGATTTCTGTTGGGTTGGATACAAATACAGCAGGTTGGTAACAGCTAGATCTCAGAAACAACATTAAAGCTGAAATTAATAAATAAATAAACACATTACAAATTCAGTTTCACGGTAAGAAAAATATTTACTATTTCAATGTAGAGCAAAAATCAATGTTGCTTTGATCTGGTGACGCTACGTTGACACAGGACAATGTGGCGTGCTCTCTACCCCTTCGCCTTCTCCCTATCCCTACATGTATCCCTCCAAGCAGAGAGTTATGGAAAAAAATAGTGGCTTCAAATTCAGACCTTACTTCTGCTCGATGATGTCATCATTAACCGCCGGTCATCTATGTTAGCACTTAGGTGCCAGCGTGCAGAAAAAACAAGAACAAAAGCTCAACACTTATATTTAAGTGTAAACTTCTGTGCTTTAGAGAAGACAGAAATGTCCTCCGCAGCACAAGCACAACGCAAATCACGAAAAGGCAGAGGGATAGTTAAGTTGCTACGGTGACTACTTAAAAAAACTCTTTCAGACTCCACTACAGCCTCAAATACCCCTTTGATTGGAGCAATAGGGAGGAGAGAGTGGGGTAGAGAACCAATTTGGATTCAATCTCATTGGAAGTAGTCAGCGTGTGTGGCCAAGGACAGTGTTAACATATCCTAAAGGCCACTACATCCAATAATTGACAGATTATTCAAATATTTTTCCAATTAAAATATTTTTTTTATAACCTTTTAATGAAATCCATGATAAATTGACAGCATTTTTTAAAGAGCAATGGAAAGTATTGATCTTGTTATTTTGAAGGATTTGGTAAGTTTAAGATGTTAATTGAAGATGCAAAAATATTGACATGAGTGTTCAGGATAAAAGCACCTTATTTACCAACTGTTTCTAATTTGATCTACACATTTCTAACATGCTGTAACTGTATTATAAAGAATGAATTCTCAACCTATTTTGCATAATTTCAATGCAGCAATCAGTCATTAAGAGAATGAATAAAAATAGAGGAGTTATCCTCGCCATAAACCTTATAAAGTTAGCAAAACGTTTTCTGCCAAAATGCATGTACGAATGGTTTTACAGGGTTAAAATAAAAAATATATAAAGGGGATAAAGGACCATGTTTATGATTCAACTCTCTGCTCTTAACTAAAAAAAAATCATATCTTAAGTTTCACTAGAAACATTTTGATGATCTGCTTTTATTCTTTTGACAAATTAGTTTTTTTTCTTTTTTTTTGACACAAAACATGCATCACATTAACTTGTATGAAACATTAACACACGTGTGTTGAACGCATCAGAAAATAGTTGCTTTTCAATCTGTCGGGCACCACAAATTTCAAGTTATGAAGCTGATTTTGAAAACTTTAATTTGTGTTGCTATTTGCATGTTGTTTGTTGTTTCCATACTTGTTGAAGTCTAAATGTTGACACTGGTGTGTTCTCAGATTCTTTATGGGAAGGGCCAGGCTGTGGAAGTAGATGGCAAGCAGACCCAGAAGCTCATCACTGGCTTGACTCCGGACACACAGTATTCCTTTCTGCTCACCAACCGTGCCAACAGTGCCGGTGGCCTGCAGCACCGCGTCACTGCCACAACTGCACCAGACATCCTGAAAGCCAAGCCGACCATAGTTGGAAAGACCAATGCAGACGGCATGGTGACTGTGCAGCTGCCAACTGTACAGACCACAGCAAAAGTCAGGTAGGAATGAGCCAAGGAATGTGACCGTGCAGAATTGAAATTTAAGGAAGTGGCCCGTTTTAAAGTGTTAAAGAAAGAAAAGCCTAAATATTACAAAAGGGCTTACCATCTGTGCTTTTATATCTAAAAGTTAAGTTAAAATTAGTAAATTTTTATCCATGAGAATTCATGTTAATCATCTGTTTCGTTTCTTTTGTCTTAGAGGATTAAAAATGTTTCTTCCACTGACAGCAAAAAAATCTAAATGACATGATGCTTGTAAATGTGCACAGAGGTGATCGCATTCATGCTGCATTTTAGGGGTTACTATGTTGTGGTGGTACCTCTGAAGAAGCAGAGAGGGGGGAAGTTCCTGAACCCCTGGGAAGAGCCAGACCAAATGAACCTGGATGAGGTGAGAGCTTTACCTTTTTAAACGTTTGGAAAAAATGATGTTTTTGGAGTTTTTATCATGTTCTTGTGGTGTTTTTTTCATGATAGAGGACATATATAAAGAAAATTAATCTTAAAATCACATTTCTGAGTATTTATTAATTCAAATTGTTCCTCAGGAGCATTTTTAAAAAACACTTCCATTGGATAAAGCCTTCAAATAGATGACAAGCTCCATGTACGTCTTCGTTTTCCTCGTCTGAGCTAGCATCTGGCTCAAAACCTTTTGATAAAATTATACAATAAAATACAAAATATGATAAAATGATTTGCTTGAGCTTGATCTGAAGTAAAGAAACTTTAGACAGTTGTTAGAAATAATAGCTAGGACAACCAAAGTGTCTACAAACCCCAAATTGGCAGATATTTGTTTCATATGAGCATTTAGTGCATCAGGAGTCACATTCATTTTTACAGAGATCTCATTATAGAGCAATACTCAGAAGATAAATGAGAATTAAGATTAATTTCTCATTTGTTCCTTTGCACAGTACTTTGAGACTTGTGTATTTTTGCTTTCTGTTTGATTTACCTTTTTTCTTTCTTCAGCTACTGAAGGAGATCAACAGGACAAGCATTAGCCGTGCCCTCCGCATCCGCAGGCAGGTCGGCCTGTCAGATCCCAGGGCGTACGTCACAGCTCACTTTAAGACCCTCCCCCTGGAGTTCACGTTAGGCGACGGCAGAAACTACGGCGATTTCCGCAACCGCCCTCTGCAAAATGGACAAGAGTATGCTTTCTTTGTGCTTGCGCTGCTTGACCTTTCGGAGAATGTAAGTGAAACGTAAAACAATCCCTCACAGCAGACTCTGAGGTGTGGTGCATTAAACGTCCAAACTCGTGTTTCCGTGCAGACTATGTATGCAACCAGCCCATTTTCTGATCCGGTGACCTCATCCGATGTGGATCCTCAGCCGATCGTTGACGAAGAGGAAGGCTTGTTGTGGGTGGTGGGGCCTGTGCTGGCCGTGGTCTTCATCGTCTGCATCGTCATCGCCATCCTTCTCTTTAAAAGGTAAGTGGAGCATGAAGGAAGTGCAAGAGGAAAAACTTGTAATAATGATCTCAGTCTGCTCATTTGAAACATTCATTTCACCTTTGTTTACATGTACACATGGAACAGCACTGCCTTACATAACAGATAGGCCGTGATAACATTATCAGCCATAAGCGTTTTCCCTGGTAATCAGAGTCCTGTAGCTGGAGGTTTGTTAATGCACATAAATAATTGCTGTGACAGATGTGGCGTAGCGTTATTAACCTCGATGCTTATAATCTGATGTTCATAAGCGCTGGAGTATTTCCCAGGAAGCTCTCCAGCTATGAGCATCTCACTTGTCTCCAAGTAAGCCATATCTTCATGAAAGTATTGCGTGTCAGAATGTAAGGGGACGATGTGTATGTTTACAGTTAGCTCATCTAATGTTTTACATAAAGATGGAGTTCTCTGTTCACAGTGGGTGTTGATTGGACACTAATGCATCTCAATTTTCTCCTTCTCTGCTGGTCTGCTCCATGTTTCGGATCCAGCAAACCTGACAGGTAAACAAGTGCTGTCTACTATGATAACCGGTATTCCAGTTGAAAAGCTAGGGCAAAAACTGGAACAACCTGGAGGAAAGGAGGGATAACATCTGCACTGTTTGGATAACTTTAAGTGTTCTGGACAAGTTGTACAATTTAATAAGCTACATGTACTAAGTGTGCAGAACAGAAGCAGCAGGAAAAAGCAGTGTGTGGTTATTTAAAGTAGGAAAAAGACTGTTGAGTTTAGCAGAAAGAAAAACCTTTAAGGGGAAGAGCTTTTCTGTTTTAAAACTAATCTTTTCTCCACCTGTGGAAAATGATTTCTAAGATCAAACTTAGGAGAAATGGCAGAAAAGACTTCATATTTTATTTCATGGATGGATTTTAGATTGTATGCTAGTCAATCTATCTTTTAGATGTTAGCTGGTCAATACCGGAGAGGCTAAAATAAGAGATGAAATTGTTCTTCACTGTCTTAAGACGAAGTCCATTTGCGTGTGTGGGGCCTTGTAATATACAGGGAAAATTTGAACTCATGATGCTTTTAACCACAACTGCTGTTTTTTTCCAGGAAAAGAGCAGAGGCTGAAGGAAGAAAAGGCAGTTTTCCCTGCAGTAAAGCCATGTCCTCCCACCATCCCACAGATCCTGTGGAGCTGCGCAGAATTAACTTCCAAACTCCAGGTAGAGAAAAGCACATTCATACATGTAAATCAATTTGTACCTACTCTGCTCAGAAGGGCTTTACCTTGATTTTTCCTGCTTTTTAGATGGTGCTTGGGATTGTTTTTGACACCTATCTGTGTTTAACCAAAAAAAGTGTAGCATCAACAGGCTGTGTTGCCACTATATGGCTGGTGGCATTTGATATGGATGGAGACATTGCACATCATCCAATCAGAGAAGCTTTGAATTGGCAATGTGGTTGCCACTGCCCTGTGACCATCCAGCTGTCGCCCTACTTTGTAATGGTTTATCCTCTGCTGTAAATGGACTGCCACCGCACGACCTCGAAATATGCCCGGGTACACCCTGGACAGATTGTAGTTTAGAAACTACAATATTAAGTCAAAAAATTGTTACTAATAGGTTTTCTTTTAAGCAACTTCTTGGACTTAGAGGCAAACAAAACAGCTTTTCAGTTTTCAATGTAAGAAATCCTCTTTTCATCAAATTAGCTGTGATACTTTTCCGGCTATTAACAACAGCTGCTAAAGCTAGCAAGTAGCTTCCCCTTAAACAGCTTCCCATGGCTTCTCCTGAAGCTTTTTGGAATGTGTTATCTGACTGCCTGCAGATTTTCTGGTTCTCCTTTTTTTATTGAGAGTAACAAAAGTTGAAGCAGCAGGTGTAGAACTGAGATGTTGTTGCTAGGACAACCCAGCACACACAAGAACCAAATCAAGCCAAGCAGAGAATAGCCGAGTGCTGCATCTTATGAAAAAGCGCAGAGTTTTGGTATACGTTAACCATAATGTTGTTTCCCTTTACAGCTTATCGTGTATCAGTGTACCGCGGTTATCGACGTCTGTCAAGTTAGTTCATCTTAGTCAGATTTCTTCCTTTTTCTCTGCCTAATTTTGCTCTAACTCTACATTTTATTTTCAGCTAAATAACATCATTTGTCTTTTGAAATATATTTATGTAATATACAAAAATAATGCTAATTTTATCAGCCCATGTTATTACAGTCATCGTCTGTGTCAATTTACTTTGAAGACCCACACTGATCATCTCTTAAATTATTTTTTATGGGTTATCTTTAATTACAGTTATGTCTTTTTTAGCCAAATTCAACAACCAGTTTCACCTTATAGTACAAAGATTCTGCAAAGCACCAGTAGTTTATTAGAAATTTGTCTCTGAGTTATAGGTTGAACAACCCCACCCCGTTCCCCTCCACCATGGCTGAGAGTTCTCTGTCCATCCTCACTAGCTTACAGCCACTCACAACCTCGAGCTAACAATATCAGTGCAACAAAAATGATGAGCAATATTGAAACCGTACAATTTTGTTTTCAGCTCGAATGATGAAAACAAAGATGGACATGGATCTAGTCATCTACAAGTGGATACATCAGAATAGAGCATTTTTTGCATCTGCTACTGATCTACAACGATATGAATAAAGAAATACTCAGCTGAACTTCGAGCTTAATTGTCCGCCATCATCAAAAAAATGCTACAGGAATGTGTTAAAAGCACCAAAAAGAAAATTTTCATCAGAGTGGGTCTTTAAAGACATTTAATTTCACCTTACTAAAACACATTCTCAAACACAAAAAGCCACTAAATCTAAAAGCCATGCCTTGATCTGCTTCCTTCACTGACCACGGACAAGACTACACAACACCTGCTTTACAAAGTCCTGAATTCTACATTTGCTTTTAATTCTTAAAGAGCTGAGATTGGATACTTAAATAAAAAAGCCCCGTTATTCTGTTTCTTTCATGGACAGGCATGGCAAGTCACCCACCCGTCCCCATCTCGGAGCTGACGGATCACATTGAGCGCCTCAAGGCAAATGACAATCTCAAGTTCTCTCAGGAGTATGAGGTAGGAATTTTAACTTCTCTCCAAACTTTGAAAGTTGAACTAGTTTTATCACCCTCATCTTTATCGTTGATGTGTAATTTTTGTTTATTTCAAAGACTCATGCAGTAAAATTACATTAGTCATTTATCATCTTAGTAAGATGAAGCCCGTTTCTCTTGTTCTGCCTTCTTGTTGATATCCAAAACAACAAGAAAAAAGAGGAAAATTAAATTACAAACTGAAGGGGTTCTTGCTTAGAGCAAGATTTTATCACTGTTCTTTTTTTTTTATTATTATTCTTGTAAAACCCAGAAAAGCAGAGATAACAGAAGACCAAAAGCTTCAGAATCCAAATATTCAGTAGAATAACTGAAGACAATTTTTTAATTAGTTCCTTTAAGCTCGCAGCACAATGAACGCTTTCATGGCTGGAGCTTGGAGGAAAATTGGGTGCCTTTTAGTGTGCAAAGCACACAGATCAGCAGAAGTGCTTTGTAACATGCTGGCTTTTTTAGCAACAAGTCCTAGAATTACAACGAGCCCCACAGAGAGCTGTTAAAGTGGACAGAATTTTTTCTTTTTTTGTTCTTTCCTGTACAGAAAAGTTTAAAATAAATCTTAATGTCAACCAAAGAGTCAAATAAGGACTAAAGTAGCTGAACACCAAAAAGAGAGAGGCAGAACTGGTTTGGTAGATACAGGAAGACGGTGTCTATGAGACAGTAAGCGGGGAAACTGTGTGAGATTGTGGCTAGAGCTGGAAAAACTCACATTCCCTCGGCAAGACTGAGCACCGCAAACCCTGGCGAAGGAGGAGAGGAGCAGCTGAGTGACTGAGGGGAGCCAGAAGTGATTGTGGGTGTGATTGTCAGACACACATGATGCTGGCAGCGCAGAGAAAGCAGCCTTAAACTCACACATAGATGCACTTATCCACTACCACTCCTGTCCATTTTTCTCCAACCAAACTATAATTATGTGTCGCACAATATTCAAAATTGCTAAATTGCTCTGGCTCTCTTCCCTTTGTCCCTATTCCATCAACCGCCCTGTAATGACCTCATGTCTGCTTCTTCCAGCTAACAGCAATGATTACACTACAATTACCGTCCAAGAACTTAATGGCCGAACATGACTGTCCTCTATCGGCCTGTGGAATTTATTAATGCTTTTATCTTCTTTCTCCTCTTGCTGTTTTTTTTTTTTTGGTGGAAAGTGAAAAGTCTTTTTCAGAAGTACCTGCACTTCTGTCAAGTGCCAATAATAACTCCATAGACTTTCATTTGCAGTGGTTTTGTAATGATAGGCTGTTGACACAGCGATCCTTCACAGCGCTTTAAAACTCAAAGTTTCGAAGACTCCGAAGCTTTTCGGTTCGAAATGCATTTTGAGGAAAAAATCTCACATACTGTTGGTTCAATGTGGGAGATAACAAGTTTTTTTATCAATATAAAAATAAGCTTTTGTTATCACTAAATAAATTAGCAAGCTGTTACCAAATATCTTGTCAAAATTATTGCGAAGAACTCCTCAAAAAATGGCCCAGCTTTTGCCGAACCACTTTAGAAAGATTTTCCAGTCTTTTTGATAAATATAGACTGGTTCCTTATTACGCAGATTCCCATTACGTACTTTAAGACAAGTGATCAATTCTCAAAAACATATTTGAACAACTCCAGTCTGTGATCTTACAAAAGCCCAGCAGTGTTCGAAAATAATGATATGACAGTGCAACGATTAGTCGATGAATTGATTTATATTCCTAGCAGATTGATCCATCTGATGCAAGTTGTTAATTGAATTGACCTAAATACAGGGTTCCTGTATGGCACATAGCATCAAATGGATTCCAGAGAAGGACACAATAAAACTGTTATCAACAAATGTGACAAAAGTGTGTGTATTTGCTTATGTACGATCAGAATTGGTTTTTGATATTTGTGTCCATGTGGGATAACTGTTATTGTCGTTGCTGAACATTTACATCTAGTTGTGCTTAATGTTTTTTCACCCTGCCCGCCACTTTTGTGTTCTGCAGTCGGTTGATCCGGGTCAGCAGTTCACATGGGAGAACTCCAACCTGGAAGTCAACAAACCAAAGAACCGCTACGCAAATGTCATTGCCTACGATCACTCAAGGGTTGTCCTCTCCAGCATTGAGGGTGAGAGGTCCTCACAATACTTCTGTTGTTTTCCAGTCTTGATCCAAAGTCTTATATTGAAATCTGTAGTTTTTTTTGTGAGTTGCCCAATGTTTCAACTCGGATCCACCTTTACGGTTAAATTTATCTAGAAAATTAGTCACCGTGATGGTTTAGGTTTTGTCTTTTTTTTAATTTAATTTTTCTTTTTTGTCGCCACAGATTTACCTTTTTTCAAACAGTCTGCCCTGAAACTACATTGTACTCTTGAGTTGAGCATTTGTCTTTCTAAGTTTATAGCTCTTTAACCTTTTGAAACCAATGGACACCTGCCAAGCCCCTGTGAGATAGGTGTGATAAAACCTAGTCTAAAATAAACTTCAACTTATTTTTATACACTGTGATTGAGATTTTATTGAATGACAAAGAGAATGTGGCAGTTCAGTTCATACTTGTGGATAGAAGAGTTATGTCCTTAAATACACACTTTTGTGATATGGGGTAATTAATTAAGTTGTAGGTGAAAATACTGCGTTTCCTGTTGCATTTTAGTTCAATTTTATCAGCACATCAACTCAAAACATTTTCTCTGTAGTAACAAAATTTACAGTAACAATATATATTTTTTACGGTAATAAAACATCTGTCAAATAATATTTTCCTGTAAAATGTATGACAGTTTTTGCTACATTGAAGACATTTGACAGTAAGAACATAGAGTAAAACTATCAAATTACAGTAATTTACTAGTCAATGATAGTCTTCATTCATCCAGGTAACATTTTTGACATACTAGACGTTCCAGACTTTAAGTCCAGATGCCAAGACAGTATTGAAATGTACTTTTTGATTGACAACCACAATCATTTCCTTTTTTTTAAAGATATTTCTTTACTCAAAACAAAATAATTGTTCCTGTCACATTTAAATATAGAATTGATGGACGTGATTTGCTTAAGCATTTCGGTTCAGTGATCACAAAAAGAAAATATAAAAAAGAGCATAATAAACTTAATTTAAATATGTCATAGAGAAAAGAAACACTTTTCAAATATATATAAAAATATATTAAAAAAAATATATAAAAATATTTATAAATACCGATAGTTCAGATTGTAGTGCAGTCGATTTTTGCACAGTCATCAGTCATTTCCCCAGGGAAAGCCTTTTATTTTTTATTTTATTTTATTTTTGACAACAACTGTTACGCTGTATTGCATTGTGAATGTGTTACTTTTCAGAATGAAATATCTTTTTTCTTCTATTTTTATAGAACTAAAAATCAACTAAATCTGTGTCTTTGTGCAGGAAGCCAAAAATAGTTAAATAGTCCTGTTTTTTTACAAGGGTTCAGAGCTGTCTTGAAAATGGTAATTTTCCATGTCTGGTTTGTAGAATTAGGAAAGTGAAACTCAAAATTATGAGGTAAGATAAGAAACGTATTCATAAAGACAAAGCCGTAGTCATCATCAAATATGTGCACACATTTATATTCTGTGGATTTAGATAAAGATGAAGGACTGATTATCTTTGCTTACATCAAACGGATGCCTTTAAACTGTAACCTCAAGTGAGAAAAGAACATACAGAAAGTCAAACTGCATTTTTCAAAAAAACATATTACCTTGTACTGCGTTTTTGACAGTGAGGTATTTTGGCAAAAAAAATGTGTGAAGAAATCCAATTTCTCATCTATGAAGAGTTGGACCTGTCTTCCTTTTGTCACCATGGCTCTTCTGTGGTTCAAATTCTGGTGTCCTGCACAGCATCTGCGTTTGTGCCAGAGGCTGCTGCCAATCTCGCCGCTGCAGCAGCTGCGCACACAGCAGGCCGCTCAAGTTCTGACTTTAGTTTGGCGTAACGTTTCTTAAGGGAGATTTGGAGAGGCTTTGTGCCAGACCTTTACATCTGTTTCCCTCGCTCCTGCTCTTTGCAGGAACACGCGTTATGTATCAATGCAGATGAGTTTGCAATATGGCGGCCGTCATTCACATTGACTCAGTTTACCAGGTGGCACAGAACGTCAAAATGTGACGTAAAGAAAGGCCCGCTCGATGTCACAAAGACATAGAATCATCTGCTCCTGATTCACAACACTTTGAAAAAATAAATACTCTGAAATGCATTTTTGAGGCTCCATTACTAGAAAAATATCACGTTAAAAACACCAAAAACACAATAGTCATCAAAGTGGGTCTTTAAAGGGTAAAAATCAGTTTATTTCACTTCAAAACTGTTTTGTCATCTGACAAAATGTGCGTTTCATTGAACTTGATAGGACAACAAAATCATAAATCATGGCTTCAACTCACAATAATCTGACTGTAGTTGTAAGATTTGCCACATTTACTAATTGTTTACCTAAAAATATGCACATTAAGGGAATAAAAATGACCCACAGTTTGGAATTCAAATGGTCAACTTTTGCATTTTATGGCCCTTAAAACAGAACAATTTGTTTGAGTTCTTGCTCTATTTTTCTAAAGAAAACCTAGTAAAGCTAAACTCAACTAAAACTAATTTTCTTCCTGGTGTAGGTAGTAATGCCAGTCTGCATTTAGACTTGAGCAATGACACAAACCTATCTTTAAGTTTTAAGAAGCAGATAAAGACTAGAATTACACATTTTAAGTTCAATTTGTTCTAAAAAATTTTATGAGTAAATAGGAAAACGTTCCAGTTTCCCCATATCAAGCAACTTACTCACCATTTATACATAAAACACCTGCTTAAAATATTATGCGTAATGTATATTTTCTGAAAATAAAATGTTCTTATTATCAAATGATTTATCAAGGTATTATTTTCTTAAAGCATGTCATTTCATCTTAGTTTTGCGTTATATGAAGTGTAAACATATTTAAAGTAGACTCCAATACTTGGTACAATTTTGTTTTCTTGCAGTGTAACTGCTTTAGATCCAGTCTTGGTCATTTGCAAATATGTGTAGATAAATTATGAAAATATTATATTTAGACTATACTTTGATTCATTCGCCCTGTGCCCATTTAATTGGATTTGATCTTCTTAAATGAATCAAAAGAAGAAGAAAAAAAGTCTTGGCTGTGCTCTCATTGTGCATTCTAAAGCACACTCACCCACCTCAGCTGGGAAAGACCTGAGGCTAAGAAACTGGCAACTCCAACGTGCAGGCGGCGGTGGGAGGCCAAGCCCAAAGAGATGAGCCTTATCTGGGCAGAGCATGTGTGAAGCAGCCCTTCCGCCCTCGCCTGTCCTGAAGCTCTGGCTGTCGTTCTTGCTTTCAGCTTAGAAAATAGAAAAATAATAAATCTGCTCTTTTGCACATCACCACAAACTGTAGAAAAAGAACATTTATCAGCCTATAGACTGTCAGTGTAGGACACGCAGAATTTGCCCTTTTTCGGCTGCAGCTTCTTGAACTCGCCCAACGCCGTGTTAATGATGGGATGATCTGGCTCTCTTGTATTTCTTTGCAACTAAACCTACACAAATGCTTTCTCAAAAGATGAAGAACAATTAGGCCACATTTTCTCATCTTACTCTACATCTCATCTTTCTTCAACTAAGATGAACTCAACTTTTCAGTCGTTTTTTCATGGAGGTGGATTTGCGAGGGAAAAATCTATAAAGCTACGGACAAACCCGTCATCTGAGATGCGTCCAAAAAGGTGCTAAACGTGCATTCTTGAACGAGCATTTAGCCCATGGTGTTCACACTGGACTAGCAGAGAGGGACTTCTTCTTTTTTTTGTCTACTGTTGAATATTGCGTGTTCACCACCTACAGTTGGAAGAGGTTTGGTGAGAAATGAAAAAGTGGTGCAAATTTTGCTAATCTTGATCAGGTTTTTATCTTTCACAGCTCTATTCCGATATATAAAAGACTTGGTGTCATTTAATTCCAGCCGGGCACAAACAATTCTTTATTTTTCAACCATGATCAATATCAGAGTCCCTGATGGGCTTGACTTTATAATTTCGTTTTACATTTTGTTGCATTTCGTTGCCACACATTTTGTTGTAAATTAAAAAAAATCTGACAGTTTTTTGTTTTTTTCTATCACCTTAGCAGAATGTTTTCTCAGCTCAGTGTGTGAATCCCATCGCACGTGAGAACACAAAGGCTGGTGTGTTTTTCACTTCTGCTCTTTGGTGTATGTGTGCATGTTCGAGCTCTGACTCAGTGATTTTTGGGATTATGGTATTAGGCCGCAGATGAGCAGGCCTGATCCCAAATCAAACTCACACAGACAGTCTTTCCACATCGAACACTCGCACACAATCCTTTCCTGGACAAGCAGTGTCAGCAGAGTCTTACACAGAGACGGCCTTACAGTCACATTGCCATTCAAAGCGACACATTGAGAGTAAACTGAGATTAGGCCCATGATCGTCTTAGCATGCATTATAAAACAAGACGACTGAACAATCCAACACCAGAGGACACTGGGCCCCTGTGAAAACATTAATCTTCCCACCATGATCTCAGATGATTCTTACTCTTTTACTTTGACTTAAACCTTCTGTTGGAGTGGTGGAGTTCAAAAAATCTTTTGGTTTGTTTTACTTTGCAACTGAACATCAATTATTTATATCAATTATATATATATATTTTTTTTTACTGCTAGCATTTGTTTCATCTCCCCTTCACCTGCTGAACTTTCCACTCTTCTCGCTTTACGCAGGCGTCCCTGGCAGTGACTACATCAACGCAAACTATATTGATGGCTATCGCCGGCAGAATGCTTACATTGCCACGCAGGGCGCCCTGCCTGAGACCTTTGGGGACTTTTGGAGGATGGTGTGGGAGCAGCACTCGGCCAACATCATCATGATGACCAAGCTGGAGGAGAAGTCACGGGTAAGAAAGTGCAATGGGCTGGCACGCGGGAAGGATTGCTCATCTTCACTGTTCTGCTGCGTGAAGATTACGTAGAAGCCAGAATAAAGCCGTATCGGTTCAAAAATTATTTACCAGAGAAAAAAAGAAAAGCGCTCATAGCTGGAATTTGAATTTCAAAATGATTTTATTGCTGTCATGCAATTAAATTTTTGGCGCGATTAAATAATCATGGCCACATTGTGGCGCAGTCATAGATCAAAATACAACCAAAAAAATTATAAATAGATTAGACTACTGACTTTGTTTTTTTGAAACATGTTTTTTCTTCATCACCCGGACAAAAATTTGTGTTAAGAGGTCAAAATTTCCCAAAGAAATGATGTTTTGTTTAACTTCTCATGAAGATCACTTTCCTCAGGAGGAAAGAGCGGGTGTAGCTGTTACCATGACAACCTGACGCACTGTTTTTTTTTTTTTTTTCTAAAAAAAAAAAGTGAGTTAAGCTCAAAAACATATAAGAACCAAAGTTGCAATACTTAATTTACTTTTTTTCATAAATGACCATAGTATGAACGGGATAATGCCCTTTGAGGTGTGCATTATCAGGCAGGAATGGACTTCAGGGAAGCAATCGTCTAACGCAAAAATGTGATTAACGCAATTTTAAAAAAAGGTTAAGGTGCTAATATGCCTGTAATTAATTAATTGCAATTAACAAAATATCTTGAGACCCCTGAAATATACTCCACTACTGGACAGACAGTGATAGATGTAGGGTTATATTTAACCAATCTTTTTTTTGTTTGTTTTTTGAGCAAGTAACTAAAGTCTAGGAAAACTGAAGCACTTTCTAGGGAAAAGGGTGAACAAAAAATTGCCTTTGAAAAAGAGACTGTGACAAAGAAAATCCATTGGGCGGGCCACAAGCTCCGTGCTAAGAGCTCTCAGAAATGGGAAAAGGAAACGGTCCCACCCACAGCTTATAATGAAATACTGCCACTCTACAGGAACTGTGTCTTAGATAGTGGTAGTTTTTTTTCATTTTGGCTAATAACCGGACATCCACAAGTAACCGATCACTGGGAATGCTTTTAACTCAAAATTTGATCCAAGTGGGTCTTAAAGACGTTTTTATCAAGTGAGTCAAACAAAGGATTATACTTCCCTCCCGAGTTAATAGATTAGAGTATTTCCATCAACTTTTGATGCTTCCCAAACTCCAGCTCCGTTCCCCAACACCAGCTTCAAACTCCCTTTGGGATGCCTGCCTCAAAACTTCTAGGTAAAGGTAAAAAAGTTTGGTTATGTACGTTTTTCTCCATGTCTAATATGCCATAGAGGGAAGCGGTGTTCCTAACTGATTGGAAGCATACAGTAATGAAAGCTTTAATGGTTGAAGTTCTCAGATTGTAAGGAGAAACAGCTGTTTCGGTGTTAAGATGAGACCATACGGACAACGCCATTAATAATAGGGAGCTAAGACACTTATCAGAGACAAAACTCAAAAGGGCTTATTTTGTGAAATGGAGTAGTTATATTAGAGTGGTCGTTTGGAGCACTTCACATAGTTGATCAGAAGCAAAGTGAACAAAACAGAAAAGCGCATACTGGTGAGCCAAGCCTTAGAGGATTAGAGACGCTGCTAAACCGGGTCGATAATGAATTAGAAAGTCATTTGGTTTGGAGGCATTTCTCTTTCGCTAACAGAATTTGCGCTTGAGTAAAAATCCGGCGTAATGAGAATGTCATGTCAGTATGAAATGAACAGGAATGGCTTGAGGTATGAATTGTGATTAAGTGCTAACCAATTATGTCCAGAGTTCTTTCCAGAGAATGATCCTTTCTTCCCATCCTTTGCTTCTTTCTCCTACTAACCAGTGCTTTTTGTTCGATCTCTGTGTCCTTCTCAACCTTTTCCAACTGTCTCTGTTGTGTCTCTGACCCTCAGATGCCCTCTTATTTCTTCTCTAAGGCAAGACCTCTCTTTCTCTCTTTTGCTAATCCTTTTTCAAATGCAACCTCAATCTCCCATGTTTCATTCCTTACCCTTTATCCTGTATTTACACCCTCCCTCTTTTTTTCATTATATATATGTAATCAATACTTACAGTATAAACTGAGCTGCAATTTAGAAACAATTGTTATATAGTCTACGTGGCCTGAAGCGCACTTTATAGGGTGCTTTACTCTCTTGTAATAAACTGCAGTGGCTGTTTAAAACTCCACAATTACAAGAGTTTTTCCACAATAAAAGCATTCAGTTGTCTGCTCCCTACGGTGGTCCTGACGTCCAAATCACATCAACAGATCACGCAATTAAAAAACATTTTAAAGATCACAGTAAAAAATAATAAGGCAAGAAAAATGTGAAAAAAATAGAATTTTCAAGATCAAAACAAATTTCAAGAAACCAAACCGTAAAACAATTTTGGAAAACAAAACTGCTGTTGTTTTCTTTATAGCTTGTCCCATCAGCGATCGCCACAGCAAAGTAGCTTTCACTGCTTCGCACAGGTGGTTTGGCAGAGAGTTTTAAGCTGGATGCCCTTCCGGAACACAACTCTGTATTTTATGTGGGTCAGGGACCGGCACGGGGAGACCCAGACTTGGACCCTATTTTGACTAGATAGTTAGGCAAAATCATGAAGGGTCTCCAATAAAAAAATCGTATTAACTGTGTTGTTTTACATGTTTTTGTGGCATTTTTCTTATGAAGAAGGACACATTTGAAGAAAAATAAGCTTTAAATCGCTTTTCTGAGTATTTCTTTATTCTAATCACTGTGAATCAGGAGCAGATGAAAATGGTGTTTGTAAAAGATCGCATTTGTGGCATAGAAAATACACTGGGTGGGCCACAAGCTCCTGCCCCATTCCAATATTGCAACATGTTTGTTGCACCAGTATTGTTAGGTTGAAGGTGTGAGGGGTTGTAAGCTAGCTGGAGAGGGTGTAAACAGATAGCCTAACTGTGGGCGACAGGAAGAGGGGCAGAGTTCCTTACACAGGTTGACTGCCAACAGTCCCACCTGCAACTTAGGGGCAATTTTTTAAAGAAGTACTACCACTCTGCAAAATTTTTAACCTAGAAAACAACAGGTTGTTTATTTTTTGATAAAATATTATAAATAATAATCATACCTAAAATACAATTTGGAACGCTTTTTAAGTAACTAGTGCTGTCAATCGGTTAAAAAATTAACCTGTTTAATTACACTTTTAGATTGTGATTAATCACGACTAATCCCAATGTTTTACGAGCTAAATTTTATACGACGATATGCAGCTTTTAAACCAAAAATAAAAAAGGCCAGAGAGAACATTTTTCTTTCGTTTTTAATGTCTGAAATGTGCTAATTTGTAAAATATTAACTCAAATATCCCAGAAATGTAATGTGTGTGCACAAAACACATTAACAGTAAGATAAGCAGAACTCTAAAGAACTATAAAGACTTTTATGTCTGCAGTATTAATCCAAAAAAACAAAGATGCTGATCGGAGCGGGAGTTAATATAGTTAATAAAGAAATATCCTCTTTTGTTGGTATTGCCAAATAACTTCTGGCTGAAAAGGTAAACGAACATCATCCAATCAGTAATGTCCCATAATACCAACCTTTTACCTTTTCTTATTTTGTTTGATTTATTTACATTTTAATTTGATTTGTAGAATTACATTTATTTTCTGTAATGTTTCCTACTTATTTATTTATTTTTTTTATTGATCAGTTTTGATTTCTAAAATTTAATGGGTTTTTTTGTTTTGGTTTTTTTTATTGTCGTTGTGATCTTTAATATGTTTTTGCGTTGAGTGATCTGTTGATGTGATTTTCACTTCAGGGCCACCGTAGCTCCCTGCTGCATGCCTCTGTTTAAGGCGAAAATAATTTAATCTAATTTACCACGTCTCAACATTTATGCCATTATTTCTTTACCCATTAAAAACACTGATGAACACAGATGGTTCCACAGTGGGAATCTAGCCAGTATCCTTCTTTTTAGGACAAATCACTCCACGGTTGTGCTGTTAGCTCATGAATCAGTAAATTAAGAAGCCTTTCACTCCAAGCGTGTTCTGAAATCCTGTCAAATCTCTGGCAGTGCGTGGCCCCCCTATGTGGTCGACCATTTCTGTCCTTACAGTCTCTCAAGGTCTACTGGGAAAACAACAGCTCGAAAGCTGTAATTACAGCCTGAGCGTCCTAGGCCAAAAGGCTTAATCCTCAGTCTGGAGCAGTGGAATGCAGAGCTAGCTGAGCGGAGCTTCCTGCTGTCTTTGATGTGAGGCACGGAGGGATCAGCACATAGCGTTTGGTTTGGCCTGATTCTGCCACAGCCCTCTTCTCTTCTTTTATCTCTTCTGGATTTTTTTTCCCTTCCCTCCTCTGTGGTTCTTCAGGCTGAAGTACAAATATAAATGTTGAACACCAGGGAATCTTTGGTGTTTTAGTGGTGGAGGATGCTGGGATTTGATGTTCTACAAAAGTTTATTTAGCATTTTTGAGCTGGAATATGAAGCAATGTATAAAAAAGCTGCTCATTTTAAATATTTTATTTTAAATCACATTTCACTTAGAAAAGGTGTTAGAACTCTTTCACACACTGGACTATCTTAAAATGCACATTATCTGAACATCACTTCTGTCACTGATCTTCTTCATCACTCCCCACTTTGTTTTTTTTGTTTTATTTTTTGTTTGGGTTTCTGCACTTGCACTCTCCTCCACTCTGTCTTCCTCTGCTTCCACAGAACTGTACACACACACACACACACGCACACACAGACACACTCACACCCATATGCAAACTGCTGTGCGCGTCCCTCAGCTTCTGCCCTTTTCGCTTGCAGGTGAAGTGCGATCAGTACTGGCCCACTCGAGGCACAGAGACTTATGGCCTCATCCAGGTCACTCTGCTGGACACAGTGGAACTGGCCACTTACTCTGTCAGGACCTTTGCTCTTTACAAGGTAAAGTGTAATGTGTGTGTTGGTATGTAAAACATATACTCACTGGCTACTTAATTAGGTACACCTTTCTAGCACTAGGTTGGACCCCCTTTTGCCTTTAGAACTAACTTAAGTCTTCATAGCATAGATTCAACAAGGTACTGAAAACATTCTAGAGAGAGTTTGGTCCATAATGACACAATAGCATCACACAGTGGCTGCAGATTTGTTGGCTGCACATCCATGATGCCAATGTCCCGTCCACCATATCCTTAAGGAGCCATTGAGTTCAGTGCTCTAGAAACCAGTTTGAGATGATTTGAGCTTTATGTCATGACCAATTATCCTGCTGGAAGTAGCCATCAAATGGGCACACTGTTATCATGATGGGATGGACATGGGCAGCAACAATACCCAGGTAGGCTGTGGCTTTGTAACCATGCTCAACTTGTTGTAAGGGGTCCAAAGTATGCCAAGAAAATATCCCCCACACCATTACATTTGTTTTTGTGAGATAATCCTACATTCAGAAAATTTTCAGAAGGTTGTGTCAAGAAGGGTATGGGATGTAAAACCAAAACAAATTTATGTATGACAAACAGGACTTCCATGTAGGATTGGTTTAACGATTGCCACCAATGCAGAAGGACAGATGGTGGGAAAATTTCCATAAAAAGGAAGAGCACAGGGGAAAATATAAAGGTGGAGGGAGGAGAACACATGTTGATTAGTTCTTGTGCAAGCGTAATCTGAAAGAGATAAAGCTTAGGAGAGTGCACCCAGACATTGTTGGATGGTGGTGTGTAGAATGACTCTGGTGGTGAAGAAGATGAAGAGGACAAAAGCAGAATAGAGGAAAGAGAGATGGAAACTGAAACAAGAAGAGTGTTGTGTGGCTTTTAGGGGTCGTTAAAAAAGCTTTGGGAGAGCAGGAGGTTCTCCCAAAAGTGTGACTGGACATCTACAGCTGAAGGGATCAGATAGAAAGGGTCAAAACATACAACTTCTGCCTTTAAGCTTACAGTCAAAAGTCTATCTCAGGAAGACTTACTAAAAGAGCAAACTTAAAAGGCCTTTATCATGTTATTCTAAGCCTATCAAAGTGAGTTATATCATATATACGATCATGTATTACCTTTGGCACACTGAAGGACGCATTTTTGATGATATTGGAGTAATTTTCGAAAGCTCATTTTCCGCTCTTTGTAAAGTCAGTAAAAACAAAAAACAGATAAGTATGACAATTGTTGGGACACAATAAAAAAAAAATTATAAAGAGGAGGATTGCAGTCAAAAACAATCTTTCTTTTTGTTTTGGTTATCGAAGAAATATCCAGACCAACTTGAGCTTCATCACTACTTCTCTGCCTCTTCATTCATCCAGAGCGGCTCCAATGAGAAGCGTGAGGTTCGTCATTTCCAATTCACAGCCTGGCCTGATCATGGAGTGCCCGAACACCCCACCCCATTCCTGGCCTTCCTTCGCCGAGTCAAGGCTTGCAACCCTCCAGACGCGGGACCGATGATTGTCCACTGCAGGTTAGTCAGTATTTCTGCTCAACACATTCCATTCTCATCACTAATTGAACAAAAAAAAAAAACTAATATCAGTCCAGTGGAGCCAAAAGGAATCAAATTTGATCCCCAAAATACTTGTGTGCAATTTGGGATTTTTCTTGGCAGTATTGGTGAAAAAGTGTGGGAAGATTAACATTCAGTCCCATGCCATAGGTTTAAGATCATTCCTAGCAAAAACAGAACTGACCTGCCACTGCTCAAACCTCAAACCACCCTCACTGCCTTTCACACCCGCATACTTTTGCTAAAAACATCCATCATTTTTAAGATTTTCCCAAGATTAGCTTTCATGGTTGACACTTTATTGTTAGAGTTAGGAAGAGTTTGGCTTATGAATGTGCGTTTAAATGACAATACCATCTGTGGAGCAGGAAGCATGTGTGTTGGATTGAAGAAAAAGACTCCCAAAAACCTGTATTTACCGTCTTTATGCTGAGCTCCAGGACTGAAGCTAGTTTGCTCTTAGAAGTGAGAAAAATTGAGATAGTAGGAAAGCTGGAGCTCTCTGGAGAAAGAATTAGGGGATATGCACGAGTGGGGAAGGGAGAAGCATAAGAAAAAGTGGGTTGAGAACATATTGAGAGCAAGGAAGCTGGAAGGGTGCAGAGCGAGAGGAGGAAATTTGTGTAGAATGATAAAGGTGTCGGGTCAAATCCAGGGCACGGTGAATGAAAATGATGAATTAAAGAGAAGCTTTTTGGAGGTGGGGATGAAATAGAGTCTTGAAGATGTTCAGAGTGTGGTGTGAGAGTGCTGGATGGGTACTTACAGACACCGGAAGACGAAGACAGGAGGTTTGCAGGAAAAACAGCTCCTCCTAATCTGCTCTGTCTGCGAGGTATCTAACAGGATTAGTCAAATTTAATTATTCCCACAAAATTCCGTTGTCATATTCCATCCATGCTCTGTATGAAACAATCTCAATCCACACGAACACACTTGAGCTGAACATTGTGAGTTTAAAGACCCACTTCAATGCAAATCGTGTTTTTAACATGTTCTTGTGGCATTTTTCTCATGATGGAGGATATGTATAAAAAAAGTTTATGTGTGAAAAGTCACTTTCAACACATAGATAAAAGCACGCTCAGAAGATTCTCTCTCTATATGTAAACCAGTATTCAACAGAATTCCGCTACTTTTTCTACAGCCATTTCCGGTATTTTAGAAAGTTCTGAACGTGTGACAAATTTGTTATAAGATTTGTTATAATCTAAAAATTTTTCAGGGTCATGTACAAAGTTCAATTCTAAAGACATTTTGCACATGTAGCTACTGGTTAAAATAATCCATTATAAATTCTTCAGTTCTTTCTGTGTTTGACATTTTCTATGACAAACTGCTTTGTTTTGCTGGAGATTGTAGAAAAAGTATATTTTTGTTATCTCATATTCACAACATAACGAAATCTGTTATTACTACATGATAGTAGATGTCGTTATTACAAGAAAATTGGTATTAAAAAATGCAAAGTAGGCGGTTCTCGGATAGCTGCAATATTGCTCACCATTTTTGTTACACCAGTAATGTTAGGTTGTGAGGGGCTGTAAGCTAGTGGAATAGAGTGTAAACAGAGAGCTCTCAGTGGTGTTTTTCCACACCAATGACCTCGCTCACAATTCAGAGGCAAATTTCTACTGAACTACTTCTGCTATGCAGAAACTATGTCCTAGAAAACAGTACAAGTTTCTTGATGTTGTCTAAAAACGGCATAAGAATAACTAAAAACCCACTAGAAATGCTTTAAAGTCGATCAAAAGATGATCATAGTGGGACTTAGAACAAAGAGTTGTCTGAACACTTGGATAGACCTGCTTGGTCAGGTCATCTCATCAGTCAGGGACTTATAGAGCAAAAATGTGAAGTGTTTGGATGAGCACCTTCATGGATTGTATTTCTGGATTTTATGGCGATGTGGATATTATCTTCCTGATACCAGTGAGATAAAAGTGCTGAGTCATGGCTGGTGTCGCTTGTTAGAAATATTGCTGGCAGGCATCTTTGCAACGATTTAGGTTAATGGTTGCTGGGTCCAGTTCAGCTGAAAAGCGATAGCAGACACTTAGGAAAATGACTCTTCACACCCCTTTTTTTATGTGGTCTTCATAATAAGTGTACTTCTTTTTTTAATCTCCTTTGATCTCATCCTAGCGCTGGAGTCGGCCGCACGGGCTGCTTCATTGTTATTGACGCCATGACGGAGCGCATCAAGAATGAAAAGACTATCGACGTCTATGGCCATGTCACGCTGATGCGCTCACAGAGGAACTACATGGTCCAGACAGAGGACCAGTACATCTTCATCCATGACGCAGTGCTGGAGGCCGTGACCTGCGGCAACACGGAGGTTCCCGCTAGAAATCTGTACTCCTACATCCAGAGGTTGACACAGATTGAGCCTGGAGAAAATGTCACAGGCATGGAGCTGGAGTTCAAGGTGAGAAGGACTGGATGTAACTCGTTTAGTGTAACATGGTGCACATTTACATTTGGAAAAATGTGTTTCCCTGGATAAACAGCAAATATTTACAGTTTTGTTGAGGTACAGTGCTCAGCCTAAATGAGTACACTCTCTTTAAAAAGTACTGATTTAATCAATAGCTCAATGAACAAAAGAACAATTTCCAAAATTTTCCACAAGGGTGAGTTTTATTTAACTCCAAAACATGAAATGAAGGTGAATAATGTAACTTAGATCACAAAATCTTCAGTTTGGCTCAAATTGGTTGAAGCAAAAATGAATACACCCTGCATCAAAAACTACTACATCTAGTATTTTGTATAAGCACCATAATTTTTAATGACAGCACCAAGTCTTCTAGGTGTGGAATGAACAAGTTGGAGACTTATTGCAACATTTATCTTTGTCCATTCTTCAATAATAACCTCTTTTAGGGATGCTGGATGGAGAGTGATGCTCAACTTGTTACTTCAGAATTCCTCACTGGTGTTCCATTGGATTCAGATCAGGAGACATACTTGGCCATTCAATCACCTTCACCCTGTTCTTCTTCAGAAATGCAACAGTAGCTTTCCATGTGCGTTTTGGATCATTGTCGTGTTGGAAAAGTGAATGGAGTGATGGCAGCATCTTCTCCTTCAGGATAGAGCAGTACATTGTTGAGCCATTTCTGACAGCATGAAATGGGAAGGGCTTTTCTTTATTAAGTAATGCTCTTTTCTGTGTCCTGGTCAAATCTGAAATTAATCGTTAGACTCACATGTGGTTGAATTGCTGTTCATTAGAATTTTGTGGTCTTAAGTGTAGCTTTTCTCCTAAGACTATACTTGGGGTGGACTCATTTTTGAAACATGGGCTTGAATGAATTAGTTGGGAAAATCCCTTTTTTGTATGTACAAATTAACAAATCTTGTTTGCAATCGATAGCCCTCATTTGTGGGAGTATTTTGTATTATGATATCTCATAGAAAATGTTGATTCTGAAATGTCACTAAAGGTTTCTTGAAGGGGAATCTTCAATGGGAAAACATGGCAGAACACAAATTCCTTCCACACTGTGTTTGGTTTTCTCTACTTCATTGATTTATCTGTTGGGTGGTTTCAACAACACACTTCTCATGTAGAGGCTGCATGGTGGCACACTGGTTTGAGTGTTCTCCTCATGTAGATGTGGATTTTCTCCGGCTTCCTCCCACAGTCTAAAAACATGTTCCATAGGTTAATTGGTGTCTCTAAATTGCTAAATTAAAGGTGTGTATGTGTGAGTGTGTGGCCTTGCATCTTGAATATCACGTTCTGAAACATCGATGGAGATGATCAGAGTTCCCGTTGATAACATCCACCTATCTTTACTTTGCCTTTACTTTGTTTTCTATATGTTTGCCTTCACCAAATTAGGCCTCCTCAGACTCGTGCGAAATGGCTTAGTGACGTTTGCCTTTGACTTTTTGCACAATCTTTGCCCAAGCTGCCATTGAGTAGAGTCAAGACTTCACCCGTCGCCCCAGCATTCCTCTTTTCACAGTACTCTCCTGCCAATGACAACTGATCGAGCACTAACCTGACTGTTTTCATTTTTAGCCATGTGCTGATTTGAAACACATGTCAGGATCATTCTAAACACGGCGTTTCGTGGAATCTTTGCCACCGCTGTCTCAAGCCGCACTTTCCAGCTTCATTAAGAAAACACCAGAGGTGTGTGAAATTTCTCATGGCGGTCTGGCGTCTCATAACTCGCTCGAAACCACACAAAGTTGAATCAAAAGCAAGAAAAAGCAGCCAGAGGGATCTTTTGGCGATGCTTGTTTGCACAGGTCATGCTTTTGTTTCCCGAAGTTCAAAGAAGGCGTCCACATGTATAACTCTGCCATTTGTTTGTTGAAAAAGTCCCATTCAGGTCAAAAGTTGTGTCGAATTTGACGCTGTTGATCTTGGAGTTCTTGACACTCAGATGAATTTCCGATCGGCGGGGTTTTCCAGCTTCCAGAAAAGGCTGTTTCTCCCACAGCCTGTGCTATGGCCTCAGCTCGGCTCGTGGGAGCTCATTGTTTCTCTTTAGTCTGCGGTCTCTTCTTGCTTATTCTCTGTTGTTCTGTCTTTCCTTTTAAGCCATGTCACTCAGCGGTCAAGAGTTTCAGGAGAGTGTATCCGCTCACCTCCTGCCTGCACATATACATAAATATATTCATACATATTGCGCTGGATCAAGTGTGGTTTGCATATTTGACTGAGACAGAGTGGGGCCTTGTGGTTTCCTGCAGCCTGACTCTTGAATTTTCAGCTCGTCTTATCCATTTTATTCTTTTTCTTTTCCATATTGGTGCCCCGATCCCTCTGAGTCGCCCCCTCTTTGTTTATTCAAATGGAGTTGTCTGGCTAAATACCTTCAGGCCTGCCTTGTTAACCGATTTTCCAATTCCTCTTGTCTGACACCAGGCCTGGTTGGCAAATACATTTTGTACACTTTTGGGGAAAAAAAAAACATTTTTGAGGGATTGTTTGAAATATAAAGGTCAACTAAAAAGTCAGTATTTTCATCACAGCTATGACTGTAATAAAAAAAAACAGGAGGAAAAACTCTTCAACTTTAAATTAAACTTTATTTACAGATCACTTGTCCTGCTTGTTAACCTCCGTTCACATGGGGCGTGTTGCGCTCGTTCAGAAACACGCTAAACATTTAGTTCATGGTGTTCACATTGGATTATCTCTACCTGATTCTGTCCACCACCTACAGAAGGAAGAGGTTCGGTACAAAATGCGGCGTGAATCCTGCAAATATTGTTTCAGGTCTTTTCTTTCACAGATCTACTTGGTGCTAGAATTCCAGCAATTTCTTTACATGCCAAGTTTTAGTTAATGTTATAGTGTACAATCTTGTTTTATTTTTGTTGTTTTAGGACCTCCACCTTACAATTCGCTGCAGAAATTCAGATTATTTCATGTTTGGTAAAACTAGTGCTTTTGTTGTGTTTTTTAGAGTTAAATGCATTTTTCCTCTAGTGCCCTTTAACATCCAAATATCAAATGTTTTCCAGCGTCTGGCCAGTGCCAAAGCTCACACGTCACGGTTCGTGAGTGCCAATCTGCCATGTAACAAGTTCAAGAACCGGCTGGTCAACATCATGCCCTACGAGACTACACGGGTGTGTCTGCAGCCAATCAGAGGAGTGGAGGGTTCGGACTACATCAACGCCAGCTTTATCGACGGATACAGGCATGAGAAACTAGACAGAAATATAGAAGAGGAAGTCTTTTTTTAACACTTCTTATGTGTTTGTGTTCTTGTAGGCAGCAGAGAGCTTATATAGCAACTCAAGGCCCACTGGCTGAGACCACAGAGGACTACTGGAGGATGCTGTGGGAGCACAACTCCACCATAGTTGTCATGCTAACCAAGCTGAGAGAAATGGGACGGGTACGGTTGATGTGGTTTTTATGTAATCAGGTTAACCGTGTTGGAAAAACATTCAATTAAAGAATTAAGGACCTTCCTGCTGCAAAGACTCTGTTTTGTTGCTGTCAAAGCTAATTTGTTGGTAGAATAAATTCTTCTTATTATTATGTTGCTTCTTTTTATACTAGTTTGAGGCTTTAACGCCTTTTTTTCTTACATTTTGGCCTCAGAAGATTTCACTTTGGAAAAAAAGCTAAATTTCGTTGTCGTTACTGGATGAATCATTTAGTAAGTTTTAATCATGAATGTTGATTATCTCATCATAATTTTAAAATTGTAGTCCTCTTGCAGAACCTCAATTCCTATATCTGGCAACAATGCTGCTTTTTATGTGTAGAGGAAATAGAAATAAAACCAAAAAACTTTTGTTTTATGACTAAATATCATAGTTATATGGATGATATTTTACCCAAAATTAGTCTGATGCTGAATGTGATAAATGCTTGAATTCAGTGAGTGTTGATTGTGTGCTCGGCACAGTTATTGTTCATGAAAGTCATAGCTCATCTGCCACAAAATGGGCCCTAAATGAGAAATGAACCTGGCAAGTGAAAAATACATTTTTGTGATGAAGACACCTGAAATGACTCTTATGGAGTTTGTTCAGCGTCAAGCGGCGCCCTGAGTCGAAGTGTGCTGTCTTCTGCAGGAGAAGTGTCACCAGTACTGGCCTGCAGAGCGCTCGGCCAGGTACCAGTACTTTGTGGTGGACCCCATGGCGGAGTATAACATGCCTCAGTACATCCTGCGAGAGTTCAAAGTGACTGATGCCAGGGTGAGTCTGCTGATGCACTTATTTAGACTACTTTGATCTTTTTGGATTTAGGAAGATTAACTCCGCTCTTTCCTTCCAGGATGGCCAGTCACGCACGGTTCGCCAGTTCCAGTTTACTGATTGGCCAGAGCAAGGAGTGCCAAAGTCAGGGGAGGGATTCATTGATTTTATTGGCCAGGTGCATAAAACTAAAGAACAGTTTGGGCAGGATGGGCCAATTACCGTGCACTGCAGGTAAGAAGTTACCAATTTCAGTATTCATGATGGGATAATCTGTCAGAAAAAAAATGGCTTCAGAAAAAAGTGAATCTAGTAGAACGCACTCACAAACTCCAGTTGAGACTTTTATTTGTTTCTACAGGCTGGAAACATGTTTATGATAACCCAAAATGGGTTTTTAGCTTCATTTGAAATATTTTCATTTCAGCTATTTTATCTATGATTATGCAGTTTTTAGCCAAGATTTGAAAGAAAACGTATCTTCTTCTAGGACATAGTTTCTGCAGAATGGCAGTAGTTTATTAGAAATTCATCTCTGAGTTGTGGGCGGGACTGTTGTCGCAGAGCAACCCTCTCCTTTTTGACACCCATAGCTGAGAGCTCTCTGTTTACATGCCCTTTTACTAGCTTACAGCCCCTGACATTACCGGTGCAACCAAAATTGTTCAAATTCTACTTGTTAATTCTTGTATTTGCATGTTTTGGAGACTGCAGATGGAATCTGGCTCTGAGAGCTGTAGTCTGGTACAAAGAATCTTTTTGACTTTTTTGATTAATGCATCTGTGGTACCTGTAAAATAAACTCATAAAGAAAACAAAATGGCCACCAGTATCGGAGCTCTTAATCCACTTTTGAGGAAAACAAAGACATACACTGATCTGGTCGTCTGCGAGTGGATGCATCAGAATGAGGCAGAGCTAGAAGCTCGTGGTCTGTCCATTGAATTTTCAACATCATAAATATCATCTTTTTCGAATAACATTTTTTCAACAGTTCCTGATTCACCACAATTTGAATAAAGAAATACTCAGAAATAAGCGTAATTTTCTTTATATGCTGTATTTCCTCTATTATCAGAAAAAGGGCACAACAACAAGTTAAAACACCAAAATGCTGGGTTTTTTTCAGTGTCTTTAAGATTTTTTGAAAGTTTAGGTCTTCGCAGATGAAAAAGGAAGCATTTTTAAAGCAGCGATTTAAAGCAGCAAATGTTCCCTGAGCTTTCAGGTTTCTATTTGCGACCAGCATTTATACAATGAGGGCCGTATGCTGCCAAGCAGTGGCTCATTCACAGAGCCACTTTTCTGCACACACAATCAGGAAACGGATCCAAAACAAAGAGTTCACGGCCTGACTCAACATGCCTGCAGTTTTGAGCCTCATAGCCTTCAGTGGAAAAACAGAACAAAACTAAATATTTTTAAAGATGTGTGCCAGATTGTGTTTCCCTCATAAATCTGGAAGCGACTCTCAGATCCAAATACATTAAACAGAGAGTCAGAGCAGCTCCTGAATGCTTGAGAAGCAGCCTACTGGATCTTTACTATGACTCAGCATTTCTTAGTTTGAGAAAACATGTTTTAATGACTAGAATTTTTTTTTAAATACGATTTCTTAGTAAACCCTGTGTCTTTCCCCATTGGCGGATTTTTATTTTTGCTTATTTGAAGAAACTCTGCCAATAGGATAAAAATGTTCGACTTATTTCTAAGGGGCCTCTTTTTGTTGAAAGAATGGAGAAACAAAAAAGTGACATTGCAGATAAACTGAAAACCAGATCTTTTAATACATGGAGGATCATGAACTTAAATAAAATAAACTGTGGATAATTGACAGCCTGAGACTGGTGTGACTGTTGGGTCAAAAGCTGAAAGCAGAACAGGACAAGAAACAATTAAAAACAACGGAACAAAACTGTTTAGCTGAATTGCTCCAATGTTGTTCACCATTTTTGTTGTAATGGTAATGTTAGGTTGAGGGTGTAAGGAACTGTAAGCTACCGGGGGTGTGTGTAAACAGAAAGCTCTCAGCTACGAGGAGGGTAAACGGCCCCGCCCACATCCCAAAGAGGAATTTCTATGGAATTACTCCAGCTCAGCAGAAACTATATAGAAAATAATGCCAGCTTTTTCATTGCTGGGAATGGCTCGCTTCAAATTTGATCAAAGTTCCTAATGAGCCATTTTTTACAGAAGAAATCAAACACTTGTTTTTTTTTAATTACCGACTCAACACTTTAGTGCCCAGCTATTTGATACCAGTAAGTTCATAGTCTTTTTTTCCTCTCTGCTAGAAAATAATCTGTATTTTTTGTATTTTAACTAATTTTTCTACAGTGCTGGAGTGGGTAGGACCGGAGTGTTCATCACCCTCAGCATCGTGCTGGAGAGGATGAGGTATGAGGGAGTGGTGGACATCTTCCAGACTGTTAAGATGCTTCGTACTCAAAGACCTGCCACGGTTCAGACAGAGGTCAGATCTCTCAAACTGTCATTTTCTTCACAAAAACAACTTCACCCTGACTTTAAATCTCTTTTTTTCTGTCTTTCAGGACCAGTACCAGTTCTGCTACAGGGCTAGTCTGGAGTACCTGGGAAGCTTTGACCACTATGCAACATAAAAGCCCGATCGTATGTCATGCCACACTCAACCTAGTGCTTCCTCTTAGTCTCACACACAACCTGAATCCATGCACTAGGCTGTGATGTGTGCATGAACCACCAACACATGCAGAGTTAAGGGGGACCACTGGCTTATCCCGCATCCAGAAACAGCACCTCTAACTGAGCCATACCTGCTTGACAAAGGTGAGGGGCGGGTCCTTCCCCGCCCCTCTTAGCCCAAACACACTCGCGGGTCAGTCTGGAGAACCTCAACCCTCGTTTCAATCAGATTACTCAATCGAGTATAGATTTCTTTTTTCTTTTGTGCTTTTTTTCGGGCACTTGGATCGCTTCATTCTGGTGTGGAATCTCCACCAGTCCACCAGTGTAGCATAACCTAGTGAAATACGGGACTGAGCTACGGGACTTTTTCCGTCACCGGGAGTTTGGATTTTCTATTGCGGAGGCGGAGTCTACAAATCCATCTGCTCGGAGACGCGGTCGACCGAAAGAGCGGATCCTTTTAAGCACTGCTGACTTGCCAATGTGAGCCTGAGAGCACAGAGCACACAGATTTAAAAGACACAGACACTGAAAAGACCACAGGGACATGCTTTCTGTATCTTTCTGGATCATTTTGGAAACACGCTTTCGTTTGAGAGAAACAAAAAAGTATTAAGAAGAGAGGGTGGAATTTCTACCATACAGCGATAAACTCCACTGATTCAACCTTATGCTTTATGATTGGAAATATGGGAGAGGTGAAAATTGTATACCATCAATTTCATTTTCAGAAAGACACGCAACTGTTTTGTTAGGTCGGGTACCGCCCCACGACACAATGTGTCATCGCGTTTTGTCCCCCACAGACCACACAAGAGTAAGGCTTTGTTTCCTGTGTCATCCAATGAACTGTAGCCATTTTTTATAAGAAAACGTAAGGTGTACAATCAAATCTAGTGTGGTATTTTCACAGTTTGACGACAAACGCTCCCACGCAGCATCACGCCCCCTCCCCCACCTCGTCGCACGTCTGGCATGCGTACAGGACTGACAACCTCCTTGCTAGGACGCCAGGAAAGTCCCAACTGCGTGCGTGCTGATGGGTAGTGCAGCGAGTGTGCACGTAAATGAGAAACATATTTATATGTCCAGATAAGCTTCACAAAGATGTCTGACGCCGGGGGAGCAAGAAAGGGATTCACAAAAATAAGGGGCTCTGGGGAGGGGCAGGGTGAAAGGTCAGGCACAGAGACAAGTTTCTCACTGGAATGCTCACCGTAGACTCTTCTCTCTGTCTGATTCAGTGTGCAATAAGTAGATGTATTATATATTTTTGTGTCAAGTCACTAACTGCAGTTAATCACCATGATGATGATGATAATGATGATGATAGCGAGAATCGTTTTTTTCCAAGGACGTTTCCACTTTATGGTATTCGGGCTGAGGATGAACTCCCGACTCCTTTCTGGATCTTTTATCACGGTATCATTCTTGGGGTGTGTCACAGCAAGCAGCAAATGATTGAACTCATATTTCAGAACAGCATCTATTAAGTATTTTTTTGATTTTAGATTTCTAGTGCCTTATATTAAACGCCTATTTTGATAAAGTTACTTTAAAAAAGGCTTTCTCTGTATGCGTGCCGGTACATGTGATCCGAATGTTTGTGTATATGATTTCTGTTGAGTTACCTGAAAGTGTTTCCTGCTTTTTGTGATTTTTTTTTTTTTTTTTTTTTAACGAAGGCTTTTTGTTGGCTGCAGAGCCAAACCAATTAGACTATTTTATCTGTTAGGTTTGTTAATTTTTTCACCAGGTGAAATGTGGTTTATAAGCAAAGTGTGTTTGAACGGAAAATTTTTTCTGGTTTTTTTTGTCTGTTTTTTTATACACAAATGTATGTTTGTTATTGTCAAGGAAACCTCCGTTTGACATTTTTGGCCCCTCTTTTGTGACTTTGGCGCTGGCTCAGTCAAGGTTCTGTCTTGCTCAGCTATGCAGAAATCCACAAAAAAGCCGAAGTTTGAACTCAAAAGGAAGCCGAAGAACACTTCGTCTACACTCAGTCAAGCAGCTTACCTGTGTCCCGTAGTCTGATGTCATTTGTTTGTGCTTTTCCGGTAACAACAGATTCTTTAAGGAAAGTTTTGGTGCTAACAACGCAAAACGGGCATAAACCATTTTTTTTTATATCCATCAACTCCATAAGGGATGTGCAACAACTCGTCACAGTTTGTTAAAGCTGGCTTTTTGTATGCATGGTAACCACTTTTGAGATGCCCCCGTGTGGTCACGCCGGTTATGGGAAGACTTGCACTTTTTCTCTTTGTACTATGCACTAATACTAGCATCCTTTTATCTCGGACAGGCCACCCCCAAAAGGAGTCTTACTTGAACTCCACACGCTCACAAGAGTGTGTCTATGTAAATAACACATAACACAGAGAGTAATTGCATTAATATGCATATAAAAAATTTAATGTAGAGTTAAGGAACAAAGAGAAATTTATTAGAGTGATATACCAAGAGGATGCACCTGAAATCACAGTTTTATGGCACAGCTGTGTGTGCAATACATCATATTGTGGGTTTGTTGTACCACAAACGAGCAAGTTTCACAAAAACGTGTCCCCAGTTTGTTCCCAAATGTATCATGTAGATGGAGAAACCCTGGAGTTTATAAAATTGTATAAAACATGGTGTGTTACTTGGGTCAGTTACCTCCAATTGATCTGTACATGTAAAGGGTTTTTGTTTGTTTGTTTGTTTTCAGCTCTGAGTTCAGCAAGTGCTTTTTATTTTCTTACATTGGTTCTCGGAGCGTGTGAAAATTAAAAAAAAAAAAAAAGAATTTCTGTTCTTTATTGACACAAGTTTCATTTGTTACAAATAAACTCGAGTGAAATAAATGGTGCTAATCCTGTCCTTCTTTAAGTTAATCCTATCTGTCTGCCTGTCTGTCTATCTGTTGTCTTGCTGCTTTTGTAAACTGTAAATAAATTGTCAGTTGTTTATCTTAAAACATTTTTTAAAATAATGCTAGGATCATGAAATTACTTAATTGCCTTAAAATAAAAAATAATATTTGGAATTTTGAATATTTAAAACAATAATAAAACAACTATTTACAGTACCAGTTTTTACTATCTTACATATAACTTCACTAACATCAGCATTTATGGAAAAATGTTTTTTGAGAAAGAAGCATTTTATCAAAGGACATGAGGCAAAACCAGTTGTTGAATTGGTTCCCAGTGGAATTTTAATTATAGTTAGGGCTTTTTTTTTTGGCGATAATTTTCCCTGCTGCAGTTTGTAAATGGAAGGAAAATGTTAAATGAAATTTTTAACAACACATTTTAACTGTTTCCAATGAAGTGCTGAATAAGCTACTTTGTAGGGTTAATGTTTGTAAAGTTGACTGTTGACGTCAGTGCCTCACCAGTCGTGAACCTCATCGTACGACACTGCTGACAATAACGAAGTATCAAAAAATAGACCAGCAGGTCAACAAATATTTTCAGAAATTGATGATAATTGTAGTTTTTGCAACAACTCCCCTGAATCTATACTCCACCTTTTCTATAACTGTGCGTTTTCTTTTGGTCTCTTGAACCAATTGGAACGATTTATAAATAACAAATAAAAAAATTCATTGTGTGATATATTATTAAGATATAAATACTTGTTTTACCTTTGATAATAAGAACATAGAAAATATTGTCAATTTGCTGCTTTTTCAAACCAAATTTTATTTACACAAATGCAGAATTAGAAAAAAATTCTCCACATATTTTTGGTTAAATGACTGAATTGCATCAATTTTATAACACCGTCAAAGGGATCCATACAAAGCATACCATACAGTTGAACTTTGCACTTAACTATTTTTTATTTTCTCTTGTTTAATTTTACTTATATTTCTTTTACTTACATCTCCCCTGTTGTAATTACTTTGGGTCACAAATATTATTCCTATATTCATTACTTTGGTTTGGATGCACTTGTGGAAATGTGTTTTTATTCAATAAAGTTTTTTTAAAAAGCGCCAAAAGGGGGAAGTCCCACCCACTTATATTGATGACAATTATTGTACGAAAAAAGAGTTCAGCGTAAAACACCATTGAATAAATTAAAGAAGCTTTTGAACGAAAAGAGAAATGTATATGCTTCTTAATAGTATTTCAAATTTTTTAATTAAAACGTTTTTTTTTAAATACCATTATTGTTATTTTTTATAGTCCATGTTTGTCGGCTGTTATTACTGCTGTTCTCTGAACATTCTGGAGCAGCAAAACGGTCTTTTTGTCCAGCTCATGACATTTTACGTCCTGTTGTAGTTACACCCATGCTTTTTAAAATGTATTCTATGTTTTTTGTTGTTGAATGATTCAGAGGTCTGTGTCAAGTGGCTTAAAAACTTCAAAATATAATTTCCATTCAAAATGGTTTAGGTCAATGCCAAAACCCTCGTGCGGCTTGACGTCACTGCAGTGACCTCCAATGAATCGGGGAGCAGGAGAAAGACGAGCTAAAAGTAATAATAAACAGATAAACGGTTACAAGAAAAGGAGCAATTACAGAGAAATTTTGATAAAAGTTGATAACAGTATTTTTTGTGTCTATATTATTTCATACAGGACACATATTTTTAGATGAAAATATTTATTTATTTTTGTACGAAACACAACATTTTTTTAAGTTAAACTGAGGAAAAAAGTGAGAAAAAAATAAAAAAGGTTCTGATGACTTTTTTGACACATTTGAGTCAAATCTGCATTCCGGATCATCTTGCCTTGTCTTTCCAGTTCACTTCAAGGCCTGAATTTTTTAGCTCCTCTTAACAGCTTACTAGACAGCAGAACAAAACCTGCCATTAAAAATTAACAAGAGTGCGGTCTCAGATGTCAGAGTGCTACATGCTGACAGGAAGAAGCTTTGATCTGTTCCTCTCCACAACAGCATTGTATGACAATGACAACTTTGACAAAACACACACACACACACAGTGCATTCTGCTGCCATCCATGAGGGTAAATGTCTAAAATGTGTCTGATTATAGAAACGTACTAGCTGGGTGCCTCTTGGTTCTTCTCTCACTGTTTTGACCTTGTCTTTGCTTTGTTTGTGGATTTATCCATTTGTATTTTGTTTCTAAATGTTTGGTATTTTGCTATAAAGCATAAAAAATGATCGATCCCAATTTTTGGAGAAAAAAATGACTACATTTGAGAGTAAGAATTGAGTTTTTTGGACAGTAAAATGTCTGTTAAAAATATAAAAGTTTGGATGGATATTAAATATTGCCACAAAAATTGTAAAGTAAGAGAAAAAAGCTCAAAAAGTCCCAGCACTACTAAGGATTAAGTTGATGAAATAAGGTTTTTATGAAAGACCTTTGAATTATTTGTGAATTTGTGTGTATGCACATAAACCTAAATGTGCACACACAGAGGTTTTACCAGATTTGTCAGTCTGTGTGGTTCCTGCTGTCTCAGCATGCAGGGTTTGGTTTCTGACTCAAGTTTTTTAGCATAGAGGGACACAAATGCTGCACTGCTGTGTCATTTTTTTTTCTGAACGGACTATAAAGCTTCTTTTTTTAACAAAATGACAAAAAGTTTTCAGTTTTGTTTGAGGTTTCAGTTTTGGACTCGCAAACAAAACATAAACTGCTGGAGTTTATTTTGGCGGGTCAAATAAAGGTTTTATTATAAGAAATTGTGGTCACCAGAAAATATAAGGATCTCAAACTTCTTGATTTCTTCACAGTGTTCTGGAAATTGTTGCCCACCATAAAAAATATTCCAAAGGCGCAAAATTAATTATAGTTTGTAAAAAAGAAAAAAGAAATCATCACCCGAGCAGAGCTTTGGGCTTCCTTAGATATGAAAGAGAGTGCAAAAGCGGTGGTGGGAGTTTCATTGAATGGGTTTCCAAGGTTAAGATGGCTAAAATGCAGCTCTCGTGTCATCTGGTTCCGTTCCAGACTTTGGACATCATCCTGGACTTGTAGAGCAGTGGAACCATGCTCTGTGGAGTGACAAATCGTGTTCTGGGTTTTGGCTGCTTCGTCCGCAGTGATGGATTTGGCAGATGCTTCGAAAAAAAAAAAAAATTGGTCTCCAAATCTGAGGCATTTTATGACTGTTTTCATAATATGAGTCCATTTTACTTCCAGCGTCGGCCAATATTTATGTTACAGCATGACTGTGCTCCAGTTCACAAATCAAAGACCATAAAGACATGGTTGGGCAAGTTTAGTGTGGTGCAGCTTGATTGGCAAGCGCAGACCGTTCATCTCAACCATATTGAAAACCGTTGGAAGGGAGAACGGGAGCCAGGATCTCCCATCCAGTGTTACAGCCTCATCTCATAAATCCTCTGTGGAAATTAAGGGTTTTAATTCCCACCGAAACACCCCAAAAACTTGTGGAAAGCTATTATAGAGCATGTCTTTGAAGGTTAACCGTCCCACTGCGTCCCTTTTCAGTAACGGTGAAGCTCCATGCTTCCACAGAGCCACTATAACCATCAAAGATTCATTTCTCATAACCTTGAATGATGAGACTTCAGTCTGCATTGAGGTTGAAACTGATATCCGTGTGCTGAAGATGCATTGATAAAAGAAACCGGAGAAGGCGCCTTAAAAGCTTCGATGGATTAAAACAAATGTTGCAAAGTGTAGCTTAGATCTGCGTCTTAACCAGAAAAAAAGCATAATTTTAGAATCACCTTTTTTTATGTTTTCTTAAGTACTTTTGAAGGAAATTGTAGCAAAGCCAGCTTGTTTCTGTGCATGCCTTCTTTTGCAGGGGGGCCACAAAGTTGGCATCCTGCTGGTTTTATAAAATCCTGCCTTATCTGATGCTGAGTACCTCGATCAAGTGTGTTTTGCCAATAAGAAGCTACTGTAACACATTAGATTGGAAAGCTCGTAGCCCACTCGCTCTTAAAGCCTGGAGTTTACCACCTGTTTTATGAGTTCACATGGGTCTGCCTGGAAGAGTCCATTATGATTTTACAACACCCTAAGTCAACCTTTTTAGGAAAACTCCATTGTTTTATGTTAAAGTCTCACTCCAGTCATCTTTTGAGCTGGTTTAAAAGCGTTCCTAGTGGTCTTTAAGTTATGATTATGCCGTTTTTAGCCAAAATGAAACAACTGCATCATCTTCTAGGCCATAGTCTCGGCAGAGCGGCACAAGTTCATTGGAAATTTACCTCTGAGTTGTAAGTGGAAGTGTTGGCACAGAGTAAGCATGCTTCCACTTCCCGTCATCCATCTATTAAGACTTTCCCGCTAGCTTAGACTACGGTCACATATCCCAGAATGCCTCTACGCGGCAACCAGAATGCAAATTCAGCAGGTGACTATGCAGCTGCATTTATAACCGGGAGGCGGCAATTGCATTTTTACACACCACACGGCAGCTGCAAAGGTTTTAAGAAAAGTTAGCATTTTACAATCTTCGTCTAAAAGTTAATATCAGTCAGTAGCCGACTAAGCCCATTTTGAGGTCACGCGGTGGCGTTCCAGTGACAGGCGGGGGGATGAGGCCTTTACGGAATCAGGCAACAGCTGGGCAGCTACAGGCCGGTGGCAGCCGGAATCGCTGACTGGCAACAGCTCTGACTGGATGCCTGACTGCCACTGTCTACATTCATGATCACACCAACAGTGCTAAAAAAAACGGATGGCAGCACGAAACCTTAGAGATTCTGTTGATGCCTCCCAATCACACGGTGGCATTTGTGACCGTAGCCTAACCTCAACCTAACATTACAGATTCAACAAAAGTGGCGAGCAACATCAGCGCAATCCAGCGGTACAGTTTTGTCATAGATGTCAAGTCGGATGTACATATAGCTATTCATCTACAAGTATCAGAATTGAGTGGAGCAGGGAGCGTGTGCATTATGACTGTGTATTGTCTGTCACAAATACAATCTTTTTTAAAGGATAATTTTTCTGTCTTCCTGTCATACATCTGTAAACACAACATTGCACATCAGCGTGAAGAAAACGCTGTAGCATTTGGCCGTGCGCGTCAGGGTAAAATAAGTGTGAAATGCTTTTGATTTGTCCACTGAGTCCCACTTTGTGCTGCCCCTTGGCCACAGTTTAAACATTTTCTCTACCACTAATTATGAGATGCTAAGAAAAGCAACATTATCTCTGTTTTCTCCTCTCTTTTTAAATGCTATCATTTTCTGCCCAGCACTTTTTCATTGACTCTGTTTAGATGTTTAATGAGCATTCCAGCCTCACAGGGCTTCTCGCTCTGCTATTCTTTTAGGCTTGTTAAATCTATATTAGGAAACAGACTTAGGCAACAATAAAAGCCTCAGAGTTGGTCTTGCTTCATTGTAAAACCACAACAAATGATCTTCCAACGTCTCTACCAGGCTGCAGAGGGAGAATGTCTTTCTCCTGGGGCTCAAATGTTCTTGCTTCCTGTTCTTTAGGAGTTCACTTGAGTTTCAGTATTATCAGTTATTTTGTGATCAATTATAAATTTCCTCCATCTACATCTGAGGAGGGACTTTGTTTGTTCAATTCATAGAGGAAACTTGAAACTTTAGAAAAAGAAGGCCGCAGATAGTGATGCACAGTTGTGACAAACGTTTATGGCAAAATTTTAAAAGGATATTTGAAGTCCTGCACGTCTCTCAGTAAAAAAAAGATACCCATATTTTATGTTGTGTGGCTTTGCATTAGAATGATGACCTGTCCAGGGTGTTCCCCGCCTTTTGCCCAACAGTAGCTGGGATAGGCTCCAGCAACCCAAAAAGGGATTCAGCGGGTTTGGAAGGTGGATGGATGAAAGTCATTTCCTGTTTTGACTCACAATCATTCCTGCAGGTACTTTAAAATAGAACTATATTGTTCCAACAAAGGAGAAATTACCTCGTTACTGTAGCTCTATTAAAAACACCAGGTAAACAACACTAAAAATACACCTACAATTTTTGAAAACAACATTATTTATTGACAAGAAAATGATCTGTGAAGGCGCTCCTTTTAGGCTGACCATTCATCCTTTCTGTTTTGAGCCCAGAAACTCCAAGACCTTCTGTACACGCACATTGATAACAGGCAAACGAGTCAAACCCTTTTGTATCAGCTTTGTGTGCATGTTTTCAGGACAAAGCCAGCAGGGTTTTTTAAACTTTTGAACAGGATCATTTGGGACGTGTCTGTTGTCATGATTTAAAAAAGGTAAACAGAATTTTCTGACCATAAATGGCTTCACCCAACCTCTAACTGCAAGTGGAAAACAAGTTTTTTTCTGTTACCATTCACATTCTATGAAAAATGACCAATAAATTCTTATTTCTTCCAGGGTCTGTAAACGTATGAGCACAACTGTAACTGAGGCCGATGAAATGGGTTTGATCAGCTGAACATCAAAGATTTACACAGATATCTACACAGATAATCTTTCACTTATTGAAATTTAGTACAAGCCAATCAGAGCTTGCGGGACAAAAACATGAAAAATATTTTTCTTTTCAAAATAAAAGTCAGGAAATGACTTGACAAAGAGGGGAATAATTGGGGCTGGCAAATAATAACTCACTTTGTTGAAGTGCAGCATTTTGGCAGAAAGGGACATTAAGTGATGTTCACAAGCTTCAAACTGAAATTTTCTTCAAGGGCACAGATCCAATTTTTTCCACTCATATCGACATTCTGGAGGAAATAAAAAGGGTCGACTGCAGAAGAAAGGCACACAGCATTAAAATGGCTTCATGGAGGCCCTCACTCTTCTTTACGTGCAGCTAAACAAAAAAACATGACAAAGTTGATCCCATCAAAACAGTTTCTAAAAACCATATCCATGAATTTGAATCAGTGTCAGACTAAGTTGTTTTTTTTTCCTTTGCCCTTACAGGGCTGGGAAAAAACTGAGCACTTAACATAATTTAAGCCTTTTTTTACAGTACTGTAAATATTTGAGAAAAAATTACCCAAAAAAGTCTCCCATCACATTGCAAAATAGGAGAGCTTGCACGTTCTACTAACATGTGTCCTGTCATTCCTGCCAATGATGCTTTTATTTTGCAAAGAAGCATTTCACACAGTTGGACCTCAGTGCTGACAATAATTGAGTAATGAAGAGAAATGCAAATAGTAAAAAATTGGACTGTTTTAAAGCTGAAGAACTTGTTATGTGATTGAATCATGTTTTTTGAGTATCTGAAATCAGCATTCAACATTGCATCTTAGAAAAACCCACAGGAGAACTCAAATAGCTCCACTGGGGAAGATGTCGTGTTTGAAGTGACCTTTTTTTTGGAGCTAGAAAATGTAGCAAAATCATACCGATGCCTTGGCATTGTTTAAAAATTATTATAGCGTCCTCTTTTTTAATCCTGCCTCGTGATCGATTGAAAATAGCTTTAACCTTTTTGGTTTTACATTTGAAAAGAGAGATTTGAGGGAATGCAAAATATGATATGTAGCCATATTTACGAGTAGTAATAAAAAAAAAAAGACAACCAGTTTTTATCTGTATTTCATTTATTACAGGTTTAACTGGGGAAAAGTGACTAATTGTCCCTGAAAAAAATCATTTTCTTTTTTTAGCTCAACATTACTTTTTATAGATCAGTGAACTGGCAACGGATTTTACTGTTCAGATACTAAACCTTCCCAGCATTTTTTTTCTGAAAAAAAAAAAAATAGAAAAATGTGCCATTTAACATTTAAGTTTACTGCAGATAACAAGAACAGGCACACTCCGCTATTCCAAGAAATTAAATACTGATTTTTTTTTTTTTCTTTTTGTCGGTGCCACCCTTTGGAAAATGCTACCCTGGGCGACTGCCCATGTTGTCCGTATCAAAAACCATCACTGACTGATGCTTAGAGCTTTACCCACTGTAGTCTACACTTTAAATTTCCTTAACCCTATATAAGCATTTGTAATACAATTGATACATTTCTGGGACCCGTATCTTTCCTTAAAACTTACCTTAAAAACCCATTGTATATAACTTATTGGTCCATGTTTTCTGACCTGTAGTTCATCATCATTCCGCTAGGGGCAGTAGAAGGACTTTTTTTCTGCTCATTTCAAAATGGCTGCTTCCATGAAATCTCACCAAATACAAAACCAACCACTTTTGGTGGGAAAAATTGTGTTAATTTTCTTAGCTTCATGGCGAGTACAACTTGTATATCGTTAATCGTACTTTCAAAATTTGCTGCACTGAAAGATAACCCCATTTGTTAACAGTGAGTAAATTAGGTGTTTTTCCGTGAACACTCATGTCAATATTTTTGCAAATCTTACCAAATCACCCAGCGTATCATAATTGATACCATCTTTATTATATATTATATTGCATTATTTCATAAAAAAAACATCTTAATTCCAAAAAGTTTTAATGCTTTGTCTATTCTGTGTCGTGGTGGGTTTTACAGGAATAAACTACTTTTTATTGCTCTACAACCACAATGACTTTTCACCATTTCAGACTAAATCAGCATAGTTACTTAACAGTAACTTTACATTTCAAGAATGAGAACATTTTCCAGAAAGGATTATTTATGAAAAACATAGTTTTAATCAACCAGAGACCAATGTTAACCTTATTATTTTTTTAAAATCTGTTAATTTTCCAGACAGTCTCATTTAAAACTTAATTTTGCTGGTGTTACACTAAAGTTTAAATTTCATGTTAACATTTTATGTTTTGTTTTTGTTTTTGTTTTTTTTTGCATTTGTCTGTATTTATTTAGTGCAGCTTTAAACCAACATGAAAGCACATTTGTTTCTCTATCAGCATTGAAACTGGATTCCTTACCAAGTATATGTAGAGCCGTTACCTGTAGCAGTTTTACTTTGCTGTCTTATTTTTAATGCACCGAATGCAATAAATCTTGTTCCTCCATAATCTATTTTTAAAATCCCATATTTCCTGCTTTTACACGATCATGTTATAAGACGATTATTTCAACAATGTTAACTGTGATTTCTGGTGATGTTTAATATTTGCCTAAAAAGTAGCATACCTGTCCTTAAGACTTCCAGAAAACCATTTATTTAATTCTCAAATTTGATTTATTTAGCAGTTTCAAAAAGAAAAACCAGAAAAAACTTTATTTTTTATTGTTTTCCTTACAGCAGTTTGCAACAGGTATTTTTTTTTTTTTTTTTACTATAGCAAGCCAAAAATAAATACAAATTTTAAATAATTTCAACTATTTGTTTCATTCACTCATTGTTAATGGGACACAAAGTCCAACATCAAATCATGGCTTCCTGTCTGAGTATTTTCCCAAAGAAATTGAGACAGATCTCTTGTTTTCTGTGTACATGTCATTAAATTACACCAGTCGCAGATTTGAGCCATTCCAGACTGAAGACATAAGGGATGCAGAGAGGAAGCCAGTGTAGTGTCGCCGGACGTGGCCCAGCAGAAGCAGTTAGGAAACAATGTCCAACATGCAAGGAGATCATGAGGAACATACATGGACATGGCAAATCAAAACAAAAAAAAACAAAAGACACCCCCCCAAGGAAAAATAAACTACCATAGATAGCTAGAAAAAGATCACTTCTGGGAAAGAGAAAGTTAAATTCAAAAAGGGGCGACGTGTTTTTGAGTCACGTCTATTTTCCCTGACGGATGTGAAATCTCCAGGCGACCGAGGTGGCGACGGCCACTGTTACTCGCTTTGTACGAGTCCTATCACACTTATCATCGGCATAAAGCAAAGTCAACATCCACGCCAGCCGTTCCCTTTCATCACTTCCTCCTATCTCTGACAGCAAAGCTGTAAGGGCTCAGCTGGAAGAAGATCCCAAGCACGGGCTCATTTGAAACAAATGTCTCACCGTACATCCACTGCTAATTCAGTGTGTTTGTTTCTCATTAATCCTGCCTTCATTTCTTTCTTTTTTTCCCTTTGTAACTGTGCTGCTCTCATGTGCTTTTGGCAGTTGTACGGAGGCCTGGCAGGGCCACAAAGTCATTCTGGAAGCGTGAATTTGGCGTCCTCTGTCGTTTCCGCTCTCCCTGCGTGGTGTAGAAGGCATCTTGAAAGCGCATGCTTGAGGCTGTTGACTAGTAAAAGAAAACACACAAGAATTGCATCAAGAAACCAACTCGTTTGACATTCAGGCATCAAAGTTGAAGGTTTGTGTTGACCAGTAAGTCTAATACTTACAAGCCTGCGCTTCACCTTTTTAGGGAGGTCTTCATCTAAAGTATAGACGTCCTCTCTTTTGGCTAGCACCTGAGATCCATCCTCAAACTCCACCTGAAGTTACATGCACACATTCAGAACTTCTGCAAGACACTCTCTTGAAAATTGTGTTTTTGGTTAAATGTTCTTGTGGCATTTTGCTGGTGATGGAGGGCACATATTAAAAACAGTATTTTTTTCTATCAATTTGCCGTTCGCAGTGCATGTAAAGCATAAGTGATGCTTTAGTTATTTTTTTATTCCTACTCTACTTATTCTTTGTGTGACTTTGTTTTACTTTTACCAAAGTCCTTTATTTTGAAATCAAGCAACTCTTACAATTTGGGAAACTCTACCTACTTCTGTTATTATTAAGCTTGTGACATTGACCACCTATAGAGAAATAAATATCAATATTGTATCATTTATGCACATATTTTTATTTGCATAGATGTAGAGTATTTATAGACTCGTGTCTGTTCTTGAAAAATTAAGAAAATAAGTCTGAAATAGTCATTTTTGCCATATTTTTAATGATTCATATACTAAAGTTATTTCTAATTTAAACCTCCATCAAACCTCTTTTAGGGTGTACAGACTGGAAAGTCCATTGGTCCAGACCCTTGCACATTTGGTCTGTGTACTGGTTGCATAAAATTGGTTTCATAAGAAGTTGAATAAAAAGAGAAAAAAAAGGAAAAAAAAACAGTTTGTGGAAAAATAGATGCTGATATTCCTACCAGAAATGTCTGCTAAACAATTAAATAATAATGGAATGGTACATTTAATTAGAGAAAATAAGAGGGAAAAAGTGGGTTTTGTGCTGCAAAAATGTTGTTCCTGGAATGAGGCCTGAAACTGTGACATAACTAAGCATACTTTGACAATGGACATTCCTTGTTCAGTCTTAAAAACCAAAGCAATCCCCCTCCATGTTCAACTGAGTGTCTGCGTCACAGATGCATTTGTGCATAACTAATGTTTGACGCCCTGCTCAACTAAATAAAGCTTTAAATGCAATGCAATGAATAATACAGTGCGTTTGAATAATGCAGATTGTCACCTCACTCATATCCTTCCCCTAATGGTCTTCCCATCTTTTCTCTACACATCCTCCCTTGCTGTCTCAGAACACTATTCTTTTTTTTTTTTTGCTTGTGGACACCTCTCCGGATGTAGACCGCGGGGACCCTGACTACGTCAGAGGACTCACAAGAACCGCTCTAAAAGAATCCGACAACTCCACTTCTGTGCCGCTGCTCCTTCGAAGCAAAAACTGGGTCGTTGGCTTACCTGCTGCTTCTACATGGTCGCACACAAACGCCTCTAATGTGTTTCCCTATGCTAGGTCATGTGTCATTCTAAAAAAAAAAAGAAAAATAAAGATTGAATCCGATTACCTGGTACATATGAGAGATGTTGGATCCCAGATATTTCGCACCGTAGAAAAGTCCATCAGGCCATTTCACTTGAACAGCTTCACCCACTTCTGGAGGACCCAGATTTACACAGTCTCTACTCTGAAAATACAAAAAAAGAACAGTTTAAGAACAAAAAGAGAACATTTAAGAGTAAAGGTATATATGGGGTAAACAAAAGTGTTGTTTATCTTTGATGATTTTTTAATGAGTATTACGGCATATTCAGACTGGGCACATTTGGTTTGCTTAAAGTGAACCCATATTTTGAGGTGGTCTCAGTTTGTTTCCAATCGAAACGAGGTCTGTTTTGCTTTGAGTTTTTCTCATTCTGAATAGGCTCTGTGCTCGGAGCAGAACAACCGGACCAAAACATTTTCTAAGTGTATTGATCCCGGAAGCCAAATCTATGAACATCTTGCTAGCTCAATAGCAGTTTTTGTGAGCCTCCTGTTTGAACTGCTGCTGTATATAAATGTAAATATTGTGATACGTTCATGATATGCAGACTGGAGTATTTGTCTGGAATAATAAGCTTGAAATTTAAAGCGCTGATCATAATAATAAATTAAATGTCTGATTCTGAACGGGAGACAACATGCAATACCGATAGTCATCAACCACATGATCGGGCCCAACTTCCGATCACATGATCGGATAGGGACATCCCCAATTTCCATTATTTTTTCTCTTGTTGCTTTGCGCCGCCTTCGTAATTTCTGGCCAATGACTAAAGAGATCTTAAGTCACATGGTTTTGTTTTCAAGCTCTGGTTCGAAATGTCTGAAAACAGACTCAACACAAGGTTCAGGACTCCATCCAGACCAATGGACTTATCTAAATACACCCCTTTAGTTTATAAAGGTCAACAACTAGACCAAACTTGTTCCTAACTTGCTGTTTCAGCCAAGCTAAAATACACTGTACAAATACACTTGAAAAAAAAAAGGCATCAAATTAAATTTTTTTAAAAACCCCATGCATGCATGGTTTTCTCTGGGGACTCCGGCTTCCTCCCAGTCCAAAATATGCTTCATAGGTTAATTGGTGACTCTTAATTGTCCCTAGGTGTTAATACGAGTTTGCATGAGCCCCTGCGACAGACTGCCAACCTGTCCGGGGGTGTCCCCTGCCTTCGCCCATGAGTGGCCGGGTTAGGCTCTGGCAGCTCCGTGACCCCGAAAGGTACAAAACGAATATAAATGAATGAATAAATAAATCTATATGACTGATGCTTTACTTTTTTTTCCCTAACTTTTAAGGCCTTAAGCATTTTAAAAAATAAATAAATCCGTCAAGTGTAAAGAAACTGTCAAGCGTGCACATCCTAACGTCATCTGCATAAACACAACTGTTTTTTTAAAAGATCTGTGCACCTCTTTAGCTATCTGATCTTGGAATATAATACAAGATCACAACATAGATGATACATCTGCATCTAACAAACAGAAGCCTTTCCAATGACTGCAAATCATAAATGTTTTTATAAGACTGAAAAATCTAACTTTTTTAACAGAATAGAAGATACAATGTTTCCTTCTTTTAAAAATTGCTCTGTTCTAAAATCTGGAAGCTTTAATATTTTATACGACCTCGTTCAACTGTGAGGTGATTCAATGAGGGTGTCTAATTAAGCATAACCTCACCACAATATCCTCGGGGTAGGTATCGTTGGAGAAGGAGCCGTCATCAAACATGACCTCGTAGAAGGTCTGGGAAGTGATCTGGGTAACTTTGGAGCTGTAGTAACGCAGATTCTTGTGCTTGGAGATCACCGTCTGGCCCAGAGAGATGGGAGCTTGGTACGCGCGCTGCTTCTAGCTCAGACAAAGAGGAGTACTTAGTGCAACACATAAGAACAGAATGTGCAGATTGAATTCCTTTGTGACACCTGTAAGCAGGAAGCTGAAGCTAAAGTTCCTTTAGAATTTGGTAAATTCTACTTTTATTTGTAGAAAAGTCAATTTAAAAAGCTTCAACATGGACAAAATGTACATATTGAGCACCTTTTATCCAAAATAGTCACAAAACGTGCTGAAAATTTGTGTTTGGTGCCCAAAAATGAACTTTTCCTTTGTATCAATTGCTATTTCCCTCACAATGCTGACTATCTAATGTTCTTTGATGATTGGATAGTTCTCTCAGTGATCAATCACAGCAAATCCCACAATTATGGACCTAAGTACTAAAAAAAAATATGACAACTTTTGTTTGGGGAAAGTAGTTCATTTAAAAGCACATACATTTGATAAGGAAAAAGGAAAACAAACATATAAATGTATTTCAGTCCAAATGAGGAAATACAGAAGATGGACGTTGTTTCTGATTGTTTTTTGTCTTCTAAAGTCACACAACTGTTTTGTGCGGTTTTTTTGTATTATTTAAAATACAATATTGGAGATTTGTGATGTTTTATGAACAGAACAGTGAACAAAAGAAGTAAAAACCAACAACAAAACTCTTTTTCCACTTCTTTGATCCATCCTAACAGCTATACAGCACAATAGTCTCATTTTCATTTCCAGCTTTATGGATTTAAAAGAAAACTCTTTGTTTGATTTTTAGCTGGAAAACTGAAACACTTGACCTAAGCTTAGCATTGCTCCAAATTCCACAGCACATTTTTTTCCAAATAGGATGCAAAGAGTACACAAGCTCAAACAAGGAAACTAACACCAGCTGCAAACTTCCCACAAAAATAAAATCATGCTTTTGCAGTTTAATGTGATCATCAGAAAAAACAAGATGTACACAAGATGCATTATTTATGGTTTCTCAACAAATAATTTAAAAAGCTCACTTAACAAAAAGGTAAAAGATATTTCCATAACATGTCAGCTTTGTATTGTGGAAAAATTCAGGGTTTTTTTCCTGTCAGTGCATTAGACTGGAAATATGACAGAAAAACAAGTTTATTTTTGTCTGAACGCCTACTGCAGTGAGCAACTTTCAAACCAATCTATAATTTTTTGCTCTCCTCTTTTATCCACCATTACAGGTGAGGCCTGTAGAATCTGAGATGCAGTTCCTTTCCTTCAGAATTCCAATGAAAACAAACAGGGTTTTAGGCAATTTTTAAACTTTTTTTTTGTCAAAAAAAAAGAAACTGTGTGGGCTTTGTTCATTTCGTTTTTAAATAACAAAATTTTCTAAACTTAAAATGGTTGTTTGGTTTTCTAAAATTTAGTAAAAATAACCTTTTAGTTCAAGACAGCAGCACAATTAAAAAAAAATGTCATTCCATCAAACTGAGACTTTTTTATTCATACATAAAATAATGTATTGTTTTTTTTAAGTAACATTACATAGAAAAGCATATTTCTAAATGGATTAAAATCCTACAAAATAAATGTTTCTGTTAATATTCAAAGAAAACAGTTTGTTCCAGTTGAGCTGTCTTGCAGTGGTGGCAGCTCTGATTAGACCCTAAGGGGAAAAAATCTGATACTGTCTTTATATACTTCCTCTTTTCCTTTTGGCCTTTCCTTCTAGGGGTTGCCACCGTGAATAAGCTACTATCATAGGTCTGATTCACATATTTGGTTTGGCAAAGATTTGACGTTGGAGGCCCTTCATGACACAACCCCCTGTATTTATTTGGACTTGGGACTGGCACAATGAAACCCTGGCTTAGGCCCCTTCATGGCTACAATCATATTAAATACATTCAGAGAATTAAAAAAAATTGCTCATAGGAAGGAGCCGTGCTTGTCGTTCACTCTGAAGAGACGCTCTGAAAGCTGTTTCATTCGCGACAGAATTGGTTGAGTCCCTATTCCGTCTCGCTCCCGTAAGAACTTGATCCCTTCTCATGATTAAAGGAAGAGATCCCATCCCACGGGAATCCCGAAAAAATGTCATCCTCTGGTTGTAACCAGATGTCCTTAGTAAGCAGTTATTGGTTTGAGTCGGTCTGAGTCTAGGTTTCGATGGCAACCACTTTCTCCAATCAAGAGTGAGCTTCCTTTCCACTGAAAACGGTCCTGGGAGAGTCTGTCAAACACTTCAAACGTTGGACGTGAGACCACCTACTTTTATTAAGGCACCTGATTGGTCAGTTTACTTGATTAACTTGCGCTACAGCAAAAATATCATGAAAAATTCTTAGAATTATCAAAAGCATGTTAAAAAATGTAACAGACTAAGAGTGGTTATTCTAACGTATAGAACGACTGAGTAATAACGATTTTTTTTCTTAATAGAAGTCTATGGGACATCGGCTTTTTGGGACCAGTGCTTACTTCCTGTTCGGAACGCCACGTGGGGAATGATCACGTTTTCGTATAATGTCAATGGTATTGATCATCAATTCACATAAGCAGTTGCTCTTGTCCAACTTACAGCTGAGGAAATCCGCGACTGGTGTCTGTGGCAGGTGACTGACACCACATAAGGCCAGTCATCAGGCTCCATGACCACACCTGCAGCGTGGGCACAGGTCACGTGAAAGGAGGTGGGACACCGGCCACATGAGCACTGGATACAAGCCTGCCGCTTCCCCGCGCAGCGATTCCGGCAATAGATGCACTTCTGCAAACACAAATAAAAAAGAAAATAGTGTTAATTTAACACAAACCGTCGCTGTTAGGAACTCAACTACTTTGTGTTTGTAAAGCAGCAATCCCAGCCTGGTTGGACAAAATACAAATTCAATGATGCCTGAATCTCATCATCTAAAGGGCAAATGTTCAGCTGGGAGTGCAACAAAAGCAGAACATGAAACCAACACACAGCAAGAAGCCCTCAGCTGCTCAGTGGTGTCGCAAACCTCCACTGTCATCCAAACCATCACGTCTCCAAAGTAATTACATCTTCTGAATGTGCTTTGATTGAAGACTGTTGTAAAAACAAAATTACTTGGAAGAAATGGAGAGCGCCGTTGTGATAGTCAGACTCAAATAATTGCAAAAGTTCAATAAAAGAAAACAAAACACCACGAGTTTGAGGTTTTCTCTGTAAAGCAGTGGTGCCACGTCTGCTGTGGGATTTTTTTCCCCTTGTGATGAGGTTTGAACACATGACTACAAAATAAAAGTCATGCTACACACAAGCATCCTCAGAAACATGACACATTTTCTTGGAAAACCAGCAGGTTTGGTTTCACTTACACAACACAATAATGACTTAATGTACTGAGTGAAACAGTGTCTAATATGTGACTCACTTATTTCTATAGTGCTACATTCACTATTTGCAGGCTTTTTCCATGTGAAGATTTCTTCAGGTTGTCTTTTTTTCATCAAAATGGAGTTTAGAATTTGACAGGAAATTGCTCCACCTTCTATTTTTTATTATTGTAGGTATTTGTTTTTAGACTTTCTGATATTGAATGTCCTGGTTCTGACTTTCACTATGAGGTCTAAGAACTGAATCTGGATCAGTGTGGAGAGCAGAAGAGTTTGTCCCCAAATGAACGCATGTGATGTTACATTGAAACATTTTTGGGGAGGGAACCCTTAAACATTTTGGTGAACCTTAGCCTTTTTTTCACCTCTAAACTGGATAGAGAAGACTTAGAAATATTAAACAGAAAGTAAGAATAGCCAAATAATAATTCTAAAAGAAATAAATTTCCTCCTAATTAAACTGTCCTTATAGATAAAGTCCCTGAAATAAACACAGTCTGTTTCTTTGAAAGAGCAATTTTCAATCAAATTAGCAACGTTAGATGGCATAAATTGATTTTAATCCCTGTAGCAACCTCCTAATTCTTGATTTAGGTATGTTATCAGGAAGCCCTCTGGAGGGAAAGTCTTTTCTCTTGGTCCTTTGGAAAAGCACTACAAGTGATTCAGCTAAAAAAAAAAAATCCAAACTTTCGGCTTCTTTATGAAAGTTACATTACCACAGCCCCTGTTTGCTCGCGGCCGCCCCATTTCCCAAGTGAAGTGTTTGAGTTGGTGGTTGTCTTGATGACTAACCTGACCTAGATTTCTTAAAGCCTGTTCCCAGACCTCATCCATTGTGGACAGCAGTGTCCTTAAAAAATAAAAAAAATTGGCACAGGTGTCTCCGTCCAACTAATTGGGTCAAAATGGCAAGATATGTCCAAATCAGTGTTTACATCGATGGAGGGAAACAACCAACGTATGAAAAAGCATGAAGCTCATTTGTCAGCAAACTTTGATGCTCTATATGTGTGCAAGCCAAATCCATCTTTCCCTCTGCTGGTGCCTTCCTCTGAGTGTCTTTGGGTTCCTGTGTTGAGTCATGCGTTAAGTACATTCCCACAGTAAATTATGAATGTGTGTGTGTTTGTGCGCGGCCGTGTGCATGCGTTAACCCACCCCTTGGTGGTGAATTATGAATGCGCTGGGCAGCTGCAGGGGCAATGGGTCCAAGTTTGAAACACGTGGCTCATGAAGTAAATATAAATAAAAGGTAAATCATCAACTCAAGGGCAAATCACTTTAAGAAAATAAAAGAAAGTGTGTATCCTTTTTTTTGTTTAACAAAATTAAAGGCTTTGGGTTTTTATTGTACTAATACATTTTCTTGTGACTTTTTTTTAATCAGAGAATTCACAGCGCATTAAAAAACACTTTGTTAGTTCAAGGGCCTCATAGAATTAGTAAGAAATGTGGCACACTTAATCCTTGGTCACAACTGCATTTACGAATGGATATGAGCTGTCTGCGAGACAAAAATGGAAAAAGATGATTGGAGTGGGTCTTTAAGATCCAGCCACTCCTGTTTATGACCCACCATGGGCTCAGACAACTTAAAAACCTGCAGCACCCATACAGGTCAACCCCCCATACAAGTTAAAGTCCCACTCCAACTATATATTTTTATATCGTTCCAAGTGAACTTTTCCTTATGATTATGCAGTTTTTAGCCAAAACCAAAAAGCCTTTTTTAAGACATATTTTCTGCAGGAAATTAACCTCTGGTTTGTGAGCAGGCCTGTTGGCATAGAAGTTGGCTGTGCAATTTTCTCAGCATTCTTTTGTTTACACTTTCTCCCACTAGCTTACAGCCTACAAGCCTAAGCTAACATTAGCGTAGCAAAAAAAAAAAAAAAAGAAAAACAACAACGAGCAATATCGGAGCTATCCAGCTGTACAGCTTTGATCCTGATGGCAGCTCAGATGAGGAAAATTAAAACCTCAATGGATTTATTTCTCTACAAGTGGATGCTTCAGAATTGTAGCAAAGCTCGTAGCTGGTGCTGAGAGCTTTGAAAAATCCAATCCAGCATGATTTAAAATTTAAAAAAAAATACTCAGAAATGGAGTTTTAATCTTAAATTATGTTATATATGTCCTCCATTATGAGAAAATTGCTACAAGAATGTGTTAAAAACACCAAAAACACAATTTTCATTGGAGTGGTTCCTTAGCAGATAACACAAAACCAGAGAAGTGTCCCATCACGAAGCAGTTATGGACCAAACACTCGGGCCTTTGAGGGCTTCAATAGTATTCTTGTCTCTCTTTCTGTTCATATTTTGGCTGACGGATATGAAAATGAGGCTGTGGTTTGTGCTTTTAAATCCAAATGAGCATAATTTCAGTGTGGTGCGAGAGGCTATAAACCATTTCCTCGTAAATACCATGTGGGTAAAAGTCACAAGTCTCTGTAAAGTCATACATTTTGTAACATATTGACTAAAATATAGACATTTAAAATTATTTTAAGGAGTCTAAGAAGAAAGTCTAAGTATGTGGGGGCTTTTCAAAAGCCCCATCACAATTCTGTTGTTCACTTTTAGTCAAGTTTAGGCTGGAGAGCCCCAACTGTGTAGAGATGGCTTAAACGTGCACACATCATATACGACAGGTTGAAAGCATATGAAAGCAGACACACGCGTGTCCAATATGGAAATCACTAGCACACAGGAAGCTCAACACACACACAAACTCCGCCCCCCACTCCTAACCAATAGCGGGTAATTATCTAGCTTTGATTGCGGGCATGTTCGTCTCACACAGTTAATTAGGACTTTGAAGACCTCATTAAAGAGACGGGGCCAGCCCCGTAGGCTTGTGCGTGTTCACTCACCAGCTTGTAGCGCTGCACGGGGATCCTGCTGGTGTCAATGGGACTCTTCTGGACTTCATCGGTGAACCTTGCCTCTGGCAGTGCTACTGCACACATCACATGGGCCCATCTACACACAAACACACATTGAACAGTTGAAGGCATTATGATAATTGAGATAAAAAGACAATTAAGCCGAGCCCTGGAGAAGAAGGATAAATATGCAGAGATAATCTTTGAACAGAAGCATATCTCACTTGTCGTTTTGGGTTTTCTTCAGAGCCCCCCCTCTGAGGTTACACAGACAGCACTCCTGAGAACAGACACAGATAAGTGGGCCACCAAAGCCACATGGGTGGTAAACATGTAAACAGACCTGCATCATATTTGTGAGTTAGCTTTCTGACATTTGTGGTGTATTGAGATGGGTCAGAATATTCCCTCACAGTGTTCCCTTTGCTATTTATTTTTCCACACAGAGAACTTCTGCATCCTGATTGGCTGTTGTTGCTGTCAATCTCTACTGTTTCCTAGTACAGAATGCGTTCAGTTTGCCAAATTTACATAAATCTTAAATCTTGATCAGATTTTTTGTTTTCGTTCTATAAAACCGGACTTATTTTCCTGCGAAGGTTTGAACTTTAAGAGTTTAAATACGAGATAAAAGAGTAAAAATGTTAGTGTTTGTCTGAGTAAGGTAAAGTGCGCTTTACAGCCTTAAAACTGTAAAATAAATCAAAAAAACAAAAGTTCTATTTAATCTATTGGGGATTATTTTTTAAAATGGTAACTCGCAATAAATGAGGTAGCACTGTATTATAGTGGGACAATGATGTAGAAATCATGTTTACACAGTGAAATAAAATACATTTTTTCCTATCAAGACAAAATCTGCAAAAACAACAATAACAGACAAAATGTTTTGTATTTCCAAAAATGTAATCACTAAAGGTTCTGTGAAGGAAGTCTTGTCCCAACAAACTCATACTTATTCTTTTCATAAAATCACATTCTAAAAGATCAGAAAGACTGGGACGAACACTTGCAGAGGTAAAAATGTGTCTTACAGCTGTGAAGCTTCCCTGCGTGCAGCGATCACACAACCACTGTTCATGAATGGCGTCTGCCGTGACACCGTAGCAGCCTAAAGAAAGCAGAGATGGAGGTTAGTCACCAGGAAAAAAATTTTTCTCTAATACAAGTGGTGATGTGAGAGGTGTGCGTGTGTATGGGGGGGGTTAAAGTTAGGGCCAGGTCCATAGAATTAAAGGGGTAAAAAACAGACTTAACAGGAAATGGTAAATCTATTATGAGTTCCAAAGTGCCACATCAACATTGTTTCCACAGATTCTTGACTTGTATTGAAGTGGTATTGTTCCATGTAGACACGCAGAGAACTGCAGACGGAGTGGAAACTGAGACATCGGTGGTCTGCTTGAACGAGCGTGTCGATGGGATGGGATGTGTGTGTGTGTGTGTGTGGGGGGGGTCCTGTTTTTGCAGCGATGAGAACGAAAGCCAAACAACCACAGGAGGAAGCGTTTGAACTGTGTAGTTTTAGGTGGGTTTCTTGGAAGATAAAACAAATATTTTATACTAAATATTAATTCTACCAACCCTCAAACTGACAGATTTTTCTATTGTTTTAGCAAAGCAAACATGAGCTTTTTTTTTTTTTTTGTTTGGTTTTTTTGGGGTTTTTTTTGTTTTTTGTTTTTTTTTGTTTTTTTTTTTTTTGGGGGGGGGGGGTTAGTCTGCATATGGGTGTACGTCTTCACTCTGTCCTTCGAAGATCCATCATCGAACCGAAATCAAATCTAAGCCCACCTCTGTTTCCTTTCTTGCACTCAAATGACAGCGTCGAGAGAAAGCTACATCAACTTCTTGCATAGTGAAAGATGTAGCAGGACACGCTCTAAGATGAGTGACAGATATGGAAAAATCTGGAAAACAATGACATTCGGAAGTCGTGCATGCTGGATGATGATGCCTAAGGGGAAAATGGCTGTTTATTTGAATGAAGTATCAGGATGATGTGGAAATTAAAGCATCTGTGCATTCTGGTGAGCAGAAACGTGTGCACGTGTAAGTCTGACTTATGATCAGACGATTCGCTCTCGTAAGGCTGACAAGGGAAATAAAATACTTGGTACTCCGGGGGGGGGGCGGCGGCAGAATGTGTCAAGATATAAACCTGCTGACCCTACAATTATGACATCACAAAAGCGACCACATTGTATGAGAATAGATAGCTCGTCTTGTCTGGTGGTAAACAAACCCCAGCAAGTTTAACAACAGTAAACACTTGCATCTATCATAGAGAAAATTGTTTATCTTCCATTTATTCTCCTTGTGTGTGTTTGTGTGTGTTTGTACGCACTGGCGTGAACTTGCAGGCAGCAGCTCTGGCAGTAGAGTAGAGGAGAGGTGCCGTCCTCTTGGAGTAACGGATTGGTGGGAGTTGGGGGACAGTTTTGCTCCCGGAAGGAGAAGCAGATCTCAGGGACCAGAGGTTTTGTCCTCCTCATTTCTCCCAGCGGAGGTGCCGGGCCCTCCAGTGCAGAAATAGATCTGGAACCATCCTTAGCTGAAGCATTTTTGCAGTCCTCTGCCTTCTCCTCAGCCTGCAGATGTTTGTACGAAAGAAAAAGTGATACAAAAAAAAAAACACAAGAGAAATTCCTGAATATCATTGTATAGTCTGATGTGAAATCAAAGTAAGAAACCTTAACTCCTTGTCTTTCTGTTTCAGCTTAATCAACTCCAGTAAATCAATATTGATGTACTTTAGTTAAGAGGCCATTTGCAAGTCAAAAACTTAAGCAACACTTACGGCACAACGGAAAATAATTTGATCCATTTTTACTCTCTCCATCATCAAAATGTGTACCGTCACTTCAAAGTCCCTCTTGGATCATCTTTTTGATCTATTGTGGTCTTTTAATAATGTTTATGCTGTACTGTTTTTGAGTTCATTAGAAATTTGCCCCAGTATTGTGGGCTGACAGTATGCATGGAGCAACCCCGCCCTCCCTTTGCGGCGCCTCTAACTAAGAGCTCTCCGTTTACATGCTTTTCCACCAGCTTACAGCCCCTCACACCCCCAACTTCACATTACCAGTGCAACAAAAATGGCGAGCAGTATTGAAGCTATCCAGACAGAGTTTTGAGCCAGATGTCAGCTCAGTCGAGGAAAACATTGCAACAATGCTTTTAAGTCATCGAGAGCAGAGAGCTTGTGGCCCGTCCAGTGTATTTTCTACGTCACAACTACAAGTTTTTTCTAACTGCGTTTTATCTTCTGCTCCTGATTCAAAATGATTTGAATAAAGAAATGCTCAGAAATGTAATTTTGTGTCTAACTTTCCTAATATATGTCATCCATCATCAGAAAAATGCTACAAGCACATATTAAATCACAATTTCGCATAATGTTTTTGCGTCTTTAAAATTCTAATTTACACAAAAAAACCTTGAAAACTGAGTCTTTTAAATGTGAAAGAACAAATGGATTTATGTTGACCTTTGTACCTGATAATAGGGCATGAAGAGTGTGCACACAGCGCAGTACGGCTGCATGGTGGCTGCATGAGCATTGTACTCTTTCTCTGCTGCAAAGCAAGGTTTTCGGTTTTGCCAAAGGTGAACAAGAGGCTTCGCCCATGGCTCCAGTTCCTGCTCCTCTTCCTCTGCCAAGCTTGCTTCAGAGGGGTCTGACGAAAAAACCCCAAATAATTCCAAATTAAAATTCTATTCATCATTTTAAAACAGACTATTTGAAAATGCCAACGTCTAACTTCAGGGGAAAAAAAGCATGTACACTATGATATAACGAAAATCGTGCAGGAACGTGTGAGACGTTCAGGGTCTTATGTCATCTGGGTTGAGAGTCAAAATGCTGGAAGAATTTAAGTTCAAATGGTTGATCTGTACGTTTCGTCAAAAATCCCCAGCTGTAATAAAAAATACCATCTGTTATTTCATTTCCCTGTGACTTTTGGTGACCCCAAACAATAACTGTGGACCTTTTTATTTTATCCTGATTAAAATTGCAGCTTCAAAGATAGAAGTCCCTAAAACAAGACGGAGAAAAATGAACTGCAAAACAAATCTCAATAATATAAAATAATACTTTTTTTTTAAGTAGAGGCTCAGAAAACGACAGTTGTGTCATATTTCACATTCTATTTTTCAAAGACAGAAAAAAAAAACATTTTCTTTGCTGTTTTGTCACTGCAATTGACTTAACAGGCGCGTGTCTCTTTTTAAAACCGCCCTAAAAATTAAGCCGTCATCATCACAGAACAGGCTTTTTAACGGTTTCATTTATATTTTTTAATTGCAAAGTCGTTCATCTTTTTTTTTTCCTTTTGTAAATCACAGAGGGAACAAATGTGACTGCGGGTGCATCTAATTTTTCCTTTGCTGAGGCGGACCCTTCCTCAGACATCATTAAAACAGGGATTATCCATCACGAGGTCGCTGTGGTAAAGCCTGAGAATTAATTTGGCTTGGTTTATGTTCGTTTCCCCATCAGAAGACTCACACGTAATGTGAAACTGCTTGAACATGGAATAACTATTTAATGTAAAATGTACCAGGAAACCTTTATTTGCCATAATTGGTTTTTAGTTTACACCTTAAAGGCAGACTTTTTAACCTAGTATTTGCTCGAGTAAAATCCCCCCTCATGAACAAAAACAATGCTTTGGGGCCTGGAGATCCAATTAATGCAAAAGAAATGTTTGGCAGCTGTGTTTTGGTTGACCACAACAAGTCAAAGCTTTATGGTTTCCGGGCTGGTTCCACTCTATCGCAGCTCTCTTAGCACTCTTGCGAAGCAAACCACCACAGGAAACGTCTCGCTGAATGACTGATGGTACGAGTCTGTTTTAAAGCTAATTTCCCAATGAGCTGTGAGCGAGTGTGCAAATGCGCCCACCCTCGTCGCTGGTGGTCTGTTGCTTGACGGCAGTGGGCACAGCTCTGGCGGTGGGTTTCCTGAGTGGGTGACGCCAGCTCTTAGTGGTCTTCTTTGTGATGGCGAGATACTGGTAAGGACAAAAGAAATAAGATAAGAGGTCACTTGAAGTTTGTGAAAAGATGCACAAAAGAAACACAGATCAAAATGAATGAACAAAAGTCAGGGAACAAACCTCGCCAGGTTCCAGGCTCGACTCGTCACTTGAGTCGTTTTCCTCCTCTTCCTCAGACGAGCTGCTACTGCTTTCCTCCTTTCCGCTGCTTTGCTGCTCCTCTCCATCAGATGTCCCTTCCTCCGTGTCGGACGTTGCGTCCCGCTCTGCTGCAGCGCCCGGTGTCACCACCATCGCAGAGTACATCCTCTCGTCTGCCTCCCTTTGTCCCCCAAGTTCTCGTCCTTTGGACACAGATTCTGCCCTGTACTCTTCACAGAGCCCCAGAGGCTCAATAGCACCAATAGATAAAAATGAAGTGGGCTCAAGTTGGGCCCAGGTGAGAGCCCCGCCTCCATCCTCCTGATTTTTGGACCGACAGAGGTCTTGTGCTGGGCCTTCCAGGTCTGTAACCTGCTTACATAGAGGTTCACTCCACATGGTGTATGTTAGAGGGTCGTGGGAAAAATCCGAAGGGAGCTCTGGGTTCAGACCCTGGATGAGGGCTGAAGGCTCCTGGGAGCTGAAGTTTTTCCAGATCCCACTGGAGAAGGTTTTAGCCTCCACGTACGAAGGAGAGTAAGAGGAAGGGTGTGTAGTGAACTGGCTGAGATGCGATGGTGTGTGGTTGGCGTTGTGGGTAGATAATAAAGGGACAGGAGCTGGGAACTTCTGGTTTGTGTCACTCGAGACGCTGCCATCCATTTGAACTGCATCTTTGGAGTCATCGTCATTCTTTTCTTCCGAGTTGGGATACAGTTCTCTTGGACTTGCAGTTCTTTCAGCCAGTTGGCTGTGGACTGCACCACCGTGTCCAGCGGGACATTTTTCCATCTTCGCAAGATCGTTTGTTGGAGTGACAGGGGAAGTTATTAGCGATTCATGGACACCAGCAGATGTTTTTTCCTGCAAACCACTAGCACTCAAATGAGCCGTGTTTCCTCCGTGTCCTGTCTCTCTGTGGTTGGCATGTTTTCCTGCAGTCAGCTTCAAATCGGCTCCTTCACGTTGGTCTGTGGCGTGACGCGGCAGCTCGGTCAGAGTCTCCCTCTGCAGCACAGGTGCCACCTGGTTGCTGCACGCCCCCGGCTTTGGGAAAGCCAGGCCGTCGTCAGCGGCGGGGGTGAGGGAGGGCATTTCTTGGGTTAACACCGGGGGCAAAGGGCAGATTCCAGCTTTGTCCTCTGGTTCCAGCGTGAGTCGAGGCATATCCACTGCGGCCTGCTGGAGGACGGGAGGGAACAGGTTTTCCTCCAGCAGTCTGTTCCCAGCCCTACAGTTGTGTTGTGAGGAAGCAAAAGAGGCATTTGATGTGCAACTACCCCCCTCTGCTGGATCCCTCTTAAGATTATAAAGTGCTTCTGTGGGGGAGTGTTGTTTAATACATGTGGGGTCCACAGCTGTGTCCATTTTCTCAGTTTTAACAGTGTTATTGTGATCCTGGATCTCTGTGCTGCTGTCAGCACTTGAAGACCGGCTTAAAGAAGAGGAACCATTTATCTGGGATTCTAGAGGGAACAAGTTTGTTACAGTTTCAGTAGAAATATCCGTGTGGCAGGGTAAACTGACGTTGGCTTCTACGGGAGGAGTCCCGACTGAGTCCGAGAGATTTTGCGATGCTGAGGAGAAACTCCTCGACTCTTTGGCTCCGGGCTGCATCTGAGTAACTTTAAGATTTGATATTTGACTTTCGGGGATCTGGGTTGTCGTCGTTGACCTTGAGGGGGACCGGGGAATGTCGGGAATCTCTGTCAGGGATCTTTTTTCCTCTATATGTGTTGGTGAAGCAGGCGAGTTCTGTGCGTCACTCTTGAAGGGAAAGCCCAACCCTTTGCTCTCAACTCGATTTACTTTGACAACACACATCTGCCTGCAAGCACCTGACAAAGATATACACACACATTACTAAATAGAAAATGCAAAACTAACTGAATGACAGCGCAGTATGTTATAAGCGCCTCTTACCAGAGAGTTGCACAGAGTTTATATTCTGGTTTTGTTTGGACTCAGATTCCTTCTTCTTGCACGCTGCCCCTGTAACAGATTTTCGTACTTTGGGTCCAGACGGCCCACCAGAACCTTTCTTTTTACTTCCCTTTAGTGCTAAACCGTCATCCAGTCCAACTGGCTCTTCCGTGGTCCGGAGGCGCTTGGAGTGCATGCGAGAGTGGCTACTGCTATAAGGAGGGAGGTGAAACAAAGAAGACAAACTCACCAAAACTGTTAAAAAAAGAATCTTTTTTTAATGAAATGTAGAGTTTTATTCTATTATTTATAGCTATAAACATTAGAAGTCACAAGTTTTTTTTATAATACAACAATCCAAATAGACTAATCAGAGACACCAAATCGTAAAATATGCAAATAAATGATCTTTTTCCCCTTTAATCATAGGGAAGTTCCACTGGAAACTCAACTTGTAATATATACCTGCACACTTGAAATATCAGACTTTTTATTGGTGCAAAGACACGCAAATGTTGTGAGGCATTTTAAAACTCCTTAATTTGTTTGTAGTTGTCAAAATTCCACATTCCAGTGAGTTTATGTGTGTGTGTAGTTGCAAATATTGTGCAAAATGGAAACGGTACCCTTTACTGGAAGACTTGGCCTTTCGGCGCCTGTGCAACCAGCTCTGCAGCTCCGGTGTTGTACTCGGAGTGGCCAGGGTGTGGTCAATGGAGGCGGAGTCCTTGCCCAACATCCATGCTGCGTACCGGTCAGGCTGGAAGCGCTTCACAAAGGGCTCCATAGATATTTTGACCATGTCTTTGCTACATGTACACTAAAAAGTACAAAAAAATGGATGTAAAAGGCAAAACCATGTTTTTGTTGTAAAAACCTATAAATGCTTAAAGGTTTTAATTCTAATCATACATAAATTAAATAGACTCTGAAGGAGAAATACCTGTGTGGCCACTTTGCCGTAGTCAATCCAGCGAACGGTGGCAAAGTTGGTGGATTCGGCACAGTTGAAGCCATGATTGAATCCAGCATGGTACCCGTACGGGAAGGTGATCATAAACTCCCCAGCTTCCTGAGTAATCTGACATTTTAAAGGAATTATATTTCTGGAGTGAAGCAACAGAATTTAAAAACACAATAACAAAAGTAAATTAATAGAAAGGTGAAAATGTCTTCAAGTCATTGTTTTTGGGGGGTTTTTTGTTCACAAAAGAGGTGAATAAAGATAAAAAAAAAAGTAAAATTAACAAAAAGGAACTTTTTTTTTTAATGAGAAGAAGTGGTTACCTTATCAAAGGGAATTCCATACTTCTTCAGTATGGACGGCGAGATAAGAGTCATCTTGTGACGGAGAAAAGCCTCACATCCTTTGAAGCTGTTTGGGAAGAAACCTGTCAAACAGGAAGAGACCATCAAAGAGAGTTCACAAGTTCAAAATAAAAAAAAGAGAACAAGCATTTCATTCTGCACTTGATAGCACCATATTTTTAACTTTATACAAATCAAAATGTCCTTCCTATTAATTATCCAAAAGTTACACCAACTGTAAAATAATGTTGAACGTTTCTCTGAAAAAAATAACAGAAAATAAATATTCAAGTAATTAATTTCTTGTTGTTGCTCATTAAATGCAGCAAAACCTGAAGCTGAAATGGTTTCATTTTTAGTAGAAGATTTGGGTCTTTTACTGCAGCTTTCTTCAATTGTTTTGTTTGTAGAGAGTGAACTCTCAAACATCATAAACCACTGACTCTTTGAAATATGAGCTTTCAATAAAATAAATATATTTTTTTACCAGATTTATTGAAAAATTGATTTATATCGGTGATGTTTTTATAGTCATAAATGTTCACTATTGTAGCACAGCATGTGATTTAATCATTCAAATATTTCCAATACATTGACAGTGCACGTGTTCTTTCACCTGTAGCCAGACGCTCCAGTCTCTTCCCGTGCTCAGGAGGGATGGCATACCTTATATAAGCAGAGATAAGAAAAAGAAACTGTTATTTTATTAATGCGCTGCTATGATGGCTTTAGTGCTGCATAGTGAATTTCAAGACTGCCATCAAGTGGTGGATTTGTGTGCTACAATATTAATGAGTGTCTTCACAAAATCAGCTTGTCGTATGTTTAGAGGAGGGGTGCCCCCTCCAAAGGAGGGAGATAAATGATGCACAGAAAACCATTCTTTTCATGAGGTCATTGGACTAGTAGTTTAGTCGCTGAAAACTGAAGGTTTGAACTGAAAATCCTGGAAAAAACAAGCAGTCTAGAATTCAAGAGCCATTGCGGGTTCTCACGTTTTTCCAAAATCTTGAGAGTTTAGTCATTAAAGAAATGCCAAAATAGGAATTTAGAGATGTCTGAATAGGTTAAGTGTAACTAGGAAAGTCTTCAGCTGCACCAACAAACTGAGCAAACTTTTAGGAATAATTTGGGTGTGAATTCTTGCAGAAATCCAGCCTGGATGGGATGAAATGATGGATTTTTGAGACCCTTTTCAACATGACAAGCCAATTCAGTCGAAGGAATCACTAACCTTTTTCATTGTGATGCATGACAGCGAGGTAATTCATCACGATGACGTATAGTTTGATGCACACACGCCGTCGTGTGTCATTAAAACTGCTCGGTCAAAAATAACCGACTGATTGTCGTCGCGTTATAAGCTAATGAAATATTTATCCAACAACATTCTACCTTTTTTTTCTGCGCTGCACTGCTGATGCAACCTGGATTTACCATTTTTCCAAAAGTTCTCAGCCACAAAACTGGGGAGCATGACAGAAGGAATCCCTGAAGGTTTGAGTCGACATTTCATTTGACTCGCTCCAACCGCCCTCAGGTCCGTGGCGTTTCTGTCATCATGTCACCTGTCAGCTTAACATGGCAATGTGGGACTTGGTGTGACAGGGACACAACCCTCAGGTGGAGGTGACACAGAGGCTTCGGAGGGAATGTGGGACTGAGAGGAGGTGCCACTTTTTTTTTTTTTAAGCTGCTTCCCTGCAGAGACGAGTTGTCGAAAAAGCAACAGAATGAGAGTACACACAAGTGTGTGCAGAAGATGATAAGAATTTGTCTGTGGAGGTCCTTGGCACATGAGGCTGCTCTTTGTAAGTGTGTGTGTGCGTGTGTGTGTGTGTGTGTGTGTGTGTGTGTCACTGTCTGGCTGTGACACTGATCCCTGTGGGGGTTGCAGGGTTCACTGCTCTAATGAGCAGAGGTTCCTCCATGGTAAGGAAAAAAAGACCCCCTTTTTCCCACTACTCTGCATATTTCACTCCTTTTTTAAATTGTCACCTCTGGTAACCAAGCTCCTATAAATTACTGTTGGGTCAAGTCTATGCAGTGAATGAAACTGACTTGACCCTGGTTAATGAAGTTTAAATGTGTCACCTGGTCAACATATATACAAGATTTATGTTTCAAATCCCAAATATGGAAAATAAGTTTTAAAGTCAGGATTCCACATTTTGTAACTTAAAAATATGGTGTAAAAATCCGACTCTGATCATCTTTTGAGCCAATATAAAAGTATTCCCTATGGTCTTTCAATAGTTATGTTGTTTTTAGAGAAACTCAAAAAACCAGCGTTGTTTTTAGGACATTTTAGCTGCAGCGCAGCAGGAGTTTCAGTAGATTTTCGCCTCCGAGTTGTTGCCATGGAGCAACCCGCCTTTGTTACCGAGAGCTTCCTGTTTACACTCTTTTCTGCTAGCTTGCAGTCCCCAACCTAACACTAGAATGTTTATTGTTCATAATGATGTAGTTTAAAGTGCATTTTATTATTTCTAGTCTGATTTTTTTTCTAATATAAAGAGAAAAAAACCTTATGGCTTAGGGATGTTAAAAAATACTGTGTGAGAATAAAAAATGTAGCGATAGAGATAAAGGTTTAGTCACATATTTCCGCTATTTTACTGTAAATATTAAAGAGCATACAAATGTGTTTGAACTGAATTGTTAGCCAGCCGACAAGGTAAGAGTTCAGACAGGTAACCAATTACTAAAACCGATAAGTTGGTTGTCAGGTTTACTTGATGAATCCAAACAATTGTGGATATTTTCCCTCTAACACACACTCACCAGGACTTGGGCTCTCCAAAATGAAGGTAGTTGATGCTGTACAGGTCCATATCTTCAGTGTGCCAGGAAAAGGTAGTCTTCCACATGCCAAAGTATAAATATGGAGTGTTGACTCCCTGTATGGACACCCCACAGTCCTCTTCAATGACATCCAAGATGGAGTTCAGGTGGCCAATGTTCCACTCCTCCACATCCTGGGAAACCAAGAGTTTGATCAGTGCCTCACACAGGAAGTCCAGCAGGTAATATATACTCATGTTGTTATGTTGTTTCAGTTAAATTCTTAATCTTTATGCAAGAAAACAGGAACAATGACCAGAAACAGTGCAAGAGTACCAACCAATGACAAAAGCTTTACTTCTTGAAATATTTGTTAGTTGCTTCTGGCTGTTTTGTGTTTTAATAGTCTTTAAAATGTTTGCAACTCTTTTTAAGGTTGGTGCAAGAAACCCAAATAAATGCAGCATCTATGTGTTTCATAAATGAGTTCAAAATTCAGAAAAACTGATGTGCGAGTTTCAATTTTTTTTTTCATGACCATTTTTCCAAATTGTTTTCAATGACCTGGTCCACACAAATGGGATGATGTTTAATGTGACTTCTATCATCTACATATACAGCAACACAGTAAAGAATAGTGGACAAACTAAAGGTCTTGGGAGTGACAATCATACCAGCTGATTCTGAAATCACCTTGACAGTCGGATTTGAAACAAAAACTATGGAAAACCTCTAGGAAAATTAGATGTGCCAGAATGCTTAAAAAAAATAAATCAGTTTCTACAGGAAATCCAGAGTCCATCCTGAAAACAGCGCCAGTGTGGTCTGCATGCCTCCTGTCAACCCTTTAGCTCTCGTGTTTACATTCTTTTACTGCAACTCTTCAACCGTTTATGTGAGTAACGTCATTCCAGGTGGAGAAAAGCAGCCTTGTGGGTATTTTAATTCACGCAACGTTTAATGTTACCAGTGCAAAGCCAAAACGAAAAGCTGCTCTTCTCCACATCAAGAACGTTTGTTATTTAGGTGATGCTGGCAACATCTCCAGTGATAAAGGGTTAAGAGAACACGATTAAAAATATTTATATACAAAAACAGCTTTGACCTTAGAACTGATGCTTCTATCACCATTAATAATTTATTCTTATTTTTAGTAATAAAGCTGCACTATACATCTTTAATGCTCTATTTTTATTTAATTTTTGTGTTGTTTGGGAAAACTTTGAAGTTAGAAAGTCTTCTTTGTGCATTTTTGTGTTAAGAAAACATCTAAGACAAGTGAGGGGTGTTGCAGGAAATTCTCTACCTCATCATAGAGACTCCCACTGACATCAGCACCATATATGGGCGACACAAATGTGAGGTTTTTCCAGTATTTCCTCTCAAGGTCTTCGTAATTCAGGTAGCGAGGTGTACAGTACCTGCAAGTGGATGAAAAAAATAGATGCTGATGAGTTGGTGAGACAAAAAGGTGCCAATTTAAAATTCAAAACGTACACAGTGCACGGTGCAAAAACGTATATTATAAAGCTTCAAAAGCATTCACAAAATGCAATGCAGGTGCTGAAATATTATGCCTGCCAAAGTTGATTTACACATTTGCGTGATTTTAAATGACTTTGAAAAACTGGACAAACTGACAAAGAAAAAGGTGAAAAACATTTCTAAGGAGCCCTCCTTATAGAGAGAATATTGACTCGCTAGATTTGTGTGTGCGTAATTCTTGTATTTGTAACTCATACAATACATTTTGTGCATAACTGTGTGTACTTGCAAATGTGTATTCACATGTACAAAAATTACAAGTGAGTCCATTTTCTTTACATACCTCCTTCCAATGTCCGGTAAGTTATCAAGTATTTCAATAAGTTGAAAAATCAGCTAACTCGCTCAAAAGAAAAAACTGAATGACTCACATGTCACTGTTGGCTAACCGTCTGAACTCCTGCACACTCAGAGGCTTTTTCTGGATGTTGTACTGAGTGAAGAGCCCCGACTGGCCGGCCACCATCTGCTGAATGGGAGCGTCAATCATCAAGTTGTCTATGTCGTCATATGTACGCCGAGGTTTCCAGCCTTTAGGAGGAATGACCTGAAAGACCAAAAATAAAGAAGAGACTGAGTTTTAAAAAATAAACACATACACATTAATACTTTCTTGTTGTTTTTATAAAATATTCACATGTTCAATTTTTCCTTATTTCCCCTTTATGGACTGAAGCAAGATCTAGTCCAAAATGATGCAGCAATGTGAACATTTACTGAAGACAAAAGGCTCCACTCACCTTAGCCAAGCCTGCACGGTGTGCACCCTGGGACTCCATATAGACCAGGTACTTGTTAAAGTCTTTAAACTCCTCTATTGTGGGCCTGAAGGTCATAATCTTGCAGGTGGGGTTTGCAGGGCTGCATACCCCTGCTCCCGCCATCCTGCCACCTCACGTGCAACAACCTGGAGAAAAATAAATTAATAATAGCAAATTTAGCAAAAAAGCAAAGTGTGACCACACATCATCGATCCATTGGTTTCAGTTCAAAAGAAAGCAAATTTGTTTTTAGACCCTGTGTTGTGTTAAGTTTGTGTTCTCTGTGAAAGTAAAGCAAGCTCAACAATAAAAATTTTATAAATGTTGAAAGTACAAATGTAACTACAGAAAAATATTAATCACACCATAAATTACAATAAAAAAAATGAGATTATCTTGAATAAGAGATTATTTCAAGAGAAATAACCTATTTAAAATAAAAGATTTTTCCTGGTTATTATTTTACTATGTATTTTTTAAATCCTAACTCTTATTTTTTTTCTTTTTCTTCTTAACCCTAATATTTAAACTTTGAAATTTCGCAAATATTGGGAAATCTTCATTCAAAAAAAAAGATATTTTTCGTGGTAAACAATGTTTATTGAGCATTTTCTTTTCTTTTCTTTTTTTTAACTCAACATGTTAACATTTAACAGAAATAATGGTCATATGTGATATATATTTATTAATATAAAAATTATATACATGAAAAATTACAATTTAGTTTTTAAAGAATTGAATTGTGTGTTTTCCTTTACGTTCCCCTCCCTAATGTGATGATCTACATATCTGCTGGTAGGGCTTTGAAGTAAATAAAAAGGAGTTACATCGCTTTTTAAATTGTTATTTTGAGCCTTTTAATAAGAATTGTATTTTTTCAATTAAAAAAGACATTGTGCCATAGAGCCAAGCCATTGGGGATTAGTGGAGTGAGCTTCCTCCAAAGAAATAACATTTGTATTTTCCAAATTGGCCACTAGATGGCGGCAGAGGCTCTAATGTTTTGATGGTGTGAACCCACTGGAACACTTGCAAGTTTTTAAGCTTTTGTCCCATCCCACTCCCAACTCTGACTTTACTGTATCAACACACAAAGGAAATCACACAAATTCCGCGTTTTGACTGTTTTTCTTTTAAAATCAACATTTATGTTTCTTTACTGGCAAAAAAAAGTATTTACCAGGCAGTTATATGGTGAAACTAGTTCATGAGAAAGATTACAGTTGATTTATCTTTACACTTATTTTGCATAAACCGAAAACATTTACTGAAATAATTTGTCTCTAAATAGCTATAAAATAAACTTAGCTAAAGAAAATAAACAAGTTACATTTCGGCTGAAATGCAGTTTGGCTATTAATAGTCATTGGTGGTTTGTGACTCCGCTGATCTTTGTTGTCTGCCAACGCATCTAGCTAGCTAGCCTACGTTCTGTTATGATGAAGAGCAATGGCTGAACAAACAGCTTGCCTTGCTGGTTCAGCTGACTCGCTAACAGTTTATAGCAGACTTTGAGTTTCTTTTTCTTTCTTTTTTTTTGAAATAGTGAAATCACGGGAGTCGATTCAGTATACATAGTCGACAGCTGCCAGGGCGAGTAAAGTGCAACAAAGTGTGACGCTAACCTAGCTAAAGCGTTAGCTGACTTGTTACTTACACGAGTGAGTGGGGTTTAAATGCCTCCTGTAAGGTGGCTGCACGCAGGCCCCGGAGCTACTTCGTTATAGACTTCATGTGCTTCTAAATGATGAAACTGTGAATGCTTGAACTGATACAAAATTATTAATTAATATTAAATATGACCTTGTAATTTCTGAAAAAATAAACGGACAATTGGAAATCGACCAGCCCAAGACGGGCACGATCGCGTCCCAACTTGTGTTTTGGGTAATGCTAATGCTAATCCGTCCAGAGCTCCACAAAATTCTGCACTGGAGTCATGAAAATTTGATCGCGGCTGTTGAAACGCTAAAACCACCCCCGACTAGCATGCACTAAAAACAACACAGTTTCTCCTCGCACCAAAATCCAGCGATTTACCTCAAATTAAAGAGACTGGCTTGTTTGGTTGTTTATCTCCTTCCTTGTTCGTCCAGCTGATTCACATGACAGCTGCTGCCGCTGCTCCGTGCATCGAGGAACGGCTACGTTTCCACAGTGTCTGAGCTCCAACTGCCTGCAGCAGTCATGGCCGAAGAAGCAACGTCAGTCCCATCCAGGCAGTGTGAGATCTGCGAAACGAGGACGTTAGCAGATCTGGCAACCTGGACGTACAGATCATTTTCCAAGGTTTTACCCATTATGTTAACATGGAAAACAATTAAGAATCACAAAATAATAAAAAGTTTGACTATATTTTCAAAATAATAACGTTCAATGACTCTAACATTCAAACTATTTCTATAAATTTTTATATGACTTCAGCATTTTTAAAATTATGACAAAAATTATAACTTTAAAATCTGCTTGATTTTACTTCTTGAATTTAGATTTTGACATCAAAAGTAAGACATTTCTTTGCCTTTATTGTTATAAGTATAATTAATAGTAAATGTTAAAACATGTTATTACAAATTTATGATGAGTATAATAATTATTATTATTAGTAGCAGTAGTAATATTATTATTATTATTATTATTATTATTATTATTATTATTATTATTATTATTATTATTATTATTTGTGTGTGTTGTTCATCATTTAGCTGCTGTTTTTCTTAAAGCTATGGTAACAAGGTCATTTCCCCTTGGCATCAATAACGTTTTTGTATTATGTTCTATTTGGAATATATTTCCCCCTCAGAATTCTAACTTGCTTTAAAAACTCAAACCTTTTCATGTATTCAATTGGCTTAATTTTTTAACATCAAAATTAGAATCAGCTTTATTGGCAAAGTATGACGCACAAACCAATGCCAGCAAAGGTAAAGCATGTAAAAGAAAATAGGAAAAAAAGGTATGAACAATACAATGTGCAATGTTATTTTGATTTTGACAAAGTCCCACCAGTTGTCACACACTTAGGTTGGTATGTTAGACATTTTCTTCTATTCTTTTTTAGTTACCCACGTCAGACACATTTCTGGATCTTGGCAGGGATCATCTTTTGCAGAAAAGACGCCGATGGGCTTAAATTGAAATCAGCAGGCAGAATCAATCATTGCTTAGCACCAGCAAACTTTTGAGTCACTGAGAGACGTTAGAGAGCAAACTGTTTTCCATCACACCCCCTCCATGAGTCACTATGGAAACAGACTTGTTAAACTCCACAAGCACTATCATAAAAATAAAAATGATCAGGAAGTCATCACTGCCTTTTAATAACCTGTTACCACTGCTCACATATTGTCTAACGGCAAACAGGTGAAAAAAAAAACAGCTAAATGCTATTGTTTCTATCAATAAACAATGTAACATCCTATTTTGTGTTGTTTTACAGTTTTTGTACAGTTTTCAACAGAGACTGAATGTAGAGTAAATGCAAAATGCGTAATTAAAATACCACGATAATTGAAGCTTAAACATTCTTTATTGATTTATGAAAACACAGTTTCACCAATTATAATTACAAATCAACAGAAAGTGACACTTAATTACACAAATAGGTGCAAAAAATTAATTAATATGGAGTAAAATCCCTCTGTGGTTGTAGTAATAATGATGCTAATAATAATATCAATAATAGTTACTATTATATTTATATTATTTATATTTATATTTATACTATTATATTAGTATTTCCTGCAGAAATCCATTTGATTGCAGAATTGCTGAAGGTGGTTGCTTTAATTGCTTAACTGCATAACTTTTTTTGCATAAGAAGCTGAAATACATTAAAAAGAAAAAGGTTGAATACATTTCTGTTTCTAATTTGCAGAAGTTTTGAAAGCTGTAAGTGTAAAGCTGGGGAACAGACTTCTAATTGCAATGCAGAAAATTTTAATTAACTGCACATAGTAATAAGTTGCAGAAAAACCACAAGTTGAAAAATGGCTAAAGTAAGCTTAAAAGACTGAAAGAAGGAGAGGGAGAAAAAGAAGAACAAAAGTTTGATTGCATTGTATTCTGCAACAAAAACATTTTTTTTTAAAAAAGAAGAACATTAGTTTGATTGCATTCTGCAATTGAAACTAAGAATTTATGCGCAACATTTGTTATGGTTGGGATTCTGGTGGACATGAGTCAGGCCCCACAGTTGGGGTGCAGTTTCACTCAGAAAACGCAGGGGGCGCTAGTGACCCCTTGCAAACATGGCTGCCCAGGATGAACTCAGTAAGTTTCTTTCTGCATTATAAGCCTATATTGTATCGTTAAAATGATCGTTAATGTGCTCAAATTTATATATAATCTTTAGTTTTATGAGCCACGTCGATCCACATGTTTAAAAAATCACGGTAAAGCTTTTTCTAAAATGAAAACATGGTCCTGAAGGAGAGCTAGCTGCTCGGCTACACTGCTAGTTGCTAATGCCAGGAGGCCGTTTGCCCAGTCATGGTCAAAGAAGACTCCCAACTCTTTTCTGTAGTGAATTTGAATAAATACAACAATATTATTAGTTCATTAAAATATAGTGTATTTAGGACAAATGGGGAAATTGAGTTCGATTGTCACTAGTTGCTAAAAGCTAGCGTAGAATAAAACAAACCTCGATAAAATGCGCAGAATTGCCAGTTGTCGTTAGCTGCTTGGTGAGCTGTGCCAGGAGAAAGAGGGCAGGGCAGGTTGATGGTTCGACCAAAAACAGCAGTTGACAGAACGGGGAATCAACCAAACTGAAACAGAAATGTCTGCGGGGTGTTTGTATGTGTAGAATATTTATTTTGTTGTATGGCTGTGCCTTTTTTACGTTTGCAGGTGCTTCTCAGTGTCCCATTTGAATGAAATGTGGCCTATTCACGTAGAGGAAAAGGCGGTTTTATCCATTTGTCAGCATAAAGTTTTAAGTATTTAATTAAATTATTATTATTTTTACTAAACAGATCAGCTGGAACGTGTGTTCCTGCGCCTGGGCCATGCAGAGACAGACGAACAGCTGCAGGATATCATCTCCAAGTTCCTGCCACCAGTCCTCCTCAAACTCTCCAGCGTTCAGGAAGGTGTGCGAAAGAAAGTAAGTTAATCTCCTTTCCCTGAAACTTAGCCAAATACAACATGAAACATTAGGGGTGCGACAGTTCATTTTAACAATTCGATTCAGATCGTAATTTGCAGTTGCAGATCTAATAGAGGATATAGTTGCTTTCGAGCAATCCGATCCAATGACATTAAATCGATCCATGACATCTTTCGCCAAAACTTCAACAAGTGTGACTGTTTTTTTTTTAATGGTATAGGTCGATTCGATTAACAGCCTTGCCCCAGACAGATCAATCTGGCTGGATCGTTGGAGTAGAAATTGATTTATCATTATACCCTTATGCAATACGTTATCTAGTTTCATTGGTGAAAATTCAGTCCGTCTTGATGCAAAGATGCCTTCAGAAAGCTTTGATATTGTTAGTTCAAGCAGCATATTGTGTGTTTTTAGGATTTCATTTGGCCTCTTCCTTTGGTAGGTGATGGAGTTATTAGTGCACCTGAACAAGAGAATAAAAAGCCGACCAAAAATCCAGCTGCCAGTTGAAACCTTGCTGGTGCAGTACCAGGACCCTGCTGCAGCCTCTTTTGTTACGGTAAGGTTTCACGTGGAAATCTTTTGAATTCTTTTTCATTCTTTAATTTTCATTTTTTTCATTCATTCTTCATTTATTCGGTGTATAAGATGTTTTTGTAAAAGTTATTAGATTTTTTTTTTTAACTCCTAGTGGTCCTGAGCTTTTTTGAGTGTGTTGTAGTACTTTAAAGTCCCACTCCGACAATCTTTTGATCTTTTATAAAAGCGTTCCAGTGATCTGTTAATTATGATTATGCAATTTTTAGACCACAAAAAAAAACTTGTCGTTTTCTTGGACATAGTTTCTGCAGAGCAGCAGTACCTCATTAGAAACTTACCTCTGAGGTGTGGGCGGGACTGTTGGCGTGGCGTAAGCGCGCCCTTACTTCCTGACATCCATCTGTTTACCCTCTCTCCGCTAGCTTACAGCCCCTCATTACCCCAATCTAACATTACCAGTACAACAAAAATGGCGAGGAATATTGGAGGTGTTCAGCCGTACAGTTTTGAGCTAGATGCCAGCTCAGACGAGGACAACAAAGATGTACATGGATCTATGAGTTTACAAGTGGCTGCACTGGAACATAGTGGAGCAGGGAGCTTGTAGCTTTTACGTCACACCTACAAGCTACAAGCTACTGGTCCTGAGTAAAAATTTGAATAAAGAAATACTCAGAAAAGCAATTTTGAGCTCAATTTTTTCTTCATGTGTCCCCCATCATGAGAAAAATAGCACAAGAACATGTAAAAAAAAAAAAACAAAAACAAAACAAAACACTGAAAACCGGTTTTTCATTCAAGTGGGTCTTAAAAACAATTTTTTGTGGCATCCATTTTATATCCAAATCATCAATACACCTCAATATGTTTGTCACATTCATTGTTTTTTTACAACAAGACATTTTTAATTCTGCACTGGTGTTAACGCTTGGCAAAAGTTTGAAAACCTACTCGAATTCTTTAATTTCTGTTGGGCCTATCATATGCAACTTTCGCACAGCAAACAAGGACATTGAGGGGTTTTTGAAATATTTTTGGACATTTAAATTTGAAGAACTTGTCAATTATGTGTCATAACTCTTGTTATGTTTGTCTTAAGCAAATTAATCCCAAAGTTAATAGCTTTTTTGATTCCCTTTTGTTTGTACTGTGTTGTATTGTCATATTATGAATGAAAACTAAATGAAGGGGAGGTCATTGCTGCATCATTGGAAACAGCGGCTGTGTGTTTGTTGACTACTGAGGGTTAAAAAGCTACAAACTCTTGTTGTGTTCAACAGTGATCATTCAATCTTTTTGACAGAATTTCACCATCATCTACATCAAAATGGGTTATCCTCGCCTGGAGGTGGGAAAACAGTGTGAGCTTGCCCCAACTCTTCTCACTGCAATGGAGGGAAAGCCACAGCCACAGCAGGACAGGTGAAAGAACTCATTCAGAAATGTTTATTCAGCCCAGCCGCCTATTTTATCCTTGCTTATCTGCTGCGTCTTTTTTTCTACGTCTTCACATTCACACACTGTTTGCATTTATGCCTTCATTTTGAATTCACGTTTTGTTGGAAAATGGAGATCTCTTGGGTTTTTAAATGTACATTCCTCTGCTGGCACTTACAGTTGTGTCAGAAACAGACAACTTTTCATTTGTACTTTTTTTTTATTTGTAAACGAATGAAATGTAAATACCTTTAAAAAAAAAAAAGGTAATTAAAACCAAATTGTGTTGAGGCCTATTTTGCTTATTTATAGACGTCAACAAATGTGGGTTAGAAATGCAAATTGCAAGATGATCCTGTACTATTTCATCCCTACTAGGAATAAAAAAACTAACAAAACTTAGTTCTAAATAATTGAGTGGCCTTTTCTTCCTTTCTTTTTGCAAATTAAATAATTATTTAACATCCTCTTTCTGTTTCTTTGTGTATTACTATCAGTTGCTGCTCTTATAAAATGTTTATTTGCTAAGAAATACGTCTCTAAAGTATTCTGTAGGAAATCTTATTTTGAAATGTTTTCCTCCTTTTTTTTCTGCTTTTAGCTTGATGCATCTGCTCATCCCCAGTCTTTTCCACATGAAGTATCCTGCAGACGCATCTAAAAACGCTCTCCCCTTCAATCTCTCTGAGAGGCCAAAGACAGTGCAGATGCTGCTGGAATTCATGTTAGATGTTTTACTCATGCCTTACGGGTTAGTTCTGTTTGTATTTCTACTAGTACATTGTACCAAATCGTCAGAATTTGTAGCTCATAGTTTTAACCGGATACTGTCTTGTTCTGTCTTGAACTGCTGTAGGTTTGTGCTGAATGAATCTCCTTCCCGGCCGGTGCCCTCCTCCTCTCAAGGCAGTCCTGCAGATGGTTCAGCGGCTGCAGGTGGGCAGGGTCTCCCGCAGCCTCCCCCAGGGATGAGTGTCTACGCTGTCAAGAGGGTGATTGGAGAAGCGCAGTGGAACGCTGAGCAATTAGAGCAGGTAACTCAAAATCTCACAGCAGGAAGTACTTGAAACCACATCATGGAGATGTTTTATTTTTTCACAGTAAAATGTTGGCTGCGTAGTTTTGATTTTCTTTTTCTTTGACAGTGATTTCGTCTGTTTTGAGTTTAGTCTAACAGCTCAACCTTTGCTTTCTTGGCTTCACCAGTGCAAACTGGGAATAGTGAAATTCATTGAAGCAAAGCAAGTCCCAGAAGTGGAGACGGTGGTCCACCTGGTGGTGGCATCAAGTGACACGAGACACAGTGTTGCCACTGCAGCTGATCTGGAGCTGAAGAGCAAACAAAGGTTAGTAAAAGAGTCATCCACTTTTGCAACACTGCATTCATCATGTTATGTCATCATTTATCAAGAAACTACACAGATAAAGCTTTGTGGAAACATATTGCATTCATTAAAAAAAACAAACAGGTTTTCTCTTCAGATTTTTACGTCATTTTTGTGTTGAACTACAAGAGCAATGAACTACAAAAAGGCGGGGCACTAACCTTGTCTGCTCTATAAGATTACCTACAATTAAAATTTGTTTATTCCTCTATTGTTTATGTGCTCCTCACGATATCACCAGTCTGTTCTGTTCCTCCTACTTAATTTATCCACAAACACTACAAAAATATTGACCAGTATGAACCATTTGTTTTTTGTGAGTAATTCCCGACAACAACAATTGGCACAAAGTCTGTGGGTGACCTGCTGGATGCTCTTGTTGTGGGCAAGTTTTATAGCTCAGTCTGTTTATCAAGATGTTTTGATCGATTTTTTTTCCTAATTTTTAAACATGTGTGTATATATATATATATATATATATATATATATATAACTTTTGCTGTCTTTTAAAAATTACATTTTTAAAGACTACAACAGTTGTAGTCCTAAAGCAAGAAGATAAGGACTCGTCTACAGCTTCCATTACCCAAACAGGCTGGTTCCCTCCAAAAGAAACAAAATGGTTTTAAGCACTTCTGTGGAGTTTGTCTTAACAAAAATGAGCACTTGTTATGTTTTTGAGATTATCTTTGGTGAGTTAGTGAGAAATTGCTATTGTTTGTCTGGGGCGTTTTCATCTACTTTGATGATCTGTCTCTGCAGCTTCACATGCATCAAGGTCAATGCAAGCCTGAAAGCTCCGAACATCTTATTGGAAGACTTTAGTTTATGTGCTTTGAACTGCAGAAAATGAGCTATAGCCAAACGGACACGGATTATGTTTATGACACAGACACATTGTGGCTTTTTTTAAACACAAGAAAATTAGAACGAAGACCGCCTTCCCTTTTTTCTTCTTTTTTCAATAAATGCAAAGTGTTTCCATACAGTTGAACATTTACAAAACAAAGAAAAAAAATATTTTTTTGCTTTTCTCTTATCTTTTTAAGATTAATCAAGAGTTCAATGATGTGTAACATTCTTTCTTTTTTATTTTATTCACGTCAGCATAATTGATTGGAACAATCCTCTAATCATCAACAAAATGTTCAAAATTTACCTGGGAGATGTTCCTCTTAAAACAAAGGTTTGTCTTCTTTCATTTTACCCTTTTAAGTCATTTCAACAAATTCACAAGATTTAAAGAAGCAATAAATTATTTCAAAAACACCTTCACGGCATTTCTTTGTGAATCCTGCAGAGCGGTGGGTTGAAGCAAGAGCTGAAGCATGAGCCAGTAAGCACCAGAGTCAAACTGAAGATCCTGCCGCATCTTTTAAGGTCACGCCTGGCAGCTGAGTGCTTTCCAGCCAATATTCAGGTAAGCTTTTCACAAATTTCATTTTATAAAAGTCCCACTCCAACCATATTTTCGTTCTTGTGTAAAATCGTTCCCAGTAGTCTTTTCATTGTGACTGTGCAGTTTTTAGCAGAAATCAAAAACCTTTTCTTGAATCCAGTTTTTGGATCCAACGCGATTCGAATTAAGAAACACACAAAAACATTTTTATTGAAGTGGATCTTTAAAGATCTTCTCCAATCATCTTTTAATCTATTTTAAATACATTCCCAGTGGTTTTTCAATTATGATTACGCCAAATCAACAAACCTGAATAGTTCTATAGGACTTCATTTCTACAGAGCAACAGGAGTTTGTTAGAAATTCACCTCAGTTTTGAATTTTGAGCTTAATTGTCTTAAGCTCTGTAATCATGAGAAAAATGACAAAAGAACAGGTTAAAAATGCAAAAAAAAATCACAATTTTGTTGGGAGTGGGTCTTTAAGTATAATAATTATACAGAAAAATGTGATCCATATTGTCTTTCAACTTGATTTTGACCTTTTTCCTTTGAACTCTAGGTTGTGTATGACGGCCTGTTTGGAGCCAACACAAACAACAAACTGCTGTCCCTCACACTACAGTTTGTTCATCACATCTGCATGGTGTATGACGTATCCTTAGCACTTATTTCTCTTTTACAGAACATTTCTATTGTCATAAATATCGTTGATGCTTGAAAATAAAATCCTCCTTATCTGCTTTTGGTTAACAGATGCCCGGACACTAATAAGCCTTTAGGACTGATGCTCCTCAACGGTCTCACGAAGCTCATCAATGAATACAAAGAGGTAATCATTTACAAATAACATGAAGTTTTACAATCCTTTTTAAATTGGATTTAAAGCAATGATGTGTGTTTTTTTTTTTTTTTTTTTTTTTTGCAGGATCCCAAGTTACTGTGTGTTGCTTACTCTGCAGTTGGAAAGCTGTCAAGGTATTAAAAAAGGCTGTATTTTACCTTTTAGAAAAAAGTTTTATGGGATTTATCATTATATTATTAATTTAACAATTTTCTTTTTTGTTCTAGTCGAATGCCACAGCTGTTCACTAAGGATATTGCACTTGTGCAGCAGTTTTTTGAGTCCATGTGTAAGGTAGGTGAAGAATTCAGACAAAAAAAAAACTTTCTTTCAAAAAATGCAGATATTTTCAAGTTTTTTATGTTCTCCTTTATTTTTACTTCTTTAAAAACAGTTCAAAAATGTCCTTATTCCTAAAATATCTTGTCAATTTCTTCAGGAGGATGCTGATGTCCGCCTTGCAATTCAAGAGGCTTTGTCAATGATGGTTGGTGCTTACGTCAACCTACAGGGGGCGCTGCTGAATCTCATGGAGGCCCTGGTGGCTGCTTATATTGCCAAGGTAAGTGGGCAGACAGTTTGGTTATGCGTTCACATTGTATACCTAACCAAGGGTAGACCACACACAAATCTTCTACGCTCTTGTTCTGTTTCTTTGTTTTTTTTCTTGAATACATTACCATATTCAAAACATCATCATGACCATATGATCAAAGCTTTACGGACTAAAAAGAAACTATCCTAGATGGCTTTTACCACCTCCCAACACTAACTACTCTTAAGGAAACTAAAGATTCCTTAAGTTTCTTCCTTTCAAATATTTTCTGAAATGAAACTTTATTTGACTAACTTTTCATTTTTTTCTCAGCTTTTCAACAAAATAAATAAAAATGTTTCATTTAAAGTAGTTTTAGCAACTTGAAACTTGAAATCCCATCTCCTCCTCTCTCTTTGTTGTTTGAAAACAGCCGGAGGTGCAGGTTCGTCAGGTGGCCATGAAGTTCGCCAGCACCGTGTTTGCATCTGATCACGTGCCGTCGAGATACCTGCTGCTTCTGGCTGCTGGAGACACGTAGGTTTCAGAAGAAACACTCAGATCATCTTTTGAGCTTTTATAACAATGTTCCCAGTGGTCTTTTTTATAATGGTTACACCGTTTTTTTGCCAAAATCAGTTTCTACAGAACGACAGTAGTTCGTTTGAATTTTGCTTCTGAGTTGTGGGCGGGATCATTGCCTTGAAGCATTGAGCTTGTTGCCCGCCCGGCAGATTTTCTACTTCACAAATGTGTTCTTTTTCAAACTGCATTTTTTTGTCAGCTCCAGATTCACAATGATTTGAATATAGAAATATTAAGAAATGCAATTTCAAGATTAATTTTCTTATATATGTCCTCAATCATCAGAAAAATACAATGAAAACATGTTAAAAATAATAATAGCCCATTTTCATTGGCGTAGAGTTAACTACGACACCTTCACTGTACTGTAAAGTTTTAGGTCTGTGATTTTTCTCTTACAGGCGGGAGGAAGTATCTGCAGAAGCCCAGAGGGTGCTAAGAGCTCACCCTACAAAGAGCGAAAAAGAGGGACCAAAGCCAATGCCATCCTTTCCAGACATGGTTGCCTACATTCAAGAAAAAGTGAGAATTGGATTATTGCATTGTAGTGAGTTGCTTTTTGCTGAAGAGAACATTTAAGATAATCTTGTCATTCTCAGGCAGCTCAGAGGATAAAGACTCCAGCTAAATATGTCATTGGAACATCTGTCATTCCTTTTAACCCATCCGCATTTGCAGAGGTCAGCATTTTTGGTTTAACGATTTAGTCTTAATAGATTTTTAATGCTGCCAGCATTTCTCTCCTGATGTCCATTTCTGTCTTTGCTAGATCATGCTGTACCTGCGAATGTGTTTAGCTCACAGCGCTGGGGCTACGCCTATGTCCACCCGCTTGTCAGACATGCAGGATGATGCTCCCGCCATCGGCCACTACATTCAGTCGCTGCTGTCCGCTGAACCTCAGCCCTCAGCATCAAAAGGCTCTGGGGCAAATCCCATTCACATCTACATGGATCTTCTGCAGCAGCTGCTGTCTGCTGTCGGTGGTGAGAGCATCAAAAAAATGACATAGAACTTAAATCATTTATTGCATTGAGATCTTTCTTTTGTTTCAAAATTGAAGCTCGCAGTTTATTCTAAAAGTCCATATTTTTCAACAGGAATACCCGTCATGTACTGCTTACTAGAAGTGGTGTCTGTTTGCCCAGAAAAACTGGCCCCCAGGTTTTCTGATAGAATCGACTGGATTAAAGTAAGTAGCTCTCCTACTTGAGACGGCAGTATTTCTATTTTGACAAGTAATTTCCCTTTTTAAGTAAAATATTACGACCTTTTTACAACATTATCTTACTGCTCAGTTCTTTAACAGTCTTTTAAACTGTCAACAGTACCCATAATTTAAATGTCCTTGTCCGTTTGGCTTTTAAAGCATCTTTCTTTTTTCCTCTAGAGCCTGATGAACACAAACAAAGAGGACATGAGGGAGCTTGCAGCTCAGCTTTATGCTGTGGTGGTTTCCACCATGACGGGCAACGAGCTGCAGACAGCTGTGCAGAATTTAGTTAAAATTACCAGAGACGACCACGTATGTGTGTTTGGACTTTTTCCTGATCCAACATTTTTATTTCCAATCACTGATTGTTGATATTTCTGTGCTCTAGAGTCCTGAAACTCAGCATGGTGCCATTTTGGCTCTCGGCTACATGGTGGGGAGGTATATGAGCAGAAAGAAAGTAATCACTTGTTCTGACTCAACAAAAAACAAAGAGCAACAAGTAAGCATCACTTCCAAGGATGAAGGTGATGAACTTGTCGCCATGGCTACTAAAACCATTGGTATGTAATGGCTTTTACCATTTCAATTTGCCCCAAAATTATTAATCTCAAAAAGCTTTGGTTGTTTCTTAAGACCACTTGGAATATTTCTCTTTTCTTTTGTGTTTTTTAGGTTCCTTCCTGGACAGCAGCAGTGCCCTGTTGACTGTGGCATCCTGTACAGCTCTGGGAGAGATTGGACGGAATGCCCCTCTGCTGATCCCTGTGGATGGATCAGGTTGCACTAAACTTTCCATCGTGGAAAACCTCCTCGCCCGCATCCCTTCAGGAAAAGAGAGCACTAAGGTAAGTGGTCTAAAAGTTGATCACTTAGACTACAGTCTCATACTCCAAAATGTTATCGCACTGTAACCAAAATGCAAGTTTTTCAGCAAATTTGGCAGGTGGTCCTACTGCGCCATTTGTAATCCGGAGACGGCTGTCACATTTTTGGTTTTAAGAATAATTTAACATTTTTACGGTGACCGGATGATTATTTTGACATCAGGCGGTTGCGGCCGGGTACATTTGGAGGCCACGCAGTGGGAGGTGGGTGGCAAGAATTCCAGTTGAAGCTGAAAAGAAAACGGAGAAGACAGAACATTGTGCTTTCTTAGGAGGCATGTTGTCTTAAAATGTGTCAATTTGTAAATTGAGTTGCGAATGACCAGTGGTGCAGAATAACCCGCTTTATAAAAAACTGGTGGCCAGTGGCATTTGATATGGAAGGCCGCCATCCGGAGACATTTACACGTCATCCAATCAGAGCTGCTGTTGGCCGGCGATCTGGCTGCCACCGCTCTGTGGCCGCTTAGCTGCCAAATTTTGTAATGGCATCTCCAACACCTGTATTTATGACCACGCCAACAATTTTCAAGAAATTGGACAGCAGTGGTGGCTACTCCTAAAAATTCTGCTGATGCCTCCCCATCAGGCAGTGGCAGTTGCATTTGTGACCGTAGCATTAGAGGTGTACACATCTGATGGATGTTCTCTTCACATCCCTTTAAACGGTTTCACACAGATGAAGGAAAGATCCATCACAACTTTGGGTTACCTGCCAGTGGGAGATGCAGACTTTCCACACCAGAAGAAGTTGCTGCAGGGACTCATGGATTCAGTGGAGGTAAAGTGATGATCAGAAACATCTGAACCAACACACCTATGAGTGCTCCACCAAGAGCTGAATTGGACTCTGATAGAATTTTCTGTCAAAATACCGGATGTCATAGTGTCTATGATGAAAATACACTTAGGTTTCACTGCATACTTGCTGCCTCTGCTGAACATGGCAGGAGATATTAGTGGAGTTGCTTAATGCTCAAAGACTGTGCACACTTCCTCAGATGTTATTTGGTCAACTGGTTTTGTTTACATATTTGATATTAGTGTTTTCAGTGTAAAGGTTTTGTATAAAATTGTCTTTCAGATTATTATAAACATTTAGGTTATTTAGAATTATATGCTTTGAAGCCAATAGATCTAATTTATCTAAAATATTTTAAAAAAGGATCTTAGTTTGAACTTTTTAAACTATGAAGTGATCAGCATGAAAAACATCACATTACTTTCACACATCTCTCCAAATCAGGTGCTTTGTTTTTTAGCGTCTGAACAGACAAGCTTTCAGTGAGATTTTAATCTTCACTGAATTATATTCTGGGCTGCAGGGAGATTAAGGCTTCTATGAAACCTGCTGATGAATAACCTCTCATATTTTTACTTTACAGAACCTCAGAATATTTAGCAAATTGTCTGTAACTCAAAACAATGTTGTTTCTGAATGTTTGTTGTTTCTTTGCAAGGCTAAACAGGTGGAGTTGCAGTTCACAGTTGGTGAGGCAATCACCAGCGCTGCCGTAGGAACCCTTTCAGGTGCTGCAAGAGACCCGTGGACCTGCACTGAGGACCAGTACAGTCCACCACACAGTCAGTACTTTTACTTTGATGTGGGTTGAATCAAGTCAGTTCCCATTTGTTTTTCCATCTTTCCAGGAAAAAATGTAAAGTGAAGCTAAGGTTGATTTGAAAGTTAAAGTTTATCTATAAAGTTTATTGTTTTTAGTCGCTCTGATTTGTTTAGTTTATATATATATATATATGTTTATATATATATATATATATATACACATTTTTAATTGTTATAGCTACGAATGGGAATATATTGGTGCCAGCATCTGTATCAGCCAATATTTGCAGAATTGGAGAGATTGGTATTGCCCCAATATCAAAAATTCCACTGATATTTGCCACTGATGTTTCTTTTTTACTTTGACCATTGCTTACCTCAGGAGAAGCGCTCTGTTTAGTTAATATTTATTTTTTCAAATCCGAAAACTACTGTAGTGATCCTCCCCACAGCAGTAGTGCATTTTGGGAGTTTTAATTCTGAAAGTTTAATTCTGTTGGTGTTATTGCACCACGAGTGAAAGGGTTATTTCCAGGCATCACGTCTACAATACAGTTCAGCGGATTCAATGTTAAAACCGATCTATCACAACTGTTGTCTGAAGTATTTCGATTCTTCCCAGTCTGAAGCCTTCCCAGTTTAACATTACTCGGGACTGAGCGGTAAACCAGAGTCAGGGAAGCATGTTTTACTTATTTACCTGGTAGAAGGTAGTCCGCACCTCTGTGGCACTCTTGATCCACACATTGAATATCGGTATCGATAAATATCGGCTGTCGGTCACAGTTGCAGGGAAAATACCGGTTATTGGTATTGGCCGGAAAAAATGATATTGGCCCATCCCTAGTTATAACCTTCTAAAAAAGTAAAAATTTTGGATGTATCTTAATTTTCAGTTTTCTTCTGTTACATTACAGACGTGAAGAGCAATGACGTGGTTCCTTGGGTCCTCAGCTCCATTCTGTCCAAGTATGTGCCGAGCCAGAACCCTCATGTCCGACAAGCAGCCTGCATCTGGTTGCTCTCGCTCGTCAAGAAACTCGGCCATCACCAGGAAATAACAGTAAATACAGCAGTCCTTTCTTAATGTAAATCAACCAAAAAACACCTAAGAGCTTTCAGATGAACCTAAAGGGCCTAAATCATGCTATTCTAAGCCTTTCAGAGTAAAATATATCCATATATATGATAATATATTACCTTTGGCACACTAAAGAACAGTTTTAAAAAATTGAAATATAAGTTATTTTCACAAGCTCATTTTCTATCTAGAAGTAAGACAACTCAGTCTCTGAGGCTCTTCCTTTCACTCCTTGTGGGAGCAACTCATTTTATCACGACATCCGGGGTCATGAGGAATTAACATTATAATACACTTAAATACTCAAAAATGTTGATTTTGCACGATATAGCCCCTTTAAAAAACAAACTTGATCAACACGGTAAAAATTCTCACAAAAGACAACGGTTGCTTCATTAAACATTTGCTATTTGGTCTCTTCTACAAATTGATGAATGTAGCACCAACTACATTTACCTTACAGAAATCGCTTCTATTGGTTTAAAAGAAAACCATGTTCTCCAATTTTTTGAAAGATATTTTAACTTGAAGAGAATTCGATTAAATAGGTATAATTAAAGGCAGTGATTGTTTTAAGTGTTTATTCCTTTAAAGTATGAACTATTTTAAGTTTGTTTTCATTTGGGAACTTTATCTTTGTAATTTTATGCTTTGTTGTAAGTTCTAAATTGGAGCCATGACAGAGCAGCTTTTTGAGCTCCTGTTTTTCTTTCTTCACCTCCTGGGTGGAGGTCAGTTATGACTCTTAAAAGAACAAGTGACCTCTGTGCTCTCCTACAAATTTAGAGTGGTGGGAGTAACCCTCTTTCTAGTGCATGTACTCAGTCTCCACTGTCAATTCATGTTTTGTAGAGAGAAAGAACAGTAGATTTATTAAAATGAGTCACAGTGGATGTGTGTCTATCAAAATAAAAGCATCAAACGCTTCGTTTTGAGAAGAACAAATGTCCAGGTGGAAAGAGGGCAGGAGTTTCTGATGGTCATATTCAGGAGAAACACTAATTCATCGTGGGTAAAATTACGTTTCTCTTTTCTCTTTAAGACTCATTTGAAGGAGATTCAGATTGCATTCATCTCTGTGCTCTCAGATCCAGATGGTGAGACCAAATCTGTCAAACTCGGCTCTATATTGGGTGAGCTTTTTGAATATTCTAAAGAAACAAAAATGTCATCTCTCTTTCAGAGTTAAGTCAGGATGTGGCATCTAAAGGTCTGGGACTTGTCTATGAAATGGGAGGAGAACGTGACCAGCAGGAACTGGTTTCCACTCTGGTTGAAACACTCATGACTGGTAGAAGGTGAGATGAATGTTCCATATAACAGAGGAACATTTATGACAGATCATCAGAATTCTGGAAATGACTTAAAAGTGCTTATTTCTCTTTGCAAACAGAGTCAAACATGATCTTTCAGAGGAGACGGAGGTCTTCCAGGGGGAAGGACTGGGGAAAACACCAGACGGGTAAATCATTTGTTGTTGTTCATCAATATCATCAGTCATAACTGATTTTCAGTCATCGTTTTCTGATTCCTCCCAGTCATGGCTTGTCCACTTACAAGGAGCTCTGCTCGTTAGCCAGTGACCTGAACCAACCAGATCTTGTGTACAAATTCATGAATCTGGCTAATCATCATGCAATGTGGAACTCACGCAAGGTACCATTCTCACATCTCTTAACAAATGGCCGCTTCTAGCTTTGGCAGATCCGTTTTTTTTTTTTTTTCTTATTTCTTCTAATTCATCATGTCTTCCACTCAGGGAGCAGCTTTTGGTTTCCACATGATTGCAGCTAAAGCTGGGGAGCAGCTGTCTCCATTCCTTCCTCAATTAGTGCCTCGTCTGTACCGCTACCAGTTTGACCCCAACCTGAGTATCCGCCAGGCCATGACCAGCATCTGGGATGCTTTGGTGACTGATAAGACCCTGGTATGGCTTAATACTTGCAACATTTTCATCAACAATTGTTTATTATTCAACCAATGTAGAGGGAAAAAAGGGCAAAACAGCTGTCAGAAGGAGAGTGGGTTTATGTTTTCAGGTGGACAAATATCTCAAGGAAATCCTGCAGGATGTCATGTCCAATTTGACCAGTAACACCTGGAGAGTGCGTGAATCCAGGTACAAAGAATGAAATATATGAGATTTCTTTGGAAAAAAAAATATTTTTCAGATTTTTTTAAACTCAATAGGAAAAGGAGAATATTCAGGTTTTTAGTCTGCATTTTTGGTAATTGAATTTTCATTTTTACTATATAATAATTTGCTTTATCCATTTTATTGTTCAAATCTGAACAGAAGATGTTATTTAGTCTTGATATTTATTTTTGACATTTAATTCTAAACTGTTTAATAAACCAAGTTTATTTAAAGCAGATTTTGCAGGGAAATCACTTTAAAAATGAAATTTTTAACATATTAGGATTGGATTTAAGTCCTCTGCAGCAGGTAACTTTGTGCTTCAGATGACTTTTCCCTCAAAATTAGTATTATAAAGTAAAAGCTCACTTAAATGGGTTACTTTAATGTGATTCTGTCTGGGAATCGTTTTTCATCATATTCATTGGAAAAAGTTGATTATTGTTCTGCTTAGTTTATTGGCATTTGTTCATATAAATGTTTGGCTTTTTTTGGTAAGATATTAAAATAAAGTATGAACATGCTTTTCCTTCAGTTGTCTGGCTCTTAATGACTTGATCCGTGGCCGTCAGGCTGATGAACTCCTCGATTACCTGTCAGAAATGTGGGAGACGCTCTTCAGAGTCCTTGATGACATCAAGGTACAAAAATAATTTAAAACAAGCTTAAATTTTTCCATTTTTCGTTGTCATTCTATGTATTTGCAGTGGCTTATCGCAGAGATTTGATGTACTTTTGTGTTTTTCTTTTAGGAATCTGTAAGAAAGGCTGCAGACATCACACTGAAAACTCTCAGCAAAGTAAGACTCCTAAGACAACACGGCTCTTCCCCAAGTTTATATTGTGTTTCCACGTCTCTCATGCTTGGACTTAATTGCTGTCTGGTAGGTTTGCATTCGTATGTGTGAATCTACAGGATCTGCAGCTCAGAGGACCGTTGCAGTGCTGCTGCCGACCCTGCTGGAAAAAGGCATCGTCAGCAATGTCTCAGAGGTTCGCTCACTCAGGTAAAAACCTTATTGTAGTTTACCTGTCAGTATCTGGTAGGAGGTGAAATCTGCTAGAGTGAAAACCTTCCCAATTAAAAACAAAAGTCTATAAACGTAGTAAGAAACAATAATAAATTATAAAATACTTCTATCAAGGAGTGCTTTGTTTTCTAGTTTTAAAAGAAGTGTAAAAAAGTGTAAAATGAAAATGCTTTTGTAGGACTTTGTTTGCATTAAGACAAACCAGTACAGACACTTTGCAGCATTCACACTATAGTGATTCTCCTGCTCCTTTCCCGCATGTAAAAACTGCTTCATACTTTCAGCGATTTAAGCAATCTTGGTATCAAAACGTTCAGGACATTCATGCTTATACTTTTAGTATTCATACATTTTATGCATTTTCAAATTTTACGCAATTTATCAAAAAATTCTACACTTTCTTTGTGCACTTTCTACAACTTTAAGTTCTTTAGCAACTTTAGCAGTGGGCAAATAGCTTTTGCATTTTCAAATACCTTAAACAATTTCAGTGAGTTTCTTTAGGGTCTTTAGTGACCACATTCAGCAAAAAGCATTCACACTCTCACTATCGCATTATTACAGGTCATTCAGCTTTTCTAGCTGAGTGTTATTGAGTTCAGAAGTCTTGAATCTGAATATCTTACTAAATTTACCAAGCTGTTTTTTGTTCGTCTCCTGCTCAAACTAGAAAAATGATGTAATCCATTAATGATATGCAGTTTTTTTTTAGAATTTTTATCTGTAATAATAAGCTTGAAATATATAAAATAATAAGAATAAGAGAATAAAATAAGGATCCGATCCCTGACAAGGATTCAACATCCAATTTTGATGAAAAATGGAAATTACGTAGTCGGAAATCCCTAGTATTTACATACCTTTTTAAAACATCTTAAAGATTATTATGTCACATTTTAAAAACGTTGGACTGGATGATTTTATAACAAAATTTCAAACACATCATTGGATTTATCCTACCAGATATTAATGTTTCACATTTTTCTGTACCTGCTTCTTTTCATCAGCATCCAGACTTTGGTGAAGATTAGCAAGACTGCCGGTGCCAGACTAAAGCCTCATGCTTCCAGGCTGATTCCAGCCCTGCTGGAGGCTCTCAGCACATTGGAGCCTCAGGTCCTTAACTACCTCAGTCTCAGAGCCACCGAGCAGGAAAAGGTCATCTGTCTTTTTTAACCTGGAACCTAACCACACAGCTTCGAGGTTCTGGTGTCCTGAGCAGTTCTGGTTGTTTCTCTGCAGAGTGCCATGGATGCTGCAAGGCTGAGTGCTGCCAAATCCTCTCCTATGATGGAAACTGTTAACATGGTATAACAGAAGCACATATATTTGTGAGTTTCTTTTGTTACGTCCCAGTCAGAGCTGTTCTAACCAGCATGTCTGTGCTTTCAGTGTCTCCAGCACCTGGATGTTTCTGTCCTCGGGGAGCTGGTTCCCAGACTCTGTGAGCTGCTAAAGAGTGGAGTGGGCCTTGGTACAAAGGTAAAACAGGCTCTGGTTTTGAATGCATCACAAGCTCACAGAAACATAAGAGTTTCTGGTGAAAATTCAGCTCTCTACTTTCTCTACAGGGAGGCTGTGCGAGTGTGATAGTTTCCCTGACCGTGCAGTGTCCTCAGGATCTAACTCCATACTCAGGTGCAGATTTCATTCCAACAGGAAATGTGTTTGTTGGATGGAAAAAGAATAAGAATAAAACGTTTTGGCGTCTTCAGGTAAACTGATGAGTTCTCTGCTGAACGGCATCCATGACAGAAGTTCTGTGGTACAGAAAGCATATGCCTTCGCTTTGGGGCACCTGGTCAGGGTAAGGACCATCCTTAAAGTACACTCTTAGAAATGTCTCCGACAACTCCTTCCTTTTTTCTTTCTTCCTTTGTTTTTCCTGTCTTCTTTCTCTCTTTCAGATATTTTTCAGTGGGTTTCAGACATTGTTTTGGATCAGACTGCATCTGTTTCTTTCACTCTTTAACATCTGTACATTTTCATGTTTTTCTCTGCTCATCAGTCGGCTAAAGACAGCAGTGTGGAAAAGCTGCTGCTCAAGCTGAGCAACTGGTACTTGGAGAAAGAAGGTGAGTCAGTCTAAAATCAAATCTTTTTTTTTTTTTTTTTAGAAAATCTTACCAGTTTGTGTTGATGTGACCTTATAAAACTCCATACGTCAATGTCTTCCTGTTTGTGTTTCTGCTTTATCCACAGAACCTGTTTACAAATCGTCTTGTGCTTTGACGGTGCACGCCATCAGTCACTACAGCCCGGATGTGTTGAAGGGTCATGCAGGGGTGGCTCTGCCCCTGGCCTTTCTTGGCATGCATCAGGCTGCAGGTCCTGATGAGGAGAAAGGAGAGAGTCATGATGCCAAGCTGTGGACGGAGGTGTGGCAAGAGAACGTTCCAGGTGAGGAAGAACACAATGAACAAAACAAGTTTTTTAGTAGTTCATGGAAATCCCCTGAAAAATGGAGTCTTTAAACTTTTCTCCGATGTCAGGAAGCTTCGGAGGAATCAGACTCTACATGACAGAGCTGATCGCCATCACACAGAAAGCCTTGCAGTCCCAGTCTTGGAAGATGAAGGCTCAGGGTGCAGCTGCTATGGCAACTGTTGCCAAGGAGCAGACGGGCTCATTGGTGGCACCGCACCTTGGATTGGTGCTTTCAGCTTTGATGCAGGGACTTTCTGGGCGCACATGGGCCGGAAAGGTAACAGTTCCTTTCTGAAAAACAAAATCAAAACCCAAACAAAACATATTGACGCATCAGAAGAACTATAAGGTTTTAAATCGTTTTGTTGGTTTTAGGAGGAGTTGTTAAAAGCCATTGGCTCTGTGGTGTCCAAATGCAGGTGAGTTCTACTGCTGACTTCTTAACATATAAACCCTCTTGTTTATTGTTATTTGTCCTTTTTTTGTCTTGGTTTCAGCACAGAGTTGCAGAAACCTTGCAGTGGCCAACCAACCATTTCCGAGGTGCTGGAGGTTGTGATGAGGGAATGTCGTAAGGAGAATCTGGTGTACAAAACGGCTGCTCTGCGTTGTGCAGGAGATGTTCTCCACAGCAGTCAAGAGGACCGTTTCAGAGAGATGGCAGATATCATTTTCCCTCTCATCAAGAAGGCATGTCTGTTTTGATCCTTCCTGTTTTTACATCCAAGGATACAAATGCATTCTTTAATATATGTTCCTAATTTCACTACAGAGCTCTCCAAAGAGCGGCGGTTCATCTGCTCGGTCACTGGATGATGATGAAGAGGACGGCGATGTGAAAGAGAAAGAGCTGCAGACAGAAGCTCTGCTTTGTGCTTTTGAGGCTTTAGGGAAAGCCTGGCCCAGAAACCAGGAGACACAGGGTACAGTTTTTACTCTACAAACCAGATGAGTCAATATGACCGAATCATTTATTCTTTACTTATTTTTGCTCTTTGTGTCCTTTGAGAGTGAATACATATTTGGAATTTAAATCTTGGACATCAGCTTAAATTCTCAAATGAGTATTTTGTGGCTTTTAAAGAAAAATTGTTGCAGGTGGTATTTTAAATTATTTTTTAAAAAACTTATCTTGTATCCCCTCAATCCACAAGTGGGGGAATTACATTTCAGCTCCAGTGTTGTGAAAGACGTAACAATCATTAAAAAACAAGAAGGGAGCTGCTCAAAATGACAAACTGGACTTCTTCTGGGTCTGGTCAAAGGTGTCCTCATAACATCATGTAAAAAATACTCAAGATCCAAGTTTGACAAATAATATTCAGCCAATACAGAGAGTTCAATCAATGAGCTGGCAAAGGTGCGGGAGGTGGGGTCAGCCTTCCTGCACAAACACCACAGATACTCATATCTGTGGTCTCCATTGAGACCCAGTGTCTCCAAGAAGCCAAAATCAAATGGACTTTTTTTGAGAAATAAACAGCTGTTAATCGGTCATTATATTTGTCAGAATTGTCATTCTTGCTTTGATACATATTTTTAACACATTTTCTATTTTTTCAATGATATTTCAAAGCTTGTGGTGCCGCTGGCCCCCACGTCTAACATTTGATTGACAGATTATCCCAAGCCTGCTTTTAAATGGTGGGGGTGTGAAGTTCCAACAAGCTCACTCCTTGTTGGGTTTCCATAGAAACGTTTACTCAGACCGTCTCGGACCAATCACTGCTTAATTGACGTAATCTGGCTCCAACATGGCAGCTTCTGTATCACGTAAAAATGGCGACAGAATTGACTTTATCTCAATGGAGCCAGAAGTGATTCATTTTTGTTCCAGTTCTCATATACAGTCAGTGTGCAACACACCACCTTGGCCGTAACACACAAAGGAATATGAACTTGGAGGTTTGAGCGTCTGCTGGAGGATTTGATCCCAACAGACAGGAAGTGTGGGTTCTGAAAGCGCTTTCTCTCTGCAGCACATTTCCAGATGGATGTTTGCAATCTGATGTGTGAGAAGTTAACGTTGAGCACTTGGAAAGTTCAGCTGGCTGTCCTACAGGCCTTGAAGGCGTACTTTCAAAAGTAAGTACCCCACAAAGATGACTCCTTCAGTAACACATTTTTAAAAGAACTCCTCGATGTAAAAGAGTTCTGATGGCTTGTTTTTCGGTAGGTTACTGCTTTTGGAAAAGGGTACTGAAGACTTGAATGCACTGTCCCCGATCCTCACAGAGACCTGTGCGGCTCTCACTCATCCTTTAGGTAGATGTCTCCCTTTCACTTGCTTCAACTCTGCATCGTTTGTGTGCTTCATTTGGTGGCTTTCCCTCCACAGAAAACAAAAGTTACTCCTCTGTGAGGACAGAGGCCTTGACAGTCGTGGATCTTATTGTTAAGAAAATGGGAGGTGAGTATTGTTACTATGTTCCCTGTTTTTACACTTTTACTGATCTCATTGAGCTGGAAAATATGCGTTCAGATCGACAACATTGTTCTCTTTTTTTCTAACACTAATTGGAGAAAAAGTTTTTAAGTGAGGAAATGCTTAGATGGTCTGCAAGTATGTTAGGGATTTTATTTCTGAAATAGTTTGTATGTATTTATTTGCCCAATAAATAAACACACACACATAATTATTTCATATATTTATTTGCAATATTGATTCGATATTAACTTGCTTGGATGATTTATATACATTATTTTATATTCATTATTTATTTATTTATAATGGAGTATTAGGATTACAATAAAAATATACACATGAATGATAAATTCTTAAAATTATGAGAAATCAAAATTATAAGTAAAAGAGTCAATATTTTGCAAGAATTATTAACTTCATAAGTTATAAGATGATCATTTTCAAGAATAAAGTCATGCATATGGGACAAAAGCCTGTTTACTAAGAAAAAGATAAACATCAACAAATTTCCAGTGGGAACGCCGTTTACACCATCAGCAGTGTATTGCAAATGTCCAAATGGATTATGGGACATGCGTTTCCTAGACAAACTATGGTCCTTTTGGCATCACCACAGTGACTGCAGTGATGGATTTAGTCTTTACGTAGCTTTTAAAAAGCGTGGCTTTGTCTTTGTAAATGTATACGTTTTGTCTTATTTTACTACTTTACTCTCATAAATATCACAACTTTTTCTCATAATTTTACGACTATTCTCATAAAATTACAAGTTTTTCTCTTCATTTTATGACTTTATTCTTGTAAAATTATGACTTTTTTCTCACAATTTGTATTTTTTTTTCCTTGTAAAAGTACAACTTTTTTCCTCATAATTTTATTACTTTGTCTTTATAAAATTACCACTTTTTTGATGTTTTCTTGTTTATTATTTTATTTTATGGTGGCCAAAAAATATTTTCTTTAAACAAAAAAAAAAAAAGAAGGTATCCATCTCTTGTTTTAGTTTAGAAACAAGTTATGTGAACCCAGTAAAATAACAAGACTGACATACCACTTTGTCTCTAAAACTTAGTTAGTTGAACCTATAATGCATTATTTTAAGTTGGAGATCTTTTTGTCTTAGTGAAATATGAGACTGTTGATGTGTTTGGATTTTTTTTGAACACCTATTCTGACAATATATTTGCGCATTCGTCCCACAAACAGAGAGCGAGCAGTGGGACAGCATGTCTGCGAGGAGCCGCGAGCAGCTGCAGCGCTCCCTGTCCACCCTGCAGTCTGACAGCAGGCCTGAGCTGAGGGACAAGGCCCAGGAGCTGCGCAGACGCATCCAGAGTCAGCCCTGAGCGAGCACGGTGCCATCGATCAGTGATGCCAACTTAACCATTGCCACCACACCTCTGCCTCCTCCATGCAGCTAACTTTTTGAACTAATTGCCCATAAGCCCTGACTTTTTTTTTTTTTGCATTAAGGATCATTTATTATTTGAGGTGTGACTCCAATCAATACAGTTGATCAGTCTGTGAACAGGTTTGATATTTAAAAATGCCTCACTCCCCTGAACATTTACCAAATTTAAGTTTTTATTAGAAACATCAGGAAGTTGTTGATTACTATCTGAACCACTGTGTTTGTTGGGATTTATGGACACTGTTCACTTCAAGCCCCCAAATGGGGAATCTTACTACTGTTGTGGGTGTGCTTATAATGAAATATTAAGACAGCAGGATGTTTGAGATTATTCTGCAGAATTATGATTCAACTGCAGCTAAGCAGTTGAAGTTTATGAAGACGTCTGCAACAAACGAGAGTATTTGAGAAAAAAACAATACTGCAAGTCTGCTGTTTTCTGATGCTATAGCTGTTCAAATTTGTCCCTGATTAAAAAAAAAATCATCTTTGACTATTTGGATTAGACTGTCGGTTTTTCACTCTGGAACAACAAAGCAGCTTTTACTGGTTCAACATCAAAATACTAAGAAATCCCCAAAAAGTTATTTAATACCTTTATTTACATAAAAGACAAATATCTGTGTATAAAAGAGCAAAGATCCAAAAGAAAGAAAGCTTAAGACAGATCAGATAAAAACCTAAAGCTTGTAAGTGGATAAAAATTTCTAACAGTCAGGAATCCCTAGTAACCATGCAGGAAATGTGAGCACAATATAAGCGACGTTTCAGTGCGTTTATGAAACAGAAATCAAAGTGCGATGAGCTGCTTGTTTCTCTTGTCTTTCTGGCGAGCTTTATCTTGGCCTTTATGAGGGATGTTGGCATCACTCTGGCTGAGCGCCGTCCGCGACACCGTGGACATGCCGTCTACAAACTTGGTCTTAAACAGGACGTTGGCGTTTGTAAACATGCCGTCTTTGAGGGACACGACCACAAACTGTAGAGGAGAGTTGGAAAATGAGCGACGGAAGCCTTACTGGGACAACATTCAAAACAATTGACAAGCTAACGGTTTAAGGCAACAAATGTACAAAAAAGATGATATTTAAAGGCTTCAGTCTGTTAAATCAGTAAAAAATGCCTGAGTAGTGACTTACATTCATGAGAATTTTCATAAGATTTGTTAAACGCTTTAAAACCACAAATTACCAGTAAAAAAAAAATAAAAATTCTAACGTTTTCATTGTTCATGTGTTAAAACGAATCCCGACAGCTTGAGAAAACTTATTAAAATGGTAAAAATATTATATAAATAAACAGGAAATAACTCCTAGCATTGTAACTTGAACTTGATTTTTTGGCTCCTGTGTGAACCCTGGTTTTTGCGTCAGCTTCATGATCCTGCCACCGGCTAACATTACAGTATTTGTGGACATTCTAGTGAGATTAGAATAATTTGGAACAGCAAACTGCGATTTCACCTGGGAGTGTCTGAAATGCGTGCGCAGCATCTGTCCGATGTTTTGCGTGTGCGACAGATCCAGAGCCGCATCCACCTCATCCAAGATGTAGATGGGAGCAGGCTTGAAAAGCAGCATGGCCAAGATGAGAGACAGAGCCACGAGTGACCTGGAAACAGACGCAAGACGGGCACTTTTAACAGGTCACGACGACTCTGGAGAACTTTCAGAGAAGCAGCACGTCGATGCTCACCTTTGTCCACCGCTGAGCTCGGTGAGGTTTTCCTTCCAGGTGTCGCCTAAGGCAACCTTGAACTCCAGACCATCCAGGACACCGCAGCCCTGCTGGGGAGCCAGCTTTGCCGTAGCTCCAGGGAGCAGGGTGGAGAAAATGGAGCCAAAGTCCTTGTTTACCTACAAAGATCCAACATCCAAAGAGATGAAATATTCATTGTGATTTCAAGTCAAAAGTGGTGCTGATGGGTGCCTTGCTGACAGATGCAAACCTTCTGCCAAGCCAAGTTAAGAGCTTCGTTCTTCTTCTGGTCCAACTCCTCAATGGTCTGCAAGATTTTTGCTTTGTCATTCTCCACGATTCTCTTTTTCTTCATCAGGTCATTGTACTGCAAAAGCAAAAACACAGTTTTCAGCAATCACAAAAAATGTCTCAAATATCTGGATTTCAATCACAGCAGTCTGGACCGGAACTCCTCACCCTTTCCTCTGCCTCGTTCAGCATGTTCATGGCTCTTTTGTTGACGTTCTTCTCCAGCTTGGAAGTCGTTTCCTCCAGTTTCTTCAGCCGCTGCCCCGCCTCACGGGGGTTGTTGACTTTAAAGTCGTAAGAGGAGTTGGGCTGGCCGAAGAAATGGCGCTCCGACTGGATCCAGTCGTGTTCTTCCAGCATCCGAGCCACCTGCAGGAGACACAAACATCTCAACAATAACCTTATCTGACATTTTAAAAGCACTAAACCGTTTCATAAAAGAAGTAAAAAGGACAAAAGGATCCTGACATGAACTCATTCTGGAGAGGAGACAGGTGCAGGTCAGTGTGTACCTTGTCAGCAGCGTCTTGGCTGTCTTTATGATGCTTACTAATGTTGTGTTCCTCCTCCCTGATCTTCAGCAGGACCTCATTCTTCTGCTCTCTCATCTTATTAACCTCGGAGTTCTTTCCCTGCAAAATCAATGAGGACAAGTATTATAAACACAGAAATATCTGTTTTTACTCAGAAGAATTAAAGACACATCAGTGCTGGAAACCTAAATCAAGCAAAAAATAAATACTACAAATGAAATAGTGAAATGTTCACAACCTTGATCTCCTTGTCTTGTGCCATGATCACTTCTTTGAGTTTGGTCAGCTCCTCCTGGGCTTTCCGCACCGCCTCCTGCGCCACATTAACACAAACATATCAGTTCTGCTGCAGTGGTTCATTATGGTTCAACTGAACCATAATCTGAACAAGTTAGAATGAGTTTTGTATTTCAACCAGTGTAAACCTACATCACATCATTGGTCCGTTAATCATATTATCTCCTTAAGGAAAGACAGCTCAGTACATTTCACTCCCTCTGTCTAAAAACTTGCTCTCAGCTCTCATAGCTCTTTTAAGACTCAGGTGCCATGACTTCAGACTGTAGAACACTCCAGTTTTCATTTATTTATGTAATAAGTCTATTTTTCTCCCTGAAAAAGGCCATTTGTTACTTCTACAACTTGGCTCTTCTGTGTGGAGTTTGCATGTTCTCCCCGTGCATGAGGGGTTTTCTCTGGGAACTCCGGCTTCCTCCCACCGTCCAAAAACATGCTTCATAGGTAAACTGGTGACTCTAAATTGTCCCTGGGTGTGGATGTGAGTGTGCATGTGTGACTGCGGCCCCTGTGACTGACTGGCGACCTGTCCAGGGTTGTCCCCCTGCCATCGCCCATGAGTGGCCGGGTTAGGCTCCGGCAGCCCCATGACCCCGAAAGGGACAAAATGGTATAGAAGATGAATGTATGAATTTGTGATTCTAAGTCCGTAAACTTTAGAATTAGGTGTTTTTATTTGCCTTTCAAATCAACACTTGTACCTTGTTCTGGGTTACGGTGCAGGCCATGCTGTCTATCTGTTCCTGGATAGCCTTCATGGCCTCATCAACAGCCTGAATCTGCTGCTCGTAGGTGGCCTGCTCCCTCCGAAGCTCCTCCAGCTCCAAGGCCACAGCTTCAGACTCCTGGACTCAACAAACATGAATATTCAAGCCAAATGCGTTAGAAAAATTAAACCAAATATTGGAAAAGTTAAGCTATCTTAATATAATTCTGGAAATCACTAATTTCTGCATATTTTCACTAAAAAAGGTTACCTGTTGCTTCTGCTTTAAAGTCTTGTTGAAGGCGTCTGCTTTGGCTTTTGCTTTGCTGAGTTTCTCCTGGGCAGCCTTTAACTCCTTCTCCCTCTCAGCCTCCGCATTTTTCATTTTGTTTTCCAGCACTTTGTACTTCTCTTCAGCTCGTTTTTGCACATCCTTGGTGAGACGCAAAGTGGCCTCACTCTCATCTGGTGAAGCAAGCGTCAACAAAGGTTTAAAACCTGCAGATAACCCCCTCCCGTCTATTAAGCTTATTTTGTGTAAGAAACATTCATGTTCAGACCGATGGCTTTCTGCAGCCTCTCCAGCTCCTCCTGCTGCTGATGGAAAGAGCTCTGCTGCAGCTTGGTCTGCAGGATCTGCTCCTCCTCCAGCTTCAGCTCATGTTGCTGCTTCAGCTGACGGTATCTGGAGACGAAAAAAAGCGATGAGAAAAAGTCACATCCGAAATAAAAAATAAAAAAAAGCCTGCTTGCTTCTTTTAAAAACCGACATACTTTGACAAATAAAATTCTCTTTCTTCTTTGATTTCCCTTTTGTGTCATGCAAATATTTATCTCTATGGCATCTGTTTACGTAGAATAACATAATTGTTTGAGCAGTTTTCAAAAGTGAATTTGTTTTAAAGAAACTCGTCTGAAAACGTAATAGGAATTCTATTAACATTAAATACAATTAATAATTTTAACAGGATAAATGTTTTGCATGATGCATGCTAAGAGAATAATGTCACAAATGTAAGTTGTTTTTTAGTAAATGTATTGAAGAGGGTTTTTTTTTCCTCTGTAAAAAGAACTTTGCTGCTTTTTCATGTGCATACTTCTCAGCGATTCCCTTCAGGCTGGACATCTGTCGCTCAGTATCCTGAAGTTTGGCCTCTTTATCACTCAGGCTGTCCTGAACATCCTTTACTTCCTGTAGGCTTGACAAAATCGATGCTGATTGTGAGCGAGCACCTGAAAAAAAACAGGGTATTGAGTGATGGGTATTGAAACTGATTTTGTTTGACATAGAAATAGGAGTAGAGTGTTGATCTCACCTCCACTCAAAGTTCCCTGTGGGTCAAAGATGTCTCCCCCAAGTGTGACTGTCTTGGTCATCACCTGCTTGTCAAACGCTACTTTCTTTGCGTTGTCCAAAGTGTCACAGACCAGCGTCGACCCAAACACATACTCCATGGCTTTACGAAGGTCAGATTCGTATCCGACCAGGGACAGAGCGGTGTGAACATTGTCCTCTCCCACCTCACAGAAAAAACACAAAAAGACGGGAAATTAGCAAAGAAAGAACACAATGAAATAGATTTGATTACTTTTATACAAGACGAGGTTTGATGTAAATCAAGCATTTTCTCACCAGGCGCTTTGCAGTGTTGATTACTTTGTCGTTAAGGGCTTTGGCAGATATCTTGTTGAGGGGAATGATGGTGTACCTGCGCTGCAGTTCTCCTTTCTCCAGCAGCTTCTTACCAGTCACCTAAGCAAAAAGGATTCGATCATTTGGCCTAAAAGATTCTGTTAATTCTTCTGTGAAATAATTTAGATTTAGAATAGATTTCCTTTTTAATGTCTACCTCTGTGTCGACAACAATGTTGTAGAGCCGTCCACCTGCAACAACCTCCAGCGCAGTGGCATAAGAAACATCACTGACACTTATGAGATTAGCTAGAAGACCCTTCACTTTGCTTCGGTCCCAGCCTCGCTCCGGGTCTCTGGAAGACAGCAGACGAGTAAACAGTGATCATCTCTAAACACCGGGAAGGTAAAAGTCCCTCTTATAGCCTTTGGTTTTACAGTTTCTTACTTTGATGTCGACTATGATTTTTCTGAGTTTAGATGTTGCAGAGGTGAGTGAACATTAGCTGACTAGAAGTTTCCCTTTTTCAACATGAATTACTTGTCGTCCATCTTTAAAGATCCATTCCCATAAAAATTGTGTTTTTGGTGTTTTTAACACCAAATGTTCTGACATTTCTCTGATGATGGAGGTATAAGTCAAATTAAGCTTATATTAGCATTTCAGAGTAATTCTTTATTCAAATCACTTTGAATCAGGGGCGGATACTAAAAAATTCAGCTTAAAAATAGAGCTCATTTGTGTTGCAGAAAATACACTGGGCAGGCTGCAAGCTCTCTGCTACGCTCCATTCCGATTCATCCACTTCTTGGGTGTGTGAGGGGCTGGAGTTAGCAGGAGGGCAGGAACAGGGAGGGGAAAAGTCCCGGCCACAACTCAGAGGTGAATTTCTTTAAAAAAAAAAAAAAAAACTACCGTTCTGCAAAAACAATGAACTAGAAAACAAAAGTTTTGGCTAAAAATTGCATCATCATAATAAAAATTGCATCATAAAAGACCACTGGGAAAGTTTTTACAATCAATCAAAAGATGATCAGAGCGGGACAATAAATTAAAACAAAAGAACAGAAGAAAAAAAAACGAAGAAAAGAAAAATGCTTCAAATAAATAAAAAGGGAGGAAAAAAATTTGGTTTGTGTTGCAGAAGAACAGAAACTCAAGTTAGACTATGTAAGCTCTATTTCTTTATCAAATAATCAAATATGTTGAGTAGGTAGTTCATAGAGATCAACGGGATCAATCAATTGTTCACTTTTCAAACCTTAAAAACAACAAAGTTAGAGAAAATTTTAAGAGTTCATGATCATGCTTAAGCAAGAAGAAATCCTAAAAACTGTTCAATTATTTGGAATGAACACTTCATGAGTTTTCGGAATAACTTTGCCCCACTACAAAAACTACCAACTGCAAAAAAAAAAAAAAAAAAAAAAAGTATATTAAAAAATTAAGTTTTAACATATGAAACAATCCGGAACAATGAAACAATACAGATCAAAATTGAGATTTTATAATTTAATTACTACGAAAATTTTCCTTTTATACTCAACAAACTAAGCATAAATAGTTATATTATATAGATCTAAAATGTTAATGCTAAACATATTGGCTTATACAGTTCTATGTAACTAAACGGAAAATTTATATTTAAACACATAATACTCAAACTGAAGGAAGCGTTTACTTGTATTCAAAGCGCAGGCTGGGGAAGCGAGACATGAGCCGGTCAAAGGTCTCCTTAAGTTGAGCGACTTCTCTTGAAAGCTGTCTTCGTTTTTCCATCAGACTTTCTTCTTTTCCATCTAAAGCAAACACAAGTGGAGTCACTAAAAAGGCAAAGGATTTTTTTTAATTATCCTCTTTTAATTTCAGGCAATTGCTGCACCTTCATAGTTGAGTTTGGCCAGCTCTGCCTCAAGTTTCTCTCGGCTGCTTTTGACAGCCGTAAGGCTGTCCTGATCTTTCTTGTAGCCACTGTCCATCTTCTTCATCTCCGCTTGTTTGGTCTTCAGCTCTGCCTGGGCATGCTTCAGGGTCATTTGGGCCTGTGGAAAGATGAAAATAATTGCGTTTCGGATCATATAACTCATCAGAGAAACAACAGGTCTGCAAGAAGTCAAGCCACTGAGCGTCAAATGTGTATCTATTCTTCACCTGCTTGGCCTCCGTGTCTGCTTTGCTCATCTCATTCTTGCAGGCCATCATCTGTCCAGCTAAAGTGGCTTCCTCACCGTCCTCGTTGGTTGAAAGACCCGCAGACACAGCTTTGAAATGCTGCTCAGCTGCCTCAAGTCCGGCACTGTTTTTCTGTCCTTCCACCTGAAGTGCCTCAAGCTGCTCAGACAACTTGGTCACTTCTTTTTCCTTTACCACAAGCACTTTCTTGTCCTAACACAAAAAAAGATAGGAGTGGTTTTGATTTAAAAAAAAAAATAAAAATCTTGCAGCTACAAATAAGAACTACAAACGAATCCATTACCTCTTCCATACTCTTTACAAGCTCCTTTCTCTTCTTGGTTTCATCTTTCAGATTCTGCTTTTTTAAATCTAGAGCACTCTGAGTTTTAGCATCCTCACGCTGCACACTCGCAAGAGACATCTCCAAGGTTTTTAATTCTCCATTTACCTCCTTAAAATAAGCACCAAAATGTGTCATAGCAATACAAAGAAAAAAAGATACAAATAGATATTAATTTCTCTTGCTGTACCTGGTCATTTTTCTTCTGAAGTTCTTGAATCTGAGCAGACAGCTCCTGGATTTTGCTCTCATTCTCAGCCACGATGGCCTGCATCTTGGCATACTTGTCTTGCATCACCTTCAGATTTTCGGCCGACTTTGCCTTAGTCTCCTCGGCACACACGAACAGCCAAGCCACATAAAGTCGTGACAAGTGCTGGATCTCACGCATCAGTTTCTGGTATTCCAAATAGGAGGATCTTTCCTGTGCAGCAAGGAAGATTTAAAACATTTCCTTAAATTGTTACTCAAATGTTAATACTTTCAAAATAACCTACAGCTGACAGATTATTCATTTAGCTCACCTCTTGCAGCTTCTGCATAGTAGGAGTAATCTCCTCATCCAAAATCTAAACAATAAAAACATAGAACAAAGTTTGCAGCCATAGGTCTTTCCAAAAACACAAAAAAACTTCGATAACAAATGGTTGGCATACAGTCTGAATCTCTCTCAGCTTGGCCTCTTTCTTCTCAATTGTTCTCTGTGCACTGATCTTCTTACATTCGTACATTCTGGTGCCTGCTGCCTCTTCAATCATGGCAAGAATCTAGAGAAAAATTATATGTTGTTACAATTAAAAGTGCAAATATGTTTCTAGTTTTTTTCCCGAACAAACGACATACCTCTGGGGGTTTCATATTCAAAACCTTAGTTATCCTTCCCTAAATGGGGTTTAAAAAAAAAAACACACACACACACGAAAGGTCAAACCTGTGGTTTTGTGTTGCAATTTCTGAAAACTTTAAAATATAAAAAACTGACCTGCATGATTAGGAAATGTGGGTTGTTGACGTTGAGGCCAACCGAGCAGAATAAGTCCTGCACCCTGGTGTTGTTGGCGTTGACCCCATTGATCAGATATTTGTTCCTGCCTCCTATAACCACCTTTTGTAAAGGAAACCATTCCCGATCAAGTTAAAATTCATATGAATTATAAATTAAACTTTGAAAAATTGTGTTCTTTCCTGACCTGTCTGGTTACAGTGATCTCGTCATGGGTTTCAAAACCCAGAGGACTCTGGCTTTTATTAGAGTTGTCAAAAGTAATAGACACAGTAGCTTTGGTGATGCCACCCTGTCCGTTCTTGTAAACCAAGTCCTGAAGGTTTGAGGCTCGAACCTTTGAAATAAAAAAAGAACAGAAGGGCTTGTTTTGTCATTTTAAAAAGCTGCTTTGTTATGTGTGTACAAGTTAGCTAAAAACCAGAACATAAAAGCATTTTGTTGTTTAACTTTAAACACTAAATGGTAAAAGTCCTTACATGAGTGAGGTTAGAAATCCCCAAAAGGAAACATATCGAGTCCAAAATGTTGGATTTGCCGCTGCCATTCAGTCCTGTGATGGCATTGAAAAGCGGGTCGAAGCCGTTGATTTCTGTCCTCTGGGCGTAAGATTTAAATCCTTCGATAATGATTGATTTAATGTACATCGTTAGTTCTCTCCTCTTCCCGAAAAAAACGCCAGAGAAAAGATGCGTATCGGAGACAAGCCAGTTAAAAGAAATATGCGTCGAGCAAAGTTACAGGCCAATGTTTACATCAAACCAAAAGACCGTCGTCTAACTTGAATTTTGGCGGTAAACACACAGAGGAAACCTTTTTATCCGAAAGTAGGCCATTTATTGTGCCAGAGTCAAAACAAAAAAAATCTAACTGTGTATAATTTCATAGGATATTAAAACAAATTAAATACACTTATTAATGGCATATAATTGGATTTAAAAGTTTAAGGCCAATTTTGTTATGTTTATTTAAGTTTTTGTCCATCTATTGCTTAGGCATATATTGGGGCAGCTAAATGCTGAAAAGATTGGATGATTGGCGCCCCCTGCAGTAACAAAAGTGATCTGGACGAAGCTTTTTTAATTAATTAATTTTTTTTTCTTTTTGTGCTCACTAATTTACTTTTGAAAATTTATATTTCTAATGATAATACAATGCATGTTTTAGAAATACTAAAAGTGAAAAATTATGAAAAGAGAGTAGAACAGTTGTCTTAAAAAATTTCCTTTGTCTGTGTGAGTCTGCTATGGACTGCCAAACTGTGCTGGGTATAGGCTCCAGCAACCCCTTGACTCTAAAAATTCTAGTTATAAGGATTTTAGAATTTTATTCTAGGGGGGCTGTTTTTGCAGTGTACTGGTTTTAAGTTAAGTAAATGTAAAAATATTTAACCAAGTAATTGCTTCAGCTGTCTTACATCACTTACACGGATCAGAGCAAAGTTACCCAGCCATAGCATCTTAATTTTTTCAAAACTTCACATCATGTTTTATTTTCTGTTAGAAATAAAGTCTTCTTCAAAACTGTTCCAACACTACTGAACTTACAAACTCAAATGACAAAAAGTGCAGTAAATTGAAGTAATCTTACTCTTTTAACAAGCTTTTTTAAAACATGTGTGGCTATGGTCTACATTCATAAGTTTTTTTACTAGTTGTCATGTAATTTGCTCATTTAAAATATTACAACAAAAAAGTACACACGCTCTTGACAAAGTCAATTGAGATTTACAACACATGGTGTTTATGCAGAACAAATTCATGATTTATTAAAACCTCAAAATCAGTAAACTTTAGGCTTCACAACTCCAACAAGCTCTGTTCAATGCATTAACTACTGCTGCTCAAGCTGTGAGCGCACACACAAGACATGCACTCTGTCATATGACACGCACATTCTGTCATTTCATCATGGATCCAGGGAAACAGGGCACATGGAGAGACAAACCAAATTGCAGGCATACACGCATATCTGTGACAGCACAACACAGTCCCCTTTGTTGAAGTAAAAGGTGGTGGGCCTGATGTAAGCGCAGTCAAAGTTCAGCAGCGGTAGTGACCTCTGACAGTACCGCTCGCTGACGGCAACCAGAGCTCGAACCATGGTGTATTTAGCTGAACTGCTGACGGCCGTCACCGAACGCACTTTGTCAAAGTGCAGCAGGAAACAGGGGTCGTCCTGAAAACAAGAATTAAAAAGGACTTCTGCATAAATATTTCAGCATGTTCAGTCTTTTGATAAATTGATCATTTTAGGCTTTCAAAGTTTTGATCGCATGCATTTACTTTCAGTGCTTCCACTCTCCTCTTTAGTATTCCCATCAACTCTATTATAGTTGATAATACATTTACATTTCAGCTCATGAAATACAGGAAATTAAATTACAGCAAAGTCTTTTTCTGACAAATGTTTTACATTCTTGTTTGTTATGTGGAGCTCTGCATTGGAAAAATGTCTGTTGTGTTGATTTTTAAGCTTAATAGAGACTTCTTTGTGTTAAAACACAGAATGAAAGGAACACATGATTTTTAATCAGATGTATAAATGGTGCGGTTAAACATATTTCTGTTTTGTGGAAATTCAAACCAAAAAAAAAAATTCACCACAGTAAAAAAAAAATCATTTTGTTTCAGGTCTTCGTGAAGATGAAGAACACCTCAGGCAGACCACATGTTGGAAAGAATAGCTCAAAATATCACTGTGAAAAATGTATCAACATAAAGTAAAGTACATCATTTTTTTCCATCTACCACTTTTATCAGTAAATATGACATCTGAAAATGCAAAATGTTCTTTGTAAGGTGTAAACATATAGGCCAGTTTGTGCAATATTTCGTACTTTAGTTAGGTGTTTTTCAACCTGTGCTCCAGACACTGCTGTGCCGTGAGAGACTGTTGTGGTCCGTAGTAAATTATTCAATGTCACTTTAATGGTGTAAAAACCATTTACTATTGACTGCGTGTTAATTCTGTTCATCCAAACTGGCCCAGGTTTCACACAGAGCAGGTAGAAATATGACACTCATTAAATACGTTTTTCTAATCAAAGTTTATTTGATTCTTATTCAAGACCCTTTGATAAGAATGGCTGTGTATTGTTAACACAGACGACCACAGAATTCTTTATTTTTTTCTTTTTTTTTTACATTTTTTAGGTAGTGTGCCTGGTGATTTTTTAAGTGTACCTTGGCTCATGAAAGGTCGAAAAACAGAGTTTTAGGGAGATTGCTGATATCATAAATGTATCCTTTTTATTCTATTATTACCAATATTTGTTTCAGATCATTTAATTTCTTTTTATTTTTGCCAGGCTCATTTTTGGAAGTGATGGCTCTTAATGACTTCATGTTGAAATTTCCCCAACAATTACATAACTAAATATTTCTCAGAAGTAAAGGTTCTGTTTACTGATATTTAAATATTATTTTGAATGTTATATAAAGTAAAAACATCGAAAGCGTAGTTAACTTAATAAATTAATTCATAAACTAAATAATCACTTAATTAAAAAAAAAGTATTCTATTATTTCAAATATTTATGACATCCTCTACATAACATTGTGGCAAACTCAGACTGTTTAAAATGATAACAACATAAAAAATACAATTTTGGCTATTTACCACATCGGGGTCACGGCCATCAACGAGAGTTAAGTCTTGCAGTGACCAGACCTCCACCTTCCTGTAGCAGTCCTGAAGGCTGGAGCGCTTGGTTTGGGATCTCTTGGATTTTGAAGACTTGGATACGTGACACTGCACAATGCATAACTGCACTGCTTTGTTCTTTCCAACTGCAAAATAAACATCAGCATGCTCTTAAACATTTAACAGAGTTTTATCTATGGCTAAAAAAGAAAAAAGAAAGAAAGAAAGAAACCAAATACCTGAAACGCACAGAAAATGCCTCCCACGCAGTAGCTCTTCTATCTCAATGAATTCCACCAACCTGTGCTTTTCAGGGCGGAATAAAACCCTCTGCATCTCCTCCCTGAGAAGAGATGACATAATTGAAAAAAGAAAGACCAAAAAAAAGGGTCCTCCAACAAAATAGAGAGATGGAAAAAGGGTGAGAAGGACAAAAAAAAAAAGAAATATGAAGAAGCAAGATCAAGACCAAGGAGAGAGAAATCTTTCAGCTCAGGAGGGGGAGGCGGTGAAGTGTCCACTGGAGAAGATAATGTGAAAGTATGTGGCTGTTTGCGTGGAATGACCTAGTACCCCACCACCACCACCTCCACCCACACACACACACACACACACACACACACACACACACACACACACACACACACACGCACACACACGCACACACCCACACACAGGTTTACTGTTTGGACAACGTTATCCACAGAGAGTGGTTCAGTAGAAAAATAATGGGGCAATTAAAGTCCAATATCGTCATCACTTTGCATTTTTACTGTTCCAATTAGCATCCATTATCAGCCTATTAATGTACACTGCAAATGGATGCAACTCCATCATTTGTTATTGGTGTTTTTTCAGCCAAAAATAACTAAAAACAAACATACACAAACCCAGTTGGATTGACTGTTATTTTGTGTTCCTCCCAGCTCACAGAGACAGTCTCCTTTTAGCATTTTTTTTAGTGGCTCCTCTTGCTCACATACAGACAGTGATATATAATGTGGCACAGCGCCCGCTGCTTGTCTGTGATTAAACGGTTGTTGTGAGGGAAAAGGATGTCCCACAGCACTCAACATGGTTTCCATTACCCTGTAGTAATTCAATCTCTGAGAATAGGTACAAGTGGGGTGAAGCACTTATGCAAGGAGCGAGGATGAGAAGTTCATTCAGATGTGCAATGGATGCTACACTTCTGTGATGACCGTGACTCTGCACGATTGAAATGACCTACACGTTTGTCATTCAGACTGCAACGCAAACTCGTAGGTGCGGGATATTTTGTTTAGACTTTTTTTTTTTGTTTTAATATGCAAAGCATTCCAACAAACTGTCATGCTGATTTGATCTGTTTGCAGGAAGGCATGTGGCTCCATCGGATTTGTCACATTTGTGAAAACAAAGATGAGTCGCTCCCCAGCTAAGTGCTTTATCTTTGGCAATGGTTTTTTTGTGGGTGTTCACTTGAAAGGCTCTTTGTCTCCGAGATGGAAAGACAAGTGGACTGGCAGGAAGCAGAGAGGAGAGGAATCATACAAGTGTTGTAAACCCATGAATAACACATGAGGTTTATGTATTATACTCACCTATTCCATCTAAAGAGCAGCTTGTCCATCCTGTCATGCAGGAAAAGAATGGCCATCATATCCTGTTTTTTTTAATATAAATGTGGATAAACGGAAGTGGGAGTTTTGACATTTTGCATAAAAATATTCAGTGATTCAGAGAATCACTTGATCTAGAACTCAGACATCATAATTCTGTTTTTTTTGTTGATTGCACTGATTCAGAAGAGCATTAAGAAATTACAACTATTTCCACAAGATGAAGATGAAAATAGAGTGTTAGCTGAAAATTAGCATAAGATGAAGAAAAAAAATCACCACTTTTTTAAAACATTCCAAAAAAACATTTTTAAGTAAAATTTTGGAAAAATAATTTAAAAAATATGAAACATACTATAAAGTTAGCTGTAAACCAAAAACAAATTTTCCAAACTTAGAAATAATCCAAGCAAATCAGAAAAAAACAAGATAATTTTTAAAATATTATTTGATTCAATGGGACTAATCAGAGGTTTGCCCTTTAAAGTCATGACTTGAAATTTGGATTGCTAAATAAAATGTTACTTTTATTTACTCTGGATATTTAAAAAAAGAAATTGTTTTAGAGAACTTTATCATGACATGATGACACACGTAACAAAATTACACTAAAACTGCTTTAAAATGTCGCAGTTTGTGTGTCCATGTGTTTGAACATTCCCATGATGTTTTCTCTTTACATCCTAAGGGGGGCAGTATTGCAGTGGGAACAGCAGGCAAGACCAACTAAAGTTGTCATGTTTCTTCCTAGCTTGTGAAATCTGTTTCTACCTAATGTAAATTTACTGGGGTGAAAAAATGATCAAAAAGGTGAGCTAATGAGAATAAAAAATAATGATCATGGTATAAAATTGAAAATATTTTGAAATAAAAGGTAAAAATGTGAGATGAAATAAATATGAAATAAATATGAAGAAAAATATGTATAAATATGAAATAAATCAAAATAGACTTAATTGTTATGAGAAGAAAAAAAATATCATGAAAAATCAAAATTGTGAGTTAAGCAGTCAAAAGTATGATTCAATCCATTGTTTTATTTATTGTGAGTCAAAAAATATGTATAGTTTAGGGCCAGAGAATAAACTCGTGACAGAAATCTAGCAGTTTTGAACTCAGAATTAAGCAGTGGTCTTTTATGCATGGTCATGCTATCTTTAGCCAAAATAAAAAATCAAAAAACCAACTGTTGTCTTCTAGGATACAATTTCTGCGAAGTGGCAGTAGTTCTTTAGAAATTCGCCTCTGAATTGAAGGTTTGCATGGAGTAAGTCCGTCCTTACTTCCCGTCATCCATCTGTTTACACTCTCTCCCACTAGTTTACAGCCCCTTACAACCCCAACCTAACAATACCGGCACTACAAAAATGGCTGAATACTGAAGCTATCCAGACGTACACTTTAGCCAGGTGCCAGCTCAGATGAGGAAAATAAAGGATCTGTTTATCTGCAAGTGAATGTGTCAGAATGGAGCAAACCAGGGAGATTGTGGCTTGCCATTGTATGTTCTACGTCACAGCTACAAGCTTTTTCCAACTGCATTTTTTGTCTAAACCTGATTCACAACGGTTTGAATTTAAAAAAAGTCAGAAATGCAATTTAAAGTTAAAATTTCTTGATATATCATCCCAAAAAATAAAAAATAAAAAAAAAAAAGCCACAAGAACACGTTGAAAACTTCAAAACGTCATTGGAGTGGGTCTTTATTCTCATTGTTGCAACTTTTCATCTTGGAATTTACTCTCATATTTCAATTTATCTAAAGTTTTTAAATAAGTAATTATGAATTATGTTTTCATATTTATGTTGTAAAAACGTATTCATGCAACAATCTAAACATTTTGTTAATTAAAAAAACAATACATAAGCTTTAATATTTCATTTTTAAAAATCTTGTAATTTGATTTTTGTCTCAAAACTGTGACATAGCTTTAAACTATTTGTTTATATATTTCAGTTGAGCTATAGAAAATGCACAACATGCTGCATAAAAGTCTTGGGGCCCACTAGTGGTACACTTAGTGGTACATAATGTACAGATTCCAGATTACCGGGAAAATGTACATCCTGGATAGTCCCCGCCTCTAAATCTACACGAAAAAGAAAAAAAACCAAGCAGGGATGCATAGATTCAGTCCAGCTCTTGGTTTCTAATAAGAACCATGCATCTGTAATTGCATGGTTTCTGGTCAGGAGGGGGAAAATAATCAAAACGCGGAGTCATTTCTCTTTCAAGGATCACTCAGCGATTCCTCTGCTGCTGCTTTGGAACTCGCAAAATAGTGCGCCCTACTGTCTCCATTGCGCATGACTGTACGTCGTAATATGAAGTAGGCCGCCTGTTTTTCTCTCCTACCCGAAGTCCTCCTGGCCCCACCACTTCGATTCAACGCTCAACTAAAGAAAGGCACGGGGGCTGCAGTCGAGTTTTCGTGAAGGTAAGATATGCATTTCGGTATGCTCGTGGCAGCGCTCGCGCGTGGACAGGCGATCGGTTGAGAAGATACGTGTATATTTTGTGTGCGGAAGCGTTGGGACTGCGGGACTGTTTCCGCACGCTCGAGAGAGAGCAAGGCCCAGTGACCCACATTCTGAGCAGCCAGTATCAGTGGGCGAGCGCGTGCGCGCTCTCTCCCAGCTAAGTGTGCCTGCACGCGCGACCACGGCGGCTGAGTATGTGTGTATACATACATCTGCCGCGAAAATATTTCCACCTTCGGCGGTTTGGAGCATTTGTCACGCGGTCGTATGTGCGTTTTCGCCGGTTTCCTTCGTAACCAGCGGCGCTGTTGACGTTCTAGCCAAGTTTGCGTCTTTCAGTGGACCAAAAGCGGTGTTTTTGGAGATTATTTTGTCTTCAATGTCAGTTGTTGCGTGACAGCTCCAGGCGCGGCGTCAGCTTAAAGAAAGAGCTCGGCTCTTATTTTTTTCATTTTATACTTTGCCGTAAAAGCCTTCACCTCTCCGTCAGTGTTGTCGACAGTTAGCAGGCTACGACAAGGACAGCGGGGGAATTAAATATCCCAGTCAAACGGTCACTTTTTTGGCTCTAGCTTAGTTAGCTTGCTAGCTAGCTATATGGGTTGCTCCTCCGATTGTATAACGACACCTGTGGCATTAAAAGGTACGTTAAATGTGGCTCTCTCCTATCCCCCCCCATTTTAAATAACCTTCCGCCTCTAAATCGACAACAACTCGACGTCAGAAGCTATACTAATAATGTCAGCATTTCATGACTCGTGTATGAAGAAGCCTTGTTGAGGCTTCGCTCAGAATGTGGCTGCGAAGCAGCATCTCAAATCAAAGCCCTAAGTGGATTTTTTGATTATTATTAAATAATATAATCCAAATTAAATGAGAATTAGGCTTGTACATGACATTTTCTGCGTTTGGTTTAATGTAGCCACTGTGACCTTCCTGCCCACTCTGTTTTTGAGTCATTTCATTGAGTCACTCTATGATCCAAGAAATCTATTTTCTGGTTGCTGTTAGGAAGAATGAATTATTCAAAAAACACGTTCTCTTTCAACATATGTATTATATATTAACATTTTTTATGCTGTTTTAAAGTTTTCCTTTTTTATGTATTGTGACTATATTTGTTTCTTTTGTATTGTAAAATTGTTCCCAATGGTCCTTTTTAATTAGCCAAAATCAAAATGGCAGTGTTGTTTTTTTAAGACGCATTTTCTGCAGAGCCCCAGGAACTCATTAGAAGTTCCCCTCTGAGTTGTGGGCGCGACTATTGTCGCAGAAGTTTGCCTCTGCTAATTTCCCATCAGCCCTTTGTTTACACTCTCTCCCGCTGGCTTTCAGCACCTCACAAGCCCAAGCTAACGTTAGCGTAGCAAAACAAAAACGGCTAGCAATATCAGAGCTATGCAGCCAGATAGTAGCTCAGACGAGGACAATTAAGACGTTAATGGATCTATTTAGAAAAGAGCACAGAAGGGAGACAAACAAGCTTTTTCAAATCACAGATTTTCATCGGCTCCAGAACCAACACAGTTTGAATAAAGAAATACTCAGAAACACAATTTTAATATTACATTGTTTTATATATGTCCTTCACCATGAGAAAAAAGCTACAAGAACATGGTAAACAATTTTTATTAGAGTGGGTAATTTTTTCTCTCTAATGATACCCTGCTTGTTTATGTATGAACTGCTAACTGGACAGAAGTGTTTTTTAATACATGCACGTTTTCACTTTTATTTTAAAAATGTAATATCTGAATGCTAATGGAATGTAATGCTGTCATGTCTGAGAATGTTTGTCATTAATAGGAGGTCAAAACCTCAGAATATGTGAAGACATTTGTTTTGACCTTTGTGCTTTGGATCATGAATTTTTTTCTTGAGTAATTTATCAGGCAACCACCTGAGACTTGTAGGTTAAATAAAGTTGCTCATACATATTGTGAATGGTTTTTCCACAATCCCTACTCTCTAAAATTAGGAGAACTTGGATCATAACTTCTTTTGCAGCAGTAAAGTCGTATTCTGTCGCACGCACAAATTTCGTTGTTGAATTTGCTATTCATTTTGTGCTCAAGTGTATCAGTTCAGATTCAATTGGCGTGGAACCGATATAGCTTGTACATAAACCAAAACTGGCTTGGGAAACAGATGTCAGTTTGTAAGTTTAAGACAGCTATTTTTATATGATTATTACTCATACAATCAGGATTTTTACTACCTAAAATAAATAATGACTAATTATCAATGATAGAGCTTGATAAACTGTAATGTTTGCAAAAACAGTAACCTTAAAACTACGAGATCTTCAGATGAAAATGAAAGGTTGTAGAGTTGTTGCTTATTATTTTGGCAGCAGAAACTTGTTGGAAATGTGCCATTGAGACTTGACACCATAAATATTCCTAATATTTTTGCAGCTTCCAGTGAACTCACATGCAAATATTTTGTGTATTTTTGTGTTCCTTACCTGAAGTTGGTCTAAAGAATGTAGATGGGTGTTAAACATTGATTGTAGACTCCGGTCAGGTTGGTAATAAATTAGGCTGTTTGTTATGTTGCAGGTTAAATGTGTGGATTTTTCTTTCCTGGAAGGCTACCAGCAAGTTTCTCCTCCATTGGACATTCCAGAGGGTAGGTTTGGAAAAATGAAGACGAATGTTGGAGGGACCTTATATTGTTAGGCCCAGATTTGTCTGGATGGACAAATTAGCATTTGGAATCGTTCAGCGTCTTCAGTTTTTACTAACACTAAAACGCACTGAACTACAAACACAGATGCAACTAGTTCATGCCAGTAATGGTCACAACAGCCTACTAGTGCTGTGATTTTGAAGCCAACCAGCTCTTTGCCAGCTCAAAGAATCCTAGACGTGTTCAGAAACATTAAGTGTCACCCAGCCAGATTGAGGGAAATGAATGCATGGTTCATATAGACAGAAAAATCCAAAGAGAATCATTTGAATACTCAATCAGGCACAAATATGTACATTAAAAACATAAATTCAATGATTTAGGATATTTTATAAGAAAATTTGCCCGACATGGTGAGAAAAGCATTTGGGCCAAATCTTTTTGAGTCATTGAACTGGGCATTGTCAAAAAATGATTGTCTCTAGAAACCAACATTTCAGAAGAGAATATTACATTTAACTGTTTTAACTCCATACTTTGTCTGCTTTGACCTATTTTCCTCTTGTCATTTATTCTGCAGCTTTGATTGACAACCTTATCTTTCTTATGGTCGGTTTTCCATTCATGATCCAATGACCTCAACGCTTAAGATCACCATAGAGTTGGCCTTGACCTCGAACCCTTTCCAGCACCCCTCAGAAAAGAAGTTGAGCTTGTGAAAAAGTTGACGCAGGGTGAGAAATTATGACACTCACACTGAACTGAGTTGTGCCATTAGTTAAATTAGCTTTCATTCTGTTGTTTTTAAGTAAATACATCATAATTATCTTATAATGTTTTGTGTTGGCCTTTTTAAACGAGGTACTAAATAAATGCAAATGTTATTTCTCTCATGACACTTAAGCTTTCATTTTAACATCAAAATGGGAATTTGTAAACACATTTAGGTCCATTTCAGCAGTTTTTGTCAACATCCAATTGTTACAAATGTATGCAATTCAAATACAAAAGATTTTGACAAACATTTTTAAGGCAGTCTATAATTACAGTAAAAATAACACCTGTTGGGTTTTTTTTTCTTACTCTAGGTGCTCTTCCAAATGCCTACCTCACGCCTAAAGAACAGATTACTGCAGCAACAACCCTGATCAGCAGCCACCATGACATCAAGCATAGGGTATCCTGATCCATCACGCTTCCAATCACAACATGTTTTAATGTCTTTTAAACACACTTTTCAATCAGACCAAGAATATCCAAGTGTCAATTCTGACTTCAAATCATTAACTTTTGTTTTACTTTTATTTTTGTTAGTATTTCATATTTATTTAAAAATGCAGATATTTCGTGTTTCATTTAGTCTGAAATGTTTGTGTGTGCAATATAGAATTAAAAATGTTTGGAGTCATTTTTTCCATCATCTATTAGCCAATTATTCCGTTCATTGACTAAAGTTTAACCTTTTAAGAAACACAACATACAACTTTTTCTTCTTTATGTTCATTGTTTGACCTGAAAATAAACCTGCAGCTGGCATTTATGGTAGTAGTTTTCTGATCAGTTGATTATCAGTGATTATAGCTATCAATAAGCACAACCCCATCATCAGCAAAAAGCTTATAATGTAACATATTCTTCTTATTTTTCAGAGATGATTGCAGCATTTTTGATGGGTTTATAGAAGAAGATGAGAAAGACAAGGCAAAACGGTAAGAAATAAGTTAAAGAATCCTGGAGTGTTGGTTTGTGTAGTTTTTTTCCTTCAAACTATCCTCAAATAATTACCAAAGATTGATTTATTTGTAAAAGAGAGTAAACATGTAAAAACCCATAACACAAAGTTAACAATTGTCATATGTTTGCTTTGAATTCCAGCGAGTCCCGTAATAAGTCTGAGAAGAAACGAAGAGACCAGTTCAATGTCCTCATCAAGGAACTTGGCACAATGTTGCCAGGCAACACCAGAAAGATGGACAAGTCCACCATTCTGCAAAAAAGCATCGACTTCCTGTGTAAACACAAAGGTCAAGAATTTATATAAATTTCCGTAATGAATTTAGTCGCTTATGGAGCTCATCCTTTATATGCAGCTTCTGAGGGAAATCTTGTTACCTGAGAAATTGGTTTAAGGGTTTACATGAGCTGCAGCAACCAGACTTCCTCATCTTCACTGCCTCAAAGGGGCATCATCCTGGCTTTCATCTAACTGATTCTCTTTGGAAAATGATTTAAGTCTTAGTAGCTTCTGTTAGCCTAATGCACCCGTTAAAAGTTCATTTTCTTTCAGTTTTACATTGGGTTCCCCTAATCCTCCTCTCTGAATACTTTTATCTGGTTTTGACCTTCTTGTCATTTGTACCAGAATGTTACCCATCCAATTTAGCTGTTTTTAGTTACATTGCAGTAATTTATAGCTACATGAGTCATTGAAATACTTTTTCAAATGCATTTGTTTAAAATATTTTTACCATTAAAACTTTTAAAGAGTAAAACTAATTGCAAATCACAAGTTTTATCATTTTAGTCGAGCACACATTCTTGCCAACACATATACTTGCTGTTACCTACAGTTCTGCATTATTTAGCTTACTGTTTAACTGCCACTGGAAACATTCATCTTGTGCCATTTGTTTGTACTCTGTGACCTGATAGCAAAAAAGTTTTTCATTTCTTGTAATTTCCTAGAAGGATTTTTTTTTTGCTGTTGACTAAATCTTTAAATACGTCCTCTCTTGTTCATCAGAGATTGCAGCGCAGTCGGAATCAAGCGAGATCAGACAGGACTGGAAACCTCCTTTTCTTAGCAATGAGGAATTCACTCAGCTCATGTTGGAGGTCAGAAAATTCTCTCTTTCTACAACAAATCTCTTTGCTAAAATGATCAATGCTGTATCTTAACCCCTTGACTCCAACTGATGAAGATTTGCACCTAATCCACTTTGTCTCCAAATCTTAATTTAGCATCTATCTACTTGAAAGCAAAAACATAAGTGAAATTTTCTTATAGAGCTGAAAGTAAATGGAGGCATCAGGAGGTTAAACAATCTTAAATTCTTGTCAAATAATTTCAAAACTGTATGTTATGATTGTGAATTACCTTGTTTTGATGTTTAAGATGAACTTATCACGTTGCATGTTTTTTATTTTTTATTTTTTACTTTTCCTTCTGTAAAACATCTTTTCACACTGCTGCCTGTCTTTTATCAGGCTTTGGATGGTTTCTTCATAGCAATAATGACTGATGGGAACATTCTCTACGTTTCTGAGAGTGTTACATCATTACTCGAACACCTGCCAGTGAGTAACACGTCTTTCTGTTATTCATTGTGTCTGCCCTGCACTAAATGATGGGGAAAAACTTTAACAGGCTGTGTACAGTTCAAGCTAAGCATGTCAGGCTGACCTGTAGAAAGAGGTTTGGCCTTAATCTTGTTTCTTTTGTTTAATTTTTACATGATTTTTTTTTCTTTTTTTCCAGGCCGACTTGGTGGACCAGAACCTTTTAAATTTCTTGCCGGTTGGAGAACACTCCGAAGTGTACAAGGCTCTGTCTACACACCCCACTGACCTCGAGAGCCTCAATACGGACTACATGAAGAGTCAGTAAAACCCAGTAGTTTATAGTGGTTTTATGTAATAGTATTGTTTTGTTGTTCACCTTTCGGCATATACTGTCAGGGGTAACCACAGCAAATCAATGTTCACTGAATTGCACATGTGGTTTTACAGAGTTTTAAATCAGATGGCATTCTTAACACACCCCTAACTGGGAACCAATAGAGCTGAATGATATAAAATGTATATTTCAATCAGAATTAATTAAAAACTACAATTAGATTGGTAATTATATGTGTTTATTGCCCAAAACAATCTGGATGTTCTTCCAAAAACCTGCAAACTGAGGTGGAAACTTTATATAGCCACGGTTTATATAGCCACGGTCAAAAGTGTTATATTAGTTATGTGAAGTTCACTGCTTAGTGGAAGACATGACTTCTATTTTTAAATAATTCACATCTAATAGACAAGGTGGCTTAACTTCAAACTACAGCAGTGGAATAAGTGCCAAACATTTGTAGTCATTTTTAACTTTATAAATGAGGATCAGTATTTCTAAAACATCGGGATATCATAATACAAACACACTCGTATCAATGCTTGACTTATTTTTATAAAATGACCTACAATAGAGAAAATTATATTTATTTTGTTACATGTTCATGTGGTAACAGATGTATTTGTATTGTTTTGTTTTGTTTTGTTTGTTTGTTTGTTTTTCTATGAAAGTTGAGTGGTGTAAAATAGCATACAGTGGAGATTGAAAGTTTGGGCACCCCAGGTAAAATGTTATGTTATTGTGCAAAAAGAACCCAAGGAAAGATTGAAAAATCTCCTAAGGGCATCAGTTTACAGATGATGCATCCTTTTAATATGTCAAAAAATAGGCTTTATTTCCATTATTTACCCTTTCAAAATAATAGAAAAAAAATAATGGGGTGTGTTAAGGATCATTATCCATATGTAGAAGCCATCCTCTCTTCAACTTCAACTTTTTCACAAATGGCATCAAATTAGTGTCCAAAATTTGCTGAAATTTTGTGGAATCCATTCTTCCTTCTACTCGTGAAATGTTTCCTGTGAAAAAGTTGAAGAGAGGATGGCTTCTACAAATGGGGTGCCCAAACTTTTGGTCCTCACTGTATGTTAGAAATGCATACTAAAGAAAAGTAGCATGTTGGAAAATCATTATTTTTAGGTCATAACATTTTAATTTACAGGGTTCTACCTGTAGTATATAATACTTTACTGTCTGTAATGTCAGTATAATTATTCACCTGTAGTTATTGTTTTTGTCAGCTAGTAGAACCATATTTGTACTACATTCACAAATGGTTATCACAACACTTAAAAACAAACTTTAAAAAAAATCTTCCATTCTGATGGCTAAAAATCTTAATCTTACTAGAGTTATGTCAGACACTTAAATAGGAAACTTATGAAAAAGGGCTTTTATCTTGAAGTTTCAAAATAGGATTTTCTTTTTATTAAGAGAAACTATTAAATTCTCGACCTTAACACATGTCTATTTTAGTGAAACAACAAAAAATATTTCTGATTTTACATAAACTCCTGAAGTCAATTTGGTTCTTCTAAAGCCAGAAAATATTTAGAGCAAATATTGAAACACTTTTGGAAAGTTTTCATTGCAGTTTAGTTTTGTTTCGTCTTTTCCAGGTAAAAATCACATGGAGTTCTGCTGTCATATGCTACGAGGGGCCATCGACCCTAAAGAACCTTCAATCTATGAATATGTGAAGTTCATTGGCAACTTCAAGACTCTGAACAATGGTATGTTGCAATCTGATCTTTATTCTGATCATGGAAATATTACCTATCAACGGTTGTGCATTTACACTTCCACTAAAACAAAATGGAATTTTGCTTGTCAAACTTATTTTATGTGGGATAAAAAAGTGTACACATGTATTTTGAAGCTTTGGTGCTGAAAAAACAATTTGCTTTTGTAAAGCAGTTCCTAATATGACGAGGAATGGCTTGGCAGGGGTGCTGCAGAGATCGTTACAGCCCGCTTTTGATGACCAAGTGTGCTTTGTTGCGACGGTTCGGTTGGCCAAACCTCAGTTTATCAAGGTATTGTTGAGGCGATGACACACCTATGCTAATAGGTTGTCACTGTACTGTGAATACCTCCTCTCTAAATGTTATTATATTTGCGGTTCATGTTAGGAAATGTGTACAATAGAAGAACCCAATGAAGAGTTCACTTCAAGGCACAGCCTCGAGTGGAAATTCCTTTTTTTAGACCACAGGTAAACACACACTCCATGTATTAAATAGATTTTTTTAAGCTCCTGTGTAATTTCTGTGCCCATTTTGTCAGAACAAATCTCTTTGCTGCAAAATATTCTGCAAATATTCTTTAAAAAAGCTGTTTAAACACTTGAGGGTTCCTATACATGAAAAACTTAGAACCAGTGTTTTAAATAATTGTATAAATTCTTATTGCTTTCTTTTCAGAGCTCCGCCTATTATAGGCTATTTACCGTTTGAAGTTCTTGGAACATCAGGGTATGACTATTATCATGTGGACGACTTGGAGACGCTAGCTAAATGTCACGAACACTGTAAGGATCACTGTTTCTCATTCTATCAATGTGGTTTTTTTTTTTTCTTGTGGGTCTTTACAATAGTTATAACTTAACTTCTCTTTCCCTCCTCTTTTCAGTGATGCAGTATGGAAAAGGAAAGTCGTGCTACTACCGTTTTCTGACGAAAGGTCAACAGTGGATCTGGCTGCAAACCCATTACTACATCACCTATCATCAATGGAACTCTCGGCCTGAGTTTATCGTCTGTACACACACGGTAGTCAGGTACAATCCACTTTAGGTTGCCTATTTTAATATTGCCCTTATCTCCCACGTTCATTTCTATCATTTAATATGTTTTCTTACTATGATATATGTCATTCACATTCTGTTTGTTTGTGCAGCTATGCAGAGGTGAGGGCTGAGCAGCGCAGAGAGCTGGGGATCGAAGAATCTAATCCAGAGCCCAATGCTGACATGGTGAGCCTTTACCTCTGCAGAAGGATATCACTGATACTGATCAATTTTATAACCCATATGATGATAATTGTATTTTTTTTTTAAATGGAAGTGTATAGGAGTATCAGCTGGGTTGTTGGGATTAATTCCACACTTTTTATCAAGTTTATAGTTTACCTGATTTGCTTAACTGTGTAATAACTATGTGATCTTCACTGGTCGCAGTGTAGTGATCTAAAGTGTATTATTATTATTATTTTTACTCTGCAGAACCAGGACTCTGGCTCAGAATCTCAGCTTAACACCTCCAGCTTGAAAGAAGCTCTGGAGAAATTTGACAGTCGAACACCTTCAACCTCATCACGGAGCTCCCGCAAGTCCTCATCGCATGTCTCTGACAACACCTGCACTTGTATGTACACACCTGTAGCTTTATGTGCTTAAAGTTGACTAAATATGTGCTGGTCTTCTGTATTGGCAGGAGTCACCTACACCTCTGTTGTTGAGTTGATAGAAAAAAAGCTAACTCTGACTGAAATGATGAGATCAGGTTGAAATAGGAGTACTGATATTTAGTAATGGTTTGTCTACAGCTACAGCTCCCAAGCTTCACATGGACACGGCCACGCCTCCTCGGCAGTCATTGGCCTCTACCATGGACATGACACCCCAGCGAGGCTCATCGATCAGCAGTCAGGTGGGACAAATACCAAAACAAGACTTTTCATATTCTAAATATCTTTTTTTTTTAAGGGAAAACCTTTATCAGACAAGTTTTTTTTTAACTGAACCAAAGGTATGTTTTTTTTTTTTCCCCCACGGGTTTCCTAAAATCATAATGTCTTGTCAGTGCCATGTGGAAAAGTGCAGACTCAAAAGATAACAGCTGTAATATACCAGCTCCTTAACGATTTGTTTGATCTTGATTTGACCAATTTTTAGATCATAAAAAGCCTTTTTTTTGGTTGGCAGGTAAGATTTGTAAAATAGCACAAATAAAGAAAAGGTGATTGCTCTGTCAAGCAAATATCTTGTAGTGTCAAAGCTATTTAAAGGCCCACTTCTTTGAAAATCTTGTTCTTGTTTCATTTTTCTCATGGTAGACACATGAAATAATTAAAAATTAAAATTTCTTTTCTGATTGTTTCTTTATTCAAATCGCGTGATATCAGAAGCAGATGAAAACCGGGGGTTTGAAAAAAACTCACGTTTGTGACGCAGCAACTGTCATGGACTGGGCAAAGTCTCTCTACTCCAATTCCAAATCCTCCACTTGCGGACAGATCCATGCATGCCTTTGTATTCCTTGTTTGAGGTGGCACCTGGCTCAAAACTGTACAGCTGGATTGTCCAATTCTGCTCACGTTTTCACTTTTTGCTACCCAAATGTTAGCTTGGGCTTGTGAGGTGCTTGTCACTAGCAGGAGAGAGTGTAAACAAAAGAATGCTGGGAAATTATCGGGGCTAACTTCCGTGCAAACAGTCCCACCCACAACCCAAATGCGAATGTTTAATGAGCTCCTGCAGCTCCTCAGAAAATTTCTTAAAAAAGACTCAGACTTTTTGATCTTAGCTAAAAACTGTGTTATCATAATTAACACTACTGGGAATTATTTTAAATTCAAATTCATGTTATTTCTGAAGCACCTTTCATGTAAAAAGAACAGCTCAAGATTTTACAATAAATAAAAAAATATAATTGGAGTTGGACTTAAAAACTTGACCAGCCAATCACTGAAACTGCTTTTTCTAAATGGATGCTTTTTTGAGTGTTTTCCTGAATCTAAAAAAACACCAAAGATAGAAAATAAACAATGCAATCAAAGGTCTTTTACCACCGTGGCGTAAAAACACGTGTGGGTTACTGTATTCTTTTGCTTTGTATATGAGAGGAGATCCTGGTGTTCACGTTATTGCTTATACAACATAAAAATGACCAGGTGTCTTAACAATTCTCCACTTGTAGAGATCATCAAAAGTTTTGCAAAACCTTAATGACCAGGAATGGTCAGAGCCTGGATTAGGATTATGCTGCTCTCATATTTCAGAGTTAGCAAAAATTAGATTCTCTTTGATCTTCTTTATGCAGTCTATGAGCTCTCAGACAACAGGACAGAGTGCAAACCCGAGCATGATGTCTCAGCAGCAGCAGCAGCAGCAACAACAACAACAAACACAACAGCTTCAGACAACTGTGCAGGTGAGACTGAAATTATATGTTGATAAATGATTCATATTTAACTGAATAGTATATTTCTTTGGTTTTCAAGGGGGAAAATCCTCATTGTTTTTAAATATCCATAACTTAGATTCCTGTATGTATTGTAGCTACTCTTGTTAATTTCTCAGACAATAGATTTAATACAAATCATAGTACCTGATGTATAATATGTTATATTAAATATCCACATCATTAAATATTACTCATTTCATTTATAGTGTCCTGCAATCCTCCTGAAAGGTTTTATAAGCATGTTTCCTGCTCTTCCTCATTGTGTCTTAGCCTGCGATGGAGTTTACAGCACAGGTTAACGCCATGCAGCACCTTAAGGAGCAGCTGGAGCAGAGGACCAGAATGATCCAAGCGAACATCCAGCGGCAGCAGGAAGAGCTCAGACATATTCAAGAGCAGCTACAGAGAGTCCAGGGGCAGGGCATACAGGTGGGCCGCATACACGTTCTTCATCTGAATTTAAACATGAACTTTAACTCGCATGAAAGGTTACCAGACATATTCCTTTTGTTTTATTCTGTTTCGCTCCAGTGTAAACTCCATACAATTTTGAACCAGAAGTTATTCTCCTCCTCAAACAAAACTAGGATTAGGGAATGATTACTTTTAGATTTTTCATTTTTTTAAAGTGTCACCCTTCTTACTTTTTAAGCTATTACCCCCCCAGATTAATTTTTTAAACTGGGAATTGGACTCATGTTTGGTCAAAGTAGACCAGATGGATGTCCGTGGAAAAAAATGTGTATTGAATCAGACAAAATACTGAACTTCACCTACATTAAAAATACAAAGAAACACAATAGTAAATAACAGTGTCAATGTAATAGCTTATTGTATTTTTAAAAAAATTGCATGATTGAACAGAACTATTGTTCTCTGAGAGCAATACTGGGAATTACCTTTGTCATTTTAATTGTACCTGGTTTAGCCTGACCTAAATCTGGATGACAAAAATTATAGTGTATTTATCTTCTGGTAAGGAGAAAAGGCAGCAGTAAACCTTCACTACTTGAATGTGCAGCCTGGAGAGAAAATTCTCTCTAAATTGACTGTTTATGGGGGAAAAACAGGCATAATTTACTGTAAGAACAAATTATCGAACCACTGCCTATTTGCGTCTCTTAGCAGATGTTACTGCAGCAGCAGGGAGGAACAGTAAATGCACCGCTCTCTCAGGCGGGGGCAGTCTCGCAGACGGCTCCTTTGGCTAGTCAGGTGCAGCAGACCGCAGTTAACCCCGTCCAATCAGGAACTCTTCAGCTCACCATCCAGCAGCAGGCGCCTCAGCATCAACAAGGCATACAGCAGCAGACCAACACAGCGGCACAGGTGGGTCACATGCACACAGATGATCTGAAACTGTGTTCCCTAGTTTACATGTTCACTAAGGAGGCTGAATTCCACAGTTCTGACTTTGCAGCATTTTTCTAGCAGTAAGATATAGTTTTCAACATCATATCTTATGATGTTGCTAAAAAGTATTTTTGTTCATAAAAATAAATTTCATGTGAGGTTTTTAAACAAAAATGCTATTTTCCTGAAGGGACTAGTCTGTATTAAAATAACTGAATATGTTGCATATAACCCTTTTTCTAAACTATAGCAAGTTCAGTTGAGAGATTGCTGAAGTGGAAGATATTTTTTTTCCTGGATCTAACAGGAAGCTTTCCTCTGTCTTGTTGCAGCCTCAGCGACAGTCCCAGCAACCCTCACAGGCTCAGTCTCAGAACCAAGGCTCTGTACCTGCTCCCCTGTACAGCGCCATGATGATCTCCCAGCCAGGGCAGCCAAATGTGCTGCAGATCAGCACTAGCCTGGCACAGAACAACACACAACAAGGCGCAGCTGTGGCCACCTTCACACAGGACCGTCAGATTAGGTACGTATGCTCCTCAAATCACCAGATTTTCCCACTGTTAAAGCCGTCACAGACTTTTCTATAATATTCCCTCCTTTATTCCAGATTTCCAGCAGGGCAGCAGCTGGTGACCAAGCTGGTGACTGCTCCAATGCATGCATGCGGTGCAGTCGTGGTGCCCACGTCTATGTTCATGGGGCCTGTGGTAACCCCTTACAACCCCTTTGGCGGACAGCAGGTAAGTTTGCAGAAGGCAGTGATGAAAATTTGATGCGAGGCCAATGAAAAGTAACAGTTGTCCATCTTGTCCAACAGTAGATCCTCTTTTCAGAGTTTGTTGGAATTCCATGTACATGAATATCTGGGATGTTAGTCCTTAAAAATACAACAAAACAGGACTAATTATAAGAAAAAATTTGTAAAAAAAATGAAGAAAATGTAATTTTAAATATCAAAAGTTTAATTAAGTTGTTGAATTTTAATTTATTAGTGTCTGTCAACAGATGTTTGAACTTTTTTGTCTGGAGATTACACGTCTGCAGATAAAATTGCAAGAATTTATTGAAAGCTGTGAGAATTTTTCTTAAACAGTAAAACAATTTTTGTCAGTATTTAATTCTTTATGTACATAAGTGTTTTATCTTTTTTTTTCTCTTCAGCAGGGGGGCCAGACCCAAACTTTAACTCTTCAACCTGCCCAACAACCTCAAGGTCAGCCTGACAACCAAAACCAAACCTCTGTAGTGGCACAGAATAACCAGCAGGGGCAGCAACAACAACAACAACAACAACAATTCCTACAGGTATCAAAACAAATAGTTTTTTAACTGATGATTTTAGTCAATTTTTTTTCTGATAAGATTTGGGGCCTTAATGCTACAAAATGGTTTTAGGGAATATTTTAAGCTATAACAATCAATAACATCTGTACACTAAAGTATGGTGGGTGTTCTTGCGTTAGCAATAGGTAGTTTCCTGTTTTTTGGATCAAAAAAATTCTATTCTATTTCATTTTCTTCTATTTTCTTCAATTCTGTTCAATTTTATTTTATTCTGTTGTATTCTTTTATTTTCTTCTATTTTTTTCTTTTATTCTATTTCATTCAATTTTATTTTATGGTCCTCGTTATATTGTTTTTTTATATACATATACATATATATATATATATATAAATCTAGTGTTGTTTTTTTTGTCATCAGGGCACTCGTCTTCTCCACAGTAACCAGTCTGCACAGCTGATCCTGCAGGCAGCATTCCCACTCCAACAACAAGGAACTTTCACGCAGACCACACTTCCACAGCAGCAACAGCAAGTGCAGCAACAACAACAACAGCAGCAACAGCAAGTGCAGCAACAACAAAGACAACAGCAAAGGCAACAACAACAACAGCAGCAGCAATCTCACCACCAGAGGCACCAGCAGCAGCTGAAACCACAGCCTCAGAAACAGCAGAAAGCCTCGTCATCACACCGGCCTGACAGCGTCAACAACCAGCAGTGAAACCTGGAGGCGGATGAGAAAAACTGGGAAATAGGAACTCTAAACAAATTGCTGCAGTCGTTCCTTTTGGTTGTGCGGCTGTGTCAACCCCCCCCCACCCCCTTATGTTCATCTGAATTAAATTCAATCCTTCATAGGAAAGTTAGTAAGTCCACTCACCAAAGACCGCCGTCGTGGATACAGGATGGAAATAACCCAACTTTCACTGGATGCAGAAAAAAAATGATCAATGCATCTAGTTGGAAAAGTATGACCGCCTCTTCCTGTGGGTGTTTCAATAAGGACTGAACATGTACAGACTTACTGTATGATAGAAAGAAAGAAAACTTGTAAATATCCATTATAGCCTAACAAAGAAATGTAGTATTTTATATGATTGCATGAAAAAAATAACTGTGTAAGCTTTTATTAGTCAATTTGAAATATGAATTTTTACTTTTAAGTGTTTTCTGGTCAAAGATGGAACAGTGACGTGTCCTCGAAGGCCCTCTGTCCCTTCTCTAAAAAAGAAAAAAAACAGAAGAAAAATTCTCCAGGCTTTAAAAGTTTTCTCGTTGTGTTAAAGAAAAAAAAACACTTTTAGGCTTGGGAGTTTTGTGGAAGCTTTGAAACACTGTGTCTCCAAGACAAAAATTGATCTTTTAACTTTGTAATTAGAAGAAGTATATTTAGATTCCAGTCAAACTGAATTATTTGCAGAATGATTACTGTACGCATAACGGGTTAAGTAATTCCAAGTGCCAATAACTGAGTGAATTATGTTTTTTTTTTTTTTTTTTTTTTTCTTCATTTCAAGCAAACTATTCAAAGGCGTATATATTTTCCAGTAAGATGTTACCCCGTAAGGTTATTACATGTGTATATAATAGGGTTTATTTTTTAACAGTTGGAGAGCCCTATATATATATATATATATATATATAAATATATATATAAAAAAACAAGATGTATCCTCAACCACCTGAAAACATTAGCACTTAATTTGGTTGTGTACAGTTAATCACTGTCAAGACCTAGTTGTTTGTGACCAGTGGTGAGTCTGTGAGTTTGTGTGTTTTCTGAGAGTACAATCCCTGTGTGCATGAGAGAGCATGAGCTTGGCTTTGGTTGGTTTGTGGGTTTTGTGGCCCCTCGTGTCTTAGAGTATTTGACTTAGTAAAAGGTTTGAAGTTTTGAACGGTACTCGTTCACTCAGGAATGTGGAGGGTTTTTTTTTTGTTTGTTTGTTTTGCTTCTGCCTCAGTGGGTTAGACGGCGATGCTGCGAGGACATGGGGACATTTAAATGCGAGCCAAAATTTGACCTTCATTTGAAAGATTTTTTTCCCTCTGTCGGTATAAAAACATCAAGGAAGAGATTCGTACGAGAAAGTATTTTCTGAAATAATTGAGTAAAAGTCTGACCTGACTCGAACAGCAAGTCTTGGTTTGTTCCTCGTGTTATAATTGTTCCGTTTTTTTTTTCCCCTTCAGAAACCGTCATGCAGTGCAGTTTCCTTGTCTCAGCTCTGCAGGGACTGAGTCCAGATCTTGCGTATGTGTCCTACACTGATAAGCCATATCTATCAGAAAAGCCTTGGAATTAGAGGTAATAGTTGGCAAAGGAGCTTTTTTTTGTGTGAATGTTTTCTTTTTTTCCCTAAATGTAAGAAAGCTGGCGTGTGGGCGTTTGTGTGAGTGTAGCATCTCCTACTTCTTGTATCACTCGGGGGTCAGAATTGGTTTCCCGTGGCGATGGCCAATCAGTTCTTGCGTTGCAGTATAAAGAAAATTGTTTTTTTAAATAAACGTCCTCTGGTTGAGCTCAGTATTGTGCAAGCTTGCGTGTGGGACAGCTCCAGATAAATATGTGTGTGTGTGACTGCATGCATGGTAACTGTCACTGTAACCCATTATATTTTCATACGTAAACATGGTTTGTGAATGAAAAACGGATGGATGTAACGTGGATGCGTGCACTGATGACTTTTTAGGCTGAAGAGAGTAGTGTTTTACAAAGATGAACTGCTAACCCTTCAGAGTAAAAAAAAAAAAATGTAGGCAGTTCTTCTGAGAGGTATGTCCTCAAACAAGCTATCAGAATAGACTTTCCTTTGCAGCAGGCCTTCCACTCACCCAAAAGAAAAAAAACCAGAACATCTAGTTTGTATTTGAAGCACTTTCTTTTTGTTTTATAAAGAGATGAGCTGAAACGTTTATGGTTTTTTGTCACTGACGTAGCCCAAAGAATGTAAAGGTATCAAGAGTTGAATGGATGTTGAAACAGTTTATAAGCAAAAGAACCTTTGGCTTTGTTATGAAGGAAAAAAGAGGGGTTTGAAAAGAGAATTCATCACGAAATTAATTTTAATATTTGACTTATTCTTTTATTTTTAAAGATTTGTTATTAAGAAAAAGGAATGTTCCACTATTACAGATTTTCTTTGTTGTTTTTTTGCTGCTCTGTTTGTCTTCTGGTTGGAAAAAGAGTCCAGGGTTGTTTGACTTTTGACAGTGGCGCCCCCTTTCTGCCCTTCTACGCAGATACACCGATTACTTTCCCAGCAGTTTTGCTCTTAAAAAGTCTAGTACTAGTATATTGTACATTCACACAAAGCTAAAAAAAGAAAAACACCAGTATTCAGTGTAAAACGGTGCTATGCTTACCTGAACTGTATGTATCCTTTCTGCTCTTGAACTGTGGCCCTTTATCTGCCCCAAAAGTCACATGTAATATTTTAAAGAAAATTGTTTGCAGTCACTATAACAGCTCCCCCACCTTTTATGTGTCCTTTCTTGGTCAATTTGAAAAATAAAAACTGTTGCAAATACTAAAACTGCCCTCCCTTTCTTCTATTTTTAAGGATTACCCTCCTTTGTTTAGGTGTTTTTGGCTGTTGGCGCATCGCTACAAACATCTCAAAAACGATAAATCAAATGTAGGTCCCATCTTCACAGGTACTTTATTACAAGTCAAAGAACCGTATAAAAACTGGAAAGACCTCAAAGCCGCAGTGTTAAGCAAGGCTCAACACAATCACAAATGAACAAATCCAATGTGAAAAGAAAACAAAAACTAAAGGCACGTCTCTATTGTATTTACATTGCATACATTTGGACAACACAACGCACACATTTAGTCCTAAAACTATGTATTCTGTTTTGCCGTAGATTTCAAAATAAAATACAGCCACAGTGGAAAATATACAATGCACAAATGGGAATTGGATGATGCTTATGGCTTATTTTTGGAGTTCTACAGTCACTGCGTGTTCTTTTGTTATGGCTTGTTGGTTGATCTTGAAAGAGTCTGTTTGCTAGAGGGTGCTCAAAACCACAACACTGAAATGGAACATTCTTGCAAAGAAACAATGTGTCCGCATCTCATCTAATTCTGTGTGCATCTCTTTAAAAAATGCCAAAATGATGTAGAAAATTAATGATGTAAAATTGGAAAAAAAACATCTAGAAGTCTCATAGTCCCACCATCATTCTATTCCTTAGTCACAACAGTATCTCCACACACATATATATTGTATATTTAGTTGTGGTTGTGTTATTTACATGCACTTGCAGGCTTTGTGTTGCATCTGAAAATGCGATGAATATGAGCCTGAACTCCTCCCAGCGGCTGATGGATAATGTCGCTGATAGCTGGTTAGTGCTGCAGTCCGATTTACATAGACATGCACCTGTAATATCTACCATTACGATAAACACATCTATGGGAAGAGGAGTTTGCACAGCAGACAGGAATATGTACAGAGAGTTGGTCTGAGAGACGGGATTGCCAGAGTTTGGCACCTTCATTTAGAGATTATGAAGTTGCCCCGTCACTGAAAGGACTCCTGCTTTCACTTGATGACAGATGGCATCCTCTCCCAGCAACATTTTCCAGGAGAAAGTAAAGGACATGGAGTGGATAAGAGGGGTGGCAGAGGCTGCATGTGTGACGTGTTTATGTTGGAGTCAGACGTAGTCCAGGAATACATCTGCTGTGCTCTGGAGTAGAGGCTGTGTCGGGGCTGTTGTACTGCAGACTGAACTTAGCCTCTGTGACAGCGCCCTCTGCTGCTCTGGAGCCCCAGGAATGTTACTCAGAGTCAGGTACACCTTTAGAGAAACAGATTAGTCTGGGATGTTTCTGCAGAAATATCAAGAACATTTTAAAAAAGAAAACCCGACAAAGTCCCAAGTTCTTCCTGCTTACATTCTTGGTATTCTCTGACAGCAGCAGTTCAGTTCTTTCCACCAGTTTTCTGAAGGAAGGCCTCTTCAAAGGGTCATGGTTCCAACAGGACAGCATCATATCATACCTAAATGCACCAGATCACCAATTAGATCATCTACACCTAGAAGACTGAGAATTTTCATAAAGTCCCAAAAAGCAAACAAGCGAACAGCGATGTAAATATGACAGCTAGAGACAAAACACTTCATTTTTAAATTATAATCAGACTATTGTTTGCGCATCACTTTCTTTTGCTTTTTTCAGGGGCTGGAACATTTTATAGGGGGAGGGGGAGACACTACAGTGAAAGGCCATTGCAAATAAAAAGATAAAAATATGTGTTACTAAAACTTTTCTTATTACTATTGTTTTCGTTATTTTTGTGATGTATAAAGAAGCTTGTATTAATGATTTCAAAAATGACACTAATATTGACTCATAAATTGGAAGGGAAAATGTGGGGCAAAGTTTTTTGCTGGAGGGTAGTTCCCCCCCTTGCCCCCCTGTTGCTCCGCTCCTGTTTTTTTTCCTCCCCTGAATTTTGGATTTGGAAGGGAATTTTGTACACTTCAGGAATATTAGTAGAATTTAAAGAAAATATTATGAAAAAGAGCATGAAAAAGTTCTCAAATGTTGGAAACGTATGGTATTCATTCAGAAAAATAATGTGGGAGTTTTTCTTTCTATTTTTTTTTCTTATTTTTAACTGAAAACAATATACTTCCACATAAAATGAAGAAAAAAAACATAAAATAAAACTAAGAGCATATATCTTTTTTGTCAACTTATTTTAATCTCTTCAACTACGGATTAAAAAACAATGAATTATTTGATGCTTTACTTGATCCTTCTTAAAGTCCAAAGACTTCCAACATCAAACTACCGATTTTGTTATGACATTTTTGTCAGATTCTTTTACTACTTTTATTTTGCAGATAAAAATAACACATTGCACCTGTATGTTTATTTTATTTTTTAATCTTGAGCACATTTTCTGAAACTTACATCTCAACAGGAGCAAACTCGGGCCTGCTCATCCTGTGACCTTCCTGAATCATTCTGTAAAACGCAGAGCCCACCTGCATCCCTGGATACGGGCTATTTCCTGCAACGCCGTCGAACAACACACAGAAAATAGTAATGGATTCATACAATGCAGCTGGTTTCTCAGTCAATACGACTTGATTGCATTATTATTTGGTCTAAGTGATGCTGCTGCTGGGTGAGCAGCATCATCGTAGCATCTAATGAGGCAGCTCATATCCAAGATAGTAATGGCTCAGACATTAGAAAGCAGATGCAACAGCACAGCCTATACTGGAAATGTTACCCAGAGAGAAGATTTCCCAGAGCAGAATGCCGTACGACCACACATCGCTCTCAAAGGTGTAGACACAGTCGAAAATACTCTCGGGAGACATCCACTTGACTGGCAGACGGGCCTAAAATATATTTAAATGACTTTTAGGTATGAAATAAAACAGATTTACAGCTTCTTGAATCATCTGTTTGAAAAGGAAACACTTTGACATGATGAAGGAAGGGTATGACGGCAAAAAGATGGAAACACTGAAGATAGAATTAGCTAAAAAAAATAAAAGAATTAAATTATTAGGTGAAGAAGGAGGGAAGCATTAAAGATTGACTCACATTTCCCCTGAGAACATAACTGGCGTCAGTGGTGATGTCTCGTGCCAAACCAAAGTCGCAGATCTTCGCCACCCTGCCGTGAGTCAGCAGGATGTTTCTGGCAGCGAGATCCCTGTGGATGCACTGCAAACACAAACAAATGTGGACGTGAGCGTTGACCCTGTGCCTGGCTGCTGCAGCAGTCAAATACTCTTCCTTTCAGTGAAATGATGCAGGTTAGACTCTTTTTGCAGGTCTGTTTGCAAGTGAATGCGACAGCTGAACCAAACAACACAGTTTGGAATAACTAGGACATCTTTAAACTTGATTTGTATGTGATTTACAGTGGTGTAAATGCTTCTGACAGCTCCTGAAATGCCATCAGACACACTGTTAATATAATAATGGGAATATAGAAAGCAAATACAGGAATCGGTTAGGAACTAAAATGTCCACCACTGTCTAGTGATTCTACATGAGTTCAGCAGAAGAACACGTGCAGAATCTTTTTGAAAAATTGTTTTTTTTTGTCTGCTCCTGGTTTACAACAATTTGAATAAAGAAATACTCACAATGCAATTTTGAACAGAATTTTCTTTCTATACGTGAGAAAAATGGCACAAAACCATGTTAAAAACATCGAATTCACAATTTGCATAGGAGTGGATCTTTATGGAGGTCAAGGCAAGACTCAAGCAGCTGATACTTTTCATTAGACCCACTGTGCAGTTCATCATCCCTGAATGATTATTGCTTGTCACGCCTTTATCTCTCCTTTATCACACCTTGAACCCAGAAGCTGGTAAAAGTCAATAACTATTGCTGTTTGATTGTAGTTCTTGCGGGGTTACTGTATCAGGTTGATCACCTTCACAATGATTAGTGTGTTGGCACTTCTGGAAAAAAGTTCAACGAAGAAGACCTCAAAACAAAAAGAAGATTTTTCAAATACAGAGAACGTGCGCTCTGTTTGCACGAGAAGTTTGTATTTATGTGGAGGTAAATTTAACATTATTGGTCTTTTTAGTAACTAATCTTAAACAGATATATTGATACAAATGTGCATCAAACCATTTCTGCTCCAAAATCACCTTAATTCAGCAACTACTTGAAAGCAAAAACATAAGTAAACCTTATTTCACATTTGTAAATAAATTTAGATGTCAAGGGGTTAAATTCTTTCAAAACAAACACAAGTAGGCCAAACTGAGCATTGAGCAATGTAGCAGTGAGTATAAGCAGGAAAAATAATACTGTAAAAAGCATTCAAATGCATCCTGAGGACATTGAGAACTTTATTCTCAAGCACAGTCAAAGCTCTGCAGTGGAAAACAGCCACATTGTGTTTCTAATTGTAAATGCACCACCAGCTGACAACAGTGTTTTTGCATACATTTTGGCACCAAGCCCTACCATAATTTATTAACTAGGAGCAGCACTTTAAAATCTCCCCTGTAACAGCTCGATAAATATGGCCGCAGAATGTTTAATGCCTCACGTTCTTGGAAGTAATGTACTCCATTCCTTTGGCGACCTGGTAGGAAAAGCTGAGCAGATCTTCAGCATCCAGAGACAGCTCACTGATGTCATCTAGACAGAGATTTCTTTGCTTCAGTGTCTGAAAGCAGCATTTAGACAGTTTTTTATGTGTGTTCGACGATGTGACAGTGACAGACTTACCCGAGTGCGAGGGTTTTTCTTTGTCAGCGGGATGCATGGGCATGTACCCCATCCCACTTGCATCCCTGCAGACACACACACTCTCGGTTATTAAAATAAACCTCTTTGTAATCAAATTTAAGAATATGCACACTTAAGCACCTTGTTGTCTCTGTCTGGTTCGAGACGTTGCGATAGTAACCATCCCCAACTTGGGAATTCAGAAAGGACTCTCTTTTTCTTCTCAGGAAGTTGAGCAGGTCGCCATAGCAACAGTACTCTGTGATTACCAAAAGTGGACCTTGCAAAAGAGACAAAAGCATGTACTGGTTTTCATATCACAACAGCACAGACACACTGACATAAGATGGTGTTTTTTTAGCATCATGTGAGAACAAGTGAGGAGCATGCATGGGGTAAAGTTTTGATAAAGAGGCCGCCTATGCATCTGTACTGAATCAGGCACCATAGCTTATTGTAGTATTGGAAAAACATCTTCTTTGAAAGCCTCACTGACATCCTTCCAATGTTAAGTATGTCATCACAACAACATACTTATGTGAAGTTGCACAGAATCCAATAAAAAATGCTGAAATACTCAATACTGAGGTCCGAGTAGACAGATAAATGATAATGATCATGAGTAAAATGTTGTCAAGTCATGCTGCATCATGTTTTAACATTGAAGCTAGACACTATCAGATTTCTAATTACTCAACAAGACAAATATATGAAAGGCTGTGTGAGATTTTTGAAAAGCCTGTAACTCTGCGTATCGAAAAGGTCTGTGAGGTTAATAAAAAAGTCAATCGGGTTTGTGCAACCTGTCAAATAAAGTTTTAGTTTATTGCATTGACTATATATGAGAACTGGACTGAGCGACACCCCCCCCCCCCCCCCCCCTCCTCACACTCCAAACAGGAAATATCCCCTGCCTCCAAGAAGCCAAAATCCCCTAGGCTTCTATAGAGAAATAGAAAGCTATTATTAGTGGTTGTCATAGAAATGTTCACTCAGACTGACTTGGACTTATCACTGCTTACTGACAATTTCTGGCTCCAACATGGTGATATCCGTGAAAAAGTGGCGCCTGAATTTACCTCATTTGGTTGTAGCCGAAAGCAACAGCAAGCACTCAGTCCAATTCTTACATGCAGTCAATGGACTGTTGCAACTTTTCTCACCTCCAACTGTGCAGGCTCCCAGAAGGTTAACGATGTTCACGTGGTTTCCAAGGTAACTGAGAACTTTCAGCTCTGACATCAGAGCCTCCTTCTCCGTGGAATGAGCGTTGGCTACAAGATCAAAAGAAATTTGTACGTTGATCTTCAAGGGAGGCGTCAGCAAAGGAAAAAAAAAACCCCAAACACTCACGTTTTAACATCTTCACAGCCACGGTTGTCACGGTATCTGGAGAACAGAGACCATATGCTGTGGCCCGTACCACCTTTCCAAAAGCACCAGACCCGAGGGTTTTACCTTTGAGTAAACAAACACCAGACTGTTAGGAATGGCAATGTCACCATCAGGGATGCCACAGTTCTTGGTTTAAAACCAAAGTGTATCTTACGCCACATGTAAATTTAAGAATAATTTTTTTATTTTATTACATTTCATCAAATTTAGCATAAGCCAAATAACAGGTTTTCTTCATTGTTGCATGCTTATTAGCAAAAAAAAAAAACTTTTAGCTTTTGGTCTCTGCAAATTGTTGCAAAAGGTTCTCAGGGTTAATGCTAAAATTAAAGTGTTTTGCCAATCACCCCTAGCTCCAAGGAGCGTATGTTAGCCTGGGGGCGGTGCTGGCAGTGCAGACTCTTCCTGTAGCAGTTTGGGGTGTTTATGTGAGGAATTACCATTATAATATACTTAAAAGCTAAAAAAAAAAGCTGACTTTGCCTGATATAGGCCCTTTAAAATTCAGTCATGAGAAATAAAAAAGCCCCCTTTTTCTGTGAATGTATTTCAAAAAAGGTAATTCCTCTGTTTTTCTAGCATAAGCATAACCCTAATGCTACATTCACACCGACCATGTGTTGCACATTCAAGAACGCACGATACATGGTTTCATTCAACCCCAGACAACCAGGAAGCGGCAGGAGAAACCTCTGATTCTTTTGATTTTCTACTATCTACTAGTGCTTGTCCGCCACCAACAGTTGGAATAGGTTTGGTGCAAAATGTTAAAGCAGTGCAAATCTCAAGAATCCTGCTCCAGGATTTTTCTTTCACAGCTCTATTCTGATATGTGAAAGACTTGATAGAAAAAGCTAAATTATTGAGTTCTCCTTCGAGATCACTTTTCAAGCAGTTGGCATTTCTGTGTTTTGAAAAGGCCCCAATACCAGATCAGAGTCCTTGATTGGTCAAAGTTCAGCTGTTCGACGTTCCAGCAGTGGAAAGTTCAGCTGGTTGAACTTTCGGCGTGCATTCCATGATCGCTAAATTTGTACATAGAGCGAGAAAGGACTTGCGAGGATGTGAGAGTTTTGAATGTGGAAGCCCGAGACATGGTTTACAGGCACTTCCGTAGATTTTTCATTGAACACAAAATGCCTTGGACGGTGTGAATGTTGCTTAAGATGCACTTCATTAAAAGCTCATCAGCTTGCAGGCATGGTGGTGGATTGGTGATGGTTTGGGCTTGCATTGTAGCCTGAGGACATGGTTAGGTGACCATGTTTCTGTAAATCAAAAACCTCCCATGTCAAATGCAAAGCCTGTCAGGTCAGCCCCACAGGTAAAGTTGTGTTGCAATGCAAAAACTAGCACCCCCCACCCCCCAGTGTTTACAACAACAATCCTGATCACTAACTCCAGAAAAAATGAGAGACTAACTCTGATTGGTCAACAAATTTAACTTAGGTACAAAATGAAGCATTTGTTGAAACATTGCAAATCTATATCACATGACTGAAAACATGAATACAAACACAGTCATACCAAAGCGAAGCTTCTGCCGGGGAAACTCCCATTTGATGTCATATGGTAGCTGGAGGGGGTCAATATAAATGTAGTTGTTTCCATTGATGCTCTCTATGACCTTCCACTGGATTTGAAACTTTGGTTTCTGTTATAGTTCAGGAAAATAAACTTTTGTTAGACAACTTTCAGTACATTTCTCTGTTTATTAATATATTAATGAAACTAAATGACAAATTATATTTTTGCAATTCACTTCCATACAATTCATTCTACAGCCTCTGTGTTTTGATTGGATTTGATTTTTTTTTTTTTTATAAAGTCACCAAGCCTAAATCAATTCACCTGAAATACCAGTCTGTGTCTAGACTCTGCCCTTAGGATGCCACTGCAGATGCAGTACTCAAGGAGTCTGACTCATCTGAGTGCAACTGGAGCAGCATGCTCAGGGGAATGAATTCATGTCTAAAGACGTGAGCAGGCTGTCAAAAATTCTGCACCATCTACACATTCTGAAAGGTTGATTCACTCTGTTGAAATTAATTAAGAACACATTCGCGATCATTAAAAGGAAATGTTTGTGCTCTTCTTTGCAGAGAATTGGTATCATGCGCTGACAGACAGCTGCCTCTGACTTGCAGGATGGAGAAATGGGTTATTAGCCAAACAGAATGGGCCTTTTGCCAGCAGCGTTTTCAGACATTTCCTTTTTTATTGTAAAAACCGTATATCAGCGCTGATCAATGGGCTTTATTTAACATTGATGTCTGCAAACTGATTTGTGGGTTTGAATGTGATTTATGGCAATAAATTGGAGATTTACATCTCTGCAGTCGCTGGGGTGTACTTGCAGACGCTTTTCGGTTCTTACCTGCATGTATTTATAGAGCAAAACCACCAGAGTGAGGCTGAGGAAAGCACCAGTGGCCATCATGCCAATCAGAACTGGAGTGAAGAGTTTATGCGGGACGACTCGCTCTGTGACACAAATCACATGGATCACATTTCATCTGAAACAGGTCTTAAAGCCAGACTGTTGCGCAAACATTAATGACAAATGTGGGTCAATTTTTCCAGCATCTCTTCCGTCTAACCTGTAACCTACACGAAATAACCCAAACACAAAATAAAACACAAGTCCTCTTAACCCACCGTTACAACAGACAGCTGCAGCAGTGGTGTCTGTTTGTGTGACACGGATTAGCGGGTCGACGCCGTGTAATCCCAGCATGCACAGTCAGCATACACTAATCTCTAATTCAATCTGTATTCAGTAACCCCACACCTGGCCTCTTCAGAGAAAAAAAGGTCAATGGGTTTGTGTATCTGCAGGCATCGTCTTACAGTGTAATCAGGAATGCTAGATTAATCCCCACCTTTCAGATTATGTAGTATTGCTGAGCATACGTAAAGTGTGCATAGGTGAAGGCATGGTGTGCTTCTCCCTCACCACTGATAGAGAACAGCGTGTAGGCCTCGTCTCCATCTGTGTAAGCCACACACTCCAGGGTGTGGTACTGAGCATGCTCCTTGGTGACATTCAGCCGGCTCTCCACCTCACTTCTACCGAAGGCTGACTCTGTCAGCAGGTAAACCTCCGGGGTTTCCCATTGGGTAGCGTTAGGCAGCTGTGAGCACCTGTTGATGAAGATTTTTCTTTTAATTTTTTATAATTTTTTTTAAACCTACATTTAGGTATTGTAGTTCTTGAAAATTAAAAACAATGAAAATTGATAGAAATTGAAATATATACCTGAATATATGTGAATATATAGTCTATAGAGAGTCCTATTCTTTAAGCAATGAATAAGTGTTTTCATATGAACACAACAAAATAAGATCTTATCAAGGATGTCAAACCTGCTGTTCTTCACTTCAACTCTTCTCAAAGCGGTCACTTTTTTCAACAACTATCTTCCATCACTGTTATAAAATTAATGATTCTTTTTGTGGGAATAAAGCACCTGGTTGGCTTTAGCAAAGGGAAAAAAAAAAAAAAACTTAAGACAATTTTTAGGACATAGTTTCTGCAGAGCGATAGTGGTTTATCAGAAATTGATCAAACTCAGAGGCGGGTGGTTCTGCGGGACCTCCCCCCTTCCCGTCACCCATAAGTGAGGTCTCTGTTTACACGCTCTAGCTTACACCCTGAAACAATAATGGAGAGAAACATCGGAGCTTTTCAGCCATACAGTTATAAGATGCCAGCTCGAACGAGGAAAACAAATCTAGTCGTCTACAAGTGGATGCATCAGAATAGCGCGGTGGAGGAAGCTTGTGCCCGGCTCATTGTACAGTCGATGTAACAAATGCAACGTTTTTCAGACAGCTTTTTTTTGTCTGCTTCTGATTCGCAAAGATTTAAATGAAGAAATATGCAGAAATGTCATATCACATTTAATTTTCCTTATAAATGTTCTCCATCATCAGAAAAATATCACAAAAACATGCTCACATGTTCATCAGATTGAATCTTTAAGCTTTGTGCAAATAGATTTAACACCGTTAAAACTTAACTGAACTGTTAAATAATAATTTAGACAAAGAAAAAACGATTTTTTTTTTTAATTTGCACATTTAAAACCTTTTTTACATAAATATTTTGGCCAGTACAACATATATGTCTGAAAAAAAACAAACACAGGGATTTGAACTTTAGTTCGAAAGCTTTTGATTTCTGTTTGTCCCTTTTCTGACAGAAGCAACATCTAACAGGATCATACCACTGCCATACCTGACATGGGGCCGCTCGCAGAAGTACCAGCTGATTTTAGGAACTGGATAACCTGCAGCAATACATCGGACCTGTCCATCAACAGGCCCCTCTTGGGCAATGATCACAGGCTTGCCTTATAGGAGGAAAAAAACAGATGTGTTCTTTGGATCCTTGAAACAAACATATCAAATTATAACCTTTCTTTTATTATTTGCACTTTCTTCTAAGAAGTACCAAAAAATATGATCCACTTATTACGACTGTAACATGATTTGTCCCGTGTGATACTTACTGCTGACAAAGACGTGAAACGAAAAAGCGACAGATGCATCTTCGTGTCGAGCTGAGAATGTATAGATCCCACCCTCTGAACCAAGAACCCTCACAAGTCTCAGCACACTCTTGTATCTGGTGAGATGAACAAACTGTTTTCAACGTCTGTGCACAGATGGTCGCACACTGCCGAGCTGCAAGGCTGTGAGCTCGCTGTACCTGTAGTTGTGGCGATGCAGTGCAATAACGTGCTCAGTGGTGTTGAGTAGGCGCTTGCCCTGGTAGGACCAGGACCAAGAGTGCGGTGCAGGATACGCATCAAATTGTACTATCAAGTTTAGGGTCTCCCCTTCCTTAACATACTTCTTCTGCACAAGGTTTGGCTCTTCAATGATGGTAATGAACCCCTTATCTTAAAAAAAAAAAAAAACACACTTTAAGATACAAATAACTTAATTATGTCAAAGAATAGAGTAAAGAGTGGCTTAAGGTTAGGTATATGTCATGATTCCATCACGACAGAGCTCTAAAATCCTACTTCAGTCCAATATGCGCTAAGTTGGAATGCTGTATAATAGGTTGTTTTCTGTTATGTTTGTACAAGGATTACATCTTAAAAATCAATGAGCATTTAGATCAGGGATGGGCAACTCCAGGCCTCGAGGGCCGTAGTGTCTGCATGATTTCCATATATCCAAGTCCTAGTCATGACTGATTACCTTGTTCAGGTGTGTCCAGCCAATTAGAACATGCCAGAGCATAGTATGTTGGAAAACATGCAGGAATGCGGCCCTGGAGGCCTGGAGTTGCCCATCCCTGATTTAGATGGTGACAATCACACTTTGTCATCTGCAAATATCAGATATTCTCAATTTTGCAGTAAGAAGGGAAGGGTTAGAGTTAGGGACCTCACAAAAAAAAGTGCATGTCGATTTAAATGTTACCTTATCAAATTACACGTGGTTATCAGATTTTTGGGGATGCACGTTGTGGTTGTTGTTAGCAGTCACAGCAAGAGGGCCTTGGTTTGAATCCTGGTTGGGACTTTTCTGGACTTTTTTTTGCACGTGTGGGTTTTCTGTAAGCTCCTCCCACGATTCATAAACGTACTTTATAGGTTAATTTTTTAGTTTGAATTGTCCTTAGGTTTGAGTGCATGTGGTTGTGGGGCCCAGCGACAAAACTGGCAATCTGTCCAGGGTGTACCCCACCTTCGCCCAACAGGAGCTGGGATAGGCTCCAGCAGCCCCATGACCCCAAAAGAGGTTCAGAACATGGATGAATGAATGGATGGATGGATTTTAGATTTTTAGAGCTTTTAGACAGGCTGAGTGTTAACACTTACTGCGGACGTCTAGCTTCAGCACTGCATCACTGTCGCCTCTTTCGTTGCGGGCATAACAGCGGTAAGAGCCAGAGTCTGACTGGCGGACAGTTTTGATGATGAGAGAGGTGGAGCGTTGATAGCCCTGGGAGCCAGACAGAATGTGCGAGGCCTGGGATTTTTCAGGATGCTGTAAATCATAAGAGAATTAGATTCTAGACAAACAAACGCAGAAAACTATGAAGTCTTTTCAATTAAACGCAAAATGATGGATATTTAAGCATAACTAACGCTGTATAACACTAAAACTCTATGTTGCATTGAAGCTCAAGAGTTCAGTAAACAAAGATTCTATTTTTCTCTTAACCCTTAAATGGCCAAAAACAGCCACCTTTCCCAGCTTGGAATGAATAAAGTATTTCTATTCTATTCTATTCTATTCTATTCTATTCTATTCTATTCTATTCTATTCTATTCTATTCTATGGGGTCCAGATCACATCGACATTTTATTTTTATCTTCTATAAATAACAAGTTACCGATTGAAAACTTGTTTTAATTTAAAAAACTGCAACAAAAAATTAAGAATTTTTTGTGTTTAAGTAACACCCCCCCCCCCCACCACCACACACACACACAGTCATTTTCTTTAAGGGATGTCCTTTCTGCATCACTTTGAGCTGAATGGCAATACAAGAGCTAATTTTTAGACTATACAAGTCACACGCAGTATTTATTTTCCTTATTGTATTATTATATAGCTTCAGATTAGAAAACCAATTTTCCACTGACCACCAAATGAGGGCCAACAGTGAAGCATAACCAAGACAGAACGACTACAAAACGAAACTATTTGAAAATAATGGAAATGAAATAGAATTTGCTAGATGCTTTGTGACATTTAAAACTCCAATAATGCTGCATTGTTTGAAAGGAAGCCAGCTTATATTTGTTAGTTTACAGTGGCCAAGACCCGCCATCGCAGCAAAAAAAAGTTACAGTGCAAACACAAAAAAAGAACTCTGCAAATAAAAAGATCAAATAGTATTAATCTCACCACAGCTGAAGGGTAGTCCCACTTAAGGCTAAAATCCGGGTTGACATTGGTGGAGTTGCAGGTAAGCTTAAACGGCTCTCCTGCCTTCAGAATGACCAAGTTGTTGTGGGACAGAGAGATAACTGGGCTCAGCTCAGGCACTGGATCAAGGGAACACAACCCATAATCAGAGGTGTATTTACTGAGATCATCTTATAGCATCACCTTAACTTACACATTATTTTTTCTTCTCCTTTAGTCAGTTTTACCATAACACTTTTTTTTTGACGCACGTCAAGTCTTTAGAGATGTAGTTGCATTTACTTTAAAGCGGTGACAGTTTTTTAACGTTAATTTTTGTGCTTTTCCTTTTTTTTAACACATCAAGACAAAAAGCCCTCAAGAGGGTGTGACCAAAGGTTTACACTCTGAAGCAAACGGGGTAAGTGCGCGTACTTTGGGGCACTTGTGTTTGCATAAAAGACATGACTAATACGTAACAGAAAATGTCTTTTAAGAATCTCTCCAGGTGCTGTTTGCTCTGCTGTAATCCTGTTTAACTCAAACAGTGCCTTCGCGCTCCGGTGCACCACCTTGTTCAGTGCCAGATTCTAATCTTCTCTTCTTCTTCTTTTCATCAGTTATTCTCTATGGTGATAACAACCTCAGTCAAAAGAAGAAATTTGTATTAATTTGTAAGAAGGTGAATGCGACCAACTTCTGACTATTTTGCTATTCCAAACAAACCAGTAGTAATGAATAAATAATTCATTCAGTCTTGAAGCTGAGTCATATCAACTGGACATAAAATTTTCTTCTAACTTGAGTTTTAAGGTTACCAAGTGAAGCGGTAAACAAATTTGTTTGTCTTAACAAGTTTCTCAAATGTAGAAGTAGTTTACTTCTGAAATCTACAGCCAGAAAGTTAAAAAAGACAGTATCACTAACACAAACATGGGGAAAATGAACTTTTTTTAAAATCCAGGCTAACTACTTAACAATATTAATGATTTTCAGAAAACAATTTTAACCCTGAAGAACCTGCGGGGTCAATTTTGACCAGGTTTTTTTTAAATAGAATTATTTCCCCCTTTTTTCGTTACTTATATATTTTGTTGCTTCCCAAAATGAACAAACAAAAAAAAAATTTGCTTAATTAAATTTAAAAGCCTTGAAGAAAACTGTTGTTGGGCTCTCCAGGTTTAACATTACCTGCTAACAATTGTACAGAACCCTGGACATAACATTAAATAATAATAATAAATTGTTCCCTCAAATTAGCTTTGTGTGCATAAAAAATAATTTGTGCATACATGTTAGTAGGCTATGTGTGGTCAAAATGCTAACTGCGTACAAGACACTAATTTGAATGCAGAAAATGCTGACTTGTCTGCACAAAATGCTAGTTTGAGAGAACAAGATACTAATTTGTGAGCAGAAAATGTTAATTTTTGGGCACATATTGTTAACTTGTGGGCACAAAATGCTAACTTGTCTGTACAAAATGCTAGTTTGAGGGAATAAGATTATAATTTGTGTGCACCAAATGCTAACCTGTGTCCAGATAATGTTAATTTATGAGCACAAGATGCTAACTTGTGAGCAAAAAAAGCTAATTTGTGTTTACAACATGCTAGTTTGAGGGAACAAAATACTAATATGTGTGCACAAAAAGCTAATTTCACATAACTTTTTTTTTCCAGTGTCATGATCAGGCGTCTGAACTGTCCAGGGCTCTGTGAATTTGGCCACAAGTATGCAAACAGACACAAAAAGAGCCAGAAACTCTTAATTCATCCCTTTGACGGGGGTCTTTTATTTATTTTTTGTTCGGATTTGTTTTTCTTACCACAGTTTGTTATTTTGTTATTTTTTTTTTTAAAGTATCACATTCTCAGGAAAAATTTCTACTTGTCTCTGCTGTACCACTTAGATGGAGTGACACCACGACTATTTTTGAACGTCCCAAAAACGTGTGCCTTGGCTGCCAAGGACAATAGAGTCATTATTCGTTCCCAAACTTATATTAAACCAGGCAGAATTGTGTGCGGTTTTTGTTTTCCAAGCTAAAACAAAGATTGACTTTGTCCTGAAAACTTAAAGAAAAATGGATTTGTGAACTAAAAGCGGGTTTGCCAAAATGCTGCTCTGTAGCCAGGAGACTGCTGAAAAAACTGTCACGTCTGTGTTTGTAACAAACATAGTAAGCATGGTTACATGTGAACAAAGAGATGACATGGGAAATAAGTAAATAAGTGTGCTTTGTATAAAGAAAAAAAAACTGCTATATTGACTCTTAGATTTTCCATACTTCAGGGGTATGAGTAACACCTAGAAGTAGTGTAGCTAAAGCCAACAATTGTTTTAAAGTCTGTCTAAGCAAATTAAGAACTCCACAATGTGTTTATGGACACTTTTTGCACCTTTCTGTATGCTGAAATACTGCATTGGATCCACTGACTGTATATGAGAACTGGACTGAGTGACCCTGCCCCCTTCGCAATCCAAATAGAAAGTTCCCAATGGTCCCAAAAAGCCAAAATCCCATCGCTTTCTTTTGAGAAAAAAACAGTTATCACTCTGTTATAAGAACCATTGTTGTTCTGCTACTTTTTTAAACATGCTTTTGCTAATACTCAATTTTCATTATATGTTTTTTCTGGCCTATCAGATGCCTCAATAAAAAGATGTGGTGTTACATTTGAAATGTTTGATTGACAGATTTTGTGATGCCCGCTTTCAAATGGCAGTGGTATGAAATTCCATAAAAACTCACTCCTGATTGGCAAGAGTGGTTGCCATAGAAATGTTGACTCAGAACAACTTGGATCAATCAAAGCTTACCGGCAATTTCTGGCTCCAACATCCATATTGCAAAAAAAATGGCAACTGAATTGACTTCATGTAGTTGGAGCCGGAAGTAAGCTATTTTCAATTTAACTGGCATGTAAATGCATGATTCTTCAGTATTTATTGTCAGCATTCCATTTGGAAAGAAAATGCTCAGTCTTTTCGCCCATTTAGTATTTGGATAGTAAATTGTTCTGCATAAATGCGTTTATTTTCTTTAGGTGGAAGTTGCTGTGTCAGCTTTCACCTCATTAACTCACCAGATAAATTCTGGAGAAGCTGTGCCACACTGAACATTGACATGTGACCCCACACTCACCCAGTCGAACATCCACAGTGTACTGGATTGATTTGAACGTGTGTCCGTCCAGCTGTCCCACACAAACGTAGCAGCCCTCATACTCTTTCCTAGCGTTACTGATGACGACACCTTGCTGCAGGTTGCTCTGGTAGCTCAAACCCAAGGGCAGAGGCCGTTTGTCACACGTCTCCAAAGTTAGGTTTCTGACCTCGGGGTCGGTCACAAGACAGGGGATGATGCAGTTCTCTCCTGCTCGCACCAGGATGCCATTTACCATGGAGCGCTGGAACGCATTGAGAGGGTCTGAGGAGTGGACATAGTCAAAGGGAATAAATATGTTAGAAAAATGTTAGAGATCAGCACATCACAAGCAAGTCTCTGACTGTCAACCCACCTTTTATGTAAACATATATGGTGCTGCGCTCCAACGTTTTGTTGTTGACACACACATACCGGCCCATGTGGTAGGCCTGCACCTCCACCACCCGGACAAACGCCACTCTGCCCTCCTCTACCTCACCCTCCAGCCTGCGCGCTTTCTCCTTTTCCCACTTCAGTGTGGCTGGGACATCGGACATTATGGCATCGTCATGGCAATGCAGCTCCAGCTTCCCTCCTTTGGGAACCACTAAATGAGGCCCACTGGGGGAGATCACAGGTTTGCAGCGTGCTGGAAAACAGAGGGCAAAATATGTGGTTGAACCACACAGGATGGGGATACCTGCTGTGATTGGTTTTTGTACATTTTCAAGCTGAAGACAGGAAGAAATGCATTTTCTTGTAGACATGTGCTCATTCCAGACATTGAATGGATTTTTTTATATACATATCATAGCCAGCAGCTTTAAAACCCAAATTAACCAGTTATTTCAAACATCTTTTGAGAATAAAACCAACAAGCAAAAATGAAATGGAAAACACAGTATCCAATGAGCAAAAACTGATGAAATTAAGTTAAAAAAGACTACAATAACTAAGTACATTTGATATCAGCAAACATATTTAGTCACACTCCAATCACATTTGATTTTTTTTAGAACTGTTTCCAGTGGTCTTTTAATTATGATTATGTTGTCATAATAAAGAAAAAAAAACGTTATTTTCTAGGACATGCTATCTGCAGAGCTGCAGTACTTCTTTAGAAATTCGCTTCTGAGTTGTGGGCAGGACTGTTGGCAGGGAGTAAGCCCATCTCCCCTCCCCAACGTCCACCGGTTTACCTCCCGCTGGCTTACAGCCCCAACCTAACAAAAATAGCGAGCAATATTGGAGCTATCCAGCTGTCCAGTTTTGAGCCAGATGCCAGCTCAGACGAGGACAACAAAGACATACATGGATTTACAACTGGATGCAGAGCATGAAGCTTGTGATAACTTGTCTGTCACTAACAAGCTTTTTTCAAACTGCATTTTTAGTCTGCTCCTGATTCACAAGGGTTTGAATAAAGACATACTCAGAAATGCAAATTGAATCTAAATTTTCTTTATATATGTCCTCCATCAGTAGAGAAATGCCATAAGACTATGTTAAAAAACACCAAAACACAATTTTCTCAGGAGTGGGTAAAAAGCGAATGAAAGGAACTAATAAAAACACCTTTTCTTCAGGACAAAGCCATCTGTTTGGTTCCTTTCATTTTTATTTGACAGGATTTAATATTAATTACTTAGAGCTGTTCAGAAAGCATATAATGAATGTATGCAGTGGTCAAATTTGATTTATTCATACACATGTGCGTTTTATAACCATACAAGTAATATATTTTGAATATTTTTTTCATATTAGGAGTTCTTTTTGACAGATGCAATATTATTTTGTCCTGCTCTCCAAACCAAACACAGTCAGGGGTTTAATGTGATGGTTTAAGAAGATGATGCTATCATTGGCACACTCCCCCTCAGGACAATCTGCCTTTCAAACCACCACTTCTCAGCTGAACGATCAATAATTATGAGCAGTCCAGGAGCTGAGTAATCACAGTACTAGACCCCCCACTCCCCATTCCCTTCAGATGAGTAAATGAACCCAACATTTCAATTTCGGTTTGACTCCCCCAAGGGCCAGCTCTTTACAAGATTTCACATGATAAGCAGCATTTCAAAAACAAGATTTTCATGTGACTCTTCTGCCTGCAGGCAACAGAGCAGAGCCCAGGGAGCAGGGGGCAGGAGCATCTGGATGCTCCGTCATCCCAACGTCAACAGAGGATCTGTGTTTGAGCTCCTTGAATTCTTAGGGCAAATGGTGCTGGGGAAAAGTTTTAAAGCTCAAAACTTCGTGGCAAACAGTGGGAGCATCTCCATTTGTGGTTTGCGCATGAGGGGCCCCCTGTCTTTTGTTTGACACCTCGTGGTGTGTGTGTGTGTGTGTGTGTGTGATGGTGGTGGTGGTGGTGGGGGTGTGTGTCTGTTTTTTTAACGGCAAGAGTCAGCCAGCACGCGCACAGGCTTTACCTGCACTGCGCGCGCGCGAGAGCACGTCATAACACCTGTTGCCAGAGTTGGTTACGCAACGGAGCTTGGATATGAATTATAGCGCAAAATACGAGACAACTGCAGCTTCCTTAAACAGGAGAAATACAATATATTTATAGGTAGATAGGCTTTGGTTTCAAAATTGTGGAAAGCGCTCCATAAAACGCGCAAAAATGTGCGTCAAACCAGTCTAGACTTTTAAAGGAACAATGAAAATGAAGTTCGGTAGTGCGCAAACAGTTACAAAGGCAAAATAAAACAGTACAATAAAAAGATTTAAAAACACCCAGTTAGATGGGAAAACAGCAGCAATGTGTCGGACCATCCAAACATGTGGTTGTCTCACCTCCCGGTGCCAAAACTATCAAGAAAGCGGCACAGATAATCCAGTTTCTCCACATTATTGTTGTTGTTTATTTACTCCCCTTTGAGCATTTCAAGCGCAGAGACAAACATCCCCTGTTCCGGAACGGCTCCCATCCACCAGAATAGCAAGCGAGGTGTAGGAGCACACGCACAGCGCTCCCGCAGGCTCCGAGTCCCCCCTGCAGGATGTCACCGCTGCGTAAAGACGCGGCGTCTCTTCTCTCACCTCCTCTCTCCTCTGGATGCTTGCCACTCCTCTCTGTCCCGCATTGGCTGGAAACCCGCCAAGGCGGTGAGTCGGTTATTACCAGGAAACAAAAGCAGACTTTTGTTTTTCTTTTTGCATTGTAAATATCAGAGGATCTGACCACGCTTATTTTCTGACTTTCATAAATGGACGTTTGTTCTTTTTCTTCCTTTCTTAACTGTTAGCGCTCATCACAAACACTAGATGTGTTTAAACGCCAGCCTCCTCACATTTCCTGATCTCGACATGTGGTGAGGATGACAGTTCTCCCTTGTTGGCAGGAGTCTCCATGCAGGAGCTCATTCAGTTTGAGATTGGCTTCATGGTCTCACATTTCTCTAATCAACATTAGGCTGCTGTCTTCTCACTTCCCGACTGATTTAATCAGCCTTATGCCATTGCAGGAGACAGTCATCCTTCAGAGTGCAGAGGTATGCATGAAGGTTTTGGGTAACTCATATAGGGACAACACACAAACTTCTCCTCTGAAAGTCTCTTTGGAGGTGTGTTTGGGTCAAAACTGACCCGTTTTCGAGTCAATTTGGACCATTTAAGGATTAGGTCTATTGATAAGGGAGGTGGGTCACATCAGAAGATTTTTGTTATTTTTTTAAAAATCTTTCACTATACTAAAATTTGCTCGCAGCTAATACCCAATGTTGCTGTTCGCCTTTCGGCACATCCCGTCAGGGATCGCCACAGCAAATCTCTCATTTGAACAGGTAGTTTGGCAGATTTACTCCATCTGGGCCGGGGACCGGCACAGGGAAACCCAGACTTAAGCCCCCTATGTGGCTACATACACACCTCATACCCAATAAAATTTTTTATAGTGGATGAACCCCCGCAAAAAAAAAGGCATCACAGAAAACATAAAAAAAATGAGAGGGACCAAAATCTTTCATGGGGCTCCAAAACAGAAGTCAAAATCCACTAACAAAATCAAAACACGTGTGGAGGATATCCAAAGGAAATAATAAATGATTATGGGATGGTCACATGACCTACGGCTTGGTGACCATGTTGTGCCAAAGCGAACTTGAGCAATTTTCCCATTTTAACACAAAAATTCACTAAGTCTACAACCACAATCCAAGTTTTACTGACCTTTGACCTCAAGAAGAGACTGGCATCTTGAATTAAAAAAGTTACCTTTAGTACATTCTCTAAATTTGAAATCCTCTTAGGGATTTTGATCTGCTTTCTTTCATCATTTAACATCATTTACAAACTAGCAAGTTTTGAAACAATTTGTTCGTAAATTTTTTGGCCAAAATATTGTGAAAAATGAATAAACGAATCGTTGTATCAAGCTGCACAAAACAACACGACATACGATATGACCATATCAGGAATGTGGGCGTGGTTAACCCAAAAAAGTTACCCTTTGTTCCAAATCCCCAAATGTATTTTGCAGACTCTTCTCGAATTTGCATAAACCTTTTCGTCAACCCCAAACCACCTACAAAAATAATATGGTTGCTATGGAGACAAAACAGTAAAGCTGCCATTTTGGAAAAAAAAAAGTGCTTTTTTTTCATGACTGTGACGTGCAGCTCTGACCCAGAAAGCAGAGCCAGAGAGGCGTGCAGCAGCCGCTCAGCCAGTGAGGGCGGGTCAAAAAGGACAGGTGAGGGTGGTGGTGAGGAGTGCCTGTGGGGCAAACAATACCGCTTGTGGCTTTAGTTTTTTTTTTCAATGATTGTATCAATCTGTTATTATTGGTTTAATAAAAACCTTGATTGAACTTATACTTAACTTATAAGGTTATAATTATTATTCTCTAATAATATTTCTTATTCCATTCATTCATTATGCCATTCATTTTTTGATGTTGGTTTATTGAAGATAATTACTCTGTTATTCTTGCACTTGACTGACTCCTGATTAATCACAGAGCACAAAGTTTAAACAGTGAGCTCAATCCAAACCTGCAATCATAACATTTAAAGAGAGTGCATTACAATTGTGTGAGGATAACACCTACTTTTATTCACTGTTCAAGATCACAGCTCTATAATTAAAATTTACCAAAATACAATGTTTTTTTTCTTCAATCTTCTGTTTTTTTTGCATGTCTTCAAATATGCTCTTATATTAAAAAAAAAAAAAAAAGTAAAAGATCAACACAAAAATGATTCATGCTTTATTGAGCTTTCCATTGTTGTGCCGACTTTGCTGGCCTTTTTCCTGCTTTAGAGAAATGGAAGCAAACATGCAGAGATTTTTGGAACTGGTGTCTTCCCACATGAACCACTTTGCATCGCCCTGCAGTTGTTCTTGCCTTCTTGGCACATGATGATAGCGTAAGGCCAAAAAAAAGAAGAAAAAAAAACACTCAAGTCTTTTAGGAATTATCTACAAAAGTAAAAATTGCTCTGCTGAAAGAGGACCTGGAGGGCAAAAATCATTTCGTGTGTTTCTGACCCTTGCAGTGTTTTTTTTTCTTACTTTAATCTTGAAGATCAACTGTTTGCTTCTTTGTGCTACTGACAAATGGAACAAGTGTCTATTCAGGTTGTGTCTGGCTCAGATTTCAAGTAGCCAAAGCTTTGTTTTTCAGTTGGAAGGGAGTATGTGATCATTCCCTCTTTAGTAATTCTGTACATCAGGTGTAACGCCTTCAGGTGTTAAAGTCCCACTTCAATCATCTTTTGTAAAAGCATTCCCAGTGCTCTTTTAATTACGGTCATGCCGTTTTCAGCTGAAATTTAAAAAGAAACGTTGTTTTCTAGGACATAGTTTCTAACAGTTCATTAGAAATTCACTTCTGAGTTGTGGGCGGGACTTTTGGCGCAGACTAATCCCGGCGCCTTTTCCCATCATCCAGCTGTTGATGGCGTGCAATATTAGAGCTATCCAGTCATCCAGTTTTGAGCTAGATACCAGTTTAGACGAGGAAGAAAAGCCGTACATGGATCTAGTCGTCTACAAGTGGATGCATCAGAATAGAGCAGAGCTATTAAAATAAAAAAATGCTCAGAAGTGCAATATGAAGCTGAATTTTCTCTATTTATGTCCTCTATTATGCAAAAGATGCCACAAGAACATGTTAAAAACAGCAAAAACACAATGGTCATTGAAATGGTGTTTCAAGCAGTCAGACGAGGAATAAGTTCACGCACAGATGAGGCCAGTTTTTTCTGCTTCGTGCGTTGCTGTCTTAGGTGTGGCTGCGGACCCTCTGAGTAACATTGGGGCTTCTAACAAGGGAAACCTGGACTTCAAGGTGTCAAAGTACAATGCACCTGTTTACCTGCCAGCTGTTCATATGCTCTATGAAGACGCCCCCATGATGACCACTGAGCGTTTTGTGTGCGTGTGTTCATTAGCATCATTCTGTCTGCTGTCATTTGAGCAGTTTATATGTCTTTCCTATTACATTATTCATAATTGAGGTGAGTGTCTATAGCAGATCTGGGCTGACTCACTGTGACTGTGTGTGTGTCTCCAGGGTGACTCACTCTGTGCTTTTAGACAGATGAGGACAGCGACCTGACAGAGGGCAGTATTGGTTTTATCCAAGAAAAATAGCCTCTTAAATTAGATTACGCAATGAGAGACATTCCTTCTTCTCCTTGATTCTCCCCCCTTTCTCCTGCTCTTCCTTTCTCCTCCTCTGCGCCACACACACTCGATTCCTAACTCAATCAGCTACAAATGGAGTTTTCTTCACACCCTCAGTCAGGGATAGGCTTTTCCACACAAGATGGCTAAGAGAATTGGCACACAGTCACACACACTCAGGAATCCGATGAAAACAACACCTCATCGTTTTTGCTTTGGAGGATTTTTTTTCCTAGCTAAGCATATTATTTTTTCTCCGATGCAGTCCAGCTCTTTCAGTTTGCTGATATGGCGTTATAAACTTGATATCAGGGTCCATTTGTCCTCCTCTGTTCTTTAATGCAGCTCGAGTAGGAGGAATGTTTTCATTGACTGTGGCCTTGTTAAGTGTTCATCTGTGGTTCAGTTGTGGTGCTTGACATTTTAGATCCAACCAGCTGTACAGATCAGACTCAATGTGAGGAAAAAGCATAAAAACAATATATTTTGATCTTTTTCAAGTCAATTATAGGTCTTTAAAAATGGGTTTTGGTTCAAATCTTCATTGTTAATTCTTTAAAGAAACACTCTAGTGAAAATTGTGGGGTTTTTGTGTTTTTAACGTGTTCTTGTGGCCTTTTTTTGATGTTAGAGGAGATACATATAGAGAAATCTAAGATTAAAACTGCATTTCTTAGTATTTCTTCATTCAAATTGTTCTGAGTCCAAAGCAGGCGCAAAAATTATATTGGCAAAAGCTTGTAGGTGTGACATAAAAGCAACCACGGCAATTATTTAACTCCAAATCTTAAAAATGAAGGAAACATTTATTTAATCATTTTATATTAAATAAATGTAATTCAATTTGTCTCTTTCAGCCCACACTGAGACCATGAAATGATTAAATATGTCATGAAATGTTTCAATGTGCTTTTTATTAGCAATTTTAAAAATATTTTAATGCCACATATATTTACACATGTAATTAATGCCAATTACAATTAATGACACATTTATTCAATAATTTCAAGTTTTTTTGTTTATTACAATTTGTCTCTTCATTTCATTATTTCATTGTGGGATACACAATGAAATAATGAAATATGTCATTAAATATTTCAATGTCCTTTTTAAAAGCAATTTTAATATTTTAATGCCACAAATATTTAAACATTAATTAATTGATTTCCAATTTTAGTTTTTAATGCCAATTTTAAATCTGATGTAATTAATTACCCATTTATTTAACAATCTAATGACTGATATTTTTATTTCATATTGTCTCTTCTGAACTTTCATAGAAATTGTCTTGAGGCTTTTACCCCTTCCGTGACTTATGTCTGATTTTGTTTTGCATTTTATTTGACTATTGTGTTACAGACATCATAGATCTGTGCTGGAGGAAAACACAAGCGTTTGACAAAAAGATTAAAATTCCCTGAAAATCTAGAAATCTGTTTTCATTTTTGCACAGCAGTGTTTGACAACCATTTTCATTCACTGGAACTGACTTCTAAAGCAATAACTCTAAACCAAGGTTGGTTCAAGGTGACAGACAAAGAATGTTTAGAAAACCGTAAAAACAACATTAAAGTCAAATATTTTAAAACGTTAAAAATGTGATTACTACCCCTTTTTATTTTTAAATGATTTGCGTGACTGTCTCACTACAACAACGATATTTTCATGAAATGTCTCAAACTAAGCACGTTTGGAATCTGTATCAAGCATTTATATCTGTTAAATAAAAAAGGCTTTGAACAGCTTGTCACTTATTGCTCCATTTGTGCATATATTTGTAATTATTTATTATTCCTGAAAATAAATTCCTGAAAAAATACAAGTTTGCAACATGAGAACCAGTGTACAATGTGTACAGAGACAACAATAAACAGCCAGGGGGGTTGATAACATAAATAAATGCAAAGAATTACAGATATCAATAGTTTTGAAAGCTTTTTTGTTGGTGAATTATGACATTGCTTTTACGTAAAAAATTACATATTCAATAAAATGTGGAAAATATGATGTTTTATAATTAACTTTACAAATATGTACATATAATGTTAGCAGAAAAATGAATGAATGATTTTTTTTTTTTTTAAATCATGTATTTTCAGATTCATAATAAAACCAAAAACAACAGCTGCAAGTTACTATTTTGTGTGCACAAAATAGTTACTTGTGTACACAAGATACTCATTTGTGTGGGGTTTTGGGCCCGGGACATTAGTTTTTTTGTTTTGGTGTTCCCTACCTGTTTTATTTTGTTGTTGGTTTGTACTTCCTGTGTTTTCACCTTACTGCTCTTTTCAGATCTCTTGTCACTTCCCTCCCTAATGTGCACACCTGTTGACACTTACCGGATCATCTCCCTCTGGTTATAAGTCCTCGTCTCCCTTGCACTGGTTGTCGGGTGGTTTTGGTTGCTACACGAGTTTGTGGTCAGTTTTCCTGTTCTGAATTTAAAGAAAACTAAAGACTTTGCAGTTTTGAGTGCCACATGTGTCCTCACGTCAACTCTGACATTTGTGTACACAAAATAGTAACTTGTGCACACAAAATGCTAATTTGGGGGAACATTTTTTATGTCATGCTCAGGGCTCCATAGATTTGGGATGTTGGTGAGGAAATAGCAAACTGCCTCTTTCATGGGTTCTGAAGCTAATTAAGCTGTCAAAAAAAGTCTCAAGGTTTTAAGAGTGTTGACAGTGAGAAAAATATTTTTTTAAAACAAGAAAGCTCTCAAAATAACACTTTTTCAGGCACTGATGTTCAATTGAAAAAAAAAATTAAATGAAAACCACTTCTTTTAAGTTTTCAAATCTACATTAGACTCCATTATAAAGATGCCTTCTCTCCATTTGCAACAATTATCTCCCGCTGTGAGGGACTGGCTTGTTTTGTCTTGCAGCAGATGGATCTTTGTGTTGTAAAACAAAAGGTGCAGAAAATGCCTCGATAAGCTGTGGCAGCATCACACTGCTGAGATAACCGTGTGTTTGATCCACAGAGATGATGTGGATTGAAATATTGCCAGCACACATGTGTGGAAGCTAATATCGGCATGTGTAATTACAGATAGCCCAATGATCGCCCTCTGTCTGGATAAACCTGATTAGCATCGACTAGGCTGTAAGCCGCTCTAATCCACCGTAAGGAGGGAGGGATGGATGCACATGGGGGGGGGGAGTGGAGCCAACAGCAGACACAGACAGGGTGGTCAATGGGTGGCACACAGGGTGAAGGGGAAAACAGAAAAACAAACAGTCTGCTTTAGAAGGAGAATGGTAGAAACCAATGGAGGAGGAGGAGAACATGCGACCCTTCAAGAACAATTCAGAAAGCCTTAAAAAATAAAAGCATGCTTTAGAAAAAGGTCACATTGTGCTAGGACAAAACGAAATGCATAAATAAATGGTTTCTATTGTTAGAGCAGCAAATACCAGAATGGGATTATTTAGACAAATAGATCAATGTTAATAACAGCAAGGCAGTAAGGACTGAAACCTGTTTCTGTAATAATTAGTTTGTATCATATAATTCTAGTCAGACACAAACTGCAGTTATTAACTTCTCCTCCATGATCAACTTTCAAACAGCTGGTTGATTGAAAAGGGACACCGTCCATACAGTTATATTATTGAGCATAAAGAACCCACAAAATTTCAGCAAATTTTGGACACTAACTTGATGCCATCTGTGAAAAAAGTTGAAGTTGAAGAGAGGATGCTTCTACAAATGGATAATGATCGTAAACACACCTCAAATCCATGCTGTCTAAGAGGCAGAAACTGAAGGTTTAGCAGTGGCCTTCCCAACCTCCTGACCTCAACATCATTGAAAATCAATGGATAGACCTGAAAAGAGCAAAGTGTAACAGACATCAAGAAATCTCAAATAACTGGAAGACTTTTGGAAAGAGGAATGGATCAAGAAACATCAAACAAAAATTGAAAGACATGGATCTATGTGTGTTTTCATAGACTTTTCATTGGAAGTGGTTGCTGGAATTGCCGAGGCTGGTGTGAATGTAGCTTTAGAGAAATAGTTGCATACTGGTTGTATGTATAACATGAAAAACTTATTGATTGTTGCTTTTCAAATGTGAAGTTCAGAACCTACACTAGAGTCAAAAATGATCATGTTCAGGGTCACTTTCATCTCAGTTTTCTCCTGGTTGTTTTGAATACATAACCAAATCCTATAAGCTGTGGCTTTGTGACTAACTGACTGATTTGCATGAATGGTGCAGCTGAAGACGTTTTCCTGCAGGCCTTAGTATATGAGTCACCTGAAAAAACCCCTTTTAGGAGTAATTTCTCTCCTGCTTCTGAGTCCGATTGATGTGAGTGCACCTTAAGGGAATTTAAAGTTCTTTCCGACTTGTCATTTCTTAGCAAAAAGGTAGAAGTCTTGAAGTTTATTTCATTAGGTATACTTGAGTATAGGTACAGCAAGTCTACTATTGACCATGTACTTGTAGTGTAGAAAGCATACTAACTGAATACTTCCTCAGATTAAATTGGAGTAGTTTAAGGCACGTACTATAAAGAGTATATAAAAAGGAAACTTCAAGTACTCACTTTTAGCAAGTATACTTGAAGTACACATTACTTTTTGCTAAAAAAAAGGGTTGATAAATCTGTCCGTTTTCTTTTATTGCTTTATTAGTTTACCATCTTTAAAACCTGAGAAGTGAAATGATTTTAAAATGAGCTCCAACATTGACTCAAAAGTTTACCACCAAGTCAAACAGAAACCGAACAGTTAAAAATTAATGCGCTTCTCTCCCTGAATTCCCCTCACCTGCACACCTGAGCTTTCATAAGCACACCTCACCCAAATGTCCCAGCCTCCACCATCTGGTGGCCCAGGTGAAGAAACTACAAGCATAATCTGACACCAAAACTCACAAAAAGCAAAACTAGCTACAACCACACTGTCAAACTTAAAGAATCCTTTTAGTGTCCAAAGATGGTTGGAAATGGACTACATTAAAGTGTTATAGTATGTTAAAAAGCTGAAAATATTTGTGAAAACATTTGAGGGTTTTTGCTAAATGCTAAACTAACTAAAGATAGACAAACAAAGCCAAAAAAACACAGAAGGTTAAAGGAGACTAATTCATGCTAAATTATTTATAGCCACTGGTAAAACTTCCAGATGAAATGGTGAATTTAAAAGAAAGGAAAATAACACTTACAAGGTTTTACATCATGTTTTAACATGGTCTCATGGAATTAATTTAAGAAAGCCAGAGTGTGATTAAAATAATCTAATATCTCCTAAATGATAATGTTTTCATTGTTTCTTTAACAGAAGGTCAGCTGACCCCAAGATTTACTGAAACAGAAAAGATTTAGCACAAATTGCAAAAACACAAACAAATAAATAAATAAAAACTAGTACTAAAGCACTAAAATAAAACTAAACTTGTTGATACCAGATTGTTTTAAACATATGTCAGTAAATTAAGAAATGTAGCTCCGATTGAGACAAAATGTTTACAAATAATTGTTGACATTTTTCTCACGGTCTTAAAGTTCCTCTCTGATCTTCTTTTTCATCATTTTCAAAGCGTTCCTAGTGGTATTTTAATTAGGATTATGTTGTTTTTGGTCTAAAAACCAAACAAACTAGGACATAGTTTCTGCAGCTCGGCAGTGTTTCATTAGAAATTCACCTCTGAGTTGTGGGCGGGCCCACAGACAACCCCGCCCCCCTTCCTTCCCATTGCTGAGTGCTGGAACCATGGAGCTTGTGGCGTGCACAGCATATTTTTAAGTCACAGCTAAGCTTGTTTTCAAACTGCATTTTTTTTGTCTGCCCCATATTCAAAACGATTTGAACAAATAAATACTCAGAAATGAAATTTTTGTCACTGGACATTTTTTTTTGTTTTGGAGAATCTTCTGCTTTACATATTCTCCAAAAATTCTGTTTTCATGTGTGCAAATGCCTGTGGTGAAGCTGCTACACACCGTGAGGAGGTCACATCAATAGACTTCCTCCTACACTCTCGTCCACCAGGAAGCTCCTGCCAAATGACTCCGAGGGGCTCGCTGAAATGGACGCAAATGCTCCTGCACAGAACTAACATGCACAAAACACTCACTCCAAAACACAACTGTTACAGTGACCAACAACAAGTCACAAGACAGCCATGAACCAAATCAACTGTTATCATACAGCTATAACACAACATTTGTGATACAACTGCACATACATGTAAAAAATAAGTTTGTTAATTAAAAATCTAAAATTTAAATATGGAAAAAAGAGACAGAGAAAGAGGTAGCAATAGAAAAATAGAAACCAGTGTGAGAAACTGGAGAAGACACGGGTTTGAAGAAGACAGTGAGTAAAATAAATGCAATTTCTATTATCAGTTTAACAGAGAGACCATTAGGATCCCTTTCTAACGCCCTCTTGAGTGTACGTGCGTGTGTGTGCTTAACCGTGTTTAGAGAGCCACACGTAACTCTCACGTATGATGTGATACAGCAGATGCTCATGATATCAAGCCCTGGCTCACGTAGATGAGGGAAATCAATACAGCTACAACTATGATGTTACCACATTTCTCCCCCCCTTATCCTCGCTGAAAAAGTGAGGACCACAAAATACCTCCTTGTGATTTTTTTTATCGCAAGCCGATCAGTGCATGTGTCCCTGTTGTGCGTGACTCTGTGTGTGAGTGCCGCATTGAGTAAGTGATGGCAGAAAAAGGGGAAGGGAGAGTGAAAGAATCCAGGCATTTACACTCATTTGCTAAAAACCTAAAGAACCCAACTGGCCATAAATGCATTAACAGTCCTCTTTACATTAGCAAAGACAGTGGGAATCTTGAAAGTACATAGATGCTTCTTGATGCCATAAAGTGGTTGAAGTAGCAAGGAAGTGGGAGAAATAATAAATATATTATAACTATTTATAAATTATAAATAGAATAAGATTATTTTTTTAAAGAAGCATGCATTTCATCAGAAACTTGGTTCAAGAAAACAAAACTTTGCTAAGGTGATAATAACACTTAAAATAATGCAAGAGGTTTTTTTTTTTTTAAATCCCTGAGACTGAGAACCATTTAGATCCCCAAAATTCAACTAGATAGAACACAGTGAGATCACGAGAGAAAGTTCAATTTTTAAACCAGTTTTTGTCTTTTTTTTTTTAATTAAGATAAATTCCTTTTTTAATGTTATTCTCGTTCCTTCTACTTTTCTGAAAAGTCATCCTTTAAAGGTAGCAACACAGCCATGGTTCAAGAAACTCTTATAGATGATGATAATACTATTACATCTAGTTGATATCACCCGTTTTTTAAGCCCATTTAATGATTTTCGAGGTGGCAAGGATTACTGGAGCCTATCCCAGCTACTGTCAGGAAAAGGCAGGGTACACCCTGGTCAGGTCATGGGCAAGTAGTATAAATAACTTAATGAAAAAACAACTTTATCCAGCACAAAAACAAAAAGATGAATCCCAATTTTGTCCTTTGGGCCTTATCAATCACCCAAAGAGCTGCCATCAGAGTGTGAATGTGTAAGCGCTTGGGACTTCTAGCGCCTTTGCCCCTAATCAAGTTCTAAATAGGTCAGTACCATTTACTATTTAAAAGTAAACCTGTTAGTTTTGTGTAAACTTACATTTAGAAAAATGTGGCGGCTAAAAAGTAGGCCAGATATCACCTAAAAACCTTTTTTGGTATGTATGAGGAAATACATCCCAACCATTACACATGATGCTCATTCCTCCTCTCCAGTTGGGGGCGATCTACTTCCGGTACCCCCCACTGCTGCAGGACACTCTCCAGAGTCGCTTCCGGGTTCACGGTCCGCAGACGTCTAAATGGATCCAAAAGAACTAAATTCTTGTGTATAATAGAAAAAAAGCCACCTCAAAAAAGTAGCAAATTGTAATATCTCTTAGTGGTACCTTTTGTTGGTGGATTTTTGTGGGACTCGTTGATACTTTTATTTTTTCTGTGCTGGGCGAACATGTCTGCGGAGGAGGCGGACAAAACGACCACCACCGATGCTAGCGCCGGGGACGAGGAGGAGGAATGGTTGTATGGGGGTAAATAAAACTACAAGGAACTGCAAGTGTCGTTTCAATTGATTTACGCAAACAACAACAAAACAACTATTGCTTTGTTGTCAAATTAGACCGGAAAATAAAGCCGCCCGCTTTACAGAAAAGTGCGCTGTGCTAGCTGGGTAGCTAAGTTAGCAATCTCCGCTTTGGCCTGAAGCAGAAAGATGACTCGAAAGCGAATTATAACTATTTTATTTAAATGTATTTTCTACATGAACGTGACAAATTGTTTTTATTTCTCTGCTAATATGCATGGTTTTTATGGCTGGCCAATAATATACAGTCATACATGTTGACATGTGTTCAAAAAAATGTTTTGTTTCAGATGAGTCCGAAACCAAAGAGGAGGATGAAGAAGCAGCAAAGTTAAACACGGATGTCGGGTAAAACACAAACACGGTTGAATATTTATGACTATACTGTAAACCGAGACATTTTGTTAATTAAGGGAATTTTCCTAATGAAAACATTGTGTTTACATGCACATTTAGACATTTAGCAGCAGCTTTTAGATGAAACTATTTTCAGGGATAATACAGTTGAAGGCAATGTAGGGGTATAGTGTTTTACAGCTCTAAAATAACTTTTAAGACTGGCTCTTAAACCCTCGTGTTTGTAATTTTTTAGCCTAGTTTAGCCGCACTTTGTCCTTTACACAGCTTGTGTTGTTTTTTTTTTATCTTTATCATTAGAACACATTTTAAAATTATTAACTGTAGACATACTGAAGTAAATTTCTGTTATTTAACTACTGGAAATTAGTTGGAAAATGTGCTTTAACTTAGTTTGTTGCTGGAATTTAAATATTAACAGTGTGGGGGGAAAATTATATCTAAGACATTGATCAGATGTCTAGTTTTGCATGTACAGAGCTGATTGAAATCTGTCATTAGTAAATATCTTTAAAAATATCACCATTGTGGAAAAGAGAGAACACTTTAAACTAAGACCTTTGTTTCTGTTAAAAAAATATTTTACATCTAACAGTTTATTTATAAACATGCAGTGCGCCAGAAGATGCTCCCGCAGAAGACGCTCCTCCTGAACATGCTACAGGAAACGGAATTGCTTCAGAGGTAGTCCTTTTTTTTTTTTTTTTTTTGTTTCTCTACACCATTTTTTTTTTTTGTGCTTGTTTAAAGTGCTGGCTTGTTTTTGAAATTCCTGACATTTCAGGCCACGGGTGAAGCTGCTGGTGAGGATGTAGACAGTGACAGCGACAGTGATGACGATGATGACGATGTCTGCGTTACTATTGGTGACATTAAGACCGGAGCGCCACAATACACGTAGGTTTGAGTCCTGTTGAAATATTTACAGTTGTTTGCTGTAAATGTTTGAAATTCTACTAATGAAATTCTACTTCTTGTGGAGGGATTCTTTTTTTGTTATTTTTTGAGACTTTTTTGTGGACAAACCACCAGTGTCAGGTGTTACTTTTGATTTTGCATAAAAATAATTTGAAGGTCTCAATATTTAAAACTGTTTTATTTTTCCTGAAGTTTTGATGTGAATTTTTATTTTTTTTAATTGAGTTGTTGGTTCTGAGTGTTTTTATTCCTGTTGTAAAAATTATCTTGCGTAGCAAATCGCACAATAACCAGTTGAATTTTAGTGATGGGTTTGTGATGAGTGAGTTCACAGTAAGTGAATTTATGCAGTAAATGACGATAATATGCATTACAATTTTGGGCTGCAGTTTTTTAGTCCTATTCGATAATTATAAATGACCTTTTTTTGCAGGACTTATGGCGCTCCACCTGTTAATCTCAATATAAAGTCCGGCTCCAGACCTTATGGACAGGGTGTGTCTCCAACCTGCTCCTGCCATCATTTTCATTTAGATTTAATAGAATTGCTCTTCTGTCTTATTTTGTAAGCATCCACTAACATTTATTTTGTTTATCAGTGTCTACCAAGCTGAAAGGGGTGGATCTCGATGCCCCAGGAAATATCAATGGCGTCCCGGTGCTGGAGGTGGACATGGAGTCCTTTGAAGAGAAGCCCTGGAGGAAGCCAGGTTTGTAAAAGTGAAGTAAAATGGTTTCAGGCCTTATTGCTGTCTTCAAAAAGTAGAAATGGTGAAAAAATGTGACATTAAAAGACCAAATTTGTCAAATCACATTAAACTAAATGATCAGGTTTTACTTTATTTTAAAATGAAAACCCATTAATAGTCTATAAATATTGTAAAAATACTAACTAACAGCGATCAGCTGTGCTATTTTGTTTTTAAAAATCTCTCCACACTTAAGTCTTTAAAAGGTCTAACTATCATTTTTAACCATTGAAAACATCTTTCTGTACGTAGGAGCGGATCTGTCTGACTACTTCAACTACGGCTTCAACGAGGACACCTGGAAGGCGTACTGTGAGAAACAGAAGAGGCTGCGAATGGGTCTGGACGTCTCGACAGTCGGATCCGTGACCAGCAAGATCACTGTGAGACACAGCTATGAAGTGCACTCCTTTTCTTTAGCACACAGTCGTCAACCACTGGGCCTTGGGGGTGATGCATGTGATCACAAGCAGGTCGAGCCGATACTTTTGAAAAACCACCTGGAGGCTTAAGGCCTGGAATCAGACAGCTCTAGTTTAGCTCAATAACCCTGACTAATCCAGACTTTCATACTTATAAAATGGTTCTTCCTGCTCAAACTTTTTTTTAAAAAATGCCATAATATTTTTAAAATTCGGACTTTTCTTTTCACATTTTGCTCTAAACTGAAGTACAAAATGTTTCATATTTATTGTGTTCTCAGTCTGTGGTGCGTAGTTAGATCTTCAACTTTTCCCACAGCAGCTAGGATGTTGATTTAAGGCTTTGTGGTGTTACTTTAAAAAAAAAAAAAGGCATCCATCCTTTCCTTGATAGCAGGTCTCTTCCTGTAGACCTGTCAGGGTTTTCCTCCCACAACCTGTTAAACTAAAACCAACGGCTTCTTGCAACACAGACTATAAAGCATCTTGTCTAACATTGTCAGAGCCTGAATAAGATTTATCACAATGAGTGTGTGTAAGTGTAAAACAGCATTAAATCTAGCTGAAAGCTGCAGGATGCCCTGCTTGAACATCTGTTACAGAACAAAGGATAAGAAAGAGGATGCAATCTATGATTGTGTTCTCAGTGGGGAATTTGTGTTAGATTTCAGTGCATTAAGCAATGACAAAAAAGTAGAACAAAACTGTTAATGTTTAGGGAATAAGAGAAAAAACCTGAGATGTGAAAGGCTTTGATGAAAGAGAGCTAATTCATAAGTCTGGTGTTGATTTGTTTAGTTTTTGGGGGACTAAACCTGAAGACTGCTAAAAGATTTTTTTTTAACATTTTAAAGAAACAACAGGGACAGGAAAAGCTACCTGCTTTTGTTTTCCTTTGTGCAACCTTTTACCTCTCTTTATGCATTAAGGAGTCATTTTTGTCCTCTTCCAAATGTCATAAATATTCAAATCCTTAATGTGTAAATCCACTTTCTGTTTAATACCTCGACTATATTGGTAAAAAACACATAAAATCTTCTGCTTTATTACATCTCAGAGTGGCTTAGGGTTGTGGTAAAATAACGCTGATCTTTGTCATAACTTGTTTTGTTTCTGTCCAGGTTCAGCAGGGCAGGACTGGCAACGAGAAGGACATGTCCAGTTTACCCGTTCACACGTCCAAGACAGACTTCCCATCTCCAATCAGCCTGTATAAGTCTTCCATCTGTCAGGTCACCAGGTAACACCTTTTTTATCGCCTTTTGCTAGAATTTAGGAGATTTCCTGTGGCCTCAACACAAACTGGAGGTCGTTTATTCCCATTTGAAATTAGTTTTAAGGATTTCAATGACAAAACTTTGCTTTCTTTATGTTTTGAAATATTTCTAGGAAATCAAGTGGCACCATAGATGTGATCGGTGGACAGACGGCCACCATCAGCAGGGTTGAAGGGCGACGCAGACACAATCTAGATGGAAACAATATTCAGGTGCAGAAAATGACATCAACATTAAAAAAACACCTCCAGGTTTCTCCTGAGATTCATTTGCTCACTAAGGAGCTGCTGTTCTGTCTTCTGCTCCTCAGGTGATCTCTGAGCACTCGACATCAGACGCTGAACCTGCTGCTGCCAAGATTCCCACCTTCTTCCCTCCTGGACCAATTCCTCCAAACATACCTCCACCTCCTTTTCTTCCTCCACCCCCAAATGTCAGCACTGCACCTCCACTCATACCCCCACCCAGTGAGTTCCCTCATTCCTTCTTCTTTATCTGCACGTTGTTGTTTGGATTGAGGGAGTTTTACTCCATTCTCTTTGCTTTTCACGTCTTAAGGATTGCCCATTACTGTCCCTCCTCCTGGTTTTCCTCCTCCGACTGGTGGTCCTCCTCCTTCTATAATCCCCACAATGGACGGGTAAGATGTGGACACTCACCTGAACTTAGAAATGAAACTACTTTAATCTAAAAGTAGTGTCATTTCAACTACATGAAGTTGTATGTTAGAAGAAATATAGATTTTCAATGTTTTGCTGCTGGACTGATGGTGCTTCTAAACAAGATGTTCTGAAAAAACATGGAGTCAAAATGGAAAATCGACATGAAAACCTTTCTTATTTATTAGTTTTTTATTCAAATTTTATTGAATTTTTATGTAAAAAAAAAAAAAAAAACAGTCACGAAAGTAAAAGGTCACCCAGCAAGATGATTAAATGCATTGGAATTTTAATTCATTTTAATTTAATGGAATAAAAAACCTTACTTGTCTTAGCAGGAAATGAATTAAAACAAAATGCACCAACTTCTAAAGAATTGAAGCTAATCCTTACAAAATAAAATGATTCAAATACAAAAAATTCATAGAATGTTTTTTTAAGTGACTCCGCGTCAACAGAACTTTGAAAACGACACAAATCCTTTCATTTTAATAGACATCTGAAACTCTTCAAGTTACTCAGTACATATTTAGAGTTTCCTCTCGTCTTACAGCTTGTTGATTGGAATTTCTTTTTGAAAATGTGCCTGCTGCGGCAACATGAATGAGGTCTGTCAGAAACATGGGGTTTGTCTGATATGATTTCTTCCTCTTGTTTTCTCAGCAGCCATGCTGGAGGTTATGACGGCCGCTCTGTTCCTCCATATCCATTTCCTCAGGGTAAGACTCCACCCAGCTTCCCCTGCTAAACTTAAATTTTTGAGAAACAAACACCTGAAGATTTGAGTAATTTTACATCATTTTCTGCCTTCTGTCCCTCCAGGTGCTTATCCTCCACCTATGGGTGGTGGTGTTCCTCCACCGTGGCCCGTGATGATGGACAACACCAAGTCCTGGGACTATTATCCCCGTCGGGAGGACAAGAGGGAGAAGGAAAGAGACCGACCCCGTGAGAGGGCACACGACCGAGAGCGAGAGCGGGAGCACAGCCCTTCAGCTGTGGGCTACACCAGGTCAGAAGCACCAACCCTCTCTGCCCCCACCATCAGGTTGAATTTTATTTGAGCCCCTCTCAGTATTTATAGAAATGTGCCAGCTTGATACATGAGATGGGTGTCTGTCCTGATCCTCTTCAGGAAATGCAAAGTCATTGAAGAGGATCATCTTCCTGAAAGTGCTAAATTTACCTGCAGCTTCCTTCAGATCGGCTGCTTGATTTTCATTGCCAGGGTGAAATGGGGACGATCGGTTTTGCTTTTGTCTGTTTCCGTAGTGACGAGGAGCGTTATCGCTACCGTGATTACCAGGAGCGCGTTTACGCAGAGCGCCACCGTGACCGTGCAAGCAGAGAGAAGGACGACAGACACCGAGAGAGGCGGCACAGAGAGAAGGATGAGGGGCGCCACAAATCTTCTCGCAGGTGAACCTTAACACGCTTCTGCTTCTCCTCAAGACCAACTATCAACAGGAAAGCAGCACAAACGTCAACTCCTGATCCTGCATACTTTAACCCAGACGTCTCCAACCCCGTGTCTCATGAGCTACTGCCTTGCTTTTTTTGCAGATAATCCCACTTCTGTAATTGCTGATTAGCTGGATTGAGTGAGCTCAGTTTCTGATTGACTGAACACACCTGATCCAGGTGTAACATTGCGGTAGCTCACAAGGAACATGGTTGGAGATTACTGCTTTCACCCAGTGGGCTCCACTCTCTGGGTCGCAGACTGGTATTGGTCTGTGGGACAGTTAGTACCGGGCCGTAAAGTAAAAAAAACACAACTTCTGGATTCTTGACGCATGTCGAGTCGCTTGCAGGGTGGCTGCAGATCCTCAAAAAGTCTTAAATTTGATTGAACTAAACCTTACATTTTTTTACTTTACGGGCCACTTTGTTCCACAGGCCGGACTTTGGACATGCCTGGGTTAGGGGATAATCTTTATATCACATTTTTTTTACTCTGAATCTGGTGTAGAAATAACGTTTAAACCAGCTTCTGACATTTTACAGAGGATGAAAATAAACTTTACCCTCAAAAGTGAAAACATTGTCAGACAATAAATCAGTCTGTGGCCTCAAAATGGTTGAGGACCTCTGCTTTAACCATTTAACACCAAAGCAGGTAGCAGCTCTTTGAACTACCATAAATCTTTGACTGTTTACACAGGTAACGCAATTCCAAGTTAAAGTCCAGTTAACGCAACTAGAGCGCGGTAAGCAGCAGACACAGCCGCGCTCAAGAACCATTTAGTGTATTAACCGTAATCACAACCATCATCTTTCTTCCGGCTCTGTGCCACCAAGAAAAAAGTTCAGCGTTGGCTGCAGGCATTTTGAAAAACATTTGTGCGAATAGTCGCTTTAATTTAAACAAATACTAACTAGCATGAAATAAATTTCTAATTATCGCCGTCTTTATAAATTTATGATCTGTTGTTGTGTTTCAATTACTCCACAGCAGGAGTTTCAGGAAGGCAAACTTGACCTTTTTGGGTGTCATTGTATACACACACACAACGACAAACTAACACACAATTTCAGGAATAATGAAAATTTAACAATACCCGGAATAGTACACAGTTAGCCGCAACCGGAAATAAAATCGTGGTCTTATTTTGAACCAGAATTACGTCACACAGCTCCGTTAGGATCCACTTGTACAACTCCACTGATTTTGATTCTGTGATGACAGAGCTCTTAGCTCTTAGAACCTTAAACTCTCAGGACGGCGTTAAGAGAGTGAACGCTGGAAATGCAGCAGAAAAGGAACAATGTCTTCATCCTGTTCAGTCATTTGAAGGCTGATTATTTATTTTAGTTTGAAAGGAAAGCAGTTGCTACCTGACAGAAGACAGATGGATCTTTGAAGTGTTCTTTTATGTAACAATTGTCTTCATTCTATCTCTAAATGTCCGCCGTGCTGCCTCTTTGTTTTCTTCCTCATTACTCCAACTACACTCTCACATTCTCCCTCTTCTCACGCCTTCCTCTTGCTGTCACGCTGATCTCACTTCCTCTGCCATCTTCACACCTTGGTTGTTCTCCTTCCATTAGCAGCAGCAGCCGTAGGAGGCATGACAGTGAAGAGGGCGACAGCCACCGGAGACACAAACACAAAAAGAGCAAGAGGAGCAAGGAAGGGAAGGAGGCCAGTGAAGACATCGGCGCCGATCAGGAGAACCAGGAGGCCATGGAGTAGAGATGACCGCCCCCTCCTCCTTTGTCTTTCTGATGTCCATTTGTCCTCACACTTCACAGAGGAGGAGAACATGAACAAGAGACAACAAAGCCACGGAGGTGGAGGCGTTAGTTTGCCCTCTTTTTCTGTTAGTCCGCATTCTCCTCCACCCTGCTGTCATCCACCCTCACTTCAGAGTGGATGAAGAGAGATGAAGAGATGAATCGTTGATTTGATCCATCGATATAGTCCTTAATAAAGTCAACTCGATTTCCAGCATTTGCTCAGAACCATCTGTTTTTCTGTTTGTTTGTAGTTCTTGTCACTGATGAAGGTCTCAAGAGGAAACCTGTTGAGTTGGATTAAAACACACTTTTGATAAAAAAAAGCTCTTTGTGATTGTATTCTTTCAAGAGAATGAACGTCTCAGCTTTTAGACACAGTTACAGCTAGAAATAATGCAAAATGGTTTAATGAAAGTTTGTATTTATTGAAATATTTTTATTTATTCATTTAAGTATGTTTTGGGCTTAAAATGTATTATAAAGAGCCACGTGCTTAAACAGCTGTGTTTTATAGTTTTTTTGTAACTATGAAACACTGAACTGTTGTCAGGCTTTAGAAGGTTATTATTAAAATGTTTTTTTCAAGAAAAAATACCAAAGGATGTATATATAGATATATGTATGCATCTATATGTGTATATAGATAGATAGATACAGCAAACTTTGGATGTTTATGACTTAATTGGAGAACTAAAGTAAAATGCTACATATCCGCATGTCTGTGTGGCACAACACTTGCTGACAATTTCACATGTTTTTGTATACGTGGAATAGACAACAGGTGAAAATAATAGACAATCATCAAATCGCCTCCATTAAAGCAGTGGTTCTGCAACTGGTGACCACAGAACTTCTCCATCCTGCTGTTTTCTGGCTGATGTTTTGGTGAATTTTGAATGCTGACAGTGTTGTCACTCCAGCGGTTCCACAAGACGGCGTCTACAACCTGCACACCCAGGTACTGCAACTCATCCAGGACGGCACATTAATGTGAACTGTGGCAAGAAGGTTTGGTGTATCTGTCAGCATCGTGTCCAGAGCATAGAGCTGCTACCAGGAGACAGGCCAGTACATCAGGAGATGTGCAGAGGCAGTAGAGATCAACAACCCTGTATCACCACCTTCTTTTTGCAAGGAGGAGCACTGCCAGAGCCCTGCAAAATGACCTCCGGCTGGACACAAATGTACACTTGTCTGCTCAGACTGTTCAACTCCATGAAGTTGAGATGAGGACCCGACGTCTACAGGTGAGAGTTCTGCTTCCAGCCCAACACTGTGCAAGATGTTTGGCATTTGCTAGAGAACACCAAGATTGACAAATTCACCACTGGCGCCCTGTTCTTTTCACAGATGAAAACATGAGACAGAGTCTGGAGACGCCTTGGAGAACGTTCTACTGCCTGTAACATCATCCAACATGAGCGGTTTGGCAGTGGGTCAGTAATGGCTCTTTGGAGGGTCGCACAACTCTCCATGTGCTCACCAGAGGTAGCCTGAGTGCCATTAATCACCGATGTTCTTCGTTGTAGTTCTATACATGCACTTTACCAGTCAAAGTGCTGATCATTTAACAAATCCATATACTGTAAGTGTTAATGATATCAACTAACAACGATGAAGAGCTTACTGATTATATTAAAAGACATTACTTTATTTTCTAGACATTATTACATGGACTGTCTATTAATTGTCATCAGAAAGGATCATAACAATAACCCAGAAATGATTTACTTCTCACAGATAAAGTATCAAAATTAACTTCTTGGAGTGCTTAATGATTATGATCAAGTAAAGTCTTACATCAAGTATCATTAATACATATAAATACTTAACCCAGTAAACCCCTTACATTTAATTGTCAAAGAAAAGTTAAAAGTTTTCATGAATTAAAACTATTTATTTGCATCCGACTGTTGCTTTTCCACCCTCTGAAAAACCAGATTATTAGGAGAGAGCCGGTCAGCACAAAGCTCAAAACGCCTCAAATCAACCTTTGGTTTTATATGATCAACAGAAGTGTTGCCGAGCGCTCCTGCAACTGCAAACTTTTCTAAACTTTTTTTCATGAAGTGACACAACAGGCAGTTTTTAGTTTGTCATTTTTAGTTTGTTGGAACATTAAAAACTGGCCGTATTTATAGTTTTAGCAGAACTTAATTCTGTTTTCAATCACCCTGAAACCAGCGTGATAAAAGTACAGTCAAATGTGTTGCTTAGTTCATATAAATCAGAGAGAACAACTAAAAACACAACTTTTTACATGCACAACAGTCCATGTGATTACATAAAACTAAAACAGAGCAAAGTCTGCTCCATTTTCTTCTCTGTTGGCCGTTGATTTGTTTGCTGTGGTTGCATCATCAGCCCGATGAATATGTGGAGACCCGGCTGCAATGCAGAAGAAAGCCCAGAGAAAAAGCTTGGAGGATGAAGTGTGTTGCTGTGGTGTGGCTGAGCCTCCTCTCTCTGGGACGCTCTGCTCCTGAGAGCAGCAGGTGTGACGTTCTGTTGAAACCAGTCACCGTCAGCCATGACCAAGTAAGTGATTGTCCTCTTCCATGATTCACTTTCTTACTAACTGAAGTTGAAGGAGGATCAAAAAAAGTTTTAGCTGCAGAACTGTAGTAGTAAATGTTCTTTAAAGCTCATTTTGGACTTCTTTTCCTTTTTTCTGTTTATTTTCTCAGTCTTGTTGACAATCTTAACCCTTATATTGTGTTTGAGTCAAAATGTGCCCATTTTCACCCTTGAAAATGGGCCAATTTTGACCTAAACACAATATAAGTGTGAAAATATGCTGTCCTGCAAAAACAAGCTGCTTAGAACGACGTAAAAAAGAAATCTGACTCCATTAGATTTTACTTTGAATTAGCAAAAAAGAAAAATCTGCTAATGAGGTAAGAAAAATGGTCTTACCAAAAATTTCTATTTCTGTCACTAAGACAAGTTTTCTCAAACTAAGAGTATTTTGCTATTGGAAACTTTTCATTAGAAGATTCTTATAAGATTCAGTTTTTGCAGTGTTTCTGTGAAGCTGCCATAATTGGAGGGATTGTTGATTATTTTCCGGAATAATTGACCAACTTCATGGGGTATTTCTCCACAGACCTCTTCCATAAACCATCATCACAGCTTTATCAACCTTAGTTTTTATTATGTAAAGTCTGGCTAGGTGTGGATCTGTTGTGGGGTAGGAGGGCACATCTTTGCTCTCACGTTAGTGACAACCCCATGACTTCCTGTCTGAAGCACGTTGGAAAACAAAAGTAACGGACATTTCACCAGATAACCACTAGGAGGCTTGTTACACACAAAAGCTTTTTCATAAATTTAGTCCATCGTAAGATGACCCAACTTTACAAAAACATAATCATAGTTATTGTGTGGCTCAAAAAAGTATTCAACCATGTTGTTACATTTTTTTCATCTTTGACCACAGCTCTGTTTTTTTGGTTTTTTTTTTTGTTTTTTTTGTGCTTTTTGTTTTGTGGTGCCATATTTTTCATGTTTTTTTTTTCTTTTTCAACAAGGCAATCTACAATGCTCACAATGAAGTTGCTATGCAGGGACAATGCCAGACAGAGCCCGACAAGATCCTATTTGATTTTTTTTTTAATAAATTTTTTTATTATTGTCCTTTTTTCTTTTGCCGTCTGAGACTCATACTCCGATTGGACTTATAGAACAAAAAAACTGTATATATTGTTTTTACTAGGATGGAAAATGAGTGACCGTGTGCTCTAAGGACCATGCATTATTAAATGCATGGAAAGGCGGTTACCTAAACTTTTTCGTTCTGAAATGAGCTGTTACTCTCCGATTTCTCCCAAAAAAATCTTTAACTACTTCTTGACATGTCTTGCAGCAAAGATTTATTCGCGTGACTTAAAATTGGTCTCCTCTGACCTGGTTTTTGCCTGTCTGCTGGGCAAGAGTAAATATTCTTTAAAGAACCACTTCAGTCTTCTTGTTTTAATGTAAAAGTGTTCCCAGTGGTCTTTTAATTATGATTATGCCATTTTTAGCCAAAATCAAAAAAGTTGTGTTGTTTTCTAGGACATAGTTTCTGCAGAGCGGCAGTAGGTCATTAGAAATTCACCTCTGAGTTGTGTTTTTACTAATTGTAATCCCAACATACAGCAAAACAATATTCAATTTGCTGCTCTAGAGTGTATTCTCTGAGCTTCACATGTATGTGTGTGTGTGCTTGATCAGATGCTGGGCAGATGGCTGTACATCGGGGGCAGCTCCAACATCCCAGGAAGCCGCTCTCTGGCCCACATGATGACCAACGTCTGGTTGAACCTGACTGCAACCACCCAAAGCGGCATCCTCAATCTCGTTCAGACGCAGAGGATGTAAACAAAAGAGCTTTTTACTCAGACTGCAGAGGGACGTGCTTTAGCTTTAGAGGTTTAACCAAAACTAGACATTTTCCACTAAATGCCCACAGTGTTTTAGCAAAACAGATAAAAAAAGTAGTAGTAAGTAAAGTAGTATTTGTCCAATGTCTATTCAAATTAACTTAACAGGAGCTTGCCGTAGTAGCTTCTACATCACACTGACAAGCTTTTTCCTACGGCCTTTTTTTGTCTGCTCCTGATTCACAACAATTTGAGTAAAGAAATATTGAGAAAAGCAGTTTTGAGCTTAATTTTCTTTACACATGTCCTCCATCACCAGAAAATGCTGCAAGAACATGTTAAAACCCAATTTTGAGATAGAAGGATTTGTTTTTAGGAAATATGTCTAAAAAAAAAAAGAAGTTTTGATTTGAAATAAGCAAACAATAAACCAACATAATGTTAGAGTTGTCTCATATTAACGTTTGGCAAGATATGTATTAGGATGATGTTCATATTCTTAAAAATGGAAAACTGATCATTTTTAATGAAAAAAAAATCATTTTTTTCAGAGGTGGCCAATGTTCCAGCTTAGCGTATGATGTGATTTTTGAAAACAGCACAATGATAATTGGTAAGTAAAAGGAGACCTTTGTTTTAAACTCTGGGTCCTGCCTTTTATTCTGCTCCCCGGTTTGCATGCAGAGAAGCCTTTCTATCTTAAAGAAGTCTATCTGCCAACTGAGTGCTCAGACTGTCTGGTTGCTGCTGAGGACATTGTTTCTGGGACAGACGAGTTTTCCAGCCTTCTTATGTTTAGTAAGAAACATGCATTGAATTATTTAACATTCAAACTATCAGAAACCTTCTGATAAACACTCGGTCCCATAAACATCTGGGTCTCTAGGCAGGAGCAGGAATGTCCCGTCTGCTGCTCTGGAGATGCTGAGTGATCAAGCAGAATGTCTTCAGATGGCTCCTCCCATCATTTTAGATCCAAACTCTGGTGAGAACCTCCACCTTGTGTCCACACACCCTAAGCTGTTGTTACTAACTCATGCGTTCACATTTAGAAATGTGTCCTGACAACATCCCTCGCTCCGAGGGCCTGAGTGCTCTGAACTCGTTGTTGGAGGCCAAAACCGGACACTGTTTGGCCAGACTCCTGGATGCCGTTTTTGATTTTTTTGTAAACTGAGGGTTGGTGAAGTTTTAACTTTGCTCTCTGTCTCCAAGTGAAATGAAACTGAAAGGTGGTCCAGCATGAATAAGTAAAATCAGGGAATCCCATGCCCCTCGTGTTTCTGTGACAGAGAGCAAATACTTGCTGATCACTATTCTCACTGAAAGAATCATCTAGAGATCACTCATGTTTATTCAAACATATTTTCCGAATACCTTTATCTAAATCTTGAAATGTTTGAAAACTCTCAAATTTTAGTTTTACATATCCATCCCCCAAGGGAGTGAGGCAACAACTGTGTCAGAAATATCTGAGATCAATAAAAATTTACAAAATAATGTTTCCTGTCTCTTGTTTTTGCTAATTCTTCAACTCAGCTAAAAATCATATTGGATATTATTTTAATTGACAAAAACAAAAAATTTTGCAAACCTTCATAAATGCTTGCGTTCTATAAGTAACCACAAGGGGGCGACAGAGTATCATCACCCGGTAAAAAGAAATAAACATTTTACCTAAATTTTGCAAATGTTGACACAATACCAATACTTCTGTTATTTTATCAAACTCCAAATCCACAAATTACACTTTTTCTAGAATTTGTGATAAATAAGGACTGCACAGTGAACAGTGATTAGTCTCTTCACCTCAGAGCGAGAAGGCGCTGGTTCAAATCCTAGTCTTCAAACACAACAGAGATGAGAGGCAGGTGAAAATAATTAGGTGGTTGGCTGGTTTTTTTGTGAGCTATCTCAAACAGCTACTAAATATCCTAATGCAGTATTCAAAGTAATTCTTTGCATTGATATTTAGCTGTAACATGAAGCTAATAAAAAGTGGACTGAGAAGAGTTAGAAATCTTAGTTTTCACATAGACTTCTTCTGGGCTTTTCCAATGATTTTTCACCTCAAAAAGTGTACCTGAGCAGCAGATGTCTTTTTTTATTTTTCAAAAATTGAAACAGTTGATTAAGAATGGCGACAACCGGAAAAAAAAGTAGATATTTCAATTAGTAGAAGTCCTGGCACCACTGCTGGCCATGCCCCCTCTGCAATGAGAAGATTTCAACACCAAAGTAAACAGTGCTGGATGAGTCTTTGTGCTTTAAAGCGTCCACAAATCACACACAATCTGTGGGCCAGCCATCATGGAGTTAGTTGGTGTTGCTGTGGCTGTGATCTGTCTTCTGTCTGCTGGACAGTCCGCTCCCGTGAGCGTCTGTGAAAGTCTGCGGCAGCATCTCCAAATCAGAGGAAGGGAGAAGGTAAAAACAGCTTAATGGCTGATGGACCGTCAGGATCCTGACTATGTTCACAGTTAGTGATGTCTGTTGTAGATACTCGGAAAATGGGTGTACATAGGAGAGAGTACAAACGTACCTTCATCTGATGTGCTGACAAAGATGTTTGTGGACTCTATCTGGATGAAAATCTCTGCAGCTGACCAGGAAGACGGCATCATATTCACTCAGATCCAAAAATTGTAATTTTCATTCTCCTTTTTCAGGTAAACGTACATTTTTTTTGGTGCTCAATTGAATAATTCATTTGCTCTCTTTGTTGAAGATTTGGCATTTGCTCACATATTACATCAAATCATACCCTGAGAAACAACACTTTGCACATGGGTGAGTAGCTCTGAACAGACATGAAAATATCAAACATCGAACTTTAAATAACCCTTTTTAACAGTATTTTAATGCAATCTTCAGTGTACCCCATCCAAAGCACTGCTGTTTTGATGAGTACCAGCTGTCCTGACTGTCTGGTGTCTTACGTAAACTTCACCCTTGGAGAAAGCTCGTACTGCAGTCTCCAGTTTTACAGTAAGACATTGACTTATGTCTTTTACTGAGCCGTTTACTCTTTTCTTCCTCATAGTTTTCACATTTCCTAGTTGTACTGTTGCAGACCAACCAAGCGTTTCTTTTTTCTGACTCTCTTACGCCTTTTTTTTCCAACATCGATACAAAAACAAATGGAAAGACCATACTATAAGAAAAGAATAGAATAAAACCTAATTTATTCCACCTTGTAACTATTACTCTATTGAAAACGGCAGATGGATAATAAATTACACTAAAAATACACTTGAATTAATCAACGATGAATGAATACAATAAGAACAATACTGAATACAACTGCAATCATGAACAGTTATCAACAAATAATGTTCTCCTGACAGTAAAAATGAAGTGAATGCGCGCCTGTTTTCCAACTGATGATTAAAATCGATTGGCATTGTAACAGAAGGGAGTGGGGACCTTTAACGATACACCAGGTCACAATTGGGCAACACAGCATGGTGGAACACCGAGGTGGAATCAGGAATTTAGTTAGAACAAATACAGGAGAAAACCGTTCTAATTTTGTGCTTTTTGAACCCAGTTATTGTCTCGCTTTTGCAAGCATCTTACTGGGCTGCAAACAACATTTGCAAAGAGTTTCTGGGGAAAAAAAGGCAAACACTTTTCTAGGAACTGCAGTTTGTAAGTTCATTTATTTATTTCTAAATGCTTTTGTGGGTTTTAAATTTGTTCTAGAGAAATGTTTCCTTTTTTTAAAAAAAATTTAGTTGACGTAAGTCTCAAATTCACCTCAACACAGGTTTGAACCAACCGTTTTGGATGCAGTTTTCAGTCTGAAAGTAAAAAAAAAAAAACAAACAAAAAGAAAGAAAAAAAAAACTACATTGTCATACAAAAATAGCTGAATCTGAAAAATAAAAAACGTAGGCAGGAGTCAATCAAACATTTGGAAATTAAAAGTTAGAATTCCAAATCAGAGAATGTAAAATGTGTGTATTTTATGTCCTGTTCCACACAAAAAAGTGCTCCAGAGCTCTTCACTTTCACTTGAAAGCCTCACAATGAGTTTTCCAGGAACACTTTCACCTGTTTTTGACATCAGCTGTGTTTGTCAGGTAGGAGAGATGAGGTCTCTACTGCTGAAAAGGAGGAGTTTAAACAGCAGGCGGCGTGTCTGAACTTACCTCCTGTCATATTCCTGGAATCAAAGAACGGTAGGAACCTTTGACTTTTTTTAAACTCTGGGGAAATGCCACAAACGAGTGGTGACTATTCCTGTGGATGAAAGCAAATATATAGAGTGAATATCAGGTTTCCACAACAGTTGGATGCACAAAAGTAAACATTTTCTGTTAGATGTCAAACTTCTATATTTTTTCCATAAAGTTTTGTAGTTTGCCTAAAAGTAGAATTATTTTGGTCACAGATATGCAAAACAGTCCCCAAGAAACAAAAGTATTGCTTCCTGTGGGGACATGATTGAACACAGATTGTGGGGATTTAAATCTAAAAGAAACGCAATGATACAAAAACACAGGAAAAGTTTGCATCATTTCTCTTGCATTTGTTAACCTCCGTTCTTCTTGTCCGTTTCAGGATTTTGTCCAGATCCAACTATTTCCCAAACCTCAAAGAGCATCCAAGTGACTTCCTCTGATATTGAACGACTGGGCAAGATCTTGAGGAGTGGCTCAGCAGTGCAAATACTGACCGACATGGCGTCTTCGCTGTCATCCAATGAAGGACAAGGGACGCAAAGTTAAAACGCCACGGGATTCCCAAGATTTCTGCCTCTAAATAAATAAATAACATTTTTAAAAAAATAAAGGTGTTGAATAAAAGCGAGTTTGGTTGTTCTGGATCATACTATTTCTGTCAAACAGATACATATTGAAAAATTGTTTAACAATTTAAATACATCTGCCGACTGTAACGTAACTAATGTGATGGTGGTTAAAAAAAAAAAGATCTCATCGCTGACCCGCTAACCTATAACTTATCCTTTCAAACAGGAGTTCACAGTCAGAGCTCATCAATCTGACAAAGGCTTTTGACACTATTGACTATGAAATTGTAATAAATAGATTGGAGAGTTATGGAATACGAGGACTGGTTAACAGCGACATTAAAAATAGGCAGCAGTTTGTACCACTGGGATTTTGTCAATCTTCCCTGCTATATTAATGCAGTGGAGAACCACAAGGGTCACTATTGGGCCCGATAGAACACCTTTGGGATGAATTAGAGCAGAAGCTGAGATCCAGGCCTTCTCCGATTCCTATAAACACACTCCTGAACCTTGTGGACAACCTTCCCAGAAGAGTTGAAGCTGTAATACCTGCAAAAGGTGCACCAGTATCATACTGAACTCTATGGGTCAGGAATAGGACGATACTTCAGTTCATATGTGGGTCAAGGCGGGTGAGCCAACACTTTTTGAAATATAGTGTACGAATGCAGTGTTTTTAGTCGGGTTTTAGAAAATGGTTGGAATTAGTTAAACTCAATGCAGCACTCATTATGTGTAAAGCCAGAACTTACTTCCAGTAAACAAACAACAACGGTTCAATGTTTGTGCAACAACAAAGAAAATGAACTTTTGATTTGTGGAATGGGTTGGATGAGGGTTTAAAACAAAGCAAAAGTTTACGTATTACATGGTTGGAAATGAACAGTAAGAAGGCATGAACAAATGTTTCTTTAATTTAAGTGTCAGAACCAGAGAGTAAATGGAAGGTTCTGAGAATTCATGACTGAACACTTTATATATGAACGATATTAAGTGCTGTAAACAGGGGAGACATAAAAGATTTTTCTTTCTACCCACAGCTTTGTCCTTTGCACATGGTTTTATTTACATAAAACTATTGTGTTTATTTTTATTTTGTGCTTGAAAAGAAAAATAAATCTTTGTTGAAAACTGCTTTTATGTACTTTCCTTTATATTTAATGCATATTTTTGTTAACCAACTCTACTTGATGAAGCAGGTTCACCAAGCTAGCACTATAACTCCATCCAGTCCAAATATTTAAACAGTCAGAGCCCCAGGAGATCTGAACTTTGAGTCGTGCGCTTTGCACAATGAAAAGAAATAAAGACAATAAACAGAACTCGGTGAGTCTTGTTTTTGGTCTTTTGCATGTGCATGAACCTCCTTAAACCCATGAATTACATAGAAACTTTCATTAGAAAAGGTGCAGCCAAAGGTTCTCCTGGATTCTGAGGAAAGAGAAAAAAAAATGGTATTTTCTGTATATTTTTTATTTCTGTTTAGTAATATTTAGTGTATCTGTCTGTAGTCATGGGTTGGATGCACTGATTTTGAGCCACCTAATATAACATATCTGGGGGAAAAAAAAGCAGAATTGTACAAACATTCGTGCGACTTTAAGATACCTAAACGTTTGTACTCCAAGAATATTTGAGAATGTCTATCGATCCTGAGTTTTGTTCATTTATTTGTTATTGAGTTCTGTGACAATTTACGCCCAAGTAAATAGATGTTTGTTAAAGCAACTCTTCAGCAACAAATGTTCCCATGTTTTATCTTTGATCTGTTTTTTGGAAGTTGGAACATATTTTATTTAGCAAAGTCCTGATCAGTGTTACAAGAGTAAAGTATTACAGAGCTGTAAAGCCTTACAAATCCACTTTTAAGCTAAAGCAATAAAAAAAATAATGTCAAATGTAAACAAATAAATTAAAATGTAGTTTCTTTCAAGCAATTTGAGACGTAAACAAATAAATAATGCATAGAGCTTCCAAATCAATGTAATTTTCCTAAATTGATTGTAAAAATAAAAAGGCATGTTTTTTTTAACTTCTTTTTGTACATCGTTGCCATGGTTTGGTTAACATTTATTTAAAGTGAACACTACTTCTTCAGTCTTAGTGCTGCTTTTGTTACAGCTACATTGTAGCTGAAGAATTCTCCCTCGTACCTTAAGAGCATCAATACTGAAAGTTAGACAAACCTAGAAAAGCTTAAAAAAAAAAAAAAAAAAAAAAAAAAAAGGTTTTACTTCATTTTCATAAGTTTCAAAGCATAAAAAGCTTTCCAACATGGCCATCTCATTTTTGTTTTGTCTGAAATCAAAAATGCTGCAGAGGAATGCCCATAGTAATGTTTATTGGTAGTTTATAACTGTACATACATCTGCTCGAGTCATTTACATGTTTTCCACACGCGCACACACACATAACTCTCAAGGTTATATAAAAAGGACTCACGTTCTGTGCAGGAATTATTCAAGAGTCAGATCTACGAGGACCTTTTGTGTCTGCATCTATCATGCACACCCACCATTAATGCATATGGCCTTTGTGCTGTGATTTACAGAGCAGCACACAACAGAGAGTGACGGATCAACAGTGTCTGAGTGGCTTCAGGGGGCGTGTGCTTTCATCACCATCTGAACAGAAAGAAATCTACATCTCAATCCCACCCTGGAGTTCTGTTTTCACTCGTTCGATTGTGACATTAAAATCTTGTGATGCTACATTTGTTTTTTTTGTTTTTTTTCCCCTGAGTGACCCAAAACGAGATGACCAAAAGCCACGTTTTCACCTGCCAGTAGAGTTCAGAGTTTTTAAGCCAATGGGGGCGTCAGCTCTACACCATAAAAGCACTTTTGGTGTTTCCCTCGACCGCATGGCATAAAAGACCAAACCAAGAGGTGGCCTAAGCTGTACTGTTAGGGGAAAACAGGCTTGCAGTCCAAAAATGCAAGAATCTCTGTCTCTTATGTGTAAATGTAGAGCTAAGGGAACAAAAAAGGTCCAAAAATAACAAAATTTTTGTTAAGTAAGTAAAATATGTGCATTTGTTGCAATAAATGATAGAAATGGTTGGTTTTATCTGAAGGAAGGCTAGTAGTGAGACAAATCAGCCTCTTTTTTGCATTTTTAACAATGGCTACAGGAACTATGTTAATAAAGTTGTTTTTAAAGATCTTCCAGACTAATGGAAAAGTGGCGGCAAACATAGTAAAACAAAAAATATATATTGTATAGACTTTTAACCTTGAAAATATGTGAGGAGCTAAGATCAATTTTCTGAAGGATTTATTGACATTATACCAAATTATTTTATGATATTTTAGTAAATATATTAAATGCAAACAAATGCACAATTGAAAGAAAGAAAAAAAAATCAGCCAAAGATGGACTTGGTTTGTTGTGGCGAAGAGACGTTTTAAAGGAATAACCCTGCTTTAAAGCACAGACTCTGAATTCATGTCTGATTTGTCAAGTTTGTGTTCAACCATTTCTCCTCACACACATACTAGCATCTCCTTGCATACATAAAAAAAATCCAAAAAGAGAAGGGGGTTGTGGGTTTGTCTCCATCACCAGAAGTTGCTTGTATGAACTTAAAAAGTTCCACAGCGTGACAGAATGTTCGTCACCCGGACTGAGACCAGAGTTAAAAACCCAAACTGCCCGTAACCTGTGCAGCACAGAAACCCTCTCAGACTGTGGACAGTGCGTGCGATTGTCGCTGGTGTGGAGGGGGTGCACAGTGACGTGTGCGGAGACGGGACAAGGCAAGAGGGTTTTCTGGGAGATGGGCTCAAATGTTCGGATCATGGACAAGCGGATCTCCTTTGGAGGTCGTCTCTTTCTATTTAACTCGTCTTAAAACACAGATTTGTGTTTTTTGTTGGTGAAGGAGGGTTGTTTTGTTACGGTCTGACTGTGCCGTGTGCTTAAGTTAGCGAACATTTAAAAAAAAATAAAAAATTTTAAACCAAGTTGCTTCTCCCAAAGCTGAGCGTCCTGCTCTGGTTTCAAAGCTTGTCCGAAGCCGTTTTCCTCCTTTAGGCTGGTGTTTGCGCTCGTCAGCGGCGAACCAAAAAGATCAAGGTTCAACAGTGAGATTCTCTCCAAAAAACAAACCAAGAAAAAACTGGATTTGTAAACAAGGATTTGTGTAACCCATGTGCAAGTATGAGGCCCGGATGGAATAGAGAGGGGGCTATGTAAACACAAATACTGGAGTTTTTTGGGGGTAGTTATGCTTTATAGCCACTGGGGGCTCTGTGTCAGAGAAGGGCAGCAGTGGAGGCTTCAGATCAGCACGGCCCTTCTAGTCCGGTCTGAAGATCGGGATCTTAGGTAGGAACTCTATTAGAATAACCTGCAGGCAGGAAAACAAACAGAAGATGAACTCTTACTCCTCAAAATGTTGGAAGTTTCTTTCTATTTGAATTTGTTTAAAGTGCAAAAGAGTGAAATGTTGTGACGTAAAGCGGATTCAAATGTACTCACATATTCCATCATGTTGTTTGTTTCGCACTTCCTTTTGCTAAGTTTCCAATGCAAACACAACTGTAAACAAAGAGCAAAGGACGTCAGAATTACTGGTGTGTAACACACACACACTGAGACATTCAACACACACCTTGTGGTAAAGTCTGTTGTTTTCCCACTCCAAGAGCTTCTCTATGGATCTTCTTGTCTGGAAGAAAAATGTTGTTTTCCTTTATTTCATGTTTGGTGAGAAATTGGTTGGAACCAGGAGGTTGCAATGCCTCAATTGTGACTCTTTAAAGAAAATGCTAACAAATGGAATAAATGACTTGGATTTTGGTTGTAAAATAGGTTTGTAGTTTAGTGTTAATCTGCTTTAGTCAATGCTACTTATTTCTTAGATTTTTCACATGTCAGATAACAACTAAATATAGATTTCATAAACTATCAGACTTTTATTTGAATGAGCTAACAGCACAGACTTTAATATTCTGCATTTAAATGTATACATTTTTTATTGGATTCTACACCAATGTTGTCATGTTAATGTTCAGTTAGGGATGTCCCAATCCCATCATGTGGTTAGAGATCAGGCCTGATCAAGTGGATTCAGACTGGATTGGAATCAGATGTTGTATCCCAATCAAGTATCTGATATTTATTTTCTTTTTATTATCATTATTATTGCTGTATATTTTAAGCTTATGATTACAGAAAAATACTCCACTAGAAGTTTGCACGTCATGAACGGATCACTTTGTTGCAGCAGAATACAACACTAGTTTGAGCAGGAGGTGCAAAAGTCGTGAATACACATCATATTTAGTCCACAACTATTTTGAAGGAAAATTGTTTTAAATTTTAAGGAATTTTTCATGTAGACGTGGATCAAAATTGATCAAAAAAGACCATTAATTCTGAAGAGACTAAAGCTACAGTCACCAAACTTTCTCACTAATTATCATCTATTTTTATTAAGTATTAGTTGCTCTGTTTTTGCTTGATTGTTCAATCTACTTCATAGAAGTGCACTGTTCGAGTTTTAAAATAATAAAGGAAAGTTAATATAATATAATAGGGGACAACTTGGGTCTGTTTGTCAAATGTATTCATTTTGTAAATGTTTTATTAAAAGTATCTGATCAGGATTCAGTATCGGTAGATCCTCAAAATAAAATGACTCGGAATCAGACTGGGGGCCAAAAACTTATTTAAAACTTCTTATAAAAGTATTTTTCTAAGGAACTTGTATGTACTGTTGTCAAAAGAAAAATCTATATTTTATAAATAACTGACTAAATGGCCACAGAAACATTAATAAAGTGGATTTTTCTGAAGTGCGTCTGTTGCTGGGTGTTCGTCAGTAAGAAACTGGATCAAACGGGTTAAAGGTCGCAGACTCCTGGTCTAAACGGATTAGTAATGTAGTCTGGGGTATTAGTGGGTTTTCTCACCCTTTTGCTGAGGCAAATGACGGGCCACAAACTGAAGCCCAGCGTGCAGCAGCAACACAGGCAGCCACACAACAGCCACCGCACGTTCACTGGGAGGGTCTTCCTTAAGCAGCTGTTTACTCGATATATACTGGCTTTGAATTCCTCTGGCGCCACCTAAAGGCAGTCAACAGTCACATTTGAGCTCATCTACATTGGCATCTTTCTGTTGCATTTAAGCAAAAGTTGAAATGTTTACAGAAATTAGAACAAAAAGAGTATTAAGCAATGATTAATGTCTCACCTTTCCTGTTAGTGCTGAGGGAAATTCTGACTCAAATTTGTTACTTAGTCCAAACCTGTGAGACAGAAAACACAATCAACATTTTTCAATCAGGCTCTAAAATAAAAAATGTCCAAGACTGAATTATTATTACTTGCTAAACATATTGTGATTCTGTAAATAAGAAAAGAAAACCAGATTGGTGTAGCTTTCAAACCATAAAAGGGTGAGTTCTTTCCTAACCAAAGAAAAGAATTAAAAAGAGCTGTTTGAGACGTTATTTACGGTTTTACACACACCTACTACAAAAACTCTCACACACACCATTAAAAATTCCCACATGCACAACTAAAAACACAAGCACACACTACTACTAATACAATTGCTCTCAAATTGGTACTAATGCTTATGGCTGGTTGTCACACGCTGGTACCGTTAATTACACACACAACAAATATTAAGAATGTGCAGATTTGTTCTAATAATAACAATAATAACTCCAAAGTAATGATATGCATTCTTAGATTGTGTATCCAATTTCTCTTAGAGGGAGGATATTGTTGTTTTTGAGGGAATATCTAAAGGATAATGTTGGGATCTTTTGTTTTAATGTAAAAATTACACTTTATTTAAAATAAAATATTGGTTAGAGTTAAACTGGAAGGTGATATGATATGATATGAATTGTAAAGGTCAATTTAATTATCTAGGACTACAGTTATTAGCTATAAAATAACTAGAACTTATAAACATGAAAACAAATATTTATAGAAATTCAGTAAAAAATAATTTAATGAACGTATATATACTTTGTATACAGAAGTTTACAGAAATGTACTCATGATTATATGTCCAGCTATTGATCAATAATCCTAAACTATGATGATCCATATGAAAACATTAACTTTCTGAGAAACAAAATCTTTTTACAGATTTTTGAAACAAGGGTTTTAGATGGACCCGAAAATAATATAAATAATATTAATAAAGTAATAATAATATAATAACAATGGAGCAGTGAATTTGTTGATGTTAGCTTTTTTTCTTGCCTTTAGAAGAATTGAACGACATTCATTACAAATTCTCTATAATTCACTGTTATTTTGCAATTATAGTTGCTGTAAGAACACGAGGGGTTACTCAATCATGATGGTGAGTCGGTTCTCCTTAAGACGTTAATATTCATAACCACTGCTACATATTATTCATTAAAGAGCCACTCCAATGAAAATATGTAGCAGTGGTGCTATTCGCACCACTTGTTGCTTTTTTCTCATTATGGACGACTTATACCAACAAAATTAAGCTTTAAGTTTGATTTCTTCAATCACTGTGAATCAGGACCAGATGAAAAAATGGAAAAGCCTTTAGAAGTGACGTCGGCACCACAGTTGGTGGGCCACGAGCTCAGCTCCACTCTACTCCACTGTAGACAAATCGATCCATGTGCGTCTTTGTTCTAATCAATCTATGTGCGTCTTCATTTTCCTCATCCGAGCTGGCATCTGGCTCAAAACTCTACAACTGCATACCTCCAATTTTTCTTTTGTTACACTGTTTGTTACAATGTTAGGTTGTGGTTGTGAGGGGCTGTAAGCTAGAGGGAGAGATTGTAAACAAAGGAATAACGGGAAATGAGAGACGGCTTACTGCGCACAAACAGGCCCGCCCACAACTAAGAGGCATATATTCTTATGAACTACTGCTCCTCTGCAGAAACTATGTCCTAGAAAACGACAAGTATTTTAATTTAGGCTGAAAGCTTCATAATCATAGATTTAAAAAAAAAAGAATCACTTTGAAAATAGAACGAAAGGTGATCGAAGTGGGACTTTAACCATTAAAACCATATTTAGTTATGAAATATATTTAGATAAAATTGTAAAACCAACAGAGATTGTATGTTTTTTTTCTAAAGTGTCATTCCTTTGAGACACTATGTTTTCCATTTTTGTGCCAATGTGGTAGTGAATAAATAAAGGACAGTTTATTTTTATAAACCTCCTGTTTAAAAAAAATAAAAATAAAAAACAATGATTGCGATTTCCTAATCTGACACTATCCCTTAATTCTTCTCTTTAAAAAAAAAAGATTTTAGCTTTCCTGTAACCAGGCAATTTCCAGTAAAGCTGTTTAACCTGACATATGGCGAAATGCAGATGTTTTTTTCTTCCCATTAACTAGCTTTTCCAGTGACTTACTTTTTAGAAGATAGCTTACTAGCTAGCCGTCATTTAGTGGTTAAATTGTTCGCAGGAGTTAAAATCGATTTTCCCCACAAAAAAATGTTCTCAATTTGGGATTTAATTTTGTCACATGTGTCTGGCTATGTTCCGGATACATACACAAACCGTAAATGTTTTTCGCCATACCATATTTGAAACTACATTTTGCCAATGACTTTTCTCTTTTGTCAAAGGTAAAAGTAAGTGCTTGTAAATGTTTTCTAGCTTAAAAACACAAACAAATGACACATCCTTTTCTACAGTTTCACAGTTTACAGCCACTGACGTGACAGTGGCGTAAATAAAATCTTTTACATTGTGTAACAATGTAAACCCATTTTAATATCTCCCTGGTTGAGTTTTCGATACTAAATCGACATCTCTTCGCTAACAGTCGCAGTTAGCTTCCCAACTTAGCTGTGTTAGCTAACAGCTAACACAGTTAGCACTCACTTCTAGGCAAAAGCCGCAGCTAAAAATCGTTACAAGACAACAATACAATAAAATTAAAATGTCCTCATGACCCCCGACAGTTAGCCGGGTTCTTACACAGTGACGTGGCCGGATCCTCGTACCACCACCGGGTCCGGAGCGTATTTGAGAAGCTGCTCCTCTGCGGCCCTGTCCTCGTCCTCCTCTTCCTCCTCCTCTTCGTATATCTCATCAAAGTCCTCCATCATCGCACGGCTCGGCCTCGCACTTCCCGGCAGAGACACCGGGAGAGACACGGTTGCGACGAGCAGCGAAATCTAGGCGGAGAAAAACACGAGCGAACAGAAAGAAAAGTCATACAACAGAGTAGTTCACATCGTTCCGCGAGCTCCGAAACAAAACATCAACATCCGCCGCAGTAGCCGTACGACACCGGAAGGGGGACGGACGAATCTCTACATCGATGAAAAAACAAAAACAAACTTCAGGGTTCAGATGACTCAAATGTGGAAGGTCATTTAAAAATAAAAATTAAGAAATTATATTGCTAATAAAAAAAAGAAAGTTTTTTTATTTTTTTTTTGTCGATAGGGGTCATTTTTTTACACGGTAGCAGCAAATTTAAAGCCCTTTTAAACCCTTCACCGTTTTAGCGTCATATTAAGTTTCTCTATTTTGGAAAAAAAAAGGTGATTCTCCGGAATCTATTACAAAAAAAAAAAAATCACAATCACAACGTTTTTTTAATGTTATTACAAAATGTGATTTTATCACTTATTGATTAAAAATTATCAGCTTTCTTAAATAAAATATAATTAGGATAAATGTCCTTTACAAGATGTTAACAACATGCAATGACTGCCTTTGCTCAATGTAACATTTTAATTTTCTTTTTTGTTGTTTATATTTGGTTAATTTTTCTTTTCATCTGATTTGTTTGGAAAAAATCTTAAAATATACATGTATGCTACTATGAAAGTATTTTTGAGTCACATATGTTATATTGTATTATATTTTGAATTTTGTCATAAAAGAACATTGTAAAGAGTGAGTGTAACTTGACTTCCGGAGCTGGGTGGCAGCACTGAGCTAAGAATGCCCTAAGTCTGTTACAAATGTGGTAGTAGAAGAAGATGGGTCAACAAATGTTCCTGGTTTTACCCGGAAAACCGACTAAGTTTTCGGTCAATTTTTGTTGCATTTGGCTGTAAACGTTTTTGTGTATATTTGTGTGACATTTTTCGTCCTGGACTCTAAACAATCTGGTTATTCTTGTGACTTCCTGTTCCGGGAGCGCGGCTGCAGAAGTCCCTTTTTGGTAAACTCATATTTAATATTAGCTCGGTTTAAATTACCAGAAAATGAAGCTAATCGAGTCTCTAAAGATGGTTTTTGGTGTTTTAAAAGACGTTGTTCCTGCGATTACGAGCGGGGGCGTGGTCGTGGTTCTGCTGTCGTGCGTTTTGTTCGCCATCCAGACATCCTTCAGCCTCTCTGACGGCATTTTTAGTCTGGGCGCAGGTGTTCTCCAGGACGGACGCGTCCACGTCCTCGTGGTGTTTCCGTTCTACCACCGAACAGCGGCGCAGCTTTTCCTGAACGCCGCGGCGCTGCCGTTTCTGTGCGGCGGCGCGGAGAAAGGGGTCGGAACGATCCGCTTTCTGCTCCTCTTCCTCCTGTTGTCCGCCACCACTGGATTGCTTTACAGCTTCCTGGATCTCCTGCAGGACGCAGACATGCGGAGCCCCGCCGAGGGTTCGATCCCCGTGACTTTGAGCTGCGTGGCAGTGTCGGCCGCGCGCTCCAAGATGCCCAGGAGCTTCATGTTTGGACTAAGCTTCCCAACGATGGTTCTCCCCTTTGCGCTCCTCGTGCTCTGCACCGCCCTCATCCCCCGCAGCGTGCTGCCCTGCAACGTCATCGCGGTCCTGGTCGGGTTGGCGTTTGGTGCCGGCTGGTTTTCCCTTTTGGACATGTCTAACGCCAGAGCTGCAGTCCTGGAGAAGGTCATTCCTTTCAGGTTCCTGAAATCCATCAGGGGAGTCACTTTTGTTCCTGCATCTGTGGAGGAGAGGAGGAGGACTCTGCTCCCACAAATCAACCCCCGTCCTGGGTCCTACCCGGTCCAGAGTTACGCTCCACTGTCCAGCGTAAATAGCACAACAGCAACTGTGCATGAAGGCTGGCAGAACTTTGCCCCCCTTGATGGTCCCGGACCGGTGCCAGCACCTGCTGGACACAATCACGGACACAGTCATGCACACAATCATGGACACAGTCATGCACACAATCATGGACACAGTCATGCACACAATCATGGACACAGTCATGCACACAATCATGCTTGTTAGGGTTTTAACTGTTAGATTGTCATCAGTAAACCCTGAAGAATCTGCAGGAAAAGTGAAGATGTTTCTCTGAATGTAAACAAAAGCCTGATTTTTGTACGCAAAAGTATTTTTTTAACCTGTTAGCTGCAGATCTTAAATGTTTGCTTTGGAAATACAAGTTTCTTGGAAAAAAATGTGACAGAATTTCATCCAGTCTCATTTTAATTCACAATTCAGTCAAAGACTGAAAAAAAAACAACATGACAAGAGGTGACAGAGAAGCAGTGCCTCCTGCTGCAAATCTGCTCTCATTCTTCCCAGGCGTCTCCATAGATGTTCTGTTTCACTGAAATGGAAAAAAGAAGAAGTCAATCCAGTCCTTCACAGATGAAGAGCCTCCCGTGAAGCAGCTGCTTACCCTGCTTCTTTGGTCGCTCTGGTTCCTTCTCCTGCGACGTTTTGATCATGGTGTCCGCTTTCTGAATGAGCGTGACCTCATAGTTCTCCCTGTTTTTGAGCCTCAGGTCCTCATAGAGGACAGGCTTCCTCCCCGGCTCCTCCTCGTCCACGTATGACTGAACTGGGAGTGACGAGAAGAAACATTTGAGGACTGCTGCAACAATAAGTCAGACCCATCTGGAAGACACTTATTTTCCTCCAGAACTGCCTTTTCTACTAAACACACACTTAAAGTATCATATAAATTACATTTATTTGACAACTCAAAATACGCTCAAAGTTCCTAACCGGGACATTTCACAAAAACATTAACAAGTTACCGAAATACATTTAAAAATGTTTTCCTGATGAATTTAACCAGTTAGTTTCCTTAATCAGACAACTTAAGAATGTTTAAATGAAGCAAAAGGAACCACCTCAGTTTTATAAAAAACATTAATTCATTCAAAGTAAATTTCTGAGTGTCTGGAAAAAAAAGGGCAAATATGATTTATAGGAATATGAAGAAGCATGAGGACTGAATCAAGATATTTCAGTAAAATTCTGACTTTAAAATGAGCTTTTGATCTTTTAGAGAGTTGGAACGAGTCATGCACCTCATTAAAGAAAGAAATAACAGAATCTGGACAAAACATGATTTAATTTTGATTCAAACTAATTAATATATTTTAAAATGGAACATTTTTGAGTTTTATTTCTAAACTGTGACTTTTCTTATTTTAGAGCTAATTGGTGAATAGGTTAATGCCCCTCGGGGCAAACTTGGAGAAATGCTGCGTTTGTGTGGTATTTAAATGATTGGAAAAATGACTGTCCGACTCAGAAAACACACACAAATATCAGAAGAACTTCACAAAACCACATGAAGTCAAAAAAACGTTCTGCACCATCTATGGGTAGACACCAGAATTACAGGGAGAATAAAACATGACTAAGGATTATGAACATAGTTTTTGTTTGGTGGGCCAGTTCAAATAGTTTATAGGCCGCATATGGCCCCCGGGTCACAGTTTGCCCACCTCTGCATTAAATGAGGCTCCGTTTAAGATCGTCTCCTTGACCTGCTGTTTGAAGACCCAGAGCAGTCCCTGCAGCACCACAGGCTTTGTGCAGAGCTAAAAGTGTACAATTTCTACACATGCAATCAGTAAGTAATGAAGAAGATTATTCCGGTTTGGAGACCAGAAAAAGCATGAAGTGCACACAGACGTTTGATGGCACAAGGAATTGCACTTCACAAAGCAGAATGACAGGATTTGAACTAGTTGAGTGACTTTTCCTGCACTAAAGTACACTCCAAGCCATGAGTCTGAAGCTTATGGCATCTGTGTCAGATGAGCAACACTAGAACATACAGAAAATCTGACTTTTGCCAGATTTGACTGGACCCAGAAGTACCCCATACTGCTTAAAAAAACTTTATCATAACTAGTGACTCTAACAGTTACACTTTTTCCCATATTTAGCTTTGATAAAAAGTTTTTCCTAAAATTCTGAACACTTTTGAATTAGGGCTAGGGTAAGTTGTATCATTTCTGCTTCTGGCCGATTATGTCAGGCGCCATCTTGTCTGTAGTCAGTCCTCATTAAATTTGACTCTGTTGACAGGAACATAAACATGCATCTAAAAAAAATACTATTCTGAATTTCACCAGAAGATGGCATCAGAGCTGTAATTCTTTTAAAGCCCAGACTGGATTTTGGTGTTTAGAAGTATAAGTTGAGTTGAAGAATATCTGACTGTAAAGACCGTCTTCAAATCTATTCTCTCTAGACTCTCCATGTCAAACGTTTGAACACGCCTCCCTGATTTACACAATGTTTGTGGGATTTTGCGTTACTTGGAGAGCTGAAGTCGTCCATCCTTCCTACTTGCTCAGGAGGATCGAGACCATATCCATAATCTTTGGAGGAGGAGGAGGAGCCAGGGGTGTCGGCGGCCTGGAACATGGTACCAAATGACTGAGAGTCCGGGTCACTCAGCTCTGACTGAGCAGCACCAGATCTACGAGATAAACAAAAACAAAATGAGCCAACGAAATCAGAATATCGAGCTTCTATAGTTGGTTTGTTCTCCACTTACAAATGAGGAGGCATTCCTGATCTCTGTCTGAGCATTTCCCCCAAAGGAGAGTTCTCCAGACGCTTGAACTTCTCCTGACACGTCTTCATGTAGGACAGTTTCCCAGCCAGGTACCCACAGAAGCCGGCAACTTTGGGACAAAAACAAGCTCAGAAGTATAAATAATAAGTACAGTTTGAGGGAAAACACTTTATATTAGCATGAAGGAATCTGGTCCTTCCTCAGATTGAACAGAAATTAACTCACAGGCAACTTTAGGTAGAGATCCAAACCTTGGCGACGCAGACAGAGTCCCTGCAGGTTTGAACAACTCAATGTCAACTTGAGTTTCATCAGATTTAAAGTATAAATCTGCAGAAAATACATTACCTCTGGTGACTAAGGCTTGAGTGACGGCCATGCTGATCACAGAGAAGGGCACCGCTATGAAGGAAGACCGCAAACATGAACACGGTCGTTTTCCTTCTGTGTTTCATGATGGAACGCGTGTGTGACAGAACCAGCACTCTGAACAAAATCCTGTTGGGGGGTGTTCAATATGTCACATGTAATTGTCCGCCTGCTCGAGGTGGATTTGGCGCTGGGTTTTTCCCTTTTTGCCCGCTGCTACTGTGGAAATCCCTGTTAGTTTCTCTTCCTACACTTAGTAATATGTTAACCAGCGGGTTGTCTAGTCTGATCTGAGGTCAAACACACATACAAATCCCATGGTCATCTTCCATAAAACAAAAAACATAGGTGGTCCTGCCAGAAAAACATGGAAATAGTGTGAAGTCTATATAGCTACCATTGACTTTGAATAATAGGCTACAAGATCAGCCTAAATGGTCACTATTTTGAGTAAACTCACTCAGATCTTCCTATAAGGCTTTCTAGAAGCTCTCCTTTATTGGCTGACAGTAATAATTTATTTGTGAAAAGTACATCCTCGTTTTTCCAGCTCTGCTTGTACAATTGTAGCACAGCAGTGAACCAGTATCCATCCCATTCCAATATAGCAGCCAACTTTGCATATGCTCCAAGCTAGCGTGCCATCTCTAGCCTATATATAACTAATTGGTCGTCACAATCTTTAGTGTGTTTTTGCGTTTAGTGGTTTGCTGATGTGACTTGTACCTCTGAGCCACCGTACTTTGAAGTATAAAAAATTACATTAGCAACCATTATTTCTCCTCTGTGTACACAGGTGTTACACGGGCTCAATATTCACCGAATAGAGGGAACTTACATCTATAAAAGAAGCTCTCCTGGTTGCATTCTCTAAGGACTCTCTTCTCTTCTTCTGTTGGGATGTAGTCCACACCAAGTTGTGCCTGCAGATTTCCACAAACACCATTTAAAGAACAATAACATCATTTTTTTAATTATCTCGAGTCAAAACACAAAGTACAATAGCAAGACCTTCAGTAAACTTCTAAGTCAAATGTTTAATCAATTGCTGCAATAAAAATGTCTTTCACGTGCACTTTCATCTCGGCACACCCCCTTTCTGATCCGATTATCAACGCTAGCTAGCGTTAGCTTCCATGTTAGCGCTCAGATGAAAAGCAGACGTTGTGGGTTAACCTGAGCTGCTGTGGGCCGCCGCTCCTCTGGAAAAGCTGTAGAGGTCGACGACATGCTGAAGGCAACGCCGGGACTCAATTTTGACGTAAAAGCATGTAGTTTAATATGTTTAAAGTCGGCAACTTTTTAGTGTTTGGTACAATGTCATTACTCCGAGCAACTCGTGTGACCCGGAAGTTGTTGTGTGTTGCCCAAAATCAACAAAAAAAAAAAAAAACGTTTGATTTAATTTCTTTTAAAATTTAAAGTGGTCTTTAAAAAAATTAGAAGCAACTCACAATGCGAAAATTGTTGTTTTTGCGAAATGCGTATACAAAAAAGACCCGCAATTTTAAATTTTACTTTGAAAGGTCAAAAGTGATGCAACAAAAATAGCGACACCGTCCTCTAGTGGACATAAACAGATTGTCAACAACACTTGTTTTTGCACAGTTCCGTCAGTTATTAAGTTCTAAAAACATATTTATAAAATTATTACTAATTAGAAGTTATATTACTAAATTATAAAACTGTATCGTATTGAGAATTCTATAAGTATACTCTTCAACACTAAACATGAATTTTTTTTTCCGATAAAAGGCATCGTAGAATTAAAAAAGTATGTGTTCGTAAAAAAAGTATGAGCTTATTGTTATTTATTTCACTAAATCCGATTCTAAAAGTAGAGCTAATGTGGCAACAACATGAAGCACTGAATGGATCCTGCTTGTATTTTTCAGGGTTTTAGTCTCTCACATAATAATTTAGACCAGTTATAATAATGTTAAAGGATCAATAAAGGTTAAAAGCTTCTGCTGCAAGATTTGTTTTTAAACTGCTGAACCCCAGTTTTGAATGGGTAAAACCCACAGGTCTATATTTATTTATTTATTTTTACAGCCAATTTGTTGAAAATCTCTGGGTGTATTTAAGATGATTGTCTCAATGCTTTAATTTTGGCACAATGTTAGCAGTTTGATGGGCAAAGCTGCTGTCAAATCCTAATAAAAACAGCCACATGCCACACAGCTAGTTTTACTGGGTGTTATGGCCAAATGTTTTTAATCAATGTCCTTATAAGCAACTTTTTACACCTGGGCAATCCTTTTCAAATGTGTTGTGAACACATTTTGGTTCCAAACGTGAATTTCCTGACTTTATTTATGTGCAATTATAGCTGACATGTCAAGTTAATATGTATCTGGTTTGATTCAGAACACTTCCACAGTATCTGCTTTTGCACAAAGAGCAGATTTTTTTTTGTTTTGTTTTTTACAATACCTTTAACTGGTGTCTAGGTGATGCTATTGCACCTTCTCTCTTTCAGCTTTTCCAACCCGTATTGTATTTGATCTGTTCTGGTGGGTTTGAAGTCAGAAGAGCTCACGTCAATTCCACTGCAACAATGGAGCATTTGCATTGTTCAGGCAGGCTGATGGGTGTCTTAAGCAGAGTGAATTGACCCTGTGAGTTCTAGGTCCACAGGGTCACACAGGGTGAGGGAAATGAATCATACAGACACTTCACCCATCTCTGAAGCAGCTACAGTTGGATTCTGCCTCGAAACATTAGTTAAAAATGTTAAATCCAGTCAGTCTGAAAACTTAAACACCCACTCCAATGAAAACTGTGTTTTTGGTGTTTTTAACATCTACTTGTGGCATTTAAAAAAAAAAGAAATTCATTTTTTGAGTCTTTCTTTATTCAAATCGTTGTGAATCAGGAGGAGATGAAAAAAATGCCAGTGGAAAAAGCCTGTAGGAGTGACATTGCTGCTACAGTCAGTAGTTTTCCTTGACCGAGCTGGCATTTGGCTCAAAACTGTACGGCTGGAGAGCTCTAATATTGCTCGCCTTTAATGTTAGGATGGGGTTGTGGGGGGTTGTAAGCTGGTGGGAGAGAACGTTAACAAAGGGATGATGGGAAAGGAAGACAGGCTCACTATTCGCAAACAATCCCACCCCCCAACTCAGAGGCAAATTTCTGATGAACTTCTGGCACTCTGCAAAAACTATGTTCCAGAAAACGACACACGATTCTGTATTTTGGCCAAAAACTGCATAATCTTAATTAAGAGCACTAGGAACGCTTTTGCAAAAGAACAAAAAATACTTGGAGTGGGCTTTTAAATGTAAAATGTCTTCTAAAAACTAAATTTAGTGTGAAGTAGCCAAAAGTGCTTGAATAATAAGACAATTACTGTCTAAAATGACAACAAAAGTCACAGCTTTTGCTTTAAAAAGGTCAAATAGGTATAAATCTTTGGAGTTTGTCATAACTGTTCACAATAAAACCCTACAAGATTCAAGCTGAAAAAAATCTTCAAATTTATTTCAGAAAAGTTGTATTTGGCTGCAGTGAAAGAGATAGCAGCTGCACACCAGAGGAGCAATGCATGGGCGGATGTCACCAGTCAGATAAAAACTATCATGGAAAGTCAATGGCTTGCACAGACGACACTGCTATGAACAGTTTTATGGGTCAGTCTTGTTCTGAAGCATTGACTAATGGACAGCTATATTAAGAAAAATCAATGCTCCCCTCCCTAAAAAAAGTTCCAAAAATAGTACATTTACCAACTACATGACAGGAGGCTTGTACTGCATCCCTGTGTCCTCAGCCGCCCCCATAGATCTGTACTGGGGGAGCCCAGCAGTCTGTCTGTCCTCTCATGTGGAGCATCAGGGGAAATGACAGGAAAAGCTTTTGGATTTTGGAGCGTCTTCTACACAGAACTGAGGCGGTGCTGTAAATCTAGAGTTGAGTGCAGGTGGTGTCAAGTTGTAAAAGTCGTGGTTGAGCCGTGGCAGGTGAGACTAATCAAGGTGTGCAAGGTGTGTTCCGCTTATCTAAGGGACAGCAATGTTCCAGTCGATGTGAAATCTGCACATCGAGCTTTCTTCTGATGCTTCCAAACATTCCCACCCCCTCTGCATGGAGGCAGCGTTTTAAAAGCTGAAGCTCAGGTGGCGGGAGCACACAGGAGGCATGGACTCCCCACAGCTATCAAAGGTGAGAGCATCACTGCCGTCGCTCCAGATCAACTTTTTATTTATTGGTTGATGCAGAAAGCTTTCTTTTTAAACTTTTTAATTTATTCATATTTAATAATCAAACACATTTTTGACATGATAACTCTTAATGATTCTGGTTAATATTTAAAAGCAAATTTAGTGTAGAAACTTTTTTTGCCTAAAAAATTCCTCAAGTGTAATTTTGCATCCTAAACTATAAAGAATTTTATCAAGACACAAAAGTTTGATGTAAACATTTCATTTTTAGGTAATTCTGATTGCTTTTTCCTTTCGTCGCTCCAGTGTGAATGGAATTTTACTACAACTGCAGCATGTGACAAAAAAAATCAATAACCTAACGTGTGATGAAAAGAGTGTGCACATGCTTTGCAGGATTTACTGAGCCAAAATCAGACTAGTTACCTCAAATTATTCAGAAAATAAACAAGAAAAACTTGACAGCAAACAACAAAATGGCCTGTTTTAATCATCTGTGTAGATTTTCTACTTCAATTTGGTGGAAAATATTTCCTAAACAGGAAGTTCAAGTGTTTAGTAGTTAAAAAAATCAGGTTACAGCTCAGAAATCTGGTATAAAGTTTCTCTTCATGTATTTTTGACTGGTTTTTATGCATATGAACCTGTAAGTTCTAACATGTTTTTATCACTTTTTTCTCAGCCTGGTAAGAAGCACAAGAAAAATAAAAATGAAAACTGCAAAGAGAAAAGCAAAGGTATTTGTATTTATAGGCAAGATTCATTGAAATATTCCTGGTATTCACCAAAGAATTGTAACCTTTTGGGGCTTTTGTTGATTCCAGAGGTCACTCCTGCACACTCCACGCTGGCTTTGGTTGAGGAGGACTCCGGGGAACCGGATCCATGGGACCTGCCGGAGCTGAAGGACACGGGGGTTTCGTGGTCAGGTAAACATGAGGAAGTCCTGCTTTGTCGTCCAATTTAGGCTCCAGTTTTATAAATATAATTTACAAAAACTTGCACAAAGAAAGTAATAACTTTACAATACATATTACAAATCATAAAGTCATTGATTAAGCTTGTTTACTATTAAGGACCAAATTAAATGAATGTAGTTACAAGCTGAGAGCCCAGACGGTTCTATCTGTCGGCATCCCTGGCTTTGATGCCCCAGGGAACCGCAGCGAAGAAGATGGTGCTCGCCACAACAGACTGATAGAACATCCGTAGCATCCTTTCAAAGATGTTGGAGGACCCCAGCCTCCTCAGGAGAGCGAGAGTTGAAATGGAAAACATTTGTTCATGGTACATCATTCAGATTAATGCATCAGTCCAACTGTTTGTGCTTCTGTGCTTCAGAGTTAGACACCAAGGGGAAAGTGCTGAGAGTTCTGGTGTCGGTGGCAAAGGGGGTTGCGTTGCTGGGACTCCTTTACATGTTCATCTGCTCCCTTGACATTCTCAGCTCAGCTTTTCAACTTGTTGGAGGTGAACAGTCAACACTGCTTCTTTCTCTTGCATCCCTGAAATCTAAAAAAAGCTGCACTCGCTTCAGAGGGCCACATTTGATTTAAAAAAAAAGAGGTAAAAAAGTTCCTTTTTCTCTCGGGCAGGAAGAGCCGCAGGCGAAATCTTTCAGGATAACTCGGTTTTGTCCAACCCTCTGGCCGGTCTCGTCATTGGTGTCCTGGTGACTCTGCTGGTCCAGAGTTCGTCCACATCCTCCTCCATCGTTGTCAGCATGGTTTCCTCTGGATGTGAGTCTGCTCCTGGGAATGCGGGAGATGATGATGATGAAGGCAGGAAGGGGGAAGAGGCGTGCTAAGGATGTGTCTTCTCTTTTGACAGTGCTGAAGGTCCAGGTGGCTGTTCCCATCATCATGGGCACTAACATTGGCACCTCTGTAACCAACACCTTAGTTGCCATGACGCAAGCTGGAGAACGCAGCACCTTTCGCAGGTGAGAATTTCTGCTTCTTTTGTAATATTAATTCATATCTGATTCAAACAGATTGCAAGAGGTCTTGTAGAGTATTTTTTTCTTGAACCACTAAGTTTTTCTGGACAAAAGCCCACAACCTTATCACTTGCTGTTGTCCTTTTTCCCTGAACTCACTCAGGGCCTTTGCTGGGGCCACGGTGCACGACTTCTTCAACTGGCTCTCCGTGTTGGTGCTGCTGCCTCTTGAAGTCGCCTCTGGTTATCTGTACAAAGTCACCAAGCTCATCATTGACTCCTTTCAAATCCAGAGTGGAGAGGCCCCAGACCTGTTAAACGTCATCACCGACCCCCTCACGGAGGCCATCATACAGGTGAGGTTCCCTTTGGAAACGAGTAAGAAATGCTCAGAGGTAGAAAATACATTCAACAAAAGAATTTTTAAAACAGCTGCAGCTCCATCAGCTCTTATTTTGGTAAAGTAGTTTGTTGAATAGAAATCAAACCACTTTAGTCTGGTTTTAAAAAAGGATCAGTCTTTGCAGCTGCTCAAGAATACACAGAGATTTTGGCTACGTCCAAATTCCCTTCCTTCTCCCTAACAACAGCAAAAACTATATGCGGGACAATTTAGAGATTTTAAAAGCAATTTTTTTACTACTTTCTTTTCATTTAAACGGCAAATATGACATCACAGTTTTTCTAAAGTAAAACCACAATAAATATTTACAAAGACTCTATTAATCCGCTGTTTTCTGATGGTAAAAACTTGAATGCTTTAAAAAAAACAACTCTAAATTTTTTTTCTCCTGAAAAATCGTTTAATTCTAATGCATTGCGGTCTATACTCGCCAGTCAAATTAGCTTTGATACACAGCAGATCTTTGCAAAGTCTTCCGGGAAATTTCCAGGGCACTAGGTTCCTTCAGGTAGTTTATTTTAAAAGAGCTGCTTACTATGTCAGGATTAGAAATCAATGAGCTGCACACACTCTGGTGATTATGCCACTTCACCACCCCTGAATCAAACTTCAGTGATGTTGTGGCACCACTGAATCAGGTGGAACCTTGTGTGTGAAAAAGGTTAAAGAAACAGAGCAGTGAAGACTAGAATCAGGAAATGGTGCCGACTCTTAACCCCATTTAACTATTTATGTCATATTTAATATAAACATTTTTGAGACCCATGTCTCAGTATCATGATCAAAACTTCCCTTAAAACCCATTGTTTATAGCTTGGGACACGTTTTCTGCGCTGTAGTTTATTATCATTCCTCTAGAGGACTTTTTGGGGTCATTTCAAAATGGCCGCCTCCTTGAACTTTCAGACACTTTAAGCAGGAAAATCTGTTCTCATTTTTAAAACTTTATGGAGCAAACAATTCATCTGTTGTTATTCCTTTTTTTAAAATGAAAAAAAGTGGTTAATAATGACTTATTTATAACACAGTTACACCATATTAAAAATGTGTGGATCAAATTTGAGACAGTGGGTAAATAAGGTGCTTCTTCGTGGGTAGTCATCTGAATATTTTTATATCTTAAACTAACATTACTGGGAACAAAAATGTACCAAATCACCCAACGAATCGTAACTGCTACTATATATATGTATCATTAAAAAGGATACAGCAATTTGTTTTGTGGATTTCATTAAAGGGTTGGAAAATCAACTTAATTAACCAAAAATGTGGGATTTTCACGGTTAAGAGATGTGATTTTTAAGCTACAGCTTCAATTTCATTTACTTGAGTTGCTTGTTGGCGTTGAAAACGTTTTTACTTTTCTTGCCTGGGTGCTGCAATATTTCAAACTAAATCATAAGTTGACTGCATGCCACATCGCATTTTTTTTTTACGTGATGTAATGTGCTCTGGTTAGATCTGACCAATCTTGGTGGCGTAACTTCACAAGCAGCTGAAGGTTTCTATGGAGAAACACCAGGAACAAAGGAAGTGGTGAAAGATCTTGGGCTTTTACAAAAGTTCAATTTGAGAAACTCCTCTGATCAGTTAACAGATGACAGTCCTTAAGTAGAGATCATTATTCGTGGAGACATCTTTGTAAGTTATTTGTACTAGTAAAAAATATGATAAGAATCATCTTTGGATCTATTTTAAAAGCGTTATCAGTGAAATTTTAAGTATAATATAGCCAAAACAGCCTCTGACATATTTTCTGCAGAGCGGCAGGAGTTCATTAGAAATTTGCCTCTGAGTTGAGGGTTGGACTGTTAGTGCGGAGCAACCTCACCCCCCTCCCCATCACTCATCTGTGTACATAAGCCGTTAGCTTACCGCCCCTCACAACCCCAGCAAAACCTGTACGGGTGGAACGAAAATGGCGAGCAGTATTGGCGCTATCCAGCCGTACAGTTCTGAGACAGATGCCAGATCAGACGAGGAAAACAAAGACGTCCGTGGGTCTATTGTCTGCAAGTTGATGCATCAGATTGGAGAGTAGCAGAGAGCTTGTGACTCAGTCTGCTCCTGATTCACAATTTGAATAAAGAAAATACTCAGAAATGCAATTTAGATCTTAATTTTCTTAGTCCTCCATTATCAGAAAAATGCTACAAGAACAAGTTAAAAGCACAACTTTCAATCTGAGTGGATCTTTAATACCTGATATCTTGAAATTAGTGTCCAGTAGACAACTGATTTTAGTAGAGGGGACAGCAAGCTCAAAACAGGAAGAGGGAGAAATAGGATGTTGAGGAGCTGTGTCACAAGAGTAGGTAGAGGTGTATGCCAGAGGAAGTGAGCCAACCACAAAGAAGAGCCATAAGTAAAAATGTGGTGGCAGCAGCCTCCAGAAGGGTCTGCCCCAGGAAATAAGAGCAGTGGGCGGTCGCCAGGGTTTAATCAGCCTCTGTCTAAACACCTGGAGGAGAGAGTCCAGGACACCAGACTGATATTGTGTCCAAGGTTGCGCATCAGCAGATGTTTTTATAACCATATTAACTGATCTTTAAAAATACTGATAATAACATTCTGCTTGTCTGTGTGTTCTCAGATCTTTTGCTGTCCTATCTTTGCTGTGGTTTTTTTTTTTTTATCCTTGAGGTTATTATCAGTGCAAATTAGGTGATTGAGCTGACCACAGCACATCGACAGAGACATCACCATCAAACTGGGCTTAAACAGATTACATTTAATTCTCTTTGAGCTATACTGGCTCACTAAGATGCAACATAAGTCCAAAAAAGACTTTAAAGGAGGGTCACGAATATTTTTGCATTATGCTCAAGCCATTCGACATGTTTTACTTTTATGAGCAAATACATAGGAGAGATAAGCTTTCATTAACTGGAGCTGTTATCTCATTGTGTGTGTCCTTTTTCCCTTCCCTTTGACCCAGCTGGATGAGTCTGTCTTGAGTGGAATCGCCACTGGGAATGCAGACGTTCAAAACAAGAGTCTCATCAAGGAATGGTGCCTGACGTACACTAACACAGTAAGACACACAGTCAGACGTGCTGAGCTTAATCCTCTGAAATCCTGACATGGACATGTTTGAAACTGCTCCTGTGTTTCAGACCCTGCAGAACGTCACAGTTCAAAGTCCAGATAACTGCACTTCTCCTGATTTCTGCTGGACGGATGGCAATTTTACCTCCACGCTGAAGAACGTGTCAGAAATATATAACTTAGAGAGATGTAAGATTCAATAATCACAGAAAAAGTCTTCACTTTTGCTGTACAATGTATTAATGAAGCAATTTGTAAACCTTTGCTTACACCAAGTCTCAATTTACAAGATTAAATCAAGTCCCGAGTCTTTTGACACAATGTCCAAGCCTCACTATTGGAGATTTTAAAAGGCTGATTTCTGACCCTGAGGGAGGATTTGCAAGAACAGCAGAGGTCTAAGCATTAAACCCTGAGGAACTCCATAAGTCATTTTTTTAAATATAAGATCAAAACAAAAACAACATAACCCTGTCTTCCAGATAAGAGCTGACACTATTTTGATCTGTATTGGAATATCTTACCCAATTTTCCAAACTTTCAAGGATGATTTTATGGTTCAAAGCAACCCTAAAGCAGAATTATGATTCAGAGTTGAAATTATAACAGATTTTGTGCACTGCTCCAGGCGCTTACAATGTGTGTGTGTTATTTATTTCCTCCTCATTCATACTTGATGATGGTAAGCTACTGATGTTGTCACAGCTGCCCTGGGGCAGATTGGCAGATACTCTTTCATATGCATTCACACACTAGTAGAGCCACACTGGAGGCAGAGAAGGTGAAGTGTGTTACTAAATACTCAACAACACTTAACTAGGGGGAGCGGGGTTCAAACCACTGACGCTTCAATTATTGGTCAACCTGCTCAACCACCTGAGCCACTGCTGCTCAGATGTACAGTTTTCCCTCATTTGTCGCAGTTACCTTCTAAAATCACTCGCGAAGAGAGAAATCTACAAAGTATTAGATTGTATAGATGTAAAACCCGACAGACAGACATTAATATTTTAACACTTTTCTTTTTTGTTTGAACTATTAAAGTTTAAATATTTGCAGAAATATAAGTCCAGTATTGTAGAATGAAAACAAAGATCACAGATTTGTCTAAATGTGGCAAACTGAAAGCTTTCTGTGTAGGAGACAGGGAAAAGAGGAGATTGATTGACAAGGTCAACAGCCAATCAGGACACAGTGAACTGGCTCAGGTTGAGATAGATGTCATCTGATTCTCTCCTCTCTCGATGCGTATGTTTGTACGTCTGCAGGTAAGCATGCCTTTGTAAACGTGAATCTGTCTGACCTGGCTGTGGGTCTGATCCTGCTGGCGCTCTCTCTGTTGGCCCTCTGCACCTGCCTGATCCTGATTGTCAAGCTGCTCAACTCTATGCTGAAGGGGCAGGTGGCTTCAGTCATCAAAAAGATCCTCAACACCAGTTAGTATCCATCTATTTGGAATATGCTGCTGAACCATCTGCAATGCATTACTTAAAAAAAAATGCAAATGTTTGCGTGCAGATTTCCCGTTTCCGTTTGGATGGGTCACAGGTTACATCGCCATCCTTGTTGGAGCTGGAATGACTTTTATCGTGCAGAGCAGCTCTGTCTTCACTTCGGCTATAACTCCACTTGTCGGTAAGGATACGTTTTTTCAATTTCTTTCATCTCCTTTAAAAATGTCCATTTTGTTTGTTTATATACAAGAGAAGTAGCTGAGTAGTGACACAGAAAGCCACTTGCACAGCAACCCTACAATTTAGACCATGTTTCTCTTTTCCAAACAGGTATCGGTGTCATCAGCATAGAGAGGGCATACCCTTTGTCCCTGGGTTCAAACATTGGCACAACCACAACCGCCATTCTAGCAGCCATGGCGAGTCCAGGAGATACACTGGCAAATGCTCTCCAGGTGAGTGATGTCTCCAATGGCAAAGGCCCTACAAGGTGCACTATGTAGTGAGGGATTTTGGACGGAACCATAGTTAAAGTTCAGTTAGTTGTCACACACTTGGAAGTGTAAAATTTGTTCTCTGCATTCGACCTATACCCTGAGAGAGCATTAAAACCAATTTATGAATATATATAAAGTAAACAGAACTCATAAAGAGGCCATTTCAAAAATCATAATGTTATGTACCAGTCGTTCCCATCAAAAAACATTATCGTATCATCGTATCTTAAATACAGCTGCTCCTTACTTAAAGTGGCTGCTAAATTAAAAGCTCCAAGCTAACAAATCAAATGAACTAAAACCACATCTTTTGAAAGTTTCTTCTATCCAGGAAGTGTCTTTTTAGAAAACTTTAGCACAGCAAATACTCACCTGTGATACAGAGAAATTCAAAATGAGTCGAGATGTGTTTAAAAACAAAATGTCATTAATCATTTTGCCCTGAATTAAGTTCTCAGTGTTATAAAAGCATTCTATGAAAAACACTTTGATGTTGCCTTTATCAAATTTTTACAAATCAACACCCTTGTTTGATTAAATCTTCATTAAATTGTCTTTTTTAAACTACTTTTCATATAGTAGCATTTAACTTTAAAAAATTGTTTTTTTTTTAGAACTAAAAACCAACTTTGGCTGCATTTGGACAATATTGTCTGACATTAAACCGTTGCACTGTTATACTGTACTTTCATGATTTTGGTCTTTTTAAAGTCCTCATATAGCTGCTTAAAGGCTCTTTTGTGATCTCTTCAGATTGCCTTGGTGCACTTCTTGTTCAACATCTCTGGCATCGTCCTGTGGTACCCAATCCCTTTCACTCGGCTGCCCATCCGGCTGGCTAAAAGTCTGGGAAACGTGACAGCTTCCTACCGCTGGTTTGCGGCGGTCTACATAGTCTGCTGCTTCTTTGTTTTACCTCTGTTCGTCTTCAGCCTGTCACTGGCTGGCTGGAAGGTCCTGGTGGGTGTCGGCGTTCCTCTGGTTGTGTTGCTCATCGCCATCTTGGTGATCAACGTGCTGCAGAGGAAGAAACCAAGCATTCTACCTGCTGTGCTTCGGTCGTGGGACTTTCTGCCTCTGTGGGCTCACTCCCTGGATCCTTGGGACAAAGTGGTCACTGTGATTGCTGCCAAATGCTGCTGCTGCTGTAAATGTTGCCAAATTGCAACTGAAAAACAAGACGAGGAAGCGGAGAACTCTGAGGAAAAAAGCAAGGAAACACAAGCGTATGACAACCTTGCAATGATAACAGAGGAAAAAGTCAAAAACCAGGCAAATATAGAACTACACATTCTCCAGATGACTCAGCTTTAGGGGCTTATTTTTTTTAAGATTATTGACATGAAATGACAGTATTTTTTGCACAAAATCCAACAGGGTTTTATGAAGACTTGAGGTAAATTTATTTGATAAAAAACATACAAAAGTGCTCATTCAGTTTATCTGTAGAGGAGACATAAAAAAAAACAAGAAATGATGCAAAAATACGTGACTTTTCCTCACCGGAAAGCCTTAAAACCGTAAAGGTGGGGATCCATCACCAGGGACGCTGCTGGAATCTCCAGGGGGTTTGGGCAACAACTCCAAAAATCCCTTATTTTTTTAGTATATTAAATAAATGTAAATCAAACTTTTATTAAAATAAAATTGCACATACCTATATTTAATGAAAAGACAAACGATGTCATGGTAATATTATATTATAAAGTTTTGGTTGTTTTAGCATGACTTTATTATTTTTTTTAATTAGCTTTAAGTATTTTTCCACACTTTCACATTTACAATGTTTACACTTTTTTCAGTTTACAGAGGTAAGGATTTAACATGCTTCCAAAACAGAAAATTAAAACTTTGCACAACAACTTTTTTCAGTGACAGAAATCACTTTTAGCTGCATGAATTCATAAAATTGGAAAAAAAAAGATTGTTCAAGTCTCGCAACAATCATCTTTTGATCTATTGTAAAAGTGTTCCCAGTGGTCTTTTAAAAATGATTTTACCATTTTTAGCCAAAACAAAAACATGTCGTTTTCTGGGACATAGTGTCTGCACAGTGGCAGTGGTTCATTAGAAATTCATCTCTGAGTTGTTGGACCTTTGGCACTAAGGACTGCCCCTCCCCTACTTCCCGTTATTCCCTTGTTTAACAATCTGAATAAAGAAACACTAAGCATATGTTTCTTTATGTATGTCTTCTATCACGAGAACACAATTTTCATCAGAGTGGGTCTTTAAAGCACTTTAGCAGTTAAACTTTCAGCTAATTACAAAATGCTTTTCTTTCCACAGAATAAAAGTTTTTTTATTGTTTATTTGTAAGTAAAAAAGCTGATTGTCAGTGTCCTCTTGGTGCTCAACTTGTCCACATCAGGATCAGCAGTACAGCTCCTTCAGGAAACACTAAGATAGGGGGGCATTAGGGAGTTCCGTACTTTTCTAGCACTGTCAATGCAAAGACTCCACGTTGTCGCTGCCGTAGCGGCTCTCCCTCAGGGGACCCCTTTCTGGCAAGGGGCCCAATGAATCTGCCAGCCTGACCTGTCAATCAGCTCTCCAATCTAGAATATTTGTTACTCGGGTTCTGTTTATTGAATCTGTGGAAGCTGATTCTGGTAGGAGTTATGGTCCAGACTGGCGCTACTGTTTTGTCTGTGTTTTACCGGCCTACCACTGAGGCTGAAAGCAGCATCGACGGACAGCCACAAGTCCTCTTTTCTGAAAGCAATTTGACTTTTGTAGTCGCATAGAGTGGGGAACAAAACGTGATAGCAGTTTCATATTAAGTAACCAGAAGGGAGAATTTCATACTCATATCATATTTACCTTTATTTTTTTTAAAACACTGGAAATGAGCAACTTAAACTCAAACACACCGTTTAAAATGTTAAAATATTTTGCAATCTGAAAGATGTATGAATTCAGGAAATGTGAAGACTATTGTGAAGACATTTCACACGCCTGTATATTTAATAATCTGCTGTGACCTTAAAATTGCTTTCAAATAAAAAAAAATAAAACCTGTTCTTGGAATAAAGAGTCACTCTGGAATGGAAAAACCACCGTATCATCACTTTGAATGATGCTTACATCGTTTTTATTGCCCCACTTATCAGCGTTATCAGTGCAGTGTTTCTGACTCAAACAGGGTAGGAGGACGCTCGTAAAGAGGTCAGCAAAGCAAGTGTATCTTCTATCTCAACAAATGATAAACTTTATCAACAACTTTACTGTTATAAAATGAATGTTTCACAGTTTTGGCAACCACTGGGATTAAGATTAGAAATGTTAATCTGCTTGCTTGCAAATGTTGTGCTTCCTGGTAGGTATCAATGGTGCATCAACCACTTCGGGTTATGAGGTCCTTGCTGTAGGGACACCTTTCTGAGGCCCATACACCTTAAGTGTCAGCATTTTTTAAAAATGTTTATTAGCATATTTTTTGTCTCATTCTAAGAAATTACTTTTAAATTAACCATTTGAAAGAACCATTTTTCTACGAAATCCAGGCAATGGTTTTCACCCTGGTCCACCTCAAAAAGAGAGAGTTTTGGTTCACCTGCAAGTGAACCCTGGTGTGGTTTAGCAACAGTGTGCGTGCAAATTTGACGAAAGAGTTTTAGTAATCTTGATGAAAAAACGGACTACTTACTGTAAATGTGACCTTTAATTGATTACTTTTGCCCCCTTCATAACCAGTGCTCAGTTATTGTAAAGTTTTTGAAATCAGTAAGCATATATAAGGCATTCAGGCTACCAAAATAGCAGATGTGATAAATAATAGCAAAGGATAAATTCTTCATTTTCCCCATGAGTTTATGGCTTAGTCACATCAGATACGAGATGTCTGGGGGGCAAAAAATGGGCAAACCTGCACAAAATGTGAAGATTGTAGACCATTCTGTGAGCCCGTAGAGTGGAAATATTCATGCACATTTTATTTCTACAGGCAGGCTGCGACTGTCAGAGGTCTTGGAAAACATTTAAACAGGATACAAAGGGGTGAAGTAGGTGAGATGCAGGCGTGTTGTACAGATTTGTCCTTTTTTCAACCGCTCAGAGCTCTCAAATGGTGCTTTAGTGCTGTTCAAGTGATAAGTGTGTACTTCATGCATGCAACCTGACTGTTGGAAAGGAGATTAGACAATCAGAGTTTAATATGTGAAGGCATCCCCATGGAAACTTACACATCACCTGCATTTGAGTGCAGCCAGTAAGGAGTCAACGACAAAAGTGTGGCACAAGGGCACCATGTGGCAGCATCACCCACACGTCATGAGTACAACATAGATTATCCTTATCGATACGCTCACCACATGCACGGCAATGGTCAATTCCATTTTTATGAGCTCACTTAAGGTGGCCCTACGAGCCACAGGGTAACTGCAAGACACACATGCGCTTTCTTAAGATGCTGCCACTCCTCTTTATAACTCGGGTCTGAACAACCCAAAAGCCTGCAGCCCCTGTACAGTTCAACCCCTGTAAAGGTGCATGAGACTAAGACTTTAAACATAATCTAAATCTGACTCAAGCTAATTCCCACAATTGCAGCTCCAACATTCACACCCAGTGTCTGGTTAAAAGTCCAACTGTGTTGGAAAAAAAAAGTTACATCATATTATTCTCTTTTTTCCGCAGGCTGGATTGCCATGAAAATAAATGCAATTTGTAAATAGTAAAAAAAAAAAAATCTTAACATTTTCAGCAATCATTCAAGGTGTAAAATGGAAATGTTTGTTTCTTTGAAGTATGCTAGCCAAAAAAACCCTCAAAAAATAGTTGAGTTTCCAGCATTATGACTTTGCAAACAGTTCAGAGCAATCTCCTTTCAGCACATCTCTGGATAATCTGGCTACTTTTGATGTATATCTTTTGCTCTGTGGTGAGTCTGTTTGCATTCATACTATTACTAAACTGCACCAGGGTTCACTTGCAATCGAACCAAAACCGAACTTTAAGACGAATCAGGGTCAATTTGTTTCTGACCTCTGGAGTACAGGTGAACTCTCATACCTGGTGGGAAAAGTTGGCTGTTCGAGGAGACAAACTTTACCAACTTTAATGTTAAAGTTTAGAAATGTAATAATTCGCTCTTGTAAAAAAATAAAAATTCAAAAATGTAAAAATAAAGGATTTGTGAACCTCTTGAACAAAAAAAGCAAAGATTTTGTAGAGGATTTCCATAAATATTTTGGAACACTTCAACACAAAATGAGTAAGAAACGTGACTTCTTTTTACTGAAGTTTGAATCTGATAAGAATGCACTCAGAAGCAGGAAGCCAAAAGACATTCAAACGGAAGCAGAGGAACCACTACGGACAGGAAATTACAGCAGGTTAGAGATAGAGGATATATGGTAGAAGCATGCTGAATTATCTTAAGAATCATAAGCAGTAATGTCTTTTTTACAGATGATGATAAACTTATAAAACACAACTGACAGCTGACAGGACTGAAGCCATGTGGAGTTGGAAGCTCTCATCCATAAATGCATTTTTTTAATTCAAGTGCAAAAAAATCAAATATAGAATATAGGATGTCCAGAGACAAAATTAAAATTGTGATTAAAAAGGAAAAAAAGAAAATACGTTTTGCGACTTTGAATGAGAAGGAAGTGAAAAAGGAGAATGTCGCCTCTCAGAGGCAATTACTGAGATAGCACAAAAATGTGTGGACAAAAAAAGTATACCTTTTTAACACAATAAATAACAGTAAAAATAAACTATTTTTTGTCTTAAGCCTTTATATTGACTTTTAACTAAATAAACTGATTGTAAGAGCTGATGTTTCAGGGAAAAATGTTCACTTAGTCAATCTAAATTCAAGTTAAAATATGGCACCATGAGATATTCCTGGATCAAAAAAAATACTTTATTCATCAGGTAATTTAAAGACAAATTTACAAATTTACACATTTATGTCACAAAATTGAACGATTTCAATATTGAAAACTCTAATACAGTTATTGTTTTTTAGCTGATTGATGACATATCTGAACATACTCCATCAAAATCTGATAAGGAAATGATTAAAGAAGGGGAAAATTAAAACTAAGATTGTTAAAAAATGGTAAATCGTTAACTGTTTAATCAGGAACAAAGATCAACCTTGATTATATGTTGAAATCATGCCTCTAGTTTCAGTCAGTTCATCATGGGCAACATTCAGTGGGCAGGTTTCATTTTCTTGCTGAAAGATAAAGAGTTGAAATAGTAAGACAACATGATCATGTCTTTTTCAGAGCAGCATCTTTGCTGCATCACTCAGCAGAAAAAAAAACACAGTCAAGCAAGAACTAGCAGACAATGTCAGTTCTTGATTAAAAAATGTGATTTGTTTTCATTAAGAAATAAAGGATTTTACCTTTCTTTCTGCCGTGGAGTAGAGGGTTTTCTTATAGCAGCTCTTTGTTTCCCCAGCAAGGAAGCAAGGTCTCTTTTTGCAATATCTACAGGGTATGACAGACATGTTAAAATGATTTTTAAATTCTTGAAATGTCCAAAACAAAAGTTATAACTATAACTAAATAGCTAAATACCTTTAATGTGAGACACAGACGCTGAAACGACAGGTTCAGGAGATTTAGATGATTCATGCAATTCAGAAGGCTTAGGTGAGTCATGGGATCCAAAACCTCTCAACAAATCAGGAGAACCAGCCTCGAGGGGCACGATTGGGAAATCCGTTTGGAAATCTGAGGATTCGTATGAGGATGAATGTGAAGAGGAATGTGAGGATGAATGTGAGAATGAATGTGAGGATGAATGTGAGGATTCATCTGAGGGGGAATCTGAGGATTCATCTGAGGGGGAATCTGGGGATTCATCTGAGGGGGAATCTGAGGTATTATCTGAGGGGGGATCTGGGGATTCATCTGAGGGGGAATCTGAGGTATTATCTGAGGGGGGATCTGGGGATTCATCTGAGGGGGAATCTGAGGTATTATCTGAGGGGGGATCTGGGGATTCATCTGAGGGGGAATCTGAGGTATTATCTGAGGGGGGATCTGGGGATTCATCTGAGGGGGGATCTGAGGATTCCTGTGACGATGAACAACTTGAAGCAGGAATGCATGTGTCTTGGGTCAGGATTGCCTCATTTGAAGAAGAGTCAGATTCAAAGATGGATGTCTCTGTAACAGTTTCAGCTGGATCAGGTGGAGCGTCAGCATTGATCATGGCATCTGAGTCCACAACAAACACACAAAAACACTTTGCCTAAATGCTTTGATTGACCCAAACAACAAAAAGTTCCACTTTAATACTCACCTGTTGGTGAAAATAAAGATTTGTACTTACCAGCCATGAACCAGCACATCGACAGAAGAACATATATGAACAGAGTCTTCATGATGGCTTGTAGTTATTCAGTTAATATAGTCAAGATCTTCTTCCTGTGTTTGCTGTCTTTGAGTTCCCAGTTCCAATTTATTTTTCCAGAATAAGGAAAAAATAATTGTTGGTAGATTCCTTTGTTTCTGAGCTTTAGTTCCTAAGAAGGACCGAGAGCTGCAGGAGACATGCTCTGAAAACAGTCTCAGTACAGGTTTTATAGAAAACCAAGGTGCACGGTCAGGAGTTCCTGCTTGTTATCTTTAACTACAAGCACTTTTCCATCCTCTTTTGTCAGCACTTGACAAGACAACCAAAGGATGTGCAGAACAAAGTGGTGAAACAAGTCCAAGCAAAGCAGAACACAATGTTTTGATAAAAAAATATGTTAAAACACAGCTGCAGACCTTTTCTTAATCTCAGAATTGGGTCCATAAAGAAGATTTGAATTTAGCCTTTTATGATCACATCAAAACTCTATCTGTGACACAACATTTTTTTTTTAAGTTTCTCTTTTTGAATAAAATATATAAATATGTTTTCAAGATTTTTTTTTTTCATTCTCCTTCCTCACACCTTCTTAAACAATCCTCAACTAAATTTAACTAAATCCTAATCAGTTATAAATTTTAAAATGTAGAACTTTATACCCAGTTTTTCCATCTATATAGGTGAAAAACTACAAAAACTACAGTGATAAACCACCTTTTTCAGTTCTTTGTGGACTTTTTAGATGACACAAATAATCAGTTTTAATTTGTCTTACAAAATGCAAAAAATGTCACTTCAGATCATAAATAAAGTCAGTGGAGCAGCTTCTTTAACTTACTATTCCTAAGCTACAGGTGGTGTTAAACCTTCAACACAGAGAAGCAGGAGTATTTTGTTTAACTTTATTTAGAAACACAAGTATGTGGCAGAAAAAATACACAAAAAGGCATTTGTCTGTAATTCACGGGGGATTGGGTGGTTAGAAAGTACTTTTGTTTTAGCTAGCTCAGCTAGCCTAATTGGAAAAGTCCTTGTTAGCTTTGATTTATGGACTCATGTTAATAATGTGGTCCAAATAAAACTGTGTGATCCTAAAACAGTAGAGTCTGTCACTCTTTTGGACTCACTGGTCATGTTGTCAAAACAAATGACAGAAAAGGAGGAAATACTGTTAATATATGTATTTTTGTTTTTTTAGAAATTAAAATGACATGAGCTAAATTGGGCCACTTTTTGGTTGATCGCTTGACAAACTGAGAAAAAAAAACAATGTATGCCATTTGATTGTGTTCCTAATATTACTAATAATTGTTTTTAATGTTTTTGTGTTGAATTTATGGGATTAGTGTTAAAACTCTACAGCTGTTGCAACAGCGATGTGATGTGCCACATCCGGGTAAAATGGGACAACTGATCAGCAAAAATGAGCCATTTAAACTACAAATAGTCATGTTTCACAAGGAACCTGACATCACAGCGCCTAAAGTGCACCCAAACTTTGTTGATCTTTTTGTCACTGGGATCCCTTAACCGGATGTGTCCCATTTTACCTCATGGCCCAATTTAACTTATTGTAAGTTCTTTTTTTGATTGGCCTCTAGTAAGAAAGGCACTTTAAAATGAAACTTTTTTTTAAGTTAAGCTAGTACATTTTAGCTCAATTTTTATATCTTGACTATTGTAGTAGTGGATTTTTGTTCATTTAAAAATTAGAGTTTGATTATTTTGTGTTTTTCCCCATTCCTGTATTGCGTTTTTTGTTATGTTAGCTTGTTTGCTGTTTTATTTCCCCGGAAGAACCATTATATCATAAACTTCTTGTTGATAAACCCTGGAAAAGCAATTCCCATGTTCATTTTTGCTCTTCAAAAAAGCTTCTGGTTTATCATTTCATTCTGGATAACAATGAGTGATGATTTATTTTTAGTATGTACTGTATAATAAGGGAAAAAAGGGGAAAAGTATTAAATTAACTTCCCTATTATTTTTAAATGTTATTAAAGATATGCATTAGTAATAAAAAAGTTCTAAATGTCTTCTGACAACTTGGATTAAGAAATAATCTTAAGGTTTATATTTAAAACCTGTTCTTTCGAGTATTAAAAAGTTGAAATAAAGTTGACACATTTGTAAAGTTTTATGTATCAGTCTCTTCTTGATTTAAAATGCATTTGGCATAAGAGGGACTTCTGAGACCCAAAGAAATGAACAAAAATCAAAACAACAATTTGTCAAAACAAAATAATTTATTATTACCAAACCCAGAGCCAGTTTGTGGTTACAGAAATTACCGATACATGAGCTAATGTGAGTTCAGACAAACTGTACACTATCGATGACAATTCAATAAAACTACCACCAGAACTAGCTTTTAGGTAAAAATAAGGCAATATATGAGAACATCAGTACATTAACATTCAATACATTTACTACTTTAGCACCATTCTTAACACAGTATTATGGGAGAAACATATTTACACTGAAATGGATTCTACTTTTCACAGGGTTGTGTACCTTTCTTCTAAAGCCTGTGGAGGCCCTTACATGACCACATGTGTGCAATAATCTGCAGCCAAAAAAGTTCTCCAGCCATCATCAAAACGTGGGACAAATCCCAGTCTTTTGGTTTTCTGTTCTTCATCTAGAGTTAGGGTTGAAGTTACGTTGCTTTTATTGTCAAATGAGAGGGGGGAAAAACATGTCTCTGCAAGGGGATGCAAAAAGAAGTCTAACTTAGAAAGGGACTTGTCCGTAGTAGGCGGTGTATGCCGCCACGATGCCTTCAGTGTCAGCCATTTCATCGCAGGCGACGTTCAGTTCGCACACTTCTTTTAGGCTGGAAAATTGGAGGAGATGTAGTTAGTTATTGGAATAAACTCCTAAAAACTGCGTAATGAGAGTCATATTTTGTAGTCATATAAACTGACTGTACCTTTCCATCTGCAGAGGGGTTAGGGTTCCTCCAGAAGCAGCTCTTCTTCTCCTCAGAAGAACAGCAGCCAGGTCTCTCTTCATAACCACTTGAGATTCCGAGGCAGCTAAAGAGTTTCAGAAAGTTTTCAGACTTTCTTGATTTTAGGGAAATAACAATGAGACAAATGCTGAAATCAGTGAAATACCCTCAGTGCTGGCTGACTCGGATGAGGAAGATGATGAAGATGAGGCAGAAGCGGCTGAGTCAGATTCTGAGGACTGAGAGGCTGCAGAGGAGTCGGACTCAGAGGACTCTGAAGATTCGGAGGATTCAGCTGAGGAGGACTCAGAGGATGCAGCTGAGGAGGAGTCAGAGGATGCAGCTGAGGAGGACTCTGTGGATTCAGAAGCTGATGAGTCTGAGCTCGAGTTGGAATCGGAGGCGGCGGAGTCGGAAGTCGAGTCAGACTCGGAGGATGAGGCTGAGTTGGACTGTGAGGAGGATGCATCAGGAGCAGCAGGTGTCGCTTCAGTGGCCACTTCTACAGCGGGATCCACAATAACATCTGGTTCCACAACTGATGAGCACAGAAATGAGCACACGTTGTTGCATATTGTTGCATTCACTCTAAAATGTCCCTTATCTCCATTAAGGCTGAGAGAAGTTTGAACTTACCTGACATGGACCGGCACACTGACAGGAGGGCACAGATGGCGAGGAGAGCCAGGGTCTTCATGATGCTTCGCAAGTCAGTTAATCTCTGTAGACAAGATCACTTGCTTTTCTTTGCTGCCTAATCTGAATCTTTCCCCAAACTGAAGGTCAATATATACGGTTGTCCACTGTCAAACCAGACCCACACAATAAGGTGACCTTCTCATTGGTTGAGGAATCAAATTTCCTTTCCGGTGGTACTTTTTAGCAAAGCTCCCACAAACACCCACACAGTGTCTGGCACAACGTCCAAAAAGTCCTTCTGCCACAAATATTCCAGACATTTGACTGCATGTGCACTACATGGTTTGACATGCAAACCCACGTCAGTGTAGATTTAAATTGAAATCCATCATATTAAAGAACAATAGGATTCTGCTTTTTGTGTCTTATTTGTAACGATTCTTTATTTATAAAGCAAATATGACACAAAGTTTTCCAGAGACTAGCAAGACGTGTATGTAAAAATGGACAAAATCTGTTTGTGTAAACATAATTTTTCTTGTATTTCCTTCTGTAAAAATGCTTGTCGGTTATTCTGTGCGGTCAAGCTCTTTATTTTTATTCTCTTTTTGTTTGCCACTCTCGTTAAATTCCTCCCAAACTTGACCTTTTGTGAGGTATAATTAATGCAACAAACCCTGCGAGCTCAGACTGGAAGTGTTACAAGATTCCATCAAATACCCTTAAAGATGTAATTGGATTTTAATTAGATTGCCACTTATACCGCTGGTGTTGTGTTAGTGTAGTCTTTGACCCAGATGTGATCTCCCACCCCCACAAGCCTCAAACTACAGCCTGAGACGGCCACAAGCTACTAATCGACCGGCATGGAACAGCAGTGAGCCTCATTATGCGACAGAACTTAATTAGAGTGTTTCTGAGTCTCACTCCAACCGCAGTCGGTTGCTATTTACAGATCCATCTCGGCTCAAGTCCCGGACAGATTCGGAACATGGCAATGGCTTGCAAGCTCCAACCGATGGTCCGAAACACGGCTGTGCTTGAGGTATTTCAGCCCATGTGGAGCTGTATTTTTGGGGAGCCGATGTGTGTTGGATGCACAGGGCTCTGCGTGTGGGTTTGGCTGCAGCTGCCTATTTGTATGATATGGTTCAAGTGAGGGTTTCGCCCTGTTTTTTTCTGATAAACAAAATTAAATTCACAGATTGCATTTCTGACCCAGACCAAACCAGATTACTAGATTACTTTACGTATAAATATCTGCGAGGGGCCCAAGCCGCCTTATCGCTACGAAAGGGGGAGATTTAGCCAAGTGACCTCGGTGTCCTTAATGTATTTCGGCCTCGATTTATTCCTGGTGTTACAGATTTGTTTTGGACTCTCCACTGTGTAATTTCAGCGTCTGGTTCAGATCCACTTGTACATTTCAGTGTGTGGGGGACACAGTTGGAGAAAACAATTGCAATAATGTGCCCGAGGAGGCAGGAAACTCAGCGTCTGGGGCATTTCTGCCTTGGACAAGTTCCTTTTTTTGTAGCTCGCCAACAAGTAATGCTCAGTTTTTGCTTTACTGCTGTCCCAGGTTTCCACTGGCACTTGTTCGTCTAGAGGACTTCCAAACTACACCACGGAAAGCCAAAGGAATGGCTTGAAACAAATATAAGGCCTTAAAGTCCCACTCCCAACTAAATGTTTTTTCTATTAAAATTGTTCCCAGTGGTTTTTAAATTACGATTATGCAGCTTTTAGCCAAAATTAAAAAGTGATGTTTTTTTTACACATATTTTCTGCAGAGGAGCAGGAGCTCATTAGAAATTAACCTCAGAAGGAAAAGAAGACGTTCATGGATCTCTTTGCAACTGGATGCATCAAAATGGAGCAGAGAGGGGAGACTCAAACCCAAGGTTTTTCAAACTGCTCCTGATCCATTGCGATTTGAAAAAAAGAATACTCAGAAACGCAGTTTTTTATCTTAAATTATTTCATTTTCATATTTCATTATGAGAAAAATGATACAAGAACATGTTAAAAAAACAAGTTTTAAATTTCATTAAATGCTGAATAACTGTTCTAATCTTTTCTCTCAGAAGCAAAAGGTTTTTTAAATAGGACAAATGTAGTTTTAAAGTTTCATATCAGTTGTTATTCAACGCTTCCATGTGGCAATGAGGCTAAAAGACTTTAGGCAGTGGACCACAGGTGAACAAATGTTTTTGACAGGAGTCGAACAGCTTATTGAGAGAGAGGCAGCAGACATGAATTTGACACAGCATTAGAAAATTGACGAGTTTCATATAACATAACTGAAAATGTTATATTTTACGCAATAATCTGTCTCTGTTTCTGAATGTCAACTTTCATAGAGTCCTGTGTTTTATTATGAAAGATAAAGATCTGAACCTAAAAATGTACTGTTTGTATGTAAAATTAAGTAAAACAACGGCATAATAAGCCATAATTGCATTTAAAAAGTCCAAAAAGCTCAGCCAAGGAACTTTTGGCATTTTATTTTTTTTCTCATGTTGTTATGCAAAGACAACAAAAAAAAGGGTCAAACTCTTTGACTCCTCCCGGCCTTCACTCATCACCCTCACATCCGTCAGCCGTCTCACTCACTGGCGTGAACCGACTCAGATGGCAGTCGGCACTTACAGCATATTTCCATCTGCTCTCTGAAAAATGGTCACCTGCCAGGCTTCCCCAATTCCGCCGGATGTATCGGCTTGGCAGCGCGGCACCACCAATTATACTGATCCCATTCTGGGCCGTAAAACTTTGCTCTTGCTTGAGAGAATATTTTTGGGCCGAGCTCAAACTTTTTAGTTCTTGATGTCCACGGCCCATCTGTTGTACTTTTATGGAAGTTTTTACAGCCTGAGGGGCTAAATCTTAAATAAATAAATAAAAGCCTTACATGTTTTTAACACAAAAACGAGCCTGGTTTGAAATTACATGCCCCACTTTACTTTAAACCTGGGAGAATAGCTGCCACTTTGAATCCCTGAGATATTTATTGACTTTCATTTCAGTTACTTTTTATGTTTGTGTTACATTTTGAAACACTTCCTTGGCCAGAAAAAAAAAAATCCCATGAACTTATTGGGAAAACAGCTGGAATGGCTGTCTCGATCCCTTTGCTCCCAGTCCGCTCTCTGTCAGTCTGTCAGTGGTTGATGTGTTGTGGTTGGGACAATAACATCTGCGGACAGACTAACAAACTCCGCCACATCACTCTGACTTGTGGTCAGTAAGCTGTGGTTGGCAAAGCAGACCGCAGTCGGACTCATGCTAAAGTAAACAGAGAAAAACCTGAGATGCACCAGTGTGGATGTAAATATGTATTTCTCCATGCTAAAAGGATGAAGTCAGCCAAATGTTCATGTTTATGTTTATTTCCTTTTTTTAAATTGTGTTTTACATATGAGAATTTCTTTACATTTCTGTTCAAAGTTCTACAGTTCAGTTTTGGGCTCATGTCCAGCCTGCTTCACATTCTGAAAAAAGTACAAAAAGAGAAAGATTGTCAACTTTAGAGCAGCAATCAAAAAAGTAAAATTCTGTTCCTAGCAAGAAAGCAAGAAAAAGTGTTATTTTACAATAAAAAGTGAATTATTTCACAGATTTTTTTTTCTACAAAATTTAAAAGTGTAAAATGACCTCAAATTATATGGAATAGATTTTTCCAAAATGAGGAGAAAATACATCCACTTTTGGCCAAAAGAAGTTGGCCAAAGCAGAAGAGCAACAAAAAAAGAAAAATTCTGTTCCTTTTAGAAAACTATGGGAGCCCTAAACTATCTATTTATTTTTTACTGTTTTCACAAGAAAAATAATGTTGTTTTCTTGTGATAATGAAGAATATGCTGTAACGCCACTCTCACTTTCCCCATACTGAAACACTTAGACATAATCTGTTTTAAATGTATTTATTTTGTGGTTACTGCCGGCTACAATCAACACCTTGCAGCTTACGCACACAACTCTCAACAAAAGCAAAAGAAACACTCACTAATAGTTTTTCTGTCTATTTTTTGACACACCAGGCCTACCCTATTTTTATTTTTATTTACTTTTGACGTCTTCACACTCATTCTATCGCTAATCAGTTGTTTCTATTTTCTTTCAGAAAAACGTCCCTGTGAGGTGAGAAGAGAGGGGTTTCAGTCACCGCTAACCCTAACCTTAACCCAATTCAACTGTACTACCTCATTTCAACCTCTAGGGGGCAGAACAGAAGGAACACAGAAGGTTTTAGACCATAATTTCAAGAATTAAACAAGTGTATTTTAAATTGTCAAATATTTGGCAATCGCGGAGCAAGCTCCTTTTTGCTAGCTGCCGTTTTCACATCTGGGCTGTGCGAGACTGGTAGGCTAATCTTACTCTGAACATCATTGTTTCAGTCCTACTCTTTGTTTCTGGTTTTGTAGTTGCAATGCAAACTTGCAGATTATTACACATTAATTTTATGCTGAAATTTCCCACGTTATAAGAGCTCAGTTTACAAGAATTATTTTTTTATTTGCGCGATTATCGTAACCCCGCAGAGAAATTCAGGCCCTGCCTCTCACTCCTTTTTAACTTTTTTTGTCTTGTCCTTCTTAAGTACACTACAGATCTAAAATCAAATCATCATCATCATTATCGCCATTAAATTAGATTACATTTTAAAGTTGAAAAAAACAATTAGATTAATTTCTTCTTCACCTTTGGTTGGTTTTCAAATCAGTTGGTGGAAAATCTGTTTTTGTTCCTGATCTCGAATGAGTTTCAAATTTGTTAAGTTCAATGGGAACAAACTCATTTAACATCAACAAAAAAAAACAAGAAAAAGTGTTATGGGATTTTTCCCCCTCTCGTCATGGGTGCTGAAAACCAACGCAATAGGGTCTGCTCACCTTTAAGTCGCCTCGTAGGAATGATTGACAGAACTCCCGCACACGCTCTGTGGAAATCTCTCCTTCAGGAAGGAGCCACTTCATATCCGAGTCACCATCATAGATGCCAACACGTGGGAGGTCTATTGTTGTCAAGCCAAAGTAGTTGATTGCCTTAAAGTTGGACTTCAAAGCTCCATTAATTAGCACAAATAAAAACTGGAACACACAAATTAAGAGCCATAATGTCATTACAGATCAGATGCACTCCTTCAGACTGACAGACATTTTGAGTTAAAACTTGAAGATTTTAAGTGTCTCGGAGGGATTCTACCTTCCCTGTGAACTCCGGAGCCAGAGCTGCCAGTTTCTCCTTCAGCTCAGTAAATTCTTCACTGCCTTTGTTTGCAAAGATCACCAGGTGTGTCCTCACTTCAGCATTAAACAGACCCACAGCTGTCTGTGAAGGAAGATATAGATGCAACAGGGTATTATTAAAAACTTGGGATACAGAGCGCCCCCTAGCAGTGAGGCAGCACATTTTGGAAAGCCATCTTTTCACAACACTGATGTGTTTTACTAATAAAAGAAAAAAAACATGAAGCAAAGTCAACCAAAACGGCTGGACCATTGACTGTATCTGAAACCTGGACTTCACTACTCCCTACTTAGTAGATAATATAGTATGTTCACCACTTTGTAAAGCTGCTGTCCGAACCAACAATTCCAATACCCAGTGCCCTATAAATTTCCCAGAAGTCTTTGCGAACAACCAATGTGCATCTATGTTCACTAGATGGGGAAAGACAGACCACAATGCATTACGTTTGAATAGTTTTTCATGCCAAAAAATGTTTTTACATTTATTTTCATAAACCCTCCAAGGTTTCATCATCACAATGATTTCACAAATGCAAAAAAGTTGTGAGCTTGCTGTCTGAATTGTTAATCCAGGGCATTAGATAGTCTTGCACTATATCATTTTTTAGTAGTTAAGGAGGAAAATTGGACATTGCCATAGGCTTTTATTCAGACATAAACCGCTTTTGTTTTGTCACAGTGGTCAGAATAACCATTCAAGCTCTGCGCTACCTTTGCTTAACGTGTTCTTGCTGATCTTTTTTTTCATGGTATTTTTTTGTTGTTGTTTTGTTTAAGTTTTAAAGTGGCCAAACAGATGCCCCAATAAAAGTATTTGGTCCCTGCTGGCCCTCATGTCTAATGAAGTTTGACCACTTTTGTGTAGCTTTAGACTTATTTGGGTGTGGGTGTAACAAGCTCACTGCTGATTGGTAAAAGCAATTGCCATAGAAACGTTGACTCAGACCAAGCGGCAAATCAAGCGGGCGGGAGCTGAAGCCGACCAGAAAGTAACAAAATGTTACAGTACCGCAACTGACCAGAGAGGCTGATGCTTTGAGCAATTTCCCATTGACTCCCTGTTAAAATAATCATTTTCACCCCTTAAAATAAACCCCTTTAATGCCTGGTGCTTAAACTTTTTACTTCATCAATGGAGGCGTATTTGATTCATGATTCTCACTTGGGTCCTCCCAGTCCGCCTCTTTTCCCCATATCTGGAACATCCGAGTAAGACTGAGTTAACTCCAGCCAATATGACTGCGCCCGTGAGCTGAGAATTTAGGCTTCATGGAGGGGACTGTAGAAGTCAGTGGATGACGCCAGAGATGATCGGTCCATTATTTTATGTCTATGATGCTATGCTAAACTGACTATGTCTGGCTCCAAAATGTCGGTGTTCGTAGCACAAAAACAGGTCGACTGAGTTGACCTAATTTTGTTGGAGCCAGAAGTAAATCATTTTCTATGGGTGCTGTCACAATCGGTCCAGTTCTCATATACACCCAATGGGCAGGACTCACCACTTGATTGTACTCGGTGACGTAGCGGATCTCATTGGTGGTGATGAAGTTCACCAGGCCGTCAACGTCTAACTTCTGGAGCTCAGAAAGAACGAGGTTCGTCTTCCAGTCATCAGCCTGAATGACAGATCTGATCATCATTGTCCTCCCAAAACCCACAATACCCACTATATTTTGAACATGTTAGGATAATAAGGAAGCACAGTTTACTTTTCTGAAGAGCGTGATGGTGTCTGAGGAAATGCTGTAAGCAGCCCACACCTCCTTCTCGGTGCAAACTGCTGCCGGAACGGAGTTGACTTTTTTTGAAGCCTCCACAAGTTCTTTATATCCGCGACTCTCCTCTTCCTGAAATACACGGTTACATAAGGGTCTCCAGATCGTTTCACACTTGATAAATTTACTTCTTTTTAAAAAATGTTTTTGTCTTTTCAACTTTCAGCTTCTTTACTACTAATCTTGTCTGTAAGAGTTTTCTATATTTGCCCAGTACAGGGTCCATGGAGGGGTCAGACTGTCCGACTAATCTACGTGGACCAATCTACACAACATTCATCTCTTTGGGCTGTTAAAGGAGCCTACCGAAGTACCTGCAGCGCTGGAGGCCCAACAAATGCAAAAGCAAGAGGAGGGAGCTTTGTGGGAGTTATATAATAGTTATGCAACCAGACGAAAAGAGTGTGAAAGTCGGAGAAAAAAAACAGAAAAGAAAGTGAATCATATCTATTTCTGAAACCTTTTTTCATGAGCTCTGGCAATCCCATTTCTCATTTTAAAGTATGTATGGGTTCCTCTTCGGTGAGTCACTGCTCCAATATTTTCCTCTATTATTATCTACAGCTTCACGCTCCAACTATGTGCTATCCTCATATGCTCCCTGCCTTGTGCTTGCACTTGTTCACACGAGGGTCATTGGAGCCAGCTCCACAGATTTTCTTATGTGCATGTATTTCCTGTCGAGCTTGCCATCTTTCCCTGCACGCAAAGTCTGGCCAAAGAGGTGATCTCCATGGGTCGACAAACTGCAGAGGGTGTGACATCAGCAAAAGAGACTTTCTTTAAAGTCCTAACAAAGCATCTTCAAGAAGAGGTTAAATCAATGGTTTTGGGACCATCTCGACTTCCAACCAATTTTCTTCAATGTTTGCTTTGTCACACGCATTTTTTTTAAGAAATGAAGTTTTGCTTCTCTGACCTCAAGGAAGCCGATGAGCACCACTTCAGCAGAGTCCACGAAGGCTTCAACAGCTTTTGTGTCATTGAGCTCGAGAATGGAGTTATCTGACAGGAGAACAGGGAAAGAGTGAGACACACAAATGATAGGCTGGCATTGAATTTGCAGCTTTTCCGTCAACACCGGAGAAGGTTAGAGTCAGGACAGAGACCAGAAAATCAAAGTACCGCAAACAATCATCTCATAACCTCAAAAGTGAGACTTAGGAAACCTCACTCCTCAAAGTAGCAGACCTTGAAGACAGATACATGCAGCTCAAAAAAAGAAAAACGCCTTTTCTATTAACCCTCTTCAGTCATGGTGACATTAACGATTGTCTGGCTTTAAGTTTTTTAATGAGTAACAGACTGAAGTGATAACTTGGTCAGATGCATCTGTATGAGGGGGTTGACCCATACAGGTACTCTGGTTTTTGGGTTGTCCAGGTCATGGAGGTTCGTAGAGAGGAGTGCAGGTGTATCTTGCAGCTGTTTTGAGGCTTATACAGCCACCTCAAGGGAAACTACAATTGTTGTGTCTGTGATAAATGTATTGTAAAATATTCTTAAGGTAATGTAAGTTGCACACACTTATGACATATGGGTGATGCTGTCGTACGGTGCCCTTGTGACATACACTAGTCGTTGTGAAAGTGCGAATGCTTGCTCCTCACTGACTGCATGCGAATGCTCACCCGAGTATGTGATACACAAGTGGCCGTTGGATGCCCACGCAAACGACCCTCTGATTGTGTAATTTTATAGTTTCTAACAGTTAGGATGCGCACAAGGAGCCTGCAAAGAGTGCTCAGTCATCGAGTGAACAGCACTTACCGACTCCTTGCACAATCTGCAGGAGGTGGGGGAAGGTAAAAAAAAACACACCTGTGTCTCACCTACTTCACTCAAACTCACCCTTACGTACAGCATGAGATCTAGCTTTGACCTGTCACTGTACATTTTATCTTTATATGGAATTATCTACGACTTTGATGTTTCATGTGGGCCACCTCCGTGCCTCATTCAGGTTAGCCCAATTTCCCCCCCTCAAACAGTCCGTATCTATTCTCAGTTGTAACACTAATGGCTGTGAGTTGCACACACACTGAACGCGATTTGCACTGCCAATTCACGTGTCCTGCCTCTCCTTCGCCGTATGAAGAATTCGCTGCTCGGCGGGTTGACAAAAATGTGTTCCCTAAGCTCGCCGCCTCAGCCACGTGTGTGAGGAGCTAGCAGCTAATGTTTTTAGCCTGATTGCTACATGGAGTTTAAGGCTCAGTTGCTCTTGTTGCCCTAAAGCTTGTGGTTTTGAGCTGGTGGGTAATTTTTAAAATCCATAAAGATTTTAGTATAATTGTAGGAATCTAACTTTTTTATTCTCAAGCAAATAAACAACATTGAACCCTTCCATGCAGCCTTTCTAAAATCTCTCAGCTTTTTTATTGTAATGCACTGTCTGCAGTCATCCAATCTAACCTTGTTTGTCATTAACATGTACGAAACACTGCTGTCGGGCTTGTGGTTAGATCATAAAAAAGGGAACATATATCTCTGATTGATTTCCTGGCTGCCTGTACATTTTATTACATCGTACTTTCTTTTAATCATTAAAAGTCTTCCATCAAAGATTCATACTTCTTTTGAGTTAAAGCGTAAATTCAGAGGGGACACAGCTTCCAGCATGTTTTAACGAAAAATGTCTTATCTTTATTCATTTCTGTATAACTTTTTCTAATTGCGGTTTTTTTAAACTCCCCCTCAGAGAGCCCTTTGCTCAGAAGTAATTGTCTCTGCAAAAATCTAAATTGAAATTGAATTAGTGAAACTCAAAAATGTTTTTTTTTGCAGCTGTTGAGGGAAAACAGTTATATTCTTCAAATGTATTATTTGACAATACATTTTTTCTCAAATTAAAATGTGTGATCCAAGATTCAGAAGATCGATGGCAGCAAAAATAAAACAAATGCTTCTGAATGTTATTCCTTTAGCTGTTTTTTGGCTTTGTAGGCTTTAACTGCAATAAAGGCAGAATTTTAAACCCTTTATGCTCCAAACTTTTCTTTAAAATGCTTTAATAACCCATATTTTTGCCAGCTAATAAAATTCATCCCAAGAAAGGTGTCTTTCTGGCTTTCCTTTCCAAGCAAAACTTTTGACTGGAAGTGGTGGGACAGAGAAAAAAAAACCATCGGAAATGTGGATAGTCATTTTAAAATGACATTTTTTTGTGAGAGAATAAATATTTCCAACAATAAGTGAAATCATTAAAATCTTATATTTGTATTTTTATGAGCAGAATAACAATACCAATTAATTAAAAATAAATCCAGTTAGATTGTGGGTTCTATGAAAGGGACAAATATCAGTAACAGTAAAAAGATTTCTTTTTTTTTTTTTTTAAAGACCTGCTATAAAGATCCACAATCAGGTGTTTTTGTTTTGATAGTTTTACACTGAAAGTAGCTTTTTATGTTTTTTTTTTCCTTGTCTGCTAGCATGTAGCTTTTCCAAGCTCAAACTCAAAATTTAAAAACAAAAAAATAACAAAACAAAAACCAGAAATTTTTTCATATCTTTTTAAATTACTTACAACCTCATTGCAAATTAAATAAATATGCATAGAAATCTAATTTGGTAGAAGTACAAACAAAATTACATGCAGTTAAAAGAGGTAAAAAAAGGGGTCTTTTTAGAACTGTATCTAGTAGCTATGCTTACAAATCTTAGCACAAAGCATTTCAGAGGTTAACAACCCAAAACAACTAAATAAAACAGTCTAGTTATCATTTCATCTGTATGTGTTTTATTTAATGTGCAGTTATAAATAATATAATGAGAATTTAAAAGCAACAATATCAGGTTATCAGGTTGTACAATGTCATTTAGAGTGTCCTATGAGAATGCCTGTCTAAAAAAATAACAGGACAGTCCATTTCTTTCATTCAGTTGTTAGCAGTGGAGTGACTCCGTTTTGTCTCCAAGAGTGATAAAAAACCCAACATATTTAGAAAGTTTTAAAAGAAAAACTTACCAGGATTCAGGAAAACATTTTCTTAAAAATTAATGACATTTAAATTACCTTTCCCCTTGGCAACGGCAAAAGTCACCAAGAAGGCCAGAAACAGTGTGAACAGCATTTTCTTTTTACTAATTTAAACACAAAAAAGCTAAGAGCGCTATGCTGGTTCTTTTCACCTCCTTCAGCCTCCTGACAGCTAAGACCACTGGACCTTCTGTGGCCTGTGATTGGAAGGTGTGTGGGAATCACCCAGATGCTGTCGATAAGCTGGGTGTGCGGATGTTGGACGACGTGTCACTGCCTCACAGGAGATGTGTGTGTGATCTCTGTGGTTTATAGTAGCATGAATAAACAAGTCGGTGTTAATGATCCTTCAGTGCAACACAGTTTAATGTGATCTGGCATCTTTTTCTTAAATTTATTTTAAGAATTCACTCAAATACCTTCACTGGGGTAATAAATCCAACATACTTTCAGATACGCGGTCTTGCTGTTAATAAGTAAAGCAGATAATATGTGTACTTTTGTACTTTCACCACAAGAGGGGCCCAAATGCTGTTTCTTCAACCCAGCTTTAACAAAATAATGAGTCTTAAAAAGTCAACAGTAAAACGTAGTAATAGAAATATAATGCTATTGAAACAAACCCTAAAGTTTTTTGTAAACAAATCTTTTTTGATTTTCTAAAGTTTTTTTGGGGAACCATTAGGGATGGTTACAATTCATTGTTTTATGTGGTTTGAATCAGTTATGTAAAACTAAATGTGATGTAATTGATTTGAATTTGATTCAAATCAATTACATCCATTTTTTTGTTTATATTTCAATGTTTTCTCTTAAAAACCATAAAACAGAAAAAAAGGTAAAAAATGGAGGAAAAATTCGCATTATTCTTTGGTAAATGTGGTTTCAATTTCAAATTAAAAAAACAGATATAATTATGACTAGATGTTTCATTCAGTTATTCTGTCAAAGACTGTTTTTAGAAACAAAGATTATTGTTTTGATTTATTTGGGAATTGTTCTATGAAAAAAAAATTTCTTTATGAAAAGGATTCTTTTAGTTCTGAATGCCATTTTTTTCTCCATATAATTAAAAACAGAAGCAGAAAAACTCATTCTGCAGACAAGAGCAACCCTTACTGACAAGGTTGTATATGACAGCTGTGCAGCAGATATGCTCGCCTGACCCACCGCTGCAGGCTGCTCTGCTCACAACAGAAAACACAGATGTTCCTGATATATGTCTTGATCATAAGCTATTATTTTCACCTAAAAAGTTATGGAATACTCAATAAGTGTAAGCAAAGCTTTGTAAGACCAGTCATTATGTAAGACCATAATATTTTTAAGCAGCTTTAAAGAATAACTTTCAAAGTTCTGACCTTTTCATGACAGAAAATGTATTATTTTTCAGACTAACATTTTGTAGACATCTTTGGGTGCCTGTTGTAAAAAATACACACACACACACACACACACACGTTTAATCAATGTTATAATTGATTTAAAAAAATTATAATAGAAAGTGGATTCTCACAACATGGAGTCAAACTAGAACATTTTTTTGCAATTTCCATGGCAGTTTATTTGCGTTTTACATAAAGTCCGATTGTCCTGCAGTAGAAATGAGTGAATTGTGAATTGAGTGCATTCTTTGACCTCTTATAACATTGCGTGGGATTGCTTGTTGGTCAATGAAAAGTCTTTTTGCAGCAGAAAAAGTTTCTAAAATGTCCTCTGAACTTCTTAAAGTTGGAGATGTTTAGCCTCTTATAAATGAGGTGTTTTCATATCAGCAGTTCTGTTTAGTTTAGAATTGAAAAAGTCTGCTGGATAAAAGGTGAAATGTCTTTAACTTAAAAATTTAAGTCAGCATGAACTTTTGAAAACCTTTTTCTTCCATGGCTCTATACTGGATGAATAATAGTTTTTACAGACATCTTTATTTGGGTTTTACGAAATAAAATTCCCTTGTGTCAAAAATAGACCAACTTGAACTTTGCCTCTTCTCTCCATGGTGTGTCAAAAAACTCACATCTTTATTTGAACAAAGAAATCACATTTATTTTAAACTATGAATGAATCATTGAGCTGTTGGGATTTTTTGTATTTTAATTGAAAGCATTAAAAAATTAATTAAAAACAACTACGATGGAAAAAATAGAGCAAGTTTAAATCATTTTTTTTTTACTGATAAATTAATAAATTAATTACTTGATTTTTTTTTCTCACTCTGAGAAACAGTGAACATCTTAATACCATATAAATATATGGTATATATATACACACACACACACACAAAGGGGAGATTAGAAGGAACATCAGTGATGTCATGGAGAACCTGAAGATAACAGATTACTGCAGTTAAGACCTCGGACAGATTTTTCTCCAGCATCAGTTATACAAGCATCAACTGTGTGAGGCTTTGTCACAGACTCTGTGATCTCGCTAATCTTCTGAGCAAGCTGCTTCTGTAAGTGCCGGTTGCTCACTTATGCAACTAGAACAGAAGATTCTGTAGATCTGGCATGAAGATACTGAGATGCAAGAGAGAAACAGATTTTAAAAGTTGAGATACCTAAAAGCCAGTGGAAACTAAACAAAAGAACCATCTGGATGAACGTGTATTTCTTCCTCCGTGAGGAGTAAACAGTTAAAAAAGAACTGTGGGTAATCAAGAGACTGAAAATACAAACTGATATCTTTAATTACAGACTAGGAATAAAAATAGAACAGTCATTTGTCACCTGAGAGCACAACAGGATATTATTAATCCAACAAGTAGTTGTTTGCTGAGATACAAAGACACCTGAAAACCAAATTAGCTGTCAGGCGCACTCAGATAAGAACTCAAAAACAAATAAAGGCAAAATAAAATATTGGGTCCCAGTTTAAGTTGATTTACTAAGGAAAATAAAGCGAAGACAATGAAGTTTTGCCCTTCAGGCACTGAAAGATTTCACATACTTGGTTACCATCATCGATGCATTTTTTCTGCAGATCTTGTCAATTGAAAGCAATCTATTTGTGCACTTAAGCGTAAAAATTACTGTTTTATAAGAACATTTTCAATAAAGAGTTTTACCTTTATGAAAAAAAAAAAGCAACAAAAAACCCAGTTACTATGTCTGGAAAGTCCTAATCGTATTAGGGCCTGGATGCTGCCAACTGGTCGCGCTATTAGCCGAAGAGCCACAACTTCTACTGGAAAAAATGAATTCAACTGTTAAGAAAATGTGACATTTTTCGTTTTTCTGAGAGCTGCACATTTGACAAGTAATTTGGGAATATATAACAGAAAATATATATATTTTAGGAGCATGTGCAGACGTTTTGTGAGTAATTCCAGCAAAATACATTTTGTGAGTGGAACCAATTAATATGTTTTATAAAAGAGCACTACATACATCCTCAAGCAAGCAAAAGTCTCCTTGAAACCTGAACTTAAATAGCATCTCTAACCGGACGAAAACGGACAAAGTTGGAGATAGAATTATTTGGACATGACCTCTGTTTTTTCTCATGGCTCAGACTTTTAAGTGCATTTATACTTCATTCCAGTACAAAGAAATTTCTGGAAGCAACACACAAGTAATTAAATAAAGAAACACATTTTGTGTGCAGGGTTTTTCCCACAGACAGCTCTAACATAATCCCCACACATGAAGAATACCAACTACATGTTGTGAGACTGTAAGAAATCGATGACACACCGGAGCCAGTATTGAAAAATACAGAGTTGTAATCTTGAAATAGACTCGTGAGCCTTAAATAAATCCTTGAGTGGCCCAAACTTCCTGGACACATCAGCAGCTGTCTTTTTGCAGGCAGTGTTGCATGAAATAGGCTTTAAATGGGACAAAAAAGTGAAAGAAAATAAGCTAGTTCTGTTAAGAGACAAACTGGATAGATAATGTCTGGAATCACAAGGATTTTGAAGGGTAAAAAAAAAAAGTAGGTCAGTATGAAGTTTACTGCGTCCTTACTTAAAAATGTGTTTAAAATAAGTAATTGGGTGGGACACAGCCAATCTTTTTAGTCCAGCTACCTGACAACAGAAATTAGACCCCAAATTTGAACTCTTATGGTGCATCCACACCAGACACGATTCGCACGGCGTGGGGCGTCAAGTTTCAATGTTAAGTCAATATACAGACGGGATCTGAGGTCCCGCAAAAGTACAGCAATTGAACACATGCTAAAAGTTAAACCAGGTTTAATTTTGACCAATCAGGGACTCGGGTACAGCTATTTGAAAAAAAATTAAATGATTGTGGTTTACTTGTTTGATTATAAAGGTAATTAAGATTATTTTCTTCTAATTTAAGCTAATACAAGCGATATTGACATAAAATGGTGTTAAAAAGCATTCAGTTCTCTGCTTTGTCAGTCTAGACCCACAAACCAAAAGTTACACACTGTCGACAATGTCGCTTTTTTGTTTGAATTCACCATGAAAAGGGTCTATTATTTATGACAACATGCTTTGAAACAGAGCTATAAAAAAAAAAAAAAAAAAAAAGCTTAGAGCATAATTTACACCACTTCAACATTTCACACCAAGACTATTCCAACTGTGAGTACATCCACTGTAGTATTTGGTAGTGACAGTCCAGTGTGAATACCATATACTACCAAATGCTAAAACCTGCGTTCAGCTCGATTGTGCATCACATGAGAGGGGGTGTACGCAGCATTACAGTCAACCTCACCAGTTAATTAGCAAGCGAACGAGAATTTAAATTTTAATTGGAAAAAAGTTAAATTGTTTAGTCCACACATTAACGGGGATGCAGAATTAAGCAGAATATACAAGAAAACATAGTCTAATGCTTTGTGGAACATTCAAATGTAACTAAGTCTGTGGCTTTTTTTATTTTTTATTTTAAAAATGTTTGCATCAGTTCTTTTCACACTTTTTGACAGAAATTGTAAAAAAAAGACAAAAACAGAAGTTCTGTGGAATTGTTTTTTATTTAATGTTTCCTTTTTTTCCCCACACAGTGAAATAAATGATAATGAACAGCTTTCTCGTAGAGACAATTTGGCTAGCGCATTATAAAATGCTAAATAGCAGCTTTAATGGGAATGTGGGGGGAAACAGAGGGGAAAATATCAGCATTCTGAATTTTTGAAATGATCTTTTTTTTTCATTTAACAAAATACTTTCAATAGTATTAGTATTTTTCACATCCCTGCTGAAAGCAGCGATTACACAAGAGACAGAGCAATAGGTAAAAGTAGGAAAGGAAAAATAGAGGTTTGTTGGAAAGGCAATGGAAATTAAAGTGCATGATCAGACCTCTACAGTGTTAAGCTGCTTCTTCTGTACAGCGTAAAAAACATGGAGGAAGACGACATGAGGAAGAGTGCTAAACAATTCCAAATTTGGCCAGGTCACTGAGCTCCATGTCCCCGAAGGCTTCCCATGGGCAAACCACAGTGATGTCTGTGCCCAGGCCCTCCATCCCGGGAATGTCGTCTCCAAATCTGAAAAAAATAAAGCAACACAAGCAAGCAAGTTTTGCGTGCATCCAAACGGGTTTGGTAGAAGGAATTGTTGTCCTGATAGTAAAGCGGAATCTCACCCTTTCTGTCCAGGTTTAGGCGCCTTGCTCTTGAAGGTACGAGTTGTCCTCTGCTTGAATTTAGGAGGGGCCTTCCTGTCGGCGGGAGTTGCAACATCTGCCATTGTGTTTATTTTCTATAAGAGGAAAAGAAAGAAAAAATTGACTCCCTTCTTTAAGCAACCGATCACCAAGAGTCAGACAACACAGAAAACCGCAATGAGAAACATTTCAACTCCAACAAGCACAATCAAAAGTACGTTGTCATTTTATCGGTTGCTTACCGTTTCTCCTGAGCTGTGTTCTGTCTGTTAGCTTCTGGCTTGTTCTACACCTCTATCAGTCTGAGGCTCTCCTTTTAAAGCCCTCCAAGCTGCTAATCCACTCAAGTTTTTGTTCAATCACTTCATGCTGTGGCTCCACACCTCGCACGTTTGCAGCGGCTCAGGGCTAAATAGGTGAGATGAAGAAGACTCAGATATAAATACACGGAGTCCTTTCAGGCAAACATGTGTGTCCGTGTGTACGTTACAGTAAGCAAGCAGTTATATCATTTACTGATGAAAGACACAGCTGACATTAAAAAAATGCCTCTTAATTAGTAAAAAGTTGACTTTAAACATAAAAATAATTTATAAATTGATAAAACCACCTGTTAACTCAGCAAAACTGTAGCAGGAGCAAAAATAGAAGACAATATTTAAAATAGAAATTAATAATTTAAACAAATCCTAGCTTTATACTATGGAAAATACTTGTGAAATTCAAAATCCTGCTGCTCCTATTTATAACATAAATGTTTTCTGGGCTAAAAAATCAGTTTAGGATGGGTTGTGATGGCATTTTTGTGAGTCTGGAACATAGAAAAGAAAATCCATTTCAATCAATAAAACAACTGCAACAAACTTGTACCACATAACAGGTGTAGAAAATCTAAAAAACTGAACAATAGGTAAAAAAACGTAAAGTTCTTTTGTAGCTTAAAAAATGTCAGGAAAGCTTCAAATTGGTATTTTTTGGAGGTTTCACAATTAATAAATGTGAAACCTGACATCACTGACATCTGAACGTATCTGATAGATTTCTTTGTGAAGCACGGAGTTGGAAGTATTATGGCTGCTTTAGATTGTGGGTAGCTTGTTGTCTCAAGATGAGTTTTCATTTGTTTTCTGAGAAAAAAATAGTTTCATTGTTGTACTTCATTGTTCATTTCACTTTGTATCTTAAAAAAAATGACCTAAATTCACAGGACGAAAGGCAAATTGTCAACAACTGGTCATTTGGGTACACTCATTCTTTATCCGGGAACAACATAGGATTAAAATGTGCGAGAAAACAAACGAACAAAAAAAAACAAATGATAGTCACTAATTGTTCGGCTTGCCTGTAAACAAAAATGCGTCCTGATATGGCCTGGGTAAGAATCTGGAACATGTGACATAAGAGCACAGATGCAATCAGTCACATGGAGGCAGATCAAGAATACTTAACCATTCAGCTTTTAATCTGTCCCCGCATGATGGCCTGAGTGTGAACTGCAATACGCTTTTAATTACCAATTATCAGTGACTTAACATCATCCGACACCAACTTACACTTTTTAAGGGATTTCTGTAACATTTAATATAACCCAAACTGATGTCATGCTCAGTTAACATATTCAGTACAATTAACTTTGACAAATTCTTAACTCAAAACTATTTATAAAATATTAGAAGTGTCTGAAATCTTTAAAACACGAAGGTGATGAGACATTTGATCTGATTTTTTAAAATAAAATGTACCAAAAATCATTTTCCTTCTTAAAAACCTATTTATTGAGTTGAGACCAATTTAGTTTTCCTTCCATGATGCTATATTATGCAAGGTGCCAACGTCAACACATAGCAGGACACATTAAAGCAGGGATTAGAGGAGGATGGAGGTGGGGAGTACAGGAGAGTATAAAAGAGGACATAAAGCCAAAGATCAGCAAAGACTAAAGCTGACCAGAGACCTGCGCTACTGCTCCAACAGGTAAGAACAGAATTATGATTAAAATTGACTTGTTTTTAGTTTTTTTTCTTCCAACTCTTGAAATTTTATAGCAGAATTAAGATTTTAGAACTTTGACTTGTATGACTCGAGTAACTAAATTTGATATCAGACCCTAAGCTTAAAAAAAAATAAAAATAAAAATAAAAATCAAAATGGATTTATTCAGATCTATCAGAAAGGTTTTTGATTTCTCTCTCTATATACATATATAGGTTAGATCTTCAAAGTAATATAACCCATATAATGAAAACTAGGCATCATAAAAAGTTTAAATTTTAAAAAAAGGTCATTTTCAAGGTAAAGTAGTTGGAAATTAAAGATGATTTTTGAGATAACCAGAAAACACAGTGAGCTTTTCAAGATAAAGGTCCTGGAAATAGCAGGCAGAAATTACAAGAACTCAGTTTGAAACGATTTTGATGGGATAAATCTATTGATTTTTCTTTAAAAAGATTTTTTCAGGTTGGTGTAAATGAGTCTGTTAAGTACCAAAATCACAGATTAGTCAGGATTAGTTGACACACAAGTGCATTAACAATATACTGTCAAAAGAGGCCATGTTCCAGTCTATATCTGTGCTCGGACTAATCCTAAAAGCCTCAAGTTTTTAAAATAGACCAAAGTATTTTGTGTAACAGGGTCTTAATGTGCTATATTTTCTGTACCCTCACCTGGAGGAGTTATGTCATCTAAGCCCCAGGCAGTGAGGATCAAATCAAGGTTAACCAACAGACTTTCCCTTATTTTCTAGATTTAGACTGTGAAAGAAAGATGGCCGACACAGCCGTTCCAACACCGGCCGATAAGAAGGCGCCCCCCAAGTTCAAGCAGAGGACCACTCGCACCTTCAAGAGCAAGGCCCCTAAGCCCGGACAGAAAGGGTGAGATGGCTTCAAATATTACAATTGTTATAAGAATTATTCTAATCATAGTTATATATATTGTTTTTTTTTATATCTAAGAACACTGAAAACGAATTAACTAAATAAAGAAACTTTTAAAAAGTTAATGCAAAAATAAAATAAAGAAAAAACAATAACAGAAACAATAGTTTGTCACTTAAGGTGCAGCCTAAGACTCACGTTTATCCTCCGATAAGTCCATGAAAACGTGTAACCGTTTCCCTATGGTTGTAGATTCGGAGATGACATTCCCGGCATGGAGGGCCTGGGCACAGACATCACGGTGGTTTGCCCGTGGGAAGCCTTTGGCGACATGGAGCTCAGCGACCTGGCGAAATTTGGAATTGTGTAGAAAGCTCCTTCTGTCTTTATCCCCACGAGTTTCACTCTCATGTGCTATTGATCCTGCACTCAGCCGCTTCCCTGAACTCAGGTTGTTGTGATTCACAGACACTCATCCCACAGTGATGTATGCAACGGTGTGTCTATAGTTGATTCATGAAATATGTATTTATTTATATTTGCTTCATTTAGATCAAGCTTCAAGGCCCCCACCCAGATAGCCCTTTGCTCTTTTGAGAGACTGCATTAAGCACTCAAGGATGATTAAACCATAACTAAGCTCCTCTTCTGCCTTTTTTGTCACCCATCCCCTCTTTGGAGCTATTTTCTCTTAATGTACAGATATTTATTACATATAAATATATATTTTTATGTTTATGAATGATTGAAAGTATTGTCAGGATACTGATAGAAGCTGCTGTTACACAAAGAACTGTGTCTTCTCTGAGTTACTGCCGAAGATTCCTGAAGGACGACGGTGAAGTAAATAAAAACCCACTGATTGTAGCTGATGTGCTTGTGTTTGATCAAAGCTGCAGCAGTTAGTCTTGTCAATATCATGAAGTATGGTTGAGCTCATTTTTCCATCTCGATGGTCCTGATGACTCCATCTTTCATTTGGGTCATTATTAAACTGAGCATAAAACCACGACTCTGGTGATCTAATCTTTTTTTTTTTTTACTCCTAAGATGAATTTTAGGCAGAGCCATTTACTCTACATTCACACTGCCCTTGGAAACGGCAGTATAAATTATCAGATTTCAGGCTTCTGCGTTAAAACTTTCATATTTTTTCGCACATTTTTAGAATGTGTAAAACGTGTAGCTATTGAATGCTCATAGCAAGTTACAGCAGGTTGAACTTCGACCAATCTCGACCAATCAGGGAGTCAGATTTGAGAGTGACATGGTGTCCTTTTCAAATCATGGAAGGGTCAACTGTTAATAAATTGGGAGCAAAAACTGGAGGTGAATTAAAAAATGTTTTGTTTGCGCCCAACTGGAATTAAATCACAAGTCCTTTATTTGTCGATTAAGCCTGGAGCGAGATTCGACGTTTCGCTATGAGCCTCTTTCAACTGTAGGTGGCAGACATGCGCAGGTATCGAGCAGCGACAATCCTGTGTAAACACCACGGACTAATGGGTTCTGGATGAAATGACTTCAATGAAATGAAGTCAAATCAGTCTCCATTTTATCACAAAACCACCACGTTGAAGCCAGGTGACCTCAGTAAGCAGTGATTCGTCCCAGTTGATCAGAGTTATAATTTTTATGACAACCCCATTCAGAAGTGAGCTTGTTGGAAGGCCACACCCCTACCACTAGAAAGCGGGCTTGGGAGAATCTGTCAATCAAATGTTTTGAACATGGGTCCACATACTTTTATCAAGGCGTCTGATTGGTTAGTTTATAACTTGAAGAACTTGCACTTCAGAAAAAAAATATGAAGAAAAATTAGGATTAGCAAGTACGTCTATAAAGGAGCAGAACAACAGGTACTCCAACAAATATGACTGAGTAAAAGCTGTTCATTTCTCTATGAAAATGATTATATGTGAGTTTAGCTTCTTGGAGCCAGCGGGTACTTCCTGTTTGGAACACGAAGGGGGAGGAGTCACTCAGTTCTACTTTTTTCTTTAGCTGATTTTGACTCAAAATCAAAGGTTGTACACTAAGGTTATTTTTTGTCACTTTCACACTGGGCTGTTTGGTCTGGACTGGTACGTTTTTCTCTCTCAAATGGTTTACTTTGTAAAGAAGTTTTTGGAAGCTCATCTGAACCCTGGACCACCTGAAACTGAGGATCCTGGTTTTTGTGACAGTGAATGCTGATACGACTTAAAAAAAATAAAATAAAATAGGGGAAAACAAAAATCACTGAGAATCAAATCAAAAGAATTGTGGAAAGGTCAAAAATAATGTCTCATCAGCATGTGAGCATTTTGCACATTTGTTTTTCAGAACACTCGATTTAATGCAAACAGCATTTACCATTATGTTCACATGCACTGGTAATCGCGAATACTTTGCTGTTTTGATGTACTAATCTCAAATGTTAACATTTAATTCAACTTAAAACGCTACAAAATCCTAATATACTACACAAAACCTTTAAGAATTTCTTCTAAATTCTGTGACCAAGATGCTTCTTTTGTAATAAGCCCCATAAATTGCTGGAAAATGTTGGAAAAACAGTTTTAATGGTTGCCAAAACACTGTTGAGAATCCAAAAGGACTACAATTTTCAAAAAGGATTTCATTTAATAATCAAAAAAAAACTTTAAATGAAAGGGATTTTTTTAAGTAAAAAAAAAAATAAAAGATTAAAGTAAATTTTGGATCGACATTTGTATTTATTAATAAATTGAAAAAGCATCTGATTTTTTGGCTTCACAAGCTTCATATTAGCTACTACGTTTCCTTCCTTAGCAAGAACGGAACGGACAACTTTTCAAAAAATGTGAACGCTGCCTTTCAAACCTAAAGCAACCACCATTACTAAAGAAAAATAACTTTCAAAATAAAACCAGGAATCTGAATCACAACAAAACATTTTTATATAAAACATTGTACATGGACATTCAATAACAAAATAACCCCAAAAATAATAATAATAATAATGGCAGTTAAGGAAGAGAAAAACAAGACAGGACTATTTGATGAGAAAAATACCAAAAATGACCACTTTTTAACATTTTAATAACAGCGTGGCATAAAAATCATGATAGGAAAATGAAGTTGCCACGTTATGTCATTTTTTTTTTTTTTGCCAAACAGCACTGTGCTCATGTTATCTAGTGACTGACCACTAGCTGCCCGTACTGAATTTTAGTGGTAAAGGGTGCAGCAGGGTCTGCATCTCCAAATATAAAAAGACACAAGATTCATGCAAAACCTTCTTGTTTTCTTCTTTTTTAACCTAGACACGGATCGCTCATGCTGGTTTATCCATGCCATCAGTGGTTCCAAAAAGTCCTTTTTTTTCTTGTTTTGGTAGCACTTTAAAGTTAGAAACCAGAACATGCTGGGGACTCTTAGTATCTTTGGCTTGTGCCCTTTTTTTTTTCCTAGAACACATTCTATATTATTCATAATATATTATCCCTCCCCTCCAAAAAGATTTACACTGTGAGAAGAAGTACGTCTTAAAAAAGAAAAAAAACAACAATATTTTGACTTTTTTTTGCAAATGTGAGAAATGGAAACAAACGTTGAAATCAATTTTAAGGACCCATTTTAAACACAGATCACATTCTGTATGTACGGATAAGAAACACTGGAGACTTTTACTGGAAATCTGGAGCAAGCTGACAGATTTAACCACTGAAATGTCAGGAATCTGCTTTTAAAAACAAAAATCAAGGAAAAAAAACATTGTAGTAAATAGAAAACAGAAAGGTGCACAAATGATTGAACCAAAGTGCCACACAGCTATACTCGTTCACTTCAAATCTGCAGAATTTCAACACATAAAAAGATCGATAAGAGAAAAGTCCAGCTGTTTATGTCATTTTCATGATTCAGCGTCATGCTGGCAAATCCTATGATCGTTTAAAGGCTAAAAAAATACCAGCCCTGATTGGCTTAATATTAAAACAAGGTCAAAAAAAACAAAGAGACAATAGGATAATGAGAAGAATAAAACACATAATATATATATTTATACATACGGCAGAAAAATGTGCTTTCTACAAATCTTTGGAACACAAACAAACAAAAAAAGCCAAAAAGCCACGTTTTAGAAATATAGTGTACAATAGTATAGAAATATGCACAATAGTTATGTGTTTTGCATTTAAATATTTGCTATTAACTCACTAACTGAATCTCTCTCTTGTTCGGTAATTGCTGTTGGCAGCATCCTTAATGCAATTACCATCTAAAATATACTTAAGGAAGACTCAATCGATGCTGGACTCTATAAAAGACGGAGCACGGGGAGGAGAATCTAGATAAAAGTTGGTCTGGATCATCGAGTACCTGAGCTGCAGGCTTGTGGGCGGATGATCTAGTTTGGACTTACCTAAAAGAGGAGAAGGTCTGTAGTGTCGCACTGTCCGTAGTGTTGCTTGCACACAGTTTGGTGAGATCCCATGCAGGAGAACGTGAGACGCAGTTGTGTTATATATCTGGAGTATTTGCAAAGTTGATACTACATTTAGAATCTTTTTTTTTTTTTTTTTTTGTTGAACCTCCATCACACCAGCAACTGCTATGCAGCTGAGTCAAACAAAATAACGGCATCATAATAATGAGTAATTACAACAGTAATAATAGTAATAATAATAATAGTAATAATTTGGTACTTTTTTTTCTCTCTAAACTAATTTCTTTGCATATCAAGAACTTTAAGTTTAAAGGTTTACCATTTCCACATACTAAGAAAACTTGAGGTAAGGAACAGCTCTAATAAACCCTCCCTCCATCAGCTTTCCATTGCCCCCCTCCAGTGCAGAGACTCGCCTGGTCTCTTCGCTATCCTCCTGCTTTTTGGAGGATTCGCTGCTTTTTTTTTTTTTTTTTTTTGTCTATTGAGTGCCTTCGCCACCGTGGTTCCAGAGACTTCTGTCATCGCATTCTACCACGGTTTCGCTTCCCCCGCACTCTCCTTCCTCAAACGGACGGCCTCGACCGGCACTGGGCTCTTTCATGCACGAGCGTCAGCCGTTTCTTGTGTCCGCACACACAGCTGTTGGAAGAACATCTGGGCTCCCGCCCCCCAAACCTTGTGCAGCTGAGTGTCGAGGGAATAAGAGGAGGGGGACTATAATACAGTCGTGCAACAGGGAAGGCGGCCGTTGTCAGTCTTTCTTTTTTTTTTATTTTTCATTCTTTCTTTTTTTTTTTTAAAGTTAAGGCCATCCTTCAGTCTTTAATACAGCATTCCTCTATTTATGTAGTAGCGTATATAAGGACAAGTGGGACTTCTCTGGGGTGGGGTTGGGGGTCTGAAATATCTTTGTTGTGATCGGCTCCACGCTTTACAACAGGGTGCAATCCACCTCCATGACACCAGGGGGAGCTCTTTCAGACTAATTCAATGGAAGGGAAGAGCTCCTGGGGAAGTGTAGTGTCTTTAGTAAGGGGCAAATCTACTGTAGCCCCCCCTGTAGAGTGTGGCCTGCAAAACAACAAATAAAAGTAGTTCAAAAAATAATACTGTAGTTTGAAAAGTCCTAAAAAAACTTTTATACTTGGTAAAAAATTTGTAACCAGAAGAACCAAAACATTTTGTTTCTGATAATAGGTGGTTTTGGATCTGGATCCTTTGCAGTACGAAAGATGCATAAAAATAAAGGGGTTAAAGCTGCACAACTACACATTTACACAACAACTATAACAACTATAAAGATGGCCAGATTAATGAAACCGTCCACTCAAGAAAAAGTGCAGTTAATAAAAAAAATAACAAATGCTTATTCCAAAAAATATATATACATACAAAATTCAAATGTTGACCCTTTTCAAGTAAACGGTAAAAAAAGTCAAGAAATCAGCAAAAGTTTATGTCTTAATTTGCTAAAACGAACCTTTACTTTAAAACAATTATATTGAACTGAACATTTTAGAATTTCAAAATAAAATAAATATTAAATATGTTTTATGTCTTTATGGCAGAAATCTGACTATTTCTGCTGCTTGGAATAAATGATAAAAATAACAAAAAAGGAGCTGCGGCAGAGTTCCAAAAACAAGGAATCTGAACTTTGGATTCAAAAGTGGAACTCCACTTTCGTTTGTCTGTATTTTTTGTATACTTTTAGAATCCATCTCAGCTTTAACAACAATGCTTCGCTCCTTTTGTATTTTTTCAAATTTTTTTGGGAAGATGCAGAACAAATAAATGTTAGTATTTTGTCTCTAATGGTTGCTTTACCTACTCCAATAAAAATGCGTTTTTGGTGCTTTTAACATGTTCTTGTGGCATGTTTCCCAGGATGGAGAACATATATTGAGAAATTTTTTAAAAGTTTTAAATAGTATTTCCGATTATTTCTCTATTCAAATTGTTGTGAATCAAGAGAAGACGTAAAACCTGCATTTGTAAAAGATCGTATTTGTCAATCAGCCTTATGGAAGGTTCACATTAAGCTTCTCTCTCGGATGCACCACTTAAATCAAAAATAATTAATCTTCAGATAAGTGATTCACATTTCTCTTTTCTAATGTAAGGAACTGACCTTCATTTGGGGCAGCAGTCAGGCTGAATTCATGCATTAGTAATTTGGCATGTCAACTGTTCTGCTGACACAACACTGCAACATTTTAAAACTGCACTTGACCTGCTGCAGTCTTCTGCTGCAGATCCTGACATCACGATGCTGAGAGGAGCAACACAAACCGCAAAGTAAACACACCGCAGTCTGACAAGCGACCACTTTGTATATTTACAGAAGTGCAATTAGAGGAAGTTGATGCCCTTCAGGTACACAAAAAAGAAAAGGCTCAGAAATTACGTGTTAAATTAAGAGCTTCAGACTTTAATTTTTTCAAGGCAGAGCGACTTCAAGACCTTCAAGAATGATTCAAATGAATCTCTTTTGTCTCGATTTGCCCTCAATTCTGCATAGATGTCAGAAATGAAAGAATAAAATGCGAGTATGCATGACTGTCTGAGTCTAAGACAGTCAGCAGACCATCATCCAAGCTACAGCAGATTCTTAGAAATTGTGAAAAAAGACGTAATGAAGAGATAAAGAACCAATATTTAGCGGAGCATTCTTTTAAACTGGAGTCAAACACCCAACCTACAATTTTTTTGTTCGTCTGTTCTAAAAAAATGAAAACAAACTAATGATCATCTTTAGATCTATTTTAAAAGCGTTCCCAGGAGTCTTTTAATTGTGATTATGCAGTTTTTAGGCAATTTTTTAAAGAAACAGTCATTTTCTAGGACATTTTATAGTTTACACACAGTAGTAGTAAGTCCACCCTCACTACCCGACGCCCGTCTGTTTATACTCTCTCTCCCACTAGTTTACAGCCCCTCAGACCCACTACCTAACATTACCGGTCAGCAATATCAGGGCTATCCAGCTGTACAGTTTGAGCACACAGCGTATTTTCTACATCACAAATACAAGCTTTTTCAAACTGCATTTTTTTGTCTGCTCCTGATTTAGAAAAATTGAACAAAGAAATATTCAGAAATTGAATTTTTTAAGCTTCATTTTCTTTAAATATTTCCTCCATCGTGAGAAAAATACCACAAGATCTTGTTAAAATATGATTTTTTTTAATCAGAGCTAGTCTTTAACAATGTCTTTGAAGGCCTGGTTCTGCTTATAAAAAACACCCACAAAAACAAAAGCCGTCTGATTGGTGGTGCTTTAGCGAGATAATCTTACCATGGCTCCAACCCCATAGGCAGCCGGCGCCAGAGCAGCATGGTAGGGGTCTGCCGTGTAAACTCGTCCATAGCTGCCAGAAACACAATTATAAAAGTCAAGTTTTGATTCTGTGTTTGATTCATCCACTTGACTATATATGAGAACTGGACTGAGTGACCCCACCCCCCTCGAATTCCAAACACGAAGTACTCACTTAAATCCAATAGATTTCTATACAGAAATAAACAGCTATTACTCAGTCATTGATAGGGGTGTGAACGTCCAACAAGCTCAGTCATGATTAGCCAGAGTGGTTGCCATAGAAACGTTGACTCAGACTGACTTGGACTAACCACTGCTGACTGACATTGTCTGGGTCCAACATGGCAGTGTACGTATTCCTGAAAAAAATGGCATCTGAATTGAGTCCATTTGGTTGGAGCTGAAAGTAAGCCACTTTCTATGGATGAGGTCACTCTCACTCAGTCCAGTTCTCTTATACAGTCAATGGGTGAAACTGACTTGACGAGTCTAATACGACTAAACCTGATCGACTCACCTGTCACTGTACGCTGCAGCTGCGGCGGCGGCGGCAGCTGCAGGAGTTGCTACAGCAGCAGGCTGGGCGTAACGATATGCTGCATAGCCGCCCTGCAAGAAGGTGAGGAAGAAGAGGAAAAGAGGAAATGAAAAGAAAAAAAATGGGGGGAGATGACAACTTTGCTCGCCACTTTTCCTTTCCAGAATAGAAGACTACTGTGATTCTAAAGGGTTACATTACGAGAGGGAAAAAAAAACTGCTGAGAGGAGCAAAAGATTAACAAGCAAGACAGTCAGCAAAACTGGCTAATCTGGTGCAGTACAGCATTCACGAGGATGTAGCTCAGGCTCTGTGTGGCTCTCTTACTCCATGACTAACTCAGCAAAAATAGCCTTAATTGTGCATGATGCCTTTTATTGTTGGCAGCACGCGAGTGCTTCATCTTTCCCAGCGTGAGTTAGCGGGAGAGGAAGAGAGACTCCATTGCCGTAACTGTACCTGGACCTCCATTCCCTTCCAAAAACACACTGTTAGAGAAAAGGGAAGGTGAGGTGAGATGATTGTGTAATTATTTATGTTTAGGGTGGACAGCTCACACACACATATACAGCTAAAAAGGTAAGGCACAGCCAGTTGGATATAAAAAAAAAAAAAAGACAAAAACGCTCTCATGTGGCCAAGAACCTATCAGTGACAGACACAGCATGCTTTCCCCAATTCAGAACAAAAAAAACCCTGGAGGAAACGAAGAGAACAAACACACACCACTGCATTCTACCCTAAAGAATCAGTCACGATCAAGTCCCTGCAGTCAGAACCACACAGTGGCTGCTAACGGGGGGGGAGGAAGGCTGGAGGGGGAGAAGAGGGAGGAGGACAGAAAGATCTACGAAGGATGAGACAATAAGAAAAAAAAAGATGCTGACCAGATCATCTGCTTTAATGAGCAGAGGAGAAAACGATGAGGAGAAAGGAAAAAAAAAAAAGTGAGACGAAGAATGTGAAATATTTGGGGAGGGTGGAGAAAAGTGGGGGCTTGTCAGCCTTGTAAGTACATCCGCATGCTGACACTGATTCAGTTAGCATGCCACAGGTGAAACAGATAGGGAGATTCCTGGAAGGGGTCTGAATAAACTCCAGAGTGGATGCTTTTTCCCGTCATTCTGCACATCCATCAGGGTTCTATCAAGCTGCAGCAGACTGCATCCTTCTTCCTTTCCAAAGAAATTAATCTCGCAAGCTACCAATACATCTTTCACCTGATATTAATGAAATGCATCTTCTGGTTGTGATTTAAGGCTAAAATATTATTCTCTGATTTCTTTTTATCTATTAGTGTGGCAAATGATGCAACAAAGGAAAAATAGGGAATGTGCTTAGAGGTTCTGTGAATATTGTGAGTATTGTTTTTGTAATCTATGACTTTAGTGATATATACAAACACACACCACACTAGACTACCAAAAGTACCGGCTCACCCATCCAGATGATCAGAATCTGGTGTCCTAATAACTCTGCTGGCCACAGGTGTATAAAATCAGGCCTTTAGGCATGCAGATGGTTTCTACAAACATTTGTGAAAGAATGGGCCGTTATCAGGAGCTCAGTGAACTCCAACGTGGAACTGTCATGGGATGCCACCTGTGCAACAAATCCAGTCGCTCCTTAATATTCCACTGTCAACGGTCAGCTCTATTAAAGCAAAATGGAAAATTTTGGGAACAACAGCAACTCAGCCACATAAACTGATGGAGAGGGGTCAGCGGATGCTGAAGCGCAGAGTGCAAAGAGGTCGCCAACTTTCTGCACTGTCAATTGCTACAGAGCTCCAAACGCCATGTGACCTTTAGATTAGCCCGAGTACAGTACAGTACAGAAGTACAGTATGCAGAGAGCTTCATGGAATGGGTTTCTATGGCAGAGCAGCTGCATCCAAGCCACACATTAGCAAAGCGTTGGATGCAGTCGTTTAAAGCACGCCGCTACTGGACTCTAGAGCAGTGGAGACGAATTCTCTGGAGTCATGAACCACACTTTTCCATCTGGCAATCTGATGGATGAGTCTGAGTTTGGAGGTTGCCAGGAGAACGTTCATTGCAGACTGTATTGTGCTGAGTGGGAAATTTAGTGGAGGAAGAATTATGGTGTGGGATTTGCTAGCTCCTATGTTCCCAACCGTGTGGGAACAGTTTGGAGCAGGCCCTTTCCTCTTCCAACATGACTGTGCACCAGTGCACAAAGCAAGGTCCATAAAGACATGAAATGGATGAACCGGATAGAGTCCCAACCTGAACCCCCATAGATCACCTTTGGGATGAATTAGAGCAGAGACTGAGAGCCAGGCGGGTGAGCAAATGCTTTTGGTAATCTAGTGTATGTGTATATATATGTACATATGTATAAAATATAAATATAAAAGGTGTTTAATAAAAAAATATTTGACGATTATCTATTTTAGAATCCCTGGCTAGTGGACCACAGAGAACAAATTGATGAATGAACACATTCAACAAATACAAATTCAAGAATATTTATATCTTTATCTAACTTTTTAGTTTTACAATTGTAGGTTCATAAAAATCTTAAAAAAGATAACTGATCCAAAAAGTTATGACGTTTTTGTTCTGGGTTTAAGCCTGTTGACGTTTTAGAACATTTTGAAAAAAAAGGAGGAAAAAAGTGCAAATCTCTCACCCTACGTAAAAAAAAAAAAAAAACTTTCTGTTTTGGGTTGGGTCTAACTGGATTCACCCCTAATCCTAAACTCCCATTAGTTTTATATTTACAACAAAAAGGCTATTCTGTAATATGCTGTTCAACCAGATTTGAACTTTTTCTTTTCTCCCCCTTCCGTAACTTCATCCCCGTCAAAATCCAGTGAGTTAGTAGAAGAAGACAGAGAAGGCATTTCAATCTCAGATGGTCAATAATGTCTAGCAGCACGCAGTCATTGGAGACGAGGAGAATGCACACTGGCTCTCACACAGAGTGTGTAAACCCTACCTGCGCCAATCTGCCACTAATGTCCTGAAACACTATTCTACAGAGAGAACAGAAACAGCTCTTGTCAACCTGGTCACACACGCACGCGTTGCACACAGGCAGCACTCACGTTCACATTGGCAGAAACGTTCTTACAAATGCACAGAGACAAACCCTAGAAGAGTTAACTTGTGAATGAGCGTCTGATTCAAGTGTGTGTGGCAAATACAGGCGTGGGATCTATTATTTCTGGATCCTCTAACATGGAAATGTTTGCATTTAAGGCAATAAATGGCTTTTTCTGAAAAATTGAAATGCGTAAAAGTTGTGAATCGAAAGTTCACACCTCTAAGGGTTTGATCCGTGCTGCGTTCACAGATGAAAGCCCACAGGCAAAGAGGGGGGGAGTGACGGGTGAGGCACCGGAGGAGACTCAGGCATACTTACATAGAGGTCGGCGGCACCGTAAAAACCCTCCTGATACGCCATCACGCTGGGAGGGAGACAGACCACAGAAAGGGGGGAAAGGACAGAAAAGAGTACACAGGAGCGGTGGAGGGATGTCAGAAGAAAGAAAAGAGAAAGGGGTGATGCACCACCATGTGGGCAGTGCAGAAAACAACAGACACGAGTGACGATTGGGGGGGGTGAGAAAAAAGTGCCAAACGGATTGTGAAAGAGAGAGAGAAGAAAGAAGGGTGAGATCATTGCACACCGTGCAGCATGCAAGACAAAATACCACCTCTTTGTATACAGATGTACCAACTTTTGCTACTTCAGGTACATAGGAAGTACTTTTAAAGCAATAGTTCACTACAACATCCTGTTATTACCATTTTAGAGGTACAAGGAAATGGTATTTCTGCTTAGTAACCTGTCCAAATCTGAATTTACAACCAAACAAAATACATGCACAATTATTCAATTCTATTATGATAGCAGGTGGATCATGCTTTTAAAGAAGACAGATGGCTACTTCTGATCACCAGTTTCAATGTTTACGGTTTTTTTCCCTACTGATTTGTTTTTTAAATGATTACCCCGGATATGTAGGAATGGCGGGCTGGGGGACGGTCGCCCTGACGGCACTGTAGACTGGTCGGGCACGACCCCGCAGGTGAGCGCCTCGAAACGTTGCAGCAGTGGAGGCAGCAGCTGCTGCCGCTGCTGGGTACGGGAATCCCGGCACTAACAGAAACATCGGAAAAAATACCATTAAGCAAACGTTCCCAACAAAATCTCAATTTGTACAATAACGAGGGGGAAAAAAATCTATTTTAGATTAAAACAATTGAAAAAACAGATAATTAAAACCTTTACTTGCATAAGAAAATTACAGAAACTGGTCCAAAATGTCTGCATAAGAATATTAACGGGTTTTTCGTGTTTATTTTTTTTATACACTTTTTAGAAAAAAAAAAACACATCAACAAAATAAAATGTTATCAGAGTGTAAAAAAATTAGAATAAAACCACAAAAAATTACAACTCATTTTTTCTATACATGTTTTACAGTTATTATACAGGCTAACAGAAGTTTTTTCCTTTTTTCATTTCAGTTGACTTTTATGGTATCAGCTTGGCTCACATTTTTTCAGTCCACATTACACATTTTCTTTGACTTTTATGAAATAATCCAGAATTGCTACTTTTTCAGTTTGATTCGTGTTTCATTTTGCATGCTAACAGAAAGTTGAATTTTAGACGACAAGCTTTCCAACAAAAAAACAGGCCAGAGAGAAAATGTTTCCTTCATTTTTTTATTGTCTGAATCTTTAAACCTCAGACGTTTGTGTGCAAAAAGAACATCAACAATTAAGCAGAACTGTAAAGAACTTAATGTCTGCAGTATGACTCCAAGAAAACAAAGATCTCATTTACAGCCATAAGAAACAAACATCGTGTTTCTGCGCTTTAAATGGCTCGGGTGAATAGTCTATCCTGATTGGCTGCTGGGTTTTCCATAAAGAAGTTCCGGTCACAAAGTTCTTTCTCTATGTGCAGGCTTCTTCAAAATATATTTTTCGGACTTCCGGTTGGTACACTAAAGAGATGTCAGGGATGTGGGAGGGCTCCCCTCCAGATCAACCAGAGTTAACGAAGAATTAACCCCCTAAAGTTAAAACAATGTGCCGGATAACGCCTTATAAAGGGGGAAGAGATAAACGTCTCGAACAGAGTCTGTCTTAAGCAAAGTAAGTTGTTTTCCAAGGCCGTAAAGACAGCTAGCTTGAGCAGCTAACAGAGTCGCCAAAAGTGCAGCAACACCGACAGAAAAGCAAAGAAAAGAGATCTGACGGAACGAAACATGGCAGAAATAGAGGTAATTCTACAAGAACTAAAATGCTTTTGTAAAGAAAACAAAGAGCAACCTGATACTACTAGACAGGACATTTTGAAAATAACTTCCTAACCTTGAAAAGTAGTAGAGGGAAAAATCGAGAAAAACAAAGAAAGAATTCAAAACGTACAGGAAGCGGCTGAAATCGTAAAGCTACAACTAACGTTTCAGGACAAGTTGATGGTTACAGAAAGCCGCTCCAGGACAGATTTACAAAGTGCGCATTTCACGACCAAACTTTGCAAAAAAAAAAAAACAGTGACTTATAATGTTTTTTATAACAGTTTTACTTTACCACAACAAATAAGCTTCTTCTAGTCTTACCTGTATAAAGTTCCGGACTGTACATGGCTCCAACCATTGGACTTAACTTCCAACCAGCTGTGAAGAGGAAAAAAGAAACGTTTTTTATGGTTCTCACAATTTACTAATATTGACCACATAGAAATAAATTAAAAATATATAGGTAACATACATAAGTACATATACATTTTATTCAGATATTTAGTCTATATTTTTATAGAACATTGAATTGAATAAATGATTGCTGGTGTTATTAAAGGTCCTACCATATGGTAGTGCTGCAAGGCCCTCTCCGTTAGAGTATGGTGTGGTCATCTTCTTGTTTGTCATCACTCTGGCTGTGGCGTTATTGACCTGGACACCAGACAGAAAGTTTCAGAGACGAACGTTACATCTTTTAATAGATGAAGAAAATGTGAAGGTTCAAAAACAGAAAAAAAAACTTTTACTTCTTCAGCTTTTTTACAAATAAATACAAGTTCTGCTATAAATATCCTTCTATTATTGCCAGGATTATTCATGAGAAGGGTTAATTCTATTGATGAGCAGCGATGGTTTTGATGCATGCGCTTCTTTTGAAGGATAAAGACGAAGAAAAAATAATAATAAAACAAGGATCCTGATGAGTTGTCAGGCAGTTTGAACACAAACAATACAACCATTGGCACGCAGAACGAAGAAAACAACAACTTTTTTCAGTGCAAAGGCATTCTTAAAAAGAAATCCAAGACTATTACATTGCTTCTGAAAGAAAGTAGGGAAAAAGAAAGTGAATTTAGCGGCATAGTCATCAGTTGAACACAATGCAAAAAAACATCAGAGAGTTTTTACGCACACAAAAAAAAGAAAAGCCATCCAGCAAATCAGGAGCGCATCACATCACCAGAGGTGAGCAAAAGTAGCCAGTCAGCAAGCACCAGATGCAGCAGGAGACCAATCCAAAAACAAAAAAATAATTAAAAGACTCCCAATTAAGTTCATACAACAGAAGGGGGAGGAAGAAGAGGGATGCAGAAGGGAGTGCCAGTCCACATGAAGACGTAAAAACACAAACGTGGTGGAAAAGAGAGAAAGAGGCCGAGAGTGAACGATCCATCCAAATGTGCAGTTCTTCGAGCGAACACCATTCACGTACGTACGACACACATCTGAGCGTCCGCCTACTCTGAAACTGACTGTACACGAGCAAGAGAGGAGAAACCATGAGTGGTGCGAGGATGAACGCAGAGAAGAAAGAGGCTTGGATGACAGAGAGAGAGAGAGAGAGAGAGAGGATGGGGGGTGCAAGTGTCATTCCTCAAAAAAGAAATGGAAAAACAAAACGGAATAAAAACGTAAAAGAAAGAAATCAAACCATGGCTGTGAAACACTGCCAGGCATTTGAGTTCAGCGTCACAGCATCCTACAGCACACAACCCTTGAGAGACAATTCAAAAGGGATCAAAAAAAGGAAGCCTCAAAAGTCCAAGAAAAATGTACAAAATCTTACTTTTTTACTTTCTTTCATGAGAGGACTTAAATCTATGAACTGGCAGCCCTTTAAGCTGTCCATTCACATACGCAGTGCTAATTGGCGCATTAGGTCGCGCAGCTGCACCTCGACAACAGTAGAGAGAAAAAGATCATCAAGCACCACAGCACGCCATGATTTACAGACAGCTATTGTCCCCTCTCCAGTAAAGCTAACATAGCACTCATGCTTCAGCATGCCGTCCCATTAAGGTGCAAGAATGCAGCTATTGGCTGAAACATGACACAGAGAGATGACAGAGCACCGTATGGCGTCATACAGATGACTGAAAAGAGAGTAAACCATGCAGGATACAGCTCTGGAACCAAATGCTGAATGCAGTTAGAGAGGTGACTGGAATGAGATGGCAGACATTTTTGTTGCACTTGCAGATAGATGCGGTACATTCAGTTACACGAGTGGCTTGACTTTAATGCCATGCGGTCAATGGCTAATCTCTTTTAACGGCTTCATTCACCACCTCCCGGATCAATCCAAGGGATTAGCCAATCAGGTTCAACCAATCCAGTCAATCAGGCTTCCTCCGGCTAAGGAGTCCCTCATTTGGGTGCAATTGATTTCGTTTGGACGGATGGGGTGGGGGAGGGAGGGGTCATTCAATGATGATGCCATGTGTACACAACTTACCGTTGCCAGGGAAACGGCGTGAGGACACGCGAGCAGTTACCGTGGAGACTGACAACAACAACAACATACAAAAATCATCAGGGAAATAGAGAAAATATATGTAATTTAAAAAAAAATGATGAGCTAGGAAAAGAAGAGAAAAAGGAAAACAAACAAAAGGAGGTAATGAGGAGCAACCCCCACCCTGTGGTAGAGAGGAAGTGATGTCATATGTCAACAGTCATCTACAGCAACTACAGACTTCAGCCACGACAAAACATGCCTCTAAAAACCCACTTTTGCTGAAAACAACATTAAAATCTACAAACACTGCAAACTATTATTATGATAACGCAATGTATAGAAGCAAATATTTACTAAACAGAAATGAAGCTTTACCCCACTATATTCCAGGAGAGGAAACGGGACAGAGATATGTGGGAAGGATGTAGAGAAGAGATGCAGGAGCACAGATGGACACAAACTGAGGGACAGACACACAGACTAGCATGGGGAAGGGAATGAGAAGAGATGAAAAATTGATTTAAAGAAACATAAAACAAAGAAAAAGAGGAAATGACAGCTATCCGTGACAATATTCTCTCTGCTTCTTTCTCCACCCTCCGTAAAGTTGTTGTTTTTTTAATTTCTTAAATCAAAATTCTGCACACCCAGAGGAAAACAGAGTCAGTTTCAAGAGCATTCAAGAGCATGCAGGAGAACTGCAGCTGCAGGCAAAAAATAAATCAACCAATAGTTTTAAAGCTACGTTCACACCGCGCTCGGCAAAGCGCATTCAAGCGACCGCTTTCAATGTAAAATCTGTGTAAATGTTTTTTTAAAAAGTAAAAGTTTTATGATTCCGCATTCAAAATTCTGCCGTTCGCATGGAGCTAAAATTTTAACTTGAACTTCATTGAAAATGTTGAGCAATCAGGGACTTGGATTAGATAGTGACATATGAATGGCGTCTCTTTTAATTTACGGAAGTGCCAACCTTTTCCAAATTGGCAACGAAGGATGAATGAACTATTGCGGTTTGTGCCCTGATGGGATGGCATGAAGATTCCACTGGCCTGCGCTAGCAAACAAAAGAAAAAGGATAAAAGAGGAAGAATGTTTCCTCTGTACTTGTCCAGTGGGAACACCATGGATGAAATGCGTGCTCAAGAATGTGCCTTTTATTTCACGCGTCACATTCCCGGTGTGTACGTAGCTTCAGGATCAGCAGCCGGAGCAAATGGCGAAAGCGAGGCCATTTGCAATTGGAATCCAAAGTCATGCGGGCAAATGAAGAAATAAAAGCAAATCCATGAGATCTGGTGAAGAATTCACGAGCGGTGGATGGTTCTTTCGGTTTTTTTTTTTTTTTTTTTTAATGATACAAACTACTTTTCTGAAGAATCAGAAATGACACCACGCAGCAGTCTCAGAACCTGGCTCCCATCATGCATCAGTGTGACACAACAAGCAACAAACTGACTGTGAGGAAGCAGCATAGTGTTCGGTGAAAGTGTGGAAAAACTGGATAGCGACCTGACCTTTGGTTCCAACCATGCAGCATACAAAAGTCTCTCACAGACACCAGCAGGCACGTTTTCCAGAGGAGAACAACTGGGGCTTTGAACAGCCCTGTCCCACAACCATGAACCAAAAACAGCCACTCATCATGGAACGGACAAAGAGATGGTGGGTATGGAAAAAAGGTGCAGGAAAAGGGGGAAAAAAAATAGATCCTCCATGCTGTGATAGAAGCAGAAACATCAGCAACCGTGTTGTGACTTCTCCCCCAGCCATGCCAGTTGTGTAGCCAATCCTCCCAGCAAGCTTTGCAAACCACACAGCTTATGCGATCGAGTTGCAACAAGCCCACCACATCATCATCATCAACAATAACAACGGCGGCAGGAAATGCCGTCATAGGAGACGCCTGCGCGTGCGGCTCTGCTGCGCCATGCTGTCGTGAAGCCACAGGAAGTCCAACCTTCTCTCAGCCAAAGGCGCAGATTTGAAACTCATCGTTAAGAGGAAGAGCAGAGGGGAAGATGGCCACCAGTTTGAGGGTGTTGCCTTACCTCGATTTTACGTCCTTCCACCAGGGTGCCGTGGAGCTTCTCTCTGGCTCTCTCCGCCTCAGCGCTCGACTCGAATGTAACAAAACCGAAGCCCTGCGAGGGGGAGCACAAGAGAAAATGGAGAAAGAAAAACCCGGGAAGCAAAAGAAATGCTTGCAAACAGAAAAACGGTGGTGTGGTTTTTTTTTTCCACCTCCTCTCTCCTACCTTGGAGCCTCTCTCGTTAAAAATGATCTCCACGTCAAGGATTTTGCCAAATTGCTGCAATGACAGGAAAGATGAGAAAAATAAGGAGAGTTAACAGTCATTTAAGTCACACGATGGCCACAGGGAGTCAGCGCCGTTCGAGCATGATTGGTTTGGCGCCAGGCCAGCTCTGGTGTTCTCCTTCATCTTCCTCGCTCTTTTCTCAGCACTGAATCTTCCTCTTACAAAACAGCCGAGCACACGGCCAAAGTTAAAACCCTACGCTCGTTTAAAACGCCACAAACACGTCCTTGTGTCTTTACTCAAAAACGAATTCACTGAAAACGATTATTTGAAAAAACAAAACCGTTCGCCTCCATACCCCAAACATCTGCCGTAGGTCAGGGTCACGGAAGCGGAAGGGGATGTTGGAAACATGGAGGCGTTTGGGGGTCCCCTTGGCATCGGAATCGTCCCCGGAGACCCCGCCCCCTCCTCCCGAGCCGACCCCAGACTGGCCGTCAATCTGAGAGGACCCATCTGACTGCAGACAGAAAGGACAAACAGAGGGGAAAAAGAATGAAATTATGATGTAATCCCATCTGAAAGCCTTAAACAGTCCTGTAGTAATTAGGAACAATATAGATGAATCACAGTAGCTGTTTGTTCTCTTGGCTAATAATTATTCATCTGCATGTTTGAATTGATTACATCCAAACCATCTTTAAAGTAAACAGCAGGCAATAGGTTACATTAACTCAATTGATTATTTAATCAGTTTTTTGTTAAATAATTCTCTCGATGACTGTGTTTTTAGCCCAAAAAATCTACAAACCTGGGTTGTTTTCCAGGACAATTTCTGCAGAGCAGAAGTAGTTCTTTATAAATTCACCTCAGAGTTGTGGATGGGACTGTTGGCCCAGAGTTAGCCTACCTCATTTCCCATCATCCATCTGTTTACATGCTCTCCCACTAGCTTACAGACTCTCACACCCCAGACCTAACAAGTGCAACAAAAGTGGCAAAAGGGCAACAAAACAATCACCTTTTTTGGTTTAGTTCTTTTTTAAACATGTCTCGGTGAGCGGCTTTAGTGACATCACAAACGCAGATTACAGTAGCGTATTCATTTTCTTCCTTTAAAAGTCCAACAATAAATTGTAATTGAATATACTGTAGCTCAAAGGGATTAGCAACTAATGTCACTATCGAACCAACGGTTCTTTTCAGGAGCTTCACCCACCGTGAAGCAATGAAGTGGGTGGTTGGGAGGAGCCTCTCACAGTCCTAAAACCACATTGCAGGGCACTTTAACAAGGTATAATTCAATTATTTCCTTTTTTACCAACATTTTTCCAGAGTTACTCCAATTGACCTATGGAACCGAGAGTCTTTCTATTTTTGAGGAAGCTACAGATCTGATAATATTTGCATAGTTGTGTTTAAGCTAAACTTTACTTGATAAAACTTGATTTAAAATGAAAACAAGACAGGAAAGATGTAAACAACAATGAATTTGTTTGGTAGATCCGTTTTTTTGTCATGGAGCAGTCGCTTATGGTCAACACTCCATTGCTGGTGCCATTGGTGGAACACACTGATTCTTTCAGAAATGTGAAATCTGTGCAGCTAAAAAATAAAGTGGCACACTTGAAGTGAGTGCTGTCTCCAGGCAGAGCCCAGATGTCCGGCGGCAAACCGGACGTGAAGCTGGCACTTACTTGAGCGCTGAGGCTGTTGGCAGGGTTGACCACACCGTTTCCCGCTCCGCCGGCCTCCACTGGGCCCTGAACGGCCCCCGTCGCATAGAGACTCCCCCCGTATTCCAAGGTCAGGCCATTCTGGGGTGGTGGTGGAGGGGGGGGTGGGAACGCGGAGAAAGGTGGAGGTACCAGTCCCTCCTGACCGCCAGCACTATCCTGAGAGCCCTTTTGGAGGACGGAGAGAGGAAGAAGGGAGAGTGAGGAGCGGCGAGTACCAAAGTATCTGTCTGTAGTAATGCTACAGTATCTCACTTTCTCCGGAGTTTTACCTTTCAAATAAAAGCAACAAAGATTACCACAATCTAATGATTTCCTTTCAGTCGAGTTCAACCATTTTCATGTTTACTTGTTTTGATTAACATAGAATAAGATCACGTCGGGACTAAAGTCGTACTCAGAATGAATCGCGCTGCTTTTTCTTCCAAGCGTTTTCACTAAAATTAGCTGTAGAAGATTTGCTGTTGAACCACAGGAAAACCAAACGGACAGCTTTATGACCTCATCCGTTTGTCAGGCACAACTCACACTGGAATTTTTTCTCCAGCTTCATTTTGTGAATGTTTTTTCCAAACTCTCCGTATTTGATTATTAATGAGAGACTACCAAGCCTGTTGGCTCAACTTCCTGTTTCTGATTAATAGCGGAATTTAGAAGACAAAAAAAAGGCAAAAAATAAGATACATCATTTTCTAATATCTACAAGTGAGCGGCTGTTAGTTTTGGTCATTGGAGTAACTCTATGGCATTACTTCAAAGGCAGCTTTTAGGCTTGCGGTTGTTGGTAGCCGTCCATTAAGTCTATTATCGAGGGTTTGATGGTCACCTTTTATGGAATCATGACAGAGTTAAAAACAAAGGAACGTTTAGGAATTTTTGTTGGCATAAATTCTAAAACAAATCTTTTAAATCAGACTAAGATGATCTTTGAAGTGATTGAGGATTGACTGGAAATGGAAACTTTTTGCTGTATCATAAACAAACCACAGTAAAACCCTGGAAGAAGTACAAATAAACCACGCCAGGAACACGTGCATACTCCGAACACGAGTCGGATACGTGCGGATTTATGACGTGATGTATACAAGACATGAAAGTTAAACATCAGTGGCACTTGGGTTAGGGTCTGTCAGACATACATGGAAAACTATACATGGTTGTGGAAAGCTACTAATTTGCATATGCATCTCGCAAAAATCCTGCACAATTGTGGGATATTGACGTAATAAAAACTACGTCAAATACGCATAAACTACTTAATTCTCAACCGTCCGAAATTTTGAACAGCACAAAACCGAATTCATATAAAGACCCGCTGGCCAAGTCCCTTCACAGACATCGACGAATGATGAACGCAACAAACACTTATGAATTATGTTTATCACACATGTATCAGGAAAGACCAAAACTACATACAAGGGCAATGCGCAGATTGTACGTAGCGGCTACACGCCCTTTAGGGGATCAGAAGGACATGATAGCCCAAACTCTCAGCATACTTCACGGTGGAGCTGGCTAAATCCAGGCCTGCCGGGACATAACTTTATTCGGATAAAGGCGTCGAAGTGAAGACAGTCACTGACGCTCCTCTTTGATTTGCTTGCATGTGTAAAACTGCAGGTATGTACACCCTCACCCATTAAATATTCACTCCAGCTGCATGTATTACTGCAGGTCAGATGCCTCTGTGCTCAGAGTGTCGTACAGTGGTAAGTGTCTAATGCCTGCGCTCACAGACGCCTCTGCACACCATCACCTCCGACACACAAACACCCACACGGCGGAACGCGTCATACAAAGAACAACAGTTGGTGTGGAAGCTTGCCCGTAGTGCTTCACAAACAGTTACCCCAAAAAGTTACCAACATTCAACGGCAGAACACAGGCGTTGACAAAAGCGCACACAGACAGATACGTTCCTCGCTGCGGGCAGTGGATGGGGATACCCTAAATGGAAATGGTTAGAGCAGAGGAAGACAGCGGGGCAAAGAGAAAACCTGGAGGGGCGGGGAGGAGGATGATAAAAGGTGGTGACTGATAGAAAAGGCACGGTCAGCCTCTGATCTGTCACTGCAAAGACAAACCATCCATCACTGTCCCTGAAATCTATTTAAAACTCTGAGGACTGCACAAGCTGGCCAATCAATTAAAGGCTGTACCTGTGAGAATCATTTACTTTGAGTTATTGATCGTTCAAATATAATTACTGGGCAGCTCAAGCCATGTTAGGCTGAGGACTTCTGACATTAAACGCAGACGTTTACCCCGACCCGCTTATAGTAATCTTTTTTTTTTTTTTTCCTGGTAGCAACACGAAGACAAACTCTGCCCTTTTACAAAGTAAATAACAGTTTGAAGCATTAAAAAAATACAAAAAAATAAAAAATAGCAGAAACAAAAGAAAGATATTCCATTTAAACAGTCAATCTTTTTTAGAGATACGATTTGTTTCAAGTTTTCTCTTCAAATGTTTCCATTTCACTTGGTTTTGGTCCTCTGTGAGCATTTGGGCCATACTGCGTTGCAGGTAAGACTCTTCAATCCTCACGAGTGCATATATGCTTTGATGGGAGGTGGGGACGCCTGTGGAGACAAGAATGCTCACAGAATAGGGCCTCCAGATTGTCAACCATCTGTGTAAGGGTACAAAAATTCAAGGTGCAGGACCTGTAACAGCACAATGACATCATTTTTTTGTCTTGACGAGCAAACGCCTTATAAAAGCAACCAATGGTAAAAGCTTTCACCGGTTAGATTAAAACATTGGTTTGTAGTCTGCATGTTGACAAACGCTCTAATGTGCTCGCAGTTGGAATGTGATGATATCACATCAGCAGGATTCATTCATTCATTGAAGGCAGCTCTGCTTGCAGTAGGTGTTGTGGGCTATTCTGGAGAGGACTGAAGTGAGAGAACAACCGACACAATCATTGTTAACTCTTCGCTGTCTTAGAGGTCTCCGGCATAGAAGCTCAATCTCAATGACTACTTTGATTTTATTTTAATACAGACTTAACATTTGACCAAAACATTCCTACTAGTCCTCAAAATGGCTCAAAAATCAAGTTCACAATGACATTAATAGTAAGGGTGTAACGATTCATTTATTCAACGATTTGATTTATTTCAGAATTTTCGATTGCTGATCCGGTTCATAGTCAATATTGTTTCATTTTGATTTAAAATGGATCCAGGACATCTTTAGCAAAAACTTCAACCAGTGTGACTCAGAGATAAATATCTGAGTTCTGACAGTGCAGGGGAAGTTTTCCAGATTCCTTGTCTTTCTTGTTAGATAATCAAGGGTTAATTTAAATACGTGAACAAACAAACAAGTAAACAAAAAGGAATGTCAAATCCATTCACCTTTTACTTTCATGAAGTTCTGCCCACTGTTTTTCCACATGAACAGTCTTTGCAAAATTCAGTGTTTCCACACATTGGACTGTAATAAAGCTACCGTACCTCAAAACAAATGGTATTTTAATGTAATATCCAATATCAATGTAATCTCTTTATTTCATTTTGAAACGGTTTTGTAATAGTTTAAGTTGATTCGACCAACAACTTCGCCTCAGACGGATGGATGTGATTGGGTTGTAGGAATATACATCATTGATTAAGTCGATAGGTCGTAACACATCAATTGATCTCCTATGTGACGTGTCTCCTGCACAAAATGCGTTTAGGTTGCTACAATCTACATCACTCTTCACTCACGATCTTCATTTTATAACAATGGTCTCATTTTTCAATGAAGGTTTCAACTTTCATGGTGTTTACACCAAAGAAGTGCATACAGTGTGCAATGAGGACTTTTACAGCCTTAAAACCTCTGATTATTGTAAAAAAAACCAACCATTTTAGAAGGTAGCTTCCACGATAATCGAGGGAAAACTGTACCAGGATGACATTGATCACACCAGGAAAACATAGGTAAACTGGAATTACAGCTGGCACCTTTAACTCTGAGGTTTAGCCAAACTGTCCAGGTTTGGATGAAAGTTAGGCTCAGCCTCTCTTACTTAGGCCCTCAGAGATGACGAATGACAAAAATGGATCTGTCACGTTTCTTCCTTTTGATCTTAAATGTTTGTCTTTTATGGAAAAGTGATATTCAATATGATCATAAGACAGTGATAAATAACCATATCATCTGTTGTCCCTTATTGTCGAATAGCCATCAGCTTGGCAGGTGTCTTGCATTCGTCATGAATAATGGGCAACAATGCCCATATGAGTTGTACAGTAAAACATTGTCCCTCTGAGAAGGTTAGGCGTGCATGAAAGCGCATGTACCATCTGGCTTCCAGCTTTTGACCTTTATCAGCAATACACCTGTCACTGTGGTCCAGCCTCCCGACTCAGAAACAGACCAGGGGAAGCCCGGCGCTGACATCTACCATGACAGAACGGTGACACATGAGTAACGTCGGCAGACGGGAGGGAAAGTCTGTCCATCATTAGAGATAATGAAAAGTAAACAAACTAAATAGCTCAAATGAAAAGAAAGAAATGCATCTAATATACATCTGACAGTTAATCATTTCTGTTATTTTACTCATATGAACAGTTTTAACCTTAAATAAAACATCATAAATATTGTTTTAAACTCCCACTGCGATCATCTTTTAATCTATTCTAATAGCTTTCCCACTAATCTTTGATTATGAAGATGCCGGTTTTAGGCAAACTTAAGAAAAAACTTTGTTTTCTAGGACATAAATTCTGCAGAAGTCATTAGAAATTTGCCTCTTCAGTTGTGGGCAGGACTGTTAACACAGGGCAACCCCCCTCCCTTCACCATTGCAGAGAGCTCTCTGTTTACACCCTCTCCCGCTAGCTTAAACCCCTTTACACTACTAACATTACCGATGCAACAAAATGGAGCTATCCACCAAGTTTTGAGCCAGATCAGACGAGGAAAACGAAAACGTACAGAAATCTAGTCGTCTACAAGCGGATGCATCTGATTGAGGCTTGGGGCCCGCCCAGTGTGTTATCTACAAACAAATACGAAGTGTATTAGATTAAAGCATGTTTTTTAAATCTTAATGCTACCCAAATCTTTATACAAGTTCTTCCACCTTTTCCTGGATGACAAAGTTGTGCTTCGTTCACACCAATCTCAGAAATGCGTGTTTGAGCGACCGCTTACAATGAAAAAGTGTAAATGTGTGCAATTGTGTGTTTCGGGCTTTCGCTGTTCAGAACTGTCACGTGTTGCGACGGAAGCTTTTTAGTCCAAAAGGCTTGGCAATTGAACTTTGACCAATCAGGGACTCCGATTTAGGAGGGACATATGGGTAGCAATCTTTTCAATACATGAAAGTACCAATCATTTGAAAATCGATCATGTAGGGAAATTGGTACGTAATATTTAATAAAGGCTTTCATATATCAGAATGGAGCTATACAGGAAAAAGCCTGGAGCAAGATTTATGAGATTTGCACCAACACACACTGAAAAAAAGAGATTAATGAATAAATTGTTGTATTGAATAAACATATAGGCTGCATTTCTTGTTATTTTCTTTCAGTGCATCAACATTCTCTGGTTTCATCAATCGGAGTGCTGCCTGTGCTTTAGCTACGTCACCTGGGAGCTCATTCCAGCTGACATGCAGGAAAAGCAGACAGTTCCTGAGAAATGATTTGAATCTAACCTTTAATGAATGCAGTGCTGGCACTCCTCCTGTGATTTCACTTTGTAATAACAACCACAAATTCTTTTTTTTTTTCTGACTCTCTCCATCTCCTTGTCAGCGGAAAGTAAACACACGCTTATCGTTTGGTCTGGTTTGACACCTTTTTGTTGCTCTCTTTAAACTGAAACCCCATAGCTGCACGCTCTCTCCGCTCGCCTGACAGGTGAAGGGAGTCAACATGGCTACGATGCTCTCCCGTCGCCTTCGCCTGCCACTCCAGCCACCCGATTACTGACCGCAGAGTCCAAGTTTGAACTTCATTCACCTTTCCAGACAGCAGCTGTGTCCGCTCCACATTAAGATGTTGCTGATAACATCCTCCACATTCTTGCCTTCCTTGGTCCTGCAGCACAACCACTTCATACCCTGCCAGAGAATGGTCACTTGAAGGCAGCACTACTGTGAGCTCAAAAGCTTCTCAAAAGTATAGATGGGTCCTCAGAAAAACAACAGATTTGTCTCAATCGAACAGAGATATTGATATAAAAATTTCCTACTAAACCTAAAAAAGCCACACGTATAAATCACAAAAGTCTGCTTTTTTAAAGATTTTGAAGTGTTCAGAGAAATAGAGTATCTAATTTATGCTACTAATCTGTTGGAATGTAATAAAAAATAAAGTTTAAATGGATTTATTTTGTTTAAAATACACATTACAAATGCTATCGTTATCGATAAACCTTTCTACTGTTCATTTATAATATTTGATGCAAGGTGTATTTTTCCTTTGTTTAAATCATATGTAAACATTGTTAGACGTAAGCTTGTATTGAAGATAAAATTTTATTAAATTAATCAATATTAAGTCAAAGTACAGGATTATTTTGTGATAAAATGATACAAAGAATTTGTCCGATCCACAAAGAATTGTGATTTTCTGGTAAAAACAAACAAAAGAATCTTAGAAACCACGTCATTTTAATTTTAATTTTAAAATAAATGTATTTATTTAATGTGCAAAAACCAAACTTGTAAAGAAATATGAAATGTTTCAGTGACAGCAATAATGTAAATCAGAGACGACTCTCTGATGAGACACTGAATTATATTCACTTCCCCTAAAGCTAAAACATGTAAATGAGCTAGTTTAGATCAGGCTTTCAACTGCATAGAAGAGAGGACAAAAAATTAAATCACTGAATCTCAAATTGCACAACAGGTGACCTCACCTTGCATTAGCACACCTTGGATTAAATGCATGTGGGAAAAAATGATAGTGGGTGGAGAAAGTCATACCGGAAAACAATTAGAAAAAAGAAACCAGAGCTGCTTATGTAAAAAGCCAGACAGAGAAAGTGAGTTATTCAGTTAGATGAAGGGAGGAAATGGAAAAAGTAGCAATAGGTTTTCTATGTCCAAACTGTTAAGATTACATTTTACATTTTTTAGTGCAAAATTCTCTTTACAATCTTCTTGTACTATGATGGGTTAACGGAGGGGAATCCCTTCTATTTGTAAGTCATCATTATGTCCAAGAAAATGAATGTGAAAGGAGGAGATAAATAACTTATGAAAGGATCGGCCGCTCAGGTCTGTTTGGCTCAAAGCAGCTTTTGATGCAGACCAAACAGGCAAACTGACCAGCTGGAAAATGACGGTCTCTTGCAAATGACCCCTGGTGTGGTTTACCACAGAGCAAATGCAAAGGAAAAAAAACTGATCAGCAGGAGCATTTCCAAAATGACAGACAGCAAAGTCGTCACACAATAAGCTGCTTACAGATGTTGGATTTTATCAACGCACTTTATCGTAAAAACTTTCAGTCCCGAATGTCTCTACTGACGTGTTAGCATTTAAATGAGTCTGGCTGCATTCTCAGATCATGTCATAAATTCAGAGTCATTTTTGAAGCCATTTTTACAATAAATAATAATAAGAACTAAGTCAAAAGCAGGATGACTCAATCTCTGAGGCTCCGCCTTTCGCTCCTTGTGGGTGCCGCCCATTTCATTACGTCCTCCTAGAGCTGGACTCAGGAGGGTTTTTGTATTTCACCTACAAAACAGTCAAAGTGTAAAATGTAAAATGAAAGTGTTTAGCCCAACACCACTAGCTCCATGGAGAAAGTGGGTGCACCCATTAGCCTGGGGGCGGTGCTGGCAGCTCAGACTTCCCGGAAGGGGCTGTTCTCACTCGTCTACATCATAAGGTGGGGTTTTGTGGATTGGGAGGGGCTGGAGCTCAGAGAACAAAGTTTTAGAGAAAATGCTCAGAGATGCATGAATGGAGAAAAATACAGCTTCAGCGATGTTTTTTTTATGAGGAATTAATTTTTTGATATACTTCTAAGCTCAAAAAAGTCAATTTTGCTTGATATAGGCCCTTGAACACCAAACTCTAGGCCGATCCACATTTGTCATTTAGAAGCTAACGGGTGTGGTTAGAGATGATCCCTCCAGTACATAAAAGTCTTTTAAAGGTTTCTTTTTTGTTTGAATGTGCCTCTATTGTGCGATTAACCTTTAGCTGGACAAACAAGCATGTAAAACAGGTGACTTTACTGCTGTGGCTCACACTAATGGGTTTGACTGAATAAAAACACAGAGGATACAATTGTACCTCCTTCCATGAGGTTGTTGGAAAAACTAACCTCATAATTTGTTGTAAAATGTGGTGTCGTTTTCGAGTCCCAATAGTGATGAGTCATGACACATCTCACTCGACTATCAGTGAGTCATTCTTGGACTTGACACATTATGATGCAACTGCAGAGACTTTTACACACTTGAAGTTAAACCATATTATTTTCTACAAAAAGTGCCTATAAAAATTGTATCCTAAAAGATGAGTTGACGAATAAAAACTGGGTTTTTTTCTGTCATTGTTGTGTGCTTACTGTTGAGGCTCAATGCTACAGCCAGCAGGAGAATGGACTATCCCGGCTGTTACTGCTCCTTCTGCCAGACAAAAATAGAAGCGGGAATTCAAGCCAAAAACAACCTTGTATTTGTGTTCCACCATCAGCCTTTTTGGAGGAGGAGATCCACTGCGGCTCGGCTCTCTCTTTGCCTCAGACGCCTCATCAACAACAGGATATCTTCAAAAACACTGTGTGCCTTTGAGCAGCTTTTTCTCCTTTCTGGAATTTGCTCCATTAACCAGTCAAGCTACGGGCGTTCTGCTGACTGCAAGAGGCCTTTATTAGTTGCATCAGGATAAAAGCATCTTTGCAATAAATGCATACGCAGGATGAGAGGAGGAGCATAGGAGGCAGGAGGATGGAAGGCATTCGTGGCCAGTGGAAAATGCGTGCGTTTGTGTCAGCACTCCTGGTTTTGCGGAGGTCCTGCCCATGTGCGCGCGCGCGTGCTTTGGTGAAGGCTCTCCTGCGGTGTTACGACATTACAGCTTGTGTAAGTGTATGGTAGGAGACGCCAGTGACTCAGAGCGGTAGCTGTGGCTGGCTTCCTTTCGGGTCAGTTAGCAGCACCAAGTGCGTCTGAGGAGGCACGTTAGAAAGACTGCTTGTGTGCAGCAACAACGGGAGGGGAGGGAATAAGGAGAATAAGAAAAGAACTGGGGATAACCGCTAACTAGGCCATCACTGGGTCATTTCACATGAATAATGACATTTGGGGATTTGTACGTCCTTTGGCCGCCAGCGTTCGTCTACAGGCCAATTCAGGAAACTTGACCATGGAAAGTGTGATTCACGGCGTTAACAGCAGCTCACTTATTGGCTCAATAATGGGATTAACAGGGAAACTTTCACATTTTGTCGTTTGAGTGGGCGTCGTTGATGCCCACTCAAACAGCTGGAGACTCGCTTACGACGTGTCTGTGGCATACCGATGAGCCAGGAGACACCCTCTTGTTAAATTATTCCACCCCACGTCAACTCATTCTCCTCTTCCTCCATCAACCACCCCCACCTCATAACTCTCCCTCATCTCATCTTTCTGCTTTTTTTTTCTCTTTCCTCCCACTCCCTCTGCTTCACTTCTTTACGCTTCATAAAATCCAGACGGGACCCTTGCATAAGTCCCGCCTCCATGCATGTCAATCAAACCCATGTGCCTCTTAGCAACAGGATATCAGCCGTCTCCAAGCTCCTCCTACCACGTTCTTCTTCATCTCCTTATAGGGCTTGTCAAAGGAACCCCTGCAGCCCACCCCCATCCTTTCCCATGTAGGGTCTCCCCTCGTCCTCGTAGATCCCCGCTGAAAGCTCCTCTTTTTTCCGCTGTCGTCATCTCCATCCCCGCAGTGCCAACAGACCCATCACCACCGAGGAAACATTTTGTGAAAAACAAACATCACAAAACAAAACAAAAAAAAAAGAACGGATGATACTCCCCCCTCCAGATAAACATGTGCAGGTGAGCACACAAACTCCCCCGACAGATATATATTTGTCCAGCCGGCACACACACCCCCGCCTCGGTGAAACCGGTCCGTCCGGTTCAGGAGAGTCTCCGTGTTAAAACAACGCATGTCCTGTTGACTGGAGCGCTTCACAAATGTGCACGAGCCGGCTGGAGGAGCGTGTTGTTGCTGTCAACTGCACCGCACCAAAGGCACGTGAGGGCAACCTTCCCCCCCCTCATTTCAGAGACTTCTAACTTTTTTCCCCCCTCTGAGTTAAAAAAAAAGTGTTTAACCTTTCGCAGCTCACCCACAAACATGTTCCTCGTGCCTGAAACCATCCAACAATCGACACAAAATGAGTGACTCATGCAAGTTGCCACGGCAACGCAGCTCATTGGGATTATTTAACGACAATCATTGTACACCCAGCAGAGAATCAATAAGATTTAAGAGGTGGAGGCAAGCAGGGAGGTGGAAATTTAGGGGTGGGGGTCAGAATGTAGAAGAGGCGGGCAGGTGGGTGGGTGGGTGGGTTCGAGTCCTCGTGAAGTATGCGGCTCTGCGGCAGGTAGGCCTCTCTCTCCCCCGCCTCGGGGCACACGCCTAGGTGGGGCTTGAAAAAAATATTCCAGCAGTAATATCTTCCACCCACAGCACAAGCAGCTCTATCTGTTTCATGGTTAATAAATTACCCCATCACACCACAACACAGCGCGTTTGCACACCTTATTGCAAAGTCAGCTCTACAGCCAGAAATAACGGCCCCGGAGCAAACTCCCTGCAGGCTTTGTTGGGTCTCCTGTCCCGTCCTGGATTGATCCGCTCCACTGTAACAGCTCGAGGATGTCCCGCTCACCTTAAAAAATGTATTTCCCACTCTCACGCTCCCATTTCTTTTTCCCAACCCCCCCTCCCCCTTCCAGGGGCTCTTAAAGGAAAACATTGAGATAACAGCTGCCAGGGCCCCAGGGAGAGCAGGAGAAGGGAGAAAAGAGGTCAAACAGTAAAGAGAGCAGGAATCCAAGGTACTGCTCAAAAGGAGTCACACGCATGCCTGCAAAAAAAAAAAACCCATCCTGACTCACAGACACTGAAATGTAATACGAACACTTCATGCAGCAACTTTGCAGCCCGCTGCATGTTGGAGCTTTCTGTGTGTGTTATTGAAATGTGTGACAGAAATTACAGTGAGGAGGTGTTAGCTGGCGAGAAGGAGATGCAGACGGGAGCAAGAGGAGGACGAACAAGCAGTAAAAAGAAAGGGAAAACAAAAGGACGGGGGCAACTGCTCTGTGGACACCTGTCCCTTTCCCTCACGGGCTTGAGCGATGTACAGAGACAGCTGCAGGGACAGTAAAGAGGAGGCTTTTTCTTTTCTTTCTTTTTTCTCTTTTACTTACACACCACCCCCAAACCGCTTTCCAGTTTTTGCCAAGAAGACATCCACAGAGCCGACGGCTTGGACGCGCTAAAACTGCTCGATCCAGCAGCACAAAGTAACAGAGTGTGCTGCGTGCTCACATGGATTCTTCTGAGCATACATAATACATGACAGCGCACGGTTTCTGGCAGTGGCAGCTCTCGCTGTTCAGATTGCGTGCCCACTTCTAGCTCTGGGCAGGAGAACAGATGCCACAACAACAGCGCACAATAATACATCGCCGCTCGTGCGTCTCACCACAGCGGAGGAGGAGGAGGATAACCGCGGCGATGCATTCTCTGGTCCTTCCCTACTTTCACTCTTTGTATCCCTCAACAGCAAGAGTCCTGAGTGGACAGCCGGAGCAAACGGGTCGAGAGGAGTCCTGGGTAATTCGCTTTTAATGCTCAGTGACAGTGCCTCTCATGCCGTCTCGCGAGCGGCCAGAGCCTTGGCGATGAAGAAAGAGACAAACACTCACCGACAGCACGTTAGGATAGTACAGTCCCATCATCGTATTCTGTGCAACAACTCCCAACTGTCGTCGCTGGCGCTCCTTCCCTCTTCTCGCGCTGCCTCGCCTCCTCTGCGAGCCTGTGTCACCTCACCAGCTCAGTCTCTCTTGTCTGTCTCACAGATTCAAAATCTCCCTCTCTCTGCCCCCGCTCGCTCTGTCTGCCCTGCCAATCCCCTCCCCAACCTCCTCCTCCTCCTCCACCTCCTCCTCCTCTGCTGGCCTCTGTCCCTGTCACTCTCCCTCCTTCGTGTTCTCCCTCTATCTATCTCTCCCACTCAGTCTTTTCTTCTCCTCTCCCACTCGCTCCTTGCTTTCTTTCCCTCTACCCCCAGCCGTCTGTTTTTGCTGCTGTGCCCTTGCCTGATCATCTCTTCTGCCTCCTCTCCAGTCCTCCTTCCTCTCCTCCTCGCTCACCGTGATAGCCTGACGCCTCCTGCCCCCCTCCCCTTCTCCCCTCCTACTCGGCTGCCTCTGTCACACCTGCAAACTTTCCCCTCCCCTTCGTTCCTCTCTCTCGTGTCGCAGTCCTCCCCTCCTCCTTTTTTCCTCCCTCTTCTTCTGTTCTCCTTCTCCATGTAGGTGAGTTAACTGGGGCTGCTGGCACCACTGGGAGACCGAGATCTTCCTCTCGTTGTCTTCCTTTTTTCTTGCAGACAAGCATTGCTGCTAATTGCGTGTCAGGTTTACGTCTGGAGTAACCCTTTATCAAACCCCACAGATGCACACACATCTCTGCGGTAACAATCCAATACATAAGTCGTGCTTTTATTTTTTTTTGCATAGTTTGGCCAGGGGTGCGACTTATAGTCAGAAGCTACATGTCATTTATGATGTGTGATTTTTGGAAAACAATAATATTGGCTCATATATTTGTTATTTTCCAGCTAACAACCGATTGCCCTTTTGTGGATGTTTCCCACTAACAAACACTAGAGGGCACTGTAGGTATGTGTGTATTGTATTTGCTACAGACAGTAGCGTAGAAGAAGAATCGCGGTCCAAAACAAACACGGAGGAGAATCTGATTGTTTGCCTCCTCAACTTTACACTTTTCCTTTTTTGCATCGAGACATTATTATTCTTGTTTTTATTTTCCTTTCTCCGAGTAATGCAGAGACAGCAAGTCATCAAACTGGGTTACAGAGACACGGAAGTACCGCTGAAAGCATCGTCATTCAAACGCAGCTCCTGCAGTAGAAGGTAAAGACTGCCGTAAACAGGATTATTATTATTTCAGATGTGGAGGCGTGCTTACCGGTGCTTTTGTAGAGCTCTTTGAAATAAATAAAACAGATTTCTCAACGATACTCGTGTCTTTCGTGTGTTGTAAAAAAGATCTACAGTCAAAAACTTGACAGTAGCTTCTCCCACATGCTGAATTAACGCATGTCAAAAGAGGCAGCGGATGTGAGGTGGAACACAGCAACATACATTCCAGAGTGATAAATATGATTTCTTTCTTCTTTATAATGCTTTTTTTTGGGCTCCTGTGACATTTACTCCCTTGCAACTCATACTCTGGAAAAAAGCAGAGTATAAGTCTATTTTCTGTACTATCAGTAATTTCTGTCACGTTTACATCTGGAGTAACTCTGTATCAAACCCAAGGTTCAAATCACACCTCTGCGTTAACAATCCAACACCTAAAGCTGCATCATTCAAGAGATAGAATAATTATGAGCGCTTTCATTTATGTTTTCATTTACAGCAATTAAAACATAAAGCACAATTTATCTGACATGATTTTATGGCGCCCCAAACTGTTTTCCTTCAGAAACATTTTTGCATCAACAAACTTTATGATGGTTATGACGGTTTTAGCCCAGTACACTTTTAATTTTAAGCACTGATGCCTGATATGTAAATAAACCAGTTTGCTGTATTTATTGGAGTAAAAGTCACATTTGTTTTGCTGGGGGGTGTGACTTATGCTTGGTTGCAACTAGGCGTGTACTTCATTTCATTTTGACAATTTGATTTTTTTGGTTGCCAATTCAATTCACTTTGAACAATCCAATTTACTTACAATCCAGGACATCTTTAGCCAAAAAATTCAACCAATGTGACTCAGAGATAAAAACCTGGCACTGAACAGTGCAGGTGAAGAATTCCAAACAAACAAGCAAAGTGAACAAGAATTAATGTCAAACCAATTCACATTTTAGTTTTCTCAAAGTTCAGCCCACTGTTGTTTTTCCACATCAAAATAATACAAACGGAACCCACTGTGTGGTCACACGCTAAATTCAGTGTTTCCACACATTAGACTGTAATGATGGATTGATCATTTTTTTGCTGCCATCACATGTGTGTTGTCTGCTGTGGTGACACTTGATCATTTTATCTTTATAGTAAAATAAACCTGCCGTGCCTCCATCCAAATGGTATTTTCCAATATCGATTCTATTATCGATTCATCTCATTTTGAAAAACGATTTTTTAACGGTATCGGTCGATTCAATTCTGCCTCAGACAGATCCATATGGTTGGATTGTAGGAGTAGAAATCGATTCATCGATTAATCGTTAAACCACTAGTTGCAACTTATTTGTGACATTTTAAAAATACATAGCAACAACCTCTAGAGGGCACTGTAGGTGTCTGTATCAGTATTTACTACTGACAGCAACACAGAAGAAGCTCCACTCAGTCTTACGCTGGGCTTGGTGGAATTGTTCCAAAGTGATATAGAGGATGAAGAATTCAACGGGTTTAGTGATTTGAATTGATATGAGTTAAGTTGACTCGTTAGCATGTTCTTTTTTCTCTGGTATTTGAAGAATTGTTCAAACATTGTGTTAATATACTAGATTTGTCCTATGTTTCATGAAGCTAAACAAGCATCAATATGTTACTGTAGTAAAGCGTGCATCACAGTCAGACTATTATTATCTACTATATTCCATTTTTTTGACTTGCGTTTCGAGGTGCAATGTCTGTCTTTGGACCCATACCTTGATACATTTCTCAAAAAAGTGGTACTTTTGGATACTGGATTTTGTTTTCTTTGCTATGCTTTTTAGCTTTTACTTTGACTGTTGCGAAGCCACTTTTAGTCCAAAAATATGTTGGAACTATTTTTATTTTACCAACTCTTGTTTTATTTTGTAACCATTTATTTTACTAGTTAATAAAAGATGCTGATTCAGCTTTATATAAACCAAGCCTAAACATAAATATTATATTGAATTTTTTAATAGTACCAGTTTACACCACTAGATAGAACCTTAACGGTTTTCTTAAAGACCAACTCCAATGGAAGGTGGGAGGGTTGCTTCGTGCTAAGATAAACTTGTAATACCGTAAGAACATTTTTTTATAAATAATATTAAAGAGGACCATCTCACCAATGCAATCAAAAGAAGTTTTTTAATTTAAATCGAGTCTGGATTATTTCAACAATGTCATCCTTGGTGACAGTTTCTTGTTGCATTCAGGGTTCTTGCTAGAGCTTTACTGCTACTGAAATGAGGAGCTTCGGAGAGTCAAAAACCTAAAGTACGTCAGCAGAATGTGCTGACAAAGTGGAAGTATTGCGTTGTATTTTATGTGTTACAACTGTTGATGCATTGTGAATAAAGTTGGACTTATCTGCTGTGTTGCCTTCTATGCAAAGTCAGCTTAATGCAGATAAAATATAAGTTCATAAGTAGAACTGCCAATCAACTTCTTTGACCAATCGACTGCCTCTTGGGCCCTCTAGGCATTCTGGGTAAAATTATATCTCAAAATTGCATAACTGCAGTTATTAAATAAAGTAAATCAATGAGCCCAATGAGACGGCTACAGCTGTGATATTGGGCTATATAAATAAAATTGAATTGAATAGATTATTACTTTTACATGTCATTTAGAAATCAAAAAGCTTAGTATATAAAAAAATCAGATGATGATCAGATCTTTTGTATTTGTGTGAATTTGGTCATTGAGAGGGATTTGTATATTTCCATTGTGCTGTCATTCCCTCTCATTTACCAGCTGAGAACCATTTGAGTGATTTTCTCAACATCTGCAAAGGATTAACCTAGAGTTTACTATGTAATGATCAAAACTTTTGCCACGATTCCCAACTTTGACAGCATTATAAATATAAAAAGAAAAATGCTGCGGAAGTTGAGCAGGTTTTCTTCAGTAAGGGGCTCGTCTCATGCTCCTCACGCCGAGCTCTCGCTACTCTCCAGGCTCTTCCTTTCGGGAGCCTTTGATCACATCATTCTCGCACTTCTGTTGACAGTTTAGCACATCGGTGTTGTGAAAGGCTCTGAATTGTTTTCTTCCTCTCTCCTGCCTCACTTTTTTTCCCTGGTCATTTCACACCTCAAAGGCCCCGAAGAAATCCTGCGCTGACTTTTCTCTACTCCGCAGTGGGATTATCCACACAAACAGGAACTTTGAGAGCAACCCTTCAGTCCTCGTTTAGACGGAAACGACTCAAAGCTTTATCATCGCACAATGAAACGAAAGCATCTAATAGTCCTCAAGGCTTCACCGGCATCCACTTAGCGGAATTACACAGAGAAATGCTACTTTACTGCAGCAAACGGAAACCCCTCCGACAGATAGAGAGCAGATAAGCAGCCAAAGGTTGCCGAGCATCGTAGGGAGCGAGGGATGAGGGGATTATGGGCAGAGGATGAGTGGATGAGAGGGGGATGATCTAAGGATTAACAACATAAACTGAGCAGTCTAATAACACAATCAGCCAGCTAATACAAAGACAAGTAAACAGATTGTATATTTACACTAACACGATCGGCATTTTTTTCAGCACTCTGCTTTTGTGGGCAGGAATTGTGTTTTAAAAAAACACAATATATGATTACTGCTCTTGAGAGCAGGATGGGCAGTGAAGAAAGGAAAAGTGGTGGAGGCTTTCTCTAGGTAACCATTAGAATAAATATACACTCCCAACTTGTGGTTCATAGAAATATACTATTTTATCCAATCCACAACCAGATAAAAGTTGTCACACGCAATAAGGTTTTAGCCTTACCTGACTGTGAGTTGGGTATCCGTGGTACCCGAGAGTCAACGGGTCATTATTCTGAAAGACAAAAACAGATTATGTAAAGAAAGCTTGTTAATCTGTTAAAAAAATACACTTCACCCAATATAAACATTCATGGGTTTGCCAGCTCATTTCAAAATGGCCGCTTCCATGAAATCTCTAACCTTTTAGCTTTGCTACAGCTTTGCTAATTTTCAAAACTTTATGGTGAAAATAACTCATCATTGTTATTTATGGTTTTAAATGACTATTTGGCGTGTTTTAAAAATGCAGAATTTGTTGATATTTAAATCTTTTTAACACAGTTTTTACTTCACGGAAGAACTAACCGTTTGAAAATTGATTATGAAGGAGACATTTGTGCCCAGCTGGACACCAAGTCCTTCATATATGGGAATAGAGCTGTGAAAGAAAAAACCTGGAGCAAAATTCAGGAGATTTAGACCGCTTATACATGTAGGTGGCGGACATGCGCTAGTAACGGATAACTATAGCCCAGAGTGAACATCATGAGCAAAATGAGTGTTCATGAACCTTCCTGGTGGGAATGTAGCTTCAAACTGACAATGTCACGAGAAAAAATTGTAGTGCATCATAATTGATACAATCTACATCTTATAAATGATACTGCAAAACATTTATTGTAGATTTCAGAGGGAATAAACATGTCTTCATTCTAAAAAAAAATTGCATTTTCTGTCAATTATTTGATGTAATGGGCTTTACAAGGTTAAAGAAGTTTTATATTTTCATCTCTTCTCACTCAATCAGCTCCCTTTCAGTCATGTTTCTGACTCCTAATCAAATCAGCCGCACCGCTTCCATGCTGCTGCTGCTGCTGCTGCTATCTCTCAAGTCAGCGCCCTCCCCTTGAGTTTTCCACCCAGTGGATCTTTTGTAAGCTTGTAAAGGAGTGATAATGGGGGCGAGGGAGCTCGTGTGAGTGCTAGATGAAAGACAGATTTTATTTTTTTAGGTGTCGCTATGGCTTTTAAATCACAAATAGGTCAGGAGTGTCACTGAATGTGAGTGTGAAACGCGATAGTGGTTCCTGATGCCATCTCCAGCTCTGAGTGTTGTGGGCTGGGAAGAGGCAAAAGGCAAGACAACATCCAACCTCTGCTGAGGGAACTTTAGGAGAAATAAATGTCAAAAATGAATCAGGAATCAGACCCAAAAACACTTCGCAGCCAACTTTATTCATGCCCGTAACGTTGTGTTCCGGGTTTTATGCTAATGTGTTCTATTAAAAGGCCGCTTTCACCGCCAATAAGACACACTTTGATAAGGGGGGGGGCAGATTTGCACGGCTCCGACTTCATATCTCAAGATTAGAAAACAACTCTACTCCTCCCGCTTCTCCCTGCCCTTCCCTTGTGATCTCCCTTTCATCTGGAACCAATGTCCCTCGTCTGCTCCATCCCTGGGGGGAACCACTTTGCTCTGTGTGCTTCGCAGCTTGAGTTCGCCTGATTAATACTGTAGCCATCTTTCTCTCTGGACCCCATGAGGCCGTTATTCCAAAACTGAGCACAACACATCCAAATGGTAGAGATGCAGCCAGGAGGAGGGAGCAGGAAGTGCCTTCGTGATTGAAAAATACAGACTGTGTGAGTCTATCTCAGAGCCAAAAATGTACTTAGTGAACTTGCTTTGGGAGGTAGAAGCTTTAAATAATGAATTACCTCTTAGAGGCTTGAATAACATGAATAAAGTATAAAGCTGCCTTTGTAACGAGGACAAACTCTTAAACAAAATACACTGCAGGTATCGAGGAGCAAAAATAAAGCTAAGGAAAAAAAAAACGAGATAAGAAGAAATGACATTTATGGAGCAGCGTGCTGCGTCACAGCAAAGGGGCTGTCGCTAAAATAAACATCTGGATTTAATTTTGTGCAAGACTGAAAAAGGACCTGGCGATACAAAAGCTGACAGCTTTCAAAAATGGAAAGGCGAAAAAGAGAGCAAAGACACAGTGACTCATCCATGAGCAGAGTCATGTGCTTTATTTCCTTAAGGAGCTTAAAAGGATGAAAGGGAGGTAGCATGGAGGTGTTTTACTCACCACACTACACTCAGCTGAACTTTAGAAGAGAGACCAGTGAGATGTCATATAGTTAATCATTTGGCTTTAATTTATTGTTGGGAGTAAACTGAGTCCAACTGATACCTGTCGGTGGGTGGGATTGGCATTGGTTTTCATTTTTATGGGCGCTTTCACACTGGGTACACTTCATTTTGAACAATTCTGGTGGAGACCAGACAACATAATTCTGCTCTACCTGAAGAAAAGAATAATTTGGCTTGATCCAAAAAGTTGGTTGTCATTATCGCTCTCAGTAAGTCATGGAAAGTTTGAGAGTGATGTTAAAAGGACCAATCTAGACCTGAGAACGGTACAGAAATGTGACAGAGTACATTATGATGTCAATTTTTTAACAATACAGTGCAATCTATTGATCTTATAGCAATGAAAAGCTGTAAATATGGTCTTTTTGGTCTGAAACTGAAGTTGAGAATCTGCTTGACTTGACGTAAATAGACTGCATGTAGGTGTAGGTGAGCTGTGACGTCTAACAGAAGGAATAAACATGGCCATCTAATTTAGCAGAAACTGTTCCAGAGTACAAACGGTGACATTTTTGAGGGCAGCCAGATATGGCATGAAATCAACCAGCTCTCCTGTATTGTTTTTTTTTTTCTTTTTTTTGGCACAGTTCATGTGGTGAGCTGTAAGTGGGTTCTGGTGTAGTTCAAAACTAGTGTGAATGTAGAAAGATAATCCAGAAGACACGGAGTGTAAGCGAACTAAAAAAAAAAAAAGTATTGTATTTTCCACACTAAGGCACACTTAAGAGCCTTTTTTTTCAATAAACATCAGTACAAATACAAAGAGCCTTATGGATTCATTCTGATGTGCTACTGCGATTTTAAGAGTAACATGATGCGCTGTCAAAATGTTTGTTTGGATGTTATTAGAAATGCGGCTAGCGTGTTGATCCGTTGGACTGTGTTTTTTTTTTTTTTTGCTCGTTACTAACAAGGTTGGTACTGCATAATCACAGCAACGTTTGTTTTAGCGATATCAGTCTGTTTTTTTATGTGCAGCAAACAAGGTTGGAGTTACCAGTATTGTGAAGATGCTGACCTAGCTAACGCTTCTAACATGGCTAACAGTTAGCATAGCAGTGTAGGACTGTGTTTTTTTTTTTTAAGTACAAAAAAAAGTTGGGAGTTAGCGTAGTCACAATAACGTTTGTCTCAGCTGTATCATTATTTTTAGGTGCATCAAACACAGTTGGGCGTTACCAGTAATGTGAGCACTAATATAGCTAAAATGGAGCTTGTTACAAATAAGTTCTAGAGTTCTTGTTGTCCACTGGTTCTTTATTTTGAAGGTCTCTGTGAGGAAGAAGAGGACACGAGGGGTAGAGGGAACGGACCGGAGACGATGTAAACCAACTCCCAACGCAACAGAGACACACCAGACGGACCCGTGTAAATTCTGGTTTACTGTGAACGCAGTTAATAAAGTCTGAGTGACGAACTTTTCTCTAACTATTTTGTCTCAACGTACCTTGTAGTTTGTTGTCCCGTAAATAATTTCAAAACAGACCATTCATTGAGGGTGCATATTAAAACCCGGTGCACAATGGTGTGGAATACACAGTAAGTGATTAAAGCATGATACATTTCCATCAATGGGAAAAAAAACAAACATTCAATATCTAAAAAAAAAAAAAAAAGAACACAAAAAAAAGGTCTCATGGGAACAGATGAAGAAGTAAAGGCTATTAGAAGACTAGTCTGTTCTTCTTTAATGTTTTGGTTTTCTTGAAGGCCAGAGCTTTTATCATACAATACAGAAGCTGTTCTAACAGTTAGATGTTTCCAGCTCAAGTGTGAAACTAAACCGAACCAAACAAAGCCGAAACTTTTCAGTATTCAATCTGAAAGAGCCTGAAGCCAGGAGAGGAAACTTCTGGGAAACACTGGCTGAGCAGTGAGGAGAAGGTAGGAAGATGACCTTATGTCAACAGATGGTAAAAAGCATGCAGAGGAAGACTGGAAACACTTGTGGGGCTACACACACACACACACAAACACTTACCTGAGTATTTCTATAAACATGACAGGTTTGGGCAGGTGTGTGAATGTGCAACTGTTGTGTGAAATCTAATTTGGTCACAAGCCTTGTGTCTATTCCTATCGTGCCTTGGGACAGCTGCTCTTCTGAGGTGGTGGTGGAGAGAAACCACATTTCACTGCACTGACAGTCATCATGCCCAACTGCAAAGCAGGCCACTGTGTACACTAAGGAGGATGTGAATCCATTCCTTCAACAGAGCACTTATGTGCTACCTCTCCAAACAGTCAGCTGGACTGTCGGAAGTTTATTTTCTTCCCTTGGACTCTCCGCAGTAAACCCACGCGTGCTTCCTCAGCTGGATGTCAGCGACAGTCAAAGTGGATTTTTGAAACTGGCTTGACAGCTTTGGAATAAAAGGGAAATCACAAAGCGGCATCAGCTGCCAAATCTGCAGCACTGCTCTTATGAAAATATGAAATAAAATAAAATATTGATTTTATTTTTACCACCAGTGTATTTGGGATAAAAGAGAATATTTACTCGTAATCACTGAGAGCACATCCAAAGATAATGAAGCAGTGGAGGAACATGAAAGTGAAAACGGGGGAGGGGGGGGGGGGCGTGCAGCAAAGAGCCACAGGTTAAGATGACAACCCTCTGCTTTAATCCATTAGAGGGCTGCTCAATCAGCACAAAACAACATTTTCCTGTAATTTTTGTTCTGCATCATTAATTCTGCTATTTGTGGAAAGAAATAAAAAGGAAACTTCTGTATCTAATGTTAATTGCTTTTCATAATAAAAGCGTTGAATTTGACATCCATGAACTTCTAAATTGATGCTTTTCTGAACTAGGTAAATGGAAATGGGTGCAGTTTCCCAAAACAACCACCAGGGGCTTGTTTGAAAATTGTGTTTTTGGTGTATTCAACATGTTCTTGTGGTATTTTTTCTGATAGTGAAGGACAAATATCATGAAAATACAACTTAAAATTGCATTTCTGAGTATTTCTTTATTCAAACCATGGTGAATCAGGAGCAAAGGAAAAAAATCAAATTTGAAAAACATCATATTTATGACTTAAAAAATACGCTAGGCTCCATTCCGATCTGATGCGTCCACGTAGACAAATAGCTCCAATAACAACTTAGTTTTCCTTGTCAGAGCTGGCATCTGGATCAAATCTGTATGGCTGGATATAGTTTCAGTATTGCTCACCATTTTTGTTGCACCGCTTAAGTTAGGTTAGGGGTATTAGGGGTTGTTAACTAGCGGGACAGGGTGTGAACAGAGAGCTCTCAGCAACAGGGGTTGCTTCATACCAACAGTCCCACCCACAACTCAGAGTCAGATTTTTAATATACTATTGGCACTCTGCAGGTACTATGTCTTAGAAAACAAAAGTTTTAATTTTAGCTAAAAATGACAATCATGATTAATGGACCACTGGGACCACTTTGAAAATGATCAAAAGATGATTGGAGTTTGGCATTAAGAACTTTGTTCCTTTATTTTAAGTTTGATTGCAGAATTGCTTATAAACAGTCAAATCCCCTGTTTTCAAGAAGTACTTACGAGGTGATTTCGGTTGGTTTTATCTTATTTACTTTTTTACTTATACCAGCTACCTATATAAAAACTTTTTTTTTACATTAAAAAACCTCAGCGTCTAACATCTGCCTAAAACACAAAACTACGACGTTTAAAAACTGGTTTTAGTTTTTCAAAAACCAATACATTACCTGACTCTGTCATCCTACTTTTGACATCTAAAAACATTATTGTATCGGGAACTAGTAACGAGAACCAAAATAACTCTAAAGGCCAAACGTGTCATAAATGCTCCAAGGTAAAGCCAAATCAGATGGCCCAAAATAATTAATTCCCAATTATTTTTCTAGATTAGCAAAATTCAAAATAGATTTTTCATTAAACAAAAATTCAACAAAACTCTATTTGACCCAAAAGTATGGATTATTTAGTTGCTCTGATGGTTCTAGATCCACGGCATTCCCTAGACCCAAAGAAGTTTTTACTGTGAACAAAACATGACAGAGAAATCATGGTACCACTTCTGTCAGTCCTTGGGTTAAAAAAAAATAAAAACAATAATAAAATAAAAAAAGAGGCCATTGGGATTACTACGAATATACACAGATATTAAAATTTGTTTTAACTATTTAACTATTATGGCAAAATGTGACTTTAAAAATTCTTCCATTGGTGAACATAAATACAAGACAGAGTCTGCTCTGCAAACAATACAAATTTTCCAGTTTCACAAGTACTCCTGTGTACATAAAAAACTGGATGTTGGGAGGGGATGAGGCGAGATTGGAAGGAGAAAAAAAAAAAAAAAAGAACCTCCTGATGCAGATCGACTTCCAAACAGTTTATCTGGAGGACACAGCTTGACTCTGCACCAGTGTCTGCTGACCTATGATTCGTGTTCTGCCTAATGTACTGCAAAATTAAAAGCTGCAAAAGCGCCACAGGAAGAAAATCAACACCAAGCAGTATAATCCAAGTCTGAAGAAAACATGCAGGAACATTTAAAGTCTGGACTTCCATTACACGGCTGAAGACGTTTTTTGGATATATTTTTAATATTTAAAAAGATACGTAAAAAAATATATCCTAAAAAAAACATTCCTGTCAAAGCTTTTTATCATCGTAGACTAAATTATGTTTTAAACGTTGCCAATTGATTAGGGTATCATGGGTAAAACAACATAAAGCATGTCGCAAACTTGCGTAAGTCATAATCAAAGAACATAAAGCACAAAAACACAAAACTACAATAAAGCGCTTTTTTTGCAAAAAATAAATCTCGTCATTATTTTCACTTATATAAATAAGCTGCAACAGCAACATAACACACACTCTTAGAACTACTCTACATCTGCGACTGTTTATCAATTAACGACATTCTAACAGATTGCAATGTGGAGAAAAGCAAATTTGCACCAATATGCAACACAAAGTATTGCATATTGGCAGCAGTTAATGAACAGCAAACAGCCTTTTCTATGTTGTTTAGTACAAATGGGTTAAATAAAGAATGTCCTAAACCCAGGTAAGTCAGACTTAAAGAACATAAATAAGCGGCACGTCGCAAACCCACAAGACAGTTATTTTTGCAAAAAAATCGCTTTTGTTCGTCATTGTTTTCACATATAAAAAGATTCTATAAAATATGTATAGTGACAACATGTCACGGTTTGACAGCAGACTACCAAAACCTATCAACTGTTTACACGATTAACATATTTCCAACAGATTCTGACACGGACAAAAGCAACTTTGTGCCAGTATGCAACACTTTAAATTGTTTCATACTTCATAATGAACAGCGCACAGCTGCTTCTTTATCGTTGAGCACTCACGAGTTAAATAACAAAGAATATCGCAAACCCATGTGAGTCCGAGTTAAAGAAACTAAAGCAGCGCCATGTCACAAAACCACAAGTGTTTGTGTGAAAAGAAGACAACAAAATACCCACCTCTTTAATTTACCGAACTCTTTGACTGTTTATGCAATTAGCGTAATTGCAACGGATTCTGACACAAAGAAAAACAACTTTAAAGGCTTACATATCTTTGTTGGTTAATTAACGGCACAAAGTCGCTTCTAAATGGTTTAGCAGTTCTTCAGCACTCATGAATGAAATCAAGTTTATTGTAAACCAAGGAACATAAAATAGCTTCATCTCGTAAAACCACAAAGACAGTTTCTTTGCAAAAATCCCTATTTTATTCTTTATTTTCACTTACATAAACTTAAGAAGATGCATAGTGACGAGACAACACTAAAACAATCATCATAGGCTTTTTGATTATATATTTGCTGTATAAAATTATGTTAGAAATGATCAGAGAAATGGCATGTTAAACTTTTCCATCGTTCTCAAGAAACGCGAGGTCATATCACCAGGACTACTCCACTGTCTTTAATTTTAAAATCTGCTGACAAAAAAGTTAGTAAAGATGCAAAGATCTAATATTAAGAACCCATATAAGTTTGTGTAACTCGTTTTAAATGAGTGGGAATAATAACACTTCAGAGCAGCATGGAAACATGCAGAAACTCTGCAGCAGACACCAGAATAACTCCCCCTAAAGAACATTATCTCCTCCCGGCAGCAAAATATCTACATATACAAATAACCCCCTGTGCTTAAGCACAAATCAGCCAGGAAATTTATGCTAGCAATATATCACACAAAAATGGAGCCTAAATAAACAAATATTCTCAGCTGACTGCAGGAGCACATTTGTCTTTTTGACGTTTTCATTCCATTTTGGTGGAAGAGCTGGGATAAAAGCATGGAGGTGATCCAACTACATTAATGTCTTAGTCAAGTCATTTGTCCTCTGCCCTGTCACCCCGGGCCAGGCCCTTATTGGGTTCCACAGCTCCCCAGTTTGTATGCAGAGCGACAACAAAACAAGGAGTGTCAGCAGCAAGTCAGATGGATATTAAAGCAGACAACTTCCTCTCACTATAATCTGACTAGAGCGGAGAATGTGTGGTGTAATGAACCCATGTCATCCAGAAAAAAAAAAGGACTTCCCCTGGTGCTGCACAGGAATACAAATAGAGGGATCACGTGGCATGAAGCTGCTGAGCAGATTCGTCATTTAAAATCCAGTCTACTCGATTATGAGCACCAGCAGCAAAAACATTTAAAGTTTTATTCCAATTCCTCCAAGACATTTTTATTTTTTGTGATGTTGGCTGACATTTTCTGTCCTTTTCTAACACATCCTCCCTTTCTCTCCTCAGACTTTGCAGAGCCAAACAGAAGACTATTTCCTGCCTTGGCGCTGGGTTGACAACACACAATCATGAGAAACACCGCAGCATCAATAACTAAATGGGAAAAGATCCCATCAGACGGCTGCAGTGCTGCCAAATGATTTGCTCTGTGTTGTAGCCACACCCCACCATGCCGCCTTCACATGCAGGTCAGGGTTCAACTGTCGGCATTATGTTAGCAATAAAGTTTAATGGAATTCTTTTTTTTTTTTTTTTTTTTTAATTAAAGTTCTTGTAAGGATCCTCTGAGAGTCATAAAAACTGACTGCTGTAATATTTCCTACTCTGGAAATGGGCTTTGCAGGAGCCCTTCTCCTCAGATATATTAACTTTTCTCAGAGAGGGGCTTTAAAATAACTCAAACCCAGTCCTTCGAATCTAGTTGAAGCATCTGATTGGTCAGTGTATAACTTAAATAACTTGCACAACAGAAAAACATTTAAAATATAGGATTAGAAAGATCATGTTACAAAAACGATAGCAAAGCAAGGTCCGTTTGTTTTAACGCTATCGCTGAACCGCACCAGGGTTCACTTCAACACAGACCCTCATTTTCTGTTTGTTTGGTTAGGTGAGCCTTTATATTTGCCAAAACTCTGCCACAGCAGAATGTGAAAAGATCCTCAGACTCAGTTCCTCAACCCCCCCCAGTTTTTGCAGAAACTCGTTCTCTCAAAATCAAATAAAATCAAAATTTGCTTCTTGCCATCTGTAGCTTTAATATTCACCCATATTTCATCTATATTTTGATTTCTAAGTGTGTTTCATGCTTTTTTTTTTAACTAGGATATTTAACCCCCCCACCCCCATCTGTGCAAGATGTGATCCAATAAGCTGAAAACAAAGCCTCTTTGCTGCCACTGATAGGGCAAATCTGTTCCTAACTGAGAGGTTAGGATTGAGGGGGAGTCTTTCCCCACTCTCATTTCCGGACTGTCCGCTCAGTTCAATACGTTTTAAAGGCTGAAGCGATTGATCGAAGCTTCTCACACACACGCGCGTTTTTTCTAAGTGCATTACATTTCAGAGGTTGTCTGTCAGCACTCCCAGACAGCATGAGGTTGGCCCAGCCAGCCATTTAGCTTTACAAGCAGGAGCAAACAGGCCACTTCAACTCCATTACTGCCTCTTTCAGCAACCGAGATGTAGCTTTCTGTCTTCCACTGGAGTACTTTCCTCTAAATAATCCAGTCTAATGACATCCTCAACGTGATCCAGTGATGCTCCATTAACAAGATATGACCCTTTCTGGATGGCTATGGACACAAAATGTAAATTCATTGAGAAAGCATTGCTGCAAAAAAAATAAAAAATCTTAGAAAAGCAGAGATGGTTTACTTTATTCCTAAAGATTTAACAGTAACTAAAGTTTTGCCAAACATTACTTTACTTTGTTACAACCCAAGTTATTTTGAACCCAAACACCTTTTTTTTTTTTTTTTTTTTTTTTTTTTTTAACCATTCAGCTTCAGATGCATTGTGGGACTTCCAAATAAAACTATATAACTTTATTTCCCAATTTCTTCAATACTAACTACATAATACGCTCGCCATTTTGTAGTGATGTCCAAATCTACAATTCCACATTTGAGTACCCAAAAAATTTCCCAAAAGTGTCTTCGAAAAAGCAGGATGCATTGATGCTCACTAGATTGGTGCATTTCGACCAAATTGCATTGCATTTGAACATTGTTTATGTGAAAAAATGTATTTTGATTCATCTCTTCTAAATCATCCAAGTTTTCCTCATCAGAACACAGTCTTCATAAAATGTTTGTTTTTATTATGTTTACACTTTGGGCTAACTGTCATTTGTTATTTAAAAGAGTAGTGAGCATGGTGTCCGAATTACTTTTAAGATCCAAGACACTACTAAATCAGGGCTGGCCAACCCTAGTCCACAAGAGCCTTATCCCTCTGTAGTTTCCAGCTTTCCTTGACCATCTTTCTGCTCATTGACTGACTCAAGTGATTCAACATCCTAATTGACTGAACACACCTGGTTCAGCCAGTTAGTATCAAGCAGTCGGAGAGTGCTGGAAATCAGGAAAGGTTAAGGCTCTTGGGGACCAGCCAGCCTTGCACCAGATAGTCTCATACTAGTGTTAAAGAATAGTAAGGGAATTCCAACATAGTCTACTTTGAGGTTTTATATAACAAAAATGGAGCTTCTCGTTGCAAGATAAAGTAATCTATTACTTGCCCTGAAAGTGGCTGCTATGTACTACCAACAGCAGCAGATCTGTGTCAAAGGTGAATGAAAGCAATAATATGTCCTGCACATTAGGTGATGAAGAAGCCTGAGCTATAATTCTACAGGAAAGGCCTTTTTACTGCAGTGCACACACATGTGGAGCCTACATATGGCAAATATTTATGGTAAATGACAAGGAAAACGCCGTTGCTTTCCTGGTGATTAATGAAATCTTTCTCTTGCCATACATGTGGAGTCGTGTCTCCTTCTCACCTGGCCGACCTCGCCGAGCCCTCCCGAGCCGTCGATGCGGGGGCGCTTGCACTCTGCCCCGCTGGAGTCCACCAGAGCGGCCGTGGTCTGCGCGTCGGGCTCCGGGTCCCCGCGCTTCATGCCCCGCACAGCTGCGGGAGCGCCGCCCGGGTTGGGATGCACCCCGGGCATGGTGTCCAGCTCTCTGTCCCGGTCTATGAGAGCCCGGGACACGGGCAGCATAATGGAAGCAACGTCGGTCGACATTAACATTGGGAAAAAACCTTTTGTGCCGACGTTCCAGGCTAGAAAATTAGTTGATCACCTTCTTTTCTTTTTTTTTTTTGCACTCTCCCCACACCTCTGCGTGCAAATCCAGGCGGTGGAGGATTCAGGAAAGCGTCTTTATGTGCCAAGTTCACGAGCAATCAAGCTGGGCCTTAAATTCTGCCTTAAGGATTGCTCTCCCAGGATCAAAATGTAATATAAATATATATATATATATTGGGATTCTTCCAAAAACAAATCTGTCCTTAAAATATCAGATTACTTTCAAACCAAAAGTCCTCCCCCCACCCCACCCCCGGTCTGCTGACCGTGTATTTATTTACTGCAGGGCTGCCTTAGAGGCCTACCTTATTTCTGACCATAACAAAACCAATTAAACAAACAGCGCGCGCAATAATGGCTCCTGAGCAACCCGGTCAGCCTCCATTCGCCCCGTTCCAAGAAAGCGCAAAGCAACGCGAGCTCAAGACGAGCAGCCCCCAAACATGTCTTCCCTCTCGCCTTTTTTCCCCCTTCCTATTAGCAAAGAGGTTCACTGAAAGCCAATCCTCATCGGGAGCTCTGTCTTTCCATATTAGTCCGCAAGTCTGCGCAAAAAGAGGAGGGGGGAAAAAAGCGCACCCCTCATGGAAAAAAAAAAAAGCAACCGAATGGATGGAGGCGCAGGCGGACGCAAGGGGCTGCTGTGTTTCCTTCTCGGTTATTTTCTTCCCTCTTCCCCGGTGGTGTGCTCATGTAAGCGTGTTACAGAAAGGAAACTGTCCTCCCTCCCTCCCTCTTTCCTTCCTCCTCCTCCTCCTACTCTCTTGCTGTAGTCATTCCCCTCCTCCTATCTTCCGCTTTCCCTTTGCGCGCTGAGGCAGGCAGGCGGCCATGCAGCGCAGCAGAGTAACGCAGAGTAACGCAGTGTGCCGCAGTGCCTCCATGCGCCTCACAGAAGGGGAGGTGTGGGAAGACGGGAGGGGGGTAACCGTGAAACCTGTCCGCCGCGCGCGCACCTCTCCGGTTTTTTGTGCGTCAATCCAACAGAAAATCCCCAAAGTTTCACAGACTTCGCTGCATTACATCTCAAAGCTGAAGCAGACAAACCAGACGTACTCAACACGAGCCAGCTGTGACTCACGCCGGATGGAGAGCCTCGTTTTCCTTTGGCATTTTTATTTCTTGGATGACACCCAGTGGTCAAATGGCACCAGAAGCAGGCAAAAAAAAAAAGGCAAATGAGCTTGATGTGCCAGAAATGATTTGAGAATTCCCTTTTTGTCTTTTAGCCACAGTAATTGTTTTAACTGCTTGTACTAAAGACCAATTTGTGTGTTTTTAAGATGTTCTTGTGGCATTTTTCTCACTACGGAGAACATTTAAAAAGAAAATTAGGCTTAAAATTATATTTCTTTGTTTAAATTGAAAAATACCATTTGAATTTTGTTTGTTAAATTTTTATTGTATTTGTTATGCAGAAAAAACGCTGGGCCACAACCTCTCCATTCTGACTCACCCACTTGCAGATGAATAGATCCATGTACGTCTTTGCTGTTTTCATCAGAGTTGGTGTCTGGCTCAAGCTGTATGGCTGGAAAGCTCCAATATTGATTAACATTTTTGTTGCACTGATATTGTTAAGTTAGGGCGGTAGCGGGAGAGAAGCAGATGGATGATGGGAAATGGGGGCAGGCTTACTTTGCACCTACGGTCCTGCCCACAACTCAGAGGCAATTCTCAAATCAACTACTGCAGAAACTATGTTCTAGAAAACAGGCATTTTTTTTTAAATTTAGCTTAAAACAGCACACTCATAATTAAAAGACCACTGGGAATCCTTTAACAAAATCTCAAAAGATGATCGGAGTGGGTCTATAAGTGCACACATTAACATCCTTTTGTCCTGTTGTCAATTCAGTCTTGTTCGTTTTGATTGAAGGGAACAGCTGAGAATTTGAGCCAGGACAGCTGTGTGGAATGGAGGTATTACCTACCCTAAGAAATTTGACCAACCCCCCCTGTCCCTTGTAGAAGTAGCAAGAGACAGGATTCTATAGGCTGTGCAGAAATCATAGAATACAGCACATAAATGCGAGCTTTAAGATGCCAGCTGGCACGGTACTCAAGGAGTGCCAAAACAAGGGTATGTTTTACAGAACGCTCATGTCTAGAATGGGTTGGAAGTCTGCAAGTCAAGGTAAAGTAAATCTTGTGGGATTTACAGATGGATTAATCATTGACTGTATACGAGAACAGGACTGAGGGACCCCTCCCCACTCGCGTTCCACACAGGAAGTACCTGCTGTTTCCAAGAAGCCAAAATCTCAATTCAACTCAATTTTATTTTATTTATATAGCCCAATATCACAGCTATAGCCGTCTCATTGGACTGACTTCGGTATATTGCAAGAACAAAAAGTCAAACATGGAAAAAGTAAACAATAGCTGGTTATTAAACAGACTAAGCTGAACAAACATCTCTGACCTTAAACCCTCCTTCTCGGTGAGGAAGACTTCTATTGAGAAATAAACAGCTATATACTCAGTCATTTTTGTCAGCATGGCCATTCTTGCTCTATTACTTTTTAAAAACATGTTCCTGTTAATTTTCTTTCCCTATTTTTTCTGTAGTGCAAGTTATTCAAGTTATAAACTGACCAATCAGATGCCTCAATAAAATCACATGGTGCCTTCTAGCTCCAAAGGCTAACGGTCGAATTGTTTGACAGATTTTGCGCAGTCCGCAGTTAAAATGACTTTCAACAAGCTCATTCCTGATTGGTGAGAGTGGTTGCCATAAAAACATTGACAGACCAATTCAGATGAATCACTGCTTACTGACAAAGACTGGCTCCAACACGGTGGCATCCGTATTGCAAAAAAAAAAAAAAAAATGGTTACTGATTTGACTTAAATTTGTTGGATCCGGAAGTAAGCCATTTTCTATGGGTGATTTCACACAGTCCAGTTCTCATATGCAGTCAGTGGGTTTAACCAGATGGATAGTAATGGGGCGGTTGTATTGACACAAAGAGCAAAGCAAATATCAAACTCAAGAAAAGGAACATGTGACACTTGAGGACATGAAGACTGGAAAACTCTCCTTGTTAGTAAACAGAACTAATGTGATCTCTGCCATTAAATCCATCACGGAGAAAATTGTGCCGGATTCTCAAGGATCCGGGCCTCTGGTAGAGTACCCAAGCTTGGTTGCAATAAATGTGCAAGTAGAGGATTGTTTTTTTTCCAATAGTTTATAACAGTTAGGTTCAGGTCTTGGGATTCCACTTTTGAAACCAACCTTTCTTCAGGACGTTTACAACCACCAAGGTTAGTTAGGTAGTTGGGCTTTTTCTCCTGCTGCTCTGGGAGTTCAGACTTTACCCTTCAACGTCCTGTTATAGAGCAAAAAAAGACATTTCTTCTCTAAACAATGAAAGTGTAAAATCATGTAAAATATTGGTGTTTGTGTTACCCACTGGCACCCAAAACACTTTTACACTGCTTCTCATCCGTCCATTTACCAGCATAACAATGCATTCAAAACGTTCAAATTAAATGGAAATGGTCTCAGTTTCATTGGTTTGGTGAAATCAAATCATTGACAAATGCATGTTTGAGATGACCAGTCCATTGGAGTGCTGTGAGAAACCAGTTCAAATCAAGGAAGTGTGACCCTCCCACTCCACACCCACTAACTGATTCCTTAAGACTATAGTAGTGTGAAAACACAATTACTGAGTGTGTCTGAATCCCCCCCTCCCCGAATTTCTATCCATCTTCTCTTTCTGGACCCCTGTTATGTCATGGGTCAAAGGAGATGGGCGTTCTTCAGAAAAAAAGATCTGTGCATTTGAATAATACAACCCTTTCCTGCAATTACGTAAACAATTCAACATGCAATATTAGTCACCCAAAATAAACTACAAATGTACAAATATGGACGACAAAAAGCACACTTACAGTTGCATCATCTTTAGCTCATACGGGACCAGATAGTGGAGGAAAGGAAAGAAAGATGGGCAGACAGCCCTCTTCCAAGCCTTTCTGGGGGGCCCTGAAGAGCTCCCTGGCCGGTTGAGAAACTGTCTGTCCAGCGTGTCCTGGGTCTTCTACCCAGTGACACATGCGCAGAGCACCTCCCCAGCAAGGCGTCCAGGAGGGATCTTGATGCCTGAGCCACCTCAAATGGTTCCTTTCAATGTAGAGGAGCAGTGGTTCTGCGGTGAGTTCTCTCTGGGTGAGAGCTTCTCACCCCGTCTCTAAAACGACAGACACACCAGACATGTGACACATCATCTTGAAAGTGCGTTTAGCACATGGGGTTTAAACTGGACAATCAGGGAGGGTTTCTTTTTTTCAGTTTACAGAGCATGTCCACAACTCACAGAAGAGCCTTGGTGTGAAATGTTGAAGCTGTGCAGATCTTGTTCCAGACCTCATTTTTTTTGGTCACGACCCAGAACTCATGACCATAGATAAGTAGTGGAACAAAGATCGACCGGTAACCTGAGAGCTTTCTTAGCCGCATAATGCGAACAATTCTGGAAAACACAAGACGTGTTTAAACATAAAGTGATTTCTTAAGATCAATCAAGGTAAGCTAGCTATGAGAGAGCGCCAACCACTATCAAACTTTCTGCATTCTCGCTACAACAGTAAAGCAATTAAAAAAACTTAAGACAAGCAGCAATCATTTTCTTGGAAAGTATTAAAAAAAGAAAAAAGTGAACTAGTTACCTTTAGTTGACAAGAACTGCAATCTCGCTATTAAATGAGTTGAAAGCTTTGTAGCTCTTAACAGATTTTAAATGCACTCGTTTCAAAAGGAAGTCAAAAATAACTGCTGAAACTGTGGAAGTCGCTGAAAAAGTGGCCTTCCAGACTTGAGACATTTACTTAGCATCTTATTTACAAAGTAATGCTTAATACTGCACTTCAAAGGTAGTTTACCTTTTGCAATATTGGTATCAAACATTCAGCACGTTCAGGACATTCATCTCTGCTTCTGGTATCAATACCTTTAAGTAATTTTTAAATTTTACACAATTCTTTTTAAGAAATTCTTTAGATTCTGTGCACTTTGAAACTTTGTATTTTGGTATTGAAACGTTCAGGACATTATTCAGCAATTAAAGTAAATTGCTTCAGCATCTTCAGCAAATGGCTTCAGAAACCACACGAGCATTACCATCACTAATGTAACTTTTCTAGTTTCATTTACTTTTCTCATATGGACTCTTGTGAAAACTACTTCACATAAACAAGACATGATATTTCTGCTCCAGGTCTTAAATTAATACCCAAAATGTTTTTAAAGAAGGATTAGAAGATCAGTTAAATATTAAGTCTTTTATTTTCCTCCTACATTGCTAGTTTTTAGAATCTTGAAATAATGTAACTTTCTACATATTTTAACTTAATAGACCATAAACCCACAAATAAAAAGAACATTGTTTTTAATGTCACTTTCTTTCAAAAGGTAGCCATTACCCAGGAAGAAAAAAAAACAGAATCCATGTTAATTTAAGAGCTTTTATTGATGGTTAAAGGAGTGATCTGTCACCAGAAAAAGAATAAATCCATTTGTAGACGGACATTATTTGAAATATCTGTTACAAGTATTTGTTTACCCACAATGTTGACCAACTTCCAACCTTCTCAATATTCCAACTGAAGTACAACAAACAGGAAGTTGCTCCATTTTATAAATTATTCAGACTTCATTATTTAAATATGGTCCTGCTGTCGCATGGAACTGGAGCTACGACCGAGTCTCAGGCTGTTCATGATAGTTACTCCATCCAGAAAGGAAAGTTAAGGTCGGCACCATCATTGTCCAAAGCATCCTTCAACACAGGGTCCTTCATGCGGAGAGCAGATTTCAGTCGAACACATGAAGTAGATCTGAGGAGAGAAGGCAGCCCTTACATGTGTTCACATTAAAAAGTTGCTGTTGAGTCTACAGCGATTAAAGCTGAACACAAGAGCAGCATTTCACTTCAACGGATCAGAAAAAGTGAAGATTAATTTCCCCATTTCCAGATAAGATTCAGTGGAAACATTTCTACATTTCTAGTCAAACCCGTGAAAGAAGCAATCGTAGCAGAGCACGCATGGCCCCAAAATGAGATTTTAATGAGACCTAAGACAATGGATGAACATCAACTGTTCCAATGTTTTGTTCTAGGGGCAGATAACATTTACTTCCACAGATCCAGAGTCTGTTCTTCTTACCTCCTCATCCATGTCCTTGTGATCGTCGTTGGGGAGGAACTGAAAAGTGCTGATGGTGAAGCGACGGGTCTGACTCTGAGGAGTTGGTGGTTTAGGGTCAGACAGGACAGTCTTTGGTGGGGATGGGTCCAAGGGATTGGGACATCTGGGAAATGAATGTTTCATTATCAACAGGTGGTTTAATGACCCCTTCCAATGAAAATTGTGTTTTTAACATGTTCTTGAAGCATTTTTCTACTGTTGAAAGAAAGAAAACTAGGTTAAAACTGCGTACAAGTTTTTTTTTTTTTTTTTTTTTTTTTTTTTTACTTAAATAGTTGTGAATAGAAGACAAGAAAATGCCATTTGAAAAAGCTTCTTATGCAAAGTCTAATCGGCTGGCCACTCCATTCTGATACATTCACCTAAGACGACTAGAATTGGGTCAGAATTCCTTCACTAATTACTACATAGAGCATTCGCCATTATGTAGTGCTGTCTGAGTTTACAATTCCAAAATAGAGTGCCCTAAAAATGCCCCAGAAATTTCAGAAAAACCAGCGTGCATCAATGCTCACTAGATTGGTGAAAATAGAACACTGCATTTGCAATTGTTGTAGCACCGCTATTATTAGCTGGGGGTTGTAATCTAGCTGGAGAGAGTTTAAACAGATGGATGACGGGAAGTGGAAGGAGGCTTACACCAACAGTCTCGCCCACAACTCAGAGGCAAATTTCTGATGAACTTCTGCTGCTCTGCAGAAACTATGACCTTTCTACTTGGCCTTAAAACAGCAAAATCATAATGAAAAGACCACAGAACGATTTTACAATAGATCAGATGACTGAGTGGGAAAAAAAAAAAAAAAAAAAGTCTAAAATATTAAAACAGTCTTGTCACATGAAGCCATTAGATGAGGTCAAAGAAGGTTTCCAATCAAACTTTTTTCCATCCGACAGTCAAAACTGGTTTGTGCAGCAACATCAACATTTTGGTGTATTTTTAAAGCCCTTTAGAACAGTCACGAAAAAAAAAAAAAAAGATGTTCCAGCATACCCATTGTAGAGCAGCACCCACACAGCTTTTCCAGAGCGGGGGTAGGCCACGCAGAAGTGCACCAGCAGCACCAAACTGGGATCTGGGGAGTTGAGGAGCCGCACTTCTAAATGGAGAGGTTTCCCCAGCAACACGCTCAGGGGCTGGTGATACTGTGGGTGGTAGCTCGTGTACTGAGCATCTAAAATGAGGCGCATGAACAGAAGGTTATTTATTAAACTATATTTAAAGTACATCAGACAACCCACATGTTGAATAGTATGTTGATAAGTTAATCACTTCCCCTGCTCCTCAGCCAGCGAAACAGAATGAAAGTATCAGTAGATGAACCTTTAGATATCCTGAGCTGGACTCCAAACACCCCTTGGGTATGAACTTCCGGGCCAAAAGAGGGCGTTTTAACCACATAGCTCACAGAAAGAACTGTTCCGGGTGAGTACCTGCACTCCACAAACAACCTGAAACATGTGTGGCAGCAGAAAGACAATAATTCACCGTTCCTCCCAGGTTAAAATGGATTTAACAAGCAAGAATTTGTTGAAAAACGAACAGCACTTTAGTTACAACAAAAAAAATGACTTTACAAAGTAAAAAAAAGTAATCTAATAAAACCACTGGCTGCAATAAAAGCAACTTCATGCATGGATAGATGCACAAACCTGACGGGAGAATCTCTTGTGATGGTACCATAGTTGAGGGTGACCGCTTGTATCATGTTGGTGATCTCCAACATGTAGACCAGCGTTTTTCCCACCATCTGTAAAAGCACAAAGGAGAAGTCAACAAATCAGAACACCAAAGATCAAACTGGGTTTGTGTCAACTTTCTGAGACAAAGGAAGAAACCCTTCTGGAAATGTCTGCTCCAAACACTGCTGAAATGATAAACTAATTCTCTGAATTATTAAGCTTTTGTTTATCTTTTGTCTCTTACAGAGGGTATCTAAAGAATGAAGAAAAAAGTGGACCATGATATAAAACTACATTTAAACATTGAATAATTCAAATTCAACCTAGACAAGATCACCACCACCAGACACATTAAACCTGCAAGTTTAACAAGAGGCAAAAGTTAAAATGAGTATTTAGTAGTGCAATGTAAAAACAGTAATTCAACAATATACTTCATTTAGAAAAAGCACATTTTACAAAGTAAAATAATTTTAAATTCTGCTAACGTAAAGAGAAAAGCTCCATTATCAAAAAGTAGATCTACTGGGAATGAATTAAAAAAACCTGAAAAAGTTTAAGACTTTAAATTCCTGCGACTATTTTAAAACCAAATCCACAAAGATTTAGAAAAAGCAAACATTTTTGATTCATTTCTCAGTCAAACTCAACTGAAGCTACGTTAGAACCGCCCTTGGAAACGTGCGTTCAAGCATCCACTTCCATTGAAAAATCGATGCAAATGTAAAAGTGTCAGCTTCAAGATTACGCTACTAAACTTGTGTCCACGCTTAGCTACACAAGTTTTGACAGTGTTTGGGCTCTAAACCAGTTCATCTTTGACCAATCAGGGACCCTGATTTGGTAGTTACGTATGGGTAGCATCCTTTTTCATTTATGGAAGTTTTAGTGTTGACAAACTTTGAATTACTATAACTTTGATCTACTATGTATCCATGAACTTGAGAAAAGCAGCTTTGTGCTGATATTCAACACTTTACAGTCAGGAAGTGCTTACACAATCAATGAAATTCACCTGATGCAGAGAAAAGGAGCTGTGCGCTCACGTTTTACTAACTTAAAGGGTTGCACGTCACCTGAAAGGGACTATTCCCTGCATCGTAATCCGTTTGAATTACAGCAACTGTGTAAACGGTCGATGACTTGCGGTTGTTTACAGAGCACATTTTATTTTGCTGGCGACAGCCCAGGGGTAAAAGGGCTAAAACAACATGTCAATTTCATTCAAAATGCAAAGTTAAAAAAGGCTGCAATTCCCAAAAAAAAAAAAAAAAAAAAAAACCCAACAAACCTCAAGTTATCACGTCAACCAAAAATTAACAAATTACTCAGAAATGCTTTGAATTTGACTTATAAATACAAAACAATCCTTTCTATAGTTCTGCTTGTCATCCACTTGCTGTTTTTGATCAGGCAATGTGTCTGATCAAAATTTTCTTTTATTCTATTGAACTGTTTTCTCACCCAATAAAATGCTTAGCTCATTTATTGAAATAATAACCTTTTTTCAACACTTAAACAAACTGAACTGTCCATCTGGATGTGAAGGAGGTCTCTTCAGGTGAGCTTTAATAGCAGTCTAGTAACTCGTGTCATTTCCTCATTGTTTTTCCAGCATGTTCTGACATTTTCAGCCCAATTCTCACCATCCTGCGCATCCCACAGCCATCCATGGGGATATTGAACAGGGCGTACTCCGAGGTCACCTTCTGAGGTTTGCAGGTGGAGTTGTTGGCAGAGACCAGCAGAGCAGGAGAAAGAGGGGGGTCCGTGATGGAGGCGGGCACAGAGAAGACCATGCGACGGTCAATAGTGCACTCTGACAAAGGGGACAGGAACACACAAGCAGATGCACCGATATGAAAAGGTCAGGTAAAACAAAGGTCAAAAATCTCAGGAGGCGATTGATAATGAGAGCCAAAGTATCTTACAGTCTTTTCAAATTTCAGTCAATACCAGCGTGTCAGTCCCAAATGGGATTCAACACAAACTCAGCTGCGTGACTCACATCTGTGCAGGTAATGGCTCAGACAAAGCCAAGAGGTGTGAACCGGAGGACAGCTCACCTTCCATGGGGTAATAGCACTCAAGGGGGTGCTTGTTGAAGCAGCAGCCCATGGAGAGGCACTGTGTCTGCGTTATGGAGCCAGACCCACAGGGGAGACGGTATTCGCTGTGAAGGTTGCACTCTGAGGGGCAGCACCACAAATGTCAGACACAGTTGAAATATCTACAGCCGGCCTTTAGGGAACAGCTTTCGGCAAACCAAACCACCAACTGGAGATCAAACTACATCCACCCACCCTGTCCAGACCTTGGGATCACAACCGGACAGGAAAACTGAGCCTCTTTTCGTCCATTTTCGGTCATGTAGATTACATTAATGACGTGCATTTCACCCTTTGTGAAACATCAATACAGGAGTTAATAGGTGGATAGGAATCGTCATGTGAGCAAAAGGTCATGTCCACAGTGTGAGATCTGAGTCAATACTTGCCTGCACACTCTGATGACAATGTGCATGTAACGGATAAATCAGATGGTTTTTGCCATCTTTGCCCTTGTTTAGATAATAACCACAGTCTTTTTGGTCATTGAGATTGATCAGATTTCCTTTTAAGTCTGAAATATGAAGAAACATGTTTTATTTTGAAAAAGTCAAAACAGTGATGCAGGAATGAGACTTAAATAGTTTCCAATTAAAATGCACACAAAAAGGTGACTAATTCAGGCCTCCAGCACCACCATCATACTCTGCCATACCTGGATCAGGTGTTTTCTACTCATTGACTAGATGAGAACTGGACCAAGTGAGTATGACAGCAATATAAATTTCTGGCTACAACAAAATTAGGTCAATTTAGTAGCCAGTTTTTGCAATATGACCGCCACCATGTTTGACCCAGACGTCACCAACCAGTGATTGGTCCAAGTTGGACTGATTTGTTGTTTCCATGGCAATTGCTTTTACTAATGAGGAATTAGCTCGTCAGAAGTCCACATCCACCACCCAACTATGGGCTAATCCATTAAATGTTTGGTCATTTTTAGAATAGCAATGCAGGTTTTAATATTTTTTTTTAGAATTTGTAATCAATAACAGGGCTGTTTGTTTTGCATAATTGTGCATTTTTTGTCACGGTAGACTCAAGAGTCAAAAGTATGAAGAGGATTGAACCAACAAACACCGTGAGGTTGTTATTAAACGAACAAGTGAGAATGCAGTCACCCAAACAAAACTGCATACTTTTGGCTTCAACCAAATGAAGTCAATTCAGTTGCCATTTTTTCCCCAATAAGGATGCCGCCATGTTGGGGGTCAGACAAAACTGCAAGTAGTGATTGATTCCAGTTGATTTGAGTCATTGTTTCTATGGCAACCACTCACCAATCAGGAGTGACCTAGCTGGAAGTCCAAACTCCTACTACGTGAGAGAGTGCTACACAAAAATGTGGGGGTTAGCAGGCACTACCCACTTTTGAGGCAATGGATTGGCCAGTTTACAACTTGAATGACTCAAAAAAAAAAAAATAGAAAATTAGATCAGGAAAATATATAAAAAAAAAAAGTGGAGCAAGAACGGTTCCTGTGACAAACAGCTGCTAATAGAAGTCTATGGTATTTTAGTGAACCAGCAGGTACTTCCTGTTTGAAACTTCAGGGAGGAGGGGTCACTCATTCCAGTTCTCTTAAACACTAATTAGCTCTACCAATTAGTGGCCAGGGAAGGGACAGTAAATACAGAAGCAGGACACTGGCCCTAGGAGCCTGGAGTTAGACACTTGTGCTCAACTGTCTGAACTTCTGGAGTTTCAAATGCTGACCTTTAACAATCATTTCTGAAATAATACCAGCAGGGAGCGCTACATTCATCTGCTGAGAGGAGCAGAAAACTTCTGATTTCCCAAATCCAGATGGACTGCCCTTGTCCTTGGTAGGTTGGTGTGAGACAGGGACAGACAGAGAAGAAACTGGTGCCGGACTTTCAGCTGGCTTCTGATATGGACATTCGAGGTCCATGGTCCTATTCTGCCCAACAGAACCATCCCAAAAGCGTACGGGTAGAGAGATGATGGTGGGAGTCTAAAGCAAGAGAGATCAATAAAAAAATAAAAAAAGTCAGCAGAACCAACCACACATATTTCTGTGTAGAAGAACGCTGAGCTGCACAAATGCAGAGCTAAAAACAGCAACGCTTTCAGGCAACATTTGTTTCAGAAATAAATCACAACCGAATGAGTTTCTCAGTGCTTTCCATGCAAATATAACTGTTCAAGTTTTGGTCTGAAGGCCGATTTCCACTGGTCCATCTGTTATAAGTCTCTGTTGCGTCACAAAAATGAACATTCAATCATCAGAATGTTTACATGGCCTCCGTGATGTCTGACGGAGTCTAATGTCCGTCAGTGGTTCTTCTGAACATGGCTTCTCTTGCTACTTCTTACTGCGCTTCCTTTCACATAGCTGAGCCACATTTGGTTTGAGGGAGGAAGCAGAGACGCTCAGTATGGCTTCAAGATGACCGTCAGTCTAGGCCCTCTACTTTGACTTACTAAATTTAGATTAGAAATTAGATTGTAGCGAGCTGCCCAGTGAGAAATGACAAATACGTTTCTCTCAGAATAAATTGATTGTGATTCAGATGTAACCCGATGGGTTTTTTATGGGAGGGGGGAAAAATAATCACAAAATTACAATTTCAAATACAATTTTTTTTCTCTATCATATTTCCAAAAATAATGGGGAGGCTATATTATACTTAAATGGCCTTTGTTTGGCTAATTTAGGATTAGAAACGCGATTTATGAAAGTGACTGATATGGAAGCATGTCACTACAGACAATTATTAAGTAGTTTTTGCTTTTACAGCAAATTATTGGGGGCACAGATTCTTGCAGGCTGGATCAGCAGCGGCCCGATAGAATTCATGCCCCTCTCGTTTTACGTAGAATATGTGGTTAAAATTCAAATATAACAATAAACTCTCAAAAGTCCAAAAACAAAGTACAGTATTCCCCCCTTACTCACAAGGGTTAGGGACTGGAGACACCTGAGAGTACGACAAAACTAACCTGGACTTTCTCAGTGGCGGCAAGCTAAAAGCCCAGCGCTGAATCCTCGTCCGACAGGCGGAAAGGGACATGTGGCATACAGAAAGCTGTTGTAACTGTCGCCCGGGCTGCACTGTTCCCAGTGCGCTCCAACCGCATTGTGCCATCCCATCTACAACGGGCACAAGTGGTCTGCAGCGATGTCAGCTACCCACCGACCCGTTTTAAAACATGGATCAAGGAGTCAGTTTGTGTAAGTCTTAGTACGAGTGTAGATTTGAACAAAATCCCAACCATTTATCAGGTACGCATCGCGTTTCCTACATGATACATTTACAGAAAAGTTTGACATGTCGTTCATCTATTGCATCTTTTACAAAAGCATTAATACCATGAACAGAGTCTTATTTTGTGATGAGTTTTTTTCTTTTTGAAAATCAGACAAAAATTAACCATTTTAGCTCATTGTACTGTAACTGCTGAGCTGTGTCTCATTGTTTGACCTTTCCAATGTGCAGCCACACTTCACGTATCTCGGACAGTGTCAGCAGGCTAGCGCAGCATCTAGCAACATAACTCATAGGATGTGCCCACACGATAACCCACATTAACTCCGCGGATAACAGCAGCATCCAGTTTACCCATGGATGACGAAAGTTTAATTTTGAAAGTACGCACAGATTTTTTGAAACAAAACCTGCATTTTACAAGGACTCAATGAGGAAGGAGGGAATAGCGCCTGATTACCAACATTTTGGATGAGCAAAGAGAAGGATAAAGTACTTGACACGGGGGTGGCAGGGTAAACCACTCCTCTAGGAGGGAGGAGGGACAGACCAGAAACAACGTAAACTTGCTGATGGTTGTTGAGACGGACTCACCATGCGACGAAGATGCACAGCAGACAGAGGTCACCCAAAAACCCCCAACAGTCCTGATTTTTACAGGTCACTGTTTGGACATGTCCCTCTTTTTAAAGTCTTAAACCAGCCGTTAGTGCCCAACATTTCTGAGGAAACTCACTCTGAAGTAGCTGTGACAGGCAGGCAGAGGAGAGTGGAGCAGGACCCCATGATCGCTGATCTGCTGCAGCACAAACCCACAGTGAGAAGGCATGTCGGACAGAAGCTTCCATGTCCTCTGATGCTCTAGAAGAAAACATGTTTCTGATTATAGATCAAGACATAAAAAAAAAAAAAACATTTGATACGAATGAAGTCATACAAAAGAATAAAAAAAAAAAAACTACAAATGTTGAATTGTGATCAAAAGAAACTCATTTCTTGAAAGGGAGAAAACGGGTTCTCATTAACTAAATGTACAAAAGCCAATTTAGACTTCTGTAATTTGAGCTCACTCGTCACTGCAAACCCCCAAGCCAGACATAATTCAATTGTTACGCCCCTTTCTATCTAAGGGGGGGGACATTCAGCAAAAATATAATCAAAAGGATTAAACAAAGAACAAGGATGACTTTTCTTCCACTTTTTACCTTTTTTTAAAAAAGGTTTTAAAACAGGGCTCTTCCTAAATGCTGATCAAAAATATCAAACTGGGTTCAACAGAACATCTCAGAACCAAATGTCATTTCAGGTTAACAAAACAAGAGGCTCATCCAAGTGCCTGAAAGTCATTTCATACCCCAACAGGTCCTGGTCTGGGTGTTCCACATCATCTCACAATTGATTTTACATCACCTTGAAAAAATGAGGTCTGCTCCGCAGCGTTAACCAGCTCATTTTAGCCCTGCTGGCTCAGAGAAAACCAGTTTAAACTGCAGGGGTCCAGAAAAACAAGAGCCAAAACAGATCAATGATCCTGTATGGAGATGAGACATGTTCCACTGGAAACTACATCACATCTGTTTCACTAACATCAGACCTAAAGTTCCTCATCACCATAACGTTTACACTTTTCTGCTCAAAATAAAATAACTGAAAAAAAACAAGAGAACCAGCTTCACATTTAGACTATAATTTACTGCCTACATCTATGAAATAAGTTTACAAAAACACATTTAATCTAAATATGAATTTCCACCCAAGTTTTGTATCTTGTACCTGGAAGCTTTGGCTAATTTAAATAATAAGTCAGCAGCATATATTTAGAGGAAATGGATGCTTCAGCCTGTTCACCGTTAATGGCAACATTCAGAAATTATAGGCAAATTATTTTTCTTAGAACTTCATTTAAACTGATGTCAAAAGTCTTTACTTTTCAGCCCCAATAGTTACTTAAAAAACCTTTAAAATGTGCCTTTTCGTGCCAAGACTGTTAGTATTTAGCATTTTTAAAAAAGGGGTAGAATGATACAGTTTTGACAAAGTGCAGAGAACTTTACGAACAAAAGTAACATCCAAGTTTGCCTAATAACTTGAAAGGATTCAAAGTAGCTTAAAAACGTTGCGTACAACCTCTCATAGAAAAACAACGTTTCTCCCAAACCAAACAGAGTAAAAGATCACATCTTAGAAGTTGGAGGAAATTGGTTCTTCCATTTGAGAAAAAAAATAGTCTCCTAGTAATCAATGTCCCAAAGACAATTATGTTATGCTCTGGGGTTGAGATTAAGATTATGTGGAAAAACTAACCCTCTTTAACCTCTAGAAGAATTAAAAAACTGTCAAGACATTTTAATGTTCAATATTCAAAGTTAACTTTTTTTAAATCAAGATTTCCTCGTTTGTTACAATGCAACAGCTTGCATAAAATTAGAACAAATGCTCAAACAATTCCATGACTTGTGATTTCATTCAAAGAGCAGAATGGCTTCACTAAAAGAAGGTTGTGCTTGTAAGTGATCTTTCTAAAAACCTGCACACTTTCAGCTTTAGGCATTTTTAAGTTCATGAATCATAAAAGCCTTTAAATCCCATTTCCATTAAAGTTGTTTAAATACTGACCTAGGATATGGATGGAGCGCGGGTCAGCGTAAGGCAGGAAGACGAACATCCTGCCCTTCAGACACTGCAGGTGGGGGGTCTGTAGAGGGTTCTGAGCTGGGGGTGTGGAAGGATTCTCTGAAGGAGTCTGAGGATAGAGGGATGAAGCAGCATATGGCTGCTGCAGGTAGAAGGGGTAATGAGGGGAGTACGGATAGGAGTAATAGCTGCAGGAAGAGTCACCGGAGGCGCACAGCCTCTGTGGAGCTACTGGTTTCTGGGGGTTTTCTCCAGCAGGTGATGGATGAGTGTGCAGGTGGAAAGGACTGTGTGCATAGAGCTGACCGGAGGGATGCCTGACAAAGTCAGAGGAGCTGGCTGTTGGGCTGTGGGGTGAAGAAGTAACACGGGCCGCAGCGGAGTGGGAAACGGACCGGTGGGAATAGTACGAAGCTTGAGGATAAAATGCGTCTGTTTGAGGTTTTGAAAGCATAGGCTGCTTTGGTTCAGAGGGGGGAGGATGAAACACAGCTGGGGCTTGGGTCGCTGGCACCGCAGCGGTTGCAGGATGATAATGAATCTGTGGGTTCGGATCAGGATGAGGAATTTGAGGTTTGAGACCCTTTTCTGTTGGATTTGAGGTCAAATGATAGAATGGTAAATCAGGATGATAGAAAACAAAGGGGTAGGGGTGCTGGCCTATAGATACTGGAGACATTTGATGGGAAATATGACCCTGTAACAAAAACGAATGAGGGTGAAACACCTGCTTGTCAAAATAGGGATACTGCAACTGCTGCTGGGACCCAGGAGTGCCATCGACTGGGGGGTAGTGAGCATTGGCAGACTGGGGGCCAGAGGCATAGTCTAGGGGTAACTGATGGTTTGGGAGGCCAGCATAGAGGTAGTAGAGCTGCTGATTGTTAGGAAGTTGGGCAGACTGCTCCTGGATTCGTGTTTGAGAAGTGGGTGGAAGAGAGGAAGAAGAAACAGGAATGATGGAGTCTGGGATAGATGGAAACTGAGAAGGGGGGTAGAGAAAATCAGGACCGACCGGGCAGGAAAGAACATATTCTTCATCGTCCAGCGTAAGCTGTAGACGCAGACCGTCCTGTTAAAAACCAGATGGAGAGTGTCAGCAGAGGTCGTTCTGCTGCAGCAATTCTCATAAATGAGATCACTTACATCAGCTGTGATACAAGGAGCTCTTTGGGAGATGAGGAATGTGAGCTCCTGAGGCTGGGAGTCAACTTTAAAGGCACAGAGGTCTGACACAAATGGGCCCCAAGCTCCATTCACTATAAAAATGTGTTGTTATATGTGAAAATAAAAATAAAAAATGTTAGGTTGGGATTGTAAGGGGCTGCAAGCTAGCAGGAGAGTGTGTAAAGACATGGGTGACGGGATGCTGGGGCTGGCTTAGCTACGCCAACAGTCCCAGCCCCAACTTAAGGGTGAATTTTTAATGAACTACTGCCGCTCTGCAGAAACTATGTTCCAGAAAACAGTTTTATTTTGGCTAAAAACAGCATGAGCATATTGAAGGACCACTAGGAATAAAAAAAACCATCAGAATGGTACTTTCAACAGCAGGTATAATGGTCAAAGGTGTTCATCTTTGAGAAAACAACCTACTTATGACCCCGAGGGCTGGTTGATCACGCTCCTGCCAGTGTATTTGTACCGCCATGCCAAAAGGGGAGCAGAAAACCAAGGGAGAAATCAGGGAGACCATGGGGGCTGCCGTGGACATCTTCACAGGACAGGACAGCTTCAGTGGGGTGCTCAACCACTGCATGGGCAGCACATAACTGCCGTTCTAACAAGGGGAGAAGAATAAAAAAGATGAAGAAAAACTTAAGACAGGAGTCTTAAACTTTCAAGAGACTCTCAGGTGAAATTCTCACTGAACACAACCAAGTAGGAGTCAAAGTGTGAGTTTCACCAACGACAAAAATAGATCATTTGCATCTATATTATTATGATAAATATAAATGAACTATTGTTTTTGTTATAAATAACATAAATAAAATAAAAATAAAATGCTGTTTGTGATGTTGTAAATGTGGTCGGTGGGGCGACGTCATTGAGAGGTAGTAACGTCCGAATTTGAAGACACTATTTTTCCATCTCTCTCCGTTTGGAGGGCTAAATGTACGGGTAGGAAGAAGCTGTACAAGGGGAATTTTGATTCCTTGTTGTCTGAGAAATGTCACGCAACATTAAATTAATAATTCTTTAACTAGAGAGCCAGAATGGACAGGTGAAAGCTACTGTGGCTTCAAAAGACTAATACCTCCTGGGTGACATAACATCCATCATACGGCACCATCATCTCCAGATCACTCCATGACGTCCTGACAGAGTAACCACAGTCAGCTGGCAACTGGAAGATGGAAACGGGGGTGGCTTCTTCTGTAGAGACAAAATGCCAATGTTTCAGTAAATCCCAATTAAATGATATTCTACACAGCTTCTTACTTCTGTCCACTAGCAGGTGCAGTAACCCACGACCAGAGGCAGAAAAGATCATGAAGGTGTCCTCACACTCCACCACAGGCTCCATGGCTTCCCACTCAGAAAAATGTGGACTGGAGTCAGAGGAAAGGCCCAACACTTCTCCTTGAATATCAGAAAAACCTAACAGTAAAACAGAAACACACAAATGGGATTGCACTTGAATTGTAAGCGCTGCAAACCAGCAGAAGCCAAATTGAACAGCTATGCCTACATTACCCAGAATGCACCAAGGCACACAACTTTTAGCGTTTATGTTCGATTAATTTTTTTTTTCTTTATGATAAAGCCGACGGCTTTGAGTCTTAGCAATATTTTAAGATGATTTTACGTCACCAGAGAAGGTATTCTCGGGGCGTGAACCTGTAAAATCAGCTTGATATCCCTCTTCGGGGTCCGCCGGTGGGGGCCTCCGTTCCGTTCTGACTTCACCGAGGGTCCAGGACGAGCCGTTCAGGCTGCCATCAGATACATCGACCCCGGCGTGCAGGAGCTCACTCGATGGGGCAGCGGGGTCCTGTTGGGGCTCCGGGTGGCCTATTCGTCTGGGTTCACGCCGCGCGGGGCGTCCGGGAACCGGTCCGCCCGCCGGAAGCGGCCCCAGCTGATGGTGGATGTCTTGTTCTGTCCTTTTCGTCGACTGTTTACCTCGATGGGCTCTTGAGGCATCTTCCCTCTGACCTAAACTTACTGCACAGCAACGTTGGAATGTATAAAAATAACTGATACCCAATAATAAAACTAAAATGATTCGTCTTTTCGGCTTGCAAGACATCACCGCTTGGTTTTTGCGTTAGGCCAGGGTGCGTTAACGCGCCAGGTGCATGTCGGCCGATTAATTAAGACTCATTAAGCACCAACCAATCAAAAAGCAGCAGGTGATCTACAATAAAAAAAATGCTGGAAAATAAAAGAGAAGTTTTATCATTCAGACTTTGATCAAAAATACACGTTTTCTTCACAATTTTAAATGACTTTACAGTAATTTCCTGCTTGTTTCTTTCCTTTGCTTTTACTTAAATTATTGACATAAATTACGGTTACTTTAAATAACAAAGCCTTCAAATCCACCCCTGTCTTTTTGTGTTAAGACAAACAGAACATTTTCATATAAATATGTAATATATAAATATGTGTCTTTTGACTGGGTGATCCCCTCTCCCTCCAGCCTTGTCCTTGTGTAGCTTACCATCATAAGGTGTGAATGAATAATGGATATATAGAATGTAAGCATTTTGAGCATCTGGAAAAGCAGATAAATCCAATCCATTATTATTATTAGACAAACACAGATAACTTTCCCATCCTTATGTTTTCTGGCAGAAGTTTTGGTGAATTTTGAATGCTGACAGTGTTGTCACTCCACCGGTACCACGAGACGGCGTCTGCAACTCACACACCCAGGTACTGCAACTCACCCAGGACGGCACATCAATGCGAGCTGTGGCAAGGAAGTTTGCTGTGTCTGCCAGTGTCGTGTCCAAACTCCAGAGAATGGAGGTGCTGGAGATGTGGAGGAGGCCGTGGGAGGACAACAACCCTGTATCATGACTGCTACCTCCGACTTTGTGCAAGGAGAAACAGGAGGAGCACTGTCAGCCCTGCAAAATGACCTCCAGTAGGTCATGAATGTGCACGTGTCTCCTCAAACTGTTAGACCCCGTGAGGGTGGGATGAGGGTTCAACATCCTCAAGAGGGAGTTGTGCTTACAGCCTAACACCATGAAAGATGTTTAGCGTTTGCTAGAGAACACCAAGATTGGCAAATTCACCACTGGCGCCCTGTGCTCTTCCCAGATGAAAGAAAGTTGACACTGAGAATATGTGACAGACGTGACAGAGTCTGGAGATGCCATGGAGAACGTTCTGCTGCCTGCAACATCGTCCAACACGTGCGTTTGGCAGTGGGTCAATGGGTAGCATTTCTTTGGAGGGTCGCACAGCTCTCCATGTAATCACCAGAGGTAGCCTGACTGCCATTAGGTACCAAAATGAAATTCTCAGACCCTTTGTGAGACTATGGTGCGATTGGCCCTGATTTCCTCCTAATGCAAGACAATGTTAGACCTCATGTGACTGAAGTGTGTCAGCAGTTTCTGCTAGACGAAGGTATTATGTAATGGACTGGTTCTCTTGTTGCCCAGACCTGAATCCACTTGAGCACATTTCATTGAGCACATTGAGCAAACAAGTTTTCGTCTTTCTGTTTGCTTTCATTTCCCATGTAGATGACTTGTGCAAGACTTTTTTGTTGTTTTATGCTTTATGTTTTATGGACATGAAAAGATCAAAGAAACGGAAACTTTGAAAATATGTAAGTCACCCCCATTCTCTGCGTTTTTTTAATAATAGAGGAAGGGGTTTTAAACTACAAACTGAATAACTAAATATGAAAAAATGCATCAATTGTTGCTCCTTTACTGCTGAGTATTCATTCACAACTCACAGTGATATGAGAAACCATGAGAGGTCACACATAATGGCTTTGAATTACTGGCAAGTAGAACGCTTCATTTGTTTGACTCCCACACCCAGACAGCAACACAACTCTGTGCTATTATCATCACCCAGGTAATATTACACCACCGAATGACAAACAGACCTTTCAGGAAATTGATCTCACCTGACATATGTTCAGGTATTGTTTGTGTCCTGAAAAATGAGAAAGAAAAAATCATGACTGATTGGTTAAGCTAGCTTTTGCACGTTATTGCAGTTTTTGCAAATATATGATTTATTTTGTTCTCAAATAATAATAATAATAATCATAAAACAAATCAGCCATTAATAAGTACAAATCTTAAGCTAATTTCATACCATCGTCAATGCAAGATCAAGCCACAACTTCCAATGGAAAGTGTACTTGCGCGATTCGGGCTTCCACTTTCAAAATCTTCGTGTTCACATAAATTTAAGACCATTTTTGAGCTCAACACACAAAATGTGCATTGAAAGTTAAACCAGATTGACAAATTAAGGACTCAGATATTAAATGAAATGAAGGCCCAATCCTCCCCTACCCCGACGGCTCCCCCCTACTGCTCCAGTTGTAGAGGCATTTGAATCTGTAGTTGTATCTAAACTTGTCTTTTTAAGGGGGAGACTTACTGTAGAGCTGAGTATCCGTCCACCGGCAGGGTGATCCCCATCGCGTTTGCGGCGTGGAGGAGAAACGCATTTCTTCACGCGTGCAGTATTTCTCAAAGTTTTGCGTTTTTCACTGTGGGATATCAACCCATCGCTGCAATTGGCAATAAAATGAGAGAAAACGCGATATTTTTAAATAAAAACTCCAAAATGTTCTATTTTAAAATCCTTTTCATTTAAAATTAATTAGTTATTTTTTTCTTATATGAGGCCTCTGCTCCTGGTCCGGACCTTCTGTCCCATTTTGTTGCTGATAACTGAAATTTACAGTTTTCCATTTTCTTCCACATACGTTTACAGAGTTACTGTTGGAATAAACCTGCCCAGGGACTCAAGGTGGTGATTATGAGGTTTTAGTATAATCTGGTTTTTGTTTTGTCAATGCACTGTTGTCCCCTGTTCCTGTAAAACTGTTCAAATATGATTATTACTGCAAAAAAAAAAATGAATACGTGACAAAACTGGGTGTAAAATCAAGGTGATAAATTACAACTCAGAAAAGCAAAATTCAGGATCAGTCAAATACGACCTGAATTTACACACAGTACTTAATTTTGTACTAATGAGACACAGAACTAGTCTTTTTGTTTCACCATAATTATTATTTGTGACTTTCTGTCTCACAAAGTATAAACTTTAAGTTTGACACTCCTTCCTGTATTTCATTATTTCTTTATTAACGACTTTAGTCAGTACTTTTACCATTAAAAACTGAATAAAAGGAAACAGGTTTAAACAGAAAATGTCAGCCGCAGGTGCTCCAGCTTAGTCATACATTTCAGGAATACCTGTAGAGAACGTGAACCCTGGGGACACGTGTTTTCATCAAACTTCTGTGTGATCAAGCATGAAACGTCGAACAAAGACCTCATCTATCCATATGCTCCGTTTTAAAAGACCATTCAACGGAACACACACGCTCATTTCTGAAGCTACTTTGTCAAAATGAGAAAACCTATAATCACTTTAGCTCTTTTTCATCCCCGACAGGTGATGAAAGGCTTCGCTTCATGTTCACTGTCTGCTAATTAATCCTTTTCATGGTGTCGTTTTATTCGGAGCTCTAAAAACTGGCTGTGAGATGATATCTATTTAAAATATGACAGTTTATGGTTGAAATAAAAGTGTAAATTGAGAGTTTATGTGCTCTAGTCGGTCTCTGACATTTATACGTGTGCTCACTCAGTCAAAAGTTTGGAGCCGAGGTCTCTGGTTGTCAGGCAGGACTCATAGAACCGTAGTTAGTGTCATCATTTTCATCCTTAGTGATCATTCACACAAAGTCTGCAAAAAATCTGTGTCATGAATGATGATTGGCTAACTTTTAAAGGAGTTTTGGCATTTTCCCAGCATGCAGAATCACCCTCAACAGCATCATTTCTGAATGAGTAACTCAGCTCCTCATGCAGGCTCTTGTCTTTTTTTTTCTATTCCTGCCAGGCACTTCCAGCTGTTCTGCTTTTAACTTCATCATCAAATCTCTCCAGAAGATTTCCACATGCAGCTACATGTTTGAATTTGAAGGCACCACATCTCAGATCTCTCCATTGGAATTTTGCGTCTTCCCGGTTTTGGCTCTAGAGTGGTCAACTCGACACCGTTTTACCTGGAAGCCTTCAGTCAGACCTGGAGCACCACTGCACCCTTAAGGTACTCTTCTCTTATGCTATGTACTAATATTGCTTGTTATTTTAAGATTATTTTTTATGGGTGCTTTAAAGTCCCACTCTGATCATCATTTCATCTGTTGTAAAAGCATTTCCAGCTGTCTTTTAATTATTATTATCCTGTTTTTAGCCAACTTTTTTTTTTTTATTAATTTTCTAGCACATCGTTTCTGCAATAGTTTATTAGCTCACAGCCCCTCACAATTCCAAGCTGACATTACCACAGTGCAGCAAAAATGGCGACGAATATTGAAGCTATCCAGCCATACATTTTTGAACCAGCTCGGACGAGGAAAACGAAGACATACACGGATCTCTGTAAGTGGATCCATTGGAATGGAGTGGAGCAGGGAGCTTGCGCCCCACCCACCGCATTTTCTACATCACAAACAGCACTTTATATATGTTTATTTTATTTATACATATCTATTTATCATACATTAAAGCATTGTATCATTATATACAGAAACATGCTTCAAGAACATGTCAAAAACACGATTCTCATGGGAGTGGGCCTTTTATGCTGAGTCATTTGATATGCTGACAGGACTAGACTTGGAGACTAGTTCATGTGAACCATCAGAAGGGGCTTCTAATCCTCCTTAGACAAGAAGACATTTGGCAGGAAGAGGGTTCAAACATGGTACTAAAGTAAAAATAGTGCTAATAGTACATAATAGTATAAATAGTATAAATAGTACATATTACTCTCAAAAATATGACTCAAAGACTGAATTAACTGAGTAAAAAGAAACTGGGAAAAAAAGTCCAGAAGTATTATTGAGCGACAGCTTGAATTGATGTAATTTACCCCAAAAGTGATTTGCAGAGAAAAGTTTGAAATAACTTTTTCTTGTTTCCAATATTTGATTTGGTAAAGACTCACATTGACTAATAACTGATGTACAATGATGAAGTTTTCCTTTATTTTAGAAAAAAAGCAACATATCCTTGCAACTTCAAGCATTACAAACACACAAAGGTTCTTGTTTCTCTTCAACATCCCTTCATTTCCCAACAATGTCAAAGTTTGTCGTGTTTAGCAGGGTTTTAAAAATCATTTTACACTGCAAGGCCAATGTTTATATTTTAATGCACTGATTTGCAAATACCGATATCACTGTGTATCCCTAGAATAAATGCTCCAATTCTGAAGTCACACTGGCTGCCTTTCTGCCAGAAGATGGACTTATAAAGCTTTGACTGGTTTAGCACCAAAGATTGACCGCCCGACCCAATACCAGCCAGACCTCTCTGCTCATCTGCATCTGGTCTTTTGTCAGTTCCCAGAGTGAAAACCAAACATGAAGCAGCTGCATTCAGCTTCTATGCTCTACATATCTGGATTATGCTTTCAGGAAGCCTCAGATCAGCTGAAACACAGTTTTTTTTACATCTAGATTAAGGACACACCTGTTCTCAGCTGCATTTGATTCCTTTTTAACCAAAAGTTTACACTGTTACTTCAAAGACCTGCTATTAATAAAAAAAAAAAAAAAAAGAAGAAGTCTGACAAGACAACTAGATCCACGTACTTCTTTGCTTTCCTCATCCGTACTGGCATGTGGCTTAAAAGAGTAAGGCTGGCTAGCTTCAGTATTGCTCACCATTGTTGCACCGTTACTGTTAAGTTTGGATTGTGAGGGGCTGTAAGCTATCAGGAGAACATGTTAACAGATGGATGACGGAAAGTAGGAGTGGTCTTACTCCACATCAACAATCACGCCCTTAACTCAGAGGCAAATTTTTGACTCCTGCTGCAATGTAGAATATTCATTCATTTTCTATACCCGTTTTGTCCCTGTCTGGGTCACAGGGCTGCCAGGGCCAAATCCTGCCACTCATAGGCAAGGCAGGGGACACCCCTGGACAGGTCGCCAGTCTGTTGCAGGGGCCACAATCACACAATTTTAGAGTAACCTGTGACGCATGTTTTTTGATGGTGGGAGGAAGCCAAAGTCCCTGAAGAAAGCCCGCCTTTCAGTGAAATGTATGTAGAATAGAATGTAGAATATGTTATAGAAAATAACACCGATTTAACATTTTGTCTAAAAAAAGAAGATCTTTAAAGAAGATCTAAATAGATTGACAGTGACAAAAAAACTGTTTAACTGTAAGTTTTCAGCCTTTCTGCACTTTTTTTTCCAAGTGAGAAAAAGAGAAAAACAACAACAACATTTGAAACTGTCTGGGAGGGGCTTGGAGGGAGGAAAAAGGGAAAGGGGGTGAGAAAAAAGGGAGATGTGTGCTGAATTCGAGGCTGGGTGTGTCCAGGCTTTTTACACATTCCCCAAAATCTCCCGCTCCGTGTCTTTAAAGGTAAAGTGAGTTGTGTTTTTATTTGGTTTTTAACGGAAAAGCCGCGCGGGGCATGCTGCATGAAGACTTAATCAGCAGAAGAGTTCATCCTTTTTAAATGAAAAACTTGAGTTTTCAACGCTCGAGTGAGCGCACGCGCGCACTTCCACAACCGCCGCGCGGCCACAAAGCGACAATTGTTGAACCGGCGTAGATGAAAGCTTGTTTTCCTGCCCTCGCGCTCAATCTAGAGCGTATGGGCGCGCGCGCGCGCGCTTAACGGGATTTGAGGAATGCGAGCGGTCCAAATCAAACGCGCGCGTTTTTTGACGGAAAGACTCGAAAAGTGCCTTAAAAAACAGAGAGGGTCAAACGGAAGTGGTCGTCTTGGGGATTCAACGTTCACGAATTCTTCACATTCAAATACAAGTAGGTTTATAAGACGGACGTGCGTGACGTGTCTGAATCCAGATGTGCGCCTTTCGAAAAGAGTCGAGGGGCGAGTTTGGACTTGCTGCTGCCCCCACCACCATTGACTCTCTCTGCCGCCCCCCTGTACTCTCATCTTTTGTTGTTGGAACTGCTCTCCAGAGTAAAAAAGTCTTACATAAGTGCGCGCGGAAATGGAATAACGATGCGCATCCTTTCCTTTCAGCCGCTTTCCAGAGGGTCACCATGTTGGTACTGGCAGGAATCATTGTTCTGCACGTTTCCACCATCATCCTCCTGCTGGTGGCTACCATTGATAATGTAAGAGGCCCCTACTGTCATGTCTTCCCATCACTTTTTTTCCTCTTATGAGCCCAGAAAGGCCAACAAGAAGCTCCTACATACAGCTTTGAATGCAAACACAGCAGCAGGCAGGCGGGCGGGCGGGCATGTGTGCAAACCACTGAGTTATAAATGTCAAAATATGCTTCAGCCACCCACAGACCTTCACAGCTTGGCACTCAAAGAATAACACAAAACTCACAGAAAAATATTGATCTGCCCACACCGATCTATGTCCATATGACACGTGTAAATGTGTCTGTGCTTCTGCTTATCAGGCTTGGTGGGTCACTGATACTGTGTCGACAGACCTGTGGGGCACATGGGAGTTTCGAAACTCCGAGTGGCACTACTTCAACTTTAAGGCCTCTCCTGATGGTAAGCTGCAGGTGATCTGGAAGGAAAGGTGTACCTCTCAAAAGCTGTCGTCTTATTGCAACTACAAGGGTTTTTTGTGTCATATGGCTTTTTCCTGTAAGGTCTATGAATTTAAAATAAAAAAACAAAACAATGCAGCAAATTCAAAGGTGTATTTTGCTCCTTCTGTTGCAGAGTTCCTTCAGTCGGTGCAGGCGAGCACAGTGCTGGCCTGTGTGTTCTCCATCTTGGGCTTGTTTGTGTTCGTGGCTCAGCTGTTCACTCTCCCAAAAGGTCAACGATTCACGTTCACGGGCATTTTACAGCTAATCTCCTGTAAGTAAGCTGGAGTCAAACCCAGAGTGCAGCCACGAGAAATATCGATCTATGTTTATGTTCTTGCATGTTTGAGTGGACAGTGAAATACTGGACTGACTGAGGTCAACAGAAGCTTCTACTGTGACCTCTGCTGGCGCGCTACAGGACTTTAAAGAATAAATACAGAGTCAGAATTTTTTTTGCTTGTTTTTACTGAAGGGGATACAAAAATAGAAACAAAATTTTAAATATGAATAACTTGGATTTAAACTGGAGATTGGCATAAATATGGAATCACATCTCACCTTTAGGTGTTGATAAATAAATAAATATTCATTTATTAGATCTGGTATTAATTAAAGCCAGGGAGCGGTGCTGTATGTCCCACAGGTGCTACCCGGCCTCACCGGTCCCCTTTGACCCAGCCTAACTGGCTATGCCCCTCACTCTCCCCCTGGCCCCCATGTTTAGAGCTGCATGTGACAAATTGATAAAAAAAAAACTCAAAATAGCAGCTTTTCTGTTGCTTTAATCTCCATAGCAACAAATTTCTTTGGGTGTCTAGGGGTGGCGAACAGATCTGTGTCAATTTTAGAAGAATTGCCAAAAGTTAACTTTTGGATTTCCTTGGCAACGGAAGCTTTTTGTTAACCACACCCACATTCCTAATGTTTTAATATTGTGAGTTATATCATTTCCTTCAGCATGAGCAGGGATTCATGCATTAAGTTATCACAATAGTCTGGTTAAAGATCTGTGTGAAACAGAGGGAGACCACTTCTGTGAGCTCGCCATGCTAATGCTGTTCAAAATCTACATTTAAAACCAACATTTTTCCCAAGTAGCTTCCTAATAATGCTCGAGGAGTTAAAGGGAGATGGAATGAGATCTCTAGGAGTTTTAATTTGTAGAAGGTACTAAAGTTTTTTTTAAATTCAAGATGGTGGCCTTTTTCCAAAGTCAAAAGTCAACAAAACTTCAGTTGTGGTTAGAGACTTGGTGGCATGTGGATGAAATTTTGTAAAGATTGCTCAAACCAAAGTTTTCTTTTCCCATTTTGGGCAAAAATGGGAAAAATTGCCAAATTTCACACTTTGCCACAAACTGGCTACAAAGCTGTGGGCCATCCCATAATAATTTGAAAACTTTCTTTAGAAATCCAAGACACATGTTTTGGTTTTGTTAGTGGATTTTGAAATATTTTTTAAGCCCATAAGAGATTTAGGTCCCATTCAATTCTTTGTTGGTTTCGGTAGCTGGGTGGCTCAGTTGGTTGGGTTGGCGCGCAGGAAACCTGGCTTCACTTCCCAGGTCGCACATTGAGCTTTAGTCAGTGTGGGTCCTTAGGCAAGAGCCTTCACACTACTGCCTATGTAGCCCAGGGATAGGCGCCAATGTAGCCACAGGGGGACCTTAGTCTCGGTCTCCCTGTGCCGGTCTTCAGCCTGGATAAAATACAGGGTTATATCAAAAAGGGCATCTTCATAAAACTCTACCAAATGACCTGTGCTAATCAGGCAGGATGTGCCAAAAGGTGAACAAACATGTGTTTGTTGGTTTCCCCCATTGTGATGTCATCTTTTTTTTTTTTTTTTTTTTGGAGGGGGTCGTTCACGGTACCAAATATTCTATTTCACAGCGTACTAGAGGATGCACATTTTGGAGAGTCTTTGAGTATGTGGCAGGGAGAAATTTTCACTCAAACGCAAAAGAAGAATTCTGAAAACAGTGCAGTTTCTGTAGTCCAGGACTGCTGCAGCAAATTCTATGAAGACCTGTTTGCGTCTCTGCTGTTTGGTTGGTCCATACTGATGAGGATAAATCTGGTGGATTACACAATCCTAGTTAATCTCTCTTCTTCATGTAAGACTTTAATTAAAAAAAGTTGTGAATAAAAAAGATTCACAAATATAAGCATTTTTCTTTCCTTAAACCCCTCTTTAAAAACAAAAATTGTTTGCACTGTGTTGTTTTATTAAAGCCCCGCCTCTTCCTTCCTTCTTTTCCTCCCTAAGGTCTGTGCATAATGATCGCAGCTTCAGTCTACACGGCGGAGCTTCACCGCGGTGAAAAAGGAGGCTATGGCCACGGCTACGTTCTGGCATGGATCTCCTTCGTTCTCACGTTCCTGTTGGCGCTCACCTATCTCATCCTGCGGAAGAAGAGCGAGTGAGATGAAAAAAAAAAAAAAAGAAGAGCAGCGCCGCATTCCTCTGAATGGAAGGCGAAAGGAAAAAAACAGGATTTACTGTCTGCAGATCCAGTCTGGTAAAAACACCCTTTGCAGTTTAGAACGCGAGAACATCTTATCCGGAGCCGATTTTTGTTTATAGATTTTGAACAACTGACTGATTTTAGAAGCAAGACTGATGACAAATGTGCAGCTTTTTTTTTTTTTTTACTTTTTCAAAATGTAATCTTAAACCTAAATATTAATTTCTGTCCATTTCCCAGACAGATTTAATTAATTTAATGTTTCTTATATTCCAAAAAATTACTGTGGCATTTAGTTAACTGATAAAAATCTTTTTTTTTTTCTAGTTTAGGTATTTTGTTAAAAGAAAGTGGGAGTTTAGTTTCAAGTTAGCACCCTATATTTCAAAAGTTTTCTTCCTTCGGTAGTAATAAAATAAGTGATCACAAGGATCATTAAAATATGCAATAACTTTGTGGAAAGTGGTAAAGAGGTAGTTTAGTTATAAAATGTAGTCAGAGGCTGAAATACTTTAATAAAGACAAAAAAGCCTGAACTTAAGAGTGTAGTTAGTTTTTATTAACTTTCTTTTTTTTTCAACAGAAAAAATTGTATACTTTTATATTTTATGTACACTGTAACCTTTATTTTGTAGCATTTTGTTTGTTTTTCCTATGTGTGATTTGTGCCTGGCTGCTATGATAAGAAATGTTCAAATGAACAAGAAGAGATCCAGGGAAGGAGGGCAGCACTGCTTCATTCCACATAACTATGCATGTGAACGTTGGGTTAGTTTATTGGAATTTAAGCCATTTTTACTAATAAAAATAATTCAAACTTGAAGGCGTTGTTTTAATGTCTGGAATCACACGCACATATGTTAAGCATTGGACTAGATCAGCCAGCTTACATGATGTTCACATCGGTCATGTGACACCCATTTAGAATGCGAAACAAAGCCCATTGAAGGATGTTTTAGCGCCAAACGCACAAGCTCGTTCAAAAACACACCAGCTCTAAACACTCAAGTCCCTTAAAGAAGGTGCCACACGCGCGAGTTTATTCATAAACGCGCCAGTGTGAAGCGAGCATTCTTGAATGTGCATTGCAGAGCATGATGTGTGCAGCTATGCGTGAGTTTTGCATGCAGAAGCCCAAAACTCGCATTCAAATTGACTTTTTTTTTTTTTTTTTTTTAGAAATGGCCGCTTGAACACACATTGCCGAGGGTGGCGTGAGCGTGACTTTACAGAGCTTTATTTTGAACTTTTTTGTAGCCATTAGCAGCACAAGACTGAGAACCATATTTTTCCCAATTCTTATGGCACCTTTGAGCAAAAATTTTGCCCAAACTCAGAAAACTCACAAATATTTGCATGCACCTAGCACCCAGAAAAATGTATTTTCTCGCTAGGGGAGAAATCCCCAAGAAACGATGGCATCACAGCATGCAAAACTGTCAAAAAATGAACAGGGCCAAATTGAATATTTCAAAATCCACGAGCAAAACACACGTCAGGGATTTCCAAAGGCAATTTTCAAATTATTATGGGATGGCCACGTGACCTACAGCTTGGCAGCCATTTTGCAGAGGTGGGACCAAGTCATAGCAAGTAAGTCTCAAGTCTCTGTCCTCAAGTCAAAGTCAAGTCCCACGTTGAGTCACAAGTCCTACCATCGAATCTCCAGGTATTTTCAAGTCATTTCGACAGAGTAACATTTTTTACCTTGTGTGCTTTTAGGAACTGTATTTATTTATTTTACAAGCACATTAGGTAAATGCATGAACTCATGCATCCCCACGTCAAAAATCCAAAACGATTTCTCTATAACAAAAACTCACTCACTTCATATCTGCATCTTTTTAAGACAAAGAAAAGTAGGATATAAAGCAGAAATGTAAAACTAAATGTTGTATATATGTGGATATATTTTTTTGTGTGGACATTACTTTCTGCCCGCTGTCATTGAACAGGAAATCACAGAATACAGAGATTTTAAGTATATTCACGAATACATTGATTTAAGAAAATCATATAAATCGCATTTCTAGAACATATTAGTGGACAAATATTGAAGCACTAAAACACTAAAATACAGACAAATTCTCACCCACACATGTATACTATAAACCTTTAAAAGGAAAGCAGCAATTATTAAAGGCCTAAGACCCCAGAGAACGAAGGAGCGCTCTTTACCAAAACACAGCGCCACAAAGCACGGCAAAATGAGAAAATAAAAAATCCTCCTGCAGTAGCTCGGGGCAATCTGGATAACATTTGGTGGATTTCTATCAGGAAACAACCAAGATCCCAGAATCGCATCCTGTCCAGATCCCAGGTGAGAGTCTGAGAGGTGGAAATGTCAAAATCATCTGTGGCCTCTCTGTGATTACGCTGAGCTGGCTGCTCGCTCACACAGTGTAACGCTAACAGAGAGGTTACTGTCTCTGATTTAACTCCAGCTAGCGCTTAGCCGATTATCTAGCGTAAGCTTTCACAGAACGTACCGGTCTTTGTAACTTCAGGAGTCGGATGACGTTAACCTTTGACGTTTCTTGCACATCCTGGGAACTGCAAACCGTTTTTTGTTGACAACTTCATAACTTTTTTTAATGGAAAAATGGTTTTCCCCAATTTGATTGGTTGGATTATCGGATCAAACCAACGTGGCCCTAATTCGACCGGATGTCGTGCCAACATCACACAGATGTAAACAAATAGAGAGGTTGCGGCTCGGGCTTTGTCAATATACTTTTTAATCTTTGGATTTTGGGGAAAATAGCCAGTCTTTCCGAGTCAGAGGGCTAAAGTTCAAGTCAAGTCACTGCAGGGAAAGTCCAAGTCGAGTCTAAAGTCGTCAAATTCCCAAGTCATGTGACTTGAGTCCACACCTCTGCTATTTTGTGACTATGAAATTTGGTAATTTTCTCATTTTTCCACAACATGGGGAAATGAAAACTTTTGTTTGAGGGATCTTCACAAAATTTAAAAAATACAAGTTTAAGTCTACAATCATAACTGAAGTTTTATTGACCTTTGACCTCGGGGATAGGCCGCCATGTTGATTTTTTCTAAAAACAAAAAAACAACAAAACAAAACCAACTTTAGGCCCTCCTACAAACTCCAACTCCTCCTAAACTTTATTCTAAAATTTGTCACGTGCAGCTTTGACCAGCGTAGCAAGAGGCATAGCGGAAGAAAGAATGGTCTGGAGTGCTGCTCAGCAAGTGAGGGCGTGTAAAAAGGGGTAATGGGGGAGCGGCGAGGGTGGCTAGCATTTGTGGGCCATACTACGCCGCTCGCGGTTTTATTTACATATTTTTTCCACGCCGTCACTCACTGCTGTGGTTCTGTTCTTAGAAGTTACAGAAATTCCTGACGAGCAATTACCCCGATACCCTCACTCTTTACTTCATGATTAACATAAAAAACACAACACACTTAAAAAGAAACACAAAAACAAAAACATTTTAAATAAAGCAACTCTGTCAGATTTGGAGACACCATTCTCCACAGCAGAAAACAGGCCCTAAAAGAATCTCACGTCAGTCAGAGGCAGGAATGTTCCGTTATATATAGTTCCCAGAGGAAGCCAGTGGAAGCTGCGCCGGCCTAAATGCCTTGACCAGACGGTGTGATTCGTTCCTGCACCACTAGGTGGAGAAGGTGGTTCTGCTCAGCAGTAAGAAACGGCCTGGGAATTTTGAAATTAATGGAAGTTAGTATTCCATGGAGCATGAGGGGAAGGAATATTTGAGGACGCTCACCAGAGTTCAGTTTGAAGAGACTTCAGAGACTCTGTGTCTTTCTCCTGACACGCCATCTGCAAAACACATCCCAGGTGAACTCAAAACAAACATCACCGCTTTAGTTCAAAATGTATTTCTTCCTTAATAACATTCAGTGTTGTATTTTCTCTTAAAGGTACATTTTAAAATGGGGCAACAAGTAAAAGAAAGAGTTTCCTCCTAAAGAGGAGCATCGAATGTCTCAGACAGTTTTAAAAAGGACATTTTTGTCAGGATGATCTGAGATGCTGACGTTTGAAACTCACCACCACAGACTGCAGGAGCAGGAAGACGTTCTCAGGCAGGAACGTCACTGAGGAGCAAAAACCATTTACACTCTACATCCACTACACAAAGTTACATCAACTGAAAGAAGAGAGGAATCCTGTTTGCTGATTGGTTGCACATACCTTGACTGTGAGGGTCAAAAGACTCCCAGGCGTATCTCTCCAAAGTCTGAGCGTGCTCCGGCAGCAGCTTCTGCGGTGGGGGCTGCAAACAACAAGGCTGGATCACTCGTGGTTTTAACATTTTTAGATTTGCCAGATCTCATTACAGTTTGATTAAGTATTGTTGCAGAGAAACTGAAGCTATAAAGCTGTTTTTATGTTACAGAGCTGCCTGTGACACCCGCAGTTTCCCCCCCGATGACCTAAATTTGCTTCATAATTTCCCTCAGTCTGTTCAACAGGAGGAAATTATATTTACCTTTAATAATTAAGCAGTTATAGTTTTTTTTAAAGTTTATTTGCCAACTCAACCAAATAGTTTATTCAGAAGTGTAAAGAACACAAATAAATGCTGCTGGGAAAATGCTAATTTGTCTGAGAAAAGTGTATTAAGTGTGGAGTTTTACAGCTTTAAAACATGGATAGTTATTGGAAGAAAAAAAAAAGGAAAAGACTCGTCTAATGTTGGTTACTTTTAATATCAGGGACAAAAAAAGAATACTTTTCTTCAAATCTAGTTTTTAATAATGTATACACTCGTTACCTCAAGCAACATCAGCAGCAGAACTCTGGATATTTCACATTTGGCCACAATGTCCAAGAAAGCCCCTTTGAGAAGAAAGTTCAGACAGAAAAATCCTTCAGTGGCTTCATCTGCTAACAAAAAGCACCTCCTTTCTTAAAATGTCTCTGTATGAGAGTGTGTTGTCTGTAAAACAGAGACTGACCAACTGGAGTGGAGGATCCTGGGAGTTGGAGTCCTTTCTCCTGACAAAGGAGCTGCATCTCTGTGAAGACTGACAAAGCTCCGTCATAGTCACCTGTATAAAGACGAGTACCGTTCAGACTCAAAGGTCCAGCCTCTGCATACATGAACAACCCACTGAGCAGACTGGACTTACGGGTTAGGATTTTACAGGAGGCCATTTCTCCCATTGACAGCAGAGCTTCGATGGGCATCTGCATCTGCAACTCTGCTGCTCGCTGATAGTGAACAATGGCTTCTCCTGCTCTATTCATTTCCTTTTTGAAGAGGAGGAAATTATACGAACGTCAAGCCAAAGACGTGATTTTTTTTTTTACATTTTTTATAAAGCTACATCATTAATCTTGAGGGACACTTTGAAGCTGGGATCCAACCTTGAGGGCGTTGCCAAGTTCCAGACACAGGCTGGCTGCCATCACCGGCTGGTTCATTTCAATGTACACCTGTGATGCATTTACAGAGCAGAATTCAAGCACAAAACCCAAATCACTTCTGCAGACGCAGTCTGCTCAAATGAAATTACTGCTGCCGGTCAGCATCCTAAAGCGCAGCTGTCAGGTGAGAAGTGCCATCTGGGATTCTTGCGTACCTTTGTTGCAAAGCTGTAGCAGTTGAGTGCAGCTTGGAGGTGTTCATCGAAGCCCGGGGCCTGCAGGGCTCGGTTCTCCTTCTCGGATGTGAGGAAAAGGCGGGCGGCTTCGGTTAAGGCCAGAGCCTCTCCGGGAGCGTTGAAGAGAGTCTGCTCACACCTACAGGACAGCATCAGAAAAGTGTAACAGCAGCATCCCACTGAACACCAGACAGCTGAGGACTAAACTACTCAACATGAAACCATTGTGTTAAACCATGGTAAAAGGTTTCTGTCTCTTTAAAATGAAACATCTCAGTTTGCTGTGACTTATGCTACGGTCACAAACACAGCTTCCTGCCCGCAATGGGGAGGGAGGCCTCTTAAGAATCTTTACATTGTTTTCCGCCACCAGATTTTTTTGAAAATTGTTAGCATAGTCATGAATGTAGCTGGCAGCAGTCAGGCGCCGTCAGGTGTGCAGAATAGTCCGCTTTTTATATAACCCTGGGTATATAAAACAGGATTTACACATTGTCCAGTTGTCCGGTCAACGTGCAGTGTGTGAAAATGCGTCTACTGCCTCCCGTTTACAAATCCCGCAGAGCGGCCACCTGCCGAATTTGCTGAAAAACATGAATTTTGGTCGCAATGCAGTGGCATTTTAGGATATGTAATCATAGTCTAATTAAGATTCATATTAACTGCTGGTTTTCTCCCTTTGAGTTTTACCCTCTAGGGCATTGTGGGTAGTGAAGTCCATGAACTGATTCCATTGGAATCACCATATCATGGTTCAAAAATGACCTAAAATAAGCAAACTAATAGCATTACTCAAATCAGTTCACATAAAATATGTCTTTTGTTTGAACCTTCCACTTGTGCTAGCTTTCTTTAACCGTGCATTATGCTAACGGCTCGGTTTGGACCCTCATCTTAAATTAGTTATAAAATATTATTTGTCATCCAATTTTTTTTCCCCATCTACTGGTAATCTTCTTGGGCTTCCTCATCTATGAAATTATTAGTTTCAATGCTTTTGGTCTTGACCTTTTTTCATCATACCTCTCAATTTCAATTTTTGAAAAATTGTCAAATGTTCCACAAAATAAATCCTATTAATAAATAAAAAGCTGTTGTGTTAAAATATCATCACTGAGGGAAATCACACACATCTGTTTAAAAAAATAGTAATCAAACATTTCTTAAAAGAAACATGATAGTGTTTAAAAACCGAAGTATTGCACAGCTTAAAGACCCTTTGATCATCTTTTGACACATATTAAAAACATTTTTGGCGATCTTGTTGTTATGATTATGCTGTTTTTAGGCAAAATAAAAAATCTGTTGTTTTCTAGGACATAGTTTCAAAGCGGCATTTAACTCTTGTGGGCTGGACCTTTGGTGCTAGCACCCTCCAGCCCCTTTCACCCCCCATTTATGAGAACAGGGAGCATGTAACCTGACCAGCATATTTTCTACTTCACAAATAAGCTCTTTTTCCAATTAAATGTGCTCCTGATTCACTAGAATTTGGATAAAGAAAAACTCAGAAATGCAATCCACGTTAAAAACACCAAATCCATGATGTTCATTGGAGTGAGTCTTTAAGACTGTATTCCTCCACAACTGTATGTCTTTTTTTCTTAAGCTCTGTTGAATTTTTGAACTTTTCCGTCTGAATCTACTCCACAATTAAATAAAAACATCAACTTTGCTGAGTTTGAACAACATGACGGTGCACTCACCGAGCCATAGCCAGGTTACAGAAGGCGGCATATTGAAGGCAATCCTGCTGCTTAAGCTCTTTTGCCAACTGGCCTGGAAGAGCCCAGGAACATGAATATGAAACATACAAGGAAAAATGTCTGATGATGATCAACTATTTAAAGAGCAAAAAAAAGACAAAGCTGAAGCTGAGGTGACTTTAAATTATTATTATTATTTTACTTTTTAACAGGTCTGAATAGACATCTATGTTATTTTGGGGGATGGAATAATAAATACCTGTCCAAGACCTCTAATACAGATTTCTAGCGGTAACTGCAAATATTCCTTGAAGATTTAATGAAACATCATCAAACAGGCCTGTTTAATGACTTTGTTTTTGTAAATAATTCTATTGAAACATGATTGAAAAGAAGTGTCTGACTTTTATTGGTTCAATTTCATACATTTTTTATTTGTTAATACTTTTGTCAGATTCAAGTTATCTCTGTGACCTTTGCGGGTTCTTTTTTTTTCTTTTCTTTTTTTTTTTTTTAACAGTAAGCGATGGGTACAAACAATTTTGTCAACGTTGGGTACACTTAAAATATAGCATAAATAGATTCTTACCAAACTGCTCACTCGCCTCAGCAACGTTTGGTTTTCGAAGAAAACGTCTAAAATCACAAAATAAGGGTGTTATGCAAGAAATATTGCAGATAATATTTAAACAAATAGCAAAAGTGGTTAAAATAAATTAACTGTGAGACGGCTATTAAGTAAAATTCAAATGTCTAAATATCTATTTTAACACAATTGCTCACAATTACGGTAGCACAACTACATAAATGTTTACTTACTTTTTTAGTTTATTCGAAACAGCGCGATATCTCGCCAGAAAATCACTTTCCGCAGCCATGATGTACACAGCTAGCTAAAAAAGCTACACCCGGAAGTTCCGGTAATAGCAGAGCTGTGATTGGTTCTTTGAGACTAAACGTTACTAAAAAAAAAAAAAAAAAGAAGACAAAATGAGATTTAAAAATTAAAATCTCAACTTGCTGTCATAGAGCTCTGGTTCAAAAATAATTTTGAGAAGAAAAATATTTTTTGTTACACTGCAATCACGAATCACATACTGCTGGTTAACATAGCACATAATGTTTTAATGCAGTAATAAGACACAATAATTATATTTATAATTGTTTCCAACCAATTTATGTTTAAAAATCTTTAACAGGTTTTATATGGCCTATATAAATATTTTTTAATTTGTTTTTGTCCTTTGTCCCTGATTGTTTTTATTACTTGATCCAAACCAATAACATTATAATTCAAGTAATACACCAACGGCACAAGAATATTTATTTGTTTTACATTGTCTATCTATTTATTTGTAACACACACACTATCATTCAAAAGTCTGGGGTCACCAGACAATTTGTTTTCCATGAAAAGTTGCACTTTTATTGATCAAAAAAGTTGTACAATGAATTGAAAATATAGTCAAGACATCAACATAGCAATAATTATATTTATTTGAAATAAAAAAAATGTTTAATTCAAATTTTGCTTTTGCCAAAAAATCATCCACTTATTAAATTGAGTTAATCTGGAGAAATTTTTGCCTATTTTCCAGAAGCCCCTCCCACAAGTTGGGTTGGCTGGATGGACACTTCTTGCATAAAATACGTCCAAGCTGCTCCCACGACAGCTCAATGTGGTTTCAGATCTGGTGACTGCACTGGCCACTAATTAGAGATACAATACCAGCAGCCTGCTTGTTTTCTAAATCGTATCTGCTCAATATGGAGGAGTGCTTTGGGTCATCGTCCAGTTGTAGGATGAAAGCGCTGTTCATTTTTACTCTCAAATGTCCCACCTTACCAGAACCAAAGCCACCCCAGACCATCACAGTGCCCCCACTTTGCTTTACAGATGGTGTCAGGCACTGTTCTATCCTTTTTTCAGTTGTTCTGTGTCTCACAAATGTTCTTTTGTGTGATGTAAACACCTGTATTATTGGCTTTCAATTTTAAGCTTCACATGAAAGTTTGCTTTTTCTGGTCATTTTGATAATTTAATCAACCCCACAAATGTGATGCTCCAGATACTTAACCTACTCAAAGGAAGGTCAGTTTTATAGCTTTTCTAACTAGCAGATCTGTTTTCACCTGTGCTAACATGATTGAACACGGGTTTTCTAATCATCTGTTAGCCTTCTGACACAATGAGCATACGTATCACCATCGTACCAGAACACTAGAGTGATAGTGGCTGGATATGGGTCTCTAGTCACATATGCAGAAAACACACCAAAAACCAGACATTTGCAGCTGGAATAGTCATTTTCTACTCAGTTACCACATTAATAAGGTAAAGAATGCATTTCTAATTAGTTTAAAGTTATCTTCATGGGAAACAGTGCTTTTCTTTCAAAGATAGAAACATTTTTAAATGACTCCCAACTTATGAAAAGGTATTGCAGTTAATTTTATTATAAAGATGTTTAGTTAAAATGTTTCTCTTTAAACATTTATTGGTTCATTTACAAGCATTTTCAAAAACCAAACCTGTTGCTTGTAACAGTGCGGGCCGCAGGCTTTACTTGAAGCAGGCTTAAACAGAAAAAACCAAACAAACAAGGGGGCGGGTTATCCATGCTACAAATATGAACAAATATAAAGAAGCCGAAGATTTGCTTTAAAAGTTCTCATAAACACATTCAAATGCGCCTTCATTTTGACACCCTGCTGTTGGTTCCGCCTGTAGGGGAAGAAAGACCAGCAGGACAACATGGTTAGTGTTTTTTTTTTTTTTTGAGCAACATCATAAAACATAAGAGTACGACTTACTGTTTTTAGCACTTCCCCTTTCTTGGAATTAACTATCTCAATGTTCGGTTCTGCTTCAGCAGCTGAGCAGTCCAGCTCGTCGTAAATAGACCTGGGACGGGTATCTAGACTCTGGGAATCATTTTTGAGAAGAAATATTGAAAAATGTATTTATAAAAGAATTCAAAATGACATGGTGCAATTCAGGTCTATTTGTCTGTGTGATGAAGAGCATGCTTACCGCATAAACAGAGGTTGACTGTGGTGGCTTCACATCCTTGTCATCATCCTTTATCTCTGTGACCTTTTCTTCTTTGTTCTGCTTTTTATTTCCACCAGTGTTGTTACATTCTGTGTTCTTTTCTTTCTAAAAAATACATGAGAAGAGTCAGAAAAAGGTTTACAACTTATACAGTTTTATTTGTTTGGAATGTTTTGCTTTATTATGTAAGAAGCAAATCATTAGGTTATACAAATGACTATGTCTTTTCAGATGTTTTATTGTTAACATAGAATTCTAACAAATATAGCTTTAGTTGTGCGCTTTAGAGGAAGCAATGGCATCATTTGACCACCAGATGTCCCCATTGTCTGTTGGTTTTTGTTGAACCGAAGCCTTGAAGCTTCAAATTTCAGGAAAATCTGGGAAGATTAGAAGGAAAGGCTTCAAAATTTCACTAGACTATGCCTACAAATGACTAACTTTGAGTCAAATATTATTCATTAAAATAGTTGGTTTTCTATTTCTGCGTTTTTTGAATTTGACACATTTTCTGTTCGTCTTCTATGACGGCATGCATTCCTTCCTGTAGTTAGTAAAGTGTTGTCTTAGATAAAAATCCATACAGAGCAAAAGCAAGTTGGATAAGTTTGAGAAGAAAAGATGGATTTATTTATGAATCTTTTGGACAGATTTAAGTATGTCAAACAAACCCTTTTGTTATTTCCTAGCAAGACACCAAATGCAATAGAAAAACATGTCATCTTACAACATCCCATTTCGTTGTGTTTCAAAGCGGCACATCTTACCCAATGTCCTCTGAAAGCAAACACAGAGCAGACCACACTGGAGATCAGCAGCACTCCAGTGATGCTGCCCAAAATAATAAACTCAGAGAGGTCGGGCTTGTAGCCTTGATCTGAAAAACACAAATCATTTGTTGCCAAACACAGCTTGTATTTGAAAAAAAGGATATTGAAATTATTTAATTGATTCATTTATTGATTGTTTCTAGCAACAAAGGCTTGTTTAAGAATCCATAGAAAAACCAGGAGGAAAAACGTCCCTTAAAGTCAGGGCAAAAAAAAAAAAAAAAAATGGAAGCATTCTTTAAACCATTCCTCTAACATTTTATTTATATTTATTTTTACTTTATTTTAACTGATCCAGCCCAAAAGAGGAGCTTCATTCACTTTTGTCTATGTTTGTTAGGCTATTTTATTCAAATGTAATCTATTTTATTGTTTTGCTTTATTTATTACTTCTTTGTTCGTGAACTCTGACTACTATAAAATGATTTGGTGGAATTGTCTGTTAGTACTTCAACAATACTTGATGTTTACTCTAAGGCAACGGAATGACAGTTTATTTTTTAGTTCCTTATACTCACCTCTCACTCGTAGAAACCAGTAAACTTTGGCATTTTTATATTGGCAGTAGTATTCTCCCGATTCCATCACATTCCTGATTTCCAGCATTTTGTTAACTCGAGTGTCGTTTGTTGCCTCGACATTTGTATGGCTCATAGACATACCAGAGGGGTTGAAGCACTGTAAAGTGCCTGGAGTTTGATTTACAGGAAGGTCAAGAGTACAACAGACTGTGAGATTTTCATTTTTAAAGGCCACAAACACAGTGCTGTTCATGCTAATTCCTGCAAGGATACACAAAGTAGGATTAGGTTAAAACTGACCATCTGTTAAGCACTCCACAAAACAGAATCTGAAGCTATTGCATACAAAAAAAACAACTGTTTGGGTGCTAAAATATGTTTTTAGTGTCAACTTTCACACTTTTTTTTATAATTTATGGCAGGAAAATAAAAGAATTTTAAGAAAAAGTCAAGTTATGGTTACAAAAATCCCATTGCTGCTATATTGCAAAACACATACAGATAGAAGTGGAACAGCTTACTTACCCATCCCAGTGTAAATGGAGGGCAGGAAAAGTACAAGTAACCAAGTTGACGAAAAAGAAAGACCAGAGAGCTGTTGAGCCTTCATGTCTCCAAGTGGGTCTGTTGCAGACGTTTTAGTCTTCTTTCGAGAAGGTTTCTCTGTTTTCCTCCTTTCACTTGGTCAACAAACTACAGATAGTCTTCCGGTCTGAAGCAAAACCAGAACTTCCTCATTTTATTCTTATAAATTGACTCAGTGGGGACCTTAAAGGGACCCAACCTAAAAAAAAAAAGAACAGTTGAGAGTCACATAAAAACAATAATAATAATAAATAATTTTTAAAATTTTTTTAATCATTTTTGTTGTAGTCTAACCAAAACGTGAGTAACTCAACTACATTACTGTGACTGGGAGTTCAGGTTTTCAGGGCCCTGTTATTTATGGTTTTTCTAAAAATCCATTTGGTTTTGGGGAGGCAGCTCATTGTTAAAAGGATTTTTCTTATAATTCTTCCCTAATTGATTGATACTAACGTTGTGGATAATTAGCCGACCAAAATGTACAAGACGAAGAGACTAAAGACCCACTCCAATGAAAATGCTTCTTTTGGTGTTTGCAATTCTGATGCATCCACTTGCAGACAAATAGATCCATTAACGTCTTTAATTTCCTCTCCTAAGCTGGAATCGGGATCAAAACTGTACGGCTGTAGGCTCTAGCTCCGATTTTGCTCGCGAAATGTTGCTACTGTGATGTTAGTGTGGGATTGTGAGGGACTGTAAGCTAGCAGCAAGAGTGCAAACACATAGGTGTTGAGAAAGGGGGCGGGGTTGCTCTATGCCATCATTCCCACCCACAACACAGAGGCAAATTTCTAATAAACTCCCGCCGCTCTACAGAAACTATGTCCTAGAAGACAACACAGATTTTTTACATTTTGGCTAATAACAACAAAATCATAATTAAAAGGCCACTGAGAATGCTTTTAAAAGAGATCAAAAGATGATGAGAGTGGGACTTTACTTTTACAGTTGAATAGATTAAGCTGCTGTTTCTTTTATTTTCAATGATGTTAGCTGCAGGGAGGTCAAAAAATATTCTGAGTTCCTCTGCCCTCCAGTGTCTGCATTTACATCTTTTCAGCTATGCTTGAGGAAAAAAAATACTGTGGTAGCAAGGCGGGGTTAAGCTAGCACTGGTACTTTGCATTCTGGATGCCTGGTAAAGCAGAGATCAAAATGAGGGTTCAGATCTAGTCTAAAGACCTGGCCTCAAAAGAGTAAGTTTGAGTCAACATGAAGCAGTTCTCCTGGTTGAGCATTTCCATCGTGCTTATTGTTTTGCAGATTTTATTCCATCTCTGAGTCTGTTTTCATGCTGCAGCTCCAATGAGGTCAGAGTTGGCTTTTTAAAAACAGCCAGAAATAAAATGCAGAAAAGTCAAGTGAAAAGAATGTGTGAAAATAAAGGAAAAAAGTGAGTTGTTCCTGTGTAGAGCTCGAGGTTCTGCCATGGTTTGCTGAGCTGTTTGGAAGGCCTCATGATCGCTTCTGAAAACTGAGGTTAAACTAAAACAGCAAAGTTATGTTGCTGAAATGCTGATTTGACCTTTATGTTTTCTATGTTCTCTCAAAAATAACAACTTTTAGATAAAAGTTATGTTGATTTTAACACAGGCCGGGCTAGCTGCGTGCAACTCATACTCTGACTTTATATGGACAAAACGCTTGGAGGCATAATTTGTTGGTTGAGATTGAGTTGTTTTGAAGTTTTATAGTTGTATAGTTGTATAGTCTCTGTTTTAAATTCACATGGAAAAAAAGGGGGATGGACAAACAAGTTTGAGAGCCAGAGCACTCCCTGTATTTGACAGTGATGGGTCAAACATAAGGCCAGGCCCAGTGAAGATGGACTGGAGTCCCAAATACCAAGAAAAAAAAATTAAATACAAAAAAATCTGTTCAATTCTTTATCGTCTGTGTCGCCTTGTAACAATTATGACAAGCCTGATGCAAGACTGAGCGACGCTTCTTCTGCGTTGCTGTCAGTAGCAAATAGTGATACACTCGCCTACAGTGCCCTCTAGTGGTGGTTGATATTTATTAATTTAAAAATATAAATAAAAGAAATCAAATATAAGTTACACCCCTGACCAAACTATGCAAAAAAACATGAATAATGCTCAGAAAAACATGAACATTTTTAGATTTTTTTATAGAACTTAATAATTGGATGGGTTCATTTTGAAGCATTTTGTGCTGCAGAAATTTGTATTAAATGTAATGTATGGAAATAACTTCGATTGATTGGATTTGTTTTACGTTAGGATAAACAAAGCCTGTCTTGTTTGTGTAATAAGTAATCTAGTGGTTACCTGGTGAAACTACATCAGTACATTTTGTTTTCAACTGCGCCTCAAACAGGAAGTTGGGCATTGCCTGCAAGCTACTTATTTATGAAATATGTGCATCATGTTGCATTTGGTTGAATGGGCTGATAGGACAACAATCGTGAATAAAGAGGATTCATGCCTTCAATTTCTGCTGTCGGAAAGAGGAGCTTGCCTTGCAGTGTGGGTTTTTAGCGAGCTTCTGGGGGTGGGACACAGCTCAGTGTTTGCATTTCTCCACACTCACACGAGTGTTGAAGAAGTTGCACCGTGGAAGATAAAAGCATGAGAGCATACCTTCTTTGTGCTGTGTCAAAATCAAGAAAGTGTGTGTGTTATTGGAATTCAGCTAAAGGTGACAAATTGCCTGTTGCTAATGTGAAACAGGTGCTGGCTCTGACCTTACGTTCTCACTCTGTTAACTTTCCGCTGGAGCTTTTGGCGGCGTTTGATGCAGTCCTTTTTTCTATTAGTTTACCTCATTTCTTTGTCTTTTTCTTCAGCTTTTCTCCTTCTCCCTCTCTTTGTGGAAATATTTCACTTTTTTCTCTTTGGAATATTATCAATGAGCCAACTCTGACCTCATCGCTGCTGCACAGAAACAGATACAGAGAACTGATCACATCTGGATGCCAGTCAATGAAAAATAAGTCATTCCCAATACTTCCCTGTCTCCTATAATCCATATCAACCCTTTTTCTTGGGTAGGAATGCATCAAAATCAAATTTTTCTGACAGGAAAAGAGGGCTGAAAGAGGAACAAAGCAAAAGAAACATTCCTGACACATTTTTAAATCTTTATATATGACTGTTTTCTGCAATTAGCTTACATTCAAGGTTGAAATAATGCAAAGTTAGATATTAGAAACTAGTAGAGCTCATTCAACCTCTTAAGGCATGGTCTCCACGTGCATGGACATCCCATTTTGGGTTATAGTACCACAGTTGTTTGTTCTCCTTAACTGGGAACCTGTCAAAGAGAAATAATAAAAAAACATATCAGACAGGAACTTAGATTTAAACAGGTTAATTTTATTTAACTGTTACATATTCAAACTGTCAGTCACATCTGATGTATGGGAGGAAATAACTTAAAAGGTTTACCCACCTTAGATTAAGAATTTGGCAGTCTGTCATTCTACTGATAGATTTATTTGAACAGTAAAAGATAAAAAAAATAACTAAATAAAATCAACAAACTTATATAAATCTTTTGGATTTTATTGAGAGAAAGAAATATTTGAAGTCTTATCTCAGAAAGCTTTGTGGCAAAACCCTTATCAGCAGCACAGAGGTCAGAATTTTCTTGGAGTTGATGAACAGGTTTCTGAACATATCAGGAGGAATTTTGGTCCACTCCTCTTTGGAGATGATTTCTAAATATTTAAGAATCGGTGGGTGGTTCATAATCCTGTTGGAAGACCCATCTATGAACCAGGAGGTTTTCACTCATGATTTGATGGTACATGGCTCCACCCACCTCCAAACCATATTGCTTCCACCTCCGTGCTTGATAAGGGGATGGTGTTCTTGGGGTCGTAGGCAACATTTCTCTTCCTCCAAACATGACGGGTTGAATCGACGCCAAAGAGCTCAACTTTGGTCTCATCTGACCACAGCACTTTCTTCCAAAACGCTCTAAGTCATAAAGGCGTTCATTGACAAACTTTAGGCGTTCCAGCACATGTGCTTTCTTATGCAGGAATACTTCTCGAGCTCTGCAAGATGTCAAACCATTGCAGCGTAAAGTATTACCAATGGTTTTCTTGGTGACTGTGGTCCAAGATGCTTTGAGATCATCAGATAACTCCTGCTGTACTGTTTTTATTTCTCACTGACAATCATGGAAACTCCACCAGGTGTCATCTTATTTGGAGCCCCAGACCTAAAGGTGGATTGATGGTCATGTTCTTGTGTTTTGGCACAATTGCACCAACAGTTTTTTTTTCTTTTTTACCTGTCCTGTCCGATAGCTGAGCAAGCAGAGAAGAGCTGAAAGCCTCTTGTGTTGGACAGATTTTACAATCACATTGGGGGAGTATAGATCTTATGCGCAAGTGTGCATTTGTATAACCAACATTTGGCACCAACAGTTTTTCATCTTCAACCCCCAGCTTCCTGCTGATGGTTTTGTAGTCCATTCCGGTCTTGATCTTTCCCTTTAAATCACTGAAATCTCTTCGGTCGTTTCAATGTTGGAGAGTTTAGTGTCTGACTGTTTCTGTGAACAGGTGTTTTTTTGTATATGTGAGCAGTTTAAACAGGTGTCTTCAATTCAGGTTCTTTAGGAGAGTCTGACTGGTCTCTGTGAATCTGAATGGTTAATAGGGGATCAAATACTTATTTCCCTCAATGAAATGCAAATTTAAAGTCGATTTCTTGATTTTCTTGGTAATGTGACGTCTGTCACTGTTTAAATGAAACATTTGACTCAAGTCCAGCAGGAATGACTCAACTTCAAGACGTCACCTGGATAGAAAGTAAAATGTTAAGTGCCAGGAAAAGCCTTAGATTAGAAACTTCCCGCGGTTCCACCGTCACAACCTGTACCTCAGAGGACAGAAGGAGAGCCGAACAGAGGCTGCTCTGGAAGAGGAGGATGTGCCACACATCTGGCTTCAACTGGAATGCATGTGAGCAGGAGAGGGAGCGAGTAGAGGGAGGGGTGTGTCCGGGTGCAAAGATACCACAGACCTTCACTGAATAAAGACGCGGCGCCGCACCAGAGACGCCGTCTTCAGAGAACAACCAAGCCGGACATCTGAAGAGCAAGGAGGGAGGAAGTCCTGACGTCTCAACATCACTGCAGGTTGGGAATATTTCATCATTTCTCGCAACTTTCTCCAGCGTGGGACATCCACAACTCCAATGGAAGTTTGGTAAACAGAAACAGGCTTTGGCACAAGTTTGTGACTTGATGTCAAGCAGATTTGGGAGGTTTTGACTGAATTTATGAAAACAGTGAGTCACAGGTTGGTTCGATGCCTCATACTTTCCTCACATGGTTTCAATCAGACATTATTTTTGCTTTGGTTGTTTCCCCGCTTTTTGTTTTTCTCTCACAGAACACGGATACGTTCAAAAATCAAACTTTTCTCTGGCAGGTTGCGCAGTTATTCTCTCCTCTGTGCAAACACTCTGGTCCTTTCACACAGCAGGCCCAACTGTTGAGCAAAGGTGTGCTGTAATCATTGTGTTTTGCTGAAGGTCAGGGGGCGAGCTTTTGTGAGTCTTTCTGCAGTTTCTTCATGGCCATGTTCCTTCTTCCATTGCCAGCTCCCCAGCTTGTAAACCTTTCATAGTTTGCACACATATGGAGGTTGGTCAAGAGGTTTTTTTGGTACGTTTCATGTATAATTTTAAAGAGCTGGACTCCTCAGGCGGGTTTCTTGCATGAGGTTGCCTCTTAAACTGACGCAGAAACATAAACACATTAATGGACCATTTTGCTTGAATATCATATAGATAACACAAAATCAGGTAATGTTGCCAAAGGTGCTTGTAATGGAAAGGTTCAAGAGTCGTCATGTACATTGTTTGGAATCCTCATCGCTTCTGGAACAGACGGTCAAACAGGAGGCTTTCAGGTTTTTATGAAACTTTAACTACAAACTGAGGTTGAGTTTGAATTTCTTCACTTCTCACTACACAGTTCACCACAGAACTGTCTGAAAACACAAGTCCAACATCAAAGTGCCCCAGAAATATCCCAGAAGTCTTTGCAAAAAACCAGTGTGCATCAATGCTCACTGGATTGGCAAATATTCACCACAATGCATTGCGTTTGAAAAACAATGTATTTTTTTGTGTGAATGTTGTGTAGAGTTATGAGAACGGGAGATTGGAAGGCCATTACAAATGAAAGGATTAAAAATATCTATTTTAAAACTGTTTTGATTTTTGACATTATTAGTCATTAGTTAGTGAAAAAATCTGAATTTTGTTTTGTCATAGCGAGAAATCCGTGGGAATTTTGGCTAAGGCCAGTCTAGATACGGCGGCACACACAATACAGGGGCATAGCAAATAATCTGTGGGGCCCAAGTTTTCACTTTAAAATATAGATTTTATTTTTTTCAGTGCTTAAAGAAGCATGACATCCACCCCCACCCCCAAGCTCTGCCCCTGAACCAAGCTAACTTTCTAGTAACTTTTCAGATAGATGTAATGACTACTTTGAAGACTTTATTAATTAAAAATAATTTTAAAATGTCATTAATATTGTATTTTTTTATTGCGTAAACAAAAAAACATATTGCTTAAAATGAGATGTTTACTAGATCAAATGACTCAATACACTTAAGTTTATTTTGTCTCATGATTTTTAAGACAAATGTAACTAAAAAGGTTTAATTCTAGTCTTACTTTAAGATGATCATGGTCTGGAAATATGGGTAATTTAAGTTATTCATAGGATTTAAAATAGGATATGTTTTTGGGAAAAATGATGTACTTATTTTAAAGATTATTCTTTTGATAATACATGCTTATTTTAAGACAGAATATTTCCCATTACCAAAACAATAGACGTAAATATGAGAGTTTGGAGCTCATTTCAAGATTTAATTTAGCTTTAAAAGAACAAAAAATCATAACTTATTGAAAGACAATTCTTCAAGTTTGGCAGATTTTTTTCACTTACAACAAAGCAAAACATCTTATGTTCTGCAGTTTGTTACCTGTTTTGAGAAGTACATTTTTTCCAGTGTATAAGTACACATGTTGGATGTCCCAAGATTCACAACCCACTTTTGAAACAGTAGAATCTGTCTGTCCTGCTAACAAAATCTATCAGCGACATCAGCTGCTGTCTGTTTGTTTTGCTGTGGCATGAAAACCCACTGCAAACTACAAGGGAATTATTTCCAGGCTGCATAACTTTGGTTTTCTTCTCTTTACCTAAAACCTTTTTTAAAGCGATCATGGGCTCTCCATCTCTGTTGGCGGCACTGATGGCAGTTGCCATGGCAACAGGGGCCCAGGCTGTCAGCGAGGAGAATAATGTGGATTACGGCCACTGGAACTACAGAGATGGAGGTATGAGTTTAAGAGCCGTTTGAGGGCCTAAAGGATTGAGCGGGTTGATGGCACAAGGGGAGCGAAAGGCAGCAACTCTGCCATGAGAATCTCAGCCTCTGTTTTGGTGTCAGCCGACAGCGTGAACGTGGCCTCCGTGCGCAGTGTGACCAGGGTTTTAGACGTCTGGGGGAAACGCATCTTCAGGGAGATAAAGACTTTACTGCACTCCGAGCCTAGCACGCTGCTGCCAGATTACTCCAGGTACCTGTTTAAACAACAGTTTAACCACCTGCCAGCACATTCTAAAAAATATCATGTGTATTAATCACACAAGGCAATATACAACAGAGAAAAAATCATTTTTTATGCTTAGTTTGGTTGTTAAAGGGTTAAAATGAACGGGTATTTGTAATTAGAATGAATTAAAATAACTGGTAACGACACAAAACTTACAGCGTGTGTGTCTGCCAAAGCTGGATGTGTTCTGCAATTACTCCCATACAGGCAAAAAACTTGTTTGAAACTTGATTGAAAGTGGAATGAAGTGTTTTGAAACGTCCACGTTAGCGTCACATTTCTGTTTTTTTTCTTTTGTGTTTTTAACACATTTATTTTTAAACTAAGTTTAAGAAACATTGTTTTTTTTATTATATGCAAGTAAAGAATTAATTATATTAGTAATTTATAAATACATTTTTAGTTTCTTCAAAATAATATTATTTTGAAAGGGGAATACAAAAATTAAAGGGTAGAAAACTTCCAAAAAGTTTGTGTTTATGTTGTAAACAGTTTTGCAAATTATTCTTTTTTTGCTTTTGTTAACAGAAAAGATAATATTTCATGTTACAAACCTGATTTCCTCTTCCTGCACCTCCTGTGGTCCTCCTGCAGGGTGCGCCCTCTGTCCGAGTCCATTAATGATCTCTTCAGAGAAGTCTCCCTGCTGCACCGCCGCATCACAGAACTCTCTCATCGCCTAGCAACGCTGGAACCGATCCTCCGTCGCCTTGGCTACCAGGGGGAAGATGGGGAGGAGACGATGAGAAGCAGGGCTCAAAGTCTCAAAGGGGAGGCCACGACTCTCGCCCGGTTCAACCCGAGGAGCAAAGTGAGGGCGAGCCCACCGAGAGGGAGCAGCAGGGTGGTGAGGAGAAGACGGTTGAGGGTCTTCAGGAACAGGGGAAGGAAGCAGATCCGGGATGACTGAAGAAGGAGCAGAAAGCAGGAAGGAAAAGTTTGTTTGACTGTTTATAACTGGTGTGTAGAATGACCTGACCCTCTTCCTAACTAACATTTAAAATATTTTTTTAGTCATCCTTTAGATTAACTGATAGTTAAGTTCAAAAGTTCAGTTTTCTCATTTGATAATGTCATTTAGCTGCAACAATTTTCAGCTTGTACTTTTTAAATAATCTGTTAAAAGGAATCGATTCAGTGACTTCTTTCTGCCTCACCATGAGGATGGGAGACCTTTATTCTGAAAAATCCAGTCCAGTCCAACAAATGTGAAAGTATTCCAGCTTTGTGAACTCTGACTTTCCTGCGTGATTGAACCTGGAATGTCTTTTTCAGTTGATAAAATCAAACAGCCAGCAAATGTTTCGCAAAGGTCAGAAAACCATCATCTAAATGTGTTTGTTCTGGAAACCATTGCACACTTTTCCCCAAAACAACTGGAAGTCAATTGCACTTTTTTGTCTAATCACGCAAGACTGTTAAAGATTAGAGTGAACCTGCAGAAACACAAAAATATGAATAAACTATTACATGAAAAATGTGCACGTTTTTTTATTACTTTTTTCCCAAAATCCAGCTGACACATTTTTCTCAAGATTTTTTTTAACTTCTGTATTAGATTGTTAACATGCAGCACAACAGTTCCCAGGTAAGCATTGAGTGTAATAACCTGTAAATTATGTCTAAATAGGCTGATTTAGAAGCAACAGTTAGATGTGCTAAACCCAACGTGTGTGGGTGTAGGTCATAAAGGGGCAGCAGCGATGGTGCCGGATTAAAATTCCAACATCCATCAACAATACTGACAAAATGTAAGCTTTAATGGATAAAGTCACTTAAAATATGTTACTGACCATTTAATGAATCCTTTGAGAAAAGTAAACTAATTGAAAAAACACATTTCTAGAAGAAAATTCTTGGAAAAAATTTAATTCTGAGTTCTTTGTTTCTGTTGTTCTTCATCCTCCTGTTAACAAACTCCCACCAAGAATTCTCTGCATATTATGGTCATGTGACCTTTCGGCCAATACTTCATAGATACAGTGTAGCAAAGTATTTTGGGCTCAAAATATCAAAAATCATATTAACGCAAGAAATCAGGAAGTGCTCTAAAATGTCTTGATAGATGACAGCAATGATCGTGGACCTGTGAAAACATCATACTGGACACCAAGCAGCTCCATTTGCACCTTTGCTCTCTTCTTCCAATCTCAGATCTTCACGTCCAGAAAAAAAAAAAATCAACATTTATTTTGACTTTAAAAGAGGACTTTGAACCACTGAGCAACACTTTGAGTGGATTCACATAAAAAATGCAATAATTAAAGTCCAAAAAGTCCATGTTCATGTGTGTGCTATAAAGCTGACCTCATCCTTATGTCTCACACTTGCATACTTGAAAAGTCTTTCTGTCAAAATAAAGGCTGCAGTTATTTTTCAACTTATCGTGAATGTGTTTGGATACAGCACTCTATGAAGAAGCAGCTTCTTTCACACTTTGAGAGATCAGCAATCGTCTTCTACACAATTATCATATCCTTCATCAAGATAATGTTTATACTGATCCACACTGGACTTGCGGGCCTTTTAAAAGCACAGGAAACGGTAGGCAGGTGCTCTGAATTCATCATCTGATTACAATGTGAGTGACTGATCCCAGTTGGTCTGAGTCATCATATCTATGGCAACCACTCTCGCCAATTAGGAATGAGCTTGTTGGAATTTCACACCTCTACCACTTGAAAGCAGATTGCAAGAAATCTGTCAATCAAACGCGGGGGGAAAGCGGGCGCCAAATACTTTTATTAAGGCATCTGGTCAATTTATAACTTGAATAACTTGTAAAAAAGAAAAAAAATAGAATTTTTCAAGAACATGTTGATGTTAGTGTTATTTTGAAAAAGAGAATGACTGAGCAATAGCTGTTTATTTCTCTATAGAAGTCTATGGGATTTTGGCTTCTTGGAATGAACGGGAACTTTCTGTTTGGAACAAAAGAGGGAGGGATCAGTCAGTCCAGTTCTCTATATACAGTCAATGGTTGTAACCATAAAAAAGACAAAAACAATAAAATGTCGTAGTGTACATGAGATGTATCAGTATAAAGTAGTAAGTTAGAGGTTTTAAATGACTGAATGAAAGAATGAAGAAGCTTTCTTGTTTATTTGTTTATATAAAGATTCAACACAAGGTCAACGATGCCATGAAATACTTGGGATGAGAAGAACCTTTTGACTCGCCAAAAATAATCAAGAGGAACTCGCAGCATGGATGGTAGTACCTTGCCAAAATACTACGTATAAGAAAATAATAAATATATAATGAATATAAAATATACAGGGGAAATCTAAAAAATATGACATTTACAGGGGAGTTTAGAAGTAGACTACTAATTATTTTAGATATTTTGTACAGAGCTGAATGAAAAATATAAGAGTATAACAAAACTTTAAATGTGGTTCCTGAAAAAAAAAGATTTAGAGAACTGAAATATCTGTACTTTAAAGAGCTCTGTTGGAGACGTTTTGGCTTTCCATCAAACCTCTATGACATCATAAGTGGAAGTGTGTAGCATCCAGAGCCACAGTGGGTCTAGAAAAGAGGATGTTGTGTTTTGCCACATGGTGTCAGCACTGGCCCGCTGCTATGATCGGATGTGACATCCAGACTGGAACAAGACAGCCTCTGTGCTGCTCAGCTGAAGTCCTGGGCGCTCTTCACAGGTCCAGCAGGGGGTGCTTATTATCTGCTAACATAATTAAAACCTCCTCTACTCTTTCTTTCTTTTTTTTTTTTTGGGTGATAGTTTGTGTGTATTGTGGGCACAGACATCCAACTTCATTAAAACTTTGCCACGCGTTTCTACAGCAACCAGTTTTCCTGCAACGCGTCGCCCTCACACACACCGCTGGGTGAGATGTTTGTTTCTTGTGTTTAACCTAAATTTGCTTCTTTTGCTTCCATCTTTCTCCTCAGGTTTTCTCCTCTTTGTGTTACCGTCACTGTAATCGACACTGTAAATCAAAGAATCCTCTCTTTCCCATCTCGCTCCGCTCTTTTCCTTGCTCTATGTGGGTGTTAAGCTCAAGCTGTACTTTCCATTTTGGTACGGTATTGTCATTGTTGCGTCCAATCCAGTTAAGATGCGGTGGGAATACTGTATAAATCTCTCTCTACCAGTTCCCCCCAGCCCTCGCCCTCCTCCCTCGCATCTCTGGAAAAAGAGCCAGTTGCTAGGTAACAGTTAATTGTCAAGAAGTAGTTACATGTGTTGCAATGCATCCATAGAATGTTTGGCTGGTGTTCACGACTGAGAAAGTAAGCAGAATAAACATTTTTTTTTTTTTTTTTAAAGAGGATGGAGAAAAAGTGGATTATTTTTGTCACGCCTTGTTCTTACTCCACATCCAGAACAGCATAAGAAAAAAAATCCTACAATTGAATTTTGGCAAAAAAAAAACCCCAAAAAACAAAAAGAATACATTTTAAAAAAGCTTTTCTTGAAATAACTCCTGTTGCTGGACACGGCTGTCTCTGAATCTGTGAAGGTTTTGGGGGCTTTGATCTCTCAGCTCCGTTTGCATCACTTCCCCACAGCTCCTCCTCCCACCTCCCCAATACCTTCCTATTTATTCCTGTTTCTTTGTGGAGCTCTTACAGGTTTTTGCTCTTAAATCCTGTTGCACATCCCTGAACACAAGGAACCGCGCAAGAAAGGCAGAAGAAACAGCAGCGATTATTTTCCAATCTGCAGAAAACAAATGCAGCATGGAGTGTGAATTTAAACCAAAAAACTATTTTTCCCCAAAATATATGATCTGGATAGAAAATTCTTGATTGGATATTGAAAAACACTGGAGCAAATATGAAATCCTCCATGGAGCTACACGGTAGCATCTGGCTACAGACATTTTGAAATCGTCGTCAGGAAGGACTGCTAAAGTTCAAACTAAGTGTCAGAGCTGAGAAGACAGGGCAGTTTAAGTGACCTGGATGTCGAAGCCAGTTCTCTGGGTGAAGATGTCTTGTTGATGCCCCAAGTCAGAGTAGAATGAATCCGACATGACAGAAAGAAACTCAAGTAAGCACTTGTTTCATCCTCAGCATGCAGATGAGGCTCCCCTTATGGCCAAACACGACGTAACCAGCAGAGGAGGCACAGACGCAGGCAGGACTCACACAAATGAAAAGTTAGGATTGGAGAATTGATGCTCAGACTGATTGGAATCCCTTTCACGGCAGGCCAAACCAACAGTTATCCATCTGATGCCAGGTTACTTTTTCCAAATTAGTGTCCCACAAACTCTGATGGAAATTGTGTTTTTAACATGTTCTTGTGGCATTTTTCTAATGATGGAGGACATATATGAAGAGGTTAAAACAACATTCTGAATTGCTATATTAAAATAATTGTGAAAAAGGAGCAGACGAGAAATAATGCAGTTCAAAAAAAAAATGAAAAGCGTATTTGTCACCCAGAAAACTCGTCTTTGTTTTCCTTGTCTGAGCTGGTATCTGGCTAAAACTGTACGGCTTGTTGCACCGGGTATATTAGGTTGGGGGTAAGAGGGGCTGTAAGCTAGTGGAAGAGTGTGTTAACAGAGAGCTCACCGCAATGGGGAGGGGAAGAGGTTGCTCTGTTCTAACAGTTCCGCTCACAACTTAGAGGGGCATTTCTAATGAACTCCTGCCGCTCTGCAGAAACTAAGTCCTAAAAAGTAGTAGTTTCATCAGGGCACGTGTGACGGATAACATCGGAGAGAGCATTGCCAAAAAAACAAATGCAGCTCTATCAAAATCGAGTTATTTCTGCCAACTGAGGTTTAGAATCAAAGATATTCTTGATAAATTCAGTTTTTCTTACCTCTTTAGTCTGAATATGATGTACTCTAAACATGAACATAACCCTTGCTGCCAACAGCAGGAAATAACACAAGCTCTTTGAACTACCGTAACTTCTTGGTTGTCAAAAGAATGTCAATGCTGGAACTGAAGCTCTAGAGTCAAAGGGTTAATTCCCAAGTTCCTGACCTGTGACCTTGGGTGTGACTCAATTCAGTCTCTAGTCCAATTCACCGTCTCTGAAGATGATCAGCAAACCCCCTGTTGTGTTTTCGGCAAGGTTTGGTACAGATGTTGTACCTTATTGGTCCAAGGGCTGGTTCTGCCTTATTGAGAAACAGGACACCAGCTCTTCTTGAGCGGGGAGCATCTTTCAGGAAACCGAACGCTGATTTCAGAGAAAAAAAACGTGTCATACGACCAAATCCAAAAATGAGCAAATGCAAAACATTTCCAGATTCCTTAAAGTGTTTGATACGTGCTTTCATGCTGACATCTCTTTACAGATATCCAGGTGTGTTGTTCTCCTCCTACTGCCTGACCTTTATCCAAGGAAGGCGTGTTACGGAAACATGCCATGAAGACGTCAACAGTCAACGAAAAAATATGTTTACGTACTGCAACTTAAAAAACGCTGCAAAAACCCTGAAAATGTGTAGTTCTTATTCTGCCCACCTACAGAATCCAACACTGCTCCCACTTTGAATGGCAGCTCAATTTGTAAATCCCTTGGGTCTTGAAGGAGGGAGAAAAGTGTGATTATACACATGAAAATTAGCGTTGTACATTTTGCCGTTGGGTTGTGTGGTCATCAATACATAACAATAGGTTATTAAAAACTGATTTTCTTAGCTCAAAAAAGAGGGGAACCACATTGCTGAGGTGTAAAAAAACCCAACCTTTTTTGGTTTCTAAATCCAGTTCGGATTATGTAATGTAGCCTTTTTTTCATGTTCAGCATGCACCCCCACACAGCACCAAGCTGTTTGCAGTTACTACACCCACTTTGTTTGACTAATCACACTACAGTTGTCACAATAGTCCAGTTTAACAATGATGTGTCAGGAAAAATTGCAAAAAGGGCCAAATTTAAATCCAAAAGACAGACGAGAAGTCCTGTCTGTGTCACAGACATAAATCCAAGACAAAACCTCTTTTTTTATTTTGTCCTGTCCAGCAGCTGAGCAAAGATATGAGCTGAGACCCTCTTGTGTCGGACAGATTTTACTGTTACAATTGAGGTTATAAATCTTCTGACACACAAGGTGTATATCTGTATAAACCCCTTTTGTAATTTAAACAAAACTTTATTTATATTGATTCTTGTATCATTTTGTTGTTAGACTGGATGGAAAAGAACGAGGTAAGAGAAAGGGATGACCCCAACCCCAGGTACAAGCCAGGGGGTCCATGCGGCCCCCTTGCCTGCCCCACCCAGGCGCCAAACCAGACCCTCCCCCCACACACACACACACTTTTCTCAAAAGTTAAAGCTCTTAAAGGGCATACCTTAATAGAAAATAAGTCCTGTTTTAGAATGAAAACAAAAATCTCATCACATGAAGAGCTATGTAACCTTGGCAAGCTGCACTTTCTGCATTTCAGTAAAAATAAGCATAGATTGACAGTCACATCACTATAACCTCTTTGGGAATCATGGGAAATCATTTTCTGGTAGCCAATGAGCTCAAAGATCCGCCCCCACTTAAAAATAGGATCAGCTCGACAGTAAAAATTGAAAACTGACTTGAAACTGAAAACTGAAAGCAAAGAGTGAGCTGAAAAAAAGTTGGAAATATAAACAAACATCTTTTTTCATTTGTTAACAGTTTTAGGTTTACATTTTCATTCAGTTTTAAATTTACTATTATTTTTTCAAATTTTCAATTTTTTTTTAAGTTTACAATAATTTTTTTTTCAAAATTACAGTTTTATTTTCAAATTTTCACAAATTCCTTTAAGTTTACAATGTGGACTTTTGAGTTTTTAGATGTTTAAAATATATATATATATATATATATATATATATATATATATATATATATATATATTTATCAAGTTTACAATGGCTTGTTATCAAATTTTCTTTTTTTTTTTAAATTGGCAATCTAGTTTTTCATTCACTTTAAGCTGATCCTAAATTGACTGCAAAGAAAACGTCTTCTTTATAGCATAATGTTAAGCAATTTCATACAATCTTAGTGAAAACCAGGGGTGGAGCTATGGGGGGACAAAGGGGGACAGTCCCCAACCCCAGCAAAAAATGTTGCCCCAGACTTGCACCCCCAACATTTGGATCAATATTAGACTCATTATTGACAAATATTAAGAAATAATTATTTAAGCATTCCAAAATTAACAAAAGCAATGCCTTTAAATGAAAACAAAACAGCAAAAATAATAAAACTGTTAGAAACAGGTATTGGTGGAAGCAAAAAAAAAAAGAATAAGATTGTGCACGCTACTGCAGTCACAAAAATACTAACCTACTAGGATTACTGCGGAACTTAAACATATAGGTGCAAACAGCTGTTTACAGTTCAGACCAGCATAAAAAAATAAGAATTGAAAATGCCACAAAGGACGAATAAAGCTGCTGCAAGAAAAAAAAATATTCCAAATTTTCTCCTTTGTTCCCAAGATTTAATCTAAAGAGATAAAAAAACAAACAAACAAACAATAAAATATGATTTTACAGAAGAAATAATCCGATTTTTTGAAAATAAAAGAGCAAGCCGGTTTGAGATTTCAAATTTTTTATTAATACTTAACACTTTTATCCCAAAAAGACAGAAGAATATTATTTCTCAGCACTTATTTGGACATTAACTGTGTTAAATCTCATTTCAGTATTACTAAATATTCAATCAGTTTTGAAATACTCTCTTCACACATGAAATATCTCTCCATACAAAAGAAAGAAAAAAAAGTGAACAAAATTGTCGTCATATGTACATGTTTTTCACATTGTGTACAGCTCAGAGATGTTATTTTATCTTCTGTGGAAAAACAGAATCATTTTAGACAAAAGAGTGGAAAAAGACCATCTCTATAAAAATACAGTGTCTTTTGTGCTCTCTGAATACCAATTAATGAAGGTGCGCTGCTCTTTTTTTTGATTGTTTGAGAAAATCAGTCTTTTTAAAGATTCAACCCAGAGCTTCACTTATATGTGTGTCCAATCTGTATCACAATAAATAATTGCACATTTCCTGGCCTAAAATCCAAATAAAAGCAGTTTAGTGAAGGGAGATAAACTGATTTATGATTTATCCAAATAGATATTTTTTTTCTTTTTTTTTTTTTATACAATTTTATCAAAAGTTCATGAGCGTGAGGTAAAATATTTACACGTCCTTCGATGATAGATGTACAACAAACGTCTATTTTGCGCACTTTGTCTCTCTTCCATAAATGAGCACACACACAGAGGTAATCAAGCGTATGTTTTCAGGCACATACAATAACAAATAATGAGATCTGTTTGAAGGGGAGAAACGAAAACGACAGAAAAAGCAGCACAAATGAGAAAAGGCGCCACTCCTTCGATGCCGATTAATATGTAAACTAAGACGCCTTCTTCGTTTACAAGAATTCAAACTATCAAGTCACAACTGATGAATTTAGTCTTTTTTTAAACACCTAAAATTTAGACCTGTCAACTGGTTGCTTCCCTTGTACAAAAAATCAAACACACACTCATACCTATAATACCACATGGATCATTCGTCATCAAAAGTCACAAATTCTCAAAAACGTCATTTTTGAGCCAGAAAAAAAATATCAAGTGAAGAATAAAAAAAAAAAATTATATGCATACATGCAAATCCTTACAAACATCACTGACTCATTGTATCATAAATACTGACTTGTCAAATGACACAAAAAATGATGTCAAACACACTTGTATCTGTGTGTGACAAAAATAGCCTTATAAAAATCAATTTTTTGTTTAAAATTTAAATGATGAAAATCAATCTTTGAAGATGCAAAATATGTGTCAGAAAAAGGACACACTGTGGTTTGAAGCTAAGCATTTAGTAACAAAAACTTTGTGTGCTTTTGGAACACTGTCTACGTTTTCATTTTCCTGAAATGTGCAGTCCTCTTAATCCACGCAGGACTTTGGACCTGAGGGAAAAATCGTTTTCATTGTCAAACTTGTGTGCCTCCAAGAGGTGGAAGTACTTTCCATTATTCTCTGACATTTGAAAAACATCCTGCTGCTGTGTGTTGGTTAAAATACTCAGTGGTCTGCTTGATTTACTTTGTTTTGGTTGATTTTATGTGGGTTAGCTTAGCGTAAAGACTGCAAATATGGGGATGCTAGCCATGCAAATATATCATGCATGTGAACCCCTTTATAAGTTGGGAAGACAAATTAAACTTATTGGTGGGATTTTTCTGCCTTTAAAAAAACGAAATTTAGCTTTCATATAACAAATGGACTTTAGATGACACCTGTTGCTTTCTGTGAGAAAAATGGTTTCCATGCAACAGCATCTTCAAAGCTTCTCTCCTAATCTACTTTTGTCTCCTAGCTACAAACTCTCTTTTTTGATCTGTTTTTTTTTTCCTTTTGGCGGGAATCACCATAGCAACCACTGACAGAAAAGCTGGTTGCTGTTACCTCCTTTAGCCATTGTCTTGTTGGTTAATTGTCAATCCTATCAATCTCTGTCTTTTCTCAATGTTTCCAAATATAAACATGAAGTTTTAGCAATAAGAGGTTTTTTATAACATTTTTTTCTAACCTCATTCCAGTTATTGGAGAGAAGCTAATGCTAGTGAAGCTGACGAGAGAAGCTAATTTTAGTGAACTTTGAAAGAGAAGGAAGTACTCTTGTGATTTAAATCAAACAAGACTTTTTTTCAAATGGATTTGTATATGGAGAAACAAAACCAAAACTTATTTTGTAAGATATTTTGATGTACTAGCTGTGTGCATTAGCATTTTTCTTGTGTCATCCTGAAATTTACAGCAAAAGATTAAAGCTATAAACATAGGTGTGAATGAATAAAACAGCTACTTTTTGTACATCCAAAGGTACTTACAGATTTTTCTATAATTTCTGTTTATTTTTTACTCATTTTTACAGTTCAATGCAAATTTGATAAAACATAACATCTTGACTGGAGCTTTTTAATTCAACTTGTATACGCAACACATGTAGCTTAGCTCGGAACAAAATACTGGAATGATATTTGGGCATTTAAAAGCCTACTGTGCAAATGTTAGATCATCATACTCCTCTCACTCAGGTGTGACCTTCTTACAGCAGTCACTAAAAGATTTACAGCTCATCCCAGCAATAAAATCCTCAGTCAGAGGGTCCATTATATCATACTCCCAAATGGCAAATGTCATAGCCAATTGAGTTCGATCCAATGAGGCAGCGTGAGAACAAGATAAGAACATTAAACGTAATTTACATTAAATTTACAATGATAGCTGGGTCTTGGGTCATCAGTTACAAAGAGCTGAGTGGTGGCTAGAAATTTTACCGGTACTCAGGATTTACTGAAACGTTTGTGTAGTACAAAAAAGAGAAAAAAGCTTGTGTTTAAGCCTGGGAATTGTCTTTGTTTTTGTTTGTTAATCCTTAAAATCCCTCATGTTGACTAAAACCATTCCAAATCAGTAAATTAGTTGCTTCAAGTACATTTGTTATCCCATAGAAGACGATAGGAAAATCAGTGGTAGTCCTTTTAAGGCACATCCAGCTCAAACTGTCAGACCCTTTTGGTACTGTAAAGCAGAAACTAATGAAAAAAAAAAGCAAATCATTATGATGATGTTAAGAATTCAGCCAAAAAAAAAAAAAAAAAAAAAATGGATTTTAACAAATTTACAAGTACATACAAAGTACTCTGCAAGTCATGCCTTTTAAATACATTTCACTGTAATCAAAAAATAAACAAAAGAATTAATCAAACTTGAATAATTTAGAGCAAAAAATAGTTCAAAACACTGGAATCCAAAACTGTCGATTGATCAATCGTCTTCTGCAATGTCAGTAAGCTAAGAAATAATTAACATCATACAAATATGTAACGTAAAATATTTATATAAATAAAGTTTAAAAACAATACAAATCAATCGTCATTTAACACTGGAATAATATTCAACAACAGTATCAACATCGTCAGTACAATTATTATTAGCTTACCCTGTTACTTCAGCAAAAGTGTAGATTTCTCATTCATGATTGTATTTCCATTGAAAAACAAAATGTTTTGGTCTTGAGAAATGGTAGGGGAAAGTATAAGATACCAGCATGTGGAGAGAGAAGAGATTGGAGAATTGATTTCACCTTTTCCAACTCCCAGCATCCCTCCCTCCAGTGCTTCGTCTGTTCCAGACCTGTCTCTGCTGCGTTGGCGCAACACCAAAATCCGGTCTTCTCATCATCGAACTTGTCTCCCTTGGTTCCTGCAGCAGCACTCCCACCGTTTTTTCCAACTCTTTTCATTTCACTGCAGTGGGATCAACACACAAACTTTTGTGTATCCTCATTTTTCTGCAATCATCATCCTGCTGTGGGGTTGCATTTGTTCCCTCCTTGCCATTTTTTGTCTTTTTTTTCCTCTACCTCTGACTATCAGACATCTGACTCAATGCTGGAGAGCTTTTCATATACGTGTCCATTGCTGGCACCATTGAAGGGTCTCTGTCCCTGCCCCAGACCTAACGTGTCCCTGCCTCCAGGATGCAGTTTGTTGGCCCCAAGGTGGTTCCCCATGGGCCCTCCCAGACACATTTCTTTAGGGTACCTGGTGCCCACATTAGACATCACTCCAGCTGTGGCAGATGCGGGCAAATAGGAAGTCACTCCCATGGGGCCCCGGAATTCACCTCCTCCTCGGTTGTTGTTGAGTAGTTGCTGTTGCTGGGCCTGTGGTTTTTTGATGTAGTATGGTTTGGCACCGTGTAATAGACACTGGTCGTCCCCGAAGGTTGGGATGAAGGGGTTCTGGTTCACCTTATCTGGGTAGAGAGATTTAGACAACGAGTAAGTCCCGGCCCCTCTGCCGCCACCACCACCACCACCACCACCACCACAGCCCCCTCCTCCCATCATAGCTCTATCTCTTTCCCTCAGGTCTCTTTCTCCCACTGAACGTCGATGCAACCCACCTTCACCTCCACGGAATAAACTGAAGGAAGAGCCTCCTGTCACCCTTTCGCCACCTACTCCTCCAAACAACGGAGACTCCCTATCACCTGCATACCTTTCAAACATGTGAGCATAGGGGCTGGGACCTTCCATGAAACGGTCCTTGTCTTTCAAGCTCACACTCCGGGGCTGAAGAAACTGCCCGCCAGCGCCACTGGACCCTCCCATGCGACTGGCTCCCTCTCTTTGGAGATCAACAAATGTGTCATAGGAGTGTTGCCTTCGTAACACTTTTCCACCTGGCCCTAGCTTCCTGCGCTGAACCTGAGTCTGTGTTTGGTTGGGTCCTACGCTGCTCTTCCCTCCGGAGAATGTCATGTTGTTATCCTCGCTTATGTTGTAAAGGTTGCTTGGCTGCATCTTGCAGGAGTCACAGCGTTTACATGTAGCAGAACTGGGGCGACTGCTGCCACCGCCACTGGCTGGGCAAGTGCCGCCGCCTCCTACACCGCCACTGTGATGACACACGCTGTGGCAGTTACGACACTCCCAATCACCCCCTGCTATGCCTCCCCCACCAATCCCAGAAACACCCTTTTCCCAGCATGTGTGGGCTTGTTGCCCAGCTGACATTGGACCAACCCCACTTTTGGACTCTTGCTTTTTTCCTTTTCCTTTGAGGAAATCTTCCACAGGCACTAAGCTTTGACAAATACCACCACCGCTACCACCAGCCCCACCGCTTCCTCCACTTCCACCCTCTTGCTCCCACTTGGCCTTGCCCTCCTTGGAGCGGAACTGATCCGCATAGAAATCCCTCAGGCTGTCTTTGTCTTTGCGGAATAAGAAAGGCGAAGAATTACCCGCTCCTCCTCCCCTTTTCCGCTCCAGGGGAGGTGAGGCCGTGCGGTGTGCCAGAGGCCCATAGGGGAAGTGGTGGTGGACGGTGTGGTGGTGGGGTCTCCTTCTGAAGGCGTTCAGTTCTATCTCGTCCTGCTCCCGTCTGCACTTGGCAGAGGCTGGCCTCTTTTTCAGGCTGTCCCTGTACTGCTTACGTCTTCTGGCGTTGCCCTCCAGGTTGCCATAGGTGACGGTGTGCGTGGAGATGTCCGATACATCAGATCGAATGTTCCCATCGTCATTTCCTGAGCCTGCCCCACCCCCACCACAATATCTTTCATGCCCCCAATGAGCCCTGTGCTGGATGCCCCTCCTTTGAAAGAAAACCTTCCGTAAGCGTTGCTTCCCTTGAAAGAACTTTGACCGGAATCCTTTAGGGTGTGTCCAGCAATCAGGTCGAATTTACTTGTATTCCTGTGGGTCATAGAGGGACGTGGTTGGGTAGTGAAGATAGGCGCTACCCCTCCACCCAAACTGTCGCAGTCAAACATGCCACCCTCCAAAGAACTAGCGCTGCCTAGGCTACGCGGCCTATTAGGTGGGGGACCGGACATACCCAAAGACGAGGACGGGTGGTGGTGCCGGTAATGGTCCTGGTACAGGTTGCTGTCCTTTAGGGGCAAGTTGCCAAAAGTCCTCTCCACCTCACTGATGTAATCACTGAACATGTTGTCCTCCGCCATATAGGGAGGCGCAGACTTACAGTCCCCAGGGTGACCCACCAGGCTTCGCCGGTGTTCTTGGATATCATAGATAGCCGACTCACGGCCACTGTGGCTGTACTCCAAAGCTGCATGTGGAGAACCATTAATGCCAGGGACTGCAGTCATGTCTTTGGCAGTGCGAAGCAAACGCAGAATATTGGAATGGGTGTTGTTCATGTTCTTCTTGATAGTAGACGAGGGTGAATCTACAGTTGACTTGTTTTCCTCAATTTGTACCCCATGGATGCAGCTGTAGATACCCTGTAGCATGAAACAACGAAGAAAAGGGAGACCAAAAAATTATAAGAAACAGTCAACAGAAGGATGCCAACAGAACAAAAACAACAGAAATTTTAGCTCCAGTGTTCGCATTTTTCGATCACCGTAACTTTTCAACCATTTACTCAACTAACATTAATCTAGCAGATTCTGAAGCTAAGAAAGCATCCTTGTGTTGATATGCAACCCTTCACAGAAGAGAAGTGTTAACGGAATCAACGCAAGTCCCCTAATTCTGATTTGGAGAAAAGCCGATGTGAAAAGCCACTTACTCCATGCCAGAATCAACTATTTCACAATAATCTCACAAGCAGTTGAAGAGTTTGGGTAGTTCGAAGTTTGGGTTATTTTAGGTGTTGCTAGTGACATCTCCAGTGTAAAAGGGTTAAAAGACACACTAGTAGCTCTGAAACAAAACGTATAACGTTTTAAGACCTGACCAGACACTGGACCACTCTACAAGTAGAGCAAGTTTATGCATTACAAAAAATCGAAACAATTTCATATTGTGATAAAGTTTGAGCTCCCTGAAGGGTTCAATAGACCATAAAAAGTTAGCTTTTCATTCACATGTGGACCACTTAGACTACTGACAATAAATGATTACCAAAGTCTCAGTTTGGCTTCCATTTTAGAATGTGCTTTACTAATTTCTTTTCCTAAAAGCAGTGACTGGAGTCACACAAGTTTTTTTTTTTAAAGTGGCTTGGGGAAATCTGGTAAAAGCAACGGCCAAATCTGAAAGGTTGAGGACAGACGATCCACCACCCAGCGTGCAGCCAACACTTCTCAAAGATGTCAACTTGTCAGAAACAGTTTTCCTCTGTCTCTTAGTCACTTTCCCCATCGCTGAGCTGCACTCATGAATATGAATAGTCAGTTTTTACTCTTCTGTCTGAAGTTTCTTGGTGACAGTTCTCTCAATGGCGTTGCCTGTTGTAATGGTTGCATGAAAAGTAATAGAATAGAGGCCGCTTGTCTTTACTGTGTGTGTTTCTAATTCCTACCATCAGTCTTTTCCCCAGTCAGCCTATCAGTTTCTCTTTGTAATCTATTAGCTTTTGTCAGTTCATCACATCCATTATTTAGATCAGATAAGATTGCCCTTCATTTTTTCCCCGAAGGGGAACTTGTGTCACATGTTTACTATAGTGTAGCCATTCAGGAATCAGTTTAGATTGTGTAGTTTTACAGGAGCAAGGAAAACAAACTGTTATCTCACTCCGTCATGCACTTGGGACATAACTCTCACTGAAGGAGCGGCTTAGTTATGATGATGTTGCTCGTCATCAAAGATGATAACTTGGCTACCACCTTCATTTCTCCTGGCTCCTTCAATGACTCAAGGTGCATCTCCAAACATCCTGACTAGCTTCTTTAGTCTCCTGCAGTCTGCTGTTAAAATGGTGCAGCAGACCACTCCTTAAAGACCCACTCCAATGAAAGTTGTCCTTTGTGAGTCTTAATCATGTTATTGTTGCATTTTTATCATGATGGAGGACATGTATAGAAGAACTTAAGACCAAAACTGCGTTTCTGAGTATTTCTTTATTCAATTCGGAATGAATCAGGAGCAGATGACAAAATGCTGTTTGAAAAGCTCTCTTTTGTGAGACAGCAAGTGAAATGGGCTTGTCAGAGTCTCCATTCTCCACTCCATTCTGATGCATCCACTTGCAGACAAATGGATTCATGTATGTCTTCCTTTTCCTCCTCTTAGTTGGCATCTCACTCAAAATTGTGCGGCTGGATAGCTTTACTATTGCTCGCCATTTGTGTTGCACCGCTAATGTTAGCTTGGGGTTTTAAGGGGCCGTAAGCTAGCAGGAAAGAGTGTAAACAAAGGGATGATGGAATTTCAGCAGAGGCTTACTTCCATGCCAACAGTACCAATGTGAATTATTAATGAACTGCCGATCTGCATAAATTAAGTCCTATAAAACTACAGGTTTTTTTTTTTAATTTTGCCAAAAAATTGCATAATTATAATGAAAAGACCACTGGGAATGCTTTTACAATCAAAATAGGATTGGATTGGGGCTTTAAAAATATCTGAGGCCATCACAGAAGAAAGTCTTTAGAATTAGTCCTTGCACTTTAAAAGACTAACAGAAACAGCTCATCCATTGAGTTCAATGGGAAGCCTTTTGAAGGCTGCACTTTCCCCTAAAACCCCTTCCTGTTTACAGCAATGTTTCCACTAACGCTTAGAGCTGTTGTATGACTTGTTACAACAGTCAGTGTCCGCATTCTAAAAAAAAAGCTATTCCCAAGAGACATAGCTGGCGTTAGTAATAGGGTGAAGGGAGGCAAACACAGGGAAAGAGTGGTTTCAAGGTCATTTCATTTGTAAATTATAAATTACACAGTCAATACAAATGAACCAAGCTGTGTTTTAACTCCAGAAATATGAAAATTTTTATTAATTTAGTCAAACCTTTTTATTTTATGGAACAAAATTATGTAGATTGATTAGATATTGGTTTATGATGGCCACGTTACATACACAGATTACATATGATAAGCTTGTGAGGCAGTTATTTTCCTTGCTTACACATGTTAATACAGAAGGCCACATCAATTTGATTGTAACTTGTTAAATTTGTGCAAAGAAGTTTTTTTTTCTTGTTTCTAAAGATATTAAATAGTGAACAATAAAATGTGAGAATTATGAAGGAATTGGATGGGAGCACCCAAATAAGATCACATTACAGGGCAAACAAAAACAGCACATTTGGCTAATTGTTTGAGTAGGTATTTGAAGTGTTTTGTTTTTTATTTGTTTATTATCTCCTATATTTTTTTATTTAAAGAAAATGGATTTACATTTTGCAACATGGTGTTCTAAAAATATACTTTTTAAAATAATTTTGAAAAATTTAACTCAATCAAGGGTACATGTACTCCTAGGGACATTTGATGCCCCTTCTCGGCGAATACAAAATCATTTCAAAAATGCAAACTTTGTAAAATGAATCATTAAAAATCCTTTTTACAAATATTTCACAAAAATAGATTTTTATTAAAAAATTGTAATTGTTAGACTATGCTTTTTCAAGTCTTTTTTAAATATCATGACTTTGAGTCTAAATAAAATCATCGGGCAGACTACTGGCATTGAAGCACTATTTCTTATGCAAGAACACGAGTTAAACAGGAGCAGACTCATATTTCTTGAAGAACATTAAATGTTCCAACAAACTACGGTGCATTAAGCGTATGTGTGGAATTTAAATGTCTTTCATGCTCAGAGATTTTAGTTTTCCTACAAACTTGTAAATTATCATCACAGAGGTTTATGTTTGGGGAACAATTACAAATATCTGACTGTTATGACCACGCTACTGAGGTTTAAAAGTTGACAGTGGTTTTAAAGACGCACATAAATCCTAACAAAAGTAGTCCTGATAGTTAGAAAACATACTGTTACAAAATCTTGAACTACAATTATTGCATCCAAGGTACAAACAAGTGAATTAAATCTGCAAACACTGATTTATTGTACCCATCAGTCACTCATATCACTTGGGAGTTAAGGTTGATGAACTTACTCATTACACGTGTTGATATGTTTTTGCTTTACAGCTATACAGACTAAAAGAGCCTCAGGTAACCAGGTGAGTCATCGCATCCTCCTGACTACCTCAATACATCTCAGCTGTGGCCAGTGGTATCAGGAAAGCTGCTCCTGTGATGTTTCTGTCAGGACCACAAAGGTCAGACCCAAAATAAAACCTAAGAGTACTTACTCTGCTGATGGAAAAGGTGACCCCGGGCTTTCCCGAACACACTCCCATGAAGCAGAATCGCAGCTGCCAGTAAAACAAATGTTCGCAGATGAAGGTAATGAGGGACAGGACCATGGCAGCCCCGAGCATGTAGAAAACCCCCGCCATGTTGTCCACGTCCAGCTGACTGCTCATCACCTCGTTCTTCTCGTTGTGGCAGATTCCTGTCAACCACAAAGCCTCCAACTCCTCCATCTCACCTGGAGAAAAAAAGTGCTTTAATGTCAAGGTGATGTGGTGTGACCGTAGCGATTTCACGCAACTCTATTGTCAGAAGGTAGAAAAATGTGGCGCTGAAGCCACAAACAGCTCAGATCTCGTGTATACCCAACATGCCATGTCACGCCACTTTAACTAAAGTCTGGCCAAAAGTTTATCATCATTAACCAAAAATGATGAAGGTCCACCCTTCCCCCACAGCTGACTTATGGGTTTTGACAGACCTCTGAGAGGAAGTGTTCAGTCATGTAACAAGTGTTTCCGTCCTGAAAAGTGTCCCTCTCAGTTCCACATGCCCATGAGGAGAGCGCACGTCTGCACAGATTTGTCTGCGGTCTGATTCCTCTACTGCTTACATAATGCTGGTTAGTTCCTGCATGTTTGTACTGACGAGTGAACAGGAAAACAAGAGCAGCAATAATCTGGAAGACACTCATACATGTGAGAAAAGGGAAATATTTGAGATTATTTCAGTTTTCATTTTAGTTAGTTGTACATTTTCATGATTAGCATTTTGAGATTCTGCTTACTGTGTTTTCAGCACAATAACCTTTTACAGGTTGCAAACAAGGTTGAGAGTTGCAGGTATTGTGATCATGCTAACGCTTCTAAGTTCTTGAGTTCCAGTGAACCTAGTTAAAAACTGACTGACTTATATCTGACTATCCTGTCTTGCCTAATCTGCCTCATAAATGAAACAAGTTCAAAAATAGACCATTCGTTGATAATGAACCTAACCCTAACCCTAAAGACAATGGAGACACAACAGGAAGAGAAACTGATAGTGATGAGTATTCCCTTGTCCGCGTTAGGTGAAATCTGTGACCGTTCACAAATGTTTTAAGGCTCCTCACTACAGACTTTACACTTTTCTCAGACACACAATCACATCTACACACTTGACAATCAGGATGAATAACACAGCAGGCTGTAAAAATATTTAATGCAAAATTACACTGGAAAAAATAAGACTGTGGAGGGTTAGCCGTGTTAGTGAGGGAACAATGTCATTACTTCCCGTATTTTCATACTTTTTTTAACCAACATAATTGTAGTGTATCTGCTTTTTTCAACCAATACTGCTGTTACTCACAGGACTAGGTCCATTTTTTGATACATATCTGTTTTTATCTCGACTCAAAACGGATGTGAATGAGCTTTGTTAATGAAAGGTTCAGCTAGCTAGTTTTTTTTTTAATCCACATAAGCCTTTCTCCATGAGCACCCTCTTCTATTGTGTTCTAATTTTAGACTAGACAATATGGAATCAAATACGACAAAAATCTGTGGGAAAATCCAGGGTATTATTCTCTTTCCACTACCCATGCTATTGCATTATCTCTCCGATCTCCTTTCTTCTTCACTTGAACTATTTCTATCTTTTTTTTGTGTATGTTCAGACTGTTCTGTATGATTTCCTGCTCAGTTTGCTCACCTTCTGCTCAAACAGGACATGACAGATGTGAGCGAGCACGGTGAATCCCATCTATTAACCTGGATCACTTAATGCGCGCTGACAGCCAAACAATCCGTTTGGTTTAACGAGGAGACGCTATTCCCAAACACACAAGACCTGGAGGTACTACAGCCATTCGGGGAACGTGGACAAACATGTCTAACACACAGATGAACGTCACCAACGCCTCGTCTACCCATCTCCAACACGGCGTGTCAAAGTCGAAGTCGTTGTGAATCCTGACGATCCGATCCGAGGTGAATGTGCTGCAATGACCCATTTTTCCATCACGCAGGCTTGAACGGAAAGTGTTCGCACCTCAAAGGCCGTGGTCTGGGTGTGTGTCAGCGTGCTGTGCTTTATCAAATTTGGCAGGAAGTTAGGGGCATGAAGAACCTAGACTGTACCTTGATGTGTAGTCTCTGAGGGCAAAAGTTCACCATGGCGACATTTGTTTCATCAATGTCAAATTTTCCACAAGAGGGACGAATAACCCACCAAAAAACTGCAAATCTGTTGTATATTCTCATGCTTTCTTTTTGCTGAAGAAGATAAGCAAATATCAAGTTTTTGTTTGCTTTGAGCCAGTTTGAGGCCTTTTGTTTTTTAGCTCCTTATGACACCCGTGACCCTTTGGCTGAATCCGAATTGCTTCCCTACCCCTACGACTTCTATATACTCCTACATTTATCCCTCAGAGCAGTCATGTGGAATAAAGTAGTGTCTTCAAATTCCAATGTTACCACGGCTTGATGATGTCATCAATAGTCACCGGTCATCTGCGTTAGTGCGTTAGTGCCTGTAATAGAGACAATATATCTCAATTTTTCTAAAGTCCCACTCCAGTCATTGAGCCTTCCCAGTGATCTTTTAATTATGATTATGTCGGTTTTATCCCAAATCAAACAACCTGTGTCATTTTCTTCAACACATTTTTTCTTTGTTCTTTCTGTTAGACTTTCAGAAGTCAGTATCGCCAAATCTCTTTGCTGATTGTCTTCAAAGTAAATGTTCATCTCATTCACACTTTATGCGAGTCATCTTCTTTATTTGGGATGTATTTCTTTGTAGGCTCATCTGAGTCAGACAAAACAAGAAAATTTAATTCAAAAGGAGTTTTTAAACAGATTGTAACTGGTTCTAAAAAGAAATCCCGATCTACTAAAATCACTTCCTGTGACACAATGCTATAGGCTGGAGGCTTTCCTTTCTAACATTTGAGTCTGCAATTATCCGAACTGTCAGCTCAAGGAGGCAACAACAATGAACGGCAATCTGTCTCTCCACAGATAGAAGAGCAAAAATGCCACGGAGGTGCAGCCCTTCTATGTCCACGTGACTCGATTAAGTGAATGCTGTGATGTCAGCAGGCAAGAATGCTTCACATTGAAGAACCAAACAAATAAATAAATATACTATATATATATATTTTTCATTTTCTGAACCGCTTTATCCCTTTCGGGGTCACTGGGCTGCTGGAGCCTAACCCATGGGCGAACTCATGGGCGAAGGCAGGGGACACCCCTGGACTGGTCGCCAGTCTGTCGCAGGGGCCACAGTCACACACTCATGCACAGTCACATCCACACGTAAGGACAATTTAGAGTAGCCAATTAACCTATGAAGCATGTTTTTGGATCGTGGGAGGGAGCCGGAGTCCCCGGAGAAAACCCACGCATGCACAGAGAGAACATGCAAACTCCACACAGAAAGGTCTCTCTATAGGTGACACTGTTTCAAGTCCCCCAAATATATATATATATATATATATATATATATATATATATATATATATATATATATATATATAGTATATTTAAATTATACAGTTCTATTTATATATATATTTATATATATATATATATATATATATATATATATATATATATATATATATATATATATATATATATTATATATTATATATATTGGTAAAAAGCAAAAAAAATCATGACAAAATCTTGTAAACCTGCTTGCTGTCAAAAAGCAGAAACCAAACACTGGTGTCTGTCTCCAATGCAGAAACAAAAAAGCATCATGTCTGCCGTTTATCAAAGACCAAACCACATCGCTTTTAAGATGACTTTCTCGTTAGTTTGCAAAAAAAAGACAAACGTTCAACATTTCTTTTGCCTTCAATATGTTTGCAATTGTAAAAACGTTTACATTACAACATAAGTCAATTAAACACTTTATTTTGTGATTTCCTAATGGTCTGTTTGCACACACACAATTCCATTGGACACACAAAAATACTATCTATTTTTTTAATTATTTGTAGTTAGCTCCTGCAACTTCTCAAACAATGTATTCAATTTGTAAATACATATAAGAGTTTGGTAAGGATTTGATTTCTTTACGGTATGCAGCACAGACATTACTAATATCTCAAACACATCAGTTTTACAGTAAATATAAATTAATACCTTATTGTTTGAAATCGTTTGTATTGTGTTTTGATAAGCTAAACTGCATTATTTTATGTAAAAAGAAAACTATGACTTGTAAATAGTGTTTTCTGTGTTATCTTTCGAGGTATAAATACAAAACATCCAACAGTGCAATTTTATAAACCAAATAACTGACAGAAACTCAACAGTTTTCCTCATTTGAGCACATTTGTGTTGTCTTTTATATATATTTGGAATACGTTCATGCTGTGTTAAATACAGTCATCAGAAAATTGTACAAACTATTTTAAAAGATCCTTTAAAAATAGGTCATTTTAACATTTTGGATATTAAATAGTCCTGATTGCAGTCAAAGACATGTTTAAAGACGTGAGCAAAGACAGTAAGCATTGATAATATCTCTTCATTTTAGAGAAGTTTGTACTTTGTGTTTCAGTCATTCATGGAAATCCATGGAAGAACAGCAGGATTTTGAAATGTGATTCACAACTGAGAGCATGGCTCAGTGATGTGTATTCAAACCCTGGACAGTCATTGATGTTACTCACTGTTGGTTCTCGGCTTCCACCCCCCCATGCTAATGTTTGTGCTGTGTGGTCCCGTGCAGCGCCAGTGCTAATGCTTTCATTTATACAGAGACGAATGAGGAGGACACTGCTGGGTGTTCCTCTGCACATCTGTCACCACACGGGGAAGCTGGCAAGGGGATTAAGATTTACTGCACAATATTTTTTATATAATATTTTATTTTTTAACCTTTGAAAATAAATAAACCAAAGATTTTTCATATCATAGAGACAAGTATGAAAGAACATTGGATTTATCAAGACTGGATGCACCAAAGCAGACCCTGGTCCGGGATCAGGAACCGCTCTCTGACCCATCTTTCGAGGTGGTCTCAGTTCATTCCCAATCGGAAGCTATCGGTTCACTCTGAGATTCGACAGTCTGAAAACAATCTGCTCTGGGAGCAGAAGAACTGGACCAAAACTGTGACAGTCGTTGGCGGTCATGTGATGTAAACAGAGTAGGAATAACACAAAGAACGAGCCACGGACAAATGCAAAGCAACGATTGTTGTGCCATCAAACAGGAAAAATGGTCCCTATTGCTTGTTAGAACGTTTATTGTAACATCTCTAAAAATACTTCTTACGTGCTTTTCTCTTTATAACAGTTCCATTACACCAAAACGATGAGACACAGCAACTCATTGAAATGTGGTCAAATGAAGGCAGGCTGTTAAACGAACTTTTGACTGGATACACATCGTTTCTCACACTGTTTTACAGATAATCTATCGGTCATAATGACTTAGTTTTCATACTACCTTCACAACCGTCGTCTTTCCAGTAACCGCCTTACAGCACGCCTCTGCTGTACCAAAGTAGCAAAAAAAAGTGTTGTACCTGACGATGATCCAGATCCAGTTCCATATTAGAACTCATGCAAGACCTTTTGGTTTTGTTGATTTTTTGAAATGAAAAGAAATAAAAAATTGAAATGATGATTTTAAATGTTTTTACAGCATGATTTATTCTTACTGTATCATTACTCCCACCTTTTTTTAAATTAGAAAACACTTTTCTCTCCTAAGACAGTTAAACAACTAAACCCTGAGCTCTGATAGAAGACTTCCAGGGTTCTAACAAATTTACATGAGTTTTACTCTATACTTATTCTTTAAAAAGTCATACATTTAACCGATGGGTTTGTGTGGCGAGAAAAACTCATTGTGACAATTCAAAAAGCCATTGAAACGTAACCTTTGGACAAAGATGTTAAAGGATGACAAAAACAGCTTGTTAAATTTTAGATTTTAACAATTAGTCACATGTAAAAAAACCAAACAAACAAAGGGTTGTGTATTTTTATGAATTTCGTTAACTTACGTCTCCAAGAAGAGATAATTTTGTTTCATGTCACTCCCTACTTTAAATAAGAACTTCTGCACAGTAAAGTTGCTCTGGGATTTGGGGGATTTTACATCAAATGTTCTTCAGCAAACTGGGACTGAACCTGATCTTAAACTGGGAACTCCCTGCATACAAATGTCCTTGTTTTTTTACACATCATTAATGTTTATGAAATAATTAAGTTCCGTCAAGTCATACAAGGAGGTAGCAACAACACACAATGAAGTGGCAACCTTTTGCTTCCAGATTGAAGTCTTTTCAAAAGAGAAAATAAATGGAGTAAGGCACAGTGCACAATGTAACCACTAGATGGCTTGTAACAGTTGCTCCAGAGAAAAAGGCTCCAAATAGAAAAAAAAAAAAGAGTCTTCCTTCCTTTTGACTTAAAAAGATTTATGTGTAACATTTCTTTTATATATTTAATTTTGAATTTTGCACAGATGGCAATGCTATCGACTCCTCTTTAAAGGCATCACTGCATGTGATCCAACTGTGTGTTTTTTTTTTTTTAAATACCACCCTCTATAAAGAAACTTGCTAAAATGCTTCTACTGAGAAATCAGCCTCAAATCTGCAGGAGCATGTATAATTGTAGAGCTGTCTGGAACAAAGTTTTCTGACATTTAGGTTTTCTGACCAGGACAATCGCATTTCCTGTAATTGAATAACCCGCATGGAAGTGCTCACCGTCTCCAAACAGCATCAAGATAGCCAGATCCACAGCTCGCTTCCAGCCCGAGTCTTTCTGGATGGCGATGCCGTATCCGGTGGAGGCGAAGACTTTGCCGCTGCCGATGGTTACCAGCTTACAGCCTTCGTCTCTACCAGCCATGTAGTTCAGCACCGCAGCATCATAGATGAAGGCATCCAGTTTGCTGTGAAGTACAATACACGGCAGGTGTTAGGAGAGGGCAAGCAGCAACGCACCAAAGCATCTTAAAGCACTACTGTTTTTCAAGTTTCTTAAGATACGTTTGCAACGTCTTCAACAACGCGCGTTCAAGCGACCACTTCCAATGAAAAGTCTATGGAAAAGCATATTTTAGGCTTACACTTTGAAAATCACGGCATTCATGGGTTACTACACCCGTTTTTAACCGTTTGAGTCCATCTACATGACGCACGGCTCTTCTTGCACCCCTGACCCCTCTCTTTTGGCTGCCTCACCTGCCGTTTTAGATTATTTTGAGCCTGTCACTCTCTCTCAGATTTCCGAGATAGTTCAGCACCTGAGGCCTTCTTGCTGCCATGGTGACTGCATTCCCCCCCAGACTCCTGAATACAGGTCCTGTATTTACCTTACTTACTTGGATGTTAAATTAAAGTTAAAAATGTTCCTCATTTACTAACAGTTAATAAATTCGGAATAGTTGCAACTTCAGTTAACTTTCCAAAAACCTATATAAGATATTAACTAATACTTAACAAACCATTAGTAAGTAATTTACTAACAGCAGGTTCATGATCTATTACTATTTAATAAGACACATTTATAAATATTGAACAAACTGTTATTTTATTAATAATTTCTAACAAATTAACGTACAGTTTTTTAAAATAATTTGCTCATTTGATCAAATGGATAATTATTATAAAGTGTGAAATATTTCGAATGAATGTGATAAATCATATTTTAATTAAACTGCGTTCCTTTAGAAGTTAGGAAACTACACCTTTGATGAAAGAAACTCACTCCCAGTTTCTATGTTAGCATTTGTGAATTTTTGTTTTGTTTCTCTTTAGAGAGAAGTTACAAAGTGACTTAAAAAGTAGTTTTTCTGTGTTTATTATTAAAGTTTGTTATGTAAAGTCAAGACAAGTTTTGCCCACTTCTTTGGAAGTTCCAGCAGAGATGATTCACTTTAAAAGAAAGAAAGTCCAGAAAAGTAGGGAGACGTTCTGTACACAATCACCCGCTGTGTTCTTAGCCCTCCTCCATTGTAAGTTCACTCTATTTTAGGTTGCTCTGTTGTCATGGAGCTAATTAAGACACTTTTTTCATGTCCTGGTTAATTATGGATCCTCTTTATGAAGTCAATACTTTGGAAAACTGGAAACATAAAAGAGTTTCTACTTTTTGAAATAGGATTCTTCGGTAAAACTGAACTGGGTAGGGTTTTTCTAGATAAACTCGATCCGTATTTGCAGAGAGCGAGTTAATGAATTGATGCGACAGCCTCCAGCTTCTCCAGCTACCATCAAAAGTGCTCCAGGGCTCCTCAGGCCTCTGCAGCCACTCGGCATCAGGAAAACATCACAGCTTTGCATTCTTACTGCCTCAGCTGTGGATGATGAAAATGTTTGTGGACAGACAGAGAGAAAGAGTGACGAGCAGAGTTAGAATGCAGTTATCAAGCGAACACAGACTCCACTGCTATTCTGGGTGCCAGCGGAAGGCAGAAACGCTTCCCTGCTGGCTGCCCTCCTACACTGCCCCAAATTCTTCATTCTTCCTCTTCCTCTCCTCCTCCTCAGTGTGTCTTCTCCATTTTTGCAGACAATCACAGCCTCTATTCTCCTTCCTTCCTTGTAGGCCTCACCCGGTCTTCAAGCTGTACAAGGCTTCGTCCACATTCTTCTGGTGGAAGCTGGTCATGTAGGTGTGCATGTCCCTGTAGTTGTTGCGGATGTTGCGTTCTGTGCTTCCATTGGGCACCGTGCCAAAGCGGAATGGCGGCGAGAACTCATTCGGCTTCTGGAACTGTGGTGGGAGAAAGAAAAGACGGTTTAGGGGCTCGTCACAGAAGAAAACAGAGCTTTGAGATGCATCCAACAGCTGTTGATACTCTTCAGCATGAGAGTTAGACTTATTGTGACACATTAGTGCTACAATTCTGTCAACGGTTTGATTTGGCTAATCAGTGACCTACACAATTTCAATTTTATCATTGTTTTTTTTTTAACTTGTTTTCAGTTAAAGAACATATTTCAAATCAATATGATAAACAATGTTTACATTAAACTGCATTTATTTGATAGTTAGAAAACTATGCCTTCAATTGATGTTACAAAAACACGTACAAGCCTACAGGAACATGACTTATTGTCCTATCATTTCAATCTATGCGTTTGTTCAATAAAGTTTAGTAGTATCGGGTTCATGTGTCTTTGTCACTAAAAATGAAGAAAAAAATGCTGGCACTGCAAACGCCTCCAACCTACTTCCAGTGACTCACCTAACTCAGCCTGTGAGTCGCGACCCGGACTGGCTCACCGTATCCTCAATGGGATTTTAGGCTATAGATTGATCGTCGGTGAGCCTTCTGACATTACAGATTCCTATTGTGCTACATTATTCCATAGCTCTTGATAGTGTGAGTTTTATCCATTAAATGAGCGGATATGTAGCAGGAGTGACGGTGAATGCTGACTTTTGGCGTGAGCAGCGACTCACGGGCTTTGGGTCGCAGCTGACGGGCTGTCATGGGGGTTTCTTCCTCTGGGCAGAAACGAGCAGAGCGGAGCCCAGGAAGATTGAACTTGGAGTCGGTATGTTTTCTTTTATGACAAAAAGGGGACTGGAGTTTAGAGGGTAACACAACAGGACAAATGGAGGCAGACTCCAGCCTCAGCTCAGATTTAAAAAAATGCAAAAAAAAAGGGGGCGGGACTATGGCAGGTGGGCTGATCGGGGGAGGTGAAATTTCTGCAATGACATGGGAGTTAAACCAGTTGACTAATCACAAAATTCAACTGTGCTACCTCATTTCAACCACTAGGAGGCAGTACACAGACGGTTATAGACTATAATTTCACAAATGTAAAAGTTAATTTTAAAATGTCAAAAATTTGGCGAGGACCAACATTCAGCACGTTTAAACTTTTTGCCTTCCATTTCTTTCTTGCTAACTTTCCTGTGACCAACCTCTCCCCAGCGAGTTCCAACCTGGGTCCTGTGGGTCAGGTGGGTCACAGGAAGTAAGTTGGAGCTGCTGCGGTTGCAAAAAAAAAAAAAAAGCGTACAAGTTGGCTACCAGCTACTTCCTGCTTTGGTTATGCAACTTTTTCAAAGGTGAAACAATATATATTTGGATTTATTAATCAAAAGCAGACTCAGAAAGAGAACTGGAATGTGAACTGCAATACGGATGTTGGAGCCATAGACCGTATTTATTCACTGGACATCTCAACCCCTCCCCTCTTGTGTTCCCTATCACTGGAAAGGAGGATCGGGAGAATCTGTCAATCAAACGTTTTGAACTTTTAATATAAGACCACATACATTCTTTAAGGCATGTGATTGGTCAGCATAACAGATCTGTCAGTACTACAGATAAAGCTGTTAATTTCTCAATAGAAGTCTCTGGCATTTTGGCTTCTTGGAGCCAGTTGGGTTCTTCCTGTTTGGAATGCGACGGGGGAGGGGTCACCAAGTCCAGTTCTCGTATAGTCTATGGTCTAAGCATAGTTTTATCTTGAAAACCCTTTAATGTGATGCCAACAGACTGTTGCTTGCTGGCAGGGCAGCAGGATGTGCATGGAAGTGCTGGTTGCAAATGGTTGCAGTGGTTGAAATGAAGAACCCGGTGTTTCTCTCGCCCCGCTCTCATATACTTTCAGACTCCTGTTTCTTCACCCCCACAAAGGCAGCATCACAGTGTCTGAAAAGCAGCACCTTTTTGTCTGACAAGCCCGACACCTGGTCCACATACTCCTCCTGGATCATGAAGGCAGCCAGGTTGGCAGTGTAGGAAGCCAGGAAGATGACAGCAAAGAAGGCCCACACCGATACCATGATCTTGCTGGTGGTGCCTTTGGGGTTCTGGACGGGAACAGAGTTGTTGAACACCAGACCCCACAGCAGCCAGATGGCCTTCCCGATGGTGAAAGAGGGGCCGCCAGGCTCTGAAGGGCAGAAAGAGGGAGCAAGAGGAGAATAAAAACAGATTTCTTCCTCTTCTTTCATTTGCGTGGTCCACAGCTGTGGTGACAATCAACCTTTTACACACTAACTCAGTTCCTCCTACCTCTACAGATGTATGACAAGGTGTCAGGAAGCAAATACTACCCACGGCGGCTTTGTGGCAACAAAGACGATGAGAAACGGCAAGAGCTGAGGGGGAAAGACGGGTGCCTGACAGGCTGCAATTATGCTACAGCTGGAGCGGGCACCACAACCCCACCATTAGAGCAACACAAAACCACACAACGCTGAAAAACAGCACCATTGCTGGAAAATCTTCACACTGTGCTGTGATGGTCCAATAAAACAAAAGCTATGAGTAATCCAAACAAATGCGACTGAAAAGCCGGCCCCGGAGTCTGACTGGAGAAAATACCAGATTGAATCTGATACTGACGGAAATTGATTCCTGCTGGAGCTGCGTTTGATTCAACGGAGGCGGGTTATTTCATTTAGTCACACACAGTTAAACCTGACAAGTAGCTTCAACGTATAGTAATAGCTGCACTTAAGTGCCTTTACTCTCTACACACCGTGATGCAACAGTGACGCAATGTTTGAGAACAGTAGGATACGAAAAAAAAGGGTTTTAATGTGAGAATTCAGACAATGAGGCTAAGAATACTTAACACCGCCCATTTGATTCTTGTTAATGATTCATTTTATTAGTGGAAGAGCTTAAGTGTCTGTCGATGTAGATAAGTACCCCAAGGCATCGAGTGGAAAAGCCTTGTGCTCACTCAGACAAGGTTGTCAAAGCGCCCGATTGAACGGTGCATTCACCTGACAGCCAGATCTTTATTCCAGCACGTTGGCTTGGTTGACATTGTACCTCATTGCCACCTTTCTGCAGCATTGATTAACGGGGCGCTCGCATGAGCGAACTGGCGTGCCAGTCGGCCTCTCACCTCGTCCGTCTGCCAGACAGCGGTTATAACCCACAGGGCTGAAGTACTCGAACACGAACACGGCCACAGCCGACACGATGAGCAGCATCACGAACATCATGACCCAGACGTCAGCGCTGAAGGGCTCTGGAGGAGAACAACAGGGGGAAAAAGAAAAAAAGAGTTTATTAAAAGTAATAAAACATCGTTATGAAAGCACTGTAATGAACCTGATTATTGCTTTTCGGATGGTTGTGGGGCTTCTACATGGTATGGGAGAAAAATCTTTCCAAAAGAAAATGAAACAAGCTGTTAATCAAAAATTGTAACATGGAAATTGTGCATCTCTGATTGCAAATGAACTCTGATGCGGCTCACTACAGTGTGAAAGCAGACAGACAACCAAGTTAACCGAAAACAGGAAGTGGCCTAAGCTTTGCCTATGAGGGGGACTGCATACACATCACAGTTTCTGAAGCTAATTTCACACTGGTCTCACCAACGTGCGTTCAAGCGCCCACTTTCAATGACAAGTCTATGAAAACAAGCGTTCCTCTTCTCATTCAATACTCTAGCGTTCATGCATCGCAGTTCAAGTTTCTATGATCGTTTTCAGGCTGTATGTACAAAACGCCTGATCAATATTGAAAATTAAACCAGTTGAACTTTGGCTAATCAGGGACTCAGATTTGGTAGTGATAATAATTGTGTGACATTTGGTGAAATGTTCTAAGAGTTCCCCATATGACATTGCACAACAGAAGGAAAAAAACCACACATTTATCCTCACCTAGGAACGCAGAGGGGGAGACTGTGCCGTTGCTACGGGAGACCATAACACTGATGCCAGTCTCAATGAATGGCACAGAGAAGTCGATGACCTCCGACCTCTCCTCGTTAATGGTGAGTGAACCCACGGCCATGTGGGCTTTCTTGAACACCACCTGGAGGCCGAACACACACGAACAAGACGGAAAACACAGAAGCTCAGTGTAGAACAGTCCAGATGCACAGCTAAGAAGCTGAGCTATCCACCATCTCTGCTGAGCGATTAAAGGGATGAAGGGATCGTTCCTACACAAGATTTCCCACCACATGCACACATGTGAAAGATCATGACATAATGATTTTCAATATTGTGTTCCAAAAGCAAATTGTTTCACTGCAGAAGTTTTATGTGGAAAACATAAACTTGTAGATCCATCTTTGAGCATCAAAATATAGGAAGGATTTTATTTTTGACCTTATTTTTGCTGAAATGCGCCTTGATTATTTGCTTTTGCAGAAACATTTTTTCACAGTAGAAAAATATGTTTTTCCTTCGCAGACTGAAAATCTGCTAAAACACGTGCTTTCACAGAGGTTTTCACACTTGCTGTTGATGAATTAATCAGGTGAATTTCATTATAGAACCAGTCTGCAACTGACCTTCCTCATCTGCAGAAATAAGGGCATTTTTTTCACACATTCTGTCTAAATTCAATCCTTTTTCCTGTTTTTATTAAGTAATGCCTTACTTTTATTGCTAGGATTATACAGTAGGTCAAAGTAAGTCCTGCTGGAAGAAGTGATGAAGGTTCACAGTTTTCAAATACCTCAAACTTGCTATTTCGCCACATTCATTATGTTTTTCAGGCTGAAAGAAGAACCATCAGCCACCTGTTTGGGTACTTAAAGGTTATCTAAAAAAAAGTGTGCAAGATTATTCTCTCAGGTTGTTTCATTTAACCTCATCTCCTCTGTCCTTTTTCCACACTTCATGAAGAGGGACCTCACCGAGTCCTCAAGAGGTTTCCCCAGGCTGGACCGTGGGACACAGGTCTGAGTCGCCCAGCACAAAAAAGAAATTCAGAGGCTTTCATCGAAATTGAAAAAAAAAAAAAAAGTCTAAAAGTACAACAGCAAAAATCTGATTTGTGACACAGCAACTGCCTGGGCAGGCCAAAGTCAACGTTCTCCGCTCCAATGATGCATCCCCCATTTACGTCTTTGTTTTCCTCGTCCGAGCTGCCATCTGGCTCAGAACCGTACGTCTGGATAACTCCGATATTGCTTGCCATTTTTGTTGCACCACTAATGTTAGCTTGGGCTTGTGAGGTACTATAAGCTAGCAAGAGAGAGTGTAAACAGAGGGTTGATGGAAAAATAGCAGAGGCTAACTTCAGGTCAACAGTCCCGCCCAGAAATCAGAGGTGAATTTGTAATGAACTACTGCTGCTCTGCAGAAAATATGACTTAATAAAAGTCAGACTCAGGTTTTATTATTTTGGCTAAAAACGCCATAATTATAACTGAAAGACCACTGGGCACAATTTTACAATAAAAAAAAGAAAGCTGGAGAGGGACTTTAAAGGTGATTTTGGACTAAAAAAGCGTTGAATCTGTGGGTCAAATGTTTAAAAAAAACAGTTTTTGCATGTGAATATGAGCTGCAGTAAATTGGATTTGAAATATCAAAGTGATACAAATCAAGAAAGACCAAATATCAAAACTTCATACAAGTTTTGGTTCCTCCAACCACATATTTCTGCTGTGCATCAACAGTGGCAGTAATGCCATAAGGTAGAGTGTCTTGCAAAAGTATTCACAGCTCTTGAACTTCTCCACATTTTCTCACATAATGAAAACAAACATAAATATATTTTATTGGAACTTTATATGAAAGACCAACACAAAGTGGCACACACTTGGGAAGTGGAAAGAAAATGATACAGAGAGTTTTTACAAATAAGAAACTGAAAAGTGCAGCAGAACTTTTTTTGGGGAGTGTTTTTTTAAGAAAACCTGCAACGACAGCTCATCTGCCCGTACAAATGTGTATAATTTGCATCTGGGTTCAAAAGCAGGACTAGTGAGTGAGCTCCAAAGCCATGGAGTGGTCAAACCTGCAGTCGTGGTGAATGTTCCTGCTCGCTTTATTGCTTCTGATGGAAACCAGAAGGAGAAATATTGGTGCTGTTTCGACAGAAGTACCTCTTTGTCACGATGATGGTTCAATTATGGTCGTGTGGTGGAGTCTCCAGTGCTCCGCGGCAGCGCTCTGCCAGCTGTGAAATCCACAATCAGCTGGTGTGCCAGCAGGTCCGCGTGAACTGTCACCGCAAGTATTTTCAAGCTGCTTAGCAGCGATGAAAAGCTGAGGCTTCTCACTGCTGTGAGGCTAAAGCTGACAGGAAAAAATCTACGGCTCTCCCTCTGAGTCTTACGTGACATCTCAGAAAAGAACCTTTTGACTGCATCAAAAGCAGGCGTGTAAACGAAGCGCAAAACACAAGAACGTTTGTGTTTGCTTGATCACTTCTTTGCTGTAATAAGGTCGCTTCTGATGACTCCACCTTGCAGTGGATAGTATTTAGATCCAGCAGGATATTTTCACTTTTCCATGTCTCTCTGCATTGAGACTGTCTCAATGAGATGCGATGTAGATGCTGTCCCGTATCATAATACTGCCACCAAAAGATGTGACTATCAGTGCAGGATTCAGTTTTTTTACAGATGTTCATGTGATGCAAATGGGCAGGATAGTAAAAGGCAGTTCTGGAGGACCTCTTGACTGTGCTGTCACCGACTGGCTGTGTGAGATTATCAGAAGCTCTCACAAGAGCAGAGAAATGGTGCTGATTGATTCTGGTTGATTTCCTTAGCTGCAACTTACAAACTCAGCTCTGCTGCTTCTCTTTTTCAAATCCATTATTTATAAAAATCGGATTTCTTTCAAATGTCAAAAGGTTATAAACTAAAATCATTGTCATTGTTTTTTTAAGAGACTGTATACATCTGAGCACCACCCTCACCTCTCCCACCATGCCATTCCACGTCCCATTGACCTTCTTGCCATGTTTGCCGTTGGTGACCAGGTAGAGGTCATAGGTGAACTTGACGGTTTTGGCGATTTTCTTCAAGATGTCGATGCAGAAACCTTTGCAGCAGCGCTTGATGTAAATCCCAGAATCCCCTGTCATGTTGCTTAGAGGAAAAGAAGACGAACAAAATACAAAGTTTAAATAACTGGAACCACAAGAAAGTCCACAAACAAAAACATTTTGTTTTAGTGAACATCTGTTCTAAATCAACTTAGCAGCCAGACGTAGTGTCAAGCTACGTTCACATTGCCCACGGCAACACGTGTTGAAGCGGAAAAGTCTATGGAAAGACGGAGGCTACATAAGTTTTTCCTGACTTTTTGGGCCCTATGTACAAAACTTGCAGATTGACCACGTTGTAAAAGTTAAACCAGGCCAAACTTTGAGCAATCAGGGACTCTGATTTGATAGTGATGTATGGATGACATCCATTTCAATTCACAGACATGCCACCCATTGTAGCTTTAGACTGTTTGAATTCATATTAGATCAGACCAAAGACTCCTCCAGGTTGCCTTTTAGCACCAAAGGTTGGACTTGGGGTTAAACCACTAAAGGGCCAGGGGAAGCTCAACTGCAGCAAACAAAATTACCCCAGTCAGGTGCAACTACAAACACTTGTCTTTAAAAAAAAACTCTAGGAATGAAAACAAGAATAAACCAAAGCACAAATTATGTTTGTACAACAGCAATCATTAAACAAGACGTTTTATTTCCCCAGAACTCAATACGTTTATGTGCTCTCATCAAAACAGCGCCGTAGTGACGGTCTAGGAATAACACACAGCGCGAGTGGAGCAGTTAACCAAACCACGCGTCACCGGTCAACAGGCTGTTTTGACTGGCAGCTCATACAAGTGCAGAGCAGCTGAGTATGAAGACCACAGCAGCTCAGGCATTTAGGGCAGAAGCTGTTCTTCACAAGCCAAGAACAAACGTGTTTCTGTGGGTTCACATCACATGGATCAGGTTTGCTTTATGCTTTATTTGGACTTTATGAAATCAAGCAAATAGAAGTCAAAAACTCTGAAGATAAAATGTTTAGGACTAAACAGAGATTTTGTTGTTTGTGCCCCCATCTGTCTGCTTTCATCATGGATAACAGCGCAGCCCGAATGAAGAGCAATTATCTGTGCCATCTTGCCGGCTACACCAGATCTGCTGCGTCTGACGCTTTGAGGAGAAGCAGAAGGAGGGAGAAGAGCAGCACAGAATAAAACAATAAAATAAAAAAAAGGAGTAAAGATCTGTCCATTTAAAAACACAAGACTATGAGCTCAAAAGGCTTCCTGAAAATTTCAGGTTTCCCATTGAAGGTGCCTGTGAAAGCAAATTCATTATGAGAGTTGGAGGAGAGCTGCTTAGAGACGGGGTCAACGCAAAGAGCAAGTAAACATCAACAGAAAATGAGTCGATGATCGAGTGAGCAGAGGTGAAAGGCTTCATGGTAATTACAGGGCTCAGATGAAGCGCCCGGAAGGTAAAATAAGGAAAATGTCAAGGTACTTAAGGTTACAACACAAACTACTGTTCTCTGCAGACACTAACTATGCTCTTTACTGTGCTATTTGATTACTTATTGTGAAAAAAACAAAACAGTGAAAAAGACCTGAACATACCCCTGACGTTAAATGAATTTGGAGCCAAGCTGGTTCTCACAAACGTTGCATTTCTTAAGTGACCACTAGATTCACAAACAAACTAGTTTCTGTTGGTTTCCATTTGCAAAATTCAGATTTTACATTAAATAAAAATCCCATATCCATTTAAAAAACATTATTTTATATCAGTCCTTTTTATATTTTTTTTATTCCCCAAAATTATTAGGGGAGGGTATTTGTTTTTGATTGGCAGGTGGGTGGGGTATGAGTGACACCTAACAGAAGTCTTACTTTACTTTGTTTCACGCACTGATTGTATAAGAGAACTGCACCAGGTGAGTGACATTACCCAAAGAAAATGCAAACTGCAATTATTCATTTCTCTTTCACGGTCCATTTTCAAATGGTTAGTAATAGAATGAATTTAATAGAGCGCCATCCCTACCAGATCTGAGTCCCTGATTGGTTGGTCAAAGTTCCACTGGTTTAACTTTATGTGCATGTTTACATAGATTTTTTTGAAAGTGGTCACTTGAATTCGCGTTGCAGAGGGTGATGTGAACGAAACTTGACAATTAGAATCTCCTGGAAAACAAACTGATTGGGATCAATCAGTTATTATGTGAAAGAGTCCTCAACCCCTGTTGATGCAAATGTGCATCAAATTACTTTTCATGACTAAAAATAAATTCAGGTTTCAAACGGTTAAAGTAAACATTTAAAAAAAGCCTTCCATTTTTCCTGTTGACTTTATTTACTCATTTGTATTACAAGACAAGTTTGTTGCTCCCTTCTTGTGTTTATGCATTTTTATTCATCTACCGTTTGCTAATTCATAAATCACACAAGCATGAAAAAACCCACTTTGCCCGCTGGGTCATCCACTGTTGTTTTCACATATAATAGCAAACTTTGCACAAATAATTACAAGCTGCGGAATGAAACACTTTTTTTGGCTTGCAAATAAGCAGCAAAGACACATTAAGACATAGCTAGTGAGAAATCAAAATAATTTCTCTATTTCTGGGAGATTATTCATAAAAGCTAAGACATTTTCTTGAAATTGAGTCATGGCATTTGGACTAGAAGTCTTTTTTCTTAAAACATTTCCCCCTCATCCAGATGGCTTCATCAGATGAAAATATATTACTTTTATATGGCTTTTGAGTGCTCAGTCAGACATTTAAAGCTGACATTTTTCTTTTTTAAAATGCTACCAACATCAAATTCTGTCAGACTCCCACAATGCTTCCTATGGTAGAAATGAATATGTTCCAAAAAATCTCAATTTTTCACTAAATATTCATGTCAAAACTAACTTTGTTCTTCGCTTTTTCTTCCGTAAAAAGGGAAACAAATTCCTCTACACAAGCAGAATACAGGAAAACAGCCCTTCATTTGTTTGACTCTCACTAAACTGAATAAACTGAATCTTTACTTTTTCACAGAGGTATTTCAGAAGTAATGGATGTCATATCAAAATAAATAAAGGGTAAGTGCCGTCTATGCTTGTTAAATAGTTGAAAAGTTCATTGGTTCAATTCAGTAAAAGAAAAAAAAAACAAAAAAAACCCCAACAACAATTAAAAACAACAAAAAACAAACAACAACAATGAAAAACAAACAAAAACAAATAAAAACAACAACTGCAACCATTTGTATTTGAAGTGGTTCAATGCAGGTTTGAGAAGAACCTATGAAAAGCTTAAGAAAGACCCAAAAACATCACCAAAATAGTGTTTTATAACCTTATTTAACTCTGTAAAACCATTGGTTTCATGTTTGACAAATGCTTTTATGAGAACCTCATGTCATTAGCATCATTCAAACTTTCTTTCAGGATATGGGAATAACTTGGTCCATGTTGTCTACCCTGCAGTGGATTATCATTCCACTAGGGGGCAGTAGAAGGGGTTTTCCTGCTCATTTCAAAATGGCTGCCTCCATGAAACGTCAAAAACACTTTTGGGGGGAAAAAATGGCTAATTTTCTAAATGTTTTGGTGAGAAAAGCTGTTCTATTCTTACTCATTTTTTACATGAATATTTGAATTGAAATGATGCTAAATTTGTTAATGAACAAATCTTTATAATACAGTTGCACTATTGTGTGGATAAAGCTTGAGACTGTGGGTAAATAACATTCATGTCAACATTTTTGCATCTTAACTAACGTTGCTGTGAGCAAAAAAAAAAATCATCCATGTATCACAATTGATATAATCTTTATCTCATAAAAAAATGATATATTTTTGTAGATTTCATCAGAGAATAAAAATGTTCTGTCAATTCTTTGATGTAGTGGGTATTACAGGGTTAAATGTGAGTCTGTATGTGTGCAAACACATTAAATTGAGAACTCTTACCTGAGTTTTAACTGCTTTCGACATGGCACTGTGTTCCTCATGCAGGTCCCACTGAGTGGATCCACGTCCTCCACGATGACAAATGGAGCCTCCTCCAGCGTCACGATGGAAAGGTGGTCGTCCCGCTCCTCCGCTCCCGAGTACAGCTCAAAGCGAGGCCACACGTGGTACCTCATCGTCAAGGAGCCTCTTTCCCACTTGCCGACCTGCGTACGTGTGGGATGAGAGCTGTGTGAACACTCAGTCTCCAGCGAAAAGCTACCTCGAGTGGAAAACTCGAGAAGATGCGGCAGACGGGTAACAAACCAAAGGAGGAGACATTTACCCTGTCCCACTGTCGGTCCTTGTCCAGAAGGATGATGACCAGCTTAGGAAACATCTGGTGACCTTTCTCGCTGAAGGACAGGTTTCGACCTTCAAACGTCACATTCATGAGGTACCTGGTAACAAGAGATAAGAATGGGACGTTTTCGTACCTGAGCCAAAAAAAGAAACCTGGTTACAGAAATGTTGTTTATTTATGTACCTAAAGATTTTCAAGTTTGAGGATTTTGTTTTAGTGTAAAAAATATACCAACAAATAATTTGTTGATTTAATCAATCTCATAAATCCTTTCAATTGAAGTTTATTTTAACCTCTACCAACAGCTAACAGAGAAATATGGCAATTAAAATGGATATTTCTATGTTTTATAACACTCTGGGTCATTCTTAAATACTTATAAAATTGTCCAATTTAGCAAATCTATTTTAGTAAAACATATGTATTCCTAAATGTTTCACAGTGGAAGTAAACTTTGAAAAGCTCTAAATGTTTTGTTATTGACTTGGGTTTTGTAAAGCTAAGTTCACACTGGCCATGTGACGTGCATTCTTGAACACGCGTTCATACTGGACTGTCTCTACCTGATACTAGCGCATACCTACAGTTGGAAGCGGTGCAAATCTCGTCAGTCCTGCTCCAGGCTTTTTCTATCTCATCTCTATTCCGATAAATGAAGGACTCGGTGTCATAAAATTCGAACCGCGTGCAGGCTGCAGTCAGTATTTTTTCCTTCGTGATCAACTTTCAAACGGTTGGCACTTTTGTGACCTGCTATAACTTTCAATGTCTGTTCAATGGCTGCGTGTTTTGTATGTACAGCCAGAAAATAGTCCTAGAAATGTGTGTAGTGAAAACGTGAGTTTTCACGTTAAAGCCTGCAACACGTCTATACATACATTTGTCACTGAAAGTGGTCACTTGAACGCGTGTTGTCGAGGCCGGTGTGAATGTAGCTTAAATTTGTCATTAAAATACATACATGAATATACATTAAAACAATACATTTTGATTTTCAATAACAGAATCCTAAAATGTGCTTGTTTTTAGCAGATAAAACTGACCATAAAATCAAAGGGATTTGAAAATGTGAACAAAGTATCTGTAAGACAACCCTACAACCTGCAGCCTTGAACATCAAGACTTTTAAAGTTTACAGAGCTGAGGTCAGGGTAGCAGCAACCACAGCAGAACGTTTTTAATGTTCCATCTTGCAGAAATGTGACAGGGAATTTGAATTCAGCACATACACAAACATTAAATAAAACATTTGGTCTCAGCACGACTCTCTAAGTCACTATCGGCTGATCTTTGGGGTCAAATGATCACGATCAATGAAAGAATTGCAACGCAGCAGCCCAGGAGCCAGGAAGCAACACGTTTCAGACACTTGATGATTATTAGTTAAAACTGACAAATGAAAGTTTAGCAGGTAAAACAGATTAGGTGGCAAAGAAACAAGATGCTCACACCAAGCTGAGAGCAGAAAATGAAGCAACTGTTTGCCATGTTTTTCCTTTGTTGCAAAACTCACCAAAAAGATTTTGAAATGAGAGGTTTTTTTTTGCACACATAATTTTGCATTTTAAGGGCCTTTAAGAACACATAACAAAGATTATGAGGAACAGCTAACACAGATTACGATGAGCAGCTCGCACATATTCTGAGGAACAGACGGAGGTTATGAAGAGGAGAAGCACTGATTATGAGGAACAGAGCACAATTGTGAAGAACAGCTAGCAAAGATCAGGAAGAACAGCTAGCAAAGATCAGGAAGAACAGCTAGCAAAGATCAGGAAGAACAGCTAGCAAAGATCAGGAAGAACAGCTAGCAAAGATCAGGAAGAACAGCTACTGCAAATGAAGAAAATCTGGTACAGATTATAAAGAATACGTAGCAAAGATTATGAAGGACAGATAAGATAATACTGAATATGAAGAACAACTAGCAAAGGTTGAGAAGAACAGCTAGTAAACATGAAGAAAAGATGGATCAGATTTTAAAGAACTGCTAACACGGATTATGAAGAATAACAGATTTTTTAAAAGAAAAAGTCATCACAGTTTATAAAGAACAGCTAGCACAGATTAGGAAGAACGGCTGGCAGCAAAACTCAGTTCACATGTTGTGCATAATTCATGTTTCCTCAATTACTATTTGAAAAGCGACCATTGTGGCCAACATACAGTATCTCATTCATGAATTTAAGATGTAAGTTGTATGAAATTCTTATATCCGTTTGATCTTTCTTTCAACACGGCTGCATTCAGTCACACACGTCACTGCAATTCTGTTTTTTAAGCCTGAGGAGAAGAGCTACTCCTATTATCAAAAGCTATTGTATATTTTATATTCAATGCATCAAGACAGAGTTTGCCAGTATGGCACAAGTAACAGTAAAAAAGCTAAAACAGAACAACGGGTGAAGTTGGACCAACAAGAGATCACGATTGAGAGCTGGAAGGGGGTGCTTTATGGCGAACTGCTTTATGAGTCCATATTAGAGAACTCTGTCTTTTGTGTGTCAACAAGTGCAACAGGGGCAGATAAGCATCACTTTCTCTCTTAGTTGCCTCTTTTCTATGCTCTTCTTCATCCTGTGGGCTGTCATCGCCATGGAGACGCTCTGCCTTTGACAAAAAAAAAAATAAAATCCACCAGAGTAATAAATATCTTTAATTCAAACAATATGGTGTGTGTTTCTGAGCTTAAATATGTCTAAAGAAGCACATTTCAACCAACTTCACGCCAAAGAGAGGCAAAACGTAAAATTAGAAAAAACACATTTACAAACCTAACAAGGAGATATCAGGCTGAGCAAAAGCCAGGATTTTTATCACTGTATCTCCCACTCTCTGTACAGCATGTATTTATAGCACAACTTCCCTTTCTCTCTCTTTACTCTCACACACATGCCAATCTGAGCAGGCTAAACACTTCGAGCGAGTCAATAATGTGACTCGAGCCTCCATGAAATGCTTGCTGCTGCATGCAGACTGGCGAGGGCTCTGCAAGTGCTGTAATGAGCGTGTAACATGGGATTAGCCTCCTGGGAATGATCTCACTTTGAATAGGTTACAAAGAAGATCAAGGCAATGGAGTCGGAGGCTCTGGAGGTCCGACTTGTTGCTTGCCCTGGTGCCATGGCAACCGGTGGGATGAGTAGCGGCCCAGCGAGTGCCTGTGTCATGAAGGCTCAAGTGAGTTTGTGTCAGTGTGAGTTAAACCACAACATAAGGACTTTGGGAGGAGCATGATGCGATGCAATGTGCGGCCGTGACACGCACGACCGAAGTGATGTTCCTGCAATCAGCTGCGTTACCATGGGAACAGTCATCTCACCCAAGAGAAGCTGCGTGAAAGGGAGACGGCGAGTATATATATACAGATATCAGTCCAAACCGGAGTGTTTACCCACTTCCCCTCACGCTGCCTTTCCCTCTCAGATCAATCTCAGGAGCTGACCTCAGAGCGCGGCGTCAAACCATGCATCAGTATGAGTCATTTGGCTGTGCATTAACCTGCACAAATGAACAGCGTGAATGTACAGCGGTGGCGGCAGCTCCGTTTATCATTTTGTAGCACTGCACTATTGATGTAGCTTTTATGTGCCATTTGATCTCTCCTCATGTCAGAGCTCCCCTCTGACTCTGGTAAAAACAGAAAGAAAAAGAACTCGGATGAGCTGCGAATAGAACCTCGCGTGGCTTCATCACATCCATATGAAGCTGCTTGTTTGCTGCTATAGCTTCCAAACTCTTCCTTACAGGAGAAATCTGCAACAGCAGGCGCCATGAATCATCAATGGCATGAACACAATCCTCTTTTTTTATTTTTTTCCCCCCAGAAAACTCGGTTTTTATACGTCTTATTTTGAAAGGTCTTTTAATGGATGCCTTCCAGCAGAGCAAAGGTTTTCGGTCGCTGCAATGCAGCAATGTGAAAATGTACAGTATATCTGCTGCATGTTGCTGCGAGGAAGCGTGCACACGTGCACACACTGACATACTGTATCATCTGGAGATGTATGACTCATAATTTGCAGAAAATCTGTCCCTGAAGAGACAGCAGTTAGTGAGAAAATGTGAGCTACACGTTACACGTCTGTAGGATAGAAGCTGGGTAAAGACCACAAATAGACTGAACTGCTACAGAAGAAGCAACGAACGATCTGCAGAATGCACGAGCCGAGGCTCTGGTGGTAATCAACAGGAACTCCAGAGTCTAGATCAGATCTTGTGATAGAAATGCACGAACGTGCATATGAAAACCATTTCTAAAATGAAAACAGTTCTGAATAAGAATTTAAATAACTGACAAAATACATTTAAGTAGTCATGTGAAAGGAAATCGAATGGTTTGTGAAGAATATTTCTGAAAATTTCTGGTTTTGGAAATGGCTGCACATAAAACATATTAAACATTTTTTAAACAGTTAAGATGTTTTTAAAGAAATCACAACCAAACAAGAAAGTGAACACAAATACTGAAAAAAAAACAATAATACATTTAAGAAATTGAAAAAAAAAGTTTCAGAGAACAAAAGTAATTTCCAGAAATTGAAGAAAAGCAGAAGGATGTTTTTGCCTGAACTGTGGTAAAGAGTCTACTGAACAACCCCTGAACTTTTGCAGCAACTGTGGCCAGAAACGTAAAGAAAACTCTTCTGCCGGAAGAAACCAAATGAAAAGGTCAACAAACATCATCCAGTCAGTCCACTGACGCCCCATAAAACAGACCTTTTCAGTTTCTTATTTTGCTTATTTTTCTCTAAACTTCTTTTAGATGTGGGTTTTTAATCAGGGTGATTAGTTGGTAAATCATAACACTTGCGAAAATGCTAACATTATTTAAGTCTTAAATCAGGATGAAACATGACAATAAAAGGACGTTCGAGGGATCTGCAACAGCTCAGAGTTCAGCTTCCATAACTGAATAATAACTGAATTTGTAAATGTCAGCTACCTTTTTTTTTTAGCAAAGACTCAGTGAGAGGAGGAAGTAAATGTGTGAGCGTTGTGAAAGTAAGAAGTAATCAAATGACCTGATCAAGCATCACTGGAGTCTCCTGAAAGAAAGTTTGTTATAAAGGTGCAGAAAATGAAGTCGAACTTTTTTTTTGTCATGAATATTGTTACTGAACCTCAAAGCATCAAACACAACTGCAGAACCTTGTATCTGCTTGACAGTGCAGAACCACAATAACTAGAAGCTGGACAGCTCCTGCTTTAAACACATGTATTCCTGCAGGTGAACAGCGGAAATGGTGCAAGTGACATGAGAGTTCATTATCTCCTAAAGGAGCTCTGCGTGACCTGAAGCCGATAACATGCTCTCCAAAGATCTGATTTCAATCTATTCATTCATTTTCTGAAGTGCTTTATCCCTTTCGGGGTCACCGGAGTCTAACCTGGGGACACCCCTGGACTGGTCGCCAGTCTGTCGCAGGGGCCACAGTCACACACCCACACACACACTCACATCCACACCCAGGGACAATTTAGAGTGACCAATTAACCTATGAAGCATGTTTTTGGATGGTGGGAGGAAGCCGGAGGCCCCGGAGAAAACCCACACATGCACAGAGAGAACATGCAAACTCCACACAGAAAGGTCCCCATTGGTGACACTGTTTCAAGTCCCCCAGCCAGGACTTGAACTGGGAACCTTCTTGCTGTGAGACAAGAGCGCTAACCACTGCGCCACCGTGCAGCCCAGGTCATCATTTGACCCTATAAAAGCAAATGGAAACACTAAGTTTAAAGATTTCAACATTTTTTTTATTAGGACATGAAGATTTGCACGTTTACTCTTCATACATATTATATTAGCGCAAAAATTTGTAGCTCGTGTCACAGCATGTTTCATAATTACACATGTTCGCAATGTAAATGATCAGATTACCGGCACGTTTTTGCCTTGATGAAGGGCAAAATACCTTTCAGATTTCAGATTTCTGAACCTGGCCGTATGTTCATTCACAGGGTAAATAAAGAGGACTAACATTCCTGTGTGTTGCCCTTGTAGGTGCCTGCTCACTTTATGACAGTCCAACATTTCTGACATTAGGTTTTTGGAAGCTGCTCTGCAGTGAGACGATACAAATGAGAAACTGCTGCAGCAAAAACAGAACTCTTAGATTTTGGCCACAACATTCTGTTTGTTCATTTTAAAAAATCTATCAATAAAACATTTATGAGAGTCTCCCCTGTTGAGTTGATGCTTAAATTCTGTCCCTAATTTTAATTTCAAACCTAACTGCACCGGAAAATCAGAACGGTGTACTGGTCCTTTGAAAGTCAATACAATAGCTTTAAAAATCTAAACTGCTTTGCAAATATGTTTTGGGAATCATCCTTGAATTAAAAAAAAAGTCCTCCATTAGTGTACTTGATGCTTACAAAGCGGCTGGATGGCTCAGTTGGCTGTGTGTAGGACTGCTGCATGGATGGGTAAACCAGGGAGAATCCACTCTTAAGCAATGTGGGTCATTAGGCAGGACCCTTCACTTAACTACGTAGCCAGAAGGGGGCCCAAGTCTGGGTCTGCCTGTGCCGGTCTCTACCCCGGATAAAATACAAGATTATGACAGGAAGGGCATCTGGCGTAAAACTCTCAATCAGTGAAAGTTAATTTGCTGTGGCGACCCCTGATGGGATAAAAACAACAGTGTACTTTATGTTCCTATGATCCTTCATTGTGGTGTTGGAGCTAGGGCTGTCGATCTTAACGCACACAATTCCTTTAAAAAAAAACCTATGCGTTAACATTTATTTACGCAGATTAATTTAGTTTTCTGCTTTGCGTCGGATGGTTTGAGTTAGCACGGTGTGCGTTAATTTCTGAAATAACAAACTTTCGTCGGGCATTATCCCGCTTATAAAAGGATCACTTACACAAGAAATAAATATTCAATCGATTTTTAGCACTTTACTTTTGTTTGTTTTTTCAGTTTAGACTGCTTTCTCACAAAAAGCGGACAGTTTTATAAATGGTGCGGCCCGTTGTCACGGTAACATGAGAATACGTCGCTGGACCGGCAAAGACTGCCGCGGCAAAGGAAAGCGATATGTATCTGATCCTCACGATAGGTTCAACGAAGCATCAGATCAGAGAGAAAGTTCACCTCTAACCGCTCGTTTTTGTCCAGAGGATGAAGAAGATGGTTGTTTTAAAGAAGTGATTTGGGGTTTGTGACCGGAACTACTTTTTAGGCGTGTGAACTTTAATGAGTCCAGCTACCTGTGGAGCCTGAAGCAGGAACGCGAACATGTATCAGAGAGCTCTCCCTCATGAAACCAGCAGAATGACCTTTCAAAGCCAGGAAGCCCTAAATACACACGAGCGCTTCCATTTGGAGGGCGCAGCCACACAAAGGTAAACAAAAATCTGCCCTGATTTACCAAAGATTATATCAAACATTAATGTGTAATTATTCTTTGAAAAATTCATGATAAAAAAAAATTTGACAGCCAAGATTGTATATTTTTCTCATGAAAACTCACTCAAGTACAGCAACATTATTTTTTATTATATATTCTTTAAAGACTTGTTAAAGATTTTTTTAAATAAAATCAATTAAACTCAAACCCCATTTTATCAAATGTTCTCGTACTGACTAACATGTTTGCTTTTGAAACTGAAGGTTTTAATCAGCCGTTCTGCTCAAAGTAATGACAGAGTAAACCACTAACTAATTTTAAAACCAACTAAACAAATAAACAATGTAAGGTTGCTCAATCCATCGGTGTTATAAAACGACAAATCAAAACTAACTTGAAACAGTTGGATTTTACTGATTCTAGCTAAAGAAAATCATTAGGAGTTCACGCTGCGTCTCATATCACTTTTGCCATTTTATGAAGGTTTTTCTCACAACTGAAAGGCAGATTAGAAAAACTCTTTCTGTTGAAAATGTTTACAAAACAAGTACGTGTCCATGGCTTCCGTGCTTTTTCATTTATATTTATCTATGCAGCCAATCAAACTCAGCAAACATCCCCCCGCACCTTTGACAGTCATCAGTCACTTTGAAATGCTGTGCGCCACGAAACCAATTAAGAGTTCAACCAAGAGATAGTCTACATCTGAAGTTGGTGTGTGACTTTGTGGGACTAAAATCCTCCAGATCCACTTTGTTCTTCTCAGCCAAGTTTCCCGCCTGCTCCGTCTGGCCTGTGGAATCTAGCATCTGTCAGAAATGACTCGATTGGGAAAGAAACTGCCTTTTTCGGGGGGGACTTTTTTCCTCAGCTTGGAAAACTTTGCTTTTACTATTTTTTTCCTAGCTGAATTTGTGTGAATTTATTTTTTTTGTCACTCCTGGTAACCATGACATCCACATGTATGAAGAAAACCTCATACCAACTCAGTGGCCTAGCAGAAGAGTGTCCACCCTGAGATTGGTTGGTCGTGGGTTCAAATCCACAGTCAAGTCATTCCAAAGACTCCAAAAATGGGACCCAATGCCGCCCTGCTTGACACTTGGGCAGTCAGGGATTTGGGGGAGAACTCAGGAACCATCAAATGGACACTATCAGACACAAGGCTGGCTCTAAATCATCCACAGATCTGACATACTGCTGTGCGTGTGTGTGCACGTGCACCAGCTGCATCCCCGGCTGTGTCTACAGCTCACCGCTAACCCTGGGAATACGGAAGACAAGTTTCATACCCCTAAGTGTGTGACTACCAATGGGAGTTTACCTTTAACTGTAACACAATAAACATGCTTTTATTTTGGTTAGGAACAGGAAGAACTAATCTGCAACAGGAAATCATCTCTAAAACTGGGTTTACATCAGGGTCAGAAACGAGGGGGGCCTGGTTGCAGACAAGATGGCAACTAAGGAAAAGCCGGAAGGAAGTTAAGAACTGTAACACACACACACCACACCCACTCCGTGAGCGCCACACAAGATAGCGCCAAAACTCATCTTTAGTCAGAAGCAGAACGTTTTCAACTATAGACAGAAGCGGACGTTTTGGGGTTTTTTCCAACTTAATTGACAAACCAGAAGCTGCATATCTTTTCTGGAAGATTCATTGGGTTCATTACAGCGGTGGGAATGGTAAACAAAATGTTTTTCGTTTCGTCTTGAAACACAAACTTTATTACAATTTTCTATTAATATATTTTTGGTTTGTGGTGTGTTTTTATTCTTTATTATTTTCCCAGAAGTTTGGAAAGCAAAACTCATATAAAAACGTAACTGACGTGAATAACATTTGTAGCCGTATTTCCATTGTTCGCTATTACTACAACGCCTTTTTGTGAACTCGCATAATTTAACTCCGACGGATATTATTTCTTTCTTTATATTATAATTAACATTAATATATATTAGAATTCTAAATTAATTAGTGGATAATTAATCTGTTTACATAATCTTTTGCCTATTTTCCTATTTGTTATTTTCTTTTCTTTTTTTGTCATTGTTTTTATCACGTAATCATACTACTTTGGGTCTTTATTTGTTTCCTTTAGATTTGTATGTCTGCTGCTTGGTCTTAATTCCAGTTTTGTATTTTTGGGGAGTCACAGTTACCATAGAGTTAAGTTTTGAGTGACTGCATGTTCTGTGATGTGTCAGTAGATGGAAAATACAAACATTGAAGTGCAAACATTAGGTACAGCAAGATAGTTTTTTAACAGGAAGAGTGGAGGAAGATTAAAGAGCACTTTTTAGGCATTTCATTTTGAAGGTGAATTTCAAAATCTGTATTGATTCTTATTCATGAAATCAATTCCTTTTGTCTGTACTTTCAATCTCAGTATGTCTTCAGTGATGTTTTGAATAGTGTTAGCTATTTTAAAATTGTTTTTAAAGTTATCTTTAGAATTTCCTCTTATTAGTCATAATTATGTAAAGCAATATTGAAGTGTGTTATCTTGTTAGATTGGTGCTTATGGATCAAAATTATAAAACAAACAAACAGTCCGACATGTTTTCTGCTCTCTTCAAACATTACTGAAGCAAAGAAGGCCATTAGATTTAACATCACAAATATGCAATGTAAGCATATCTGCTTGATACTACTACTATGCTTTTTTATTTTTTGTAGGCCGTCTTGTACATTACCTTACATGTGTCATTTGCCTACTCAGTGGTAAGTTTCTGACAGTAACTATAACTTTAATTAATCAATTTAGCATTAAGTTAAAGTTAAATGTATGCGTAACCCAAGATATATCCACTGACAGCATGACATGCCTGTATTGCGGTGGTGTCTGCTCTTGCTAGAGAACTACACTGTTGGCAGGTATGTTTACGTCAAACCGTAACAAAAGCATTTGAAATGATTCTGTGTAACTTTGATTACACTTGTACTGTAGTTACAGCGTAATGTTTGCCCACTGGACTGAAGAAGGCAGAAGACTACTGGCAGGCCAACATGTTCCTGTTTTCCGGTTAAAGAGATGAAAGACTAAATAAATGGAATATGTATCTAGAAAAAATATATATTTCCATTAGAAAGATACTAAATAGTTAGATTTGTGTACAGAAATGAACCCTTAGTGCACAACTGTCACAGGATAGACTTGAAACCTTTTTATTTTATCAGCACATTTTTTGCTGGGTGATGGGAAGTGATGCTGAACTATTGTTTTACGTTGCTTGTTCTTGGTCTCCCAAAGCATGCATGTTCAAATTTCCTGGCAGCATGCTCTGTGAAGTCCTGAAACATTCCCATTAGGGTTCATGATGTATCACAATATGCCCTCAGACGCATGATAACTGAGGGCCAATTCCCTTAACACGATGAATCATCAGAAATGTCTTTCCTTTGCATCCACAAGAATGCAACAACATCCCAAACTGTGGTGATCCTAAAGTCCACTGCAGTCATAATAGTGGAGCCGGTTATTAAAATAATCATGCATTTTCTGGTACAATCACCAAATTTGGCATGGATGTACCTTAAGATCCCCTCTTTCAGAAAAGCATGCTGACCACAAGAAAATCCAAGATTTTGAAATATATACATGAAATGGTATTCTGGAGGTAACCCTTCAAGTTTAAAGGCTGCATTTTGTGCATGAACAGCCCATTATGTTGAGACTCAGGCAAATAGACATTGAATCTTTCTGTAACAACCATGGACTGGTGAATTTCTCCTCTACAAGATGACTATAGTCCCATTATAATCCCATTTCTGTGTCTGTTATTGTCCAAAATGCCCCATAATCTGATGTTTAACCTCTGTATGTTACATGTTTCTTTTTTGGGGAACAAAATGGTCACTAATCAATAAGCCAAAGCAGTTTAGTGATTATTTTTACAGCATTTCAATGCCAAAAGAACAGATTTGTGAGTTCTAAGAGTAGCTATGTGTACATGTGCAAAAATGTCTTCAATCTGATCAAAGATCGAATTAGAATTGAACTGTGTACACGGTCCTGATAAACGTCATCAAACGTTACAACAAACGTTTATGCACGCCACACGCTCCATCGGAATAAATCCATTTGACAGAACTATCCAACATACCAGAAACGGCCGTAGAAGAGGTAGTGATTGAGGTCTATTGTAAGCGAACACGGCTGGTGTTAGTTAGCATGTAGCAAGAGGATCTTCTGAGCGTGCATTTCTTCTTATTATTTATTCATTAGAGGGGTTACAGTTAGGGCATTTATCCTTGGCTGCATGTAAGTGAATAAAACCAGCCTTTGATTTATGGGCACGATTGGTAACACAAATTCACATGATTGTTTGCACAGTTTCAGAGGAATTCAAAAGCCACCGACAGAGCTCATACACTGCCCCAAAGCCGCTCCTTTGCTCGAGCACATGGTTCTCCTGAGTCCGGCAGCTCGCAGTCCAGCCAGCCGTGATGAAGCACACTCCCCTGCTTGAACCCGTCCATCTCATTTGAAAGGACATTTTGATCGGAATGAGTCTAATTGGGTCAGAGTATTCCAAACGGCTGGTTTACATGACTCATTGTCTTTACGGTCAACATCTATGGGCAGTTTGGTAACTCAGTGATTGATCTTAGTTTCTGAAATACTGATATTTGATTGAAATAACTTCTGATCAGCAGTTTCTGTGAGAAAACAGATCAGCAATGAATCTTGAAGAAGAGTCATTCAGCGACTTTTACAGGCTGTTGTGTGAGACCTGCAGTGAGGAAGAGAAGAAAAGAGCGACGCACCGAAGAAAAGGAGACGGAAATAATCACTACGATGTGCGGGGCTTGTGCCTATTGATAGTGTGACTCACTTAGGAAAGGATTTCGTCAAAAGAAATGCTCATTTGTGCGTTGGATACCCAGAAGCATAATAGATAGGAGAGTCTGCTCGCCTTCACGGTGCTTTTATTGTGCCCATTAAGAAATGCAAGAAAAGCTGCTCTTCTGCTGCAAAAAAAAGAGAAAAAAAAGTACTTTTAAAGTCACATGATGAGACGAGAACACTTAACCAGTGCGTAAAAAAAGCGAGATCACATCAAAGAAAAACATCTCTGCAAAACTAGGATTCTGAATGTGCGCAATCAACAGCACAGCATTATAAAAACATTGGCCCTGTCACACGGATCGACCCATTAGGGCCTGCTCCACCTCATGCAGCACATTTTCTCATTATCCCGGATCCTCCTGTCCTCTCTGTCAGACAGAAAACCCAGAAAGGCCTCTTGAGTGTGCTTTCCAGGGTATTTCTGTTAGCATTGTGCACGCCCGCGCGTGCATGCCTTTTCAATGCGCCCCGTAAGGTCAGAAGCCCCTAAACAAATTTAAGTGACTCACAGTGGTAACCCATCTCTGTCCATCACGGCCAACTGGATGGCATGGCAATGTGGAGAGCGCGCTGCCTGCCGTGGCCTGCAGCCACACAGGACCGCGCAGACATATGGCCATATTATTGCTTTTGTCTCTCGGGGTGGGAGGGGGGCTGGCGATGCACTGGCAGGAATTAAGCGTGTCCTGTGTGTATGTGTTTGAAAGCCCCTCACCATCAACATCCACCGAACTGTATTCCCCACCTTTGCTAGTTCACACACACACATACGTGCACACACAGCAGGATGTCAGGTCTGGGATGATTGAGAGCCAGCCTTGTGTCTGATAGTGTCCTTTGGGGACTGAAATATTCATGGCTGTGGTCTTATTGTTATCTCTCCTGTTGGAGGCTGGATCCTAACCGGCATACAGAAGCACCCCTGACATTAAATAAGGAAACAAGACCACTTTTTTCCCTGTGATACATCAACTTCAACCAGAACATTAACACCGCCATGACAGGAAAGGCTGAATAATATTATTTTTTATCTCGTCTGATTTCTTAAATTCAATCTAACGTTGACAAAATGAACAGAAAACACATTTTCTCTTTGCTGGCTGTGCCGTATTCAAGTGTGACGTCCCAGCTAAAGACCAAACAGATCTTTATCAACAATTGACACACAACTAACGCTTTGAAAGTTTGACAAAATGCCACCTGCTGGTATTGACATCTGATTGGCCAGTTTATAACTTGAATAACTTGCACAACAGCAAAAATATCATGAAAAAAATATGAGGATTATTAAGAACATGTTAAAAAAAAAGGGTAGCAAAGCAAGAATGGTTGTTCTGACAAATAGAAGAATCGAAGTCTTTGGGATTTTGGCTTTTTGGGTCCAGTCCAGTTCTCATTTACAGTCAATGTTAAAGTCAGACAAGTTTCTATGACTGTTTTCAGGCTCTACATGCAAAATGTGCATCCACAGAACGTGTTAAACGGTAATCCAGGTGAACTTAGAACAATCATGGACTCAGATTTGGTAGTGACCGATGGGTAGCGTCCTTTTGTTATTCGATGGAAGTACCAACCTTTTAAAAAATTGTGGTGGAGAAATGAAAAATTGCGGCCCAGAGTTATATGGTTTTCATAAGTCTTTCATATGTCAGGATAGAGCTGTGAATGAAAAAGGCTGGAACAAGGCTGCTTTGACATTGCGCACCTGACCTCTTCCAACGGTTGGTGCATGTGCTGGTTTTGTATGGCGACAGTCCACTGTGAATATGATGTTCTAAAAGCACGCTCAAGAATTTAAGTCCAACACATTCTTGAACGCGCGACACATGCACGGTGAACGCAGCATGACAGATTTCCTGCAACTCCTCACGGGATTGCACTAAAAATCCATCATTGTAATCCATGCTCACTTGTGCAGGCTGTTATTATACAATAAAGAGACTGTTGCCTTGTTTTAAGGATCAGGACTGAACTGGATTACACCAATTTGTACTAATAAAGCTCCATGTTGATGCTTTTTGTGTTGCGCTTTGAGACAACCTCTGGTGTGACCTTTGCTTAAAAACAAACTGAATTGAAATGGTACTGCTTTGTTTTTACACCCAGTTGACTGAGCCCTCAATTAGCTGCAGAGTCCATGATCACTGCGATGAAAAAAGCATGTCCCGTTGAATCAGGAGCATTTTTTCCTAAGTTCTAATGTTTGCATTCTTCTGGAGTGCTCGAAAATGAGAAGTCCAGGGGAAAGGTGGGATGTTTTTATTTACACAAAGCTGTAAATTCAGATAAAGATTAATGGGAATCTGAATTTAATGAGTCTGAACGTTTCACCACTTGTGTGTCCATTTTTTTTACGTTTATGTGCAGCTTAAACAAATTCAGGCTCTCCGTTGGGAACGTGGCTTCAGGATAAGCGCAAGTGAATCTGTGCAAATGTGTGAATCAGCAAAGAGAAGAAAAACCTACTTCATTATTTATTGTAATAAAGCATGCTACTTCCAAACAGCTTTTATTAAATTTAAATTCACTTATTTACTTTAAGGAGGCTTACCAAAGCTTTTTTATGACTGTTTTTGGAAAAATGACTAATTTAAATATTAATAGTTTCAGTTTTTCCTTCTTATTTCTTTTTTCTTATGAGATTTTTAAAAAAAATCTTCTCATTTTTCCAGGGCTATGCTGTGATACAGATTTGTATTGAAGCTGCTACCTGTGGCACATGACGAGACTGCCAGCGAGGCTGAGAAAAATGATGTTGCATCCAGATAAGAGTCAGACATGTTTCATCAGTTTTAACTAAACTTCTGCTAAAATTGTCAAGAAAATCTTTGGATCGCCTTGAAAAGGAAAAAATAAAATTCAGCTGACAAGTGACAAGAAAATATAGTGTTTCCCGATAATGCAACGGCTTTGGTAATCTTTGCAGCTATAAACGTTTGCTTAACTTTATATTGGAGCTTTCTTGCTTTTTGTTTGCACGTATATAAAATTGCAAGCCTATTATAAAAATTGTTTCACAGATGATGAGATTCTGTTCTTCTGAGAAACCAAGAGTCGGCAAGAAGATTTTTTTGCTGCTCTTTCAAGCAACTTTTTCTGTAGATGTTAAGCCAGGTGTGTCCAAAGTCCGGCATCGAGCCCCAGTTCCAATTTTCCACCAGCCCACAGGCCCCTGTCATTAAATCAATACGATGTGGCCTCGAGCCCTATAAAGCATCCCATAACATTTTTGGGGTATTACTGTTGTGTGAGAAACTAAACCTAATTGTATTTTGTTAATAAAGTTGTTTTTTTTTTCATTTTATTTTTAAACACATGATTATAAAGCAAAAACTAGGCACAAAGGTATTTAGCCTTTGGCTATCAACATTTAGGCTTTAAAATAACAAATTACGGGATTTATAAAAATCTCCAACTTGAGTATGATTTGAGTGGAAATTCACTGGTCCAGCTGACATCTACAGTGGCTAGCAAAAGTATTCATACCCCTTGAACTCCATGTTTTCTCACTTTATGACCACAAATGTAAGTATATTTTATTGGAATTTCATGTGAAAAGTGGCAATTAACAATAAACAAAAATAAACAACTGAAAAGTATAGTGTTAAAAAGTATTCAGCCCCCTGAGTCAAAACTTTGTGGAACCACCTTTTGTTGCAATTCCAGATGCAAGTCTTTTGAAGTTTATCCCTACCAGCTTTATACATCTAGAGACTGAAATCTTTGCCCATTTTTCCTTGCAAAACAATTCAAGCTGAGTCAGATTAGATGGAGGGCGTTTGTAAATAGCAGTTTTCAGATCTTGCCACAGATTCTGGATTGGATCTAAGTCTGGACTTTGACTGGGCCATTCCAACACATGAATATGTTTCATTTTAAACTATTCCATTGTAGCTTTGGCTTTATGTTTAGTGGTTGTCCTGTTGGAAGGTGAATTTCCGCCCCAATCTCAAGTGTTGTTCAGACTTCAACAGGTTTTCCTCCGATATTGCTCTAGATTTGGTTCCATCCATCTTCCCATCAACTCTAACCAAATTCCCTGTCCCTGCTGAAGAGAAGCAGCCCCAGAACATGATGCTGCCACCACCATGTTTGACAGTGGGAATGGTGTGTTCAGAGGGATGTGAAGTGTTAGATTTCTGCAACACATAGTGCTTTGCATATAGACCAAAAAATTCAATTTTGGTCTCATCTGACCAGAGCACCTTCTTCCACACGTTTGCTGGGTCACTCACATGGCTTACTGCAAATAGGACTTCTTGTAGTTTTCTTCTAGCAATGGCTTTCTTCTAGCCACTCTTCCATAAAGTCCACATTTGTGCAGTGCACAACTGATGGTTGTCCTATGGACAGACTCCTCCACCTGAGCTGTAGATCTCTCCAGTTCATCCAGAGTCACCATGAGCCTCCTGGCTGCATCTCTGATCAGTGCTCTCCTTGTTCTGCCTGTTAGCTTAGGTGGACGACCACCTTTTCTAGCCTAACCCTGCTTTAAATTTCCCCACAACTTTATCCCTGACCTGTCTGATGTGTTCCTTACACTTCATGATGCTGTTTTCTCCCCAATATTCTCTTGCCAAACCATAGAGACGGTCACAAAACAGCTGGATTTGTATACTGAGATAACACTACACACAGGTGTTAAGAGTCAACATTTGATCAGTCACCAACCATCAAGCAACTTTTGAAGTTAATTGGATGCAATCAGAGAAAAGGGGGCTGAAAACTTTTGAACACTGCACTTTTCAGTTTGTTTATTTGTAAAGAAAAAATGAACTCTTGAATAATTCACAATTGTGTGCCACTTTGTGTTGGTCTTTCACATACAGTTCAAATCAAATATATTTATGTTTGTGGTCATAATGTGAGAAAATGTGGAGAAGTTCAAGGGGTGTGAATACTTTTGCAAGCCACTGTATGTGCTGATTGTCTAACAGGCTGTTTGCTGGCTAAATATGCTAATGCTAACTGCCTGATGCATTATTCTAAACAGAAATAAACTTTGAATTTAATGGGTTTTTGATGCATGTGGGAAATTCCCCTCAGCATCTTCTAATGTTGTTGCTGATTAAAATGCCTTTGGGTTTTCGAACGCTGCTCATTTCCTCCTGACTTTCTCAAGCTAATGGTGTTAGCATTTACAGCTGTCACTGTCACATGCGGCGCCTTCATCCTTGTTTGGTTTTAAGAGGAGAGAGAAAAAAAAGAGAAGCTGCTTTCTAACACTTTTAATGCAGCATAGCTTTTAGCACGGCGATGTAGAAACAAGGTGTCACAAGACACCTCAGTTGAGCATCAACTTCTGTTTAGGCTGCTGCTGAAGAGAATAATATGAAGCCATTTTTACAAGAGTTGAAACTTGGTCAAAAGAGGACGATAAGCCAAAGTAAATCACCTAATAGCTGTAAAATAAAAAGCAGAATCCAGAAAAAAAATACAATCAGGATATGGACTTGATAAAGAAATGCTCCAATGAAAACTGAGTTTTTTGTGTTTTTAACATGTTCTTGTAGCATTTTTCTCATGATGGAGGACATACCGGTATATATAAAAGAATTTAAGATAAAAATTGCATTTGAGTATTTTTTTTAAATTGAAATCCTGATGGATCAGGAGCAGATAAAAATGTCGTTTGATAAGCTCTCAGTTGCGATGTAGAAACTGAAATTGGTCTTCCTTCTTCGCTCCAATTCTGATGCATCCACACAGAAAATTAGATCCATTTACATCTTCATTTTCCTCGTCTGAGCTGGCATCTGGCTCAAAACTGTACGACTGGATAGCTCCGATATTGCTGGGTTGTTAGGGGCTGTAAGCTAGCGGGAGAGAGTGTAAACAAAGGGATGATGGGATGTCAGCGGAGGATCCTTAACGTTGGAAATTTAGAACAAACACGCATGCTTGGGTGGACTGATGTTTGACCTTTGTCATTATAAAAGCAGATAATTTCTGGTCAGATTATAGACATGTGTCAAAAACAATCAGGCTTGGTAACCTGGATAGCCAAGATAGCAAAGTAAAAATCACAAACAAACCGTTCATGCCTTATTTTTGACTGAAAGTTCTGCCAAACCTGGATTTAAACCAAGCTCTAGTAATCCTTCTAAATTGGAAACAAACCAGGAAGCACTAAATATTTTCGTTCCTTAAATGACCACTGGAGGTTGTTTTAGAAGTGAACAATCTCCCCATCACTTCTGTGATAAAAAGAAGTCCAACTTTACAGCAACGACAAACATTTTCAGCCTGGTTAAAAGAACTTTTCCATTGTATTTAGTTTTCTTTTTTTTAAATCTGTTTTTGTTTGAATATGTTTTTTATGGGGGATGGATAGACCCAACACAACTCAGTCTATCTTGTAGTATATCTTGTAAGTATATTCTAGTCAAGGTGTCTGTGCAACTTCTGGCACAGTTTTTGTCCTTTAGAATTCAGCAGGTGAGGTCAAAGGACATCATACCAGAAACTGCAAGGTGGCAGTGTACCACACGCTGCTTACTTAAATTTATTCATTCAAAAATGGGTTGTAAAGCACATCAAACTAGAAAAGTTGCATTACCTGCGATAATGCTAGTGTAAAAGCTGTTGGCTAAATGTCCTTGAAGATGCTAAAGAGCTGGGGTTTAATTGCGTCATGTTTCAAGTCTCCGTAGCTAATGTTTTCCACGTGCAACAGCTGCCCCTGCTGCCCCCTCAGCACTGACTCACTTCAAGATTTCCTTGGAATGGCCGGTGCTGGAGCCCTTTTTGTCAGGCGTCCCAAGGCAGCTGGATTTCAGCAGCGTGTGCGGCCCTCGGTCCAAAATCATGGTCGAGGTCGCAGTGGCAATGACAGCCACGGCGTCGCGTACCCTGGCCTCGATGTTGTAGTCCCATTCGTCATATGACACTGAGATAATACCTGGGAGAGACAGAGAGGGAGATTAGGTGGGAGAAAAAAAATCAACGAGTCAACGAGGCAAAAAAAAGGAGGGGGACTGGTGTGAGGAAAAGAGGATGGAAGCAAAAATAGCATGCTGTGAAAAACAGCCAGAGGGGGAAGAGTTTTAAAACAATAAAAGGAAGAGAAACAAAAGGATCTTGTAACGCTCTAGCTGAGAAATTAAATACTCAAGATCAGCATCTCCATTTTCCTAAAAATACAGCAAAAATAGAAAAAAGCATGAGCACATCGCTCCGGAGAAAAGCCCTCGTGCTGCTCTTTTAGTTACAAATGGCTTTTCAACCATGAGAAACCCCAAACTATCCAGCGTCAACATCCATTTCTTTCACCCAAACGGCAGTGTTCAGGTCATTTTCCATGACTGGTCTGGATGATGTGCTCATATTTGGATCTGATTGAGTCAATTTATTGGAAAAAAAAAAGAAGCCTGCGATCTGAGGTAGTGTCTTCTTTTTTATTACCTGCTGAACTAGAAAAATGTGTTTACTGCAATTCAGATAAACAGCTTCTGACATGCTCAGCAAGTGAGGGCCTTCACATGAGATGTTCTCAAAACAGCTTCTGGGAGTTTTCTGAACAATGGACTACAGGGCTGAAATTATTCTTAGAACTGACAGTCACAATGCAGAAAGTGACGCTTGTCAGACCACATCTTTGTCATGTCTAAAAAGAAAAATGGATGATAAGCTGCAAGTCAAAAGAGTGGATGATCAAACGTTAAGACTCATGGACCTGGACTTGCACATAGAGAAAAAGATTGGGTTTGGGAGTTGTAGTCCATTTTTATTTGTTTCACCTTTCAGACCATCATCTGACAATAGTGGAGCTGGTTATTAAAATAATTGTGAATTTTGTGGTACAAGGACCAAATTTGGCATGGATATGTGTTTGAATCCCCTGTTTCAGAAGCCCGCGTTAGCCACAAGAAAATCCAAAGTTTTAAAATAATAAACATATAATAGTTTTCTATAGGTACCTCTAAAGTTTAAAGGCTGCTTTTGAGTCCATATTGTTGAGTACAACGGAGTATTAGGGCCAGTTTACAAGCTTTAAAGACTTAACTGTTTAATTGCGAGAATAAAATCATATATTTACGACTTTAAAAGTCAAAGGCTTGATGTATGGACTTTGCTCTTGTAAATTAATATTTTAAAGTTGTACATTTTTTACACTGAAAGTCATAAATTTACGACTTTAAAACACATACTTTTACGGGGAAAAAAAGTGACAAATTTACCAGAAAAAAGTAATAACTGTTAAATTACAAAAATAAACCATAAATCTAACAATGGAGCTTCCAAACATTTTTAACATAATTTAATATTCAGCTTCTCTGTTCAAATCCCAGACCATTTGATCAAATTGAGCAGTACGAGAAGACGGTCTGCTGTTGCATATGCCGTTCATTTGCTGGACAGTCACTTACTTTGCTTTTTTGAGGTCCTAATTTCGTAAATTTAAAAGAAAAAAAGTCGTAAATTTACAAGATTTAAAATTTTTTCTCGTCCATTTAGGACTTTAATTTCGTAATATTGTTATTATCATATTTTATTGTTATATCATATTATACTAAATTCGGGGAAACAGAAAATGACTGAGTGTACGGCCACCATCTTTGCAAATGGTCACCATTTTTTCCAAAAGAAGGGATCCAAATATATTTGGTCCAAATTTGGTGCTTGTACCACAAAATGCATGATTTGTCTGAAACGTCAACCAAACAGCTTCTGCTGCAAACTGCATTTCACTTTTCTTCCTGTGTCGAATTAATGACAGCACAGACAGAGCAAAGGCATACTACTGCCCCCACCACACCTCACCACACCACCCACCACCACCACCACCCACTGGTTGCTTCAGCACAAAATGGTGGGTTGTACTGAAATCCAACTGTGATTGAGTTGTGAGAAATGTGAACGGTGAGCTGCGGAAACACGTGCATACTCTACAGAAGCCGACCCATCTGTCTCTTTTTCGATACTTCAGCACAGAGAAACCTAATGAAAAGGGGACTGATTAGGCTTTTTAAAAGCTTGTAAGAATAGCTAATATGTAGAGCATGTCAGATTTATGCACCTTTTTTTAGTGCAAGTTGCTTATCCAAACCTACATACAGTATAGCTCCACACACATTAAAACCAGTTCTAATTTTGCCCATGAAACGAGTTCTGGTGAGAAAAGTAAAAGTCTCTATCATCATTCCTGTCATCCTTCTGTGTTGATAACCTTAATCTCATCTTTGCGCTAGGATTAATTTGAAAAAAACTTCTGAATCATGTTGGATTTGCTTTTCTTTTTCAGTTCCTCTCTGTGGGCTGTGTTCAGTTCAAAATGCCTGAACTGCCTTTGTGCCTTCACCTGTGGCTAACCTGAACCAGGATTCCCTATAAAGTGAACTGAAACCTTTTGTCTTCACACTCATATAAAGAGGAATTTTCACACTTTGAAAAACAAGGAGGGGTTGACCTGGAAACAAACTCAGGTAGAGAACAAAAAGCCCAGAGTAAAACTAGACAGATATGTCTGCTCTTTGACCTGTCATAACTCTTCGTCCGCTTACGCAATCGAAAAAGGAATCAGCTGATTCTGAGCTAAAGAAAAGCAGCTTTTCATTTCAGCTTTGCACCAATGCAACACATTGCAAACATCAAGTGTTGCCAAACGGCCACAGCATTATCAGCTGATTCAAGTTGATTTAGCATTTTTCACCCCTTACTCTTTCAAAGTCAGATCCTGTGTCTTACATCCTGATTTCATTTCTGGTTCTTTCAGTCGTGATCCCCAGTGAAGTTCTAAACTCAAAAGGTTGTTGCTCCACGTTACATGTTATACCGTTGGCAAAGTGATGGTGTGGTGTACCTGTGGGGAAGACAGAGGGGACGTGGTCTGCATCTCCGGCCACCAGTGACGGTACGATCCAGGTGTAGCCGTAACCTGTAAGGCCTACGGAGTGCGCCACCTCAAAAATGGTGGTCGCCTCCTCCTTCGTGCAGTAGAGGAGGATGACGGGACTCTGCAGTTTCTTCATCTGGTTCTGGATTTTGGAGTCTCCGTCATCCACTGACATGTCCAGAAGGAGGACTTCTTCTAACTCCCAGCCCACAAAGCTGTTCTCAATGGTGCTGCGAATCTGCCATGAAAAGGAATTAATGGATTAGAAAACGGAGAGAAAGTGTCTGTAACTTCATCTCCTTCTGGCTCCTAGATTTCCAAACTGTTTGTATCAACACACCTCATGGGAGGTGAACGTGAAAGTGTTTAGCACAACCAGAGGAGATTTATTCTTTAAAGCTTAATATTATAAAATCCTCCTGCAGAAAATTGAAGATGGACAATTTTGGGATCATAAAATTAGATCTAAAATATTTTACAAGTGTGAAAATAAACAACACAATTGTCTGTATATTCACATTCCATTTTAGACATATATGCAGTGCTTTTGTTGCATCTGACATATGACATATGTTTGATTTCAGATATTTTCAAAATAAAAGCTTTGTTTTTTCCTGTAAGGATCAGAAGTGTGAATACTTTGATAGTTTGTTTAATATCTTGACCCTTATCAGATATGAAACGATTCACCAGTTGTTGCAGCTTCTCAATCCCTGAGATCTTGCACTCTGCCTGTTTTCCTTTGCTCTTTTTTCTCCTTGCTGCTGATTAGCTGGATCAGGTTGACTGAACACAACTGATCCAGGTAATCAGCTGCAGTAAGAGCAAAGAGAGCTGGGAAACAGGCAGGGGTTGGACTGAGCAGCTCTAGTTGGAACCACATGACCAAAAAAGTCAATTTCCAGGAAATAAATATTAAACCTTTAGAAATTACGCATATTTGCCTCGGTTCTTTTGGGTTGTCATGTATTTGTGTTATATTGTGTACTTTTTCAAAATGTAGAGACATTTATGATACATGTCTGACAAACAGGAGAAGCTCCTCAGAGGAGCTTTGGTGGTGGTTGTTCATGAGAACTGATTCCTTTACCTTTTGAACTGCAGTCTAACTTTATTCAAATTAAAGTCTCTGTTCCAGATTCATTGTTAAATATGATAAGCTGACTTTCAACAACTTCTTCTATTCTCAGATGTGTGTCGGATGTTCAAACTGTAGGAGGATCTCGTGCCATCCCTCTTTCAGAAGGATGTGTCCTTCCTGTTCTCTGCCCTGGAGATAAGCGGGCTGAAGCCTCCGAGAGCGGCTCCCTTTAAAAGGACTCGGTCAGACAATCTGACTCTTCCATTAAAGCAGTCGAAAAATGGGACCACTTCTGCTGAACCTTATCTTTCTGAAAAGGCTTGAAATGAAGGCTTCAAGCCAAACAGTTTTCTTCTCAGAAACACTTTTGTTGCTTCCATTTCACCAGTTTTTATTTTAAAAAAAAAATGTTTTTTTTGTTTGTTTTCTTGAGTTTCTTACCTTGTTGACAAAGTCCTCGTGACCGGGGTAATACGTGGTGACAATGGAGAAGATGTACCAGTCATACTCCTCCATGATGTTTAACATAACGGAGGCCTGCTGCTCGATGGATGGGCCAAATTGGAAGAACATGGAGTGGTCGTCCTGGAAACCAAAGACATGGAGCCAGTCAGTAAGCGAGGTCATGAGTCATTCGGTTCTGCAAGACTGGAAGGTAGGTCACTGTCGGTTATGGAGCATGTCCCGACTCAGAGATCTTGTTTGAGGCTTGTCTTATTTGCAATTCATGCTTCAAAACATCCAAATTATTCTATTTAAATTGTAGTCCATGTTCCACCACAATACAAAAACATTTAAACAGTCTCCAGATATTTAGGTTTTTTTCATTGAAATCCATACCAGATTAATTATAGAGTTCAAGGGCTTTTTTGTTGCCTGGAAACCAATTTGGGAACATAAATCAACGACAGAGAAAAGGGTTTTCTGTGGGGAGCTGCAAAATGGTCAAGGACACGCAAGTCACTCATACATAACAGCCAAGTTTCTCACAGGCAGAGCCAAAGTCCGGGCAGATTATTTGCAGTGGTGAGTAATGAAAGGTGACACTTAACAGGCTCTGTAATGAGAGCATAGTAGTCTTCAGGTTGTCCAGAATTAGACGTTCTCCGTGGAGGCCGCTGAATCGACTGGAGGTGTTGAGGGTCGTGTTTACACCCCGATCACCCCTCAGGGCTATAATTTGTCACAACTGTGAATTACTGTTTGTGAGTGAAAGGTGGTGATTGCCGTTAGAAAGAACAAAGTCACAAATCAGAGAGTATGTATGGTATTACGGCTTCACAGCAGGAAATTCAAACCTTCCCTGCAACTTTGAGGCTGATGGGCGTTCATATGTTGTCTTTTCATTTGCATTTCAGCTCCTCTGTTTGTTGTTTTTATTAGACAAAATTAAATATAAGTCGGTTGTTGTCTTTATTAGCTGGTTTGTTTGTGGTTTTGCTTCACGGCAATGACACACGTGTATGGAAACGCAGTCAAATGATGAAATCTCGTTTGCCATCTGTTATTTTCTGTGTTTAATGAATGACTTTAAGAATTTTTTTTGTTGTTTTTTTCATTTTGAGCTAATTACGGAAAAAACTGATGTTTTGATAGTTAAAAGACACTTTAGTGAACAGGTAGTAGATTTTCACTACGCTTCCCTTTCAACCATTTTACTGTTTATAAGTTATTCTTGAAAGAGTCTTTGTAATAAATATCAATTGAATCGAAAAGTAAAATTTGGATGGTAAATAAGTGAACTAGCTCACAATAGTGAGCCGACTCTTTGGATTTGACTCTCGAGAAAGAATCGGTTCTTGAGAAACACTCCTAGAGCGCTGATCACTTTAGGTGTGAACCAGCAGGCAGAGAGCACGCCAAAAAAAAGAACTAAAGAATCGGCTCCCATCATTTGAGAGTCAACTCCCTACCATGCTGCTTTCGAGCGTGACCCATCACTAACTCACAAAAAATCGACTGCCTGGTTCAGACGTAAAGCCCAGAAACTTGCGTAGAAACTTGTGTGGCAACGCATAAACATGCATTTACATAAGGTTTTTCTTGGAAGTTGTTGCTTGAACCCACGTTGCTGAGGGCGCTGTGAACGTAGCTAAAGAGCATTTAGCAGAACGTTGTTCAGGTCAAGATCAAACCTCATTTCCTTCTTCCCTTTATGTTTCCTCTTAAAGGAAAGAAACACAAACTTTCCATGTCTCTGTACGGATATGCTAATAGCAATACAGTGTTTGTGAAGTCTGATGTTTTTCCACACGTGCTCTGCACTTCTCTAATTGATAATAAGCATTTAGCGTAGCAGAGACTCTTCAAGCATCTGGTTGTGGGCAAACCGGCTTTTGAAGTGGGATAAAACCTGCAACAGATTGTAAAAGACTCACAGGTCTAGCAGCGCAACAGCAGAACAGAAAGAGATTCTTCCGAACTCAGATCAATCAATGGCAGCAGCAGCACAATCAGTGTCTGCTTAATGACGTGTTAGCACTGATTCTTGATTATATTCTTTTCAGCAAGAACAGAATATTTATTTCAAAAAGCTGAAGGTGGATTTTTTTCCCCAACTTTCAATAATTTAAATATTTCTTAATTTTACATCTTTAGCTTACTGGGATTTCTTGTTTTCTTAAATTAAAATCTGAATCTTGAGTTCTAACGTTCTTGTTATAGAATTTGGCTATAATAATAAAGCAGGTTGAGGTTAAGAATGGTATCAGTTTTGTCTTGTTTGCTCACGTATGTTGGTTGTAAGCGATACAAAAACAAGAAATCAAACATAGTAAAAGTGCAGGCGGAAACACAAAGAGGAAAGATGAGCGCCCTCACAGTAAAGTTGTTGGATAAATCACGAAAGAAGAAAGAACTGTGACCATTGTGATGTGAAAAGGAGCAAACTCCACCAACACAACACAAATTCACTCTTAAATCTGAAAATTAAATGAATCCAAGGTAAAACATGAATTAAAAAATGCTAAAAATCTTTTAAATATAATTAAATCCTGACCTACTTTAAGTCTCAACAGCTGAACAGGTTCAGTGTAAAGCAGGTGAGTCTGACTTTAATACCGTATTTTCAGCATAATAGGGCACACCGGATCATAAAGCGCATCGTCAATAAATGGTGTATTTTTCAAAATTATTATATATAAGGCGCACCAAACTATAAGGCACATTAGGCGAGACAAAAGAGTCTGTCAGACTTTAACTGGGTTTAGAGTTACTCTAGAACTTGTAACATATTACACATTAGGTACGTTAGCTAATTCATAATAGTTGTAACTTTTACGTGTTTGCAACACGTAAAAAAAAAACAGAGTAATACGGTCTACTCAAACATTACTGTGACTACACTAACTCCCAGTGTTGTTAGCAACATGTTAAAAAAAACAGTTTGGCGCCACTACATTGTAGCGTTTTTACGATACCTGTAAACTTCCAACTTTGATTATAATCCGCTAATTATCCACTAATACAACCGTTACTGTGACTACGTTAACTCTCTGCCATGGTAGTAACACCTAAAAAAGCAGTTTGACACCACTACATGTTAGTTGCATTAATACCTGTAATTCCATGTTTGCAACATGTCAAAAAACAGACTTATACCACTAACACAACCATTACTGTGATTACACTAATTTCCAACACTGTTAGTAACATGTAAAAAAGCAGTTTGACACCGCTACATGTTAGCTGCATTAGCATTTTCAGAAAACACTGCTCCTTTATGTATTGTGGGGGGAAAGTTTTAAAAATAGCCAACGACAAAAAAAGAACAAAACAAGGGTGACATTTTGACAGCTGTGTACCTCTCAAAATCGCTTTAGCATCAGGAAGCAAAACCAAAACTAATCCACATATAAGGAACTCTGGATTACGGGGCTTTTTTTTTTTTTTTTTTTTTTTTTTTTTTTTTTTTTTTTAATAAATAAGGCTTTTAAGTGCACCTTCAAGTGTATAAAATATGGTATATGACTATTTCTAAAGAGTGAATAATTAAACACTAAATGTAATGCTTTACATGTGATAAAACATGCTCTCTACGCTCTTTGGTGTATTTGTTAGTAACATTAAATAATCACAGACAAACTACACTTCGTTTTTCATAAATTTGTCACAATAGATCTTTTTCTATTTACAGAAACAAAAACCGGAGTACCCTAGTGTTATTTTTTCAAATTAGAGTTTATTTTTTGTTGTTGTTTTACAGCATAACAGCATTTCTTTTAATGAGTACATACATTCATAGAAACATTTCATTAGCCACAGTTGCAGTAAGGAGCTGAAGTTAAGCATTGAGCTTAAATTTAACCCCGATATTCTCCTTCACACATCTGTCCTGCTTTTTTATTTCATATCTTTCTTGTAACTGATTATTTTTTTCTAAAAGTGGGTAAATCATGGTGTAATCAGTGGCGAAACCAACCCTGCTATTAAGAAGGAGCGGGAGGTCACTACTTCCCTTATTCTCTCCAACTAAAATTACAGCTAATCATCGTCTCATTCGGCTTTCTTTTTCACTCGTCACTCCCGAATTCATTTCTGCGTTTTATTCACACGTCAGAGACGGAAGCCGTCCCCCCGCCAGCTCCCTCTTTCTCCTGACTCGCCCCATCTTTTCCTCTCTATCTCCTATTTTTGCATAATGGCCTGTGGGTCCCTTTGTTCATATCACAGCAATGATCGCTGTTGCACAGTGGCTTCGCTGGAGCCGTCGTCCTCCCCGTTTGCTTGTTTTTCCTGCCTGTTGTCTCGCATCACTTTGACTCCATCAAAAGCCGTGGAAAACGTCTCATCACTTCATTTTTTTCTTTGTTTTTTTATATCTTCTTCTGTTACTAACAACTTAAATGTGTTAAAAGTGACAGCATGTTCCACAAACACAAATGACTCACTCTAGTTGCTGCACAGAAGCTTTAACTGAGCAGTTTTTGTCACATTCATTAGACTGATAATAAAAAAAAAATTGTAATATTTTTGGGCGACATTATATGTATGAAGCTGCCTTTTAGAGGAGGGGGGATAAAAACACGAGTAAAGTGCTTTTTTGTGCTTTCCTTAAGTCTCATTTTGCTACATTTGCCTGTTTTTCTGTGGTTCAGAGGTCAATCATTACAGTTAAGCATCTGAATGCTTTTTAAACTGACATGCTATGCTTTTGAAGCAATAAAAGACTTGCAATATTTGATATTTAAACTCAATCCTGTCTTGATAAACAATTGAATTGAATAACAATTTTTTCTTGTGTATTCCTTTTTAAATGCCCACTCCAGTGAAAACTGTGTTTTTAACATGTTCTTGTAGCATGTTTTGTTATGGTGGAGGATATGAAAAAAGAATATTAAGCTTAAAAGTGCGTTTCTCAGAATTTCTTTATTCAAATCGTTGGGAATCGGGAGCAGACAAAAAAAAATGCAGTTGGAAAAAGCCTGTAGCAGTACTGTAGGTGTTTTTGCTTCACTCAGTTCAGATCCATCTACTTGCAGACAACTAGATTCATGGTCGTCTTTGTTTCCCTCGTTTAACTGGGATCTGACTCAAAACGCTACAGCTGGATCGCTCCAATATTGCTCGCCCTTTTTGTTGCACTGGTAATGTTAGGTTGGGCGTGTGAGGGGCTGTAAGCTAGCGGGAGAGAGTGTAAGCAAAGGGATGTTGGGAAATGAGGGATGGCTGACTCCAGGTCATCAGCCCTGCCCACACCTCCGAGGTGAATTTCTAATAAAGTACAACTGCTCTGCAGAAACTGTGTTCTAGACAACACAGACTAAAAATACTATAATCATATAGTTAAAAGACCACTGAGAACGATTTTTCCATCGATCAAAACATGATCGGAGTGGGACTTTGAAATTTATTTTCTATCTAAATCATGTGATTTTTCTCAATCTGCACTGAAAAAGCAAAAGTTCATCTCTAACTGGATGTCATTCATTTGAGATTTGCCATGTGGCTTTAAAAAAATCTTTATGTTGTTATATAAATATAAATCTGTAGATCGTTGTATGTTCTGCACTCCGCTGCAAAAGAATATTGAGTTATGCTGAAAGTCGGCAGAAGTCTACAAAAAACAGCAAATAATACATAAAGGTTTAAAAAAGAAGGTAAGGCTTTTATGAACTTTGTGATTTTTTTTAGGTCAGAGGTGAAAGCATGGAGCTGCTCGCTTACACGGCCAAGCTGAGCATCAGTGAGAGCGCAATGAGGCTGTTTATCTGTGTAAAAGCTTTCTCTGTTGAGTTGGGACTCGCTTTACAATAGAAAAATGGAGAGAGCTTGGTTCTTTCAGGCGGGTGATGCTGGAACGTTTCACACTTTGATTTGGTTTGGTTGCCTTCACACACTCTAAACATGAGAGGAAACCAAAGATGAAGGAAGGACAAAACTCTCAAAAAATGAATGCAGATACGCTGACAAAACACACTCCAACACACACGTTACTCAAGAAATGCTCTTTCCTCTCCCCCATCCCTGATGGAGGGGAACCAGGCCCTAAGCATCTCCAGGTATGGAGATGGTTCTGCCTTAAAATGACAAAAAAAGGTTTTCAAAATGAATTCATTCTGCTTACTTATATCATGCCGCCTTCGACTCTTGTTCCCCAACTTACCGTCAAGACGCTTTTCAAGCTTTTCATGTTTTGTGCATGGCCAGATTTTTTTGTTTTTGTTTTTCAAAGTGATGCTTTGTCAAATATTTCTCTAGTTCACGACTTTGATCTGGATTACGGTCCTAATGTTTTCAAACTGCCTTTGAACTGCACCAGGGTTCACTTGCAAAACAATATAACCTGTTTTTTGATGGCTTGGTCCACACATTGACTGTATATGAGAACTGGACAGAGTGAGTGTGGCGTCACCCAAAGAGAATGGATTATTATTCAAGATCCAACCAAATGAAGTCATTCAGTTGCTAATTTTTTGCCGTGTTCGAGCAGTTGGCAGGGATTGGTCCTAGTTAGTCTGAGTCATCGTTTCTATGGCAACCACACTTGCTAATCAGGAGTGAGCTTGTTGGAAGTCTACACCCCAATTTGCTCTCATATTCAGTCACTGATCTTCATTTCATTCCAGGTGAGCTTTCCTAACCTTCAAAGGTTTGTGTTGCCTTGGTTTAACATTGAGACATTGAAATCTTTGGTGTTTTGCATACATTTTTTTTCCTGTTTTGTTGCATCACTTTGAACATATGTATGTATATTTGAAGGTGATTTTTACCCCTTTTTTTCAGTGTAGTTTTTTCATGAAAGAAGCTCAAACTGCAGGAAAACTTCATCAACGCGAAGAACCAATAATCATCAATTCCCCATAAATGTGAATATATACTAAGGCTATAACTGAAGACTTTCTCAGACCAATGAGGCTCTTAATTCTAAAAGGTATAAAGTCAAGGTCAAATTTGCCTTTAAGTATAAAATCACGTTGTTTTAAACTCTTTCCCTTACTTTCTTGAAATGTTTTCTTTGGATTCTCAAAGTGTTTCTTTTAGAAAAACTCCTTCAAGATGAAAACATAAAGAAACTGTGGTGGTGCGTCGTGATTTTCCACAGTGGGAAGTCATTTGAAAAGAGATTTTTAATGATTGAAAGACTAATCTAATCAGTTAATGATGCTTAAAGACCAGGCTGCTGATTACATCTGTCAGCATCAGGCGCAGGCAGCAAACTGGCTTGAATCAATGTGATCTCTGAATAATTCACTGTAGTTACTCCAAAATTTAAGGCTTTATGCCTCAGAGATTGCTTTCACATAGATCAAAAGTCTAAATGTATTGTTACTGGGCCGCAAAAGCCAGAGAGAAATGTCACTGATATCTTTGAGGGAGTTCCAAAAATTGCTTAAAGTGTTTGCAGGCATTTTGTTTCAAACCCAGAGAAAAAAAAAAGAAAAGTTTTTTTCTTGTCACAAGTCAAATAGAAGATTAAATTGTGACAGAACAGTCTGTTGGTTTGCAGCAGCATTCATTCAGATTGGGTTCTTCATTTAGGAGCTCTAAACTGGTTAAAATCCAATAGTAGGATGAGAGGGGAGTGGAGGCAGGGTTTGTCAGTCATCACTCTTGGCTGATGTAAAACATCCCCACCACTGTTGCATGTTATAAACAAATTTAGCTCAAACTTCCAGCAAAATAAAAAAGGAAAAACATGGAGGAAACAAAAAATCTCTCTCCTGTGTTTTCTGGAGACTCTCATGTGTGAAGATCAGTTACGACAGGAAACAGATCGGCAGATACGTCGGAAAACTGAGCAGCAGGACTGGAACCTGACCCACTGGTCACTTATTAGCTTAGGAAGTTTTTTCAGGTTGTGACTAATTGTGTTGTGTTGTGAATATAAAGTGTTGTGTTAAGACCCTTTCTGTTGTGAGTTGAGTTTTTTGAGTTGGCAGTGAATTTTCTTTACTTGTCATGACAAATTTAAAGTGTTGAGTTGTGACCCTTCTGGGCCACTGTAGTTGTCATATCTGTGACTGCTTCTCATCCCACAGCATAACAAACTGCATCTTAAGCTGCGTTTATACCACCTCAGCAACACGTGTTCATGCGACCACTGTTTAGGAAAAAATAAACTCCAAACAAACTGTTATTTGACTTCTGCTCAAAGTGTTGGTTTATTCCAGAATAAAATAGAAGATCTTTTTTTCAGCCGCTGACTCTCTGTTACCCAACGGTCTTTACAGACTAGAGGATGTGCCAATCACATTGCTCAGCCTCTCTTACTGCAACAACAAAAACATGTTTACTTGGCAAAATCTTCTCGAGGAACTTTGGCGAGTCGCAGGGAAATCAATGCCTAGAGTGTCCGTAGTTTGTGTGACCATATTCTACGGTCACAAATACAACCGCCACCACGCGATACGGGGGCATTGGCAGAATCGTCCACATTTTATGATTTTTACTGATTTTTAAAAAAAATCGTAATCATGAATGTAGATGCCGGTTGTCAGGCGGCCTTCAGGCATCAGTCAGCCAGGGAGGGTCAGGCGGCCACTGACCGATGTCAACCTTTAGACTAAAAGTTGCCGTAAAATTTTACTTTTTTCTTAATGCTTTCTCCAAATTTGCTGAAAATGCCCATTTTGGCTGCCGCGCTGGGGCATTTTGGGAAATGTCGCCTACAGCTCCATAGGAACTATCTTAAAAACAATCATAGCTGCACAATAGTTTGGCAATAATTTGGCACAAATGTTTTTTTTTTTTTTGCAGATTTCCATTATGACCAATGTTCAACCGTTGTGCAGACATGGCCTGCAAACTAAAACAGTCTTTCTTGCTCCCTGAGGATATGTTATAGTGCGAGCACGACCTCCAGTTAGGAAGGTGCGGCCACACTCTCACTGAACGCACTGGAGACCCAGTGGGTGACAGAAATAACCACGCTTTAATGCGTGCACTCATCTGAGTAAATAAACCACTTTTTTTCTGCACATAAGTGATCTACATGAAGAGGAAACACTGCCTGCAAAGCATTTAAAGCTGTCAAACAGGGAGGTGTTGCCCCCGCCTGTCATCTACACCTCTCAGGACACATGGACGAGAGCTGCAGCAGCTTACCGGAGCTGGCAGCTCACATCCATGTCACACCGCTGAAAGCCTGTCTCCAAACAGATTTACAGACGTCTCTGCCCACGGCTCAACAAGGCCTGCTGGGACGGGATCTGATGGTAAAATAGGGGCGGCTGCTGAGGCTCGGAGAAAGCCCAGTCTTTCCCGGGAAAAATGAGCAACCCCCACCCCCTCCATACAACCCACAGAGGCTCACAAACACACATCCAAGTGGCCGTGCACACATCGGTGCCTCCAGCGCTCAGCTTTTTCCACTTCATCACACTCGTCGTTCGCCACCTTTCATCTGGCTCCCTTCTCTGTATCTCTCCTCCTCACAGTCTGGCCTCCACAGCCGCCGCTGTCAATCCTCGCCAGTTTGAGTCCAGCCCGCTTCTTCATCATCATATTTCTAATGAAACTCACACAGCGAGCTCATTCATCTTGTATTTGCAGTTTTAATTATCAGTGACCCTGTTTCATTTTTGGCTCCGTTTAATGCACTTGTTGAACACGTCCCATCATTTCCTGATTGAATTAATCTGGCTATTTTTAATCGAGGTGATTATTCCAGAGGAAGAGGTGTCTGCCTCGCAGCGGTTTGTGGAGCAACAATGGTAGATTTCTGCGCGCAGAATGATCTGGACACGAACCTCCATCACACCAAATGAAACCAAAAAAAAAAAAATGAACAGAGGAGATGTTATTGACTCTAAATAATTAGGATTGAAGGCATAAATACGAGTCTGTCAAAGTCTGAGAGCATTGATAAAGTGCTATTGTGTAGCGCACACACATACTGTAAGTGTTAAAAAAATCAATAGACAGGTTGTATGGCTATTAAAGAGTTTCTTTCTATTTTTTTGGACAAATTCTCTCTTTTTTCAAATCATGGAACCACAAATGAGGCCTCCTTCTGATTGGCTGAAAACATTCAATCACTGCTCAGCAGTCGGTGTGTTTCTGCTCAAACACACCGACTGCTGTCAAACACAGAATTTTACTCCAAGTCCCACTGATCAGGTTTTTAATCTGTTCCCGGTGGGATTTTAATTAAGATGATGCCGTTTATAGACAAAATCAGGCAGAGAAAATCAGCAGGAGTTTAATAGAAATTCACCACTGAGTTGTGGGCGGGACTGATAGCAAGGACGCAAGGCCGCGCTGATTTCCCGTGATCCTTTCGTTTACACTCTCTCTCACAACTTCAAACTTTTTCCAAACGGCATTTTGACGTCTGCTCCTAAATCACAACAATTTGAATAAAGACATAGTCAGAAATGCGTTTAAAGCTTCGTTTTCTTCATTTATATATGTCCTCCATCATGAAAAAAATGCAGCGAGAACATGTGAATGAAGTGATTTTAAAGGGTTTCGCTTTATTTCATATTGCAGCGCTGAAGCTGAAATAAACCACTTCCTCTGTTGTTCATCTGAAAAGCTAATTGGGATTAAACGAACCAACTGGTTGGTCCAATAATGTGACTCCTCTGGTTTAAAGTTGTGCATGTGTTATAGACCCACTCACATGAAAAGGCTATTTTTGACATAACGACACCGTTTTATTTTAGATTTTGGCTAAAACCGGCATAATCCTGATTAAAGAACCACTTTTAAAATAATTCAAGATTGTCAGACGGCTCCTGTTTAAATGATGATGAGTACAATAAACTGTAAAATATTACGGTAAAATAATACAAAGCAAAATAGTTCAAATGACATACAATTCGCTCTGGATTTTCTGATCCGCTCAAAGATTCTTGCATTAGCGCACATTTCCTACTGAATATGTTGGTAAAGACTCATTCAGAATGGTAAAATGTCTCTACATCACATTGATTCAAAACAATTTAATGGCACGCTGTGATTCAAAATTAAAAAAAAAACTGTTCAAGAGTTTATTTTAAAAAGTGAATTAAAAATACATTTCATTGAGAAACTGTTTTAGTCAGTCAGCTGTTACATTTGTGCCTAAAAAACCCAAACCCACTGAAATGTTTGTAAATGAAGATCAGTTACTAACAAAAATAAGCATTTTTCAAACTAAAAGCCTCTTGGATATTTCATAATCTAAAAGCTGGTTGCTAAAATGCTCCTTTAAATAAAAACTCCAGTCAGATGAAAAACATCTACTACAGAAACCAAACACCCATCTCACACAAACGCCCGGAAAAGGCTTTGCTTTACAAAAGAAAAGCCTTTCTTTTATGTGGCTAACTCCGTACATTTGCGTGAAAAAGATCAATCTGACAAAAAATGGGCACCAAAGTGTGTTGATAACCAGAAGCAGGACAGAGAGCGCCGCTCCTCAAGTCTGCATGGGTTCTCGTGTTGAGCTTCTCTGAGGGCATCATCACTGGAACAGCAGATTTGGTTCAGATGTGTGAGGAATGCTGAAAAACCTCACAGACTGCTTCCATTTGTTTTGTTTTGTCTTGAGCGCAGTTTAAGATGAAATCATTATGAAGGAAGAAAAAGCCAGGACGGTCCTCTGAACATACACAAAAACACTCCAAGGACTTCTGACTGGTCTCTAGTTTAAATATCTTATCACACTTCATTCAAAGAAAACGAACTTCCTAATAACTTTTCCATGAGATCTAATGACTTGTTTTAAGACTGTGTGAGTCATCAAAGCTTACTTTAAGCAACGCCTTTACTAAAACAGGCTTTTTTTGTTTTTACCTAATATTTCTAAGCAGAAGTTTTTATTGTGAAAAACAGACTGGCTTCTTTTAAGACAAATTGATGTCTAAATGTGTAATTTAGGGTGCATTCAGACTGTAAAAGTTTGTTGGTTCGAGTCTGCTTACTTTGGTCCAGATCAAGTCCTGAACCTTGCGCTTGGTATTTATTCGAACTGCAATGAAATGGACGTTTCTGTTTGGGACCAAAGCTTGTAAACAAAACCGTATGACTAAAGATCTCTTTGGTCATTGGCCAGGAATTGTGAGGGCGGGACAAAGCAACAAGAGAAAGAATAATGGATGTCCTACATTTGCAGTCTTTGTCGGGACAGTTTACTTATTCAAACTTTATATTTCGCTGGTCAACTTTGAATGTCAAGATCAGGTGTAACACTTTTTATTGCTACTGTATTACGGCGGAGGCGTGCTGCAAGGCGGTTACTAAGGAGATGCTGGCTATGAAGGTACACTGATACGTGTTTATGACAAATAGATGGTTAGTAAGACAGTGAAAAGCGATGCGTGTCACTTTAAAAGTTGTTTTAATGAGACTGCGTTCATTCAACCACATTTCAATGAGTTGTTGTGTCTCATCGTTGTGGTGCCATGGAATTGAAGAGAGTTCTGTTAAGGAACTACAAGGTAGCTTTTAGGATGATGTCACAGCAGCACCGTAAAGCCTATAAGAAGCATTTTTAACGTTGTTAAAATAACTGTTATAACAAGTAAGGGGTTGGACTATTTTTTTCCCTGTTTGAAAACACGCCAATCATTGGTTTACTTTTGTCTGCAGCTCATCCGTTGAGTTATTCCTACTCTGTTTACAACACCACCGGATACAGTGGCTGCTTTGGTCCAGTTGTTCCGCCTCGAAAATGGATTGTTTTCAGACTGAGGAATCTCAGAGCGAACTGAGCTTCAGCCCGATTGGAAAACAAACCGAGACCACCTCAAATAATGGGTTCGAGGGCAATACCTGGTTCTGGACTTGGGTCTGCTTTGATGTATTCAGATGGAAAATGTGTTCCGGATTATTGGGAAACCAGCTTTGGTTCACTTTAAGGGAACCAAATGTGTCCAGTCTGAAGATGATTATGGAGACGATATAAGGATAGTCGGACTATTGTAGACTTTAGAATAGGATATATCTTTGAAAAAGTGAATACAACTGCATGTTTACAAATATTTGTTTGAGTAATACATGCTTATTTTAAGACATACTTTCAATGACCTGAAAAAAATGCCTAAATATAAGTTTATTTCTAATTATAAGAATACATTTCTCCTTTTTGAGAAGAAAATAAAAAACGTATTTTAAGAAAACTTACCAAGACAGAATCTAATGCAATTAGCTATTTTTATTACTTATAATTTGGGGAAAACGTGTTTTATTTTGTATTTTATTACTTGTTTTGAGAAGTCCATTTTTTCCAGTGTACATCATTCACTAAAGCCGTTTTCTTGGTTCATTTTGTGAGATTTGTTTTTTTTTGTTTTCATTTGTGCTCTAAATGCTCAGCTTTCCCATCATTCCTCTCTTTAGTTTACTTTAAATGTCACACCTGCTGATCAGAGGTGCATCAAGACTTCTGCAGGACCTACTCCAACCACGACTCCCTAAAGACTTTACGTATCACTGCCATGGCGACCATGCATCACATTAGTTTCTTGCTAAAATAGAATTCACGGCCGGTAGCCTTTCACAGCACGCAGGTGAGCTGAGCGTGAGAGCAAATGAGAAAAGGGAGAATGCAGCTCCACACCACTAACAGGTGAGAAACCGCCAGGGATTGACTGGACTTTACTGGCCGTCAATGACACAGGTGAAGGACTTACTCCAACACCTCCAAGTTAAAGACCCACTCTGATCATTTTTTGGGTTAAGCGTTCCCAGTTGTCTGTTAATTTATGATAACACAATTTTTACCCAAAAATAAAACTAAATAGTGTTGCGGGCGGCACTGTTGGCGTGGAGTAAACCCGTCCTCCCTTGGAGCTGGGAGCTTGTGGCCTGACTCAATGAAGCTCTTTTTTGTCATTTCCTTGTCTGCTCTGGAGTCTCAACGATTTGAAAAAAGAAATAAAAATGCAATTTGAGGCTGAATTTGTTTAATGTCTTTCATCATCAGAAAAATGAGCCTCAGATTAGCAAACTCTATCAATACACCTGCACATTAAAACTTTTACATTGTTTGATTACTGTATTACGGTCTTACAGACCAGCAGAATGTGAACAAACTATAAAAAACAAATTCATTTTAATCAAAAGAATGACTAAAGCTAAGCCAAAAATACACAGACAGAAGGTCAAGGACACACTTTACATGCCTGCTGCCTCTTTTACCTTAAAAACTGCTGCACTACGTTGCTTTGACCATGAGAATAAAATCTGATTAACCTTTTAGATTTTACTGTTTTCCTTTTCTTGCTTTGTATCTTGGATGGAATCTAAAGAGCCCTGGACATGACATTAAAAAATATTAATACATTGTCCCTTCAAATTAATAGTTTGTGGCCACAAATGAGCATTTATGAGTATTGAGTGTGCACAAATTGGCATTTTGTGGGTTTAAATCAGCATTTTTGTGGCCACAATTTTCATTTCATGAACATATGGTTCACACAAATTTGTATTCTGTAGGTACAAATTTGAATTTTGTGAGTATAAATTTGCATTTAAATAATATTTTGTATGCAAAATTGTTTCATGAGAAAAGAATTGTAAAAAATTACAAGAGAATGAAATAAAACCACCACAGCCTTTTTTTTAAAGTTGTTTTTCTTCTTTAAAAAAAACAAACAAACTTTTTATTTCACTTACGTGGCGGATGCTTCAGATGGAAACGCAGACGCTTGTTGTTTGCTCATAGAGCTGCAGGACACAGTGTGGAGACACTGCATTCCTCTGAGATGTTTTTCTCAATATGCAGGCATGCATGAAGATAATATATATGTAGAACGTTTCAATTTTTATCAGTTTGGACTTTTTTTAGAGTCTCAGTCACGTTCACGCTGCAGCGTAAGCCCGCACTGTACAACCACTGATCTCAGATGCAGAAATATAGATAGATTTATAAGCTGGACCCTCTCTTTTGCCCATAAGCAGATGTACTTTTGCTCCACTCGTCGCATTGAACGTTTAAATGAATTCCAAACACTGCAGGGCTCCTGCTGTCGTCTCTCAAATACATCAAGTATTCAATTTTGCACCACGGACATAATCATCCACTGAATGTCTAATTAGAGCAAATGAATCTGTTTGTCTCTCACTGGCATTTATTATCACACCAACAAATGCAGACGCACCAAAAGAACCACCCAGCAAACACACACAAACACACACAGCTCGAGTAAAAGCACATCGTACTGGGAAAAGCACAGGAAACCGACGCTCGCCAGAAGCTTTCTTCACTACTGTGTCGCTACGAGGAAGATATAATTAATTGTCTGATTCAATCACACACTGTTGGTACTCGGGCGCCTCATGTCAGTCCAGCCTAAATATTTGCACCGACGGAACGTGACAGAAACAAACAAACAAACAAATTCCCCTTGAATTTAACTTCATTTGATAATCAAGTGTTTAGTCTTTGCAGATCTTCAGAAAAAAAAAAAAACTTGTCAGAAAGGCCAAATCTATTGTAAGGGGGTGGATTTTAGCAGCACCTCCGCCCCGATGAGCAAATCAAAACCTGTTTTATGAGGAGATAATTCAGTTCATTAGAGGACCAGAGGCAGGTCATCCATCAGCGACACTCAGAACCCTGTGTGCTGATTGGACCAGATCCCACCAATCTAGGTGATTATTAAAACTGATTAAACCTGACCCCGCTTAGCAGGCCCGGTGTGTCTGTCTGAGGGTGTTTCCACTTTCAGGAGGACCAGAGAGCCAGTCGATACTAAAGCTTCACTTCTGGAAAGAAAACGACGTTCCCTTAAATTTGAAAAAATCCCACATTTGATTAGTGATGCTGCTTTGTCCTTCCAAATGGTGAGTTGTGACGTAAGCTGCTGGTTTTAAATGAAAAATGTATAAGAAAAGCAGTTCGGAGGAGCAACCGGGTTTCTGTTGGTAACAGAATCCTGAGTTTGCAGCTGGAGGCCTTGAGGAAGAGCAAAGAGGAGGTTCATGGATGGGAGTATGGATGGTGTGAGCACAGAGGATGCAGAGGAGAGGGTTAGACGGAGGCAGATTGATTTGCTGTGGGGGTTTGTGTCATGTATGGTACTGCTAATGCTCGGCGGGTGATGCATTCACAGAAATTGAAATTTTACATGTATAGTTCATGAATTTCAATTTTATAGGTCCTAGGTCAGCTTTGTGCTAGCCCAAAAAACCCATAATTGGTTATCTTTTTTTACTGTTGTATTAAATCAAAATGATATGTAATAAATCACCATCATTTACACTTTTATTTAGCACAAGAGTTTAGAATAAAAAAAACGGATAAAAACACCAAGATTTAGACAGAAAGAAATTGTGATTGTCAAGTTTTTTTGGTTAAATTTCTGGTTTACTTCAGTTGTTATATATAGCCATAACACGCCAATCTTTCCAATGTTAAGTCCCACTCCAACTATATTTTTAGTTATAGTTTCTGTAGAAAACTGCCACAAGAACATGTTAAAAACACCACAAACATGACTTTCATTGGAGTGGGTCTTTGCAACTTTTGGACAGTTTCTCGTCTTTATCAGAAGATATACGCTGGACTTTTAGCTTTTTTTCCAAAAGTTTAAGATAAGATAAAGATATTTTTTTCAGATTTTTGTCAAGCTAGGATCACAGAGAGGATAACTTTCTGCAATGTGATTGGAGAATTGTATATATTTTTCAGTGTGAAACTAATTTTTACCGCAATATTACAGTGACCGAAGCCAAGATTGACCACAGAGGAATCAGTCTATACTGTGACTACCAACTGTATCACTAGTAACTTCCTGCCTGATCCACAGCTGTAAGCTTTCATTTAAGCCTTTAACCGTGACAAGTTGCCCCCAACACAACCACCTTCACCATTCCCAAGCAGCCACCTATCTTTCCTTCATCCAGACGCTCTGCTTTTTCAGTGATCCTTTCCTCTCTAACAAGCTCCCAGGGTGAGAGGGCAGGCTGGAGTCAAGCACAGCGTGCAGTGACAGACATGTGGTTCAGAGCCTTGTCATGACACGCTCTTCCCTCAGCGTGTCTCAACTCCATTTCCTCCTCCCCGCCCCCCATAAGATCTTGTTTCTTCCGTGGTTTTTTTTTTTTTTTTTAAACCATACATGTCCACACATCAGCCGCTCCTCTTATCACGCACGGTTCAATCACAGAGGCCAGATAAATGTGGCAGCATTTTTTCTGCAGAGAAAAAAAAAAAATCAATCACTTCATTCCTTTCCTTTCATCAGATCTCTCCCGCCCTCTCCTTCCTCCTTTGGTCCTGCTGCTCCTCATCATCATTATCTGCTGAAAGTCACTCCTCATTTTCCTATAATTTTAATACATCGTTCTTCCTCTTTTCCCACAAAAAAAGACGTCTCCTTTAAGTGAATATATATTTTCAGATTTATTTATTTATGTTTTTTTTTTTTTTTTTTTTCTGGGAGAGCAGCACTTCTTCAACAATCCAAGACTTTGTGACTGGCAGCAGTCGGCCCGCTGAAGACAGCACAGGAGGAGACGAGGAGGCCCAAAGTGAAGGAGAGACATGCAGAAAGAAGGCATGAGGGATAGAGAAAGACATTTCTAATTCAAAGAGACATGCAGTGTTTCCCTGGCAACTCGGTTTCCATAGAAACGGCCTTGCTAAAGATGCCATTAGTGTGAAAAAAAAGAAAAAAAAAAAAAAACCTACTCACACCGAACTGCGCACAGATATAGAAACAGATTCGTGAAGTCAGCTCATTGACGCACCTGAAGGTGAATTGCAGGAGCTCAATTACAGAACATTTACGGCTCAATTATTGGTTCAGGAAAACAAGCACTCCTCCTGAAAAATACAAATTGGAACTGTGGCAGACGTGAGTTTTGTTGTGACATCCAAATGAAAATTTCCGTCCCTCAGATTAGGCTGCAGGGACCGAATTCTCCTTTTCCTGCTTCATCGACAGTGACAGTCTGCAGGCTGGGGCCGCCCACTCATCTGCACATACACGTCCTGCACTATATATACCTAAGGCATGATGATAACGTAAGCTGGCAGAGGTGGGCTGCATGTGTAAAGTCTTACTTGCTGGATGTTGGAGTGAAGTTGCTCCTCGAAAGAACGTATGTGAAGCAAATCATCTCCATCATAAAAAGACCTTTGACCCCACTGGAGGAGCAAATATTAGAAGCAGCAAATAGCATTTACTTTTTCCCCAAACCTTTCCTGAAATGATTGATTTTTCATTTATGAAAGGATGAAATATTAAGGCATATCTTAACCTCTCCCTAAAAAGAACCCTTGGAAATGTAAGGCATAAAACTTGTACTCCAGTCGTGTGTATGCATTCAAAGCACACAAGAGAAAAAATCTGCTCTATGCTTGAAAAGAACAGCAACTACGTGACAACTTTGTAAAACAAGGAGAACAGAAGGTGGCAGCAAATGCAGAAACAGATCTCTATTATGTCTGAGCGTCAAGTTCAGCAGCTTCCCATCAAAGATTTGTGAACACACATTGAAAGAATCAGACTTTTTTCCATCCTGAACGTTTATTATCTAACTATTTCAACTTATTCAAAAGAAGCAAACCTGTCAAAAGTGGATTAAAGGGACCATTTTTGCTCCAATTCCCTTTTGTGAAAGCAAATCTCAGAGCTCACACCCATAAATAAGCTGAAAAAAAAACCTCTGACAGCAGAAAAACAAATGCCAATACAACGGAAGAGATCTACTGTTTTGCTCCAGGCTTTCTGAAACAATGAGGGGAAAATATCCCACTTTAGAAAGTAGTAAAACAAATCACACAATGTTAATTTACACTATTAAACATAATGGAACAACTTTCTAATGTACAAAAAGTATTATATTTGAATATAGTAGTCATCTATGCACAAATGTGCTTTTAATAAAATAAAAACTGATCCAACGTTTTTCAGTAGCTGAATAATTCATCGATTTTTTGAGATTTTCTGTTAGATTCTTCAGTTTGTTTTTTGTATTATTATTTTAGTCACATTTAGTTTATAAACACTAATTTAATGTGATATCAAGTGTGTCTCTGCTCTGCTGCATTTCGGTTCTTCATAGCTGCCTTTTTTAAATATAATGAACTCCGTTTGAAGGTTGGATTTTAATCGCCTGGACAGAAATACCAAATTATTTATGCAAATTAGGAGAAAGGTTTGACTTACAGTCACACTGAGACAGTATTGCACAAATGTTGCTTAAAATAAATCCTGAACAAATTCCATTTGTCTCCAATCAAACCAGACCAATCACCCATTTGTCTCTTGTTCTTTGCTCTTGTTGGGCTAGATACTCTTTCTCCTATTTGGTAAAATATTGGAGCTTGTAAAACCTGATAATGAACTCTCACCAGGCTTGGAAACACATGGTAAAGTGACCACTTCTAAGTAAACTCGCTCTGAAATGCCAGTTTTTGGCTTCTGGGTTTAAAATTCTCACATTCTCGTAAGTTTTTTAGTCCGTTTTCCGCTAAGTATGTACAAAATGTGTTTCTATTAAACAGGAGTTGAAAGTTAAACCAGTTTAAATTTGACCAATCGGGGACTTGGGCATCTCTTTGACATTGTGAAAAGCTTGTGTTCGTATTATTATTGAGCATAATCCAAATAAAAAAGAAATGTTGCTTTTATTCATGTGGAAAAAAACAGAAATTATTGCATAAAAGTGTTTTTCTCTTTTACTTTTTTATTTTTGCTTTCTTTTTATTTGCTAAATGTCTCAAGATGCTAAAACACTTCATCTATCTGGCTCTAATTTAATTTACCATTATGTAAATAAAATGCTAACAGATAAATAAGTGGTTATTAATGGATGGACAGAGAGTTGTATTTATTCAAACACATTTCCTGGAAGCTTTTTCTTGGGAAAACGCTGCTTGCTGTTTACATTATAACTACATAATTATGAAATTAATTCATTGATGGCGGCTCCGCTGTCAAACACTTTCCACCAGAGGCAATGTGGGGTTCGGTGTCTTGCTCAAAGACACTTCGATACACGGGCGGGCAAGGCGGGACTTCAACCTGCTTCCCTTCCGCTGCTCCACAACTGTCCAACACTGTTTTCCACAAAGCCCTAGGCATGACCAGAATGTTCCCTCAAATGAGTATTTTGCAGCTCCAAAATAGCATTTTATTAGGATTTTGTTAGTATATTTTAGGCACAAATAGTTTTGGCCACATATTACTGTTTCCTGTGTGCAAACTTCTATTTTGTGGCTACAAATTAGCATTTTAATAGAATTTTCTGCGCATAAGTTAGTATTTTGTGTGTACACATTAGTGCATACAAAATTTGGAAGGAAAATAGTCTCATTCGATTTGTGTGTAGATCAGATTTGAGACTTTTTCCATGTCTCCAAGATTCATGTGTAAACGTTTAAATTCGGCTAGAATGCAGGGTCATCAAAGTTTTCTTATCAGCCGCTTTGCACTTGGATTGTAAATTATATCTGATTGAATCTTGCACTCGCACGTCCACTTGTAACTTTTTAATTTAGCAACACTTGTAAATTTTGAATTTATAGTTGGTTTTAATTTGATGTCATTTTAAGTTGTGCGCACATACATTCTATGTTATATTAGTTTGTAGTTTGTGCGTTTTTGACACAAGTCAAAAATTACTCACACAAAAATCGGTTGAGACTATTTTTTACCCATAAATGCGTCGCCCCGTGGCCTCAAATTAGCATTTTATTAGCACTTTGTGCACAGAAGATAGTATTTTGTGTGCACTAGTTAGTATTTTGTGTGCACAATACTAAAATATGAGCACAAAATGCTGTTAAGGGAACGATTTTTTTCATGTCATGTCCAGGGCTCTGTAGTTTTCTCAGGAAGACAGCAATAGTTCTGCTCAGTGATTTTATTTTACATGTGAACAACAAACAGCATTTATATCATTAAGCAGCCGCTCATTCTTCCCTAGCGTGTCAAAAAAAAAACGCGTTTAATGTTGTTCCCTTGCAGCCGAGCAGTGGCTTTGAAGGGAAAGAATGCAAGCTTTGAGCTTCCCTGAGAGCGCTGGCTCGCTGTGATACAGAGGAGCAGAAAAAAGGAGAAAACAGGAGATTAGAAGGAGGGCGCAAGAGTATGAGAAAGTGGTGTAAAAGAGAAAACAGGGTGAAGGAGGAAAAAGCGGGACAGGAGAAGGACATGTATAGATAGTAACTCAGAGGCAGGTACGGTAGTTTGGGGATTTGGCCTTTTCTGCAAGTGTGTGTTTGATAAACGGCAGTGTGTGAAAGCTCTCTGCAGCGGCGCAACAGTCGCTTCTCCCCAACAGGATAATTGTGAGCCTCAGTGAAAGCACACACAAACACACACACACAGTTCTGTCCCAAAGTGAAAGAAGCAATCTTTTAAACCTGTTTATAAAGCCTGGAGTCCACTTGAACGCAGGCGAGATTAGGAAGCAAAATTATGTTAATTCGACATACTTTCCGCATCAAATGCTAAAAAAAAGTGTGCAGAAAAGCCGATTCCTGAAACACTTCTGCAGACATACCTGGGGGTGTCCTGCTAATCTGTCAAGATCCCACCAACACACACTAACACAATAAGAAAGAGTTTTCAACGACCAGATGTAGACAATACGAGTACATAATGCGGGGTCAGAACTTCTGCACCAATTTTGGGTTTTCCTCATGTAGTCTTCCAGCTGTCATGGAGGTCACACCAGCTGCTGCTCCTCTGGCTTCAAATCCAAGCTGAGAGAGATGCCCAGACAACCCTGACACTCTTGTCAGTGAATATCTTCACGTCCATGAGCTTCCTTTCACACTTCAGCTCTACCCCGACCCCTACCCCCCAAGTGTCCTACATTTTTTGCTTCTCATTGGCAAAACACACCTGATCCAGGTAATCAGCAGCAAGTGGGGCCGGTTTTCTGAAAACCAGGAAGATGCCAGCCTCAAGGTCCGAAGTCTGACACCTTTCCATATGGATGATCCAAAAGATTCAAAGGCAATTTGTGCATCAGGGACATCCAGTTTTATTTAACATTTATTTTACCTGAAGTCACTTGTAATAAAAAAATACGAGAGATAACTGGACAAGAGGAATCGGCACACAAAAACAAGCTTAAAACATGAAAATAAAACAAAATTTAAATCAGCTCAGGATGTGTTCCTGCAGTCGTAGACAGTTCTAAATGTTTCTCCATGAGATAGGACTAGCAGTGGAAAAGAAAAAGTTTCGCATAGACATGACCAAAGGTCCTGCGGTGCGATTAGAGCATCGGGTCTCGCAGCAGCGTCTCTTGTTTTGGACACCGTGGTGAGTTTTGGGCATTGCGAGACAATCTGGGAATCGCAGCACGTTGAGAGTTTAAAAATCTAAACTTTAGCAAAGAAGACATGTCGTGTCAACCAATCAGGGGCTCAGCTTTGGCCTATGACGGGTTGATGAAGGGAATGGTGGGTGAAGTGTAAAACCAACGCCCTGGACTTCATGATATTTTTCTTATTTTCTAATTTCATTTTTATTTTTAATTTTAGACTGTAAGGTGGCACAGTGGTTAGCGCTCTTGCCTCACAGCAAGAAGTGTCACGGACTTGACATTCACCCATGAGTGGCCGGGTTAGCCTCCGGCACCTGGACAAAACGGGTTTAGAAAATGAACGAATACATTTTTATTTTCCCCTGACTACTACAGGACAGGACGTCGTCAGATTGGGTCAAAGAGAGAAGAAATTGCTTTGAGGAAATATTTCTAAAAATTGCAGAATTAGGATCCAATTCTTTCATAATTGAATGGTTGCCTCCTGAATCATAATTGAATTGAATGTTGAGGTGCTTCAAGATTCCCACCTTTATTCCACATCCTATCCTTGTCCTCAGATCGACCTCGGACTGGAATATCACAGATTCCGTTCCATGCCTGTTCGTGTTACAAATGTCCTTGGACAAGACACTGAATGCCACATTGCTCTGGGTGGTTATAGGATGACAGTGGAGTCGCCGTCAGTGTGTGAATGTGCATGGGTGAATGGGACCGTGACTGTAAAGTACTTTGGGCCGTCCAAGAAAGTATTAAAGTACCATACAGTACATGTACTGTAAGTACATGCCATTTGGCCACATGCATAAACAGATTTTTTTACGGTTGCACAGTGCATAGCCAAAGCTATCCAGCAGACCCTTCACTCTGCAGGGCAGCACTCTTGCTTGGACGCTTGTGTTTGTTTTGTACCTGAACTAAGGAAAGACTTGCGTCCTGGGTAGGAGCCCCCAGCTGAGAGCAAATGCTGAGAATTAGATCTATGCCTGATTAGGTAACGGCCAAGCGTGAGTAAAAGAGCGTCAGAGATGTTGCCACTCAGTGTCATTCTCACTGAAGATAAAGAGCGCAGAGCTGCATGTGTCAGAACAGCTACTGGAGAGACACTCCAGCTGTCACCAACAGATATTAATTCCCACTCTCTGCTGCTGCTTCTGACACACACACAAGCGAGGACAAGCAAACACACATCTAAGGGAAACATGCATGTGACAGGTACAATCACACAGGAGCAACGGGAAACTTCTGACCAGTTCCTCTATCGCGCTGTTCTCCTCATAGGGAAGATAAGCTGAAACCAAGCTGGCATTAGTAACACACGGACAGTGACTGCGCCCCGTGTGGTGAGAGTTTGATTGTTGCACAGTGTAGGTTTTCAATATGCTGCAACAAAAAAGATTGTGTTCATTATTTGTGTTTTTTCTAAATATTTATTTAAAGACTGAAGCATATTTGCAAATAAAAATAATTGGATCTGCATCAGTTCATTGAATTAACACTAGGAACACTTGCGTTTATGGTTGAATACATCCTCATAATAGTTGTATAGGGTAAAATATTTTCAGTGCCTCATCATTCTGATCAATGTTTGATCATAGCTGGGGTGTAACTTTTTGATTGATGTATGACCACCCATCCCTGAGCTCTGCAATGGCCTAAGTGGGTGTGTCCCCACATTTGTTTTTATTACTTACTAATTTGTGCATTTCTGATTTCATTTCTGATTAGTCAAAATTTGGCAACATTTTTTCCTTTCAAATAAGTGGCGTTTGAGCTGAAAAACTGGCTTTAAATTGGCTCAATGCAAACCAACTGGTCACATGACCACATTTATTGTCAATTTGTGATGTTACGATCCCACCAGGGACATGATGCGTGTGCAAGAAAGCTCGTGCTTGAATGTGCGTTTAGCAAATAGTGTTCACACTCGACTATCGCTACCCAATACTAGCAGAGTTCAAATTTGTGCATCAGTGCTTGAGACTTGGTGCAAAATGTCAAAGCAGTGCAAATTTTGCAAATCTTTCTCCAAGCATTTTCTTTCACAACTCTATTTCATTATATGAAGACTTGGTGTCATATCATTTTACTGTGTTCAAGATCTACTACTATTTCTACAGAGCCCTGGACAAAATAAAAAAAAATTATCAATAGTTTTCTCAAATGTGTATTTTGTGTGCAAATATACTACTAAATCCAAGTCCCTGATCTAAATCTAAAAAATTACAAGTATAAAGTATAAAACATCGAGTGAATTTTTCTGTCTTTTGCAAGTGACCATGTTGTAAGCGGAATTGTGCTCGAATTTGACGTATTCGGAATTTGACGCCCGCTCCTGAAGCCTGAACCGGCGGACGAACCGGTGGACGACGTGTAATTAATCAACGAATCGTTAACGTTGACAGTCATATGTCAAATACAAAAACTCTAATTATAAAGGAGGACATTCTTGAAAGTCAGATATTTCATCTCAAGAGACTTTATCCTCCCATTTGTGACTAAAATAAAAGTAAAACTTGTCCAATACAAGAGGCTCCCAGCTTCATGATTTAGCTCCATTAATTGACAGGATAAAAAAAGAAAAACTAATATTGTTACTTCAGTAACAGTAACTAAAACCAGAAAACCTTCATTTATTATTTGTGTTTTTCTAAATGTTTATTTATAAACTAAAGCACATCTGCAAATTAAAACGTGCTTGAAAAATGTATCTCTCACTTTTACTGTTTTCCAAGTTGGTTATTATAAAGGAATATGTGCTGGTCTACAGTCCCATATATATAGCAGTGGTCACTTAAATGTATAGTGCCGAGGCCTGCTGAGCAAGTTGAGAAAAATGAGAGTGTCTTGTGTCGTACTAATGCTTTTGTCCACTTATTGAATGCTTATTTGAATGAACTATGTTTGTATTTGTTGCTTCACTTTATCTTTATTATTGATGTTATTATAAAAAATATTTCTTTTAAGACTGAATTCAAAACAGAGGGACATAGAAGGGGGTTGTCTTACATGTCACAAATGCAAACATGTAAACCTTTTCTAACGAACCCGGAATCACTTTACACCAAAACTGAGGAGTCTTACTGCCCCTGTAGAGCTGCTGGTTTTGTCTTTGCCTTCAGGTAGTGGGCCACTCCACATTTTCCATTGTTGCCTTGGCAACTGGAAATTGGTCAATCCTGGCTTGCCATTGTTTTTTTTGTTTTTTTTTTGAGACCTCTACTATCTTCTGTTGGCACTCTACTTTTGGCTGGGGGAGGTTCCGTACCTCTGCTCTGTGCTGGACTTACTGGTTGGTAGCCTACCTTGAGTACTGTGGAAGGCAAATTGTTCCTGAGGTCAGGGGCAGGTACATGCTTAGGACTCAAGGGGGACTAGTCTTTGCTCGAATGTTGACTTACACTTTTCAAGCTTCTGTACCCTCTTACTCTTTGACAACAAGGGCTCCTCCTGGATGTCCCGGTAGGCGGCCCGGAATTGTCATTGATGCACTGTCTACCATTGACTCTGTGTGGAGAGCTCCCAACTTTCGTTCGACATTCAGGACATATTCAGACTGACATATTCAGAAACGAACAGTGGCGAGCAGGCAAGGGTCAGGCATGGCGAGGAGTTTGTCAGAGGCTGAGGCAGGCAAAGTCAAAGACAGGCTGGGGTCGAGGCCGGCTGAAGATGAGAACAGGACTGCTGGAGAGAAGGCAGGAGGAAACTAGAACGAGACTTTGCACTGAGCACAGCGCGGTGCCTGCTTTCAATTGTTTGTAGTTATTGTCTGGATGAGAAACAGCTGGTGAGGTCTGGGAACAGCAGGTAGAGGCTGATGGGAAATGGAGTGAAGATGAGGCTCAGGAGACAGTGGACACTCTGGAGACGGCTCCCTCTTGTGGTCGGAGGGAGAGACAGGAGACTTATGATGACACTGACCTTGATCCATACGTTAAATTTGGTCAACGAAATACAGAGTTTGAATAAGTAAACTATTCCGACAAGGATTGCAAAGGTTAGGACTTCCATTGTTCTCTCTCTCGTTGCTTTGCCCCAAACTTGTTATTTCTGGCAAATGACTGAAGAGATTTTCAGTCACAGGGTTTTGTTTACAAGCTTTGATTCAAAACAGCAGTCAAGTTGGCGGTTCTGATTACAGTACAAACGCAAGGTCCAGGACTCGATCCAGACCAAATCAAGGTGACACAGTCCGGACCAATGAACTTTTCCAGTCTGAATATGCCCTCAGTGACATCACAGTAGTGAATGTAGTAGTAAGCATGCACTCACTTACAACAGTAATAAACTTGCGCTTACTTGAGCACAGGTGCCTGCTTTCTCATGCACCAACACAGACATTTCAACATGTGCATAAATGGAATGTGGGAAGTGGGAATGTTTAAGTGGATTTGTGTGTTTGTCTACATAAAAAATAGTGTTTGGTAAACATCTGCATATGTAAGGCACTGATTGTCTAAAAATACACAATTTTGCTGCCACTAGCAGAGACTTTGTCTCTGTGTATGTCTTTCTCCTCCACTGTGTTTTTCTTATCTCAGTCCCAACAAAGTTAAATAAATGCATTTAAACAGCTCCAAAGCTACCCTGCTCCATGCAAGACGAGCAAACAAAACCCCTTTTCCCTCTGTTTGGAATCACATGCCCACAAGTCCCTTTTCTCTGTCTTTAACATCTTGTCGCTTGCCTGATGCAAAACCATGAAAACCACCATACTAAGCCCAACTTTAACTTTAACTCAGCTTCTAATTTTTCTCGGGACCATTCCTTCCTCTGTATTCCTTCACAAAGAACCATTACCGCGACGAAGGTCAGTTTGATGAAAAGAAACAGCTCAACGTAATGTATGCAACTGCAAAAAAAAAGGCATTTTTTTATAGAGCTAGAGAGAGTTTATACTTATATTCAGGGAAAAAGTACAATTTTAAAGCAGCAGACAAACAAGAAAATAAGAATCAAAGGTGTGAAACAATCAAAAACATCAGAAAATAGTGTTTTGACTAAAATACACTGTGCAGTGTTGCCTTTTTTACTATAATAAAAACAATTTTATGTGTTTCTGTTTAAGAACAGTGTGCTCACGCTTCCATGATTACATGCCAGGGCTGAGTCATCTGTCAGCGTTAATGTTTTCAGTCCCACTGGCAACCGCCTCAAGTAGCGATTTTAAAGTAACCAGACAGCGCCTGTGATTGGCAGCAAAACAGAATAACTCAGAATGAGGCACAACAGTTGATCAATGCCAGTTTTTCAAAGGTGGGGAGAAAAAATGTCAGCAGAAAACATCCTCTAAATTTTACAAATCATGTTGGCGCTTTTGGTTTTTAAAATATAAAAAGATCCAGATTTAGTCTGAGTGTATTGTTTTTATTGAAGGACTTAGTCAAAAATAAAAAATAAACATGACCAGAACATTGGATAAACTTATCCTTAATCACAAGTATGTTACATAAGTTAAACAAAACACTGAAAAGTCACTAAAAAGTTGAACACAATGAGAAAGAAAGATATCAGCAACAATTTGGACAAGACCCCTGGGGGCAAATACATTTTAGTGTGAAGGGATGCTATTTCCAAGCAATTTATAGTCCATCACCCTACAGTAAGAAATGTTATTCAGAGCACAAAAATAAAAAAACACAAGCAGCTGATATGTTGCTCAAAAGGAAACACCCAGAAATGTATCACAAAATACTGACAGAAGCCTGCAGGAATCTGGCAGCATGTTTCATATTTAGCTTGATAAAATGTGATTAAAAATATATAAATATAAAAAACCTGTAGGGTTTGTTAGGGAATCTAAGGAGTTTGTTACAAATTAAAGAGCGGGAAAATTCTTTCATATTTACGGGTGTTTTCAGATTAGGAAAGTCCATTGGTTCAGACAAAGTCCACTTAATTTGATCCGGATCGAGTCTTGAAGATTGTGTTCGGTCTGTATTCAGACTGGAGATTTCTATTTCGGACCAAAGCTTGTAAACAAAACCACGTGACTAAAGACCTCTTCAGTAATTGACCAAGAACTACGAGGCGGCTCAAAACAACAAGAGAAAGTCAAGGTGCAGCACTTTAAAATTCTTGTCGGGATGGTTAACTTATTAGAACTTTCATATTTTGATTACCAGTTTTGAACATCAGGACCAATTTTTACGTTGGTACGGCAGAGGCATGCTGCAAGACAGTTACTGGCAAGAAAACGTGTCGTGTGTGCTTAACTCAGAGGATGCTAGCAGCTGCAGAACTGAGGATATATAGAGTATAAAGGTAAACTGATGTAAACAGTGTTTATGAGTGTTTACAACAATCCGTATCACGTTAAAAGTTGTTTTAACCAGCCTGCATTCACCCAGCCACATTTCAATGAACTGCTGTGTCTGTTTTAGGCTGACGTCACAGCGGCGCGTGCCACGCAACACGACACAGACACGCACGAGCAAGAAGCGTTTTCAGTTGTGTTAAAATTAACGCTCCAACAAGTAAACAGCTGGATCAGTTATTCGCCCTTTGATCACACAACAATCAATGCTTTTCATTTGTCCACAGCTCACTGGTCACTTCATTCCTTATCTTTTTACATCACGTGATCTCCGGCTACGCTGGCCGTTTTGGTCCAGTTGTATTCAGACTGAACGATCTCAAAGCGAACCGAAGCTCAGTCCCATTGGAATCGAACCAAGACCACTTCAAAACCTAGGTCCGAGAGCGGTTCCTGGTCCTGGACCAGGGTTCGCTTTGGTGTATTCAGACTAAAATTTTGAAAATGAACTTTCCAAATGTGACCGCCCTGAATACACCCTAAGTGACATTGTGACTGAAGAGTGATTTATTGGTTGTTTTTGGTCTTTTGCTTTTTAAAATTTCTATTCAACTCTTTAACATGTCAGACTCCAATGACAATAATGTTTTGGGTTTTTTTTACATATTCTTGTGGCATTTTTCTGATGATGTAAAACACATCTAAAGAAAATGAAGGCATTAACTGGACTTCTGAGTATTTCTCTTTTGAAATCATTGGGAATCAGGAGCAGATTAAGAAATGCAGTTTGTAGAAGAATGCGGTGTGACATAGAAAATACACTGGGCGGACCAAACCCTAAGCTTTCAGCAATGGGGAAAGGTGGGAGCATAAACAGTACCGTTCTGCAGAAACACCACAGTTTATTTTTCATTTTTCTAAAAACAGCATGTAATAATTATAATTATGAATCAGATCACTGGAAATGCTTGTAAAATAGATCAAATGATGATCGGAGTGGAACTTAAGGTCAGAGGTCAAACCAACAAAAGGCTTTTCTTGATAAAAGTGACTTTAAGTGATAGTAAAAAAAAATGTGTGTCAGAAAGTAAATCCTCCAAAAGTTGAACTGTAACTGTCATAATGGTTATAATGTGACAGTTCATTAAAAAGTTAGTCAGGTAAAAATTGTGCCAAAAATTTTAAACATTTCTTTACATTCAGGATGGGAAATTTGCCTTTAAGCTTTGAGCTTAACTCCTTAAAATAATCTTTTACTCTAATTGGCTTTAACAGCAATGGAAAAAAATAAGTAATTATTTGTGATGGATTTGATTGATTTTTCATTCAACTTTGAAATGAAACCGTGTACCAACTTGACCAGGCAACATCTGTGAGTCATGAGTATCACATTACATAATTACACATTACATAACTTCTCCGTATCCCATTGGAATGTTTCAATTCTTCTAAATTGATTTTTTGCATTTTTTTAGGAGATCATTACATCAGAGTGAACACTGGGATTTGTAATGTGTTGCATATCCTGGGTCTGCTTTTTCTTTTTTTTTTTTTTTTACCTCCCCTGTGCCCCCCCATGTCTTTGTTCTCTTAGTTCTAAAGAAAACTGAAGAAGAACCTCCTACGACCACTAGGAAATGTTTTGATCTTTTCACTCCCAGAATGCACAAGGGTCACATTGTTAGACAAAACATGATTGGGAAGAATTGGTCTTCAGATCACTGCATCACACAGGAATGACAATATTTAAAATATTCAAAATTAGGCAGATGGAAACCTCTATCATTCTGATCATAGCTGTGCACACAAACATTCTCATGTGAGCTGAGGTCCCACTAAATGTTCACAGTAAAATAAAAAAAAAATTAAAAAAGAAATAGACGGTCAATGATGAACGGGTCGATTTTTATGTTTGTTTGAATAAAGTTGAGGTATTTTAGCCTTTGATTGTTTGTTAATGGTGCTTGCTATCTTTGAGCAGTTCCTCAAACATTTATGCCACACGCATTCAAGCAGCAACACTATTCCTACTGTGAAACATGGAGGTGGATCGCTAATGGTTTGGGGATGTGTGAGCTACAGAGGCACAGGAAACTCGGTCAAAATTGATGATCAGATGATTGTAGCATGTTATTCTCGAGGAAAACGAGCTCAGAGGCTGTGCATGGGACGCACTTAGACATTTCAACATGACAACAATCCAAAGCACAAGGTCAAGTCCACCCGTCATTGGTTACAACAGAATTAGGTGACGGTTCTGGAGTGGCCGTCTCCTGACCTCAATATTATTAAGCCACTCTGGAAGATCTCAAATGGGAAGTTCAAGCAAAATAGTCCAAGAATTTAAAGGAACTTTAGGTTTTCTGTCAAGAAGAACGGCGGTTTTACCATTAGAGAAAATAAAGAACCTCATCCACAACGACCACAAGAGACTTGTAGTTGTTATTGATGCAGAAGGAGGAAATACAAGGTATTAAGAACTGGAGTTTGTAAACTTTTGATTTGTGTATTTTGGGAAGTTTGTAATTTAAAAAGTCATAACACTGTTGTTTAACACTAAATGACTTAATCCAACCACTAACTGTGAGTGGAAAGAAACATTTTTGTGTTGTCATTCACATTCTAGGAAAATGAGCAAATAATCATAATTTCTTCCAGACTATGTAAACTTACAAGCAAAACTGTGACGCTAAAATTCAAACTTCGCAAAGGCGTTCTTGCTTTTTGCTGACTAAAGGTAAACAAAGAGCAGAAAGCCTCAGGATCAGTGCAGCCAGAAAACATTTATCTATCAAAACTAATATTAACTATTAAACTTGTCCAACTACTTCTCACATCAAAGACTTATCCACTCCAATTTAAATTATATTCCATTCTAGATTAGCCAGCTAATTAGCTTTAATTTATTGTAATAGCAAAAAGAAAGATAGTTACTGCTCAGAGGGGAAACAAAAGCAACTGAGACTCCCAGAGCCTTCTGACAACCTGTTGCAACTCAACGCAATGCAGAGAAGTCTTCTGTGATCTCTTAAATTAGTCTTCCTGTCCACGCGCTGCAGAGCGGCTGATAAAACAAATGTATTAGAAGGAGAGAAAGAAGCAGGGAAAAAAGGGAGAACGGGACTGCTAGTTCGTTTGAAGGACGCAATTAAAATGTAAAAGTCTTTCAGTGAAAGAATCGAAAGAGCTTATTGTTTGACTGTCACCTTAATTTATGGAAAGACATTCAGGAAAACTTTAGGTCGTCATTTACTGAAAAAAAAGTGAAAAAAGTGAAAGTGATAAGAAAGTCAAAGAATGAAACAAAATATGTACTTTTTTTCACTTTTACGACTTCTTGACTTTTACTATTTGAAAACGCAATCTGTGAATTCTTGAAGGATTAGGAATTACATCCCATATTATGATTAAGGAGACCTGTGAAAAATTGTGTAACTATAAATTCTACAGAGTGAAACTCCTAATTTGCGCTGTATCTGACTGACTTTACAACATTTTACAGTTTACAACATTTGCTTGACTTCTCAATCCCTTGGACTCTCTTTCTAAGTCAGGTCATTTCTTTCAGAGGAGATAATAAAGCATTAAAGTCAGGAAATTTCAAATCCCAGCCAAATACGAATGTTATAAACCCCAAATCTCTCAGTAAAATACATTAGAAGTAGCAAATTTGTTTCACATTTTTAAAGGATATTTATACAAAGCAGCAGTGGATACAGTTTGTTTTTCTGGACAGGATCATGACTGTGAAGGCTTTGATCATCTCATCCATGGAGGATTGCTTGTGAAATTGTGACTGACTACTGTCAACTAATTGTTTGTTGAGTTTTGTCCTCTAAGCTTCAATAACATCTTAAATATCAGCTTTAAACATCGTAGCAGGACATATCCCACGACTGAAACTCCAGCTATAGTTTCTGTTAGGGGTGTCAAATTATTGATCGCAATTAATTAATTAAAGACGCATTTAGATGTGTTTTTTTAAAAACCTATCACTTTCAGTCTATAACATTACTGTTTCTGCATGTGAGCTGCTGTAAAAAGAATAATTTTTAGGCTTTAACTTCTGGTAAAACCAAGGTGAGGAGAAATGGTTAGTTGCAAAGAGAGGTGAAAATGGAGAAGCACACACTGTATTATCGGCAGAAAAATTGCGTTTCAAAAACACCTCGACTGCACCACAGATTAAATTTTAAAATTTCATTTTTGATGTGTCAACTGAAAGCCCTTTCATTTATGTGTGTTTTATCCTGGATCCAATTTTTCATGAGAAGTTGTGGTCAATATTTTTTGAGCGCTCAGAGAAGTGATGCTACTGTTGCTTGATATGCTTGATCTGTTGCTTAAATTAGAGAACTGCCTACTTGATGTTTTGTTTTTATTTATTTTTTGATTGGTGGTGAGGAAGTAAAGATTGGAAATATTTTACAATAAAATACTTCATGAAGCCACTTTTTTAGTTATATTTTGATCTTTTATTGCACCACAATGTCACAAAATTAAATGGAAATATCTCAAAATGACGCTTTTTAAAGTATTTTCAAAGTTAGATTAATTAATTACAGGTCAAAATTAATTAATCACAGAAAAATTTCATTGCAGGACAGCACTCATTTTTGTTCCCATTGCTACAGGAAACTCAATGTGTCCAACAGCAGAACTGTACAGAACAGCAGACCTATTTAGCAGCAGGGATGAAAATAATTAGAAGTAAAATGATTATTCCAAAGTCTGATGTAAGATGTTAGTCGTTCAAACACAAGCCAACAGTTTTCTACAAAATGTTCATGAAAATGTGCAATAAAAGAAGTAAAACAATGATTTTGCTTGAAAAACTTGGAGATCTTGTTTATATTTAGTTTTGGTAAGTTACATGTCCAGAAAAGGTTTTGGTTCACATTACATTCCATAACATTGCAACTTTAGAGCAAAAAGGTAGTGGAGGTATGCTGGTCCTATCTGTTAGCACCAGTGTTGCAGCTATCTTTATGGAATTCATTCTATTGACCTGGAAATCGCAGCATCCCGTTATGTACTTCCTTTGGGACAGCTAACACGCCAACAGTGTCCAACTCGTTTAATCATTCTGAGATCCATAAAGTGTTCTCTTAAACCAGCTGTTTGACCTGCATCAACCTGTGGTTAAGAGCTAATCTCCTCTAGTGGAATTCAGATAAGATAGTCATTAATCACAGCTCCTAAGACGAAGATCCCTCTGATAAGACATGGGCTCCTTGACCTTTCTGTTCAACCTCTAAAACCTCTGTGTCATGTTGACCGGGCAATGTCTGTTAACCACATTTTCTGGAGTATAAGTTGCAGCAAAATATTAGTCACACTTCAATATAAGTTGCAGGAGCAAAAAAAAAAAAGCACTATATATATACATATATATATATATATATATATATATACATATATATATATATATATATATATATCGTATATATCCATCACCTTCGGTTGGAAAGTTGTGGGTAAAGTGTCTCCTAAACAACTAAACGCAAAACGTGCACTGAAAAACTGTTTAACTGACTTCTATAATTTTACTTAAGATAAATTATATCATAGTGTGTTTAATTTCAGATTAGAACGCAGCCTAGAGGAAGGATTACTAGATTTGTCTTTTTTTTTTTTTTTTTTTATTGATGGAGACACTGTCTTATGTTTGAAGGATGTTTGCGGCCTTAAAAAATTAAAGCCTCAAAGTCCGGCATGAATTCAAAAAGCATTTCTCTGTAAAGTAAAATAATATAATGAAATAAATGGACCAATAAAACGCCAAAAAAAATTTTTTAAGTCAAAAAATGAATTCCTTTTGACAGAGCAGAAAGCAGTACTCTGGAAAAACATCACAAACATCACAAGCAAGGTGGAGTATTTATAGTGATATGGGCTGCAAAATTATATTTTTCCAAGTTAGAAACTTCCAGAAACAAAACTTCTTCTTTCTGGCTCTTTTCTGGAACATTTTAGGAAACCAGGAACTTTAGTGACATTTTTACGCAGCTTTATCCTTCAAGAATCCCACACACTAGCGAGCTGCTAAAGATTAGCTGACATAAATACATTTGACTACAAACAGCTCGTCCAAACAGAAGATTAACTTGGAGGGCAAAAATAGCTTCGGTTCTTTGAAAAAAAAAATGGACTCCAAACTGAAATCATCTAAAAGCATGCATCACCCTGCAAACCATCCACCCCTAATGGCATCCAGGTAGCGCAGAAATGTCGCTTTGAAGCATCTGAAATGAGTTTCCAGAGAGCCTTATGTTCAGTGACAGTTCCCATCAAATGTAGAGAAAAACCAGATCATCAGATAAATCACATTTCACTCAGAACATGCTTTTGAAATCGGCAGTCTTTAAGTACGACAGGTGTGACCGTTCCTTCTTTACTGTACTTTCATCTTAGGATGGTGAACGGATTATTTTCAAGCAGATTTCTTCTCCATCTAAATTCCATCTGTCAGATCTTTCGGGGGTTAAACGTACAGCCAAGCATAGGAAAGAAGGAACGTCACTCAGAGGACGACCATCGGAAAATGGCGAGGTGACACATTTGAGTGAGAGGAGAAAAGCCGTTTAAAAGCTCCAACAGGGTAGAATTAGTTTAAAGCGGGAAATGTTTCTCATTCCTGATGTGAGCACATGTCCAGAGTCCATCAGCCTCAGAGGTTTCTGACTATAAAAATGTATTTAGAATAAAATAGACGCAAGTAAAAAAGGTAAAGAAATGTCATCTGAAAGTTAAAGTTCTGAGGAGTACCTGACATCTGATGGCAAATTCAGTTTTTAAATTATAAAATAGATCATACTACTGCAGTAAACACTGCGGACGTGCTTGGGAAAGTTACATTGGAACTTTTTCCAACATAAAAAAGAAGTTTTTGTCACATCTGATGTTGTCCCACCACATTTAAATGACCCTTTCCTGAAGATCAGTTTTTCTACCAACAAAATATTATACCAGTAAATGTAAATGTTTAACTCGGTGGCTGTATTTAAAGATGGATGTTTTATGTGTCCCTCTGAAGTCAGTTTTTATCTGGATGGCATCACAGAATATCAACCTTTTAGAAACGGCGGAACAGGCTGGATATACGAGGCAGACAGTGGAGAAAAGTAGTCGGTAAGACTGCCAACATCACAGCCACACATCCCTCAAAAGACAAGATCAAATAGAAACGAAAGCTGAAAACTCCCTCGGTTATCCCCAACAGGTGTGTTTTGGTGCCGTTAGTAGATTTTGTTTTTGTTAGTAGATTTGCCCGTTGTGATGTCATTGTTTTGTTTTTTAACATTTTTTTAGGGGGGGGCGGGTGGTGAATATGTCAAAAATTCATTTTCATTGGATACAAGGTGCTTGCAAATGTTGGTGTGCAGTGAGACTGAAGATTATTGAAAACATTTTCCTCGTAGTCCAGGTCTACTGGGGGACATAATTATAATAATCAGGATCATAAAAATAATTGATTTTTACTTTTACTACAGATGCTTAAAAAAAAGTTTGAAGTGTGCAATTCCTGGTGTAAAGTTGTGACATTTTTAAATTGACGTGTAGTTTTTGAAACTGGGGCTAACTAGAGCAGATGTGCTGCATTATCCTCTGATGTACAGCCAGCATGCATGATGGTGTGGAGTGAAAGCGCCAGGATTCATGAGCACGAAATGGAAGCGAAAGCAATAAGGTGAAAAAAGCAAAGGTGAGATCACCTTTGAAACAGCGAGGAGCTTCTCATCACTGCCTGAGTCGTGTCAGACTCAAGTGGCCAGACAGGTCCGAGAGATAATTTACTTCTCAGATCACGTCTGTCTAATAAGACCCACACGCGTGTGCGCGCACACACCTTCCATCTATTTTAAGACAGAGAAGGTGTATAATTGTGGTGATCAATCAAACAGCAGTGAATCCGTTTTCATTGACAGGGAGAGCTATGGATGGCGTTCTTTTCTCCTTTTTTTCACGAGATATTACACCAGAAGGGAGCAACAAATGGAAAACCATTCAGTTCTGTTCTGTTTTAAGTTCTGCTTTTATTTTTTCTTACTGATTGACCGTTTTTCAGCAACACCAGATCTAAACTAAAAGAGAATTGACTTGGAGCTGAGAAGGTTAAAAGAAAAACAACAAAAAAAAGCCCCATCCAAAGACCCTTCATGAGGATGCTCCAGGGCTCTCCAGAGATTGTTTTCAGAGAAAACAACTCTTGTAATCTGCCCAAACACAGACTTAGAAGCTATTATCATTTACCAGCCGCTCTGATACTCACAGCTTGAAATCCTAACAATGGATCTGAAAGGCATCATTAATCTCCAAAACCATAATTGAGTGTGGGCCCGGGCCAGCGCCGTCTCCAAACATGGTGCCAGAATCAAAAGATGGCACCATGTGAATTAATGGCTAAATGAAAAAGGGGCAAATTGCCTGGACCAACCTGTTTGTGTAACATTTTTGAACACAATGAGGTGCTGGAATGCGCAGGTATCAGGCAGATTATTCCAGAGGAATCTCCACTAAATTAAGCTAGCGCAACAATTTGAAAAAAAATTAAAAGATCAATTGCTGTAAAAAAGTGAAGTAAGCCTTTCATCGGTCGACTTCTATCACAAAGCATTCGCTGGGCTGACAAATAGATTCAACAGGGAGCTGATTCGTTTTATGCTGCTCCACGTGACGGGGAAAATGAAGACACATGGATGTTGAGGCTTCAGAACTGTAGCGGAGAAAGGAGACGTTGGTCCGCCCATGTCAGGTGCTGCATGACAAACCTGAGCTTTTTCAAACTGCAGGTTTTGATCTGTTCCTGATCCAAAATTATTTCAATAAAGAAATACTCCGAAACGCAATTTTTAATCTGAAATTATGTACACGTCCTCCATCACGAGACAAGAACGTGTTCAAAAAAACGACATGATTTTTATTAGTGGGTCTTTAAAGCACTTGTAATATTTAGTTAGAACTAAATATTATCAGGTATAATTGTCTTTTAACTGACTGTGTGTTACTTTTAGTGCTGTTTTGTGCAGCTTTTGCAAAGAAAGATAAAAACAAAGATGAACCTGAACTTGAACTGCAAAAACAAACCCTTCAGAAGTAATTCTAAAGTTCTGACTCCATCTGTAGATTATTTTTTAAAAGAAAATTACATTTCTGAAAATGCGGTAAAAAAAATGGTCTTACCAAGAATTCTTAAGGGAATGTTGGTCACTAAGATGTTGTTTCTCATACTAAGTTGTTGTTGGAAATATTCTTGATTATTTCATTTTATTTTTTTCTTTTTGAAAGACAGAAAATAAAACAATTTTTGTTTTTAGGTTCTTATATCAGTTTTTGCAGTGAGGAAGTATTCATTCTGGTGTTGCAACCCTAATATGAAGTCTTGCAAACATCTGTATTTTAACAGATGAGGAACAGCGGTGGCGTGAAATCAGTAGTGAATATGTGACCTTCGCTTTGACTCATCTCTTTCTTTTAGATGTAAGTAGAAAGCTGCTTTTCTATGGAACTAGATACAATATTTAGGTGGTTTATTTGTTCATTTTTCAATGCATAGTTGCTGGCGTTTTTCCAGAGCTGTGTGACTCAATAAGCTATAAATATCCTTAATACCTCAGCAGCTCCTAAAAATCACTGACTAAAAACACACGCCAGCAGTTCATCTGTCAATCCCCCGTCTTTCATCCCACATTCCCATTTTTGATTCCTTTTTTTTCCCTGCATTCCCACATTGAGCTCTAATCTCTCCTTTCTGGTATTCATAACTTCGCCTCTCCAGGAACGCTGCCTTTCTTTCTTTCTTTTTGCTGCAGAAATAATGATTTGTTCTTTCCTCGCCTTTGTAGCTGGTTTTTATACAGTGCGTGAAGAAAGATATATGTGAGTGGTTGCCATGGCAACGTCATTCACCCCCTCGGTTTGTGTGTGTGTGCGAGCGTGTGGCTGATAGTGAACATGTTTAGCGCAAGAAGAATGGAGGCTTTAAAAAAAAAAAAAAAGGCAAGTCAAGGGAATGGTAATCAGTAGAAGCAGGAGAATATTTGCAGTTTCTCCTCCAACACACAGTTTTCCCACGCAGAACCCCTCGTGTTTTTCCCTCAGGGGGCGCTGTAAGGTGTCTACTACCATGATATCCACTCCAGATCGTACCTTTGTCTCCCTGTCAGCTTTAAATGCGGTAATTATATGTCGAACAAACGCCTGTTCTTCCATCACACCCACACAAAAATGTGTTGTATCATAACTGTCACTCTCCCCTCACTTGTTCTTTTTTTTTTCTCTCTTGGTCCTCGTGGAATCATTATTTCTCTCCTTTCCAGACCTTTGTTGTCCTGCAGGCTTTTAATTATCTAAGGCGACTGGTTATTCAAACATGTGGCTCAGGAGCAACTTTACACACAATCAGGGAAATGCTTTTTTTTTCGGATGATGCAGAATTTCCTACACCTGTTGAATCAGTGAATGCATCATTGTTGTACAGCCTACCATACTTGAACCAGTACAGCTAGTTTCCAAAGCATTCATCAGTGTTAAGAAACTTCCAATCTGTAATTCATTACAGATTACTTCTTCAAAAACAATTATTACACTAAATTACTCACAGGGGCGGAGCTACAGGGGGGGCAAAGGAGGCCAGCTGCCCCCCCAGGAAAAAAGCTTCATTACCTCCGTTTGCCGGGCTGCACAGTGGTTAGCGCTCTTAACTCACAGCACGAAGGTCCTGGTTCAAGTCCCGGCTGGGGCGCTAAAACAGCTTCATCAATGGGGGACCTTTCTGTGTGGACCCTTGCACACGTGGGTTTTTCTCCGGAGACTCTGGCTTCTTCCCACCGTCCAAAAACATGCTTCATAGGTTGATTGGTTACTCTAAAGTGTCCCTGTGCGAGTGGGTATGAGTGTGTGATTGTGGCCCTATATGACAGACTGGCGAACTGTCCAGGGCGTCCACTGCTTTTGCCCATCAGTGGCCGGGTTTAGCGCCGGCAGGCCCGTGACCCCAAAAACAGGGTTAAGAAAATGGATGGATGGACCCCTATTTAGCCCCTAACTTTTGAGTCAATATTAGTATCATTATTGACAATATTAATAAATCATCAAAACAAGCTTTTTTAAGCATTAGGAATAGCGACTCAGCTAAAAGAACTGCTGTTTTAAAATGAATCACAATAATGAAAGTGTCTGAAATACATTTCACAATTTCACAGTTCTGTTTTACAGATTTTTTTTTAGCGCAACCCTGCTTGCTTTCTTTTTTTAACAGCACATTTTTTTCTGTATCCTGATTGTCTGAAGAGCATTGTTAATTCATCCGCTCGGTGCTGTGTTTCCTGTACACCATGCATTCAGCTAACCAAATCTTTATAAAATGTTCATCACAATCAGATCTTATTTTTCTTCAGGGATTGAACTTTGAGAGTTTAAACAAGAGAGAAAAGTGTGTAGATCTTCATGCCTGTCTGAGAAAAGTGTAGAAAGTGTGTAGTGAGGGGTTTTACTGCCCTAAAAGATTCTAATCCTACTTTGCGGATTTCATCTTATTTTTAGAACATAACTTCTGTGATTAACGAGAAACACAGTATCAACCAAAGTAATCAATTAGAGTATAAAAGGTTTAATGCACTTTACAAGTTACTAAACATTTAATTACTAAAACATTTCCAAAAGTACTTTGGTGATGTTTTACAGCAACAAGTAAACTATTCCAATAATCCTTCCCTTCTGTAATGTATCAATCCATATGTACACTATATATGTAAATTACCAAATGAAAACATGAGAAACTGTTTTTTTATTCTTTTATCCTCTAGAAGAAAAGTGATGCACAGATAAACCCGTCAAAATAAAAGCACATTATTTTCTGCTACGTAAAGTTTGCTGTCATCATCAATGCCCAAAATCCTGGGCGGGGTCAGGGATCTGAAAAAAAAAATCTATCTGCATTTGAAATTACAATGTATTAGCCAACAATTCTGTTCTCACTTACAAACATTCAGTGGCACAGTGTTAAACTGTGGTAAACTCAAATGTCAAACATTTAATTGGCAGGGATGACTTTGAAATTTGTATATTTTGATCATTGTATCCCCCGGTTTTTGGTCAATTTTGTCTTAAGCTTGAAATGTCAATTTGTTGGATTTATGAAAAATAAGCCATTAAGCATATAACAAAAGCATCTTTATTCATATGTTTTTGTTCAAGTTGGCTGCAAACAAGAGTGTATTTCAATATTTTTAATCTGGAAAAGGAATTTAATTGAAGTTTCATTTAATGAAGTACTTCTAGAAAACAATTACTGTTCCAAAAAAAGCAAATCAAAGATCGTGACTGTCTATGGTTGGTTTTGTCATTGTTATTGATACCAGACAATGAGTTTTTGACTCACCAAAATCTTTAGATTTAAAAATGTGGCCAAACTACGTTAATTTTATTAGTGATGGCTTAAGCAATCAATCACTCAATCAATAAGAAGTAATCAATAACAAGTGCAGCTGATAATGATGCCAAATTTCTTCCATTACTTCCTTTTTTTGCCAATGGTTCGACTTGACATTTCTTGAATATAAAAACTGACACAAGAATTTGAAAATAAAGGAGAAACAGCATTTAACTCTTCTGAGGTGAAGTCAGTCCGTTTCTGAGCAATTTGTTTCTGCGTGGCAGATTCCTCTCAAAGAGTCATATTTGTGCCAATGCCTTTTTACCTCAATCCAGCTGTGGCCACAAGGGACTCAATACATACACATACACAACAGCAACAACAGCATGACAGGAAAAAGGGAGAATGCAGCGTCATTTGCCAGAAACTGACAAAAATTAAGGACAGGAGGGATCATGTTTTGCATTTTTACAAGGCAAATTTGCGCTCTTATCTGGTTTTTATGTTTCTTTTACATATATTTTTTCAGAATGCTACTTTTTGTTTTTATTTTTGCTGCATTTTGGTTTCAGCTTTTGTTCTTTTGTATTTTTAAAAACATCAATTAAAATGTCTTCATACTTTTGATCATTGATTTTTTTCTGTAGGATTACTATTCTGCTTAAAATCTGGTTGTGTTTCAAACAGTAGAAGACTATCTATTTCTGCAGCTTTAGTTAAAAAGAAACTATTAACATGCTAACACATATATTTTGGGCTACAGCGCTGCCTTTTTTACTTAAAACTTGATCATATTAGATATTAATGTATAATAACACTATTACGACAGCACAACTCATCAGTTACATTTACAATAGCGGTTAATTGCATGAATTTGGAAATTAGGACGACATGTCATATAAAGGGTAAGCTGGAAGAACAGTTAGCACAGTAAATGTTGTATTGTTTTAAAAGGAGGTTTTTCAAAATAAAATGACTAAATTCCAACAAAGATTCCTATTGTAGAGTTTCTCGCCTATAAAAGGTGATTCCACTTTCTTGGTGCAGTTTAACAGGCACAAGACTCGTGAAGCAGCATTTGAGAGTTTTTGAACTCTGAATCTTAAACAATTATAGAGTTTACAGCATTAAGTTGGTAGATTCCTGTCTTAACAACAACAGCACATCTCCATCGAATGAAACAACTCATGCTCTCTCCTTAATTTTAAATCTTTTCTTACCTTAGCGGCCATGACCATAGCCGAGCCCCCCCTGATGCCCAGGATGGGAATGTGCGTTTGAGCAGAGATGAAGTCCAGGATCTGAGCAATGGCCTCCTGATCCGTGTCGTCCCCAAACACCACGCCTTGCAGAGAGTTCCTGGTCATTTGTGCACAGATCCGATTGATGATGCTCTTTGGGTCAGTTTCATTCATGGTGACCACCTCAACTTTGGGAGGGTACGGGATGTGGAGGAAGTCCTCTTTCTCAAGTCCTGCCCCCAAGGTTACTTCACTGGAGTTTCCCACCAAAATGACAGCAATGCTGAGTGAGCTAATCAATTTAGGACCGAGAGGCGGTAGCGCTGGTGAGCCAGGGGAGTACTGAGGAGGGATGACTACACCCCGCTGGCTGCTGCCACCCCTGTGTCCTCCCTGTCCTCCTGGGGAACCTCCAGGCCCTGTTCCTGGACCTCCACCCCTCCGAGACTCGCAGACCGGTAATAAAACGATGGAAAGGAGGAACAGAGAGAAGATGAAGGACAAGAAGGGAAGGGTCAGTCGAGGTTGAGAATAAGGATAGCGCGACGACTGGACTGAAGAAGTAGAACAGTGAGGAGAGGAAAACTCCAAGCGCTTGTCCGGGAGGTGGGAGGGAGATGGGTAAAGGCTGACAAGCATCGTGGAGAAGTGTAAATGCCGTCCCTGTGGGGAAAAGGCAGAGAGGGAGAAAAAATAGACGATAAACAAAACATATCTACTCATAAAATCTAAACATCAATGCTTGACAGTGATGGGGCAAATGTTAAAAATACTCCCAGAGGACATGTGCGCTGGTGAAGGCTTGAGAGAGATGACTCGAGAAAACACTTTGCACCATCAGTGCATTTTATGAGGTGCAAACACCTGAGCTACTTGACTCATGTGGGGCACACATCTTGAACTAATGTCAACTGATGACAAGTGCTGTGCAATATGGAGTCACATTCCTAACAAAACAAAGCTTACAGGCTCGTCACATTCAGCGCAGGCATGGAGCTGATGCCTCAGCAAAGACAATCATTTTCACCAAACGATTTAAGTGGTGCGTGGAGGGTACTATGCTGTTAAAATTACAGAAAAATGGAGGGATCCATGTCTCCAACACAAGTCAAAGTCAATAAAAAGCTAGTTACCATATTTTCTGTACCATAGGGTGCATCGTCAGTGAATCATCTATTTTGAAATGATGTCAAGGCGCGTTAAGAGAGACAAAAGAGTCAAAGAAAAGTCCATCAATCAGTCAGACTATTAACTCTGTATTAACCTTTTGGGTAAAAAACTACACGTTAGCCACATTAGAAGTATTAGCCATGTTAGCTTGTTCAAAATACTCCCAACCTTGTATGCAACATGTAAAAAAACACACTGGGACCTCTAAAACAAATGTTACAGCGACTATGCAAACCCCCAACCACTTATCAAAAATACAGTTTGACATTGTTACACGTTAGCCGCATTAGCAAATTCACAAAAACACCCAACCTTGTTTGTAACCAGTAAAAAAAAACACTGATGCTGCTAAAATAAACATTACTGACTATGCTAACTCTCAACCTTGTTAGTTACACGCAAAAAAACACAGTCCAACACCACTACACGTTACACAGGTACCTTAGCGTATTTACAATGACACCAAACTAAACATTTTGACAGAACGCCGAATACTTCTCAAAATCGTTTGGACATCAGCAAACACAACCAGCATTTATCTATAAGATGTTCTGGATTATAAGGCATTTATAGAAAAAAAAAAGTAAGGCTTTGATGAGCGCCTTAAAATGCGAAAAATATGATAAGTAAAGAACTAAATCCCCTTCTGTTTATATGGAAGCCAAACAGCTAAAAGGCCTCTAACTGTTAGAAATAAAACAAAAAACACTTGCATGTTATTTGTCATTTCAGATATCCTCCCATTATTAACACCCATTTTGTCTCATTAGGGTCATGCACGGTCCTGTAGCTTTCCCGGCTGTGTTTAGGGAAAACCAGGGGGCATCTTGAGCAGGTCACCAGGCAGTTCTGGACCACATTTAACCTCAGACTCTGTCTGTCTGGGCCATTTAGAATCTCTGCTTAACCAGTGAAACCTATTTGTAGACTGAATACCCAGAAAACCTCTAAATTAACAGGGAGAACATGCAAACACCACATAAAAAGAATCCAGCTGAGATGTAGTGCTGTCAAACGATTAATTAATTAATTATGACCTGTAATTAATTAATCAAATTCTTCTATTATTAATCAAATTTTACAATTATGTGAAAAGCCTAATTTAGATTTTTTTTCTCAATTAAGAAAACTTTCTAAATAAAAAAATGTCCAACGTGCTCTATTTTAACAGATAAATACAGTAGGAACACTTTTCAGAGCAATCCAAAGAAGACTGACCATAAACCTCTTATTAATACTATAATACATATGTAGACATGCGTTATTCCACAGTTTTTCACAACAGGAAGACAGTAGAGAAGACCTGAGGGTTTTTTTTTTAGTTTCCATTAATCTGTTTGGTGAATTAAAACTATTTTGAAGACTTGGATAAACAGAAGAGAAAGAGAGAAGGAAATTTAAAAAGGAGGAGATGAGACACAAGGAGGTGAAACACCAGAGGAATTTTAGGCTTCAGACTTTATTTCTTTGAAACAAACTTTAGCTCCATAATCTTGAGAAAGACAAGGGGTGAACTTTCCCTATGAAATGATGCAGCTGCAGAGCGAGGTCAGTGCAGGTTCTGTTGCCGTTACCATGACAACGCATTCCACAGTGTCTCAAATGGTCTCCTTTTTGTGAATTTCTATTTAAACGTAAAACAAATATCACAAGACTAAAGGACCATCATTTCATTTTCTTTCATAATTGGTAAAAGCTGGATGATGCCCCTTTAAGGTGTTCACTGTCACAAATAAATGGACTTCAAGGAAGTAACTGGCGAACGCAATCGGGCGTCTGCATCATCATTTTATTTCTGGTAATTAGCTCTCTGGGAACTATCTCTTGCATAATAGACAATAGTTTTAGATTAAAAAAGAGATCAACTAGATTAGCTAAATGTTTATCTGTAATTAATTGCGATAAAAAATGTGACATTCCTAATTTTAATCTTCTTACTGTGAGGTGATTTAACACCAAACCACTGAGCAGCTGGAAACTCAATGATTGATGCAGAGGCAAAAAGTCAAAAGGAAAACCGAATTCCTTCGTTATCATGGATATTTTGCGATGTTTGGTGGACCCAAGTTTTATGCAACAATGACTTCTGCGTGAGGTGATGTGCCACTTACAAACTTTACATGCCAAAAACAATGCAAAAAAATGCGGAAACAGCATCAAAAAAGTTTCTTACTTACTGCTGAATGAAATGCATTCTCAATCTTTAGATTACATTTTTATGTCCTTTGAAGGAAAAAGTTTGATTTGCATTCTTAGAGAAATACAAATATTTTTTGTAATCATTAATGCCAATACATCTTTCATATGACCAATCATTTCTTTTACATTAATTCTTTTTCTAAGTAAAATCAATTTGTGTGGTTGATGTTTTTTAACAGGGTTTTAAAACGGCCTTTAAGTTTTGGTAACAGAAGAAAGGAATTGTTTTGTTTAAAACTTTCAAAAGTTGTAACAGATAAGTACTAATTCTGATGAAGTAAATGTGTATATTTATTAAAATGGAACAGAAAAAAAAGGTGTTTTATTTATTTATTCATTAAGATTTTCAAACAGCAAATTTCACTCCTTTGGCAGAATGGCCCATATGAAATATTAAACATGTTGCCTTAATGTTTTAGGGATACTACTGAGCAATAAAATAAATGCTTTTTCAACGTTTTATGTAATTTTAATAGTTATATAGCAACGTGAAAGCAAATATGTGAGCTAAATCGGTTCATTCATTTCTGATTTTGCCTCTAAAGTAAGTAAATGCTTTTTTTTTTTTTTTTTTTTTATCTACAGGGAAGTAAAATTTGATCCTTTTGCATGTGAATCAGTGCAGCATCACACTTTCAAAACTGCTGGAAATAGAAGAAGTTTTGTCTTGTTTGTGCTAAAGGGGTAAAGAAAGTTTCTTAAAATTAAGCTATCATTGTATATCATTTCTGATAGAAATATATTAAATCTACAATTTGATTCCAAAAGACTGCAAAAACACACATTTGCTTGCAGGCCCATCACCTTCAGACGTGGGCCATGTGTTCAAGAGGATTCAATGTTTGCTCGCCAAAAGTGTCAGGAAACAACAACAACTCTCATGGGATTAGGATTCCTAATTCATGGCAGTTGCTGGTTGCTCCCACAATTCCCTGCTCCTTGATGCAGGCAGCTGTTCATTTGTTATTGCCGATCATTTATAATGTTTACAGCCCCACTTTTCCGGCCCGCAGCCATCCGTGGAGCAGATCAAGCAATGACAGAAGATTGAGGAGGAACTTTAGATGCAAGGAGAGGAAAAAATCTGTAGAAGCAGCAGGCAAGAACATTATCGATAGATTAAAGTAGATTACTCGCATGTTTCTATGACGGATTTAGATGAGAAATTATACAGAGGCCTCAGGCTGCAGTCTATTGTCAATTACAACAATAATAAAAATTGCTCAACAAAGTTTGTACAATTCTTGTGCCAGTTTATAAACACTGTTTTTTAAATACAAAGTATTTAGTCAGCAAGTTCTCCTGCTTAAAAAGGTGAGAGAGGCATGTAATTTTCATCATAGGTACACCTCAACTTTGAAAGACAAACCGAGGGGGGAAAAATTGTCTGATTTTTTAAGAATATATTTGCAAATTATGCTGAAAAATAAGTTTTCGGTCACCTACAATCAAGCAAGATTTCTGGCTCTCACAGACATGTAACTTCTTCTGTAAGAATATCCTGCATTAATGGCACAAGTGCCCTGAAGGTCAAATCACCAGTGCTTTGGCAGGCCTAATTGCACGTGCACGTGCTCACTGTAAATTAGATGAGTTTTCCATGTGAACAGCAAAGCTTGGAGGAGCAAGAGAGTGGGTGGGAGGCAGCGAAGAAAAAAGGTGGAGATAGAAGCATAAATAGAGACATACACAAAAGAGATGGAGGTGGAGGAAGAAGCTGCAAGAAGCGCAGGGGAGGGAAGGGAGACGGCAACGGCAGGAGCTACTGAGCAGAAATGCAACTGAAATTGAAAAAAAAAAAAGATATGATTAGCATGAGATGATAAAAGAAGAATCCAGGCAGGAAATGACTTTAAAAAAAGAGCAAAGAAAGGAAGAAAGAGCTTCCTATCATTGAAGAAGAAAAGGCTGATGAATCCCCTCAAGAGAGGGCAGCAGAGGGAAACTGTTTGGTAAAAGTCTTTCAAAATCATGCAAGAAGTGTGACGGTAGACAAGAAAGAAAGGAAAAAGTAAAAAAAAAGGACTCATCTGGATATGTGTTGCTGTATAACAGGAGGGCTTGGTTCCCATAGTAACACTTTGAGCATGCCTCCGCAAAAAACCCTGATGCGCAGGAAGACAAAACTTGTTCCAATTATTGCTGTTACATACGTGACTTTTACTAATAATAAACAGTTTGTGTTAATCCTACTGCAGCGCTGATTCTCACTGGTAAAAAAAAAAAAAAAAACGCTTTTAATTTGAAAATAAAACAGGATAGTCTTTGTGTGAGCACGTTCTTCACTTAGACATTAGATGCTCTTGATCATGGTTCAAGTTTTCTTGTGCTTTCATGGCGCATTCATACAGGCGCCGCCGTTTGATCCGCACCAGATTGTGTGATTGGAAACCTGGTGTGGACTTAAACAAAGAGCACGCACAGAGCTGAGGCCTGTAATCATTGAGGAAAATGCCACACGGTGTCAGAAGGGAACCCCTTCTGGGAATATATGGCTTCAACTGAGAGTTACTTTAGCAGGAGCACCAACCCACAAATCAGTTCAACCTTTCCAAGCCTGATGGTGAACTGGAAACGGGGATTGGAAAGGAATTTTGTGGAATCGCTGCTAAAAAGGGAGGAAAGAGTGGTGCATGGAAATGCTGTAATTTGCTCAACAGGACTTCAGATCGAGGACACATTCCTTTATGTTCACCAATACGGCACAGTAAGGCATATTAAATGAGACCAAAAAAAATCAGTCAGTCAAACCTAACAGTATGAACTATAACTCCACAAGAATTGTTTGTAACATGATACACATTAGCTGCTTTAGCATATTAACAATACCTGTAACTCCCAACCTTGTTTGCAACTTGTAAAAAAAACAGACTCATCCCACAAAAATAAAAGTTACTGAAACTAAGCTAACTCCCAACCTTGTTAGAAAAATGTAGGAAAAAAAATCTGACACTGCTACATGTTACTCGCGTCACTATAATTACAAAATCCGTAACTCCAAATAATGCTTGCAAAATGTCAAAAAAGCAGACTGATATGCTGAAACAAACGGTCCTGTGACTAAGCTAACTCCCTACTTTGCTAGCAGTAGCCTACGTAAAAAAAAAAACAGTTAGGAACCACTATACATTTGCGTCTTTACAATACCTGTAACTTCCAACTTTATTTGCAACACTAGAATAAACAGACTGATACCCCTAAAACAAACGGTACTGTGACCACTTCAGAGTCTGGTGGGCCTCTCAGGCATTGTTCATAAGTGGTTTTATTCCTGTCTTACAGAGCGACAATTTTTTGCCAATATGGATACATGTTCCTCAAGAATCCATAAAATAACTGGGGTCCCTCAGGGGTCCATTTTAGGTCCAATTCTTTTTCATATTTACAAGTTACCACTTGGGAATATCAGGACACACAGCATTAACTTTCACAGCTCTGCTGATGATGCACAGCTATACATTGCTGTGCCTCCTGATGACCCTGAACCTATTAACGTACTTTTAAACTGTGTTCTTGACATCAAGGCTTGGATGGCAGAAAAACCTCTTGCAGCTCAACCAGGAGAAAAAAGAAGTTTTAGTTATTGGTCCTGAACACGAGAGAGTCGGTTTGATCGAGACTTCCAAATTTTAAAACTTCTCAGTTCGTGAGAAACTTGGGAGTAATTTTTATTTATTATTGTTTATTGTTTTGCGGACACAAACGCAAACGGCAAATTTAAATGAAAAGTCTTTCATTTATTCAAAATAAGTTCTTGAAAAACCAGAAGACAAATCCTTCAAGGTACAAAAACCACCCGACAACCCGTGCAGGCGAAGACTTATAACCAGGAGGAGGGGATGAGGTAATAGAAAACAGGTGTGTCAATTAAGGAGGGAGAGAACACACATGGAGGGGAGTCTCAAGAGACCTGAAAACAGAGGTGGAACACAGGAAGTACAACCAACAACAAAATAAAACAGGAAGTGGACACTAAACACAAATCCAACAAATATCAAGGGTCCATAACCCCACAGTACCCGCCTGGCGCAGGGGGAAGCCTGTCCCGGTGCCGCCGATTGAAGTCCCTGATGAGCTCAAGATCCAGAATCCGCGAAGCAGGCTCCCAGGACCTCTACTCAGGCCCGTACACCTGCCAGTCCTCCAGATACTGGAGACCACATCTCCGCCGCCGGACGTCCAGCAGGCGACGGACAGTGTAGGCCGGCCGGCCATCAATGATGCGGGGAGGAGGTGGCGGAGAGGAAGGCCGCTGCAGGGGACTTTTAATATGAGGCTTCAGCTGGGAGACATGAAAAACCGGGTGGATGCGCAACGACCTGGGCAAGTGCAGCCTGACCGCCACCGGATTGATGACCTTCAGAATCTCCAACGGGCTGATGAACTTGGGAAACCGTTTCTTCGACTCCGTCCGGAGTCTGAGGTGCGAGGTGGACAACATGACGAACTGACCAGGTAGGTAGGACGGTGCTGGCGTGCGCTGACGTTCTGCCAGTCTCTTGTTGGCAACCCCTGAACACAACAGGGCTCGTGACTCGGAAAACACCTCAGTCAAGTCATGACATTCAAGCGGAACCCTGAATGGGTCAGGTGAGGGCGGCTGCCCTACTGGGACGGCGGGATCTCCCCCAGGAGGCCGAGCTGAACGCAAACAGGTGGCATGACATTTCTCTCTCCAGCCGGAGACAAGGCTGGAGTGCCAGTCGATGACTGGGTTGTGAGCCATTAGCCAAGGGCAACCTAATACCAGTGGGTTCTGTGGGGAGGAAAAAAGGAAAAAAACGGATGTGCTCGTGGTGATTGTCTGACACAATCAGATGAACCGGCTCAGTGACTCGTGAGACGGTGGCTAATTCTTGGCCGTTGAGGGAGACCGCTTGTAAAGGACGGGGCAAAAACTCAGACTTAAGACCGACCTGTTTGGCTAGCTCGGCGTCCATGAGGTTCTGCTCTGCTCCTGAATCCACCAATGCTCTGACAGAAACTCCCCCTTTCTGGAACATAACCCGAACATCCAAAACACATGAAGCAGGTTTCGGGATAGTGGGAGCCGGACCACGGCTCTTAAGCGCGCCCACTCTTATTGATGAGTTGGGGCAATCCCTGCAGAAATGACCCCGGCCGCCACAGTAAAGGCACTCACCTGCCGCCATCCGCCGCCGTCGCTCGGAAACTGTCAGTCTGACCCGGCCGAGCTGCATAGGTTCCTCTGAGACTAAAGACGGGGGTTCTGCGGAAAAGCAGCAAAGTCAGGTGAGTCCATGATCCTGTGCTCAACAGGACTTCGTCGGGGGCGGGGTGCCACCCTGCCATGCTCCTGCAGGCTATTGTCGATCCTGGTGACCAGGGCGATGAGGGGTTTCAAGGAAGACGGTAGCTCCAGTGGAATGAGTCTGTCCTTTAATTCCTTGGAAAGTCCCTCCACGAAAGGGTCCGTGAGCGCGGTAGTGTCCCACCCACTCGTAGAAGCCAAGGTCCAGAACTCTATGGCGTAATCAGTCACCCGTCGGTCCCGCTGTCTTAATCTCGTACGTGCCCAAGCCGCCTCTCTGCCTGGCTTTGTATGGTGAAACACCTGCTTGAACGCCTCCAGGAAGGCCGAGAGAGATGCGCAGGTGGGGGCTCCACGTTGCCACTCGGCGGTAGCCCAGGCTGCGGCTCTGCCGGTGAGGTGTGAGATCATGAAGGCGATCATGGCTTGCTCTGTGGGGTAGTGAGCGGCATGTAGCTGGAAGTGCAGCTCACACTGGGTGATGAAAGCTCAACAGTCACCGGAGTCCCTAGAAAACCTCTCCGGGCAGGCCAGCTGAGCAGCAGGGGCGACAGGAATCCCATCCAAGATCCCCTGGACTGGCGTAGGTGGCGATGGGTGTGGAGAAGGGACGGATGGTGGATGTTGGATACGCTCCACCAACTGCTCAATCCGCTCACAAAACGCGTCAAGTTGTCGCTCGTGACGATTCGACATCTCTAGAAAAACTTGACAAAGGCAGGACATCTGCTCCTCTTGCTGGCGGAGTAGTGCCCGTAACGTATCCGCGTCTGCTGTGTCCATGTTACTGGTCGGGTGGTAGTGTCAGGGTTGCCGTGCGGACACAAATGCAGACGGCAAATTTAAATGAAAAGTCTTTCATTTATTCAAAATAAGTTCTCGAAAAACCAGAAGCCAAATCCTTCAAGGTACAAAAACCACCCAACCACCCGTGCAGGGAAGACGAAGACTTATAACCAGGAGGAGGGGATGAGGTAATAGAAAACAGGTGTGCCAATTAAGGAGGGAGAGAACACACACTAGGAGGGGAGTCTCAAGAGACCTGAAAACAGAGGTGGAACACAGGAAGTACAACCAACAACAAAATAAAACAGGAAGTGGACACCAAACACAAATCCAACAAATATCCAGGGTCCATAACCCCTCAAATAATTTCTGGCTGGCACATTCACTTGTACATTTTGTAATTCTGACTTGATTTCTATAAAATCCAGCTCAGCTAAACCTCTTTCCTAATCAACTTCTCCTGTTTTTAATCGTTTACCCTTCACAGGAAAACACATCACACCCAAACTAAGAACGTATGACAACCAATAAATCAAGTTCACTTGATTAGCGGCATTCATCATTACTATGGCTTGGGTGTGCTCCATAACATAATAGGCTCATTTAAAAGCCCTGAATGTCTGATGAAGATGAAGGAGTCACACTGGAAAGAACAAAGACCTCCTCCCTCCAACGTGGAGCTCAGCTTATAGGGTAAACACAGTGCAGAGACTTTTGTGTATCACTCTCTGTGGGGCTCAACATTTGTCAGAAAACTTGTTTGTTGACTCAAGCACAAAGCTCACAGCCAAGCTAAAGTGTGACACAAATTATCCGTGGAGAGACGTGCCGGTGGAGAAGCAGCACGCCTCCCTGCAGCACTTAAAAAGAAGTAATGCATTAATCTGTCTGCAGAAGTCACCGAAATGAGAGGATAATTCAATACATTCTACTGCGGTGAGAAGGAGGAAGTGCCTTTCTTTAACTTCCTTTGACAACATTGTTCTATTTTTAAACAAAAAGCAACTTTAAGTGAACTGAGCTTAAGCCAAAAAAAAGACATTCAAGTGCTGAATGTTTGGTAGTTTTAAGGGGGGGTGGATGTTTTTAAAGACAGAAAAAATGTTAATTTTTTATCTGTGCCAGACCGAATATTTAAAAACATGACAGATATTGCGTGAAAATACTAATATTGTATATATTATATGCTGTAAATGTTATTATTTAAATTTGCTGATTATCTTTAGACAATTCAAAACTCAATTTAACCACAAAGTTCATTTCCTTAATTGAATTTTTTAAATACTTTTTTTTTTTTTTAAATACAAATCATCAAATAATAAAGATCGCCTTTGGTAACATGTGTTCAAGCAACAACTTTCCATGAAAATGTTAGGTAGATGCTCATACATGAACATTTTGCGTTTATGCACATTTTTCAGACCATTTTCTACCTCTGTGTAACAAAACATGTGACCTTTGAACACGCGTTGAAAGTTAAACCAGATAAAACTTTGACCAATCAGGGACTCAGATTTGGTATTGACATATGTACGGCCGACCGTTGGTAAATTGATCATGGAGAAATATAAAAAAAATCATGGCTGTGCCCGGATTGAAATATGTGACACCAAGTCTTTTGTATTTTAGAATAGAGCTGTGAAAGGAAACCTGGAGAAAGATTGGAGAAAGGCACCAAGCCTCTTCCAACTGTAGGTGGCGAACATCCACTAGAATCGGGTCGCGACAGTCCAGTGTGACACCATATGCTAGAAGTTGGTTCAAGAATGCAAGCCTGGTGTGAACGTGGCATAAAGGTTTAAGATTTTAGATGTTTTGATGTTTGACTGGGTTGGTAGTTTAAAAAAATATTGAATTACCGTTGTTTATAAAGTTGTAGCTGCATCATGTAAACATTTGTGACATTAAAATAAACATAAATACAAAGTTGGAGCTCCTCCTAAATTTCATGCTACAAGCTACAATGTTTCCGCAATATTTTCTTTAAATCCCCCCAAAAAAACTCCCAAAATGTGATCAAAAGGGCTTAAAAATGGTCGATAATGAGGTGATTTATGAAAAATGATTGAAGCTTTTATCTGCGAGTCAAAGCTGCTCTCCTCCCAGCTGCATCCTGAAGTTGTTAAAAGCTAAAGCTTCTCCTGAGTCGATGGTTTCGGCACATTGTGCTGCATGTGGAATCCTTTGCAGTTTTCCGCTCGTCTTCAGGAGTAGGGAAGAAGGCTGAAAGATGGGCTGCTTGGCAGAGAAGAGTGGGCTTTAAATGTAAGTAAAAGCTGATCCTGCTCTGAACAGTGTCATGTTACATAAATGTTGCTGCTTTTAGCCCCAAGCTGGCAGACCACGAATTTCAGTCGAGGATCTGACAACTACACACCACCCAACTGTTCTGCCTTCATCACTGAAGCTCCTTCAGCACTGGGTTCCCAAACTAAAGGGATGCAACCAAACAATATTTCAGTTATTATCGAATATTTTACTTTTTTCTATTAGCCAGGATCATTTTTATTGTACTTTATGGCTTTTCTTTGGTGCTACTATGAAAAAAAAATCTGGTTTCAAAAAGCATTATCAGTGAGATTAAAAGTTTCATATTCTGTCATAAAAATGTTGAATGTATTCATCTTTAAAAGGGGCTTTCTATTTAATATTTATGTCTATTTAACAAGTGTCTTTCTTTGCAACTGGAGATTCATGGTTTAATACGTCTTCCAGCAAAAATGTTACGAAGCCAAAGATGTTTTAGTAAACTACATTCAAAGATCAGGTTAGCGTCCTTGTTCTCCATCATTGAGGAAATACATAACAGGTCCTAAAAAATACACAGAAGAGGCTAAAAATGACACTGATCCGAAATGTATTTTAACATGTCTTGTCTGCCTCTTCCTTTAGAACCCCTTGAAAAAAGCCATAGTCTCTTGGTATATCACGCAGACGCAGATGTTTTGCATTTCGCTGAAAAAATACTCCAATTTCCCCCTTATCCTGAAAGCAGCAGCTCTCATTGTCAACATTCTTTACAGTCAACATTTTAGAAATGAGCTTGAAAGTGTCAAAAAAAGAGTTTCATGATAGTGTTGTCTCAGGTTTAAAGCAACCTTTAACCTAATTAATCTAATCAAAAAATCCTACGCACGGTTTTAAGAAAGTGCTGGGGCTGCATATTACCATTATTATTATTTTATGACGGTGGATATTTTAACGTGGGCTGCATCTGGCTCATCAGCCAGGCTTTGGACATGCCTGGTCCAAATGCTTTATTAGACTAACTTTTGGTAACTTTTCAACATTTTGTGTCACGTTTTACTTTACCTTATATATTTTAAGCACCAAAACAATAATGACAATCATCTGAATCAATAATTGGATTTTTCAGTATCAGCTGACTTTTACTCCTGATACCCTATCTGGAGTCTGAATGCAGATTGACCTGTTAGGCGCTTCTGTCTCGACACTCCTCACACAGCAATAACTACACACATGAGTAACAATTAGCTTAGACGCAAAATTCCCCATCCCGGTGCTTCACCGCAGGCGTGACCAGCCGTCCACCCGATAATGAAGCATGTGCATGAAGAGAAATGTGCCGCCTTTTTCAAACACCTGCGCCCTCCCGACTGTTTTCCAGAGATTTTGTAACCAGCCGCACACAGAGGAAAATTGATCACAGAGCTGCTTAACAACGCAAATACAGATCACGCCCCATCAGTCCGTTCTAAATGGACTTCACAGCCACAGACTCGCTGGACGGAACGGTGGATTAGGAGATGTGAAGGCTTTAAGGATCTGGAGTAAACAGTGAGCACACGTGGGCCATCCTTATCAAGCTTTACTTCATCCCTCTGGGCCTGAGTGTGGTGGGATGTGCTGTCGCTCATTTGAAGGGTGTTATGGAGACATAATCTGACAGGAATGTCACTCAGGAGCTCATTTGCATACAGTGGGTGGTCAGCGACAGGTGACATTGGTACTTGTGTCATCTCCACAGAAGCAGAGAACCCGATCGCGAGGCGGAGAGTCGTGTCTGTGATTTCTCCGGTGCCTTCATCACAGTTCTGCTGCAGGGGAACTTCTGCTGACGTTTTCATTAACACACTCTGGCTGAGTGCATGACAGTCTTTTTGTTTCCTGGAGGGGACGGGAGGGGTTCAGCCTAAAAGCTCCTCACGACTGCTGCATATGGAACCCAGAACAAAATTCTTGGACAATTTTTTGTTGGTCTGCTTGATCAGATCATCTGGAGAGTGTGGAGCAATGTTCAATTATTTTAGGGTGGTGGTGGAAATGAATAAAACCTGTGTTCAGGAGGGTGGATGAGAGGAGAAGTTAAGGTGGAGCATCTCAAAACCTCCCATGAGGACATAGCAGTGCCTTCAGTGACTGATAAGGAAGAAGCTCCGCTGCACACACCCCCAAAGAAGAAAACAAAAGGTTTGTCCCGCCTCTTCAAGGACCCATTCCTATGAAAATCATGGGTGTTTTTAACATGTTATTGTAGCATTTTTCTGATGATGACAGACATGTATTGACAAAATTAATATTAAAACTACATGTATGAGTATTTCTTTATTCAAATAATTGTGAATCAGGAGCAGACGAAAAAATGTAGCTTATAACAGTTTATTTGTCACGTGAAAAATACACTGGGCGCAAACTCTCTACTCCCAACTCTCAACGGGGAAGGAAAAGGGGAGGCGGGGTTGCTCCACTCCAACGATCCCGCCAAAAACTCAGAGATGAATTTCTAATGAGGTACTACCGCTCTGCAGAAACTATGTCCTAGAAAGCAACACAAGTTTTTGATTTTGGCAAAAAGAAAACAGCAGAATCATAATTAAAAGACCACTGGGAACGCTTTTAAAATAGACCAAAAGGATTGGAGAGGGACTTTAAAGGTTCATTGAGATTCACCTCTAAACTTTGGACTGTTGGCAGGGAGTAAGCCTGCCTTCATTTCCCATCATCAGTGATGGGGTAATGCATTGAAAAAGTAATGCTTGAGAATAGCTAGAATTGCAAGAATTTAATTACTTTTGTCTGCAACTGAGAAACAAAACAAATTACAGGTCAAATTTCAGTAAATAAATTACAATTACTGAACTATAGAAGCCTTTGTTACTTTATCACTTAGCCTCTGTGGGCTCTGACATTTTCTCTTGATTAAATGAAACGAAACAGATATTAATTAAATAAAAAAACTGTTACTGGCGCATAAGCGCAGGCATGTGCATCAACGCAGAGTTGGGGTTTGGTCAAAGTACAGTCGTGCCCTCATTGCTGCAGTTGCATTGCCTTTATATCAAAATCTGGAACCGTTTCAATGTATTACGGAAAGTATAAAGGAAGAATTTAGAGTCTGCAAAACAAGAATTTCATCTAGAAGTGGTGTGGAGTGCGGGTATCAATATTTAACAGGTAGGAAGGATTTACAGAACACCGGCTCCACAACCAACACCTGAGAATCAGAGAATCTTCTCCAAAACAGAGCAGATCATCACTGACTGACAAAACCAGATCAACTTCCCAAAGCTGAGACCCTTGGTATTTTTCAACCTTTACCGTGATTAATTATTCAACTTTTTCTTGTATATGATTAAAAAAGGTGAAGTAACCAGTAGTGAATTACTTTAAAAAATAGGTAATGAGTAAAGTAATTTAATTATAATTTCTTTCTGGAACGACAGTAATCAATTACTCTTTCAAAGTAATTTACCCAACATTTCCTTCATCCCTTTGTTTACACTCTCTTCTGCTAGCTTATATCCCCTCACAACCCCAAGAGAGCATTAGCGGGGCAACAGAAATGATGAGCAATATTGGGGCTGTCCAGCTGTACCGTTCTGAGTCAGATGCCAGCTCAGATGAGGAGAACACAGACGTGTCACAGATCTATTTGTCTACCTGAGAACGTGGACAGATATCATTTGTACTCTAGTGTTTGTTTCCAACAGTACGGGTTCAATAGCTTGAGAGATCCAGAACCAAAAACATTATTTGTTGCTGCTTAAAGCTGTAGTTTCTGTGGTGTTCCACCTTCGACCTTTCGCTCCAGCTTTCTTCTTCACTGACGTCTTCATCAGTTTCCCGATTATCTGCTTGAATTTGCGTATTCATTTTTCATCAGTGTGGATCTACAGCGGATAAATGAGGGCAGGGTGTGAGAGAACAACACACGCTCCTGCTCTATATTCCAGTCAGGTCGGTTTGTTTTCACAGGTTTTCTCACCAGCTGGCACTGGAGTTTCAACAAGAATCAACTCGGTTTTTTTGTGCTGAAAATGCGCTGAGTAAATGTGAGCCTCATAGTAATGAGCCAGCGTTCAAATCTGAAATTCAAAGATCAGAGGGGAGAAGGGAGAGAACTGAAACTGGAGGTCAGTAACATCAGGGCAGATGAAGTTAGCGTCGTGCTTGCAGTCGTAAATTTTAAGTAGCTTCAGTCACACCGACTAATACGTCTGGACACGCCTTTATCCAACTAAAATTGCACTTAAAAAAACAGTAAAATGACTGTTTATCCATATTATTATTAATTTTATCATTTAAAATTCACGGCTTTTGATTTATTTTTGGCTAATATTTCAACTAATATGTGAATATATGGCACATTTTACACTAAACTGCTCAAATTTTAGGAGGTAAATCCATCCTAAACAGGAAAAAAAATCAAAACGATTTCCTTCATATTAAAAACGTGCATAACATATACTAACATCAACATACGATGATGATGTGCGTCGGAAGTTTGCAAATGCTGCGAAGATGCTTCAGTTACTGTGAGTCGTGGGTGCAGGTGGTGATGGAGATGGACAATGATGTCCCGTCAATATTTTATTTGCACTCGGATGATCATGTAACGCTAGTTTGTGAATCTTTCTTCACCGTTTTGGCAAAGTGTGATGTCAAAGAGAAGTAATCCCACTGAGTCCAGCATAGTGAGCCTCTTCCGTTGGACAATCTGCCTTTTTGTTGTGATGTATCAATATGTACGCATGTCCATCTATTTAGATCTAGATAGATGAAAGGTATTTTTCTAAAATATTACATTTCTAAACTAAACGTGATGATATATCACAAACTGGACACATTATTAAGCTTATTATTAGCTGTCTTGTCCTCAGATGCCCAATAATATTCTATTGGTTAGTTTTGGATCGATTATATTTTTGATTGGTCAACCATAAGGAAGTAGAGGTGGAGCGAAGTGTATTTAGGCAGGAGGTCTCCTCCATGATGAGAATCTGACATTCCTAGCTGGCCTTTCGGCAAACGAGTAAATAAAAAAATGGATGACTGTTTGCAGTTTCTTTTGAATTCTGACACAAAGCCCCTTTACAAATTAAAATGCAAAAGATTTTAAGTCACCTAAAAATTATTTAAAGCTTACAATCATTTGAAATGTCATTTTTAATACTGTATAGTAAATTACACAATGCATTTTCAAAATGCATGACTGTATTGGGTGTAAAATTGTAAACTTCAAAATGCATTTGTTTGTTTGAATTATGGTATCAAAGACCCATGACTATTAAAATGCAATTTATTTTGTTTATATTTTGTATTTATTTTTAATAAAAGTATTTTAAAATTTAAAAAATATATTTATATATTTTTTCTAGTTAGCATGAAAGTATAATCTCTGTTGTAAAGACTGAGCACAGTCAATTGAGGCAAACTTGCTTGTGTAACAAGCCCCTAGTGGTAAGTTAGTGAACCACACCAGTATTTTTTGTTTAGGAACAAGCTTCAATCCGGAAGTAAAAGAGTTCCCACTTGGACTTAAACTGAAAGATGTTTCTTTCGCAGACCAAAACATGCTAACATTGTTCTCTACCTCACATTATTCAGGTTAAGGTGATGTTGTTTTGTTCCAATAAAACGTGTCTTCTGAAAAACATTTCCAGACACGAAAATGTTCTGTGGTTTACTTTTTAAAAAAAAAAAGAATGTTTGTTTTCAAGTTTATATTTGTCTCATGACTTGAAATACTGATTTGTTCATTTGACCATAAAGGCGTCAAAACTTTGCCGTTATTGAATTTAAAACCTGATAGTAATTTTTTACAGTGCATCCCTCTGCAAGTATCTTATTTTTCAAGAGATTTTTCTTTAGTACACAATCTCTGTGCAAGTCAAGTCAGACACAAACTAATGAAAACAACCCACTTTAATCCACTTTAAACCTTATTTTCCCCTTTTTGCTTTTTACTCCTGACATGAATGAAGTTTTTTAATCAGATGCTCTCTCAGAATCTGAACCTTAGAGTGCACAGCGTCTACCTGAACAAACAGGTTCTTTCTATCTATTAAGCAGCTGTGGCATCAGAGCAGCAGCTGTGCACAAACTGAATGAAGAACTGTGCCCACTTTACACAGGTGGATCAACTGTGATGGCTATAATAATCTTCTGACATTTTGTCATGTCAATCATGTACAGCCAAGCAAATTACTTTTCAGCACATCCAACAGCTGTGCTTTGCACAGATTTGCCCTTTGTGTGATTAAATGAAAAAATATGTAACACAGAAATGTGGTTTTATTATTCAAGAATCAGTCAAGAAAAGTTTTTTTTTTAGAAAAAAAAGGCCTTTGGACTTAGTTTGTTGAAGTTGAAGATGTTTTGCTCAACTCAGTTCATGGGAAATTCACCTAAAAGATGTGGGCAGGACCAGGGTCTGCCCTCATTCCCCTCCATGTTCCTGAGAGCTCTTCGTTTACACTCTCTCACCCTAGCTTACATCCCCTCCATTTCTTTTTTTTGCAAAAAAGAAATACTCTGAAACTTTTTTTTTGTAGATATGTTGCTTCATCCTGAGAAAAATGCCACAGGAATGTTAGAAAACACCAAAAACATTTTTTACAATGATCTGTGTTCAAATTGTGTAATTTACTATACAGTATTCTGTGTTTTTATTCTTCTAAGCACTTTTACACTGCAGCTGACATTTACTGAAGGAATGTCAGACTTCTTGGTTAAATAAAGGTCGAATAGAAAAAACATAAAATAGAGGGTCTCTTCAAAGTTTTTTCACTGATTGGTAATCAACCCAAATCCCTTGAACAGTCTCATTGATCAGGTTTTCTGTGCTTTATTACCTTAAAAGCACTTTAGAATCTACCGTTAAACTACCAGCTTATTACTTAAAATATTGACCAAACCTCTCTCTTGCTTCAGTGAAACACCAGATTTATTTCCTTCATTTTATCTCTGTTTGCTTTTCTTCAACAAAAACATGAAAAAGTTCCCTCCTAGGTAAATGTATTTCTAACAAAACGTTCAGTTTAGCAAAGAGATGTGAGCATTTGCACCCAAATCTAATGTATTTTTGAAGAGGAGGTTGTTCATTTCCCTCTGTCAACTAATCAGGCATCCAGCAGTTATAATGACTCCCCGCAGCAACTCTGGAAGCCGACGGTATTTACCTTCTCCATTCCTGCTCATTCCACTCTGACAAAGAAAGTGTCCAAATGAAGTCGGCGTTGATTCCTGACAACGCTGGCTCCCGACCAAACTGTCATAAGAGTCTGTCAGTGGAGCTGAATGGTTTCCTGAAACATTTAGGGATTTTCTCAAACCCAGTTTCCATTCTGTTTATAGATGCTCAGCTCATACTTCATATTTTTTAGACCACTTTAAAGATTTGAATGGAGTCTATCCACAAAGAAAAACTGAATAACAAACCCATAATGATGTAAACTGTAGCCAACCCAGGTTAGCTTGAAAGGAGAGGTCTCTGTGCACTTGCAAGTGAACCCTGATGCGATTTAGCAATAGAGTGAATACGCAAACACTTTTTTTTTTACCTCGAACACTGGAACTTTAGCTCCTGGCATTCTTTCGACTACTATAACTCCTTGACTGTTTTTGCAATTAATGTCCTGGCGGATTCTGAGGCAGAAAAAAGCAGCATTGCTCTGATATGCAGCATTTTACTGTAGAAAATCGTATTACACAATCAACACAAATCAGCTGATTCTGTTGCAGAGTAAAGCGGCTTTTGCTGTTATTAGAAACTTTGTTGGTCATGTGTTGCATATCGGTGTAAAGCTGAGTCAGACTCAGTCGATTCACGTTTCTTGTGCTAACGGTTAAAATGGTAGGTCAAGGAACGTTTTATTCAGGTGTCGCCTTTAGTAAGAGCTACATTTTGAATGCTCTCTCATTGACCTGTTCAGGCCAGCCACAAGCTTTGCACTTGTACTTGTAAAATAGTGTAGTTTTCCTGGTAAAACGCTGCAAAACCCAGAACACCTGAATCATTTCCCTTTTTTAATTAAAAACGGGACAAAAAAGGTCAAAGCAAGGCAAACAGCCTCCTTTCCTTCTGGTGAGTAACAGCTCAAACTCAGCATTTGTTCTTCTTTCTGCAGATTGGTGCTCGACTGACAAAACAACAGTCCCTCCAAAAAAAGGAGCTGCTGAAGCGGCAAGACGTTTCCAGCTGGTTTGGACCACTTCTATTTACTTCAGTGTAAGAGTAGAGCTATAGGTTTAAAGGGGAGCAGCAATTCTCGTTTACAGAGCAGCTTCAGTGGCAGACATACTGAGTTCTTCAATAGAAATAAAGGAAAATAAAAGTTTCAATAGATAAAATTGGAATACATTGAAGAAACAGGAACCAGGTACAACAGCATTAATCAGAGGGTGAAGATTCACTTTGTATCACATTATACTTACTTCAAAATTTGTTTTTAGACGTATCATATTCTCTGCACCATAAGGCAAACCTAAAAGCCTTTTTCTTTTTTGTAAAAAAAAATGTCTGTGCTCTTTATTTAGAGAGCCTTACATGTGGATTAACTCTGGTTGTGTGTTTGAGAGGTGAACAGCCCTCCATGATGAACGGAAAGATTGACCTCTCGTTAGGCTGCTTTGGACTCAACCCAACCCAACTATTTGTCCATGTCTTAACTGTTAAATCTGGCACATTTTGTTAAAATGTGTACTTTGGCAAAAACTGTCTTTAAACATATTGTTTCCCTTTTTTTAAATTGATTTTAATTTAATGATATTTACTGTTTTATCATATTCATTTTGCATATTTTATCTGAAAATTCTGTGATTTGTTTAGTCTGTAAATTGGCCAATTAATACGATTCAGAATGTTGGCAAACACGTATGAATAAATCTGTCCAAAGTTTATCTGCAAGCTTCAGGGGCAGAATTATGGGGGGACCAAAGAGGGGCAGCCCCCCTCAATTTAATAGGCTATATTAGTATCATATCAACAAAGTTTAAGAAATTTACCAATACAAGCTTCTTTAAGCATTGCAAAAATAACAAAAACATTATTTTTAAGAGCATCTCAGCTAAAAGAACTGCAGTTTTCATGGTAATGGCAATAAGCAACAATAAAAAAAACGGTTTCAAATGCATGTTTGGGATCTTTTCATTTGTAATGGTCTTCTGCCCCCAGATAAAATGTTCTCCCTCCACCACTGACAAGCAGGAAGTGCATTAAGATCCTCTGCTTTGTCTTTACTATGTCTCAAGTCCCAGTTTCTGGGTGGACACTCCACCATTTGACCGCTGAGCTGCTGCAAAAGAGCAGAAACAACAAGACGTTAACAAGCTACAGAAAGCTGAGGGAAACAACGGCTGATGTCAGTAAAAAAAAGTTACATGTGTCTAAAATATACAGATGATGGGATCGGTGTGGGCAGCGGCTCTCAGATAGGACAACATCGATTTTAATTAAAAGCATTTTGGACGTTTTGTCAGAGGTGGTCAGAATGTCCGATCAGGAAAACACTCTCTGAAAGCAGAATGAAAATTTGATCAGCTCGGTGGTTTTGCACCTCATCCTCCTCCGCCGAGCGCCCCTGCCGCTCCTTCATCTTGGGGACATTCGCAGGACGAAGCCATTTTTTTTTTTTCCCGCCGGCTCTCCAGCCTCGCTCCCAGCAAGTCGCAGCTAATTAATTGACAAGTTAGCTCCTCCGAGGATCAGACGGAGACATGTTTGCTGACACTCGGAACAGGTTCAGCCAATACAAGCCGCAGAGATGTCAAACAGACACCACTTGCCATTAGCAGCGCTAATAATCTGTGGAAGATCAACGCACAGCAGTGAGGTGACTTTTATTGGGGAAATGATTCCAACTTTAAAAAAAAAAAAAGCCTTTCCATGCTCCCGTTACTGTTACTGAAACTGAAAAAGAGTCATAAATAAATGAACCGCCTGGCAGCACCTGAGTACACTGTGCCCCAACAAAACTGGGTCTGTTGATAATTAGCATCAAAGTAACCTGTTTTTTGTTTTTTTCCGGTTTCCTGGCACCATCTCCTTTGAAAATGATGATCTTGTCATCCAGTGCGATGAAAAGTCAACCACATGAAAGAATTTGCAACTCCTTGTGGGAATAAAAAAGAAAAAAACAAATATTTAACCAAACCCGACTTTTTACTTTTATTTGTGTCAGAGATCTCCGTTTGTACCTCAGTCTATCAGGACAAAAGGGTTCTGTATACTCTGAAGGTCTGGATCTGCAGCCTCACAAAGGATTTCTAATATTAGCATGCTGGGTTGGAGCCCCCCCGCCCCAATAACCTGCACAAACTCAATAGGAAAATGTGATGTATTTCCAGCTCAGGAACAGAACAAAAAACCCTTAGAAGGAGCTCATGAGCGGAGACGGCGTCACAGGTGAGGTCGGCGCTCCCTTTTTCCCCATTATCCTCTAATCCTCCAGCTCCCACGTCACAAAAATGTGAAAAAAATATTTTCTGTCTTTTAAACAGTAGGATTGAAAAACTTCTTTCAGCACTTTTATGAGTATAGCCTGGGAGACAAAAGAAGGCTTATTTTGGTAGAGAAAAATACCAATAAATCAACTCATATGATAAAATAAAACAGACAAAAGCAATGTATATGTGTAACCACTGGTGATTTTATCAGGAGAAGCTTTTCAGCTACTCGTTGAGACAAACATCTGATACGGTTATTTTCTCAGTGATTTTTCAATTATGATTATTCCATTTTTAGCTAAAATTTGTAAAAAGAAAAGAAAAAAAAAAACCTATGCCGTTTTCTTGGACATCATTTCTGCAGAGCGGCTGGAGTTTATTAGAATTTTGTCTCTGAGTTGTGGGCGGGACTGATGGTGTGGAGCAACCCCGCCCCACTTCCCGTTGTTGAGAGCTCGGAGCTCTAGAAAATATGCTTGTGGCCAAGCAGGTTTTCTACATAACAAATACAATCTTTTCCAAACTGATTTTTTTATCTTCTGCTCCTGATTCACGATTTGAATAAAGGCAAAACTCAGAAATGCAATTTTAACCTTAATTTTCTTTAAATATGTCATCCATTATGAGAAAAATGCCACAAGAACATGTTGAAAACACCACATTCATTGGAGTGGATCTCTTGCAATGGGGACAGAGAGTGAAAAAGCACAGAGTTCAGGTCTCTGCTGTGCAGCAACAAACACAGCACAGATGTCTCCAGAACGAGGGGATGACTCATCTCACCATCTTCCTCACATCTACATCTCCGCAGACCAGACTTTGTTCTTGTTGCTCCACAAAAACGCAAAGAGGTGCATTCGCCGTTTTCCGTGACGTGCTTCATCCACTGTGCTCATTCTTTACCACATCTCTCTGTCAGCTTTGAAGGACTTCTCCTTCTGGATCTGATCATGCCTTCTTTTTTTTCCTTTTTTTTCCAGCCACAAAAAGAAAAGAGTTAGCATACGGGTCATTATCCGCGCAGCCATGTCCCTCCCACCTGTCCATGTTCCCTCTGAAGCACTTGACAGCTGAGCCATCTCTGTGCCTAAAGCCCCAGCCATCACAGAGCTCGATCCCTCATTAGGTGTTTTCCTTTTGAAGTCGTGACACGCACTCAAAAAAAAAAAAAATCAATGGGTCGCTGCGATTATATACGCCACAGAGGATGACGGGATGTCTCATGCTTCTTGCACCATGCAGTCTTTCTTTGGCTTGTTTCTCCACTTATCTATTCAGACTGTAATTAATCAGGGTCCAAACCACACAACCTGCAATGCAACTAATCCAAATAACCTTTCTCCTGTTTTAGCATGGATCCGATTTCTAACCACCTGTTGGCTATAATTGTTTATCGATTAACCCAAGAATCAGTGTTGCTCTATAACACAATTACAGTTACAAGTGGCAAAAAACCCAAGCAAGTATTTGGTACATGACAGAACTGTACATGAAGGAACCTGAAATAGTTGCACGTTGCTGAAGTAACCTGGTTGATCAGAGAGCATGTTTACTGGAGCGTCGCCCCACAGAAACGTCCCATCTTTCCTCCAGCTGCTCCTCTGCTGGGAGTCAGCTGGGCGAGCATCTTTTGTAGTGCAAATGTGTCTGTGAGGATAGAAATTTGGCAACCCGGTCACAGGGTTTACATACCAATATAAACCAAGTCATTCTGATGAAAAGTTTTACCGTTAAAAAAATCCTGGTCAGCGAATCGATTACTACGATCTGGTTTCTTAAAGACCGATCATCGATTGACCTCTTGTAAAATAGTTCCCAGTGGTGTTTTAATTATTATTATTATGCCTTTTATAGGGAAAATAATTAAAAAGTGTTGTTTGTGTGTTTCATTTGGAATTTGTCTCAGAGTGGCAGAGCAACTCCGCCCCCCTTTTCCTCCTCGTTGCGTGGCGAGGAGCTTATATTCCGCCCAGCGTGTTTCTTTACGTCACGAATGAGCTCATTTTTAACTGATTTACAACAATTGGAACAATTAATACTCAAAAATGCAATTTTGAGCGTATTTGTTTTCATATATGCCCTCTAGTAGTAAGTAGTAAGAAAAAATCCACAAGAACATTTTAAAAACAATTTTCCTCACAGTGGATCTTTAGGTGTGTGGATATAGAACTGAATTTTCAAAAATGCTGACTTGGAAATCAATAAATAAATACGTCTGCACGAAAATAATTATTTAGTTTGGCAAGAAATTATAAACAAGCTGGTTCCTTCCATCCTTTTAAGAGGGCTAGAGCTTTCTTTATGGAGTAATAACAGCTCCTTTCAGTTTCTCTGCATTTGTACAGATTATATTGTATCTTTTTCTTGTTTTATTTACTGTTTTATGACTTTATTTTGAAAAATAAACTCACATGCACCCTCCCTGCCTTCACAACTTGAAAGTATTGTTTGAGTATTACTATAGACAAATATTAGGCTGAACCCAGGAGTCTGAAACCTACAACACTTCAGCCTCATTTCCAAGGAGCGGTGCGGTTGAGAAGGGTCAGGTTTCCACTCACAGTTGGACCGTCACAGCGCACGCGGGTGAATACCGATTGATATGGCGCTTTCTTTTGACCTTCCGCCAATCAACGGGTTAATTGGGGAACGACAGCAGCTGTCCATTTTTCTATGGACCTACAACCAATGGGAGCAACGGTAAAAAGTGCCTTTCAGTAGGATTTTATGGGTGAAATTTATAATGGAAACGCTCAAAATACCGGAATGGACTTTTCAGAGAAAATGAGGCTTTAATGAACCATTTTCTCAGTAGAAGCCACAAAGTCTTCCTTCAGCCTATCTAAAAAATGAAACATCGATTTGTGTTTTTGGTGCTTTTATGCCAAATACAAGCAAACTCTTGTTTTTTTTGCATAAATAAGCCTAAAGAGAAAATAGCTTTTTTTAAAAAATATAAAATAGTTTAAAGCTTTTGATAGAGGTTCACATGACTTCCTTTCAAAATTAAAGACATCATGTGTCACGTAGGATCGTCTAAAATGCATCCAATAATGTCAGCAGTGAAAATACATTTGCACAACTTGTTTTATTGTTGTTGGTGCATCTCAGCCAGAACTTTGTAAATCAGAACAAAGTGCCTCTTAAAGTATTCGGACTATGAAACACACTTAAAATCCATGCATTTGTTCAATAAATGACAGTCCACCTTGTCCGTCTATTGTGTGAATACTGGATGTTCTTACTGATCTCAGATTAAGTTTTGGTGGTCCACACCACAATGTTACCAATTTGGTAAACTATGAAGAAGAAGTGCTTTATGGATTGTTGGAGAATTATGGGAAATGTAGTCAGGAGCCTGGTGGAGTGGTATGTAGTGTTCTTCAATTGGTGGGTTCCCAATATCTGACTGTTTTGTTTTCTGTTTTTTTGTTTTCCTTTTTAGAATTTGGCCACAATGGAAAGATTAAAAAAACCACATGTGTCTCCGGAGCCACAGACTGCTGTCTTAACTAAAAAAGTTGGTTCATAAGATGACAACTAAATAATATTTATAACTAAATACTTTCTAAATCATCTCCACCACATGACGCAGACGTTTGGGTGCTTCAATGTAAAGTCATTCAAACATCGTTTTATTTTTAATCATTTGTTTCTTGAAGTAATAATAAAATAAGTGTTGGGATACCAGTGGGTTGTGTAACTAAGTGCTCAGCACTTCTCCCGCCCTCACTAGTTCTGGATAAACAACAAACACCAGGCTGCTCGGCACCTGTAATCCTCCAACGACTCAATCAACATTTGTAGAGCTGCTCACACGCGGCCGTTATCCAAAACTGACTCAGCCTGCTGTCAGCGAGCTGCAGCATCCCCGTCTCCACGCTTGTATACGCTCAGGACAATTCGCCGCTGACGCACGCCTCACGGTCTGATGATCAAAACAGAGGGCACGCTTCCCGTCTGCCAGGGGGCTTCAGACCCAGTAATCCCCCCCTCCATCCAACCACCCACCCTCAGAGAAAAGCACGCAGCATCGCAGACGCAGCAGCAACACGCCCTTTCAGGCTTTGCTGCTTCTGCACTCAGAGCTACATCTGTCAACACCCAAACCCTTTCATCCTCCGTCTCCAAAGCGCCTCGGGATTGACTCTATGTCTTTGCTTCTCCTCCCACTGCTGTTCTGCTACATCTTCACCCTTTGCTTGCATCCTGACCTCTCACCATCACCTTAACATCACCTCTCACCTCCTGCCTGGAGACGGAGAACCTGCCCTGCAAACATGTCTCCCCTGCAGCCATACTGAGCTTAGCACAGGCTGCAGAGAAGAACAAACTCTTCTCGGTTTTAGAAGTACATTGTTGGAGCTTCTCAAGCTAGCAGGAAAACATGAGCGTTGTTGAAGCATCCCTCTTTTCACTGTTGCCGCCCAATCTGTTATAGAAACTTGATCTGTAACTCGTATTTGCAAAACTTGCTTTTCCCTATCATGCTCTGGTACAGTCTTTTCTAGACTGGACTACTGTAACTCTTTATGCAGTGGCATTGACCAGTCTCTGCTCCGCCGTCTCCAGCTGGTCCAGAATTCGGCTGCTGGCCTGTGCCCTTAACCGGCTGCCTGTGCGTGTTAGAATTGTTTTTAAGATTTTAATTTCGGTTTTTAAATGCTTGAATGGTCTGGCATCTCAGGTTTTTCGGAACTTTTACATCTTTATCACCCACGTTGAGTCCTAAGGTCTAAAGATCAAATACTTGTTATGGTTCCCAGGACTCGGCTCGAGACTTAGGGAGGTGGAGGCTTTTCAGTTGCAGCTCCCAACACTTTTTCTGTGAGTTCTGCCCTCAGTCACTTTTAAAAACACATCTTTTTACTCAGGCTTTTAACTCCAGAGGCCAGATCTAGTGGGCCAGCTTGTTAATTTTATTGTTATACTGTTTTTGCTGGTAAAATGCTTTGATTGTTTCATTATTGTATTTTATTGTTTAATAACTACATTTATATTTGATTTTATGTTCATGTTTGTTTTGGTTGCTCCTGCTTTTAAAGGTGATAAACAAATAATACAATTAAATTGATTCATTTAATTAATAAAATGTCCAATAAGTGGAGGTTTTCTCATACACTGATGAGCAAACTGCCATTAAACGAAACAGAAGAAGAAAACATTTGTAAATGCGTGGTACAGATCGAGTGGACCCAGCCGTCAGGATCCTTTTTTTAAAAATCATCAAAACCTTCTAGAAATCAAAACACAATTCCAAAAAACTGAAACAAAATAAAAAATGAAATGTTTTGGAAAACAACAATATTTTCCAGAAATCAAAATGAAATGAAACGAAACACAAAAGGAATCCAGGAAAAGTAGGTACAATGGAATATCGCTGATTGGATGATGAAGTCTGAGTTTTTTCAAGTGCGACTTTAATAACAGTTTCATGATTAGTATGGAGCATATCCAGTATTGCCTAATGCTAAATAACTTTTGGTTGAAATGATGGACAAACGTCATCATCCAATCAGCAGTGTCCCATTTTTCTGGTTTCCTTTTGTGTTTTGTTTTGATATCTGGAATATACTTTTGTTTTCTTAAATGCTATATTTGCATTTCAGTTCTTTTATTAAATTTTGTTTTGGTTTCTAAAATATAAAGTTGCATTTTCATTCTTTGTTTTGCTTTTCTAATGGTCATCTTTAATCTGTTTTTGCTTTGAGCGATTAGTTGGTTTAATTTGAACTCCAGGTCCACCGCAGTGCAGACAGAGACGGGTGAATTCATCCCAGCTTACATCTTTTTATCTCAGGAATGAAAAAAAAGCTGATTTTGGATGAGTGAACAACCCATCTAACACGTAGAACCGCAGAGCCACCGAGAGACCGATGATGGAGCTCCACTAGCAGGAGCTGGACGGTGACGAAGCTAAAGATTTTTTTTCTGTTTCTTACTTCTTTTGCAGCATGTGGAAAGATCAAAGAAGCTTCCCACCTCAGGTCTGAAAGTGCACTCTACTTTGATTAATATCAAGTCTGTCTGTGAGTGGTTTTTACTGACGTGTCTTCTCTTATAATCTTTGCAACAGTGCTTCTCAGTTGACTAGCTCCATTAATTTTCGCTTTTTAAAACCCGCCTCTTTAACTTTTAAACACACCTTTCATCAGTCAACCTCCAGAGCAGCTTCGCAAAAAAAACACACTGCTGAACACTGCAGCTCAACACCGTCACTGTTGTCTGGATCCTCACAGCCTTTTGTACTGATAGGCTTTTCAAACGCTGTCCCTTCATTTTTCTTTCTCAACTCCATCAGAGATAGAAAAAAAGGTCAATTTATGCCTTTTTTTATGCACTTTTGTGTACTATTTCCCTCTTTTTCTCCTGCCTTCTCTGTACCAGTGGTGGACTTAGCAGTTTGGGGGCCCTGGGCAAGCAGTGACATGGGGCCCCCTGCAGCAGTTGTCATAATAATTTTAGTCAGATTTTACTAAAACAGGGCAAAATAAATAAAAAATACTTACATGATTAAACAAACAAGTTCACTATCAATTAAAAGAAAACTTGAAATGACAATTTTCTCCCAAATTTTCCTTGCCTTTTCAGCCACCATGAAATAAAGTAAAACATATAAGGAACAAATCATAAAATTATGAAAAAAGTTGTCATTTCACAAAAGCAAAACTTGACATGAAAAAAGTACATTTTCATTGTGCAATTACAGCTTTTTTACCATAATGTTGAGATTTTGTTCTACATTTTTTAGCTTTTCTCACAATTTTAGACTTATTTTCTTCAAAGTTTTAAAACTTTGTTTTCCTAATATTTTGACTTTTTTATCATAAATGTATGACTTTATGATTGTAAAAATTTTCACTTTTTTCAGATTTTTAACGACTTTGTTCTCGTAAAATGTTGGCTTTTTTCATACGATTTTATGACTGTTCTAGTAAAGTCTTTTACTTTTATCCTTCATAGTTTTATAACTTTGTTCTTCAAAAAAAACAACATTTTTCTCTTAAAAAAAAATTTTCTCGTAAAATTTTGACTTTTTTTTTTTTTATTTTCCGCCTTAGTTCTCATAAAAATCTAACTTTTTTTCCTCATATTTGTCTAACTTTGTTCTTGTAAAATGTTGGCTTTTTTATAATTCTACAAAAAGCCTAATTCGAAAAATCATTTGGGTGTGCTGTGACATTTTAGACCCATTTTTTGCTTATTTTTTTGTTTGTTTTCTTCGCTCATACCCTTTCATCACAACTGTTTCTCTACTGCAGCTGTTGCTCTGCTTTTAACTCGCCTTGATCACTGAAAACTATTTAAAAAAACTTCAACTCTCAGCTAGTGGAAGAAGATTATATTTTTCATCATCCTGAAATGGTATGTAGTTTTCTTTTATATATTAACATTTTATATAGTTTTCAAACACTTCTTCCACTGTAAATCTGCATTATATTAAAGAGCTACATTATTTACTAGAGAAAAAGTCTGATTTTGTTTTTGAAAGATCAATTTTCAAAGGCGATGTACAGCAAGGAGAGTGACTTTCTAATCACATAGATTTCACAACTAAAGATGTTTTTCTCTGCGAGATTTTTTTTGTTACTTTATTTTTCTCATTTTTTGTTGTTTGTAACAGATGTGTTTCGTTTGTAAAATACCAATAAAGTGCCACTAAATAGTATGTGAATATGTGATGCTGCTCTGAGCACCACTGCAGTCAAGACATTCATTAAACTATTTGACCCATATTGTCTTATATCTTTTCAAGTCATTTAATATTTTTTTTCTTTTTACCTTTTATTTTAGCATTTTTTTTTATAATCTTATTTAATCTAATAAATGAATTTCATTTAATCTGTCCATTTTAACTAAGTTCATTGAATTTAATCTCATTTTATTTCACTCATCTCATGTTATAGTACTTCATATCACTTTATTTTATAATCTTGAGTTTGTCACATTTTTCGTCTGTTTCATCTAATCTGAACATTTTAGAATCTCACTTTATCAAATCTCAGTTGATCTTATCTTATTCCATCGTACTTCATTTCATATTGTCTGGGGTTTTTTTAATGAGCTGTTTTCATTTAATATAATCTCATTTGATCTTATTTAATCTCTTCTGATCAAAACAGATTGGAGAAAAAAAAATTCAATCAGGAAAGAAAAAGTGGAGAAACTTGACATTTTTCTTTTGTAACTTTATACAGAAATATTTTCAAACTCAAATCAGGTATTTTGAAAACCCCACACTGTAGCTTATATTTAATAATCGTGTTCTAAATCTGTATATTTGGAAAAAACTACTGTTTTTCATCCAACCATTCATCTATAAATAGGATCATTATGATGGTATTTAACTGTTAAAACATTAATTGAAAATGTTTCAAAATTGATGTCTGAATAGGATTTTTTAGGTACAGAAGCTATTTTCTTATCAGTGTAACATTTACTGGAAAAATTGATGGGAAGTAAAAAGGTTTTTTAAAAAAAAGTCTCTGTTTTAAAAATTAGGAAAAAAAGAGAAAGGAGAAGTAGTAGTTATGAAAACATCATTTCAGATGCTGTTTTAGCTTCATATTAATGCAGAAATGAATGCAGTTTCAGTTTCAAACCAAACACATTCTTTAACAAAAACCCTCTTGGAGGCCTGAAACTTTCAGTTTCACAGGAAGTGACCTTTAAATGTTTCAAACAAAAACAAACTAAGTAGGATTCTAGAAAGAAAAGCACTGCAGGTGATGCTTTCATTTGTCACCTAGCAACAAGCCCAACACCTTCATCGATTTGTGTAAGTCTAAAGTCTAACTTTGACATTTATAATATAAACACTTTTACAATCAAATAATAATATTAAGTAAGGTTAATTAACTTTGAAAAAAAGTTTTTGAATGTTTCTTCCAGCAGATTCCTGCAGTTTGGGAATGAAAATCTTTGGCCTACCTTGAACATTGCCAGCCCGGATCTCTGCTCTGCTTTTCAGAACGGGCATGATGGAGAGGTCTGTGGTTCCACTCCTCCTCTCATAGCCTCGGATGAAGGGATGGGAGCTGAAGAAGTCACGTGTGATAAACTGACACAAAGTGGATCTGGCTTGAATGAACTCATAGAGGCTGGAGACGGTGGCTGCCAAAAAAGACTAACTGAACCGAGAGGTATTTAAAAAAAATCTGACTATGTGGTCAAAGCATCAGCATGGAGCAGGAACAAGTCTGTCTCTTTCCATCCAGTTCCTCCACAGCTGGTGATGCAGCTCGCCGAGGTCTCCTTCAAGAACTCTGCAAGTGTGCGAGCTCTGTTGCCGTGGAGATGAGCAGCAGTAGATGTACTCCGCTTCTTCCCCTCGCCTGTCTCTTCTTGGGCTTTCTGTCACTCTGCGCCTTTGCTTAATTTAGTCAGTCATGATCATCTGCGCGGCGGCTGGCTCCTCGCTCTGCTCTGAACAGGAGAAAAACATGAAGGGCAGAGTCAGAAGACGAACGCGCTGAATCAGCTGTGAGCAGAAGGTCATTCCCGTTTCACTCCGAGGGCCAAACAACTGGGCTCCTGCACTGAAACATTAAAGTTTGGATCATGAAAGAAACTTTTTTCACAGGTGTTTCCAAACTAATATTAGGTCACAACATACTGTTCTATCAAAAACAAAACATTGCTTAAGTTGTTGCTCTTGCTAGTGTCTTTAGTTTAAAATTTTGCTGCTTAAATTGCAGTTTTTTGGAGTTGTAATGTGTCTTTTTTTTACAAAATAAAGCAGTTTTTGATGGAAAATAAACTGGCTTTCTGTAACTGCACAAAATTATTTCATTATTTTAAAGGTAAAAAAACCAAATCTGCTTCATGCTTTAATTTTGTATAAAAAAACCAAATAAAGCATCAAAATGTTCCTTTTTTTTAATCTATTCATGTTTAAAACACAACAATATTTATATCACTTCTTTGAACTTTCTCCTGCGTTCATGTTTAAAACTGAATTTAGCTTATAACAATTGCTGTTTTATAAAGTTATTTTTTATTGTTGAGTTGCCTAGCCATTAGAAGAGCATAAATAAAATCAGTTTGCTAGATCCAACTGCAAAAAGATCTTGATTTACAAACTAGCGTGAATTCAAAAGCAGTGATGCACTGACGCATCATGACTGACACGCACGAAGCAACCAATCAGGAAACAGAGCTGAACAGAGTGATAGTTTGAGCTCAAAGCTGAACTTTTCGTTAATTTTAGGGCTTCTGACTGATGCAACACAACTAAAATCAGCTGCAGCAGGAGGTTCAGTGCTGTTACCGTATGATCTGGCCCAGCAACATGGAAACCAATGGAGAAAAGCATGGCTTTGGAACATAAAACACACTTTTAAGAGTTTTGTGCATGTAGAAAAGGTCTTAAATTGATTGTGGGAATAAATGAATGGAAGAATGTGGCGTTTGCTATAACACTTTTTTTAAATTTTTATTTCAACTTTTTTATTTTTAGAAATTATTTTAAGCTCATTTATATTAGTTTAGTACAAAGGTGTTCACGGTAAAGCCACATTTCTATTTTTTAATAACAGCTCATTCAATCTAACTAAGTGCATGTATTTATTCAAATTTTAAGGTATTTTTTCATATTTCATATAAACATAAAAGCATGCTAACTGAAAGTTATAATGGATGTTTTAGTTTTCTCAAAGCTTTTTTCATTTTTTACTTTCAATGTGCCTAAATAAAAGACTTTTATGGGAGCAGAGGGGAACACATTTATCTTTGATGAAATTATCAATGAAGAATTCATTCATTCACTGAAATGCTGCAACTCTAAAATGTAAAAAATCCAGTTAGTTTGGGGTTTATTTTATGTAAACGTTAACCTTAATAGGGTTGTATTTAATATTTCAGTTCTCAGAAGCCTAAATAAATGCCAAAATAACATTTCTTTTCAAGTCTGATTTTTTAAAATAAAAATGACAGCTTTTGCTTCATTACTTTTTAAGTGAAGTGTTGAGCGTTAAGAGAGTTCTACCACAGATATTCAGATTCTCACACAAACTCTACCTTTTTTTTAAAGATCGTAAGCTCACACGAGCAGAACTGCTTGATTCTTTTGAAATATTCCTCTAAATCATTCAAATCAAATCAAATTAATCCTAAAGCTGTTAAAAAAAATCTTTAAACATAATTTCTGAGAGAATTTTGGATTTTTTAAAGTAAAATAAATTAAACTAAGGTAGATTCTGCTAGTTTAAAGTTGTATGGCATCAGGCAGGAAGAAAAAAAGAGTAAAGGCACTTTTTTCTCTCTAGTATGCATTTAAAAAACGAAATATAATGATTCAACATCACTCCTCGTTCAAAGTTACTTGAGTAAATGCACTTTTTTAGCTTAAATTTTAGTAAAGTAGGTGTTTTTGTTCAGGAGTAAACGGCACATTCTGATCATATTACAGTTATACTTGGGAGTCAAATGGAGCAAAGCCAGAATGTGGGTTGCCTCAGACCTGCAGATGTCTTAGGGGGCATTTTGTTCAAATGATCCTCAAAGATCTGCTGCAGATCCATCCAGCCAGAAAGCAGGAGGAGGAATGTGGAGAATGTGGAGGAGGAGTCCATGCGACAGTGGATCAACAAAGGAGCTCGCAGCATCAGCAAGGAAAGGCTCAAATGAACAGATGTAAATACATGCACCTGTGCACAGCAGTGGACTAACTGCACGCGTCAGCTGATGAAAGCTGACCGAGGCAGAATTAGGCAAATTCACTGAGTATTTGGGGCTGCCATGAATTACAAACAGCATCACTGGTTCTGTAACACCAGTAGGAAAAAGCAAGAGTTTCTTGGAGGTGGAGGGGAAAACGTTTGGAGATGGGGATGGATAAAGATCAAAGGCACGGTCTGATAAGCAATCAGTTAGTCACAGCGGAGTGAGGGGAGGTGTGTCCGTGCAGGCAAACGTGGCGGAAAAAAAACACAAAAATAACCTTCACGGGGAACCTGCCGACGGAACTTCATGCAGAACACATCCCTCCCCATCATGCAGACGGACACGTGCACACTCCTGCCGGACCAGCTGCCCTTCAGGGAGGGGGGGCCACACGCCCTCTGGAGAGCTCATGCATGTGCAGGAGCAGAGGTGCTCAGATCAATTCACTACTCACCTAATTAACTCTTTTCTGTAACACATATTTTATAGACTGGAGTGGAGATGGTTTACAGAGAAGCAGAGTTGAGACACAAAAAGCAAAGACAGAGCAAAACCGGAGCACTCCTTCATGGCGACATCCCTCGTTTCTCCGAAAACAACCACAAAAAAAGGGATTCAGAAATCCCCCCCTTAAGTGGTCCAAAAGCAGGAGGTGGGCGTGGGGGTGGGGGGGCTAAGCTACAGGTCTGCCTTTGGGCTGAGGGAACCAGAACTGAAAACAGCAGGGCTGATGCTTGGAGATGGTGAGGTGTGGCGGTGGGATGCAAAACATAAAGAGAGGAGGAAGATGAGAGCCTGGAATGAGATGGGATCTCAACTTCTATCTGTTTTCTTTATCCGTCTGTTTATCCGCAGTCTGCACCCACAGATCAACAGCTACCTGGTGGGAACCGGTCTCTCTTACACCACCGAGGATGGAAAATGAAGACCATCAGGACATGAGGTGTGGGAGTCAGGAAAGAAAGGAGGAGAAGGGTTAGGATGGTGTGGGATGGGAGGAGGTGGAACAGAAGCAACAGGTTCTGATGGACAAAGGAAAGAAATGAGCAAAAATCAAGGATTTTGACATGAATTCTGCAAAACAAAACACTATCAAAATGTTCTAAAACAAGAAAGGAAATTAAACCAAATTAAGGGTAAACTTGCAAAAACATGGTTGAAAAGGAAGGCAGAAATTAGAGAAATAAAACATAAGATGTTTGGGTGAATGGATGAGAAAAATCTTCTGAGACCAGACTAGAATCCTCTTTCATCTCAGTGTGCGAGTGTGTGTTAATGTGTGTTTTAAATATACGTAAAGCACACACAAATACACACAGACAGACAGACACTAAACGATAGTTAACCTACCTAGAAAAATATTTAAGAATCCCGCAAGAGAGTGACGCAAATAAAATGGGTGTGGAGGGACCAAAAGAGAGGGGAAAAGGGGGGAAAAAAGTCATTCATGAGGAGCTGTTGTTTGTTTTTGTTTGGTTTTTTTTTAGAAGTCTGAAGAAAATTCATCCAAGTTTATCATCATGTAGAGTTTGAGGACAGCAAGAGGATGGATGGATGAGCCTCTGGTGAAATGGTAAGGAGGAAAAGAAGAGAAATGGTGTGATGAGGAGTGGAAGGAGGAAAAAAGACGAAAAGAAAGCTCCTTTCGCTCAGTCATAAATATATGAAATTGTAAACCAAGTAGATGGAGAAATAGATGAGGAGGCAGATGACAGAAAGAGAGACTATATGAAAAGAGGAAGCACCTCCCAGCACCGCGATGAGGAATAAGAAAAATATAAAACGAAAGAAAAAATTAAATACTCCAAAGCCTTCCGTTTTTGCTCAGTTAAGTGAGTCGAGGGGAGGGGGCTTTCAGTAATGTCCCCCCCCTCTCTCTGCAACTGGTAAGTCTTCTTTAATCTTCTCCTCAAAGTAAGAAGCCGGCTTCCCTCTGATGAGCTGCAGCCTTTTGCCAGTGCAGCTGTCAGGCGTGGGTCTCAGGCGCGCTGCATGGCTGCTGCAGCCGTGCACGGTGTGGATCCGAAAACACACTTGTGGTGTGGAGCGTGGAGCTCAACCGCTCCTCTTCCTCGCCTCTCGAGAGGGGGGGAAAGAGAGCGGCACAACACAGAGGGAGGAGGGAGATGTGGAGGTGGCTCCTCTATGGCAGGACTGTGAATCAGAGGGAAGACAGGATGCTGCAACAATTGTGAAGACAACTAATTCTTTAAAGTAAGCAACAGCTCCCTCTGTTGTTGTTTAGGCACTAGAGTCAAACATAAGCCGTGGGGTGTAACTGTTAACTTGCTGAGGACGTCTGCAGGAAGTCAAAATGTTTTTGTTCTTTTGAGGTATACAAACAGCTATTATACAAAATGTCCTCCAATGCCTTGGTCACAACTGCCCTTGTGGGGGGGTGAAAAACTGACAAACTTGTAAGGGGCATGCAGTTGGTCTGCACAAAATGTCAAGATTTTAGGCCACTCGAGGAGGCTGTAAGGCAAAAAGGTTCAAGCATATTTTTTTTCCCCTATGGGCATGCTGCAGACGACAGGTCATAGTGAATACTTATGCAAGGATAAGTAAAGGTGAAGCAGGTGGGACGCAGGCACATCGTACAGGTATTTGATTTCTCAACCCCACCGAAACCTGCGCACTGTGCAAGGGGCCCAGTAGCACTGTTCCATCAAAGCATAGTATGTGTGGGCATCTTATGGCCACTTGCATATCACCTGCATTTGTGTGCGGTCTGTAAGGCGCCATGCCACGTACCTTACTAATGACTAGAGTGTGGCATAAGGTCACCATACCACAGCATCACCCGATTGTTATAAGTTTGAGTAAATTCCACGACAATCATGCGTTCCCTTTTCATTATGTCCTATGAGGTGGCTGCACAAGCCTCAACTGAACTACAAGGCCCATCTGCACTCCCTTTAAGATGCATCTGCACTTCTACAACCCAAATAGCTACAACACCTGTACAGGTGCTTGTGACTGAGGCATACCTTCTAGCATCCATCAAAATGCTTAAAAAGTTGTGGGGATTTTTGTCTTTGATGGAGGACAGAGGTGTTTTCTTTCCCAGATGGTTTTATTTCAAGGTAGCAGTGGATGCAGTTTATATTTCTCGATATGAGAGTAAAGTTTGTTGTTACTGTATTCAGTGGATGATGGAAGATTGTTAAAATAAAAAAAAAATAGTTTGAAGATGGATTTGCCATCGGGCAACTTTTTAAATCAGAGAATAGTTCACTGGCCAGTAGTCTGCTGAAAAAATGGAGAGGCTGCACGTTTTTCTTTTTCTTACTGCAAGAAGGAGCACTTTTGCAGATCTTTCTTCTCGCCAGCAACTAAAGTCTACAACGCCTCATAGACTCTGGACGCTTCATTGTGTTATTTATTGTAGTGTAGTGCTGTGGTGTTATTATGCATTGTTTTTATTATCTGTTGTTTTTTAAACCATCTATCTATCTATCTATCTATCTATCTATCTTATAATATGCATTCATTTGATTTGAAAGTGCCTTTCTGGCACTTGCACATCTTTCTGAATGTAAAAAAAAAATCACATAAAACAAATGCAAACACATGACAGAGTTTAAAATGAGATTCAGTTGTTTTGTTTGTGGATTGAAAGCAAGCTTGAACAGAAAAAACTGTTTTTCTTGGGATGTGAAAATTGTGAGAGAAGTTAGATTTCTGAGGTCAGTGAGCAGCTGAAAGCTTGGCTCCACATGTGGTGAGGTGAGTAAATGGAACAGAGTGATGTGATAAGTACTGGTAATGATACAAGCCGCTGAATTCTGGACCAAATGAAGCTTGAGAACACATTTGTGAATGAGACCAAAGAGATGTGAATTAATGTGAGACTGACAGGAAAGCATACCGTCAAGGATCACGCCCAGACTCTTAACCTGAGGGGAATAAGAAACCAAGCAGTGGATGGAGATGACAAATCTGTTGGTGTTGATTTTGAGCCAACGAGGAAAACTTTAGTTTTATCACTGTTAAGTTTAAAGCAAAGTTGGAGGAGAACCAGGATTTGATTGCTGCAAGGTAATCAATGAGGAAAAAGAGGGGTGGTTTAGATGATAAAGTAAAACTGGGTGTCATCTGCATAGCAGTGGAACTATATGTTATATTCATGGAAAATATTGCTGAGGGAAAAGAAATCATGCATTAAAAAAAGGGGCCACAGGACTGAGCCCTGAGAAACTCCCGAGGTCACAGCAAAAGGTTGTGATTAGGAAGATTTCAGCTGAATTAATAGGATGCTGCCTGAGAGGTAGGATTCAAACCAGTCTAATGGAGTATTTGTTATACCAATGGAAGACGGTCTATGAAGGAGGATGGTGTGATAGATGGCGTCAAAGGTTGCACTCAGGTCAAGGAGGATAAGAGGAGTCCAGTATCAGGAGGTCCTAAAGAGGTATGGAAAACCAGACTGTACCTTTTCAGATAATTTTTTTTTAGACAAATGGGAGAAAAGTTGGGTTCCAACAGTTTTTTTCAAGTATTTTGGAAAGACAGGGCAGATTTAAAATGAGGTATGGAAGGGATCTGAACCGGGTTTCTTTAGAACTGGGGCTACAGCTGTGGTTAGAAGGGGTTGGGTAGGCAATTCCAGAGAAGACGGCAGAGCTGGGCGGGATCAGAGCAGAAGCTGGTTTGGAAGTTTTTTTCACCAGCGTTGTTGAAATTAATATTGAAAGTACCGGTAATATGCAAGTCCCAATTGACAATTCAACTTGCAATTTGATTATGCAATTTGAGAATCCATTTTGCAACTTAGAATTCAATATGGAAAATTACAATTAATCTGACATTTTTTAAAAATAAAATGTTAAATAAAATCAAAATTTTACATGGAACGAGATGCTACGTACCATAATTTAAATGAAAGGGCATTTTGCAATTTAGAATTCAATATGCATTTTGGCCATGCATTTTGAAAATACACTTTGCAATTTACAAAATAATGTTATGAAAATGATATTTCAGTCTATTGTTTGATTTAAACTTATTGTAAAGAATCTAAAATCGATCCCATTAATTATCCAGTGTTTTTTTGCCTAAATTCAAAAGAAATTTCAAAACAGTGCCCCCTGCATTTTCACCTGCATAGTGTCATGGCTCTTCCAACCCAAAATTAAAATTGAGAATGCAATACGCTCGACTTTCATTGGGGCGTGGCCTGTCAATTGAGAATAGAAAATATCTTTTTTATGGGTGAAAAAAACGTCCTTATAGGCTTTTACGAAGGGGTCCAGTTAACACAAGTGGACAACTTGTACTTATGGATAAAGTTTGAGATCTTAGAGATGGGTGGAAGACGGTGTAGGCTTTAATTGGCCGATTATGCCTAAGTGCGTGTTCAAAAATCGATGTCTGGAACGATTTTGAGGTTTTCCACCAAAAGATTTATTCCTGACACCAAAATATCTAATACATGAGTTTAGGGTCTCCAGCTGTCCCTAGGAAAGCATCTAGCTGATGCTCTTCTCTGTGCACGAAGAATAGAGACATCCTATTTCCTTTTGACCCAGAGTTTTATACACAATATGCAAAAAGAAGGTTAGATCAAAATAAGAGGTTGGATCTTCTCCCTGGAGATGTATTTTCCCACTGTCTGCCTTTTCTCACTCTTTCGCAGGTATCTCAGCTTCTCGTTGACTCCTTATCCGCTTTCCGTTCACTCCCGCCTGCACACATTTGTTTCAAAGCAGCATACTCCCTACTGTATGTGAACTAACCTTGTATGCTGTGAGAAACTATTCATTCACACAATCATAAAAATGGCTGCAAAGTTTAAATCATGAAAAACCCTTTTGTTTAAGTATACAATCTCTACCAAGCTTATCACTTTTAACACTAAATGATTATGACACACACAGGAGTCTTTATTTATTGAGACTATATTTCTTCAAAGGTAAAGACTGAATGAAAATGAGGAGACAGTGTAAATGAGGCGCTTTTGAGAGATAGACCAAATTTGTAAAACCATTCAAGAAGTCGCCAAACTTCAGCTTTTATGACCCAAAGATCAACATAAACAGAAAATAACCTTAATTGATAACGCTTGACAGAGGTTCACATGACTTTCTTTCAAAATAAAAGACACTTTGTTTCACATAAGATCAGGTCCAAATTTTGTAGTAGCTTAGTGCAAAGTCAGCAGTGATTTTTTTTTTTTTTACAGTTTGTGGGGCATCTCTGCCGGAAATTCATAAGTCTAACTCACAAAAACTAAAGCAGAGCTAATTAAGTGACTCTTATTTATGACTTTTTATTTTTCAAACCATAAGGGCATTTAACGTCCTTAAATTAGTTCAAGATAGAAAATCCACTTTGTAATGATATTTAGTTAGTTTACTTAACTTTTTTCACTTCACCACTTACTTATTTTTTACTTTAGAGTTACTTTTTTAAATTAAAAACTTTTCCAGAGATCCACAATGGAGGGGTTAAAGACCTACGTGTGGCTTTGGAGCGGCAGGTTGCAGATACCTGATTTGTACCTCTGTCTAAATATCAAGCAGTCATACAATGTCTTTGTTGCTTCAGGTTTGTCTACATCTGATAGCTTTTAGCATGACTTCCACAGCTGTTTATTCTTTTAATGCTAGACTACGGTAGGCTGTTAGTCCCAAAAAGGCTGTTAACATTTGGAGTTGGAGCTGGTTCATCTTCTCATAAGGGTGTAATGATTCATTTTAACAACAATTTGATTCAAATCATTATTTATGGTTGCCAATCCGGTTGATATTGGTTCATTTTGAACAATCCAATTCACTGACCTAAAATGGATCCAGGACATTTTTAGCCAAAACTTCAACTTCAACCAGTGTGACTCAGAGATAAATACCTGGGTACTGAACAGTGCAGGTAAAGTTTGGCAGATTCCTTGTCTCGTTCTTGTTTGATCCGGATCAAAGTTAGCATGAATGCATTCACATCTGCAAACTCAGCTCAGACTAAGGTGGGAAACAAACTGACCCACACCAAAAAATGTAGGTGTGACTACAAATTACAAAAAACACCCTCTTTAACTTTACAGTTCTGTGTGAAAGTACCACAATTCTGCTGTCTGTTGTTAGATTTCCTCCATCTGTATTTGTGTGAATGGAACATGACACCAAGTAAAATACAGGAAAGGGTTAAGTTGTGTGCCACTAATCAGGAAGAACCTGGGCTACATCCGAATTATCATAAAAACTCTTTTTTCCTACTTTTCCTAATCTCTACCCCCACCACCAAACGCCATGGATCAAACGAAACACAGAGAAGAGGAGAGACACCAAAAGAAAATGTGTGTACATGCAGATTTAAACTCACTTGCAGATGCATCATGGGTAATGCATGAACACATCCAGAGCAACAATAAAAATCTGTTCAGATCAAATCAGTTACTTCAGCTCTGCTTTTCTTTTCTTTTTTCTCTAACATTTAATCTACATAAACCGCTAAGTTTACCTATGAAACTGGATTACATAACGTGAATTTACAACATAACTGAAATTTACAAGCTGGATAGTGTTTCTAAAGCTTCTGTGCTTCATGGCTTGATCATAACTGATACATTTTCGCTCAGTGTCGGGACTGCAGAGAACTGTGGGATTGGATTATCTCTTCTTTTCTTTATAGAAAGGATGGTCTCATCTTTCCATCCTTTCTTTGCTGGATTTGAACACCATTTCTCAAAGAAAACAGTCACTTCCTTTCAAAAGATGTTTTCTTTTCAAAGGAGGGTTTGGAGAGACCTCTGTCGAGAAGGAACATCACCTAAAACTGTTTGTTTTCCTGAAAGCTGCACATGAGTGAGGCAAAAAAAGATTGGTTTTAAAACACAAATCAGCTTTCAAGCTTAACGCTGGTGCTGTGCTGATGTAAGAAAGTCTAAAAATGCATGAAGAGGCTTCTTTAATGTCAAAGCTTTCACCTCAGTTTCGTTTAAATGAGTCACTGGTTCCCAATGAAGATATTTCAATAAATGTATGCTTAAAAAACTGATTTCTCTTTTTTTTTTGGCAGTCTGTACCTTTTGGCAATCTGTACAAGACTTCAGAGACTTACCAGCTATTTTTCGGATACATACACACATACATTAAATGACCCATTCCTTTTTTGTGACACAAATGTTCGAAAACAGAAGAGTTTCTTTTGAACAACTTCTATTTTCTGTTTTCCTTTTGTAAAACTGCACTAGTTACTCTTTAACTTTAATAAATGCACAATGTGTAAAATCTGGGCTCTTCTCATTAATGATCAAATTGAATCCTCATGCAGCTCAAATCTTCTGCTCCAAGCGGAAGACCTTTCAAATTTAAAATAATTTATTTCTGTACTGTGTGACTGAATGGAGCTGCCTCACCAATTTACACTCACAAACATTCTATTTTTCCATTTAGACTAACCTTCAGTGATTAAAAAGAAGTTCTCTTTTGGTTTTCCTCTCTTCTGGGTTTTCTTTGTAGTGGAAAATTTTGGCTTGGAGGAACAGTGCTGCCACCTATTGGATTGAAGCTGATTATTTTGAGTTTTTACATCTCCACGTCCTTTTTCTTCTTGTTTTTGTAATCCATTGTGCCACACTGATTTATGCTTAATACAAAAGCCTAAATTACTAAAGTCAACATACATCAATAGTCTACTTTATGGCACATACCCATCTTTTTCCATGCAAAAACTGAACTCGAAACACAAAAAAGTAATCAGAAATGACACCAGCTCAAAGGGTTTTTTTTAGTTCAAGAATAAAAAATAACATCTTCACAGCATTTTACTGGATCAAAGTCCTCCAAGTCTCAAATGTGTATATATATATTTATACACACATATGTTTTACTAAACTGGAAAAACAAGACAAATATTAATGTAAGCCAGTACAGGAATCTGCTGTTTAAACTTCTCTGGTTTCTCATAGCTAACTACATGACTAGAGCGTTTGAAGGCTGAGATCAGGGTCTTCTGGTGCTGGACGGGAGCAGTGGAGGCTCTGTTATTTGGGGGGGTCTGGTTTGGCGCCTGGGTGGGCCTGGTCTTCTGGAGGTGGCTGGGGATCATTAATCACCATCGGGGTCAATCTGGAAGATTTTCCCGGACTTTTTCCTCTTACTACAACTTTTTAAGGTGATAGCCTGCAATGCACCTTGGGGGAGAAGCTATTTGAAAGTGGTCCCCCTCACATTGGTTGCCACATGGATTCGAACCCATCCCTTATTGGTTTTAATTGCATCTTAGATATGTAGGACCTTTGGGGAAGGAGTGCTTTGATAACACTGCCAGTAAGCAGGCAACAACCTCTCAGTGCTCTAACCTCCAGTTTTAACTGCATCCTTTATTAACCCAATATATACATATGTATATATAGATAGATAGATGGATGGATGGATGGATGGATGGATGGATGGATGGATAGATAGATAGATAGATAGATAGATGGATGGATGGATGGATGGATGGATGGATGGATGGATGGATGGATGGATGGATGGATGGATGGATGGATGGATGGATGGATGGATGGATGGATGGATGGATGGATGGATGGATAGATAGATAGATAGATAGATAGATAGATAGATAGATAGATAGATAGATAGATAGATAGATAAAACCCAACAACATACACTCCAACACACACATAAACTACATTACCAAAAATATTTGCTCACCCATCCAAATGATCAGAATCTGGTGTCTTGCCGGGGCCACATGTGTGTAAAATCAAGCACTCAGGCATGCAGACTATTTTACAAACATGTGAAAGAATGGGCCGCTCTCAGGAGCTCAGTGAATTCCAGAGTGGAACTTTTATGAGACCTGTGCAACAAATCCAGTCGTGAAATGTCATTGCTCCTAAATATTCCACAGTCAACGGTCAGCTCTATCATAGCAAAATGGAAATTTTTGGGAGCAACAGCAACTCAGCCACAAAAACTGATGGAGAGGGGTCAGCGGATGTTGAAGCACGGAGTGCTTGTTGTTCCCAAGCTTGTGGCAGCAGTTTGGAGAGGGCCCCTTCCTCTTCCTACATGACTGCGCACCAATGCTCAAAGCAAGGTCCATAAAGATGTGGATGACAGAAACTGGTGCGGATGAACTAGCCTGACTTGCACAGAGTCCTGACATGAACTCAATAAGACAGTTAGTGTGTGACCTCACCAATGTGCTTTTGGAAGATTGGTCCAAAATTTCTATGAACACGCTCCTGAACCTTGTGGACAGCCTTACCAGAAGTGTTGAGATTCATAACTCCCAATTGCAATAATACAATATGTCTAACACAAGAAGCCTTCAGCTCTATTTCTTTGCTCAGCTGTTGGACAAGACAAGTTTTTTTTTAAAAAAGAAAACGATGGGGTGAGGAGCTCGGAGTAGAGCAGAAGCTTCTCCACATCGACTGGAAGCAGTTGAGGGGACTTGGTCATCTTGTCAAGACGCATCCTGGACACCTCCTTGAGGAGGTGCTCCAGCCATGTCCCACTGGGCGGAGCCCCCCGGAGAAGACCAATGTCCTGGCAAGTTTCCAGTGAATGTGAGCAGCTGAGTCTGGCCTAATTCACTCTTGTTAGGGTGGCTCGTTACCAGTACAAAGACATAACTTTTGGCTGAGCTGGGCAGGTTTCAATGTTGTTTCCACATTTTCACACAGCAAAAGAACACTGCCACTCACACCATTTATCTGAAACTTCTTTTGTACATTCTTGTTCATTGGACCTGCTGTTCTCCAGGACAACACTATGCCACCTTTCTAGGTGGAGTTGGATGTTCTCACTGTGCATTAGTGGTTTTTCTTTGGGCAGTCTTCCTCCCACTGTCCAAACACATATGGTTGATAACATGATTGAGTGGTCAATCTAAATTGTCTCTAAATTGTGGTAGGGACTCTTAAACTGTCCTAGGGACAATTTAGAGTGACCATATGTGAATGTGGCGCAAATTATGCAGTTGTCTGACCTTGCAATGAACTGGTGATCATTCCAAGGTGTACTCTTCCTTCACCCAACAGTAGCTGGGACAGGTTCCAGTAACCCCATGACCACCACACGGAATTAAGAATTTGACCCTCAAATTCTTGGAATTCAGGAACGGGGAACACCAATTTACATAGGTTACATAGGTTTCGTGGCAACTGTAAGCATAATCATGTTGCTCCATGGTTAGCATGTCTTGCACCAGGATCTCCTCAACATGCTCTTGCAACACATTTAGCATGTTGTCCCTGTGGGATGAAAATTGACCAACCACAATACAGTGCAGGGTTTTTCTCCGGAAGTTCTATGAAATGATAATTGTTGGGCGAGGATTTCCTTTGGTGTGTCTCTCTATGTGTTCTCCACTGCAGTTAATGTTGGAACAACTGCCGGTAAATGCAAAACTGTGGTTAATACAGCTTCTATACAGATTCTGTTTGATGTTTCACAATTGACTATGTATGATTTCTTTAGAAGCACTCATGCAAATCCTGACTGGCTGGTGATCACATTGCTAGTGGGACTGTTCTATGAGCAGTCAGCAAAACCTTTTCTTACTTTAAAGTGTATCTCAATTTCGGAACTAGATAAATTAAACTTTAGGGCAATTTAAATGAGGAAGATCTATAGTATCTCCCTTAATGTACCTGCACATTGACCACGTCATCTCGCACTTAGGAAGCCACATGAAAATGCATTTTAATGTAAACGCATGTAAACCCTTGTTTTCAAGCTTCTGTGTCCAATTTCCCAACCAATCAGGGTCTTGGATTTGGCAGCGACGTGTAGATAGCGCCCTTTTCAAAACATTGAAATGCCAACGGTTTAAAAAATTCTTTGCAAAAGGAAAAACTAACAACTGCGGTTTGTGCCTGGCCAGAATTATATGACACCAGGACATGCATATAAAGGAATAGAACTGTGAAAGAAAAAGCCTGGAGAAAAAAATAGCAGGATTTGCACCACTGTGACATTTCATATCAAGCCTCATTGCACTGTAGGTGGTGGACAAGCGCTGGTAAACAGCAAAAAGAAGCTCCTCCCTGCTTGTGGTGTGGTGCAGACACCACTGGCTGGAAGCGCTTTCACAAAACCATGTATAGTACGTTCTATGCGCTAACCCTAGAATGCGGAAGCGATGTGGAATGGAGTACGCTTCCATTTGGTGCCCTTGTCAACCTATGGTGTAATTCATACCAGACGTGAAGCGCCGTGGACGTCAGCGGCCAGCTTGCATTGTGCACCAGAATGTTTTGGCGTCTATTCTACTATTTGCGTGAGCCGCAAGTGATCCGCATCAATACTGGCAGAAAGTTACGTCAGGACAAACGAGAAAATCCGGTCAATTTTCAAATTATAAACAAATTGTCACAATAAAACACTGCGATTGACAAATGCGATCGTATTTTTGTATCTAAACAGACTGTAGAGATGAAAATACACATCCAAACACAAACAGACACACACAGATCAATGTAGCGGGCCGACTACGGACAGGGAGTGGGTTGGATGTAAGAAAAAAAAAAACGAGAGGAAGAGAGCAGTCAAGATAGATGACGTTAAACTAATTGCAGAAGTGCAAGTGCATGATGGCAAAAAAAAAAGCTCTAGCAGCTGTGGCAGAAAAATACACGTCTGGTGTGATTTGTAAGTGAACGCAGACACTGCACTCTGTTCTGCGGCGCTTTCGCGTCCAGTGTGAACCTGGCATTAGGCTACGTTCACACAGAGCTGAAACGCACGTTCAAGCAACCACTTCCTCTTAACTCTATAGAAACGTGAGCATGTGGACATTTCACGCTGCCACGTTCTAACCTCTCACGTCAAACACTTTCATTGAAAGTGGCCGCTTGAATGTGAGTCGACGCAGCCAGTGTAAGCATTCGGTACCTTGAGTACATTCGCTAGTACTGGGTTGCAACAGACCTGTGTGAACGCCATTGTTAAAAACACATTCTTAAACGTGCCACACATGCCCGGTGTTTACGTAGCTTAATACCTACACTTTGAACCAATGGCTAAATAGCTTTCCTTTTCTTATCAGGCAATTACAATCATATTTTTTCTTAGTCGTCTCTCTGTATTCTAGACGGTTTGGCCTTTCTCTACCCGGTTCTTCACGTTTAGCAATACTTTGGCATCGTCTAGCCTCTAACCACTATTAGCGTCTAGACAGTGGGGTTTAAGTTCCAGACCGTAACCAGCAAAGATACTGGACATTTTTTCATGCACATCTTTCTGTACCACAAGTAAATCTTTGATTGCGTTTCTTATATATATTATGTCTAAATGCCCTAAAACTGGGGCTGGGGCTGCTTTTCTCCATAAATGCAGGCAAGCTACCTCAACTCTTTTTTTTTTTTATTTTAAACCAGAGCTGCCCTGAAACCAGTGCTAGCCAGTCCACCAGCAGGAATGTGGGGCTCAGGGATGTTACACTATTTTAATTATACACAGAAAAACAATAATCATATACATTCTGATTTAGCTTAACTAAGCTAGAGTACTGTTTCACAGAAGGCCAACATGGTAAAAAATTGTTAATACTTCAATTTATTTATTTAATAAAGTTTTTTTTATTATTTTTGTCAAAGTCTGAGACAGAACTTACAAAAGTTATTCCATTTCTACCACGCAAGCATACAATTTTGTGCAATTGAGTTTACAGGAGTCTGAAGAATCTAAAATAAAAAAATGGGTGCCAACCTGGGTGGGAAGGGTGGAATAGCTGAAGACAACAACATAAATATCTGACATTGTAGAGGGGTAAGATCAATCAGATATTTACACATTTGAGTCACAAAATAATACGTCACATACAGAGAACCTGGGAAAATGAAGATTTGTTTCTGCAATCCTTTAAGTCAGTCAGAAGTCCAGGTAATGTATGTGGGTTTATTTACAGATACTGCATGTGTTCAGCAAACAATTCCAAACAGAAAAATATTTATTTAAAAAAAAATGGGGGAAAAAAAGTTGCCATAACGATTCAAAGGCAAAAAAACATTATTTTTTAAGGTTTTAAGTAGAAGTGGAAGTGATTACATTTGTGCACTGAGGTTCACAGAAGGTACCGAAGCGTCCATAAATGTCTTTGGCTCGAACAGCAAAATAGTATGTGGAGCCAGACTGGAACTGTGTCAGCGTACAGGCCATAGGAAGGGGCAGCGCATTCACCTCCCCTATCTTCTTCCAGTGCTGCTGAGCAGAGCTGGAGTTGGAGTTGTCTTGATGAAAGGCATACAGGTGATAGCTGTCTACAGCGGCACAGCTTCTGTCGACCTCCGCCACACTCCAGGACAAAACGATGCCAGTTTGACCCGGCACAAGCTTCAACTGAAGTTGCTGAGGAGGCGAAGTGCGTTCGGCCTCAGCGAGTAAGCGTGGTGGTGCGGGGGCAACGGGGAGAGGGGGGAGTGCTGGGCCGGGACCCCGTGTTGGTGTAGAGGTGGTGGGGCGGGGCTTGGAGGCAACATCCTATGAAAGAAAAAAAAACATTAGAAAGCAGTCACTTCAAGTCACCTTTGATCAGATGTAAAAATAATATCACAAAAATGTTTAATTTTTTTGTGGATTTTACTCATCAGGGAGCTGATACATAAAGAGCTATTTATTCACTGATTTATGCAAAACTGATCCCTTAGTAACACTTGACAACTATATAGAATGAGCATGTAGTTATTCTCACACAAACTACCCAAATTTTACGCAATTCCTTATAAAGTAATTTTTTTTTACGTTATGGAATGCTCAGATTAAGTGTTCATGTTCTTGTCCGGGTTAAATGCTGGTGTCACTGTTATAGGTGCAAGATACTTCATATAAACTCTGTGCTACAAGCTCAGGCAAAAATCAAAGACTTCTCATTAGAGGTTTCTTTCTCCTGCTAAAGACTTTTTGACGCTTCTGTTACATTTTAGTTCTTCCTCTTCCTTTTTTCCCTCAAACATCAGTGAATAAAGAAACCCCAAACCCTTAAGAAGCTAAGAACCTTCTTTTGATGTTTGTATAACCTTGTGTGAATTGTTCTCTATTAATTCCTCCATTATGCCAAAATAATTGTCATGTAATTCTAAATAGGGACTACAATTTATAAATGCAACATCTTATTGTGGCACTTCTAAATCCTTACCTGTGGGGGGCGATGATGCACCGTTATCTGAGGATTTGAGGAGCTTGGATTGGTTTTTGGGGACAACCGGGCTGCAGCGCCTAAAGATAAATCACAAAGATTTTTTTAATTTGTGAAAAAAAAGTTTTATTTGCTTTCAGTGCAGTTATATGTTTATTCAATATGCTAGACTAGTTGTTCTTACTGGTGGAAATGCTGGTAACTGGGTTGGAACGCAGTGAAGGAGAAGGAGGTGGGGCTGTTGCATTCTTCACTCCTGTCACTGGCAAAACAAAACAAAAACATAGTCTTAAACTCAGGAATACACAATTTGGAAAAGTCTTTAAAGTAACTAGATGTGTATCATTACCTGCAATTTTGCAAGTGTGAATGCTGTAAGCTAAATGAGGCCACTAAAGATGCTGAAGCTCATAGCTAAAAATGCTAAAGACGACAGCTAAAAATTGTTGTAGCTGATAGCTTGCTAAAGTATTGGTTAAATACCAATTTTACACAAAAAACTCGAAAATATATAAATTAGGTAAAACAGCTAGCATATTGCTAAAATATTAGGTAAATGTCAAATGAGCCTAAACTCAGTAGATGCCAAATTAGCCAAAAGAGCTAGCATTATGCTAAAACACCAGCTAAATGAAAAATTAGCTAAAAACTGGAAAAATGATTGTTTAATTGTGTTAATGCTGAAATGTAAAAAGTGGAAACAAGACAGTCTTACCTTGAACATCGTCATCATCCTCGGTAAGGTCAATGACGGAACCTTTGGACCGTGCTATGGGCACAACTACTTTGGCTGGAGTGGTTACGGTGGTTTGGTTGTCTAAATAAGATCATCTTGTTAGTCATTAAATTAGGAGACAAAAAAACAAAACAAAACAAAAGCATAACTTCTTTTTTTTCTCACCCGTTTTTGAAGTTAGGGATGTCCCTTGAGGGGGTCCTGGAGCAGTAGAACCGGTTGCAGCCGGTACAGAGGTTGCAGGCGAAGATGCAGAAGACAAAGCTCCAACCACAGAGACGGACTGAGCCGGTGTTCTTGCTGTGGTCACTGACACTCCCGCATTGGGAGTAGTTATTCCACCTGCACCGCCTTGGTACACAGCACGAGCCAGAGAGATCTGGGTGGAGGAGACCTGACCTGCAGGGGTCTGAATTGCTGGGAGAGTGGTGGCCACTGAACTGGAGCCCGAAACTGGGTTAGTTGCAGGAGAGGGTTTGAGAATAAAGGTGGTGGTAGAGGGAGTGGTTTTAGCCTTGCTTAGTGAAGTGGCGGCAGACAATGACGAAACTGGGAAGTTGACTAGTGTCCCCGTCTGGCCATTAACTGATAGCGGCAGCTGGATAACCAGCGGTTGGCCCGCAGCCACCATGCTGCTCCCGGGGGCTGTCTTCAGCACCAATGTTCCCGGCTGACTCTGAGTAGTGATGCCTGTGGCCAGCGTGGAGACGCTGTTGGCGCTGGAGGTTATGAGCTGCAGGATGGAGCCCTGGGGAACCATGGCAGTGGAGGTGCTGGAGGTGGTCGGAGCTGCAACAGAGGCTGGTATAGGGGCTTGGACCGAAACAACTGGGAACAAGCAGAAACAGCTCAGGTCAGTTACAAGGACGCCCCACCATGAGTTCTAGATAATCCACTATTCAATGTAACAGTAAAAGTGTTTTAGCATTTACTGAAAGGCAAATAGAACTTAAACCTGCAAATTATATCAAGAATGGATTAATTGCTCCAGATTTGTTGGGGTTAAATCTATTATTCTGTAAAAAACTAGTCAAATGACAAACACACAGCTGCAAAGACTGAAGCCCCTCCCCAAATCCATAAACCATTTCTACTCATTCAGACCAACACAGAATTCCACTTTGGAGAAAATCCTGCTACTTACCAGCAGAGCTAGACGAAGGAATGGTTGGAGTCTGCTTTACTTCGACGGTAGCCCGGACTGGCCTGTTCAGAAAGATTGCTCATGCTTAGCAATGAGGACACAGGAATCCCTTTGTGCTCATTACAGCACGACAAATGAACGGAAGATGGTGTGGACACCTCGTTTTATTCCATTCAACACATTAAAACATCTGAACAGCTTGCATGAAGGTTCAATTTACAAAATGGTTGCCCAAGTTTATGGCATTGGTTTTGAGTGCAGTCACTTGGTCTTAATAATGTCTTTTTAAGTGTTTTCATGACTGATGAAAGTTTAAATACTGGTTTGATTATTGTGCTTCATGACAATTGTCCCAGAATGCTTATGATCTTGTGACAGTCTCAAATTAACATTGTAGTCCTTCCATCATATTCTCGAAAAAACTCCGGTCTTCTCTTTACTCTGAGTATTTCATTGATAACATCCCGAATCTCTCTCCAACTCTCAGTTGACAGTAAAGGAAACCGACGATCAATGTACATCCTCATTGCCCTCCTCAAGTTTGTGGGTAGTGCCTCCTTTCCCATTAGTCCAACATAATTGACCTTTGCCACCCAGTCACAGTAGACATCATAAGGGACTAAGTAGCGGAAAAGGTAAGATGCATAACGATCAGGCCTGGGGTTTCCTGAGCTTCGCTTGCAGTTGTTGTACAACACACTCTCCAAATGGGAAGAAATTGGGCGGAGTTTAACATCAGCTCTGCATCTTCCTTCACTGTACTCTGCCAGCTTTGTCGCCATGGCAATCTGGTGTGAGACATCTGTCTCCTGCTCGTACCCCATGTCCTCTTCTTCCATTTCCACCTTGACAGGCAGTGCAGGGGTCTTACCAAGAGAGGGTGCCATTCCCTCTCTGGGTACCTCAGGCTGCGGCTCTACCGTCTGCCGACGGAGCACGCTGTTGGAAGAAGAGGTGCAGTTTTAACTACACTGCTCTGCCTGTAGAAACGCTCAGGCTTCATATTGTAGAACGTCACAAGACTCAGGACCTCACCCCACGGGGGTGGGGGTGGGGGGTTTACTTTGCAGGTACATAAACAATGATTTATCATCTCAAACTAATCTGTAGGATTTTTGACGTATAATTGAAGTTTAACCCTTAGGAGTCCAGGGTATTATTGGCCGTTTTGAACTGAGTTGAGTTCTTTATATTTTCACCAGGAAAACGGTTTGTTTTGCCCTGGCTGGTACCATTTTTACAGCATAACCTCACCTAATCTCACCTTTTTGCCATTCTGTATTAACACACTCGACTAAACTAACACCAAAAAACCCAATAAGTAAATAGGATTTTTGTTTACGGTACAAACAGCAAAACTGCTTAAGAAAACCCTTTGTAATTTAACTTAAAATGTAAATGTTAAATGCAACGTCAAAAAAAATGTTGACATTTTGCAGAAAAACAAAGTTCAATGTAAAGTTTTACAAGAAAAGGCAACCAGTATCTCAATTGTTTCTGTATCTTAAACAGATATCCAAACAAGATCAACACTCAGATCCCAGGGTCTCCTAAAAAACATTGTTTCAGCTGAATACACATGACCACATCTCAAGCATGTTCAGATTTTAACCAACAACAAAGCCGTACCCAACTTTTAGCACAAAAATGCAGACAATGTTTTTCCCAACTATTTATGTCCTACGTTGAGATTTTTGCCAATCCACAAAGCAGTTTCTTGTCCAGCGCCATGTCATAGGCCGGACATTTCAAAGCTGTGTCCTTCCTGATTTCGTCCACTCCAAGACAGCGTTTGCATTTTACTCTACCTTTGAGTTATTATCAGCATCTATGATGATGAACACAGAAATGTGGATCAGGCCTCAGGTTCTGGGGAAACCCGTCTTGTCCATAACCATAACACTGATAAATCATCTCCATAAGCTGCACCTGCTTGCCTCTGCATATCTTATGGTGCAAGGTATACGCATTTGTCGTTGCATAGTCCAACCAGTGTGTCAACGCAGTACTGAACCAGTGAGCTGGGTTTCTGTGGACGGAATGATACTGTTATAAGCTGATCAAGCACGTCAACCCCACCCATGTTCCTGTTGGTGTTGGACAGGGAATGTCTTTCACAGCCCAGTGTCCATCTTCATCCTTCACCGTTCTGTGACAGATGCAGGATGGATGGTGTGACACAAGTGGGCCTGTCACGGATTCACCTCTGCTCCCCTCACATGTATTTTGTTTAGGGCGTTTGCTCCCCCCGCTTTGGGGCATCCATCTGCTCTCCCTGTAGCTGCCACATGCTCCAAACTTCAACTGGCTGGGTCGATGAACAGTTCCTTTTCATGCAAATATGGAACCCAGCACCAGGGTAGGATGCTGAATAAGGTCCATGACCACATCATATGTCAGCCCATGTTCACTTGTATTTGCAGTTTTTCCAGTATATATGGAGGGTTTCACAAAATTATCCTTGATTCAACCAGTATAGAAGCCACGATTTAGTTAGCTTGTCCTTCATTAACATCGTCATCTTTTCATTCACTGCCAACTCCCTCCTTGGGTAGTAATAGGCCTGGTAGGAGTTTGTCATGGCCTTGAAGTCCCTTCTTTCTGTCATTTTTTGCTTCCTCCTCTGGATCATTGAGGTGAAGATTCCAAAATATTGACTGGAATCAGTTGGAATTTATGCCTCGTCTTCAACTTAGCTGGTAAGGGCATAGGTGATGTTGTAGTTCTGAGAGCTTGGTGGTGACATCAATGGTATGCAAATGAGGAAACCACAAGGTTTGTACAGATCTTTCATTTCTACATCAGTCATATAGTTATTCTCCAGCCCCTGTTTTTCATAGCATTTTTTGTAGATGCTAGTACAGATTTTCCAGGTTGCGCCAGTGGCAAAAATAGTCAGTATGTTCATCCACCTGGACTCCTGGTGTCTTCCATGATTGGAACCTGCTCACTGCTGGAGGAGTATCAAAATCTACCCATGTCTTCTACAGCTCAAAGCTGAAGTATGGAGGTGTGTCTACTGTGGGCATCTGGAGCTGGTGTGCCTCCAAAGTAGTCTCTGCTTCTGTGCAGTTCTCCAATAGGGGGCAAGTTGAAAGCTCAGCTTTCTTCTCTTTAAAAACAAATGATGGAATGTCCACTTCACCACCACCATGACGGTATTCCCAAATTGGATCCACCAGTTTCCACCTCAAAGATGATATTAAGAGCATTCACCATGTTCAACAGTTGCTTAGTTTTGTGTCCAAACCTAAGCGACTGTTGAACATGTATACACTTACTAACAACCCAACCAACACACAAAAGATCCACTTCAAACACACCAAATATCTCCAATGTCTGAAGCATCTCAGTTTGTAAAACTTCACTGCAACTTCTCCCACCTTGCTCATTCTACAAAACCTGTCTTGAATTTGCACCAGCAATCCATGGCATAAAATTTTTATACTCAAGAGGATTAAGGGCAATTCCACACTTTGGGCTTGCAAGTGCCATCGGCGATCAACTACTTAACTGTGCAGTGGGTCCAGTAATAAGGGTAACATGCAGAAAAATAACAGCAAAGACAATGTATCATAAGCCTTGAGGAGTAAATAAAACCACAAGTGAAAGCACACTGGAATATCTTTTGAACCCCTGCTTTAGAAACCAGTTGAAACAGACAGTCAGCGCAAGTTTTATTGGCCATAAATGCCCCTTAAAATTGGTCTTGTGATTTGGGCGCTCTGGAGCGTCAGTCGACTCCTAAGGGTTAAAAGGCTGACAAAGCGAAGAAAAAGGACATGGAAGAAGGAGGTTGGATTTTTGAAGGACATACAGTTGTTTCATTTAGTTTGTTTTTGAAAATAGCCTAGTATAGAGTTTGCAACCCGGGACAATGTCATCTATTGATGCTAACCCTATCAGTCCAGTATTGTCACGTTCATACAAAAGCCAAATTTTTTTCACACAATACACTGTGCACAGACTGTTGAATGATTTAAGTACTGTATGTTTGCTGTGAAATTTGAAAACAAATTATTTTGTCTCATGACAAAAGTAAAACCAGCACAGAAGTGAGAAAACACCAAAAAAGTAACGTGTTCTTCATGGATCCATTCAGTTACTAGTTAAGTAATGAGCATGAAATTTAGTCTAGGAGTTACTTTTATTATGTAGACTTACCGCTGAGCTTGAGGGATGGTTGTAACAGTAGTAGTCTTGGCAGCAGTGACAGCAGTGACAGCAGTGGTTGTAGTGGTAGCTACAGGAGCTGCTGCTGCTGCTGCTGCAGCTGCAGCAAGAGCCTATGGCAAAGTAAAACCAGTCTTTTTAGACAAAAAAAACTTTAAAAATCTCACTTTACCCACAATGAAGAAAAACAATATCATACTTCTTGCTTTCTTTTGTTTTCGGATGCTTGGTTAGCCTCTCCAAACTTTTTAGCAAGTCGAGAAATCTTCGTCTAATGGAGAAAGGCAGAGAAGTTAACACAATTTTTTGTCATGGAAAAATGTAAACAATGATACAAATTGTACAATGAACCTACTTGGAGTGAGTTTAGGGCAGTTTGATGTTTATTTGCACAGTCGATTTTATCTACCCTGGCTTTTAGCTCTTGAAAATGTTGGTCAAAAACAGTCAACTCCAAGATCTTCAGCCGTTCTTCCACAAGCTGCTGAACAATCTGAAGGTAGAATCCAAAAAAGGGAGATTTAGTTGGGTTCATATATGGGGCAGATTTAATATTTAAGCTAAGACGTGGCAGGACAATGATCCATTGACACCTTTTCAAGCTTATGGTGACTGCCAGCTTTTGCACTGATTTTCAGTTCCAGTTGGGCCTCCAGTTCATCATGCTCCACCTTGGGCCTTTTGCCATCCCTTTTAACAGTCGGTCCGTCTATTTCATTTCCTTCTGATAAGGTGCGCTTCAGTGTTGAGGATGAACTCTTCTCTTGAGCTGCACATTGGACAATCCTTATTAAATGCATCTGCATCATTTGACTTTTTTACTTTTTTCAAAGTAAACAGCATAAGAGTTTTGCATTTGTTGTTAAAAAAATATTCGATATGATACATAGTAGTAAAATGGAAATATTATAAGTTTATAAACAAGTAAACAAATATATTGAGGGAATATCCAACCTGTATTAGAAGGCGGAGTGGATGATGGTCGAGATGACGACGTAGTTTTTCCAACTTGACTTTTTTCATTTTTGACCTCCACTTTTACCAAGTCCACCTCCATTTTTAGGTCACATTTGAACCCTTTCTTGATGATTATTTTTTTAGTCTTCTCATGTTTCGTGCTCTCCTCTTTGCTGTCCATGGATTTCTTTTTCTCCGCATCAGAATGAGATTTGGAAAGACTTGCGGAAGAACTGGATGCTTTGGGAGAATAAGGCTTTCCATCTTTTACTTTGGAAACGTAGGGGTCAGGGTTCGTTTTTGTGGAAGAGTCACTTTCTACCTCAACTGGTCGTGTAAATTCAGACTCCACAGGCAGAGCTTGTGAGGATGAAGCCGAGTCTTTTAGGGAATTATCCATTGATGGATGCTCTGTTTTACTCTCTTTTTCCTGTCAAGAGTTCAAAACCATATTTTAAAAACTTTTAAAGACATTTTTGAGCTCTTAAATCCACAAAACAAATTGCTGTTCTGTAACACAAAGTGAGTTTCCTATAAGCTTTTTAACATTTACCTGCTTCTTTTCGTCCAGTAGCGTCCCTGTAGTACCTTTTTTTGGTTGAGTTGACGATGGCACTGTAGACTCATTTAATAGTGCTGGAGAAGAGCTTTTTTCATCATTTTCTGCCTTATTACCGTCAAAGAATGCAGAGTGTAGTGGAGACGTTGGAGAATTAACTTCTTGTTCTTTTGGACTTTGAGAAGAACTAGGGGACGGGGACAAATTTAAGGACAGGAATGGCGCAGGAGAGTTCATAGAGGTCTGAGAAACAGGTGATGTTGCGTTGGGAGAATTTGAGCCTGAGAGAATGTTTTGCTCTTTATCAACTGCTTTCTGTCCGTCTTCTTTATGGTTGCCATTCATAAGGGGTGGTGGAGATGGGCTGGGCAAACTTGAAGATGATGTCAGCAAAGTGCTGTGAAGGCTTTCCAGTTGCAGACGATCGCTCATTTTCATAGTTTTCCTGGCCCGGAAAATTTTCTTTTTCTCCTCCACCACAACAACTTCCATTGCTTCCTGTTGGATGATGAGAAAAAAATAGATGCAAACAGCGTGATTGCTCTTATAATCACATAAAGCAAACATCTCACTACAAAAGGGACCACTAAGATAAATTCTAGAAAAGCACTAAAGATTTCCACAGCGTCTTCTGGATACTGTGGTCTTTTCTGAATAATTTGTTAAGAGATACATTCACACATAACTGTTCAGTTCCACAGCCATTCATTTTTTTGTGAAATGCTAATCGATTTTTTTTCTAGTTTAGCACCAATTCTTTTAAATATTATATGAAGTATTTGCATGTTTTGATGCATGAAAGCAATTTGAATTTTTGATAAAATACATAATTAAATGTTTTCATAATGTGCCCATACATTTATATCAAAATCTATCGTTATCTTTTCAATTTCTTGACAGCAATTGTTGTTGCCGTTGTGTTGCTCTTTTCACATTTACACCTAACATACGTATATAGGCAAGAAGTAAATATGACAACTGCATAATGATAAGTTAAATTCTTTCTGTTTCACAGTGGTGGAGTAGAACATATGGGAAATGTCTTGATGCATTTGATGCTGATCATCCTGTACTATAGTTTCACTATCAGGGTCCGACTCAAACAAGTACAGCTGTATTTGACCGTTCCACATCTCAAACAGTTTGCAAGTTTAAATTTAAATCTTTACTCGCATGTGATTCTATGCATGGAGACAAATGATAGATCCCACATCTTAACAGTGAACCAACAGATTGCACATTACGGCAAGTTGACGTGCTCATAGTCATAGAATATAGCTAATCACAAGACAAGTGCTACGAGATAGGCTTCCCAAAAACAGGCTGTATAAGGCAGGGCTAGAAGGAGAGGCAGCACACTGGATCACTTTAAATTGAATATTATTTTAAGATATAACTCAACATTTAATCTGCAAATGCTTGAAAGGTTAAAATTAGATTCCCCTAAACAGCATATTGACCTGACAGTTGACCTTCTATTTATCCAAACAACAACCGAAAGACAAAACAAGAGCGAAGTGAAACAACAACAGTAGTAACACAACTGTCTTCCCCTGCCTCGTGCATCTATTGGTTCATTCCTAAGCGAATCAGAACAGACCAGGGGTGTCATGCTTTAAAATGACGTCATTTGGTCTTGCAGCTCTGCGTTCCAGACCAAATGTCTTGCTTCTCTCTGAGTATGACTGTGGCAGTGCTGGCAGCAGCAATGAGGCTGTGCACAACATTGCAATCTTTCGTACAGGTCTTGACATTCACACATTAGTGTTGATGCTAGTCATACTTTTTTTTTTTTTTAAACTTATTTAGCTAAATCATTTATCATTTTTGGCTGTATATAGATGTTGACATGACAATGTATTTTACAGTCTAGACACGTGAGGAAAAAGGTTTAAAAGCTATGTGTTTTAGAAGATATTACAGCTGATAATGTTTTTTTTTTTTTTTGTTTTAAAACAGGCATGTTTTGCTTAGAAACAAATAACATGCAAGCTTATTCATTCTAACTCACCTTCAGGCAAGCAGATTGATGGTCATGGATTTACCAAATGATGTTGAATCTGAAAAAGAAAAAAATATATACTTTAAGTAACAAATATAGTAAATTAAAAAGTTACCTATGATATGCTTCACTAAACAGGAGAGCTGAGATCCACATCACAGGCTGACATTAGCGAGGTCTTGGTTTGTCATTAGGGAATTTACTTTACATCATTTATTTGGAATCTGTGCTGCATTTGTGATGAACTATAGTATTTTAGCTAATAGAGAAGTCATCATTCACAGCTCCTTTAAAGTTTCAATTTGGTGAATGACTACTCATAGTGTTTTGGTGTGTGTAAAGTGTGTTAGTTTTGCTGCTCTTGAATTGCTGACCTATGGGAACGCAGACGATCAAGTCTAGAAAACAGCTGCAGTTGAACATTGGTCATTAAACTACAAGTCTTTTTTCTAACTTTGCAGGTTGCTTTATGAAAATGGAAAAACACATGGACCCAGTGTATACTTTTTACTTCAAAAGCACCACCCCCTGAGATACTGGTGCACACGCTCAACAGTATAAACAATTCCTGCTGTGTTCTCATCAGCAAACCTGCCTCTTGCAATGACTATTAAAGTCCTGCGTATGTATTCGATTTTTTTGTCTTAAAAAGTTAGGGCACACTAAAACCCTTATTAAAAAAATGTTTAAAAAACGAGAAAAAAACAAGGCAAGAACATGGATCAGTCTAAGTAGAAACAAGATCATTGCACCACTCTACATTCCAATGCTATTGCACACGGCACAGAACCTACATTCCCCTCCCCCATCCTGCAGCCTCAATTACTGCGCCTGGATTTAGTATAGAAACTCAAAATGGTGGTTAGCTCGGCTTCTCAATCGCAGGAAAAATCTACTGTAGCTAACTGAAAATGACTGTCAGATTAATCAGGTTGCAACATAACAACGAACATTGTTGATTTAATTTTAGACCAGAAGTTTTCGAATGCTCCTCAAGTCTACATGATGTAGAAAAGAGACTAAACTCAAGGCCACGAAAAATTACAGATACTCGTTAGATCCATAAGGATTTCTAATTTAAAAAAAAGAGAAAGAAATCACACACACAGACACATATGTATATACATACACAAACCAGACTACAGTTTATAAATAAACTGCTGTTCGTCCAATCTAATTGACACAGCAGCAGTCTTTAAAAACTGGTAGAAAATACACTGAGTAAGAAGCAAGTAATCAGTCGCATCATCAGTAACTCATTTTTATAGGCTCAGCATTACATAAAAACCATGACTGCGTGTATGCAACCCCACACCATGTCATCACAAATCATCTGATTTTACAAATAACTAGACAATTGGAACGTCATTTCCAACAAAGGATTCAAGTTATGCATTATTCGAATAATTAATCTCAGGATTTTTCATAAAACAGGACAAAATAAATTCCCATGAAATTTATTAGAAAATTAGAAAAAACAAATTATCGGAAGTAGTCACAGAAATCAGCATCTTGAATTAACTATTAACTTTGCCTAACCCTTAACACCGAATGCTTGCGACACCTAGATAACAACATATCACATCTCTTTGCCCATTTACAGGATTGATGTTAATCAGCTGATTCCGACACAGAATTAAGGGATGTTGCATATCGACTTTGCAACGATTATTTGCAAAATAATGGCGCAAAACTGCTTTTTCCACTACGAAAATCAGCTCATTCACGTTGATTACATGAGAATGTAAATACTGTAAAGTGTTGCATATCACAGCGAGGCTGCTTTTTTCAGCTTTAGAATCCACGGTAACTACAGCAATTGTGTAAAAGGTTAGTTATTGCAGTGGAAAGAATGTCAACAGTGGGGCTAAACTTCCGATGTTAGATGGGTAGACTAAAAAGAATAGAACAACAAATTGACTGCATCATCTTAATTTATGTCAGAGCTAACTTGTTCAGAAGGCGATACATCTTTAGTTTAAGCAATGCTTAATATCAAGGGCTCCAGCACAGAACTATCGATGATACCAACTAAATGATTTACTTGCATCCACACTATGGCCTAACAATATGCGCGTCAGGGGCTGCTAGTTTTAATGTTGGGTCAATATACAGACGCGATCAGAAGTCCTGCGGTGCGTTTTGAGCATAGAGCATGGCGCGGCGATCTGGCAGCGGCGTGTTTTGGTTGTTGCAGTGCAATTACGGTGTCGCAGCACGTCCAGAGTTCAAATATCTGAACTTCGGTGAAGAAGATTCATCTTGTCAAAAAATCTAAGACCTAGCTTTGACCAGTGACCAGTTTGACATTTTACTGATCAGAAGGTTGATTACAAAACCAGTTAAGAAAAGAATAATCTGATTATTCTCCTCCTGATCTTGATGATTTTTTTATTGTTTCTATGAAGACAATAAAAAAAAAAGTTCCTCTAATTTTATTTTTATTTTTTCCTTTCGCTAATGCCATGCAGCAAGCAGTCAAACTGGGTAACAGAAACGAATATACCGCTAAAAGCAGTCGTCTTTCAGATACGGCTTCTGCAGATGGTGAACCTCACCGTACTGGGAGTTTCTGAATGATCTCATGAATCCAGACACAGGGACGTGCAAACCGTTGTTATTGTAGAGTTCTGTGTCTTTTGGGAATTGTAAATGAGAAATGCAGACAAAACTTCTATGTGAGGAGCAAAAATTTTGACTGAATCTTATCCTCCTTCTCTTCTCCCACATGTGGTGGTAGCGTAACGTTTATAAACACATTTGTGGAGAGATGTCGAGCAAATTTGACGCACATTAAAAGAGGCAGTGGACGTGAATTTGATGTGCAAATCGTGTTTGGTATGAATGGTATGAATGCAGCACTGAACTTGAGTAGCATGAAACTGTTCTAGATATTTTAATTACCAAATGTATAGATACTTGCCTTTGACAATATACACCTAGACTACTGTTATTATTTATATTATTTTTGATTGAAACCGTGCAGAATATGCTTTTGGTGTTTAAAATGTCCAGAGTTTTGTTTTAGGACATAAAACACTCTTTATACAACTGTCCCTCTGTCGCATTTTACACATTATTGTAAAAAGTTTAAATGTTCATCAATATCGGACTAAAACTGAATCAACTAGAACCACATTTTTTAATATGTTAGCTTTACAATTAATGCTTTACACCTGCTTGTTAACAGAACACTCTTTGTGATGATATAATAATTAATAACCACAAAAGTAACTGCACTACATATACAACTGCAGAATGTTTTAGCATTCTTAGTTACTTTAAAAAGCAAATCCCCAAAATTCCACAACCCTTACCTTTTTAGCTAGCAAGGCTGTCATGGCTACTTGTTTAAAAAAAATTAAATCCAGGAAACTTGGATTTGAGCTGCAGCACTAACAAAACAAAACATAAAAATCAATTTGAGTGATGAGGAACTGTTAAAAAAGGCTATACAAACAAATGTCAGGCTGTAGCAAGATGAGTTGGACTGGGCCTTCCATATTTTTGTTGGTCGCAGGAGCAGAGAACAGTCAGGAGGTTGGAAACAGAAGGGAGGAAAGAAGGAGGAGCTCAGTAACGGGACTAATCCAAGTTGTTCTTCACAGGGGTATGGCCCTTTATCAGGGTGTGTAGCTTATGTGCTTGTATTAGCATTTTCCTATAACTTTACAAAAAGAAGCATATGTAATGTGTTCTTCTCCATAAAATTAAACTAAATGGAGGCATTGTTATTCTTTATTATTCGCTTCTCACTGATAACTTCAATTTTTTCCATTAAAGTTATACACCAAGTGTTCTAACACCTGTTTTCTTTTAAATTGCCAAGTGGTGAATATTAATTATTACAATACTAGCTAGCAGCGCAGAAAGAGCAGAAGAGAATTGAACAGATCGTTGCTTAGCAACACCCATCCCCCCCTCCAGCTCTAGCACAAACTAGTTCAGAGTGTAAAAATCCACAGCCAGCAAGGACAAAACCATTCTGTCGACAAGTGGGGGAGGATTGAGTTAGCTTTTTCAGGTTATAATAGATGTGATTAAAAGTCATGACAATTCAATATAAAAAGAGGTCTTGGTCAATAGGAAAAAACAAATGAGTCAAAATATTACTGTAAATTTTTATAATAAAATTTTCCAGATGTTGAGGTAAAGATGCAAAACTGTGTTGCAACCACATTATTTAACTATAATACCAAAAACAAAAAGGGAATTCTTTCATTGGGCTATAATGTGTTCCCGAAACACACCATGTCCTTTGAGTAATTACATGTTGAAACAAATGATTCAAATTATGCAATAGCTGCTGCTAAATTAAAAAAGGCAACATTGCCAGTTTGGTGTCTCAGGGCTTTTCCTGAGAGGATTTTAGAAGATATAAAAAAATAAATTGCCCTTAAAGGCAAGTGAAAAGATTTTGCTGTATATTATAAAAAGTCCCTCCTTGCTTACGTGGGCATCTCATTGTTTAAGTAAAATACAAAAATCCACTTTTGACTCTTGCCAACAGATTTTGAGATAATAAATTAAACTGAAAAAAACATCTAAAAAAGAAAAAAAATAGAAGATAACATTTTGTAAATAGGATCTATAATCCTGAAGATATCTTCTTAAGATTACATTATAAAGCCAATTTAGATTTTGTAAAGAAAGGCACAAAAAATGCAAGAAAGTAAGAGATTAGCTAGCACTCCGTAGCCAGTGCTTAACTGCGACCAAAATATTGACGCACAGGCAGCTGCACCCAACCACCCCTGCAAATCTCCTTTTGCTGTCTTTCTCTCACACTCACAGGCTTGCATACACTCACATATACAATCAGTCTTTCTGCCTGTTGTAAAACAGCCTACCCAGCTTCATGGGCTGAACCAATGCCCTAAGGGGAGGAAGTGGGGGAGGGGCATAAAAACCCATAGATAAGAGAAATTATTGAAGTGAAATGTTAAACTGAAATATATTTTATTAAATGGAAAAAATCCTTCTTTACCCTTTACATCAAATGTAAAAGTAACATCATGAACATTTAAAAATAAAATTTGATGCTGAGACAAATTTCTTACAATCATCTTTGAGCTCTCCCTAAAAGTTACCTAGGTCTTAAATCATAGTTAGAAAAAAAGTTGTCTTTCCTTCAATACCAGTTGCTTTAACAAGAGGGGGAAATGGCGCCTTTTAGCTGCGCAGTGTCGTGCTAGCTGCACACGGCACAAAAAAAAAAGAGCACAGCTTGGCACAATTACAGACTCTATCCACCCTGCCGCTCCCACAGCAGGGAGGGTTGCTGTTGTCTGGAATGAACCATTCTGTTGCAGGGGGGTTATTTTTAAAAGCAAGAATTATTCAATGAAGGTACAAAAAAAAAAAAAAAAAAAAAATACACATGGTATAAACCCTTCAGATTATTTAAGATTTATGCCTTTTTTAAATTTCCACCAACCTATAACTTTTATTTATTTTTTTTATTATAAAACAAAAAAACTAAATGAGATTTCTTCTGTCATTTATCAAACAAAATCTCTATACTTCTTTTGCAAGAGTAACTAAAGAGTTGCGTTGCATTCTTTGCCCATCCCCCTCTTCTGCTACTGCAGACACTCAAAATGGCCACCAGTGTTACTGCAAACAGCATGCTGAGGACAGGCAAGGGCAGATCATATGGCAAACTCCGCCCACTAAAAAGAACAGGCATATAACAACTCAAGTCCGCACTTCATTCCACTCCAAATTCTGGTTTGTGGTTCTGAGAGCTCAGTTTTTGTGGAACCACTAAAAAGCTTGAATTTCTTCATTTAAAGTGTTTTTTTTTTTTACTTATTCCATTCAAAGTCACACTGAGTGCACTGTTTTTGAGCTTCTTTACGTCCCTGGGGCTTCTCAGTAAATAACTTAGTCAAATTACAATTTCCTCTCGATTTCAATTGTTTTGTACTGAAATCCTTTTGTCAATACCAAACATGTTTATGTAGCTGTTTAAAATGGTCAGACAAAGCGAATGTTTTTAGCTTACTTATTTACATTATTAAAACACTGAAAAACAACTAAATAGTAAACTAATATTAGCCTATAAGACTGGTTTAAAAAAAGTCAATTCTTGAAGGTAGATTCTGCATTCCAACATTACTGCGCATGGTGCGCACTCTTCCCTTCCCCCATTCTGACTGCTTGCATCTGGATTCACTGAAACTCAAAATGGCCACCTGGTATGCTGCGCACAGCCAGAGCTTTGCCTGCAACACTTATCAAAATATTCTCAACCTTCTGCCGCACAAAAAAACAATTTAAACTACTGTATGAACCATCAAAAGCATTACTCGTGCAAAATGCTTTTTGAAAAACCTTTAAAATATTTATCAAAACTGATTTAAAATCTAATTTGGTTCTACCACAAATGAGACTAATTTAAATTAGGACATAATGATGCTAGCTTGATGTTAAACCTAGAATATTTAGTGATTGAGCTGGTGTATTCTTCTGTCGAGTTAATTTACAGGAATGTCTGGGCAGGTTAACCAGAAAGGTTAAACAGCAGAGGGCTGAGGGCATCAGTGCGGCTCAGTTTTTCTGGATGTCAGTTTCATGAAAAGAGCTGTAATCCATATGAGAGAGTAATCAGTCCAGTGTGTAATGAGACATTCCAGTGTATATTGATACATACTTGAATCCATAAAATGTAGGGGGAAAAAAGAGAAGAGGAGAGAAACTTGAATACAAATTTAAGAATTTTCTTGAATAACTTCTTTCGAAATAACTGGTTCCATAATAAGCACAGCTTTACTTTTGAGTTATAATTTGAAAAAAAAAATCTTTAAATTAGTTACAATCAACAAGCTCAAGTGATAGCTTATATTTTAGCCAGACATTTCAAGTTTGCCATTATCCAAAATAAATAAACCACTACAGACAACAGGAAAATTACTTCCAATACATGACATTATTCAAGATTGATTGTACATGCAATAAACTACTAATGAATATATTTTGACAATTGGACTAAACAAAGTTAGGATGTACTGAATGAAAAGTGATATATCCCAACAGGTAGAGTTTTACAGTGCAAAAGGTTAGTGTCAAAAGCCCTAAAGCATTGCTTTCAAGTGCCCGTTGCTTAAATTCACTACGCACATTTTGTCTACCCCCACCCTCCACCCACCCCTTGAAAACCAGGGACTATCCAGAGAGGTGTAGAAGGAAAAAGGGGAAGAAAAATAGGAGGGGGCAGGGGTGCGCAGAGCCAGGAGCTTCCATGTGAATCAATTGAGCACATGCTGCCTTTTCTTTAGCATTACGTAGAAAGGTTTTTATTGTAGCTACAGGAGCACAATGTAGTATTTACAAAGGCTCAACATAATACAGCTATGTGCAAGAGTAAAACCTTTTAATTCAGTATACATTTTAAGAAAGAAACTTTTTTATTACAGAATCTAGATCATCTTATGAAAAAAAGATTTTGACATTGACAAAATTGACAACATTCAGCTACTTTAGCACTAAGACAACTCAAGATGGTTGATTAAGCTATAGCTAGCACCTCGCAGTCCAAGTCTACAAGCAGATACAGAGCGTCAATACCCTTCCCCCACGTCTGCAATCAGCTTCCCACAGGAGTTTTACTGCCAGGGATGGACTAAACCATTTTGCAAAAAAGGGACTCTTGGCACTAAAGTAGCTTATGTAAAAATGTAAAATGATCATAGTATAAAAATTGAGAAATCACACACACAAATAAATTAGTATATGCAGAAAATGTATCCAACCCATACTAAACAAATACATAGTCTTGAGAACAAGTTTTTTTTCAATTAGTAAAAGGTCCACCTTTGGCCTTTAAACAGCAATCTCCTGTTTTTATCAGTTGGGCTAAATTTGTGTGTTTTCTGAATTTTTCTGTCGCAGTGGTTTATTTGTTTATTTTTATATACAAACAGAGTTCCTTGAAAATTATGGCAGTATTATCCTCACCCCAAAATAAGCAGACTTTTTCCCTTTTTCTTTTGGCTGTACCACACATGTGGGGAGCAAAAAAGTAACAAATAATTTTTTTAAAAAAATCCATACACAACTGTGTCTGCTCTTATGTATTAACAATGATCTGTAAGCTAGCCTACTTAACACTTCCCCACCCCCACTTCAACTGTGTTGGCAATGAATGCTTCAGCTCAAAATGGCTGCCACAGCTGTTCACAATTTCATTCTGCTCTGATGCCAAAATACATGTACTCTGCGTTGACTATTAAAATAAAATAAAACAATATATGAAAAAGCAATATTGATAAAACATACGTGCAACTCAATTAATTTTCAAACTTCTTGAGCCCTATATTTTTGGCAATTCAGCATACACAGGCACCCCTCCCCCCTTTGTGTGTATGTGTGTGTGTGGGTGGGGGGGGGGTATTTTTCTACCATGTAAGGCACATTAAAAAGCAGTCTTTTTTTATTTTTTTAATTAAGAGGACAGTGCCTTGTAATCTGGAGCACCTTTTATGGATTAATTCTGGTTGTGCTTTTTGATGCTGAATCAATATAGGTACATAGCGCTCTATTAAAACGGAAGTCAGTGTTTTCTTCGAACTGCGTACAAGTATGGGTGTTATTGTAAATACGCCAACGCATCTACGACTGTGGTGTAAGACCTTGTTTATGTTACTAACAAGGTTGGGGGCTAGCTTTGTCACAGTGACATTTGCTTAAAAGGTATTAGTCGGTTTTTTTATGTGTTGCAAACAAAGTTGGGAGTTAAAGGAAAATTGTGACTACGCTAACGCGGCTTACATGTCACTGACAAATTATAGAGTTACTGAATGACAGACTTATATCTGTCTTTCTGTCTTATAGCGTTTAGAGTCTTTTGTCTCACTTAATGCACCTTATAGTTTGGTGCTATATATGTTACTAAATTCGGAAATAAAAAATGTTTTGACAGTGCTCTCCACAGTGAGAAATAACTGTAATGGAAAGCAAAAAAAATTTAAAAATTCGTTCATTTCAGAACCCAGTAATTATTTGCTGTTTTCCTCAGTTGTGAGGTCTATTCAAGGTTACAAAATTAAACCACTATGTTCTGACACAAATTAGTAGTTCTTGGTTTTCAGCAGATGGGAGTTGCTGACAAATGTCAGCAGATTTTCTTAACCCAGGCTTTTTACTATACTGAATTTGGATTAAATGTTGAGTTTTGGCGAGCGGTGATTGTTGTGAAAGTCTGAACAAAAGCAAAAAAATCTTGAGTGGACATTATGAGATTGGCAGCAAAAGATTTTCATGTACAAAAATGTCTTTTACTTAGTTTGTTTTTTGTTTTTAAAGGAAAGATTAACCCATTTTACACAAAAGCTTTAGCTCCAGTGTTTGACACGTTGACATAACTGTTCAACTGTTGATTCTGAAGATGAGGAAAGCAGTCTTGCAACACTTAACAGTAGTGAAGTGCTAACACAATTCATGTAGATCAGCTGATTTCGTCACAAAGAAAAGCAGATTTATGTCATTATGTAACACTTATTGTGTTGCATATTGTGCACAAGTGTTGCCAGCGACATCTATTTGGTAAAGGATTGGGTTTAGTTTGTACTGAAAAGCAGCTAGCTCCAACACTGCTAGCAACAGTTTTTTGGCATGCCCTTTCTCTATAGTTGTGGGAGATCTCTTTGAAAGATGTTTCCAGGGGACGTTCAACAATTATATACTGAACAGGTTTAAGTCCAGTAGTGAGCATAAAAAAAAAAATAGGACCAAGGCATACTGAGGTTGTCACAGCCCGCATGTTGGAGTTTGCTAAAGGGACACTGAATTGTTAATAACATTTTAAAAGTCCAGATTCTAGGATTGATATATTACCATTATAATCCATCCCAGTTGGTGTGTTTTTAAGCTAATTTCCCCAACTTTTTTCAAATGTCTACTTGTCACATAAGCCACTTTTTATGGTGTGCTGTCTACATCCTTGCAACAATGAAAAATCGCACATGCTACAAGTGTAAAAAATGTTATCAGAGATGTAAGTTTTTATTCATTCAGAAACTCAACGGTTGAACGCATTCACTCATCTGCCTTAACATACATATCAACTAAATTACCTTTCCTTTGAGCCTTGTTATGCCAGTTTTCACGGGAATCTTTGACAGTCAAGTACTTCTACACCAAAACACTTGTACATGTTTTTACAGACCATCTTTGTGTACCTAACCCTAACCTCTGGAGAAGAGGCATAGGAAGCAAGAACCCCAAATTTGTCCCCACGTTTTTGAAAGCACCTCTTTGTTATCTTTTGGATGCCCCCTTTAAGGGTCCCTACAGCTAATAATTTCTCTATATAACCCTATGATAGTATTCCTGCAGAGAACTTTGTTGTATACTGGAAGCTTCCTCCACCTGTTCTTCTTCTACTTGCACACTCAACCTTTTTCTCACATTTTCTGCTGGTCAGGATTGCTGACCCCAAGTACTTAAAGTAGCCGTCTTCTTTATCTCTGCTCCTCATAACCTCCTTGTTACATTTAAGAAGAAACAGATTTGTACAGACATCCAGTTACACCTAAAATATAAACTAAAAGAACAGCAAATTCACAGTTTCCTTTAATGGAAATAAAGGGCCAAATCCAATTGATCTAAAAAATAAAATAACAAAAAAAAGAAAGAAAACTCAAACCATAGCCCCCTCTTCCTCAGAATTTGCACTTGGCCTCATGGGGTCAGATAGGAATCTTTATCCCGGGCGCCATTAAACCTAAACTAGACAATCAGATCGCCATTTTAAAAACACATCACTCCAGAGAACAAATTGCCAAGACTAAAGAGTTATGCAACAGCACATAAGAGAAAGGCTTTTTCATTCTAGCTTGCTCATTTCAAAATGTATCGTTTAATCACAAGTGTTAGGAATGGTAAACAAGCTACTTATGTTGCTGTTTGTTTGTGATAAGTTGATCAAACATGAAGCTTTTCTGACAAAAATCAAAACTTTTAGGGCATGGTCACACCGCCCGAACTTTGATGGAGCGTGCCTGGAGCGGCACTGAATTTTGACAACGCTCTTCACCGAGCACAAAATGGGGGGCAAAAAAAAAACGAACACATGGGCGTTGTGATGTATCGCTAAAGCCGGCGTAGTTTTAGCATTGGTTTAGCGGCAGCGAACTGTAGCGAGTGTTGATGTAGCATTGGTTGCTTCAGCGTAGGTATAAGCGTCTTTCAGGATCCATGGTGATGCAGTTTTTGGGCTAATTCGATGTCCATTTCTCCCCGTATTTTTGGCCAATTACCGGTCCCGCTCCGGCTTCTCTATGACAACAACACATCAAAGTTCATTGCTACCATAGATCGCTGTTTCAACGGCCGACACCATTCCAGCAACGCTGTGTCCGCTCGTAAGACACTTATGACCGCTCCACTGACGTTTGTGCAAGATTTAATTGCTGTCAGTGCAACGCTGGCGAAGCAGCAGCGGTCCAGCGTTCAAGATTTGTGCGTTGGTCTAGCGGACCCAAGTGTCCACAGACTTCTAGCAGAGCCAAACTTTGACTGGGAGTCTGTGGAGCGGGGGTGAACTTTGCCGGAGTGGAGAATGGACCTCTCCTCACCGCTCGCAATATTTTGCGCAGCTCAAAACTTTCAGAGCAGTGGGAGGGACATTCAAACAACATCAGCGGTGGCCGAGCGTATGCAGCATTGCTTTAACGGAAGCCAACTTTTGTTAAATGGTTTGTTAGATAAATCCAATATGTGCAGTAGCAGTGTGCATTTAAATTTGTATCAGGTCTGTACAAGAAAACAAAAAGCTATTCACCTAACATATATGAGTAAACACAAAGCAAGAAAATAACTGAGCAACAAGACTTTTAGGAAACAAAACAGCAGAAACCAAGTAACTGCACACAAAATACTTTCAAAATTATTCTCTAAAGGTACCTCAAAAACGTTTTGGACAAAGACAAATGTCAATTTAGGATAATACTTCTATGACTGGCGTTTTAACAGTGTATGGCCACGTGTATTTGAAGTAAACAAAACACCAAACCAATTTTAAACATAAAAAATGTTTTAACAGTTTTGACAGGTAAACAAAATGTTTGGCATTGTAATGTTAAAAAAGAAATGTAGACTTTAACAGTCTGTGTTTTTTTTAAATATATTCCAAAACTCATTGACCTAGCAGTAAATGGTGATAACCATTTCCTGCATGCAAAAAAAAAACGTTAAAAGTTTTAAGAGTTTAAATGTTAGTTCCTCATAAAAAACAACCCAAAAGCAGTACTTTGACCCATTCCCGCATCTCTGAGCATTCTCCTAAAACCCTTCATTTTGAGCCTCTGCTCCTTCCAATCCACAAAAATAACTGGGTCCCATTCAAATCATCTTTAGAAAAAGTATTTTAGAATGGTGTTTTAATTATGATCATGCCATTTTTAGCCCGACCAAAAGCATTGTTTCTACAACAGGGTTTCTGCAAATCGACAGTAGTAGAAATTCACCTCTGAGTTGCGGGCGGGACTGTTGGCATGCAGTAAGCCTGTCCCCATTTCCTATCACCAAACTGTGCATAGTGCAACAAAAATAGAGAGTAGCAAAAGGGCAGGTTTACACTTCCAGGAGATTTGCATTAACACTTAGTAAAGCGATACGTCGCAGTGGTCGCACAGCCAGAGAGGACTTGCCCCAGGCACTGCAATCTGTGACAACTACTGGTGACGTCACCCGTGAATGGAATGTTACGCACGGAGTGCAAATGCACACAAATTGTGTAATTTAACTTTAATTTATTTTAGCGTTTAGAGTATGCGACCAGAGAAGAAACTGTCCAGAAAATATCTTAACACTGAAAATTATGAGAAATTCGAACCTTCAGACACAGATAGAAACATACCGAGCTGACAACTAGATAGAAAATAGAGCAAGTTCCTGGAAAATATATATCTTATACCTCATATCTTGCATAACTCCAGAATGCAATTCGCTCCTTTAAAAAAAAAATTCGTTGTTTGATTGCCTGCATCTAGTGAATGAACACACCACTTCCTCCTTTGCATGTGCCTGCGCATTCGCAGAAACAGCAAATGTGTGAGCAAGATGTTTTTCACATTAAAAACAAATGCTGGAGACAGTTGCGTTGCTTCAAAAGTATAAACACCACTCAGAAGTTCATCGCAGTTGTCATGAACAGGCTCAAGCAAAACCAGCCAACATTAGTATGAACTAGACCGGGCAACTGTGGATATGATTGACGCGATTAGCAATCACTTTGAGGTATAAACATGCCTTGGCAGGCAGCTTGGGTGAGGAAAACAAAGACGTACACGGATCTTAAGCCTCGTTTTCACTGAGCGGTCCAGTACGGTAAGGAGTAGTACGGTATGGTCCAGTTAATTCTGGCGAGCACAACAACAAAAAAGGTCACCCAACAGCTCGTCTTCTTAATTCTTAATTATTAATTTTTTCTCTTTCTGGTACATCGTGTACAACAGGAATTTACTGTTGTTTTAAAGAAGATTGCGGGCAGCTAAGATGAATACCGCCATAAAGAAATGTTACCTTAAATAAGCACTATATTCAATCAACAAACTCCAATCTATGTGTGGCTACAGCAGCTCCACCCAACCGTTCCACTTTTCAATGGACTTACAACTGATGGGGGGCCCCCAGGAGGTACGGTCCAGTACAATGGAAATGCTCAAAATACCGCGTTTCGCACTGTACCACTTAGTGAAAACGAGGTTTATTTGTCTACAAGGGCATGCATCAGAGAGCTTCAAGTTTTTCCAATTGCTTTTTTTTTTGGTCTGCTCCCGATTCACAATGATTTGATCAAAGATATCTTCATAAATGAAATTGTACCCTTAATTTGTTTTATATATGTCCTCTAATTTGAGAAAAATTCCACAAGAACATGTCAGAAAAAAAAACACACATCCACAGAAGTCAAACCACAAACAAAAACCTCCATTTAAAAACATAGACAAATATGCTCTCAAGTGTCGTAAACCTAACCCAAACATTGATCGCTTGATGCTTTAAATGTACTAGAACATGTTAGAAAGATGATTTCCAATCATAAATTATAGAACAGCTTTTTAAAAAGTGGGTGACGCCTCTTAAAGATTACTTCCTCTTTTTAAAAAAAAAAAAAAAAAAAAAAGATGAATGAACTGTGATAATGCACCACGTGAGGACAGATGATCCTAAAAGTTTCAGAAAAAGTTTTTGCAAATCTGAAACTGCTAGCTTTGATTATTTTTCTACAAATAAATAAAATATTGTAATATTTTTTTTTAATTACTGTAACCTGACACAAAGGTTTTTGCTGTTACATAAAAGCCTGACACACATCACTAAATTCAAACAAAAATATAAATTTTTGTGGTTTTGTACAACAAAAAACATGCTTCAGCTACAGATTGATTTTCATTAGGCCACACCCACATTCTAGTGCATTTTGGTTTATGGAAAATCACTGGGCTGTACCATTGCACCAAAAAAGGGGGCGCAGTGTAAATGCAGCTTTATCCTCTAGTTTAGTTAGTTTTAGAGTATTTCTTGCGTAAACCTCTTAACTTTTCACGTAAAGATGATTAAATCATTTACATCACTTTACTGTTGTAAAAAAAAGGGTTCTCTTTTTTAAAAACATCAACATTCCTAAAAAAATTGTGATTGTTTTTTAAATGACTTAAATTCCAATCCTCCAGACCAACAAATCATACAAACCCCTACCTTTAATATGCCGCTACATTAACAGTCACCCCTGCAGGGCTGATATAAAATTGCTGATTTGTTTTTGTCAAAAAAAATGTTTTTTTACGTTAAATTATAGGTTATATTTACCTATATTATTAAATAAAATAAAAAACATTAATTTACAAATGTTTTTTTTTATGTGAGTTTTGAGTACTAGCTAGCAACATTTTTCTGATAGCTTGAAACATCTTCATTGACACAAAAATATACTGAAAATCCCATTAGAAAAATAAACATCCCAAAATATAACATGTGCTGAAATGCTTGCGTGTCCAAAACAATTTCCCCCTGCGTCAAATACAGAACAAAAAAATCACAAACATCAGAGTTTAAAAAAATAGGATGTGTTTTGCTAGCAACTGCTACATGCAGTACCGTTACTCACCGATTGAGCGCTGTCCACAACTCTTCCCGCTTTTTCCAGACGGCTCCGTCTCTTCTTCTCTTTGTTATCACCTTTAAAATCTATCGCACCCGTTGGGCATCTGGTGTCACTGTAACTTCTTCTCGTAACATGCAGAGAGAGGGGGAAGAATTACGGAGGTTGTGCCACACAACCTGAATCGCGGTGGTCGCGGTCTCAACCGACAGTCGGATCTACTCGAAAATAGGCTCCTCCTCTTTTCGAAGCAGTCACACACACACAAAAAAAAAAATAGGTGTGACGTCAGCAGCGGTTGCGGTGGGGGTTGGACGGTGAAAGACCTCGGCCGTTCGCGCCGAGCGTCGCAACCTGAATTTTACTACTCCTCAAGGTTTGTTTGTTTGTTTGTTTGTTTCAAGTCTCCCCGCTGGTTGAGGCGCTGAAGTTGGTGCCGCTGAGGTACGTATGGACGGCTCCAGAGCTTGAACGATCGGTCTGTACGTGAAGCTGTACGTAGCTGAGGAGGACTCACCCCTGTCGGTGTGTTCAAGCTGCAGCACCTCAGTGTGGAGGAGCTGAGCTGCAGGATGCTAGACGCAGCCTCATAGAGCCAGCAGTGCAGGCACAGCCTAGACACAGCTCCACACTAGCATGGGGAGGGGTGAGAAATTTCTCCTTCACAGACTAATACTCGGCAGAGGGGGAGGGACTTATTCAGAGGGAGGAGTTATTTCAACTATAGTCTCAAAAAATGTCTGCTAACAATGGTTGCGTCCGAATTTCCTCACTACTTTGTGTACTATATAGGGCGTTCACCATGTTGTTGAGTTGTCCGAATCTACAATTCCAAAATCCAGTGCCCAAGAAATTTCCTGTAGGTCTCTGCGAAAAACCAGTGCACATTCATGCTCTCTAATTGGTAAATGTAGACCACAATTAATTTGAACAATTTTTTTTGTGTAAAAAAAAAATTATAAACCATCCAAATTTTCATCTTCAGAACACAGTGGATTCATCAAGACTCTTAATAATATGATCGTATTTGGTTAAGGAAATCAACAACGTCACATTTGCAGTTTAAAAAAGGGAAAAAGTAGTGAGCAAAGTGTCTGAATTGCTTTTAAAATTCCCATTATGTAGTTTTTTAGTAGTTAGGGTATAGGAAGGGAATTCGGACATAACTTAAATTACATACAGTTAAATAAAATTGCATTTGAATTTTCTTGTATGTGGTTCAGCACCAAACATTTCTTAGCTTTTTCGGTTTTGCTCCCTATTTACATGTTTAGAGAATTTACCCCACCAAATATGATAAACGTTTAATTGTTTTAATAGCACCTACGTGTACCAGGTGTATAGTTTGTTGCTATTCTCTGATCTCTATCTCACAGGTCAGCCATTTTGTTGACTCACTTCTAGATTTAAAAAGCTGTAGTACCACAACAGTCCAGCAGAGGGAGAGCACATGAAGCTTTGCTTGGTGTCAAAATGGCTGCTCCTGGACTCAATAAATACTTTCCACTATCTCATCAACTGCAGTCTGTGTCATTGCTAGCGCCCTGCACATACCTACTACAAAAAAACATGTGATAGGAGTACGAGTGTGTTGCTGCATTTTTTCTTGTCTGATGGATTTTTTTCCTCTTCCACATCCATGCTCACCAGACATGGACTGCAGTGGTTGTACAAGGAAAGGCAGCCTTCAGATCAGATCTGTGTGTCTTTTATGAGCTGCTTGCATAGATACAAGTAGATAAGCTACACACTAACAATGCACTTCATGTTGAATACCTTAGATACCATTAAGATTTGCCTGCACAAGAGATTGTAGTTCTTATGGAACACTTGCATGCGCAAACGCAGGCACATGTATTCGAAAACAGCTAAAAGATTAGTAATGAAAAATAAACCATAGATTTTGCTGTATTTATATATTCCTTGTTCATATTAAAGTGGTGAAAACAAATTTACAAGCAAAATAAAGTTTTCACATTTTTGGTTGTTTTATGTTTTATACTCTGTCTAGGATAATAAAATGATACCTTCTAAGTCCTGCTGCTAAGTACTGGACTGCGAAGAAATTAGTATTCAAAGAAAAAGCAGATAAAACAGCAGTTGACGCAACATGGAAATTTAGTTTTTTTTTTTTTATGGAATTCTGTTTTTATTGCTTCAAAAATGAAAAGGTATTGTGTTTTCTGCCAAAACATGGTTAAAGTTGATCATGCTTCCTTTATCTACACTGCCTCCTTAACCCTTTTAAACTAGAGCTTTTGTTCCTGTGTTTGCATTCTTTTGACTATTTTAACTCTTCTAGCATTAATGCAATTAACGTAATTGCAGCAGCATCTTAAGCAGAGAAAAGTGGCCTTGCTCCAATATTGCACACATTTTAGTAGCGGGGTTCTTTCGCAACCCATGTAAATCAGAGGATTTTGTTGCGGAGAAAAGCGGCTTTGCGTCGTTATGCAACACGTTTATCTTCGTAAAGTGCTCAGCCGATATGAAAAGTCGTTCTTCTCCGCATCACAATCACTTGATTTACGTTGACTGTGTAAACAGTCAAAGATTTCTGATATGTCGAAGAGCTTGTGTTGTTTAGATGTCCCAGGTGACATCTCCAGTGTTAAAGGGTCAATGAACGATAAATTCCCCTCTGAATGTTTTTTTTAATACGGTCACTACCAGTTCCTATGAACCACTTAAAGCCAAATGTGTGACTGGTTTGATGCCAAAAGTGTGACTGCTTCTGCTAAGTAACACTTTAATAAATGAGTGAAACCATAAGATCTAAAAGGAAGGACCGAACAGGAATGCAGTTTGACTCAAGATACACAATCTTTGCCAAAACTTCATGTGAATGTACATTCTTTAGAGTTAGCAGGACACAATTTCACGTAGCCCTCCATGGTATCTTTGTGTATTTAGTCTGTTACAAAACGCCACCAGAGCTGTTTCTAAAATAGACAGTATATTGAAATTAAAACTACTTAAGATCTTGCAAAGAAAATCACCCAAGCATGAAGACTTTTGGAGTTTGACAATAAAGCGGGCCTTAAAAAAAAAAAAAAGTCTCATACAAATGGCTCTGGATTATTTCTGTCTCTGCTGTTCTCCAACCACTGAGCCGCTGGTTTCTTAGCTACACATTTGTCCTCCAACATTTTTGTTTTTACTTTTTAGAAAGAATGGCTATTAAAAGAAAAGATGCTGAAAGCTACTCTTGCATTTAGGCCACACCCACATTGTGGGACAGTGGTTCATGGAAAAATACTGGGACACACCATTTCTGACTACAGGGGGGACAATACTTTTAAGAAATCAATTTGTTGCCTTATTAGTTCTGCCAAATTTTTGTGTTGTCTTTCATTTTTTTTTATTAGGGGATAAATCTCAACGTGTGTGCATTTTCTTGTAATAGGCATTAAAATAACAAAAACTTTAAAAACAGTTTAGTCATAAGAAGTCTTATTTTATTCCAAACTGTCTTAAAACTTCATGAATTACACTAGGGGTAACAAATTTGACTTTTTTTTTTTTTTTTTTTTGGTTATTTAAAGTTACCCAGCTACACAGCACACAACATCCGTCAAAAACTGCCTTGCTGTGTGCCCCTCCCCCAAAACAGCTCCTCTGTAGTCTGCTGGTTCAGCCGGCTGTGTGTTTTGGCACCAACAAATTAAATCAACACATCATTCACATACGCGCATACTACCTATGATAGAAAAAAATTCTGCTTAACCGTTAGGGTTCACAGCACTCATATGATTGAAATCGAATGTACAAACAGTTGTGAAATATGATGTATCTTAATCATTTATAAATATAAATCAATCAAAAATGTTGTTACATTACACTTTTATGGTTTTGTTAGTCTTTTTGTTCTAGGTTCCACCCATTTAATGTGTTAAGCAAGTAAAAAACAATTTCTCATGCGAAAACAAATTAATTTGGGCTATATCAAATTTAGGCGTTTAGAGTAAACATTTGAAACCTTCAAAATAAAAATTTAAAAAACTGAATTAAACAAAAAGCGGAACCAGCTCAATGTAGAAAAAAAAAGAAACCTTTTTTTACTTTTTGCTGTGAAGTCGGTTGCTTCTGTTTGCCAAAGGCCTGAACAAAGTAATTCAATTGGATGTTCCCTTTTTTTAAACTTTGATTGTTTTTTTTGTTTTTTTAATCACATTTTAGACAAGAAATATTCATACTGACCACTAAAACCAAGATTGCCTCTAGCAGATGCCTATGAACACTAAACAGGAGATGTGTCCACCAAAAGTGGTGGACAAAAAGCAGCAACTCTGCCTAAGGATTGTGATGATTGATATCTTTTTAAACAGTGACTTTAACCTGTGCTATTTATGTTTACCTATAGTTCACCACACAGAGAGTTGAAAAACTGAAACAGTTAACGACTTTCAGCTCAAATTAGGCCCCACCCACGTTCCGTGGCCCTGTTTCCTGGAAAATTACTGGACTGTACCATTGTTTTGCAGGGGGGGAGGGCATACTGACCTTTTTTGTTTCCTGCCGCTCTTATACCATTTATAGAGCGTGCTATTTTAGTTTAGACGTTGCTCACATAGTAATATTTAATATTTTACATCCTTTCTTTTAAAAAAAAGAACATATATATATTTATATATTAAACCCTTTTAATCTTTACTTGTCAATCACAACATATATAAATGTATCTTAACAAATGTAATTTCTATCTTGTTTTATGTATTTAGTTTTGTTTGATTCTCAAAAGACCATTGATTTGGAAAACAACAAATTGTGGCTTCCTTTGTGCCCCTCCCCCAAACAGTTGTTTTCTGCAGCGTGATTGTGCCACAATAGAATTGTGTGAAGAGTAACTGCTACACTCTTTTGTTTGGTCTGAAAAAATTAACATTTAGGTCGTGCTTAAACACACCCAAAAAAAACGCATTGACTCTGTAAGTTAGTAGACAGAACTTTACACGTTTAACAAATAAAAAAATGTAGATTGTAAAATAAAAATAGAATAGCCGTGTGAGAGAGCTTAATGCTATTCAATAGTTGATGTTTCATTGTTTTTGTCTGCTTGGCAAAACTAATGATGAATGTCATGTTTCTATTCTGATCAATATTTTAATCAATATTTGTTGTTTATTTTACTGGTAGATATCTATCGGAATGTTACGTTGTCAATATTTAACTAAATTTCCCAACCATTCTGCACACATTCAGGGTAAAAGTAATCGAGACTAAAATTAATTAAAGGAGAGGGGGAAGTTTAATGAAAATCTAGTACCGTGTTTCATTCATTTATTGTATTTTTTACACAAGATTATTTTTTTCAAGGTTGTCAGTCTTAGCTCTGTTGTGTTACAATGGAATTGATCTGGAGAGTGAAAAAAGACTGTGTCAAGTGTGTTGTTTCTCAATTGCTGTATCTCAGGCTCGTGACCTGCCCACACTGTTTTCTGTCTGTTGATAACAACATCTCGGATTGGCTCTAGCAGACCCATGTGACTCTCAAAAACAACTGTGGTAGGCGGGGAAGTAAATCAGGAATAAGATTCTATAGAATAAACCTCAATAGGTGGTATAGAACTGAAGTCTGTGTTCCTTTAACTATGCTGCTTATCCGATTACAGTTTCAATTACAGAAAGGACCAGAAATCCTACTGAAATAAAGATTTGTCATTGAGGTTAAGCCCCACCCACATTTTAGAACAATGTGGATCATGGAAAATAACTGGAATGAACTATTTCATGAGGGGGGTCAAACACAAGTAAAACCAATGTAGCTGTTTCCTCTACACTTATACTCATTTTTGTTCTTTGTTACACTTAAGACTATTTCAAGTGTCAAGTTTTAGTTTTGTAACATTTGGTTTGGGTTTGAACGTTTATCTTGAAAAAAACATTTAAAACATGTCTGTAACATTTTGCCTCCATATCTGCATTTAAAGTGTGTGAAGTAAACTTTAGGCAATTGCGAGACAGATTTTTTTTTTTATTTCCACACGGAGGACAAAAGACATAACAAGCGAATCTGATTTTTTTGTTGTCCCTCTTCCATTCTGTCAACCGCACAGAGCAGTTGATCTTACTTTGTTCTCAACCTTGCATATTTCTCATTTTCATTTAAATGTTTGTGTCAGGAGTGGATAAATATCGGACATGTATATCTTTTCAGATGGGTAAGTAACTCACAATCCTGTTGCATCACATTTCCTTCTGCAAATTAATTCTGCCACCAAGCCACTCCCACATTCTAGGAATCTGTGGGAGATTTCTGGGTTGTACCATTTCAAATGGAGGGGAGAGCAAGTTAACATGATAAAACATTTGTGGCAGCTTTTGCCTCTGTGTTTTTTCCCCACATTTTAGGTGTTACATTAATTTACTGTTAATACTATTATAGGTATCACTCTACATGATGAGCATCCAATTAAATAAAAAATAAAATTTTCTAAGGGTTTTTAAAATTTAAATAAAAAAACTGAAACATGGCAAAACATTCTTTTTTAAATGCCCATTCTCATAAAAAGACATAGACAAAAGACAGACAAAAATCTCTCTTTTTATGTGCTCTTCCCGTCAGCCAAACTGCATCTTCTAAAGTGTGCTGGCTTATTATTTTTTGTGGGTTTTAATGCAAGGTAGTTAGTATGATAAATTGCTTTACTATAAACTCAAGCATTTTATCAATGTATAATACAGGTGGTAAAACATTTTGTTTCTCTCGGTAACCGATAACCAATGAAGTGCTCTGTTATGGTGCACTAAAACCAAATGCAATTCGCGCAGCCAATTTCAATGTAAAGTCATTGGTTTAGATGTGAATTGAAGTTCTGCGGCGCGAATTGAGTGGCTGGCGCGGCGCAAAAGTCTGGAAACTGCAAAAATTGAGAGGTCGCCACGGCTGGCCAGATTAAAAAAAAAAAAAATCTGAACTCTGGAGAGGTGGGTGCATCTCCTCAACCAATCAGGGACTCAACAGTCACATAACTTTTTCAGTGACAGCGGGGAGAAGACATCCAATATGGTAGATCGATCCATAGCTCTCCCGAACTTCCATTCATTTTCTTAACCCGCTGTATCTCTTTCTGGGCAGTGGGGTTTCCAGGGCCCGTCCGGTTACTGTTACTGTAACAGTATTACAGTACTACTGTTACTGTTCAGTAATGAGCGAATCAATCCAAAATATGATATTATCGATCTCAAGTTGGTATCGGTATTGGATCGATATCGACCTGCAGATATCAATATTTCCACTCTTGTTTGAAACTTTTCTGTTTCCCAGCTGAATCGCAACCTCGCCACACTCGCCAGTCCAGTGAGATCTCAGCAGCAGCAGCAGTATGCATTGTTCACCCCTCCCCCATCTGTGTTGCTTTTTACTGTTTTTTGAATGCTTATAACTGAAAAGAAAGGCCTTATTGTTCATTTGTTTGCACTGAACTAACTTATAATAGAGAGATTAAAAAAAATGGTTAAACACTGTTGTGCCAAAATAAACACGTTATTAATTGTTAATGTTAAAATTTAAGTGGTCCTTACACGGCTATGTTGAGGAATAATGCTCCCCAAAGTCAAGAAGTAGAGATCCCTTATATGTGTAAATAAATCTTGTAAAGTTGAAATTTGGCACCCTCTCATGGTGGGGCAACGTATCCGCACTACAGTCTAAAAGCAAAGGGTTGCGTGGGTTGGTCACTCATCATTTACATATATTAGTTTACTGGACAAAACAAGGTGTTGACGTCACCCAAAGGAAATGTATTAACTCTGGCTCTTGCGAAATCAGGCCCAGAGCCTTCTCCGTCACTTTATGATAGTCTGCCACCATACTGTAAGTCGTTGACAGTGATTGGTCCGAGTCTGTCTGAGTTATGTTTTTAGAGGAACTACTGTCGCCAATCATGAGTGAGCTTGTTCTGGCTTGTTCAAATTACACACCATATTTGAATAGATTGCGATAAAGAAAAAATATAGGATTAGAAATAAGAAGTTATCAGAGCAAGAATTGTTATTCTGACAAATAAAATGACTGAGTAATAACTGTCCATTTCTCAATGGAAATCTATGGGATTTTGGCCTCTTGCAACCAGCGGGTACTTCCTTTTTTATTATTATTATTTCAATTATTTCAATTTCTACCAGTTGTTTTTTAAATTGTTTTTTTTATTGTTGAACATTTGCCTGTTTTGCATTCACTTCGTCACTTTTTATTTAAGTTCAAAAAGTTTTCCATTTAATTTAAATTATTGTCCTAATTCTGTTTTAATGTTTATCAAGTCATTAAAAAGGGAAACTTACAAAAACATTCACACCGAATAAAACCAATTGAGATTTTGAAGTCCATGTCACATCCACCGAATTTGTGAAAAATATCTGTATCGGATCGATATTTGCGATGTTGATCGGTATCAGATCGGTATCAGATCGATACCCAAATGCTCAGTATTGCCCAGCCCTTCTACCGGGAGACTCTAAATGTTTTCATGAACCCAAACATGGAGACATGATCACTGATGTTTTTGTAGAGCTCTTCTAAAAAAAAAAACTTGATCTCCAGACATCATCCGTGTCTTTAATGCATTGCAAATGAGATAAACAGACACTGCTCCATGTAGCAATAAGGCTAAAACCATTAGCTGCTAGCTACATGTAACAATAAGGCTAAAACCATTAGCTGCTAGCTACATGTAGCAACCAGGCTAAAAACATTAGCTGGTAATTGCTCAAACACGCGGCTGAGGCGGCAAGCTTAGGCAACATATATTTTTGGCCACGTGGCGAGATTGTGCATTCTCCACGCAGCGAAGGCGAGGCGGGACACGCGAATTGGCTACACAAATCATGTTTGGTGTGAGTGCACCTCTGTAGTTTTTATCCCCCTTTCCCATCATGGTGCGTGGTCATTGGCACCTTTGCCTCAGTAGATAAAACTGAATCCTTCTGTGTGAATATTGCATGTCTTGTGTTTTCTCCTTGTGCTCTGGTTTCTACAATTTCAAATCATGCAAGCTCTTTGTTTAGCCTAAAATCTCCATAACCAATGAATCCAACCAGTTCAGTTCCAAAATTACCTTAATTCAGCCTCTATTTGAAAGCCAAAACATCTGTGATTTTTTTTTTTTCCATAGCTGGAAATAAATTAGGGCGTCAATGAGTTTTAAGGATCAGAAACATTGGTAGAATTTAATAAAATGAGGGATTGTTGTGTCGAAGCCTGAAAACTTCTCATTCTATGTAGGGCGTTATGGCTTCCCATTAATTGTTGCCTAATGGAGCCACTAGAAAGCATTACACCCGACAATTACTCCATCTCCTCAGCCTGCTGTTAAGAGGGAGGGTTAAAACACAAATAAGTGCAGAAACCTCAGACTCAGGTAGCTGAGACAAGTAATTTACACAACACAAATCTTTAATATGTGTTCCAATGTCCTTTGGCCACACCCAAATCATACACCAGCTGATGTCCTTCCATCATCTGGTGTTGAGAAAATTTCGGGCTCCGGTAAAAGTCTCAGGGAAATGAGAAGCCGAAAACAGGTGGATTTTCAAGATCCTGTTGTACCTTATCACAGGGTGTGTGGACAAACAGCAATTAGCTGAATCACAGCAGCTCAACCACGCAGCTTTGCCACTCCAAAAGGTACCAAAAACAAGGCCAAATTCTTCCCCTATCCCTACAGCTTCTCCCTACCCCTCTAATTGTAAGGGCATTTGAAACTTTAGTGGTGTCCAAACTTGTTTTTTTAAGGGAAAGGTGTAGAGACTTAGACCTCGGTATCCCAACGAGTGATCTGCGTTGTGCTGTGCCACAGAGGAGAAGCACATTTCTTCACATGGGTATGGTGAAGATTCCGCGGGATTCCTGTGGGATTGGAGTCATCTCTGCCATTGACCATGGGACCGAACGGGATCAGGTTCTTACGGGAGTGGGACCAAACCAATTCAGTCGCCAATGAAACGGCTCTCAGGGTGTCTCTTCAGAGTGAACGAAGACCGTGGCACCTTCCTATGAAAATTCATATAAAATTCACCCTCTTGCTTTTTTCTTTTCAAGTGACACGTGATTGATCAGTACATCCGTGCTTTCGCCTATGGTTTGCACAAGCCGGGTAGTCTATGCGCTATGGCAAGCGAAAGGGGTCAAAAATCTTGCGCTGAGCCGAGGCTTGCGTGGGGGGTTGGATTACATGCACAGCAGCATATGATAGAGTATGATCAAGGTGCAACAACAAACTACAGCAACACTGAAACGTAAAGAAAATGAGTGACCGCAGGAAAAGAAGCTAAATCAAGAACCATTTCATTTTATTGATAATACAAAGGAAGAGTGTAAAGTCTGCAGGAAAGTCATTTCATCTAGAACAAGCTCCACAACCAACATGTTCAAAACCTTCTTCAAAACTGTATTTCTAAATGCAAACATTTATTGTGAATAAAATGAATGAATATTTTTACAAGTTGTTTTTTTTATTGGTAAACATTTTGATTTACCTTGTATCATAGTTACATGTTTTTTTTTTGACTGTTTGCATTCACTTCCTTACTTTTTATTTAATTTCAAGAAGTTTTTATTTTAGTAACTAGTTTCCCTTTAATTAAAAACAATGTACAATATCTGTTTTTATGATTATCAAGTAATTAAAAATTACAAAAAAGAAGACATTCACGGCGAATAAAAACAAGTGAGATTTGAGGTTCATGTCACATCCAACGCAGTTATGAAAAATATCGGTATCGGATCAATATTAGCGATATTGACCGTTATCAGATTCGTATTGGATCGACACCCAAATGCTCAGTATTGCCCAGCCCTAGTGGGAGTACAAATAATTTATTTCATCAGCTGAAACGAAGACTGTTTTGGCAAGCCTTTTTAACATTTAATCGATGTCCTTAATATCAGATGTTTTAAGCCTAATTAGCAAGGCCAAAAGTATGAATGGGTAACTAGAGACAGCAAAAAATGTGAACTAATAATGTTAAAAAGTGTGCACTAGTTCACTAGTGGGCACTATTTGTGCTCACTAGTTCTCCCTACAAGAGAATGTTGTTTTATTTCAATAAACAAAAATAATTTCTCCAACAACTTCTCAAAACATTGCTTAACAATAACTGAAACAAATAAACAAATAGAATAACTTTATCAATCTTTATTAATCCTTCAAGGGGATGCCCTCCTCCTGCGTAAAACATCTTGTTTGAAAGAAGACATGGCTAACATCTACGGATCTAACTAAGATGATATATTCAGATCAACATATCAAACAACAAGAACAAACAGAACAAAATATCACCCCATAAAACCATAAAAACCAACAGCCTCTAGCATGCTCAGGAAAGTCCATTTTTCCATTGAGAGTTTACCATGGGGGCAGTAGCCACTGACGGTGCTAATCACCTAGAAAAAACACACAAGGGAGGGTACAGGAATGATGTAGCATCTTCGATCTGTGTTGCAGTAGAGCAGCATAAATTGAAGTACAAGCAGAAATACAGCGACATATAAGCACAATGAGTTCACATAGACAAAATGGTCCACACTCGCGCTCCCACATGACCATCCTTGTGACTGTTGTGCATCCTCGCACGGCGCTCTGTCTCTGTGGCACAGCCAGGGGGTTGTGGGGTGGAGTAGAGAGTCGCCAAAGCATTGAAATCTAGGAAGAGGTTCGTTGACAGGGCAGGAATGCAGGTTTCTATGACAACTGGTTCTGCTTCTTATCGCACTTTCAGCGGATATGTTTTGGTTTGCTCAAGGGAGAGTGTCCTTGGCCTGGGGAACCTCTGATTAGAGATGATTAGTAAATTTGCAGACACATCTGTTGCCTGCCTGCAGTGTCCAGGCTGCATGTGGTGGAAAAATCCACTGATCTTGGGTCAATTTTCATGATTTCCTCCAAGTTGAACCGAAACTCGCTCCATGTTGGTTTCCATTCTTCCCAGTGAAACTTTGATGCGATACACGCGGGCAGACAGAGCATCAATCTTGGTTTCCAAACCATTCAGTTTATCAATTAGAGTTTTTACGGCTCCAAGTATCCCATCGCAAAGCACTCCCAGCCCGCCTTTTGCTGTGAGCCGCTTCACCAGGTTCCGAAACATCCAGATTCTGCCAGTTCCATTCAATCAGTTCAGTCAGCAGAAAACAGGTGATCAGTAATCCAGTGATGTAAACATTTTCCACAGAGAGTTGTGACAGGCTGAAAATTTTCCGTTTGCCCCATGGGTCATTCACATATCCAGCCGCAAGTGTATCTCCTGGGCAAGTGGGGTCCGCTCTCTCACTTCTCATGGTGGAGAAGGTTTGATCGATCGCATTTGCAGCCCAACAAATCAGATCCATTATTTCTTGAAAGTGAGAAAAACAGAGTGCGGTCACAGGACACGGGGAGACAAGACAAAGAGCCTTGGTTGAGAAGATAGATGAGAGAGCTCAGAGAAAAGCATCCACTCTTGGCAAGTGCCGGACTGTAGGACCTACACTGTAGGTGTGTGAAATTTGTTCTCTGCAGCTGACCCATCCCCTGGAGAAGCGATGCTGCAGACACAGCCACACTAAGAAACCATTTAGTGTATTAACATAACCCCAACTGTAATCCTATCCCTAACCTTTCATCTGGGTCTGTGCAGCCAAAGGAAAACGTTCACTGTGCAAATAGTGACTGTCTTTTTATGATGTTAATATATACTTCTTCTGCGTATGTATGTTTAGATCGTATTTTTTGTTAATTTTACTATTTGAGAAAGACAAATTGCCACCTGTCCATGTACAACAGATGAAAAATAGCCTTATGGCAGTTCTTAATGTTGTGTTTCTACCTGATTTTCTGACAGAGCTGAAGAAAAGCTCCAAATGGTCCTGGTTGAAGCGGTGTGTGCAGTCGTAATGCTAAACTTGTTCAGGAATCACCGCCACCAATGTGTCCACATTAACCACAAAGCCTCAAAAGAAAATCTTTTGTTGACATTATTATCAAAATGTCTCCATGCACCAAGTAATCTTTGTTACTTAAACATTATTACGTATTTCTTACTATTCCAAAATACACTATAATATACAGAAACAGGTAGTAATTAAAACTTTTACTCTTTATTCATACATTTACCTTTTGGATTGAATATACTTTTAAAGACCCACTCCATTAAAAATCATGTTTAAGGTGTTTTAAATGTGTTCTTGTAGCATCTTTCTCATGATGTAGGACATGTATAAGATAACTTAAGAATAAAACAGATAAATACACTAACTTTTTGGAGATGTGATGTAAAGTTGAAGACAGACAGCCTTCCATCCCCTTTCAGCCGGACAATCTGCCCCATCCTGTCAAAGTCCTCTGGCTTGAAGTGCTCCCTGCAGAGCCCAGAGAACTGGGTCACAAACAAATCCTTCCTACTTATCACAGCTTCTCATCACCTCTGTCATTCTATATCACTTAGAAACTTTTGAAAATATTTGGTGGAAAAAAAAAAAAAAATATATAGCAAAAGATAAAACAACAAGGAAGGAACCATTTTCTGTTAGCATGTCTTTGTTAGCCACAAAACTTTGCTTACGATTATGCAAACTTATAAACGCTCTAATAAACAAAATATTGTTAGAACTTACCTCTGAAAGGTAATTCTACATGATCTGCTCTTAACAGAGCACAGGTTGTTGAATTTGAAGGCTGCACAATCAAAAGACACTGCTGTGATTCTTTGTTGACTCCACCTAGTTGTAGATGTAGCTTAGTTTAAGTCACCCTCTCTCTAACATTCTGGCACAGCTGGCTCACTACGGAGTTCGGAATGAGGCATCTATTCAAATATAAAGTCTATGTATAGAGCTACCTGGTTGAAAACTTTAGCGACAATTTTTTCCCCTCATTAGAACGACTGGGAGCTGGAGCTGTTTCATGTTGCAGCGGCAAAGATTCAGCACGGTTGTTCTTCTTTCAGCATGGACAGCGCTCAGTCGTGGCTGGAGTCGTCGCCAATCTTTTACCGGAACACAGTACTCCTTTTTGGGCGGCCTAATGTACTTTCCCTTCTGCCTGCAGTCATCAGCAAAATGCCTGGTAAAGTGATAAAAACAGGCTGATCCTCTGTAGAAAACACACACAAAAGGATCGCTGCTGTGTACGTTGTAAAGAGCAGCATGGTAGGGTCTAAAAGAGGAACCTCCATTGCTGAAGGTTTAAAGATCTCAGTTGTTAAGATGCACTCACACCAAACGCAATTCATGCGGCAGAGGTGGCCAATTTCAATGTAGTGTCAATGGTTTAGACGCAAATGGAGATTCTGTGGCGCAAATTGAGCAGCTAGCTCAGCGCTAAGGTCTAGAAACAGCGCGAATTGAGCGTCGTGATGCGAGTTGAGCGGCCGCCGGAGCTGGCCAGGGTTAAAAAAATCTGAACTTGGGAAGGTGGCTGCATCTCCTCAACCAATCGGGGGCTTAACGTCAGGCACACAACTTTTTCAGTGACAGTGGAGATAAAACATCCAATATGGTAGATCGATCCATGGCTCTCCTGAACTTCCATTCGTTTCCTTAACCCGCTGTGTCTCTTTCTGGGCAGTGGGGTTTCCAGATCTGGTCCCAGTTACTGTTGGGCGAAGGTGATAACACTCTAGGGAGTCTGTCGCAGGACCTATGGAGCTGTAGTGGACACGCTTACTATGCCGGCTCCTGGGAGAGGAGTCTCGCAGCCAGACAGAGGGCTGCTGCTGGATGGGAAAGCAGTCTGCTCAGGCCTCCTGAGCATTATGATGTTTTTTTTTATTTTCATTGAGACAATAATAAAAAAAAGTCCCCTCATTTTATTCTTGCTTTAATTTTTGCCCTCTCTGGTTAATGCATGGAAACACCGCAAAAGCGGCCATCAATCAGGCACAGCAGCAGGAGAGAACTCCACAGGAGCTACTGGGAGACTAAATATTTTCATGAATCCAAACATGGAGACGTGATCACCAATGTTTTTGTAGAGCTCTTCAACATAAATTAACCTTATCTCTAAACATCATCCGTGTCTCCCATGCATTGCATTCAGTTTTATTTATATATCCCAGTATCACAGCCATAGCCGTCTCATTGGACTGACATCAGTATTTTGCAATCACAAAAAGTCAAACATGTAAAAGTCAACAGTAGCTGGTTGTTAAACAGACTAAGCTGAACAAACATCTCTGTCCTTACACCCTCCTTCTCGGTAAGGAAAAACTCATAAAAATCCCTATCTTTTTGGGGGAAAAACTAAGAAACCTCAGGGTTGCCCACATGAAGGAGAGATCCTCAACCGCGGACGGACAGGTGATGCGCTCGAACTATTAAAGAAAAGTGAGCTTAATTAATTCTACAACTAAATTGTTGAATAACAAGTATATGTCGAATAAACAAACACATGTCTGGATAAACAGCTCCAAGTTAAGATAACCGCTAAATATTTAAATGAACAACAAGCTGTTTGAATAGTGTAGCGGATGGACTTCGTCCAGCTGGAGTTGTGGAACAGCTGGGGTTGCTGGAAGAGCAAGAGGCGAGGACACAGCCAAAAACAGGAGCGGGAAGAGCCAGAGGCGAGGACACAGCCAAAGACAGGAGCGGGAAGAGCTAAAGGCGAGGTCACAGCCAAAGACAGGAGCGGGAAGACCTAAAGGCGAGGTCACAGCCAAAGACAGGAGCGGGAAGACCTAAAGGCGAGGTCACAGCCAAAGACAGGAGCGGGAAGACCTAAAGGCGAGGTCACAGCCAAAGACAGGAGCGGGAAGACCTAAAGGCGAGGTCACAGCCAAAGACAGGAGCGGGAAGACCTAAAGGCGAGGTCACAGCCAAAGACAGGAGCGGGAAGACCTAAAGGCGAGATCACAGCCAAAGACAGGAGCGGGAAGATCTAAAGGTGAGGTCACAGCCAAAGACAGGAGCGGGAAGACCTAAAGGCGAGGTCACAGCCAAAAACAGGAGCGGGAAGAGCTAAAGGCGAGGTCACAGCCAAAGACAGGAGCGGGAAGACCTAAAGGCGAGGTCACAGCCAAAGACAGGAGCGGGAAGAGCCAGAGGTGAGGCACAGCCAAAAGAGCGGAAGAAAAGCACACAGCCAAAGACAGGAGCGGGAAGAGCCAGAGGTGAGGCCACAGCCAAAGACAGGAGCGGGAAGACCTAAAGGCGAGGTCACAGCCAAAGACAGGAGCGGGAAGATCTAAAGGCGAGGTCACAGCCAAAGACAGGAGCGGGAAGAGCTAAAGGCGAGGTCACAGCCAAAGACAGGAGCGGGAAGAGCCAGAGGTGGGGTCACAGCCAAAGACAGGGACGGGAAGACCTAAAGGCGAGGTCACAGCCAAAGACAGGAGCGGGAAGATCTAAAGGCGAGGTCACAGCCAAAGACAGGAGCGGGAAGAGCTAAAGGCGAGGTCACAGCCAAAGACAGGAGCAGGAAGACCTAAAGGCGAGGTCACATCCAAAGACAGGGACGGGAAGAGCTAAAGGCGAGGTCACAGCCAAAGACAGGGCGGGAAGAGCCAGAGGTGAGGTCACAGCCAAAGACAGGAGCGGGAAGATCTAAAGGCGAGGTCACAGCCAAAGACAGGAGCGGGAAGACTAAAGGCGAGGTCACAGCCAAAGACAGGAGCGGGAAGACCTAAAGGCGAGGTCACAGCCAAAGACAGGGCGGGAAGAGCTAAAGGCGAGGTCACAGCCAAAGACAGGAGCGGGAAGACCTAAAGGCGAGGTCACAGCCAAAGACAGGAGCGGGAAGACCTAAAGGCGAGGTCACAGCCAAAGACAGGAGCGGGAAGACCTAAAGGCGAGGTCACAGCCAAAGACAGGAGCGGGAAGACCTAAAGGCGAGGTCACAGCCAAAGACAGGAGCGGGAAGACCTAAAGGCGAGGTCACAGCCAAAGACAGGAGCGGGAAGACTAAAGGCGAGGTCACAGCCAAAGACAGGAGCGGGAAGAGCTAAAGGCGAGGTCACAGCCAAAGACAGGAGCGGGAAGAGCTAAAGGCGAGGTCACAGCCAAAGACAGGAGCGGGAAGACCTAAAGGCGAGGTCACAGCCAAAGACAGGAGCGGGAAGACCTAAAGGCGAGGTCACAGCCAAAGACAGGAGCGGGAAGACCTAAAGGCGAGGTCACAGCCAAAGACAGGAGCGGGAAGACCTAAAGGCGAGGTCACAGCCAAAGACAGGAGCGGGAAGACCTAAAGGCGAGGTCACAGCCAAAGACAGGAGCGGGAAGACCTAAAGGCGAGGTCACAGCCAAAGACAGGAGCGGGAAGACCTAAAGGCGAGGTCACAGCCAAAGACAGGAGCGGGAAGACCTAAGGCGAGGTCACAGCCAAAGACAGGAGCGGGAAGAGCTAAAGGCGAGGTCACAGCCAAAGACAGGAGCGGGAAGACCTAAAGGCGAGGTCACAGCCAAAGACAGGAGCGGGAAGAGCTAAAGGCGAGGTCACAGCCAAAGACAGGAGCGGGAAGACCTAAAGGCGAGGTCACAGCCAAAGACAGGAGCGGGAAGAGCTAAAGGCGAGGTCACAGCCAAAGACAGGAGCGGGAAGACCTAAAGGCGAGGTCACAGCCAAAGACAGGAGCGGGAAGACCTAAAGGCGAGGTCACAGCCAAAGACAGGAGCGGGAAGAGCCAGAGGTGAGGTCACAGCCAAAGACAGGAGCGGGAAGACCTAAAGGCGAGGTCACAGCCAAAGACAGGAGCGGGAAGACCTAAAGGCGAGGTCACAGCCAAAGACAGGAGCGGGAAGAGCCAGAGGTGAGGTCACAGCCAAAGACAGGAGCGGGAAGACCTAAAGGCGAGGTCACAGCCAAAGACAGGAGCGGGAAGACCTAAAGGCGAGGTCACAGCCAAAGACAGGAGCGGGAAGACCTAAAGGCGAGGTCACAGCCAAAGACAGGAGCGGGAAGACCTAAAGGCGAGGTCACAGCCAAAGACAGGAGCGGGAAGAGCTAAAGGCGAGGTCACAGCCAAAGACAGGAGCGGGAAGACCTAAAGGCGAGGTCACAGCCAAAGACAGGAGCGGGAAGACCTAAAGGCGAGGTCACAGCCAAAGACAGGAGCGGGAAGACCTAAAGGCGAGGTCACAGCCAAAGACAGGAGCGGGAAGACCTAAAGGCGAGGTCACAGCCAAAGACAGGAGCGGGAAGACCTAAAGGCGAGGTCACAGCCAAAGACAGGAGCGGGAAGACCTAAAGGCGAGGTCACAGCCAAAGACAGGAGCGGGAAGACCTAAAGGCGAGGTCACAGCCAAAGACAGGAGCGGGAAGAGCTAAAGGCGAGGTCACAGCCAAAGACAGGAGCGGGAAGACCTAAAGGCGAGGTCACAGCCAAAGACAGGAGCGGGAAGACCTAAAGGCGAGGTCACAGCCAAAGACAGGAGCGGGAAGAGCTAAAGGCGAGGTCACAGCCAAAGACAGGAGCGGGAAGACCTAAAGGCGAGGTCACAGCCAAAGACAGGAGCGGGAAGACCTAAAGGAACAAAAGACAGGACGAAGACTAAAGGCGAGGTCACAGCCAAAGACAGGAGCGGGAAGACCTAAAGGCGAGGTCACAGCCAAAGACAGGAGCGGGAAGACCTAAAGGCGAGGTCACAGCCAAAGACAGGAGCGGGAAGACCTAAAGGCGAGGTCACAGCCAAAGACAGGAGCGGGAAGACCTAAAGGCGAGGTCACAGCCAAAGACAGGAGCGGGAAGACCTAAAGGCGAGGTCACAGCCAAAGACAGGAGCGGGAAGACCTAAAGGCGAGGTCACAGCCAAAGACAGGAGCGGGAAGACCTAAAGGCGAGGTCACAGCCAAAGACAGGAGCGGGAAGAGCTAAAGGCGAGGTCACAGCCAAAGACAGGAGCGGGAAGACCTAAAGGCGAGGTCACAGCCAAAGACAGGAGCGGGAAGACCTAAAGGCGAGGTCACAGCCAAAGACAGGAGCGGGAAGACCTAAAGGCGAGGTCACAGCCAAAGACAGGAGCGGGAAGACTAAGGCGAGGTCAGAAGAGGCGGGAGCGAGTCACAGCCAAAGACAGGAGCGGGAAGACTAAAGGCGAGGTCACAGCCAAAGACAGGAGCGGGAAGACCTAAAGGCGAGGTCACAGCCAAAGACAGGAGCGGGAAGAGCTAAAGGCGAGGTCACAGCCAAAGACAGGAGCGGAAGACCTAAAGGCGAGTCACAGCCAAAGACAGGAGCGGGAAGAGCTAAAGGCGAGGTCACAGCCAAAGACAGGAGCGGGAAGACCTAAAGGCGAGGTCACAGCCAAAGACAGGAGCGGGAAGAGCTAAAGGCGAGGTCACAGCCAAAGACAGGAGCGGGAAGACCTAAAGGCGAGGTCACAGCCAAAGACAGGAGCGGGAAGACCTAAAGGCGAGGTCACAGCCAAAGACAGGAGCGGGAAGACCTAAAGGCGAGGTCACAGCCAAAGACAGGAGCGGGAAGACTAAAGGCGAGGTCACAGCCAAAGACAAGGAAAAAAAATCACAGCAAAGACAGGAGCGGGAAGACCTAAAGGCGAGGTCACAGCCAAAGACAGGAGCGGGAAGACCTAAAGGCGAGGTCACAGCCAAAGACAGGAGCGGGAAGACCTAAAGGCGAGGTCACAGCCAAAGACAGGAGCGGAAGACAAAAAAAAAAAAAAAAAAAAAAAAAAAAAAAAAAAAAAAAAAAAACTAAAGGCGAGGTCACAGCCAAAGACAGGACGGGAAGAGCTAAAGGCGAGGTCACAGCCAAAGACAGGAGCGGGAAGACCTAAAGGCGAGGTCACAGCCAAAGACAGGAGCGGAAGACAAAGGGATCACAGCAAAGACAGGAGCGGAAGACCTAAAGGCGAGGTCACAGCCAAAGACAGGAGCGGGAAGAGCTAAAGGCGAGGTCACAGCCAAAACAGACGAAAAAAGATCAACAAAGACAGGAGCGGGAAGACCTAAAGGCGAGGTCACAGCCAAGACAGCAGGCGAGGTCACAGCCAAAGACAGGAGCGGGAAGAGCTAAAGGCGAGGTCACAGCCAAAGACAGGAGCGGGAAGACCTAAAGGCGAGGTCACAGCCAAAGACAGGAGCGGGAAGACTAAAGGCGAGGTCACACCAAAGACAGGAGCGGGAAGAGCTAAAGGACAAGAAAAAGGAAAAAAAAGCACAAAAAGACAGAGCGAAGAGTAAAGGCGAGGTCACAGCCAAAGACAGGAGCGGGAAGACCTAAAGGCGAGGTCACAGCCAAAGACAGGAGCGGGAAGAGCTAAAGGCGAGGTCACAGCCAAAGACATTAGCTGCTAGCTCCATGTAACAACCAGGCTAAAATCATTAGCTGCTAGCTCCTCCTTCACGTGGCAGAGGAGCTTAGGGAACACATTTTTGGCCACACGGCGAGCAGCGAATTCTCCTCGTGGCGTATGAGGGGCAGGACACACAAATTGCGTCGGGTGTGAGTGCACATTTAGAAGTTTAAGGATAGAAAAAACTGGACGAGTTAATTCATATTTTTAGACCAAAAAACCATTTGTTGTTAATTACCTTATTATCTTTATCTTTAAATTTTATGAGGGGTGTGTCCAACTGTTATAAGCTTTTAAAAAATATGATAAACTTAATAACATTAAAAAACCTAACCTTAGCCTAATTATTGTCATTTGGCGCTCTCTCCAGTAGATGGCACCCTAGGCAGCCGCCTAGGTTGCTTATGCCCAGGGCTGGCCCTGAGTTCAAGCTGGAGTTGATTCTGGTTGAACTGCACCATTTGGCACTTCTGGTTTGCTTTAAATTTGGAACAGAAGGTGGAGACTTGAATTTTTCATTGAAACGAGGTCATACCCCAATGCTCAGGCGGTGTGGGTCATAGAAACATTGTCATCAAGTGGGGTTTTTTTTTTTTTGTTTTGTTTTCTTCACATTAGACCTTTTTTTTGGAGCTGGCAATTAGTTCAAGATCATCTTTCTACTATAAATATAGTTCGTTTTGTCCAAAATAATTGGATTTAAAGCATATCTAAGATATCCCTAAGTTTTCATGTGTGCTTATTCTTCACTTATATCATTGACTATATATAAGAACTGGACTGAGTTAACCTTTTCCCCTCATGTTCCAAAATGTTCCAAATGTAGATACTGGCTCCAAGAAACTAAAATCCCATAGACTTCTTTTGAGAAATAAACAGCTGTTACCCAGTCATTAGAATGTTCACAATAACCGTTCTTCTTCAATACATTATTATTATTTTTATTTTTAAATGTTCTTGCTAATCCTTTTTTTTCGTGATGTGTTTTCTGCAGTGCAAGATATTCAAGCTACAAACTTAAGGTTCTAAAAATAATACACTACCTCAATAAAAGTATGTGGTGGCTTATGGTACCCACCTGAAACGCTCAAAATGTTTGATAAAACTCCAGGATTAGGATACCGGCAAACCAGCGATTCTCATCAGGTTTGTGAATCAAAACCACAAGATAGTTCTGATGGAGCAAAGGAAAAATCTGAAAGGATCTGCTGTTTATCTGAATGACCATCTGACCAGAAAGAATGCTGAAATGTTCCGATCATGCCAGGCTTCTGAGGAGGCGCAAGGAGATACAAAACACTTGGGTAATGGGCTGCAGGATCTTTGTTCAACTACTTGGTCCACCGGATCAGTCCAAGGTAATGGTTGTTAGTAACAACAATGACTTTGAGTGCTTGATCACGGACGTCTGAACAAAATAACAGTAATACGAGAGCTGAATATGATTTCAAGAAAATCATGATACATCATACAAAACATTTCTTGTTGGGGAAAGTTAAGAAACCCATTAGAGGGACTGTCCATTAGCGTCAGTGGAGAAAATCCAAACCCACCAATGCAATGCTTTTGAGAGAGCCAGAGAAGACCAGGTCTCTCTTTTTGAAGGAACTGTCTCGCTGTCCATCTTAGGTAAGAAATGAACATCTGTTTCTATGCAGGCGGACTTATTGGAAGATGATCTGTTGAGGCTTGATGTCTTCTGTGGTCCTCTCCTCGCATCCTACCAGCACATTCTCAAGCCTGTTGGTGACATTTTGAATCCGTTCTCTAGACTGTTCATGGCTAGGAGCATAATGCGTCGTTCACACTGAGCTCGCCAGCACGTGTTCAAGGGACCACTTACAATGAAAAGTCTATATAAACATGCGAATATGCTCGTTTCAGGCTTCCGTGTCCAAAACCCTCGTTTTCATGCGTCGCTACAAACATTTTTAAGTCTGTTTTCGGGCTCTACGTACAAAAGTGTGCTGAAAGTTAAGCCAGTTGAACTTTGACTGAGTGAACCCAATGGACAAAAGTTTCTTCTTAAAGTATCGTCTTTTTAAAAAACACAGAAGTACCAACTGGTTTAAAATTGATCATGAAGGAGAAACTGATAATTACTGTTTGTGGAATTATTTGATACCAAGCATGAAATAACTTGAACACCACGGTCTGAATGCGTGCTCATTAAACAGTGTATAGCATGTTCTTGAATGCCCCACACACTACACATCAGTGTGTGGGTCCCTTAAGACTTTGGCTATAATGATTCAAGTTGTATTTTATTCTCAGCACAAGTGACATCTTGCTTACGGTTCACCGATATGTCTTTTGAGGCATGCGTGTTACATGCTAAATGTATGTTAAAACTGCATTTACTTTAGTGCAGCTGAATTCCTGTTTTGTCCTGTCAGGTTTGCCGTTTCTTCAAACACATTTCTGCTTCTCATCTCGGTGCGGTCTAGTTTGAGAGCTCAGTCCGGTGCCTGCATCACCGCTCATGTCATCACATCACCACTTCTGCTGCCGCCAACGTGGTACACATTAAGATGGAACGAGCTACTCCCTAACACTTTTGGCAGCGTGGAGCCTCAGCAACTCCATTGTGTTCCAACTGATACCCTTTGGGTGTTTAATCATCCCTGGGCTAAGGCTTGAAGGCATATGGCTGGGGACCTCCCAGTAAATTAGGATGTGCTGTCTGTCCATTCGGCATTAGTGTGTGTCTGTGTTGACGTGTGGCTCTTATACATTTTAAATAATGTTTTTACACCTTCTGTCTGATGCAGTGGAGGCTTGTTTGCTGATGTAGGAGCTGGTGGTGGTCCTTTCTTCTTAGCATATATACTAAATATTTTGTTTGCATTTGTGTGTTTGTCGACCACTGGGTGTCCCTTCCCTTGGTGGAGAAGGTGTGTGTGGGTGTCCATGTGCAGGTAAGCTGCAGTTTAAATGGTTTTGTAACTTCCCAGGGTTTTAATTTTGTTTTTTAAGTCAAACTTTTGTTAGAAATAAAGTGTTCATCAGGCAAAATGTTGTTTGAGTGTCGGACTGAACTTGTGTGCCCTCTGGTGGTGGAATAAGCATCTGCTTCTTCCTTTGCCACATCACAAGTAAGTGATATAAAGTCCAAAGGGGAACTGTTGGTTGTAGCACACAGCTGCAGTTTGAACCATATTTTTTAATGACTGATTTAAATCAAAGTCTCAGTTCAGATTTATCTCAAAAAGAGTAAAAAGTTTGGAGATAAAAGTAAGTGTTTTCAAATAATTTAGCAGGAAGTCAAACTTTTTTTTCCTTGAAGAAAAAAAATGTTGGAAACCAGTTGTAATTCCATATTAAGCAAGGAGACATCATAAAGCACATACCCCACATTACCAGAAGATTTCAGTCATTTTCGTGCCCACAGGTGAATAAAATCACTGCATGAAGTTGCCTCTACAAGCATTTGTGCAAAATGTGTTTAAAATCCCTTACTACATACTTTATACACTTATCTCAGACAGACATTAACATTTAAACAATTTTCTCTTTTGTTTAAAGTCTCAAAGTTCAAACTTTTGTGAAAAAATAAGTCCAGTATTATAGAATGAAACCAAAGATCTGCTTGTGATCAAAGAATTATGCTCATTTCACAAGGTGACTGCACTCTGTACAGTAGACATGGCACAGAGGAGATTGATTGGCAGTGATGTACAGCCAATCAGGAGACAGAAAAAAAATCATCTGTAAGAAAAAAAGAAAAGCATGCAAAATTGAACTAAAAACAACGGTGAAACAGTGAGATCGTAAAAGGTGAGCCGTGTTATAGAGTGGACAACATTACGAAGTGGAAATGATTAGGACAATCATTTGAGCTCCAGGGATAAGCCATGTGCTCTGACATAGTAGCATCTATACATCCTGAGGAGTGTAATGCAGAGGTCACCAACTTTCTGCAGAGTTCAGACCTCCAGATATGGTTTGACCCTAAGATTAGCTGAAATACTAGACTGAAAGCTTCATGGATGGGTTTCCACGAATGACCAGCTGCATTCAAGCCACGAGTGATGCATCCCTGCCTTCCCGTGTGTTGACGTGTCCTTGGGCAAAACACTGAGTCCCGCGTTGCTCCTAGTGGTCCAGCACAAGAGAGCACATCAGAAGATGAGTTTTATGTATATTACGTCAAATATTTCCATAAACACGTCTAAAACCAATGGAAACTGCAGAAGGTGAGCTATGAAAGGAATGAAATAAAAGTTCCCATGCATTTAACCCTGTAAAGCAATTCAATTTCTTTGGATTTGGAGCCTTTATAGGTCCTTCCGAACAAACAAGCAACAAAAAAAATTATTTTACATATACATTTAATTTTGTATCGTATCTGATACATCAGGTCTCACAGCTCAAATATTTCCTTTTTCCTGAGCTAACAAAAATCTTCTAAAAATAAAGAAATATAAGAGAATTTGTATTTCTATTCCATTGCACTTGCGGACGGCTGACAGACTCATGTATCAAATATGATACGTTCGGCTTTAAAGGGTTACTTCTGGCAAATAAATGTATCTGATTTTTATCAAAATTAACGTGTTTCTTTGATTCTAAAAACAATAAATCTGTGAACTTTATGTTTTAAACGGCACTATTCTCATCTCTGTACTGGAGTCCTAGTGTGACGTTTACTGGGTATTTGTGTTGGGTAGATGCAACGGAACAGCTTTTCCGGAGCATCCCTCCTCCTTCTTCTTCTTAAAACAAAAACAATTGCTGAAGGAAACAAAGGTATTTATAGATGATTACTTTTTCAGCATCAAACCAATTTTTTTCTGGAATGACATTTTTTAAATATCCCCAAAGATCCCCGTTTCTTTTGTTAGCAATCTGACAATCAATAAAAAGACATTCTAAAAACATGGACAACTGTTTTAATTGAACAAAGAATAAATTACAATAAGACACCAATGTACAAATAAACTCAGTGTAATACTGGAGATTCTTCAGATCGATCACAGCAGGTTTGCAAAGAGTTGTCATAAAATAAACATCCTTAGGGGGCGGGGTTTTGATGCAGGGCTGAGCGATGCGTGGTGGCTACCATGTAACCTTCTGGCACATCAGTTAACTGAAGTTAGGCCGACGCACACACAGACACAAGCATGCACGCACAAACACGACAAAGAGGCGAGGCGTTGGTTCGCTTTCCTCACATTTCAGCCCGTCTGAAAACAACACATCAGAACACCAAACACCATGAGCGACTCTTCCAGTGAGGATTAATTACCTTTCAAAAACTTACGATCACTCTGTACTTATGGCATATTCATCCTCACCTGGAATAAATGCTGACTTCCTGAAGAGAATCTGGTAAACATGTTTATAAGTGTGTAACTCTGGGGCATAAAGCAGAAGGATATGCTGGCCGCCCCGATGCAAGCTGCTGTGGATGTGGCAAATCTCAGAAGATGTGACACTGCTCACCACTGAGGAATGCTGCCCCCAAGTGGCAGCAGGTTAGATCAACTCCTTTAAAAATCTGAAGACTTTAGGTGTGTTTTCTGTTTCTCTCTAAAATAGAACTTATTTTTAACAAGTTAAAGACGAAACTTGTGATTAATCTAAAATAGTTCAAGCATGACTTCTAACTTTGCTTTGTGATCTATGATTCTACATCTAAAAAACAAATGAAAGTTTGGGTGAAAGTTTACAGAGACTTCTTTTTCTTCAAATTAAATTAGTTGATCATTCTTTACCGTCACACAGTTTTTTTAATGCCCACTTTTATAGGCGGGCATTAAAAATCAGAATTTGCAGCAGAACGGCTTCATATTTATTACCAGGCAAAATTTCGGAGGAATTCAACCAAATGCTTCGTCTCCTAAAATTTTAGGTTCTAAGCTTGCGCAATAGGAAAGGATTAGGTGCTGGCAGTGGATCAAATGCTCTTTTCATTATGGTTCTACCTCTTGCTTTCAGAAAACTAAAAAGATCTGATATGTGAGATGAAGGTCACACTGTGAGGAATGTGAAGGGGGGGTATAGTTGGAAGTTGAACATTAAATAATGTCATAGATGAAGGTTGTTCCACACATGCAGCAACGCTGACGTTGACGTTTATGCCTTTGGCCGAGCTGCTCGCTTCACCCGGCGGACTACAGGTTGCTCTCTTGGGTGTCACAGATAGGGTGCAGGCCTCCATTCTCGTTCAGTCTCTTGGCACGGTACGTTTCGTAGTGAATGTTATGGGTGACTTCCTTCAGATCCTGGAGGTGAGACCTGAGAAGGAGCCAAGCGAGAGCACAGAGAGAGTGGTGATCTGTGGATTCTGCCGGCTCAGCGACGTAGTGTGTTACCGTGACAACGGGCCGCATTACGTATCATATAGTCCGCCCTTTGTGAAAAAGCGAACTAAACCTAAAAAATAAGAATACATTTCAAAAAAATTGATTGAATATTTATTTCTTTTTGTAAGTGACCATGTTACAAGCGGAATTGTGTGCTATAATGTGTGCATTCAGAATTTGATGCACGCCGCGGAAGCCTGAACCGGCGGAAGACGGTTGCTTCACGCAGTGTAATTAATCAGCGTTACTATATATTACCGAGCTAATATTTTTAAATTAGTCGTGTGTGTTAACGTTGACAGTCCTAAACAGAATAGAATAGAATTAATACAGAATAGAATAAAGTAAAATAAAATAAAAGGTGTGGGAAGGATTTTGCTGAATCGTATTCTAAACAAAGCGTTTTTCTTGTTTATAAATGAGCAAAAAACAAGTTTATCTACATACAAAGACTAATTACAGTTTAGTAAAAAATGATGAATTCATATGATGCTTCATAGGTTAGTTGTCGTGATATTTATGTTTAAAGAATCTCTTACCTGATCAGGAAGTCTCTCAGTTGAGCAAACTCACAGTGGTTTGGATTTTCAACTGAAAAACAAAGGAAACATCAACTTTGTGACACAGACCAACACGTAAAACTCATCAGAAACGACCTCACAGCAACAGCACTCACCTTCTATGATTCCCCACGCCGTCTTCCTCCCCAGAACACGTTTTCCATTCACTTGATATTCTTTATCGCTCCCCACCACGGCGAAGGGCATGGCCTCCTGTGGACGGACGGGAGTCAGCGCAGGAGAACACGCCACACCCCTCTGAGGACAGGGGGAGAAAAGACTGGACCACCGGGGACTTACTCTGATCTTGTCGTTGTCACTCTTGTCCTCTATATCGTCATCAAACTCTTTCTGGGGGTAGAACTCAATGCCGTTCATCTCCAGCTCCTTTCTGACCTGCAGCGAAAACCAGAGAAGAAGAAACTTCTGTTCATTTGAGCAGCTGGAAAATGTTCATGTTTGTTATTAATACAGTCTTTGAAATATATCACTGGGCTTTGCAATGGAACTAAAACAGGAGGTCACATTGTTTTAAAGTCAAATAAAGCTACATAAAACAATAACACTACGTAAAATGTACCAAAAAAGAAACAAAAATGAGCAGCTCTCCATAACTGAACCGACCTGGAGTTTGATGTTCATCATCTCATGTACAATTACTTTTGCTTAATTGAAAACCAGGAGCAAATAGCATCAAAGAAGCTCTGAACAGAAGTTCTCCTAAGAACCCTCAGGGTAAAGAGCTGCTTTCTCTGGATTCACTTCTGTCACACTTCAGCTCCTCCTCATCGGTTTTCCCAAACAGAACAATGAATAAACGCTGAACTGTCTCATTCATTCTCATTCTCTGCAAAGTCTATTTAGAGCCTTAAAATTCTGTTTAAAAGGAAAAGGCGAAAACCACGGATTTGCTTTACTTTTAAAACGTCCTGTTGGAGAACTCACTCGCTGTTTGAACTCCTGCTTCTCCTCGACAGTCATCGTGTCCGACTTGGCAATGACAGGAATGATGTTGACCGAGTGACTCAGACGCTTCATGAACTCCACGTCCAGCTGCCGGAGCCTGAAACAGAGGAGCAAACCGTTCATCTGCGTCGAGAAGCTGTAGGGAGGAAGAAGACTCTGGAAGGGTGGCGAATGAATGGAAGGCCGTTACAAATGGAATATATATTCTTAAACAGTTATTTTTATGGACACGTTTTCCTACAGTGAGACTTTCCTCTTGCCCCAGCATGAAAACAGCACACATGTCGGCTAAGGCCGGGGTGCCTTACATAACACAGGGCTGTAGCAAATAATTTGAGGGGTCCAAAAGAAGTGTGCATCGCTGGCTTCTTAATATTTGTCAATTATGATACTAATATTGACTCAAAAATAGTGAGGGCTCAAATCTTTTTGCTTGCCCAAAGACAGCTGTCTGGTGTCTGGGAGGAGCTCAGAGGAGAGAACCGCTAGAAACATTTTCTCTACTCACGAGTGTCCAGTGGGGCAAATAAAGTAGAGGCAGCAGTGCACTCTAGTGTCGGGGATGCGCTTCTTCCGGGTGATGTTCACCTCCTCCTTCAGGAACTTCTCATATTGCTCGTTGATGTACTTAGAGATGGGCTCCCAGCTGCGGTTACAGAGTGTCGGTACAGTTATGGTGGGTAAAGTAAGCTTGTGACCGCGGTAAGATGATGCTTTCAACACTGTCAAAGGGCAATAGAACCCACCAGTTGTCGTTGTTTATTTGATCTCCAAAGCCTGGAGTGTCCACGATGGTCAGCTTCATCTTCACACCACCCTCCTCAATCACTGTGAACCAAACAAAGTGATGCTCGATTTAAAAAAAAAACAATGGTGTCAGCTTTGGTAAATGTTGCCTCAAATGAGTCTTTTAAAACAAGTGATTGAGTTTTTTCCAGTGATTCTGAAAGACTAACAACAGCAAGACGAGGACAGACAACAGAACATAAAGACTGAATCCAGTTTGAATGCAAGAGGTTTCTTTACATATGTATTCAATCATAAGAAAAATGCCACATGAACATGTTAAAAACACCAAAAATACCATTTTCATTGGAGTGGGTCTTTAACTGTTTCCTTCAATAAACTCCAATCACATAATTCTTCCTCCAACTCATTGCTGGTTAAACATGTAAACTATTTCCATCCAGTCGCAGTAGATGAGGTTAAGATTAAGCAAAAACTGTGGATGTAATGAATGTAACCTTCACGCACACATTGTCATCTGCTGCTGTAAACCTAATTTGAAACTCTCCTGGTCTCAACAGTGACATGACGCACCATTTTCTTTCTTTTTTTTGTGAACATAAAGACTAACTTTGCAGGTCACTAGTCTTATTTGATCATAAATGGACACTAACATGAAAAGTTCTTGAACGGTGTGAGTAACGTTCACACCTTTGACTGTATATGAGAACTGGAGCAAGTGAGTGTGACATCACCCATAGAAAATGGCTTACTTCTGGCTCCAATGAAATGAAGTCACTATTTTTATCGCAATATGGATGCCGCCATGTTGGAGCCAGACAAAATGAGAAGCAGTGATTGGTCCAAGTCAGATGGTAACCACTCACGCCAATCAGGAGTGAGCTTACTGGAAGTCCACACCCCTATCACTTGAAAGTGGACTCCACGAAATCTGTCAAACGTTTTGAATTTTTGACGCGAGACCATATACTTTTATTGAGGCATCGGATTAGTTAGAAATACAAGTTTAAGCTCAATTTTATTTCTATATGTCCTCCATCATGAGAGAAATGCCACAAGAACAGGTTAAAACACCACAAATACAGTTGTCATCTGAGTGGGTCTTTAAAAAACTACCAGAGCAAGAATGATTATTCTGACATATATAATGTCTGGCTGTTTATTTCTCAATAGAAGTTAAAGGGATTTTGGGTTTTATCCTAGTGGTTTAAAAAAAGAAAGAAAAAAGAAGGATCTTTGACTTTCACGTACCATGAGAGACTGACTTGATGTCCACAGTTTTGGGGATCTTCTCATCCCGAGCCCATCCTGCACTCTTCCTGCTAACCTGGGATTTGAATAAGGTGTTCACCAGAGTGGACTTTCCAAGGCCGCTGTGGCCTGAGGAGAGAAACCAGAAGAAAGACCAGAAGGAGGAGATCAGGGGAAAAGCGGGACGTGTTTCTCTGTCTTAAAAGGAGCTTGCTGTGACTCACCAACAACCATGATATTGAAATCAAAGCCTGTCTTCATGGTTTTCTTCCTCATCTGTTCGATGATGGTGTCGATGCCGATGTATCCCAGCAGGGTGGATCCTCCCCCTGAGCTCTGCGAGCCTCCGTGGCCGTGACCTCCGCTGTGGGGGGCGGGGTGACCTCCGCCATGGGCAGCAGGGTGACCTAAAACATGACTGCCGCCGTGGCTCGGGCCGTGGCTTCCGATGGGAACTGGAATGGCACTTGGAGGGGGCGCGGAGGTGCCACCTCCACCAAAACCTGCAGCCTGAGGCGGGAAGGGGCTGGAAGGAGAGGGAATGCCCACATTTGGGGGCTTGGCTGGGACAGCTGGTTTGGGTCGAACTTCTGGTGGAACTATGTCTGACATGTCTGTGGAGGAGAAAAACAACAGGAGTGAGTGACAGTGGCTATAAGGAGCAGAGAAAGTAGGCCAGAGGAGCAGCAGAGGCTTGTTGCTCCACTTTTCCTACATTGATGAAATGGGTTACAGCAGCAGACTTGAATGATGTCACTTGTTGTTTCGGTTGTGATTATCTTTGCTTTTTGTTTTTAAACGTTTTTCTCTGCCTCCCCAAAAAGGCCTTCAAGTCCCACACTAATCATCTTTTGAACTATTTTAAAAGCGTTTCCAGTGGTCTTTTAATTATGATTTTGCTGTTTTTAGCAACAATTTTCAAAACTTGTGTCGTTTTCTAGGACCGTTTCTGCAGAGCGACAGGAGTTCATTAGAAATTCACAACAATTTGAATAAAGAAATACTCAGAAATGCAATTTTGAGTTTGATTTCCGTCATATCTGTTCTCAATCATCTCAAAAATGCCACAAATACATGTTACAAACACCAAAAATACCATTAGATAACACAGAATGTAGCCTTTTTTTCTAGTGGATACAATCTTTACGAGTAATATCTAAAAGGAAAAAAAATAACGTCATTTCTATCAACATGGAGGCAGATTTTAAAAGGTGAGATGAGCTCAGCTGACTTTGAGAACAGATAGAGATTTTTTATTTTAGAAAAACAACTTATTTGATTTATTTACCAAGTAGTTTCCAGCACATTTCCATCTTTAGTAAGTAACTGATGTTGGGGAGCTCACATTGTTAAGCACCTTATGAAATTATGGAAAGGACAGCATCAGAGATTCATGTTTGATGCTGCTGGATAAAGATTACAGTGACAACAGTCTATAATCTTTGATAAGTGCATCACACCAGATTGTTTTGGATTTGGTTTTCGATGGGTAAAAGAGTAGAGCTGTCAAGGTTAACGCGTTAATGCATGTGAGTAGTAAAAAACAAAAACAAAAAAAACCATGTTAATATTTATTAACGCAAATTTAAATCGCTTTTTCACAAAAGGTGGACTATTTCATACGTAACGTAGCCCGTTGTCTTGGTAACAGCAGTTAAGGAAAGCGATGTATTTGGTGCTGATCGTCACAATACATTAAAGCATCAGTTCAGAGAGAAAGTTTACTTCTTACCGCTTGTTTTTGTCCACATTACGAAGGAGTTTGTTTTGAAGAAGCCTGCGCAGTAATATAGAACATTTCGGCTTTATGTCCAGAACTACTTGTTTTAGTTGCGCCAACACCCAGCAGCCAATCAGATTTGAGTATTCACCTGGACCGTTTAAAGTCCAGAAACACAATGTTTCTTTCTTATGGCTGTATATCAGCATCCTTGTTTTCTTGGGGTAATCCTGCAGACATAAAAGTCTTTACAGTTCTGCTTATCTTACTGTTAATGTGTTTCGTGCACAAGATGTACATGGAATCGTTTGTCTGCAAGATGCATCAGAATGGAGCGGAGCAGGAAGTTTGTGGCCGACTGTAACATATACGTCGCTGACACAGGCTTTTCCAACTGCATTTTTTTGCTCCCGATTCACAACAATTTGAATAAAGGAATACTCAGAAATGTAATTTTTTGCGGAATTTTCTTTGTATATGTCCTCTAATATGAGAAAAAGGCTACAAGAACATGTTAAAAACACCATTTTCGTCAGAGTAGATCTTCAATAGTCACATTTTAAAAAAAGATGAATTTCTTAATGAAAACAATCTTTCAAGAAAAGTTCCAGAAACAAGTTTTTAGGAGGATAATTTAGAGCCATGTATTTAACAGAATCCACCTTTCGTGGTAAAAAAGCATCTGTCGGGCTTTCAGAGAAGCAGATGGCTGCAGAGGAAGGCAGGCAGGCGGGTCTGCCGAAGCCTAACGCAGATCTGCTGGTCACCGAGGCCAGTGTCGCTGTGCGGACCTCATCGTGCGGTTCTGCCTCCTCACACACGCTCAGCTGGGGGGGTTTGTCCTCCCAGTGGAGAGAGCTACCTCCCTCACAGCTCCCGTTTGCCTTCTCATCCTCTTTATATGGACGCGTGCGCGCGCTGCCGTGTTTGTGGAGCTGTTTCTACTGTAGCATCCATTCAAAATTCAACGCTGGCTCCATCATCGACCTCATTGTTTCCGTCTCCAGCAGTCAGTGATGCCGTTAGCATAGCAGCTAACCCGCAGCCCGTCCGTAAACGCTCGGCGGCTCGGGAGCGTCCCACTCACCGCTCCGTGAGTCCTCTCCTGCGGCCGTCGGGCTCCTGTCTCGGCGCTGCTGCTCCGGGGACTTGTTAACGGGCCCAACGCAGACGGATATCGGGAGAAGGAGCGGTCATGTGACGGCTTTCGGTACCTTTTCTTTCCTTCCCGCGAGCCGACAATATCCTCCCCACCCCCTGCCCCCCACCGGAATGTTGCCAGGGCAACACGAGGAGAGGGAGTGGGGAGATGCAGAGCGCATGCGCGGTAGAGATCTCGCCTAAGAGCCACTTTTTTTTGGTTTTTTGGTATAGTCTGGATTCAGACTGTACCAAATTCGGATTCAGTGAGCTATTTATAGATTTGAACTGATTATATTGATACTAGTTAAACCTTTACACGATAACACAAACTTAGTTGTAACAAAACACAGTTCTACAAGATAATATTTTACTTTTTAAAAAAGGCACTCAGTCATTACTGTTGTAAACCTAAACATTAACATGATTTAATTGTTTTTTGATCTAGTAGAAAAAGAATGAAGAATATACAAACATTTTTGTAAACTATATTATAACTCCCCTTTGGCTAACCATTGTTGTGCAGCATAAGATAATATGTGCCTTAAACTCATTAAAGACTTCAAACCAAAATTTAACATATTTGACATCTGTGCATTCTGGAGGAAGCGTAGAGCAAACAAGGCCTCTTGATGTCTGCAGGGATGTATAATCCTTTACATTTTTCTTCGAGCAGCACCTAAGCCATACATTTATAAACTCAACTAATTTAAATTAAACCTATGCTATTTAAGAAACCCTTAGTTTAAAAAATGGCTGACATTTTAATTTTCTTCAGCCAGAGAGCCACTGTGGAGGGGTAAAAGAGCCTCAGGTTACAGACCCCTGGTTTAGAGTCACACTTATCCCAAGTCAAAACCCAAAGCTGCAATTCCCTTCTCAGGTTCTTTTATTACAAGACTCTTGTTTCCTTTACATTAAAATATACATACTTTTAATTTTGAAACTATTGAATCGGGGACAAAAATCTGCACATATATGCAGACTTTAAAAAAAAAAAAAAAAAATTGAAGCTCACAAGTTTAGTTACACAAAACACTTCACAGAAGAAAGTGAAGCTGGCTATGTCCTGATTTTTCAACTTGTGGTAGTAAAAACCTGAAGTAAGAAGTAGTAAAGGAGTGTCTTTATGAGAAAAAGGCTTGCTGAGACATTGAGCTGATGAATGAAGAAAAGGCTAGACAGTGCAACGTAAAAAAGGAGGAGGTAGAAAAGATCCGTATGGATGAACTCAGGAACATTTTGAAGAAGATGAAGAGTGGAAAAGCAGGGAGTCAAGGCAACATACTTAAGGAGGTAAGGAGACATTTCGGAGAGGTGGCTCTAGAGGTCCTGACTGGACTGTTTAACATAATCTTGGAGTGTGAGACAATGTTATGGTAGATGTAAGAGAGCCAAGAAGAAGACCAAAGAGGAGGTTCATGGATGTAGTCAAGGATGTGATGAAGGTGGTTGATGTGAGCAAGGAGGATGCGGAGAAGATGATCAGATGGAGGGAAAGGATTCGCTGTGGTGACTCCAGGATGGAGCAGCAAAAATAGCAAAGATGATGTCAAATCTGGAAAAAAAAGTCTGGACAATGTCTGCGCACAAGCTGTTTTTCATGAACATACCCTCTCTCAGGCAGAAAATGTGGTTTGATCTGAATATCCTTTTGAGCGATCCGATTCACTGACCTAAAATCAGTCCAGGACATCTTCAGCCAAAAATTCAAGCAGTCTGACTCATGTGAAGTTTTCCAGATTCCTTGTGTTTCTTTCAAGATAATCAAGCGTAAATTAAATATATGTACAAACAAGTTAACAAGAATTAAAGACAAATACATTCACTTTTTAGCTTTTCCACACCAAAATAATACAAATAAAACATTATTAGAACATTCTACCACACTGTATGGTCACATGTCTTCGCAAAAAAAAAAAGTGTTTGTACACATTGGAGTGTAATGATGGCTTGATGATTTTTTTGCTGACATCGTACGTGCGTTGTCCGCTGTGACACTTTGTTTTATAAACCATGTCTCAATCCAAATGGTATTTTCCAATATCATTTTTGAAACGATTAGGTCGATTCGATTTGATTAACAACTCTTCACAGACAGATGGATCTGGTTGGATCGTAGGAAAAGAAATCGAGTCATCGCTACACCCCTAGTTCATGATATTTGTTCCCATTTCATAGACAGAACTTTGATTGCTTCCATGATGCAAGTTAAGTTTCTCTAGCTCAGAAACGATAATAATAAACAGATTAAAATAGATATTAGAAAATAAAAATCAAAGCATATACAGCACTATTTCTAAGTTAGCTGCCTAAATGACCTAAAAAAATACTATACTTGTTTAAAAATGTGTGAGAACATGAGCCTCTGTGTTAGCAGAATGACTTTGATAACACACCGGACACCAGTTTTTGCTTCTCTTCTATTTGTGATGTTTTTTCATTGTTATAACGTGTCTGTTTTTGTGTTTTGTTGCACTCAGGACATGTAAAGCATATAATATATCTCAGAATATTGAGAATCACAGTTCATGTCACAGCCTTACAAGGAGAGAAAAAAGGGGCAGTATGTATAACTTTCTTAAACACAAACTATAATATTACAATTATATCATAATTTCCTTTTTTACTTTCTCTTTCCTTAAAAAAAAACCTCATAAGACCCCGTGTTAGGTCAAAGTTTATGGTACGTGTAGATTTCACTTTTTTATGCATTTGGTTTATTATGTTTCTGTGCGTCAGAACATTTTGTTTTCCTTTAATGTTTCCATCACAACCAAGACACCAGTGAAGCCACAAACATTTTGCAAGCAATATAAAAAGCTGCATGATATCTTGTTCTTCAAGATAAAGACGTTTACTTCATTTTAAAAGTCAAAGATAAAAAAACGGACACTTTTGGAAATGTTTCTGTGGATCGGTTCTCTTCTTTGCCAACGAGTTCCCTCCTTTTTCTTAGTCTCTTCTCCGTCCTTTCTGCATGTTATTGCAGGACGTTGAGCGTTTCTGTTAAAGAACGCTTTTCTGTCTTCCTGCTCTCCTGACTTTTTTAGGGTTCTCTGACCAACGCTGTCACATCTCCGCTCAGCGCATCTGTTACTCTGCTGATAGGAAGCAGCGTTTTCAGTCCCCCTGTTATCCTGTACGACCACCCCCTGCCCCCGCAGACAGAAAACATGTTCAATGCCTTTATCTTGATGAGTGTGTTGACTTTGCTCAGTTTAAGTCGTCTGGATGCTTGTACTCACCCACATACACAGAGCCCGGGTGGAACATGGTGACATAGTAGGGGTCCTCAGATTCCTCGTGGAAAAGGGCTTTTCCTGTGATGGTCTGCTGAGGGCTTGCTGTTGCCCCCTCCCCTGGGTTCTGGTACGTTCTGTGCAGTCGCAGGTCGGAGACCCTCTTTGAGCTGGGGCTGTTTGTGATGAGTGGGCAGTGCCCCACAGACGGGGGCTGGGGATGCTCTGGTGGTTTTGCTGGCACAGCGTGGAGATCAGGTGGTTGTAAAATGCCTGTTTGGTTTAGATGTGTGACTCTGATGTGCACCTCTTTGTGGCTTTTGCGGGATGCTGGAAACGGCTCCGGGTTTGGTGGAAGGCCGGGCTGTAGAGACAGTCCAGCTGACACAGAACCAGAGAATTCCTGGATATGAGGAGCCAGCAGACCCGTTGTGAGTCGATTTAGTCTTTGTGCACACAGAGGAGCCTCAGGTTTCTGATTGATGTCTCTTGACTGGCAGTTAAACCCCTTTGAGACACAGTCAGACCAGCTTTCTGCGCCGTCTGTGTCTACCTGTGGAGACCAGCTTTTTGACGGTAACCTGTGAATCTGACGTTTGATGTCTTGAGGTGAACCGTGCTGTCCAGAGAACTTTGATGGGATCTTTGAAAATGTTGGAATGACATTTTCTTGCCCCGGATGTGAACCTGATAGAGGAGCTGCGTCTACTCTTGTGGACTCCAGTCTGCTTCCTGATTCGCTGAAACTTGGAGGAGGCTGTGAGGAGAAAGACATCTTAGGATTCACTGCCCCCCTCACAGAAAGGACCTGATCCTCGGATTGATGTCGACATCTAAAATCTGGGTGTTGACTGAAACAGTGCACGGTTTCTCCACTCTGACATTCTTGCTGCTGTTGGATCTTCGACTTTGCTTCGACAAACCTAACGGGAGTCATTAAATGATCTATTGCAGCATTTTCTGGTTCATTTATTCTAAATTTGCTGGAGTTTTGAGAATTGCTTGATCGACAGGACTCAGTGCAATGTTCTTTGCTCATCACAGGGAGAATTCTCAATCTAGAGTGAGTAAAGTCCATCAAAGCTCTTTGGTCAAGAATCTCGTGCTTTGCTTTGTCACAAGGGGGATTTCTACTGTTTGAGATGAGAATCGAGTGAGCACTTTTTTCTTTAGCAACAGGAGAATGTTGCTCTCTGCTTCCAATGTCAGAACATTGAGAGCTTTGAGATGGACTTCGCTGGGAAGTCGAGTTTGGAGACACTCTTGGTTTTGGCTGGTGCGACGTTGCATAAAAATGGACGTTTGAGGTGGCAGAATGAGAGGAATCAACTGCTTTTGATTTCAGAATGGGGTAAAGGGGTGGTGCACCTGTCTTTGCAGAAATGTTGTTCTTGGGGTTTGCAGGGAGGCGTGGAGAGCAGCAAGTTTTAGGTTCCATCCTGTTGACGGTCGAAGCTCTTTGTCCATTTTCCCTCTTTTTCTTTTGTCTGACTTCGCTCATCCAGGATTGATCAGGTTCCTTGTTATAAACTAAATCCAATAACCTGAATTGTGAAAAAGTAAAAAAGAAAAATCTGTTTAATCCCCACATTTTAAAGAAAATTTGGATCAAGAAACTGAGATTGAAACATGAACTTACACATCTGCTGCTGGCGGTTTTAAATCAGACTTTTTAAACATGAGTCCCTTCTCATCGAACGATGGGATGTGAATAGCTTTCTTCTTGATCACAGGTGAAGACAGAGGAGGCAACAAACCAACCTTTGGATGCTCACTTGTTTGTCTGCAGGAGGCAGACGTGTCTGAGAGCAGAGGCGTCAAACGGTGAAAAACACTCATTCTGTTTGGCAGCAGCTGGAAGCAAACAAGTCAGAAGATACCATTAAAAATATGGAAACGAGAAGGAAAACATCTCACAGCTATCCTGATCTGACAGTAGAGGAAGGAACAAAATGTTTGTATTTTGATTTCTTTTCAAAAGAAAATGTTCTATTGAGCTATAAAGAAGTACAAAAAGAAAGTTGCAAAGCAAACCTTTGATTGCATTCAAAATTCACAAGAAAACGTAAACTTAATAAGAAAAAAGTCAAACCTGATGCGATGCCTCCTTTGTTTTCAAGTGAATAAACAGGAATGTGAGACGGCGAGTTGAGCAGTAGGAAGCTGCAGGCCCACACGCTGCCATTCCCTCCATTCCTTCTGCACTGAGGCTTCACTGTCTCGCTCCCACTCCGGGAACTCCAGGGTTCACAGGACTCTGGAGTCTGAATGTGGTCAGGACCGCCTGTCTGAGCACAGCTCCACTGAAAAAGCCAGCTGAAGTGGTGCGGTCAGTGTAGGGAGATGAAATATTTGGCCCATGTTACATCAAGTTTTCAAGACCACAGAGAAACTTTTTTTCCCAAGAGATGATTTTAAGGATTTTTGAGCTAAACCTTTGTCTTCATGCTTGGTCAATGGCTAACCTGATGAATTTTTGAAGCTCCACTGACATAGAAACAGGAGAAATAGTAGAAATTTATCATCCTTCCTCTTTGACCAGTACATCTTTTTCAGTAGATGTCCTACTAGAACAAACAAAGATTCAAGAAGTATTGCACTTTTGAGTGAACCTATTGGAGGTTTCAAAAAGGTTTTAATGCTTCATGAAGCTTTATCTGCCCCTCGCTACCTACCAAAACAAATATAGCATTGAAAATGAGTGAACCAATTGGATGAAAGGCTTCAATGTTTCAGCTGCCTATTGCTACCTACTAAAACAAAGGAAGTTTCAAGAAGTACTACATTTGAGTGAAACGCTTGGATAAAAGGCCTCAATGCTTCATGAAGCTTCATTTGCCCATCACTACAAACATTTCATAAAAAACCTTGAACACAACAAAACCCACAGCACAACAAAATTGGTGACAAAGCAGATGGCTTGACAAGGAAGAACTGAAAACCAGATACTTAAATACACTGAGGATCATTAACACAAATCAAAACAGCTGTGGATGATTGGCAACTTAAACCTGGTGTGATAAACAGAAGGAAGCTTGCAAACAGAAGGAGACCAACACCAAAAACTGAACAAAAACCAAGCTAAACGGCTCATTCCTCAGTCTGACCTCAAAGACTATATTTTTAAGTGATGCAATGGGTGCTCTGAATATATTTTAAGATTCTCAGCATCAGTGCTTCAAAGCTCCTGACAGAATTAATTAACAAACACACAAAGAAGTTAACAGGATTTTCGCTTGAAAGCGGGAGAATCTGTCAATCAAACGTTTTAAAGTTCGGTTTGAGAACCCATATTTTAATAGAGGCATCTGATTGTCCGGTTTATAGCTTCAATAACTTAAACTTCAGAAAAAATATTATTAGAAAAATTTGGATTTGTAAAAACATGTTAAAAAAGTATCACGGCACGATTTCTTTTTCTGACAAACGTAATGACTGAGTAACAGCTGTTTATTTCTCAATAGAAGTTCTAGGGATTTTGGGTTCTTGGAACCTTGGAACCTCACATTCCTTTTTGGAATGTGAGGGGGAACAATGGTTGTAACATAAAGTATTGTGTGGTGCAACATCTTGTCAATCATACTGTGGCCGTTGTATCGCGTAGGTCTAGATGGAGCAGAACTCAACTGCGCTCACTAGAGAGGTGCTAGCTTCTACCAACTAAACTTCTCTAGCAGGCAGAAGCATGAGCTGACCTTTGTCTCAACGCCGCAGGACCCCGGGAAGCTGGAATTACAGGAGGCAAGAGATAATGGCAGAGTCCTGTGCCCTCAGTATAACCATTTAAAAGGCCAACTTCACATTCAACTGCGCAGACAAGGTCAAACATTGCAAATGTCTTGCACGGAAATGACCAACTCACTCATGATTTAACAGTAACACAACCAAACCTAACTCCCACAATGCACTCCTGCGGTGGGCAGGATCATTACAAAACTATACCCCATTGTATTGTATTGTATTGTAGTGTTTTTTTATATTTTTCCACACAATAATGTGTTGTATGTGGAATACATCTCATTATAATGTCTCATATTGTAACCCACTAGGCACAGGATGTCTATTAGACTCTTTAACATCTACTGTAGATGTCGCTGACAACTCTATTTTGTTACACTACTACTACCTACTGAATCCCTTTTGGTGTCACAGGTTTGCTGGTTCCATTCCAGCTACTGCTGAAGGTGGAGTACACCCTGATCACGGACAACTAGTAATCACAAAGTTCTGCATTCCAAGAGGTAGCAAACATTTCAACTGAAATGTCCCTGGAGGTAAAGGTCACGAAAACTTGCATCAAAACTCGAATCCAACATATTTTACTCGTCATAGATCTATTGTATGTAGATTGGCAGAGTGGATCATCATTAAAATGAATTTAAAACACATTTTCCTATCTTCTGTTGCACAACTTTGTCTAGTTACTGTTCAGGGGCAAAGTTCTTAAAGTATAGACTTGCATTTACATGTAAAGACAAGGAAAAAAGTGGTCAAAAGTATATCTGATAGTAAGAGTAGAAAAAGGATGACAGCACACCAAAATCCCAATGATAGAAACACATTTGACTTGGTTTTGATATTTCATATCATACTAGTAAATGTTTAAATAAATCTAATAGACAATAATAATAATAATAACAATATCCAAAGATTAGATGTTGCAGGTAGACGTGTTGGAGACCTCTAAATGAAGAACACTATTGGCAGACATCTAATAGAGGAACAAAACAGAATTGTGTGAGGTGTCCTGTTGACATCTGCAATAGATGTATATCAGTTATCTAATCGAAATCTTTCGTAAATGTATATTAGATGACTAGCATCTACTGCAGATGCGAATATAATCAGCGGTCATCTAATGGAGATCTTGTGTCTGGTGGGAAAAACGACCCAAATGACATGCTTACAACATGCAAGGCATGATGGGACCACCAATTAGCTGTGGGAAAGTCGTCTGCTAGCCGTTGTGCTATCCAAGGCACTTTAACGTTAGGAGAGGGATCATCTGAAACCCACAAGACAGCGCGCTGAGCTTTATCTTTTAATGATTTTTGACACCTTTGACATGGGAGGGATGTCAGGTGATTGTAAGGGTGGGATCATCTGGACCCCACAAGATAGCACAAGGACTAGAGATCTATACTGTGAAATGCAATAGACCTCCATGAATTGAAGTCTATCAGATGTATATCTATAGCTGTGAGCTTTGAAATAGCCATGACTTAGATATCTAATACTAATGGGGAAATAATCAATATGTCATTGTAAATCATTTAAGATTTAGTATCACTAAACGTTGTGTTATTGCATCAAATTGTGTTTATTGCATCACCTTATTGAATATATAATGAATTGCGTCCTGTCCTGCCTGTGATTCCCACTTAATTCATGCTATAGTTTTTATTTATCCTAATTATGGGCACTCTCAAAGAGAATATCTATAAGTAGGGAAGAAAAACATCAAACATCCTTGTGTAAGGACAACACAATAAGTTCTGGTTCTGTCTGTGGGGTGAGGTTGTAGGGAAGTGTCAAAATGAGTAAAAGATTACAAAGTTTAAAAACCAAAAATCAAACCAAAAGTTTTGAAAACGTGAAATGAGAAGCCTGATGGACGGACAATCATGACTTCATGTAGTTTGTGTTTATGGGAATAATTAGGTTTAATGTGTGAAAATGTAGCAAGATTCAATATTTTTGGATTGCTTCATCACATTTGCTAAACTATTTTATTTTGTTGAAAATAAAATGAAATCAATGAATTAAAGAACCCCAACATGAAAGAATATAAAATTAAATGAAAAACAAAGAAATGGTTCAGTGAAATGGTGAACAATAATCATTTATGCATAAACAAAAAAAACAGAATTGAAGTTAGTAAATCGTTTTGTATGAACCAAAATAAAATACGACCATTCTTACACAACCAAAGTTTTATTAGGGTTTGATGGAAAACAATGAACGTCTCAAAATCTGTCATTCTGAGATGATCTTGGCATCTTCTGATAACTGCTTCTGTTTATTTATTGAAGTTACACTGTTTTTGCACAGCAGCACCATGCTGACATCAGGGGGGGAGGATGCACATCCCTCCCCAGCGACAGCAAAGACGTTGCCCTCTCGTCACTATGATTACATGCACAACAGACGGGTACATGGGAAGTGATTGTCGAACTACAAAAAGTACTGAAAAGTTGGCAGCGGTTTCTGATGGCATGAGCGCTACAGAGCCTAAAGGGCTTCATGTCCTCCGTTCACCTTCCCGTCTCCTTTCACGTTCCTCCTCTCCGTTTGAGTTTGATGTCGGTTTCAAAATCTTTAACTCAAATTCTTTTCTTTTTTTTTTTACAGAGAAAAGCTGGAATGACACAGAATAAGGTTTTATGATCAGACAGTCTTTGTTCTTTCAGGTTTTCCTCAAAGTGTTGTGGAGCCTGCACTCCTGTCAAGATGGTTTGCTGCTCACCCGCCTGATCATATCAGAGCATTGCTATCGTCATCTCTGCAGTTCACGCTGGCAACTAGCGGGTGATGCCGGATTGTTTTGTTACTCCATTTGTGGGCATCCTGCAGCCCAGGCTCGAGGAAGTACAGACACGCTCCGAAGCCGGCCAGAACCAAAACGGACACCAGCAGGTAGAGGGGGATGAACCAGTCCAGGAACAACCAAGACATTGTGGCTGCTGTCAGGGAGGGCGACAGGGACAGGGAGCAGAGGATGGAGGAGAGAGGGTAATGAGGACAAAAGGAGATTTACAGAACAGTGCATGAGCATCCTTCAATTTCTTTTTACAAACACCCCAGAATATCTCTGCAGAACCTCCTCATGAAGGCTTTCTGCTTCCTCCTGTCATGAAGAACGCAGCCTGATCAGCATCTGCATGTCTAACGTTCGCTCAGTTTGGCTCAAAGTGGCCAGAATTAGCAGGAACAGGTACTTTCTAAAAATAGTGCAAGTGTGTAAACTGTGTCGTGCTTACCTGTGGATGTCAGTCAGTCCTCCAGCATCTGACGGTGACGGTTTGTGATGAAGAGCGGAGCTCCCGACTCCTAACCACCATGGGATCAAACTGGGGCGCCTGCAGCTCCTGCCGTCACACGAGAGCCGCAGAAATCACAGGAGCTCTCTGAGAGGCGCCAGAGACTGGCGCTGCATATGGCTTCATCCTCAAGCACCCAGCTCTGACGTCCGGAGGAGGGGTGGGGGTTGCCATGACAACACCTCTGCTGATTATTGAGAAGACGGAGGGAGTGGGAGAAAAACTTATATAACTATAATCATTTTTGTGGGTATGGGGGAGATTTTTCTGTTTTCTTTTTTTGGAGTAGGGTGGTTGAGGAGAGGGGAGTTAAACTCTTCAGATATCCTCTCTTGTTCTCCGCCCTGCCACTCACTTGACAAAAACCCACTCCAGTCCATTTAACACGAGGACAATTGCACAATTTATGTGGCATCAAGCGAGAGACGGGGGGAGCGTCTGTCACTTCAGTCTGCCCTGACTGACAGCAGCTGCAGTGTTTACGAACTCCCCCTCTTTTCTGCGTTGTGCCGCTTCCAGACAAAAGATGCGAGGATGTCCTACATAATGGAAACTTGTGAGGCAGTGACACCTATTTTTTTAAAGAATGCCAATGAAAGCAGTCGAGTTAACGAGATCCGTTTCAAACGAGGTGAACAGACAACAAACAACTCAATGTTAAAGCTGTCCTTCATGAAGCAGAATCCTTCATTAGGGCCATAAAGTTAGTTTGATAAGACATCAGAGGAGCAATAGTAGGATTTCTTCCACTTGCTGGTGCCAACAGAAGTTTGCTCTGTTGCTTTCTCCAGAATGCAGAGGAGAGACGGGCAGTGTCTGGAAAACAGCAGCTTGCTGTTGCACAACAATAATATAAAGATCTAATGGAAGCAGATTATTTTGGCTGATCAATTGAAAGTGGAAATTAGCTGCATGTATTTATGCAAAATGCGTGTTCAAAGTCAGAGTTTAGCATGCATGGGCAATAATTAGGGATGTTGATCACAGTGATGAAAACACACAAAACAATAAAAGCAGCGAACCACATTGGCCCGCAGGTGCTGCCTGGTCTCGCTCTCACCACCCCCCAAATTCCCCTCTATTTACCTGCCCTCATTGGCACTCTACCCCTGATATGCTGATTGTAGCTGCATGATTAAAATAAAAAAGACACATTTTCAAAATGGTGGGTTTTCTGTTGGTTCATCTCCATAGCAACCATTTCATGTTTTGGTCACCTGGGTGTGACAAACAGGTCTATGCCATTTTTAGAAGAATCAGAAAAAGTAACATTTTGGATTTCTGGATTCCTATCTTATTATGCTGGTTTGTTCAACTTTAGCCAACATTTCATTTTCACAATATTCTGATAATAAATATGCCAGCAACATGGGGAACGCCACTGTTGTGAGCTTGCCACACTAACGGCATGCAGCATCTATGACTTCTAATTTCAACATTTTTCCCCAAGCAACTTCTCAATGATCCTTAAGGAGTTAAGAGATGATGGATCGAAAGCCCTAGCAGAATTTTAAATTTGTAGAAGGTAAGGTGACTTTTTGTTATTTCAAGATGGCGGCCTCTTTCAGAGGTCAAAGGTTAACCAAACTTTGGTTGTGGTTGTAGGCTTAAAAATTTCATGACAGTCACTCAAACCAAAGTTTTCTTTTCTTTTCTTTTTTCTTTTATGGGTTCATGTGATAATTGCCAAATTTCACACTCTGCTACAAAATGGCCACCAAACTGCGGTTCCTGTTGTCATCCCATAATACAATTTAACTTCCTTTGGATATCCTCGATTCAAATGTTTGTTTTTTTTTTTAGTGGATTTTCATTTTGTTTTGTTTCTTTGACCCCACAAGAGATTTTGGTCCCGTTCCTTTTATTGATGGTTTCACCCACTGTGATGTCATCGTTTATTTGTGTATTTATTTTCATTATATTATTTAAATGTATATAAAATATTATTTCATCATATCATTTTTTTTTGGAAAGGGGGTTCACTGTGCCCAGAAATTCACCAGGTACTAGGCGCATGCAAATGTTGTTTATTTTTTGAGTATGTGGCTGGGGTGATAAACCCGCAGTGAGAAAGAAGAATTGCAAAAACAATCTGATTCTTGAGGTCAGTGACCTCTGAGGAACATGAGAAGTGTGGCGCTGCTCAGAAAAAGCTTCTTTTCTCTGATGAATATGGCAGCAGAGCTCAGATTTTTTAGAGTGTGGTGCAGCCATACCTCCAGAAGCTGCAGGAACTGCCTCACGTGCACACCCATATATCTTCATCTTTTCCTCATTAAGTTTTCAACCCAAATTGGACAGTGCCACAAAAACACATTTCTTTTAATCAGCTTAACCTCAGTCATTTTCCAAGCTGGGTATGTTGATTAAATGCTTTAGCAAAAAAATGCTCATTAGTGCAACATTTTTGTATTTTTTCCTGTTTCTCAAGGTTATAAAGTGTGACTTTCTATCACACACCTGAAGGTGCAACATATGTTCTCTGCATTTGACCCAGCCTCAGAAATAAAAAAAATAAATAAAACAGTTGAACAGTAGCCCGGTCTCTGAGGTGGTGAACCAGACCTTCTCTCGATGTCACAAGCTCACCTGAGAGCTGCTCAGTGCGAACCCAACTCACCTGCTGCCACTGAGCGGCTCCATTTCAGTAATTGGGGTCACGCTGCCTCGCTGGAGGCCACCAGAGTGACGGTAATGAGGGTCATCATTTTTGCAAAAAGGAGCCGCCTGTCTCTCTCTTTTTTTTCGTCACAAGAGATTTTTCCCTCTTTTAATCACAAATTAATTTGATATTAAAAGGAGGGAAAAAAGAGTGACTCTGCTTGCTTGTCAAAATTTTGTCTTCAAGTTGATAAAAACAGAACACACGCACTGATCTAGGAACACACAATGAAATCCCTGACGAAAAGCGATTCTTATCTTTGAAATTAATAAGCAATCTGTAGGCGTAACACATCCTCATGAAGAGACAGATAAGTCCAGCACAGGCGTAATGTGTGACGATTGCTCTCGGTTTTCGTGGTGCTGAGTTTTTCCCTGTCACAGTCGCACCAGGTATAGGCTGAAGTCTTAATTGTCGTGGCAAGAACGCGGAAAAATGTCAAGTTTTTGCTAGTGGCAGGAAGGCAGTGGTGCAATAGTTGACAGATAGGAGGGTCTCCAATCGCACGGTAGCAGTACGATCGCCGGACGTCAATCTGGCGGTCCCAGCCATTGGGAATCCAAATGGAAAAACCCACTGATGCTGCACAAAACGCATCCTGTTGGTAGCGACTCAGAGACCAGCGTATTGACCAACTGTGCTTGATCCTGAGAAGCACACAAAGAAGACACGAGTGTAGCACTTGCTGCACTACAACCAACTCAGCTCAGAATCAGGGGGTCTAAAAATCAGGAAAATTCAAGGTTATATCATCCTTTGTAAATATCAAATCATCACAGCACTTTTGCTGGAGATGCATCAAATGTCATTTTAAAAACCAAATTCAGAACAAACATTTAAAAGCTGTTGCAATCCAGAGCTGCTGGTGCTAAAAACAACAAAGTCATCTGCATACATCCTGTCCCTTTTTCACAATTTTCAATGGAAAGTTATACTTTGGTAAAAAAAAAAATGAAATAAAAAGGTGGAACTGGACATTATTATAGACTTCTTTAAAAAGCTAAACTGGATTTTTTTTGGTACGTAAGATGCTTTTCATGATTTGATGATTAATGTGTGGCATCTAATTCAAAAAGTAAAAGCAGCCACTTTGTATTCCAACGAAACCACAGACTACTTTAACAAACATTGATGGGACGAAGTGACAAAATCATTTCTCCAGCTTTAAAAAAAAAAAAAACACATTCGCGAACTAAAATATGTTCATATTACATTGGTGTGGGAACAAATGACAGCATCATAGTTTGGAGTTTCTTTATTAGAAACAGGAAAAACAAATCATGGATTAATTCTATTGCAATTTGATCATATATATATTAACAGATTAGCAGATTAGCATCATGTGGGTCCTGTAAAAAACAAAGATTACAGAAGATTTTTTTATGGGTTTTTTATGGGTTATGCTGAAACCAGTTCCATAAGGTTGATTGATGTTGAAGGGTTTCCGGGTAGAAAAATGTTTAACACGTTTCATAAGAAAGGCATCATCTGCATAAAGTGACAATGATACAAAATACTGCAAAGATTAATACATATAAGTAAAATAATTTGGGACAATTGTATAAAATAAAAAAGTCAAAAACTTCCAAAACTTTTACAAAAATTTACCACTCGAGTCAAACAGAGCAAATTTGAATTCAGTTAAATTTGATAAATCTTTAATAATATATCAAATGATACCATTTTTGAACCCAAAACTCTAATAATAATAATATTCATTTATTAACCTTTCCTGAATTGGAAAAATCTTTGATTTAGCTGGACAAAAAAAAGTTCAGACGACTCCTGTTATCCATGTTAACGGTTCTTCCTAAATATATCCAGGTTGTTGAGCAGCAGACACCTGGTGTCCAGACATTGAGGACCCCCTCACCCATCTGCACCTGTTAAGGAGGCCATCATGAGACTCTGGCAGTATGATACCCCCAACCACAAACACCACCATGCTTTGACTTTAACTCGAAAATGCAGATTTTGAAAACAGAAATTGCACTTAGACAAGTTCACAACATCCGAACATGCTTTTATTTTAAGTGCTAAACAATAACAAGACATTTTAATGCACAATGCACACATTTATTAAATACTCCAACCTACACCTGAATAAAATTATATCCCAAAATAAAACAAAGTTTTCTTTTATTCCTTACTGTAAATTTTTTCGGAAAGGTGGTTCTGGTGAACCATCCTGGGTGTACCTCACCTTCACACAACACTAGCTAGGTTAGGCTCCAGCAACCTTGTGATCCCAAAAGGGATTTAATGGGTTGAGTAAATGGATGGCTGAGCAGCTTGTTGAAGACAAGTGAAGCTTTAAACATGATTTAGTCGGGATTTAGATGCCACAGCGCTTCATAAAGTGTCAAAAGACATCCCAGTCTACAGCGACTCCAGAATATGACCTTAACTCAGAATAGGCTGTCGAGTAAATGTAGCTGTTAATTGCACTGACTGTAAAGCTACGTCCACACTGCCCTTGGCAAAAACCAGCTGGGCGGCCACTGATCGGTGGCAGCCGGAATTGCCGGCCACCAGCAGCTCTGACTGGACAATCTGTAAATATCTCCAGAATTCCGTCCATATCAAGTACCACCAGCTGCCCGATAGCCCAGAGATATAGAAAATAGGGGGCCATTGTTCACGCATGATGGCTGCCGTCTACATTCACGACCGTATCAACGATTTTCAAAAACATTGGGCATCAAAATGAAATCTTGAGGATTCTACTGATGCCTCCCCATAGCGCGGTGGCAGTTGTATTTGTGACTGTAGCATAAATGTGCATTGCCAGCTAAACCAGGTCGAACTTTGACCAATCAGAGAAACTGAAACTCACCAAATTTAGAGCGTAGGCGGTTTATCTGGTGAATCCAGACACGGCGACAAGCTTGACAACGTTTCCGTTTGTTTTCAAATAAAAATAAACTAGGACCACTCCCCTAATATGATGGTAATCGCTTTCCACCATAGCAAGGATGCTTGTAATGAACCAAACTGCTTTGTGTCCAATTTGCAAGATTTGAACTGCTTCCATATTTCACACCAAGCCTCTCCCAATTGCAGGTGGCAGACATGCCCTAATAAACAATAAAAAAAGACAAAGGGAGAAGAAGCCCCTCCCTGCTTGTTCAGTGTGAACATCAGTGTGAACACTATGGGCTTTATGTGTCAAATACCCAAATAAAGGTGTCTAAGCAGCAACAACTGCTTCCTTCATCCAAGAACTCCACCTTTTAGCACCGCAGCTACTGACAAATAGCACAGCATTTCTTTTATTAGTATACTCGCAATTTCTATTGAAAAATGTTGATCTTTGCATTCTTTATGAGTAAAAACTGACGCTTGTGTGCATTTGCTATAACTTAGAAATCTGACCATCTGTCAGTTGGGATGAATGTGAGAGCACTTTGGCCTGGAGGAAGTCCCACACAAGTGGGGCAACATTTTCTGGATTGTTCAGGTGGACGTGGTGGTTGCCTGGAACTGTGGCCACAGCGTGCTGAAAAAACAAAAATCAGAGGATGTGGTGATACAACTTTTTGTTTTGAGTTAGCAATGATGTGGTGAACACAGCATTGTTTAAAAATGAGGTGCATTTTTTTATAGTGCTATCTTGTGGTAAATATGCAAAAAAAAGCCAATTTTTTGCATTCCTACTCAACAAATAGTAAGGATTCTACATGTGACAACTTTGTTGGTTGCTTTAACATTACAATAGTGTCTAACATAGAGTCGATTGCTAAGTAGAGTTTAATAAAAATAAATAAAAATTAAGTTAAGATACTTCCAAACAACTTTCAAAATAAAGGGTGATTCTGTTTTACATGGGACTGATACTGGATAAGAACAAACATGTTTGATGATGTTTTTATAGAATGTTCTTTTTTATATATGTAAAACAGATTAAGAAAGTTTTAGTCTCAGCCTTTGTCAGGAATTGCTGCTCATTCATTGTAACTGAGTTGGACGAAAGGTGCCGTTTTGTGACACTTTAGCCTCTTTTCTGACTCTTAATCATCATTATTTTAGTCTCTAAAAAATATCTTCAGCTTTTCTAAAATTAGATTAAAAAGACCCCAAAACGATCCTGACAGTGATGTCAATTTAGATTAAAAACTGCTGTTTCAACAGCCTCATGGTAATAAAATAACTTTTAGAAGCGTAAAAAGATTAAATCACAGGGGATGACCCACAGAAACGTGGGTTAATTATAGCCCCCCAGTGGTTCCTTGATAAACGGCCCAAACTATTTCATTTTTAAAAGAGCTTCAATCTTGAAGTCAATAGGTTCTTGTTTGTTAATAATACCAAATGTTACAGGTGTTTATTGCCTTCTCTAAATTAAAGCTCATTTTTGCTTGATTTTGTAAAGATCTGGACTTTTTTTCTCAACAAACTGACTAATTTAGCAAAAAAGTCAAAGCCAAAACATTTTTAATGCCTGTTTTTGGAACCCCCCCTCAGGTAGGACACACCTTCTCCTTCTGGAGAGAATGTTTCAGGATGTAGGTCAGTTAATGGGATATTTACATTTTTGCTGCATCAGAAACATTCTGCTCAACTGCAACTCATGTGCAGCGATCAGCATGTGAGGCACAACAACACACATCTTCACAGCCAGAAACAGATACACCCAAGCCTGTTTTATACAAAGAAGACTCACATTTCTGTCCCTGTAGGCTTGAAGAAGTGCAGACGTAAATTTCCTCTGTTCTGTTGCGGAAAACATCTTCTCAAAGCCGTCCTCTGCTCTTTAAAAACACAAAGACGGCATGTGAAAATACAGTTATACGTGTATAAAGACACTGTGCAGCAGAAGATGCTCTTACAGCAGCACCAGTACAGAAGCTTGGATCTTGGAGAGCAACTCCAGACACGCCTCCAAACCTATGCGGACAACGTTTTTCTGAAGACACAAAACAAAACAGGGTGAGCTGCAAAGCTGAGGCACTCCTTGGGTTGAGACGGAATAGTCCAACGCCATCTTACCAGATTAATTCGAAAGTCCCTGGAGAACATCACCCCTACCAGAAGGAGAAAAGAAAACCCATCAGACCTTCATTGCAGCAGGAAGTCACAGATCAAAGAAGAGGAGGAGGATGAATATATACCTCCTTCAACTTCAGTTAAACCTCTCTCCAGGAGGATTTTTGCTGATTCTTCAGTGAGACTCTTGTTTCCAACCAACAGCCTGCAGGTTTTTACCCAAAAAAATTACAAAACGGCATGCATGAGTGTGCAAAAGCTGAGGTGTGTCACCTTTCAACAGCCTTTTCATAGCTATAAACTCTTGTCTTCTTGTCCTCCATGGTTTTTTCATACTCGATCATCTCGTCCAGCCCCTGCCTCAGCACTCGGGGCATTTCCTTCTGCATAAAAAGAGAACGCAAACAGACAACAGTGAACGGGACGCTGCAGATCTTTGTGTGTTGTTATGGAAACAATGGAAATCATTAGAGGACAAAACCGCGGCTGACTCCATTTCTCTGGTGGCTTACAGCATTTCGCAAATGTGACTTTTGAAATGTCAAAAAATACACACTGCAGGATTCAGTCAATATAATGCAGCCTTTTGGTGAACATCAAGCTATAATTCGCAGGGAGCAAAGGAGGTGGTTTGTTCACTCACTGAAAAAAGCCACATCAGGCATTTCACTCTGGAGGCGAACAGTTTTCTGTACTTTTGCTCTGAGGTCAAACAACATTTGATAAATGATCAGATTTAAAAATATGCTTTAAAACCTTTTGTTTGAAAGGAGGACTAGAATTTAAATGAAGAAATTAGAATTTAAATGTAAAAAATAGAATGACACGACTGTCTTGAGTTTCCAGTTATTTCTTCAACCCTGATTTTTCTCTGAGTGATCGGAACAGATACTTCTATGTCACAAAAAATACTCAATTATGTTTGATTCTTTTATTACTTTATTGGTCAACTGAAAATGTGACCAAATCTGTCAAAAATATACATACAGCAATGCTAATATTTGGTTTCATGCTCTTTGGCCATTTTTTCCTTCAATTAGAGGCTTTCTGACCTATTTCTTCAGCGTTGTCCTCAAATTCTCAATGGCATTTAAGTCAGGACTTCTAAAATCTTAATTCTAGCCTGATTTAGTCATTTCATTACCACTTTCGATGTGTGTTTGGGGTCATTGTCCTGTTGGGACACACAACTGCGCCCAGGACCCAACCTTCGAGCAGATGATTTTAGGTTATCTTGAAGAATTTGAAGGTAATCCTCCTTCCTCATTATCCCATGTACTCTCTGTAAAGCTCAGTTCCATTAGCAGAAAAACAGGCCCAAAGCATAATACTACCACCACCATGCTTGACTGTAGGCATAGTATTCTTAGGTTAAAGGCCTCACCTTTTCTCCTCCAAACATACAGAGGGGATGAAAATGAAAGATTGAAAAATCTTCTAAAGGCATCATTTTACAGATGAGACCTTCTTTTAAAAACATTGGGCTTTATTTCCATTATTTACCCTTTTAAAATTACAGGAAACAAAATAACGGTGTGTGCAATTGCAATCCACCACTGATGCTTTTACAATAAATCATGAGGTTTTGAGTGGGGCTTTAGGGGCGTTGGAACAAAAGTAGGATTCTTTTTTGAAGACCACCAATGCTGGTTAACATCGTCGTGTAGCCGTTTCCCGTAGCAACAGCCCCATGGCGGCCTGGCTGCTACATCCTTCATAATCGCTGGTACTAATTATTCAAAAAATTATGGGGGGAAAATTTTGATTAATTTAGCTCAGCGTCAGATTAAACAAATGGAAAATTCATTGGTTTAACAGAAGACTCTCGACTTGAAGAAATAAAGTTGAATTCAGGGTCAGACGCTGAAACTTTTTTCATGATTTGAGACAGGAGGGAAGCATGCAGGTGGGCTAGCTTCACCATCGCCTCTTTGACTGCGATGGATACCAGTTCTCTCTGACCTTCAACAGAAATCAGAAAGCCTGGATCATCAAAATGTTGTGATTCAGCATGACTGGCACGGTTTCTCATTAGTTCTGCAAAGTGTAACCATAATACTGTGAGTAACCCCTCAGACTCAGTGTGTAGCGTGTGAGTCAGAGTGTGTGTGTGGCTGGATTAAGAAAAGTACCGTCTCTGTGGGAAAAAAACCGTAGGAGTCCAGGAGGACGAGGGATTCCACCATCTCAGGATACAGAGCGCTGAACTGTGGAAACCACAGAGATGATAAAGAGGCGAGCACCATCATCTCCACCACGCCATCCCACCATCTCACTTACCATTCCACCTACGTTCCCACCTGAAACAAAAAAAGTAAAAGTGAATGAAAGAGAAGTATACGTAAAGGCTTTAATCCCTTTCTGCAGTCGCACTCACCCATGCTGTGGCCTATGATGGAGAATCTGGTCCACCGCAGCGCTGTGGGAATAATTTCACACATCATCAACCGGGCTCAGTATCTCATCACAGAAACTGCTTTCAATTTAAAGGAAACATCACTCCCTCCAGTTTCTGCAGATTCGTTTAACAGCTCACAAATGATGGCAAAAACAAATCAAACTTTTTTTATGTGCCATAATGTAGCTGAGTGGTACCGGCTGAGCTGTTCCAGTTGGATGGAAGTTTTGGGCGTTGATGTGGTTGCCATAACTCTGGTTTTGACATGAATGCAGGAAATTTATAATTTACAGAAAGACTGAGTTCAAATGACAGGGGAGAATGAATGACCTGCAAAGTAGGAGTTAGCTACCAGCTAATGTCCCAAACCTTTACTGCCACCTACTGACCAAAAGGGGAACAGACACAACTTTCTTCAGCTGGAAGAATTTTTCCGTTTGTTAAAAACCCCAAGAAAAAGTGTTTTTTTGTGTTTTTTTTAACTAGTTCTTGTAGCATTTTTCTCAAGATGGAGCAGATATGTAAATAAAATAAGCTTAAAATGACGTTTCTGAGTATTTCTTTATTTCAATGGTGAGTCAGATAAAAAAAATGTTTAAAATGCAAACAGCAAACAGTCCTGTTTGAAAAAGACCGTGATCGACATTTTTGTTGCTCTGGTAATGTCAGGTTGGTAAGTGAGGAGCTGTAAGCTAGCTGGAGAGCATGTAAACAGAAAATTATGTCCTAGAAATTATTAAAAGACCACTGGAAAGGCTTTTACAATAGATCAAAATGTGATCGGAGTGGATCTTTAACAGTGTGAAAGTGGTAGCAGTAGTAGTATCTCACTTACTGATTACATTTGTTGTTTACAATAATATTGGAATGATGCAGATACTGATAATACAGTTTTCACGCAAAATTTAGCATGACGGTTTCAAAATGGTTATTAGCTTTGAAATCTTTGATTTAAATTAAATATAACAAAAGTTATGACACATAACTGTCAAACCCTTTAGAATAAATCCTTGGAACATCGTATGGCCTATAGTTTAGAGGAGGTTCACCTCATTTTTAAATACATTTTCACATTGTTTTGACCTTGACATTTTTCTTACATTTTTTAATCTTTGTTATAAAACCATGTCATCTCAACTGTGGCCATTTACATAAAAAAGGTAAAATATGATTCTCAGTAGAGTTTTTTCTTTTTGGAAAGTTTCAGGTTTATTGTGAAGTTGTTAAGTAATATCATAAAATAAAATTTGTTTTAAAAACGTAAAAAATGACCAAAAAAAGCTGTTTTAAAGGTAAATAATTATATTATTATTCTTTATTATTATTATATTATATTATTATTATTATTTATTTTCTTTTGATTCTTTTCCCCATTTTTTCAGAAGAACTTCTTTGAGTTGAAATCCAAAATGTATCATTTGGATAAACAACTCATAACAGAAAATCACAGATGAACAAAATTATGTTCTTTCATTCAAATCAAAACCACAAAATAAAAACGACACTTATTACCACTACTAAAATCAAAACAGGAAAGTAAATACAGTTAATATACAGTTAATATGTTTTGGTTCTGAAAGAAATGACAAAACGAAACTAATTCCATCAATTAGTTGGGGTTCGGAATAAATATATTTTATTTAAAAAACATTTATGTTTTACTTATTGTGCAGAAAATTCCAATTTAGTTGTAAAAGGCAACGGTTTGGAGGCACACACCTTCAACAACTCTGCGAACATCCAATACATACGAGGGAAAGGAGTACAGAACGCCAGGAGGACGATGGGAGGAGCGGCCATGACCCGCCAGGTCCACGGCCACATACCTGCAGTCTGATGGAAGCACAGCGGGAAAACTGAGGCTAAACAAAGCAATGTCTGAGTGTGAGCTGCAGCAGGGTAGAAAAAAAGGATAACTAACATAAAAAATAAAAAAATAACTTATTGACAAATGCAAAGAAAATTATTTTAGGGCGACAACTTAAAAAAAGGATCATTTTGTGTTAAAAATAAGAAAAAGAAAACCTCTTTTTAAAAATATAGCTGCAGTTTTTACACCGTAAGAGACAACAGCAAACACTGAAAGTTGGTTCAAAAAATGATGGAAGAAATAAACACCAAGAACTAAAACTTTTAGTTTAGCAACAAAACTACAGACAATATATGAAAATCAGGAATTCATCTGCGATTTAACGAGATAAAAACCAAAATAAATGATAAAATAAACTCTAGATCCAAGCTTTACTTCACGTTATTGTAAGTTAAAAAGCTTCAAAGCTTTTAATTTTGTTACAATGTTTATTACAGTCAGCTAAAAAAATAAAATTACCTTCATTTTGTTGATGATTTATGTTTGATTTTAAAAAATGCTTGTATTTTTGTTTGAATGCATACTGTAAAATTGTTGGTTTTGATGCCATGATTCTTTAATAGAACTACAGAAATATGGATTAACTGTTTTTTTCTTTTTCTTTCATCAATTACATTTTTAAACTAAAGTATACATTTACTTAACTCACATTTTCCACAGTCTGGTCTCGACATTTTACAATCTGGACCATATAATTTCTCTTCTTAGAAAAAATTATAGACGTAAAAGACATGTATTATTACCAGTTATGACCAAAAAAAAATCATTTTGGTGGGTTTTATTGGCAGTCTTGTAGAAACTTCAATTAGAACCAGAGGAAGTCAAACCATCGTATATTTTATTTCTGTATATTAATGAGGTTCGGCCTGTTGGCATGAATAAATACATAAAAAGTGAGTGAAACAAATAAATAAGTAAATAAATGAATGAGTGAGTTAAATAAATAGATAAATGTATTGGTTTTAAAAGGTCAAAACCCTTTTCAGAACTAAATCAGAACTATCTGACTTGAACACAAGTGTCTTGCCACCTTACATTATCAGTTTACACCTCTAAGTTTAGCATTCAGGATTTAAAAGTACTTTATTTTCCTCATAAAAACCATGGACTGAACTTTCTCTTCATTTCTTTGTGTTTTACAGACTTGAGGAAAACGTTTGCTGCTTTTGCTTGTTATGTGAACAACAGCATTGGGTCCTGCTGGTGCTTATTGCTGCCCATTCATCCACAAATGAATAGTTAAAGCTTTTCACGTGTGTTCTGAAAAACATTTTGATGAATTTTGATTTTTTTTTTTTTGTTAGAATGTGAATTCTTGGTGCTAATGATGCAATAAAAGCTGGTGAAACTTTTTTGACATTCACCTTTAGGTAAAAGAGGGAGAAGGGTGTTGAAGGTTCCGCAGTTATCCGCCCAGCCATGCAGGCACAGAACCGGGCTGCCGTGTTCAGGACCCCACACTTTTCCCTGGATCTCTCCCCATGGGACCGGCACAGAGAGCTCTGAGACTGAACACAGAAAAGGGAAAACTGTTAACATGATTTTTTTTTAGCTGTTCTCCTGGATGTATGGGATCAGGAATGAGAAAATCAAAGGGACAGCACATGTTAGAGGTTTTAAAGATAGAGAGAACAGAGATGCTTTGGACATGACCAGAGGAGAGACAGTGAATATGTTGGTAGAAGGATGCTGAGTCTAAGGCTGCCAGAGGAAGACCAAGGAGGAGGTTTCTGGATGCAGTGACTGAAGACATGAAGGTAGCTGGTGTTAGAGGATGCAGAAAACAGGGTTAGATGGAGGAAGCTCCTGAAGGGAAAAGCGGGAAAAAAAAGAATGTATTTGCTGTCATAATCATGCAGCTCAGGGCTACTAGCATAAAACTAACAAACGGTTTTACTGTGCAGGGAAGAACAGATGAACATTTACCTGCTTGTTTGACTGAACTCGATGACATAAGTCGAACGCTTTTTAACGCGTGTATCATCTCAAGAAAAACGATATATATAAAAAAAAATAACAGTGTTTTTTCGACGTAAACTATCTTCTCGTGTCTTTTTTTTTTTTTTTTTTTGGAAGTCACTTTTCGTTTTTCCGGGTGTCGTACACCACGTGATCGCATCTTGAGCTGCTATTGGATAAAAGGACACGAGGTGAAAGAGTTTGGACCAATCAGTAGGCGCTCACCTTTCACCCACCGTCATTTCAACCTTTAACCACCAAGTGGCGTGCTCACACGTGATACAACCCATGGGCACGTCTAAGATGCGAGCAAGACCCCAAAGAAGTGACTTTTATTTGACTTAATTTTTAGAGAAACTATTTTTGCACGTTCAGACCAAAAAGACACAAATGATTATCACTTCATTATACATAAAAACAATTAATTTATTTCATTAGGATTCATTAATATTTACATTTATTTAGAAACTCTGTTGGAAAAGTAATGTTTTGCCTTCTTTTGCAGGTTACAAATAATCAATCTGTTTGTCGTTCTTTGGAGTTTGGAGAAATTGGGAAAGAAGCAGCATTTAGCCTACATTTTATTTTATATTTTAGTTTGAAATTACATCACACATTTAATGCCTGTTAAACATAAACCACTGTAACTGTTTTGCATGAAAAGGTCAAAACACTTGTGTGGAACAGAAACACAGCAAACCAGAGAAAAAATGTTGTTTGAATGCGATTATAAATTGAACCTTTTTAATGTCTCATAGTGTTATTTTTATTGTACTGTTTTTTTCCCCTCATTTGTTGTTGCATTGCAGGTTAACAGCAGCACAGCTACTACTTCTCTCTGCTCAGAGTTACTGAAGCCAGTTCCGGCTGTCACCGGGTCAGAACCGGGCCACAGACTGGACAGGTCAGCAGTTCATCTCATTCATTCTCAGATTCAGTCCAACAGCACACAGAGGCTTGGCGGAACTGTTATCACGCAAGGAAGATCATGCAAAGTCCACGCAGGAAGACACTTCTTCCTGTGGGCGACATTTGGGATCGTTACGCCCCTCAGTTTATATTCTCATTAAACAATTCAAGGAAATTTGAGAAATGTCAGAGAGTGAAGGACACCTGCGGAACTTGAACCAGCGGAGTTGTTCATTGACAGCTCGACCATCGCTGCAGCGCAAGACTCCACTTAAAAAAGTTCACAGAGCAAAACAAGAGGCAGCAGATAAGCTCTTTCCAAAGGAAGCACCACCTTTTTAAAGATGAGGGTGGAGGTAGAATTCAGATGAGATTTTATTTTTTTTTTTTTAATGAAGTCGTTCTTCAAAGAGACAAACCAGACTTTTACCAACAACAGTGGAAATAGCTGCTCTGGTGATTCTAAAAAGAAGTCTCAAGCTGTAAGATTTTGAAGCAAAGTAAAAAACTTGCAACAGACTGGTGACCTACCCAGGCCTTCGCCCTAGGATAGGCTCCAGCATCCCCGAAAGTGATTAAGCGAGTGTAGAAAATGATTAGCTGGAAAAGCATCACTGCAGAGAGGGACAGTATAGTTATAATTTTAATAATATGTAGAATGCTACAAACTTAAAAAAATTAGAAGTAATTTCATCACTTTTTTCAAAACTGGAAGACTATAAAGAGTCAATAAAATGAATGGTTTAACTTGTCTTATGTTTGACCTTTTGAAAAAAAATATAGAAATCTACATTTCATAAATATGTACACTACTTTTGATATGATAAGGAAACATTTTTATTAAAGATGTTTTCTCTACACTCCTAATTCTCCATGAGAGAAGTTTTTGCAGTTCTGCATTTTTTTGGCCTAATTTCCCGCTCAGTTGATCAACAGAAAATAATTAGCTGACGTCCAAACACACCCGGGATGATGTTTGCACGGAGTCAGCGTTTTCTGTGTGGAGCCGTGAGGAGCCGACAGCATTTTAAGAGGCGTGCAGTGACGGAGCAGACTGATGGGAGTGATGGAAACATTTGGGAGGGAGGGAGTATAAAAGGTCAGCGTTGAAGGGGCAAACTCAGGCGAAGGAGAACTTGGGATAACCACACGGATATTTGATCACCTGCAGGTATAATGGTTTTCTGATATCCTCATAATTTAATGACATTTTATGATGAGTCCACTGGTTAATGTGCTGCTTTCAGGCTGATTTGAAGATGATTAAAGTAAGATATGCTATAACTTAAAAGATGTTTGACATCAAAAGCGGCACAAAAACATACAGAAAACTGGAGAAGAAAAATTCTGTATGATCAAATTTGTGATTTATGGTTATAGTAATCTAAGATTTAAGACATTCTGGGATTGAGAATGTTGAATTACATGTGTTATCCACCGGCACACAGTAGATTGTTTGTTTAAAGAACTGTGCACTGGATTTCCCTTCACATAAATTGAACAGAACTCCACTCAGAATACATGACAGACTCACAAAGGGCAAAGCAGGTCATCCATCTGCCCTTGAATGAAGAGCTTATTGGACAGAGGCCACCAAATCAAACAGGAGGCAGACCAGATAACACTGCTGGTGAAGCACAAAAACTCTTTGATTCAATGAAAAAGACAGAGTTGAAGTCGTGGATTATTTGTAATTTTTGTCTTGTCAGACTTGGTCCTCTGAGATTATGGCGGACTATGACATGATTTTGAAGCACTGGGGTCCAGTGGAGGCGGATTACAGCGCTCATGGGAACCTGGTTCTGACCCGGTCAGTGTTCTCTCATTCTGATTGAACAGATTTCCTTTATGTATCTATGGCCTAAATATGAAATCTCCTATTTGAAAAATTCCCTTTTTTGACAAAGTGATTTCCTGGGGAAACATATCTCTAGTGATTTGTTGCTTTTTTTTTCCCTTTTTACTTCTCAGTTTATTTCATGAGTACCCAGAAACTCAGAAGCTATTCCCCAAGTTTGCTGGCATCAACAAAGGTGACATGGCAGGAAACGCAGCCCTTTCGGCCCACGGAGCCACGGTGCTGAAGAAGCTTGGGGAGCTGCTGAAGGCCAGAGGCAACCACGGTGCCATTCTCAAACCTCTGGCTAACAGCCATGCCACCAAGCACAAGATCCCCATCAATAACTTCAGGGTGAGGATTGTGAGCAGCAGAAACTCTTCTAGCCTTCAACCCTGACTGGAAGTCAAAACTGTATTGTTCTTGTGATTTTTCTCTGTTTCAGCTCATCTCTGAGGTGATTGGTAAGGTCATGGGGGAGAAGGCCGGCCTGGATGCTGCCGGGCAGCAGGCCCTGAGGAACGTGATGGCTGCCATCATTGCGGACATCGAGGCCGACTACAAAGAACTGGGCTTTGCTGGATGAGGTTCCTGCTGGAACTTGACAGCCTGCAGGTGCTTTCATTTTTAACAAAACAAAACTACTCCGTATCTTCTGCATTATTGTGCAAAAATAACCAAATATGCTTCACAAAGTCGATTTCCCTGCAGGATGATTGTCCTTGATTGCATTCATCTCTCAACTTTTCTTTAAACAATTTTTGGAAATCTGAATTTCTCTGTGTTGTAAATCATCGTTGATGTTTGATTCTTGCCAATAAAAGTCTTTCTGCTCATTACTTTGCATCAATTATTTCATGTGCTGAAAATAGAAAAAAAAAATATAGTGCCTGAATTATTCCAAACTTCTTTGCTATTATTGGTCAAAGGGACTTTTTTTTTTTTTTGGTGAGCTGTCAAGATGTGATTCTTGCAGGTGATGACGAAGTGTCTCAACACTACCTCTGCTTCCTGAAAGCTTCTTGTCGTTAATTCACAAGATACCATTAAATGCTTCACTAAATTTAACATCATCTCAAACAGCAAAAACATTAAAGACATTTTACATTTTTTACAGGTGAAAATGTTGTGCGGTATGAAGGGGTTAAGAAAAAAACACCCTCCTAACTCTTCATTTAATACGTCCAGCTAGCTTCCCTGGACTATTTCTATGTGGTTCAGCTGCTCTGATCTGGTTTTAACTTGTATTACAGCAACTTTACGAGAACTCATCATGGCTGAAATTCTTGCTTAGGCCACACTCTTTTTCTTTTTTGGATACATTCGTTTAATGAGTCACTGTTTCAAATTCAATATTAATCCAAAAATAGAGTTTAGTTTTTACAGACCAGCTTTCTTTGAAACTCTTGGTCATTTTGCTTTCTCTGGACAGCTAACTTTTCATTAGAATTGTGGTTCAGAGAGAAAAAAGTCCAGTATGAAACCTAAACAAAAATGAAAAATCACATTGAAAATCTGCTAATTGTATTTGTTTAACACATAAGCAACTCATGACGACTGGATCAACATGGTAAAGAACTATGACCCTTCTTTGGGTCATAGTTCACAGATCCAAACCCCTGATGTTACGATCCATTTCCAGGGGAATAGAACGAGTTAGGGAACATAAAGCAAAACATTTGTGTTCTATTCCTTCAAATTTACAATGTGTACTTTTAAGTTTAAAGCAGTTTTCAATTGCTTTTTTCCTCCAAATTTACATTCACTTTAAGATGATCCTGATTTGACCCTATAGGCAGCTGTTAAAGCAGCAAAGCATATATTAAACTGTACGGATCATGAACAAATTTAAATTAATCTGAGTGTAAAAAGAATGAGGTAAAACGTTGGATTTATAGTTCAATTTAATAAATTTTAAATGCATGAAGAAAAAAAAAAAACATTGATTTGACCAAAAAGACTAGTTTGTTAAAGCAGGTCATTGTGTCCTTGAGTGCACCACACAAAACACAAAAAATTTGAATTGTTCCATTATTGATTTCTGATAAGAGTGATTTGCCAAAAAAAAAAACAATATATATTTTTTTTTTTCTGACCAGATGTTTTGTAAGATATAGAATATAATGAACTTTTGAACTAAAACCAATCCCACCTTTCAATGCATTTCTGTTGCATTAAATCAAAACTTTCTTACTTACTTGTGGGATGTTTAAAGTAAGACACTGTTTAAAATGAGTAAAAACTAAACAGTTTAAAAACAACAAACCTCTTTAACATTAACAGTGCACAATGTCAGGGAAATCTCTTTTGGCTCAACTTGAGACAGTCGTGCAAAAGAGCCAGTGATATAAGTGTTATCACCGGCATTCCTGAGCCCCGCTGACGGCTTGTTGTCTTTCCAGTTCCTCACATGATGCCAAAACAGTGTTTGGTTAACATGCCTGGTGGATAATTGCCAAGATGATAACCTTTCATTAGAGAGGGGTGGGGTGTCAGTGCACGCATGGAGACGTGACACGAGGCACAGCTCCTCTGCCTCCATCTCCCCTCTTCCTCTTGAGCTGGAGCAGCTGATGACAGAGGGTGGAGGTCAAACGCCAGGCAACAGATCATCTGCCAGACTAAAAGATGATGGATCATCATTACCAAATGTTAAAAAAATCTATTTTTGCATTAAAACTTTCAGCTCAATTACATATGTTCTTGTTTTATTTGTGTTTGATGTTCTTATGCACCAATATCAAAATAATTCTCTTTAGTGATATGTAAAAATACAAAATATGCTAAATTAGATTGCACATGAATGTGTTTGTGAGTTCTAAATCTTCAAAAGTTTGTTTACATTTCTTTAAGGCACAAAAACAAGCTAAATATACAAAATATTTATTTATGTAATATATATTGTTTACGAATCTCCTTCATCCATGTGTGTTTCCATACACTAAAATGACAGTACACCCTCCTTCTGAACAATAAACCAATTTTTGATAAATGATTATATTTTCAGTAAAACAGGAGTTAAAATGTAGGTTTTGTAATGTGGCTTTTCAATGTTCTAAATTATTGTTTTGAAAAAAATAAAAAACAGTTTGATTAATGCTAATAAAAGTGATACACCTTTTCATTATTATCCTTTTTAGTAAAAAAACAAAAAACAAAAAAAAAAACTTAAATACAGTAGGTGTCTGAATTCCTCATATTTACATCACATTACGTACATTTTAAAAATCATTAAGTGCTTTATGTTTTTTTTCCTATAAACCTTTGCTTGAAATTCTTATGTTGTTTTGGGCTCATATCTGTTGACCATGGTGTTCTTAAAATCTTTTTAAATGTATTTAGTTTGACATATTTGATTTTTCACAGGAATTATTCCATAAATTGGTCAAACTTTTGTCTGTCATTGTCACATAAATTCCTCTGGGTTTATCTGGAAATGTAAGTTATTCAAGAAGGACAGAAGCCCCATTAAATCACAATGAGAAGTAAAATGCTAAATCTTTTTTTTTTTTTTTTTTAAGAATTACACCAGGCATGTCCAAAGTCTGGATGGTGGCCCAAATGTAGACAATCCTGTGTTCTATTTGCTGGAATAATATTCAGCCTTTAAATATTTGCAACAAAAATAAAACAGACCTTTACCTCCATCATTTACAAATCATTGTGTTTTGTTTGCTGAACAACAGAACACCCAATAGGAAAAAGAAAAACTGCTTTCTAAATCTGAGCAGCAACACTTGAAAAAATAAAGAAAGAAAGATGTGATTTTATCAGCAACAAAGTGAAAGAATGAAGGAACCAGAGTGTCTGCAATGACCTCCTGGTCAGCTGCTCGCTTTGACTTTGCCTCAAGTTCAGCGAGGTAATAGAACGCATTTCTAAACAGAGTTCAAGTGTCCCTGTTAATGACAAGAATACAAAACCCTTCTGCTAACACCCAGATGATGTTGTTTGACCTTCATTCACAGTTCAACACTCACAGAACCATTCTGTTAGATTGAAAATGCGTGTGAGGAAAATGTTTGTTTCTGCTTTTTCACTGACTTTGCGTTGTCCTTACATGTTTGGCTAACCTGCATGATAACCAAAACTAATAATAGCGTGCACGAGTGTGCGCGAGTGCAGGCTGGCAGACGTGACATCAGGCGGGTTTCTGGTCACAGTCTGATAGAGCTGAAGTCAGCCGGTCGCTGCTGTACTGCAGCGAATTTCTGCTACGAGGACAAAATGTTTAATTTGTTCATAATAAAAACAAGTAATGAAAACTTTAATCTACTGCAAAAATATATTTTCCATTTAAAAAACAACATTGCATTTATCACAATCAATAACAGAAAAAAGGAAAACAAATAAATATAATATTTAAAGTTAATCGAAGCTGGGCTGATCGATGTCTGGTGGCAGAGTGCATCTGGTCAGGTTTGACAGGTACAGAGATGTAGTGAAGGGAACAAAGCCGGCTGCCACTTTCAGGATGGTCAGAATCCTCTCTGCGGCACTCGTCACACCTTGTGGGGTCTGTAGGAGGCGATAGACAAAATGTCTGCTACTGAAACACAAATAGACTACCGGTAAGTGTGTATTCAGACTGAAAAAGTCTGTTTATCTGGACCGAGTCCTGAACCTGAAAGATCTCCTCACTCATTGGCCGGGAGTCACGAGGGTGGGGCAAAGCAACGAGACAGAATAATGAAGTCCTGCGCTTTGCAATCCATGTCGGGATAGCTTGCTTATTCAAACTTTATATACGTTCATATAATATTTATGTATTAACATCAGCTAGAACACGTTGTACTGATTTTCAGTACAGCGAAGGGCATGCTGCAAGGAGGTTGCTATGGACCTGTCAACTGCGAAGGAACGCTGATAAGTGTTTACGACAAATAGTTGGGAAAACAGTGTAAGAAGCAATGTGTATCACGTTAAAAAGTTGTTTTAAGCAGCCTGCATTCAGCTGACCCCATTTTAATAAGTTGTTCTTGCATTACTGCTCCACGTTTCTGTGCGGCTCATCGGTTTCTACATTCTTACTCCATTTACTCCCATTTGCAGTAAATGCCAACATAATGTTCTCATCTGCTTTACTTAAAGTGGTGCCAACTACTGTAGATTTCATTACAGTCTTCATTTCAACACTTTTTAGGATTAGAAGCAGGAAAAAAAAAACTATAAGTGTAATTTTTCTCCAGAGGACTGGATTTTTGTTGTTGTCACACAAACCTGATCTTCTACAAACAGCAGGGGGCAGTGTAGAGACGCAGCCAGTTTCCGGACAGCATCCAATCGCTCTGCAGGGACGGAGGAACTTCGAGCTTCAAGAGGAAAGCAGGAAAATGCCAGCAGGAGGTAAAGTACTTATGAAGCACTAAATTATAGTTTACTGTCAAATTATATAGAAATATCATTGTCATACCATTAGTGACCATGAAGCAGACTTTCCCAAGGAAATATCCAGGCTCTAAATACTTCAACGAAGCTTCTGCTGACTGGAAACTGTCAAAACAAAACACACAAAATCAGGCGAGCATTTTGAAAAACCCACCTGTCTGTTTAAATCATGACAAACTGTTGAAAACCAGAAAGAAATCTGCAGGACTTAGGGAGTGTACTTTTTCAAATAATTAAAATAGAGTAAAATAGAAAAGAATGCCTTTATCGTTAATGTGCACACGTACAATGAGATTGAAAGCCTTCATTTGATTTCATTTGCTTCGTTAGGATGCTGGACAGTACTTTCTCTTTTCATACGACCAGAAATTTCTTTCTTTCTTGGCTACCACATCACTCTAGTCATAGCATTAAAATCATTTTTAGGGCAAAAATTTAAATGCCCTCCTCTGGGTTAATCAAACATCTCTGGAACTTTTCATTAATCAGGTTCAATAACATTGAGAAGACAAACTCTATGTGCCGAGTTCTGGATGTTTATCTGTACATAGATAAATTACATTTGAGAATTGTAAATGTTTTTGCTCAAACATCCATCCATCTGGACCATCCAGAGTTACATGGCACTCATCATTAAACAAGAACTGTTTGTAAATGAGTCTTCATGTATGTCTGGGCCCACTGCAGCCGTTTCTGCTTGTGAGTTTTGTTTAGAGGTGGCCGAATAGACGATTTATGCAGAACTGCAACACGCTGGAGGATCCTACACCTTGATGTTAGTGTGAGTTCAGAGACACCAGCAGCTTCATATATGTACTTTGCTGCTTTTATAATGGTATTTTAGCAGCTGCTCTCTTAATCTGACGAATTTGTCTGGCAGAAACTTTCCTTGTTCTGCCTTTATCTGCACCAACCCATGTGTTCTCTGAATCAGCAACAAATCTCTTAATAGTACAGTATACAGTAATAGTAAAGTTTTTTTTTTTTTTACTTTTTGACACTTAAAGACAATTTGCATGTAATTTGGATCGCACGCTGTAATGTTTTAAATCAGGTACAAATATATGAATAAAGATATTTTTTATTAAGAGGCATTATCTATAATTAGCCGGTCTTTTTTTTTTATTGATCATTTTTAATATGTATTTTTTTGCCTTTTGCAGTGAAGGGAATGCTAACTAATGAGCTTAATTATGAAATATTCCAGAAAAAAAAAATTTTTCTTGTGTGTGTTCAGGTAAGTGAGCTGGGTTTGAAAATTACCTGAGTTCTGAGGTCAAATTGATGATGAACACCACCAGGTCAATTTTTGGGCGACTCTCATCATTTTCAATGGGCAAAGGCAAACTCTTGGCCAGCCTCCTGTTTGGCAGAGAGAAGGTTCATGTACTGAGTATAACAGAAAGGACTGAAGTCTCCAGAAACATATGATTCTAAATGTTTTTCAGTGAATATAATGCAACAAAGAACACAACAATCCAAGTTGTTCTAAACCAAATGTACCAAAATTAAGAAGTTTTGAGCAAACTATGGCACTTTGCTCACATCTCCCTGAAGGTCATGAACACATCTCAATGGACAGAAATCTTATAACTGCTAGTAATAATTTAGTTTATAATCAAAGGTGACACATTTAAACACACTGCAGAGATCTGACATTAGTAAGCCTTTTGTTATCCCACTTCCATCTAAGCTTGTTTGAACATATTACAGGCTTAAAACTAATTTTGTTAGACATTTGGTTTCTTTTTGTATACAATTTCCCATCTCTGTTGTCAAATTCAACTGAAATTTTAAAAATGGGCAACATGCTTATTAAATGTATTATTAATGAAGAGACAATGACAGCTGGGTTTGATGCAAAAGGTGTCCATTTCTTTCATTAACTTTACATTTAAACAAACATAATTCAGATTAACAGATATTTTTGCAGAAATATAATGACTGAAATATAACGATACAATAATTGCAGATAATGAATGACACACATAGGTTTATTACCTATTTTTTCAAAATTATTATTATTTAATTTTTAGGAAATGTTTTTATTCTTGCCCCATTTTCCAAAAGAACAGACTTATAGAATATTTTCATAGTAGTCCTTAACTTTCATCTTTGGAGACTTTCCTACAAAGACAATTCATGAAAATTTAAAGAAACAACTAAACAAATGAACTAAATGAAAAGGTTAAAAATAACTGACATTTCTATTTTGAAGTAAAACCAACATTGTAGCGTATGACACCTTTCTTTGAAAAATATAAATAAAGCTAACTACTTTGCCATCTGTGTTTGATTTCTTTAAAAAAAAATATCCTTTACATGTGATTGTATGCTCACATTTTTGCTGTCACTGTGTTGGACTGGGAAGGATGGGAGGACAGTACTCACACATTGACGGTGACTCTGGTCTCCTCCACCAGAGCTTCTGCTAAACTTTGCTGAAAGTGTTCCTCACTCTCCACTAGCTGTAGAGGAGAAAAACACTCATGCTAACGCTCAAAGTGCTGTAAACAACAACAGCAGGAAAAACTAACAATTTCCTTTTGCTTACATGACAGCAAAATCCAACTCAACTATAGGAAGTCATTACTAAGCGTTCCAAGTGTCGTTATGATAAACTCTACTTTAACATGTACTTTTACGCTAAAAATCTAAGCTATCTAAATGTGTTAGCTTCAATGCTAACTAGTTATGATAGCATTCAGTTGACTGAAACGCTGCAATAGTAGCCCGGTAATGTCGCCCTACGGTAAACCTGAAGAAACAAACATACCAAAACACTGGCCGTGTTCAACCCAGGAAGTTTGGCAAACGGGTTTAGCCGCGACATCTTTCCTTCTCCAACTGATTTACTTCCTCCAGCTCGCGCTTCTTTTCTAAATCTGCGTATGACGTCATGACGTTTCAGCTCATACAATTTGGTTTAACATCTGCCATCTAGTGGATGTTGAAAGTTCTGCATCTTTTAAGATTTGAGAATCCACGCAACAATTGGCCTGCAGTGGATTTTACAGATTCTAGTAATCCTACATCTTTTCAAATCTTTTAACTTTCTTTTGTGTAGTCACACTAAAGTCAATGTACCAGTGGTTTAAGTTTGAATTTAGAGGACTTCATTCGAAAGAACAAGCAAGTTTATTTTGAAAACACAAGTTCAATGCATCTTACAGGAAGACTAATCAGATCTTCCGAATGAGACTGATGCAGGTCAAAGGCACCAAGAACACACATCTAAAGTGCCTTCATCCAGCAAACAGCCCATTTCCAGCAAAAGCACAACGGCTGTGCAACAGATTTCAGAACTGCAGTTCCTTCATGGAACAGACAAAATAGCATGGACATTAAAGACTCAACTAAAAAAAAAGTGAGAAAAATAAAAAAACAGACTTAAGGAGGTTTTTTTTTTGTCTGTCTGCGCTCTTTACATCTTCACTCTGTAAACTGTACATAAGGTTGAAAAGTTGACATAAAAAATGGAAACTATACCCATCCCATGTCAGTCTTGCCTCGCACTTCTTTGAAAAGTAGTTTTACATTTTTCTTAGATCGCCACTGTAGGTAGTACCTCAGCCCCACCATCCACACTTCCCAATATGAAAATGCATACAGAGTTGACAGCCAAACCCAATCAAACAACTTCACATGCTCCTTTTGTTTACTAAATTTCACTCAAATCCACCACGAAACATTCATATCTCTCCCGACTCTCGCTCTTCGGAGCTGGAGCGCCGGTCCCGCTCATACGACAGAGATCGCTCCCTCTCCCTGCCTCTGGACATGTCAGGAGAAGTGGACCTCCCTCTCTCTTCCCAGTCTCCATGCTCCACTTTGTTTTCGCGCCACCCCTCTGCCGCACCATCTCTAGATCTCTCCTGTGAGGGTGATGGTTCTTTGTCGCGGGTGTGACTTGATCTGTCTCTGGAAGACCTGAAATTAAAAATAAAATCAAAAATAATGTGGCAACCGGATGATCCACAACCAGGACTGCAACCACCCAGTGACGTTTTAAAAGGACTAAAGGTGAATTTTTCTGAGAAGCAACAAACCATACCGCTTTCTTTTGTGTCTGTGAGAATGCGAGCGCGAGCGGTGCCTGTCCTTGTGTCGATGTTTACGATCTCGATCTCTGTCCCGATCGGACCCGTCCTCCCTGGAGCGAGACGTGCGGTGCCGTCTGGAACGCTGAGACGATGAGCTCCCGCCATCCCTGTGAAAACCCACAGTCAGATAGAAAGTTGTACTGCACACGTATGACAAAAAAACCCCACAAGAGCTTATTCTGACACCATTACTTAAAGACCCACACCAATAACATTTTCAGGTGTTCTTTTAGGATTTTTCTCCTGATAGAGAAAACATAAAAGAAAACTAGGTTAAATTTGCGTTCCTGAGTATTTGTTAATTAAATCAGAATTAGATGAAAAAATGCTTTTTGAAAAAGCTTGTAGCTGTGACATAGAAGTTACTACGGCAAGCCACAAGCTCCCTGCACTGCCCCATTCCAATAGATCCGTGTACGTCTTCATTTTCCTCGTCTGAACTGTATCTGGCTCAAAACTGTACAGCTCGATAGCTCTAACAACGCTTGCGCTTTTTTTTGCCCTGATAATGTTAGGCTGGGGCCTTAAGCTAGCGGGAGAGAGTGTTAAACAAAGGGTTGATGGGAAATGGGGGCAGACTTACTGTGTGGCAACAGTCCTGCCTACAACTCTGAACTACTGCCACTCTGCAGAACTATGTCCTAGAAAACAACACTGAATTTTTGATTTTGGGTAAAAATGGCATCATCATCATTAAAAGAAGACTGGGAATGCTTGGAGTGGGACTTTAAACAGACATTTCTGTGTGACACAAAACATCTCTGACAAAATGATCCAGATGAAGGAGGCACACCTGTACCGATCTCCGCTTCTAGATCTTGACCTAAAATGTCAGAAAAAAAAGGGTCAGTTTTGCAGAAGACAAAACTCTGTCCCTACAGAAGAAGCCGTACCCGGTCCTCCTCACCTTCGCCTGTCTCGCTCTTTTTCTCGATCCCATTCTCGTTGTCGCTCCCGCTCTCTCTCCCGTTCGCGCTCCATCTCCCACTGTCGCTCCCTTTCTTCTTCTCTTTCTCGCTCCTCTCTCCTTCTTATCCGCATTCTCTCTTGTTTTTCTGAAACAGCTTTCTGGAATTTATAAACACCAGTAAATGAAGAAATTTGTAATTTCACAGATAAAAATGTAACACTTGACCTCACAGCAGCTGGAACAAAATTTTTGGTTAAATGGCTGAAACTTAGAGCAAACTAACCCGTAGCTTGTCGAGCTTCTCACGGATTTCAATGAAACCGATGTGCAGTTTGCCTCCAAAGTGGTCGGCTAGACGACGATCATTGTCGTGGAGACCCAAGTAGGCAGAGCACACCTCACACACTCTTAGTTTTTGCTGCTGAAAGCTGGAAGCTGGCATTGAGTTTCTGTAAACATCCTGCAGCAACAAAGGGTTGGTTTGAAAGTTTTGAAAGTGGGAGTAAAACTTCATATTTGCTTCATGCCACATAAAATAATGTTTTACCTCTGCTTCCTTCTTCAAGGCTCGAGTCTTTTCCACCTTCTCCAGCAACTGCTGGGCTTCATCCACATTCCCTTCACCCCCCAGCTGCTCTGCTTTGGCCAGCAGCTTGCCAATCTCCTCGTTTAATTCGTGGACTCGCTCAGCCTTTTTTAATTAGACAAACAAAACAAAATGATTGAAAAGTAAAAGAAGACAGCATAGCTAAAATGGATAATCAGTCAATGCAAAGTGTTGCTGTACCAGGAGCTTTCTTACTATATTTAATTGACAAAGGAGTGGTGGTCTGAAATCCCAACAGCACCGCAAAGAACAAGTGTCTGAGTGTTAGCTACCTTCGCAGCCACCTCAGCGCTGATCTCATCCTGCGTCTCAGCTAGTCTCTTCTTGGCCAGCTCAGTTCTGCGGTCGCAGTCAGCGATGAAAGACTGAAGGTGCTCTGTAGCCTGCAATAATTAACATTAGGCAAAAAAGATCTTTTAAACAGGTGTGGATAACTGGTTTAAAAACAAGATAGATTTACACATACTCGGGGTGCAACAGATCATTGGTGATCCCGTATGGATCATTAGCCACGGTCCGGCACACTTGTGCACCGCGGATTCGCAGCGTTTATATATGTTTTAATAAGTGCTGTCAATCAATTAAAAGATTAATAAGATCAATCACACTCTCTGGTTGTGATTAATCACATTTTTTAAGTTAAATTTTATACAACAAAATGCTGCTTTTGAACAACAAAAAAAAAAAGGCCTGAGAGAATTTGTCTCCTTCATTCTTATCGTCTGAAATGTTTACATTTATAGTGTAAACTCAGAAGTTTAATTTGTGTGCACAAAACACATTAAAAGTAAGATAAGCAGAACTGTAAAGACTTTTATGTCTGAAGTAATACTCAACAAAGATACTGATGTACAGCCATAAAAAACAAAATAAATGGTCCAGGTGAATACTCTATCCTGATTGGCTGCTGGGTGTTCTGGAAGAAGTTCTGGTTACAATGTTCTATATGCACAGGCTTCGGCAAAACAAACTTTTCTTTCATGGCAAAAACAAGCGATAAGAGGTGAACTTTCTTAACTGATGCTTTATTTAAACTATCGTGACGATCAGCTCATGTATTGCTTTCCTTTGCCACTACAGTCGAGGTCTGCCGGCTCAGCAACACACTTACTTGTTACCGTGACAGCGGGCCACATTACATATCAAACAGTCCACCTTTTGTGAAAAAGCCAACTAAACCTAAAAAATAACAAGAATAAAGTACTAAACATTGATTGAATAAGTATTTATTTTCTACGTGACCATGCTATAAGCGGGATAGTGCCTGACGAAGTGTGCATTCAGAATTCGATGCACGCCACGGAAGCCTGAATGGCGGAAGACGACTGCTTTGCGGGGTGCAATTAATCTTCGGTTATATATATATTAATGCGCTAATGTTTTTAAGTTAATCGAGTGTCTTAATGCATCAACGTTGACAGCCCTGAGTTTTAATCAATATAGATGTTTTGAAGTATTTAAAAATGTTTTTTAAATTTTGTCTTGTTTTGTCCTTTATATCCCTTTTACTGATCTGAAAAATGATCCAAACCATGACACGGTCTGAACCGTAATTTTGTGATCTGTTGCACCCCTAAAACATACAAACCTACAAACACATTAACTTCCAATAGACAATCTAAACATCCCAAATAGTTCAAACATTGCTTTAACGTGGGAGAAAGACAGAGTACCTAAAAAAAAAAATCCAATCATGAAAAGGCATATTTGTGACTTTTCACAATAAAATCATATCTAGCTTTTATTATAACTTGGTGGTCAAGACAATAAAAGTTGTCTAAAATAATAGATCGTGCAGAACTTACATCAAGTTCAAAAAAGTATTCTTGCTCCTTCGATGCAATCTCATAATCTGCCCTCAGGGCCAGGTCATGGACTTTGGCGCATTCTCCCAGATCCATTCTCTACATAGAACAGAGGGACATTGATCTATCACATCACATTCAAATCAAATCTGTTGAAAATCATCCCAGACCACAGTTTATTATTAGTACCAAATAGATGTAATGAATAACTAGATTACTAAATGACAACAAAGAAAAATCATCATTTCAGTTTTAAAAATATTCAAACCAACAAAGATTTACAGGTAAAAAAAAAGAAAATCCTATTTACAAGTATAAAACGTAAACAATGATTAAAAAAAATTACCAGCAATTTCAAAGAAAAAGTTAGAAAATTGATTAAATCTGTCAATCACATAGCTAAATTTAGATTGTCTAAACAATAAATAAAATAAAAAATGGTTATTTTGCTTTTCAATGAAAGGCTGGTTGTGTTCTACAACCTTAAGGTGTTTTGTGAAAAATCATTCCAATAATCATAATTTTTATAATCTCTTGTTGACTGCAACACTGTTTATACAGGAAAAGGTTGCTGATCTTAAAATTGATTTTGACTGTTTGCTAAATTCAATGGTAAAATATCTATTTGCAATACAGCTGGTTTAATTACCAAAGATCTTAAAAGCTGAAAAGTAGAAGTATCTAGTATTGCACTTTAATCCCAGTTAAACTAGATTCTTAAAGACCCACTCCAAAGAAAATCCTGTTTTGGTGTTTTTAATGTGTTCTGCAGCATTTTTCTCACAATGGAGGATATATATATAAAATAATTAAAGATTAAAATTGTGTTTGGGTATATATCCATACAAGATGGATCAGGCGCAGATGAAAACCTGTGGTTTGTGATGCAGCAACTGCCATGAGTGGGCAAAAGTCTCCCAATTCCAATGCATCCACTTGCAGACAAATAGATCCATTAACGTCTTCATTTTCTCAACTGAGCTGCCACCTGGCTCAAAACTGTACAACGGGATACCTCCAGTATTTCTTCCTAAATTTATTTTGCTATGTTAATGTTAGCTTGGGCTTTTTCTGGTAGCAGAACACAGTGTAAAAAAAGGGATGATTGGAAATTAACTGAACGAACTTGCCTGCCAACAGGATTTTATATGTGAAAAAAATATAATTGGAGTGGGACTTTAACCCCTTAAAAACACATTTTTTGGTATGCACTGCACAAAGTGTGCACATGGTACTCACAGTTCCTGACAGAATGTCATGAGGACATGAATTCAGGAGATGGCTTTTGCAGACTCGCTCATCTGTAAATTTGATTCTCTGCCGCATGGTGTCTCCTAAAAGAGAAAGAAATCATAGCTGAAGGGTGCTACAAACTACTGATTACATGAATGATCAAAGATGTTAAAACAATTTAACTTCACATAACAATTAAGAAAGTTTGTGTTTGCTTAAGTATGATCATGGTGAAATCATCTGTTCATTAGAATCTAAATGTTGACTTTATCAGCACATCAACTTCTAGGAATAGAGGATGATTTGACTAATTTATGAGGTTGCAACCTTCATTCTTGGCACACAAATGCACGTAGTTCATAAAAGTGCCAACATTTAAAAAAGAAAATAAACAGTTTTATAAATAGTGTAAAATTCGAGACTAAATCATCAACCAAACACAAAATCCTTACTTTGAAAGTGCCAAGTTTGGGCAGGCGGAAAGGAGTAACTACCAGTTTCGGTTTAAAGCATTTTTTGGGTCAAAGTTCAGTGCTTAAAGAGTATGAAAACAATGTGTTTTAAAGAAATAATATGATTAAGTCAACTTTAGGGCAAAATTCCAATGAAAATATTTTTTAAGTAGCTTTGAATTAAGAAAAACAACAGGTAGCTCCTGGTGGCTAGCTTCTTTTTATCTTAGCTAGCTTGCTATACGAGGCGCGCACGCGAGCCACACACTGACAGGTTAGCTTGGCGGCTAATGCTAACAACAGTCACCGGCTCCTAAATGGACCATATCAGGGACCGACGTGAAAGGCGGCGGGCACAGCTCACCGTCTCTACCCGTCCCCATGAGCTGGTCCAGCATCGCTCGCATTTGTGCCTGGGCCGACATGTTCTTCTACGAGTCGCTAGCGGCAGTCCTTAAACACATGCAGTACTCCTCAACTGTAGCAGGCCTCTTGGTTCCTCTTCCAACAGTCCGCACAACTTTTACCTCCACCGACAGAAGAAATGTGAAGACTCCAACACAGCCAGCAAATAAAAAGAAAGAAAGAAAGAAAAAGCGGTCCCTTCCCGCGTCACAGTGCTGAGCTCGAACACTATAAGATGGGTGGTTTTTGGGTCGGTGAAGCAAGTGCAGCGGCCGCTGGAAGTCCACCGCGGGTCGATTCGTGTGCAACGTTGCGATGCTGCCGATTAATGATCGGCAAAGAGCTCGAAAATTCTGACAAATACGTGTGAAATTACGACATTACTCATGTTGCTAACGTAATGTCGAAGTGTGACCCTAGCCAGTCAGCTAGAAGTTATCAAGTTTGTTCAACGTGCCCACTTCCGCCTTCTCACTTCCTCTTTTAGCTCGTCTTCACGAAAGCCCGCTCTTTAGTCCCTCTCTCTCGGGGAAGAAGAGTTGCAGTCTGCCGCTGGAACGAGAAGAGTGTATCTGCAGGCCCGGAGGCCCAACGACTGTGGAGAGAATATAGCATCATCCCGATTTGTGCATGTGTAATGCTTGATTTGTAACTCAAAAATTACAAAATAAGATAACAGAATACAACGTACACATGTACAGATTAAAATGACAACACCTTGAAACGAACTAAACGGACCATTCTTTAAAAATGACCCTGGAATCACTTGTTACGCACACACAAAATAGCATTTGCACACAAATCTGATGTGAGATTCTCAAATCTGATGTGAGACATTTTTTTTCAGGTTTCCACCTCAGAATCCAAACTTACGCACAAACCTGGGTGATACTATATTCTCTCCATAAACAACACTCTCAGCAGCAATCACCACTGCCCATTTTGTTCTACAAAGTATTTATAACCAACAAAATTATTAAAGGTTCAAACGTAAATGGCAAATGTTACAAAACATTTTTAATAGCAAAATATTTCTTTGAGTTAGGCAGAGGAATGTGACAGGAGGATTGGTATAGAATTAAAAGAAATACTCCCCAACCAGAAAGCATGTAATTTTGTAAAGTTTCTTGTAAAGTTTAATTGAAACATTGTACTAATATGTTTTTCCTTTTCTATTTATAGATGTGGTTTATTGTACAGAAACCAGCTGTTAGGTGTTACAAATGTCTTTGGGTGAGACACTGAAGCCCAAACTGCCTCTGATGGAAGGTTGAGCTGAGCAGCCAACAGTGTGTGAATGTCTGTATCAATGGGACTTTTTGGGCCTTCAAGGAAGGTAGAAAAGCACTATACAAGTATAAGCCATTTACCAGTTTTGTTTAAGTTTAATGAACTCATAATAAATGTAAGTAGTTCAACCCACCTCAAAAGATCCTGTTTAATTTTCCAAATGTTTTGATTTGTTTTTTATTTGGTTTTCTGGCATGTTTTATTTTTTTTTTATTACATTTAATTTTATTTTATTGTGAAATTGGTTAAAAGTGTGCTACAGAAAGAGAAAAGAAATGTACAAGTTAATTTTTATTAACCCGTTAAGTGCCAAAGTAGCAATTCTGCGGCATGGCATTCCAGGCTCTGTTTTCCGATCCCAATGTTCTCAATTTCTGATGAGTTTCAGGAGCGTAGGAAATTCCAGACTCAACTCTCTATTAGCAGCTGTATACAAAAATAAAGAAAAATCCGCTTGGATTCTCCAGACAAAAGCTTCAAGCCTCTATATGAACTGGATGACATTTTCACAAAAAAGCTGAAGATGACAATTATTATTTTGATTTTAGTTTATTTAACAAATAATTTAAAAAAAGTAATTATTTAGTTAAAATTAGAAACTGTTTAACCAATCTACCGCCATTTTATCCGCCGAATATGTAAGGTTTATTTTTCTGAGGCGTGATATCTGATAGATTGTGGGCGTGGTTTCTTTCCGGTCAAAAGCAGCGTAGTCCTTCCGCACATAAACCGTCCCACTGCAGCTGGAAAAATGGCGAACCTTCTCCGGCTTCCGCTTCGACTCGCTTCTACGAGCGTTAGGGGAACGACAGCTCGTCACCCCGTCTTGAAAACGTCAGCCACATCCAGGGCAGCTCAAAGCAGAACTGTTGTATCTACTTCGTCTGGGGCAATCCTTCCAAAACCAGACAAAGTGAGTGCTTTCTGCCGTATTTTAAATACAGTAAAATGACAAGACAAACAGGGCGGGGCGATGTTTTAATTGACACCAGTTGTAGCGAATAGGAAGTCTGCTTTTATGTCAGCGTACCACGTACAACCAATGAGCGTGCGAATATGCAAATTTACATCCACCTACAGGAAAAAAATAACAAAATGTTCTTTAGGTAACTTCGTTTCAAGGTGTTTTTTTTTTAACTTTATGTTCGTTATTATTTAGAATGTTGTATTTGCGGGAATAATTTATTTTTGCGAAGCAATCGTAATATTTTTGTTCGCTTTTGATATTTGGTTGGAAGTGTGAATCAAAACTCTAACCTAAATGATTTTTTAAGGCAAATTTCTTAAATGGTCAAAATCATAGCGTTGATAGTGCGAACGAAAATGTTTTTACACACTGTTAATTCAAAAACAGCGCCTATCATTGTGTTGAGAAGTAAACTTCTGATCCAACCTTGCATTCAGTTGACATTTTAGACAAATTTAAATTAATATAACAAAAATGTAACTTCCAAATTAACATTTTTTTAGATGTAGGTTTTCAGAAATTGCCAGTTTTCATCATACATTCAAATCCAATCAAATAGCTTCTGCAGTGAATAATAATAATAATAATCAACAATCATAAAACACTTGAATGCAAACTGAGCCGTGGGTTGTGGCTGAACCTGAATTTCTTCATGATTTTTCAGACACCCTTTGGTCTCATCCGCATGACCGTCGTGGTGGTGCCGTTCCTTTATGTGGGAACTCTCATCAGCAAGAACTTTGCAGCTCTCTTGGAAGAACACGACATCTTTGTTCCTGAAGATGATGACGACGATGACTGATTTAAGCTTTTGCCATTTATCAAGAGGTAAAGGTAGTGTGCTTTTAGGCCTGCCCATAGCACTGTTGCAACATGATTTCTTTCTTTGTTTTCATGGTCCTATCATAGAGTGAAGGGCGTGTCAGCAACATGTTAACTCCTAACAAACAGGAGTGTCTTTTATTAAGTTGGTTTCTGTGTTGAAGGGCCTATATCATGCAATTCTTCAGCCTTTCAGAGTAAACTATATCTATATATATATGATCCCATATTAACTTTGGCAAACACTAAAGAACACATTTTTAAATGTAATATTAGTTATTTTTGCAGATAATTTTCCTACAGTGAAGTTAGCCGACTCGATCTCTGAGTGACGACATTTCGCTCCTTGCGGGTGCTGTCCATTTCATAATGTCAACCTGGACCTGGCCTCTGCAGCGAGCCGTTGTTGTCTCTGCAGATTAGCTGCAAGAGGAACCGCTTCTTCTCAGAGTCGATGTTAAAGTGAAAGCTTTTTGCCGATCACCGGTAGCTCTGTAGAGAAAGTGTGTGTGTTAGCGTAGCGGTGGCAGACTCTTCTGGGAAGGGGGTGTTCCCCATTTTGTGATGTCACAATGTGAGGACCCACTCGTTTTTGTGGCTTGGTAGAGGCTGGTGCTCAGAGAGCAGGGTTTTGGAGGAATTTCAGAGATGCGTGAACAGAGCAAAATACCACTTTGGTGGTGTTTTTTGTGAGGAATTAACACTATAATGCACTTAAAAGCTGAAAGGTTGATTTTTGCATGAAGTAGGTTCTTTTAAAAGCCTATAGTAATGCGGAAAATCTTACATTTTTATATATTTTCAGGGTGTTTTGCAGTTTGGACTGAAAGAAAACCAGCCAGCACAAAGAAGATGGAGCATTTATGACTTCCAAGTACATCCTCTACCTCCATCCATATTATTTTCCTCAAATTCTGACCTTGATCTCATCATAATCAAACATATAATGTGAGGATGTGAAAGATACTTCCTATGCCTTCACTCCTGTTTGCACGTTTATGTCAACTCAATAAACAGTCAGTTAAATGTGGAAAACCTTTGTTCTTATTTCACTTAAATCAACAATACATTTTACGATCATAAATATGTTATTATAGGTGACAAATGCTACATGTTGGCTGATGATCTCCAATTTGAGGTGCTATCCATGTTTGTTAGGTTTGCCTTTCTTCCTCCTGAAGTGCAGCATTAGCCAGTCTCAGATGTTCATTGAGTGCGTTCATCTCCAGCTGGCTGCGTCCCCTCATGCCAGTCAGCTCCACATATGCTTCCTTGTAACGCTCGTAAGCTGCGTCTTTTTCCTGAAGAAGCGACAAATAAAGTGATGAAAAAATGGACGGATTGCTGAAGCTTCAGTTGACAAAAGTAAACTAAACTCAGTTTACTTTTCACATGGAAAATCAATTTGTCACCTCTTACTTTCATCTTTAAAGGATAAAGGCAAAAATACATAGAACTGCGTTACAAATTACATACATCTCACTATATTTGAGCTTAAAAAAGAAATATATTCGAGTCCTTCAGTCCTCCGGAATTTGAAGAATTCCTAAGTTTTGCTTCTATTTATACAGTATAAATATCTTACTAAATATTAAATATCTTACTTAATAGTTACTGTTTTTTGTTGTATTAGTCCCAAATTGTTTATTAAAATCTAGTAATGTTTTAAAATCTTAAAAGATGAAAAATGATATTTGTAGTTTTTTAATCAAAATGTCTTAAAGTGGAATGTTTCTGAGGGTATACCTTGGTAAGAGTTTCAACTTGGTTTTGAAGACAGGTCATTTCTTTTCGCAGATACTGCACCTCATTTTCCTTTGCTTTTAGCAGCGTCTAGACAAAACAAAATGATCTGTCAATCTGCCTGCTATTCTATAGTTACTTTGCAAATGTGTACACATCCTCAGTGGTTCAACAGAAAACAAGCTAATCAGGAAATTCCACATTCACAGAATAAAAGCATGCACATGCAATATGCTGAAAAGAACAAATAAAATCCATCACATGATGCTTGTGTTGGTAATTAACACCAAAGGACATTTGGCTAATTCTATAGGTTTGTCAGAAATGCTGAAATAGAAAACAGGTCAAAATCAGATGTTTAAAAGGAGTCTGGTGGGCTGACAGCTAATGTTTAACATACAATAGACACACAACATTTTTATTTACTCTGATATCAAATGAGAAAAGAAAAAACGGGAAAATGTTTTATGTCACCCCCCCCCCCCCCCACCACCACCACCACCACACACACACCATTTTTTTTAAGAACTGCAGTTTGGAACCTAAGGATGTAACTGAAAGAGATGACAGACGTTTACTGAGATTTAACCAGTAGAGGGCAGCATTTGCTTCTACATCTCTTTAAATACCAGACAAGGGATATGTTGATGTTGCTGCCTGAAGAAAGACATAATGTTGGCTCAGGAACCTCTTGTCATCAGTGGATTTAGCCAAATTGAAGTTAAATTGTTTATCTTTGACTTGAAATTCCTTTCAAGTGCAATTACAATTGCTTTCAGTACCTCTAAATCTGACACGGTGTGCTCAGTGTTGCCAAGGGATACCACATCCGATCTCTGGCCTGTGATGAAATAACGCATTCGACTGATTTCTTCTGCCAGCTTGGTCTTAAGTTCCTGAAACATACATTTAGATTCGTTGTGACGTTTGATTTCAAGTTTTTCTGTGATGTGACTTCCTCTTAATGTTAAACCCGATTGAAGATAGCTGTAAACCTGGTTCTCTCTCTGCAGCTGCTGCAGCTCTCTCTTCTTAAAGTCCAGCTCAGCCTCTCGTCTCTTACTGTTCTGCTCTGTGCAGCTTAGTTCCAGGCATTTCTGTGAGTACTGCTCTGACAGTGCGTTTAATTCGCCGTGCAAGGCATCTGCCTGAGGCCTGCCATGCAAAAAAACACAAGTTCTGGTGTAAATTGAGAGGCCTCACCATGCAAGGGATCATTGTGGAGTGAAGAACATAACAAGCCTGCAGCAAGAGCCGATCAGAAAGCATCATCACGACAACAGGGTTAAACGTCCTGCTTACATTTGGTCTCTATGTGAGGAATCCATGTGAGCCGTTTCTCCACACAGCCTCCTGGTCCTCTCCAGCTCTTCTCTGTGAGCTGCTTTAAGCGCCTCCATAGCTTTCATGGACATTGGTTCATAGATAACTTATTAACTTAAAACCGCATATACTGGTGGAAAAATGTCAGCATCATTTTTTTTTTAATTATACACCGAGTTCATTCATGATGTCACTTCCTGGCTCACCTGTTGTAGCCGCCAGCCTCTCCTCCAGCAACAACTGATCTCGCTCCTCCTCCAGCTGCTTTATCTCTCTGGCATGCTTTTCCTGCAGCTCCTGCAGAGCTTTCTGATGGGAGCCCTCCATTTCTTCCAGCCAAGCTCTACAGGGGGCTGTGGGACCACAGGGGCTGTCCACATCCATCCTCATAGCTGCACGCTCCCTCTTGATGCTCTCCACTTGGTGTCGGAGAGAGATGGCCTGGGAAGTGGATTTGGATGAGCGGACAAAGATGGAAAATTGGATCTTGCGAGAATTTGGAGCATCATCCAGTGACCAACTTACCTCCTTCTGAAGAGTTTCAGCTGTGGGGGTTTGGACACCGTTTTCAGATTGAGGATCCCCCCCTGATGTGCCGGTTAGTGAACATGCTTCAGACTGTTCAACATCTTCAGAGTTTGGGTGGTAACTTCGGGAGCGATCTAAAGACTGCTGTAGGGTTTCCGATTGATAAGTCTGGGCACCAATGAGGGACTGTGGGCTCATTTCACTGAATGACAAAGTCTCAAATTCAGCCCATTTCCTGTTCAGCTCAAAGTCTATGGTTTCAGTAACTGGAACAGGTACACTTCCCCTCTTCAGCTCCATGGAGTCCCACCTGCTGCTCATCTCATTGAGAGTCACCCCCTCCTCAAACCACTTGTTCCGCTCCTCCAGTCGCTTGGCTTGCTCACGATCCCAGCCCTCCCCCTCTTCTCTGTGACTGGTCGGAGACAAATCTGCGCCCAGATCGCCGCCTGCTGTTTGGCCGTTCTCACGGATGGGGTTCGCAGCTGTGGCGAGGTAGGTGGAAGTGGCAAGCTCACCTCCAGAGCTGTTGCAGGTGAAGCGAGCAGGTGGTTGGCTTGACGACGGTCTCTGGGAGAGAGGGTTCTCTTTCTCGCTGCTGGAGTCTGATTGGCTGAGGGCCGAATGAAACAAATGGAGGAGGATAAAGTTACCAATCCGGAGATGGACAAAGGGGTGGAGGAGGGCCACCCAATTACAGAGACCTTCAGACACTTGTTTACAACCTAGTAGACTGCAGTAACTTAATAAACATGAAGTTATTGGCATTTTGTGTGGTTTGAAAAACTTTTTTTGTATATTTCTGCAATAAGCTTGCATGATTAGACTTTACTCTATGATTTTATATCCTCTTGGGGATGTGTAATTGCTACGGAGCCCTGGAAAATTCTTGTTTACTTTAAATCTTATTTTTGTGATCACCCTTAATATTTCTTTAGATTGTTTCTTTTAATGTTTTATGTGGAGCACTTTGAATGATCCTTGTTCATGAAATGTGCCATACAAACGAGATTGCCTTGCCATGACATTGAAAAAAATAGCATTTTTTGGGCACAAATTACTATTTTGTGGCCACAAATCAGCATATTGTTTGCATTTGTGTGTGCACAAGTCACAATTGTGTGCACACACAATACTAATTTGTGTGCACATGAAATACAAATAAAATGCTAATTTATGGCCAAAAAAGAAATCTGTGCACATAAGTTAGCAGTTTGTGTGCATAAGTAAGAATTTTGTGCACATGAATTACTTTTTTGTGCAAACAAGTTAATTTGTTTGAATAAAATTCAAATAAAATGCTAATTTTTAGATACACATGAGCAAATCTTTGCATACAAAAATACTTATTTGTGCGCACAAATTGCTAATTTTAGGGAACAATTTATCATTATTTTTTTCAATGTCCTGTCCAGGGCTCTGCATTTTGTCTGTATGAAAAAGGGAAAAATAGTCCACATTTTTACATGTAGTCAGTGGAAAACCAGAGATTTAGCCCTCTCTTTGACCTATATGTCTTAATAAAGTCCCAGTGTTTATTCTTTTGATTTTATGAGCTTTGTCACATTATATGCCTTTGGGGTTTTTAAAATCCATTTGCTTCTCTTAATCCATTATTCATTTCTTTTTTCTAAAGAGTACAATCTTCTTATTTTTTTTAAACAACAAACAGATTTTACAAAAGCACAAAAGATTCATTGATATAGTTCACTCCAGGCAATTTTTTTTTCTGTTTACTTTCTAAACTTTATTGACTTTGCGCTACTGTGAATCCAAAAACACGGAGACGCTGGTGTTCTGTTTGCCTTCTGTGTCTTTAATTGCACTAAAAGTAAAAGAGTATCTCCCACAAGGTCTATAAGGTTCAACTCACAGAGTGTTGTTCTTGACTGCCTGCTTTAATAGCTTCACCCAATTCTGCTGAATCCGAGATGTTATTGCAGAAAGAGTGAACAGCGCCCTTTTTGTCTGGAAAAGATCAAAGGAGACAAGCACACAACCGTGGTTAACAAGGAAGCAGCTCGGATAGCTTTTCATGATGATGGGAAAAGGATTATTTTTGCTTTCTTAGATTAAATGGTGAAATTTAAAACATAAACTTAAAAGAAGTGCTACGAAAACATACTTGTATTTGCAGTCCATAGTTCCTCTCTACATCACAGTCTGACACGTTGACACAGGATGTAAGATCTATCTCCCCTTCCAAGTCATCTGACTGCATTATGGAAAGAAGAACTTAAAATTAGTTAAAGAAAAGTTGAACCCAGAAAGATGGAATCAGAATGTGGTGTAAGGTCATACCTCCTCTGCCTCTGAGTCTCTGTAGTACTTCAGTGAAGTATCAGCAAGTACAAACCAGAGCTTTCTCCACTGAAAAATACAGGATTCTTAAATCACTCTGATTTACTTTGATCTTTTTAACACCGTTTAGGATATAACTTTTTACTCTTGGTATAAGCTACGGAAACATGAAAAAAAAGCTAACAGATGCTTTTATTTAACACAAACTTAGAGGTCAAGACTGAAAAAAAATAGTTTTTAAACTTGATATAGACTTAGGCAATTAGGTACTTCATTCTGTTATTGAATGTGACGATTGTTAAAATCAGCTAAAACTTTGCTGTACTGTATTTGACTGTCACAGAAACAGGAAGCTGGTTAAACTGCCATTGATCAAACTGATTCACTTAAACTTCAAAAATGTGAATTTTCCTTTAGTCATTTAATATATATTAAATCTTACGGACATTTCTTAATTTAATTGCCTTTAATAGGGTTGAACAAGGACAATAGTTCTTAAGTGCTTCCTCTGTGAGCTACACACAAACTAAAATAAAAGTTATGACAATGTTTAAAAAAGTCCTCTCAGTCATTTGGTGTGTTTGAGTCAAAGCCTCACAATTTTGAGCGAAAAATTGATTTTTTTAACTTTTAATATGTCATAAAGCTATTAAGCTGTTGTGCTCCATTTAGAAAATCATTATATTTGTGTCCAAAACCAGTTTAAAGACAACAGAAAAAGCTGCTTTTACAAGACACTTTTAAAGTGTTCAGAAGGTTGGTTGGGTTTAAGCTGTCTGATGAAACAATGTGGTTACAAAAGGAAACAACATAAAAAAAAGCTGTAACCACACTTTAAAGATATTAGAAAAAGAAGAAAAAGAACATTTTACCTTTCCTTGTTCGTCCAGAATGGACATCCACCCCTTTGAGCAGCAGCGTCTAGAAGTTAAACACAAAAGTTTGTAAAACTGTCTTGTGGTTTGTTTCTCACTTCTATCTATGAAGGCAAAAGGAAGCGGAAACTGTCAGCAGACACGCACGCTTTTTTGATATAACTACAGTGTTACCAAGTGCGCAGGATTGGGGGAAAGAGTTTTGTGCATGATAATAAAAGAGATTTTGCTTGGTGAAAATACAAAATAGCGGGAGTGATTATAAAGATAACAGAGGAATAATTGTTTGGTTGAAAACAAAGCAAGAGTGTGCTGTTGCTGCACAAAATACTTACTCAACATGCAGAGTGTTTGTCCATGTTTGGTTGTTAGCCACAGGGCAAGAAACAGAAAATAAGTGAGAAAAAATGAGAAGTAGTCATGGAAATGTTTTCTTTAAAAACCCACTCCGATAAAAATTGTATTTGAGGTGTTTTAAACATGTTCTTGTGGCATTTTTCTGATGATGGAGGGCATATATTAAAAAATTAAGCTTAAAATTTGGCATTTTGGCAATGCCAAGCATTTCTGAGGTTTTTTAAATTTATATTTTGCTTAAATGGTTGTGAATCAGAAGCAGATAAAGAAAATGCAGTTTGAAAAAGAGCATATTTGTGATGTAGAACATGGACTGGGAGGTCCACAAGCTCCCTTGCTCTGTTCTGCAATAGGAAGGGGGGGCGGGGTTGCTCCACACCAACAATCCTGCCCACAACTCAGAGGGAATTTTTTTAATGAACTAATGCCGCACTGCAGAAACTATGTCCTAGAAAACAGCACAGGTTGTTTGGTTTTGTCTGAAAATGATAATAATAAAAAGACTTTTAAAAGAGATCAAAAGAGGATCGGAGTGAGCCTCCAGCAAAAAAAAAAAATATAACAACAAATCTGCTCAGAAGTTCTCGACACAATGATGTCAACATGCATGCTTGCAGGGCTTAGGGGTTAAGATTAGTAAAAACTACATGCAAAAAAAAAAAAAAAAGGAAGTGATAAACTGTTTCTCACCTGTGTTAGAGGTTGCTCTGGAGGAGCTTTCTCCCTCACAGGTCTGGGCTTTTTGTTTTGTCCATCTGATGACTTTAACGCAATAAAAAAAAAGATTAAAAATAAAAGTTGAGCCCATCTCCGGTTAGGGTATAGCTTACCTGTGTGTAAAGAGATGCTGCTGAGTGTCTAAGGGTGGATCGTCCAATCTCAGGGTCCCTGCATTTCTCTCGTCTGTCTCTTCCCCTCTCTCTGACCCGCCCCCTCTCCTCTGATTCGAGCCTTGAGCGATACATGTCTGTTTCATCTTGACTCCTAGAAAGACATAGGTGTTGAAAATGGTCTGGTAAAATATGCTTTTGAAGTGTTATGTTTCTTGTACAATTATCTAAAGTCAAACAGATTCCAAAACTCTGAAGAATTTCTCACAGCACTTGTAAAAAAAAAAAAAATTGGGGTGTAACAACTCATTTTAGCAACAATTTAACAACAAAATACGTTTTTTTTAAGTTCAGCTTTCTGTGGGTTATCGGTTTCTTTGGGCAAAAATCCAGATTCAGTTCCTTGGGGTTAATACACAGCATGGAAACTCTTCTGAATTCTGAGCTACAGTAGAACCAATTCACCCTCAAACCTCGTCTTTATCAATGTTCTATTGATTGACTTTTTGCATATTTGGCTTTGAAGAAACCTTTAGCTGTCACAGAAATGGGCTCATCTGTCAATAACAAATCGATGCACAAACTATTATTAAATTGCATCGGAGATTCCATCAAGTTTCTACTGTAGGGTTTTTTTTTTTTTTAGGCATGTTGTACCACCAACCTGGATGTCCGCAGTCTCTGGTCCCTGCACGGACTGGGGCTCTGGTTTCTACATCGCAGCCTCGGGAACTCCTCCTCTAACTCCACTTGTATCCTTGGTATGTCAGCTAGTACAATGTAGTCATCGATGGTCATTCCTGCCTGAGATCAACACGTTTTTGTCAACACTTTTTACAACACGAGAAGCAGCCTCTAACATGAAGCAAGTCTTCCTGCATGTAGGATAAGTAAACCAAATTGTAACTAAATTTTTGTCCTAATATTTTACTTATGGAACATCTTTACTACTCATATACACTTTGTTCCTGGTTTCTTAAGTTTTGAACTAGCTTCAGTTATTTCAAAACATAAAGGTGTCTCTGCTATAGTTCGCGTCTTTAGGATTGTCCAATTGTCAAAAAAAAGTGTATTCTCAAGTAAGCAGACAGCACCAGATTCATGTACCTCCTCAAGCTCTGCTGGAGTCTTCTTAGGTTCAGAGATCAGCAAGATCTCCATGCCCCTCCTCAAGCTGCTCCTGCTTCTGTCAGAACAGACCTTAGGATTCTCCTCATTGGATTTTTCAATGTCTGTAGCATGTGATGGTGATCCACTAGGACCCTGAGAATCTGCACCATGCCTTGAAGACAAGGAAGCATGAGACCGTGGGAGTAAAGAGTGTGAGGAGCCCTGCCAGGAGCCTTGAGAATGGCTTTTTCTGCTGTCTGTGAAGTCAAGCTCTCTGGGTGAGGTGTTACTCTGAAGACTGCGGACTGTCCTGCTTGGTGATACATCGCGGCTGTTGTGACTGTGAGTGTTGGCCACGCTGCTGACAGTTGTTCTTGTCCGAGGTGACACCTCACACAGCCTCATTTGCGACCCTTCGTATTGATTTTGCTGAATGGCTGTGGAGCTGCGACGGGAGAGCGACTCCAGGTTTCTGTACAACTTCTCTGAATCCAAACTGTGTCTATTGGAAGCCTGGGAGGGGGTTCTGGAGTTTCTGCTGCAACTCTTTTGCAAAAGATATTCACCGCTCTGTGAGTGTATAGAGTCTGTATGCTTATGTGAATGAATGGATCTGGAAGGTGACGCTGTATGAGACGTTCTGGACCCCCTCCTGCGGGATGGACTGGACCTGCCAGATGTGCGCCTGGAGGCACCGTGGGACGGAAGCTGAGACGAGACATCAGATCGAGCCTGGCTGCTATAGAGGGGGCTCCCTCTTGTGGGCTCCTCTGGATAATCTGTGACCTTGTAACGGTCCGGACTCACAGAGCTGTGACGCGTTGGGGAATTGTTCTCGGAGTCAGCACCTCGTCTGAAGTTGGAGTGATACGTGTACCTCTGAGGGGACTCGCTCCGCCAAGTTTCCTGCATGTACGTCTCTGGGGTTCTTCTTTGGGACGGCAGACCCAGGCTGACGCTCCTGTAGGGGACGCAGGCTTTGGGCTCACGGACGTAGTTGCTCGGGAGAGGATGTCCTCTCTCAAAGTAGCGATATGACCGTTTATTGCTCTCCTCTGTCTGCTGCACACTATCACCTCTTCTGTTTGGGGAGAAATAGCCACTCTCTTTTTCCTTCTCTTCTCTGGTTACTGCAAAACACAAAATTTAAGATTATTGATCATATTTATATATATATATATATATATATAAATATATATATATATATATTTATATCTATATATGTAGTTTCAAAGGTCAAGGTTTGGGAGTCTTTGAGGATGCAGTGTGTGTGCCATTAACCTGAGGCCCGGCGGGACCTGTCTCTGCCTCTCCCTTCATTCATCCAGTAACTTTCAGTGACTCGAGGAGGGGACGGGTCCAGTCTGGTCATTTCTATTTGAGCTGTGCCGCACCTCTCTGAGCTGAGAGAACTGCTCCGGTCAGAACAATCGCCCTGCTTTGGAGAGCTGCAGGAGTCAAAGATGGCAGACGTGAAATATAAAGTCAAACATTTATGCGTCTGTTTCAAAAATGAAAAGTTTCTACTTTTAGCTTTGACATTTCATAATCCTGAAATAACTTGTACTACTTCTAACCTATGGGTTACCTCTCTCTTTACCAGCTTAGTAGCCTTGAGATAGAGCATCCACCCTAAAACTGGCAGGTCTTGAGTTCAAATCCGTTGAATCATACCAAAGATTCTAAAAGTGGGACCAATGGCTCCCTGCTTGACACTTACAGGGTTGGGTTGGGGAGTTAAACCACCAGGTGATGCTGGGGGTCCCCCAGCTTCCCTCAGGGGGTGGGTCAATTGCAGAGAACAAATGTCACACACCCAGGTGTGACAGTGAGCAATTCAAAGCACCAAAGTGAGGTGTTCTTATTTTGAAGAGTTTGGAAGTGGATCAAGGTTTTCAACGCCACCTATCAACATTCAGTGGAACCCCCCCCCACCCCCCACCCTGTCATCAGAGGATTTAAAATTGTAACAGGGAACTCATAATAGGCCTTGATCTGAAGAACGAAGAGGATGATCTGTGGACAAGTGACTCAGCAAATCTGTTTCTGCAGCTTCCAGTCCATGCAGCACCTCTGATGTGAATGACTTTAAAATAATTCTGAATTTTGTCTACAGTCAGTGAACGGATCATGAATGTGACCGGCTGAAGATGAAGTGTGGGACAGCGTGAGGAAACAAAAAGCTTTTTAAGAAAAAAATAAAGAAGGATTCAAGAATGCACAGGAAATTCAGGTGGGACGTTGACAATTACTAGATTTTTCATAAAATGTACGGGTTTCAACTCATCCGTTAATTCAATTTGTCAAAAAAGATGTAACAAAATTGCTTTAGAATGGGGTAAAAAGGATACCAAACTTTTACATTTAGATAAAGAACAAAGTAATGTCCAAAGTAACTTTGCACTTCTTTTTATAGCTTGATTTTAAACATTTACAAACAGAACACGTCTTTAAGCTGACAGAATCTGCATGCAGGCTTTATTTCTATAGATTATTTACAGAAAACTTGTCTTTGATAGCACAGATATGATCTCTGGATGTCAGAGTTTGGTTTATAACCAAGATTTAGAAAGAAAATGCCTTCTACAACACATGCAAGGTCCTCTTTCAAACTCAGAGATGCTCATTGGACAGTTTTCTGGAGCAAAATAAAATACATTTTCTGAAATCGGGCTGCAGGATTTCGTCACCTGGATTGTATGTCAGTGTCACAGTTCTCAAGTTCCCACTCATCACTCAGGCTCTGCACCAGACTCCACTCATAGGTCCAGCCAACGCTGACATCATCACTGCTGGCGCTTGTGGCGTCCTCAGACAAGGCACCGTCATCGTTGTCTGCCGCCTGAGTTAAGTTACAAAAAAGACTTGAAATGATCGGTAGAATGATAGAGACAATTGAAAGCAAAAAGCTTGTTAAAAATATTTGTAACGAGACATTTTTAAAGCTAGTTTTGTGAAATAAAACACGTTTTTTTGTTCAGAGGAGTTTACATTCAGTTTTATCATTCTTCAAAAGAAAAGTCACCTCATGTGCTAAACAGCCACAAAGTGATGACTGCTGTCATTTGTTCCATAAACTCCAAAGAAAATCAAGGTACAACAGCAACAGGCAAACAGCTAGCATCCTGAACTTTCCATAGAGATATTTCACTTACTGTGGCCGCTTCCTGAAGGCATGTCTGCTGTCCTCCTACTTTCCTTCTCCATCCTCTCTACTTGAGCCAATCCATTTAAACTAAAGCGAACGTAACTCAAGCTAGTCTCTAGTTGTGCTCATCATTATTTCATTGCTCCAGTGCTTTTGCATTACCAGAACCGCCCACTCACTTCTTCCCTTTTATATATATATATATATATATATATATATATATATATATATATATATATATATATATATATATATCTTTAAGTCCTATTTGTCATGGTAAAGAAACGTTTTCACGTTTTTACACATTTAATCTCCTGGTGTCTCATATAAAAGAACTCAAAGATATATCTTTTTTATCATTTCAAAAATGGAATCTAAATTAGTGTTGGAACTTTGATTAAGCATCAGACTCTGGATATAAAAGTGCTGTAGAGTGGGCTTGTGGTGCTCCAAGGTTTCATATGGCAGCCCATTCCCAAAGGATTGCAACAAGCTTTTATTTATTCATGATGTAGAATCAAATGCCACGCCGTTGCGTTATCCATCTTCTACCTCTACACCCATTTTACTTGGTAATAGCGCTCATCTTTGACATCCTCACGTTACTGTGCAACTGGTGGCACCTCTTCTCATCGCGCCTCAAGTTCACGAAAATGTAACTTTTCATCCTTAAAATCAGAAATGTAAATACCCGTAAAACATTTTGTTATATTTCTAAATAATATGTTTTAATCTTTGAATGTCTGAAATGAATGAAAGCAAAGAGGATTTTTGATACGGAGATTGAAGCTTCAAAGCGAAAAGAAACGTTCACAGTGTTTATTTATTGCTTGGAACTGATCAAGCAGTTTAGAGTTGTGTTTTATCTCTGTTTTTTTGTATATACTTGAAAGCGTTTGCTTTAATTTTCAGTTTAGTTTGTAAAATGTATTCCTTTGTATACAAAACTGTTGCATCATATTCCTTCAGTGCATCTGTTATGTTCAAAGTATGATTGGAAATAAAACTTTAAATCTAAACAACTTGCTGAAGATTGTACATTTCTCTTATGAAGCACAGAGTGTTCAAATTTGAAAGATATAATTTGGTTTATATCGTGATATATCGTTGTTGTCTGATATGAAAAAACAATATTGTGACATAAAAAATTCATTATCGCCCAGCCCAATCTCCAATAGACGCTGGTCTCTAATAAACGTTGGGTTGGCCGACAGTTTTTTAAAAGTAAACGCCCAGGCTACTATTGGAAGATATACGGTAAGTGCGGTTTTGTGCCCGACAAGAACTATTTGTGAGATTCGTACAAATTTGACTTTTCGCACCAAGTCTCTTCTAACTGCGGGTGGCGGACATGAGTTAGTTCGTAGAAACAGTGGAAAAAGAAAGAGAAGCCCCTCCCTGCTTGTCTGGTGTGAACACCATGGGCTTTGCTTAGGGGTCTCCAATCCTGTTCCTTGGGAAGTACTGCCCTGGTTCAATAATTACCGGTCACTGGGATCAGGTGTATTCAGTCAATCAGAAACTGGGCTCACACAATCCAGCTAATCAGCAGTTACTGAAGCAGAGTTAGCTGCAAAACTAGCAGGGCAGTAGATTACGAGTCAGTGCATTCAATGCCCAGTGTGCACATAGCTTAAGGGAGTGATGTTACTGTAAATTGTCATTTTTTATCAATTCAATTCTTTTGTTTTTGCTTGAAATAGACAGTTAGGACAAATATTCACCTAGACTATTATGCATTTTGGAATAAGGTCGTCTAAATTACTGACATTTTTTCCCCCATTGTTTTAATTTATCATTGACTTGTATGTGGAGCAGTGGTTAGCTCTCTTGCCTCACAGTGTGAAGATTTGAAATCTGGCTGGGTGGTCTCTGAGTGGAATCTTTGTTCTCCTTGATGTTCTCCTTGGGCATGTGTGGGTTTTCTCTGAGCACTTCGGCTTCCTCCCATGGCCCAAAAACATGCTTTATAGGTTAATTGGTATCTCTAAGTTGTCTAAGTTGGCAAGGTGTGCATGTCAGGGTGAGTGTATGACTCTGCAACTGGCTGGTGACATGTTTGGGGTGTACCCCGCATTTGACCAACAGTAGCTCGATTGGCTCCAGTAACCCCGTGACCCCTAAAGGGATTCAGTGAGTTCTGAAGACGGATGGACATTTCACGTGTATGCTGCTTATTTTTGCATTTTCATGTACAATCCCACTGTTTCATCATTAGTATAATCTCTGTGTAACAATTAAAAACCCCAAACTTACATCAAATAATTAGCATTAAACCACCTGTTACTTATAAAGTTGTTGTTTTTCTGCTGTAAATTCCTCTCTGGATGTAATCTCTTCATGCCTAAGAACCTTTTTTTGTTTAATCCTGATGTGACTGTTTTCTCAGAACTGCGGAATAATTCATTCACTCACCACGTCAATGAGCTCATCCCCTTCTGCAGCGTTAGCATGCGCTGTACTGACGCTGCTGACGTGCATGTGACTCGGCCGCAGGCAGGAGCTGCAGCGGGAGGGGTCAAAGGTGTTGGCCTCAAACCGGCAGCAATAACAGTCCTCGACAGGAGGCGCCATCCTGAACTGCTGAACCGAATGGCTCTGTGGTGTCACACATCCTGGTGCTGAATTATCCTTTGACGGATCAGCAAGATGTTCTTTCCCATGAGATTCTTGTTAGCCTCTAGGCACAACAGATTAGCATCATATTATGTCAACCGTCCTCAAAACAAGTGAATGCTTATAAGCTGCAATTATTCTTTGTCTAATAAATGTATTGATTCTGAAGAATGAGTTGCAGATGAGTAGCTCAAAACAATGCTGTTGTTAACAATCTTTGAAACTCAATGATTACTTTCCATCACTGTATAATGATTACTTTTGAAAAAAAAAACAATTTTCCTGATGTTTTTTATTCACTCAAATATTTATAAGTTACCTCAGAAAAATGATCCATTTCCACATCTTCAGACAATTCCAGAGATCCTTGATCATAAGTCCACAACACAAAGACAGAAAAGGCTTGTGTCCCTGTTTACCATGGAAAGGTTAGATGTAGCTGGAGGTGTTTTCATCAGTAAACTACGTTTCATTGGTTGTCAACTAGGACAGAGGAGCAAGGACGTCCTATCAGGTGTCATCCTTGGAAAGTGAAACATGGGGCATCTTAACAGGTGTCGAATGGATGGTGGTGGGCTGCTCCACAGATGGTTGATTTGGCAGGTAGAACACAAAGACGGAATGACAAAAGGTGAACGCACTGAAAACACACAACAACCAATAACCGACAATGAATTACAATTACTTGACTGGACTGAAAAAGTATTAACAGCTTTAAATAGATGTTAAAAACCAAGAGAATAGAATATCTTTCTTTCTATAGCACTTCTCCCAGGAATCACATGAATGACATAAAGACAGGATAAAATCAAACCAAAACACAGAGGGGTAATACAATCCAATAGTAATAATAATAATAAACATTATATTATTGTAAACACAGTAAAACTAAACAAGAACTAAAATCAACCATAAGTTTTCCTGAAAACCTCTTTAACTGGGATTTAAAACACTGAATGGACTCAATCTGCTGCAGTGTCAATGGACGAGGAGCAGTGGCTTGAAAGGAGAGATCTCCTCTAGTCTTAAAACGAGTTTTTGAAATGCTTAAAAGATGTTGGTTGGAAGACCTCAAGGATCGTGCCAAAGAGTATGAGGTTAAAAGGTCAGAGATGTATTCTAGGGCCTGACCACGCAAAGTTCTAAACAATAAATATAAAACTTTAAAATCAATTCGAAATTTGATAGGCAACCAATAAAGCTGATAACAGAGGAGTGATGTGTGCCCCTTTACTGGTTCCTGTTAAAAACCTTGCTGCAGAGCTTTGGACGAGATAGAGACTATTTAGTGAAAGCAAAGCTCTCAATTTACAGGTCAGTCTTGAGCTTCCTCTGTAGGGTGGCTGGGCGCTCCCTATACGGGTAGAAGCTCGGTCACCTGGGGAGAACTTGGAGTAGAGCCGCTGTTCCACCACATCGAGAGGAGATCAGTTGAGGTGGCCCGGGCATCTGTTCCTGGGAAGCTGTTATAGGCCTTTCTCACTGATCACTGATTTGGGAAAACCCAGGACACGCTGGAGAGACTACGTTTCTCATCTGGTTTAGGAACACCTTGGGGTCCCCCCAGAGGAGCAGGAGGAAGTGGCCGGGGAGAGGGAAGTCTGGGCATCTTTGCTCAGACCTGCCCCTGCAAACCAGTTCCGGATGAGCGGAAGAAGATGGAGTTAAGTAAAACATAATTGGGGTGGGATTATTTAAGATTACCTATTTTTACCATATAAGACTTAATGTATCTTTGGGTTTTTAATTTAAATTGTCTTTTTCCTTTGTTTGTTCCTTTGCTGTTGTTGATTGTAATAATTCAAACGACTCAATCAATGAAAATATTATTCTTTTATTAATAATAATTGTGAAAAAAATATATATAACAAATATAAGTATAATATATACAGTGTCGGTTACACTAAATGTATTTAAGTGGTGCTATCATTTGGAATTATACTGATATGTTTGTTAATATGCAGTTAAATCACGTATGCAAAAAGAAAGAAAAAGAAGAACCACAGACGGGAGATCTAGGAAAATGACATGGTGCCACTCAATGGACTGGAGTGTTAGTTAGCTTGTTGGTTCTGATATAATTGGTCATCTGAGTCCTTTCTTTCATGGCTTTCTAAAATTTTCTGCAGCATGTGATGATAACAAAAATAGCAATAAACCTAAAATTATAATTACTTGTTAGTGGTAGCTGGATAAGATAAATGTTGATCTTTAGTGCTGCCAGATATGCTTTTATTTTTGCAAGTAGCAATTTAAAAGATGTGAAAGCTGTAAAAATGTTCACTTAAAAGTTAGTTAAACAGCAATTTTGGGCTTTGGTAGATAAATAAAATACATTTTAAAGGGACTCACATAATTTAAATCATCATAGAATCACTCAGTAAACTTTGGTCAAGCTTAATAATTGCAATGTTTTGTGCCTAAAGTGAATGGACTTTTACATTCTCTCTGGAAAAAGTATTGAGGAAGGATTCATACTGTCAGTGTATGTTACATAAAATAAATGCTTAATTTGAAACAAAACATTTGCCTTTAAGTTTTAAGCTCCAGTTTGCATCCATCTAAGCTTGCACCAGCCCTTGTTGCGCTTCGGTCCCTATAAAAATAGTGTTGCACACTGCAGGAAGTGAAGAAATGAAGATTTTTCCTGCTGGGATTTAACTGCTTGAAAGAACAGACCTGCAGAAGGCTGTACTATTCAGGGAGGTACACAAATTAAGCTGAAACCTGCTGGGTTTTAATGCGCCTGGTGTGTACACACAACAAAAGTGGCTACAAACCATCTGCTAGTGAAGTCTCATGTCCTCAAACGTCCACAGATGTGTATTTTTAAGTGTTTTTGCCCAGAGTCGGCTCTAAAAAAAGCTCTTAGTTCCACTTCTCAGCTATGCGAGTCTTGTTTTAGAGCATGTCCTCTGTTTGTGATGATTAATTACAGTTTTCTGAGCCTACACTTTGTCAAGAAGTGCTGTGAGCTTCTAAAACGCTGGAGTATAATTAAACATTTTGGCACATGAAATGACAATTAAGGAGAGATATTTTTGTCCTGTGCTGTGTGACACGTGCTGCAATCAGCTCCTCTTGCAGAATTTGTTGTAATTAGAAAGCAGAGCGAGTTTCCATGGAAATACAGTTAAAATTTTTTGTGAGCCGCTGAACTAACAACATGATAAATAAAGCTTTTAATACTCCTTTGTTCTTCCGTCTAACTTGAGAAGACTTTTTAGGTCAAATATATATTTTAAATTATATGGTGGAGTTGGGGAAAGAAAACTGCCTCAACTCAATGTTTTCCAACGTAAACTCTTGAGCATTTGCACCCATTTTTAAAAATTAATTCTTGTCCAAAAACAGGTTCATTTCAGCTTTTAGTGATCCAATGTTTGCCTCCCAAAATGATTTGAAAATGCCAAATATGAAAAGGAGAATCATTCACATAGGTAAACTGAATTTTTTTATTTGCGCTTTGTTGTGTCAGATTTGTTGTTGTTTGGTGCCACATTATGAGCTTATCTTTTCTTCTGGCAGCAGAAGACAAGTGGATGTCAATAAGAAGGCCAGTATTGAGACGAAGTCATGCACAAAGGTTGAGAGTGTAACATTACCTGTTGCTTTGCAGGAGGACTTCTATAAGTAGAGCTCCATAGAGGTGAGATACACCTGAAAGGAAAGAAGTTCATCAGAATACCTGTGTGCACGTGGAGTCTACAGCTGAAGTGCATTGTTGTCCATTAGACTCCACGTGCACGGTTGTCCATGCTCTTCATGTGTTTGCTGCACCTGCAGCCTGAATGCTGACTGCTGCAGCTGCTCCATGTCTATAAATGTACGAATCATTGTTCAGTTTGTTCACTTCCATGGTTTTTAGGTCGTTTGTTTTTCTTGCATTTTCAGCAACTTTGTGGTTTTTTTTCTTTTTATTCCTTTTATGTATTTTCATGACACCTCCACAACAACCAAGGTTTCCAGACTTATTTGTTTTTGTTTACAGTGAAAAGAGTTTAGCCACAAAACATTAAAACAATTATTTTAAACATTGTTCCCCACTCAGTTGCAGCTTTCATAAATGGTTAACACTCTGCTTTTTGCCTTTAATTTAATGTCCACAATTGATTTATCATCCAGGTTTATTTGACCCCAAATACTCATAAAAGAAAGAGAAAGACTGTTATTTAAATTTTCATGCAAGTTTTTTCATGATTTAATAGATTTACTGTTATTTTCTGCATTTATGTTTTTTAAGCCTGCTGCAAAACCTTTTTTCAAGTTGAACATTTTAATAAAAGAGTTAGAGAGCAGTTGGTGTGGATGTGAGTGTGCATGGGTGTGTGATTGTGGCCCCTGCGACAGACTGGCGACCAGTTCAGGGGTGTCCCCTGCCTTCGCCCATGAGTAGCCGGGTTAGGCTCCGGCAGCCCCGTGACCCCGAAAGGGATAAAGCGGTTCAGAACATGAATGAATGAATGAGTTAGAGAGCAGCATCTGGATGTGATCAGAGGTGACTTAAATTTACTTTGTTATTCAGCATAAATGACCTAGATTTGTACGTACAGTTTTTTGTAAATGCCATTTATAGTATATACATATACATACATATATTGGCATCAATTAAAGTAAATATTATGTAAGTTTGACCAAAATACTGTGGTTTAATTCTAATTATTCCACCTGAATGCAAAAAGCTTCAACATATTAGATATATAGGGATACATATAGATACATATGTGTCTTTTTTTTAAGACAAATGATGAAGAGATGAAAGTGCAACAACAATTCAAAGTATTTTTTATTTGATTGAAAAATAGTATCATTACTTAAGAACCCACTCTGATGAAAATTGTGTTCTTGGTGTTTTTTACATGATCTTGTGGCATTTTTCTGTTGATGGAGGACATGTACGATGAACATTAAGGTAGAAATTGAATTTCTGAGTATTTATTTTTTTGAATTGCTGTGAATCTGGAAGATCTACAAGCTACAAAGTTCACGTTTGCACCTCTGTGTTTTGGATTTGTGAAAGAATGTTTCAATTACTCATTTTCTGTAGAAACTGGCCTTGTTTTTATGCTGCGTGTAACTTTAAATTAAGTAACCATAGACCTCAGTAACCTGATGCTTATTGGACTTGTAGGTAACAGATGTTGCCTTGTTAGACTTGAGTTTAAGGTTCATTGATGATCATAAATATTTAACTTTTTGATAATATTGTTTTTTTTTAGAAAAAAATTCAAGCAAGAAATACAAACAAATAAAAATATATTTCTCGCAGAGAACCTTCTACAAAGTCTTCAACTTTTTCTAAATAAACCAAGATTGAAAAATGTAAATAGATGTTTAGGTCAAGCTCTGACACTGAAGATTAAACTCCAAAGAAAACTGAGTTTAATACAAAAATGTCTCACAAAAATGATAGGGAACACTATTCTATGTGTTTGATTTTTCCCTGACTTTTTTCATTGTTGTGGGATTTAATCAATTTATTTTATGTGTTATTAAGAAAGTATTTGTTGAAGTTTTGAAAGTATGAAATGTTTTACTTTTTTAACATTAAATTTAACATGAATGTAAAATCAACTTCTTCTCGGACTAACTAATTTGTTTTTCCAAAAGACAAATATATTTGATTACGTCAGTCTTGCAGAGAATCATGAACATGTGCGTGTCAGTGTGCCCAGCTTTTAGCAAAGGTTTTACGTCACTGTGGCAAATCTTTGCTTTGATTTTTTGTTTTGCACATCACGGTTCTGCTGACAAAAAAAAACAACAACATAAAAGCACATCAGGGTGAAACAAATGTTAGCTTGAATGTGGAGGGCAAGGAATGCCTAAGCGCTCCTAACTGTTACTCCACCTCAAGGCAAGTATTGATCGCAAGCAGCAGTCATGTTCGCAACTTTTATTCTCTTTGTCACTGCCATCAACAAACCAATTTGTCAAAAAAATCTATGCTTGTTTGTTGTTGTTTTGTTTCATTCAAATCTGCCACAGTTGTCATGATAAAATAACAAAAGAAAAGAACAGAATGAAACACATTATTTATAAGTTAATTTGCACATTTCATTTTAGGGTTTACTCAGAACTGGGTTCTGATCACATGTTCAGAAACACAGTGAATCGCAGGATTTCAACCACGTTGATTGATTAAAACATTTTCACAAGGGAATCTGTTTTAACATATTTCAGTAGGAAAAAAGTGATTTATGGAAACATTGTTCATTTTTATGTCTCTTTTTGAGCTAAATTTAACTGATAATGAAAGCAGCCCATTTTTTTCTTATTTAAGTAAGCTTGAGCATATTCCACTCCAATGAAAATTCTGTTTGTGGTGTTTTAAAAAGTTCGTGTACCATTTTCTGATGATGGAGGATATATAAATACGATTAACATTAAGGGACTTGAAACAGCATCACTAATAGGGGACCTTTCTCTGTAGAGTTTGCATGTTCTCCCAGTTCATGTGTGGGTTTCCTCCGGGGACTCCAGCTTCCTCCAAAAACATGCTTCATAGGTTAATTGCTTACTCTAAATTGTCCCTATGTGTGAATGCGAGTGTGTATGGGAATGTGACAGTAGCCCTGCAACAGACTGGTGACCTGTCCTGGGTGTATCCCGCCTTGGCCCAGAAGTGACCGGATTAGGCTCTGGCAGCCCAGTGACCCCAAAAGAGACAAAGTAGGTTTAGAAAATGGATGGATGTGTGGATAAAAATGGCATTTCTGAGATTTATCTTTATTCCAATTGTGTTGGATCAGGATTTGAAAAAGCTCTTTCTCTCCTTCAGTTCTGACCCATCCAATAGATCCATGTACGTCTTCGTCTTCCTTGTCTGATCTGGCATTTGGCACAAAACTGTCTGAGTAGCTCGGACATTGCTCTGCATTCTTTTTTTTTTGCTACCCTAATGTTAGTTTGGGGTTGTGAGGAGCTGTACGGCAGATGTAGGGTTACAGCCCAGAGGTGAATTACTAATGACCTCTTGCTGCTCTGCAGAAAATATGTCTTTGTGAACAACATAGACTTTTAGACTTTTTACAATAGAGCAATATATAGTTTAAGAGGGACTTTAATGTCAAACTCTGTTTCTTCTTTAGGCTTAAGCTATTTTCACTCAAAAATGTTCATTTTAAGCCCAATCGTAGGACATCCTCTTAGCAAGAGTTTCATTACCGCGGGGTATAGAACAGGTGTCTGCAACCTTTAACACTAAAAGAGCTATTTGGGTTCATTTGTCCCCATCCAAACCTAGAGGAGCAGACACTGCTTTGTATTTATTTCACTTCTATGCTGCATACATACTGTATAAATAAACCAGAAAAAAACAACAACAGCATTGCATTTTAGAACTTTCTAGAACTCTAGAAACTAAGATTGCAGAAACCAAAAACACAATTACAAAAAAATCAAACGTTTCGGAAAACAAAAGTCATTTCCAGAAATCAAAATAAAATGTTGAAAAATGAAACAAACTGGAGCTTGCATTGTGTGATTTGTGGTTTAATTTGCACTTCAGGGTCACCGTACAATACAAAATGCTTATACAGTGATATTATTTTCCCCTTCTCACTGGCATCATATATCAAATGTCTTTAAATTGTTTATTATTTAATTAAAAGTGTTCTGATCACAGATCTGTTTGGTTGGACTCAATTAGAAGGAATGAATTGATTGACTTGACCCACCACAAAACAGAGACTCCTGTGGCCCCGCCTCCTGACACGCTCCTGCTAAATCCCACTGCCCATAAGAATGCAAACATTTCTGATCAATCTAAAAAAAATGAAAAAATGAGACTTTGTGGCAGAGCTGATGTATTTGATTTGATCTGACTGGGACATAATGGTGTTTTTTAACCGTCAATGACTCTCTATAATTGGCCAAAAAACCTTCAAGAACATTTGACCAAAAATATCCTCACAGTTGATGTTTATCTCTTCAAAAACAGCATTGTTTACAGGTTTAGAATCTAAATTTGTGCATGCCTTCATCCAGTAGGAGGAGGCGTACAGGCTGCCTCCGTCCTCCTCGCGTCCCTGCTGGCCTGCTTTTTTTTTAAAAAAAAAAACACGTTGACCTGGATCGGCTCTGAAAGTGAGAAATGAGGCAGCCGCCTGCTTCTTAGTAAATTGGCTCTCATGGCATTCGAGGCGAGTCATGACGCCGGCCCACAGAGACGGACGGCGCTACAGAAAATAGCTCCCATCAGCTTCTCATCAGATCTAAAAGGGACCAAAGGGGGGCAGTTATTATACCACAGCTGTGGGCTTTAGGAGGTGATTTCCGTCACTGACCTCCTCCGTGAGGTTTTCAGTGGAAAAATGTGCGCTGAGATGGGCTGTCTGGTCAGGTGGTGCTATGCCTCTGAAACCTCACTGCTATCTAGACCAAACTGCAAACTATTTGCAAAGATTTAAAACCTTGTTATCAGACATTCCAGATATTTTACCAGGTTTTAAGTTACTTCTCTTTGCTCTACACCTATCCAAGTATCCCCAAAATCAGCACAGTTAAGAATTTAACTGAGCTATCTAGTGTATTAGAGCAACATATAAACAATTATTAAGATAATGATAATAACTGAACTTTTTATTTCACGTCAGATCACTAAATCCATTAAATTCTTCATCCTCTGTGTCGCTTTGGACTTTTGTTGAGAAATAAACAGCTTTTACTCAGACACTCTTGTCAGAATAACCGTTTCTTGCTTTGCTAAGATTTTGTTCTTGATAATCCTACTTTTTTATTATACTGACTGCAGAGCGGTTGCCATAGAAATGTAGACTAACACTGTTAAGGCCAACATGGTTAATCACTGCTCACTGAGGTCGTCTTGTTCATTCAACATGGCGACATGGTCAAACGGCGACTTAATTGATTTAATTTGGTTGGAACGGGGGAGTCATTTTTTATTGATTTCTTTTTGCTCAGTCCAGTTTTCTTACAGGTAATGGTCCCACTTGAGTATAAGTCCAACATCTGGCCAAAATTTTGATAAAAACACGACTTTTACTCTGACAATCACAGGACACAGAGACTCAGAATTACAAACCCCTTGCTTAGAACTAGCAAAAATAACAAACAAACAAACAAAAATGAAACAACTATTATTTGGTCATGCATTTATATCTGAAGGAATTCTATCAAATTATATTCTAACACTTGGCTTTTTTGTTTATTTCTCCATTTTTTTAACACTTTAACTCCTTGTTTTTAGAGTTGGATACCTTATAAGATTTCTTGTTAAGTAAAAATGACTTCTTGCACAAATAACTACTTTATAATGATTTTCTGCTTAATATTTGAGTTCTTTTCCTATTTTTAGCCTGCCCCTTAGGGCTGTTTCAGTAGACACGTGGCTGTTCTTGCAGTTTAGATGGGCTTTGCTTAACCTCACTCAAAGTCATGTCCTCTTCGCAGACTGTTTCACATTCACATGGGGCTGTCAGGACATTCAACTTAAGCTTAGCCTGCTTTTGTTTTTATTAAAATCGTTTCTGTGTTGTGGCTCCATTCTCATCCACAGGCAAGTTTCCAGCAAAAGTGCCACCTTATGCTTTTTTAGCAAACTGGTGGCTTTCTTAAGGCTTCTTTCTTGTATTCTGTGAGACATTAGACTTTGTGAGTGTTTCTGAGTTTACTTTTGTTCTCTATGAGCCCACTCATTTATTCTCCCGACCTCTGACCTGTACCACACAGCTCGGGCCCATATTGAAGCACACTAACACCCCTCCTACACAAACAAGACAGAGAGGAGTTTCAAAATAATTGGGAATAAATAACTTGAGACAACAGAGTTCATTTCTGTGTGAGAAAGAATAAACAGTAAGAAGGGTTTCCATGGAAACTAAAGAGCTGCGTTTAATTGGTCGCATCAAGTCCAAAATAGAAAATGTCAATGCTGGCCCTGCACAAGGAAGGGAGTTTATCAGAAATATATTTTCTCAGTTTAAATATTGTTTTTTTGTCATACATTTATACAACGGGACCAGCTTGACACATTTATTTATTTATTTATTTTTGCTACTTCAATCCCCATATTTGTTTTGTTGTTAAGAAAGTAAAACTGTTGTTTAAGTCTCAACGAATATACCAGCATGAAGAATCAAAGCTTTCTAAGTTTTCATGTGTGTTTACTATATGTTGAATGTCTAATAAAGTAATTACAATGCCAAGAAGATGGCATCATCTCTATTAATTTATAAATTAATCTCTTAAATAAGTTTGATATAGCTATGTACTGTATTTATTTATTTTAATTATTCAAACATTCAGTCATTTGTTTTTATTGCTTAAAATAAACCAAGCAAGACTTAGCTGGTTTGTTAAAAAAAAAAAAGTTGAAAGCTTCAAAAGCTTCCACATTTAGTTTTAAATTTTCATTTATTTATACTCATAACATAGGTCATGTTTTTGAAATTTCATTTATTTTCAATTAGTACAAAAGAAAATATGAAAAATAGTTAAAATACAAAAATGTTCAACTTTATCACCTTCATTCAGCTTCCTCAGGTAAAGCGCCCGTGCTTCCTTAAGCCGTCATACAAGCAGCATGGAGAAGAGTTCCAGTGCTTTACAAGTAATCTTTTTTGTTCCTTTTGGGTCAGGGGAACCTCGAAGGCTTGAATGGCTTATCAGCTATGATAACATCCTCCGTGCTGCTGTTTTTTTAAAATTTTCTATCAGCTCGTAGCCACTTGCCAAACTCCAGGCACTCCAACTACTCCAAAAACATGCTTCAAAGACTTACTGGTCACTCTAAATGGTCACTTTTGTGTAAATTTGCGTGGCTGTCTGTCTCTTTAGAAGGTGAATGAATGGCTGTAAAACGCCAGTGCTTTTAAGAGCGTTCAGAATCACCAGCAACTGCTGAGCCAAATCTCTGATTTCACACAGATGTGGTTGGAAAGATATTTTCATCATGGAGTTCTCAAAGCTTCCATCCTGAAATTCCATATACCAGGAGCAAGTAATGTTTGTCTTGAAATTATTTGTGAACCTTACTGAGGTTATTTTTATCAGGATCCAGAGATGTTTCTGTGGCTTTTGCTGCTTTCAAGCCTCTACTGATTTTGTCTGCAGTTTTTACTGCAGAGTTTTGCAGATTTTTCAGTTTGATCAAAATCTATTTCTCCATAAATGTTTTCAATTCATGATTTCCCAGAGAATAATATGTGTTCCCACCTCAGAAATGTTTGTTTGAGTTTGAGATCCACATGACAGTTTTGCAGAAAATCCGACTCTTTTAATTTGTAAAATTTTAGTTCTCCATTTTTTACTTTCTGATATTATTTTACAAATTACTGTCATTAGAGATGTAAAAATATTCACAAAATAATATCACCTTACAGCAAGATGGGCCCTGATTCGAATCCCAATTTCTGACCTTTCTGTGTAGAGTTTGCATGTTCTCCCTGTGCATTCGAGAGTTTTTCTACGGGCACTCCAGCTTCTTATCACAGTCAAAAACATGCTTTATACGTTAATTGGTTACTCTAAAAGGCCCCTAGATGTTTGTGGGAGTGACTGCGTGCCCTGCAAAAGGCTGGAAGCCTTTTCAGGGTGTACCCCACCTTCACCCAACATTAGCCGGGACGAGCTCTGGCAATCCCGTGACCCTGCAAGGGAGAGAGCAGGTCAAGAAGTTGGATGGATTATTTGTTTACAGTATTCTGCCTTGTATAAATGAGAATTGAAGACAACCAAATTATTTTAACCTCAGATTGATGTTCAGATGACGTCACTGCCTGTAATGATTTACGTCGACTTGTAGAAGCATTCTGGTTGTCACCCCACACTGGTATGTCAATGCCTCATTTGATGTACCGCTTGGGTATGTCACATAGCCAGCCTCTTTTGTTATCAATTTCAAACACTGTTTTCAGAATTCAGACTTCTTGAAAGCATCATAATCCAGAGAAATGACAAACAAAGGTATGAAATCTGTGTCCAAAAAACATCTTACAGTAGTTTTGTAGGAGTTTCACAAAAGTTGTACGTATTGTTTTTATTTTTTCATATTTTTTAATTTACTTTTCATTTCCTCTTTCTCTCTTGTAAGTCTGAACATCTGCTGGAGTTGGCTGGAATTTTAAACTTGCTCGGCACCCTCCGTTTCAGGGGAAAACAATTGCACTTATAAATAGGCGCATAATCAGAGCTCTCTTTCTCTCTCTGTATCAGTCTGTGCACGCACAGATATGCACACACACTGGCCACCAGGCATATGGGGAGAGGCAGAACTACCAAGCAGGAAGGAAGGAGCGACTCAGTGTGATGGAGCAACAGGACAAAGCTCAGACTGGAAACATGTACAAGTTTGTGCGTGAAAAATCCAGGAGCAGATCTCTGAAGACGATGTTTGTGTTTTAAAGAAAAAGAAGACGGAAAGTGAGAAAGTAGGGGAAAAAAATCGAAAGCATCACTTCAGGAGGATGAAACCACTGTCATGCTTCCAGTTACTGAGCGGGCAGCAAAGCAAAGGTAAGTGCAAGTTCATGTGATTTATTTAAGTTCTTTTATTTACATTTTAATGATATTTTATGGTGAATATCAGCTCAGGAAAAAAAACATTTAGAAACAACTTGTTAAGATTCTATAAATTATTCAAAAACTTTTTCAGTTTTATGCTTTTATTCAACTCATGCTGTTGCTGTGTTTTCCGATTAAATAATGAATCACCAAACTAGTCAGAAAATGGAGAAAAATCAATGTTTAACTAAACGTTTATACTGTTGAACTGGTCCAATGTAAAATAATGAGTGAGGGATAGAAGGAAGGTAGGGGATTAGAAAAAAAGGAAAGATTTTAATAGGCGGCATAATTTCCAACATCTGTGCAGTGCTCTGCTGCTCCCCTGTCGATTATCACTGCAGGCTTTGGATTGATTTTCAGCACTGGACAGCTCCTGTGGCCTCAATGAAACCAACACACGTCACAGCTGCAGCAGAGTTTGCAAACAGCTCCTCCATAACTTGTGCCTGCACTCTGTGACACATTGATTTGTATTTAGGACTTCTCCCTGCAGTGATGCATGGCCAAAGATAGAAGAAAAACTTTTTTCTCTATTTATTTTACCAGAAACTGCAAGGTATGACCCACATTTTAGGATGAGTCAGAACTCGTCCTGCTCATTTGTTGAGGTATGGAAGTCTGTCACATTAAAGCAAGTGTGTAGTAGCTGCACAATGTACTGCAAAGTGCTAAAAAAATCTAAGAAAATCTGTGTGTGTGAGTGGGAGGAAAACTGAGTTCTCTTAGTTAAAATGAGCACAGTCCCGCAGAGCGCCCGAGCCCTTGTTTCTGCTTTCCTGCAGGACTGGGACACAGCGTGGGGCCAGGGCTGCTGTCTTCAGGGACAAACTGGCTTCTCTCGCTAAAGAACATCCTGAACTGAATGTTCTAACCACACATTCTCACACTCTTTTACAAAAATTCAAAACAAAGAAATGAATTGGTTTGTCAAATCCTTTTGTAGTGATGTCATTGGATTTGTTAATCTGTTAATCTGTGGAGTTTTTTTTTCTCAACAAACAGTTGCACTTCTTACAATCTCTTTCGTTCTTCTTCCTTTCCTGCAAATCATCTGATTACAAAAAAGGCTTAAGACAGGTCATATCACTGTTGTGCATCTTTCAGATTATAGTTTGGATCTGGAGATTAAGGATGCAGTAATCTGGTAACTAACAGGACTTCCTCTGTCATTTGGGATTACTTTATTAAAATTTTCCGTTTACATTTTTAAAAATTCTTCTTTGATTCTGATATGAGGATTAAAAAGCTACGTCAGACATAGATGTTGCTCTCCACGTGTTGTAACGCAGAGTTGCAGCCTGAAGTTTGTCTTGTTGGGGTGCAGGGTTCTCTATATTTCACAAGACGAAAAACTCACCAATCAAACATGCAGACAAATGAGGTTCTATTAAAAATATAACAAAAATTATGACTAAACACTGCAATTCCTACCAAAAGTTCTTCACTTAGTTTTTCCAGCTCCTTTAAAAAGTAGTTTTTAAATTATCTGGATAATTTGGAGTTAAAACATTAGTTTGTCAACAGTTTAATGAGCCTATTACTTGCCTATGAGCACAAAAAGAAGTGTTTACAAATTAGCTGGCCTTTTAGTGTACAACACCGTTTACTTTTTCCTCTTTTTGGAGAAGAAAATTAAATCTAGTAAGCACTTGAAGTGTCATTGATATGGTGAAGTGGGTGAAACATCAAGACTCCATAAACCCAAGCCACACACCCATTCACTGTGAATGTTTGCTCATAAAGTACAAAGTGTGTAGACAAGGCCATTCCAACTGGCGCAGTATTTTTAGTAAAGTTTGAGAGAGCAGTCCGCATTAAACTGTGATAGCATACATAATCTGAGTGTTGTTTTTATTTGCTTTTCTGGTAGATTTACATGCTTTTTATTTATTTATTGTTTTATACATGATAATCAAAAGAAGGACATGCTTATAGGGATGTAATTTTACATAATAAATGAGTCCGATTGGAAGCACATCTGGTGAGATCAGAAAATGTATTGGATTATGTATTTAAATGACATTTTAGAGAAATTACACAGACATTGCATTGTAAAAAGGGCAAATTTTTGTGAAGAAATGACCAGGGCCAGAAACAGATGATTGAAATATGCTATGACTCCATCAGTTTGAAAGTTGCATGTATCTTTAGTCTTTCAATATGATCCAAAAATCAAAGTCAAAGAGGAGCTTCAGTGGTTCCAGCAGACTTCAGGATCTATTTCTCTTAACCTGATCCAACCAAAGTAAGATCCAACACATGGCTTTAAAAAAATGACCAATATTCTTATAATGTGACATTCAAATATCAAAAAGCATAAAAAAGTCTGAAAAAATATGAAAAGCCATTGTTATTGCTTTACTGGTTGTGAAGCTAACTGATGGTTTTTAAGAGTAATTTTACAATTTTATTTAAATCTTATTAGTAGTTAAACAGTATTGTGCCATCTCATGAGAAAATGTTGACACCAAAGTTAATATGGTCCCAATTTTCATAGTTGTTACGCATGTACGCTGTATTATACAGTAAATCTTGTACAAAAAGGTGAAAGGGAGAACATGATCAGTTTGGAAGACTGGAGAACTGAAGGAAACAGAATAGTCTGCAGCATCTGTCTGAACCATTCTGAACTGTTTACAGGAAACTGACATTAAAGACAGATCAGACAGCTGACAATTAACTCGTTAGATAGGGGGAATGCTATTGGTAACAGTGATTAAAAAGTTGTCAGTCTCGAGTTAGCTGCCTGTATCAGATGCCTGCAAAGTCCAGATCCAACTCCGGGTTTAACTGAGCAAAAAACACATCCTCTAGAGCTCCACATTGTGAGGCAGAAACAGGCAACTTAGTCTGATCATGTCATTTACAGATTAAAATGTAATTTTCATTTTTAGGCACATATACTAGTGACAAAGTTCCGTGAAAAATGTTACAAACACATAGTAATAAGGGGTTTTGTGCTTAACTAAATCACAAAAACATCATGGGATGACCCCGATCATCGGATATTTTAGTCTTAAGATCTGCAAGAAAACCTTGCAGAGTGTGATGACCCTGTCCTTCTGCTGTGCGACTTACTGATGTAATCATCTGTCACTTTGGGATTATCTAGTCTCACATCATCCTTCACTCATCCAATGAGCAGTCATACCCGAACATCTGTCTGTAAGCGAGGCACACGAGTGTTTGCACACTGCCCAAAGGAAGTGACCAGTTTGCGTGTCTATTTTTTGTTACTGAGTTTTGACACTCGTCAGAATAACACCATTTATTGCTACTTCTATTATAATGTGTTTCAAATGAGAACAAATTATTCAAATAAACAGAAATGACCTTTCTGCTCAGCACAGCCTTCTGTTGCTTATGCAACCCCCTGGTTTTTCTGGTCCCTAGCTTGCTGACATAACGTTGTCATCAGGCCAAAGAGCAGATCAATTGTTCCTCGAACAGTGGATTACCACTTATTCATCTCTTTTTTAAACCTTTGTCCCTTCCCCTGCCTGTCTAGTTTTCCACCAATGGTTGGCCTAAAGGTGCCTTAGGCTAATCACTGGGCAAGAACCTGATCAATAGGCTTTAATTACACAAAACTGTCTGGTCTGCTCCCTGCATTAAGCAGAGCCCCCAGCTTTCACACATGAAACCCACGCAACTGGCAATTTTCACTTTCTCTCACGGCAAAAGTCAATTTTTACAGCCAGATAAAAACTAATTTATAACTGATAACGTCACCACACACATGCAGGACACGGATGCCGCGCATGCATGACTGGACAGCATCACAACAACTGTAGTAAAGTGCTACTATCATCATGGGAAAACTGTCAGACATCAATTGTACTACAAGCTTTGCTCTGCAGGATCCTACCTGGTGCTTTCCATTTCCTGGACCAAATCTGACGGATCTCTTCTTGGGTCTGATTGACCAACAAACTTGTCTTTGGCAGTGATGAAAAGGATTAGGTACTGCTGCTAATTTGCCAAATCGATTCAGTTTAGTTTCACAAGGTTCTGATTCGATTGAACCTCCAATGTGATGCAGTTTGATTTGGCATTGATTCATTTCCATTTTTCCCAGCTTCAGCATACGTTTTGGTTGTTTGTAAATGCAAGTGTTCTTGCTGATTTTTAAAAAGACACAACCTTCTGAGGGAGTACTTCGTTGAAGTAATAAAACAATGATTAAAGGTTGACATTAAAATGATTGGTGTACAGAATTTCTCAGAAAATATTAAACTTGAGCATTTCTCTCCAGCTGCAAGTTTATTTTTAAACACTTCATGTTCACATTAGTGTTTCCATTTTGGTAAAAATGGCACACACGTGCAATCATTGAAATTTGATTATTGTTATTCAAGCAATTGCAGTAAACTAAATTTATCCTAAACTATTTTTTTGCACAATTTTATCGGTTCCTATCATTTTCATAATCTGAAAAAAATTTTTGCAGGCTGTTGCTTGTTCAAAACCTTTGGCAGTTCAAAAATATTTCTGCTTGGCATATCTTCCATCTACCTTTCCTTTTCTCAGTGAAAACAAAAACGCTGCCCAGATAGACCATCCCTCCAACATCTATCCTCACTTTTCTTTCGCTCTCCAGTTAATTAAAATTCCTATTAGTTAATTAGACACTTGCTGTTGAGTTTAGAAGTCATTCTGTCAAGTTTGCTTCCAACACTTCCAGTTGTTTTTTTTGTTTTGTACCTGTAGATGCTGTGAGATCTAGTTCACATTCCTTTTGTAAGAACATTTTTAGCTGACTCCCACCACCTCAGACATGTCCAGAAATAACCAGGAACCTTCAGTATTTGATGCCCTTTAATGTCATGCAGAGAAGGGAGAACTGGCGTGACTCTGTTCCTGAACCTCAGATAGTTCAGGCACAATTGCAACAACGTTGCAACAGTTGCATGAATTCTTTGTATGGATGTTCTGCAAAAGAAAGCACGATTTCATATCCATGGCAGAAAACAAAAAAGTAAAGGAACACTGGTTGTTCTGGTTTTGTGGGACTTTAGTCATTCAAAACTAAATAAACATCTGTTTTCAACGTATTTCATGTTTATGCAACACTTCTGACATGATTAAAACAAATGTGAGAGTTTTTAAATTCACTTTTCAACGCTTATTTTGCTTGTTGGGAACAGGAAATAACTTTAAAAGAATGTTCCTTAAAATCAGTTTAGGTTTTTATTGATTTTTAATGTCACACTAATGAAAGGTTGAGTCCATAAAATGTTGTAACTTTTATCAAATTTTTTTTTTGGTTCTTGATTCTCGTGATAAATTTGACAACAGAGATTCTATTTCAGCCACAGTTAAACTTTTAGGCTCAGTGCTTCAAACTAAAGTATGCTGTAACAGAACAGAACTTTCCTGTTTGGTTTCCTCTTATTTACAGTCTTTTTGAATTGTTTTCATTTGCATTTAATTTAAATTTGAAGTTGAATTGTCTTTGTCCTTCTCTGTTGCAGAGAATGCATGAGGAGAAGGAAGTGCTGATCGCCGTTGCAAGACAGATCTGAGCTTACACCGCCTCCCTGTCCAGCAACAGAACGTTAATGGTTGGAACTGCCCGTCCCAACCTACATTACTGCCCTTGCAGACACAGCCTGATGATCACCGGCGCCATGGGAGCGGTGCGGGTCAACAGGTAAAGAAGGTGGAATAGTAAACTGTGTCAATAACCCCTTATTTTTAGGCTAAACGGTACCTTTCTCCTGTCAGTGTAATTTTAGGACATGTATTTTGAAAATCCCAGAAAGGTATTCACCTACAAATGTCCTACACCCTTCAGAGAACGTCAAATTATCTAATGCCTTAATTTTCAGTAAACTATTCAAATTGTTTTTTTGGCATTATTCAGGATGATTTCTTGGCTGAATCAGAATTCTTTCCCTACCCCTACGGCTCCCACCTACCCCGCCATTTATCCATCAAAACAGTGTCTTCAAATTCAAACCTTACTATCCCTCAATGACTTCATTAATTATCGCCGGTCTTCTACATTAGCTCGTAGCTGCCAAAAAATACCCAACACAGGTTTTCTAATTTAAAAAAAACAAACATGCAAATTTTTATTGTGATTATGCCATTTTTACAAAAAGTATTTTCTAGGGCACAGTTTTCGCAGAGTTACAATAGCGCATCAGAAAATCATCTCTGAGTTGTAGGTGGGACTGTTTATGTGGAGCAATCCCGCCTTCCCTTTTCCTGTTGTGGAGTGAAGTGGAGCAGGGAGCTTGTGACCAGCCAAGCGTATTTTCTACGTCACATAAAAGCTCTTTTTTAAATGGCGATTTATCATCTGCTCCTGATTCCCAACAATTTAAATAAAGAAATACTCTGAAATGCAATTTCAAACATAACTTTCTTTATATATGCCTTCTGTTATCAGAAAAAAAATGCCACAATAACATGTTAAAAACACTAAAAACATATTTTTTTGTGGAGACCTACAGTATAATTGGTGCAACTTCCCATAAATGTTGAATTTCTTTTAGGTGCAGCAGGCTTTGTCATCAGAGACAAAGAGAGAGAAAATCTAATGTAGAAAATGTAAAAAGAAGCTTTTTTTTAAATCACCTTAAATCACAGGCTTGATGACTTTGGGCTTCAGTGTCTTCTTCAGTTCATAAACATGTTTTGTGGAAATCCCAGGACAATCATGCAGATTAAAAAGTCACATTTTCTTTCTTGTTTTCAGAGTTAAAGTTTAGTTTCGTAGGTCACCAACCCTTTCCAGAGTTGTCTCATATTTCTCCAACATTACACTGAGAACAGCAAAAAAAACAAACAGGGTCCAAGAAGTCATGAATGACAAGCGGAAGTTCTGCAGTTGCTTTTTGATTTCACTTTCTTACACCCTGGCAACAGTGTTAAAAATCACATAAAACTATTTCTACCCAGTTGTAGGATTTGTCTGTCATGCTGCTGTAATGAAATAAACTACAACAGATACTTGCTCTAAATAGCCACAAAAGTGTTTCTCCTACTCATCTTAAATTTAGCTTCCACAGATCATATCTGCTGTAAATGTGAATTTTGACTTCATAAAAAGGAATTCCAAAATGTTATTTATGTGGATTCACTAAATTTTCACTTTTTTTCTCATCTGGTCACCTGCTTTTTCTGTTTAAGCTTCATCCAAGACGTCCACGAAAATTGGATAGTCGTAAAAGCAAAGTAAACACAGGTGTTTTTCGGTTTTCTTTTTTGTAATTGATATGAAGTCAAAAAGCCTGTAATTCTGCTTCCTTCAGTCTTCGGTGTTATTTATTCCCACGCTGAGTGATGATCATCTTCTTGTCCACTTTCCTTGTCTCTTCCTGCAGATACAGCATCGTTTCCACTGATGAAGATGCCCTGAAGATCTCCACCTTGGGCCTCCACAATGGCCACAGTCCTCTGACTCAGCAGACCTTATCAGCGGCCTGCATGCGAGGTGAGGAAGGAGGTGGAGGAGGGGAGTGTCTGACAAGTGATGAAGGACGGGGAGCTTTGGCTTTAAGGATAACAAAAGAGCCCATCGTCCACAACAGCTGTCGGGCTTCGCCGTTGTGTCACCTGGAGCTGGACCTGGTCAGCAGTCAGACACGCAGCCGCTTTGTGAAGAAGAACGGCCAGTGCAATGTAGTTTTCAACAACATGGAGGATAAACCTCGACGATACTTGGCTGATATTTTCACCACATGTGTGGACATCCGCTGGCGCTACTTGCTGCTCATCTTCACCACTACCTTCCTCCTGTCTTGGCTTCTCTTTGGCCTGATCTTCTGGGGTGTAGCACTGGCTCATGGTGACTTCGACCTGCACATCCCTGTGCAGGATGAGGATCCTCCAAGTACAACAGATGAAGAAAAAGACGAGTGGCGGCCATGCATTCTCCACATCCAGGGTTTCATAGGGGCATTCCTCTTCTCTATAGAGACTCAGACCACCATTGGGTATGGTTTCCGGTGCGTCACAGAGGAGTGTCCCATTGCTGTCGTCACAGTGGTGGTCCAGTCCATTGTGGGTTGCATCATTGATTCCTTTATGATTGGAACCATAATGGCAAAGATGGTGCGCCCCAAAAAGAGGGCGCAGACCTTATTGTTCTCGCATCATGCCGTCATCGCTCTACGAGATGGAAAGCTGTGCCTCATGTGGCGCCTGGGGAACATGCGCAAGAGCCACATCGTTGAGGCCCATGTGCGTGCCCAGCTCATCAGGCCGTACGTGACATCGGAGGGCGAGTACCTCCCTCTAGAACAGACAGACATTGACGTTGGCTACGATGACGGCCTGGATCGACTGTTCCTTGTGTCGCCGCTGGTGGTTGTGCACGAGATCAACAAGAACAGTCCTCTGTACAACCTGAGCTGCAGTGACCTTCAGAAGGAAGACTTTGAGATTGTGGTCATCCTGGAAGGGATGGTGGAAGCAACAGCCATGACCACACAGGCCCGTAGCTCCTACTTAGCCAGAGAGATCCTTTGGGGCCACCGCTTTGAGCCTGTTGTGTTTGAAAAAGGTGACCGATACCATGTGGACTACTCCCGCTTCCATAAGACCTACGAAGTGCCATCAACACCTCAGTGCAGTGCCAGGGAACTGAGCCAGATGAAGGATCGAAGCGGGCAGTCCTCCACCTCCAGTTCCAGCTATTCTCGCTCCCCGTCTCTGTTTGCCCCCAGACTGGCTCGGCACCTCCAGGGCTCCCACTCCCCCAGCGCATTCTGCTATGAAAACGAGGTGGCATTGTGCTGTGGAGACGACGACGAGAACGCAAAAAAGGACACAGAGGGTCTAAACCTGAGAAGCAGCAGAGACGTGACGCTCAGAGACGACGTTCATTTAGATTTTAAGGGGACGTTTGTGAAGGAGCAGGCCGTGGAGATGCTGTGTGTTCTAGACACAGAGAATCAGATCAGTCTGGACAGAATACAGCCCACCTTACCTTTATACATCAGCAGAGAGTCAGGAGTTTGATCAGCGGGGATGACTGCACTTCCACCTTTTTTCCTCTTTGTGCATCCACTCAAAGTAATAAAGGGTTAAGTAAATAAGATCTTTTTCTGAGCTATAACACGTTTGTCAAAACTTGTTTTGGTTTCAGGTGACATCTCCAATGGTAGCATCAGCATGTGAAACACAACTTTTCTCCTACTGAACATGTTACTCTCTTATTTCACCAAAAAAAAAAACAAAAAAAAAAAAAACGACGTATTTTAATACAGTATGGAATGTGTGTGATGTACAATAACCTGTCACTGCGGAAAGATGTTGGTTTTTTGTAACTAATGTTTTAAACTTTTAAATTAATGTACATTCTATACGGATAAACTTTAAGTAATACATTCTGATCAATATAAATAAAAACTGCAGTCTTCAAACTTTCTGCATGTGTTGACATTTTTTTGTATTTCTCTTTTACGCCTTCTGTTTGTTTGAACATTTATTTTAAGATAAAGTTTTGAATATTATCAAAGAGCAGTAAGATGAAAAATGTATGCTCGTGAAAAACACTTTAGGTTTAAAAAAACTCAAAAAATTCAGAACGTTTGTTCTGCTAACCTATTAATTTTCACTGCTCATTGTCAGAATTTTAGATCTTCTAGAAAAAAACCTTAAATACATCTATTCTTCATGATTGCTAAAATATAAAAAGACTGCTGTACAATGTGGAAAACAGTCTAAATAATTAATGATAATGAAATAAATAGAAACATTTGCTGTGAGGCTAATTACTTTTATTTTTCAAACAGAAATAAGATTTCAAATGGGCTTTTCTTGGCTGTTGTTGCATTTAATATAAAGCTTTATTTAAAACCAGCCAATTGGACAGACTGCACAGGTAAGTTGACACTGTCCAGCTTTCCTGTCTCCGTTGATTAACTCATGATTCGTTGGTACAAAATATTCACCTCTAACTGAAAAGTTAAGTACATAATGACCAATTGTTCCTCATTGAATTCGGTTAATACACGTTTTTGGCCAGCAGGGAGCTCAGAACCAAGTAAACTGGTTTAAATCCCAGCTCTCATTCCCACTGTATGTTGGTGTAAATTAAGCTCAGCTAGAAATGTCCAAAGATGTTCTGATCATGTTGTCATTTAAAATGATCTATATCACAAAAGGTAAAGAGACACAAATGCATGATGGACTCACAACTAACTTGGATGAATCAAATCATACCAAAAAAACGATGGAAACAGACGTTGAAGTCCATCTGACTTCTAGCTGTTGTACGGGCTCCACCATGTGGCTGAACACCGACACCACTGTGGGCAACAGAAAGTCCCGTGACACGTTCTCTGCTCTCAATCAAAACTTCTTTGGCTCTAAAACTAGTTAATATTCCAGTATTTTACCTGAGATCTTACATAAATAAAACTATTAAGCAACAATGGTTGAGATGCACCGCTGTAAATGAGACAGAAAGGATGTTTCCCGATTTTGAGGCGTGTAAACCATCACGGGTTGTTAGATGCATTGCAGGGAGAGGTAGAATTGCCCACTTTGGAGTATTTTAAAACCTGGTTGTCTATTTGTTACAGCAGTATTGAGGGTGCATTCTTCAGAGGTTTGACATTTAACAAAAGTCATGGGGGCAGAGTCCATGACAGACAAAAAGAAAGCAGGATCATAGTTTTTTCTAGTTATTAGGATATTCTATTAACAAGATTCTAGATATTTCCTATCTAAGTTTCCTTTATTGGCCATTCAAATTATGCTTTTACTTTGAAAATGTCAAATTTAAATTCTATAACAAATGAAATCAACTGCGCAGTCTAGCTTTTCGGTCTACAGATCAGGAACTTTATTTTAAAATACATCAAGTGACTTAAGAAAACTATTTGAGTAAAAGCCGAAATGTCTTTAATTTCAAAATTTCGTAACTCTTTTGAAACTTTTCTCTGCCATTTTTCAATCAAAAATCAATGAAATGTTAAATACTTATGTAAATAAAAGTTGCAGGACTGAGACTACATCCAGGAGGACAGATCCTAATCGGGCCACATGATTTGAATGAATTGATTTTTATCATTTTACTCAGCTTCTCTTTCTCTTTTCCTAAATCTTTAGGGTTTTACAGAAATGCACCAATTTTTTTTTAAAGATAATGATTGATTGATCTGTCCTGCTGGACCCCCATCCTCATTCATGGCTAATTTCTGGTGCTGGTTAATTATCCGTATCGTCACATCACCCTGTCATCAGCGGTGGAGATGAGAGCAGCTGGGTGACCTCTGTGACCTTTGTTGAGGTTCTTAATGGCTGACTAGCATCCTGCCTATGAGATGTGTGTTCAGTTTTTTTTTAGGTTAAGTGTGTGAGTGTGCTCACGTGCTTTCATGTGTGTGACACCCCACCGTACGCAGCCTCACTGGCTGTTCGGGGCCTCGGGCTGTGCAACCAGGGCCGGGGACGGGCAGTGTGTGCTCAGCAGGGGACGGGATTCAGGCGCTGGGAGCCGAGGCCGGGGGATCTTTGATTCCATAATGAGCTGTTGTCTGTTGTGGAGCTGCTCACAGGGAGACAGTGGAGCATTGTGTGGGGCGCAGCTCCGTTCAGGAGTGGAGGGCTGCTGGGGAAGGCCGCGCAACACCGCGGAGACAACATCCCCTGGACTTTCTTGTCTGTATGCAGAATAAATTTGTGCCTTAATTATCTATTCTCCTAAAATTTCAAGCAGTTTTTGTTAAAACTCTCTCTGGTCACTTTAATCTTGAAATACCACGCGTCTACATTTGTGAACATCCCATTTTGAGTTAAATTACAACAGTAGTTAATTCTGCTTGTGTGGGGCACTGTGACTGCATAGATAGAGGGTTAGCTCAAATATTTCTTTGGGTCTTAAGAGGTTAAAGTGCAATATTCAAACTTTTTTTTCTTCTTGTTGGAACAAATGACAAATCAAAGTGCACAACCAATTGATCATTATGCATTGCAGCCTAAAGAAGTTAGGCAATTTGATTCACAAGCATTGCTCTTCACAGCATCCTAAGAATTGATCTGCAAATGCTTTCACCCAAAAGAAAAGACGTTTTTCACATTTTATGCATTTCAATTTAAATATTAAAGAAATTTGGCTGGAAGTGTCAAAGTAACAAAGTTGATTGATTTATATCTCAACTGATTAAAAGACAAATAAAAAACACATCAGCAACTGACTTTAACCTTTGTTTTGCGATATAGGTTGTTGCTTAAAGCCATTTTCTCTGTTGCATTTATTGATTGCTAACATTGATGTTCAAAAACTAATGAAAAAAAATATTGACTCTATTCTTCTGTCTCTGGCACATTTTCTTATGAATTCAACAACCTTAAACGTTAAACAAAGAGCTTAAAGTCAATTATTGATATAGGTATTATTTGTTTTTACAAACTCCTAATCAATTGAAAGCACCAATTAATCAATTGAGAGTTCATAAGAAATGCAGAAAGAGGCAAAATCATCCAGGGGCATGAAAACATTTTTTATTTTTTGAACAACAATGTTTGCAATAGATAAATGTGTCAGAGAAAAAAAATGTTTCAATTACAATTATGGCTGCAAGCAGCTTTTAACAGTCCTGACTTTGGTACCAACTCTTATTTTATGGGGCCACACTGTTAACCTATGACTGAAGGCTTTATGTCTACAACTAGGATTAGAATTTATATTTTTGAGTGGAAATTGCTTAAGTTCAAAGGGGATTTAAAGAATTTGACTTTAACGTCCCACTGCAGCTATATCATCCTCTATTGTAAAATTGCTCCCACTGGTCTTTTAATTATGATAATGTAGTTTTATCTAAAATCAAAAAGCCTGTGTTGTTTTTTTAAAACTTTTTTTTGCAGAGCCACAGGAGTTCATCAGAAATTCACCTCTGCATCGTGAGGGGGACTGTTGGCACAGAAGTAACCCTGCGTTGATATCCCAGCATTCCTTTGTTTACACTGTCTCTTGCTAGCTTGGAGCCCCTCACAACCCCAAGTTAACAATAGCGAATTAAAAAAAAAAGATGAAGATGTACACGGATCTATTTGTCTGTAACTAGATGCATCTGAATTGAAGCTAGGAGACTTTGTTCTGCCCATTTCACCTTCTGCACCGCAAACCTGAGCTTTTTTAAACCACAGGTTTTAATCTGCTCCTGATCCCGCACCATTTGAACAAAGAATACAGAGACACAGTTTTAATCTTAAATTATTTTATATATGTCCTCCATCATGAGAAAAATGCTACAAGAATATGTAAAAAATACAATCTTCATTAGAGTGGGTCTTTAAATAGCAGGTGTCCATCATCAGCTTCAATGGTAGGCAAGAAACCAAGTAATGGTGAAAGATTTAATGAAGAAGTGGGCTCGGATCATCAAAAATAACCATTTACATTCATTTAAAGTCAAAATGCATCATTTTATTACGACATTTCTGCATACATTATATACATTCAAATTACTGTAGACATCAATGGTGACTCATGCATCTCTTTATTTTTGATCCCCCATCCTCACTGATGGAGTCAAGTTTAAAGGTTCTCAGTTATCTAACATTTCACAAATAATCTGGCAATAACAGATTTTAGTTGTATTTATACTCCATAATGCCAAAAAAGTATAAACAGTTGTTTTAAATTTACAATTGCAGCAAAAACCAGTAAACTGCGACAGACTATCTACTGAAATCTGATTCGTCACCAACAGTGAGGCAACAAATCCTGTGTGTGGTTGCGAGTTTAGTTCATATGAGAAATGCAAAGGTGTTTAGGAGATCAGCAGTGGGGCAACAGCCCTAAAACTTTCAGTAAAAAAGGTCAGACCCTTCAAATCAGTGATTTTAGAAACACCAGACTGACTCATTCCTCTCTTTTCATGCCAACATGCTCTGAAAGTTCTCCACTAAGTAGATGAGTGTCTATTCGTTAATTCCGTTTGCTGTGTCATGCATGAACTCTTGGAACTAAATGAGGAAATTTGTTAGTATTTGCAGTTATTTCAGAGTCTGACGTTTTCATGGATTCGGGTAATAATTTACATACCATTAGCTTCCTATTATGGTGAAGCTTTTGTCCTGCTTTTCTCTGGGGCTCCACTTCCTCAGTCACTGTTGCTTTTCTCCATTTCACTGTTGCCGCTCACCACCTGCTCCCCGTTTCCCATAAGCTCACCTGCATTCATTCCCGGATAACCACACCCAGCACTTCGACTACTTTGCTTCATCAAGTCTTCTGTTTATGATCAGCTTTCAACCTCTGTGGACAATCTTTTTTACTAAGCCTATTTTTTTAAACTACTATTAGTTGTCCAAATATACATGTGAGGAAAGAAAGTTTACTTGACAAAACATGTGGATATAGTACAGTGTTTGTTTTAGGTTTCTCTTTGCTCAAACTTTTATTTCTTGTGTCAAAGATCATGTTTTTTAGAATTTTTAAAAGAAATGATTGAATTGAGTTAAAGATTTTATTTTTTTATTATAAGTTCAAACATTTTAAAATGTTTAACATTTGTTTTATTATTAAGATGTCATATTTTTTACGAGATACATATTTTAAAAAAGACAAAAAAACAGAAACAAAAACGTTTTCACTTGAAATGCCCGTTTTAAATAATGGACTTCCTGGTAACATCATGAGTGTTTTCTAGCTGAATGTTTTCCCACATGTGCAGCGAGTGCTCACATGAGATCTTGTCCCGCTGTAAACAACTCTCATAAACACACATAAACAAAAACACAAACTGAAACATTTCTGCAAAAAGATCTGATTCCTTTCTTTTTTTTTAATTATGGAATTCCACAATAACATCCAAAAAATGAACACATAACCTGATTGTACTCATTTAACAGGTATGTATAAATAAGAAAGAAAGATCATGTTTTTTATACGTTTTTCCTCCCCGAGAAGGAGAGTCTAAGGGCAGAGATGTCGGTTTAGCTTAGTCTGTTTGGCCTATTCAGCGACCAGCTTTTGTTTATATTTTTATGACTGACTTTATGTTCTATGCATAAATACCTGTGTGAAGCCCATTGAGACAGCTATGGTTGTGGTATTGGGCTCCATTAATAAAATTGAATTAAATCATGTTGGTTCAACTTCCTGTAAATAAAGATATAAACACCATTAATTTGTGAATTTAGTCTGGATTTAGAATGCTGCAAAAAGCTGCAATAAATGAAAGAGCCAAAATCCACCAGATTTTATTTTCTCAAAGGTTGGGAGATCTCCACAGAGATTAAACCATGAACACGACTCTGGGCTGTGTCACATCAATTTTTGAGGACCATCATTTCTCTGGCCAGCTGTAGAATTCATTTGAAGCATTCTTAAAATTTAGAAATCCAATTAAAAGTTTTAATGTCGGTTTTGATCAGCTGTTACAAAACAATTTGCATGTGGAAAATAATAAAGTCCACCAGGAGGTCTATCTGCTGCCACCTCGTTAAAAAAAAAAGAAATCAAGATGCCCGCATTTAAGTGTTACCCAGAAAAAAAAGCAGCCAGTAAAAGTCAAAATGACAGAAAAGAGGAATAAGTGATAAATCAACATATTTCGCACTCTCTTCTCCCAAATATCTCATCCATCTTTCTGTCTTGCTGCCTTTTATCTCTCCGTCTGCTCGGACAACAACTGACTCTTTCACATGGAGTCATCTTTTCTCCAGAGCCTCAGGCCCTCTCCCTCCTTCTCTGTCGTTCACTCAGACTAATTAAATGTTCTGAGGAAGACTCATGATTGGAAACTGGAAACGACTGCATTTCTCTCCTCCGCTTTTTATTCCCCCCCCCCAAAAAATAGCATAATGTATGTTTTAATTATTGTCCCTAAAAAATTCAAAAAGGTCAATAAAATAAAGACAATCGTTTGGTTTTTGCTCGCAACATATTGCTTTATTTGATATTTTAGACTTGGTAAAATCAAGAAAAAAGGGTTTTATACAGTGTTGTTACCTATGTTTTTTTAACCAGACTGAGATAAAGTGACAATGATGAGCTCAAGATTTTTCAGTTGACTGATGTTCAGGGCAAAAAAACATGTTATATGAACTGTTTTGCAAAAAGAAAAAAAGGAAAGTAGTAAAAATGTGTTTTACTCGCAAAAGTTTATGCCATTATGAACTGTAAAAAAATGTCATAAAAGAGAATAGACTTCCAAACAGATCTTAAGTAAATAAACATTGTGTAAATAGACTAACAAAATTTGCTTATAAAAAACTTTGAAAATACAGAATTTTTCAAATTCAGCCTCAGCATTTGAAAAGTAAACATGTTCTGTGCTTTAGGACTTGTTTTTATGAATCAACTTTATTCCAGAATTCCTAAACGAGCATTCAAAATCCAGATAAAAATCCAAACATTTTTGTTTTTGTGTTTTGTGCATTGCCATTCTGAAATGAAGCTGTCTGCAGCCTCTCATATGCACAACTCTAAGCTCCTGCTTAATTGCTTTGGCCTGATTGAAGAAAGATGAAAAGACGTCTGACCTGGCAGGTCACCTGTGCTCATCTGGTCCTGATCTTCTCCCTGTTCTACTTCACCTGATGCACGAGGTTGATGAAGACATTCAGAGAAGAAGACATTCAAAATGAGAGGCAGATGAAGAAAAAAAAGAAACGCTGACAAGTGATTCCGTTTTCTACGCAAACGCAGGGAAGAATTTCAGATTGGATGCAAACGAATGACTAAACAGCACATTGGTACAAATGACTGAGGGACAAACTGGTCGTAAAGTTGCAGCATGAATGCCATCATTGTCCCTGGAAGCATCTTCGTCATCCCTGAGGGTGAACATCCCCCTGCACCTGAGACGTAAATATCCCCTTATTTTAGCCACTGTCCCCAATTTTTGACTTTACGTCTTTTCTTTCTATTCGTCTTTTTAATCTTTCGATCGTCACAAAGTTTTTGCATCACTTTTCGTGCTGAAGTTGTGGCACAGAGACGTGGACACAGCCAACCACCGAACAATAGACCATTCATGATGCCCTGCAATGCAATGATGATCCTGCTCTGCCCTCCACCCCCCACCCTCCACCAGCCTCCACAGCTGCACAAGAATGTGGTCCAACAAGTTACCCCTCCCTCCGACTTCTCCTCCCCGCCGCCACCACCATCGCTACCACCACCTCACCAGCGCTGCCGCCATCGCAACCGAAGCCCCTCTTTCCCAAAGAGAAAAGATGAAGAAGGCAAGAAACTATAGAGGAGGAGGAGGGGAGGAGCTCAAGAGACAGAGCACAAAGAGAGGATTCATGGTCGCTCACATACACTCTTGGAGGAAAAAAAAGAGGGGCACCCATTTAAGTGTGGCGCAGCTGCACTAATTCACTGGGTGAAAATGGGCAAAAAAAGGGAGTGACAGAGGTCAGATAGTAGAACCCTTCCTCATTCGTCTGCATGGATGGCGTGTCACCACATCATCACAACTTATGGACCCGACAACATGTGTGAGACCAGTGATGAAGACAGAAAACACCTGCAGCCACTGACTTCCCTCCTTATCCATCAGGTAGAGTTTCAGGGGGTATTCAGACTGGACACATTTGGTTCTCTTACAGTCAGAGAACGCTCCCTCTAGATAATCCAGAACAGATTTTCAGTTGGAACACATCCAAGCGGACCCTGGTCCAGGTCCAGGCTCTCGTGTCCATCTTCACATCTCAGTTTGTTTCCAATCGGACTGAACTTCAGTTCGCTCTGACATTCCTCAGTCTGGCTACGTTCTGTGCTTGAAGCGGAACGACTGAAGCAAAAACGGCCACCATAGCTGGGCATTATGTGATGCAAACAGAGAGCAGCGGACAACTGCGGAGCAATGCTGCAACAGCAACTTACTGAAATGTGGCCGGATGAATGCAGGCTTATTAAAGCAACTTTTAACATGAAACACGCTGCTTCTCACACTGTTTTTCTGACAATTTATATGTCATAAACACTTATCAGCGCACCCTCTTCTTCATCTCCTCAGTGACCGCCTTAAATCATGCCTCCGCTGTACCAAAGTAGCAAGTAAAAAAGTATTGCACCTGACCGTGACGTTCAAAAGTGGTCAGAAAAATATAAAGTTTGAAGAAGTGAAATATCCTGAGAAGGACTGTAAAGAATACATCATCAGATTTTGAGGCAACAGAACCAAAATCTCGTCCTGTAGCATCTCAGAAAGGTCCGGTTTGTTTTAGATCTCAGTTACTGCTCTGCACACTATCATTCAAAAGTTTGGGGTTCACTTAGAAATGTTCTTATTTTTGAAAGAAAAATACTATTTTTTTACATTGAAGATAACTTAAAAATAATCGAAAGTGCACTCTATACAATATTAATGTAGTAAATGATTAAAAAAATGACTGTTCCAGCTGCAAATGTCTGGTTTTTGGTGCATCATCTACACAGGTGATTTGAGGCCCGTTTCCAGTACTATCACTTCAGAGTTCTAATGGTTCACTTTGTTTGCTCCTTGTGTCAGAGGAATAAAAGATGATTAGAAAACCCTTGTGTGATCATGTTAGCACAACTGAAAACAGTTTGGCTGTTTAGAGAAGCTATAAAACTGAGTAGATTGAGTGTCTGGAGCATCACATTTGTGGGGTTAATTAAACGCTCAAAATGGCTAGAAAAAGAGAACTTTCATGTGAAACTCAATAGTCTTTTGTTGATCTTAGGAATGAAGGCCATTCCATGCGAGAAATTGCCAAGAAACTGCAGATTTCCTTCAACCTTCAGTGTTGACACTGGTGTTTTGAGGGTACTATTTAAAGAAGCTGCCATTTGAGGACCTGTAAGGCATCTGTTTCTCAAACTGGAGACTCTTAATGTACTTTTCACTCGCTCAGATGTGCATCAGAGCCGCTTACTCGTCCTTTGCTTAGAGCCTGTTTGTGCTGTTCTCTAAAGACAGTCATTGAAGGAAATCTTTTGTTTCTTGGTAATTGAACTGTATAGTTCTTCCAGAGATGGCTGTTGAGGTAACCCTCTGGAGTGCTTTCCTGACTGCCGGTCCGCAGCTGGAAAACCAGGCACAAACACAGAAGTAGAAGACACCAGCAGTTTCTCACCCAGGTTGGTCTTCTTTAAAAGTGGATTCTTTACTGGGCCTTCTTCAAGCTCCAGGTCAGATCCTGCTGAGTGGTAGCACCCAGATTTGAAGCTACTCTCACCTTTTGAGATCAGCCTGTCAGGAAGACCCTTGGAAAGTCCAAGGATCTCTAGTTTGGACATCAGTCCATGTGGGAGGATGGTGTTAGAAGCAGAGTTGAAGTCTACAAAGAGCAGCCTGGAGGATCTGCCTCAAAATTGGCCTCTATTTGTGGATAATGCACCAAACACCTGACGTTTGCAGCTAGAAGAGCCTTTTTTTAAAAGAATTTACCACATACATACTGTATGGAGCGTATTTCTGATTAAAGTTATCTTCATTGAAAAAAATGATAAAAATTTGAGCGGTAGTGTAGGCTTGGAGATGAACGCCCCAAAAACAGACGAGCTGAGGAATCACATGAGATCTTGATAGTTGAGCGAAAAAGCTGGAATTCCCCGAGCCGAAGCTCTGACCCCAACTGCTTCTCGCTCAGACCCTGAGAGGAAATGACATTTATGAATTACAGTGTTTTTCACAAACCCAGAAGCATGAGAACCACAGCAAGTTATTTACAGATGAACCCGTTTTTCAAACGGGCCGCCTCAACTTTAGAACATTTTGCACTGACAAATAAATTTAAATCCTTCTTCAGACTTCATCATCATTTGGAACAAACGCTGTCATTCATTGGAGGCCAAATGTGCCTCTTGACACGGGAGCAAATGCTTTCCACCAATTACACGTCATTTTAATGCAGAATGTGACCCAGCATGTGAATATTTGACCGCTGTGCATGCTTCCCTTATCTGCATGCCTCTTTCTTTTTCCTCTCTCTTGCCTCTTTCCTCCATCCTTTATCAGATTTCTGGAATTTTCCAACTGGGAGTCGAAAGTCCTGCAGCCGAGGCAGAAGGACTGTCCTGCACTTTTTCATTTTTTTACTACTTTGAAACTTAAAAATGACACAAATTCATCCACAGAGTCGCTCGGGCTGGCAGCGTGCACCTGAAGCTGACTCTTTGACCCCTCCTTTGCCAATCTGACCTCCCCTACTGATCATGAGACCTTGTCCTCCCATGCTCGCCCCCCCCAGGAGCCACAGGAAACCGTCTCTTGTGACACAGTGGTCTGTACAGCCATGGAGAGGCCCATTATCGCGGTCACATGGCAGGTTAGCGCAGGGACTGACACAACCATGTGAGCTCTATTTTCTAACAAGCTCCAGCTGCCCTGAGGCTCATGATGCTCACACAGCATCCAGAAAATGTCAGCAAATTCATCTTTACATGCCAGATAAAAATACAAAATAAAGCACGTATTCCTTTTTCTGTTTGTTCCATCAAAACTCCTATTTGAGGTTTCAGTCATAAGATTGAGAAAGGATTCAGTTTGTGTTTTATTAGTCTCATTACAGGCGCTGAAAATAAAACCACAAATTTTGTGGGTTCAATGTCAGTTTAAGAGAAAACTGAATTATTGATGCCATCAAAGAAGGCCACAATAAATACAGTCAATTAAACTTTGATAACAAACAGACACGTTTACAAGTATATGTGTGTGAAGTTTAATGCAACAGTTTAAACCAGAAATATTCTTTCCCAGTTTTTAACCTGGAATCAAGAAATAAACATTTTCCTATTGAAATTATTGGAAACGGAATGAATGAAAACTAAAAATAAATATATTTGTTCATGAAATGTAATGTTTTGTACAAAGAAAAGCTCGTTGAAGGAATTAAAAGTGTTAAACTGGTTGAGCTTCTGCTTTTATTTTGAAACCCTTTCTGACTTAACTTATAATCGAAATTTTTAGTGAATTGAATAAAAAGTTGATTTCGATATACAGTCTTTTTCGAAACTCAAAAGAAGTGCGCTCTGCGCACCTCGGATGCAGACTTTTTTTTCGTGAGAAAAGCTGAATTTCTTTTCCACAGGCCCCGAACTTGTCTGGAAAACTCCATTCTTTACTGCTTTTAAAGCAACATTTCATTTATGCGTTTTTTAAAAAAAGTTGTTAAACTGGTTTATTCCCGTGGGAAGGAGAGAAAAACGCATCGGACAAAGAAAAATCCCGTTTTACAGCTTTTAACTCAAATGAATACAGCAATAAATATATTAATAGTGATAGTAATCGAATAAATTAGTGCGTGTTCACATTGTTATTTCAATTGGAGTAATTACCAGCTTCCAATTTTAGGAGATTTAAAGTCGATGGAATCATTTTAGTTTAATAAAAACGGGTGAATCCAACTGATCATTGCTGTAAAAAAAAAACGTATGTTTTTTTGTTGTTTCCTTTTGTTCCTTTGTAACTAAAATAATAATAAAATAATGAAATCAAGAACGATAGAGCACTTTTGCCACATTTTCAGAAGTTGTATTTTCTCCACACATTCCCTTGTTTTATAAATATTATTGGTTATTTTTGGACATTCATGTTTTCCATAATTTGTCTGGCCACACAGACTCCCCAAAGGCGCGTGCACGCGCACGAGCGCGAGCCTGCGCACCTTCAGCCGCTCCGACTTGGAGAAAACCCGCGCGTCTTCCCGCTTTCAGTCCGTCAGTGTGGATCCAGATTTGTTTGCGCGCTGCGCGTCAAACAGCGCGCGCTCTTCGTAAACAAACGAATATAAATAGATAAATAAATAAAACACTGAAACTCAGTCCACAGGCTGGGAGGCCTCACAGAAATCCTCACCTCTGTGGGGTGCTGCATCGGTGCCCCCCTCCACCACCATCAGCATCTCCCTCTAAACGCTGCGCAGACGCCATCAGCACCGCGGAGGCCCAAATCCAGGTAAGTCAGGTAAGAAACCAAGTTGCGGCGGCCGCGGGAGGAACAGGGAGCTCCATGTGTCCCGTCCGCCGCAGCAGAGGATTTTCTGAGTGCGCGACTTGTGTCTTTGCTCGGACATAAGGGGAGAAAGACGCACACATCGCTCTCTGTTATCAATTTTTCCCCCCCTATGTTTGCAGTACAAAACTGCTTTTTGTTCCCCCATTTTTTTTCTTTCACCATTTACGAGGGTTAATGGATAGAGGCTTGGGCGTTTGATCACATGGCTACAATTCACCTGAGATGGAGACAAAGAAAGCAAAGAGAGCAGCGCGGGAGAGAGGGAGCGCGGCGAGCGCCGGGGCCCAACATGAGAGGCATCGGACACACAGGGGTCATTGTTGCATTCGGTTTGTGCGTGCGCGTGTGTCTGTCTGTGTGCGCCTCGGATGCCACTTCCCATCAGGACACGCTTTAACGGCTTTCTGCGCGGTTATCATGTGCGCAAACAAAAGGCGCAAACCTCTTTAATCAGGAAGTTTGACCTTTTCTTGACATGTTTGGCCCGACAGGTGCTCATATCTTCAAATTCAAAAGGACTTTATGAATTTATATCTTAATTTCTAATGCTTTTAATAAAGTTTTTATGGATCAGAACTTCTTCCTCCTTTTTATTGTGCTTGAGCGCGTATTTTTATTTGAGTATATTTTCTTTTTGAGTTATTTTGTACAGTTTTTTTTCCCACTCAATATATACTCGTTAAACTGGGGTTTCTTTCGAATCAAACTTGAAATCAGTTTGGGATATTTCAGACTTTTTTTAAAGGAATGTGGCCGCACTGAGCAATAACTCTCCGCACGATTGTTTATTTGTTTGATCCATGTTAACACGTCCAACAAAGCTGGCCTTCTCCTGCTTCTAAATGGCCTCACTATGGAGTCATTTAAGCCACTCCGAGGTAAAAATCTCACCTCTTCAATGTTGGAAATGTGGCGGAGATGGACGGACTGGCGTTAACAGGGGGCCCACAGGACTGCGGCCAAACAGGGAGCAGCGGGGATAATTGGCGGACCAATCAGCGCGCGGCTTAACGCTGGAAGGCGGGCTTAGTGTGTACAGGAATGCTGTCTCTTTGGGAATGTTTTCCACTTTCAATCACTTTTTTTCCCTGCCAGTCCTTCTCACAAGGCGCTCTTTAAGCTCCGCTGTTGCCACACAGAGCAGCCATTCATCGCCCAGCAGTCAGCCACACACACTCCCATGCTCAACCACTGGACATCTAAATTGGTGAGTTATGTAATTTTATAATACAAAAATTTCTGACACTATTAATATTTTAGTTTTTTTTATATATATATATGATAGCCACATTAATAATAGTTTCCATTTTTCGTTGTATTAAAGTATTTTGAGTAACCTGTAATGTTGATAAATACAAATAAATCAAAAGTTATTTGACTTTTTTTTTACGTGTAATTCATCTTAATATTTTTTTAACTTTTTCTGCTTTTTAGATGCCTTTTCTGCAACGATACTGACCGGAATTGGACACTTTTACGCATCATGTTTTTTCCGGAGGACAGTCAGCATTAATCCCTGGACGCTCCACAGTTTAAATAGGGACTAAATACATTATTTAAGTACATATTTTATTTGTTTACAGTAATATAAAGTAGAAAAATGTCCGGTGAGGAGCACAGCCTGTCTGAGGCGGAGCTGAGCCCCGGCGGGTCAGAGGACGGTCACTCGCTCTCCCCGCCTCAGCCCGGAGCGGCCGCCGGCCAAGACTCCCCCCTGAGCGGGCCCCCGCAGCAGCTGACCGCGCTGTGCGTGGCGGACGGCGGCGCAGAGGACGCGGGCAGAGCGCGCGCCAAATCGGAGGATGAGGACGACCGATTCCCGATTGGGATCCGGGAGGCGGTCAGTCAGGTGTTGGACGGGTACGACTGGACGCTCGTGCCCATGCCGGTGCGCGTGAGCAACGGTAACAAAGCCAAGCCGCACGTGAAGAGGCCCATGAACGCGTTCATGGTGTGGGCGCAAGCCGCCAGGAGGAAACTGGCCGACCAGTATCCCCACCTGCACAACGCGGAGCTCAGCAAGACTCTGGGGAAACTCTGGAGGTTTGCGCAAACTTTTAATGTTGGAATCTACATTTTACGCGCGAAAGAGACACACATTTGATCGATTTTAAGATTAATTTCTCACTTTTTAAAAAACTTCTTTACGTTCAACACTAAAGAAAGTGATGACAGGTGATATTTTTTCCTCCCTCCAGGCTGCTGAACGAGAATGACAAGAGGCCATTCATCGAGGAGGCGGAGAGGCTGAGGAAGCAGCACAAGAAGGACTACCCGGAGTACAAGTACCAGCCTCGGAGGCGCAAAAACGGCAAGCTGATGCCCTCCAGCGAGTCAGACAGCCAGGGTGAGGGCGAGGCCAGCCACTCCCAGTCACACTACAAGACCCTGCACCTGGATCACAACGTGGGCGCAGGCTCTCCTCTGGGTGACCTGCACCACCACCACCACCATCACCACCACCCTGCAGGTACCGAATGGGAGTTTTTTTTGCTTGAAATACATTTAGGAAAACTTGAAATCCCACCAAAAAGGCAATCAAAATGTAAAAATGTAAGTTTGATGTTTCCCTTTTCTTCCTTTGGGTCAAGGTCACAGCCCTCCTACGCCCCCCACGACCCCAAAGACAGAGCTCCAGTCGGGGAAATTGTCAGATGCTAAAAGGGAGGGGGGAGCAGGGGCGGCCGGAGGATCAGGGGGGTCCAGGGGAGCCCTCGGGGTGGGAGCTGATGGGGCCTCTGGTGGCCCCTCATCGTCCACCAAGCCCCACATCGACTTTGGCACCATGGACATCGGCGAAATCAGCCACGAGGTGATGTCCAACATCGAGCCGTTTGATGTCAACGAGTTCGACCAATACCTCCCCCCGAACGGCCATCCTCAGAGTGGGGCCGGGGCCGCCTCGGTCGGCTCGTCCGCCTCCTCGTATGCATACGCCCTGGCTGCGGCGAGCGGCCACTCAGCCTGGATCTCCAAGCAGCAGCAGCAGCAGCCCCAGGCCTCTCCGTCTTCCTCCGATCCCTCCAAGGCTCAGATCAAAAGCGAGTCTGCGTCGGCCAGCCATTACTCCGATGCCTCATCCTCGCCTTCGTCAGGCACCCACGTCACCTACACCCCTCTCAGCCTCCCTCACTACGGCTCCGCTTTCCCCTCTCTGGCCTCCAGAGCTCAGTTTGACTACGGAGAGCACCAGGCCCCTGGGGCATACTACGCCCACTCCAGCCAAACCCCGGGGCTGTATTCAGCCTTCTCCTACATGGGCCCGACACAGAGGCCTCTGTACACCACCATAGGAGACCCCTCAAGCGTGGCCCCCTCCCACAGCCCCACACACTGGGAGCAGCCTGTTTACACCACCCTCACAAGACCTTGAGGCAAACCAGCTGAGCAGAGGGAAAAATGGGAAGTGTGTGCGTGGATCTCTGTATCTGTGTGCAGACATGTGAGTGTGTGAATGTATATAAAAATCTATATGTATATGTATGCGTGTGCGTCTGTGCCATATATTTCATTTTTTTATTTTAGTAAAACCGAGTCCACAACCGAGAGACAAACTCACGCAGGAGACGGTTGAATCATGCAGCCAATCAGAGAACTCTAACCATCGTGTGCCATCGTGACTTCATGTGCAGGATGGGTGGGAGGAAGAAACGAAACGTTGCATTGAAAAAAACAAACCCTGATGGATGAGATGGGTGCAGACTGACATATTCAGACTCTTATTAACCAAACTGATGTTTTCTGTTGTTGTTTTTTTTATATGAGTAGAAATTAATGTCGATATCTTAGTGTGACTGTTTTTAATAATACACTGCACCACTGCTTTTTATTTGTGGGAGGGGTGGGTTGGTTTTCTCTTCTGATTGATCCCCGAGGTTTCATTTTTCTTTATGGCCAGAAAAGAATAGCAGCATTTTTGTCCTTCTTTTTCTCTGTAGATAGCATCCTTTCTTTACATAAAAAGACTAAACAGCGAAGCGTTTAAGGGGAAATATAGGAAAAAGAGAGGGAACAGAGCTCCTAAAGATGTGTTCTAGCTTGTTGCTCCGTCTTGGACATTTATTTACCTCAGCTCTATTTGTTTTCTTGTGAAATCAAAGGATTCCTGAAAGTGGAATAATGTGCAGTAAACCTCAACCTGAGTATTATTCTTTTTCTTTTTTTTTTTTTTTTTTTAAATAAGTGCCAGATAGTTTTGCTGCTTTTTTTCCCCCTTGGATTTAGCCAATACGTGAGTTCAAATGTCTACGGACAAAGTCAAATCTCCTGAGATGACTGGCCAGCTCTGGCTCCTGCTGAAGGATTAATATCATATGTCCAAACTCTTTGCAAGTGGGAAAAAAGCTGTGCCTTTGTCTTCAAGGTTTCCCGAAACTCTTCTTTTCCTCCTCACCAGAAAAGGAGAGGGGTCATTGCCACCTTTCAGGACATAACGCAGACGTCCTTGTCAAAAACTGATGCTTTTATTTTTATTTTTTTTGCCATGTTAGCTGTTGTTTGTGTATAAGTAATAATTGTGTGCCACGTCTTTTGCTTTTTTTTCCCCCTTTGATATAACTCTGGGTGTAGGTTTGGAAAGTTTGTGCTCTACATTCACTGGAGTATTTTGGCTTTCTCACACGAGGAGCGATGTTGAAATGTTATCATCTATTAAATCAATTTATTTATAAAAAAAAAAAAAAAACGAAAGAAAATGATGTGTAAGCCTCGTTCGGTGTGGAAAATCAGATGTGGAGCCGTGGGCGAGCGGAGGCAGAAAAAGAATAAATAAAAACACGGTGCTGACGTGTGAACTGTAATAACAACACAATCACAGCCCCACCACACTAAGCTGTTTAGTGTGTTAGTGTGTGTGGCGTGGGCTAAAATTGACTACTAATTCCCCGCATTTAATCGGCTGGGGACTGCGTGTTACTGAGAGACACAAAGAGAGTCTTTCACTCGGGGAGAAGGACAGAAACCGAGAGAAGGGGAGGGTGTAAGCAACCAGAGGCAAGGCCAATTTCAGCTAAGCAGCCAGTGTACACTTGGACTTTTGTACACAGCTTTCCTCTGGTTCTGGCGAGGGCTTTCCACCTGAGCTTCCCTCCTCGCTTCCACACCCAGCTGCAGTTTATGGGCTGAAAGGGTTTATCCAAAATTCAAATGTCAAGGTCACTGGGGTTCAGAATGATAAACGATAGTCTTGAAAAACCTGCAAAAGTAAAATATTTGTAAGTAAAACTGAATGATGCGGGGCTAAATAAAAGCGGAAAAAGAGAAAAAGGTAGTTTTAAAAAGTTTAGCACAGAAATTTCTCTTTCAAGAATGAATAAAGTATTTATCTGTGTAAAGGGGTTGTTTGGTTTAAACACAAGATTGAGTTAGAAAGGCATTGTAACACTATGAAATGAACCAGTTATGTTTCCACAAACAAAATACACATAATAAAAAAAGCACCAATCTTACTGACATTTGACTTTTTAAAAGTTTCGTTCCGATTATATTTTTGATTTAGTACAAAAGCGTTCCCACTTGATTATGCCGCTTTTAGGAAAAATCAAAAAGCCTGTGTCGTCTTCTTAGACATAGTCTCTGCAGAGCGGCCGTAGTTGACGGGGAGCAAGCCCACCCCCTTCCCACCAGCCATCTGTTAATGTGCAATAAAAACGGCGAGGAATGTTGGAGCCATCCAGCCGCACAGTTTTGAGCCAGATGCCAGATCCAACCAGGAAAACTAAGACTATTTGTCTGCAAGTGGATGCATTGGAAAGGAGCAGAGCAAGGAACATGTAGTTTCTACATCACACCTTCAAGCTTTCTCCAACAGCATTGTTGCATCCTCTCCTGTTGCACAACAATTTGAATGAATAAATACTCAAAAACCAAATTTCAAGCTAAATATTATTTATTTATGTCCTCTATCATGAGGAAGTGCTACAAGAACATGTTAAAAACACCAAAAAAACGTTTTTCCGTGAAATGGGTCTTTGAGATATTTAAGTAGGGAGCATTACTTGAATTAATGCAAAAGTCCTTTTCCACAAACATTAAGCATTTGAACTGCATTTGCATTACAACTGCATTTGAGTAGCATAACATCAAAAGTATAACTTTCACAGTTCCTGTTGGGGCAAAACGTGGTTCAAGTTTAGCTGGTTCATGTAAAAAAAAAAAAAAAAACTAAACTCATTGAATTGTGATGCTAACGTTGTAGATTTTGGATTATTTCAATATAGTGCTCAAATCTGGAAAAATAAATACATCAAAAAATAAAATACAGGTTAAAAAGAGTTAGTGGTGCTCTTAGAACTCTTGCCTCACAACGGCAAGGCTGGCTTTCAAATCCCAGCTGGGTTCCTTCTGTGTGGATTTTGCATGTTCTCTCTGTGCAGGTGTGTGCTTTAGGTACTTTGGCTTCCTCCCACAGTACAAAAATGTAATTCATAGGTTAATTGGTGACTCTAAATTATGCCTATGTGTTTTAGTGATTGTTTGTTTTGGTGTGAATTGTTATACCTTCATCTGGAAATAGCTGGGATAGGCTCCGGCAACCCTAAAAACTGGACCAAGCGTATTTAGAAAGTGGATAGATGGAAAAGTAAGGTTAAAAGCTTTAGCTAAATTTGTGGGAATTATGATTTTATGAATTCTATGGAGCAAAAACATTAAGTTTGGAGAACTGCTTATTTTTTAAACCCTTCACAATTGTTTGAATCTCTGCATATAAAATGAAAAGTATACACAAATACTGTTTCACGTGTTCTGGTCTATGGAGTCTTTACAGTGCTACTCAGTTTTTATGTTTTTGTCTTGTTATTGAGATTTTTATCAAAATGATTTTTAACTCATTTTTTTCTGCTACAAGCCTGCAGAGATTCTGCCCTTCTGTCTGTTAGCAGATGCATTGCAGACTCAAACTACAGACCGGTTGCCAGTCAACAGCAGTGCCAAAATGATCACACTCCCTGCCATGGGCAATTTAAAATCAAATAAGCGAACATGCACAGTGTGAACACGGGAGGAGGCAGAATTACCCAGAAAGCCCTCCAAAATGTACAGGGAAAAGTTGTAAACAGGATTTTACGTGTACTCTTAAGATTATAACTTTTGTTTAATCTTTCAGTTTTAGCATCTTTAGTCTAATTTTTGCTTTGTTTCTCCACATAATGCTGAACTTTAACGCTGTATTCAGCTTTATAGTACTGGGTGTTAGTAGCACTTCAACTTCCACAGACACTTCTACAAAAAAAAAAAATCTTGCACAGTTTTTGTCATATTGCCAGTATTGTGTTTTGTAGTTATAGAATAGAATAGAATAGAATAGAATAGAATAGAATAGAACTTCATCCGTCCCATGAACTTTACTGTCTTTTTACCTAAGCTCTATTAAAAACAGCAGATAGATTCAAAAGAAAAAAAATACTTTGGTTGGCTTTATTTTACCTTCATTTGCTATATATTTACGTATAGTTTTAGATTTTATTTATTTGTTTGTTTGTTTTTTTTTAATCGGGTTGGCTCGTTGCTGAATTAAAAAATAATTCTTCTTTTAACCAATCATTTTGACTGCAGGTCAGTCTTCAGTCCAGCAGGTGGCAACACATCCTTTTGAACCCACAGGAAAGTAGACATTTTTATTTGACGTCATATCCGCGGCGCCAAACCCGCTCCAAAGAAAACACACGTCAAAGTGAAAACGTCGAAGCTTCCTCTTAGACAGGTCCGTATTTGATCCAAAGTGGTTTTAATAGTGAGAAGCGCGATTATTGCGTTCATTTAGCATCGAAGAAAACTATAGTTTGACCGCAAAAGAATCTGTTAGCCTCTTAGCTAGTTGCGGCGTTTGGTTATAAAAGACTATTCGCCCAAAAGAAGTCATCGTGTCGACTTTTAAAAGCTTAGTTTATTTTAACAGTGCTCATGGACCTGGGACCGTTTGAAGCAGATAACTCTGTCAGCTGCCGGCTTTCCTCTGAGATCCCTGACATCTGCAGGACGGAGGACTGCTGTTTGGGGGTTGACGAGGCGGGCAGGGGGCCTGTGCTGGGTATGTTAGCTTGTTTGGGAAAGAGACAAAGGTGTGTTTAAGGTGTGTGTGCTTGTTTAACAATGTTGATGTTTTCATCTAGGTCCCATGGTGTATGGAATATGCTTTTGTCCGGTGTCTAAAAAGCAGGAATTGAAGGACTTGAAAGTAGCAGGTACTGGCTCTTCTGTTTACATTTGGTTCAGTGTGTTTACACATGTTTAACATTTCTCGGTCAATAATGACACTATTTCCTCTGTCTTCCCCTCCTTTCAGATTAAGAGCCAGGTTTTCATCCTTGGCAGTATTTAATCCTTCTAGTTCCACTTTAACAGCAACAAGTTCTTATATATTTTAAAATAACATCAATTATACAGTATTTGCTTAAGACCTCTGGTTGATCCAGAATTCTGCCACAACTAAAATCCTGCCTCACTTTTACACTGTAAAATGATTCAGTAAAACATTTGACGGGAGGGATTGCAAACCTTTGTGCCCTCCCACTCTTTTTCAAGCAATAAAGTCAACTTGTTTTGACAAACTTCACATTTAATGGATTCAGTGTGTCACGTCTGTTTACGATTAAGAGTAAATATAATGGTATGTGGATGTGTTTATAGGAATAAGTATCTCAGTTTCTATTAAGATTATTGTTTTTCAATCAAGTCACAATTTTCAGAGTTAATAACCCACTCAGATTAAAATGGGGTTTTTGGCATTTTTCTCATGATGGAGCACATATATTAGGAAAATTAGGCTTAAATTTGCATTTCTGTGTATTTCTTTATTCAAGTGGTGGTGAGTGAGGAGCAGGCGAAAGTAAGCAGTTGGAAAAAGCTTGTAGGCGTGACATTGAACCTAAAACAGCAAGGCACAAGGTCCCTGGTCTGCTCCCTTTCAATGCACCCACTTATAGACAACTAGATTCTTTGTTTCACTTATTCGAGTTGGCATCTGGCTCAAAACTGTACGGCTGGATAGCTCCAATATCACTCACCATTTTTGTTGCACCATTAATGTAAGGTTGAGGGTGTGAGGGGCTGTAAACTAGTGGGAGGGATTTTAAACAAGCTTTTGATGGAAAATGGGGGCAGGCTTACTCCGTGCTAAAAGCCCCGCCCACAACTCAGAGGCAAATTTCTAATGGACCACTGCCACTGTCCAGAAACTATGTCCTAGAAAACGACAAAAAATGGCATAATCATAATTAAAATGCCACTGAAAACACTTTTACAAAATATTAAAAGAAGATTGGAGTGGAACTTTAATATTTAGTTTACATCTCTTGTTTGTCGTTGGTATCTTTTGTTTTGATTGCTTGAAATACATCAAATCCAAGTTAAATTTAAAATTCTTCTGCTTGCTTTTGAAGGCATTCATCACCATTTTCTTATTTCTAGCTGATATTCTTCATTTTTCCACATCTTCTGACTCAAAACTTCATCCATTTACTTCTGTATGGCTCTCTGCTCTCATAACACAGGAGGGAGCAGACTTTGAAGTTCCTCTGCCTGTCCTGTCTTAGACTTTAATCCAACTTGTAATAAAAGAAATTCAGACTTCATTTTTGTCTTTATAACCAATCTAAGTTTAAAACACTCCTTTTTAGTTGAATTTACATGTTCCTCAGCATGTCTTTAATGCCCACATTTCACCAGATGTTCTTCTTTGCTCTAATCTTAAGTATATACACCGTTCTTGACCCTAACCCATATCAAAATATGTTTTAAAGTTTCCACCATTTTTTTTTAACCTCACCTTTATTTCCAGATTCAAAGACGCTGTCAGAAGAAGAAAGAGAAACGCTTTTCCACAACCTGGATGAAGCCAAAAGTTATGTTGGCTGGGCTTTGCATGTTCTCTCACCCAACACCATATCTACCAGTATGTTACAAAGGTAAGGCCGGTCCACATCTCACGACTGCTTGTTACAGTGATTCTCACACAGTAGGTTCATGCTTGCTTTTACTCAAAGGACAAAATACAACCTGAACGCGCTCTCACATGATACCGCCATCAGTCTAATACAGTATGCCCTGGACTGTGGAGTGCAGCTCAAAGAGGTACGCCACACTTTCATTTTGTGTAAATAAAACAGGTAAGATGAGACTTGAATGCATTTCTTTGCCTCATCTCATTTAGGACAGCCCTCTTTGTTTTAACTTTGGATTTATATAAGGAATATATGTCATTAAAGACCCACTCCAATCATCTTTTGATCTATTCTTAAAGTGACTCACAACGATTTGAATGAAACATTACTCAGATATGCAATTTTTATCTTAATTTTCTTTATAAATGTCCTTCATAATAAAAAAGTCCCAAGAAAATGCTAAAAACACAATTTTTGTGTTTTAACATGTTCTTGTAGCATTTTTACTTGTGACGGAGGGCATATGTGGGTATTTCTTTAGTTAAATCATGTTGGATCAGGAGCAGATGAAAACCTGTGGTTTGAAAAAGCTCAGTTTCATGACTTAGCAAATGCGTAATTTGTGGTAGATTCTCTTCCAATCACTTCTCCACCCTTGCTTTGTCATGTCCGGTCTGCAGATCTACGTGGACACGGTTGGTCCGGCAGAGAAGTACGAGAACAAACTTTCACAGCGGTTTCCTGGTATTGAGGTCACTGTTAGACCAAAAGCCGACTCCCTCTTCCCAGTCGTCAGTGCGGCCAGTATCTGTGCAAAGGTGAAAGATCGTTTAGTCTCGTGTTTTGCATACACCTGTCTGATGTCCAATTTGGAAAGAAATGTCACAAAATAATGAAGACAGAGCTGTTTTAACAGATTCCTTTTCTACTAGTTTTTCTTTTTATTAAAATATTTTAAAATATAAAATTGAAGCAAAACATACTTGCTTTTGTCTGTGGGGTTTTTATTACAAACATTGATAAATAATCACTACTTGTACAATGAAAATTCTTATTTCATCGAAGTCACTGTCTTCCATGTGCAAAAAGATGATCGGTTTAGTTTCAACCTTTTCCGTTTCCTCCAGTTTACACGATAGTTCCTTAGGCTTTAGAATACATTTTAAATGCTGATCACAACCTTATTGTGTTAAGAGCTTGTATTTTCTCCCATAATGAGCTTATAGAAGGTCTTTAACTAAATCAAATCAGTCTAAGAGTTGAGCTTTAAATGTTTCCTCTGGATAAAACTTTAAATTCATTTTTAGTTTGTTTTATTGCTGTGTTTTTGTTTGATCTCATTTATTTTTCATGGATTACGTCTATGTGTTGTTTTTGTCAAGCATTTTAAGTTGCTGTTGTGTTTAAAGTAACAGATCAGCTTTAATAGTTTTTTTTTTAATAAGCAATCAAACAAAAAAAAAAAAACAGAAAAAAGGCAAGAAACTATATATAGTTAAATCAAACCTGCTTAAGACATTCAGTGACAGAAAAACAAGAACACTTGACAAACAAATTTATCCTGTAAGCATCTCCATAGTTGTCTCTTATGTGCTGCTTATTGCTTGTGTTTCATTTTCACTCAAACTTTTGCCTTTTTTATGTTTTTTTGTTTCAGGTTGCCAGAGATTGTGTTGTGAAAAGCTGGAAGTTTGCAGAAGATTTAGGAGACGTGGATGTAGATTACGGTTCAGGGTATCCTAATGGTAACGACATCACAGCGTTGAACGACAGAATTTCTTTTTTTGTTTGTTTTTTAAATCAGTATTGAAGGTAAAAACAGTTGATAAACTGTCCTTGAAATTTCCAGTCTTCTGTTTTTTCTTAGACCCCAAGACTAAAGCGTGGCTGCTGAAGTACCTAGACCCCGTGTTTGGTTACCCGCAGTTTGTTCGATTCAGCTGGAGTACGGCACAAACCCTGCTGGACAGCAAGGCTGTGACGGTTCACTGGTAAACCGCTTCTCATCTTTGAAGAGCCAGACGGTCTGGCCTTTTCTATTGTTTTCTCACTGTGATCTCCATCCTTTCAGTTCTCCAGAATGTAAATAATCATATTGATTAAAATGATCAATTGTGTGCATTGAAATTTGCTTTAGGGCTGTGGTCCCCAGACTTTTTTAGGCCACAGACCGGTCTAGTCAGACAATATTCTCTTAGCCCGCCCTTTATGAGGCTAAAGTTGGCGTCTGTTTTTTTTTTTTTTTTTTTTTTTTTTTTTTTTTTTTTGCGGCTTCCAGTTTCTCTCAACTTTTAAAAGTAAAGTTTATCTTCATCTTCTGTAAAATATCTGCAGCCGGTTTGAACTCTTTTTGCACTCTAGATTCGGAAGAATCTGTTAGAAACGGCCTCTGAAACTGCTATTCTACTTATAATAAAAAACGTGAATCCACCGTCTGAGCAACTTTATTAGCAGCATCCTCGTAATAGCCGGTTGCTGAATGTTCTGCACCTTTATTTAGGTCTGTGTTAAAAACTGTTGCAATAAACCTATATTTGGAGCAGACTCCTGATTTTTATCTCTTAATTCCAGCTTTCTTTTATTTTGAAGTCAAAGGATCTTCTTGTTTCCTCACAGACTCTTTTCTGCAAACAGTAACGTTTGTTTTTTCTTAACTTGGCTAGTTTGGATGTTTCAATTTAGCGTTCAGCGCAAGCCGATTTCAGAAAGTAGAAACTGGATTTTCAAAATCTGGCCGAGTCATTTGTCAGGAATGAGTCAGATGTGGTGGAACGAATTCAGTAGTTTTCCAAAATAAAATTTTCCTCAGAATATTAATGAAACAGAAAAATTTAGGCTGTGATTTTTCTTTTTTTTCTCTCTGTGGCGCTGGACCAACTGGCCCGAGGTTTTGGGACCACCGCTTTAAACCAGTGTAATAAGCTTACATTGGATTTTTACGTCACAACTGATTTCTCAAAAATGATTTTGTTGATTCCATGAGGGATGACGATGAAGAGGACGGGGAGAAGGCAGCCAAGCGGCTGAACAACAGGTCAATGCTGTCGTTCTTCAACACATCAGCTGGAAGTACCGACCAAAGCCGCCAAACGCATCGTTTTTTCACCGACAGGAGGCTGAGAAGTCTGAGCAATCTCTGAAGGACAACCTGTGGCTATATTCACATTTTGTTTTGTTCTTTTCAATAAACTTTTCACAACTTTAACTAGAAATGTGTCCATGTACTTTTGACCAAAAACAGTTCACAGAATGTTAATTTTAATTCCACTACTGTCCTCTAAAACTAGTGACATCACTTTATGTAACACAGACTAACAAACTTGAAATATTCTGCAGTTTGGCTTAAAACATTTGCTTTTGGTGATTTTTTTTTTTTATCAGTGATCAACAAAATCAACTTCATTTCAAATTTACAAAACAACTGTAGTTAAACATGTGCCTTTTAAAAGGGATTCTTTAAGAAAAAACGACTTTCAATGGAATTTAAAAACGACTTTTTTGATCAGAAGAAGCTCAACACTCAATATACTGGTCAATTTTTATATTTCAACAAAAAAAAAATCACCCAGGTTTCTAAATGAACAAAGTCTTAGTCCAAAACCTTTCTATCAGTATTTAAAGTCTAAATCTTAGTGATACAAGATTTTTTTTTATGGTTTTGATTTAGCTTTCAAAACTTCTCAACTGTAATGACCCAAAGGAGGATAAGGTCTGATGGTTTTTACTGCATAGCATGAAAAAAAATTCTCTCAAAAATCGCATCAGTTTTAGTCCCATAAAGTCCAGAAACGACCATCATCCAGATGTCAGAGCAGTCCAGCTGAGACGGAACTTCATCACCTTCTGTATATGCAGGCCTTTGTCTCTTGAAGACACTTGACACCCGACAAAACAAGCCATCATGCTAATTAAAAAATAATTTGCTATTAATCCAGATAAAATTTCTTACAAAAATATATTCCTCTTAGTTGCCGGGGTTAAACATAAATAGATACATTTCGGTCCGTGGTTGCTAGTTCTTGCTTGTTTTGTGTCTGGACTCCTGGATCTTCTTCCCACAGTTCATAATTAGAGTCGATACCGCGAAGGACGACAGGATCATGATGGAGGTCCCCACAAAGTGGGATGATGCTCCTCTGGGGGTCCCACGCAGTGCCCTTCTGGGGAAGGTCTCTCTGTGGAAACCTGTGTTAACAGGCAGCGATTGTGTTGCGGACTCCATGGAGAGGACCGGATGAAAACTTTACTGTCAAGGAAGCGGTTGGAGCTGAAAGCTTCAGCAGGAGCTGTCAGGAAATGTCCCTCCTGACCAAGATGTTTCAGATGTTGTCTGGTTACATCCTGTCTGAGCTCTTCTTTAATCCGTTTTTGTCTGTCCATTTATAACCTTCCCAGGCTTTTGTTCCTATTCCTATAAGAAGCCTGGCTTCCTACTGCGTCAATGGGATTAAAATACTTAGGGTTTTAACTTAGGCAGTCTAAAGTGGTGATCTGTCTGCTTAAGGCTGTTTATTTTAATTGTACTGGGTCCAGTGTGCCAAAATTGGGGATGAGGTAACATCCTGACATCTGAGGTGTTTTCTACTTATGTTTTAAAGTTCTATCCAAATATCTATGAAGAAAAGAAGGAATCAAGAAAGAATGCCAGATGGTGTTGCCAGTTAGAAGATATTCTCTTTTTACAAAAACACTCAGTTTCAACTCTTTATCCTCACAGTTCTGGACTCTTATTGTGAAACTGTTTGCTTCTATTTTGTAGTTCTTTTAAAACTAAAATAATAAAGAAACATTTTAAAAATCCAGTTCTAGGATTCTAACATGCTGTGTTTTCAAAGTTTTTCCTTTTTATTTATATATATTGGTCAACTTTCCATCCTAATATGGAAAAAAATATGTAAGAAAATAGCACTGAAAAAAGGTGATATATCTATATCTATATCTATATCTATATTTATATCTATATCTATATTTATATCTATATTTATCTATATAGATATAAATATATATAATACTATCCAAACTAGCAAATAGATATTATATTTAATGCAGTTTCTGATGTTGGTTTTTAATGTGCAGCTTTCAGCACCAAGGACAGCGACGCAGCCCCTGTGTTTCCAGGTCACTCAAGGGCAGCAGGTTTATAATCTCTAAGTCTGGAAATCTGGAACACACAGTCCCAGTTTCTTTAATGACTCCCATGTAATCGTGCTTATTGGATTTCATTAGTTCTTTTCCAACACAGACTCCAGGAATTTACATTGGACGGTAAAGAATTTATCCCTCAAGTTAGTTTGGCACAAAGGGAAGCAGCAGATACAGAAATATGGTCTGATAATTCAAAAAGCATAGATTTTAAGCATTTTATGCTGCCATGTAGTGTTGAACTGGATTAAATCTAAATTATACTATAAAAATTGTATTAAAAATAAGGTGAACAACATGTCTCTTAGGTGTTTAATAAACCTGGTAAATAATTTATTTTATTGTTCTTGAAAAAAGTGATAGTTTTTGTGTAAATGCTGCAGAGCCTTGTTTGAAGAATACTTTGCATCATGTTTTCAAACTTAAGTAAGTAAGTAAGTTTCATTTATATAGCCCCTTTTCACAGACTGAAGTCACAAGGTGCTTCACAAGTCACAGAGCATAAATGACAAAACAATTTAGAAGGTAAAAACATAAGACAGAAGCTTCAAAGACTAAATACATAAAAGACAAAAAGATCACAAGCTAAGAAACATAAAGATAAATAAAATATAAATAATAAAACCAATTTCACCTAAACTGCAAAATCAAAGGTTTTGAGTTGACTTTTGAAAGAGTTTACAGAGTCCAGGGAGCTCTTCTCTTAGTGCGGGTCAGGATCCTCGCAGCAGAGTTTTGGATCAACTATAGAGAAGACAGCTCCTTCTTATCCAGACAGGAAAAAAGACTATTACAGTATTCTAGCCGCGTAGATACAAAAACATGAATAAGAAGTTTTAGATATTCATGACACAATTTTCCTGAGTTTAGAAGTATTCCTCAACTGGAAGAAACAGTTCTGTACCAGCTGTTTGGAGTGCTGCTCCAACGACATATCCTTGTCAAATATGACTCCCAAGTTTCCAAATGCTGGGTTTGACAGAGAGAACCCAAATGCTGCTTAATTCCTGGTATGGGGTCATCAGGAGCAATGACCAGTGATTCTGTTTTCTCTGAGTTTAGCTGCAGAGACTTTTACTGAGCTATTGTTTTATCTGAATCAGGCAGTTCATCAAAGAGTCTAGGTTGTGTGCCTCAGAGGGCTTAAAAGAGCAATTTAGCTGGATATCATCAGCAAAGAAGTGGTAGGAGACATCACTGAAAGCGTGGATAATCTTTTCGAGGGGTACTATGAGTCACAGAAACAGGACAGGGCCCAGAACAGAGCCCTGAGGAACACCGCAGAGTAAGTCTGCTGACTTAGACATTCTGTGGTTAGTCATAACACTGAAAGTCCAACCAGATACATGAGAGGAAAACCAGTGAATAACCTGACCCTGACAATCCAATCAGATCCCTCAATCTATTCAATAAAATCTGATAGTCAACCATGTCAGATGCTGAAGAAAGATATAGTAAAACTAGAACAGTGTACTTGCCAGAATCAGCAGACATCAAAATGTCACTGGACTCTTTCAGCAGAGCCTGACTGAGAAGCATCGTAGAAAATCCTTTTATCTAAGAGCTCTGACAATTGTTCAGCTTCTCAAAATGCTTGGTAAACTTCAATCCTCTGACCTTTGTAGGGTTTTTCCCATTAAAATCCAGAAATGGCAACTTGGCATTTCATGTTAGCTGCATTGTAAATAAATGTTTCATGAGAATCATAAATCACACTTCATTTTTAATAAATGTTTTCATGGAGTTACATTCGAAAATGCCTCAGATTAGTTTGGAAAATGAGGGATTAGCACATATTTGCAAGGTGGTATGTCTGAGATTTAGATCGGGAACTGTTGGATTGACTCAGGAGATCCAGGTCAAGTTTTCTCCGTTAAGTCACCTCAAACCAACCAGGGTTTTCTAGTCACGAAGAAATAACTAAACCTTTCTTATCACAGGTGCACTTTAAATGTATTTTTTTTTATTGGGTGCATAGATTATTTTCTTACAGAACAATGTTTTTGACCATTAAATGGTTCAGAAGTTTTGGATTTTATCCTTAATTTTTAAGGTGGACTCTTTGAAACAAACAAAACTTTGGCCGCTAGAGGGCGACAAACGATAACAAGAAAACACGTCTTTGCCAATTTGTTTCAATTGTAAATAAATTGATATAAATAAATAGTATTTAAAATAATTTAACACAGCAATTATCTTAACATACTGTATTTATTAGTTATCTAATGGTCCAAAGTGAACACTGCAGATCCCAATGGCTGCCAGAATTCAAGCTAAAATGGATTAAAGTCAAACTCCTTAAAGTTACATTCCATTAAGAAGCTCAGAGCACTAATGTGGGGAAAAATCCTTCAGATACAGTCCTGTTTACATTTTTCAGTGGCTGTTGCTATGGGGTAATTTACAGTTCAAGAGATTTTTGTGTCACATAAATACACAAGCAAGCATGAGCCTTCTTTTTTGTTTCCTCTCAGTTTTTTTTTGATGAGTCACTCTTGAGGCTGTTGATCCTGTAGTGATTTATTTAGACAAGCTGCTCTTTCCAGTCGAGGCTTTTAACACAGCTGCAGTCTGTGACCCACTTCCAGACAGCCAAGTCAAGAAATGCAGAGAAGGGGGAAGATAACAAGAAATGCCTCAGGAGGTAGATGCAAGGAAAAAGGAAAGCTTAGATCTGAGATGATCACACTTGAGCTAAAGTGAGACTTCATTGCTGTAAAAAGGAAAATCTAGTTGCTGCTGGATGTTTTATTGGGCATGCACTGCAAGAATATAAAACCTTGTTTCTTAGACATTTAAGTGACTTCTCTGTGCTCACATCATTTCCAAACTTTTCTCAAAACCAGCACAGTTGAGAATTTTTTTTAGCTCATTAAAAGCTAGAATCTACTCATCCCTCTACTTTCTTAACTCGTCTTATACAGGAGTCTAACTCGGGTACTGTTGGGCGAAGGCAGGGTACAAGGACAAGTCGCCAGTAGGGCGCTAGGATCTATAAATAGGGAAATTATTATTATATTATTGTATTATAAAATCTAGTTGCTCCATTCTCTTGACAATTAAAAAAAACTTTATGTAAGATACCGTAATTTCATTTTAAAGTTCGATAAATGTTGACAAGACTGTCATTCATTGTTATTATTTTGGAAACAAAAATGTTGACTTATGTGCTAAGAATAAAGGCTTAAAGAATAAAGGCTAGTTTGAGATTTTCTGAGACTTTAGTAAAATGGGCCAACTTGTGCTATGATTGTCTTTTCATTTTGTTCTCATTTTGTTCTAAAATGGGTCTTTTCCATTCATTACACTCGTCTTTGTCACTGTCATTAAAATGAACTATACAAATAGGTGCATAAAAAATAAAGAAATGCAAATTATTTGATTGGAATTAGCAAAAAACAAAACAAAACAAAAACGTGTTATTGGGCTGTGTAACATTCAATTTAAAGTAATTTCATCCAACAGTTAGCTTTTTTATATCTTATTTTTCCCTTTTGAATGCCTGTGTGTAAAATGTAAAATGACACTGTTTTTTTTCTTCATATTTTTACAACTTTATAACAATGAAACTTTGACTTTTTCTCATAATTTTACAACTTTATTACAATGAAACTTTGACTTTTTTCTCATAATTTTACAACTTTATTACAATGAAACTTTGACTTTTTCTCATAATTTTACAACTTTATTACAATGAAACTTAGACTTTTTTCTCATAATTTTACAACTTTATTACAATGAAACTTTGACTTTTGCTCATAATTTTACAACTTTATTACAATGAAACTTTGACTTTTTTCTCATAATTTTACAACTTTATTACAATGAAACTTTGACTTTTTTCTCAGAGTTTTGTTGTTTCTCTGTTTTTCCTGCGCTTTTGTAAGTGCGGCAACAAATTACTTACTTTCTCTTTTCCTTTTTCACTTTACAGCACTTCATCTTTCTGCTTTTTTTTCTTGTTTTTATCGCTTTAAAACGTATTTCTCGGCTTACTTGATTGCTATTGCTGGAATATTTCAATGCTGAAATGGGTTGAGGAGAGGGTGAAATCCTTTCACATGAGAAGTCTTATGCCATTTGGGTTTTTAATGACACAGTTAGATAATAATGGGCATGGAAATTAATTTTGACATTTTATTAGGTATTCAGCGTCACCTACCTTTGCCTAATGGTTAGTGCGTCCCTGGCATGGACAGATAATTTTACTTCTTTGTAGAGATTTTCCTTTTAAGGTCAGGGTTCTTTTCCTTTTTTGGGGCAAAGTTTTTACAAGTAGGCCAAAAAGGGAGTTCAGAATTTTCAACAAACTTCTTCTAAGGGCAACATGCAGAGTCTGCACAGCCCCAACAGTTAATAAAAGAAGAAATGGTGATATTCAACATCTTGCTGCTAAGGGTGAAAAACCTCAGCTTGTTCAAGAAATACGCTCCTCTTCCTCTTGGCGTTGCATTTACAGTCTGTTGAACACCCTGCTGCAAAGCAATCAACCACTACATTTATACCGGACCTCCTGTCCAACGTGACACGCCCCACAGATTCCAAATCACCTGAGTTCTCCTGTTCATCAGGTGGTGCAATCATCCAACGGTAAAAGTCCTGTCGAGTTCCTGTCGAATCCCACGCTGCCCGTCCACATGGCCTTTCAGAGCTGCTTTTTGACCTGCAGCCTGATTGTTTTGGTGCAAAACAACAATGGAGGTAAAAGGCTGTTGTCACCTCATACTGTTTACAAATCAGTAAATGCTCTTTTTGAAAGGGCAGAACAGGAACAGTCTAAAAGATGGCTAAAGTGGTAAGGAACAGATGCATCTCTCAATTATTAGAAGTGAGGATAGTTTTATGAATCAATATCGGTGTAACCTGTGTTTTTTCTTACAAAACCCTGAAAAACCTACCCTATGAGTCCAGGGTTTGTTACCTGAGGCTCTTTACCCCTCCGTGGTGGCTCTCTGGGTAGAGAGAGATACATTTTTTTTAAAATTTAACTTAAAAAACAAGTGCAAATTAAAAAGTAAGTAGGTAATATAATCAAAAAAGTAAACTGACTAAAACTTTATTCAAACCAGTCACAAAACGTTAGAGGACAGTCTCACGAGCCAAACTAAAACAGTATGCCAGATGATCGAACGCCGTGTGCCACAGAAAATTATTTGGACTCCTGCAAGCACAACCAGAATTATAAGGCAGATTTTCTACTTCTGAAGAAATTCAAGGATCTTAAGGTCAAAATTGATTTTATGATTCAAAAATAAATTAAGGTTCACTTCATTTGCTTTAAATTCAATTTTGGTTCATTAGCTTTGCAAATTTATGCACCACAAATGGTAAATAAACACATATTTTTTATATCACTATTGACATTACACTACCTACTACATTTGCTGCACTGAGATGATCCCATGTGACACAGTCTTTTGTTTTGAGGGTAAGTCATGTCTATCGTTACGAATTTTTTCATATTTTGAAACAGAGCAGTATTCCCTTTATGCTTTATTTTCAAACAAACAACACTGTGAAGAAAACTAATAATAGTGTTTGGTTAAATAAGACAGGCCTGATGTTCTACACACCTACTTCTTAATGAGTTGACATTACAGGTCGATAGTTGGTCACAGTCACTATACGCCGTGAAAGATCCTCCAACAACCTTTAGTTCAGGACAACTCGGGGTTGTTTAGGCTTCCAATCAGAATTGAAATGTCTATAATGCTCACGCTGAACCCCTGTAGCCCCCACGACAGACTCACCTTTGTGGAATTGTAATAAACCAAATGCTCACAGATGCGTTTGTCAGTTTCATTGTGCAAAAACAATCTGTTTTTTTTCTTCTTATCTTTAAGGTACAAAACCTTGCACAAATATCAAATTGCATGTACTGCTGATTGGTAAATAAAATGAAAATATGTCAGGAAATCTGAGTCAGGGCAACAATATCTCATTCTTTTTGTCCTTTTTTCCACGTGATCAAAGCTCCTGGAAGCTTTTGGTGTCAGCTTTTACTGTATTATTATGTTTTTATTTCTGCTGCTCACTGTCAGCATGTTCCTCACTTTGTGTACTTATGTATTCATTAATATACTGATTGTTATTCGTTTGAAACATCCGGTCTTGTTAAATGCAGTCTTAAGATGAGACCTATTCTGCAAACCAGTTTACATTTGCTGCTGTCCTCTCTTTTTACCATAGTATGAGACAAAAGTTTACAGCACAACTGCCCTCCTCTGCTGATGTTTTCATTATATTCCACTTTTTTAATTCCTGCTTTTCATCCATTCTTAGACATCACCAGGAACCCACTGACTGTGTGACACATTTTTCATCAATCACTACAAAATGCACAGTAAATAACTTAATTAAAAATAAGGATTAATGCAGAAGACTAAATAATCATCAAGGTTTTAGTCATTTAAAATGGCATTCCAACCCAAAGAAAGAAGTCTGTGCCGATACATCTGTAAGGCTGTTAGGGTTGTAGTTTGCTCCTCTTCTTCTGTGGTTTATTGGCAGTTGACAAACAGCCTTGTAGTACATTATCACCACTATCCATCCTGGGGTGTGGATCAGGGAGGGTTTTTTTGTTTGTTTTGTGATTATTTCTTGAGTTATGTTCGAATTCCTTCACCACTCACTCCGTAATGTTCTATTTAGTGTGTTTGACATTTTGTGGAGCCGTTTAAATCTATAATTCCAGATGGGAAGGCATGTTTTCTGTCTTCCCTTTCTTCTGCTGTCTTTGTTTGCAGATTAGTGTCCAATTGTCCGGAGCGACTGATTGAACAAGAACCTCCTGCATTTAAAAACGGAACATTGTCTGTCAGTTAGACCCCACCATGACTTTGTTCTCTATCCATACAGGCTTTAATTCTTATGTTTTTGTGTAAACAGTTTATTTTTCCAGTAAATAAATCTCAGTTTATTTTCAGCCTGGGTCTTTGTGAGTGTTTGAGTTCTTTGGATACTTGTTTGTTTTTCTTTCCTTTATGTTATATCCCGTAGACTGGGGTGTGACACTATAAAAAACCAGTGTACATCACTGGAGTATGGACCACAATGCACAATGATTTTTCATGTGAACATTATTTTATTTAAATAGATTTTTTTAAACACAGCAGCATTATAAAGTCTTCAAAAATTTCCTATCTATTTTTTGGGAAATTGGTGAAATTGGTGAAAAAGTAGTGAGGTATGGAGCCCATGCTGGGACAATTGTTTAAAAAAATGCTTTTAAAATCTAGGGCATTGGATATATACTGTAATTTTTGTAGTTAGAGCAGTGAAGGAATTTGGTTATACCGAGTTCTGGTTGATCCTCCACAGCTGCCTTCATTTCAGTTAATTGAGAATATACCTAAATGTGTATATGTGTGTCTATAAGTGTCTGGTTTTTATTTTTATGGTCAGGTCTTCTGTTTTGTCAGCTTTTTAGTTCTTCCTTGGGTTCGTCATGCCTATGTTTATCTATTAAGTGTAGAAGTTTCCGCCACTCAAACCCAGTTCCTGAAAGGGGCTTATGCAATAATCAGTGTCATTTTACATCCTAAAATTTATGCTGATAAACTCCAAATCTGATAGGAGAGAGCAGATTAGGGCTTACACTATCGCTTGAAAAATCTGGTCAGATTTGAGTATGAATGTAAATGAGGTCAACATTACTAAAAAAAACATAAGTTTGAATAGATTCAACATCTCTAAAGTGTTGTACCTCAATAAATGAGGAGCAGTTCAACCATGAGATTATCAGAGTCAACCTACTAGTCTGTTATTTGAATATCAGGTTAAAAACAGACCAAATCATTCTGAAACACATGATAAGATTCAGACAGTCTGAGTGCACAAGAGGCGCGTTGCATCTATGAGGCAATTCAAGCTGACGTGGCTCTCTGGAGAAAGGTTCGACCAGGAAGGAAAACGAGATCGCACAAGCGACAGACGTCCAGAGCGCCCTCTGAGCCGTGCGTGGGGCTGCAGAGATCTGACCCCATGCAGCCTCCCACAGGACGTCTTTTCAAAGAGGATGACATCATTTCTTAAAGCTTTTACACAGAGAAACAGGAGAAGGTATTTGACTGTTAATGGCCCGCTTTGTTCCGCCAACTCCTTTCCTCCCTTAAATCTCAGAGCACGGGATGAACAAAAAGATGTAAAATTAATGCAAGGGCATTTATTATTTAATATCAATTTTTCAACAAAAAAGGAACAGAAGCTGTGTGTGGTGCAGGAGTCATCCCAGCTGCTAAGTGGGTCACGATACAGATGATAATATTTCACCTGCTGACATGCGGAACACCATTTTTTTTTTGTGTCTGCAGATCCAACACTTTAGCAGTAGATACAAAAAGCAACTGCATACCTGCAAAAATGATTTCATTTATGTAAAAACATTATCAAAGTGCCTCAAATAAAGTCTTAAAGTGGACAAAACGTGTTAAACTTCCACACACACAAGAGTAGATTCATTTCATTAAGCAAATTCAAAGTCGGTCATTTTTACCACAACCATTGTCTGATTCTGAGGGATTAAAGGTAAAAAACAAAGATAGTTTCAGTAAATTATGAAAAAAGATGAACCATTGTATGCCAAAATTTATTTTTAATTATATAAAATGTTCTTCATTGTTTTTTTATTCATTCAAGGTGTTTATAAATTAAGTGGAGTCCTGGATTTAAAGATACGTTGTGAACTAGCGCCACACAAAGAGGGTTAATATTTTTAGGGCAACAAATAAATTCCTTGATTTGACAGCCCAAAAAAAGCACAACATGTTAATTTTTGTTTAACAAGTGTATGTTTTAATTGTTTTAGGATCAGATACTACAAAAAAATAAAAGATAATTCAACAAAATCACAAAGGTTTTCAGACCATCTGTTAGCTCCAAATGAAGAAGGTAAGTGAGAATGAACTTCCTAATGCGTCTCTTCTTTTGGGAACTCAGTATTGTCTGAGATCTTGAATGAAATCCACACTGAATCTTTGGAGTGTTAAACCTCTTGTCGATGGGCTGCGAAATAGAGATTGTACCAGGTATAACGAAAAAAAAAACCTCTCTTCAACCGTCACACTCATAAAGCTCCACAAAGCCTAAAAAAACAGCAAATGTTAAAGTAACAAAAACAGATGTTTGCTTTTATTCCTGATTTTCACCTGCTTTTAAACTGGACTAACTTGGTTTAATATAGACTGGCTGTCCTGCTAAAATTAATGCTTTCAGCAGCAGTTATAGCAGACTCTTTGCTCCAAATCTGTCTTGCCCTGAGGGCGTGCGTTCTGACTTAGTCTTGGACCCCAGCAGCACCAAAAGGTACTTGAATGCATTTTTTTTTCATGTTATTCCAGAAATCTTTTCCTACCACACTTTGCTGTAAAGCGCTGTAGTGTAATTAAAATGTTAGTTTTTTTTTTCAAAAGAACAATGCCTAAACATGGAACTGAATGATGGCTTCATGAAGTCATGCATGCTTTCTACAGACTTGGAGAGGAAAAAAATATGTTTTCCAGTTTTACTTTTAAAAATATCTCATTGGAAATCAAAGAGTCACCAAAACAGCAAAAACACACATTCTATTCAGTCTTCTTTTCAGCAAATTTTCAAATCTTCAGTTTCCTTTTAAACTTTTCATTTGCCTCTGTCCAAACTTTGCAAATGTGTCTTCAAAATCAGCAGGAAAAGTTATATTTTAGTATAGACCATTCAAGAAAAGACTAGAGATGGGAGAGTCCAGGCGAGGGTCGGGGCAGGCTGCAGTCAGCCAGTCAGAGAATAAGCAGGGTCAGAAACAAAAGATCAGGTCCAGATTGAACCGCTTGGTGATGCAGGCAGGGTGGCACAAAACACAGTTTCACACTGAGTGAGGCTCTGTGCAGGGCTTAAGTATCAGCTGAATGGCATCTGGAGAGTGTGCGGTGGGTTGCTGGGAGATGTAGTGTGTCTGGTACTCTGGAGATGGCTCCTGCTTACCAGAGGGGGAGACAGAGCTCTGACGCCTGACACCCTTACTTAACAATAAAGTGTAATTTCAGTTTTTATATGTTTATCAAAACAGTTGGATTCTTGACATTAATTATGTTTAAAAGTAGACTACTAATGAAGTTATTTGACATTTCACCCTTGATAAGGATAACAAAAAAAAAAAACCAAAAAAAAAACAAACAGTGAATACAACCGCTGCAAAGGGGCCCCATGTTGTTGTTGGCCTGGGGCCCCCAAACTGCTAAGTCCGCCACTGGTGATGGTGATCTGTGGGGATAAAACATATTTTTAGTCCTCTAATTATGTTCTATCGGTTGTAAATATTGATCATTAACATGTTAAATGCCCCTTTGAATAATAATAATAATTATTACTATAATCTCATCTGCTTCCATTTCAAAACAGGTTTCAGATATTAAAATAATGACTGTTCGCATTTTTCATCCTAAATCTCGGTTCAATCGCGCCTTTAAAGTGTGATTGGACCCGCAGCCTCCGTTTGGCTCAGAGGCTCTGGTCGATGAGGGGTTAACCGTGGTTTGGTAGTAGGAAGTGGGTGGCAGGAGCAGAGGATGGAGCGACGCCTGCGTGGAAACTATAGATCATATTTCTCCACAAACGCGGCGTTAATCCGCGGTCACCGTAGTCAGTCCGGCGCGCAGCGGTGATTAGCCGGCAGGAGAACCCGCGTCTGAACGGAGGAAAACGAGGAGCTGCTTCATGCTGCCTCGGATCCAGCCTTCTCCACGCTGGGATGCTCTGAGGAGCCCGTGGAAATCCGAGGAGTGAAGGGTGTGGATGACTAGAAGTTGCGGGAAGATGGTCTCATTATGCGGTGCCATGGCCAACAAACTGTTTGGAAATGTCGCGCGCCGTCGCTGGGATTCGCCAACATGCGTTTGCTTTGTTGGATGTGAGGTGTGATAACCTTTAGGGTCTGGACTCTTCGGGGGGTTCTGTCTCTCTCAGTTGGGTTTTGGTTCCTGTAGCTCATTCCTGGCGCCTCTTCGGTGCTTTTCCCCCGCCGAGCAGCGCAGTGATCCCTGTCCGCCAGCATGGGGAGTCTGCTGGGGTTCACCACAGGAGCTGCATCTTGATTTTTAGCTGTCAAGCACCTTAGATTACACCCACACCCCAAAAAAGAAAAAAAAGAATCACACAGGTTTATTAATGTTATTATTATTATTTTTTTATTACTGACGTCCATGAAGCCACCAACAAACCCTCTGACCTCCTCAAAAATGTCCAGCCTTTTGTCAAGACATAATGGCAACGGAAAACCACGCACACCGGTTCGCTGAAAACCACGCGAGAGTCGGTCTTTCAGGAGCGAGCACACCTGCGGACAGGTGCGGCTGCGCGCATGCGCAATGGAGGATTCCGGGATCATCCGAAGGCGAAGGCTGCAGGTGAGAAGCAGCCTTTCTCTTTGCAGCATCTTCACCGTTTATCGTGCATGAACACCTTAAACATGTTTTGGATGACAACGTTTGCATCTAAATATTACATTTAAAGTGTGAAAATAAATGACATTTGCTGATGGGTTTCACAACATATGGTTAGAAATCTTGTCTGCTGCATTGTGTGTTTACAAAGCCAAAAAAAAAAAAAAAAAAAAAAAAAAAGAAATGTCAGCCCCACTTTTTTTTAAGTTGTAAAAACCAATTCTTGTGAACTTTGAATTCTCCAGTGAGATATGATAACAGAGAGCTCACATGTTCCCTGGCATGAGAGAAAACTTTCCTCTATATGTTTGTAAAGAACTTTCAGCACCTTTTGCCTGTGTTGTGAAATGAGTTTAAACTTAATAGTTTTAAAGACTCATTCTGATGAAAATCGTGTTTTTTTCTCTTTTTAACATGTTCTTGTAGTATTTTTTGTCACGATGGAGGACACATGAAGACAATTAAGTTAAAATGTAATTACTGAGTATTTCTATGTTCATATTGTTGTGAATCAGAAGCAGATGAAAAAATACAGTTTGAAAAAGTTTGTAGGTCTTATGTAGAACCAACAGTGACATGCTGCTCCTTGTGATGCATCCACTTGCAGACAAATAAACAACAAATAGAAGTTTTCATCATCTGAGCTGGCTCAAAATAGCTCTAATATTGCTCGCCATTTCTGTTCCACCAGTAATATTAGGTTGGGCTTGTGAGGGGCTGTGCACTGGTTGGAGTATTAACAAAGGGGTGAACTCATTGGTGAATTTATGGCGAACTATTGGCGCCCTGTAGAAACTATATACAAGAAAACAACAGTTTTTTTTTTTATTATTTTGCTTAAAAACAACATCATCATAGTTAAAAGACCACTGGAAACACTTTTGAAATAGATCAAAAGATGATTGCAGCGGGACTTTAAAACTAGCATGTGAAGTCTGCTTATCAGCACTGTTTTTCTCTATTTTTGTAACCTGTGCCAACATGGTGTGCCTTTATCATATCAGCTTTGGAGAGGGCTGGAATAATAATTTGGGTCATTGCGTTAAAAAATCATCTTAACTTGATTTTTTTATTCTAATTCTCTTTAAACTTTTCTCTATTTTCTGATCATATTCACAAAGAAAGGCTTATTTTTAGGTAAATCTTATTCTCAAACACTTGACTTCTTGGTTGCAATGTGGATTTGTTGGAATGACACAATCGGTGGATAAAATATGCTGCTTTTCTTCATAATAAACAGCAAACTTCGATCAAGGCTTTTCTCTTGTAGGGGAGAAGCTAATGGGATAAAACAGGTTTGTTTCTATTGATCCTCTATCTGCCAGTCTATCTCCCAAGAACAAACAAACAGCATGAAACTGTGAGTGCAGAGATGGATTTTTTTTTGTAAAGATATCTGTTTGACACAGATCTGCAGAGAACATTTACAGCCCCATATTGCAGTGGTAACAAAAATGATCAACAATGCAATCAGTTTTATTAATAAATAGTGATGTTTTCCCTCTCAGTTCATCATTTTTTCAACACAGGTGTTTGTCTACTTAAATTTTGTGTTGTTGACTGTTATTGATGTCATTGATACTGCAACATTCAAGCATTTTGTGGTGTCACAAAAAGCCTTTTCTTGCAAGACATTTTTATATTATTTTCCACCACTAAAAAGAAAAATTCACTTCCTAAATTCTTTACAACACCAATTTGGTTTGTTCACTCTCTGTAAATGGCTATTAGTTTGTTATTCTAACATTTTTCCAGCTTTTTAAAATTGTTTTATGACAATACTTTGGCTTTTTCAGATAATTACCAATCATTTTTAAGATTTCTTTTTTTTCAATGGTGTGTATGTTTCATTAAATACAGTTTTCAGGCACCAAAGTAAAGTCTAAACTGCCCTTCAGTAACTGTTGCATGTAACAAAAGCAGAAACACTCATGAATGCATCTAAAATCACTGTGGTTCCTGTGTACATGAGAGCTGTTTTAAAAAGAGGCGATGTTAGGTTACAGAGTCACAGACGCTGAAGAGCTAAAATGGTAAAATAAAGGTAAACAAAGCCAAAAAAACTGGTTTTGGTTGTTTAGCAAATGTTTGTTTCATAACAGCTTTTCCCATAAGATGTGAGTTAAACTTTTTTTTTTCTGCAGTCCTTTGGATTTTCTTCAACTTTTTTTTTACTTGGCTGAATTATTAATTGTAGTTTTATCATTTCAAGCATTCAGGGACAAAAAGAACAAACTGTTACCAACAAAACGCGTAATCCCACACCTAAAAGGGGGGTTTGTTTGTCCCACTTATCAAACTATCGCTCAGAAGTTTTTATCCATGCTGTTCAAAGAGACAGTTTGTTCATGTTTCCTGCTGTCACTGCATTTAACATCCTCTGCTTAGATGTTCAACCACAAGTGCTAATGCCTTAAGCATTCGTTGTCATCTGGAGATTTGAATCTGGCATCAATTACTAGCACTTTTTAAATGTCATCTTTTTTTTTTGCAGCAGCAGCAGTAGCTGTATTTTTTTAGACTTGAGTAGTCAAAGGCCATTGATCCAATTCAAATTTTTAATTTTTAAATCTAACAGAGTGTATTCGTTGTTTTTTTAATTGGTTTTTTTAACCTGAAATATATTTGAAAGGTTGTTTATCATGCTGTAGTTTGAAGCATCGTCTATCCGTTTGTTTGCATAGTTGGATTTATTCCTTTTGTATACTTGAAACCTCCCCTGTCAACTCTTGCCATACTCTCCATTTTCACTAAGTGATCGATATCCATATCTCCCACAGAGAAGGCTAAATGCTAAGGATGTGGTGCTGTTGGCAGACCCATTAGCAGGACTAATGTTGGCCTAACAGCGCTGCGTCCCCTTAGGGAGGAAGACCAACCACCGGCAGCAGGACAAACTGGAAAAGCTGGAGGCCAAAGGGAATGGCGGGGGGGGTAGACTGGAAGTCAGCAACAGCTGTTGCCTACTGGAGACCCCATTTAAGTGGCTATACAATATGTGGATCCCTTTACCGCCTGGGTCTGCTGTAAGACTAGATACACAGGAGGCTTAATGCCTTACAGTATTTGCTGTAATCATCTGCAAAATATGCAAAGTTATTCCCCTGAACCTTTGACCCGACTCCCTCAGAAGTCGGGTTTGGGGTGCCTAACTTTTTATTGAGACAAATGGTTGTTTGTAAGCGGAAGGACTGCGCTGCACCTAAAACAGATGGTTGAAAAATGGTTGATATGTTACACACCAAACTACAAACAGTGGCTTCATTAACATTCATTTTATTCATTCATTCATTAACAGTCCTATAGCAGATAGTGTCATCCAAAGCAACTTAATCTTATGTTTTTTAAGTTCTAAGAAATAAATGTACTAATACTGTGGGTTTAAGTCCCACTCTTTGTGGCACCACAAAGGGGGCCCACGTCTGGATCGCCCTGTGCCCGTCCAAAGCCCGGATAAAATTTAGGGTTGTGTTGGGAAGGGAATCCAACGTAAAACTCTCAGCCAAAGGGTAAGGGTTAAAGTGTGTATTTTTACAGAAAATCAGACTTTGCTGTCTTCATTCTGACCCCCGAAGAGAGCAGAAACTGTTTTTTTAAAGAAAAATACAAAAATCGGTGTCGTATTCTAGGACATAGTTTCTGCAGAGTGACAGTAGTTCATTAGAAATTCACCTCTGAGTTGTAGGCGGGACTCTTGGCACAGAGTCCCGCCTACAACTTAGACAACTGTGTGAACCGAATGCAAACTTTTTGAATCCATTTAAATGTTGGGATTCTGAAGGTAGAAGGACCAGCAGATCATCAGATTTTCTATCAGCTGTTGCAGTCAGATATCTTTACATTTTCCTGTTTGTAACGTCTCAATCATTGTGGTTTTAGCATCTATTTAGACAGTTTACATTTATGATAGCGATTGGGGCAAACTTGCCCTTTTGAGAAGGATGGTTTCAACCTCTGCCTCCCTTTCCATTTAGCAGTTTTACAGCTCTCCTCAGAAATGAAATGATGCACTTCTTTGAAAGTTCCTTATTGCCAGAGTGGCTCTTCTATTGATCATTTCCTTCCTGTGTGAGGAGCTTGACAGGAAAAACATTCTAACCACAGCTTAAAGATGAGTCTGCTTTGCGAATTGTCATTCATTTATGCAGCAGAACATACCTCTGCTTTCCCATGGGCTTTTCTTTTTTCTTGTGCTAGCTTTATTTCAAAGCAAAATGCTCTATTTATTTAAAAACCTCATTGGATGTACTTTTTTTTTCTGTCGTTCTTGTTTGACTGGTGGGCTAACGATGTTTGGATTGATGTGAGAAATCCAGAAGAACATTTCATCTTTGCTTTCGTGACTTAAAAGTTAATTTTTTTGCTTTCACATTTGCCTCCCTCTCCTCACTATTCCACCTTTTCAGCTCTTTTCCTCTGATCCTTGTTGTCCTTTAATCATGATTATGCAGGTGTTAACCTAATATACATAAATATATTTATAAAAAAACAATTTTAATGTTATTTTTTTTTAATATATGTCCTCCATTATGAGAAAAATGCCACAAGAACATGCTCCATTCAGGGGATTTCATTCAACTGCAGCTGCATTTAGCGTTTTGCAGGGAAGTATCTTATTGATGGAAGTTGTTTTCATCTCGGGTAAAGCTTATTGTGTCCTCCCCATCAACTGTAGCTGCGTGTTGAGCATTTAACCTTTAATACTACATACTCACATTCACAAAGAAAGTGGCTCTGCCTCCCTCTCGCCTTTTGTGAGTTAGGAGTGTTATTGACACGCACCAGAGTAATTGGTCCAATATTTGGCTCTGGGCAGAGTGCCCACTTCCAATCTGCTAATCACAAGGGGAAAGAGTGTCTTCATGGAGGAAGATCCAGCTCAGTTTGCCTGTTCTTGTCACTCACGGCCATGCCCGCTGTCTGGTTCTGCCATAATATGTGCATCTGATGTCACAAGGAGTTTCAGGAAGAGCAAAGTGCTCATCAAAGCAGTAAATCTGGGCTGGAATATTTTTGGAAGTACCCAAAAAGAGGAGTAAACAAAAGGTTTCAGAAGAAAGAATCTCATTGTAATTCTCAAATCTTTGAAGCAGTGTTTGACACAAAAGTCTAAGTTTTGAGGGGCTTAAAGCAGAAAAGGAAGCGTCCCAGATTAACAGGCATTGACTTTTTCTTTTGCAGGAAGTAAAACTACACAAATTGAAGTCATCATGTGACTTTTTAAAAATAATTCTGTCACGTCAAAGCCTGCTTGTTTCCAAAAGTTACTTTGTCATTTTCCTACACTCTAAAGCAGGAGAGTCAAACTTCAGGCCTTGGGGGCTCTTGCTGGCTTTCCAAAAATCCTGCCTTCTCTGCTGCTGATTACCTGGCTCAGGTGTGTTAAGCCAAAAAGGAGTTTCAAAGGCAGGTTGGTTGGAAAACATGTTGGACACCGCCCCCAAGGCCTGGATTCAGGCACCCCTGCATTAGAGGGTATCTGTAAGCGGGGAAGGCCTAAAGGACAGAAAACATTGCAGCATTTTTTTACTTTCTTTAGACCAAACCTCCTGGAATTGTGATGCAGTTACAATAGCTGCTCTGTGGGGGTCGATGTTCCCCGAAATGCGTTTTGAACACCGAAGGAGGGAAACAAAGCAAAAAGAAGAAAGTTTGCTTGTCTTGCTAGTCCTCTAATTGTTAAATATTAATGAAAACCTTCACCTCTTCATTACACCAAACTACATAGACATTTTCCAAGTTGTTCGTGAATTGCACTTTTATACAGGACTGTGTTATTATTTCTGCACTTGAAATTCACCTCTTTTATGACACTTATTGCCCTTGATTCAATTTCACTTTTTAATCCACACTACTTTCTGTCTGTAATTATAATATTCAAAGCTACGATTCATTTTTATGTGGGACCCTTTCTTCCAGTGAAACCACTCAGCCTGTGGCAGAGTTCAGGTGAGCTTTCACATCTGAAAAAGTGGACGAAAAAACTTGCCCACAACCAATAAATAGACTCTTAAGCTCCGCTTAGTCAAGCCAAGTCTGGTAAAACTAAAAACATAAAAAATAAAACTAAGGACACCAAACCCTCTAATCTTTATGACCAATTTGGAGATCCATTAGCAAAACCTATGAATGTCTATAAAGCTGTAGCAGCTGCAGCTTTTTTGTTTTTTGCAAACCTGCTTTATCCTGTGGAGGATCATGGTGATCTGCTGCTCCCAAACCCAGCTGTCACTGGGAAACAAGAGGAGCTCGGTCCTGCTTTGTTACAAGACCACACGCAGATTAGTAATCAAATCCACTTTCTGCTCATCCCAGTTTTATTAGAGGATTATTTTTGTTCGCTTGAATTACCTAAAGACAATTTAAATCACTGATAGACAGGCAGCACATGCTTTTGAAATGTGAGAGGATGATCTGATGACTCCTTAAATTCTGACTCTTGTCCCACTCATCTACTGGATTTAGTTTATTTTTATTCACTATTTATTATGTAATGTTATTTTTTATATTTAGAATATTGTGACAGTCGTTTTTCATGGCTCAGTTTAATTTCAGTGATATTTTTCTCAGAATTACAGAGAAAACTGTTTTAAAGATGTGTGGAAATTTTATCTTTAATTATTTTTTGAATCAATTAATCATTAATTCAATTGTATATGTTAAAAAAATAAAATTTCTGGTTTATATTAATGCATGAATGCTGAGATGAGCAGATAAATACTAACAGATCAGACACAAGCTGTCCACTGAATAGACAGTCAGAGGGATCAGGTGGTGGAGGTCTGATCCATTAGCCAGCCTTATCTCTTTCTCTCTCTCTCACACATACACACCCACACACGCACACACACACACACACCCACACCCGCACACACACACACACACACACACACACACACACACACACACACACATTCACATATACACACAGCTCCTCTGGGACTCACTATGAGTCACTCTGACCCCACTCACTTCCTCTTGAAGTTGTGTGTTGACATCCTCCAAAAAGCTCAGTTACACCCTTTTCCCCCCCTTTCTGTTTTAATAAAAACTATTTTCTCATCTGATATTATCAAGATTCTTTACAGAGCAAGAAGAGCTGAGGATGACAATGAAATAAATGCATTTGTGGCATCAAGCTTCATCTTAGAAGCCTTTTTCCAGATTCAGTAAAACCATTGAAAGTGGGAGAACTGATTTGTAGCTTTTCCAGCATCTGTAATTGCACATTTTACTTGTACTTATTGTTTTCTCTCATTGTTCCTCTGGGGTTAAAGATGTTGCCTGAAACTCGTCTGCTCCTGATTCATATTAGTTTGAATACATAAATACTCAGGAATACAATGTAAACACAATTTTCTTTATGTGTTCTCCATCATCAGAAAAATGCCACAAGAACTTGTTAAAAAGACCAAAAACAGGATTTTTATTGGAGTGGGTCTTTACCACACATCTTTACTTAACTTTCAATAGTCCAAAACTAGTTTTGTTTGTTTAAAACAATTCTCAGGATTCCTAGTATGTTTTTGAGTACTGATAGAACAAACATGAACATTTCTACTTAAAATTAATTTATGACAACATTTCAGACAAAAGATAAGGTGACCATCATTTAATCAATAACTATCATTACTCTGTGTGTTTAGAGGCTGCACAGGAAAATGAAGCTGTTCTTCTTTATTTTATGGGAATTTTTGAATAAACATGAAGGATCTCACAACATCATCGTGTATTACAGCAAACTGTTAAACATCTTTTTGTGCTGTAGTTCTGTAGTTTTGATTCAAACCAAACATGATCCCAAAGTTGAAGAAAAGTTGCTGGACGTGTTGTGGGGTATAAAATATGAAATGCACATTTCAAAAGGTATTTTCTTCTTCAGACTCAACATTTTACAAAGTTTTGGAAAAGCTGAATTTAGTCCAACTTCGATTGTCTTTTAATCTTTTGTAAAAGGGTTTCCAGCGGTCTTTTAATATGATAATGCCCTTTAAAAAAAAAAAAAAACTGTCGTTTTCTAGAACATAGTTTCTGCAGAGCGGCGGTAGTTCATTAAAAAAATCCCTTTGGGGTTGTGAGCGGAACTATTGGCAAAGAGTTAGCCGTTTGAGTGGGTTTTTGACTTAAAAAATTGGCCCATTGCATTTCATATTGGGAAAAGTCACAATTTCTGATTTTTTTTTGTCAATTACTATTAAACTCTTTCAGTTGATTAGTCTTTTCCACTGCTTAACCTAAATAATAATTATACAAGGGTAGACTGATAACTTTCATGAAAAAGGGGGCGCTTTGTAACATTTGAAAGATGTCTTGTTGTCAAGTCGTCTTCATTTCAGTGTATTTGTTTGAGTTTAAGGCTCCAGGTTACAAACCAGCAAGACAGACAGAGAAAAGCAAGAAAATAATTATTTGTCTTGTGCTTGTATTTTTTAATCCCAAATAACTTTAATTTTTTTTGACCGAACAATAGAGAAGTAGAAAATATTCCAGGAAAAGCTATAAATGGACAGGCTGACAAAAGGAACTAACGGCAACCTGAGCTTTTCTAGACTGAATGTTAAATGGTTTAAATTGATAATAGACGGACAACAAGCGGTGCACGGATTTATCCCAGCAGATAATCACATCACGCATCTTCCTGTTGTTTCCCAGTGTCATAAATATAGTTACAACAAATTTTATATTGATTTTTGTCTCCCATCAAGCTGGTGATTCTTTAAGCTTTGAAGCCTCCCGGCACTTTTGCAGGGATCTGTTTTCAAACTGCTTTTCACTCACAAGCACAGAGAATCACCAAGGCGACACCACAATGAACTGTAGAACTGAAGCAGAGGGCATGATGGGACAAATCATTTGATCCGATTTTTTTTTAATGTTTTGATTTTGCAATCTTTTACTTTAAAAGAAAGTTATTTACGTGACATGTGTATGCCCTTAATAAAACTGCTAATTTTGTTTTGATTCGTAATAGAGTAACTCCATACTAGGATTTACTATTGTAAATCAAAAGACAGATTTACTCCATGGAGACCAACTACATTTCATGACGAGCATCAGTGATGTGACCCAGATTATCTGCCTGATCTCTACTTTATTCTTTTTTTGATTTCTATTTCTTACCAGAAGGATTTACCTCTGCCCCGGAAAAGTAGCAGTAGGTGAGTTCAAATGTATATTTATTTTTCCTCTATATATCCTCATGCATGCCATAAGTCTTCACATGCATGTGGGTTGCATGGTCCTTGGAGGTTTTTGTGTGTGACCCTCCTGTGTATGGGTTTTCTTTTAGTCTCTTAAAATATTTAAAAATATTGTATATTTTTACTGTTTTTTTACATTGTCTTGTGGTATACAGCATATTGAGGATGTTGTTGATGTACAGATAATCTGTTTTATTGAACCTCACGGCAAAAACAGGCCCCTAGGAATAAATCAAAAATGAGAAAAACATTCTTTAGATAAGAAAAAAAAAATCTGACAGTGGGGTAAGAAAATGTTCTTACCAACAATTCCTACTTTAAGAAAAATAATAAAGTCACAAAGGCATATTTTCAGGATTATTTTGCTAATGAAAACCTTTCATAATCGGTTTATTTTTCTTGCAAGACATAAAATAAAACATATTTTCTTTAAACGCGTGTCTTTTTTGCTTTCATAAGATTAGGTTTTTGCAGTGGCTGAACAGCTGTTCATTTTAATTTAGAAAAATAGCAGACATTTACATTAATAATGTTAAAACTGTTCTAACTGTTCTTAGTTTACTACACTACTGGAGCTTCCAACCTTTTTAAAACCTTCTTTACGAATGGCACCATGATGGATCCCTATGATGCTGTTGGAGAAAGGAGATTATTTCTACCATCTACCATTGTGCTTTTGTTCATCCTCAATCATTAGCATCAATGGTACTTTAAAGATACGCACATGACCTTTATCAAAAGCATTAATGCTTTCAGAGGCTGTCATAAGTGCAGACTGTTGAAATGTGTGCTTGACTGGTAACCCTGACGTTCTAACTACTATTCAGCCTTGAGTTGGCAGGTTGCATGTTTTACAAACTAATTTTTGTCTATTTTCAATGAGCTGACAAACACAGACAATCAACATAGTTGTAGAAAGTCATGTTTTATGGGTCATTTGTAATTATTTCAGAGCACTTAGCTTCAGAATGATTCATGAGCTACAGAGATGGAGTTCAGTTATTTTTTTTTTAATTTTAGAAACATTTGGGGTATAAATCTGTAAAATTTCACTAAAATATTATTCTTGAGTGTGTAGCACCAGAAACCTGTAAATTTGAGCTGCTTTTCTTAATGGGATGATTTTGTTCACCTTTTAAAAATGTGGTAAACATTTTTTCTGTAAAGGGCTGAAGAATAAATGATGGTTATTTGCTTTCAGTTCACACTATTCTCATCCAAATATGGTACAAAAAAAAAACAAAACAAAAAATAACTACGCATTTCTTTGCTTGTTCTTACAATTCACTTTTCAATCGGACAAATCCATTATGCAGTGCAAAGTACATAGTCAAGTATATGGAACTTTCCCTTACCTTTTTTTGTAAAAAAAAAATCCCCTTTATCAAAGCAGAACTTTGGAGAAACAAGATAGCTTTTTATTTATATCAATACTTTCGACAAGAAATTAGCTTTAATGTAGAAAAACATGGCACAAACAAACAATTGTAGACATTCTGGGAACGGAATAACAGTCAAAGGGGAAATAAACCAACTATTTTTAAGATCTCAACAAAAACCCCTGCAGTCTTTTTCATAGGAGGCTTCGGTCAAGTGTTTTTAAGCAGTGAAAAGCCTGCCTTCAGACAGCTTGTTTCAGCTGGCTTTTCAGTCTCTTTCACTCATTGAGCTTCTCTGTCGGCCAATCTCCTGCACCAGTGAGCTATGCAATAAAAGCTCAGCAGCAGTGGAGCTGTGCTACCACCTCAGTGGCCTGGATGGATCAAGGAGGCAAGGAGGTTGAGAGCAGAGCACCGCCTGACGTCCAACACTTCAAAATCAACTGCCAGGAAAGTGTGGCGAACCCCTGGCGTGTTGATTCAGGCTCTCAGTGCTTTAGTGATACCTCCAGCGATAACATTAACCCCTTAATATTTTTAACTTATCTTATATAATATAAAATATTTCTTCTTCTGCCCTTTTTACCTAAAATGGGGTCAAAACTGTACCCTGGGCCAGTTTTCTGAGGAATCAGATGAGTTAGTGGTTGATTTGTGGTGTTATTGGTACTTAATGGTTTAGTCAAGATGTTATGGACTGTGTAGTGCGATTGCTACTTTCATGACAGTTTATTTTTGGGAAACAAAGACATCAAGAAAAAAAAGCGAAATTCTCCATAGTTTCTCATAAACTTCATGAAAATCACAAAAAATCCAGTGTCAACATCTGTGGGAGCTTTTCCAACACTACTAACTTCATAAAAAGCTTCTTAAGCAAAGCGTCACAGATATTAACAATATATATAAAACTATAAAACAACTTGAAAGGATTGGTCTGATGATTTATATTAAAATCTGTAGATTGATTGGTATTTAAAAATGCCTTTTTTTTTTTACATTTACTCCCTGTGAAAATGTCTCTGTCCATGGTGCTGATTAACAACATTGTTCCTCCCCTGTCACTGAAGTTTTTGTAAACTTTCTGTGTAACGTTCATTCAAACTGTTGGTAAATTTGTAAATTGAAAATAAATCTGCAGTTCCCAATACTAAAAGCGAGCATATAATACAAGGTCATCACTTTAAAGGCATGAATCTTTTGACTCCTCCTTAATCACTGCATTTTTTTGTACCCTCGTTTGCTGCTCATCCTGCTGCTTCAATCTCTTTTTAACTTGGGCAACATTTGTAAAAGTGTCTCGAGTGTGCTCAAAAGACTGTGTGAAATTGCATTTGAGCAGGAAGGTTCTGTTCAAGTTTCCACCAAATTCTTTCAATTTTCTATCAAGTTTCCGAGTCCTTGAAATATTTCAGCAGTTAGCGCTCCCAGGAGACATTTTTTTTACCCCGCTGGCTTATAATCTTTTCGACTTCTTAGCTTTTTGAGCACCTAAAAACCCTTAAACATATTTTTGTATCATTATAAACAGTATAATTGCACTCCTTGCCTTTGCAACGAATATTTAAGATAAAATGTTGGTTCAGAATTTAATTTACATAACTTTTTAACAGAAATTGTCTAGTAATGATAAGTAAAGATGATTATTTAGGTCATGACTCACTCAGAAAGGGATGGACAAAAAAATTCAGATTTTTATAGCTTTGCTTTCATTACAGTTGTTTGTGTGTGAGTGTTGCCCCAATTTTCTATTTTTTTAGTTTTGTTCTTTTTATGTAAAATGTTACCAAAATGTGTATTTATATTAATTGTGCTTAATGTGACTATTATTTGTGTGTTTCAACAAAAGGATGATGATGATGCGTAATTTTTTTGGTAGACATTTTTGTAAAGAACCATTGATTTGTATCCAGCCTTTGCCCAACAGTAGCCAGGAAAGGCTCCGGTATCCCAGTGACCGCAAAAGGGATATAGAGGGTTAAGAAAGGGGATGGATGGATAAATGGATGGACTATGATTTTGTGAAATAATTGTAAGGCATAAAATCTAGCATAAAAAGTCTGGGCTTTATCAGCATACTGAGTCTGATACTTTTCTGCTCTCTGTGCTCTCATATGCTATGATTTGCTGCTGCTAGATTCCCAGCCAATCTGGTGTTATTTATTTTTTCTACACTGTAGAACAGAAAGAGACCAAACTGACTGACATTTGAATACTAATATCCGCTTGTTGAACAGCAGCTCAAAATGCAAATTTTTCATGGACAACATTTGGTTTTGTGATTTTTGGTCCGACATACACAAAATGATTTCTCACAAAGTTCAGTGCGCACAAGTGGTGGACTATTAGCTGATGTTGGTAGTTCTTGTTTACAACAGCACTGTTACTTTGAATTCAGTTCTTTTTAACTCTCTCTAAATTCTTACTTTAATGATCACTCCTTTAAGAATTATTTTGAATGTTTCTTTTAATGTTTTGGATTAAGCACTTGGCATTATCCTTGTTCATGAAATATGCTGTACAAATAACGTTGTTTTGCCTTATGGAAACTGCAAGGCGCTCCATCTAAACATTACAACTATTTTCAAACATTAACAGGCAACTAACTCAGGAGTTGAACCATCGTTTTCACTCAAAAAAGTAAAGATACTAAATAAGTCATTTTAAATTTTCTGATATTTCACTATAATCAATATTTTTGGAGGGGTGTAATTGGAAATGGGTCAAATTATTTAAAATTGACTGACATATGGTTGAAAAGTATGTTTACCTAATTATTATGGGTAGATTGTACCCACGCTAGTCTTTAATCAATAGTTATTTTTACAATTAGTAAAAAAAAACCATGGAAAATGTACCAAAATGTTTTAACTTTTTGTACAAAAACTGGCATCTAAAAAGTTAAATTAGGAAATAGCCTACAGATTTTTTTTTGTTTTGTTTCTGCTCTTTTTTGGCTTTGGTGCATGGCTTCCCTATCTCTTCTGTACCTTCAGGAGTGTTTTTTTTTAATACTGCCTGCAGCCTTCTCTAGTTTGCATTTCATTCTGGCTGTGACAAACTCGCAGTTGGATACAGCACTACAGCACTCGAAACAGATACTTTGCCTTGGTGTCCTCCAGTGTTTAGGTCCTCTTTTTCATGTACGCCAGAGGTAAAGGTGTTTCACACTCCTCTGCCGTGCCCATGCAGGGTAAACTACATTCGAGGAGTTCTAATCCTGAACTTTTGGAAAGCTTTAGAACATCTGTGCGAGATCACATCAAAGGAGGAAACATACGTGGATGGCTTAAACTTTTGCACCATTTTGTTGTCCAGCAAAAAGCTTTGATTGAAAAGTTATTCAATAGTAGTATTGTGATTGACAAAGATAAAGAAATCATCTGCCAAAATAACACAAGCAATGTTTTAAATGAAACCCCTCAAATTGTTTGCTTCAATAAAAAACTGTATGAAATCTATATTTGCGATCCTTTCATTTGGTGTTCTCATTTGCCACCCTTCTAAAGCCTTCTGTCTCCATATTAAATGTTTTTGCTCCTCCACTGCCTACCAGTAACCCTTTTGCTTGTTGCCAACTACATTTCAAAGCTGATTGCTCAGTCCTGGTTGCGCATGTGTGTCTTAGCCACTTTTTGTGCGTGCTCAGTTGTGCGACATCCACATATTTGCTGTCATGGAAGTGAGTTTTTTCTCTTGTGACCTCTGACCTATTCGGCTGGGTAGCAGATGTCACAGTGTGACATAAAAGACTGTGAAGCAGCCGTCAGCTTTCGTCTCTCTGTAACCTCCCCCAATTTGTGGGCGGAGCTTAAGGATTTTGTAAAATTATATTTCTCATTGATTGCACGGTAAGGATAAACAAAGGCAACCAATCATGAAAATCTTCTGAGAATCCTTAGAAAAGTTTTGGAAAATTCCAAACGTCGCTTATAGGACGCTCAAAAACAATAAGCCAGCATTCAAAAAGATATCATCCCCCCATCCCTGTCTCTGATCTCCCGCTGTGTTCCAGTGATATCATCACCCCCAACCAGCCTCTTCTTTCCCCATGTATATTTTATCCATCCAGACTCCCACATTAGAGACGGCATTCATTATTGAATTACTCCTCTCAGCACTACTGTGCAACTGTCACCCCGCGTCAGCTTTAACATTTGGTGGGTTTGTTTCAAAGCGAAAGGATGGAGCGAGCACACATATGCATGTATGCACAGTGGATGTGACAGCCCTCTTGTCTGGGCTTTACAGCTCCATTGATATTCAGGACAAATCGACTGGGCGTCGATGATTGTGGCGTCTCTGAGAAAGAAACTGGTTTAAAATCAAAGCTAACATTGATCATCTGGTGCTTCCTGTAAAATAAAACTAATCAAATTTTTTTTTTTAGGTTCAGTTAGTTTTTTTTCTGAGCTCGAGTGCAATTATTTTGATTTATTTTTTATGGGGTGAACACACAATAGCTATTCTAGTTTTTTACAGCAGTAGATTGACGAGTGTGGGACTGACTGAAAATTACAGTAATCAAGCAACATGTCAGTGTTGGCAGTCAAAAAAACATTATTTTTAAAAGCAATATCTACTGGTATTCCAAGATTTACCTGACCTTAGTATTATTATTATGAGCATATTTATCAATTTAGATTACAAATTGAGCCCTAAATACTTTGAGCTCCATAATCAAAATGAGCTAAACGGAACCAATACTCCTTACAAAATGCAACAGTAACGTACACTCACTGGCTATTTTATTAGGTACACTTATCCAACTGCTGGTTAATTCACATTTCTAATCAGCCAATCACATGGCAGCAACTCAAAGTTGTTAGGCATCTAGACAGAGTCAAGAGAATCGGCTGCAGTCCTAACTGAGCATCAGATTGAGGAAGAAAGGTGATCGAAGTGGCTTTGAATGTGGCATGGTTGTTGGTGCCAAACAGGCTGAGTATTTCAGAAACTGCTGATCTACTGGGATTTTCACCCACAACCACCAGGGTTTACAGAGAATGGTCCCAAAAAGAGAAAATATCCAGTGAGTGGCAGTTCTGTGGGTGGAAATGTCTTGTTGATGTCAGAGGTCAGAGGAGAATGGCCAGACTGGTTCCAGCTGATGGAAAGGCAACAGTAACTCAATTAAACACTGGTTACAACTGAGGTCTGCAGAAGAGCATCTCTGAACACACAACACATCCAACCTTGAAGCAGATGGATTACAGCAGCAGAAGAACACACCGGGTGCCACTCTATCAGCAAAGAACAGGAAACTGAGGCTACAGTTCAAACAGACTCACCAAAATTGCACAATAGAAGATTGGAAAAACCGTTTTCTGGTCTGATGAGTTTCCTTTTCTGCTGCAACATTTTGATAGTAGGGTCAGAATTTGGTGTTAGCAACATAAAAGCAATGTACCAATAGTTCAGGCTGGTGGTGGTGGTGTAATGGTGCGGGAGATATTTTCTTGGCAAACTTTGATCCCCTTAGTATCAATTTAGCATGGTTGCAACGGCACAACCTGCCGGAGTATTGTTGCTGACCATGTCCATCCCTTTATGACCACAGTGTACCAGATTCTGATGGTTACTTCCAGCATGATATGTCATAAAGATGGGATCATCTTAGACTGGTTTCTAGAACATGACAATGAGTTCACTGGACTCAAATGACCTTCACAGCCACCAGATCTCAACCCAATAGAGAACCTTTGGGATGTGGTGGAACGGGAGATCGGCATCATGGATGTGCAGCAACTGTGTGATGCTGTCTTCTCTGAGGAATGTTTCCAGTATATTGTTGAATGTATGCCACCTAAGATTAAGGCATGTCTGACTAGCAAGGTTTACTTAATAAAGTAGCTGGTGAGAGATGAGTTACGATTTTTTTCTGAGAATTTGTTGCCAAAGAAATCCCAGAACCATTTTTTCTCTTTTCAGTCTTATGCTTGAACGTTTGCTTCCCGTCTTCTCACTCGTGTCTATTCCACTTATATTTTCTCACATCCTTTCTCTGTCATGTTGTTCGTTCTCTCATACTTGCATATTCTTGCACTGACCCACCTCCTCTCCTTTACCGGGACACACATTTATTCTCTCCCTCCTTCTCTCTGACTCCCCCCTCTCTCTCCATCTCTCTGTCGCCGCACACTTCCTGACTTGGCACGACACCCTTGAGAGCAGCCCCACAACCCTCTCTCCTTCTGAGCGAGATGCTCGGCAGCCTGTTCCCCAGTCTGTCTCTTCTCTCTTTCTGTTTGCTGTTTTCTCACTCTAATTCACATTTCTTTGTGAGGCAGATGACCACATTTTTTTCTTCATCCTCTCCCGAAGACACACTCGTGTGTGCAAAGTCACGGCGCTCCATCAAAGACAGTCTGTGTGTGTGTGTGTGTGTGTGTGTTTGCCCAGAGGAAGCTGACATGCCAGCGTGGAGCGTAATCGCTGCTTCTTGACTGCCTGCCTCTGCGAGCGTGTGTGCATGTGTCTGTGTGTGATTATTTGTGTGCGTGTGAAGGCTCAGTGGCTCTCATGTTCTTCTGCCAACACATCCTCTGCTGCAAGCAACATGTTTCGACGCACAAAAAGGTAAACTGCAACAATCTGTCACCTGGCGGTCTTTGTGGCTGCTGCGGTGTCCTGCTGTTGTTGGTTGGTGTTAATTCTTCCAGGGAGGTTGTTGTGTTTTTCCATGATGTTTCCGTTGTCCCTGCCAGGTATCACGCTGTCTCACAGTTGTCTCCCTGTCTCCATTTAGCTTCAGCAATATGGCATGTGTGTCTCTGTGTGTTCGTGTGATGTCAGATTATTTAGGGTCATTTAAGTACATCTTTTGCACATTGTGTAACTTGCACGTGTGCAGTTTGTATTGCTTAGGTAATGCTTGGTTTTGTATCCGTGCTGAGTTTTATTGCTGGGATGCACATGTGCAGAGGGATTTCGCCTGCTTTACTGATCTTTTTTACACATGAGCGCTGGAAGGAGTCCATGCTTGGTTAGCTGGCTGTGTGTCAGTGATAGCTTTGAGGATTGAAGGCATTATTTTCAGTGTCAAGGGAATGCTTGTGTATCAGAGACAACAGAGGGCAGCACTTAAGGGTGTCTGCATGGCACAAACTCATTTGAATTTTGCCTTTTTCTCATCTGTTTTTCACTTCTTATTCTCCTTCTCTCTTTTTCTTTGTATCTCATCAGCAAAGAACCTTTAATGCCTCCTGCTGTTAACTGACCTCACCTTTACAGTTTTCCAGGGGGTTGGCAAATGCAGCCTTCGATTGGGTTGCCACTGTAATGGCAAATAACAGCAGGATCTTTGGACAAGCGTAAAGCTTTCTTATCTATAAGTGTTAGCCATCATAGGTATGTTGTTTTCTCACAGCCCTTGATTTATAACTTGCACTGATAGAATTGAAAATTATTTATGCTTCTTTTTCAATTTGCTTGTTAATACCAGAGCCAAAAATATTTTAGTGTTTTTTTTAACAAACGAAGATGCAAATCTAGATATAAGTGTGATCATTAATTTAAGTTTGTTAGGAATTTTTCAGTTCTCAAAGTCCCACTCTAACTATATTTTTTTCTAATGTACAAGCGCTCTGAGTGGTCTTTCATTTATGGTTATGCAGTTTTTAATCAAATAAAAAATCCAGTGGCATCTTTTAAGACATATTTTCTTAAATCGACAAGAGGTGATTAGAAATTTGGATCTGGATTGTGGGCGGGACTGTTGGCACGGAAGTTAGCCTACATTAAATCCCAGCATACCGATGTTTACACGCTCTATTGTTAGCTTACAGCTCCTCTCAAGCCCAAGCTAACATTAGCGTAGCAAAAAAATAGCGAAAAATACTGGAGCTATCCAGTCGTACAGTTTTGATCCAGATGGCAGCTCAGATGAGGAAAAAGAAAGCGTTGGTGGATCTGTTTGTCTACAATTTGGGGGACTTAAATTTATAGTGGAGAAGGGAGACTTTTGGATGGCAGTTGATGTGTTGCAAACCCAAGTTTTTTCAAACCCCGGGTTTTCGTCTGCTCTGATCCATTATCATTTGAATAAATGATAATGATAAATCAGAAGTTACATTTTTATCTTACATTATTTTATTTATGTCCTCCATTATGAGAAAATTGTACAAAAACATGTTAAAAACACCCAAAAGATAATTTTCATTGGAGTGGGTCATTTAAAAAAGCTGAAAACTGAACAGCTGAGTAGTTCAGAGACTGCTCTTCAATTTTGTTGCACCAGTAAACTCAGGTTGGGGGTGTGAGGGGCTGTAAGCTAGCGGGAGGAAATGTAAAGCCGAGTCCACCAATTGTTCTGGATTCATGTTCCATGAATCAGGAGCAATAATTGCACACTCTTTTCCCTCTTGGACATGTCCACCAGATTCTTCTGCAGCCCGCCTGTATATCATTTCCATATGCACATAATTCAGTCTCCTGGTCGGAGAATAAAATGACCAAAGCAGTTGATCATTTTAAAGAGAACATTATTTCTTCACCTTCATTCATGTCAGTTTTTGAAAGCTTGGCTTTTCTCCAGTTGACCCAAATGTGATGTGAATGCACCTGCTTGTTGACACTTCTTTTACCTCAATGAGTTTGTCTGAATTTAGATGTAAGGACCTTTTTATGAAAGAGAGGAATTCTCCACATACGAGTTGATATGTAAGTATTTGAATCACATTTAACACAGCATGTCCAGGTGGACAAAAAAGGGCTAACTTTGATTGATTATATGGGGTGGGTGGTCTAACAGTCAGGGATATTAGCCTCTGAGCCCTGCAGCCCTCTATGGAATATTTCAGCGTGCAGAGTAATGCTTGTGAAATAATTGTTAAAAGTTAATCAATGATTATTTAAATAAATATGATTGTTTAAAACACTTTCAAACTTCTTTGGTTTATTAAACATTTAGTATTTATTACTTTTTATATTAAAAACACAAAGAAATATATTATTAATTAGATTTAAATGACAGCGTTAGCACACAGTACCATGACATCTCCGGAGTTATTTCTTATTTTGCACAAAAATTACAAACAAAATTTACAGTTTAGCTTTTCTTTAACAATAACAGTATATTTCACACCAGACTGACTGAGGTTTTTCTGAAAAAACCCACACAAATAATAGTTGACAAAAACTCAAAGTGTTGTTTTCTGGTTTTCTACGACATTCTATGAGATTTTCAACAGAGAGAGATCATCCAACTGCCGTTACTTGTTAAAAATATCATCAAATGGTTTTTATCCTCTCTTTATTTTCTCTTCAGCTTTTTAATTATCTTGCCCCTCTGTTCTTGTCTCCCTGTGTGCTTTTGCGCATCTGCGTTTTCTTGGCCGATTGTGGCAATTAAGCGAGATAATGCTTTCTGTCCTTTCCAAACAAACTGTGCTAAAAGCGGACAGCAAAGGTGTGAGAGGGAACACGAAGCTCTGCGCTGAGAAAACAACAGAGCTGCAGGGAGATAAGAGTGGACTGGGATGAAAGGCAGAGGCTGAGATAGAGTCTCAGCCCACATTTAAGGGTAACCCCATGGGGTTAAGCGTGCCCTGACGACAGACTCGTGCATTTATGCTCTTTGCTGTGGCTGGCTTGTTTTCAAAACTCAACAGTAAATCCTGGTCTGGATTTTGAGAAAGAAAGCAAACGGGAGACAAACAATGAAAGGGAGGATACTAGAAGGGAATTGCATTGCTTTTTTGTTCAAAGAATAAACTCACTTGAACTGCATATAAATATTAACCCACACATAAACATTAGTACACTCATGTTTAAGTGGAGTACAAATGAACCACTTCTGCCCAAAGATCAAGACATTTTATCTCACACACACTTGTTAAAAAAAGCAGTCTGATGAAAATTTTATTTTTGGTGCTTTTATCATGTTTTTGTAGGAGTTTTCTGATGACAGAGGTCACATTTAAAGAAAATTAAGCTCAAACTAGTATTTTTGAGTATTTCTTTTTTGAGTATTTATTTAAGGTTGGGGGTGTGAGGGGCTGTAAGCGAGGGGGAAGAGTGTAAACAAAGGGATGATGGAAAATGAGGGAAGTCTTACTCCTCATACACATTATGTCCCAAACACAACTCAGAGGTGAATTTCTGATTAACACCTGTGCCTCTGCAGAAACTATGTCCTAGAAAACAACAGTTAAAAAAACTGGATAAAAACAGCATAATCATAATTTAAAAAAATACAATGAATGCTCTTAAAAAAGATCAAAAATTGATCAGAATGTGTCGTTGAATCTTGTTTTTATATAGATATTAGATATAAATACATGAATATAAATCTGTACTATCATCTTTAAATCGTTTGGCTTATTGTATCTTATTTTGTAGAACAGACATGCCAAAAAATGCACCATATTTTGCTCATATTTAGTTTAGGAAGCACCGTTTTAAAATCTGGATTATCTCAGAACACTCAATAGAAACACACAAAAAAAAATCCTGTAAAGTTGTCAAAACCCAATCACTTTAAGTTGAGTTCAGCACATTTTTGGAAAAAATGTTAGGACAAAAAAAGCAGCTTTTGTACAGCTTGTATTGCTGATAGTAAGCGGCTTGGTTGTAGCTCCAACATAAACACATGAACCACAAGCCCATTCGGAATAAGTGTTTTTACTCCAAAAGGCTTGTCAGCATCGTCATACATAAAGTTGAAAACACGAACGGCGTTGTTGTTTTTTTATGTACACTTTCATGATACAAGCTGGAGAGTGATGTACAGAGAAGGCTCACCATTAAACATAGATGCTTCTCTCTGTTTTCCTCTCCTGTTGGACGAGCTATGACAGCACCATCTGTTACTAGCTGCCGGTGTTCATGATGGCTTGACAAAAAAAAAAAAAAAACACTATGGTTTGTGACCAAGGGTCTGCACCTGAGGCTCCGGACCCACATGTGGCTCTTTTATGCATCCATTGCGGCTCTTTGGCATTGAAAAAAAATGATAATGATTTGAATAAATAATAAGTTTGAAGTATATATAATTTTTTTTTGTTAAGTTTTGTAATTCATGTTTAGATTTAGTATCTAGTTGCTACTCAGAGGCTAAATTATTCTTAAAATACATAAATGCATATGCATGTACAGAGTACATAAAGTAACTTGTTTGTTCTGCTGTCAGAGGTAAAAAAGTAAAAGTAGAATTTTTAGCTGACCACTCCTATAGAATCCTGCACCTTTATTGTTCACGCTATAATAGTGTGGGTTCACTAAAAAGTGTTGTGCACAATAACTATACTACAAAAGGCTCTCTTAAAATGTGCTTTAAGCTACATCTCACATTGAGTTACCTAAACAATCTCCATGACAACCCCATTTGAAGAGGTGACCAAAGTGAACGCTCATGACCATGAATGCACGAATTCAATGTGAAAGGCATTCGTTTGCTCCTGTTTATTTTCTGTCTCTGTTGCTCTTTAAGGGTTTCTTATAGATGAAGAAACCCTGAATGGACAAAAAACAAGAACTTGATAGATATTTATACACACACCAATGCTAGAAGGGAACAAGATATTTGAACACACGCAGATGTTTTTAAGATAGGGTAACATAAGGCGCATGACAGCCTACAGACTTTCATTTATACAAGTTGCTACCAAAAACAGGAAAAAGAAATGCCAGTGGCATCCTTGTAAATAAAACCGTCCATCATTAATAAAGCTAATTGTGTTATTATGTAGGCCTGAATGTTGATATTCACCCTTTAACACACACTGGTACAGAGCTTCTTAGCTTTGCAGACTTTTTTTTCCCTCTGCCTCCACACAATAGTGAGCGGATTGGCAGATGCTTCTCCAACCTCCTGAGCTTTGGCTATCACACATGAAATAAATTCCAGCTGCAAGCAGACACACACTCTCCACAGAATGAGTTTAAATAAAGGCTTTACTCTGACTGCCTGCTGTCGCTCAGAAGCAGCTGGTTTAGGCTTTTCTTTTTTTATTGGTAACATTTGACAGTTTAATGGAAATCTGTGAGCAGTGCTGCACGGTTACCTATAAGATGTTTTAACTTGCAGCAACATCGACTCAGTATCTTCTAACAAGAAAGGTCATGTTTACCTTTGCAGTTATAGAACAGATGTAGGATTTTTTGTGTTTGACGTAAAAAAACCGATTTATTTTCATTCAGTTTTATTAGACATTTAATGTTATGGTTGTGGCTTGAATATACTAAACACAAAGGATAAGTCTTGAGACATTTAAAGAAAAATTTATTGTATAATCTAATAAAGGCAATGCCTCCAAAACTACTTTAAGTATCCCTGCAAAATAATATACCGGTGGGAGTTTGGAAAGGTTTAATTGGTTAAAGTTTGGGGGCAGTTTTTGCTCAAAATGAACACCAACCAGGAATAAATAAAACTGGCTTTCCTTCTGCTGATTTTGAAGACACTTTTTAACCGTTTGATTCAAGCTTTTTAGAGATGGCTTTATTTTCTTATGCAAAATTTCACTTAAAAATGCAAATTTCTGTTTCTGGTTCACTGAAAGTGAAACTAAATGGGTAACAATCTTCTTGTCAATCTTTCATTCCTGAATGAAAGATGGGGAAAGATTACTGCACCCTGTTAACGAAGAGCTACTGGTGACCCTGAAATATGCAGCAAAAAATACGCAAATTAAACAATTTAGCACTGCAGTCCTACAATGGAATGATCTCAGTAGAGATTTTGTGTAAATTGAATTGTTTTAATTTTATTTTAGTTCAAATTTGTACATAGTTAGGATCTTTTCTTTTTGGCATGTGGATGGACTTAGCAAAATTCTCACTTTACTTTGACCTGCCTTCAAAATAAAATGCAGTGGGCAAAACAAACTTTTAATGTGATATAATAGATATTATCTATCAAACATAAACAACATAAAATTATATACAGCACCTCAATTCAAATGGCATTTTATACTCACATTGTATACTTAGATTTTATTCAAAATTTTGATTTATATACGTTTGTTGAAAAGCAAAACACATTTGGATTGACCAGTCCACTGCCTTTTTTTAAAGCTATTTTTTTATTGATTTGTAAGATGCGCTACAATGCTTTTTTAGGTTCAAATAGAAATAGCTTTTCTGCAGAGATCCAGTTTTTGCTTCCACACCATTCTGCTGCATCACCCTGCCTGAGGACACACGTTCACACCTTTAGTGGATATCAGCCAGACAGGGATGACTTGGCTGATCAGGTCCTTCTGGATGTTCTTCATGACCTCCATCCAGTCATGGCAGCCTGTAAACACAAACAGGAAAATTAGTTACACACTCAAATGTTAATTACCACTAAAGTTGTTTTACTTAACCATTTTTTGTTCAACTTTTAGATGACCAGCAAAAAAATACAAAAGTTTTTAAAGAAATATATTTCTTACCTAAATCAAAGTGTGAGGTTACAATCTATTGATCTTAAAAATATGTACAGTTTATTCTCTCAATAAGATAGAATTAGTCAAGCTTTTAGGTGTTGACGATCAATAGCAAACTTTCTTCTCGCTTCCCACCCAGGCTCCCCTGCTTAGTCTTTAGTTTAATAAAGTTTAAGCTAATAATTCTTTTTTGATACATTTTTATGTCACTGATCACTCAATTTGGGTCAAATACTCTGAGATGAATCAGAACAGCTCACCCTACCTTTTCTGTTTTCTATTATTAAAACAAATATAAATCAGTTGTCTGGCTAAATTTGTCACTTTCTGGACTAGGTTGCATCACAAAGTAGAAAAGTTATCTTTCCAAATGCATTTCAGTTTTTGTTTGTTTGTGAACTGGTGCACTCCATGCCATTCTTAGAAAAACAGTTTGAGGCAGAGACGGCCATGAAAGCCTCAGATGTGAGATTCATTGTTAAAACAGAGTGAATTTATCTCAGCTCCAGGCCTTGACAGACTTCATTACCAATTAACTATTTGTCAGTCAGACTCTTAGTCAGGCTGCACTAAATTTAGCTGTTCATATAAGTTGGTTACAGGTTTCACCAGGAAGCAGCTCAGAATGTCAGCCAGCATGCCAGTCATTCAGCCAACAAGTGAGTAATTTAAACAGTCGTCTTCACTGTCTGCCAACCAGCTTTATTATTCAGCTTCTTCAGTCAAGGAGTGAAACAGAAAAAAGGCATTTATTTTAGTTGTTGAAACATAAAGGATTTCTCTGAATCTCTTTTATGTCAAAGCTGTGCTGGAATGACCTCTGGTTCAGAAATTCTTTTTTTTTTCTTTGTTTAGGCTTGACTGGTTTTATGACTGGTTGCTGGGAATAACTTTTATCAGTTTAAAGTCCCGCTCCGATCAGTTTTGGATCTCTTTTAAAAGCATTCTCAGTGGTCTTTTATCTCTGATTTTGCCTTTTGTGGGGGGAAAAAATGTTTTTTTTAAGACACAGTTTCACAGTCATTAGAAATTCCCCTCTAAATTGTGGGCGAGACTGTTGGTTGTGAAGTAAGCCCCCCCCCACTTCCCATCATCCCTTTCTCTATACTCCAGAAATACAGATTTAAGCCAGATATCTGCTCAGACGAGGAAAACACAGAATAGAGGACCTGGTGCCAGACAAGATATGGAAAAAATACATATTTAGCCGAAACAGGAACTTGACTGGAGTCAGAATCCCCCCCCATCAAGAAATACTCTTTTTTTATTTATTTTTTGTCGAAAAAGACAAATTCACAGATGACCCCAGCACTTACGTTTCTTTTTTCTTTTGATTTTATACTTTAATCCTTTATCTTCCGAGTTCTCTCTGTTAAAACCTACTATGCCCTTTGTTATACCGTAGCTCCTTACGCAATCAACATGAATCAGCTGATCTGCAGAGAAAAGCGATTAGCCGAATGGAACACTTAAAAGCAGCTTTTCACCGATTGCTAATATAAAGTCTTGCATTTCTCTGCAACAAAATGAGCTGATTTCCATTGATCTCATTAAGGGTTAAAAATAATGGAAGTCGAAGGAACGTAAACATTGGAGCGGTTAAAACGGTTAAAAGTTTTACAAACCTGAAGACTTTTGTTAATACCAGTTTTAAATGGAATAAAATGATTACATTTTTTTGCCCTAAGTTAAGCTCATCTCGCAGACCAAACTGTTTATTCACATGTTTTTTAAAAGGTGCTACAACTCTCTGGCTAATGATGTCTGAATGCCATCTTGTTTGCAGCCAGGTCCCCCTCGAATGGAGTGGAGCAGGGAGGTTGTGACCGATTGAAGCACTTCAGCCACTACTTTAGGCTTTTTTCCAGCAGCATGTTTTCTTCTGCTCATGATTCTCAACAATTTGAATAAATAAATACTCTCAAATGCAATTTTGAGCTTAACTTTCTTTATAAATGTCCTCCATTATCAGAAAAATGCCACAAGAACATGTTAGAAACACCTTTTTCATTGAAGTGGGTATTTTAGCTGTGTGAAAATACAAAAAAAAAAAAAGAACTTGTGACAAACACCTGAAAACATCTGCACCCATTTCCATCTTCATTTTTGCTTGTAACTGCTTTATGTTTTGCTCATGTGTCTTTTCTTCCGCTGCAGCCTGTGAAATCTGCCCACATGGCTTGCATTGGACATTGTCCCAAGTTTGGGATCTGTCTTGTTCCCAGAGGATGTTTTGAACCCTGGCAGTACAAGCGGCGGACGTTGCGCAACACATTTCACTAACAGAAACTAGGTGTCTATTAAGGATGCTTTTAAGGGGAAGGTTTTTATTTGAGCTTTTTCCACACCGTTTATCCATGTGTGCCACCTTTAAGAGGTCCTTAGGCGGCCTAATGTGTCCTGTGCGTCCTGTGAGTCAGCAGAAGATGACACCCCTGATGAACACAAACTCACAAAATGTTAGGTCAGCCTGTGTATCAATCTGCCATGCACACACAGCCGCAGGAAGAGCAAACACTCCAGCTCATTTATATCTTTTCATGGATTTAAGTGGTTTATCACTCCAGACATTTGTGTTTACTTGTTGTTGTTTTGATGAATGCAGAGGAGGCGAGAAGATTTTAGGCAGAGCTACAAGACCAGAGCTGTTTTTCAAAGAAAAAGAGTAAATTTGCTGGCATATGTGTTCAACAGACTGATAGCCTGATGTCAGCCAAAGGCCTGTGGGGGGATAATTGCTCGTCAAAGCTTCTGCACGAGTCATTAGCACAGATTTAATCTCAGTCTCCTGCAGGATGCTGACCGGAGCTCTGCTTTTGATGGCAACACTGTGTTGTATTACAGGGAGAGAAGGACGCAGGCTGGGGTAACATCTGCCTGTCACTTTGACAGCTTTCTCTTTATTACTTTGAAACTCAGTTTCACACTCAATATTCCATGTTTGCACAATCAAATGACACATTTTGTACTTGAAAAGTAATTTTGTTCAAATGAGGGGGTAAGATCTTGTTTAAACAAGTAACTAAACAAGTAACTAACAATGAGAATATTAAAAAAAAAAAAACATGTTCATAAAGCAAACTTTCTCAATTCATCATGTAACTCAATCAGTTGTACAGTGCCAGATAAATCAGGGCATTTAATTGCAGTCCAAGTCCTGGAACAAACAAAATATGTTCCCAAAGAGCAAAAAGAAACAAAAACAAACTGGAAAATAACGTGAAAAAAGTAACAAAAGTTAAAAGTTTGAGGTATGAGGACTGAGGGTCAACTGAGAAATCAAAGATTAACTGTTAGTATATGTCTGGTTAACTGAAAACATGTTAAGATTGACACAAGTGATTAAAATGGCTTAATAATGAGAGAAATCTGAACATTTACTCATATTCAGCTGCATTATCTGAATATGAGTAAATGTGTTGGACTTCATTACTCTGGATCTTTTAACTCCAGTTGATAGATGCATGGTGGTCAAACACAATGGCCCTTGTGCTAACTGTTGGAGATCTTGGCATGGTGATGTGCTCTGACTGGAAAAAAACTCATGTCATCAGAAACCCCTGTTTTCTACATTGTCAAACTTGTTATCTTCTGAGGTCATGAAGACTTTGATGAGTTTTTTTTTGTTTAATTTTTTTTTTGACAAAAAAAATCTCTGATAATCCACTTCCGTTGTGGCTTTTTATTTGCAGCAATTTTTTTCTTTAGTTGCAGCAGCCTTTGTTTTATTTGAAACACTTCTTTTATTTGCAATATTATTACTTTTTATTTGCAATTCCTTTTTTGTTGTTGTTGTTTGCATTTTTTTATTTTCAGATTTTCTTCTTTGTTTGCAGTTATTTTTTTTAATTTTTTTTAATTTTGCCGCAATGGTGGATCTCGGCCACCATATAAATGAACACACAAATGTAAAACCTGTCTGCACAGTCTTGCACCCACAAATATTAACACAGATCCACACAGACAACTGTGCACACCACCTAACAGCAACACATCTCTGTACATATTTCATACATCTGGCATGCCTGCATCGGTGCATCTATGTTTGTGCAAAGGTGAGCAGGCAGGTGTGTGTACTGCAATGTGGCATAATGTCACTGAATAAGGTAAGACTGATGTGAACTTTCTACCCTCCTGCAAAGAGCCGGCAGCGTCTATGCAGGAGAAAAGAAGTCTGAGATCTCCAGTCGAAGCTCGTTCCATATCCAAATGCTCTAACAGCCTTGAAAGGCAAATTACTGCTCAAGATTCCTAAGCATCTCCCACCACTGCCCCCAGAGGCGGTCCAGGGCCACCCTGAAAATGCCACTTGGCACCCCGCTTGACCAGCGGCTCGACTCCCAGTTATCGTGAATGACTCTGCCTTATCATCTTATCTCTCAAGACTCCCTAGGGCTTCTTTTATGGAAGCTTATTCCACAGCATGCATAGGTGATCCAATTTTTGTTGACTTAGCTAAATGTTACTAGGTAAGGTTAGGCACACAGAGTGACAGACTTTATCTTTTGTTCCGATTTCTATTCATCACAGTGGAGCAAAACACAACCTGTAAAATTGCAGATATTTTGCAAACAAATCAAAGAATCTTAGGCTCCATTTTTATCTAGCATGTGACCAAAATGAGAGATTTTCAACCGTCTCCACCTGAGGAAACCCCATCAATAAGATGCTCAGACAAATTTTAAAATATACTGAAAACAAAATCGGTATATGGCTGGGTTTAAAAAGAAAAGACTTGATGATGCTGAACAGATCTTTATTTATAAAGTCAATATCAATTTATCAATTACCTTTGAAACAATCTTTTGTAATATTCAGTTGAAAAAAATGATTCAAGTTTGCTTTTAATCCAAGACTTTATCATTGTATTAATAAAAGTTACACCTTAGTTCCATTTACATTACTAGCTATATAAAATGAAAATGTAACAAATAAATACATGTCATTATAGACATTTTAAAACAAGTGTTATCAGCAATGAATCAAACCATAAATATCAACCGAATTGTGTGTTTACTAATTGATGTGATTCTGTACTTTGGCAGTGAAACTTCACCATAATATTGTCTCTATAAAAAAACTGTCAGCATAAAATAATGCAAATAATGCTATGATTTGTTTGGGCATGTCTTTGAATTTATAAAAAGCAAAGTGATGACTTTTCCAAGAAATGACGTTTGTCTGCTATAAATGCATTACTGTCGCTGTGACCTTTGATCAGCTTGTCAGGTGTTCTGAAAGGAGGAGCTGTGTTCTCCTACTTGTGACCCACAGATGTATGAATAAAAAAGGGTGACAAGGGAACAAAAGCTGCTTCCAAATTCTCTGGTCTACATGCTGAGGGGACTGTTTGGGGTTTATTGAATTCTAAGAAAGAAGCCTTAGCTTTGGAGTCATGTTGTTATCTTTAAAATTACATTCTTTTCAACCTCCTTGCAGGGTCATTTGGTGAGATTCAGAAAAGAAAGGAGCTTTCTTGATGGTTTAGTTGTTGTTTGTGCGGGTCAGTCTCGAGCTGTGTCACGTTGGTGAAACATTTTTGTCATTACTACAAGCTTTTGAGGTTTTTTACAACTCGTGAGTTTCAATTTTCTCTGGTTTTTCTCTTATCTGATTGTGCATTATAAGAAAATGTATTTGATCACATTCTCTGCCTTTAGGAATTTTTACCTGAAGGACCAATGTTATGCTATTCTAAGCATTTCAGAGTAAACTATATCTATACATATGGTAATTTAAATGTGAGTTATTTTCATAAGCTCCTTTTCCTACCCAAAAGTCAAATGCCTGGATCTCCAAGGCACCGCCTTTTGCTCCTTGTGGGTGCCGCCCATTTCATGACATCATCCTGGAGCCGGCCTTGAAAGCAAACAACATCTGAGCTTTTGCGGAGGTGCAAAGTTCATGAAAATGTAGCTTTAGTTAGAGCGTTATACGTTTATGTTTGACCAAATTGTATGATTTACTTACGGGTCTGGCCTCTTCATCAGGTTTTATTGTAGGAAGTGTTCCAGCTCTGAGGTTTAGACTCCAGGACAATCCAATTTGATACAGGCCAAGGTTAACTGAGCAGTCATCTGTGAAATGTGGTCACAGACAAGAAGTTGTTAGCTGGTCTGTTGCATGCCACAGAAGATAAACTCCAACCATTTCCGATGAGTAGGCTCTTCATTGGGAAGGCTGAACCAACTCTTAAATCGACATTGTCTTACGCAAAAAAGTGTAATTTCTTCAGATTAGATGCAAGAGGAACCACTTCTCCACTTTCTTTAGAGTCGATTCTAAAATGAGTGTTTTGGGTCAACACGGTTCTCAGTTTAAAACGGAACTGGACGTTATACTATTGATCTGAATTATGGGGAAAGGGAATCGTGACACTGCATTGCATCCCAATCTTTATGTTAAAAGTGTCAAACCTGTGTTGTGATAAATTAAGAAGGATTTGGTATTAATTGTTTTATTGCATTTTGCAGGCTTAGTATAAGTCAATGAAAGATTTTTCCTTGTTACTTGCGTATTAGCAAAGATAAAAAAAGGATTTTTCTAAATTTTTTGTTTTTTTTTGTTGTTGTTTTGTAATATTAAAATCACATCGAACCGAAACAAAGCCGTGATGCAAAAATCAAAGTTTGAACCAAATTGCAGAGAGAGTGAATCGTTGCATCTCTAGTAACTGGAACGAGTCGTTTTGTCAACAGTTTGATTCATAGGATAATTTGTGGTTGCCGATCCAATTCATTGTTAAAATTGGCACATTTTGAATAACCTTTTTTAGTCTTTTCTACAGATCGATCCGGTGGGATTGTAGGAATTGAAATCAGTTTATCGATTATTTGACTAATTGTTACATCCCTACTAATAACCTATAAAGGTTCATTAAAGTGAGTTAAGTATGATGTGCTGGAGATGTTTTCATGAGCTGACCCGGTTGTAGAAAGCCTTCTTAATGTTGATAAATGAGAGATTTATTTATGTACTTTGCCCATGCTGATGGACTTTGACACGCTCAACCATGCCCACACACTGTGTCATGCAACACTGACCCCCCAGACATGCATTCTGCCTGAGTGACAGCACCACCCACCAGCACTCCTGCATCACTCACAGATTGAGTCTGCACGATGGATTACACAATGGATTATGATGGATTATGCGACTGACATTCACACAGAAACAACAAAAACTGTTCTGCTCTGCGGGGTGACGTCACGCCGCTCTGGTTCTGCGGTTTGTCAGTCAGAGTCGAGGCTCAGTTCTTTTATTTTACTTGTTTGACACAAGTCGATTGCTCACTGGTGCTCTGATGAAAACAGCAAGCAGTTGGAAATGTCACTTTTTTTTGCTTTTTGTGAGGGTTGCTCTCCACGTGTTGCTATGGCAACAATGTGCAATCCTCTCGTCTTTTTCCCCTGTGGTAAGTCTTCCTCTTTCCTCTTCATCAGTTGATTCTGAGCAAGAGTCCTTGCTCTGGAATAATGCAGTTGGACTAGAAACAATCTCAAAGAAAACTCTAGTTTGTCGTGGGGATCTGGTTGTTATTAATCATTTTAACAGGATGAATCCAGAGATGGCTGTGTACTGAACTGTCACAGCAGAAAGTCTTTATGCAGGAAGTTAATTTATGTTTGCTGCTGAAATAGGGACAACATTTGATTGATGATTTAGAAATGATGTGCTTCATGCAACTGAGTTCTTCACAAACTGATGAGTTCTTCACCAGTTATCTTGAACTGCCTGACCATAAATGTGACAGTGATTTAAAAGTGTATTTGGGCATAGGATAACCCAGAGAGTCCCAACTTTTACGAGCATTCATCTTAGTTTCTTCGCTTTCCAGGCATAATTGGCGGCGTTTTAGTGTAGTTCTTAACAGCCACCTAAAGCTGCTGTTATCTTTACTCCCGACTGATGCAGTTATTTATGAGGGGAAAATTAGGGTATTTGAGAGAAATAATCATGAAATTATCTTAAATAGATGTGACTTTGTTTCAAATTTGAATCACTGAAAACAAAGATTACAATCTTTTTACAACACAAAGTGAACTTGACGGTCTTTAAGTTTTTCCCCGCTTTCCATGTTGTCTTTGTGGTCACTGAAGTCAAGCATTTCCAAATCCGTTCCAATACTTTGCGTCATCCTGTTCTAGTTAGCAATTATCATTTTAATTAAAAAGATAATAAGGAAAAACAAAAACAGAGACTCAGAGAAACAGACTAGAGTCAACCAAAACCAAGCACTTTAATACGCTGAAGACTAATTAGCTGAAACAGAAACAGCTGTGGATGATTGCTAACTAAACCCAGGTGTGGACTTTAACGAGGGCTAGCGGAAAAAAAGCAAAACTACTGAAGGAAATGCTGTGAACCCACGAAAAGGAAAAAAGCATTTGTCATTACTGTCATACTAGCTTCCATGACTTTAGAACTGAAAATACTGCAAATATCTTCCAATATGTGCAAAGTTTAAGGAAAAACCTGACATAGTCTTGACGAGTCTAAAATTGGAACAAATGAAATCAATGTGGGACATCATTCATGCCTTTCATGGAGCATGTTGGCAGATGTATTTTATGTTGATTTTTGTTTGTTATATTTAGGGAGTTTAGTGAACATTATAATTTTACGCATGCTTAATACTTGTTATTTTTGTGCATGTGTTTAGAAAGTGTCCTGCAACAGACTGGTGACCTCTCCAGGGTGTCCCCAGCCTTTGCCCATCAGTAGATAAGGGATTAAAGACCCACCCATCTCAGTTGTTGATTACGATTGTGTAGTTTTTGCCAAAATCAAAAAGACTTATTTTGATCTTTTACTGCACTACAGTCTCACACGAACTTAAATGAAAATATCTCAAAATTAGGCTTTTCACAGCAATTATTAGGTTAACTGTATTTGTGACTAATTAGATTAAGTAATTACAGGCCACATTTAATTAACCGCACAAAAAAAATTATCGCTTTACAGTATTACTATTTAACAATCTAAGAATGCAATGCAGAACATTTCTGACCATTACAAGTCAGTGATACTTTGCATAATGAATGCTGCTGTAAACGCTTGAATCATAGAACAAACTTATATCACATATTGCTGTTAAAAACCAAGTTTTTCATCATCAGCTCCCAACATCATTCTCTGCTTTGGTGAATTATTTTGCTGGTGTTTCTCCTCCTTGGCAGTGCACTGTCTTCCTTACTTTTCCAGATTTTTTACTCTGAAAAAAATTGCAGTGACATAGAAAATATTACATAATTTCCAAACAGAAGTCTATGGAAAATTGTATTTTGCAAATGCAACACCTCACATGAAGCACACACTGCTGGAACAAATTTCGTTGAATAAACTAGGTACCACTAAAAAAGCAATACAGTTATGTTGCAAATGAAGCAAAACCAGCAGTTTAACCCTAATTAACATTATCAAGCAAAATAATCCACCGGTCAAACATTTCAACTCACGTTTATCTTCGATCTACTCTAAAAGCTCTAAAAAGAAAAGTGAATCTGTAAACCATTTTTTTAGAAAAGCTTGGAATGACTTAAGGGTGGAAAGAAATTCTTAACTTTATTTTTAGACAGATATTTCTTCTTAGAACAATATTTGACATTAGATTGTAACCTTTTATGAGTTCCAAAGCTTTAGAGCAGGGGTGCGTAAACTATGGCTCTAGGACCATAAGCCGCCTTTTTAAACTATGTAATATGCCCTGCCAAACTGAAATAAATATAACTGACAATCTTTATTAAGATTTTATTTTCTCTAAAACTCTAGTTTGTCCTCACAGACGATGCACTAAAAATAAGTGACCTTTGTTTAGGTGCAGAAAGTTATTTCACATCCATGTGGTGTTAACACCACATCAATTTCTCTAAGTTTGCATTTTTCCCTGAGGGACATCACCCACTGAAATTGGCCCTTAAATGACAGCAAAAGTCACAGTTTTTAAAATGAAAACTCCAAAATGTTCTGTTTGTATTTTAATTTTCAATCAAATTTAAGGCATGTTTTTGTCTAGATTTCATGTAATTTCTTTCTCCAATAAGATGGATTACCAAAACCCTTCAATCATCGGTTCCTGGTCTACTTCTGTCTTCTGTCTACTTTTAGAACGCTTTGTGGCCTGTGAGTCCGTTTGCCCACCCCCCTTTAGAAAACGCTGACATTGACACTGTCCATGGTGCTGAACCTAAAAAGCAACTATAGTTACATGGAGACAGCACAAAATTACTGTCTTATCACAGCTTTGTTATAGCAGGATTGACTCAGAGGATATAAACTTTTTGTTCCTCTTTTTAGTATTGTCACCAGTTAATGTGGCCTGATTAGTTTGTACAAACAACAACTGTTATTTGAGCTATCACTAAAATGTTCATTTTTGCAAACTCACTAGTTTTTATTTGGGATTAGGTCAATTTATTGTTTTTGTTTCAAATGTTTCCCTGGCCTAAATGCATCAGGGTGTTCTTCTTCTTCATAGTTTGTAGGAAAAAAAAGATTTCTCCTTGTTTTTCTGTATATACAGATAAAAAATAGGTTTTCAGAAAAGAATGTGGGATGAGTCATAGTCAGAGAAAAGATGTCAGTACAGGATGGCAGTTTCGCAAATGTTTGTTTACCTTGACTTTCTTCCAGTTAGTTGTGTGTTTAGCTGCAGCCACAGATATCACTGTGATTCTTTCACGCTGCTCATGTTTTGTTCTTGAAATAGAGAAAATAGAAGTGTGTGGTGACCTGAAAACATTTTCTTTTAGTCCTGGTGTAAGTGACTGAGTAAAGCAGACACAAATGTAAATGAACAAAATTACATTCTATCGATGTATATCAGCTCTGCTGTGTTGGACTACACATTGAGGGCCCGCAAGACTCTTGGAATAAATGAAGTTGAACCTTTATTAGTGGAACTAGCAGCTGGAGTGTAAAATAAGGAGCAGGGATCCTCTTTAGCCTTCGTTACAGTTCAATTGCTTCAGGCAAGATTTCCTTTTTATTTCAGATAACAGCATTGTGAATCAAGGGGAACTCTGGCTTTAAGGCATGATTAGATTAAAGGTTTTCACATTCCAGCCTGAACTGTATTACTGAGGATCGAAAGCGAAGAATGCTTTTGATTTCAGTTCGTTCAGTTGCTCTGAATATAAACTATTCATTTAGTGGAAGGATGGAGGGAATGAGGGGGAAATTGGATGAACAGGGTGTTATGGTACATCATTTACTTAATTGAAAAAAAAGTCATGAAGAAATGTATTTTGAGCCAAGACAAACCACCTCAAACTCTAATGTTTCCAAATTTGATTTTGCACTTACCTAAATACAAAAATGTATTTTTGTGAAATCCCACTGTATAAATCAAACTATAATTACAAATTAGGTTTGATTCAGCAACAGTTTTGCTGAAAAAGTATTTTCTTGAGTTATTTCAAGCCAACTTGACACATTTTTGAATGTATGTAAACCTCTATTGACTGCATTGTTCATGCATGTTCTTGTTTTCATAGAATAAAATAAACACTTTCTGATCTAATCTATTCTAAAAAGACATACTAGCACCACAATGCTAAAACTCTAACTCCCACCTAACTTGTTACTTCATGTAAAGAACCCACTCCGATCATCTTTTAAACTATTTCAAAAGCATTTCCAGTGGTTTTTTTTAACTATGGTAGTGCAGTTTCTAGCTCTCTGTTTTCCAAGACATAGTCTCTGCAGAGTGGCAGTAGTGCATTAGAAATTTGCCTCTGAGTTGGGACTGTTGGCATGGAGCAAACACCCCTCCCTCCCCTCCCTGTCGCCAATAGCTTGGAGCAGGGAGCTTATTTGCCCAGCGTATTTTTTTCTTTTTCAACCTCTATTTTTTGTGTCTGCTCTTGATTCACAACAATTTCAGCAAAGAAATACTCAGAAATGCAAACTTAAAGCTTAATATTCCTAATTTATGTCCTCCATCATTAGAAAAATGCAACAAGAATATGTTAAAAACACCAGGACATCAATTTTTTGATCAGAGTGGGTCTTCAACTTTAGACCCGAGCTAATTTTTGAGCTAACCATTTACACACGTAATCACAGGACCCCAGTTAAGCCAGTATTAATGAATTCTATAACTATAGTGGTAATGTAACCCAAAATGTGATGTCCAAGCATGTGGACGCCAAGTTCTAAGAGATTAAGAAAAATTGGCTCATTTTACTTACTAGCAAAAACATCCTGAATTTTGAAAGGTTCCACTGGAAAAAGGAAAAAATAAATCTTTCAATGAAAAAGATTTGACACATTGATTTATTTAAATAACAAAGATGAAAATAACTAGAAGTAGATAACTCCCTCAAAAACTGATTTTTTGGTGCATTTAAGGTTACGCCTTCCTGAATTTGAAAAAAAAAACATTCATTCTATCTCAGTAAAATTTGTCCTCTTCAATAACCACTGATAGATATTATTTTGACCAAAAATAAAACAATTTTAGGAGGTGGGTGCAATGTTAGAGATGACACTAAAAAGATTGAACTCAATGTCCCCTTTGCTACACCCCCCTTTCCACCTCCTTTATCCCTTTTTTCTCATTTGAAGAGCTGAAGTGAAGAATGGTGTTAAGACATTTCCTCCCTCTGTCCAAAGCTTAATGCTTTTCCTCTAAATATTTCAATATGTTCCTGTTCTGCTCTGCTAAGCTGAGTTCAAGCTCCCCCTCAGCTGGTGCCCACAGAGGCATGCTGCCACCAATGAAATCCTCCTAGACTTGATGCTTCAGAGTGCTGGAAAAGCCACATTAAAAAAAGGTGGGGGAGAAGAGGAAGATGAGTGCTGGACCTAAATGCAGATAATAGGTAGAGGGTTTTTATTATACAAGGTGCTGTAATGAACAAAATTTGCAGTTTCATGTGTGGGTGCTGTGGTTTACTGAAAATCCAACACAGATTTAAAGCACTGCATGCTGTCTGATGCAATGGAATGCAAAGTTTCTGCTGCCCTCTTCTCTTTTTTTCTGCTCTAAAGCCTCTCTGACTGACACTCCCATCAAGCACATGGGTGTTAAAAGCAAGAGAGCAAGCCCAATCTGCTCATGAAAACATCACCTGAATATCTTATGTTCCTGCTTTACGACTTATGTAACAGGCAATGGTTCTGTATGTCTCTGAGGATTCTGAGGACCAGTGGTGGCTTCGACAGCAGCACGTAAAACATTTATAGATCAATAGTCTTTATTATGATCTATACCCTTCTTTTTTTCCTTCAGTTCTGCCCTATCATTCTTGCCGTAATAATCCATGACAGTTCTGTCACAGTGCTGGATTTTGAAAAATTAAAAATCTTTGAGACTTTGTTGCTTTCTGCTGCAAACATGCGGGATATCGATGAAGTTCTACATCATTTTGTGACCAACAGACTGCACTGTCACACTTGCACGACCTGACATCACATTTAATAAGGACAAATGCCACCTAGCTCAGATGGGGTCGTACATTTATTGACCTGTACGTCCTGATCTCATCTTCTCCGTCTTTCAGTTGTCTCTGGATTGAAATCAAGAAGACAAATGTTAATATCTTGTTTGTTCTCATTGATGTCCAGCTGCAGAACCAGTAACAGAAAGAGCCTCATCCTGACCAGTACATCGCCCACCCTGCCAAGACCACACTCTCCTCTGCCCGGACACATAGGTCAGTGGTATAAGCATAAATAACAATTTTAAAACATCCTTTTTTTTACTGATTAAATCAGAATGTGGAGACATCTGACTGAGCTAATCAGACTCTAGCAAGGCTTGGAGATCTGAAACACAGTCAGGGTGGTAGATATTGAGGACCAGGAATGAACAGCCCTGCTCTAGAAGCATGTTTAGGACACTGGACTGTAGCTACCTGATACTAGCGCATGTACCTGCTTTGTGAGCATCAACTATTTTCAGTTTCATTGTTCTGGACAACTGCTTGGAAGAACCCATGATGCTGCTTGTTGGGGCAATCAGGTGACACTTGACACTGTCAGATCTCAGCTTTTTCCAAAGGGAGCGGTGCATGATATGAGTTCTGGAGGGTGCTCAAACTTTTGTATGCACCATTATTTTGTTTTCCCATTTTTTAATGCTAAACGATGAAAACAAAGCCTATTTTTTTGACATAGTAGAAGAATGTCTCATCTGTAAACAGATGCCTTTAGGAGATTTTTCAACCTTTGCTTTGGGTTCTTTATGCACAATAATATAACATTTTACCAAAACCTTTGATCCCCACTGTACATAATTTTTTCCAGGACTTATACTCAGGTGTGACTTATAAGCATCATGTGGTATGGTAGTGAAGCGTGCATATATTCAGCACATCACTGTTAACTTTTACATTATTGTTTGATTTTAGGATGAAATGTCAATTTTTAGTCTTGTGTTTTGGGGGGAAAAAAAGTTATATATGACATTTTTCTTCTTTATTGTGCATTTGTTGCCTGCTGGAACTTATACTCTGGAAACACATAATAGTCCAAAAATACTGTAATTACTTCCCAATCGATTTAATACCTTTTACCAACCTAATCTCGTTCATATCTGTGATTTTCAACCGATGTCAGATCAAGTTTTGGATGTGTATCCTTTACATCTGTACATAGTAGGAAAACTTTTTCTCAGGATTCTGTTTTGTTTCATTTTACAAGCATCAACTGCTTTTAGTTTCCATACAAAATCGAAGCAAGAGGCGCCTCATCAACCTCCTTACACTAAGTCATTAACAATCACCTCCGTCGTTTCAAGCAGATGGACCGATGCTGATGCACATTTTCTGTGTCCTGAAAGTAGGTGTTGCTGGGAAGGAAATTGTGCTTTTGTTCAGTTTTCATTTAAGGTGCAAATATGTACTTGTTTGTGTTTATTTAAATTCCTTTTACGTTTTTTAATCAGGAAACAGTCCACTGGACAGTCCACGCAACTTCTCCCCGAGCGGACCGGCTCACTTCTCCTTTGCGTCTTCTCGCAGGTTGGAATCCTTTCTTCTTAAAAAAAACAAACAAACAATAAGTTACATTCATGTCAGAAGAAAGTCAGGTTTTGTTTCATTTTCACACAAAAACACAGCCGGACTCCTCAAGGGACACTCAGTCACACGTACATATGCAAAAAGAAATCTGCCTTTGTCTTGGCCTGCTCCCACCGCAACAATGTGACAGAGGAGTGACAGCAGGCGGACACAGTTTGAATCAGCAGAGGTGCCAGGACTGCGTCCCTCATCACTCACTCACACTAAGTGTCAGACTTGGAGTAGGACCCAAAGGGGGAGAGAAATGAGAGAAGCAATGTGCAAGCAGATTGAAATGAATAGATGATGGTGGAATTGTGTTTCTATGGTATCTACATTTTGTAGACAAGTAATAGTAGAAGCAAATGGAGATTTTTTTTTTCTGTATCTAAACATGGATTTTTACACTTTTTTTTCCCTCTTCTGTTGTCAGGGCTGACGGTCGTCGATGGTCTTTGGCTTCTCTGCCTTCCTCAGGTTATGGCACCAATACTCCTAGTTCAACAGTAAGTATAAGAACCGAGCTCATCCACTCATAATGTGTGAATTTTTGAGGCATCTTGTAACATTAACGGAAAAAATATAACAGATTAATCTTTGTCACTTCTGATTACGCCTCTGTAGTTATCTAGCGCTAAATTGAAAATCAATTATTTATAAAGTGTCACCAGTACACACAGTAAAATAATAAAAAATTTATGGATTTGTAACTTTTTTTTCAAAACATTTTTGAAGCATTTTCTGTGAGTAATGTATTTGCATCTTGCTTCTGCTTTCAGAATATGCTGAACGCGGCTTTTTGAATATGCTTTTACCATATTGTGTCCATAATGGTCTGTCACTTCCTAAAACAAGCAAATTTATTCACAGCTTAAAGAGGGTTGGTGTGAAATGAGGAAGTTGTCCAAATCTCGTGAATCTTGATCCAGGCTTTTTCTTTCAAAGCTCCGTTCCGACATATGAAAGACTTTGACCAAATCCAAATTCCTCTAGAAATTTCCCTCTGAGTTGTGGGCAAATAAGCTCTTTTTCAAACTGAATGTTTTCTTCTGCTCCTGATTCACAATGATTTGATTAAAGAAAAAGCTCAGAAATGCAATTTTGTTGACCCATCTTTTCAAAGTGCCTGAAATGTCACTTCTTGTCTAATTTTTGTGAATATTTCGGAAGAGATTGTAAAATTAGTTATTTACCTTTTAAGGAGAAACACAACAAACCAGGTAAAAATAATTTAAAAAAAACATCCACCAAGAAAAACAATATTAACGTCATCTCTCTCGCCTTTTTTTCTCACCTCCACTGAGACTCCACTTACCCCCTTTGCAAAGCAGGATATAGCTGACTAAGCGTGCCTTGTGGCTTTGTAATTTCACATCAGCACATTTATCTCATCACATGTATGATGGTGGATTCTTACTGGAATAAACCCATTTAGTCCAATTTCTAGCTGAAAAATTAAGCAACTTAAAAAGCACTGAGGTGTTTTTGTTCAATGTTCTCCTTTTTAGTTTGACTGCTTGACTAAAAAAAGCTGCTCTAACTCTGTGCGCTATATTTTCCTTCTATTTATTACAGATGATGAATATGTATTTTTCTGAAAGAGTTTATTTGCATTCATTGGAATGCATCAAATCAGCTGGGGCACCTGCAAATCCACGTCCTAAACCTGCCTGAGCTACTTTGGTTTCGTTTCACTTTGAAATGATTACTCACTGCAGTAGCTACTCCATTCCATGCATACTCTTAACGACTCACTCAGATGAAAATAGTGGTTTTGGTATTCTTACCTTGTTCTTGTGACATTTTTCTCATGATGAAGGACATACATAGAGAAAATTAATCTTAAAAATTGCATTTCTAAGTATTTCATTATTCAGATTGTTGTGAATCAGGAGCAGATGAAAAACTGTAGTTGGAAACATCTTGTAGGTGAGACAAAGCGTTTATAACAGCTGAACACAAGCTTCCTGCTGCATTCCATTCCCAAGCATCCACTTGTAGACAAATACATCCATGTACGTCTTTGTTTTCTTAATCTGAGGTGGCATCTGGTTCAAAACTCTATGGCTGGATAGCTCCAATCTTGATCACCATTTTTATTGATAATCATCCACGTTTCATTTGTTCATTCATTTTTCAAATGAAAATCACAAATGAAAAAAACCAGTCGCTTTATTTAATTATTGATTTCTGAACTTCAACAAAAAACAAATTGTTTTTTATTTTCCCATTTGAGTAATAAATAGAAAACAGAGCAAACAGCTAATAAACTTTTAATTTCTTTTTTCGAGATTTTATCTGAGACACAAGGGTCACTTGGAAGTAGTTTGTTGTGGAGTTTTTTGTTGTGTGAGCTCTGCGGTGCACAGAGAGGGGCCTGGCTCTAGACAATTATAGAAAATTATAGAATTTACCCTAACCCTAATCCTAACCCAGAAGTGTTGAGAATTTTGGAAAAAACTTTTATTAAATCTTAAATGGGAAAGAGTGTAACTGTTAGGGTCACCAATTGAAATAAAGTTTTTTTGAGCTATATGGGGGTGACTTCTGGTGTCAGTTGAGGACTTCCGGTTCTGGACGTTGATATCTGCAGAGAGGTTCTCTTGATTGTAAACAAATGGATGATGGGAAGTAGTGGCAGGCTTACTCCACGCCAACAGTCCTGCCAGCACAATCATAATTAGAGAGCGCTTTTACAATATTTCAAAAGATGATTAGCAAACGCTTGCACACAAATCTGAATTCCTTTTTTCTGCTGCAGTTATTTAAAAATGCCTCTGAGTATCAAATAAATGCTCTGCATGTAAACCAGAACTAAATATAACATCTCAGTTGCTAAGATATGATCACTCTGATTTATATGCAAGTCACAACTCTGTCTTTTTGTGAAAAAATGGCTATATGGTAACAGATTTTACGAATTCCCAATTTTTATCTCTGCCATAATGTCACAAACTATTTTATCCCATCCATCACATCATCCTGGGAAAGGAAGTGAATGATGATTTAGACAGTCAAGCGAGACAAATGAAAGAGTGTTGGCTGAAATTAAATATGATTTGACGCCAACTGAGACATCTATTGGAGCAAATTTTGGAAAATTAGAGAAATTTCTAGCACAGAGCCCTGATTCATTGTCTATATTGAATATAATGCGTGTGATAGTCAGGTGGAGGAGTGAATTTACAATCTACTACCCGTATGTTCGCTGCCCTCTTGAGCACATCACCTCCTCTTCATCCGGAAGGCTTTTCACACATAGCTTCTTTCACTGACCACCTCTTGGTAGCTTCACAAAAGTCGACACACATTAAATAAGAGGAGTGCTCTGAGTCTCTGTGCTCCTCTCCACCTCCCACCCGGTTTCACCCCAGTTTCCACTGCCTCCACTTGTCCTTACACGCACCATTACACACCTGATTAGCAACACCAGGACACTGGCGGTCTGGAGAGAAGAAGATGAGGTGCAGAGACGTTAATGGAGAACTTTTTTAAAAATATGTCTTCCATATGGAATAATCATTAAAAAGTGGGAATATGCAAAAATGTGGCAACATCAGCATAAAAAAGTAACTAGAGATGAAGACCAAGCAGGACTGAAGGGCAAAACATAAAGATTGTAACTTCACTGCAACATAACAGTTGAATTTTTGTCATTTTGAGTTTATAAGTAGAAGATAAATACAGTAAAACCAATTTTCCATTTATAATTAACTAAAAAACACTAATCCAACAAAGATAAATGTTATAAATTCATACATGAATCAATAAAATTAAAGCAGTATAACAAAGTTTCAACTATACCTCCAGGGAGGCATAGGACCAAGTAGCAAGGGATATTAATTTAAAAATAATTTAGTGAAATCAAAATCTTTTAGGGCGACACCATAAAAAAGAGCAAGACGCTCACAAAGTACTCTTCATGCACCGACAATCATCACATCCGTTGACATTGTTGCTTGTTTTTCATTTGGGTTGAAGGCGCTTCTTAATTGATTTTTTTAGACTGGACTTTTCCCAACATCATCATGTCAGTGTTTCTCTGCAGCCTGCAAGTGGTTTTGACCTGAATGGAGTTTCTAATGGATTTTTTTATGAAGCCAAAGCCAACCATAACCTATTGGGAAATGTGTTCATTGAGATTGCCATTGATCCTGGTTATTTTCCAACTCCTTTGAGAAAGGAAAACCTTTTGTTTAGGTCCCAACAACAACACCACCTCTCCAGACATCAAACACTAAAAGCTGCAGTTAACTTTTACTTTACTTTCATACCCTGCAGTCTTTTTTTGTTGCTGTTTTTCATTTTATTCTGTTTTGTCCTCCCACAGAACCCTTCAGAGTATTATTCCATATTTTCCACCTCTCCCTTCTTCCTTCTAGTTCTTTGAACTTAGTAGCTTCTTTGTTTTGGTTTGTACAGCCCACTCACTTCAAAGTGCACCTCGCGCATTCTTCTTTTCCTCCTTCCTCTCTCATCCTTCAACTTTTGCTGTTGATTCTATGAAGAGCTCAAAAATTGCATTCAAAGAGCAGGTTCCTTTTTAACTTCTACTCTTTGTCATGTCTCTGGTGTCTCTCTAGTCATCCAGTTCGTCTCAGGAGCGTCTGCATCAGCTGCCCTCCCAACCCACAATGGATGAGCTGCACTTCCTGTCCAAGCACTTTGGCAGCACAGAGAGCATCACAGATGATGACGGAGGGCGCCGCTCGCCGCATGTTCGCCCTCGCTCTCGAAGCCTCAGGTGGGACCACAACCAGTTGCAGTCAGGCTCCTGTATGTTTGTGCTTTAGTAAATGCTGCCTTTTAAAAGAAAGAGCCACAAAACAAAAGCATGAGTACACAGTATAACTTCTACTACTGTTGCTACTCTGATCAATTTTGATTTATTGTAAAAGCGTTCCCAGGGATCTTTTAATTGTTATTGTTCTGTTTTTATGCAAAATCCAAAAACTTGTGTCATTTTCTAGGACAGAATTTCTGCAAAGCTGCAGGAATTCATTAGAAATTCGCCTCTGAGTGATGGTGCATCCCTACTTCCCGTCATCCTTCTGTTTACACGTTCTACCGCTTGCTTACAGACCCTTAAATTCTAACCTAACATTACTGGTGCAACAAAAATGGCAGTTTGACAAACCTGTCTGCAGGCTTCCGGGAGTACAGTATATAAAAAGCAGGCCATTCTGCACGCCTAACGGCCCCCTGATTACCGCCGTCTACATTCATGACCGCGCCAATGATTTTTACAAAAACTCTGGCAGTGGCATGAAATCTTGAAGATTCTGCCGATGCCTCCCCATCACGCAGTGGCAGCTGTATTTGTGACTGTAGCATCATATGAGGATCTCTGCCTGCAAGTGGATGCATCAGATTGGATTGGAGCAGAAAGCATGTGGCGCGCCGATTGTAGTATGTATGTCACAGCTACAATGTTTCTCCAACTGACTTTTTTCATCTGGTCGTGATTCACCACAATTTGAATACATAAATATTCAGAATTGCCATTTTAAGCTTAATTTTCCTTTTATATGTCCTTCCATTGTCACAGAAATGCCACAAAAACATGTTAAAAACATGTAAAACACCATTATGATCAATGGGACCAAGAAACCTAAAGTTTTTCAAATGTATTTTAACGTTTTTCCTCAAACATTCACAGCAAATAGGTTAATTATTTTTATTTTCATGTTATCCTGCAAACAAGAGCCAAAAAAAAAACATCTAAAATCTAAATAAAAGTATCATTTGGCTCAAGGGTGCTAAGAGAGTTTTAAAAGCAGTTCTACTACAAATGCTACCAATCACATGTTTATGCATCATCCTGTGTATTTTATGTGAAAGTAACTGTGAAAGTAAAACAGCATAATTTCTGTTGAGAACACCTCAAAGAGGTATAAAATATTTGATCAGTAAAATGTACTTTAGGATATCATAATATTTATCTTCAAATCTACTCCACAGGGTGCAGCAGTTTGTCTTTAAGCAGAATTCCCTAAAGAAGACTCTCAAAACACCCTGTGGGGGTAGACTTTACATGCCTAACAAGGCACCACTTACACATTAATGAACAATCTACATAACAATCAGGATTTTTTGTTACAATTTGAGAGAAAAAAACAATTGATTCAGGTTTAAATAAAGCTCGTCTGACATGCTTTGGTAGAATGAGTTGACTTTTGTCATCTCTTGACACCTCTGTCCACAGCAGCAGGCTTTAGAGGGTGGAGTGATGTTACAGTTTTGCAGGGCTGAAAGTGCTACAGTTTTTTGTGACCCAGTTCAGACTAAATGCAAAACAGTGTGTACATAGACAAGGATCGAGGAGAGGAAATTGAATTACTCTGCTCTTTTTTGCATCTCAAACATCACTGTTCACAGGACCTGAACCATCCCCATGACACAATTTACAGATTTAGGCTGCCGAAAACAATAAAGTTTCCCTAAAAATAAAAACACAGTTTTTGGTTGTTATTTTTATTCTGTTTACTGCCTCTTCTCTGTCTTTCTGGCTGATATTCTCTGTCAGTGCTGTTTTTCACTCTCCTGTTGTCTGTGTTTGCCTCTCCTCAGCCCGGGGCGCTCTCCATCCTGTTATGACAATGAAATAGTGATGATGAACCATGTCTACAAGGAGCGTTTCCCCAAGGTCAGACTGGCGCAAACAAATACACAAGTGTAACTCCATTCACACACATCAAACAAACCGCACAATGGTTGTCTCTTATCTGCTTTTACAACATTTTTTTCCAGAGTGGCTCATTATTTGCTGCATCTTTTAGGAACGCAGCTGATGATTCATTAGTGCCATGGGCTGAATATAAAATAACTACTAAACAAACTAAAAGTCATTCCCTAGGGCATATTTAAGTGTGCAAAAAAGACAACGTAACACAAAAAAAATCTTTGTTTCATTTGGTGGAAAGTTAGCCTGCTCTTGGTATTAGCTGAACCACTGGAGCAGTTCTGATCACATAGAAAATAGTACAGATCTTAGTTTAAGTGTGTTTTTTTTTCCTTTTATTTCATTACGATTGTTTAGGACCATGATCCACTTTTACAGTTTTGCGGAAAATGCATGTTTATACACATATTTTACATAAACAGCTCATTGCTTTTGATAAACTGTCAAGATTTAGCTCATTTGTCATCATACCAGCTGTCATTTCCCATAGCTTGCGTCTACTGCTGCTGGCAGAGTACCAGATGTACCTGTAATAATCCTTCACCGTGGTGTTCTCTTTTATAGTTATTAAATCAGAACCGATTTTTTAAATCAGCGCATTTTACTATGTAACCATAAAAAATATGAAAAGATTGCTGCAAACGGATGTAATTCATCTGGCATGAAATATGTCAGAAAAAAATCTCTAAATGATATTATACAGAGGTCTGCAGAAGCTAGAAATGACTCAATAGAAAACCTGACGCTCAATATGTGCTGCAGTATTCTGACAGCAGCTCTCATTCTGAATTATAACATTCCAGTATTGGTGTTTGTATGAGTTGCAGGTGCTGTTGGTGATTTCTCTCACTTTTTTTTAATATGTTGAGAGCTGGGTAAACTACGGTGGTATTTGTGCTCATCCGAACTTTAATTTTGTCTATGTTCCTCAAAATACCAAGCTTCACATAAATGTATATCTTGTTTCAAATATTTTCTCCTTTTTCTTCTATAACTATGCTGTGATCAGTGGGGAGTACACAGCTTTCATTGTTCCTTAGAGGTGGGAAATAGAAACACTGAATACAGAGCAGGAAGCCATGTGTCAAAAATTTACATTATCATGAAGAAACAAGACATCTGTCTCTGTTGTTTTACCTGATCATTAACAGCAGAATTCCTCGTTTTTTTAGATTTACACGAGTTAAAACCTTTTTGTAAATTATTTTCCTGCATTTTAAAAGAGGAGTGACACATTTCAGCACATCTTGATCATTGAAACCACATGCAAATCAACTCCTGGAAACTTATTTTTCATGAAATGTCTGCAGATATTTGAAACTGAAGAATGTAATTTGAGGACAGATGGTTGGCAGGGTTTATGTGTTACAAAATGCTGTAAAAATTCAGATCAGCTGTTATCATTTTGCTCATTGTTGGGAATTCTGAGATCAAAAACAGAATAAAATTTATTTATCTGAAATTAGATCTTTTTTGGTTTAAAATATCTAGTTTTAATCAGTATGCTTTAAACACATGCAGGGATTGACTGTAGTTACAGATTTATGAAAATGCTTTTATTAAATGCCATCAAGATGTAAAAATGTAATGGGAGATTTTTGTAAATGTGTCTCATTTACATATCTGGTTGTATATCACCTCAGAGATTGTCCAATTAATGAAATATTAATGAGGAATGGTGTTCTCGTTTTGCTTTTCCCTGCAAACTGAATATTCATTCAGGGATAAATAAAAGGGATTTTTTTTTAAACTGAAGAGAACAAACAATCCAAATAAGAATTAAAAGAAGCCGTCTTTTTTTCTAAAATCAAAGTGAGAGGAGAAATCTAAATGTTACTGTTGTCAATGTTGCTTTGACACTGAAATGGGCTCATTACCGCTTTGGATGAAAAATTCACTTGTCAGGTGTCATTATTTTGTTTTTTTCAAAGGAGTTAGCATCAACAGGAGACTATAATGAAGTGTGCACAAAACTTATCTGAGGAAGTGGGAACATTAATTTAATGAATGGCATTAGCAGGCAGGATGTTGCATTTTTCTCATCTGGGCATGCATGAAGCCACAGCAACGATGCAGGAGGTGTCAAATGCTAAAACAAGTCACACATTTTTACCCAAGCAAGGTTGAACTGCTCTTACAAATGCCACAAGCCTGTTTTAGGGAGGGTAATGAACTGCAGTACAGGGTGATGCATGAAAATTAAATCCTAAATGTAATCTTGGTCACTGTGGAGGCTGTTAGAGCCTCAGAATAAAAGCCTTGAATGCATCATGATTGCATCATTGTCTTTGTATCTGTTTCATTAGTACATACTGTAGATCAAGGGCTGTGTCTACTCAACAAAGTTGTGCAGTTATTCTGTTTGAAGAAAACAGGGAGTGTGAGGATTGGTGCTTTGGTTTTTGTGCGTTAGAATCTTTCAAATGAAGTTGGTATTTTGCTGCTAGGCATTTGAGATTTGGTGTCCGCCCCTGCATGACTTATTGTTGGGGTTTGGATTACTTCCTTTACTGTGGCGTACTTCCTTAAAGACTCTCTCTGATCATCTTTTTATATATTTTCAAAGTGTTACCAGTGGTCTTTTAATTATAATTGTGCAGTTTTTAACCAAAATTCTATGTCTTTTTCTTGGACATAGTTTCTGCAGAGCAGCAGTAGAAATTTGCCTCTGAGTTGTGGACTCTCTTTTGCTGATCGGATTAGGGAGCTTGTCGCCCACCCACCTTGTGTACACCACAAATAAGCCCCTTTTTAAAACTGTCTACTCATCCATCTGCTCTTTCAGTTTAAGTTTCATGTATGGTGACAAATCGCAGCCAACAAAAGATTTGAAAACTGAAATACAACAACTGAAACTGAACGCTGAAAAGCAGGTGATAAAACTCAAAATAAAAAACAAAATCACACTTTGAAACTGTGAATTTTGACTGGAAAATGTTACTTAAAAACAGTTCATAAATAAAAAGAAGACCAGGTGATGTAACCTAAGAAAACTTAAACCAAAAGAGCCACTAATGCTCACATAGAGGAATAAACAGCTTTACTCTACCTCCTGAACCACAATCTATCTTTTGGTGTTTTTCCAAAAAGAAAGTAGAACTCTCATTTTTTTAACCTGTTTGATACTAAGTCTTAATTAAGCCTTATTAAAATATGTTTTTCAGTCTTCTACACCCTGAAATGTGCATGTGCGATCCAAAGTTGGTGATAGACAACTATTTTCGTGCACAGAGGTGTGTGTACATGTGTGTGATGAAATGTTTTCACACTGCAGACAGGTTTTGTCAAACACTGCACACATACTTCTCGGGAATTTTACTTGTTCTTGGGGTCGGTGTTGAATTGTGTTTGTGAACCAGAAAAACACTTTAGAAAAAGAACTGCTGAAGATGTTTGACTTTTATATGAAAATTATTGAGCCAAAACGTGACAAAAATCTGTATTTAAAATCCAATAAATAATAGCTTATTATTTGCAGAAAATTGCAGACTGGTGAGCCGATTACTTGTGTTTTTCATCAAATATATAATATTTGATGTTGCTTTTTTTTAATAATAATAATATTTTTTTTTATGTCCATTTAGATATTATTTCTTTTTCTGCCTAATCTGCCTAAAATCTAATCATTCTATACTGTACACATTGTACAGAATTTACATTCTTGCTGTTGTGCCTTGGATGACTCCTATCCTTTCATTGAAAAGGCCAAAGCTCAGATGGAGGAGAGGCTGGCAGAATTCATCCAGAACTACTCCCCAGAGAGTGTTCTGCCGCTGGCCGATGGGGTGCTCAGCTTCATCCACCACCAGATAGCTGAGATGTCCAGAGACTGCCTGGCCAAATCGCGAGAGGGCCTCATCACCAGCGTTTACTTCTGTGAGCTGCAGGAAAACTTGGAGAGGCTGATGCACGATGTGAGTTAGGAAAGAACAAAACTGTTGGGTTTTTCAAACTCCTCATACTCCCACTCCCTTTAAGCTTTTTCACTCTTGGCTTGTCCTTCCTCACCAGGCACATGAGCGCTCAGAGAGTTCGGAGCTCACCTTCGTCATTGAGATTGTCAAAAAGCTCTTCATCATCACATCTCGCCCTGCCAGGCTGCTGGAGTGTTTGGCAAGTTCAATCCCAACCTACGGCTGTCTGTTGAATGCTGTTTTTTTTCTAGTGATGAGAATCAAATCTGCAAGTCGGTTGTGTTCATTGAAGCGGTCAGCCACTGAACTGTATAATTTGAAAATATTAAAGAGGTCATGTTTATTTTGGTAGGTTCAACCTGTTGTTGTGAATCCAAAATAATCTGCTTGAATTCTTCTATTCTCCAAAGAATATTCTTCTTTTGGTCAGAAATAGCAACCAATGATTGTTTTTGATGCAACGAATGGCCTTGATGAGGAATTGCTAACAATAAATTAAATAAAAGCCTTACAGTTTCAGGCTGTTAAGCTGTATTGGTGAAGAACATCTGGTGCTGAATCTGGTTTAGCTGATGCTGTATTTATACTTTTTAAAGACCCACTCTGATCAATTGATCATCTCTTGAGCTTATTACATCCTCCAAAACCTCAACTTGTCTTTTAGAACCAATCCCCACTAAGCTCTCGAAAGAAACCTTCCCCCTAATTAATGAATCCATTTTAACTGTTATAAATACCTCCCTAGAAACAATTATGTGTCACAGTCTTTTAAATATGCAGTTGTTAAGCCTCTTCTGTAAAAGTTTGCCAGTTTAGATCCTGGCATTCTGGCCAACTATAAACCAATACCAAATCTCCCCTTTATGTCCAAAATCCTGGAAAGAGTTGTAATTAAGCAGCTTTACCGCCACCTACAGGACAACAGCCACTTTGAAGGTTTTTAGTCAGGGTTCAGATCACACCATAGCACTGAAACTGCACTTGTTAGAGTCACGAATTACTTGTTATTGGCCTCAGAAAAAGGACTTATTGCTATTCTAGTTCTGTTAGACCTCAGCGCAGCTTTTGACACTATAGACCCCAGCTCTTACTCCAGAGACTAGAGCATGACATATAGGGATCAAAGGATCTGCCCTCCAGTGGTTTGAATCCTATTTATCTGATAGGTACAAGTTTGTTAATGTAAATGGACGTTCCTCTCCTTGCACTTGAGTTAGCTATGGAGTCCCACAGGGCTCAGTTCAAGGACCCATCTTGTTTATGCTTTACATAGTGGCTTTAGGAAACATAATCAGGAAACACAGTTTTCATTTTCACTGTTATGCAGATGATACACAGTTGTGTTTATCCATTAAACCTGACCAGGATGACCACATAAAGAAACTTCAAATTCCTGCATTAGAGACACCAAGACCTGGATGACAATTAATTACCTCCTCCTTAAACCCATAAAAAAACTAAGGTCATCATACTAGGTCCTAAATACCTGAAAGATGCGCTATCTCATTGGTCCCCCACCACCGGAGTGCGGATCGGTACCGGTCCATACATCAATTGCCACCCGGCCTTGGAAGAAATAATAAATAATTTGTTTTTAATCCTGAAAGAAATCTTTTGGTTTTGAAAATCGACCAGATTCTTCCGATTACATTTCAGTCAAAGCCCTAAAAGCAGTCTGACTGCACCGGACTTGCACAGTGCAGTTATATGTAAAACCTTTCTTTGTAAATAGGATAAGTGCAGGAACAGACAGAAGAACAGGCTCCAACTTCAAGACAAAAAAAAAAACTTTAGTAATTGACATATTCATTAAAATATTGATTTGTCGCAACAGGTGATTACCACACACCATGCCTGTTTGCATAGAGATGTGACTTTTATCTACAAATACTTTTACATAAAAGCTTAAATATCAAACCAAACCGGTTTATTTATATCCTTAAGGATGGAAATTCCTCTTACTTTTTTCATTTATTGCTTCTCAAAAAGGTTGTGGCAAGTCCTTTCACCATTTCTATCAACCTTTGAGCAAATAACACACATTTTAGGTTTGAAATGCTTTGTCTAACAAGGTACATATGATGTGAAGCTACATATATATATATATATATATATATATATATATATATATATATATATATATATATATATTAAGGAGCATTTTGTTTAGGTTGCACTTTTGGTGTTGGGTGTTGGTGCATTTTGCTTTGAAGTTTTGTTGTGTTAGTTGGAAGAAAATAGTTGTAGTTTACAATTTTTTTTACCTCATGTTTTTGCATTTATCCCCATCTAACTTTTTAATTTTGAAGAGCTTCCAGGAATATTTGTTTCTTTTGCATTCTCAGTGTCAGTGTGTGAAAATGAATGAATACAGCGTAAAGGTCACTATTATTTTCAAGCTCATAATTTCTGCCAAACATAAACTAGTGCGATTTTTATTGCTTTACGATATTTTTCTCACTTCTGTGAAAAATTAACAGTGTCCTTGGCGTGCTGCTGCATTCTCTTGGACCTTCTCTGTAATAATGAGCCTAGTCACAAACAGAACGCTTAGCCACACCTGAATATCAACTCGCTGATTGATATCATCCCCTTTTCATCCGCAGCAGCGTTCTCCTCCCAACACTCCTGGCTCATCTTTCTGTTGTCAAGGCAACCGTCAGAATAGGTCGATGGGGTCAGGCAAGACGTGGAGAAGACTTAAGATTCTTGTGGCTTTTAGGTTAGAGAGGAGAATGCTCGCACAGATAAGATGTTGTCCACTCCTGTATAGTTCATTTAGCATTCCGGCCAGATCCGGTTTGTTGGAAATGTCACAGTCAGTGGGCTTTCTGGCTAGAGGAACCCTTTCCACAAGCAAGGCGAGTCATCAGAGCGCCAGGTTAATTTAGTCTATTTCTGTTTTCTCTGGCTGAAGGAAGTCAATATAGGAAAGCAAGAAAAGGAAATGGTACTAGCAGCCCCAAGCTTTGTAATCAAAATGTTATTTCACCAACAAGAAGGAAAAGAATCCCACAGGACATCACTCAAAAGGGTTGAAGTGGCACAGAAAGTACGTCTATGGGAAATTAAAGCTGAGGAGAGTAATAAAACAGCAGTTACAAAATAAGAAGAAAAAGTAAAGTGTAGTTTACTTTTTATCTGTTTTTTTTCTGTAATGCATAATCAAGCATTGTGGAATTTGCACTCTGTGTTTCATGTTTCCTCTCTTTCTCAACGTTTCCTCCTCTAATGACAGGAGTTCAACCCAGAGGAGTTTTATCATTTGCTGGAAGCAGCCGAGGATCACGCCAAAGAAGGGCAACTCATGAAAGCGGACATCCCTCGATATATTATAAGCCAGCTGGGCCTGACCAGAGACCCACTGGAGGGTAAGATAGAGAAAATGCAGATGGAAACAAATGGAATGAGCTTTAACTTGCAGGCCAGCTTTGCTCGTTTTACTTTCTTAGCTTGAGTTAGATGAGAGGATCAATACCACTCTTATGTTTGTCTGTTAAGTGCTGCGCTGGAGCCAGGACCACATTAAGCTCCAACTCGCCGTAGAGACTGAGGGCTGCTGGAAACAGCCAGGCGGTTTCTGTCCAAGAGAAAATATTATGCGTAGAGCAGAAAGAATTGCACCTGAATCTTAGATTGACAATTTATTTGGAGGATTTTATGAGTAACTCTAACATACTTTCTATATTTTATTCTAAATTTCCCCCACCCCAAAGTGTTTCTTCACTAGTGATGCATTAAATTTACTTCAACTTGATTTCTGAAGCCATTTGATTTTATGAGAAGCAAGTATAAAAAAGTAAAAATAAAACCATTGTGAATACATAAAACTTTGAAGAAAAGTAAAAGCAAAGGAACAAAAAATACTAACGAATATCAGAATCTAAAGGTAAAAACCACAGAGTAAAAGTGAGTGTTAAAATAAGATATTTGTTTCGGAAAAGAAAAGAAATGTGAAAATAAATCTTAATTCTTAAATATAAATGCAGACATATTTGATTTTTTATTTGGGAATTTTAAAACATTTAGATGATGTTGGAAAAGAGGAGTGATGATTATAGGTTTTTTTATCATCTGGAAAAAATGACTTTCCTGTACTAATATAAATTAAAAATTAAATAAATAACTCATTTTAAATCATAACTAAAGAGAAAAATTATGTTATTATAGCAATTCTTTTTGTCATTTTTTTGTCTTCTTACCACTTAATGTTGATTAGAGATACATACCTTCAAACATATAGTAGTTGTGGGATTCATCAAAGCTACACATCTTCTTCCAATTCTAAATAAAATCACTTGATAAAAACAATAATCGATATACAGTTTAAGTTAAGTTTTAATTTTTTCTACATTTAATGTTTTCTTTTTTAAATAGTTGCACAAAAAACGTCATTTTTGTCCATCTTACATAAATTGAATAAAAAAAATCTAGAAATAGATCATATATATTTTAAACAAATCTAGCATTAAAAGAGAATATGCCATTTCACTTGAAAGGACTGTGAGTAAATGAGTCTTAGCGGCATCAGAGACTTTATACTGTACTTTGCAGTATGTTGTTTTATTTCTGATCCTTGAAATGTGTTATTCTAGAGCTTGATTGTGATGATGCTCTTTAAATCTACTCGTCATTAGGACGCTCAGAATGAGGACATATAGAGAAGCAGAGTCTTGACCGGCCTCATCGGTGGTGCAGTGACACCGCTCTCTTACATTAATCATCAGGGATTAAATTCTGCCCCCGAGCTCATTCTTCTGTTCACATCTGCTCAGCAGAGCTGGATCTAATCCATCAAGAGCTTCTCATTAGCTCATTGGTGTAATGGCTCAGAAAAATTCTCCACAAAGAGAAAGATTTTATTTATGACTTATGTAATAGAAATCTCGCTTTTGCTCCTTTAGAGTTAATCTTTGCTAACAACATTCCACTTGTTAGAATGTTTTTTCTGGCTTTAGCGCCTATATTGTCTTGCAGAGGCGAGCGCGCACACACCCACACAGCTGCTTGCACATGCTCACATGTCTCTCCTTGGTGTCTTGGAGACAGTTGACAAGATTGTTTCAATGCCAAACAGAAACTGACCACATATGTGATTTTTAGCTGAGTGACTTTTATGTTTTTTGTAGTTAAAATCTGCCTTCTTTTTTTGAATCGGTGTGTTTGACCAGCTGTCCCAAGCCAGAATGTAAGAACAAAGGAAATGTTCTGCCTGTGGTTCTCATGAAGGCTGGAAGGACAAAAGTGAGGGGGAGGAAGAGCTGAGAAAGCTGAGACAAATTGCTAGAAGAAGCTATTTTAAATCTCATATTTGTCTCGGGATGATTTGGCGCCTTTGGGCCCTCTCTGCTTCTCTGAAACCTAAAAAAGCGGTTCTGCTGAAGGTGCTTCAGCACTGAGTCCAGCTGCTCTGTCAGGGAACTCCAGAACTCTGGGATTTTTTTCTATTAACTGTAGTCTTTCTTTGCAGAAATCGTGAGCCTTGATAGCTATGACAGTGAAGGCCCACAGACTCCAGAGACAGATGACTCAGCAGAGGTGATGAATGTGCGCAGACACAACCATTTACATTTTTACAATGGAAACACCTTCACACCCAAATGTAAAAACGTCCACAGTCACACCCCTCAAAAATATTTATTTATTTGAATGTCTTTTATTTTTCTATCAAATATCCTCAGGGAAAAGGGAGATCCATCAAACCGCCTACTGAAGAAGACTTTCAGACCATCAAGCTGATCAGCAACGGAGCTTATGGGTGAGCAAGGGATTTGAACCTGACTGATCCTTTGCTGAGACCAAATCCACTCAAGTTATATAAAGAGTTTTGTCAAGCTCTCAGTCTAATGTGATAGATGATGTGGACATTTCCTGTCAGGATCGTAAAAATTTAGGACATCATCTTCCTGTTTTTAATATCCTGAAATGAATATTCTGAAAGTTGAATTCCAATCCTCTTTTGCTCTATTTTCAAAGCGTTCCCAGTGGTCTTTCAATTATGACTCTGCCATTTTTAGCCAAATTTTAAAAAATTGTCATTTTCTTGGACATAGTTTCTGCAGAGCAAAAGCAGTTCATCAGAAACATGCCTCTGAGTTGTGAGCAGGACTGTTCGTGCAGGCTCAGAGTAAGCCTATCCTCATTTCCCATGATCAATCACAACCCCAACCTAACATCACAGGTGCAACAAAAAGGTTGAGCAATATTGGAGCTATTCAGTCGAACAGTTTTGAGCCAGATGCCGGATCAGACAAAGAACATCTATTTTTCTGCAAGTGGATACATCAGAATGGAGTAGAGCAGGAAGCTTGTGGCCCATCGACTGGAGCACAAAGCTTAAACTACTGGCCTCTTCAAACGGCATTTTTTTCCTCTGCTCCAAATTCACCATGATCTGAATAAAGAAATATTCAGACATCCAATTTTTGTCTTAATTTTCTTTATATATATGTTGTACCACAACATGGAAAACACCAAAAACCACAATTTTCATTGGAATGGATCTTTAAACCACAGCATGTTGAGACCTTTGCTCATTTCTACTTCTCCAACACTGTCCTTTGCTATCCACTTAACTCACTTCAAGCACCCACAGGTCCTCCTTGACTACTTCCACAAATCTCCTCTTTTGTCTTCCTCAAGGCTTTTTTCCTAATAGTTCCAAACTCATTATCCTTTTACCAAGATAATCACTGTTTCTCCTCGGAATGTGTCCAGACCATCTCAATTTGCTTCCCTGTTTTTACCTCCATAACATTTAACATGAGATGTTCCACTGATGTTTTCATTCCTGATCCTATCCATCCTCATCCCACTGCTACCTCTAGCACTGCTTCCTGTCTCTTTCTCGGAGCCTCTGACTTCTAGTTATTGGAAATACTTTAAAAATGTTTGCTCCTAAAAGCCTTACTTGTGTCTTTTACCTTCTTGCAAATATTAATGTAGACCTAAATACAGGAGACGCAACATGACTGAACACATTTTAAAAAAAGCAGGACATATCCAAATTTGCTGGTTTATTATGGAGAAAGAAAAAAAAAAGGTGTTTTTTAAAACAAATGAAACTAATGAAATTAGGACTTTCTATCTTAAAACTCAGTGATCTATAAAAAAAAGTCTTAGTTATGCCATGTTTTCAGCCCTTTGCTTTATTTTTTTTCTTCTGTGCTGTTGTTTTGCAGTGCGGTCTACCTGGTGCGCCACAGAGAGACGCGACAACGTTTTGCCATGAAGAAGATCAACAAGCAGAATCTTATCTTGCGGAACCAGATCCAGCAGGCTTTTGTAGAGAGGGACATCCTCACTTTTGCAGAAAACCCCTTCGTGGTTTCCATGTTCTGCTCCTTTGAAACACGCCGACATCTCTGCATGGTCATGGAGTATGTGGAAGGTGAGAAACATCTCACACCAGAAATGAAAAAGAAATGTTTCACATTGCATCATACAACATTCAGGCTTAAATCCCAGCTGCTCACTGCATTGATTTTGTCCAGTCTGACTGTGAGAGTCTTTGGTGAACCTAAGTGGTGCTTAAACAGAATATGTGGCCTGCTTTGAGGTAACCTGTTCATGCAAGCTTCACCTTCAGCTCCTGACAACCAGCCTAAAAAAATGGCAACTAAATGTCACTCAGGATATTACAACATTAGCAGACCCTAAGATGATCTCTTTTTTCATAACCTGCTACAGCATGACTTGCTTATTACGAAAAGATTAATAAACAGGAAGTGACATTCATCAGAGAAGGTCATTTGTGACGTCTTTTGAGACATTTCAGTAGCAGGGATGGACTGGTACACTCAGAGCCCTCCACTTGTGATCAGGCTTGCCAAGACGCATGTTCACACCATGTCTAAACATCCTGACTGAAGTGTGAAGGGGAAGGTGTGGATTAGTGACTCATGTGGGATGAAGGCAATCAGGGATAGGGGGCAGTAAATATGGTTTACACAACATAAATACAAACTATGTAAGTAAAGATGCAGAAAACTGGTTACAGTTTCTCATAAAGAACAGTGTTTTCATTTAGATGAGATGATTCCACAGTCACCCCATAGCAAAAAGATCCTGGTTTGAATCCTGGCTGGGTCCTTTCTGTGTGGGGTTTTCTCTGGACACTCCAGCTTCCTCCAAAAGTCCAAAAACAGGCTTAATCGGTGGCTCTAAATTGTACCTTAGAGGTGTGAGTGTGTCTGTCTGTGTGTGACACTCGGATTGGCAAACTGTCCAAGTGCAGAGGCATCAAACTCCAGGCCTTGAAGGCGAGATTCCTGCTGGTATTCCAGAAATCCTGTCTCCTGGATCAGTTTAGTGTGTTTAGCCAATGAGCTTCAATTGCAGGTTGGTTGGAAAACATGTAGGACACCATGCCTCAAGACCTGGAGTTTGACACCCCCTGTCCAGAGTGTCCCCTAACTCCCCTCTAAGGTAGCTAGAATAGGCTCCAGCATCCCCTCGTGACCGTTAGCAAGATGTAGCAGGAACAGAACATGGATGGATTCATTCCATTTTATTTTTCAAGATTCTTGCTGGTCAGATCTCTAAAAAGTTCTTGGTGAGGTAATACTAAGTGTTTTTCCTCTTCTCTCAGGTGGTGACTGTGCCACGTTGTTAAAAAACATCGGGGCTCTCCCTGTGGAGCTGGCAAGGATGTACTTTGCTGAAACCGTTTTAGCTCTGGAGTACCTGCACAACTATGGTATTGTTCATAGAGACCTAAAACCTGATAAGTAAGTGTCTAAACATGGATCCTTTTATTTTTCTTCTTGAAACTCTGAACTAATGTCTATAGAAACCGGTTAATCATGCCATTCTCTAAGTTGTTTGTGAGAGAAAGAGTTAGCAATAAACACAATGAAAGGTCACACAAGACGAAGAGGAGTAGAATGAAAATAAACTTTAATAAATCAGAAAAATTAACAAAATAATGGAGACTGCAGGCCAGGAAAGTCAACAAAAAGTGAAAAAACAACCAAAGGCATGATGGGAAAAGACGCTAGCCTCAGAAAAGGTGCTGAAGTTGAGAATGTGTTTCTCAATGAATAAAACCCAAAAGAAACCGGTTGATATGCTGTTAGGAATCATGATTTTAAGTCAAGAGAGAAATCAAGTTTAAAAAAAAAACAGAACGTGAAGCAAGAAAAAGATTTTGTAAATAAATTATAAATTATATATAATTAATAAATTATGTAAATAAATAATAAAAAAAACAATAACATCTTTGGCTGCAACAAGTAAACAAATGGATTCCTGTGGGACTAAACTTAAAGGGATTATCCACTTTATAGTGAAAAACAATTTTTGTTTTGCAGACAAGCACCAATTTTCTAATAGTTACTCTCTGTGTTTCTTAATGAAGCCATAATTGTTTGCAGCCTCTTCTGCTGCGGTGAGGAAAAATAATTGCACCCAAATGCCTCCTGACTCTTATTTTCTGGCATTAAATGTTTTTGAAAGTAGTCTCCACACACTTGGTCATTTTAGTTTTTACAATAATGTCGGTTGTTGATGGTTTTCTTCTCTGTCTTCACAGCCTCCTGATCACCTCCATGGGACATATCAAGCTCACGGACTTCGGTTTGTCAAAGATGGGCTTGATGAGCCTCACCACCAACCTCTATGAAGGACACATAGAGAAAGATGCCAGAGAATTTCTGGACAAACAGGTACAGTCAGGAATAACAAACGTTCAATTAAATCTACCTTTCCACAGACAAGACAGCACACCATCTTCTTCTTTTGTTGTTGGGTTTTTTTTTCTACATTTTTGCTTGTTTTAAGTGTTAATCCACTTAATTAAGGTGTAATTTCATGGGATATGAGTGTTTCAGAACACCAGTGATCATATTATCAGACATAAAGTTAGTCAGATTCAGATATTTTTTATCATCCAACAGCAAGATGCTCATACAAAGCTTTACTTGACATAACTAGGAGGACACAGAATGACACTGTCATGCTCATTCATCGTCTAAATGAGGGAAAAATTGGAATGAACTTAAAAAACAAACTCACAGCTACATTAACAAATTCAAATCTATTTTTGAAATAATCTTCTAGTAATCATGAAGATACAAATGGGTCCATCTGAAATATATATCTATATATATATCTATATATATAGATATATATATATATGTATGTTTTTTATATATATTTTTGCTTGTCTTCAAAATCCTAGGACACGAGCGGTAATTATCTGGAATAAATTTGTTCTGCCATCGTCTCTTCTAATCGCTAAAAGTAAATTTAGATTAAATGGCAGGATATGCACGCGTTGTACTAAGAGCGTAAAATTCCAGTGTGGATGATGTCATAAGCTTTGTTCACATTTTGCAGTGATCTTCTTCCAATGGCTTTGCAACCAGTGCCACCCCGAGCGATTGAAAAACCGCAATATAGTATAAACTGGTCCTAAGAATTTTAAAGTAAAAGCAACAAATAATTTTAAAAGTTTCCACTAGAAGTAATAACTGAAAGGAAAGATGTGCAGGGACAATATTTTTTTAATTTGATTGAATTTTTATTTTTCAAATTTGTTTTATTCCTAGAAATTGAGATAAAAACCAATAGTTTTATTATGAATTCCCAGTTAGATTTAAGATTGTAGATTTGATCACATTAATAATGCATAGACCAGCGACACATTAGCAGTATGTGTTAGGTTTTCTACAATACCTTACTAACAAAAGATGGAGTCAGTCTGACAAATCCACAGCCATTTATAAATCCTTTCTTCTCCTGCAACCATGCATGCAATGCTTCTGAAGCATCCACCAAAGCTAATAATAAAGATGCATTACGGCACTTCCTGTTCAGCCTGGATGCCTCAATTATTAATGTTTTCTCTATCTCTATAAAACTCATTTTGCGATTACAGTTCTTGTTTATGCCGTGAATTAAACTGTAGTCAGGCTGGTCCTCCTGTGGGGAAGCAGGCTTCTGTTTCTCTGATGCTCATCAACTCACATATGTGGTCGCTGCAGAGCAGATTTGCTTTCATGTTTTTTGGTGGAGATTTCGATCTGAGGGAGAATTTCTCTTTGGTGTGTAAAACACAAGCAGGAGTGCATGTGTTTAATCCTTGGACTTATATCCTCAGAACAGAACATACTGCATGATCATTAGAGCGAACACAGCCATGACACAAATGATTTATTAAAGGGGTTTTGCTTTCCTTCATCTGGTTTTAAAAGACAGCTTTTCTGCAGTGCGTGCTGCTCTAAGAATATTGAGAATAATTCCTTTTCATTTCTTTTCGGGCTTTCAAAGTAAATATCAAAACTGCATGGAGCTACATTTGTCTACTCCTATATGCTCACAAGTTTATGCAAAAGGGTCAGCCTGTTATCTTTTTGTAGAAATTTTGGTATTTTCAATATTTTTTTGCAACAAAGATTACATTTTCTTTCACAACAAAACTCGTTTTTTAAAACTTTTTTGGGTGATGTGGTTCTTTTCTAAAACTGCAAAGATTTCCTGTTTTCAATCTTGTTCTCTCCATGATTGCCTGCAGGTCTGCGGCACTCCAGAGTACATTGCCCCGGAAGTCATTCTTCGGCAAGGCTATGGTAAGCCAGTGGACTGGTGGGCCATGGGTATCATCCTGTACGAGTTCCTGGTGGGCTTGGTGCCTTTCTTTGGAGACACACCCGAGGAGCTGTTTGGACAGGTTATCACAGGTTTGTCAACCAAAACGCAAATGATCAAAAACATTCCTTAAGGAAATTTAATCAGATGAAATATTTGTTTGATTATTATTAATATAATGCATTTTTTTCTGAAATGCTGCTTTTTCTTTTTTTGTTCTCTGAAGATGACATAGTTTGGCCAGAGGGGGATGACGTTTTACCGGCAGATGCCCAGGCCCTCATCTCTGCCCTTCTGCAGACCAACCCTCTTTTAAGGCTGGGCACAGGTACTGCTGTAAACTTTTGTTATATAACAGAGCTACAGATTAAGATGTTATGATAAATCCTTTATCTACAGAAATATAAGTGTAGTGATGATCAGGATCAAATTATACAGTAATATTTGGAGGCCATTTGTTTCCTGGTATAAAAATAAACTGCTGTCACCCAAATAAAAATTGTGTTTACAAGAGTGGACAGGTAAGTAATAGGGGTTAGGTACATTTGATTCAAATGAGTCCTATTGATTACGTTTTTTTAGATGGATATGTTGCTTTTTCCCCATTTTTAGTTCATTGTTTTAATCTGATTATCTAAAAACATCTTTATCTTTGGTATGGGGGGAAAGAAGTTCATTCTGTGAGTTTGTGGCCTCTTTTTTGCTAAAATTTCTTATTTTCATTTTTTTATCATTTTGTCATTTGTTTTTAATTTTTTTATAAAAAAAATTAAACCAAGATTTTTTTTGTCTTATTTACATTTTTAATTTTAATGTATCAATAAATCCCAAAGAGTATCTGTTAAATATAAAGGATGAATTATTTTAAAATAAATCATAAAAATGAATCACATGAAAAAAAGTTTAAAGACTGAGAGAGCTACAAAAGAACAGTTGCTCTCAAACACTTCAGAAGATTGTTGAAAAAGGTTTTTTACTCTTTCGGAGCAAAGTGGAGGTAAAGAAAGGAGTTTTCGCTTACATTTTTATGCAGCACTATAGATCCGTTGTTTTTTTCTGAAAGTTAAAAAAGCCTTTAAGCGGCACAGATCGACAAAAGCTCCTGAAGGTGACAGCAAAAGACAGACAAAGTCTCATGAGTGATAGAGTACTGCCATTTTAAAGAAGTCTCAAACCTGCACTAAGTCCCTCAATAACACTGAAAAAAATTCCAACCAGCACATGATCCATTATTGATTTAAACATTGATGTAAAAATTTATCTTTGAGGTAGAAAAGGCAAAAGCAGTGCCTGTGAGACGAGCCTAACCACACCAGTAAAAATCTTTTTTTGTCAAAAAGTTTTAATAGAAAGACTCCCAGAGAGATACTGTGAACTTCAACTATGAGCTGAAAATAGTTTCAGTCTTTGAAAAACTGTAGAAAACTGAGCAACTATTAATAAGGATTTTTGAACAGACTTTGCAGAAACATGCAGTTAAGTAAGAGACTGTCACTTAGGTTATAAATCAATTTTTTAGAGATGGGATCTGTTTAGTACGGTGGCCCTGAAGTGCAAATCACAAAGATATCAAAACAAAACTCCAGAAAATACAACATGAAAACAAAAACAAAACTAATTTCCATAAATTAAAATAAAATGTTAAAAAATGAACACTGAATAAGAAAAAGTAGGTATTATTGAATATCACGAATTGTTTGATGAGTTTTGAACAAGAGGGAACAAAGAAGAATGTTTATCTGAACTGTGATAAAGACTTGATTGGGCAATCACCCACCTTTAGCTGTGGTCTGAAGCTCAAAGAATTCTCTTCTGTCGCATGATATTCCCATGCTCAACAACTTCCAATCGAAAAAGTGAACAAATATCATCAGTGTCCCATGCTGCCTTATTTCCTTTCATTTTCACATTTTATTTTGATTTCTGGGAATTATTTTTGTTTTCTGTAAGGTTTCATGTTTATTTCGTTTCCTTTTAGTGAAGCCAGAATGATTCTGAAAACTATTCTAGATCATCCTTCAGGAACTTAAAGAAAGAAAGTAAAAGTGTGCTAAGCTAAAGTATGTTACAACTCACACTTCCTTCAATCACAAGGACATGACAGAAATGTTTCTGAAAAACTGGAGATTATTCTATACACATGCTTATCGTCCTTAGCCGTTCTGTGTTCTTTGTGTCCATGCCACCAGGTGGAGCGTTTGAGGTAAAGCAGCACCCATTCTTTAGCGAGCTGGACTGGAACAGCCTGCTGAGGCAGAAAGCAGAGTTCATCCCTCACCTGGAGTCCGAGGAAGACACCAGCTACTTTGACAGTAAGCTTGCTTGGGTTTGCACATCTGTAGCCTACATGAAGGTGAAGTTTACGAGGTGTGCAGTCACGCAAGCTCTTCCCTCGCTCTTATCTCTGCCAGCTCGCTCAGATCGTTATCAGCACATCAACACGTATGACGAGGATGACACCAACGATGATGAACCGGTGGAGATCAGACGGTTCTCCTCCTGTTCTCCTCGCTTCAGTAAGGTATGACTTTACCTCTCGCCTCGCCTGTTTTAAACCTCACAGCTTACCTTGTCTTCATACCCTGTCAAGTTATCACTCAGACATTCACCTAGAACTTGAAGTTATGTGACCTGGCTGTTCAAAAGTTAAAAAAAAAACGTGGTGTTAGGATGAAATAGGTCATCCTGCAAAGAACGGCTCCTGTGGGTAGACCGGGGTCTCAAACATGGTGTTAATGAAGTCTGTAAGAGCTTCTGAAATGCCAAATCTTTTCTTTTTCTCTGCTGTTTTTTATTTTAAGCCACATCCCAGAAGCTGGAAGGCTCAAACCAGCTTTTGCTTAAACCTGTACCAGATATTTGGCCAGCAAAGCATACATTTGATAATCTTTGAGTGAATATTTTGTTCAAATCTCCACCTGCCTAATTTTGATTCTGATTTATTGTATGGCTAATAACAGAGATCTGGAAAATTCTAAACCTCTATCTCTGTAAATGCTAAAGTGTTGGCTACTGATTAATTGAAAGTATTTGAAAGCAAGAACAAAACATGAAGAATCACAAACCTGTTATTTATTCTTAAGACCCACTCCGATCATCTTTTGATATATTTTGAAACTGTTCCCGGTGGTGTTTTCATTACGATTATGCCGTCTTTAGCCAGAATCAAAAACTTGTTTCGTTTTCTAAGACAAAGTTTCTGTAGAGCAGCAGGAGTTCTTTAGAAATTTGCCTCTGAGTTGTGGGTTGTTGGCGTGCAGGAAGCCCGCTTCCATTTCCCATGATCTATCTATTTACACTCTCACCTGCTAGATTTCAGCCCCTCACACCCCCAAGCTAACATTGCCTTTGCAACAAAAATGGTGAGCAATTTTGGAGCTGTCCAGCCGTACAGTTTGAGCCAGATGACAGCTCCGACACGGAGGAAAACTGGGATGTACATTGATCTAGTCGTCTACAAGTGGATGCATCAGAATGGAGCAGAGCGAGGAGGTTGTGGCCCGCTGATTGTAACTTCTATGTCACAACTACAAGCTTTTTCAAACAGCTTTTTTTGTCAGGTTTTTATTTGCAACACTTTAATAAAGAAATACTCAGGCAATTTAAGCTTAATTTTGTTTATACAAGTCCTTCATTATCAGAAAAATGGCACAAGAACATGTTAAAAAAATGCAATTTTTGTCGAAAAGACTTTGAAAAAAATCTTGATTTTCCGTATAAAAGATAAACTCACCCTAATGTTGCTTTGTTTCCCTAAGCAAATAACAGTCTATTTAAGTATACTCCAAGTGTATAGACTAAACTAACAAGAAGAATAGTTGGAGTTCACTTTTATATACTATCTATTTATTGTTAACTTAAAATGTTCCAATTTAATCTGTAGAAAGTATTCAGTTAGTATACTTCCTGCATTACACATAGGCTACATGTTTTCTATACTTATACTTAAACTCAAGTATACTTTATGAAATTAACTACTTTTTGCTAAGAGTTTTAATGTTGCTCGTAGTTAGTGTTGCAGAGGAAAGGTCAGTGAGGTCAACTCAGAAATTCTCAAGTCTTTTCCTGAATTTGGGTCAAACCAGGAAATATCAAATGTCACAGTTTTTCAAAAGACCACTGAGGCTAAATACAAAAGAAAACATTTTTTTAATTGACTCCTGAAGTGAACAGTCAGATTTTACATCAAAATAAAAGTAAGTAAAGCCAGGCATCCACTAACATTGTTTGCTTCCTATTCCTAAAAGCTGTGGTTGGATTTTTTTTTTAATTGCTCGATTAGACTTTATTAGACCTCACATTAGAGCTGTGTGGTTTTGATTTTCAGGTTGGCGGACCAAACTCTCTCTTTATTCTGTCTCACCACCTGGTCATTTTTAGAACTTTTTTAAATAGGGGTTGCAGTCAATGTACTCATCCCAATTCAGACCTCATTTTCTGTTCTTCAGAATCCTATAGGGGACATCGGAGAGTATCTGGACAGTGTATATGCGTCTATAGTTTCTCATAAAGTGTAAAGTATGAAAAACTTTGTTCTTGTTTTCAAAGCTTTGCTTTGAAATACGCTTTTTCATTTAAAACCAAACCAGCCTTTAAACCCTTGCTGTTATTCTCTTTCCTAGCTTCACATCTCCAGAATGGTAGACTGTCAAATCTCTCCTTTTAAAGTGGCTGATGATTCATTCATTAGGTGTATTCGATTAGAGGCACCAAGCTGCCACTTAGCTTCTTAATTCCCATGGAAAATGTTGGAAGCTTTTTAATGGTTTGTGCACAAACAGTTCCGTGACTCCAAAAGACTTTTACGTGATTAAGCTTGGATTAGAAAGAAGAACTTTTCAAAAACCCGCTTTCAGTGAGTGTGGCTTTTTATTTTAACATAATGTGTTAAATGTCTGAGGTACTTCTCAAATGAAATGAAGAAGGAAACTTAGCTGGATCTTAAGCTTGTTTCCATTGTGCACAATTGAGCATGAGGTGGGGCTTCCATCACTGCCTCCTCTTGCTGTCCTCCCCCCATAACAGTGATGCTACAATCACAAAACAACTGCCACCATGAGGAGGTATCGGCAGAATCTTCAGGATTTTATGCTGCTGCCTGATTTTTTTGAAAATAGTTGATAGGTGGCGCCTTTCAGGTGTAAGGAATGATGGATCGCTGGATCGCCAGCTGCCCGATAGCCCGGGGGGTTATAAAAAGCGGGACATTCTGCACCCCTGGTCATTTGTGTCTGAGATTTAGGCAAACATTATAATCTTTTCAATTCACAAATTATTAGGCAACATGCCTACCAAGAAAGCACAATGTTCTTCTTCATCTTCTCAGCACCAACCGCAGGCCGTCAATGTGCAGGTCTCAGAGTCGCTGTGGTGACATAAATGCCATGATGAGTTTTGTGCAGCATCAATGCCGTTGCCCCATTATATGCAGGACCCACGGTGGCCAGGTTCACCAGATTGATGTCTGGTCATCGCCTGGCCCCTGGCCCATATCAACAGCCCTTGTCAAGTTCTCGCGCTGCTACTGTACGCGGTGGCAGCACGGGGGCAGGCGGTGGCAATACAAAATCGGCCGATCACCGTACGGCGTGTAAAAATGGGACTGCCACCTCCCGATTACAAATCCTGCCACCTGCCAAATTTGCTGAAAAACGTACGTTGAGGTCGTCACACTGTGGCATTTTGAGATATGTGACTGTAATGAAACCTGCCATAGTAACCGTGTGGATGTTGAAGTCGGTTTTGCAAGTTTTTCTTCTTTCTCTCGTTTGTCTGGAGCTGGAAGTCAATTCAATTCATTTTTGTTTCCACGAAGAAGACCAAGAGTGCAGTGATGGATAGGTCAGGTCATGAGAAAGTAGTGATAACAACGAATCCATTGTCACCTCAAGTGTTTGAACAGTGGCTTTTGTTAACAAGTGTCAGATTTTTTTTAACCAGCACATTTTCATCATCAGTATAATAATGAGGGAGACAGTGTGTCAGAACTTAAATGTAATTGTTGATAAGAATTGTAAGTCACTCTGGCAGGAGTAACAAAGATGAAATAATCAGTGAAAATTCAGGCTTTATTAGGGACTTTAGCCTGACTGGTTGAACAGTTGCACTATGTGCTGATTTCATGCGCTCTTTGCTAGGTTAAAAAATTAATAGTTAAAAAAACATGAGACAATATTTTTTTTTATTAACTAAGAATTCTTGCATTTTTCTTACCCCATTTTTTAATCAATAATTTTTGATTATTTACAGGCAATTCTTTTTTTTTTTTGAAGAATATTTGACTTTTTTCTGGGGGACCTGTTGCATCGCCATCAATTTGTTAAACTGGTATATCTGACTGCAAGTTCTTTTGTTGCACAAACTGAAGCAAAATTTAGAGGCAGTTTAGTTAAGAACAACAAAATGCTTTACACAGACTGTGTAAATATAAAACATTTCCTCCAACTTATTGATATGAACATTTGGTATTTATTTTCTGAGACTATAATTACACAAACAAATGTCTTAATTTAATTGTGCATTTAAAAGTTCTTTTATTATTATTATTATTATTATTATTATTACTTAATTTGATGTCAGCCCTCCCTTATGTATTATATGTCCTTTACTTTCAGTGCTTTCAAGCTTGCATAAAAGCCTAATTTTGGATAAAAATTTGACTCAATAGATCTTGTTCTTTGGAATACCTTGTAAAGTTTAGCTTAATTCAATTTACTTAGAAAACACCGTTTTTTGGCCAAGTTTTCCTGAAGGATTTATGGCAAATAAAAAAAGCAGCAAAACATCCTAAATTTCAAGCACAACTTTCAGTTTAATTAACTGAGTAGAAAAAAAAAGTCTAAACTGTAATAAATTAAAATTTAATGTAGGAAAAACAAAGTTCTTCTAATATATTGCATCGACAAAACATTTAGAGTACTCTTTGCAAAGGAGTTTAATATCCTGATACTAAAGGGAGCACTGCCAAGCTAGGTCAATATTTGCATTAAGAAAATGGACCATAAAAATGACTTCATTCTTATAATTACAAGCCTGATAAATGTTTACTGACTGAGGATCAGATGAGAGGAAATGATGGCTAAGAGAGGAGGATAAGATAGCGAGAAGAACTATTGCCAAAAGGGCAGATAAACTGACATCAGCTAATCTTGTGATTCTGAGGCAGCGTCTTTGCAAACTTGTTTTAATCCTAAAACAGAACTGTATTTTTGATGTCATTATTTTGCTTATTTAAAAAAAATCTGCCAATGACTGTAAGGGGCCCTTTTTGCAGTAGACATGATCTCATACAGTCCTGGCACCAACATCCCTCCCAGAACTTTATAGGATCACAGTCTTTTAGTTCCATTTAGTTTACAAAGAGCAGCACATTAAGGCACACTTTTCAAAACAGATGGATGATGCTCAGTGCAACAAAACCTTAAAGGCTGGAATATTTAATGGACCATCTGTGCCCTCCTGCAGGTCTACAGCAGCATGGAGCACCTTTCACAGCTGGAGCAAAAAGCTTCAACCTCCGTGTCGCGTCGGGAACACAAGGGAGCACGAGAGGACAAGATGACCAAGAGAGAAAGCCTGGGCAGTTTTGGCATGAGGGACAAAAGCTGGAAGACCGGATCTCCTGAGATGTGAGAAGTGTTTTATTGGCATGTGTTTTTGAGGTGTTGTTTTTATATTCTTCCCAACATGAAACATTTTTTTTCACCTACTAGGAAAAAATAACAACACTTTGGTGAAAAACAACTTTACAGTAAAGCTGCCGAAATGTAATTTTTTTAACAAATGTTATTTAACAAGGCAGACAGTTTTTTTAAATACTGCTTCCGTAAAAGACAGACTTTCACCAGATTTCATCAGAAGTTGAGAAGTGAAATTGAAAGTAGAAAACTTCCATCTGAATCCTTGTTGATACGGTCTACTTTTTATGCACAGCACATAACTGACATATAGGTAAAAAAAATACAGCCGACACTAATCATCATTCCACATAACGCCATTTCCATTTGGTTTTTCTCAAACAAGTATGGACTGAAATACCCTTTACGTTTATCATAAGAAAGTCAATGAATAAGCGTTTAGTGCAGTCTCACAGAATATATTACTGTGAAAAATTGGAATTTCTTAACCTTTCATACCAGACAAAAAATATTTGCACCACTTTTAATATTCAGCTGTTTTATTTGGTGCACAAAACCTATTCTTAAATATTTCAGACAAATTTTGACAGTTTTTATAAGCTGCATGAGAAATAAAAATCGTTAAATTTAATTAGAATAGAAAAAATTTGTTATAGTTTAATGTATGGACTTAAAATGAGTAAATGCTATTTACAAGAAATTCTTGCCAAACAATTTATAAACATATTTCATTTTAAACCAGTGAATTAGGCTGAAAGCACTGATGAATAAAGAAAATATTAGTTTTGCTTTTAAAGACTTTGATTTTTTACGCTTAATACTAAAGTAAAAAAAAGAATTCATAAGGAAAAGCCTATAAAAGGTTGAAGATTAATAATCAGTGAAAGTCATACAGGACATTCTTCTACAGGAAGCGGCTGTCCTGTTCAGAGTCTCTCCACATGGAAGGAGATGCGAGTCCTCCTCTTGGTGCCAGGCGCCGTTTCTCAGCTTTGATGGACACCTACCGGTTTTCCTCACCTCTGGAAGGTGACCCAGACGTTCACTCCCGTCAGAACGCCATGAGAATCAGAGGGACGTCGCTGGATGGGACCACGATTCCATCACCCAGCCTGCTTGAACAGCGAGCCAAGGAGATCAACGGAGCAGGTGCGCTAGCAGGTTAGGAGAATAACTGTGAGGATGGCACAAAAAAATCCTGACTCAGCTCTGAGAATGTTTTCTGCTGTGTCATATTAGTTCCATCCTCACATTTAGTACTCTTTAAAGACCCACTCTGATGGCTTTCTGCGTGCCAACTGTCTCACCCACAACTCAGAGTCGAATTTCCATTTAACTGCTGCTACAATGCAGAAACTGTCCTAGAAAATGACACTTTTGTTTAGCTAAAAATTGTATAATCATAATTAAAAGACCACTGAGAATGTTTTTACTATAGATCAAAAGATGATTGGAGTATTAAGCTGCCGTCTCTTCACGATTTTGACTCCTAATAGTTAAATTCTTCTTCTAAAGTGTAAGCTCAGTCATTACCGTATCTCCAGGTCCTGCAGCTGCAAGCCGTGACGTGATGACTCCTCTTTATGACTCTCTGGGTGCCAGAGCCACTAATGACCTGGTCCTCCGCCGAGCACGCCACCAACACTTATCTGGTGACGGAGAGAAACGCAATTCCAGATCCGGAAATAAAGTCATCAAGTCTGCCTCTGCCACCACTCTGTCTGTTATCATCCCATCAGGTGAGAGGCAGCAAAAACTCTGATCCATTAACGGATGAAAGATTCTTGATACATTAATTCATCTCTTTTATGCATCCAGTGGAGCAGCATGGGGGCTTTTCACCACTGGCCAGCCCATGTCCCCAACTCTTTCACCTCCAACCCTTCATCGCGTGACTCTTCGCCCAGCAGAGACTTTTTCCCAGCAGTCAGTGTGCTGCGCTCCCCCATCACAATCCATCGCTCAGGAAAGAAGTACGGCTTTACTCTCAGGGCCATCAGGGTTTACATTGGAGACAGTGATGTCTACAGTGTGCACCACATTGTCTGGGTAAGAGCTTTATTCTAAAAAATACGTTTTCATGGTTTATTATTATTATTTTTTAATCTAATGGGCCTAAAAAGAACACAAACATGAGTCACTTTAAATTCCCAGATGTTTTTCTTCTGATTGCTGCTTACTGCTCCATCGAGACATTGGTCAAATGGTCATTTTTCTCACCGCTTTGTGACTGCTGATGGCACAAAAGCATTGAATTTGGTGAAAGATATAAAAGAAATACGTTTTATGACCATTGATTGAATAGAGCGGCGAGACCCTGGGATTAACCCAGGACACACTGGAGAGAATACATCTCCCAGCTGGCCTGGGAATGTCTTGGAAGTGGCTGGAGAGAGAGAAGTCTGGGCATCTTTGCTTAGACTGGTGCCCTTGCGACCCGGTCGTGGATGAGGGGAAGAAGATGAATGGAAGTTTATGGGACACCTTAAAAAAAAGAAAGAAAGTAAAGTAAATGTGTTCTGACCTCCTGGTTTGTACTGGCAGCATGTGGAGGATGGAGGCCCCGCCCAGGAGGCTGGCCTGTGTGCAGGTGACCTCATCACTCATGTCAATGGAGAACCTGTTCATGGTCTGGTCCACACTGAAGTAGTAGAACTCATTCTTAAGGTTAGTATGAGCAGTTCCATTCAGGTTGGTGTTGAAAAAAGGTTATTGTGACCTTCAGCATCAAAGATATGTTTTCTTTTTCTTCATTTATTTGACTTTTACAGAGCGGTAACAAGGTGACGGTAACAACTACTCCTTTTGAGAACACCTCCATTAAAGTGGGCCCTGCTCGCAAGGCTAGCTACAAGTGTAAGATGGCTCGACGAAACAAAAGGGCAATGGGAAAAGAGGGACAGGACAGGTAAGGGCTTTTTCTTTGACCAATTCAACTGAAACATCATTCCATTAAAGACCCACTCCAGTAAAAATAGTGTTTAGGTTTTTAACATGTTCGTGTGGCATTTTTCCCATGATAGAGGACACATTTAAAGAAAATTAAGCTTAAAATTGCATATTTTAGTATTTATTTATTCAAATTTTTGTGAATCAGGAGCGGAGGAAAAAAATACCGTTTGAAAAAGCTTTTACTTGTTTTGTAAAGTCTACAATCGGCAGGCCATAAGCTCCATGTTCTTCATTCTGATGCATCATCTTGCAGACAAATAGAACTTTCAGCGTCTTTATTTTCCTCGTCTCAGCGGTCATCTGGCCCAAAACTGGACGACTGGATAGCTTCAAAATTGCTCGCACCTTTTGTTGCACTGGTAATGTTAGCTTGAGTCTTAACAAAGAGATGATGAGAAATAAAGGAAGGCTCACTACTGCTTCTCTGAAGAAATTATGTCCTAGAAAACGATTTTTATTTTGGCTCGAAACTGTATTAAAAGACCGCTGGGAGTGTTTTTACAAAAGATCAAAAGATGATCAGAATGGAACTTTAAGACACTGTCGTGTTTATTTTGTTTTTTTCTCTCTCTCTTTTCTGTGTCTGATGTACAGTAAGAAGCGCAGCTCCTTGTTCCGTAAGATCACAAAGCAGTCCAACCTTCTCCACACCAGCCGCAGTCTGTCCTCTTTGAATCGCTCTCTGTCCTCCAGTGAAAGTCTTCCTGGCTCTCCCACTCACAGCTTGTCTACTCGGTCCCCAACTCAGGGTTACCGCTCCAACCCTGAGGCCCCGTACTTGGGTACATTTGTTGGAACTTTGTTGTTTAACTGATGCATGAAAAGTTAAATACGGTCCCCATCTTGTGTATTTACATCAAACTGAGCCCAAATTTGTGCTTTACTCTTCTACTCTTCAGGCGCTTCCTCCCAGAGCAACTCTCCAGCCTCCAGCACTCCAAACTCCCCCTCTCCGTCTCAGCACATGAGGCCCAGCTCCCTGCATGGCCTCTCCCCGAAACTCCATCGCCAGTATCGTTCTGCCCGATGCAAATCTGCTGGTAACATCCCTCTGTCCCCGCTGGCCCACACGCCGTCCCCAACCCAATCCTCCCCGCCGCCGTTGCCAGGCCACACAATAGGGAGCTCCAACACGACACAGTCTTTCCCTGTCAAGCTCCACTCTTCCCCGCCAGTGGTTCGTCCGAGGCCGAAGAGCGCAGAGCCGCCACGCTCTCCTCTTCTCAAACGGGTGCAGTCAGCAGAAAAGCTGGGCTCACCACTAACCCAGTCCAGTTCAACAGGAGGCCTCGGAGGTCTGCTGAGGAAACACAGCCTGGAGGTGCAGCACTCCGAGTACCGAAAGGATGCCTTCCTCTGTGAGCTTGGGCTCCAAAGTCTGCTGGAGACAGAGGGAGAAAATTTACCTCCAAATCTGTCCCCCTTGACCTCATCCTTCAATGCCCCAGAAACGGGTGTGCTGAAGCCTGTGAGGAGACTCGGGAGGCAGGAGTCTCCTCTCAGTAGAGAGACGCTGCTGGCTGTAAGAGACAGGGAGGAGAGGGAAAGAGGGAGGGAGCGGGAGAAAGAAAGAGACACTGGGGCTATTAAAACTCAAGCTGGAGGAGCAGAACGCCAGTCGTCTCTGACAAGAATGCCTCTTGGAAGTGAGAGGAGTTTTAACCCTCAGAGTTCCAGGGTAAGTTCAGAAATTTCCAAAGCTTTAATTCCTAGCAGCCCTGTCAAAACCACTGGAAGTTTAGGTGGAGAGAAGATTTGTCAAAGTAAGGCAGACATACCTCAACAAGAATCAAAAGCAGCCAAGAGTTTATCTAACAGTAAAAATCCTCAAGAGGAGCTGTTGGGGGACAAACTTGGAGCAAAACAGGATGGAGATGGCAAAAGTAGGTCTAGTTTAGTGGCTGCTGTCTTGAGCAAGAGCTCTCCTGCTCCAGATAAGTCTACTGGCATCAGCTCAGCAGGAACAGGAGCTCATCTGAGCATGAACAAAACGTTTAAAGTGTCAGGTACCGTGGACAGCAGTGACACAAGAACTTCAGACCTGGGGAGCAAAAGCCCCAAACTCTCCGCTCGGGTCCTCGCTCCCGTCATTCCCTCACACGGGCAGCCGCTCTCGCTGAGCAAAGTGAGGCAGGGGCTGGGCTCAGTCAACTGCTACAGGGGGACGTTGGACTGGGAGGACAAATGTCGCTTGGAGGTGGTTGAGGAACATTCTCCTTCTCCCTCCCCATCTCCTACAGCGGTCACACCATCCCTATGTGGAAATTCCCTCTGCAAGTCGCGGCCCGTTTCCCCAGGGGACAAGACGAGCTTCGTCAGCCAGCTGACCACGGTGGCCAAAAATGTCTTGGGGCCAATCAAGCTGGGCTCTCAGGAGGGGGCCAAGAGCAAAGAACAGCAGACTAAGTCATCAGAGGAGAAGCAGGGAGGCGTCGCGGGAAAATCGGACATTCCAGCCGGAGCTCGAGGAGCTGCTGGCACTACAGCGGCAACCCAGAATCCTGCAGGGTCGCCGCTTGAAAAAACTGCAGCAGGTAGCAGCCTGCCGAAAATGTGACCCCCCCCCCCCCCCCCCCCCCCCCCCCCCCCCCCCCCCCCCCCCCCCCCTCTGGGTTTTTAAATAAACAGTGGTGTGGAAAAAAAAGCCTTTTTGGAAGCACTTAAAGCAGTGTACATTCCAGTTTCAGAGTATATAAAGTGGTATTTATTAATTCAAAATCAATTTAATTAATATAACTTGAAAATGGTGCAAAGTACATATTGTAAGGGTGACTTGTAGGTTTTCTATTATGAGTAATCTATTGGAAGGACTCCTTATGTTTAACACTTTATCAGATGTATTTGTGATGTTCGGAATGAACGCATGAAACGGATGTAGAACAGGTGAAAAAGTGCTTTACTGATCAAAACATGCTGAAAACTGTGATCACCAAATCTGTCACTCTATCTCCAAATCAGGCCTTTCTCTTTTTTACAGCTTATCAATGTCACGTCATCATATTTACATCGAGGATTACATGCAGCATCAGTGTGAAATTTGATTTTATTCAGTGGTTTACGGTTTCTAGGTGAAATGGTCAGACATTGCCAAAGCAGGCTCTCTTGTGGATGTGGCAAAAAAAAAAAAAAAAAAAAGTTTGTGTGCAAATGTGTGTTTTTAGATTGTGTCTATTTCCGATGATTCTTGAAGGCTGCCTCCCTCAGTGGAGGCGAGGCGCTTATCTCCCATTCGCAGGAAGGCCGCCACGAACACCCCTACCCCCCGCCGCCGCCGCCTCAGGAGGCAGCAGTGTCAGCGGCTGATTTCCATGCATTTTAATCTCAACTCCTGTTGTAATCATGTGTTAGGGCGACGAGTTTGTTTGAGGCCGTGTTTATAGCAGTGCCTTTTTTTAAAGGGACCAGTATGACCAGGAAATAGGTCATGCCGAAAAATAGAAAAATGCAGTTAAAAATCCTCTGCACTGCATTGGAAACAGTAGAACTTGTTTCAAGCACAAATGAAGTGGAGTGTTGGTTTAAGCAGGAAGACACTCATGGATGTAGCATATGTCATCATTTATTTATCGAAGGGCTTTGAAAGAGCTTGAGCTTATAGTAATAAAGTGTAACAGTTACGTGGTTATTGTTAGGAAAAAGACTTATCCATGAAATGGCAGTTAGGTTTAGCAACTTTAGCTTGTTGAATTCTCAGTGTGGCCGTGGATAAAGGTGATTCAGTCAACGACTTCACTTACTGACAGATATATTTGCCTGACATTTTATGTCCCATCTTTACCATGTAGTTTGTATCTATCCACTGTACATAACGCATAACTTATGCAAATCATTTGAAGGTGTTCAGGTATGAACGGACATCTAGGTCTGATTGTTACAGGAAGGGGTCATTTTCTGCATCCCGTGCAATTTTCTTTTTTTTTGTAATTTAAGGTCAAAATTTTTTGTCTGAAAATAGGTAAATTTATATTAACACTATAAATGTCCTAAAATATTCACTCATATGACTGAATATGTCAATCAACTCAAATGTCCTTGGTTGTTCAAATCTGTTTACTGTATGTGAGGGTTTTTTTTATTATTATGGAAGCAGATACTTTATTAAATGTGAGTGCACAGATGTGCTTTTATAGAGAAAAACCAGAGCGGCAAGTGAATCCACAGTCCAATACTGGTTTTTGTTGTAGTGCTAGCTTGCAGTCATACACTCTGATTTGTCAATCATTTAAAGGCACCTCCCACAAAGCAAAAACATGCAGACTAATAATTACATCTTTCCTGGAGTTCTAAGATTTTCCATGTTAACAGCATAATCTTTAGGTTTGAGCCAGATGCCAGCTCAGAGGAGGACAACGAAGACGTATGTGGGTCTGTGGAGCAGGGAGCTTGTGGCATTTCCGGTGTATTTTCAATCAAGACAGATTTTATATAAAACAAGTGGAAGTTGGAATCTTAGGTTCTTACATACACATAATAACATGTGGAAAATACATCCTAAAATGGACATTTCTACTACCTTTTGATTTCTAACGTTTTTATAAATTAATTAGATTTGATTTTTTACAGTTGTCTGTTTACTTCAAGGAATTGGCTTTTTCTGATCACTTGAACAGGCGCCAGCAAGGCATTGTGTTGCACTGCCCTCTAGTGGTTCACTGTCTTATTACAAACTTGAACACATTTTGTTGCCCCACCCCATAGGCTGACTGATTAAGCATTTTGTGTCTCATATTTGCAGTAAATATAAACTGTACACTATTACCATGAAATATCTATTGTGTTCTTCATGTGACTGTTAATTAGAACTTAGAAAAACAGGGAATATGTTTCTTTACAATGAATTTTTCTTAAATCTTTTCTTAAACCTTATTAGGTCTGCTCCAATTATCTGATTTGAAACAAACTAATATTAAGTCAATTTTTTCCCCTTGTTGGTTATAAATGTCTAACCATATACTATATATATATTTATTTATTTTTATTAATTTTTTTGTTACTGTCAGGAAGATTAGTCTACTTGCACTTTATTTGAAATAAAGATCCTTATTGTTGGCTCTGCTTTCAACTTAGTGATTGCTGTAAAGAATGGATCATTTAAGGGAGCACAAAAGTTCAAATATGAAAAACATTCCACACTTACTGCTCACTCAAAACTGTTTTTTTTTTTTTTTTTGTTTTTTTTTACCACTTGGGTGTTTGTAGTAAATGTAACTCAAACATAGAAATCTGGGACAGATTTACTACTATCTCATTGCACTTAATGCAAAATCCATCTTGGCATTTAGAAGTGGCTATCAGTATTCATTTAAAGGGTTTAATGGAAAGTTAATCTTTGGGATTTTTGCACCCTGCTGCATATGGGCCCATGGGTTAAAAATACTGTAGAGGTTTTATTTACTGACTTGTACAAACTGACTACCTTAATGTTGTTTTTAATGGTTCACTGCCTATCTTTTTTTTGGCATAAAAGCAAGCAAGTAAAGCCCAAGCTCTTTAATTTAGCTCTACTTGAGACTTTCTATTACAGATAGATGCATTATTGAAATGTTACTGCCGAGCCAAACAACTTTTAATTGACAGGAAGTATTAGACCTGTACATTGGTCTAGTTTTCTATTATTGAAGACTTTCTTAGAGGTTGCTATGTATTTTCCCTAATAGGCAAACTACAGGGACAGCTGGTCATGAAGTTTTGTTTTTGTGTATGCTAGGTTTCATTTACCTGTCCTCACGTTCAACAACTGTTAATAAAGAATTTAAATGGATTTTGGGAGTCAAACCAGACAATCTGCATGTGAACTACTTTACTTTACAGTTAGTGTGTGCCTACATAGCTTTTATTTTAATTGAAAACAATTAATCCCTGTGTTATTGATTCATTACAAGCTTTTGCTCATCAGCAGGTCGTTTTTTTTTTTTTTTGCAATCTTGTCCCGTTATATTCACTGCTCTGGGTAAATACTAGTTTGGTCAGTGCTGAAATGAGTTGACTGAGCCTGTTTTTGTTGATTAATACAGTTTTAATATCTTGCCATTCACAACCGAACACTCCCATTGGTGCTATTTTTGATTTGCGTCCACTTGCTAATGTGCCCAGTGTAGTAAATCTGCCCCAAAAGTGCAGTATGGAGAATAAAGCTCTAAAATATCTTCCAAGACACACTGTTTCAGACTTTGTTTTACTGTAATGTTCTTTTCCTGCTGTCCAAAAGCAAAATAAGGTGATAAATCTATCCAACAAGACCAGGGGGCTGCAACCTTAATGCTAAAAAAAACCCATTTGGTTCAGCTTCTTGTAACCAAAGCTCAGTGAGAGCCACAAAGTCCCACTTCACTGTTTAGAAAAATACATTTTACTTATGTTTTTGTGGCTATTGAGCCATTTCTTTATACAATGTAGCTTTTAAATATTTACAATAATTGAGCAATGTTTTATTTTTCTAACATACAACATAATTAATTTATTTTACAGCACACATAAGTCAAATCCACCTGCTGCACCAGATTTACATGGAATAAAAATGTTCCACTTTCCTTTTTCTCCTTTTACTATTGAATATTAACACGACAACATTTTTTTTAAATCTATGCTGTAAATACCATTCATCCAACCATTTGGTGAACCCATTTTGAGCCCGGACCTTATAAACTGAAACACATCAAACATAGCAAATTATCAGCACTTTTTTTTAAAGCCAAAGAGTCACAATGAAAGGATGAAAGAGCTGCAAATGGCCTGCTCTACACATAACAACAGAAATGACGTGTGTGTGTGTGACAAAACTTCAACACGTTGTGTCAACTCAGCATTTCTTGGGTACTGTTTCAACTCCCTGTTTCACTGCTTTGACGTGTGAGGAAATGACTTTTTAAACATGCCTAAAGTCACAAATATTCCTCTGTTTTTATATTATGAATTTAAATTCAATATGCCTCTTGATTTTTTGAAAACTTTACTTTTAAACAAGATTGATTACAAAAGTATGAATGCCAAAGGAAAAAAAGGGGAAAAAGCAACTTTTTAGTCACATTACAGAAACATCACATTACCATGGGTATGTGTGTGTGTGTATATATATATATATATATATATATATACATATATATATACATATATATATGTATATATACCAAATAATTTATAAGAAATGTTAGCTTTGGAGCAAGATTTTCAAGAAATAGTCGAATCGAATCGAATCTTGTTAAACTACAGAGAGGTGCTTTCAACAAAGAAATAACATTCCTTTATTTACATATAATAACGTTCAGTTTTGGTTACAAAAACAAACATATTCAATTCTTAGTCAACAATTTGATCATTTTATGAAATTGTTACATTCATAAATGTAATTAATTATTGTTTGCATTCCTTCAGAAATTGGAAACTGAAACGTCCTGAAATTTTAATTAATTTTATTTTACTAAACTTTTGGTCTTTTATGGTTGCATTTTGATTCCAATGTCTGCCGCTTGGTGTTCGCTCCAGTGTTGTATTTTTAGCATAAAATTGCCTTGTAGTCTTTGACAATTTGTTTTGTGACTTTGAACATGTCTAAACAAACAAACGAACACATATTTTTCAAGAAATAAATAAAGCTGTGCTAAATGTGTGACCATGTGTTTTGTCACTTCGAATATGTCATTTAAAAGTGGTTAAAAATTATTTATCAATTTACCAACTAATTAAGAAATAAAAACTAAACTGTTGTAGCTGCCTTTAAGTTTGTGACCACTGTTTTGTGACTTTGAAAATGTAAATTTTCAAATATAAAAACTATAGAGGAGTTTACAACTGACGTCCATCAGGTGCACCAGATTATTAAGGTCCAGGTAACATTGCGGATGGATGTCTAACGGAAGTTTGGGTGCTGCATTGAGATCATCTTTTGACGCAGGGTGTCTTTTACTTTGAAAAGAAGTCGTGTGAAACTCAGTCAAAAATGTTAAACTACTTAATAAAAAAGGCTATTTTTTCGTTATGTTTTATATATGTAAAAAAAAAAAAAAAAAAAAAAAAGTTCAGCTTTTCCTAGTAGTGACCATAACATAAATACAAAAAAGTGCCTTATCATTCTAAAAGGTGAAGTTAGACTTTGTGGCTCTGACTGAGGTTTTCATGATTTGATGATTCCAAAAGCCAGCTATGTGCTCAGGTAAATATACCTGCTTTTCTGCGAGGATTTTTTTTTTAAAGCAATTGTCTAAATCAAACACGCTCTACTACCACTTTTAAGTCCCACCTCCCCAAGAAAACTAGCCAATCAGCTTCCTTGAACAAAATAATTCAACCAATCGTGTTGCACCTGGGCAGTGAGCTTTCCGAAAGGAACAGGAAGTGAGTGCAATGAAAAGAAGATGCTAAAGCGGTTACAGTTTTGGAGGACCACATTGTCATTGTGTCGGTTCGTCTTATAATTAATTATCATAGGATATGGAGGGACGATAACAGCACCGGAAATAGCAATACTTTATTTGTAAAGTAAGCGTATTTTAGTGGTCCGTCATTTTTTAATGTTTAAGACAACTCCGACGTTAGCGGTAGAGTTAGCTTGTTCAGCAAAGCTGGGTCAGCCAAACCTTGGAAATGAGTGTACCAGAGGACCGACATACCTAATTTAACCAAACACAGGTACATTTTAAGCCAAGAAGTATTTGATTCAGAGGGGAATTTGCTTTCAGAAAGTCGCTGAATTTGGGCTAAAGTCGTATAAACTGAGAAAGAGTACTTGTTCTGGGGAGCTCTGTCAAATGTACGGTAACCGCTTAGTTTTCAACCTCAAACCCAATCAGATGACTTCTCACGATTGCACAATCCCGAAAGACCGGTTGTCGAATGGCAATCACATGATTTTCTTCTTCTTCTACTTCATTTACTTTAATACGTGGTCACTGGCAGTTCTGTATTCTCTACCGAAGCTTCCTCGCCGGTTTTATTGGCGGAGTGTAGAATCTTAAATATGTTGTTCGGAAATGAGGAGTTAATGTTTCCTCAATTTATTAATATAAAGAAATAATCCAACGAAATCTCATAGCCTGATCTTTAAATAATTTATTTGTAAATTATGGTGGAAAAGGATTTGGTCAAAAACGAAGTTCAACTCGATAATTCGTTTTATACCCTCTGTTTGACAATGACAGCAGTCGCATTTTTTCTTTAAGTTTCCATAAGGTTTTCCAACTGTTGCTGGTACTTTGGCCCATTCCTCCACACAGATCTCCTCCAGAGCAGTGATGTTTTGGAGTGGTCACTGGGCAACATGGATTTTCAACTCCCTCCAAAGATTTTGTATGGAGTTGAGATCTGGAGACTGGCTAGGCCACTCCAGGACCTGGAAATGCCTCTTATATAGCCACTCCTTCATTACCCTTGCAGTGTGTTTGGGATCGTTATCATGCTGAAAGACCCAGACGCATTTCACCTTCAATGCTCTTGCTTCACTTTCCTTTCCTTCACACGGATCAGTCGTACTGGTCCCTTTGCTGAAAAACAGCCCCAAAGCATGATGTTTCCACCCTCATGCTTTACAGTAGGTATGATGGTTTTGGATGCAACTCAGGACTCTCTCCTCTAAACACGACAAGTAGAGTTCCTACCAAAAAGTTCTATTTTGGTTTTATCTGACCATAGGACAGTCTCCCAACCCTCTTCTGAATCATCCCAATGCTCTCTAGCAGACTTTAGACAGGCCTGCACATGTACTGGCTTTAGCAGAGGGACGTGTCTGGCACTGCAAGATTTTAGTCCCTGGCAGCGTAGTGTGTTGCTGATGGAAGCCTTTGTTACTTTGGTCCCAGCTCTCAGCAGGTCATTCACTAGGTGTCCCCCCCCCCCCCCCCCCCCCCCCCCCCCCCCCCCCCCCCCCCCCCCCCCCCCCCACCACCACCACCACCATGTGGTTTGGGGATTTTTGCTCAGTTCTTGTGATCATTTTGACCCCACGGGGTGAGATCTTGCAGGGAGCCCCAGATAAAGGGATATCATCAGTGGTCTTGTATGTCTTCCATTTTCTAATAATTGATCCCACAGTTGATTTCTTCACACCAAACAGCTTACCTATTGCAGATTCTGTCTTCCCAGGCTGGTACAGGTCAACAGTTTTGTTTCTGGTGTACTTAGACAGCTCTTTGGTCTTGGTCATAGTGGGGTTTGGAGTGACTGCGGTTGTGAACAGGTGTCTTTTTATATAGATTACAAGTTCAAACAGATGCTATTAATACAAGTAACAAGTGGAGGACAGAGTCTTCTTTTACAAAAGAAGTTACAGGTCTGTGAGAGCCAGATTTCTTGCTTGTTTGTTGGTGACCAAACGCTTCTTTTCAACCATAATTTGCAAAAAAAATCCTTAAAAATCAGATAATGTGATTTTCTAAAAAATGTGCCCCCTCATTTCGTCTCTCATATTTGAGATATACCTATGATGAAAATTACAGGTCTTTCTCATCTTTTTTTAGGTGGGAGAACTTAAAGAATTGGTGGCTGACTAAATACTTTTTTGCCCCTCTGTAGATCAGCCAGTTTAATTTGATTATTTACTATTTTAGGTCACATCTGGTTAGATAAGGTCTGCAGGTAACAGTCATTCAAACAAATACTGACAGTTTTGTCTGATTTCTCTTCACTTTTAAACAGTCTTGGTTTACTTTAAGAGTTAGGAAAGACCAACCCCTCTATAGCACAGATTTCTGGTTATGTTTGGACAAGGAAAAGCAAGGAATACATTTAATAAGTTAAACTTTTCTAGAAAAAAAAGAACATTTTTGAAGTTAGTAGAAAAATGTTTTACAAGTACCGTAAATGATTGTTCACCCTTTGCTTGTCATCTTTTTGTTGTTTTACAGACCAGTTTTTTGTTGCAATGAAGAGCATTAGAGTCCACCTGTAAAAGTTCAAAAACATGAACTCAGTCTCTCCCAACACGGTGTCCTTCGTGGCCGGAGTGATGCAGGAGGAACCGGTGGAGAGCCGGAGGCAGCAAACTCTGGAGTGGCAGAACAGCCATGGATTCAGGCCGCATTCGATTTCAAGTAGCAGCAGAGAGGTGGCCGAAGAGCCTGACGAGATGGACAAACTGAAGGCCAAACTGATGTCGGCGTGGAACAGTGTCAAATACGGTATGAAGGCTGGACAGAACCATTACAAAACAAGCATAAGAACCTGTAATTATTGTGCACTTTAACAGCTGCAATTATTTGTTGTCTGTATAGGTTGGACTGTTAAGACTAAAACTTCCTTCAACAAAACTTCCCCCATCATTGTTCTGGGACACACCTATCTACTCAACAGTGAAGGTAAACACAACATTTGTTTTTAGCTTGTCTGCTTTGCTAAATAAATACTGTACTTCGTCTACAGAGGGTGTGATTGTTGCAACTCCTGAGATTGCAATGATTTGTTTAATTAACTGAACTTGTAGTGATTCTCCTGTTCCTTTCTGTACGTTTTTGGCACGTAAAATCTCAGTCACACTTTGAGCGATTTCAGCAATCTTGGTGTTCAGCACGTTCAGGACATTCATCTTTATACTTTTTATATTCATACCTTCTATGCATTTTAAAATGTTATGTAAGTTTTGCTTTTTTTTTTCCACGAAAATCTTAACGGGCTTTGTGTACTTTGAAAGTTATGCAATATTGGTATCAAAACATTCAGCCTGGTAAGGACATTATTCTGTAATTAAAGGACTTTGCTTCAGCATCTTCAGCAAAAAGCACTAGCATTATTGCAGGTAATGCAACTTTTCTAGTTTAAATTCAAATAAAACACAAGGGTTGAACAAAATAATTGGAAAATGACACTTTTTAATGCTCCTTCCTTCACCCTCCTGTTTGGAGGAGCTGGAGCAGGTTTTAATGGAAGAGTGGCTGAAAATTCTGATGGAACAAGACAAGAAGCTTTGATTCCGTTCCAAGACATATTGAAGGCTAAAGGGTTCCAACTCCATATTAAATCTAGTTTCTCCAAATTTAATAAGTGTTCCAATTATTTTGTTCAAACCCTGTTTATTTAGCTCATTTGTAATCAGCTTTTAATATCTGATTGAGTTGTTGAAAATTTTATCTTAATGGAATGAATTTTAAAATTGTATTTGTGCATCATTGCCAGTTGTGATGTAGTGTTTTTCACCAGTAGGAGCCGCAGGTTTGGAGGCCAGGTTGTCAGTTACTTTTTAAAGAAACTTTATTAAGACCTTTTGCAGAAAAAGCTGTTTATTTTTTTGTTTTTGTTTTTGTTTCTAATAAATATGCAAATTGTTAGCATTAACTGTACATATTTGAACCTAACACAAAGAGACAAACGTTTATTTTCTTCCAACAACTTTTTAAATGTATTGTTTTATTTAACCAGTTGTTTGGAATTTCTACCTTTCAATTCATGCAAATGAGAAGGACTCTTAAGAGTCAGTTTTATTTTCTCTGATACTTTGTGGTTAAAACTTTGCTGAAGAGCAGCTTTAACAGTTTGGATTCATTTGAACATGTAGATACGAAACGGCTGCTATGTGGATTAACAAAATCTGTGTATCTCTAATTTATAAACTCCTTTTAATTTTATTTCTGTTATTACAACTTCACAAACTCTGCTTTAAAAGCTGAAATATTACTTAAACTGTGTAACAGAGGCTCTGAGTTTGGTTGTTTTTTTTTTTTTTTTCTTTTTCTCTTCTTATGACCTCTGTTATCCTTCTGTGACATTACTTACAGATGAGGTAGAGCGATTTCGTCTGGATTTTGTCTCTAGGATCTGGCTGACCTACAGAAGGGAATTTCCTCAACTTGAAGGTTCCACCTGGACCACCGATTGTGGCTGGGGTTGCATGCTGCGCAGCGGGCAGATGCTGCTGGCACAGGGACTCCTGCTTCACTTTATGCCACGAGGTTTGTGTCTTTTACTTTTGTGGTGGTGTTCAGCTGTGGCTTCTTTGTGCGTTTGTATCTTAGATCTAAGGCAAGTGTTGATTTAATTTCTAAAATCCTTAAGCACGCGGTCATGAAACAATGAGGGATGTTTCTGCACATATTTCAAACATTTTCATGAATAGTTCCACTGTTTTAGTTTGCATTAAATCATTAAAACTGAAGTTTTTAGTTTAAGTTTCAAATGTCCTGCTTGATTGACTCTGACATTAGTCTTCTCTGGTTCTGTCCTGTTACATTTCAGTTTTTAAATTGTCCCTTCCAACTTCAGCATCTTCTAACCATCCTTCTTTATCATGTTTATCTGGTAGAGCCACATTTGTTTTCATAAATGATCTGTTGTTTTTGCATAGTTGGATAATGTTTTTCATGACATTCTGGATTTTTCTGTTGTGCTTTCCTTTGACCGTAACATTAAGAAAGAAAACCTACTCTCATCTCTACAGTTTTTATGTAGATACCAATGAAGTTGGAACTGGCTCTTCAGTCTGAATCATCTGTAATATTCTGTCTGCTTTTAGCTTGCAAATTCTGAAAGTTCTGTGTCAAACCATCAACCTACCCGGGATTGTACCAACCTCAGAAAGGTAGAAAGGTATTACGACAACAGAAAGCATCTGACCAGCGCCAACACTTCCAAACGCGTAGTTGTTGTCCTCTTTTCAGCTATATTCTTCTTCACCTCCTGCGATCTTCTTCCAAATAATATAAAACTCTTTGCTTATAAAAGTAGAACCCAAATAAAAAAAAGGAGCTGGCGCACGACCTCTACTGTTGTTGCCATTACCTTTCACCAAAAAAGTTGGCTTTGCTGGAGTCTTGCTCAAAGATACTTTGCCATATAACTTAAGTAACCAGCAAGCAAACCACCAACCCTGGAGCTGAACGATTGCTCTACTTCAGCTTCACAGCCACCTTTTTAGCCATTTGTTTTGATTAAAAATAAAAATCTCCTATCAGCTTATTGCCTTTTAAAGAGTAAGATTGTGGAAGTTATAAGAATTAAGTAAATACTTTTTGAAAATGTTGTTTGTTTTGTAGATTGGACTTGGCCAGACGCTCACCAGCTCACAGACGTGGACTTTGAGATCTTCCGACCGCGCTCCCCAGTGCGGGCAGCAGGGGTTCCCATCCCTTCTTTTGGCTCTCCTCGTGGCTCCACCACACCTGAGAGATCCTTTTCCAGTTCCCAGGCTCTAAAGAATAGCCAGAAGAAAAAGCCCGAGTCCTCAAGGGACCGACGAGCAGAGCCCACCCACCAGAAACTTGTTACCTGGTTTGGCGATCAACCTCCAGCACCTTTTGGTGTTCATCACCTGGTGGATCTTGGCAAAGGTTCTGGAAAGAAAGCGGGAGACTGGTATGGCCCTTCAGTAGTGGCACACATACTACGGTAAGAACATTTTAATATTATAATATTATTTTATTTACCCAAAGGAAGAAACTAACATTTGTTTTCTTTCTTATTCTCTCCAGGAAAGCAGTGGCAAAAACGCCTGTTGGGCAGAGCTTGGCTGTGTATGTGGCTCAGGACTGCACAGGTTAGAATCTCACAGGTCTGATGTCATGATTACATTGTTGGACTTTCCTAGTAAGGATGCTCTTGGTTCCATATTGACTTTAGTTTACAAAGAAGACGTGCTTCAACTTTGTGATCCCTCACTAAATCAAAGAGCTGGTGATCCTTCTAGCCAGGCATGGAAGTCTGTCATCATCCTGGTGCCGGTCCGTCTGGGAGGGGAGGCCCTCAACCCGTCATACATCGAATGTGTCAAGGTCTGTGCTGAAAACTTTACTCTGAAGATTAGAACCTAGTGTCTCCAAATGAAAACCTTGTTTTTGACTTTCAGAACATCCTGAGGCTCGACTGCTGTATTGGAATTATTGGAGGAAAACCCAAACATTCGCTTTACTTCATTGGTTTTCAAGGTGGAAACCAACTTCTTTCTCTTTTTTAATAAATATAGTTTTTGAGAGAGAACTTTTTTTTTTTTTTTCTTGTATTGGGAGTAGATGTTTGACTTTAATTAATCTTTGTTGGGCAGATGAGCAGCTGTTGTATCTTGACCCCCACTACTGCCAACCAGTCGTTGATGTCACTAAAGCCAACTTTTCATTGGAGGTTTGTTATCATGTCGCATCACATTTTGTGCTCCTGTTTGCCTACAAGAAATCATCATGTCTTCCTCTAATATCAACAGAACTCAAAGTCTGAATGCATTCAGTAAATCTTTTGCCTAAACAGACTGGTATCTGTAGTTAATCCTTGCTTGTCTGACCCTTATCCCCTGTTTCTCTTTTCAGTCCTTTCACTGTAGCTCTCCCAAGAAAATGCCCTTCAACCGCATGGACCCCAGCTGCACTGTCGGCTTCTACGCCAAGACCAAGAAGGACTTTGAGTCCATGTGTTCTGTTGTTGGCATGGTGAGCCTCACGCCTTCATCCCTCTTTCTCCCCCCTCAAACATTAATCGGAAATGAGAAGAAATGCATTAAATTATCATTAGTTTAAGGACCCACTCCAATGAAAATGGTCTTTTTGTTGTTTAGAACATGTTCTTGTAGCATGTTTCTCATAATGGAGGATATATTTAAAATAGTTCAAGACTAAAACAGCGTTTCTGAGTATTTCTTTATCAAATTGTGTTGGATCAGATGCAGATGAAAACGCGGGGTTTGAAAAAGCTCGAGTTTGTGATGCAGCAACTGCCATGAGTGGACCAAAGTATCCCTGCTCTGCTACAATTCTGAAGCATCAGACAAAAAAATCCATTTAGCTCTTCATTTTCCTCGTCTGAGCTGGCACCTGGCTCAAAATTGTATGGCTGCATAGCTCTGATATTGCTAGCTTGGGCTTGTGGGATGCTAAGGTGTGTTGTATTTTTCTGCGTTTGATATTCTGGTAAATTTTTAAAGTAATATTAACGTCGTTTAAAAAAAATAAAAAAGAGGACATACTATTCCTAGCACCAAATACATTTTTTGCATATCTGATCAACTGTGCTTTATGCAAAGAAAGTACTTGACTGGGGTGTCCTTCCAGGCTCTCTCATCCTCCAAGGAGAAGTATCCCATTTTCACCTTTGTTGATGGGCGAGGGCAGGACTATGGACTTGAAGCTCACAGCAGCAACCACTTTGGACCTCCACCTCACATCCTTTCTCCAGAAAAGCTTACAAGGGGTAACATCAGACAAAGCAGCGAGGAGTTTGTGTTCTTGTGAAGGAAGATGCATTCTTTACTGTCACCTGTAGGTGGCAGCAGTGAATGTCTGTAGTCTTTCCACTGCAAGGAAAGTCTGAGGTTGCAGCTACATGGTGACTCTTGGGTGTGTTTGTCTCTCTGCATGGATGCTGTCATCCCCTTTAACTAATCAAGCTCGATAGTAAAAGTTTTTTCAAAGGGTCATGGCTGGAAGACAAAAAAACATTCAAGTACTTGAAGAGACTTTTAGAGACTTTTATCAGATGAGAAGAGAAGCCTAAAATCCTCAGCGTTGTCTGTCTGGTATTGCATTTGTAACTAAGCCATCTGCTGTACATCTTTTAAATTTAATTTGGTTTATTTATCACAGTTTTATGTGTGTACTTGTGAGGCAGTGATTGTGTGTAATTTATGTTTGTGGTTGATTGCACAAGTTTATTTGAGAGCCAGTGGCACTGTTTTCAACTGAAGTTACTTACTTTTACAAGCATATCTGGAAAAGATTACAAATTCTTTCCATTGTTACACTTAATCTCAGAAAACTGAATGCTCAGTTTCTGCTGGAACACAGCACTTTTAAGCTGGAGATGCTGGAGATGCTGGAGCTTTATTTTGAAGGACAAAAAGTTTGGTTTTGCACTTTTTTTTCTTTTAAAGAAAAACTTGGATACAACTTGAGAAATTGTTTCTGACATGTCCAAGACAAACAACTGTGCTTCTTTTCAACCGTGTGTTTTGGTTTAGCCCACATTAATACTCTGAGATGTTAAAGCAATGAAAAACCCTGTTTAAAAAGGCTGAATAATAACTTGACATTTCTGTAAAATTCAAAGAGGTGAGATATTTTTTTGTGTCCTGTGGTGTGTCTCATGGCCAAAAAATATTAAGATTCATTACAACTCAAACTATTGAGCTTTGCTCTTCTGTTACTTGTCCTGGATGAAAAACGTTTTTATGTGAAGAGTCCAACTGCAAATTGCACTTTTGCTAATGTCAGGATTTGTGTCCTTAATAAGTTGGAACACTGGCAGTAAATTTGATGTACATGTCTTCGTTTGCTGTTGTACTTTTCTTTTATTAAGGAAGTTTATTTCTGTCTTTGTTTTCAGCTCACTGAAACCTGCAGAGAAGGTTTAGGGAGAACTTTATTCTCATCCAAAAGCTTTGAGCTATTAAACAATTCTGGAAAACTATAAATAAAAAGCAGCTTCTAGTAATAACATTTGCACCTGCTCCTGCCTCTGAGTTCCACACTCAGTTTTTGTCTAGACCACATTTCCAACCTAAAGGATCAGTTACCAATAAAGTTCACTCTTAAAGTTAATTTCTTGACATCTTTACTCCTCATTTTATTGCTGTTTTTTTTATTTTATTTTAATGAGAATTGTCTACAAAGCTCCAAAGTGAAGACATTTAAATTAATAATATAATCTTTTCTTGCTATGTCTCAAGGTTTAAGTGCGCTGCAGGTAGTTAGTTGCAGATTTAAAGAGTTTTATTTACATTTCTAAAAAAGGCATGTTGTTATATCCCAATGTTTGTGCATCTTTAATACTATTTTGGATGTTATTTGTATTTTAAGATTCCTGGGTATAAAGTATAAATAAACAAAAATAGAGACAAGCTCTAAGAGGGAGAAGGGGAAAAAGGAACATGTGCAATATAATTACTTAAATTGTTTATTGAATTTCTACTTTTACCTTCAGAGCTCTGAATTAATCCCAAAATTTGAATTTATAATTTGACTTAATTTCTGATTTTAGATGTTAAAACCATTTTTTTTTCAGAATTTTGACCTATATTTTGTAGTTATTTTCTTTATTATAAACACTCTTCATTTCGTATTTTCTATTGTTTTTTCAAAGTTTGAATGTACTTACTTTTTTTTTTTAAACCTACCATTCATTAATAACCAAACCTTTTACTTTTTTCCCCGAAATGTTTAACATTTTATAATTGCAGTTTTATGTAACCCCCTAAAACTTCAAAATAAATGTAACTGTAAAAAAATGACCCACATTTTCACACTGCTAATCTGACAGATAAAATATTGTAGAGTAAACTCTCCTGGGTGTTCTGCTTTCTCGGGGAGCATCTTCTTGACGCCTCATATCAAACTCAGGACCGTTGTCGCTTGGCACGCATGCGCACTGCCCAAACGGCCGTGACTAGACATTCGGTCATAGGAGCTGTGGAGGGGGGCGCTCGAGCCACGTCGGTGAAACATATCAACGGTTGAAAGCAGATTATAAAGAGGGTGAGTTGTCTAATTGCGAAAATTGCTGCGTCTTCTTTCCATCTGCCGCAAATATCCGCTCGTGAGCGCAGAGGTTTTTAGCTAAAAAAAAAAAAAAAAAAAAAGCTGCCTGTCCTGTTCATCCGGGTAGGTAAGTCGCAGAAGCACAGTCCGCCATTCTCCCCTCTTTTTTAAAAAATATAAATATTTATTTAAATATTTTTTCATCCGATGCAAGCGTTCCCGTTGAGGCGGTTCTCAGCTGCAGAGGCTCATGTGCATCATTTACTGCGTTTCCCCACGGCCAGCTCACAGTTGGACTCGGCAGCTGTAATTGGATATGCGCCCAACGGGTAGAATTGGTGCAACGCAGCGAAAGAATGGACACTAATATGGCTTAGTAATAGAATAATATTATTTGTTAGCTGGAAATGCATATAGCAATCAGAAAATATCAGGTTTAGTTTGACATAAAAATAAGATCGCCTTTATTTAGTCATCTTTGTGCATACTCCTTTTTTCCTCTCAGGTCCCCTCTGCTCGACTTGGAGCAGGAGATCCAGGGTGATGTCCACTCCTGATCCCCCCATGGGGGGCACCCCTCGCCCCGGCCCCGGTCCCTCCCCTGGGCCAGGTCCCTCACCCGGTGCCATGCTGGGCCCCAGCCCCGGGCCCTCTCCGGGCTCCTCTCACAGCATGATGGGGCCCAGTCCTGGCCCTCCTTCCTCTGGACATTCCCAGCCAGGTCCCTCTGGATATGGGTCGGACAACATGCACCAGATGCACAAAGTAGGGCTTTCAAACTTTAACACAGAAGTCAACCATTTCTTATGAGAATTTAGCATCAAATGGCATTGTCTTGAACTCCCACTCCGATCATCTTTTGATGTATTTTTAAAGCGTTCTATGGTTTTTCAAATATAATTATGCAGTTTTTAGGATAAATCAAAAACCTGTTGTTTTCTAGGACATAGTTTCTGCAGAGTGGCAGCAGTTCATCAAAAATGTGCATCTGAGTTGTGTTTTGACTGTTGGTGCAGGGCAAGCCTTCTCTCGTTTCCTTTTATCCCTTTGTTTGCACTCTCTCCTGCAAGCTTACAGCAACTCACAACCCCAACATAACATTAGCGGTGCAACAAAAATAGCAACTGAAATCAGACTATCGGCACAGAGTAAGCCCGCCCTCATTTCCCATTATCTCATTGTTTACATTCACTCCCACAAGTAAACATTAGTGGTGCAACAAAAATAGCAAATAAAATTGCCATCATTTGCCATCAACCCTTTATTTGCAGTCTCTCCCACTAGCTTACAGCCCCAAGTTACCATTAGCGGTGCTTCAAAAATGACTAATAATATCATGGAGTAAGCCTGCCCTCATTTCCAATTATCCCTTTGTTTACACTCTAGCTTACAGCCACTCAACCCCAACATAACATTAGCAGTGCAAAAATATGGCTAATAATATAGGAAGACAAATATGGATCTTTTTGTCTGAAAGTGGATACTTCAGAGTAAAGTGGAGCACGGAGCTTGTGGCATTCCGACTGTATTTTCTATGTCACAGCTATAAGCTTTTTCCAACTGCGTCTCTTTGTCTGCTCCTAATTCCCAACGATTTCAATAAAGAAATACCCAGAAATGCAATTTTAAGTTTATTTTTCTTCATATCTGCCTTCCATCATGTGAGAAATGCTACAGAACGTGTAATAAACACCACGAACAGGATTTTCATTGGCATGGATCTGTAAACTTCCAGTAATTGGTCCATTGACGTTTCTTTGGAGTCCATCGCTTGTCTAATCAAATGTTTATTTAAAACTTTTTTTCTCATTAACCAAAGAGTAACCTATATTCAGGAATTCATAATAAAAATGTCACTTCCAAATATTAAATATTTGTGAATTGTTTCTCTCACAGCCCATAGAGGGCATGCACGACAAGAGCATGAGCGAGGAAAGCCGCTTCAATCAGATGAAGGGGCTGTCCATGAGACAGGGCGGGCACACTGGTATGGGCCCCCCTCCCAGTCCTCTGGACCAACACTCACAAGGTGAGTGATCTCTCTTAAGCCTTATAAGTTTTTGTCCAGGATTGTGTAAGCAGCACCAATGTTGTGTTCTTGTGGTTTCACTGGCTCACTTGCGAGGAGTGTCATTGCTTTCACAAGCTCTGACATTAAATCTAAAGCGTTGCTTTCATCCTCTTCACGTTTTGTCCAGTCAAAGCCCCTGTTAAAGTGTATGATGACTCAGCTCAGTTTATGTCAAACCAAAAATAGTTTGTGGACAACAGCAGCTTTGTGAGTGTGTGTGTGCTGCTAGCTTCAAGAAGGAGATGCTTCAAAGGAGAAACTCAGACAGTACTGTGACTCACTCTTACAAACCTGTTGTAATGCTAACCGGTTAACAAATTATTGACTTTGTCAAGGAATCCTTTGTTTTTTGAAATTGTATTTTGTAAATTCAGTTTAGAGTTTCAACATTGAAATAATGTGCCACTCCTATTCATGTTAGCCTTAAAGACCCACTCTTTTGATCTAATGTGAAAGCGTTCCCGGTGGTCTTTTAATTATAATTAATAATTATAATTATAATAATTTTTGTCTTTCTAGGACATAGTTTCTGCAAAGTAGTTCATTCAAATATTTGCCCCATATTTGTGAGAGAGACAGTTATTGTGGAAGAACCCCACCCCCTCTTCCTGTCACCCAGATCTGCGCTATCTGTTTACACGCTCTCCCACTAGCTTACAGCCCCTCACAACTGCAACCTAACATTATTGGTGCAACAAAAAGGGCAAGCAATATTGAAGCTACGCAGTGGTATAGTTTGGAGCCAGATGTCAGCTCAGACAAGAAAAACAAAGAGATACATGGATCTATCCATATACAAATGGATGCATCAGAATAAAGCGGAGCAGGGAGCTTGTGGCCCGCCCATCGTATTTCCTTTATTACAAATACGATCCTTTTTAAGCTGCTTTTCTTTGTCTGCTCCTGATTCACAACAGTTTGAATAGAGAAATATTCAGAAATGCAATTTTTGAATTCTTTTAGATGCGTCTTCCCTCACCAGAACATGTTCAAGGACATGTTAAAAACACAGTTTTCATCGGAGTGGGTCTTTAAAACATACATTTAAAATGAATTCTAAATATAGATTTAGAAAACAAATATTTCAGGATAATAAGCTTGTTTAGAACTGATAGCAAACTTCTAAAGCTGATTACTCATTTCAATAAAATACTATTTTATTAAAAGTTATAGAAAAGCTAAAATAATGTGTGACTTATATAATTTTTTATTGAGGATAACAAAACAGTTTAAAAAAATGTCAGAATTACTATCACCTGGGCTGCCGTTGCAGGTTATTTATGCACAAAACACTCATGATCCATATTGCCATCAGTAGGTTCAGTTGGGATATCTAAGCAGCAAGACAATTACCACTTTACCAGAAACTTTTGAATTCCCTGCAACTGAAAACACTTTTTTTATTATATATATGAATTTTTGGTGCTGCTTTGTAGTTCTTATAAAATCTGTTAAATCCTGTCTTCCTTACTCTTCACAATGTAATTCTGTAATACCCATTAATGCACTGCTGTATAAGACCTTGTTCTCCACACTACTTTTAATGCGATAGATACATTTCTGTGATAATACCAATTATTGTGAAAAAAAAGATAATAATCTACATGATATAACAGACTATTTGCAAGCTAAGTGCATCGAAACCTATTTTATAGTTATTATAAAATGTTTGGTATTGTTCAAGGGTCATTGGATTCTTGAATTTCCTCCAAAACTCAGGTTGATATAGTTTCATTTTAACACGTTTTTAAAAGCATTTTATAGTATATTAAAATATCTGCGTGTCTTTTGGTGAAATTTTAACCCTTTAACACCAGAGGTGTTGCCGGTGGTTACACCTAAATAAGACTCGCTCATGCACGTGCCCTGACTCTTCAACGTGAATCAGCTGATTCGGAGAAAAGCGGATTTTCATTTCAGCTTTGCACTGTTATTCACAACGCCACAACGCCATTTTGCTCTGCGACAGAATCAGCTGATATACGTTGGTCATAGACACACCTCACTACTCCAAAGTGTTGCAAATCAAGGCTGCTTTTCGGTGCTTTCAGAATCCGATAGAATTATCTTAATCTAGTAAACGGTTGAGGAGTTACGGTAGTCTAAAGAATGTAAACAGCTCCAGTGTTAAAAGGTTAAGAACTTCAAAAGGAAAAGCTCCTCCCATTGTCCTGTCTCCTGGTCTTGCAGGTTACCACTCCCCATTAGGTGGTTCTGACCACTCCAGCCCTGCTGCTTCAAATGGTCCCCCATCGGGTCCCCTTCTGCCATCATCTTTATCGTCCTCCTCTTCTTCTGCTGGTCCTGGATCTTCCTCCACTTCCCTGGATGGTCCAGGTGGAGATCAGCACAACATGGGTCCTAATAACAGGTCTGGACCTCCTAGCAGTTCTGGACCCGGTCCCAGCCCTGGCCCCAGTCTTGGCTCCAACGCTCCCAGCCTTGGTTCTGGTCTTGAAACCGCTGGTCTAGCAGGTCCTGGAGGCCCTGGTGGTCCAACTCCTTTCACCCAGAACCAGCTTCACCAACTCAGAGCCCAGATTATGGCTTATAAGATGCTGGCCCGTGGGCAACCCCTGCCAGACCACCTTCAGATGGCTGTCCAGGGAAAGCGTCCAATGCCAGGAATGCAGCAGCAGCCAATGTCCAGCCTGGGTCCTGCAGGCGGAGGAGGACCAGGAGGTGGACCAGCAGGACCAGGACCAGGGCCAATGAGCTCAGGCTACAGCCGAGCTCATGGTGAGAATCTTCAACTTCAAACTACCATAGTTGAAATTTGTATTTTTGTCATTTGCATATTCTGATATTCTTAGGAATGATGGGTCCCAACATGCCTCCCCCGGGTCCATCAGGGACTCCTGTTGGAATGCAAGGACAAAACCCAAATGGACCACCCAAGTCCTGGCCTGAAGGCATGTGGTCCTAATTCTTTTGCTGGTTCAGCTGATGATATGGAGTAGAGCTAACATGCAAAAACATTGATTTTTTTTTCTATCCTTCACTTTACGGTTCTGTAGGCCCCATGGTGAATGCAGCAGCGCCCTCCAATGCCCCCCAAAAGCTGATCCCTCCTCAACCCACGGGCAGGCCTTCTCCTGCTCCGCCTTCTGTTCCCCCAGCTGCCTCCCCCGTAATGCCCCCGCAGACCCAATCCCCTGGCCAGCCAGCACAGCCTACTCCCATGATGCCTTACCACGCCAAGCAGAACCGCATCACCCCCATTCAGAAACCCTGTGGCCTCGACCCTGTGGAGATTCTTCAGGAGCGGGAGTACAGGTTCAGCGGGTCCAATGAGGCTCTCCTTTCCTCTATAACCTGACAAAATGGCGATGTTTATTGTAATTATTGTGATATACGTGTTATTTTTGCTCCATAAAGGTTACAAGCTCGTATTGCTCATCGCATAGCTGAACTGGAGAACCTGCCAGGTTCTCTGGCTGGAGACCTACGTACCAAAGCTACTATTGAGCTCAAAGCCCTCCGACTGCTCAACTTCCAGAGGCAGGTACAGGATTTTCAGTTTTTTTCAAAGACTGCTTTTGGATCATATTTTTTTTCTTCGAACTTATTGTAATTTGCATATTACAAAAAGGACTTTGTTTTAAACATCTGAGCACAGCTGCGTCAAGAAGTGGTTGTCTGTATGCGGCGTGACACAGCCTTAGAGACTGCTCTTGATGCCAAGGCCTACAAGAGGAGCAAGCGTCAGTCTCTGCGGGAGGCCCGCATTACAGAGAAGCTGGAGAAACAGCAGAAGATCGAGCAGGAACGCAAACGCAGACAAAAGCATCAGGTAAAGCAGAGGCTGGGAAACACTTTTAATATTAGGGAAAGGTAGAGATCTCGACCAACTTGATTTGTATTTCTTCCTCTCTGATTGTTTTACCCCAGGAGTACCTCAACAGCATCCTCCAGCATGCCAAAGACTTCAAGGAGTACCACCGGTCCATCACAGGCAAAATTCAGAAGTTAACCAAAGCCGTGGCCACTTACCACGCCAACACTGAGCGCGAGCAGAAGAAAGAAAACGAGCGTATTGAAAAAGAGAGGATGAGGAGGCTTATGGTACGAGGATGCTGTAACGCAACAGCACACACTCATGCATTTTGACCTCAACCTAATACATGTACATGTTCGCCGCAGGCGGAGGACGAGGAGGGCTACCGTAAACTGATCGACCAGAAGAAGGATAAGCGCCTGGCCTACTTGCTGCAGCAAACTGATGAGTATGTGGCCAACCTCACTGAGCTGGTCAGAGCCCACAAAGCTGCCCAGGCTTTGAAGGAGAAGAAGAAGAAGAAGAAGAAGAAAAAGAAGAAGGTGTTAAACATGGGTTCAAAGCACATTTATCCTCAATTACAAACATCTCTACTGGGTTTTACACCTTCTGATACCCAACACTTGCATGCAGTTGAGAACTTTGGCTTGTGTTGCAGATGGAGAATGCAGAAGGCCAGACTCCTGCATTGGGGCCAGATGGAGAGGTGAGGAGATTTCACTGATATGTACTTGTGTTTTCTATAAGTGATTTATTTTTTATCAAGGATATTATTTAGAAGCGAACTAGTTTCTGTTTTTAAAAACTTTTGAGAAACTTTTACTCAAATATATGTAATATCTCTACAGAGTGACCTATCTTTTTGCCCCCCGTTTTCTTCTGATGACATCATTTTCTTGTGATAATGACATCTACAAAGTTAGCAAGTGTCCATCCAGCTTGCACCTTTCATTTATCATTTTGTAGCCATAACAATGACAATATGGACATTGTTTGTAACCGACAACATCTTTGCAAAAATCTTTGGAAACTCTTTGAATTTAATAACAGCTTCTGACATCAGAATAAAAACTGTAGTTTCTTGATGCTAAAAAGGTTTTTAATTTTGCTGCAGAACAGTTGTAACATTTGCTGTCCCATTAAAACATCTAGTCAAAGTGAAATTGTACTTATTTCTTTGCAGCCGTTGGATGAGACAAGTCAGATGAGTGACCTGCCTGTGAAGGTCATTCACGTGGACAGCGGGAATATTCTGACAGGAGTGGATGCGCCTAAAGCTGGACAGTTGGAGACCTGGCTGGAGATGAACCCTGGGTGAGAATGCATCCAAAACAAAGGACAACTACTAATAGAAAAAAAAATAATTTCCATTATTCTCTTTACTGCAATTTGATCACGTTACATCATTCATACCATGGTTTGTCCATTGGGACAGTAAATACAGACCTAGCACAGCAATCTTGGTTTTTTCATAGATGCTACAGTAGAAACCATTTTCACATCTAAATAAAATGTACAACTTGATAACAAAACTTTAAGATTTTGTTTACACTTAATGCACAGTGAATTACTACTCAGGTACGCAGCCATTTAGTATCCCCAACATGATGTATCCATGCGTTCATATATGTTTCTAGTTATGAGGTGGCTCCACGTTCGGACAGTGAAGACAGTGAAGATGAGGAGGAAGAAGAGGTGGGTTGTAAGTCACCATCACAGTCCCTGTTTGACCTAAAGCATCTTCTAATGATCAAACCATGTGACAGGAAGAAGAAGAGGAGCCTCAGCCTTCAAGCACTTCAGTAGATGACAAAAAGAAGATCACTGACCCCGACAGTGAGGACGTGTCCGAGGTGGATGTCCGACACATCATCGAGTGCGTTACACACAGACGTCTGCAACTGATCTCACGAGAATCATTTTTTTGTCCAAATCACGTTACTTTCGGGTTATTTGCAGGAACGCCAAACAGGATGTTGATGATGAGTACAGCGGTGCAGCTTTTGCCAGAGGCCTCCAGTCATATTACGCTGTGGCTCATGCCGTCACAGAGAAGGTGGAGAAGCAGTCTACTTTACTGATAAATGGACAGCTTAAACAGTATCAGGTGAAAACAAGCAGAATCCAAGAAAACTTTACCACTTTGAATCAAAATTACAGCATAATCTTTGTATTTTTGAGTGTCTGACCCCTTTGTTATTCGTGCAGATTAAAGGTCTGGAGTGGCTTGTCTCTCTTTATAACAACAACTTGAATGGGATCCTGGCGGATGAGATGGGTTTAGGAAAAACCATCCAAACTATCGCTTTGATCACATACCTCATGGAGCACAAAAGGCTCAACGGGCCCTACCTCATCATTGTACCCCTCTCGTAAGAGTTTGTTGTTGCCTCTGACAAATAAGAGACTATTAACTGTGGAATAAAAAAGTGGTTTTCTTTTTGTCAGAACTCTGTCGAACTGGGTGTATGAGTTTGACAAATGGGCGCCATCGGTGGTGAAAGTGTCTTATAAGGTGAATTTTAGGAAGCTCGCTACCTAGATTTCTTTTTTGGTTTTTGATTGTATTTTGATATGTGATTTTTTTTGTGCTCTTAGGGGTCTCCTGCTGCTAGAAGAGCCTTTGTTCCTCAGCTGCGAAGTGGAAAGTTTAATGTTTTACTCACCACTTACGAATACATCATCAAGGACAAGCAAGTGTTGGCCAAGGTAATAATAATTTGCTAACAAATAAAGCACATACGCATCATAAAGACATATCATTTTCATCTCAGATGATTGCATTTTACAGATTGTACCTCTTATGTCTTATGTTTGGTTCATTTCATCTGAACGTTAAGTGTATTTTGTTTGATGGCCCCTTATTCATTCCAGAATATCTGAGTCCGGCCCATCTGACCCCGTCCCCCCTCTGCTGCGTTTCAGTGCTCTCTCCTAGGTGCTGCAGCACATTGACTTGGCCTGTCTCCCACTGTGCTCTGTGACCATCATGCTGCTTTGCACTCATGTTGTCTTATAGGGTTCCTGTCGGAGATGAAAGGTGGGTCAGGCAAGAGTTTGATCTTAGGATTTAACCAGCTGGACTCATGAGGACAAAGAGGACGAGAAATTGTCCTTTTCAGAGCCTTTTTTGTTTGCTTTTGGTTGGCTGGACTGGACATAAGCAATAAGGCATGAAGGTCCCTCCACCACAATATCTTAATCTTTATCTTCTCCTCCAGATCCGATGGAAATACATGATTGTGGATGAGGGCCACCGCATGAAGAACCACCACTGTAAACTAACCCAGGTCCTCAACACTCATTACCTAGCTCCAAGGCGGGTCTTGCTGACTGGGACTCCTTTGCAAAACAAACTACCTGAGCTGTGGGCTCTTCTCAACTTCCTTTTACCAACCATTTTCAAGAGCTGCAGCACTTTTGAACAGTGGTTTAATGCCCCTTTTGCAATGACTGGAGAAAAGGTATGGAGGGTTTTTATTGGTCTTATCCCTGTCAGTTCACATACAAACATATTTTTCATGTGTAAGACAATGTTTTCTGTTTCTTTAGGTGGATTTAAATGAAGAGGAAACAATTTTGATTATTCGTCGTCTGCATAAAGTGTTGCGTCCCTTCCTACTACGCAGGTTAAAGAAAGAAGTAGAGGCTCAGCTGCCAGAGAAGGCATGGCTCACCATTATATTTATTTATTTATTTTATTTAACTTTTATTGGAAAAGCTAAGATTTTACAGTTATTCAACAAATGGAGTATAAAGTGTTGATTGACCTTTTTTAGCTGATTTTCACATGAACATTAGAACTTCATTGAGGGTGGCAGGGTAGGGATATTACTTCCATCTTCTTTGTTTTTCAGGTAGACTTATAGATCAAATCACAATCATTTATGAGAACCAGCATTGCTCTACATAATATCTGCACCAACTAGCTAGAAAAGGCCTATTTTTAAATTGCATACATTTCTTGTACAATGTTTGTCCAGTCCTCAGTGTTTGGTGGTTCACGTTTGAGTCATCCCCTCGTTTGCTCACCATTTTAGAAAAACAAATTCACATAAAATTGGATCCAGATACAGATTATGAGACGCCAAACATTTTGTGCTTATTTTGGGTTTCTTGTCTGAAAAACTTTAAGCAGCGGAAAACACCCCCAAAAAAGATCTATTTACGTAATGAGTGAGATGAAAAAAATTTGGTTGGTTAGGTTTAAGTTTATAATCTGCAGCGATAAATGAGAGAACAGACTGTTTTTTCAACATACTCTTGGACAGGACTGGGTGGTGCCAGTGTACAAATATAATAATGTCAAGTTAATTTATCAGCTGAGTACCTGCTGTTTTTTAACTAGTGGTTCTGGTGTTTTTTCTGCTCTCAGGTGGAGTATGTCATCAAATGCGACATGTCGTCTCTGCAGAGGGTTCTGTACAGGCACATGCAGGCCAAGGGAGTACTGCTTACTGACGGATCAGAGAAAGACAAAAAGGTGAATTCATTAGTGCATCAGCAATAAAGGTTTTAAAGTTTGCGTTCACAAAAGCCTGTTAAAATTGATCTTACACTTTTTTTATTATTTTTTATTCATTATTATTTCTAAAACTCTATTTTTTTTTGGTGGTGATTTCAACTAATCTTATCCAACAAAGTTTTAGAAATCCAGATGACTTTAATTTATAAGTTTAGATGAAAATAATTTGTCATTCTTGCTGTAATTTCTGCCTATAACTCAATACTGGTTGATAGGAATATGTGCAACAACTTGTACCTTTTTCTTGCATGCTCTCCAGGGTAAAGGAGGGACAAAGACACTCATGAATACCATCATGCAGCTGAGGAAAATTTGTAATCATCCTTACATGTTTCAGCAAATTGAGGTAACATTATCTAAATGTTCAAAAATCAAATGAAACCAGAGGATTTTTCAGTTCAAATAATTAAATAAAGTCAATTTACTTTCTAAATTCATCTTTTAGGAATCCTTTTCTGAGCATTTAGGATTTTCTGGTGGAATAGTCCAAGGGTAAGCGCATAATCTTTCTAAAATCACTTTTGACAATGAGTTTTTCCTATTTAACTAAATTCTGTCCATCAGTCCGGATTTGTATCGAGCGTCAGGAAAGTTCGAGGTCTTGGATCGGATTCTACCAAAGCTGAGAGCTACGAACCACAAAGTGCTGCTCTTCTGTCAGATGACCTCACTCATGACCATCATGGAGGACTACTTTGCTTACCGCAGCTTCAAATACCTGCGTCTGGACGGTAAAATCCTGATGTTTGCTCCCTCTTTTTTGAATTTCTTTTCTAAATATGTCTTTCCTTTCTCTTTTTCAACCATCTCTTCATATCAGGCACCACTAAAGCTGAAGACAGAGGAATGTTACTGAAGACATTCAACGATCCAGAGTCTGAATACTTCATTTTTCTCTTGAGCACAAGAGCTGGAGGCCTCGGCCTCAACCTGCAGTCAGCTGATACTGTTGTTATTTTTGACTCTGACTGGAACCCACATCAGGTGAGAGTCTGGATCCTTTCAGAGCACAAAAAACACATTTATCCATAAAAAGGAAAGAACGAAGAATTTCCTGAACTTTTCTTCTGTTATTTAATTTTGCCCCATTGGTGCAGTTGTAAAGTTCAACTCACACTTTTTCTTTCTACCCTCAGGACCTGCAGGCTCAGGACCGAGCTCACCGCATCGGTCAGCAGAACGAGGTACGAGTGCTGCGTCTCTGCACAGTCAACAGTGTGGAAGAGAAAATTCTGGCTGCAGCCAAATACAAACTCAACGTGGACCAGAAGGTCATCCAGGCTGGCATGTTCGACCAAAAGTCTTCCAGTCATGAGCGCAGGGCCTTCCTGCAGGCCATCTTGGAGCATGAGGAGCAAGATGAGGTCTGGTTAGGGGTAGAGGTTTGCCAACATTGGAGGTTGTGTGCTTGCTGTTCTCACGTCCTGTTTGTAAATTTGCTTCTGCTGTCCTCAGGAGGAGGATGAGGTCCCGGATGATGAGACGGTCAACCAGATGATTGCCAGGAGTGAAGAAGAATTTGAGTTGTTTATGGTGAGCATCAATGTCAGTTCCTCTGCTCTCATATTAGTTTTTCTTTTTCCACATTTATGCTCTGCTCCTCACCCCAGCGCATGGACCTGGATCGACGCCGAGAGGAGGCCCGCAACCCCCGCCGTAAACCTCGTCTGATGGAGGAAGACGAGCTTCCCACCTGGATCATGAAGGACGATGCTGAGGTTGAGCGGCTGACCTGTGAGGAGGAGGAAGAGAAAATGTTCGGACGAGGTTCTCGGCAGCGAAAGGAGGTGGACTACAGCGACTCCCTCACAGAGAAGCAGTGGCTCAAGGTTGTTTTAAGCAGGACTAAAAAAAACTGAATATGATCATGGATTTGCTCTGTGGTGTTCAATTCTCTCTCTAACTGCGGCAATTTTCCTTCAGGCAATAGAGGAGGGCACGCTTGAGGAGGTTGAGGAAGAAGTTCGTCACAAAAAGACAACCCGTAAACGGAAAAGGGACCGGGACCTGGACCTCCCCGGCCCCTCTTCTTCCTGTGGGAGCCGTGGACGAGGCGACAAAGATGATGACGGGAAGCGGCAGAGAAAAAGAGGGCGACCACCTGTAGAGAAACTCTCCCCTAATCCTCCTGCCCTCACAAAGAAGATGAGGAAAATTGTGGATGCTGTCGTCAAATACAAAGACAGGTGAAATGTTCTTCTTTCCTCTGATTATGACCCTTTTTTAAAAAGGTATTTTTTTTACTTTGTTTATAGTACCAAGTGCCCATTTTCTATAAAACAGTTGACCAACACGACCCAGAAAGGGAATGAAGCTTTAGTATCCACTCTTCACACTAATTCAAGTCATTTAAGATTTTAAAAAGTAGTTGTATTTAGCATTTGTTGACAGTATAGCAGTAAGTCAAAAGAAAAAATTCAGGATTGCTTATTATTAAAAAAGACAACAAGTCACATCTGTTTGATTGGTTTAATAAGAATATTAAATTTACACCAAAACTTTGACAACTAAATTAAACTCGCAGATTCTGAGTAAAAGGATGTATTTCGGATCACAAATAGTTAAAAGGTTCAGACAAAAAAAATCAGAAATTTTAATTATACAAATTTAGAGTAAAATGAGTATCATAGGAAAAAATCAAGGAAAGCTTTGCAAATCAAATTAAGCATGGAGGATATGATAGAAAAAAACACATATTATGGTCCTTCAATTGATAAATAGGTAGCCCAAGGTCATTTAAAGGTCATACATATTTTTAATACAAACTGATCAGGTCAGAAATGGGTTGTATCGCTGCCAAGTTCCCTATTAATTCTTTGATTTAGCCATGTGGATTGTTTTGAAGTTTCTATTCTAAAATCAATTTCTTGTTAGTTGTAAAATAAACCCCTCACAATCTCATGTGTAAATTGCAGCATGTGAAAGGATGCACAAAACAGAAAAAGATTCCTGTATGCTGTCTAACCTAACAGAGATTTAGAGGGTTTTTAGATGCTTCTTTAGGAGATCGCTGTGGTAGATCATCCTCCACACATCCAACCTCATCCTCAGTATATGTGAATCTGTACATAGTTGTAAAGAAAAATCTGTTCCATTTTTTACCAAACAAAAGTAAACTTGCCCCCCCCCCCCCCTTTTTTTTTTTCTGACGCATCTTCAGACACAACTGATGATTTTTGAGGATATCCAATTAAAAAAGAAATCATTATAAAACAAAAGTAAACATCATATCAAGCTTTTCTGCTAAATATGTAAGTTTAAACCAGTTTTTTTTAGTTTATTGTAACAGGTTGATTCCTTTCGGGGTCATTGGATTATCTCAGTCACTGTTGAGCAAAAGCGGGGTACACTCTGGACAGATTGTCAGTCTGCTGCAGGGCCACACAATAACACACACTTACCATTACAAAGATTGATAAATAAAAATTAACTTCTGTGCTGTGAATAAATTCACAAGTCTGAGAGAAATAACATCTATCAGGTGATCTTAGAGGGCCTCATCTCACCCTGATATCATGTCTTGCAGTGCTAGCGGACGGCAGTTAAGTGAAGTGTTCATTCAGCTGCCGTCTCGAAAAGAGCTGCCGGAGTATTACGAACTGATCCGCAAGCCGGTGGACTTCAGGAAGATCAAGGTCATATAATCCCCAGGATTTATTTCCATGATGCAGCAAAGCACAATACATGATTAAATAATTAAAGGTAAAATGCAGCACATGCTGAACATACTTTGTCTCTTCTGCAGGAGAGGATTCGAAGTCATCGTTACCGCAGTCTGGGTGACCTGGAGAGAGACGTGATGCTGCTGTTCCAGAACGCTCAGACCTTCAACCTGGAGGGCTCTCTGGTGGGACACATTTCCTGTAGCATGCACTTATGAACACTTAAGTATCACTCCAATTTGTGTCATTCTTGATTTGGATTTGTGCGTGCGTAAATCTTGACTTGTAACTTATATAATATATTTTGTGCATAAGTACAAAAATGACACATCCTCATATGTGAAACTATAAAATAAATCCAACAACATAATCTGTGATGAGCTTTTTTGGTGAGAAATCTAGGTGTGTTCATCCGATTTGTTTGCTTTGGTTAAAAGATATCTGGTTTGCATGGTTTCTTGAAAAATCCGAAGTATTATTATTTGGATGCAAACAGGCTGAGTTTTTGTGCACAACAACCAGAAAACATCCTTGATGTGATGAAGGTGAACTCCGAACTCTCACCTGTTTGTTTCTGCTGATGAATATGATTCCTACACCTGCTCTTGTGTGGACAGATTTATGAAGACTCCATCGTGCTCCAGTCTGTCTTCACCAGCTTGAGGCAGAAGATCGAGAAAGAGGAAGAAAGTGAAGGGGAGGACAGTGAGGAGGAGGAGGACGAGCAGGACGAAGGATCAGAGTCTGAGTGTAAGCCTTTCTACGTGAGGTGTTCTTTTAAGTTTATATAGAGCAAACATTTTATGTATATTTTTATATGCTCATGTCCTATATATTATTAATGCATAGTATTGTACTGAAAACATGATGTGTGTGTGTTCTAGCTCGGTCTGTGAAAGTGAAAATTCGTCTGGGTAGAAAGGATAAAGGTGGAGATCGAGGGAAGGGACGCAGCAGACGAACAGGACGCACCCGAGCCAAACCTGTTGTTAGTGATGATGACTCAGAGGAGGAGCAGGAAGAGGTAGGCATGTCTGTGTCTCACACTCATATTCACACAGACACCTTAGTCATAGAAGCAACCGTTTAGGCAGCTCAAACGTTTTTATTTTTCATTTGCTGCATCTTTATTCTATCTTTGTTTATAAATAATTTCTTACATTTCAATGTTTCAAATTTGAAATTTAAGAATCTCAATTTTTTTTTTTTATTTTACTTGGTTCGACATTGTGGTTTTACATTCAATTATTTTATATTATTTTTCTGTTTCTCTTTCTTATTATATATTTTTTCTTCTGTACATTTTATGACACGTAAAAACTCAAATCACATTTTCAACTATTTCTGCCATCTGGTATCAAAACGTTCAGCTTGTTAATGACATTCCTGCTTGTACTCTTGGCCCCTAGTCCTTCATTACATGGGTTACAAATAAATACTACAGTAATAAAATAATAATAATTTATAATACTTTTTTTTTACAAAAAAATACAATACAAATATATTTCACGAAATGTGTGCAATATTTTTTACAAAATTCTTCAAATTTTTTGTGCACTTTTAAAACAAAGGCAATATTGGTGTCAAAACATTCATAATGCTCAGGACATTCATGTTTGTACTTTTGGTATTTATACCTTTTATGAATTTAAAATGTCATGCAAATTTTGCGATTTTTCAAGAATTCTTCAAATTCATTGTCCACGTTCTGCAATTTCTGCAACTTTAAGTCCTTTACCTACTATAGCATTATGCAAATAGCTGCAGACTTTTCAGCAAACAGCTTCAGCATATTCAGCAACAATTCTCACAAAGGATTCTCACGCATTTGTCTAAATCTGTATTAATGAGCAGCTCTTGGTTACTGTAATCCATCCACCAAACAAGTGAGTCACATCATGATACTGGAAAAAACAGTATGATCATTCCTGTGTGTCTCAGGATGATAACATCTAGAGGTCATTCTAAAAATGTGCAGTTTCATCACATAGTAAGGTGCTACAGATGTCGTAAGGTTTGAGGGGGCAAAGTTATCAAGCGTACATCTGCATACCAGCTGCAGGAATGATCACCAGAGCTGTTGTTTGTAAATTGAAACTTCATTTCTCAATCGCCAGTTGATCCAAAGATGTTTTAGAGAACTTGCTAGTTTTCCCAACCTCTAAACGGCACAACCACACCAACCCTCATCATCTCCAAGATTGTTTGACGCCTGACATGCAGGCTGCTGCTAAAACTGTTCCAAACCATTTTTTTTTCCAGGAGCGCTCCCCCAGCTGCACTGATGAGGAGTCTTAAACTGTACTGTTCTGAAGAGACGGAGGCATTAAAGGGACACACAGCACATAAACAATAAGGAATTAACCTCAGTCAACCCCATCCACCCTCAGTCAAATGATGAATGGAGATGATGAGTAAAAATAATGCATAAATGAATGTTGACTGATGTGAAGGAGGACAATTCTGTGTTGTGCAGAGAATCTGATGGATTTTTTTTTTACCAACATATTACCTAAAGTCTCTAAAAACCCTGAATGGTGTCAAGTCAACTAAAGTTTCTTTCAGTTAATTAATGAAAACCTTATGTTCTGTCATCTTAACAGAGCCCTGAGGGAAATGAAGCTTCACTTCATCCTTAAGCCTTTATATTCAGAATTTATGTGTTGTTTTGTGGTATGTGCACATATATGTGCGCATTGATGAAAATCTTAAATTGATGTCGACCTTTAAGAGTTGAAAACCTGCTAAATTGGCAACATTTGATCAGAAATACTCTGCTAAAGGAAGTTCCAATATTTTTCTTTTTTACTAATTACTCTAATTAATGTTAACGTAGCTTTTGAATGATATTTAAATGTCCGTTAAAACACAAGAATAGAGATGAAATTCTTGTTTAAGCACTGATAAATATTGCTTCTGTTCGGTAATTTGCTGATTATTTAGGGCTTTTTATGTGTAGAGAATTTGAGTGAAACCTGGGAATAATTAGCAAAGTGAAGAATGCAGACTGTAAATGTTTGAGAGAAATGCTTTCTTTTTTGTGAAGCCACCACCTCATTTCACAGCTGGACAAAAGCAAACCTCATTCCTCTCATCTTTTGTAACAGCAGTTAGTTTCTCTGGAAGCGCTATGATTGCAGAAATGTCTTTGTGACCAGGGATTAGACTTTGAGTCTGGTGTGGGCGCAGGATGTTTCCACCCTTATCCTATCTTGTTTAGCAAGCCACCAGTTATCTGACTGAGGTTTAATGGAGCTGAGGCCTGGGGACTCAACAAAGGAGAAAAAAACACAACCTTCCTGCTGCTTACCTGCTCCACACTCTGTATACAGCACTTATAAAAGTTGATTGTAAGCCTAAAAAAATCCTGAGGGGGTATTAATCAGTGAGCACTGTAGCTTTAATGATATCTCCTTCAGTTTTTTTTTCTTGTATGTTGATACTTCAGAATAAATTTAGCGACTTCCGCACTTTTTATGTTTTGTTTCCACGACAAAGCGCCAGAGGGACAGTGGCTCCTCTGCTCGTAACTGCCTCATGGCTGTGTGGTGTTGGATATACTGTGAAGAGTATTTATAATAATGTCAATGCACGTATGTACAGCTTGCAAGCTGAGTACTGTACTTCTCTCATTTCAGTAGGTAACTAGAGTGAACCAAAGCGTCAATGTTTTCTTCACTGATTTTTCAAGATCTGTCTTTGTTGTGTTGTATTCCTGCTGCTTGAACTAAGAAGAAAATAATAAACTCTTGATGTTGTGTGACATTGTGCAGATGTCTTTATTCATCCTTCCACCAAGGTCAGAAATGTTGTTTTCAAAATAAAAGTTTTTTTTATTAAGCAATTTAAAAAATTGCAAGATTTTATTAGAGTAAAAATTACATATTTAAAAGTTTAGCATTTTTGACATTGATGCTTTAATTCCAGGTCATTTTTTAGTTGTTTTTTTATGTAAATTGGATGTTTAGATCCTATTAATTAAGGTTTAATCAAATCAAATTTTTGTCATGTTAATTTTACAGGAGTGATTTCTTTTTTTTTAAAAATTGGTTTTCATATTTCAGATTTCAATGCTTTAGGAAGCAGTGTCCCTGTTTCACCACTAGGAGGTACTCTGATATTTACAAATGTCAGTCCTAAAGTTTCCTTCACTTTAAAAGTTTCTTCAAAACATTTAAATTAACTACAACACAGATACCAAAAAAAAATTATGGTGTATTTTCTTTGTACAATCATAAAATCATGCTGCTTTAGAGATGATAATACAAAATCAGGCCCTCCTTTCACACTTTGCCAGGAACCCAAGAACAATCTGCTGCCTCATCTGAAGTTTGTGGGGGGGTTTTTCAGTAAAGTGAATTCAAGGCACTGCAACAATATCTAATGTGTTTTCGCAGCCAACACAAATAGTAAACAATAGGATATTAATTTAGCAATGTTTGAAGAGTTCCATAATAGCAAACAGTACTGTCAAAACTTAATAAAATTTAAAAAAAGAATGACTTTTCAAGACAGAAATAGTAATTTTACAAGTATGTTTATTTTATAGTTTCCCATGCAGAATTTCCTGCAGGTGTTTGATCCTCACAGATTATTAATGAGTGTTCAAGTGGTAATTATCAACTTCCTGTTTGTGTCAGAAACAGTGGAAAAAATAGAAGTTGACAAAATGTTTATCAGCTACTAAATCTGGTCTTTTGTTCCACTTTTAATTTTAAAAAGTCACCTGATCTACAGATACAGCAACACAGAAGCAGCGGGCAAGGTTCTCTTTCAACATATATAACAAAAAAAGGAAAAAGCAGCTACTTACAAATATATTTAGTGAGATAGATTTATATATTTACAGTTAGACAAAAGATTTTTTTTAAATAGTGGACTAAACGTAATATGCTTGAAGTAATATTTGGTCAATAAATGTTTTCCACTCTGTATTAGCTTGCCTCTCCCATTTGAAGCTTGAACTTCAGCTAGAATAATGTGTTGCTTGTTTATACCCAGTAACATACTAACACTCCACTTGTTAAGTTTTAAACCTTCTTGTGGCCCTAAAACTGATGTCATTTGTTTTTATATTTCGTTGAAGCTTCAGCTGGAACAGATGTTTTTTTTCTCAGTGACACGTGTTAAGAAGTATGAAGAAAAGGCTCCAATATTCATGAATTCTACTTCCTGCCCATAATCCTCTTCTTCATTGAGGAACGAGTGAGTGGAGTTCCTCCTGCGCAGCTTCGTGTCAATGTTGATGCTTCTGTGTTTCATCAGTGATTCTCATTTCTTTGAACAAGGCAGGTGCAGTGCTCACCTGTGAAGATACAGAACACAGATCTGCATAATGTTTTACTACTCAACCATACATGTGTTGTTTTTCTTAGCATAATTGGGGTTTGTTGTTTATCAGTGCTTCTCAGACTGCAGTTACTGTGCTGTGACTATCGTTCTTATCACAGCTTTCTGTCTGAATGTGAACATGCAGATAAATCCTCATGGAATCTGTTGCTCTGGAGGTTCTGATCATTTTTATCTGAACAAGCACATACTGTACAGTAACACTGAAGCTTCTCTGATTCTACCTTTGATTGATTACTTTGAGTTCAGGCTGTTCTGCTATTATACTTGACATCATTTGTTTGAAATCAGCATTCATTTATGCTGTACTTGCAGTCCTCTAATGTTTAACTGTTTCAGCTTCTTGACTGATTTGGATTTTTCAGATGAGCGAATACTTTTGGTAATACAGTGTATTTTATAACTTTGCAATTTGTTGGCATGAGTATCTTTTTTGCATGAAGATGTGTCTTTTTTCATGAAGTACAGGTAGTTTATACTTTTCTGAATCACAGCTGCGATCACTAAAGACTAAACTATCACTGCAACAAAATGCAGAATGCATCCACAAACAATCACAGCTCAACTTTCTAAGCAGTTATCGACACTGGAACCACCTGGTGATGTTACCCACTTTGGATCCTCGTGCAAAAACATGGAAAAACAGAGCACATATAATATTCAAGTTTAAGAAAGAATCGTTATCTTCTATTAACTTCCACTAGATACATTTACTCCACACAGTAGAGTAAAATTAGCCATTACATGTTTCATGTTGCTACAAATGTCAAAGAGAGTCGAGTATTTTTTTTCTTCTGAAGTTACAGAGTAATCCATTACGTGAGTCAGCTTACCTGAAAAAAGTCAGGATTGTTTGCATTTCGCTAACCTATTTGCAAATGTTCAACATACTCATTGAAATTAAACTTTGATTATCTTTCTGTGGAGGTTTTTTTTTTTTTTTTGTGCTGGCAGTATTTGAAGTATGTACTCCAACAACTACTTTGACATTCCATAAATGGCTCATCTCTTATCTTACCTCAACAGAGCGTCACCATGACCCTCCTTCTTTCCCACCCCAGTGCTAGAAACAGGAGGGAATGACTTTTTAAAGTGTTTTTTTTTTAAACCACAGTCAGAAAATCTAAAAACTGATTTATTGTGCCATATTTCACTCCAGTAAATCTTTTTCTAAATCAGCCACTCAACTTCATAAGCTCTTAAAGTTGAGGATTAAACACATTGACTTGAATATATCATCTCAGAAATGTTAAACAGGGTTCAATTAATTCAAAACAGCACCAAGACTCTGCAAAAAGCATTGTTTTAATGATACGCCAAGAATTTAAAAAATGGGTGGAACTTCGTGGAGACTTGTTAAGGGGCAAGTTTTCCCATCTGAATACTAGGATTAAATCTTGGACTATGAGGCACCTGCTTTCAAAATCAGTTCTTGTCTTCTGCATAGTGGTTTACACAATAAAAACTGTTGTCACAAACAATGCAAAGAATTTGCTTTGCAAATGATCCCCAAAGCAACTGGAACTGGTGGCACAGTTCAATGATTAGTTATTCACCTTTGGGTTGGGCTCATTTCCAGCTTCTATTGTAGGCTGGTAGAACAGAGACTTTAAAGTCCCTTCTAATATCTTATAATCATAGTTAAAAGTGTTCACAGTGGTCTTTTAACATGATTATGCCATTTTAGCCAAAACCTATAAACCTGTCTCATTTTAAAAGAAATAGTTTCTACAGAGCGTGAGGAGTTCATTAGAAATTCACCTCTGAGTTGTGGGCACAGTAAGCCTGCCCACACTTCCCATTATCCATTTGATTACACTCTCTCTCCCACTAGCTTACAGCCCCTCACAACTCCAACCAAGTATTAGTGGTGCAACAGAAATGGTGAGCAATATCTGAGCTATTCAGTTGTACAGTTCTGAGCCAAATACCTGCTCAGATGAGGAAAACAGGAAGACGTACATGGATCTATTTCTCTATTTGCTAAAAACGAATCAATGGAATATAAAAGTATTATTATTAACTTCTATTGTTTTAGCATATATATATATATATATATATATATATATATATATATATATATATATATATATATATATATATAAAATGTTTTATTTTGAAATTATTCCTTTAATAAATATTTAATTTAGCTCCTAAATTCCATTTTACTTTGCTAACAGATTGGAGTTAGCATACATCCATTTATAATAAGCCTTTTAATATTTCATGTCTATATTTGCTGTAGACCTATTCTGCCAGTTTCTCCAAGACTGACACTTTCCCCCAGTAAATTAAAATAAATTAAAGTATGAAGTTCCTTTGTTTTTTTCTTCAAATAATCAAATTAGTGGTGAAAACTAAAATTTACTTTTGGCTTCAGCTCATATTAGTTTGTGTTCTTAACAGACACCAGCTAGTGTCTCTGTCCAGATACCAGTCTGTGAGGTGATTTATGGGACACGTGAGTTAGGGAGTGACTGCATTCTTCATAAAAAACTATTTTTATACCACAGGCTAAAATTAAGAAGAAGACTTTAGGATAGCTTTTCTGAACAAAATGCTGCTGTCTGACTGTCTGCAAGTGGTTGCATCAGGATGGAGCTGAGCAGGGCACTTATGGACCGCCAATTGTACAGCACAGCTTCAGGCTTTTTCCAATGGCATTTTTTTTCTGCTCCTTAATCACAGCAATTCAGAAACACTAAAAAATGCAATTTTTAAGCTTAATTTTCTTTCTCCATCATGAGAAAAATGCCACAAGATTATAATTGAGGACAGAGTTGTTTAAGGTACTGCCAAAAAATAATGTATCCTTTGCCTCACTTCTGGCACGACGGGCTATCCTGCTCAAATGGAAAGATACCTCTCCTTCATCTGATTCACAGTGGTTACAGAATATCATGTCCTGCGTAAAATTGAAGAAAATCAGTTATTCACTCAAAAAGTTTCCCAAATTATTGGAAGATCTATGGGGTCCCTTCTTGAGAAAATTTCTATCTCTTCTAGCTCAAGCAAGTAGCATGTGATACTACACATGCAGCTATGACTTGGCTTTAACAGTGACAAGGAAGAGAAAAATTGCCATTGGGTAGTTTGTTGTATTTTTTAACTATTAATATTACAATTTTTCCTTACTTCCTTACTAACATTGTCTACTTCAGCCTTACAATGTTGTAAATACTTGTTTTAGAAATTTGTCTTTTCAGACTTTCCGAACCTTAAGGCATCAGGATTGTGTTTTGTTTCATTTGCATGTAAAACAAATTAAAACTACCTTGAGTTAAAAAGAAAAAGCTTGGGTTTGTGACGCAGCAACTGCGATGGCCAAAGTCTCTTTTCTTCTCCAATTCTGAAGTATCCATAGATTAACATCCTCATTGAGCTAAAACCTGACTCAAAATCATTCAACAGGATAGCTCCAATATTGCTCGCCATTTTTCTTTCCTACCCCTGTTGAGCTTGTGCTTGTGAGGTGCCAGCTAGTGGGAGTGAGTGTAAACAAAGAGTTGATGGGAAATTGGTGGAGGTTAACTTCCTCTCCCATTGGCAAATTTCTAATGAACTTGTGCACTGCAGAAAGTATGTCATAAAAAACAACACAGGATTTTTGACATTTGCTGAAAACTGCATAATCATGATTAAAAGCCCACTGGGACTGATTTTAGAATAGATACAAATTTAGTTGGGATGGGACTTTAAGATATACCGCGTACTTCTGTTTATCCAGGATAACTTTTGCAGGCATGTCATTGTCAGAAGAACTAAACGTTTTTTTTAAAGCCATTTTTTCTTTGCATGCACCTGTTTAATACAATAAATGCAATGTCAGTGTTTATGTGTATTTAGTTATTAGTATTTACCTCATGAGTGTGAATATTTAGCCAGGACATGCAGCATATCAGTGTCCATAGACATGAACATGTTTAAAATGACTATGTGACGTTTGTAAATCAGATAAATCCCATTTCTTTTATTCTGAGTGTTAAACGCACACGCACCGAGCAGGTCGCACAGGTTTGAGAGGTTTGAGGTGTTGGAGGTGATGCCACTCTTGGCTCCTCCCCCCTCGTATATTCACGTCTGCTCCAGGTCTGCTCCCGAGCATCACACCACTGTCCTGGCCACGCCCCCCGCCATCAGGCTCCGTACAAATGTGCGGATGCGGGCGCTGATCTCAGTCATTTTGCTGGCAGTTGGTTTTTTGACGCCCAGTTCTCTGCCTGCGGAGTTTGTTTCCTCCTCTAGAGAACGACTCCTCTTTTTCGGTAATCACCTTTTTTTTTTAATCGAAGCTAAATAAAAGAAAAGGTCAGGACTAAAGAGGAAGAGGAGATGACTGGCACGCGGAGGACACTCGCCGGACTGTCATGTCTGCTGATGCTGATTCACTGCTTGGCTCAGACTGGTGAGAAATTCTGTTATAAATATATATATTTGAGCTCATTTTCAAGGAGCATTTAAGCTTAAATTAACTTTGAAATAGTTTAGATGAGTTCAGGTTAAACGTTATTGACAGCTATGGAATATACTAAGATGTATGTTAGCGGCTGCGGAATTAAGTTTTCGACTACCTCCCTGGTAAATTACCAATTATTATTTTACTTTTGGAGACCTATTGATTTGTATTATGGTATTTTTCTTGAACATTAATAATAAATCAGTTTTATCTATTTTCACTTCAGTTAAGACTGTATTTTCAACAATTTACTAGATTAAGAGCGACTCCTAAATGCAATGTAGAAGACAAAAGTCTACGAATGCTTTGCAGCAATGAGATATGAAAGGAACTATGGGTACGGCGCTGTGATTGGTCAGTTCTGCTGAGCGTTGCTGGGTAACACCCAATCACATTCGATACCGGCTTGTTTCGAGTTTCAGTGGGCGTGTGCTGGAAAAGACTGACTGACGGTTGTCATCGGGTTGTCATGGAGGGTGCGGCCTCCTCCTTTTCTCTACAGGCCGAGCGGGATGCTGCGCACCCTGTTTTATCCTTTTGCTAAAAACCAATCAATTAAATATTATATATATGAAATTATTATGATTAACTTATATTGTTTTACCATATATTTGTAGTTTTATTTTGAAATTATTCATTTTTTAAAATATATAAATTCCATTATTTGCTTTGCTAACTGATTGGAGTTGACATACATCCGTTCATCGTAAACCTCTTAATATTTAATATTAATATTTTCTGTTGACCTTTTCTGCCAGCTTCTCCAAGACTGACTCTTTTCCTCCAATAAATTTTACAAAAGTTAAAGTCTAAAGTTCTTTAAAATAATAAAAAAAAAAGATCAAGTTGGTGGTGAGAACAAAAATTTACTTTTGCCCTCAGCTCAAATCATATCAGTCTGTGAGGTGTTAAATGTGATGCATGACTTAGGGAGTGGCTGCATTCTTCACAAACAACTATCTTGAAGGAGACGACTTTAGGATAGTTTTGCAGACCTCAACACTTCTGACTTTTATTGTTTACTGTCACATTTATCGTAAAAGTGTTACAAAAATGCTCAGATTGTAGAGGTAGTCTACAGTGTGAAGAGAAACACGAGATATATTTTAATTAGAATTTGATATTTGATTTTTGACAAATAATTCAATGTTCAGTTTGGTTTTAGCTTTTTTTTTTAGGAACATAACCCAGCAAACCACATTTACATTGGAGCACCAGTCATAAGACTTAATCATAAAACAGAATACATCATATTAACCTCATTAAACTATAACCTAGCCACTGAGTAATAACAATAAAACTAGTTAAGTATTAACTATTGGTATATAAATATTGCACAGGGGCTTATTGTACTTTACCGCAGGCATGTGCTGTGATAAACAAAGTCTGCTGCAAAGGAAGCGTCGATGAACCTGCCATTTGAACTCTGCAGTTTGTGTGGTTAGTTTCAGATGAGATGAACTTGAGCTGAATCATTGCAGTGAGGGTGAACATGAAGTGTGCACTCTGCAACTGTTAACAGTTGTTCACTTGGAGGAAAGACACACTAAAGTGACTGAGTGAAGTTTGTCATTTAAAGAGACACGTGAAACAGCACAAAGAAACAGCAGCGTGAAATGAAAGCCCAGAGTTGCTTCCTGTCTTCTTTAAACAATCAGATGAGGTTTGAAAAGACAAGATGTAAAATCGTTTGACTTAGAGCTAACCGCTTTCCTGATGTGTTCTAAAAAGATGTTTTTTTTTTTCTTTTTTGGAAAGATAAAACGAACATTTCAGTTTAGGGTTTTGGTTGTGTTACTGGAAATCTTAAGTAATAGCTGCCAGGAAAATCCACTGCAGGCTCTATTTCCTGACTTCTCTGACTCATGTGTGGTTTCTGGAAAAATACAACCATGGAATGAAAATGATTTTTTTAGAAAAAGTGTCTGCCTAAACTTCAGTCTGTGTTCATTTATTTTAGGGGCCAGACCAGGTATAAGATACTAGTTAATGGTAATCCTATTGTTGACGAAACAACTTCGCCCTTTTCTTTATTACAATCCTCTTAAACTCCTTATAATCTGGTCTGACCTGTCTTTTTGTGTTGTGTTTTTTGAAGTTTTGTCACTCAGGAGTTTTGAAATGACTTTGTATTGAGAGTTTGAGCTGCTGCCTTTGGGTCACTGTGAGATGTTGTTATGAGGAATGTCACCAGGGGACCAATCAGCAGCTGGTGGTGTGATCTTACTGTTAAACTCCACCCATTCCATTGTCTTAAAGGGATAGTCTGACAGCGTCTTGAGCCTCCAGTTGATTAGTGACAGGGGAGTGTTTTAGCATCGTTTAGTTTTACCTTACCTTCTATTATCATTGGGCGCTTGCTTAGATGGGACCATCTCGTTACAGGAACTCAAAATAAACCCTTTCCAAAGTTGCAGCTTTAAGCTTTCGTGTGTTTTTATTTTTAACTCTTTTGCACTCAACAAAAGTCAATTCATACTAGATTCGTTTCCTATACTTGAGGGACTATCAGAGTCTAAAATTTCAGCTTGTGAACATGAGTCATGCAAAAAAAAGACGTGACCACATCATTTGCCCAACCACTGTGCTCTGTATTGCTCCATATTTTGCTTGAATGAAGCCAGACAACCACATAGCTACATTTTAGTTAAAAAAAAGCTTTTTTCTTTACACTTTTATCTCAGCTTCACTAACCTGAGAGCATTAGCTTAACAAGAAGCTTAGCTGTGTGTGAGTTGGCACATTTTCACAGTACTACATGATTACCACAAGACGATGGTAAGCTTCTTGTGTAAACGGTGATAAAGTTGTGTGTTAGTTGTCACCTATAACCGTTTTTTTCTGTCCAGATGCCGCGCTCACATGCAGCTCCTCTCAGCTGAAATGTGGCAATGGGAGGTGCGTCACTCGCAGGTGGATCTGCGATGGAACAGATGATTGTGGCGACGGGACGGATGAGCTGCTGTCCACTTGTGGTAGGTTTTTCGCATCTAATTTGACAGCACAGCTTAAAATTAGGATATGGAAACTCTAGTTGACACAAAAAAATCCATCATTCCTCCTGCTTCTATCCTCAGCCTCTAAAACCTGCCTACTGTCACAGTTTAACTGCGGCGCCCCAATAAACCAGTGTATCCCTAAAAGCTGGCACTGCGATGGCAAAGCTGACTGTAGCAACGGAGCGGATGAGAAAAACTGCAGTAAGTTTTGCACACAAAGTGGCTTTGTTTTCTCCGATCGATGATAGCAAACAGGATCAAACATTGCTATCAGGAAGAAGAGTTAATAATTATCTGTATCCAACAGGAAAGAGTTTTATCTCTATTTTCCTGCGCAAAATAAATACAATTGTGTGATTTAATGAATCACTTGGTCTTGAACAAGTTTTAAAACATGGTGGTAGAAAAAATGGTGGTAATTTGGGCAACAGAACCAAACCACTTTGCAATCATCAAAGTGGCCATCAAACCATTTTGCATTCCAACTTCTGCCCACATGTTGCTGATTCTCTTCTTTTTTGTCACAGCTGCAAAACAATGCAAAAACGACGAGTTTCGCTGCACAAATGGCCAGTGTATATCCCTCAGCTTCGTCTGCGACAGTGACAACGATTGCTCTGATGGATCTGACGAGATGTCCTGTTCCAAACCCACGTGCAACCCTCGGTCTTTCCAATGCAACAACTCGGTGTGTGTGCCCTCCCTGTGGCGCTGTGACGGAGACGAGGACTGTGCCGATGGATCTGACGAGTGGCCGCAGAACTGCGATGGGAAACGGCCGACATCCCGATGTGGCGTCCACGAGTTTGAGTGTAGAAGCGGCCAGTGCATCCACAGCAGCTGGCGGTGCGACGGCGGGATTGACTGCGATGATCGATCCGATGAGTTCAACTGCAGTAAGTTGGCACATTTAAAGGTGTCATTTATCATTTGTTCAGTTTTATTATTTGCAAAAACAGGTGTCAGTGATACATTTTTTCCATTTTGGGGTAGTTTTTGATTGGCTAGGCCTAACCTAGTTGTGTTTTCCATACATTGCAATCTGTAGATTCGTTCCCTTTAAAGAACTAAAACAGATATTGTGTGTTATGTAGATTTTTCTGTCGATTTTACATGTTGCTTCTTTCTCCAGGTCGCCCTGTTTGTCTCGAAGGCCAGTTCCAGTGCAGTGATGGTTCTTGCATCCAAGACAGCCTCAAGTGCAACTCAGTTCGCGACTGCAGTGATGGCAGTGATGAGACTGGCTGCTCCACAGGTGATTAAAGTCTGAAGAAGCTTGTGTATTTGATGTTGTTTGGCGCTGGAAACATTTATGACCTCTGTTCAGCAGAGTCGTATTCTCACAGAGAGATCCAGTTCTTAATACTATGTTTCTTTTCCCTGATTTAAAGCATGTGAAGGTCCATCTGAGTTCAAGTGTAGCAACGGAGAGTGCATCAGCATGGAGAAGGTGTGTGACAAGACGAAAGACTGCAGTGATGGATCTGATGAGCCTGATGGCACATGTGGTGAGTGACGTTACGACGACTTGATATCGACCATCTGCAAGGACTTTCGGTATAACTCTTTGTCTGTCTGGTTCCGCAGGCATCAACGAATGTTCAACAGCAAACGGCGGGTGCTCTCACCACTGCAATGACCTGAAGATCGGCTTCAACTGCTCCTGTCCTGCTGGTTACAAACTAAAAACAGACCAGAGAAGTTGTGAAGGTGAGAAGATTCATTTTGGTTTTGGGTTTTAAGATCTAGCAGGGAAAGAAAGCTGCAAAAAAATACACATTCAGTGTTTTCCTAATTCGACTTTATGCATTTCCGCACGCAGACATTGATGAATGTGCTGAGGCTGACACATGCAGCCAAATTTGCATCAACCTGCCTGGCAGCTACAAGTGTGATTGCGAGTGGGGCTACGAGATTGATCCCGTGAGCAACACATGCAAAGCCGAATCTGGTAAAACTTGATTGGACCTTTTTCACTGCGTGGCTCATTCATAGTCTTGTGTGAAAATCGAATCACCCCCCTCCCCCTCTGCAGGAACTGTGCCCGCCCTGCTCTTCACCACCAAGCATGATGTGAGGTTGATCTTGATGGATGGCAGCAAGTATGTCCAGCTCGTCCGTGAACTGAAAAACGCTGTGGCTCTGGACATGGACATGGCTCAGAAGACAATCTACTGGTCTGACCTGTCCCTGAAGAAAATCTTCAGGTGAAAATGTGAAATATACATGAAATAGCTGACTTTGTGTTTTTCCTGCCTTACAGCTGAGGCGTTCTCACGGTGCTAGAATTTCATTTTGCAAGCATCAACATTCAGATCCTTTTAGTTGAGCACAACAGAAATAAAAGCTTGTCTTCACTAATGACTAAAGGTTCCAGCTGAAGACTTTGCTGCTCCTTGTAGACTAAACTTTTAAAGCTTTCTGATATGAAATAATGTTGAAAAACTTACTGGTAGTCATTTAAAAAATTGGAGGAAAACTGATTTTTTTTTCCTTTTGCATTTAGGTTAGACTTGGCTGACAACTCCTCCAAACCCGCCACAGTCATCGACAGTGGGACCGAGGCCCCAGAGGGCATTGCCGTAGATTGGATCCACGGCAACATCTACTGGACTGACAGCACTTTGAAGACGATCTCTGTGGCGAGCACTGATGGAACCAAGAGGAAAACCTTGATCACAGAGAACCTGGATAAGCCAAGAGCCATCACTGTAGACCCAGTCAATAAGTGAGCCAACACATTTTCTGCAGCCTTTTTGTTTCCGCTGACTCCCATTACGTATCAGACCTTTAAACACCTCACTTGTTTCTTTTTCAGCTTCATGTACTGGACTGACTGGGGAGAGCAGGCTAAAATCGAGAAGTGTGGTCTGAATGGAGTAGGTCGTGTTGCCTTGGTAACAGAAAACATTGTGTGGCCCAATGGCATTACTCTCGGTAAGCAAAACATGATAGCTCTGTTAATAGAAGTAAATGAACTGCACACACTGGAGCATGATAATCAGGTTTTTGCTCTCTGGGTAGACATGGTCAATCAGCGTCTGTACTGGGTGGACTCCAAACTGCGTACTCTCTTCAGCATTGATGTGAATGGAGAAACCAGACACAGGATCCTTGTGATCAACGAAAAGTTCTCCCATCCTTTTTCACTGGCTGTCTTTGAGGTTAGTGCTTCTATCATGGTTTCAAAGTGAAGGGAACAAGTTGCTGTGATAATCCTGATCTAATAGGTGCCATGGTTACACTGATTAATGGAAAGCCAGCAAAAAGTTGCTTAACTTGTTAAAGTAATGTGAGGTCATTTTAAAGTTGGACTGTTATTTATCAATGTGGTTATTTTCTGCTCAAACTTAGAATCACAAAATTTAATCAAAGCATTTTAATGCAGAATTTTTTTTAAATTAACTTGATAACCTAACGTGGATTTATTGGACTGAAACACACATAAATGATTGTGAAACCTCCGTAAGTTTAAGGTGTGGTCAATTTAATGTTTTTATACAGATATGAAGGCGTGATCCTTATTTTTGGTCATCTTTGATAGTCTTCAACATAATAACAAACATGATATCGATGGCAGATTGTCATCAGATGAAAAATATCTTCAAAATACGACAAAAATGTAGTTTTAATGAGGCAAAATTAAGCAAAATATGGTTTGCAGCAAATGTAAATATTTGCTTTTATACATATACAATAATACTGGTATAAAAAAAACAAAATCTTAAGCATGTCTAAAAAATCATGATGAGCAGAATATGTATTTATAATACAAATGTATTAAGAATGTCTTAAGAACTCACAAATGTCAGTAGAACATTATTTAGATAACATTAAAGACCCACTCCAAAGAAAATCATGTTTATAATATGGGCTTGTGGCATTTTTCTCATTATGGAGGACAGATAAAACAATTTCAGATTAAAACTGTTTTTCTGAGAATATCTTTATTTAAATCATTATGGATCAGGAGCAGATAAAAACCAGTGGTTTGAAAAAACTCCAGTTTGTGACGCAGCAACTGCCATCAGTGAGCCATAGTCTCCTCTTCAATTGTGATCCGTCCACTTGCTGATAAATAGATCCATTGACGTTTTCCTTTTCCTCGTCTGAGCTGCCATCTGGCTCAAAGCTAGCTTGGGCTTATGAGGTGTTATAAGCTAGCTAGAACAAGTGGAAAACAAAGGATTGATGGGAAATTAGCCGTGGATAACTTTCGCCCCAACAACCCAAAGGCTATTTTTTTTTGGCTAAAAACTGCTTAATTATAATTGAAAGACCACTGGAAAATATTTTACAATAGAAAAAAATAAAGCTGGAGTGGGACTTTAAGGTGTTGGACTGTTGGCCATAACTGTTTCTTATGACAATGCCAATAATCAATAAAACCTGCTCTGAACAGAATAAGGTGTTTTGGACGGACACTGGTTTGGGGGCCGTTTACAGCGCCAATCGCCTGACAGGAAGAGACCTCAGCCAGATCGCTAAAGACCTGACTCACCCGGAAGACATCGTCCTTTACCACAACCTCAAGCAGCCCATCAGTAAGGACACTTGCTGAGATCACAGATCATCAGTTCTGCTCTGCGAGAGACGCCTTGTTTAACAGCCTCTCTTCAAATGTGTGTTTCCAGGCATCAACTGGTGCTCAGAAAGCAACGGCGGGAAAGACGGTTGTGAGTTTCTGTGTCTCCCTGCTCCTCAAGCCAACCAAAGCTCTCCTAAGTACAGCTGTGCCTGTCCTGACGACATGAGCCTGGGTCCTGATATGAGGTCATGTGTGGGAGGTAAATGTCTGCGGTAGATTTATAAAAAAAAAAATGCTTTATAAAACACCACATGTTGATTACAGCCCTTATGTCATTTCCCAAAAGGCTCAGCTGACAAAAACAGAAATCCACTCCCATCTGCGACCCCCACCAAGCTCGCCACTGTTAAAACACCAACCAGTGTCGCTAATAAAAAACCTGCATCTACACTGTCTGTGCAGAGCACACAGGAGCTGACCCCTAATGCCCAAGGTAAGCAAAACGCTTATTGTAATTTTTTGATAATAACTGAAGCATCACCTGAAAAAACCATTATGATGTTGAAACTTTCAGGTAACAGACACTTTGTGACTTCTGCGGAAGCCCCTCCAGCTCACACTTCTACTCTCTTTGTTGTTCTGACTATCAGTAAGTTGCGACTTTTTTCTGCTTTTAGACATTTTTCATTCCTCATTTTTCTCTCTTCGTTGATCTGATGAAAACGTTTTTGATCCTCTGCAGTGTTTGTGTCCCTGCTGGCCATGGGAGCTTTGTTTCTGTGGAGGCGCTGGCGTGTGAAGAACACCAACAGCATCCACTTCGACAATCCCGTGTACCAGAAAACCACAGAGGACGAGGTGCACATCTGCAGGAACGGCTCTGAAGGCTTCGTTTATCCTCCGGTAACATCCTTTTATCGATTCATTTTAAACGATGGCAGATTTCGGCAGCTTTACTTATTCTGTGTTACTTCTTTTTTACAGAAACAAGTGGTAAACATGGACGACATGGAAATGGCATGAACATGAAATGAAGATTTTTTTCCCCCCACTGAGGAAATATCTGCCCTTTCTCTCCAACCTTGTTTTGTGGTTTTTGTTTCCGACCACTGCACTGAGCCGTTCAAACCTGTAAAAAGGATTCCTCTGAGCTCCCAGCATGGCAGAATGAAGCAGAACTACTTCACAGTTCCCCAATGAAGGAAAAACACTCCTGCTTTGCTCTTTGTGTCAGAGCTCTGAAGCTGTTGATGCCATTTGAAGAATTTAGAAATGTTTTTGCTGAAATACACATGCTTCCTGCAAAAAGCCTTTACTTTGACATGCTTTTGTAATGCTCATGTGTGCCTTCCAGCCTCACGGGTGAAGCTTTGCACAAAAAGCCTTACAGATTTTTCTGCCTTTTCCAAAGCCACTGTGGCTTTTTTTCTCTCGGAGATCAGGGATGCACATCTGCTTGACTCCTGAATCAAAAGCTTTTATTTTTACTCTAGATATTGTGTCTTTAATACAATATGAGTGCTTTTGTTGAGCGAGTCACAGACGGTTTACATTTTAGTCTAAAGAAGCTGCTGAGTTCTATGACGTCAACCAAAATGAAGAAAATGTTCCTGTTTAGAGTGAAGATATGTTGCATATGATGACTTCCTACAAACTGTACATAGTTTCTGTAAATGTTTTGTAAAATTGTTTCCTGGATTATTTCGGCTTTATTTTTTACATCTGTAAGTTAAATCTCATGTGTAAATATCTTATAGATTCTTTTATTTATTTATGGAAAGTTGTTGAATGTTGTCAAAAAGACAGAAGATAATATAATGCACATTTTTCAAAATAAAAGCTGGGGTTTTGTTTTCCAGAAGAGCCAGTTCACCCAGTTTTTCATGCAGCTGTTCAACTTAGTTTAAAGAAGCCTTTTCACGCCCCAACTCTTTCACAACTAAAAACCTTCCTTTGTTTCATTGCCTTCATTCTTTTCTTAGATAATTTATTTTGCTTCCTTTGTTCTGTTTCCTTTAAAAAGTATATTTTAGAGGTGTTTGTTCTCCATACACCGCAGATTGAATGTTCATGTTTGCTGGGTTTGATCCTAGGCAAACTGGTTTTTAACTTGCACTGTATTTGTTGTTTTTGTTTGAATTATTTTCTGAATAAAGACTTGAACTGTAAACTTATTTTTCCGCTTATTAAATGTCGTTTTTTTTTATTTTACCAACTTAGGTTTCTCTCATGACTTCAACAAATCATTATTTCTTTATTTACCTTTATATAACTACATAATAACAATGAGTATTTGAATGTTGAAGTCTAAGTTTGTGACAAATCCAGTAAAGACATCAGCAGCCGAGTAGAGGAAATATTCATGTCCATGATGTGTTGTCTGAAACACAATTAGGAACATTCATTTAAAGTTGAGGGAAAATATCTATTCCTAAACACCAAACATGACATTCACACATCCTAAAGAGCAAAGAACCAGAAACATTTTACACATTAATCTGATGAAACTCCTATATCATTCATGTCAAATTGTGGAGACTGAAAGCTTTGATCAGTCAGCTGTTCTGCAGAGAGGAGGTTACTGAGGAAGCAATGTGGATCCATCTCCAGCACCAGAAAAAACAGATTTATTAAACTAGAAAGAGCATTCTTTGAGTCACAGTGCTCACACTGATTAATTGCCAATTTATCCTGGATTGTGTTGTTATCAGAACTCTCATTCTGATTCACTTAGATGATTAAAAAATCTTTTAATGGGAGTAAATGCTGGATCTTTTATACCAATCGGGGTCAGAAGAGTCTGTTCCAGCTGTGTCTGAGGTCAGTTGTGGACAGAAATCCCACTTGAGCCTGTAAAGCCTGTTTAAGTTAAGCGGAAAATTTTTTGCTGTGACGCAAGAGTGCCGACCGCCAAACCACTCCTCAGCTTTGTAGAGAAAATCCAGACTACTAAATCAGGAAGCCTTTTTTAACCTCTAAAAGTGTTGAAGTTTTAGGATTAATTTAGAAATAGAGCAGCAAACAAATCAGACTAAAGAAAAACAGAATATGAAGCAACAAGGGCAAGAACATGAAGGGCCACTCATTAATACATGTGCATAATCTCCTTCTCGAGAGACAGATCTGTGGGGGGTTTAAGGTTACAGACGGGCCTTGTTTAAGGACACAGTGTGCCATCATGATCTTTTTCAACACGGAAGCTGAGGCATGTCGTTCATCAAGTTCTGCATCCACATTCCAGGGTTCCACGCCCATCACACCTGATAAAGGCTGAACATCTTGTCCATTCCTGAAAATGCAATAAAAATTGTGGCTTATTTGACAGAGAGAGCAAATCTCAAAGTCTTACATTGTTTGTTTGTGTTTTTGTCTCTGGTTGAGCCCAAGAGACAAAAGACAGATGCATTCTGGACTCAGGAGGCACCTGTTGCCTGCTCTGCAGGCTGTCATCCACATCCTCTCCTCATCATTTACATATGTATGCTGGGCTTCAATTGGCCAGGTGAAGGGAAACAAGGAGGAGCTGCATCTCACACCACTTCTGTGTAAGCAAAGTGGGAGTGTCCTCGGAAACTCGTAGCAGGGAGGAGATGTGATGTAGAATGGACAGATACTCCCATGTCAGGTATCCAGCAGCATCACCAAAAGCTCCTAATGAGTTGCAGCAAACTACAAGTCTCATACGGACAGCCTGAGGGCCAAAAACAATGGGCGGATTCCTGCGAGGGCGTGAGAGGACACAAGTGATACTAAAGCTGTGAGAGAAAACAGCCAAAGGTTTATTTAAGAGAGATTTTTCTTTGTGAGAGTCTGAAAAAACACACAAGCTGCTCAGCTGGACTACAATTTCCCAAACGATCAACTGCAGATGTTCTCTAAAAACTTCTATGTCACCCCACTGAGGTCTGGACTCCTTTTCTCAGTCCCCCCACACACACATATAAGATTCAGTGCTGCAGTGTTTCCCACAATGCCCAGATATTGTATTACATATCGTGTAACAAACCCAAAACGCAGAGGTACGTCCATGTTTAGAGAAAGCTGTTACCTCCACAGCTCATGAGATGTCTTTGGTGCTTACTGGGGTTGTTCTTCTGAGAGTTCTCTTATCAAACACATTTTTAACTGCAATATTGTGACTTTGTTATTATTACTATTTCTGTTTAATGTTTCAGCAATTAAAGACACACACCAGTGAAAATTGTATTTTTAACGTGTTGAATGGAGAACATTTATACAGGAAATTAATCTTAAATTTGTATTTTTGACCATTTTTTTTTATTGAAACGCAGTGAATCAGGAGCAGATGCAAAAATGTTTTTGGAAGAAGCTTGTAGATGTAAGGTAGAAGCTACAGTCGGCAAGCCACAAACTCCCTACTCCGCTCCATTCTGATGCATCCACTTGTAGACAAATAGATCCAAGTGCGTCATCCTCATCCGAGCGGGCATCTGGCTCAAAACTGGACGACTGGATAGCTCCGATGTTGCTCGCCATTTTTGTTGCACCGCCAATGTCAGGCTGGGGGTGTGAAGGGCTGTAAGCTAGCAGAAAAGTGTATGCAAACGGATGTCGGGAAGAAGGGGCAGACTTACTCTGCACCAACAGTCAACACTTAAGGCAAATTTCTAACAAATCAGATTTTGGTTAAAACAGCATAATCATAATAAACATAATCATAATACTAATAAAAAAAACACTGGGAACGCTTTTAGAATAGATCAAAAGATGATCTGAGTGGAATTTTAAGGACAATTCCGTACATATTATAGAAAAAAACTCGTAGAATATTTAATACATGGAATGGATGGTGTGGAAAATGCAGTATATTTGATGTTTTCTAGTTGCTAAAGGTTTAATTTCAATTTTTTTCAGCATATGTTTTTAACACATTTCCTCTTTTTGAGTTCATAATTCAAATAAAACCTTTTTGCTCACTTTTGTAGGATTAATTTAAAATTTAAAAAATGGTCAAAACAAAAGTAGATGCTATTTGAGAATCCTTGTGTATTTTTGTGAGTTTAACGTAAAAGTGTTTTTTTAAGCAGTATTGTTTAAGGAATAAGGTTTTCCTTTATTTGAGTAAAGTTTTATAAAGTTTATGGTATATCTTGGGTCATGTTCACTATGAGCTCAGTCTACATGAGGTGTAACTACCTCCTTTACAACCCAAATGCAAAGAGCGCAGCTCAGATAAGAGCATCACACACAGTATGGACAAAGGGAGTGAGATGCTGAAAAAGACTGATCCCCATCTGCTTTTTTACAGACACACATTTGCTCACCTCAGGATGTGTACTTTGGTGAGTCACTGTTTTCCTGCACATGAGCTGATAAGAAGCGCACAGACTGAGAAGTGGGGCATAAAGCCTTACTGACAGGCCCACAGCGTTTATGGCTAAACAAGTTCCTCTTTGCATGTGAGCAGTAAATGTTTGTCAGGCCCTAAAGTCAAATCCTTCAAGCTATGGATTAAGATTGATCTGAACATGCTCAGTAAAATGTAAAACTTAATTACATGTCTGGACATCATTTTGTAGCTTTTGAAAGTAATCAAACTCCATAAATGTATCTTGAGTAACTTACTCCATTCCTTATCAGTTAAGCTTAGAGAGATGCAGTTGTCAATAATCAGAATCTGATTATTTCATTAAATTTAAAACACAAACAAGTATTTAAAGCCACAGCTCTGTCTCTTTCCTGTCTCAAATTACTTGTTTGCTTTTTTGTTTTATGCCATTACGCACTGACATTTTTATTAGTTAAAAAGTAATCAAGTTTTTTTTGTAAATAAACTATTACCTATTTATTTGATTAGTTTGACAATATTTTACATGGATTTAAAAATCTTTTAATAAATAATCCTTTGATGGTTCCGATTCCACCAAAGTGAGTGTTTCTTCCTTGTATTTTGATGCTTGTCATGAGGTAATAATGTTATTTTTTTTGCATGCATTCTTTACTAATTTGTCCCCACAAAATGGTAATAAAATAGTAATTTATGTGCTCAAAATACAGGTTTGTGGCCGCTAAATCCAAATTTGGATGCTGAAAATGCAAAATTGTGTGCTGAAAATATTAATTTGCGTGCACAAAATGTTCATTTTCGCGCTGAAATATACATTTGTGCCCACAAAATGCTAATTTGTGTCCGGAAAATATTAATTTGTGGCCAGAAAATGTTCATTTTAATGCAGTACTTTGTAAAAAAAAAAAAAAGCCCTTAAATGCAAATTTGTCTGCCCAAGATGCCAGTAAAATGTTAATTTGTGCACTGGAAAAAAAAATCGAATTTGTGAGTAAAATACGTTTTCTTTTCACAAAACGCTATTTTTTCGGTTTAATTTTTGCGCTGAAAATACGGTGTCCGCAAGATATAAATTCGTGCTAACACATTGCCAATAAAATGTTAATTGAGAGAATAAATGAATATTTTAATGTCATGTCCAGGGCTCTGTAAAATTACATTAAATTGTATTTTAAAAACAGTTCTGAACAGAGTTGTTTACCTGATGTTCCAACTCTGCTCCAGTGGCGCCCTCTTGTGGTGAGATTGCTCAGCACAGCCTCCTCCGGCCCACGCGCTCAGGTGATATGGTTAATGTTTCACCTGCGTGACCACGTCACGGCATACTCAGAAGGAGGGAAAAAACTGGCTCGGTGAACTGTGTTCCCACTCATGTTCCTCTCCGGGTTTTGATAGTGAAACGGAAATCGGAACCGCTGAAAGTTGTTTGCTTTAGTGAAGAGTTGCAGGTTCGAGCACGATGTCTGCCTCTGCTATTTTTGTGTTGGACCTGAAGGGAAAGGTAAAGATCATCAGTGGGGGGTTTATTACTCTTGTTTTACCGGATCACGCATATAATTACGTTTTTATACTTTACAGCGACGTGACCTTTGAACCGACTTTAGGTCCTTTTCTGTAGCCGCGAAACATTCGTTAAAATGTAATGAAGCTCTTGCGTCAGAATCATTATTTATTCACGGCTTCTTTCCACTTCCTGTTTTAGCGGCTGCTGCTCAGAGGCGCAGGCGAGGTGCGCAGCTGGCGCAGCCGAGGTGCGCAGCTGGCGCAGCATCTGCAGAGTGTCCGTGAGGGTGAAGTGGTGGGTGGGGGGGTCTCACAAAGGTGTCAGATTAGCGTCTGACGCCAAGATGAAGGAGATGTGTGACATGCGATCCTCCTGGAGAGTTTCTCTCAGAGACCTGCAGCAGGTTTCAGGTTCAGGCTGCTTTGCAAAGTGGATTATTGTTGAATGAGGAAGCCATTGTTCTCAAAATTAAGTTTAGACTTCTTTAAGTTAAACAACAGAAACACTGAAAAGATGCTTTGCTTTCAGATTTGGAGTATATTAGTATGGCCTGCAGCAGTCTGTTTCGGTTTTTGCGCTTCTTCCTCCTTACTGTGCCTTTGGGCAAAACATTTTGACCCTGCCGCATACTCATAAACTCACAAAAATTTGCACCTTGTAACTCGTAAATGGATTTTGGGCAAAGACCCACCTCCTCCCAACAGAAAGATGACATCACAGCGGGCGCAAAGATAAAAAAATAGATGAGGCCAAAATGTCTGATGGGGCTCAAATCTTTTTCTTTTTCTTTCACCGTTTGCCCTTCAGGGGTCACCATCAGTCAATCATCTTCAATAGGTCTGATTCACACATTTGGTTTAGCAAAGATTTTTCTGGGCTTGGGCCCCCCTCTGTGGCTACATCTCTTATGGGGCTCAAATAATGGTTAAAACTCCACTAGCAAAACCAAAACACGCATGTTGGGGAAAATCCAAAGGAAGTTTAGATGTCATTATGGGATGGTCACAGGACCTACGACTTGGCGGCAATTTGGTGGCAAACTGTGAAATTTGTCAATTTTCACGTTCTGATGTGGGAAAAAAAATGTTTGAGCAATTTTTACGTTAAGTCTACAACCACAACCAACGTTTGTTTGACCTTTGACCTCAGGAAGAGGCTGCCATCTGGAATTTACCCCAAAATATCACCTTCTACAAATTAAAGGTGCTAGTAAGAGTACTGAGAGTTTGGGTATCAATCTGATAATAAGTTATTCCTTGGCTAGTATTGCTGATATCGATACAGATGTTCTTGAAATGTTTGATTATAGAATAATGTCAGAAATACATAAGAATACATTGGAGGTGTGCTGTTCACACAGTCAGACAATGTTGCCAGAATTCAAATTTACTCAATTGGTCGTGTTTTTTTGCTCAATGTGGCAACACTTGCATGAACCCTGTGAGTAAATTCAAGTTCTTAACTGTACGTATTGAAGAAAAATTGCTTTGGTTTTGGTGTAAGTCAAAGTAACAGAATAAGTGGCCAAATTTAGTTTATGTTTTGGCTAAAATATTGCAGATAAATCTACACTGAAATACGTCATATTCTAAAACAAATGTCATTTTCAGGACTACATAATATAGTCTGTTTTCAGGTATGGCAAAAGCAGAATTACTCCTGTTTTTGTGAGCATAATCAAATGAACAATGGTTTTAAAACTTACAAATAAGTCCAAGATTTGACACCAATATTTTGAAGTAAACTGTTTATCATTTTTCTTCGAGTGGAGCCATGAAGCCTATTGGCCTACAGGAGAGTTTGATCAAAGTTTAGGGCTCAAAGATGCAATTTTCTTTAGCTTGGTCAGCTGGTGGGCAGTCGTCCAACCACAATTCTTTATGTTGACTGTTTTTATGAAGAAAAAATAGTTTACGTGATAAAATAATGGCGATAAAACTTGCTCTACCCCACATATTTTTGTCCAAACTTGGCTTATCCGAAATGTCTTTTTTCCTCAACCAACAGCGTTTTGTGCTTCTGTGCTTCCTGCTCAGGTGCTGATATGTCGGAACTACAAAGGGGATGTGAACATGGCAGAGATCGACCACTTCATGCCTTTGCTCATGCAACAGGAAGAAGAAGGGATGATCTGTCCTGTGATTACACGTGGCACCGTGCACTTCATGTGGATCAAACACAGCAACTTGTACCGTATCCTCATACCCTGCTTTGTACACATTGAAATGGCGTTAGCTGCAAAGAAGCACACCTGATTCCATCACCTGACTGCGATTCTGCTGTTGTTAACCAACCTTAACTCAAACTGTGTGCAGTTGTAGCAACCACGAACAAGAACTCAAACGCCTCCCTTGTTTACTCATTTCTTTACAAACTGGTTGAGGTGAGTTGAACTTTATCATTTAAACCGGTTTGATAAATTAGGTGTTTTTCTACATTATTATTTGTGTGATGCAGGTCTTTACGGAGTATTTCAAAGAACTGGAGGAGGAGAGCATTCAGGATAACTTTGTGGTCGTCTATGAGCTTCTAGATGAGCTGATGGACTTTGGATTTCCTCAGACTACTGACAGCAAAATCCTACAGGAGTGAGTTTCATGGACTCAGGCACGGTCAAACCAAAGAAACGTAAGCAAAGCATGTAAGGGATGTTGCTCCATAGAACTTAATCTCTCTCTTTTTTTTTGCAGATACATTACTCAGGAGGGTGCCAAGTTAGAGGTGGCAAAGACTAAGGTGCCAACCACTGTGACCAACGCCGTCTCTTGGCGGTCAGAAGGCATCAAATACAAGAAGAACGAAGTCTTCATTGATGTCATAGAGTCCATCAATGTACTGGTATGTTCAAGGATGAAGGAGCAACTCAATTCAGTTCACTTTGAGTACAAAGAGAAAACTGACATCCAAACGCCTTGAGGAAATACAGTATTCCCTCGTTTATTGTGGGGGTTACATTCTTAAAATGATCAAATCCATGAAGTAGGATTACGGATGTTTTTAATGCTGTAAACCCCCTCAATACACACTTTAAACATTTTTCGCTTTTGTTTAAACTCTCAAAGTGCAAACCGTTGAAGAAAAACAAATCCAGGATTAGAGAATGAAAATAAATGTCTGATAGCGATCAAAGATTTATGTTACTCTGGCAAGCTCCATGCATTCCGTACAGGAGACACAGTAAGGAGAAGACTGACCGGGTCCAATCAGGACGCAGAACAGTGTGAATGAAACATGTGAATTTGCACTGAAAAATATCAGAAAAACAGCAAGACTGCAAAAGGTGAACCGCAGTCTACAGAGAGAACACTAGAAATAAAAAAAGCAGGTCATTATTGTTATCTAATTCTGTTTTATTCTATTAACGAACTAGAAGTAAATCCAGAATTAGTAAATCCTGCAGTTCCTCAGTTCCTGCCTGCATCTAGAATACATTTTACAACAAAATTGATCATTTCTAAAGCTGCATTTTTAAAAATTATTTTTGTATTTTTGTGGCATTGAAGCCTCCCAAAAACTACCTGAGAGCCTGAAAATATTTGACACCGCTGAGACGACTGAGAAAAATTACCTTCTTTCCACTCGTGTACAGATTAAAGCCTTCACTATAATCCTTTATTGATGCCAAACTCTAATCCCAGAGCTGGATCCATGATGCTTGTGCTGCAGCGAGCAGTGTGGACAACATTTCACCGGTTTGGAGACAAAACAGTTTGGTGAAAACAGTAGATTCTGGTTTTGAAGTTAGTAGATCAATGGTTGGAGTCTGTGCAGCTTCTCTTTCAAACAATAGTCTGCGAGAGACGCTATCATCGCTTTGTGATTGTACCAACAAAGTAGACTGATGCAAATATGAGCCGGTCGAGAAGAAAAGAGAAATCCGGCGGTTTAAAAATGGCATCAGATTACAACCTGTTGGCAAAACCTTTAATGTAAAACGTCAAGGTGCAGAAGTCGAAGCTTTGGCTACGGCTCTTGCAGTACGAAAACCGAATCACAATTTACATTTATGCAAAATATCTGAAAACCCAAAAAGCCTTTTATAATAAAAAAAATAAATCTTTCCAAGCTCTTGTACTTTCCAAAGTGGGGTTACAGATGGATCCTAAAATACTTTTTGCCGTTTTATACTTTTGAAAACATACACGAAAAAAAGGTGAAAAGTCTTACTTAACATTTCACCTTTTAAAACTGTGTTGTGCTCTAGTTATTACGAAATGAACTTTTAGTTAGAGCCCCATAATATTTGATTCAGTTTTTTCTGTATATAGATTAGCCCACTTTAGTAATTAAAATTACCTAACAGGTTGATTTTAAGTCTAATTCAGCTTATTGATGCTTATTTATTTCTCTTTAAGGTGAATGCCAATGGCAGTGTGATGAGCAGCGATATTGTGGGCAGCATCAAGCTGAAGACCATGCTGTCTGGGATGCCTGAACTGCGTCTCGGTCTTAACGATCGTGTGCTTTTTGCTCTCTCAGGACGTACGCACGTTTCCTTTTGTTATGCCTGTTTTATGGAAGGAAACTGAATAGGATCTGTCTTCATTTGAAGCACGGTTGTTGCGTGTTTTGCGTTCAGGTGACAAGGGGAAAACGGTGATGATGGAGGATGTGAAGTTCCATCAGTGCGTCCGCCTTTCACGTTTCGACAGCGATCGTACAATCTCCTTCATTCCTCCGGATGGAGAGTCTGAACTGATGTCTTATCGCATCAATACTCATGTAAGGTCCACCACATTACTTTTTGCCTTTTGAAAATGCATTTATTTAGCAACTCGTTCATGTTTATTATTTTAATAAATAACAGATTTATTGCATGTTTTGCAGGTGAAACCACTGATATGGATCGAATCAGTGATAGAAAAATTTTCTCATAGTAGAGTGGAAATCATGGTTAAGGTACGTTACTGTTTCTTTAAGACTAATTTCAACTCTAATTTGTTTAAAATAATTATTTATTTCAAACTCAGTGTCAGCTAAAACAGTTTATCTCAAAATCTATGCATGGTGGTGGAAGGGTGATGGTGTGGGCTTGTTTTGCCCAGTTAAACTGTGAACATGGGGTTTTAGGCTGAGGAACTAAAATTTAGCAATGTTGCAAACACAATTAAATTATTGCCATGTAAAAGAGTTGCAAACTAAATGAAATCAAAAGTCCAAAAAAAAAAAAAAAAAAAAAAGAATAAAAGTTGTTTTGAAATGAAAAATCCAAACTGTTGATTACATAAAAATGTTTGTTTAGGTTGAAAAATTTAAAGAAAGGTGCAAAAATGTACAATATATTTAGTTTTTATTAAAATGTTCAACATTTTATTTCACATTTATAGATTTTGGAAGTTATTTTGCTTTAATGTCTGTGATGTTGCACCTTAACCTTACGTTTTAATTTTACATATCATCTTACAGTTACAGTAAATAAGTAATCTGTTCTGTTTTATATGGAAATGTGTTGTATTTTTGAATCTAAAGTAAGATTAAGCTAAGTTAGACATTTTTTCAGTCTTGTTGTCTCAAAAATGTTGTGCCTTTCTTAATCAGTTTTTAAAACTTTTCCAACGCTGCAGTTATATCATAAACTAAATAAATACAAATAAAAAATGTGGATCATTTCAAAGAATGCCTTTTTTTGTCCTGCGTTTTTAGGCAAAGGGGCAGTTTAAAAAGCAATCTGTGGCAAATAACGTGGAGATTCGAGTCCCAGTCCCCAGTGATGCTGATTCACCCAAGTTCAAAACCAGCACAGGGAATGCTAAGTATGTGCCTGAGAAGGACCTGGTGCTTTGGACCATCAAGTCTTTTCCTGTGAGAAACACACAAAAGAATGAAGTTAACATTTCCTTCATATTAAATTGACTCCACTTTATTATGTTTTTTTTACTGTCCTCTTCTATATCTAACCATGTAGGGAGGAAAAGAGTTTCTGATGAGAGCGCACTTTGGGTTGCCCAGTGTTGAAAATGACGAACTCGAAGGCAAGCCTCCCATAACTGTCAAATTTGAAATCCCATACTTCACAGTCTCTGGAATACAGGTATGTGTGCAAAGTTTCCACGTTGATTAACAATTAAGCCAATTAGCACATTTTAAATTATATTTTGACTTTTTCGCTTTTGCCATTTAACTTTACACGTTTTGTTTTTCAGGTTCGGTATATGAAAATCATTGAAAAAAGCGGCTACCAGGCTTTACCGTGGGTGCGCTATATAACACAGAGTGGAGGTATACTATAAATAATTGTGCAGCTATTTGCTTAAATATTAAAAATATTCCTTTTTATTTTAAATATGTTGCATTTTTCTCTTTTTAGATTACCAACTGAGAACAAATGTCTAAGTAATGCTTGCAAGATGCTTGACTGCACATCTCCAGGACTTCAAGAAAACCACAATCAATCTTTTGCCTGCACCTTTTATTGACATATTTTTTGTGTTTAACTCTGTTTTTTGAAATCTGCCTGCAATTTGATTTTATTGTCACTTTTTCCCGACCTTTCACAGTTTTTGAAATAAGATTATTTCCTTTTAAAACAACTTGTGTGCACCTGTTTCTTTGTGAGTTAGACATAGAAGACTTTATAGGCAGTCCCAATGCAGTCCACCACCGTGCAATCAGTGCCGGCAAATTCCGCCTAAAATGAAAAACATGAACCCGCCTTTTTTCCACACTCTGTTGTGAAGAAATACAACCAAAGCGTGGAAATGTGAATGGACTGTCTTTGAAGAAACAAACGAATACGAATCGCCCGCTTTCTTCGCTCCGCGCTCTGATTGGTCAATCTCCGGTGTTACCACAGTGACAACGTAGTAACAGAGTTGTAACCACTCCCTTTTTACCATATATGGAAGAACAACGCCTATTGGGCCACCTGTGATTGGCCAGCGCATCTACTCTCCAATGTTTGTAAATTTGTCGGCTAGATGCATTACTGTTTGGATCTCAGCGCGCAAATGTATTTGTCAGTGTTTATAAACTCGTCCATTTTGAACTGGATTTAAAAAATTACCGGACTACAGTGTCGGCGGGCTGAAAATTCTCATCGAGGATTCGGATAGTAACGTATTGACGAAGGTAGGATTAAAGAGCTCGATTCTACGGTTACGTTTTAGCTTGTTTGTTAACTTTTACAACGTTCTGTCGACGGGACTGAAGTGTCTGGCGACTTTCTCCATAAAAATGTGGATTTGGACATATATTTTTGACGTTTGGTTAGCCCAAACAACCAAGCCAAAACAGTACACTTACAGTCACGTAACATGGCGTCACCGTAAAAACTACAAGTTACGTTATTAGCCGGATGCTTTTGTTAGCTAGCCGACAACAGTCTTCCTGGCTCCTATCGTGCCTTTGTGTATTTTAATGGCAAAACGGAGGTTGATATTAATGGTGACCGGGGTGCGTGTGCTGTTGAACAGGCAAGAACGGAGTTTATGATGGTCCTCAGTCAGATGGACGCCGGTAAAGCGTTGACGGCGGCGGCAGCCAAAGGGAATACCAGCGAAGTGCAGCGGATCCTGGAGGAATGCAGGGTGCATCCTGATACCCGGAATGAGTTTGGCAGGACGGCGCTGCAGGTGAGATTTGCCACCCTAGTAATAAATGAGTCATTTTTATACGGATGGTTTGCGAGCCGCTGTTCTCGGTTGTGTTACGGTTTATTTAGATGTGAACATTGCACTCTCAACACTTTTTATTATTATTTTTTTTTATTTCCATTTTAAATAAAAAAAAAAAAGTAAGCCAAGTAATGTTTAAAGTATCGTAATAACAAAGGAATTGACTCAGCGTAGTAATAAAAAAGTCAAATTTGTTTCCAAATTAGTTCAGTAATTAATAGCCGCTTACAGGAAGTTACGCTGTTCCTGTTTTCGTTACTTTTCACAGTAAAGTGTTTCACGAGACTTTCTGTAATTCACTGGACCGGAAATCTAACTAAAGCAACAGTTTAATTTTATTTTTAACTGTTTTAATTAAGAATAAAACATGTCAACACAGTAATCACGCAATATTTATTTTCCATTGTTCAATGAATAATTATACAAAGTTTGCAATGTAAAATAGTGGTCTTTGAGTGGACAAAAAGTTAGAAATTGTGCATTATTTTTATTATCTTTAGAGCAATGGCGGTAATCGTTTTAAATAGTGCAACTTTTACCACTTTTATTTATGTTTTAGTGTGTCTGTGTTTTCTTTTTTTTTTTAAATCTTTTCTTTAAACGTTATGTAATTTTCCTTTGGGAGTTTCATAAATAAATAAGTAAAAAAAAACTAAATGAAAAAATATTTTTTCAAACTCTTCCTTTTCTTCAATTTTTTTCTAAATTAAACAATTGGAACATTATAAACTATGACATGACACCATAAATCGAACAAATAAAGTGACTGTTCGCGTTACATTTTTAAAATACGTGCCTTGGATGCACTTTAAATCTGTGCGGGCAGTGTAACAATGTGCATCTAGATTTCCCATCAGTTTCTGTACTTGGTCGCACATAAATACGTACAAATAACATCAGCCCTTTTTAATATTTCTATCTTACTATGGAGTTATTTACGTTTTTGAATTAAAGTGAATCCAAGCAAATGTAAAGGAAGTAAAGGAAGTTGCCAATTTGTGCAGAAGAACTAATAAATATACATCAACGTCTATTTTTGAACAGGTAATGATGATGGGGAACTCCAAAATAGCTGGCTTGTTGCTGGAGAAAGGAGCAGACCCCAATGTCCAGGACAAACACGGCATAGCGCCTGTCCACGATGCAGCGAGGACAGGGTTTCTGGACACCTTGCAGGTGCTGGTGGAGAACGGAGCTTCGGTGAACATCCCAGATGAAAACGGCGCTTTGCCCATCCACATTGCCATCTGGGAAGGCCACCGCGATGTTGTGCAGTTCTTGGCCCCACGTTCCGACTTGAAGCATGCCAACCAGAGCGGTCATACGGCGATTGATGTAGCCCGAGCTTCATGTGTGCCAGATATGATGGACTCACTTTTTGCTCATATACATAGTTAGTTAGAAAAGTTTTCTTCTCACTCCTCATTCTTCTTCTGTTTTTTTTGGCTTCAAACCTCGTGACTTGAACTCATTGCTATGTAAAAGATTACTTTTTTGTTGTTGGAGGCTCAGCATTAATATGTGACACGGGACACATTGTCTTGGCAGCTTATTTTCAGTGGATGGGTGTCTATATACTGTAGATACCTCTTTTGCACAGTGCAATTTAGGCACCTTATACTTATGAATATATCTGTTTCCCTTTTACCTGGGAGTGCACATTTGTATAAAGTTTCCCCAGTGTTTCTTAATTATTTCTATTGTGTAAGAATTGGAACAGTTCATACACGTGTTTCTTTTTAAATTACAAAACTTGACATGGTGCACCCTCGTTGCTTTGCATAGTTGTTGATCTGAATTAGATGTACCTAGACTTTAAATTGACTTATTTATTGTTGGACTGAATATTTTCTGTGACTTTGTAAATGCAAACATATTGTGATTTGTTTAAATGTTATTTATATAAAGCTTTTACGAAAAAGTGAGATTATTCACTTTAATATTTGAGGAAAAAAAATAAAAGCGTTGAACTAGAAAACAAAGTGTTTGAATTTATTTACTTACTTTTGAAGTATTTATAGTAATAGTAAAAAATGTTAGCAAATTTGATCCAAAATATGAGGTTTCTGAGATAATTTAAAGTAATTTCCATTTAAATATAATAGGTAAACATTCATCACCCTCGATCTATTTTTTGGGGCCTGAAATAAAAAAAAAGACAGTAGAGGTAATGTGATTTAACAAAGTTGTAATTACTAACATGTAGTTCTATTGAGAAAGTAATATTTCTTACTGCTTTTTGACCCAGATCTAGATTTTTCTCTCTTTTTCAAGTTTTTTTTCTACATGAAACTGATCAATGTTTTCATTCTTTTAAGGTAAGTTGGAGGGGTAGCTTCATCAAAAGTACTGCTGGTAACTCTTGACCAACACAACTAAAAATATTTCCAAGGTCAAAAAGAAAACAGCACTGTAACCAAGTGAATGAGGGGATTGTTTGTTCGGGCTTGCAGGTAACCGGCACGGCACAATGGCTATTTTGTTTCCTTCTGAGCCACTGGCTGACTCTGCTGGCCAAGAAGGAAAATAAAACTCGGCTACTGTGTAAATGGACTCCCTGATGCAGAAACTCATCAGAATATTATTATACTTCTTTTTTTTTATTACAATTAACACATTTTTTCAGAAAGGAAAATATATTTTGGGACAGTTCTTCATATTAAAATGTTACAAATAATTTTCATCTCCAGCTTTTTACATTTTATTAAGTTTTTTTAGTACTAAAAATGCAGCTTTAATTTATGTTTTTCTTTTCACAAAATGGCAAAAGCGAAGAAATAAAAAAATCCAGCTTCAAACTCAGCCACTAGATAGAGCTCAGCGACTTCACGGGGAACAATGTGGGTGTGTCAGCGAACTAATTCCTTCCTGAATAAATGCTGTTTTGGTTCGTTTGTTCTGGAAGTTTGGAGATTTCTAAAAACCCACAGGTAGGCTCAGTCGAAAGGGGTGGGCGGATACACAGAAAAAAAAAAAAAGCTGGTTTGCCCTTCTAACCTCATGACATAGCATGTCACGGCTTGTCGTAGCATGATATGCATGAACACAAAGACAACTCTAAGGGAAAAGTGGGTGTTCACTAAACGGTTGAAAGAATCATGCTGAGATGTGTAAGCAATGACATGTCTACCACACCCACCTGACTCATAGAAATATGAAACAAAAAGTTGGGTTTTGGTGCAAATTTTCACTCTAATTTGCATTATATTTGTAAGGTGTTGGGTAAATCTAGTCATTACTATCTAAAACCCTTATTTACCTGCTCAAACCTGATTAAGTTAAGACAGGTGTGTAATCTGTAATCAGCTGCAAGCGGGGCAGACATAGCTGGCAAACGATCAGGACTTGGGGTTGGGCAGACCTGTGACTGCTTAGTCATCTTATAGTTCTTTACTATGGTCAAAGGCTAAAAATGACCAAGGAAGATAATCGGCCAGACTGGCAATAGCAAACCCACCATAAATATATTTTGTGCACGTTAAAATTGATTTTATATATTGAAATGTCAAAAATAACTCAATACACAAACACTTTCTGATCTGTAGGGAAATTACACATAGATCTAATTTGACTCATCTGGAGGATCAGTAGAGGGCTGCGCTCAGGAACCTTTTGGTGGTTTAACCTCCCAATCTAACCCCTTATTCCTGAATATCAAGCAGAGAGGCATTGGGTCTCATTTTTAGAGTCTTTGGTGTAACGCGGCCTGGATTTGAACTTGTGATATTTCAATCTCAGGACAGACACTCTACCAGAAGGCCACTGAGCTTTATAAAATTAGCAAAAATTTGGATCCAAAACAACAAGCTACAATAAATTCTTGAGTGGGTGTCTTGCAATGGATCATTGTGGCAATAAAAAAATCCCAGCATGAAGAATCTGAATTTAGCCATAAACACTTGCAGCTGGACGAAGATAAATATCTGACCCTCTAAATGTAAATACTGCATGTCTGGAGCAGCCACTCCCACCTTCACCTGAACAGGTATCCTCTGTTATCCCAACCACGTACTTGTTTACTGCAAAGCATTCACCTCCGCTGCAGCCATGTTTGTTTTGGTTAACATCGGTGATACACTCGGTTGCCACTTTGACTGCAAGGAGAAGAAGCAGAGCCAATGATTGACTAACGCCTTGATCTTTCCATTCCCTTTTTTTGAACTGTTTTCAGTCTCATCTAACATGAAAGATTGAGCTGATCTGAGCCGGACGCTTTTCAGCTGCTTGCTAAAGTTCAACCATGAACATGACTGTGCAGCACTTCAGGGTTGAACAGTTGAAGCTTCATTTGAGGAAATCTACTGTTTTCCAAAAGCATCACCAAGACAGAAATTCACACAGAAATAAATGAATAAATCTTTCTAAAGCTTCTATGAAATGAGACGTTTATTGCACTACAATAAGCAATTACAAGAGTTGTCTTAAAGCCATTTGACTACTTTAAGTTTGTCAAATTTATTGTTCTTTTAACCAAAATTTCCAGTGTCATTTAAAAAATATATGATGGTTTATCCATGATTTTTCACAAAAAAGATTTTATTTTATTTAAAAGAAAGAATTAAATGCACATTTGAGTTTTTTTTTCATGTTTCATGAAAATTCAGTCTTTCTCTGTTTGCCTGAACAGAGAGCTTTTATCAGACAACCGGCAGACCTTTTCTGTTTGTTCTGAACCTGAAAGGAAGCAACTTGAGCCAACATGAGCTGGACACTCCTCCTCAGGCTGAATAAACCTGTTCAACATGACAGAGCACACAGATCTCCCAAAACGACACAAAGTCCTGAATGATTGTGGCCAACGTTATTTGCCGCTCTGTTTGTGTACAGTGTCGGGTCCATGTTTTGTCCACACACTAATCTAAGGTTTACAAAGCCTTGAAATGTAGAGCATTTGGTAACACTACGGTGCAGTACTTACATGGTATCGAGGTGGTAATCACATTGTACTTTTGATGTATTTAAAACTTAGTTTCTGTGTAGATACTCTCTCCTTCCAAATGGTTAGTACAATGAAACACACTGCAGAATGTAAACACACACTCACAGAAAGTAAAAACACAGTGGGTACAACATAATTACCCAGTAGGTATTACTTAAGTACCTACTAGGTACAGGTAAGTATGAATCAAACAGTACTACCTATAAAAACCGCAAGTACCATTTAATTACCCAGAGGGTACAACAAAAGTACCATTTAAATACCCTGTAAGTACTGTACTGTAAAAGTAAGTCTTACCAAACATTTTGAAACCAACTGTTATCTGCACTGGTGACACTAGATACAAAAATATGATATTTATAAAAACATCTGAAGTATTTATTTTTAAGTCTCACATCTATGGATAACACAAACTGTATTCCATATGCTGTTGTGGTTGCTCTTTTTTCTGTATTTCAGGTAATCCTGGGTTTACTTGAGGAATACTCATGCAGTTTCTGAACCAACATGCTCTTCTGAGAAGAGTAAGTGAAGTCCTCGTCTCCTCATTCTCATCCTTCAGTCAGCTCGTCTCGTGGACCTGAGGGCAGCTGATCCAACAAACTGTCTTCAGCCATTAACCCACTGGATTTAAGCAGTGGACAGTCCCCTATCTCCACAGGTAAAGACTCCAAGCGGTTCCCTTTGACATCGAGTCGCACTAGCTGGGAAAGGTTGGCCACTCTGGGGCTGAGATATGATAAGCGGTTGTTGCCAAGATGGAGTGTTTTTATTTTTTTGCAGGAGAATAGCTCTTCCGGCAGTGATTCCAGGGAGTTAAAAGCAGCAGAGAAGAACTGAAGAGCCTGCAGGATGCTCACCTCTGGGGCAAACAGGTGAGCTCGTTGTGGGAGACATCGAGATGCCTCAGCTTGGTGCAGTAAAAAAGTCGAGAGGGTAGCTTTCGTAGTTTGTTCCAGCTAAGGTCAAGAGTCTCTAAGGCGCGCAGCTTGCTGATGTGATCTGGAATGTAGGTGATCTTATTGTGCCACAGTCGGAGAGTCACTAGACGCCGGCAGTGCTGGAGGCTCAGGATCTCTTCCACAGTGTTCAGTTTGTTTTCCTTCAGGTCTAGCTCTTCAAGGTTGCTGAGGCTGAAGACAGCACTCGGGATGCGTTCGAGATCACAGGCCACTAACTCCAGTGACACCAGGCTGCTGAGCTTCTTCAGGCTACTGAAAGCCTGGATCTTGAAGCCCTCGTTGTGGATGCACAACTTCTGTAACTTTAAAGCAACATCCCCAACACTGGGGGGAATCTTTCGGAGGGTGGAGCGCAGATAGAGGACTCTCAGAGCTTGGAGGTCTCTTAGTGATTCCAGAGATGGACTTTTGGAAACCTCATTGGTTAAAGGGCCGGACAGATGCAACTCCTCCAGACTCTGAAGTGTGTAGATCCACAAAGGGACTTCCTCTAAGGTCTCAAAAGTCAGATGTAGAACCTTCAAATGCCCTCTAAAGTGGTTCAGGGCAGACTGTTGGAGCTTTGCAGTGCAGTAGATCAGCGATAGTTCCTTCAAAAGCTCCAGCTTTGCCACACTTGCCGAGATGGTGACATTACTAATTTGCTCTAGTTTCAGGGACTCAATTTCAGGAATTTCAAAGACAGTGTCAGGAAGCCCAGGAAGCCTTGACATGTGAAGCTCTGTGTTATTACTGGCGTTTTTGGTGAGACGAGTACGCAGCTTTTTGGTCGTCCATTCATGGTTGAGATTGAGTTGGTGGAGGCGGCTCTCGCTGACTTCAGAGAGAAATACGGCAAACCTTTTGGGATAAAGAGCGTCGTACTGATCCACGAGGTGGAAGAGAAACGCAAAATCATTTTTTACATCTGGTATGTCATTAATGCCGGTCTCAAATCTGACGTGATCAAAGGAGTACTCCCTGAGGGGTCGATGAAACAGCCAGTAAAGGGTGTAGATGCACATAAGTCCATACGCTCCCACAAAGCAGATGTAGGCGTAGGCAAGTTTGGAGAAGAGGTGGGCTTTGTTGTGGTTACAGCAAAAGATATCAAAACCAGTCAGCTCAGGAGGAACGTAGCATCGCACGACAATTTCAATGTTTGGTACCAGCACTGCAGTGTAAATGATAATGACAAGGAACTTGATGACTTTTAGGGATGTCTGCAGAACATACATATGATACAAGATGTCCGCCTCCTCCACATGAGTCCGAAACTTCTTCACCTTTTCAAAAAGAGCTTTGGCCTGCTCCCCTTCTTTCTTGTCCAACACAGAAGCAGGAGATTGAGAATCCGAGACTTTCTTTTCAGGGTTAGACTTGACGGAGGCAGAGCGAAGAAGCCCCACGGTCTCCTCGTCATCCAATCGCCTCTCTCCAACATCCTTTGACATGGTGTTTTTTCTCAAAGTAACCAGCTTCTCTTCTCTTCGTTCCTCAGAAACTTCACTGAGCGCCCTCGTGGTCCATGGCGAGTCAAAGCACTTCCCCAGAATGTTGACAAAAAGGTCAATTTTAGAAGACGTACCAGGGAATTTGAACCAAAAGCTGCTCGCCACCATGAAGATCAGGGTATGGATCACGACGAGGTATGGAAAGTACTTCGCATACCAGTGGACAGAGCGTTCGTAGCAGTAAAAGTTGACAAACACGTATTGGTGAATGTCCAGGTTGTTCTTGCGTCCAAACGCCTCTGTAATGATGGGGTTGGCTGGTCTGACCGGCGTGCTCTGTGACGTCTCATTGTCCAAGTAGTTGCGGATGTGGCTGCAGTCGATGACCTCGGGGGTCGGGCTGGTGAAGTGACTGGGTAGACAAGCTATCTTCTCCTGAGTGAGCTGTAGAAAAAGGACAAATCCATTTACATGATCCAATACCAGAAACATGCGATGATACATTTGATTTATTTAACGACCAGATTGTCATGATGCTTTGAGAGAAGAGCTAAGACTACATAAAAGGAATCTTACTCCATTGTTTTTATTAAAATTCTTAACCCTTTAACACCAGAACTGTCACCGGCGACAACGTTTACAACTTTTTTCTTTAATCATTTATGCACTACATGCAATTCCAACAAAATGATGCGGAGAAAAGCCGCCTCAAATGCACTATATACGGCAATCGTAATTTTGTCTGGGTGTCAAAATCAACTAATCTTGAAATTTACCAGAAATCTTTGTAAAACTAGCATGCACCAACGTTCAATAGATTGGTGAATTGGTAAGTAAGTAGATCAATATTTATTTCTATAGAACCTTTTCCAGATAAAAATCACAAAATGCTTCACAAAAGTCAAAACACAAAACAGCCAGTCACACACATATTGCAGACAAACAAAATAAAAGACAGTAAAAGACAAAAATAGATTATCTAAAATCTCTTCTGATTAAAGACGTCTTGAGCTGACTTTTAAAACACGCAACGGAGTCGATCTGTGATTCTGACAAAAGGAGGTTGTTCTGAAGACGAGGAGCAACAATGTTGTAACTGATTTTTGGAATTTGTAAGAGAGTTTGGTTTGACAACTTCAGAGACCGGACTGAAGAGTTGGGGGTTAAAAGGTCAGCAATGAACTTAGGAGTTTATCTATGCAAGGCTCTGAGAACCCGAAGTAAAATTTTAAAATCAGTTCAAAATTGAACTGGGAGCCAATGAAAAGAGGAAAGTAATGGAGTTCTGTGTGCTCTCTTATTGGCTCCTGTTTAAAGTCTTGCCGCAGCGTTTTGAACAAGTTGCAGACGTTTTAAAGAGCTTTTGCTAAAACAGGAAAAAAGTGAATTACAATAATTTATAGGTGAAGTAATAAAAGCATCTCCAGGTCAGGTCTAGATAAGATGTATAGACCACAATCCATTGCGTTTGAACGATTTTCCATTTGAAAAAATATTCTTAAATTATTTTTTTTATGAATCATTCAAGTTTTTGTTGTTATAACACAGTGGATTCCTAAATAGTATTTGTGAAATGTCCATATTCATTACGTTTTGACTTTAACAAATGGGTGACATCATAAAAAAAATAAAGGTAGTGAGCATGTGTCTTTGTTACGTTAAAATCCAGGGCACTGGATTGTCCCGCACTAGAAGGTCTTTTAGGGGTTAGTGATGGACTTATGACATGGCCTCCATCTACGGTTTGCCATGTGTCTGTTGAGGGTCTATTTTCTCTGGGAGGATTTTTGTCTCATCTTTTTTTCCCACCATTGTCCACTGCGAGGCTTTGTAAGTGATGGCAATGGTGATTGCTGCCAAGACATGGGATTGTTTCAGAAGTCAGATTAGACACCTGTTGGCTCCAGTTCAACTTTTTCTCACCTTCGCTGCACGAAATGAAATGCATTACATGTGCTTGACTACATTTTGTTCACAGGGAAAATTACAGAGAACTAGCACTTTTGCAGCACGCAAGACAATTGCTAGTTTGATGTTTTTACTGGCCTTTCCAGGGGTTGAGAGGAAAGGAGATTACACTGCATGCACAGACTAATTTCCTAAAGTCTGCATGTGTCGCCTTTTATTGCACCAGAGGTAACTTTTAGTTTGACACTTAGTCTTTTTTATTGGTGTCATACAAAAGCAAGCAGTTCTCATGCATCTTAGTGACTGCTCATTAACCTGTAACCTAGTGGTTTTGTTTATTTTTCTGTAGAAAATAGGTCAAGAAAACAATAATCCCTTTTTTATCTGTAAATTATCTTCTGCTTCGGATTTTCCTTGAAAGCTGCACCCATTGCTGTATAATTCCCCTCACCTATGTCTTCAGATGACTTTTTATTTCTCTTTGAAAAACCCTTGACTTTAAGTATTCCTTTCTATATACAGCCAAGTCTTTGCATTTATGTCAAACCTCCCTTCCTTGCTTTATAATGTATTTTTTTATTTACGTTTTTTCCTTTTTTTGGTTTAGAGATTTAACCAAAGACATTTATAATAAACCTTTATAATAAACCTTTATAATAAAATGTAATTAATTCCTGAACTTGTGCCAAAAATATTTCAAAAGGAAAGATTTATTAATTAAAATATAAATAAAATAATTGCAAATATGTTTGATAATAAACTAAATGAATCATTGCAGCTCAATTACAGAAATAAATAGATAGCAAATCATTTCTCAAAAGTGATCATAATGCTGAAGCTGAAATAGTGTGGATATGTATCTGTTTAATATCTTTTTGCAGCTTAAAAATGTTAAAACAGACACAACAAGTTTAAAAATAAAAAAAAGACTCTTTTATAAACAAAATCAATGTCTGCAAATGTACTAATTTGAAAGATTAACAGTAAAAACAGTTTAATTTCTGAAAAAATATCACTTTGTCACCATCTAAAGGAGAGGATTGTCAACAAAATGAAAGCAGCCGTTTCATAGTACATACATTATTTTATTTTGAAAGTCTGAGATGCCTTACGTGCAGGGTGCATCCAAAGACTCCAATCATAAGCATGGCAACACACAGGTACTCAGAGAAGACATCCCACCATGGCTTGAGAACCCGAAACTGTGTGTTCTGCTCGGAGAAGCTCTTGAGTTCCCCACCGGGATCATTGTGCTCCTGCGTCACACTGATTGTAAAAATGGAAAAGAAAGAATCTAGTAAGATTTTTATTTGATGTTACTCAGTGTGTTTGTGGTAACTATGGTCCTCACAAATGGAAAAATGTAGACGTACTGGTTAAGGTTTAGCTTATCTAACTAAAACAAAATGCAGTTCCATGAAACCAGGCTAATTCTTAATTGATTAACAGCAATTTTAACAACTATTATGTCTATTGGGAAGTAGTGACATGTGACATTTATTTTGTAATTTTATACTTTACATCTATGTTCTCAAATTCAATTGCATCGGCGGTCAAATTAAAAATATAAATATGTCAAGTTGATTTCAAGTAATTTTAAGTTTGACTAAATGAAGAACTAAATAAAATGAGGTTGACTGATTTTTGGTTTTATTTTTGCAACTGACATCCCTCATGTGTAAAGTACTAGTCCCCTTTGAGCACCTTTTCATACACAAATTCATTTAAAGAAAAAATTACAGCGATATTATTACCTTAAAAACAACAAAAAATCTGAAACAGGACTAATATTAATAAAACACATTAATAAAACACATTCATGTGTTTTATTCTACACATTTTTTTTTATATAAAATATAAAAAAGATAAAAAGATTTTAACTTCTTATAACTATTTCTCTTTGATAAATATCTCCTTGGGGGGTTTTCTCTTTAAAAATGTCCGCCTTTGTTTCTATTTCTGTTCTGTAGGATGAAGGGTGCCCCCTTTGAAAAGGCTGTGGACACCCCTCTCCTACAAAGTCTTGGAGCGCCTCTGGTAGATGGCACCGAGGAAACCTTTGGTTTCTGTGGCTTCAGACGAATGAATGAAGTGGAAAAACGAGTCGGCCAAGAGCGTGGAAACTCACTGGATTCCAATATTTAAAGATTTAAACGTTAAAGTTTCCTCTTAAAGCTAAAGACACTCAAAACGATTTTTAAAAAAATACAAAAGTTACTTTTTTAGCCTCCAAACACGAATGAACAAACTTTTTTTAAATACTTTTTTTGGTTTTGTTTACATAACAAGTATCTTATAATGTTTTTTTTTTTTTTCAATAAAGTATCACCTGATCACAGCTCGTTCGTCGACAGGTATACAGTCAGGTGAGTTCCACTTACCTGAGTCCGGACAGACTCAGCGGGTGTCCGAGAGGGAGTCCGCCAGTCACCCGAGGAGCTCATGAGAGTGAAGGAAAACAAAGTGACTCCAGACATCCGGAGACTTTCAGAGTACTCCCACTTTGAGAAACGATTTCCACGTTTTTGAGCCCAGCAGTCCACCGGAGCCATTCAGATACAGGATTTTTATTCGCCCTTTAAAAAATAAAAACAAACAAAAACACCGATGCGTTTACTAAAAAGAGAAAACGAAAGAAATCGAAATATTTAAATTAAGTAATTTATCTGTTTGTAATGTAGTCCCTTTTTATTAGAATTGCCAAACGTATTAATCAAATGCGTATAAGCCAAACATTTTTAAAGGATGATTAAAGTTTTCTTTCTTTTTTTTTTGTGTTTTTGATTCATTTTTCTTTTCTCTTCAGGAAGTTGCCAGAAGAGGTTCTTCAATTTCTGAACACGCCTTTACAGGTAACACTGAACTGATGGAAGTCTGGCACCATCTAGTGGTTATTAAGGGGTATAACAACATAATAATGATTAAAAAAAATCATTTTGATAGGACGGAAATCCTAAGGGTTTTTTTTTTTTTTTTTTTTTGATGAAACTAGGTCCATACTGACAGGACAGCATCACACAGTTGCTGCAGATTTGTCGGTTGCACATCCATGGTGGCAATCTCCCGTCCACCACATCTTTAAAGGTGATCTACTGGGTTGAGATCTGGTGGCTATGAAGGTCATTTGAGTGCAGTGCACTCATTGTCATGTTCTAGAAACCAGTTTGAGATGATTCCAGCTGTACGTCATGGAGGCTTATCCTGCTGGAAGTAGCCATTAGAAGACGAGTACACTGTGGTCATGGATGGATGGAAATTTTGACTTAATGTTGGATATTTTGTAGTAAAATCTTTAAATTTTGTGTATTAAAAACCTAAAAATGATCAATTTGTGCTAAGAATAAAATAACTAATTGGAATTTACTTAAGAAAACACAAAAATTCATTTAATTGGCTTAAAAGAAACTGTTCTTAAAAACCTAAAATACTTTATAAAAGCTGCTTGGATATGAATAACAGTAGAACAATTTCATTTTTAATTTTTGCTTAGGTTTTTAGGACGTGCATAACATCAGAAAAATGTGACCAACAGAGTGGAAAAAAATAAAATTATAATGAAGACCAGACCACAAAAACACCTGAAACAAATGTATCTTTTGCAGAAAAAAATGTACAAAGTAAACTTTCAATTTTTAAGTTTTAATTTCAACTAAACACAGAAAGAGACAAAAATTTCAAGCTTTTTTTTTTTTTTTAACCAAACATCAAAAATTATGAACAAGATTTCCACTTAGTCACATTGCAAACTAGTTATTAGAAAAAGGCTACACCAAGAGTCTTTAGTTACAAAGCAGATGTCAGTTTAAAGCCGCTGGAAAATCAACGCATCAGAACAAATAAATTAAAGAGTGAACTCGGGAATTCTGTACAGGAGTTTTTAGATTATGAATGTACAACATCTCTCAAAATATTTTTTTGTAGCTTTAATTGCTGTTACAAATACACTCATTTCAGCAAGTCTGTCCTTAGTTTACCACGTTTGAACATTAAAGCACAACCATGGTCACTTCAGTTTTGTTAAGGTCTACAAACCAAAATGACTGCAGATTTGTTCACATAGAAACACATTCGGTGCAACATTGATGGCAGTTTGTTTCAGCTGCAACCCAAACTTTTTAAAAATTAATTCATGCTTTGCACATCACAAAAACTGTTCTTTTTCTAATATTCCTCAGTAATTTTACTGTTGCCATTGGGTTACTGCTAACTTTTCTGTCTTCGACACACAAATATCGAAAGGGGCTGTATGCAAAAATGTATATGTCGACACTTTTTCCAGGGGGCATAAAATACTTTTTCTGAAAGATTAAAAAAAAAGCCTTATTGAGGAAAATTGTATACTTTTGCACCTTCAAATTAAACTGTTGGTTCTGTAAATATGTGAGCTCAAACAGCTAAAAAATGTTTAGATGTGACCATTTAGCTTATTTCCATGGAGGTTTTATGAAAATTTAGGAGCACAGAAAGGCAAAAATGGGGATGTTTTAACATGTAGATCTAAAGTTCTGATGGCTTCCATTACCTAATCGCACAACATCTCTGTGGCTGTGAGGGAAATCCACTGTTTTTGATAGAAATATATACAAAAATGTTCTTGTATGGAGTTTTGTCTTCAATGTCTGGATGAGCTGGACCAAACCTGGGCAGTGTGTCGACACTATACTGACAGGAGTACCGCCCACAGGCTGTCCAATGGCACTTTAAACTTGTCTACCTGTGAAAAAGAACTACTTCTTCTGCTACCATAAGAAGGTGGTTCTCTCTTCCATCTCATTAAAATGTCTTACGACTCTTTGAGCCTACAGGAACCTCAGCTTGCAATTTTTCCACAGCAGAGCAAACAGATGCGCCGAGCTCCACCATCTCCAATCACAAACTAATAAATCAAAATTGGAAATATGTGACTTTTGTGCGGATCATACTTGGTGCGAACAATTCAGTGGACAGCTTTAGTCGAGGCCAAAAACATTGCTGCACCGATAATACTAATGACATTTTTCTTCTGTAAATGTGCACTTTCTTCTTTTCTACAACCAGTCAGTGAGGCAGGATTTGTGTTCTCATCGGTCTGTGTTTTCATCCCTCGTGGACGTTGTGATCAGAACCGGGGCTTAAACCGAGCCGTCTTTTCCGAAGGGTCCATTGGAGAACTGACAGTGTGGCCTCTCGCAGCCAGCAGAGGTGCACGCTGATGGGTCATTTTCATACTTTTGGCTTTTTAAAAGACCCTTTGGGCAGGGCTCCATGGTAACGGCCACCCCCACACCACTGCGCCCTGACGTCATGTGAGTGACCTCTAACCAGGTGTCCTCCTTTGGGTCGTAGCACTCCACGCTGTCCAGGAAAGTGCTGCCATCATAACCTCCTGCAAGAACAATGTTTCCTTTAAGATTTATTGTTCATATAAAAAAAAAATAATTATGACATTTTTAAAATGAAAAACTGTTCTAAAAAGTCTTTCAGATAAACATCTTTGAGAACAGCAGTTCCACTGCGACTCACCTAAGACAAAGATGCGTCCGCATAACGCAGTGACCCCCAGAGCGCTGCGCCTGTGCTTCATGGAGGCAACAAAGCTCCAGGTGTCGGTCTCTACGTCGTAGCGCTCCACCGTGTTCAGCTGGCTGGTTCCGTCATACCCTCCCATCACATAGATGTGAGTTTCCAAAGCGCACACGCCTGAAAACAGGACAAAGGTCGCATAACATTTCTGCTGACTTCCCGAGATGGAAATTTGAACACTGCAGATGTTCTTTCACCCAAACAGTGAAGGAACAACTCATTTGTCAGCCAAGTGTTTCTGTTATGACTTTATAGTCACAATGAAAAACAGAAGAATAGACTTTACACAGCATATATAAATATGATAATGAAGATAAATATTTACAGAGAGGCAGTTTGACACTTGGAGTTATTATAAGTTAGTCTTATGACAGCAGCAGCAGGGGTGGGACAACAGGTTTTAACTGCCCAGAACTAAACAGTAACAGCATAATCTACACTTATTAAGCAGCAAAGGGAACAAACTTTCAAATATCTAATCAGTCAATCAAGACAGCAGTTTCACAGCAGCACTGAAGTACGCAGGTAAAGCTGGACAAAATAAAAGACATGAATGTTGTGGTACTAGATTTTGTTTGCACAACGCAGTGCACAGTTACTAGTGGTTGTCACCTGGTGACATTTAGCTAAAATACTGCAGCTAAAACATGCTTTCTGCCGGGTTTGATTGTTTTTCAAGCTTCTAAATTAAAAGGAGAATGCCGTACAAAACTTTTGTGATTTTTCTTTGACTAAATAAACTTATTCGGATATTTATCGTACACGAAATGCACGAAAGATGAAACTTTTTTGAAATAATGCGAGTATGCTAGCAGAGGTCTTCCTGGAAGGGACAGAGAAACCCCTACTGTGGAATCAGAAATTGGTTCTGCAACAGTAAACCAGCGGTTGGTGAATGACATAAGTAACATCTCTAATTCTGTCCATTTTCATCCGAGTTTGTGGTTTCTTCCTTACCGGCTCCGGACCGCACAGTGTTCATGGAGGCCATGGTTCTCCACTCATCCCTGTCAGGGTTGTAGCACTCACAAGAGCTCAGCCGGTTTGCTCCATCAAACCCCCCCACAGCGTAAAGGAGCCTGTTAATGACGGTGACGCCCACGCCGATCCGTCGTGTTAACATGGGGGCCACCAGCTGCCACTGGTCTCTCTCTGGGTCGTACCTATGGAGAACAGACATTTGTCATTAAAATCCCACTCTGATTAAAATGGTGTTTTTAGCGTTTTTAACATGTTCTTGTAATGTTTGGTAATAGAAGCTGGCAGGAGAGTGCGTAAACAGAAAGGGCAACTGGGGCGGGGCTACTTCACACAAACAGTCCCACTCACAACTCAAAGGCAAATTTCTAATAAACTTCTGCAGAAACTATGTGCTAAAAATACAACAGTTTTTTTACTTTGGCTAAAACTGACATATTCATAAATTAAAAGACCACTTGGAATGCTTTAAAATAGAACAAAAGATGATTTTCTTAAATCTATAACATCTGTGTTGAAGAATTACACTAGAAAAATGCTGGAATCAAATATATTCACCAGTTAAAAAGGGAAATTTGCTAATATGATCAGCTAAGAATAGAGTAAACTTTCACATCCCTGTCAGCAAGTCGATATCAGTGATTTTAATCTCAGAGCACAATGTTGCTAAATGCAATCACAGCAACTTCCACCTATTTCCTATAAAGTACGATGACTTGGTTTAAGGATGAGTTATAATCCTGGTGTTATTTTCTCACACGTCCCTGTTAAATCTTTCACTTCGGCGTTTGTGTCTGTTTTTCTTCAATCCAGAGGATTAGCAACTCCTTGAATCAAAGGAAGTTCATTCTGCAGCAACTGGCTTAATGAACTACTACTGTAACCAGCTTGCAGAAGTTCATTTCTCAACATCTAGTTTGCACTTCTGTTGTTGTAGAGCAAACTATCCCCAACGTAATCACCTGAACACGCGAACAGGTTTGGTTTGTTCCTCTTTCGGGGTAAGTGTGGTTAGGCCTGGTTAATAATTGCAGTTTTAAAACGAAGGTCACATTTTTATGCATTTTCTTATTTTATTTTTTCTTTTAAAAAGGAGATTATTTACTTACGCAAATGTACAATTAGAAACTTGTATCAAATCTATGCCACGGTAAACCTAAAAATGTATGAAACCAAACTGAATCTAGATTATAGACATTGACCTTTAAGGCTTGTTTTACTGTTTGCTTTAAAAAAAACATGAATTTATTTTTTTTCTCTTTCTGACAAAAACGTCTAGACTGTCACACGTTTCAACCTGTTGAGAAGATGAGAATATCAAACATTTTCAAAAAGTTACCAGACTCCCATGCTTGTGGTAACTCCAGTTTCATACAGTCAACAAAACAAACCACATGTCTGTACTACAAACACCACAGTCTGGACGTTAAACTGGTGGTCAAATCCTCTCACATCAACAGGCTTCATGATCTGTAGAGCAGAACTTCCTGAACTCCTTAGACTTACCGTTCTACACTGTTGTGATGAATGCAGCCGTGGGAACCACCAACTGCATAAATCATGCCGTCGATGACACCCACCCCGATCCGGTTCCTGGGGACGCTCATGGGTGCGCACGGACGCCAGCAGTTGTTCATGGGATTGTAGCAGTCCAAAGCGTTAGAATCCATGTTTCCGTCTGGCGCGTTGTTTCTCCCACCGACAGCATAGAAAAGCCCGCTGATCACACATGCGGCCAGACCACTGCGGGGCACTTGGAGGTCAGAAAGCCTCAGCCAGGCTCCTGTACACGGGTTGTATGCCTCCAGGTAGCTGAGAGACTGACGGAAATACCCCCCTGCTGTGTAGATGAGCTGAGGCACCTTAGGCGTTCTGCAGGGGTTTACTTTGGTGGGTTTGTGGAGGGTGAGCTCCTGGAAAATCTGAGCCAAGTAGTCTTTGCATTGTGGGTCCCAGTCTAAGGACTGCAGCTGGGTCTGCAGGAAGTTGGGGGTCAGGGAATGGCAGCGTACAGCCTGGAGTAAGGCTTGGACGTAGGGTCTACGGTTTTCTTGGTCGTAACGCACCCAGGCCACACAGGCCTGGAAGACTTCAGACTCGCACCGCACGTTGAGCTCGTCACGGCTGATGAGGGTGACCAGCTGGCACTGAGACAAGTTGAAAAACTCCTCCTGGGTTGCTACCTACGAAAAAAAAAATACCCAGCTCACTTCTTTCCACAAATGAGAATCATAAGAACAAGTTTTTTTGGAACAAATATTTGACTTAAACAAATAAAAGTTTATTAATCTGGTAAAAACTATTAAAAAAACAGTTCTTTTCTCTAAAAAGTTATTAAGAAAAGTTATTAAGAGGCTTTCAGTCAAAAAAACATTTCAGTATTTACCTGGAAACAAGTTACACAACTAACTTCCTGGTAATACTGACTAGGCAGGTTCCATCACTTAGCTATTTTCACTTGCTAAAGCCTGAATGACTGATTTGTCCATCATGGCTTTCGAGACCTTCGACATAAAATTTGCTTGTTCATGCGGTCAGAGATCACCAAACTTTGACGTACAGAGTCATATTTTGCCACTAGCTCTAGCTATAACAAAAACAAAGCTCGCAGTGGGTCATGGCTCACTGCGAATGTGCACAAGTCTGCAGTAGGAAAAGCAATCACCAAGAACCACAATACAAGAAGTGAAACGGGTTTCACTTCAAAAACACTTTAAATGAACATAAAATACTTCAAAAATGAGAAAAAAAATTAAAAGCAGTTTAAAGTGCTTCCATTTAATCTTTCTTGGTTTTTACCCCTTTATCTGAACATTAATAAACGGTGGAAAAATATAAGCTAAAATACACAAAAGTTATTTTCGTTCTCTGAAACTGCCTTGCCTGGCTGAAGTTCATGTAGATGTACTCCCTGGCTTTCTGGTGGAGCTCTGTGCAACTGATCTGCTCGGCGAAGTTGGCGATGCCGATGGCGTTGCTGGGGTCGAGCTGTTGGACGAGGAAGTCACAGCAGGCCTTGACCACACTATCTATCTGGTACATGACGGCGCCGTTCATCACATGGATGACGCACTTCTCCCCCACGGAGATGCTGGCGGTGTAGGCAAACTCAATCAGTCGCTCCATAACCTGAGAAAGAAAAGTTGAAGAACTTTTTCATTTTGCTTAACATCTCAAAGTGAGTCAAACGAACGTCTATATTGGACAAAAGTTAAACTAAAATCCTCCAGTCAGAGCAGTCCGTTCATATCAAACAGTTGGGTGTCTTCTCTTTGATGTTTACATCCATTTTACTGCACAACAACCTTTATAATTTTACTTTAAGTTAACCTTAATAATTACTCTCAAAAACAACCACCTGAGCTGATTTTTCTAAATTACTATATGACAATGTAAAACACAAGCTGTTATTCCAAAGAACAAAATACTAATAAGCCCCTTAAAATGTTTAATTCTAAGAAAATCTCACTGACCTTTGGGTGAATCCCTTCAATGGGAACCAGCTCCATCCCGCACTCTTTCAGCCCGTTGGTGAACATGGCTCGGAAGACGGGCGAGGAGGAGGCCAGGACCACCTTGTGTGCTACAAAGTCCACCTCGTCCAGGTCTTTGTAGCGCACCCGCAGGGTGACATCGCACAACTGCCGCTCCAGCCGCAGCTCGTTCATGATGGCGAAGGCAGCCGAGGTGTGGCTCTCTAGCGTGTAGCTGAAGACGCGGTGACCGTTGCGCGTGGAGGGTGTCACCAGCGCTTTGTATTCTGTCAGGCACTCTGTCATTTCCTAGAAAAGGTCTTTCCCCTCTTTAATGTCTTTGCTTCAAGATCGGTGGACACGGTTACTGGGCATCCTGGCACCACATAGAGAAACTGGGAAAAATGTAGGTGGAGGGAGTTCTTTGCAGAGATCTGGCCTTTCCGTTTGTCACAGAGTCTCTGTCGTCTTTTCTTGTCTTGGCAGAAGTCTTATTTATGACCACATGAAGATGTCCTTGCTCTGTTTAGCACTTGAGCTGAGTCATGCTGCGTGTTATGACATTGAAAATAGTTTGTGAGATGCCAGTTCCGGCTGGGTGCGCGGTTACACACTGACCCTCCAGCATGCTGAACAGGAGTTAAAGATTGATGTCGCTGTAATTATATTTAAACTTTGCAGAGCCCGGAATCAAAGGGATTTCTTTTAGATCAACTGAATTTGTCACAAAGCTCACTTTCTTTCCACACCCGCGAGATATAGACAGAAGCTTGTTAAACATGCCTGTTTGCTAGAGGAGAAAAAGTAAGTATGTCAGCGGCCAATTAAATCTTGCTCTGAAAGTCTCTTATTAAATCTATGTTGGTCAGTTAAATTCCCAACTGATCACATGAATCAAAGCTAAACTATAACTGCTAAAAGTCCAACAAATGTTGAGATAAGTTATTTAAAAAAGGGTTCAAATGTGTAGGAATTCAACAGTTTGACAGCTTGTTGTTTAATAAGCAAGAGAAGAGCCAAAGGTGTCACAGGTGTATCTGAGATTTCTTTGGAATGAAGAAGGAAGAACTTGAATCTATACTCTTGGAAACAACTTCTTCAACAATTTCCAGAGCTGGAAGTTGTTTGCTCTGCTGCTGCTTTCAAGCAGGCAGTGGACTTAGTTGAGAGCTGAGGAGAGAAGAAGAGAAAAGGTTTGTGTTAAGAAGGCTCTAATAAATTCAGTTGACACCCATAATCCCGGTAAGAAAGTTTTAACAAACAACAGCAAAGATGTACTTTTTATACGGATGTGTACGCCAAAAGCAGAAGCCCAAAAGCACCCACTTGTATTAAAAAGGTAAAATAAAAAGGCATGTTTGACTTAAAAAAAACTGCCAAAGTGTCTTCAATTGGGCATGAAGCTAGATGATCAGTATTTACTCTCATCCTGTGACCTATCCAGCTGACGTCTGGAACACAGTAAATAGAAAACACATTTTTTCCCACCGTTAATCAGACCCATCTTCTTATCACAAGTGCTCAAGTTTAACTTTAAAGTCACACTTCAATAATATTTTGATCTGCTGTAAAAGTGTTCCCAGTGGTCTTTTAATTAGGATTATGCTGCTTTTAGGCAAAAATCTAAATACCTGTGCCGTTTCAAAGGACAAAGTTTGTGTAGTAGGTCATTTAGAAATTCGCCTTGAGCTGTGGGTGGGACCATTAGAATGAAAGTAAGCCTGTGCTGAAATCCCGTCATCCTTTTGTTTACATTCTCTCCAGTTAGCTTGCAACCTGTCGTAGGGACAATGCTCTGATGATACATGCCAGAGATTGCTCTTCAGCCTGGTTTGGACAAAAGTACCTCAGCAAAGACCAAGTAGGCACGAGTCCATAGGAGGACATCAACTCTACTGTTGCATAATGTTAAAATGACAACTTCTCCTTTACAGAACATGAAGTGACAGGGACATGAAAGAAAGAGTAGACTGTGGAATATTTGAATGGTAGACTCCAAATAGGAAGAGTCAGTAACTCAGCAACAATCCTAACGCGATCACTGAAAAACAAAAACCATAGGTTGCATTGAGGGAAGAGATTAAAGGAAACAAGCGTTTTTGCTGTCAGAGTTGGAAAAAGTCAAATTCTTATTCTGTTTGAGCCTGTTTTGTAATCAACAGTCATGTGCTAAAAGCCTGCTGTAAAGTTTGTCTTAAGTTAGTCAGCCAGTGACACTTACAGTAACACGAAACACATTATGACACTGATTTGAAACGCCAATTTCCTTCCTCCTGGTGAGCACTGAGAAAAATAGTTTGAACCTTCCAAAAGATATTGCTCAACATGTTATCAGAAACAAACAGGCAGCTAGCGTTTCAGTCTGATGAATTTCATCTGCTAGGTATTGAATTGAGGGGTGAACTTATTTCAGATAGTGTTCATTTTGGTTTGTACAAATCTTTTCCAGATGAGCGGATTTCTAAAAGGGAGTTCAAAAGTGCAATATTTTAAACATCATAAACATGACTGTATTGTACTTTTTTCTAAAGGTTTTCAAATAGCAAAATATTTAAAAAATTGTCACTTTTTTAATAAAGAAAACTTCAATGAACCCCTGCACTTCAATTTGGGAACCCCCATTTAAATCAACTTTATTTATAAAGCACCTTTCACACAATGTGGTATCCCAAAAGGGGGCCTGCAATCACTAGCTGTCACTCATAAGAACCTGCAGAACATCTTTGGAGACCACAACAACTCATAGGAGACTTAAACTTCAAGACACGGTGCTAAAAGTTTGTGCGAAACAACGAACGCGGAGGGGGCGAGGCCGTAGACAAGCAGCGAGCGTCCAACGTGTTTTGTTGGCATTCGAGGATGAGAGCTTTCCTCCTTGGTGACTCATAGCGAGCTGTTCACCGAGCCAAAGAGTGGAACTGAATGTACCAAAAACACGACCCAGAAGTGGTGATGGTTCTTACATAAGCTCGGGGGAGGGGGGAGAATTAGATTTCCGCCCCGTCCACCTTTGCTCGTAGAACTTTTACACAACGCAAAGTTTAGCTTTTCCCTCCAAACGCTGTGAGGTCATCCTCTGCCAGCTTGTTTTCGGCTAAAACTGCCACGGAGCTGGCATGCAACAGCGAGAACAGACGGAGGTGACCCAAACCGGGTTCTAAAGAGATCAATCTCGCGGTCTCGTGAGGAAAAAAACACAGAGGTAAAGCTATCGGCACTAGCAAAATAAGCTCCTCATACAGTAGAGTAACGTCTGTGAACCGATAGCTACAAACATGCTAACAAAGAATAACTGTAGTACTCTTACCAACCAAAAATCTACTTCCGTTCAACCGAACCAACAAAATCTTAATGATGGACATTTTTTAATGAAATGTAAAATAATGGAAACTCACGTAATCTATCTTAAATCCTCCGACGTTTTCTGCCGAGCTGTGCGCCACATAGGAAGGAGGAGGGGAGGCTGTAACTCACCGTGACTAAGCATTGTACTAGAGTCAACTTGCCTTCACAATAAGAGCATGTTTCCTGAACGTTGGGACCGCCTCCATTGACATGCAACGAGTCATGTTTGCGTCCAGGGCTGATGGGCTTTTATTGGGAAGGGAGCCTCAAAAATGAAAAAGAAAAAAAAGATGCAAGGCCAAAAGGTTAGCTTTGAGTTAAAATTGTGAATTGTTTACCAAGATTGTTGCAGTCATTACAGTTATACTTTACCTATGATTTTTGCTGTTTAACCTCTCAAGTGAGTACAGAAGGATTAGGACTACAGAGAAAATAAATTAAAGGGCCCAAAAGACTGTACTTTAATCATAAAATTATGGGTTTTATTTCCGAATTCTGACTTTTTTCGGGGGGAAAAAATGAATTCTGTGGAAAAAAGTCCTCCTTTCTAAGAAAACCAAGTCAGACTTCAAAATTTAAAGTTAGAACTCAAGTCTTTCCATAAGTGAAATCTCAAAATCAATCTTCATTCAAGGAAAACATGACACAGCTTGGAAATCTTCTTCCTTGTCATCACCTTGTTGAACAATTGTCTTTCATCTGAAAAAAATGCGCTTAGCTTCAGTTAGAAGCAAAACACATTTTGGCTTGTGCTGACACACCAGTTTTTCCACTCCTGCAAACTGTTAAATCCAGGTCAATGGGGTAGTAGCCTACATAGCGGCCCCGTTTTTAGAATAAATCACAAGGTGGCAGTAAAAGCCAACAGTTAAAGCTTCAAAATTCAAGCGTCTGTTGAGTCATGTCAGTAAGCTCATTTGTCAGCATAAGATAAAAACAAACGTCTTATAAATTATTTCTGCGCAGGATTTCAACTGTGGGAAAGAAAGCCTGACTGCTGTCTGCAGGCGTATTGCAAGAACTTGCTGTCAAGATCTGGGAAAATGTCTGCATTTCTAACAGATCAATCGACAAACATACTCAGAGAAGTGAGGGCTTTGTTAAACCAGTGATAAACCGAACTGCGCTGTGCTAAAGCGAGGCTGAAACAATGAAAGCGAGACGCATGTGAGTCAACATCTCCACCAGATGTGTATTCAGACTACAAATCACATACCACAAAACACAAATACAGTCACAGAGTGATGGTTCGCCTAAGAAAATATTTTATTATTGGTATGAAAAGGAAGGCAACAAAATAAAATTCACATTACAAGTGTTATAAACAACACATTTTTCAGAAATGAGAAATTTTTCGCTACATCAAGGTTCAAAATGAAATAGTAAATTCTCACATTCAACCATTTTGACTGTGTCAGCCACAGACACCCTATAAGAGATGTGGAAGCGCTCATGATGATTGACAGAAAGAAATATTGCAGTTACAGCCCTGGATCTTCCTTAAATCCCCATGAAATAAGTTACAAGTGCAGATAAATTCTTATGCTTTTAACACCCGCTGCAGCTGATAAATGAAAACTTTATTCACAAGTTAAAAAAAAAAAACAGAACTGAGTCATTTCAGTCACAGTCGAAATATTACCATAAAACACACAAAAATCTCTCTGTTTTTGGTCTCAAAAGTGATGACAATTTGATGCAACTGGACAAAAAATGCCAGACCAACAATAAGGAGAAATACTTCCAACTATTACTTTGTCTTGTTGGTTAACATTTTTGCTGAATCAAAAGACTTAGAGAAACTTTTATCCCTCCCACAGTAAAACTACAACAATCTTCATGTGTTTTTAAAAAGAAAACTCCCTCTTTTCAGATGTCTGCCTGTCTCTGCAAAGCTCCACTGTACACAAACACAAGCAGTAATGGTGCTGAGGATTTTAGCAGAGCAGGTGTAGCAGACCATTCAACTTGAAGATGCAGGTGATACAGGTTGACCTATTTTCAAACATGCCGTACCTGTTCTACACCATCAGGTCTGGAAAAAGCCTTTTTTCGGTTTTTACTTTCATGACGATTACAAAAGCCTGTCTTTAGTGCATAAAAAGTTAGATAGGCCTATCATAAACATAAAAGTCATAATGAGAAGTTTTTCTAGTTCACATTTAAGCCAAAATACTGTGGCCCTTTGTTTCTTACAAAAAAGCTAGTTCATGTTGTTATTGATGTTTACACATTTATTTTTAGTTGTAAAATGTGAAGCATTTGTTCAAGCATGATTCATTTCCCCTTTATAATTCTTTTAAACTTTTCTGTCTTTCCTAAATACCAAAAAGTATCAATTCGTCGCTGTCCTGTACCAGAGCCTATGACTTGAAGAGCTTGGGATAAATAGCTTTAATTGGAGATGAAGTGTTGATTATGTTTCCAGCGGAAATGATGGACTCCTGCCCCACGTCCAATCTCTGCGAGCCCACTTCATTCCGACTGAAACTGTACTCCAGGAATGTCCCAAACCTGTTGATCTGTCCGCCTGTGGCCATCAGACACGGCAGACACAGCAGCCTCAGAATGGCTACTCTCATGTCCCTACTGGTCAGAGTGTAGATGATGGGGTTAAGGAGTGAGTTGATCATGGCTAACCCGAGGAAGTAGTCGGCTTTGTACAGTAATTGGCACTTGCCATTGAAGCAAAAAAAGTCTAAGAGGAAGAGAGCAAAGAGAGGCAGCCAGCAAGCGATGAAGACGCCCAAAACAATAGTCACTGTCTTTAGTAGGGCTATGTATTTCTTAGACTTCCTTGGTAAACTTTTTTTTGTGGGGCTTGTCAGGCCCAGCCTTTGGCGCTGTGTGTTGATGCGCACAATATGAAAAACTCTGGCATAAAGGACCATGATGGCCAAAAGCACTGCACTGAACACGGAGACGCAGAAGAGGATGTAGCTTTTGGCATAAAGTGGGAACACTGTTGAACATTGGTCCATTTTTCCTATGCAGTTCCATCCCAGAATGGGAAGCACCCCCAGAAAACCTGCCAGGGCCCAACTTGCTACGATAAGTGCCATCATCCGTCCCCGCTTGGCACCGTGGTACGGACGCATGGCCATCATTGTGAAATGCCGTTCGATTGCAATGGCCAGCAGACAGATAACAGAAGCGGCCAATGTGATGAATACCCCTCCTTCTCTGAGGAACCACAGCAAAGGTGTCAGTTTTAAGGTGTGAGGTCCAGACATGAGGATGTTAGCCGTATAAGCAATCCCAGCCAGAAGGTCAGACAGAGACAAGTTCCCCAGAAGGTAATACATGGGCAGATGGAACTTTTTGTTCCTCCAAATAGCAATGAGAACCACAGCATTCTCTAGGATGATGATAACACACAGCACCAACAACGCGATGCTCTCAGGTTTCAGGCCGACATGGCAGCGATCGTCCTTCAGCTTGCCAGTGTAGTTATAGTGATCCACAATGACAGATTTGTTTGGGTAGCTGCAGAAGGACTGCAGGCAGCAGCGAGTTGAGGGAGCGAGGGTGGTGGAGATGTTTTCTGGAGAGGGAGAACTTGAAGCCGTCATCCCGGCGGTTTGTTTCTTTCGACCCTCTTGCACTCGGTTGCTAAAGAGTCATGTTTAGCGCTGGCAGAGAGCCAGTAAAAATTTCAGAGATCAAAATAGAGGCAAAAAAGGGCACCGCTCCCCTCAGCAAATTAAAGGGTTACATGAAGTTTATGCAAAGTAAAAACCATGTAGATGTTTTGATTTTCACCAGAAGACGGTGCTCTTGAGTCCTTGTGGATTTTACAGGCCTATAGAGAAGAAAAAGGAAATACTTAGACATTTGGAAGCAGATACATTTTTCTTTAAAAAGCTTAAAGAGAGACGCAAAGAAAGAGAGGAGCCCAAACTTTTTAGGATATTCATTAGGTTTTATAATTGCTGGTATGTTGTTCGCACGAAAACCCAAAAGGCAGATGGTTGGTTGTAGTATCAAATGAGCCTCTACGTTTTTCCAGTTTTCTTTTAAACTGCATTTATCTCTGTAAAGTTGTTAAACGGGAACCACTATACCTAATGTGATACACATGGAGCTGATTCTCACGGTGTAGATGATGAGGTTGATGACAGTAGTTACAACAGTTAAAGTGGGCTTGAGAAAAAAACAGAAAGGAGGTTAAGACTGTGCGACTAACTAAAAGTACCTTGTTTTAAAATTATGAAAGCAGTTGTTCAGGCATTTTCAATTTATTCAGTCAGTTAAGAAGAATTGAGGTTATTCGCTCATATCCCTGTATTAGCACACACATTCATGATGAGTCAATGAATGAAAAATGAAAATTTTCAAAACAGACTTAAGAAATTGAGTGCTTTTGTGCTCTCCTTTCTATTTTTATCAATTTTATTTTAGAAATTGTACTCAATATTCAAAGTCTACTTGTCTAAGTTTGAAATAATGATCTGTCAAGTATGGAAAGGAGATGTTTTTAGAAACTTAAAATGTTGGCAATTGTACAAACACAATTTTTTAAAGCAAAAAATAGATCTTCAACGTTAAATCCAGAACTTTCATTCAATAACCTTTTGGAAACTTTATTCACAATCAAGATGCAGGAAATGACTGTCAAATTAAAAGCTTCAAACTGTGGTCCAAATTATACTAACACTCTTAAAGCCACGTAAGAAACGTTTACAGCAATAAGTAGATAATTATTTGCAGAGAAATTACCTGGGAACTGCTTCGGTGCTGCTCTTGTCCTGCACTTCATGTGCTTTGTAGTTGGGAGAATCCAGCCGTGTGCTGTGAGGGAGTAAGTTACTGTCAAACTGACAAGGCAGAGGGAGGGAGGACTTCAGTTGAGACATGCAGCAGCTCTAGGGGTTGGCCTAAAACTCACTCTTCCAAACCCCTTTAGTTTTTCCTGCAAGCGTCCTCTCGCACTCTCACGCTCGTGCTTATGTTACACACAAGTCACATGCTCCCGAACAACTCGATGTATCTCTAATCCTAATATTCACAATGTGCAGGTTTTGCCTATCTAAGGACACATTTTAATGACAAGCAAACAAAAGTGGGTGCGTCAGAATCTCGTTAGAATGATCATAAACTATAAAAATGTGCAAGCAGTCAGAACTGTATTTATTTTAAAAATTGCAATAAAATAAGACTTGAGGAAGCCGTGACCTACTAATTAAAAGTATCAATGGCAAGCCAGTCCTGCTTATTCCCATGAGTTATTATCTTTGCATTGTTACAGACTTCATTACACTTTTGCAACAGGTTTGCTGGAGGAACCAGTTTTTCACAGAAACAGCTCGGTAACAGTTTTTCAAACTGCCTACGCTGGATTTGAACACCAAGCTTTTGTGTTTTCATTGGAATGCGTCACTCCCACAGTTACTCGAGTGAATGAAATCTGATTTGATAGTTTAATGCGCACAGGATGACATTCAAATTTTTACAGAGCTCATCAGGGAGATGGTGTTTGGCGCACCTCATCGGTTCACCTGTGAAACAAATCAACTGTGATGCTCAGAGTTCCCAAACGAGGCAAGTGGGAAAGGATTTAGGACAACATTTACTGGTTTGTCTGAGATTTTATACTGCATGTATCATTTAACATGAGGCTGCACGTGCATCAGGAACAGCTGGGACTTGAGAAACTTTCCCTTATCCACAGTATTTGGAGTGTTGCGAATCCTCACAGGATGAATCTCTGGGATACTAAACCACAGAGAGACACAACCACTTCCTCCTCCTGTTTGGCGTGGAATCATGTGGCTCTGTTTGTTTTTTGTTTTGTTTTAACTTTAATTCCTTCGCTTTTTTGTTTGTTTCTTGCGGCTCTTGCATCTGTTACCGTAACCCGTCTGCAGCACATGCTCTTCATCCACATTCATGTTCATATCTTGACATGTTAGTGTTTGCTTTCCAAGCCTCTGATAGTGAGCTCTAAATATGACCACTGACACACTGCAGGAAAAAAAAAATCTGCCATCCTGCAGCACCTTCACTCAAAACATCAGTGTGTGAAGTGGATTCCATTTATGATTGTTTCCTTAATTGTAACCCAATAAATGCATCATTCGCTGAATCAATGAATGTCTTCCTTTGACTGTGTAAACTTGTCCGTAACTTTATTTTTGAGCTTGTGTGCACTATGTGAGCAACGATGCAGAACAAGAACCCGATTAGAGGATGATTAAGGTGTGACATCCTGTGACACTGAACGCAGAAGTCTAACATCAAAGTCTTAAGCGAGCAAACAGCAGCCTAACACCTAAAACTAATGTTCTAACAGGCAGGACTTGAAGTGTGAAGGAAGGAAACAGTGTGGTCTTTCATCTCTTCTTAATTCTTGGCCCAGTCTGGTCTTTTTTCTTCGTTGACATTTAATAAACTATGGTTCCTCCATACATCTATTTTTTAAACTGCACTCTCCATGGCTTTTCCCTTCTGTGATTCTATGTTTTTTGCCACACACACAGTTGTAACGCCAGCAGATTTGAGCTGAGCCAGCTTCTCCTGGGTGTGGATGTGATGGTGTGGGATGAAATACAACCCTCTATATGTTTGTGGTCCACAGAGGTATGTATTTGGACTACAGTAACTAGCCTAATGGGATTCTATCGGGGGAAGGATAGATTATCTGAACTAGCAATGCAATTCTATATTCCAGCTGCAGTTTTAACCTTTCTACATATTCGATGTCCAATGGGCTGCGTGGAGAGACGCTGCTGTCAGGATTGGCCGTGGTTTGCTATTGCAAACACAACATTAAAGTCATTGCTTTTTTAATTTCTGAAAAGAGAAATGTTTTTTGAATCCCCCACAGCGAATTGGACCACCACTGAAGCGGTTCTTGTCTGAAAGCTTTCCACACTTCAAACTGTTTCTCCCAAAGATAATCTCAGTCCTGACCATCCTGGAATCTATCAGCAGTCTGTCCTCCTCTACTCTACTGATAAGGCCACAATTTAGACTACATCATTTATGACAACAGAGCATTTAATTGAATGCTTAACTATTTTCTTTGTTCTTCTTTTTCTGTCATGGACACAGAGCAGGGAGCAGACTGTTTCCACATTCTATGTTATGCAGTTCTGGACTCTTCCAGCTGTAAAAGGGTTCCTAGTGGTCTTTTAATTATGATTATGCTGTTTTTAGCCAAAAATAATAATAATAAAATAGGACATCGTTTCTGCAGAGTGGCAGGAATTCATTAGAAATTCCCCACTAAGTTGTGGGCAGGACTGTTAGTGTGGTGTAAGCCTGCCCTCATTTCCCATCATCATTTTTGTTTACACTGTCCTGCCCTTCACAACCCCAACTTAATATTACTGGTGCAACAAAAATGGCGAGCAATGTTGGAGCTATTCAGCGTACATTTGAGGGAGTGGACTGTCAATCCCGTCCCCCTCTCAGATCAAAGTTTAAAAAATAATCCGTCCTGCTTCTGGTAATCTGATGACTCGCACTCCTGTTCAAAATCTTATATTTTTGGATGCATCGGAATGGAGCAGACCAGGGAGCTTGTGGCTCGCCGGTTGCAATACCTGCTGTCTGCTACAAGCTTTTTCCAACAGCATTTTTTGTCTGCTCCTGCTTCACAATGATTTGAATAAATAGACACAATTTTAAGCTGTTTTTTATGTTGCAAGCGCATATTAAAAACACCTCCATTTTTTTTTCATTGACATGGGTCTGTGCGGCCTGTGATCCCAAACTGCAGCCCTTGTAACAGTTTGGATTGAAAGACCATCATGAGCAAATAATGATCTGATTGCTCTGATAACGTGTGATCGCTTTACTGTATCAACTAATAGACTATTGATGCACTGATGCACAAAGTAAACCTAGAAGGTATAGATGGAGGTAAAAATTCTGAAGGGATTTTGGCAACAAAAAAGATCTCTGTGTGTTGTTTTAACACATGCATCATTAGTTTGATGTATTCTCAGCATGTCAGCATGAGCGTGACGAGGGAGATGTAGTGCAGAAAAGAAATCCAGAAACGGCACCCTTGAGCTTCATCCCAATCAGACAGCAAATTCATCAAAAAGCCAAGATGTTTCGGACGTGACATCACAACTAAGTTTATTAGATCCATGTTTCAGTGTAGCTTCAACAAAGGCTGATCATGAACCACTGCACTTTATAGTCTCTGTAATATTTCATCTACTCTGGGCGAGTGAATGTTTCCTTTCAAACATCCAATCACTTGACAATCTCTTGGTATGACCTAAGACCATCTAAACCACTCATCAGCCTGATGTTTATTTGGATTTTCCAGCCAACTTGCAGTGGATTGGAGGCCACTAAAGGGTGATCTATGAAGATCTGCATCCTTCTCGCACGCTCAATGGCTACAACTGCCTCAGATGAAGGGATGAGCTAAAGAAGGGAATTTAAAATAGCTTCCTTTAACAAAAGATTAAATAATTTCCAGGAGAAGCACCATTAGTGACAAGAGCTGATCTCAGGAAATGAGCACCCATTGGTCTCATTACAGTGATAGGAGCAGATAACACCTCAGAATAAAGGAGCCGGTGGCCTCGCTCTGCATGCGTTTGTGTTAAAGCTCACATCTGTTATCAGTTTTTCACTCTTTTCCAAAACACCAGACATAAAAAAAAAACAGTTTTCCTTCTCAGCTGTGGTTCAGATCAGTAAGCACTCACTTGGTGATCTGGTATTTTACTTTAGGTTTGTCTGAGTCCCGAAGGTTTGTTAGGCGTTTGCGGCTGCAGCCTGATAGCGTTCGCTGCATCGCAGGCAGACTGCAAGCTTAATGAGATCCAGCTTTGGGAACATTTGGGGTTTGAGTGTGATGCTGACACCCCCCTTTTGGCTCCTTCAAGCTGTAACCATATCACTCATTCATCAAGATGATGTGTTCATTCCCACAGTTGCTGAAAATCACACCAAAAAAGTAATCCATAATGACATTTGGATGGAATGCGTTCTGCCATGTTGTTTAAGGTGTTATATGTGGCAGTTTGTTAACCACATTTTCAAAAGAGGTAGCTTTTTAGTCATTTGAAATAGTTTGGAAGAATTCTGGTAAAACATTGGCAAGGGCTTTCATGAAGAGGAGATTTAAACTCATCCTGAAGCTTTGGTTCCTCTTTTTTTATATAATAATTCAATCTACTTTCTGGTTAAACGTTTTACAGCAGTTGCTTTTAAACTCATTAACAAGGAAAATAGATTTCACAGAACATTTTTGTGAAGTGCTTTTCTTTCTTGTTTGCTCGCTGAAACACAATCTTGTCCCCTTTTGAAAAGAAAAATAATGTCATGGTGGCACAGGGAGTTAAGAATGTAAATAAATTCCAGGTTTCAGAGGTTTGACTTTTTTATGCCATGACAAAATAAGTAAAAGAGTGCAACCGAGACACTGATAAGCTGGGAGCAAAGAGAAGGGCAAGCTCAGACTTGTTACCTGCACTTCGATTTTCTTCTCTGTTACTATTTTGGATGTGTATTAAAGGTATGCCAAGTACTGACTTAGCTGCTCAGGAAGAATAAAGTTACTAAAAAGTAATACTAAAAAAAAATTAAAAATAAATAAAAACTCAGTGCTTGTGATGGGAAATTATTATGCTAACCTCCTGTGTTTGGAATAGTACTTAAAAATTGCTACAGATTGGCGACCTACCCAAGAAAAATCCTGCCTTCCCCCAACAGTAGCTGGGATAGGCTCCAGCAACCCTTAGACCTTGAAAGAGATTAGGCGACTTTAGAAGATGGATGGACGGATGGATATTTCAATCAAAAAGACATGATCAGCTTTTCTGGTTCAAAGACTACTTTTTGTTCATTGAGAGTTTCAGTAATATTTAGAAAGGTAATTTGAACCAGATTTTCTAGTCAAACAAAATGGTTTGACATTTCAGAAAACATCCTGATCCCTTTTCCAGGGAAAGACCAGGAGATTTATGCGGCATTAAAGAAGCTGGAGCCAGGAAGTGATTTGTTTAGCTTTGCATTACAGTTGGAAATGACTTTAATTTCGACTTGTCAGTTATTGTAGGGAAAAAAAGACAGTCACAGTGTCTGTCTGCTTTTATATTTGTGCATTAAAACTTTGCAGCTTGAAACATTTGGGGTGTTGAGAAACAATTTCAATTGAAGAGCCGGCATGAGGTTAAAACAGGACTCTTTTCCACCTCTGTTTTCACATTGCTACCTGGTTTCACATGAATAAATACACACGTTTTCCCATTGATTCCACTATATAATACAATTTAAGACAAGTTTTGCACTGTACAGCAACACCTTGATATCAGACTATCATACTACTTCACAAAACAGTGAATCCCAAAACAACAAAAAAAGGAATCATGGCTGAGAAGTCGCTACCTAGTTTGTTTGTTTTTCTTTTCTGTGAGAACTGGAGTGAGTCTATGACCTTACAGACCTCCCCAAGAGAGACTTCTAATGAATGTCTGCTAAAAAAACAAGTTTAGAATCCAACAGAGATTGGCAAAATGCAGAAAACTGCACAACAAATGCGTAATTTTTTTTCTGAGACAGACATGATGTTGCTTTATCTTCAATTAAACCCTAATTTAATTAATTATCAAAATATTGTCTGATTAATCCTTAATGCATTAGGTGCCTTGAATAAATAATTGCATCTATATTCAACATTTTATTTACAGTCCAGCAGCATTTAGATTAATAATTAGATTATTTTTTGTAAAGTGGGTCACATTTGATGAGGTGAAAATGTACGAGGGCAAACCAGTCACATGTTAAAGTAACATTAAAAGCAAATGAACTATTTAATGAGAGATTTTTGGAATGAGCTACTATCGGTTCTTCACATAGAACAGAAATACATCTAAAAACACATTTCAAATTACTGTGAATTTTATATTTAAAGAACAGAAATAAAATGAAGAAAAAGTGTCCGGAAAAAAAAAACCTTATGCCAAAATCTGGTTTAAAATCACATTATATGTTACATTTAATTCACTATTAAATTCTATTAAATTAAATCACGTGAACAGGAAAATAACAGTTATTCAAAATTTGGGACTGTTGTGATTTTGATCACAGAAACAAATACATATATTCCTCTCTTTACTCACGTTCATGTCGTCGTCTGCTCGTCTCAAAATAGTCAGTAACTGAGCGGTGTCAGATCTGTCTGTGCTTTTATCGTAGGCTAATGAAAATCAAAAATCCACTTCCTTTACCTTCAACCGTCTCCAGTCTCCTGACTACAGTTTTACAAGTCAGGTAAACATTGGCAAACACTTGGACAAATTTTCTCCTCCATTTCCATCATGCATTCATTAATGAATTTGCTATCAGTAAAAAGTTTCCAGTTATCAATGTTTCTACCGTGCTTGCTTTTTTAGCATTTTCCTTTCATGCACAGGTTCTTGTAAGTAAAAACATTGCTTTTATGTTTTTTTTTCCCAGTTAACTTGTCATGGTTAGTATGAAAAACTGAACGAGGGCCGCATTTGGCTCACGGGCCGGACTTTGGACATGCCGTACCGTGCTTTAGATGGCCGTCTGAAAAAGATGCAACAACATTGTCACTATATGCTTTCTACTAAAAGTGCCTGAACTCATCTAGAATTCATAGTGACATAGAAAACAGTTAAATAATCTGTTAAATATTTTTTTTAATAGCTTCAAGCTACTAAGCCTCTGTTACAGCAAAAATGTTAGCCTCATGTGTAAAAAGGTAGTTTCCCTCCTTAACAAGGAGCTGCTTTGGATTCTGCTTACGAGGGTTAAGGTCAGGATCTCCCACACACTGGCAGTATATTTTTTGTGGGAATCCTCTCTGCTTTAGGTGGACCCCCTGCAGGTGAATGCACAAAGGACTGTAGCTAAAGAGTCCAGCTGTGATCGATGGTGCGTTTGGAAGGAATTAAAAGTGGGAAAAACCAGAACCCAGCGGGAACAGGGACATTTCGAGTCTTATCTTATAGAAAACCAGTAGGTCCCAGATCACCAGCTGTGAAATCCAAGACATTTACAACCTTTCTTAACATTTAATCAACATTTTTTTATTTTCTTACTTTCAAGTAACAACATAATATCATGAGAAATTTTGTGTTGCTGAATTTATGGGATTCTCAATTTTATGCTTTTCTCATGTCTGAACTTGCCTAAACGTCTTTGTAGAAGAGCTTTTTGAATTGTGTGTGGTTTCATCAGAAACATGATGAAACCTTTTCCACTCCCAGCTAGTTTTAGAGCCTTGCTGTTGTTATTTTTTTTATTTTTAATTTTTTTTCCGTTTGAAATGTTTCGCTTTAGACTAAAATTATTACTGTTAAAAAATCAGTTACCACTATACAAGTTTGCAGTTATTGCAATCGATAATGATTTATTTTGACCAGTTTTAGAAGTTTAGATCATGGAAAATACCAGAAGATGGGGTAACAGTGAGTATGAATGAAAAAAGTTGGTTACTTTAGTTGTGTGTCTTCAAATAAACCTTCTTTCCCTCATGTTTGCATGCACTCCATTCAATTTAAAGTTTTTCACCTTCACAAAAACCTGACAAGACCTGTTCAATGTTTGACGTATTCTCAGCCAGAAAAACTCTGGTTCACAGCTCTTTCCATTATTAATGCTGCTAAAAGGTTACCCTGTTCCTGCAGTGATGTATCTCTGAGGGGAGAGCAGCTCTTAAGGTCAGCTGAAAAGAAACCAAACTCCAGAATTCCAGTCATGTTCCGACTTTGATCTTTATTTACTGCTTTGTTGAATTGCTCCACTGACAGTTTCCTGAAGTCAACTTCTGCCAACATCTCAACTAAACTGCTGCAGCAACACGATGGTGAAAACTGTTCAGGGAAAGAGAGAGAGGAAAAACTATATATATATATATATATATACTCCTGGCTGTCTCCGCTGAAGGCTTTCAAATCTGCCAGGTGGAAATTGCAGTGAATGTTGATGGTCTTGCTCTACATGAATTTGTGTAAAACGATCTGGTTAGTGTTATGTTTGGGGGTCAAAAGTCCCCCCAGCTCCTCCATAAATGAAGCCCCAGTGTGCTGCACATGTGTTAGGGTTCATTTTCATAATGACAGAGGCACAAGTTTGTTAACTTGACCTCCAAATCCACTTTTCAGAGATCTGATTTTGGTTTGTGATGCCAACATTTGCTATTTAAAGTCAGTTTTTTACTGAATTTATTTAGCTTTTCTCCAGTTTTCTTCAAATTTTCTCTGCAGAAAGGTCTGCAAACTGTGCTGTAAAGGAAAAAATGTTTTGTGTGAAAGGGTTAGCTTCTTTGTTGTCAGATAAGCAGTTAACTGATCCAGTTAGCTCACCAGAGGCTAAATCCTTTATGATAAGCCTATCTAGAACAAACACCTGATTTCTGGTGATGGTCTTGACATTTAAAACTAAAGTAAACCTGGAAAAATTTTGGAACCTAAAGAGGGAAGTTGCTAATCACATTAATTAAGCAGCTGTTTCCCTTGAGAGCTCTGATAACACATCTCTATTCATCTTTAACATAATCCCTAAAGTATAAATCTTTAGCTTCACATGCCAATGTAACTTCAAAGTTTGGCAGGATCACGTGTTTGCTTGAATCAAAGCGGTTCAGTGCAAGTTAAACATGTGTCAAACATCTGCCGCTGTTTGTTCCTCCTGCCGTCACTTTCTATGTGCTGAACGGAATACATTATTTGGAATTGAAGTTGTGGTTTACACTGCTGCACATATTTCTGTAAAATATCCCTCATTTCTCAGATTTTACATCAGCCGATTACTTTGGAAGCAACACAATATTATAAATAGTGATAAAATATATTCAAAAACTCTGCATTTACAGTCTATAATTACCTACGTATTAATTACCAATGGTTTTGGCACAGAGCTTCGAGTAGGATCTTTGATTGTTTGGTTTTCCATTAGATGACAAATCAGTAACAGACAACGCTCTGATGTCATTCAAGCTCTGCAAACGATTACGGTGGTTTAGAGATATTTAAGAGCGGAGACCTTTTGCGTTCCTTAGCTTCAAAGTCAGTCATGTCTTTCCATCCCATGCCCATCAACCACATTTCTAAACTACTGGTTCAAGCAATCAAAAGTCCGATCACATGTGCAGCACCAAGAACAGCAGCTGGCTCCTGTTTCAACTCCAAGTTCATCTTGTTTTTTCGTTTTCTTTCTGGTAAATGGGGTATCAGAAGCACATGGACAGACTGTGCACAGATACAAACCAGCTGGCCTTTTTAGCTGATTTCTTTTATGACCGTGTACATGATTTTTTTTTAATGGAATGGAATGGTAATTGATTTGAAAGATGTTCTTATGGTTCTCTTTAGTTTGAAGTGATTGCTGCAGGAGGATAAACACCAGCTTTATGGTGCATATAAGCATGTGCATAAACACACGTGCCCTCAGGGGATTGTGAGGAAATTCTCCTGAAGCCACGTTTGACTCTTTACTCTCTGCTCTTGGATTTCATAGAAAAAAGATCCTACAAAAATATTAACATATTACATTTCTTGATACTTTTGAGAGAATGGAATTGTCTAAACTTAATATCTGAACATTTCCCATCCATCCTCCAAGCGCTCTGGTGCATTTAGGAGATGTTTTTGGTACAAACCCAAAGGGCTTGTAAAATGTAGTCAGGAAGCCAAACTTCCCACAGATATCAAATATAACTGACATGGAAGTGTTCACAGGGGTGTGTTAAAGAAAAAATGGTGTTGTCTGGATGAATTTTCATTTTAACAGCGGCTTCAGCAGCATGTTGGGACAAGCAAGCACACATGATGTTATCAAACTCTGTGGAAATTTGTTTTTTTTATCTCCATTTGATATCAGTTCAAGACATTGTTTGCAAACGGATTTGAAAGTAATACAGTTCCTATGTTTAGTGTTGCACATAAGACTGTGAGTTAGTTCAAAGCAGTGACAGGACTGGAGAGATTAGTTATAAGTTTTAACTCCACGCCTTATTTTTTTGTGATTTGTTTGTGTTCAAAGTGGAAGGTATTTGAGTCTTTCCTGTGACTGGTAGGACTTATTCATAGAAGCACAATAATATGAACAACTTTGCAGCGTGCTGGTCTCAAATGAGTCCCTGTGAGGACCCTAACGGCCACTCCTCAAAAGTGAAGGCTGTAGCTGGTGTCTCCCCTAACTGCTGTAAACCCTTTTACAGCTGGTTAGAGCTGCTGCTTTTGGCTAAAGCTTGTGGTTTGCACGGACTTTTGTGGCTCCAACTGATAGAGGCAGAGGAACGTGCGGTGGATGAAAGAAGCCGAGGAGATGGATTTCACAAGCTTCCTGATGACATGCCCTCTGGGAATTGTCATCTGGGAACCTTTGTCTTCTACTACAAGACATCAAGATCAGGGCTGAAGGGAGAGGAGATGAGCTAGAAAAGTGCAGGACACAAAGGGGAAAGATAAAACGGAACCTTGAAAAATGTAGAAAAAAAAAACAGACAATGATCAGTCATGCTGATTTGAATACCCACTCCAACTAAAATTGTGTTTCAACGTGTTCTTGTGGTATTTTTCTTATGATAGAGGACATATATAAAGAAAACTAATTAAATGTTTCTTTATTAAAATCATTGTGACTCGAGAGCAGACACAAACTGGAGTCTGAAAAAGCTTGTAGCTGTGACGTACAAGCTTCTACAGCACGCCACAAGCCCCCTGCTCCACTCCATTACCATGCACCCACTTGCAGACAAATAGACCCTCGTACGTCTTTGTTTTCCTCATCTGAGCTGCTTCAAAACTGTATGACTGTATTGCTCCAATATTGCTCGCCATTTTTTGTTGCACCGGTAATGTTACGTTGGGCCTGTAAGCTAGTGGGAGAGAGTGTAAACAAACGGATAATGGGATATCAGTGGAGGCTTACTTCCGCCCCAACAGTCCTGTCCACAAATCAGAGGCAAATTTCTGTTGAAGTACTGCCGCTCTGCAGAAATTTTGTTCTAGAGAACAACACACATTTTTTATTTTGGCTAAAAACGGCATGTTCATCATTAAAAACCACTGGGAACCTTTTTAAAATAGACGAAAATATGACTTTATTGGGGGGTTTACCCAATGACCAGTGGAACATTGGTAAAAACATGAGAAGATAGGAGCCAACATAAATACGCCTATCAAAAATGTTCCTTTTTTTCAAGTGATAGAGGATTCTCTTCTTTGAAACTTTCATCCTCATTATCCAGCTCCAGGGGCGAACAATCAGCTCCATAAAATCTGCCACTACTCTCGGAGATCAGATGGGGGAAACCCACAATCTGCATGAAGGCCTTAATTATCTCCCAAAAGCTTGTGGGCAGAAATGCACAAACAACACGTCAGCAGGTTCACAGCTTGGCAACAGGGAAGACAGTTGTGGAGGCAGTGGATGGTTTTAGACAGGAATGTGTGTGTGTGCGTGCGTGTGTGTGTGTGTGTGTGTGTGTGTGTGTGTGAGAACTCTGGGTTTGCTCGTAAGCTCTTGTCTTAACAGCATGGCGGTGAGCGAGCGGGATTTGTTTATTTGTCCAGATCACTAGTCCATTCTTCCGTTCTCACCAACTACTCACTTTCATTTTTTCTGGCCATCATCCCTTTTTCTCTGCTCTGCCTCAGCCCACCATCAGCTTCTGACTGAGCTTTTCACTTTAACAAGCATCTAAAACTATGTGACACACGTGACTCTGGAAAAGCTGAATTTAGGGATCTTCAGTTAAAGACCCGCTCCAATAAAAATTGTGTTTTGGGTGTTTTTAGCTTTGTGGCCTTTTTCTGATGATAGAGGACAAAAATGAGGAAAATTAAGCTTAAAATTGCATTTCTGTGTATTTCTTTATTCAAACTGTTCTGAATCCGGAGCAAGAATTCAGTTTGAAAAGCTGTTTTCCTCGTTCGAGCTGACATCTGGCTCAAAACTGTACGGCTGGATAGCTCCAAAATTATTCACAGTTTTTTGTTTCACTGCTGATGTTAGGTTGGGGTTGTGAGGGCTGTAAGCTAGCAGGAGTGTAAACAGAGAACTTTCAGCAATGGGGTGGGGAAGGGGGTGGGCTTTGCTCCACGTAAACGGTCACAACTCAGAGTACTTCTAAAGAACATCATAGTATTTGTACATCATAGTTTTTTTACATTTTCATTTTGTACATAGTTTTTGTACAAAAATGTCAGTTATTTAACTTTAATTTTGGCTATAAATGGCAAAATAATAACTAAAAGGTCACGTTTGAAATCGCTCAAAAGATGACCGGAATGGGTCTTAAAGAGAAAAGCAACACAACTTTTAAAAACTCATTTAAGAATGTTTTTTTTTTTCTTACACACTAACATCTTTTCTTAATTCTAAGAATTTTAAAGCCCATTGTAACTTTTACACAGAAAAGGAAGAACTGATGATTATTTTACTGAACAATTGCCTTTTTTCTTAGCTTTTGAATATTTTTCTTAGTTTTTGCAAAACTGTAATGTCTGTAATGTTGTTTTTTTTTTGCTGATCATCAGTTTTGTTTGACCCAGTTTGGCTTGTATAAACACTTCCATTAGGTCATGGCAAAGAGCCGCTTTTTAAACCAAACTGACATCTCTTGTTTGAAAGAGCTTTTGAAGCCATGTTTAAGAACGTGAGCCTCTTGATGGAGCACACACCAGTGAGATCACCCTGTCACAGCTCTTTAACATGTCCTCATCTCTGGTACCGCCGCATGGAGTCCAGCTGAAACAGATGGAGACCAAAAAATCTCCCTCCAGGCTGTTTGCCAACAGGAGAGCTGACAATTTCATGCTCACTTCAACTTGTTTCCACTCCCATCACCTCATTGTTCATCTATTCTTAAACATTTGATAATAGCAAAAAGCTTTCACATCATGTCAACATTTATCCATCAAAAAAACATATGAGAACTTGGTGTTTAATTTCCCTTTAGTTTCAGCACTTCCTGTTGCTAATGTGAATTTTAAATGCCTCTCAGAAAAACGCACATGGATCCTCTACTGGTCAGCAGACTCTCATTCAGGCTTTGGTCTCATTAGCAAATGTGTTCCAACACACTCATCTCCTTGGTCACTTTCCTTCTGTGGTTTGGCATCATCACTTTGCATCATTTGGACCAGAAGCCGTGAAGCGTTTGGCACATTGCTGCTCTCCAACCAAATCAGTAATGGACCTTGCAGCAGCTGTTCGAGAGGGATCTTAAAACGTATTCACGTGTTCCATTAGGAACTGCACTCACGAGCCACTGATGGAGTGACCGACTCCAGATGTTTCCCTGAAAAACAAGTCTCATAGCATGCAAAAGGCCAATGACGAGACAGATGATAGAGATTCAGGTCTTGGAAGCCTGAATGAAGTTTTTACGTTGTCTGTTTTTGTCCGGCAGATATTCAGGACTAATTACATTAAATAAGTTTAAATGATAACATGTTGATTTTTATGTTGATTTAGGGAAAGTGGGTTTTAAATTAATGTCAGTTTGTGTTGGAAAGATTTAAGCAGGATTGGGTGGATCAAACATGTTTTGCAGATGTAGTTTTCTATCTCCATTTTTTTTTGTCAAATCCGTCTCTGCTCGGACTTGTCAAGGTGATTACGGGAGTGTTTTCTTGTGCCAGGTGGAAAGATTTCTCCTCAAAATTGGCATTTGATTGGTGATTTGTGAAGCATTGTTGCTTCTAATGAAGCCGGTATCCAAAGGAAACAGCTGCGCTCTCAAGAGAAAGTTGGGACTCTTGGTGCTGTCTTTAGGCAGTTCATGTTGAATCAAGTTTTTAAAACTTCTTCTCATGACTCAGCGTTTCTCTTCTCCAGCTGCTCCAGTCAAGGCAAAGAACGTTCACTTTTTTAAACTATAAATTTACGTTAAATTTATTCACTTTTTGCTTAAAGTCTTAGAGATTCATAATGAATTTCAAAGCAACAGTTTTGAAATAAAATAAAATAACAGATTCAGGTTTGTTCTGTTTTGTCAAAAGTTCAGAACACTCTATGTATCTGCTCTCTCCATCTTTGACCTTCTCCAACAACTTGAGAGCATTCTGCATTTGCAGTACCTTTGCTGTGAAAGGTGGAAACTTTTTACTCATTTGTGCTTTGCAGTTTACTGCAGATTTTAATCAACAGTGGGGAGGCACAGCTAACTTAAAAAGATAAATAGGTGCATTGTTTCTTTGCCCAGTGTTTTACCTTTCTACCAGGAAATAAAATGTTTTTTTTTCCTTCTTATCACAATTTTAAGAATGTTAAAGTCCCACTCTAATCATTTTTTGAGCGATTTTTTAAAGGTATTTCAATTAAGAATATGTTGTTTTCAGTCAAAATCCTAAAACCTGTGTCATTTTCTGGGACATAGTTTCAGTAAGGTGACAGTACTTTATTAGAAACTCACCTCTAAGTTGGCTTGGAGCAACCCCGCCCCCTCTTCTCCTCCCCATTGCAGTTCACACTGGACAAGCAGAAAGGGGTTTCTTCATCTTTTTCTTTATTTTCCTGTTTACTATCACATGTCCACCGCCGACAGTTGGCAGAAGTTTGGTCCAAAATGTAGAAGAATCTCGAGAATCTTGCTCCAGGCTTTTTCTTTCACAGATCTATTTTAATATTCATGTAAAACTTGGTGTCATAGAACTCCGACTGGGTACAAACCTAAGTTATTTATTTCTCCTCAATGATCAATTTTCACCTCAGTAAATTAAAAAAGGACGCCATCCACACATCACCACCAAATCCAAGTCCTTGGTTGGTCAAAGTTTGATCTGGATTGACTTTTAATGCACTTTACCAGCATTTACATAGACTTTTCATTGGAAGTGGTTGCTTAAATTCATGTTGGCAAAGAAAAAAGGAGGACAAAGATTGGGTGTGTCTCTGTATGAGATCAATAAATTAAGACCCGCCTGCATGCTCCAGGCCCAAAACATTAAAAAGAATCAGGAATTTGCTCTTTTTTTCACACAAGTATAACAACCCTTAATAATCTGATTCTAAAACCAGTGAAGAAAAAAGTTTGATCAGACAAAAGAATAAAATCAGAAACAAACCAGAAATACTAGCAGGTACTGGAAAATAAAGTTGCTGACTCAGTGAATAGCCCTGATTTATATGATCTGACATGGAAAGTTCTCTCAAAAAACATGGGAGACAGTTTCACAAAATATTTCTCTTCTTGGAAATACAATTTTCGAACTATACCAACTTTGCCAGTGAGTTAACTGAGGTAATTAACTGGTTACTCGTGTAGTACTTGATAATATCACCTGTTCACATTTTATTGCTTACATTGAAGCTTAGTTGTAAATTCAGATTTGAGATTACTCAAGTAGTAAGTAAACTTAGTTTTAGTCAAACTGTTTCAAGACAGAAGGGTTTGTCTCCAAAAAAGGATTAAAAGTCCTATCCAAGCAGCTAGCAGCACTTTAGAAAAACAAAGAAAAAAAAAAACAAACCATATCTTTTACTCCATGATCTTGTCTTTTCAGTGTTTTTTTCTCTCCTGTCTCATCTGTGCTTAGTTACCAGTCGTGTTTTCCTGTGGTTTTGGTCTGTGTGGTTGTGACCTCTGATATCAGCCTCTCCCTGAGCGTTCTGCTCAAATCTTAAATTCCAAACAGATCTTGAAAAGTTTTGCCACATCAGAGCTTGAATGGAAGGTAATTGGCGTCTGGAGTTTTTTTTTTTTTCTTATGAGTCATTCATCAGAGGGAGCTTATGTGCTTAACCACGCTGATGTGGTTCACGTCTGCTCGCGATACAAAAGAGAAGTGGATGCATTGTGTTCCATGTAAACATTAGAATCTGTCAAAGTGACACTCTAACCCAGGGAGGGGACTCCATGATATCTCTTTTTAAATTTATAACTCTTGCATCGGCTTATTATGGTGAGGATTATGCATTCCTTATAACATTTTCTAAAATACTTCTTTCTTATTCAGTGTCTGTTAGCCGCTAGTTACCACTCTTTGACTTTTTCTCTTGTTTGAACCAACAACTTCGGTATTTCAGGTCTTTTCTGTGCAGGAGATTCTTTTTTTTGGGTACTCTAGCTTCCTCCCGCAGCGTAGAACGCATGGTGCCGTTGACTGACAGTCCTAAACTGCCCCTAAGAGGGACTATGAGGTTTGTGGTTGGATGAGTGATGGACACATCCTGCCTTTTAACTGACATGCATCCATGACACTGAATGGAAGAGGAAGAGGGAAAAAAAACGGATCAAAATAAAGCTATTTTTCAGTACGTCAATGTGTTACAATAAACATTCTGGTAGAACATTGGATAAAACATTTCTTTTTTTAGGCAGAAGTAAAAAGAACATTAAACTGTAAGCTCGTGTGCAAAATTGTGCACGTTAATCAAGTTTATAGCTCTGTACATTTATGAGTTTTCAAATCTAAGGTGTTTTTCAGATTTATCACTTAAATAAGGGAGTTCGTAACACTAATCTTGGTTTTGTAGATGAACGTTTAACCTTTTTCTGTATTTACATGAACTTGTTCAGTTGTTTAGTTTCTGTTTTCTCCACTTTCCCCGACCATACGTGGTTTTGGTTTGTTATCACCTCAGTAGTTCTCACCTCAGTAGGTCAGTGTTACAGCCTCAGGCCTTATATGTGTATTCAAGATTTTTGTTTTGTTTAAGTTCTAGATTTGTACATGTGAGAGGAGCGGTTTAAAAAAAAAAAATCAAAATGTGCAAAACGTGACCAGATCCAATAGATGTAGAAGAACGATTATACAGGGAGTGGAAATTTAAAGTATTTGAACTAAATAATAGCAGTCAGACAAACAATGTTAGACATAAAAACAAGCAGGTATGTGCAACCCAATGCAAAAAAATGCCTGGAAAAGGTGAAAAAATTGTACCAATTAATCTTTCTCTTCCTAGACCCGTGGAAGTAACATTTTACTTTTCAATTTACAGCTAACTTTTAAGCACATTGAAAATTCAGTTGGGTCTTTTTTCTCATAGAAAACAGAATAAAAAAGTTTGTGAGGATGCTGCAGCATTTGAAAGGAGTATGTTGACAAAAAAGTGGCATAAATCAACTTTTCTCTGCCATGCTAATATGAATGAAAATAAAACAGTAGAATGTTCCGGTAGATAATTATAAAAGCAAACCTAACAATGGAGTGCAAAATTAAATTGAAATGTATTGTTCACATGTAAGAACAAAGCATCTTCAATGTAAAATAGCAGGTCAAAGGTCAAGTTTCAGTCAATTGGGACTTGGACTTTTAGAGTGTCCTGAAGTAAAAATGAATTATTGTGTAAAATGTTTCTGAAACTAACGGAGCTGGGATGATTTCCTCTTGATTAAACTTTAAAGATCAGCAGAATTTGGTAAAATTTGGTGGTTTCCTGTTAGACATCACCCAACTGCCTGACTTTACCTGAGAAGATCTTTTTATTTAAAGACTTCTGGGAAAGTTTTTGTTAAAGAACACAACTCTTCAGCAAAGATTGAGCATGTGTCCTGTGAGTTTTACTAATGATGTATTAAACCAAAAGTTTGGAACAAAAGGCTTTCCGTACAAGTTTCATACAAACTCCAGATGGATGGATTAAAACTTGTGGTTATTTCTAGCTGTTACTCCCTGAGGTCTGTTTCTTTTCTCCTCAGAGTCTGAAGAGGAGTCATCTTTGGGGAGTAACACTGGGCATTTGTGACCTTTGACTGTGACAGACATCAAACAGGGAAGCAGAGCTCTAATGGTATCCCAAGATCTGTGGTTTACATTAGCCGAGCATTCCAGGGCTGTTACAAAAGAAATACTGTGTGCACAAAAAAAATGCTCATATAGCAAAAAAAGAGCAGATCCTCCCTATTGTGAACACAAATGTTAGTCAAACACTTTGCAGGCAACAAGTTATTTCAACCAGAGCTGATTTAGAGTGCTTTTTCCCTCAATCCTTAAATAAAATTAAAGCAGACTCGTCTACTGGAAACAATACAGCATTTTTGTTAAACAATTTTGGCCAGAAAAAACAAAAACAAAAAAAATAAAAAAAATGTAAAATGTATTTTATCTAAGGTTCCACTCCTATCATTCTTTTGATGAAAAGCGCTCCCTTCATGCCGTTTTCAGCCAAAATCAACAAACCTGAGTCATTTTTAAGGACATGTGCGGCAGGAGTTCTTTAGAAATTCACCTCTGAGTTGTGGGCGGGTCTGTTGGTAGAGTAAGCCCACCCCCACTTCCAGTCACCCATTTATTTCCATTCTTTCCCCCTATCTCACAGCCCCTCATAATCCCAACCTAACATTACTGGTCCAACAAAAATGATGAGCAATATTGGAGCCATCAAGCTGTACATTTTTGAGCCAGATGCCGACTCAGACAAGGAAAAGACGACATGAATTTATGATGGACATGTCAGTAGTTTCTAGATCAAATTTTACAACCATTGCCAATGTTGCATTCAATTTAAAATAGGTTGTTGCCTGTCTTTTTACCTTAATGCTTGGTACAGAGTAAATAGGTGTTTATTGTTTGTTTGTTGATACACATTTAATGATCAGAGTTCCAGGTGGATATTTCTTGCAATAAAAGCCATCTAGGAAATAACTTTATTTCTGTAAAACAAAGTTGTACTTCATCATCTGGACAAAACAATGCGGCTTCGTGTCACTTCACATGACCTTTGGCGCAGCCCTGTCCTCTACTGGTTCGTCTTCATGCATTAGCTGCAACAGAGCGAGGTTGGTGCAGGCTTTGTAGCTGTTCCCATTACAACGCGTCCCAGAATGCTTCAAATAATCATTTTCTTGTAAAAAATGTTTACATTTTAGAAAAAACTTAGAAAAAAAGCAAGATTGAAGTAATAAAAATAGAATTCATATTTATTTCTTTCACATGTGACCGTGGTTTAAGTGTGATAATGTCTGTTGTGATCATTTCGGATACTCATCCCTTATTTATCTGTCATAATTACAACACATTATGTAAAGAGATGGGGGTATTTCACTACAGATTCTAAACAGAATTTAAGGTTTTCAGTGACCAACACACCAACTGACTCTCTTATCAGAGATGCTGCAGGCTGTAAAAGCCAGCAATCCCCCCGTCTACTCTATGTAAACAACTGGATCCATGAGTCCTCTTCCTAGACAGCTGGAGCCGTTGAAAGCCACCAAGAAATCCAAGAAGCTCTGCTCATTAAAGCGTGGCTTCATCCATGTCAAGTTTCATAATCCTCTGGAACTCTCCCTAACCCTTCCTCCCGTCTCCGGTCCGAATTCATTCTTTGTGGGTTTTGAGTTGGAAACTGCAAAGCGTCAAAGAGATGAAGGCCAACTCTGTCTCTAGTAATCTTTCAGGTTTTTGTTCTTTCTTCCTTTTACCCCCCCCCCCCTTTTTTTTAAAAAAAAAAACGTTTTTGTCAAAGTTCGTGTCAGAGAGAAACAATGAGCTTTAGTTCCAGAGAAAACACAACAAGTGGAGATGGATGAACTCCAGAGCGCCCGTGCCAATGTTCAAGCTCTCCCTGTCCAGAATGTGGTTTTCTAGGTGCGGTCCGTGAGGATTCCTTCCCGAAAAGTGATTTACCTCACACCGACAGAACCCACTGACCTCCAGACAAACAGAGAAGCCCACCCAGATGCTTGCCAGGACAATTATATAAGCGCAATCACATATTCTGCGTTTGCCACAACTATTGTATTGAAATTAATTAAACTGGCAAAATGTCCAAAAGAATCCTCCCCATTCTTAGAGTTTTTGATCTTGACAGGAGACAGATTTATAACAGCTTGTAAATGACACCTTTCTGACATAGATAAGGTGGGTGATGGGGATGACCATGGTCTTCATGATCTGTGCAAGAGGAAGCAGGAACTCCTCAAAGCGCAACGCAAAAACATTACCAGTGATCTTTTTATTGTGATGTTGCCTTTTTTAGCAAAAATCAACAAACCTGAGTTGTTTTCTAGGACAGTTACTGCAGAGCGGCCGTACTTCATGAAAATACAGATTTGAGTTGTGGGCGGGACTGTGCGGAGTAAGAATCCATCCGTTTTCACCGTCTTCTGCTAGCTTCTGCTAACATTACAGGTGCAACAAAAATGGCGAGAAATATTGGAACTGTATCAAGCTGTACAGTTTTGAGCCAGATGTCGGCTCAGTCGAGGAAAACAAAGACGTACATGGATCCATTTGTCTGGAAGCGGATACATCAGAATGGAGCGGAGCTGGGAGTCTGTAGCTCACACCTACAAGCCTACAATCCAACAGCATTTTTGCATCTGCTCCTGATTCACAACAACTTTAATAAAGCAAACACCCATCATCACCATCATGAGAAAACTGCAGCTAGAATTTGTTTAAAAACCAAAAACACTATTTTCATCAGAGTGGGTGTTTCAATGTCTTAAGAAGAAGCTTAAACAAGCTTTTTTTTTTTTAAATAAAGAGTGATGGATGAAGTTACACGGCTCCTTCATCTTTAGATATCTGTTTTATAGAGATCCAAGTGGGAGAGATGAAGAGAATGCAGAAACAACAAAAAGATGAGAACGTTTCAAACATTTATGGTTAGTTTTTCTCATTACATACTGAGATCTTTCCACTGAACAACATGCAACCTACTGGGAAAAGTGCAAAAGTAATCCTAAACTCAGGGGGAGTAAGGAAGACAGGAAGGAGTGCAGTCTGCCTTGTCTGTATGAATCATCAAGAGGAGTTGTGCTTGAGATGAAGAGTTTCCTTATATTGACATCACTGTCTGTGTTTTGGGTTGGATCTGGGTTTTTGTTGTGTAGAGATTGATGATTCACAGCATAAAGCACTGTACAAAACCCAAAAGTTTATGTTATATTATGTAATTTGATTTCACTGTAACACTATAGAATGGGGGTCCCTTTTATTTTTAAAAGCATTATTTAACCATTAAATAACGTGTTAACCAACACTTTTATCCATTACTTTGCATTATTTGAAGACCCACTGCAATGAAAATTGTGTTTTTGCATTTTCTCATAATGGAGGGCATATATAAAATAATTTAAGATTAAAACTGCATTTCTGAGTATTCTTTTAATTCAAACCATGATGGTTCAGGAGCAGTTAAAAGCAACTGCATGGGGGGGGCAAAGTCATCCTGCTCCACTCCATTCTGATGCAAACAAATAGATACATTCTATTTGTCTGCGTATTTGCGGTGCTGTAAGCTAGTGGGAGAGTGTAAACAAAGGGATGATTGGATCATAAGTGGAGGGTTACCTCTGCGCCAACAGTCCCACCCACAACTCAGATGCAAATTTCTAATGAGATGCTGCCACTGCAGAAAATGTCTTAAAAAATGACAGGCTTTTTGATTTTGGCTAAAAACCGCATTATCACAAAAGACCACTGGGAACGCTTTTGCAATAGATAACAATATATTTGGAGTGGGGCTTAAATGTATTAGTTAGCAGTTCAAAATATCTGGGAAAAGAGGATTTGTCTTTTTCAAAAGAAAGGATCTTATGGACATCTTTCACTTGTATCTTTTTTGAAGTGCCTGTCACTTCTGTGGGCCACAAATATTTTAAAAACACAAAGTAAGACTCCAGACAGTTGATTTTTTCTAGGTAGCAGCATGCAAAACTCTAGAATCTAGATGGAATTCTGTTAAAATAGCAAACAAAGATGTTTTTAACCATTATTTCTCTAAGGGAAAGGGAACAAAACTCTTTTTTCTTTGTTTGATTACGTTGAAATGTTTTCCATCTCCGTTTTTACTTTTCATCTTTAAGAATTGTGTTTTTTTTTCTTTTTTAGTTTGTGCTGATGATTGCCTTTTTCCAGCAATGAGGAACTTATCTGAGCTAAAACTGGACTCCTGCTCAACTGCCAGACCGAAAAAAAATCTGATTTTTTTTTTCCTTTTCACCATTATTTGTTACTTTAACAAATAATCTGAAACAAGGAACAAAAAAAGTGTTGTCAGGATTGTATGAAGTCATGCAACTTGACTGAAACTTAGCCTTATGAAAAGAAAACAAAGTCATAAAGTCAAGCTCACTCGCAGGGAGAAACTGCAGCGAGGAAATGCCTCAGTAATTCCCAAAAATTCTTTCCATGAGGGGACTTTCTACACAGCAGTGGGTTCCTAATACACTTATCTAAACCACTCCTTACATTTTTTGTGTTGTTAGACCCCTGACTGATGAGAGAGACTATGAAAAATAACACTACAATCTACACAGCAATTTTAATTAAAAAAAAAAACACTAAATGGGCTGCGGCAAATGATGACTGTGCAACCGCAAATTTGGCATGATCTGTTTGTGGCTTTGCTTCCAGTAAAAGCACACTCCTTTTCATTACTTTTGTCATTGTTGACTCAAAGCATAATCAGTCATCGATTTTAGTGAACCTGTCGGCCAATTACCATTTCAGCTTCACTGTTTTCCCCCCAAACTTGTATGCAAATGCGACACATGAACCAGCACCACCTGGCCGTGTTTTCTGTGCATGTTCAGATTTACTTGGGAAGATTGCATGAACAGATGTTCTTTTGGGAAAAAAAAAAAAAAGGATGAGGTAAGTAAATTAGGATAATTGCTGGAAATGGCTTCTTTGTGGGCGTATGTGTTTCTGTCTTTGTGTACTGAATGGGACCTTTTCTCATGCAGTTGTTCATTTTGTGGGAAGCAAACACAACCCTGACAACAATTTCATTTCCCAAAGGCAAACGCAGAGGTGTGAACCCAAATCATGTGAACTGGAAGTCATGTTTTATTTGACTGTTTATTTGGATGTGTGTAGCGTGGGTGGGGGTGTTTATGTCTTGGAATGTGCATGACTAAACCTACATTTCATTGGTGCAACACACAGACACACAACAGTGGCATTAGACACACCTGTGCACACCACCTCCTCATATGTCTGGTTTGGATCGGGTCCTTCATGATATGCGCAGACTGTTTCTCATGTCTGTCTGAGTTTTGCACAAGAATACAGGTGTCATTTAGCACACGTGACCCCAGGATTACTGCAAACGTCATATATTTGACAACAAGCAGAAAACCCAGAGGTAATAGTTCACGCAGCACAGTGACAAGAGCCGCTTTATTGCCCCACATGGAACCCCCGCAGAGGCCTCACTGCTCACAGCTGCCCTTTTTGCAGGAACGAGCCCGCCAAACCGTTCAACCGCCATCTGCCAAGCCGCTATCATCCCCATCCTGTCCCCGTGAAAATATTAGTGTGTGAACAGGCAAACGAAGTGCTGGTGCAATGTGGTCACAGATAGGGGGACAAAGCTAAACAGTCAGCTTTGTCATGCAGAGGGTGTGGTGTTGGAGTGAGGAAAGAGGATTTCATGAAGTCCACAATAACAATTATGCAGACTGTGAATCACTCTCACACAACCCTCAATCTTGCAGTTTTTTTTTTTCCAAACAAGTTGTCATCCCAAAAAAGGCAAATTAAGAAGCAGCTGCTTTTATTTACAGACTCCTTTCCTCTGTGGTTTTTTTTTTCGTTCTGAAATAAAATTTAAGTGTTAGGTGCTATTGCTAGATGATTTTTCCTGACATATAGCACACAATCTCCACTCCATCTCATAAATTAGTCCTTTCCTAATCCAGTCCAGCCGGCTGCAGAAACCCCAGAGACCTGAGAAGAATGGAGGCTTTGTCTAAGTTTGCCCTCCCATCTTCTGCTGTTTTTTAGCCACAAATCAACATTTTAAAAGAAAACAAATCATGCTTTGTCACTTTTTAACTGTCTGGGTTATTTAAGTACTTTTATTTGAACCCTTTGCTGTAAAGATGCGTCCTCTGAGTATGAAATAAAAGATGTCGCTACACCTTTTACTTGCAATATCTTGATTACAAAATGTAACTCTCATGTAAACAGCATTCCAGAGGATTGTTAAATCTCACTCCAATCATTTTTGATCTATTAAAAAAGTGTTCCCAGTGGTCATTTGAAGATGATTATGCGTTTTTTTTTTTTGCAAAAAAATGGAAAACCTGGGTCATTTCCTCAGATATTTTTTTCTGCAGAGCTGCAACAGTTTATTAGAAACTTACCTCTGAATCGCGGGTTGGACTTTTGGCGCAGAGCAAGCCTTCCCTCATTTCCCAACAAAAATAGCATTGCCAGCTCGGACAAGGAAAATGAAGTTGTACATGGATCTGATTAATTTATTGTGCTGATCCATCATGCCCAGGGAAACTGGTTGGATGTCCAGGCAAACCGTTGGAAAGGATAGTCAGGTTTGTGGCTTAAGATGTCAGCAGCGATCTGTCCCAGTCCTGCATCCTGCTCATTGAAGACTGCATTTGATCCCAAGTCACCACTGCTGTAAGCAGAACCATCAAAGCCCGTTCCAGTCTGACCTGAACCTGCTTTTTTGGGGGGGACACCAAGCTCCAAAGCCGAAGAAGAGAAGGCCAACCAGAGAAATCTTTATCACACACTGAACCATCATGCAAAAGTCTGAAAGGACAAAGTGAAGAAACCAGCTTAACCACAGCTGGATGATAGATGGATGTTTACAAGTGGATGCATCAGAACCGAGCGGAGCAGGGAGCTTGTGGTCCACAGACTACCTCACAGGTAGTACCGTTTTCAAATGGCGTTTTTGTCTGCTCCTGATTCAAAAATGATTTCAACTAAAAAATACTCAGAAATGCAGTTTAAATCTTAATTTTCTTATATATGTCCTCCATCATGAGAAAATACTACAAGAACATGTTTAAAAACACAATTTTCATTGAAGTAGATCTTTAAACACAAATGTTAGCCTTCCGCAGTGAGGCAGGAAACAACACAAGCAATACACACGTGCAAATCCAATGCAAACTTCCATGCAAAGGTAAACCTATCAAAAATGTAAAAATCATATTGCATAATTTCGTTAGAAATTTCAACTGCAGTGTAATAAAGGACCTGTTATATAACCATGTTGTTGTTAAACATTAAAATATTGTTCAACAATGGAAATACGAATTTTTAGGGCCTCTCTGTTGATGACATGGAGAAGCACAGGAGCTGCAGCTTAAAAACGTTTCCTGTTTTGTCGTATTTTGGTTCATATCAGTCTGCAGGCTGCACTGATAAGACTGTATAATGTGCAGACATGCCCGCCTGATTCATGAACCAGTAAAGAAAAGAGAAGTTGGCTCTATGTCTTGTTTTAGTCATGATTGATGTGGGATCATGCATGGAAAGGAAGAGGAGGGGGTGGCAGGACCAGAGGAAATAGTGGGATCAGACTCACTTTTTTAAAGTTTTTTTTAGATGTTGCTGTTTTTAGAAAGCATCTGAGATTGAAATTAATAAAATAAGATGAATTAAAACAGTAAAAATGGTACCAAAACTTGTGATGCTATAGTTAAAATTCAGGTGTAATGTGACAAAAACGGTACCTTTTCAATAAATTAAATGTATTTCAGCAGATGAAATACAACACGCTCTTACTTTTCTATGAGTTAGCCATTCAGTCTTAACTATGAGAGTAAAACGTCAAGAAAATTTACAGCTGCAGTGAGAAGCTGGAACAAAGTTTGCCTGAGAGTTAACACCTCTCTGTTCCCTAAAGACATATCTCACTCAGACTGAACCACAGGCGGGCAATTAAAGTGACCAGCATTTACAACACAAGATTCAGTAATCACAAATGTACACTAAAAAAGGAGTTTTTCCCAACAGAGCCAATAAAAGGCAAACATGAACACTTAATATTCAGCTACAGTGCATTAATCTACTGTAGTTTGTTGCATTTCTCTGCTTCAATGAAGAGGAGTTACCACAATGCCATGACAACAATGAAAGGACTGACACATTTTTGCCACTTTTTGCTTTTAAGGCTCATGATGGTATACATAAATAAAAGAATTTCAGATTAAAACTGTGTTTTTGAGTATTTCTTTGCACAAATCGTGTTGGATCAGGAGCAAACGAAAATCCGCGATTTGAAAAAGCTTGGATTTGTGATGCAGCAACTGCCAATCCGTGGGCCAAAGTCTCCCTTCTACGCTCCAATGGGAATCCATCCACTTGCAGACAAATAGATCCATTAACGTCTTCATTTTAGAGGGAGTTTTAGCAAACATGCGGCTCAAAGCTGTACAGCTGGATAGCTCCGATAAGCTCGCCATTTTTTGCTACACCAATGTTAACTTGAGGCAGAGGGGTAAAAAGATGGTTGATGGGAAGTTAGCCAACACTAACAGTCCCGCCCACAACTCTTCGACGAATTTCTACTAAACTCCTGCTGCGATGCAAAAATTTAAATCCTAAAAAAAAAGCACAAATCGACACATGGCTAGAAACCTAATTAATCACAATTAAAAGAGAACAGAAAAAATACAGTTGGAGTGGGAGTTGAGGCATCTTTTTTTCTTTTGAAGAGCAAATGAATTTGATTCGCAAGGTTTATAGGAGCACGAGTGGATTTCTATCTTGCAACACGTGTATTTTATTTACAGTGAACATAAACATTTTATTGTAATTAACACAACAGTCTTTTACCTAACGTATGAACCTATAGGGAAGTGTGGAACACATGGGGGAGCAATGTGAGGGTCTAGTATTTTTCCCCAAGGACACTTTAAAAATGTAAACTGCTTCAAGCTGGGACCCAACCAGCATTCTCCAGACCAACATTACCTCGGCTCGTTTAGATTTAGTGCTGGGGACGCCGTCTTGCTGTTAAATGGAAACCAGCCAGAAAGGTTTCAGGTTTGGTCATTTGATCTTTTTTTGCTGACTTGAACTCACTTCAGGTATTTGTCGTGCAAAGAGTTAGGAGCAATTACAATGTCAAGACGGTAGCATCATTCTCTTTTATTTATTTTCTAATTAATTTATGAATTAATATTATAGATAGATTTGGTATATCTACCTATTTTTATTCTATTATCTTTTCCCTTTGTCTTATTCATGAAAATGAAATAAACCAATCAGTTGATCAACCAATCACCACACAAAGCCTCAAAACTCCACCATGTCAAGCATGACACCAGATTTTATTTTTATCTAAATAAAACACTTGTGAAAGGTAAAATAAGTAGCAATAAACTTGGAACAAACTCAAACAAACTTTGTTTTTTCTTGGCTTTTGACATTTCTTGTGTCATCTGAGTACAAATGACCTCCACAATACAGGTTTGTCAGGAAGAAGGAACCATATTGGGTTTAAAATCCTTAAAATACTTTAACAACAATGTGATGGGAACAGTAGAATGGCTTTTTAAATGTGTGTGTGTGTTTTTTTTTTTGTAAAATCCTTTTTTTAAATATTTGTAATAAAATGTTCAGAATATTAAAAATATAAAAACATGTTAAACTGCATTGTGAGTTTCTTAGCTTTTATGCAAATTTCTAAGGAAAATTGTGCATGACTATTTTTTTAAATGAATAACATTAAACATTAAACTAGATCTTTCAAACACATAGAACTGAAGAAAGATAAAATATATACTTCTTACTAAAGTTGCAACTCAACAATAACAGATAATTGTTGGACAATTTAAAATTTGATTTGTTGTTACTCTGTTTTCATGTTTTGTCCCACAAACGTTTCACCAATTCTTAACAGCTCTGATCAGAGGGGCTAACTTGGTCTGTTTGTATTTGTTGACCTGATTTGTTTCGCCCCATGACCTTTCAAGTCTCTGACCCCTCTCTGCCACTTTTCTTTATCTGGTGTCAAAGGTCAACTATCAGCGGTCAGGTCTGTCTGTCACAGGTCAGACGGTGGTAGCTCAGACTGCAGTCTGAGTCAGCTTAACAAGACAAAAAATGCATCTTGTTCTTTCTTGTGCATGACAAAGGTCATCAATTATACACAAGTGTGAGCCCTGGGGACACTTGCAGAGCTTTCTCACACTTGAAAATGTGGCACAGTTTTTGGGAAGTCGCTTTCAGACTCAATGTGTGTACATGTGCTTGTGCCAGCTCCCAGGCTAAAGCTTTAGTCACATTTCTGAGAAGTTTCCTGTGTGTTCACCTGAGAAACGAGCATTCCCACATGATGAAGCATGAAAGGGCACAGCAGCGCCTTTTTTGAATCCGTTCCTGATTAGCTGCCCTCAGAGGTTTGTGTGAGTCATCACGGTGAGGGGACGCGGTGCTGGGATGCAGGTACACACATGACTACAGTCAGATTTTCAAAAACATGAAGGTCCTGATAAGATGAAACGGTTCCGCCGCCACACTGGTTCCATTGTGGGTATAAAATTATGCGAAGCAGCCTGAAAGCTTTTCTATCACCCAAACTGAGGGAAAATATCTAATGTTTAATTCTAAAGGTTTTTTGCACTTTTTTATCCCCTTGAAATCTTTTAGAACAAATTTGATCCGTCAAATATTTAAAAAAAAACACCACTCCAGAAATTCAGCTAACTTGAGACAAATCATTCCCAACGGCGTGAAGCAGAACAGCTGAAATCAAATTAAAGCCCAGCTGCAGTTCAGTGCGGTGGGTTAACACAACAATGTCGACAACTTGACACTTAATAACACCTAATATAACCAGTGTGACGCACTCAGTATTGTTAAATGTTGAAAAATGTCATGTTTACTTCAGAAAAAAAGAATACATCTACATACATTCATGCTCAAAAGTAAAGAAATGAAGAATTAAACTTTGATAAAGAAAGCATTTCTGGCTTCATGCATTTCTTGCATGATTTCCATGTATCCAAGCACTACTCATGACTGATTACCAGGTTCAGGTATATCCAGCTAATTAGAACATGCCAGAGCATGGTATGTTGGAATACATGCAGAAATGCTGCCCTTGAGGCCAGGAGTTGCCCATCCCTGCTCTTAAGTGTGCATGTGTGTGAAATTAAATACAGTGGGTTAAGAAAATGAATAGATGAAGAAGAAATAACAAAATATAAAAGCACCTGAAGAAAAACTAACGTAACAGAATTGATTTGTCTGTCATAAAATACTGTTTTTCCAAATTCTAACTAAATTTTTAAAAAATCTTGTATTAAGCAGTATTACATTCATAGATATAAAAAGCTGCAAAACACAAAGAGTAAATTATAGTTAGTGAACAAACAAAACTGAGGAAACACAACTGTTGTGGTCTCGAACCGCCATCACCCCTAAAGCCACATCACACAGCTTTTTATGCAAACTCCACAAAGAGCTACCAGAAAGCTGGTTGAGACGTATAACTATTAAAACGCAGAAGGAAAAAAGCCCAAAGAAATAATGTTGACAAACAGCTGTGCAGTGAATCTGGAAAGCAAATGTTTATTTGTCAGTAGTATTAAGCTTTGAGAATCACTCTCAGTTATATTATAGGTAATGGTATATTTTTTTTCTAGTTCTGACGACCTAAACAGTATGTTGGCATGATTGGAGATCCCAAATGTTCTGTTTTCAGTTGTAAACACAAGTAAAAACCACACTGACAGGACTGACTGAGAGCACCCAAAGGACAGCCGGGAAAGGCAGTGTTTTTCCATTCTTTATCTGTCTTGGGAACATGAACTGTGCGCACAACCTTGGTCCCAAGAGTTTTAAGATCATTTTAGCCAGTAAAAAAATAAAAAAAGAGATCTCTGCATACCACTTAAGGTGAGCAGTCTGGGTTGAAGCTACATTTCAGTTGCAAATCTCCTGAGAGATATACAGCATATGTTTTTTTTGTGATATAAAGCAAGAAAGCGAAGGGAGTTTAAGGAACAGCTTATAAATCCCAGCTGAACGCGTAACTACATCCATTTTCACAAGTCTGTGCACACATGCCTGCAGGACAAAAGCGCCCAATTAAATACCAAGAGTTTCAAATTCACACACAGCCGCTGACCCCCAACAAAGACGTCTCAAAAAATGCACACAAAAACTTTCATTATGTGGATTTAGAGTATATAAAAATTAACAATCTAAAAGCCAGTCAGTCAAATAAAAAAAAGCAGACAGAGGAACCCATTCATGTTTTTATGATCATCACTATGGGAGGAACCCCCCTGCAGCCAGATCCAGATGGAAGGTTAGCATCTGAAATCCCACTTTAAGAGTGTGCTTTCCCATCAAGCAAAGCTGAGATCTGAGAGACGAATCAAGAGTGCAAGAAGAATTATGGAGAGGGGTTTTCCGAACAATGAACTCAACGTTCATTTATTAACATCCACTTAGCAAAAAAAAAAAGAAATTTGGCACAACATTTTGCTCCAAAATAATTCCATGTTTCACACTAGCTCATTACCAAAACATTTTATCTTCGTATTCCAAAAGTAGTGTGGAAAAACAAATATTTGCTACAACTTTACCCCTGTCATCAATCTGTTTATCTTTTTATTAATGTACCTGATGGTAACACAGCTTCTAAGTTTAAAAGATTCTTTTTCGAGATGAATTTTCCTTCGTTACAGCACAAAAGAAGGTATTTTAGGGGCTCAAGAGGATCTGTAACTGCATGGAGCCCTCGAGACATTCCGTATTTAGAGCCATCTGCCAGCTGCCATGAAGTAATATATGACAATCAGTAGAAGAGTTCAGGAGAAGTCAATTTGAATCAACCACCCTCTGTTGTTAGGAAAGAAAAACAGATGGATGAACTGTGGACACAAACAAGCGCTCTTAACCAGAAGCATTAACAGGTTTAGACAAGTTGATGCTGCAACCTGGATGAAACACTTATGTAACGTACACAGTGTGTTTGGCAAACTTGTTTCTTTTTATAAAATCAAGGTGTGTTAATGAACATAATTAGCTCATCTCGAGTTTTTCATAGTGTAATATGCTTAAAATACACTCAGAAACATTTGTTTCTTTGACTGACTTTGAGTATTTTTATCTAATCTGTTTCATTTATTCTTTTATTTTGATACTGTAGTTCATCTATTTTAACCATAGCTTTGAATAGTTTCAGTAACAGGGAAGCTTGGAGAACCACTGTTTAGTTTATATAATTTGGCTATGTAAATCTAAAAAAGTTGGAAAACTTTTAATCAAGACGACTTCAATATATAAAAAAAGATTGGTTCCCAACAGGCAGATGAACAAACAAATGAAAGAAACACACATGAAAGAAAAACACATATATAAATTGACAAAGCAACAAATTAATTTACTTCATAAAATAAATATATAAGACTTGTTTAAGATATGCTACTATGCAGCATTTTTTAAGCCGCATTTAATTACTGTAAATTGTCAGTTAAGTTGATATTTTAAAGTGTTTACATTATTAGTTTGTGATTAAATTAAATGTTAAAAAACGAAATGTACGTTTGTTATATTTTAACTTAAAAAACATGTTTGTGACGTTAGTATATTAAAAACATTTAGGATGAATTGACAGGGAAAGAAAATGTACAGATTGATGTGAAAATGTGCCAACGTCACATTTTCAGAGGAAGTATTTTGGGTTTATTTTGAAAATTTCGTGCACATAACAGGTGTCTTTAAGATTAAACTTAAGCGCCCCCTGCTGTCAGAAAAGTAAATCACAGAAGAAATGCCACTGTTTTGTCACTATTTTCCTATTGGCTGCTGTCAATCATGTGACCAAAACAGAGCGATGGCGGCGTCCACTGCAGTTCGGACGAGCATGGGGCTGACTTTGAGGTTGTCTCGAGTTATTCCAGATTGTAGCACCTGCCCGTTTTACAGATTAAAGAGCTGTGTGAACGGCAGCGCCAGTTTGCAGAGAAGGGGCTCTTTCGACAGTTTCCGGACCATAAATCGACATTTACAGACGACTATAGGTGAGAGATGCGCTTGCTAACACTTAGCTTCAGTCAGAAACTCCCTGATTTAAGACTATGTGTGCTTTAAAATGCTCGATTTACTTAAATATGAAGTAAATCACAATGTTAGCTATTTATGTTTGGCTTTCTTCTATAGCATAGCGACAAAAAAACTTATTTGTGCTGTTGTGTAATTGCCATCATGCCATCATCTCCTAATGAAGTTGTGAAACTCCTTAAATGTCAGAGGTCAAATGTTCTTGTTGGTGTGTTGTAAGTGTGACCCAAAATCATCTATAACAGGGTTTGGAAAAAATGCAAAGACATTTCACAATTAATTTAAACCAGAAATGGGTTCCTTAGTCTAATAATTATCGATGCATATGCACAACAGAAGTGCATGAAAGTACTTGTAAGTACATGAATAACATGTCATTTAATACTGTGTTATTTCAAATTCTCTTACATCAATGATCGTTTTCTTCTGGTTCTTTATTTAGTCTGAGTTTACAATGTCTAAGTACCCGAAGGGTTGTGGATCCAAAAGGTTTTACATTTTAACCTGTAAAAACCAGTAGGAAATTATCTTTTTTAAGGCATTGCTCTTATTTTGTTGACTCACTATTCAAAAGACTTAAAGTGGATTGTGATAGAAAATTAGTAGGTGCAGAAAAATATGAAAATTACTCAGAAAAGAAATTTTTACTAAAAATTAATTTAGAAAATTGCTAAATTATAGCGTTACAATTTCAATAAGATAGGGCTTTGAAATTGAGTCATGACAAGCAAAATGTAAATTAACATCTCCCTATATGGCATATATATAAGAATATATAATAATTCTGTCAGTTTTCTGTTGGATTATTAAGGTTAGAGATTGTTGGACATACATGGATGCATGTTCTGAAGGATTTCTAAGGTGCATACATTTTTTTTTTTTGCAAGCTGATTCTTGCAGAATCTTCTTATTTGTGTGCAGACGGAGGTCTCATATGTACTGCTCATGAATCTGGCTTCTGACATCTTTGCTTTTGGTTTGAAGGTCTTTATGGGGAAGAGGACAGCTCCACTTCAGAGGACACAGAGGAAGTGTAAGTGTGTTTTTTTGAGGGGGATTGTCATCAAAAATCTACTTCGATCTTCTTTTGATCTATTTTGAAAGCATTTCCAGTGGTCTTTTAGTTGTGATTATGCCATTTTTAGCCAAAATCTAAAATCTGTCATTTTCTAGGTCATAGTTTTAGCAGTAGCTTATTTGAAATTCGCCTGCTGAAGCAGAGTATACTCGCCCCCTTCCCATCATCCATCTGTTTATGTGCTTACAGCTCCTCACAACTCCAACCTAACATTACTGGTCCAACAAAAAGGCAAGCAAAATCTGAGCTTTGTTAGGCATACAGTTTTGAGCTAATTCCAGCTCTGACAAGGAAAACAAAGATGCAGATGGATCTTTTTGTCTACAAGTCGATGCATAAGTATGGTTAGCAGAGCAGGGAGCTTCTGCCCCGCCCACTGTATTTTTTACATCACAAATATGATCGTTTTTATGCTGCAATTGATTTGTCTGCTGTCAATTCACAACAATTTGAACAAAACTAATTCAGAAATGCGATTTTAAGCTTAATTTTCTGCTTGTAGAGCAGAATCAAATGAAATATTTTGTCCCAATTAACGGTAACCAGAAATGTAAATTGTTCTCTGATAATTACACTTTTGTGTTTTGTGACTGTTGTATTTTGACCAAAGCAGCGTAAATACGTTTTACTAACTTTGATGAGCGTTAGATTTTATTTTCCATTACTTCCTCTTGTGTGCATTTAGGGTCAACGTGGTGTACATAGACCGGTCTGGCCAGAGGATTCCAGTGAAGGCCAAAGTGGGCGATAATGTTCTTTACTTGGCTCACAAACATGAAATTGATCTGGAAGGTAGGTGTGAATAAAGCTGGAACCACGCTGTTCAAATCGTCTCCTAACCTTTGTGTTTGTGTTCAGGAGCTTGTGAGGCATCCCTGGCCTGTTCAACCTGCCATGTTTATGTGAGTGACGCCCATTTTGACAAACTGCCAGAGCCTGAAGAGAGGTACGTCAATTGTACCACACAGAGTAAAAAAAATGGAAATGAAAATAAAAGTTGACTGCGGTTTTTTGTTTGTAGGGAGGATGACATGCTCGACATGGCGCCCATGCTTCAGGAGAACTCGCGTCTGGGGTGTCAGATTGTCCTCACACCAGAACTCGATGGCATTGAGTTGACTCTTCCCAAAATCACCAGGAACTTCTATGTGGACGGTCACGTTCCAAAGCCTCACTGAATCAAGGAGCTGACAAAAAAACGGAGGAATCTGAGACGAAAATGCAGAGGTTGTTGTGAGAAAGACAGATGGATGGCTCCGTTTGAGAGCGACGGAGAAAGGCAGAAGTAGGAAAATGTGGTCCATAGCTTCTCTTGGCACGATTTGCCTACTTACAAGATTCTGCAGTTTAATGTCAGGATAGCTTACGTATCTTCTGGGGTGGCATAAATGGTTATATGCAAAAAAAAGTGATGGTTGAATTGATAATGCATTTCTTTGTATCTCAGGCCATCTTAAAGACATTCTCACAGACTTCTCACTGTTTAAACCACGCACACTGCCAAGCAGATTCAGTCTCCACACTGCTGGATGGAGCATTCCTTGTTGCAGCCTAAATACGCACAAATATCGCAAGATGTTGACCAGTTCATGTGTTTCCTGGTACACGTGTCATAACATTCTCTTCATGTGTGTTATGTTCATTTATAAGCAGTGTTTTATCAAATCACCCTCAAGTCATAGTTCTACTGATGTTGGCTTTATAAGCTGGACAGAAGCCATAGAGAGAGACGGATTTCATGCATTTAAGACAAATACAGAACGTATGAAGTAGAAACTTTTCAAAGCGACGAGAATAACCTTTTTCCTGTCACCTAATGGTGAGTGAGACTTGATTAGTAAGCCAGGTGTGTTTGGATCCAAAGCAGGAGGCGTTACCAGTTTACTCTTCAGCATACTGCGCTTGGGTATTTTTTGTGCAAAAAAATGTAAGTGTGTCTTAATTGCAAACATTTCAAGTTGTGCAATAAAATTGTGCTGAAATAAATGAGAACTTTAAACATAAGAGGCCTGACTCATAATAGTTGTTCAACTTATTAAATATATTTTAAAAATAAAACTATATATTTTTTTGAGGATGTGGGCCTAACCTGCAGACAACTCGACCTTACCAAAGCGCTATCTCAAAATCAAATAAGAATCTTCCAGTTTGACTGTTTTATACAGCGACGGTGCAATCATGTAGATGAGAAACACCTGCGCACCTTTCTCTGTTCCCAAATCTCCATCCATTCATAGCAAATCGCGCGATCGTTTGACTTTCTCGCAAATCAACTTTGTAAAAGCCGAGCGGATCAACGTTTAGAAGACCCAAGGTGAGGATCGAATTTATGTAAAGTTATTAAAAAAAAAAAAAAAAAAAGGATCAGGCCATCTCGGTGGTTGTACCGTTAGATCGAGTTATGTCATGGCTAAGCGAAAAGGTAAGTTCAACCATTAAAAAAATATGTTTTTTTTTTTTTCTCGTAAAAGAAAATTCTGTTCATCTTTAAAAACATTTTAGTTGATTTTAAATGCTGTCATCCAAATCTGCATGTAAACCTAATCGTATGTGTCATTTAAACGGAAAATGTCATTTATCATCCAGTTGTCAATTTACAGTTTAAATATATTTCAATGACCGCGGTATCATTGATCCAAATGCGCTCGTGACCACTGACGAACAACCGCGAAAACGGTACCGTCGACATTCTAGAACGCAGAAAACTGTAACATTTAGACTTTAGAACGCAGAAAACTCCAACATTTAGACTCTAGAACGCAGAAAACTGTAACATTTAGACTTTAGAACGCAGAAAACTCCAACATTTAGACTCTAGAACGCAGAAAACTGTAACATTTAGACTTGAGAACGCAGAAAACTGTAACATTTAGACTTGAGAACGCAGAAAACTCCAACATTTAGACTCTAGAACGCAGAAAACTGTAACATTTAGACTTGAGAACGCAGAAAACTGTAACATTTAGACTTGAGAACGCAGAAAACTCCAACATTTAGACTCTAGAACGCAGAAAACTCCAACATTTAGACTCTAGAACGCAGAAAATTCCAACATTTAGACTCTAGAACGCAGAAAATTCCAACATTTAGACTCTAGAACGCAGAAAATTCCAACATTTAGACTCTAGAACGCTTTTTCAAAGGAAAATTGTGACATTCTGTTTGGTGAGTAGACACGTTTTTTGTTGTTGTTGTTTTGAAGTGACGTAATTTAAATGAAACAATTCTTTTTCAAATCATTTCTATGGAAAACAAGTTTTAAATTCAACCAATTTAGCAAGTTGGGATTTATTTATTTATTTAACATACATTTAAGGGCACATTAAGAGTGTTCTATTAATATTGTATAGTTGTTTAGAAAAAATAAAAATATATTTTGAGTTTTTGCTTGACATGAAATGCACCCTAATTATACAAATTAACAATTAGGACGTTTTGTTGTTTCCTTATTTGTTTCTTTTAACATTTCCACAACCACACAAATATATTTTTATATAGATTTGGTACAGTAGAATTTGTGGTTGCCGATCTGATTCATAGTCTATGTTGGTTTATTTTGAATCATATGATTAGATCGGATTCACTGATCTAAAATGGATCAAGGACATCTTTAGCCAAAACTTCAACCATTGTCACTCAGAGATAAATACCTGGTACTGAACAGTGCAGGTGAAGTTTTCCAGATTTCTTGTATTTCTTGCAAGAAAAGCAAGTGGAAATGAAATATTTGTACAAACAAGTAAACAAAAATGAACGGCAACTCCATTCACATTTTAATTGGATTAAATTCAGCTATTTGGTCATTTTTACATTGTGGTACAATAAACCTACCATGTTTTAATCCAAATGGTATTTTCCAATAAGGATAATTGATTTATTTCATTTCGAAAAGATTTTTAATGGTATAGGTCACTTTGATTCGATTAACAACTTGCCTTAGACAGATCTAAGGTGGAATTGTGCTTTGTTCATGTAAATGTCACAAGTACTTATTCTGATTTTGAAAGCCTATTCTGATCAATCTGGTTGGGTCGTAGGAATAGAAATCGGTAAATTGTGTTAATTGTGGCCAAAAAAAGGTAAAACCTGCTTCTGTGAAGAAAGGAAAAACTAAATTGTTGATACCTGAAATGAATGTACTTTTATTGTCCCTGTAATCATTTGGAGACGGACTCACCGGCCTGACAGCAGTTTCTGTTTTTACTGTATCTCCATGTGTGTTGCAGAAACATTTGCAGCATGAGCACCAGACCTCTGTCAGAAGCTGTCTGCATCCAGGAAAGCAAGAGCAAAGTAGAACACAATGACTCCCCTTCTGCACTCTTCTACCTTTTCCAGGAAGTATCCAAGCTACACACCCACAGCAGTTTGTTGGACTCAAATCTACCACCTGAAAGACTCAAGGGGACATCAAAGAAGAATCCCTTATTTATCAAAAAGATAGAGGATGGATGCTCCCTCCAAGTCTCTGTTAGCTCCCGCCAGCTCAACATGTCTGATATAACGCCTTATAACAACCTGAAAAACATGAGGGAAGAAAGTCCCAGAAGCAAGAATACCTATCTAGAAGGCACCCGCCATGAATGCAGTGGTCCTCTGAAAGCGCTGAGCTTGATCAACCTGCATTGTGAAAGACTCCTTCAGGGAGATGTGATGGTGTCAGTCTCTGGTCCGGTGTCGTCCTCTGCTAACGGCACTAACTCTGCAGCGTCGTTGGCAGCTGTAGAGATAACAGAGGCGGGAGACGCTGGTCAGTGCCTGTATGCACCATCTCTTGTTCTATCAGAGAACCAGGAGAGGGCGGTCTCTGCACGTCCTGAGCAGGACTGCTCAAAGGGGGATCGTAAAGTTCAGCTACAGAAGGCGGAAAAAGCGGATGGCGTTGGGTCGAAGTTGAAGGAAGATGATTCAGTGATTTATTTTCAGCCTCAGTGTAGAGAAGAAGGAAAGTTCAATGTAAATGGAGAGCTAGAACAAAGCCACTCATCTTCTTTAGGTGTAAGAGGGATTTTAGATTTAGAACACCCTGAAAATGCGGACCACCATGTGCACAGTACTAACACATCTCTTGATGATCATCTGATCCTTAGTCCAGGTGAAAAAGAGCTACCAGCAATTACTTTAGATCAGAATGCAAACATTAGTTTGTCCTCTGTTATCACTCATTTTCCTCCTCCTGACCTCGTCCTGCCCTCCTCACAACCAGCATCCCTCCCGTTGGGCAACGCTGCGAGTTTTGACAGCATTTCAAAACAAGACCACACGGTCTCTGCACATGAATCCAATTCTAACACTGGAGAATCTCACAGATCTGCCCACTTAAAGTCCCTCAGCTGTGATTCATCACCTCCAACGTCAGAAATTTGGAAAGGGCAAAAGGAGGAAGTCGGCCTGCCCTCTAATCCGTGGAGAACCAAAACCAGAAGAAAACAGCTCCATCCCTCCCGCAGCGCTGATATTCAAGACCCAAACTTCCAGGGAGTGACTTTCAGGATGGACACAGAGCTGGATGACACAAGGGAGCAGTGCCGGCTCCTGATAACCTCAAAGTACAGGTAAGTGGTTCTCCACACGGGTCCTCCACAAAACATTCTCTTGTTAATTTCTGCTGCATTTTCTCTCCCCACAGCAAGGACCTCCATAAAAGTGTGAGAAAACCAAAACGGAGGTCACGGATGAACCAGAAGTCATTTAAAACTAGCAGCTCAGATGAGGACAATGACCTTACTGTGGACATCTCTAGTGAGTAACATCTTCATTAAATACAAGGGAAAATACTTTGGAAAAAAGTAAGAAGTAGCAACTTTAAGGCTTTAAAACTTCCACGATATGCAAAAACCACTTAAAGTTTCTTCTTTCTCAGTAAAAATGTGACAAAATTATTGGAAAACCGAGCAGGAAGTTATTTGCACTAAAGGTGCCTTAGCAATACAGTGTGAACACCCATTACTGTTATTTATCACTGACAGATGTTTTCCTCAGCTTTTTCACACCTCTATTACTGCGGCTTAAGTCTTGTCTACTGACAAGTTCTCATGTGTTAATTCTCTTGTGCCCAAACTTTTGATCCCCACTGAATATGATGTAAATATAAAACAAGCATTTTGTACATGTGAACCCATCACTTCTATAATATTTCTTGTTTATGATAATTGCATTCTAATATTGTTTTTGGAAAATACTTGTTGTTTTACAAGTCTTAGATTTGCAGTGAAAACGTCAAACATGCTTCTTCTGGTTTTTAAGAGGGTAAAGTCTGCGCATCATGCTGCACCAGGAAGACCCCCATGTGGAGAGATGCAGAGGACGGGACTCCACTGTGTAATGCCTGTGGAATCAGGTAGTTCTAACTACACTTTTCTAACACTTTTGGATGTTAAACGTTTTCTCAACCTCTAACAAAAAGCTGAAGGTGGTTGGATTTGCACCACATTTAAATCCGCTCATAAACATTTAGCTGAACTGGTACGACTTATTGTTAAGAAGTCTAACATTTACTCTCATTTACTCTTTACTTTTTATGGGTGGAAGTTTATTAAAATATGCAAACATCAGACCTTTTAAGTGCACAGAAGCAATTTTCTAAAAAGATCATTTAGTTCTAATCAGGTACAAAAGCTGGATAAATATAACATCTGATAATTGATAACACCGCACACGTTTGACAGGCTCTCTAATAGTTGAATTCTGGCAGACTTTTAATTTCTGTTTTTTTTGTTTGTTTTAACCTAAAATCAAAGTTGCTTGTGGAGATTTATCAGAGCAGAGTGAAAAATCTTCAAAGAAATTAGGGATATTTTTTAGAATGGAAAAACGTTAGTAACATAAGGGTTAAATTCAGGAGACACTAAAAATTCTGTTGTTCTAAAAAGACGACAGTTACGTGTAAGTTTTGACTAGTAAAACCCTTTCTTTCATTTATCTGTTTACACGGCTGAAACGGAAGATGAGCTCATGGGTCACCTGTCAGCAGCTCACTTTAATATGAACTCCCTTCAGCTGTGGTGCAGTGGACACTGAATCTATAAACAGCAGATTGTGTGCCAAATCATCACACTGATGGCCTCAAAAAGCTCACAGATGTGAGGGTCAAAGATTGAAAGAGATGATTTTCAGATCACCGGACAAAAAAACGAAACACCTCGAGTGAACTTTTTAATGTATGTTTTACCAAATGAGGTTTGTGGACGACTCTCCTGATTTGACGGAATCTTTAATCAGCTTTGAGATTATTTATGGAATAGGTTTTCTTGTCTATAACAATAATCAAGTACATGCTACCAAAAAGAAGTCTGTTATACTTTTTTCATTTGTAGGAAAAGCAAAAACTTTTTTTTTTTTTTTAGTTTGACTGTAATTTTGAATGGGAGCTTAATCTTAATCTTAATCTTTTTGATAGTCCATCATTCAATGTGAACACCAGTGACCCAGAAAACACTTTAAATTATGAACATCTAGACTAACGTTAAAGATGTAACATGTCATTTACATGATGGTTTTTCAAATAGCCAAAGGAGTTTTACTAAGATATAAAATACATACTTACTTAAAAAAATAAACAAAATAAAATCTAAAACAAAATAGCACATCTATGTTTTGGTTTATTTAGAAAATGGCACAATGTAGTTGTTCTGGTTCTATTGTTTATTTTTAGATTTATCCAACTATAAAAACACTGAATAATTATTTGCACAATTATTTGTTATTGCTTATTTAAAAAAATGTAAAAAGTGCTCATGTTTACACAGGTCTCTTAAAATAAATTACAATTATTGATTGAGGAATGACCGGTACATAATTTTTTAATGGTGTTTTTTGCACATTAAGCAATAGTTTGATGCATCAGAATACAGTGTTTCAAGAGTTTTTGTTTAGATTGGTCCTGTTCCTATTATTATTTGGTTTATGGATCAACTAAACATAAATTAAGTGATTGTTAATATTTTTCCGACATTTGTTTGTGTAAATTAAAATAAAGTTTTTCAGCTGAGTCCAAACTTCCCACAGCGTGACTGTAAAGGTTTATATTAAAATTTGGGAAAAAAACAAACAGCTCCTGAGATTTAGAGACTTTTGGAAAAGCTGTAAAAATGTGTTCACAAAGCCTCTTCAAAACCTTTGTGGAGTCACTGCATCTGTCATTTAAATAAACTCTGATTCGACCAAAAGTTCTCAAATCACGGTAACTTTCATGAGCTTTGGTGCTCCCGAATCTGCAAAAACTGCAGGTTATAAAAAAAAAAACATGAAAGAATTGATTTGAACTTATTTAGAAAACCATGCAGAACAGTTTTAGAATATTTTGTTTGCTTTGGTTTGTCTGACATAAATTTCAATTCTTCTTGTGGTATTTTTACTTCCGATTATAATCTTGCATCTGGAAATTGTCGTTTTACCGGAATATTATGACATTTCTGGTAGACATAGCTGGTTAGGAGGATTTTAGAATAGAAGCTTAAGTAGAAGAATAGAAGTTTTATAGGTTTCATGACATGGAAATTGATAACCTTACAAACTTGAACAATGCTTTAACTTTTATTCAAGCAAACAGTGCAAAAGTTTGAAATCAATGTTTGTCTATTATGCTCAGAATAGGAAAAATGTGTGTTGCCAGCAAGTTTTAATTATTTATTTGTTGTTGTTTTGAAGCATTTCCTTTTATTGAAGAGGGATGAAATCATGTCAACCAAAACTGACTCGACTCTTTTTAAAAAAAAAAAAAAATCTTTTCAAAGGTATAAGAAGTACAGAGTGCGCTGTCTGAACTGCTGGCACATCCCTCGAAAAGAGGGCAACTCCAATTCACGCTGCCTCAAGTGTGGTAACTTTGTGAGGCTGACCACAGCTCAGCGGAAACACACCATTTAGAGATTCTAGAAATGCATAGTTTATTTGTGATGAGCACAGTTTTCCCTGTTTAGTTTTTTTTTTGTTTTTACTTAAAAGTATTTAAAGAAAATATTTGACAAATGTCAAAATGCTCTAAAATTCTCTTGTTAAGAGGCTGTTACTCTTTTTTTTTTTTTTTTTTTTTGCATTATGCTAGATTGTTGTACTTTCTCATCTTTGTCACAATTTCTTCTTAAAGTATGTAAATGTGTCCTCTTTATGTCAAACATGATACTAAATATCTATCAGAAGTAGTTGGGACAAAAGCTTTGACGACAGCTTTAGTGTTTCTGACAGGAAATGGTCAATATTTGACTGTCAAAGTAAGAACTTGCCTTTAGTGTCAGCATGTTTACTCTAATGTTAAGCTTTATAAATGTCTGCTGCTTGTGACCCCAGCAGCAACTCTGTGTGCTGAGTTCAGTAGATAACTCTACATAGAAATTGTAAACCAAATTTGTTTTGTTTGGTTTCCTAAAGTAATGTTTAGATTGTATAATTTTTTTTGTCAATAATATTTAATTTACATGGGTGCACTTCTGTAAAACACAAGAATGTATATTGAAGAATGCAAGTGAGTTGTGGTTTGCAAAATTGAATAAAAAAAACTATTCACATGTTTGTGTTCAGCATCTTTGATAAAAACCAACTGCTCCTATAAATCCATGAACAATTACTTCAAAATAATAGTTTTATAGGAGTGCACATGTCACACTGAGGATAGGGGGGCTCTGTTTTAAGACTTCCCACAGTTTCCTTGGCACGCCTTGCACCACAGGCCAAGTGGGTGGCCCTCTGCAGATTGATACAGTGCACCTATTATTTGGAAATGGATTACGTCTTCTTAAGAGTGACCTCTTTCACCGTGTGCCAAACCATGGAGTGAGGAGGAATGCTGGCAGGAACGCTAAAGATGTAAAAAAGAAAAGAAAATGCAAAAAAGAAAAGAAATCAGGTTTATGAGATGAACCTGCCTGTCCAGAATTTGCATTAAACAACCTTCCAAACTCGCCTGCTGGGCTCATTCACACATGCAGTACATAAAAACAGGAGGTTTTTTTTTTTTTTTTTGCAGTTTTTGTAAAAAATTGTTCTTTTGACTTTATGATAAGAATTCAGCGCGTTTTTGTATTTTCAGCATCCTTTCAAAATAAAAGCTTTTGAACAAATATTTTATCTGTCTGTGTATAAAATGTCATCTTTTTTTAATGAAGTAACTTTGTTAGGTAGCTTAAGCCAGTAATCACAATTTTTAACTTGATGTAAGCAACATTTTAGTTCATTTTTGTAGAAAACATGCATTTAAGGCTGAGCTGGTCACTTTATCTGGACCAGTCTCTGTTTCGTTATGATCATTTCTGAACTCTGAAGGTTGTTTTTTCCTCATGAAGATGCAGTGCGCATCAGAGAAGAGGAAGAGGAGGACGTCTGGAGTGGGAGGCTCAAAAACTTCAACATGCAGACAGATTTTTGTGAATGAAGGAGTCAGGGGGGCGGGGGGTCAGTCAGTCATTCAGACAGGCGCTCAGATCGCCTGCTGGGGCCCTGCTGCTCTCGGGATCATGACCCTGGACCGCAGATCCATGGGTGATACCGACGTGGACGCGGAAGCTGCGACGGACTGCCGCGGAGATGACAGAGGAGAGGCGGCTTGCGCAGACGCGGAGCGGCGCGCATCCTCTGCGGGAGTCCGGGCGCAGGATGCTGCGGGCAGGAGAGGCGCCTCCAAGCCTCCGTACTCCTACATCGCTCTGATCACCATGGCAATCCTCCAGAGCCCGAAGAAGAAACTCACCCTCGGAGAGATCTGTGAGTTCATTAGCCAGCGCTTTGCGTATTACCGGGAGAGGTTTCCCGCGTGGCAGAACTCCATCCGTCACAACCTGTCCTTAAACGACTGCTTCATCAAAATGCCCCGGGAGCCCGGGAATCCTGGCAAAGGGAATTACTGGACCCTGGATCCCATGTCGGCTGACATGTTCGAAAACGGGAGCTTTCTCCGCAGGAGGAAACGCTTTAAGAGGCACCAGTTCGGTTTGGGAGCGCTGAAGGAGCAGTGGGCGCAGGAGCGCAGGCTTGCGCCAGCCTCTCCTCCTCCGGGAGCGCACACGTTTGCGTCCTGTCTCCACAGGCGGGAGGCAGGCGCTGGCCCGGGGTCCCATCTTGGCCCCAGCATCCCGGTCGTGAGCAGCATCATTCCTGCGCTCTCCTCCCTTCTCTCCGGGAGTTCTCCGTCGCTGCTCATGTTTGAACATCTGGACTCGGGGCGCTGCGTCTCTGTGCCGCCGTTTGCGCCAAACTCTCCGTTCCTGCCCTCCGCCGTGCTGCCCAGCATGATGCCCAGCACCCCCCTGTCATACCTGCCTCTTCTACCCGCTGGGATTACGAACATGTCATCTAATCTAATCTAAAATGCTGGATTATGCAGAGACAACTATGAGATCCGCGATCCAAGCGAAAAATCACGTTTCCAAAGACGACACATATTCATCTTAAAAAGTCTGTTTAGTCATAATTTTATAATTATATTATCTGTTTGAAACTTGTTTAATAACTTACTGTCAGTGAAATTTGAATGTAGCTTTTAAATGTTTTCATTTATTTCTTCTTACATATTTCAATCTTTCTTGCAGCTTTAAAAACGAAATTCAATAAATGTGCAAACATTTAATGTAAAAATGAGAGATTACGATGGGATAAATTAATACACACACACAAAGAGAAAATGTAGGTCCATTAAAATGTATTTAAATATGTGCATCACAACTCCTGTGTCGTGGGTAAAAGTGACCCACGATCACGTTTAGTTGTAGAAAAAAAACACCTTTTTCCAACTTGAAATTTTATGTCTTTTCTCAAAGAGACGCTGTCATTAGAAAAAGTGATGTTTTGTTTTTGTTTGTTTATACCTGGGCTGTGCATCATTAGGGTACAAAAATGGTCTCTATGGGTCCTTTTTAACACCAGGAAAAGTTCAAAGGTCAAATTGTCTAACAAAAAATAACAAAAAAAAAAAAAAAAAGAAACGACATACACTGAGTTAAATTAAATTCATACACAAATAACATTTTTTTAAATGCATTAAAATTCTTTTTTGGGGTGTTGAATATTTGTATTTCCAACAGATGTTTGCTCAAAGTGTTTAACACTTCAAATCCTCTTTATTCTGTTAAAAATGATTGAATAAAAAATAATTACGCGATTTTTCCTCTGCAGACTGCCAGCATGAATCAAACACATATGGTCGTCTGAGTGTATCACTTTTTTCACAATTCAGTCAGATCTTGCTGTTTTGCTTGATACTGATTCAAAGGAGATGTGATGCATTGTGGGGGCCTCATGAGAGGACACACTAAAACCCTGAAAATAACATTTAGATCAAGATTTGAATGATCTCTGTACTTGTATTACCATAAAATGCTACTGTAGTTGTTTCATTTTAAGGTAAAACATCACCCCAAAAAACCAATTAGGATCTTAGATCATGTTTTAAGCTTTATGTACATATTTTTTAACATTGTATTTGCTGTAATATGAGCAGCCAATCACTATTTGGATTTAGATGGAGGCGAAGTGGTTGCTCTTAGATGTTCATTTTCCCAGTATGCTCTTTTGCAGCTTTATACATTACTTTATGCATACTCTCAAAAAGGAAATCCCTCAAGCATCCGTAGGGATCCTAAATCTGATGGTAAAGTATCTTGAACTGCTTTCCAATGTGAGCCCTTTAGCAAATATTTATATATATATATATATTTGAACAAAATCTCTCATTTTTAAATCAACCAATTTCTACAAAAAGAGGAAATCTTATAACAACTGTTTTTTTAAATATAGTTTACTGAGATCATTTCCTGTTTAATATGACATTAAGTCCAATTCTGAATGAAATTGCATAAGAGTCTTACACATTGTGGCACATTCTTCCTTCTCTCACGTTCTTTACTACTCCCCGCGTATCCACGAACCTCTGGAAGAAAACTCCAAAATGATCCTTATTTTCCTTTTTTGATCTGCTCTGCTCTAAATGTGCTGCTGTGCCTTGGATCAGTATTGCATGACCAAGCTGTAGCTGTTGGACAGACTGTCTCACATTTGCTGCTAAAATATTCTGCTACATTCCTGATTCCAAGAACTGCCAAACAAGCCCACATCATAACCAATCACGCTTGTCAGTTGGTGAGAGAAAATTTAGAAAACGAGCCTCGTTTTAAGCTAATCTGTCCACATGACTGTGTTCCAGAGGCACTGTGGCTTATCCAGATGCAGGTCTGCAAACCTCTGCCATGCTCCATTGTCTTCTTTGACAATGGAAGCATTTGCAGGACTACTCTTCCAAACAAACCATTTTATAAAGGTTTTAGTTCATAAACTGTTTCATATATGCTCATTGAGGGTCCGACATGCAATCTCGAGTTCTACCTTCTTCTCTTTTTATAGTTTTTTTTAAGTATTTTACATTTGGCTTTGGAGCAAACTTGCTGAGATCTTGTGGAAATGTGTTCTCGTTGTACGATGAAGTGCTGCAACAACAGATTCTTTAGGATCATTGCTCGTGTCTTTCTTTCACAAATGTTAATGAACACTTGAATTTTTCAGATCAGAAAACTGAACAAACTTGTGCTTTTATGAAGGTCCGCCATGATATCAACTCATCGAAGGCCTTGAAGTGACCACTTTAAATCTTATGGAAGCGTTGAATTCTTGTATTTTGATTTTGTCAAAAGAGATCATATTTTGTGATCTTTAAAGCTCACAGAAATTATATATTTTTTATATATATACCACTCTGATGAAAATGGTGATTTTGGTGTTTTTACATTATCTTGTTGAATTTTTCAGCTTAAAATTACATTTTTTTCTGTTTCTTTATTCAAATCTTTGTGAATTGAGAGCAGAGGAAAAAAATTTCATTTGACAAATAATGTATTTGTGATGCAGAAAATACGCTGGGCGGGCTACACGCTTCCTCCTCCGCTCTGCAATGGGGAGGGTAAGGGGGCCGGGGTTGCTCTGCATCAAGAGTCCTGCACACTACTTCATAGGTGAATTTTATGAACTCCTGCCGCTTCGCAGAAAGTATGTCCTGGAAAATAAGCTTTTTAATTTGAGCTAAAACCAACATAATCATAAATAAAAGACCTCTCAGAATGCTTTGAACAGAGGCTTGACAATTGGAGACAAATTCGCATTTTCAACTCAGGCTAAACAGTGGACTGTTTTGTTAGACAATCCTATCTTTGATCCTGAGACTTAACATTCGAGTTGTGTTAAGCAGGTCAAAATATCAAGGAATTCTTTAAAGAAGGGAGGTTAACATCCTTGTCAGGGTTGTTCTTGGTGGGCATACGCACAGAAACATATAAAAAAAACACTAAAGGGGGATAGGAGTGCATTAATACCAGCTTTGATCATTGGAAGCGTCTTCATGGTCAACATAGCAGGATAAAACCTTGTTTAAAAAGTTTCAGTAATTCTACAGGTTTTTTGTTATATTGTTTGTTCCTTTGCAGTGTTTTATTAAGACAAGTCGTTCTCCGATTGCCAAACCAATCCTTCTTCCAAACTTATGTTCCCTGCTGGCCTGTTTCCACTCGCTTTTTTAGGGGGAGAACGTGGATTTGACAGGTGTTGGAGACCCAAGCCAGAGATCTGGTGGGGAGGGGGTGCTCCTGTGAAAGTTACTAATGAGCTCAGGTTTTATTCTTGCTGAAGCTTTGTGTGTTTTTTGATAATGTATTTTTGCACCCCTAACAATGAAGTTAGACCTGACTCAGCAAAAGCAAAAAGAGAATTGAACAAACATGGAAAAAACAAAAACAGCAGCGTAGAGAGAAGAAGTGAAACTGGGAAAAAAGGAGGTCAATTGAGAACAGCTTTGTTATTTTAGGTGCTGCCCTAAACTTAAGCTGGTGACTACAATTATGAGCAAATAATGTGGCTTACTTTATTTCAATTGCAGTACTAACCTGACTTGCACATATATAAAAAAAGCCACAGAATATGGGGAAGGAGGTCTAAAAAAAAGGAAAGTAATATAATTATGTATCCATGCAGCAAAATAATTTTCATTTAACAAGAAATTTTACAATAACATTTCAAATCTAGAAACAAGGAATTAAAGCATTAAAAAAAGGTAAAAACAATCCACTTAAATGTGAATGCATACAGTCCAATAATAAGTCATTTTAGTTCTAAGCAAAAAGGTTTGTATTTTGAGTTTTTATGTAGCTAATAGTAGCTAAATGTAATATTAGTGTCAAAAGAACTAGTGTAACAAGTGGAAATGACTCATTTTAGAACAACATGTGAACAAAATGAGAAAACAATCTTGGTACAAGTTGGCCTGTCTTAATAAATCTTCATAAAACCTAAAACTAGCAGTTATATTTAGAACTTAAATCTAAATTTTTGTTTCCAAAACAATGACAATGAATGCCAGTCTAACTTTATCAATAGCTATTGAACCTTGAAGTAACATTCGAGCCAAAAATTAATATGCAATTGGAGGGTTTTTGTCTTAAATATCAAAATATTTGTTTTATTTTCATTTATTTTTGATCGTATCAATATTATCAAAATTTCCTGTTATCAAGAGTTAACAGACAATATTGACTCATTTTAATTTCCTTATTTCTAGATATTAGCTCTTAGTGACAAAAGATCTTAGCTGTGCTGATTTTAAAAAAAGCTTGAAAAGGTGCAGAACATCGTCAAACCTAGTAAAATGTCTTAAATGTCTAAAAACAAGGCTTTAAATCTTTGCAAGTATTTGATTTTATCATTAAGGAAAAGAGGCCAATCAAAGAAAGATTTAAATATGTTTACCTTGCATTTTTAACTTAACTAAAATATATTTAAAATGTAAAACATGTAAAGCATCTAAAAACAATCAGATATTTTGATGTGCAGCGTTTGTCATATTTTGATGTTGTGCTTTAAAAGAATCAGAATAAAAAGATTTCGCTTTGCAGCAACTGAATAAAAAAGATAAAATACTTCGATCACAAAAAGGTCTCCACATCAGCCTCTAAATGGATTACTCGGCTCTTATGTGCTCAGTTTTAAACTGACATCACATTTTGGGTGTTTTTGCTATCCATTCTTATAAAAATATTCATATTCCTTCACAAATAAAATGGTCCTAATTTAATAACTCAAACAAATCAATGATTAGAATAAGCTTTAAAGAATAAAGTTTTGCATAACATCGCTGTCCTTACAGAAAATCCATTCTCATTTGTGCTGGTTATTACTGCACACTTCATCTATTTCTAGCGCGGAGAGATTACAGTGAAAAAACGTCTTGGGTGTTTGCTGCTCCTGCGTTGAAAACCTCCCATCTGGGTGTGCAGCAGAGGACCACCCTGCTCGATTTTCTGCCCTCCATAAAACACCCTCGCCTTCACCCTCACAGTTTTTTTTCTTCTTCTTTTCATTCAAACTTGAGCTTTTGATCTCATCTTGTAGCTGTGTTTGTTTGCTGTTTCAGTGAACGTACATCATGCTGCTGTTTGTTTACGATGAATCAAGAGCTCCTATGGAGACCTAAACACTCATCACTCTTGGTTGATCAGCTGACAGCTTGCTGTTTTTGATTACACACAACAGCAGCACTGCAGGGAGGGATTTTAAATCAGAACCCCTTCCTAAACAATAGAGTAAGAGAAAATGGTCATATGATATCTGAGGCATTTTTATGGCATTCACACTTTCTTTTTTTCGTGGTAAAGACTAAAATAATCCCCCCTTTGCCTCACCGCATAAAGCTGTGTTTACGTGTGGGCATGTTGAATCATGTATGTTCTTTTCACTGTTGCTACTTCATTCATATATATTTATATATTGCTGAGACAAATCAGATTTCTGCAAAGTTCAGTCAAACAAAAACTGTTTTAAGTGAAAGTAGATCCAGTTAAAATAAGGAACATAATCGTGCAAATGCTCGATTTATCAATCAGAAATCGAGTTTGTCCCCTCTCAATGAATTGTCTTTGCGTGCACGTCTCAATTCTGTGCAGTTTAGCGTAAATTGTGATCTAAAAAAAGCCAACATTTAGTGTAAAACTGTGCCAACAAACATGGTGAACCTGCATCTGAAACTAATCTGCAACACAATTCTGTTATTCACAACTTGTAGCACACATAGCGGTGGGGACGGAGGGGGTCATGCCATAGTCGTCTGTGCAAGCTCAGAGCAGCTCTCTTTGAACTGTAATCCTCCAAAGATCCAGACAAACAAGTGGAACACTTTCAGGAACCGCACAAAGCATGGGTTGCACATCAAAAACGGCGAGAATATGAAACTGGAGATGAGCACGCACATGTATGCAGCCTTTCATAAATGAACGAAGTTCAAGAAGTATTTGCATGTGGAGGCCAGATTTGTTTGGGGTCGCACAGATGAAATCTGAGTGAGGATGGATGGAGGATGGGATGACAACGAATGTGAGAGCGAAACGGTACATTTTACAGTGACGAGTCTTTGAACTGTTTTCAGACATGAAGGACTTCTGAATCTTTTATGGATTTCCTGTTTAATTCTGAAGCTGTTTTTTTTGCTCGTGTACTGCTTTCTGCTCTTCCTTGTCACAGTTTCAGTTACTAATTGCCACACATGCTTTAGATTCACCTCCCAGAGTCTGTCTAACGCTATCCAGTTTCCCTTTGTTGGTGGCAGATCCTCGCCGCTTCCTCTTTGTCGGACTTGTTTTCTGTCAGTTTGTTTAGTTCTTTTTTGGACTTCCTGCTTATGCAGCAACATCAGTTTTTGTTTTTGTTTTCTGTTTTGGATTAGAGCTTGTGTCTTTATTGTTCTGCTTCCTCTCGGCTTCGAAACATGGACACTCAATTTGATTTCTAACAAACAAGTAACAGTTTGTGTTAGTTTTGAGGATTTCTTCTTTTCAAGCACCTAAACCTACAGGGCTTTTCTGCGCCGGGCACAGGTGAGAGTTGTTGACTGTGACAGAGAAAAAAAGAAATGCAGGAAAAGCTGCACGGGGTGAGGAAGTTGTCTCCTACCCACTGACTGTATATGAGAACTGGACTGAGTGACCCCTCCCACCTGGCGTTCCAAACGGCTCCAAGAAGACAAAATCAAGTAGACTTCTATAGAGAAATATTCACCTATTACTCAGTCATTCTATTTGTCAGAATAACTGTTCTTGCTCTGAAATCTTTTTTTAACATGTTCTTGCTAATCTTGATTTTTTTATAGTACTTTTTCTTTATTGAAAGTCATTCAAAGTCATTCAAAAAGTAAATTGACCAATCAGATGCCTCAATAAAAGTCCATTTGATTGACAGATTCTCCTAAGCCTGCTTTCAAGTGCCAGGGGTGTGTACTTCCAACAAGCTCACTCCTGACTAACGAGAGTTAGTTATTTTACGCTAGCCTGTCATCATTGTCCAAGATACGTAAAGAGCAAAGTCATATTGGAAAGGTCAATGAGACAAGGCCGAGCAGATGCAGTAAAATGACCATAAAATGAACACATTCTCACTCCCAAGTCGTCACATTTTGACGCATGGGGTAAGGGCTCTTCCGTGTCACTTTTTGACACTTTGGGTGTCGCCAACTTGACGTTTTTTTTTAGCTGTGGCTAATCCAATTAAATCAGGGGTCCAGTCGTTTTGTCGGACACGGTACCGGACGCGGACTGAACCTCAGGACGCAGCTGGTACCGGTACCCTAACCCTAGCCAGGTCTGCATCCGGTACCACGTCCAGAACTGGTACCATGTCTGGTACTAGGTTAAGGTTAGGGTACCAGGTTAAGGTCGGAGTTAGGGTACCGGAGTGGTCTGGTTACCGTATCGTTACTGGTTTGCGGCCTGGAGGTTGGAGAGCCTTGATTTAACTGGATGAGTCAGCACGTCAAAAAAACAACAAGTTGGGGACACCCAAAGCATCAAAAATGTGAGGTGGAGGTGTCCTTACCCCTGTGTCAAAATGTGATGACTTGGGAGTGAGAATAGGTTGATAAAATGCTTAATTTTGGTCCTATTTTAAAAAGAAAAAAACTCAGATCATCACAAAAATAAGAGCCAGGTCGTATTAATGTCTTAGTCGACATCGCCGCACACCGCTTGTGCCTGTTGGATAAGGGCCGGTCCTCACTCAGGGCAGCGTGACACAGGTGGAGCGGACTGAGCTGCCTGGTCAACGGTCGTGCCCATCCGGGGGGCCCCGCGGACAGGAGAATGTCACAGTTAGCATTCAGTCCATGGCCGCGGTATAACAAGGTAAGAGGTCTAAGTAAACTCACTCAGATCTTACAAAAATTGATCTAGAAGCTCTCCGTTATTAGTTGACAGCAAAAAGTCACATCTTTGTTTTTCCAGCTCTTTTTGTACACTTGTGGCACAGCAGTGAACAGGCGACTAGCTCTATCCAACAAGCTAGCGTAGCGATCTACACTATATAGCTCATTGGGTGTAACTGTGTCAAAGAAGTAATTATCAAATTATTATATTAGTATTATTTCAATACATGTAGTCATTAAAAAAAATAGCAATATATGAGTTTTTCTCGCCACAAAGTTTTCAAATTTGGCAAAACTTTTCCCACCAAAAGTGTTTTTGAGATTTCATGGAAGCAGTCATTTTGAAATGACCATGAAAAGCCGTTTTACTGCCCCTAGTGGACTGATAGACTACTACAGGGCAGAAAAAAGGACATCGTATCATAAAAAGAGTTTTAAGGGAAAGTTTGGATCATTCTAATGAAATAGGAGTCTCAGAGGTCAAATATGAGACAGATGGTTATATAGGTTTAAAGCAATAAAAACAATAAAACGTCTTTTTTTTGTGAAAACCTCTTGCCTGCCATGCAAACATGTTTTCTGTGACGATTTGCTGTCAGAATCAGTGAGACTGAAGCAAAAGTTAATCAAAAAATCTTTGATCCAGCAAAGATTGTGTTACAGTCTGATATTTTCAGTGTGATCAGGAGTTGTGTGCGTTTTCTTTGTGTCAGAAGGACTGGCTGAAAATCCCCACACTGCCCCTGCACCCACACTTCTCACTAAATTCAGAGTTTTTTAAAGCAATCCAGGCCCAGCATTTTCAAAAGTTTATTGCTTTTTAACATAATAAGGAGAATAAATTCCACCACACCACTATGAAACAACAAATAGCTATTACAGCAACTAGAGAGCTACAACCTAACTGCAGCCAATTATCTACCAAAATAAATGTTACTAGCTCCAGGTAAAAGGCCTTCCCACCAACTGAGCAGACGTGAACCCTGGTATTTGTTTTCCCATGCTTCCTTGTTTATTGTGTCTTGATGAGTATGAAAGTGAGGTCAGCCGAGCCTATGCGGAGAATACGTGTACGAAAACATCATAGTCTCCTCTATTCAAAGTTCTATGGCCAAATAAGTATTGTTTTTCTGTCATTTAAGAGGGTGCGTTTATGTCATGCTGTGTGCGAGCTGCACGTTAATCCTGTTAAACTTTATTAATTTGGCCCGAGCTTTCATCCAGAGTTTAAAGGGCTTCAGAGAGGGCTCAGCTATTGTTCACTTTGCAAACAGCTGTAAACCACACACACAGACCTGGGTGCACATGCTGAACCGATCAGGAATGAAATAAGACATTCTGAGCGCTCTATGAACACAAAAATCGAAAAGGTAAATGAAAAGAGAAGGAAAAAAAGAGTTTTAAGGGCAATGGAAAGTGAGGACTGCATAGAAGAATGTTAACATTAGAAAAGGGACATTACACTAAAAAAACATGAAAAAGTTAAACATGTAACCCCTGCATGCGTAGTGATGCAAACATGCATCAAACCACTCTTCTTTTTTTCTAGCTGGAAATAAATTCAGACATCAAGAGGCTAATAAAAAGCTATTTTTGTACAATTCTTTTGTTTTTTGAAATCTCTTTTTTGTCACTAAATAACGTCAAGGCAAGATGTTTTAATTGTTGTTTGATTAAACAGTACAGCATAAATAAAATTAAAAAAAAAACGCTTTCAAAAAGATGAAAATGAATTAGTCGATCTCCTTTTTGAAAATATGCTTAAAGTCCCACTTGGATGAAAGTGGTGCTTTTAACATGTTCTTGTGGTGTTTTCTGATGATGGAGGAGATATAATATGAAAATTCAGCTCAAAATTGCATTTCTGAGCAGTTTTTAAAATGTGAATCAAGAGTAGACAAAAAACAAACAAACCAAAAAGCAGTTTGAAAAAGAACTTAAATACGCTTGGCGGGCCACAAGCTCCTTTCCTTGTTTTGAGGTCTCAGCAACAAGGATGGGAAGGAGGCAGTCCACCCATAACTCAAAGAGGAATTTCTAATGAACTATTGTCGCTCTGCAGAAACTATGTCATTGAAAAACACATTTTCTTTTCTGTTTTGGCCAAAAACTCCAAAATTAGAAACAAGAGACAACTGGGAAAACTTTTAAAATAGATTTTAAAAAATGATCGGAGAGGGAATTTAAAGAAGTAAAAGTTTGAGTTTGTAGCCCTTTAAATGAAGCAGAGTTCCAAACATTATTATTGCTTGAGAGGACCGAATCTCTGTTTTGGAATCCGGTCCGATCTCCTTCCTCAGTCCGCTCAGTCCCTGAACATGTTTTGACAGCTGGTGATCAGCACTCTCAGTTGCATCATGGCAGGTTCCTCCAGGAGCAGAGGAAGAGATGAAAACAGAGCAAGTGGATGTGTTATGTATACAAGCAGATGACGGACAGACAGACGCAGCAAATGGAAAACTCTAAGTGAGAAGGAGAGGAAAGCTGCAGGTCGGTTCACTCGTAAAGCAGAGATCCCTGTAACAAAAGAGTCTTTTTCACTGCCTTCTCTGTTTCATAAACCACCTCTGGATGCTGAACAGCACATCTGGTGTGCAGATGTTTATCTCTTCTCCATCTCCCATTTTCTCTTCATCCTTCCTTTTTCTTTTCCTCCGGGCAGCCTTGGTGTTAATCCTTCTCTCCTCCGCTTGGCCTAGACCACCCACACGCAGAGCAGCGCAGCCCAGCACAGCCCACCAGCAGACAACGTGTGTTTTTCAGGCCGAGCGTTGCATTAATTACAGCTTCATCTGGACAAAAGGAGATCTGTGCTCACATTCACACAGACATTTAAAAACAGAAATACTTGTTTAAAGCAGTGCCATATACACCAAAAAAGTTGTTTACTTTATTTCAAATAAAGAATGTTTTTAAGGGTTATAGAAATTGACTTATTTTAGCTTTTGGAAGGAAAATTAAATTGGTTAAGTGTGTGACTTCCGGCTGCAGACATATTAACAATGATGTTGATTCATTTGTAAATGATAAAGTATCTCAGTGTAACTAACAGAGGTGAAAAGGAGTTTCTTGAACAATCCCTGATAGTGCTACAAAACCGTACCTCTGTCGCCATCTAGTGGTGTCAAATTAAACAACAACAAAGATTTCTTTTCTAATGGGAACATTTGAAAACCTGGAAACTTGCACATGCCAGAATTATAAGGCAATGTTATTATGATATTATGTAATGTAAAAAATGGGAAACAAAGACGCACAATCAAACACATTTCACTTAATGGAAAAAACTAGGAAATGCCACAAAGTTGCTTTTTATAGTGGCAAAACATCCATCCATCTATAACCCATGTTGGTGTCATTGGGTTGCTGGAGCCTTTCTTAGTTACTGTTGGGCAAAGGTAGGGTACACCCTGGCCAGGTTGCCAGTTTGTTGCTAAGCCACAAAATCACACACACTCACACCTAGAGACAATTTTTAGAGTCAGCAATTAACCTATGAAGCATGTTTTAGAAGAACCTGGCAAAAACTCACACATAGATGGGGAGAACATGCAAACTCAACAAACTTTAGTTTGAACCAAAAATTCCTTGCTATGAAGTGAAAGTGCTAACCACTACAACCCTGCAGAGCATTCATTAATTGCTGAAAATAACACATTTGATGAAATAATGTGTGTATGTATAAATAATCTTTATTTAAAAAGAAAAGAGGAAGATGGAAAGTACTCAAAAGGCCCAAGTCTAAATATGCAAATGAGCTTTAGCAGAAAAAAGAGGATGCTTGCTGACACGCATCTAACTGACAGGAAACAAGGTCTCAACAGGGTCAATTTAAAGAAAAGGGGCTTTAAAATTCCTCTGGGAATGAACATGTGGTGATGCATAAAAAATTGCGAGCCCCTGTTGGACAGAGCAAGTTAAAAAAGAAAAAATCAGCAAGCTCCAAACAGCTCTATTTCAAGTAGAAAAAGTTGCATAATAGACTTTTTCTTTTTCTTTTAAACAAGCATTAGCTTGCAACAAATAATGAATTTGGATGGCTTTTTAAAATAAATACTGGAACACCATTATTTATGATACAAAATGTCCTATTTTAATTACTTAAAAAAATATTTTCTTGATTTTAGTATCTCACCATTTAGCATGTACAGGCAGATCACCTCCATGACGCATTGATGGAACAATTTGTGCAACACAGTGGGTTTTGCACAGCTAGTTATGGAAAGAACATAAAGTCAGTCATAAAAATATAAACAATAACTGGTAGCTAAACTAACCAGTCTAAGCCAAACTGGCATCCCTGCCCTTAGACCCTCCTTCTGGGTGAGAAAAAACTTATAAAAAAATAGATTTGGTGAAACAATTGAGAAACTTCATTAATTATCATCCAGATCTTGATGTCTTAAATGAAGGCATTAGGCTTCTCTTTGTGGTCATTCTTGCCAGGTTTAATGGATAAATACAACTGCGCTGAGGTCTAACAGAACTAGAATAGAAATTACTTTACAAGGCATGTCCACCATCTACAGGACAAAATCAGAAACCCCTGATCGGTCAAAGTTTGACCTGGTTTAACTTTCAACGCGGGTTCATTGGCCATCCGTTTTAAACGTAGAGCCAGAAAACTGTGGTAAAAACTTGCGTGAATGTTAGAGTATTGAAAGCAGAAACCCAATATGAACAAATATGTGCGTTTACATCGACTTTTAATTGGAAGTGGCTGCATTGCCAAATGCCGGTGTGAATGTAGTTCAAGGATCGGTGTTTCTTTTACTGAGCTGACTGGATAAATCCAACAGTTTTCATCAACAGAACACCAGCTGACTGAAGTTCAGACATTAAAAAAATGTTTTTACAAATAACCCACCCTTTATCAAAAAAGCAAAAGAGAAAAGGTAGAGTTGGAAAACACCAAACAGGAACACATCTATTTTGAAGAAGCCCAGAAAGGTGAGGGGAGTGTGGAAAACTGATTTGGTCTTTCCTATTATTACAGGCTGAAGGCTGGCAACAGGGCCGGGTCATTCTGTCACGCTCACACGAGTGGAATTTGGACGACCGCAGTGCTGATGATGAGTAATATGTGAAAGGAAATCAAAATATGCCATTGCTCTAACACACACACACATTCCCACACAAGTGGGACAAATCCAAAACACAGCTTTCCACATGTGCTTGATTAGGACAAAGAAAACACATGCAGAAGAGCAATTTTCTGAGCTCATTTTCTTAGAATAATTATAATTACATTGGTGATAGCTACGCGGACGTTTTTAAAAAAGCATGCCCTATAAGTTGTAGCTAGGTCAGAGGTCTGCAGAGCTTAAAGTTCTTACCTAGTTATTTTATCCTTTTGTCCTACTGATCCTAGTAAGTTAGTATGTCACTCTATTTCTTCAGGAAGTGTTAATTTAAAAAATGAAAAATCTAATAAAACAGCATCATACCATGCTCGTTGCTTTTTATTTTGCTGTTTATAATTTCCCCACCATAGATTTACCTTGAGAGTTTTGAAAGTATGGAGCTTCTCTACTTTTTCACCTGTGGTCATGGCAGAAATGTCCTGTTTGGACAAGGCCGTCAAATACCCCAATCTACCCGTGTATTACCCTCACCCTACAGCAACCCTCCTCCACAGAACCAGGAAGTGTGAACAGGAAGCAGCTGTCCCTCTCATCCGCCTGCTCGCCCTTGGCCAGGTGCATCCTGGGAATGTAGCAATGTGTGACTGTCGGCATGCGGTCGACACTGTATAAGATGCAGTCACTGTAATCAAGATCACAGTGAACTTTCAATGCAAGAAAACCTTAATGAAAAAAGTGTTTATTGATGATAGTTTTTCCTCAGGACATGCAGCTTCAGTTCCACAGACCACCAGAGAAGTGAAACTTATTTATGTCTGCTTTTCATTTGACTTTTTAGGATGCAACCATTTTCAGGACTTGAGCCTGATGGATGATGAATCGCAACAAGGCTGTTGGAAAAATGGCAGATCAATGCAAATGAACGAAATGAAGTGTGATGTCATGTGACCATTAGGTTTTTATTGGACCGTTTTGAAGCCTTGGTTGACTATGACTTCACACTGGACTGGGAAAATACAAGACAAACGGGTAAATTGCGTATTCTTATACAGCATAGCACTTTACTACCCTCCTCAAAGGCCCAAAGCACTTTACTGTCACAGTACCATTCACCCACACACACACACATTCACACACATTACTTAGCAGCTCTGCTGTTGAATCCTGGCGCTAACCTATAACCACCAGGAGCAATGTGGAGTTCAGTGTCTTGCCCAAGGGCACTTCGACCGATGGGCGGGCAAGGTGCAAACCAAACCTGCAATCTTCCAATCAGAGGCAACTGCTCTACCTCTTCACCACGGCCGTACAAACAGGATAGCAGTTATTGGAGCACATCCAGCAAGGCTGTTCTGATGATGACAGTTCAGCGACCACCTGTCAATCAAAAGACCACGCATCTTTGTGCAGTTTTGATGAAGCTGCAAAATTAATAGATGAGGTTGATCAAAGGAATATGTTTCTATGAGACTGGAGCCATAGAGACAAAAGAGAAAAAAACACAAGCTCAGGATGGGAATAAATGCATTTTAAGTGTGAGGGTCACCGAAATTTACAATGTCTAATTTAAGTTGGCCGTGAAGTGCAAGTCACATCAACAAATTACACATCATAAAAACATATTACAGATCACAGCGATAATTAAAAAAACAAAACAATGTAACAAAATACTGGTAAGAAAGACAAGTTTCAGAAAATAAAAGTAATTCCCGAAAATCAAAATAAAATGTTAAGAAGAAGAACGATTAACAATGGTTGGTACTATGGGACATCTCTGATTAGATATTTCTTCACCTTTTTAACAGGAAGTTATTCGGGATGGGATTATCTTACCAACAGAAGATATTTCTTTAAGCTTCTGACCAAAGCCACAGCAAAAGTATGGTGATTGCTTAGTGAACTCTTTACCATAGTTGGGGCAAAACATCCTTCTGCTTTCTCTCTTCTTCAAAACTCTATCGTCATCCAATCAGTGATGTCCTTTTGTACCTACATTTTTTTCCTTCATTTTTTAAATTTTAATTTTAAATTCTGGTAATTGTTTTTTTTTTTTAATTCTTTTTTATGTTTTGGTTTCTATAACTTAATTTTGATATTTAATGTTAATTTTTTATCATTTGTTTTGCTTTTTTAATTGTTCTGATTTTTAATATGTTTTTGCACTGAGGGATTTGTTGATGTGATTGACACTTCAGGGCCACTGTAGTAATTTAATGCTAAAGACAAAAGGGATTGTGTGTCAAAATGCTGTCCATACTCACAACTTAGTGAACTATATAAGTGCTGTCCATATCTACAACCCCAAAATCTAGTGCCCTGGAAATTATCTTGGCAAAAAAAATCATCGTGTGCATGATTGCTCTTTAGATGGGCAAATATAGACCACAATGCATTGCGTTTGAACAATTTTTCATGTGAAAAAAATGAATTTTAATTGATTTTTTATAAACCAACCAATATTTAATCATCAGAACACAGTGGATTCATAAATTGTTTTTGGTAAAATGTTGGGCACTGGATGGTCCCGCACTGTCGTTTTTTTGCAGTTAGGGAGCAGGGAGGGGATTTGGACTGAGCTATTAAGATTAATTTAAGCTAAAATTACTCTACTAGCCATTTGACACAAATTGTCAAATCAATGTCTAAACTAACAATTTAAAATGCTCAAATTCTGTTAATGATTTCATTTTTTTCTTAGATTTTCTTTACTTTCACTTTCCCTACATAAAAGGGCTAAATTACTGCACTTTTTTTTGTCTCCTGGAGACTTTGTGAAGCAATCATCTGTTTTAAGTTCACCCTGATCCAAATATGTGCATTTCAGTGATTAAATGATAGAGAACACAAAATTCTCATTTTTTTTCTAATTTCAGCATCAAGACAATAAAGTAAAACAAACAGAGGGGACATCTGTCGCAGCAGAGTTTAGGTCAGAGTCTGTCCCGGCCAGTGCTTGCGACATTGTTTGTCACTTTCTCCATGAATTTCACTGCGAATATTGCCTCAAACAATTAGGTTCAAGTGATCCCTATCACCGGGCACACAATAGTGTTTACACTACACAGAGGAAATGTGGCCATGGAGCTCACTTCAGGGAGTGTGTGTGTGTTTTCTTGTGCATGGGCATGTCTTCAGCCCATGATCATTTGGGTTTTTTTTTTAGATTCAATGAGGAATGTTATTTTTGGATGTGATTGTCGTATTTTAAAGCACTAATCTTGTGCTTTTTCATCTAAATTTTTCTTGAACTCAAACGTTTCCTCAAAAAATTCACTAGTTTAGGGGCAAATAAGAATTCCCATGAAGTCTGATAGCTGCTGTATGAAGGTAGCATCTGCGCTAAGCTTCAGATCAACTCGTTTTCATATAAATAAATAGCCTCTCATCCAAGGAAAGGTGGGTTTCAAGCTTATAGGGTCCTGTTCAGGTGCTATTCATCACCAGCAAGGTTAGAAAAATACTCTCCCCAATACTGTGTCTTCTTTTTCTCTGGAATACTGTTCCAGCAAAAAAATAAAATGTAGGTTTATAGAAAATTGCTAGTTAGTATTCCAGTGGAGTCCAGTTAATCTCACTTGTTTCAAAAAAATGTCTAACATGAAACACAATGTCTGTTAAACTAGATCAAGACCAGAAAAATAAATAAAACACTAAGACCACTGGGAACGCCTTTAAACTAGATCCAAAGATGATCCGAGTGGGTCTTTATACAGTTTTCATTTTTACTTGTCAAAGCTAATTAAAAAATGTCACTATTTTGTCTGTTTTAATGACAATAATCAAGTCATTGTATTTGATCTTTTTCCTCCAAAATGTCTTCAGTTGCAAAAGTATTCCCAGTGGTCTTTTATTTATGATTACGATGTTTTTAGGCAAAATCAACAAAACTGTGTCGTTACAGTTTCTGCAAAGCAGCAGTAGTTTATTAGAAATTCACCTCTAAATTGTGGGCGGGACTGTTGGTGTGGAGTAAGCCCATCCTCTTCCCATCATCCATTCAATTGACGTGCCTTGCTGCTAGCTTACAGCTCTCACAACCCCAGCTTAACATTACAGGTGCAACAGAAATGCAATTTTGAGCTTAATTTTCTACCTTTATGCCCTCCATTATCTGAAAAGATGCCACAAGTTAAAACACCCTTTTGAAAGGAGTGGGTCTTTAACCTTCATTTCTTATTACAAATGCTTGGAATTCAGATTAACATAATCACATACTTTCCCTCTAACCAGGAAGTCAGAAGCAGATTTCAATCAAGTTACTTGAGGATATAAACTTAAAAATGAGTAGTGGCCACAACAAGCACATGCTCTTTGTTCAAAGACTCCCCCAGCGATAAACCCGATTCAGGTGGGCAGGACCGCGCTCTTGATTTCTTCCTCACTCAAGGGGAAAGCGGAAGCTGTCTGTTATCGTTTGTTTCTATTATTATTCCCCATCTACAGTTTGAGTGCTCAAACTGGGACCGAATGAGAGTCAACAATTTGTCTTATGTCTGTTCCCTGGAACACTAGGACTGTCTGACAAGTTCAGCTTCTTCTTTTTACCTTTAAAGGGGAAAAACCTGAATGTAAGCTGCTTATAGCTGCTCACTGAAGCAGACAGACAAACTGCTTTCTTTATGCCTTTATTTATAGCTTTTAGGAAAATAAAATGCAAATCCCTAAAATATTTTAGTCACTGTCTTTTTTTTTTTTTTTTTGCTTTTAGCACACGATAGACAAACTGTCTCAGCATCAAATGTACCCATAAGCACAAGTGTGAAGAGATGTTGAACTGTGATGAGAAAACTAAAGAATAAGGAACTTCAAAAAGTTATCATATGTTTAGTCAAAATTGTGCAAGACATGAATTTTCAACAAAGGTTTTTTGTTTGCTTTAATTCAGAGTTAGAATTTAAAGTTTCTTCTTTGGCATATGTAAACATTTTACTCAAATGACGTTTATATATAACTTTTTTTTTTTTTTTTTGCAAAGACTAATTGGATAGTGATAGCGTTAACTACAATTTAACAGCACAGTGTACAGAGATGAACCAAAAAAAGTTAATCCCAAAGGATTTCTTTTTTGTCCCCTGGGCAGTTTTTTTTAAAAAATCTTACGCAAATGTGTTCTGCATCTGCAGGCGTAACGGTGCTTCTAAGTTATTCTTACAGTGTGATCTGCCAGAACCACAGATGTCTTCACACACACAAATTGTGACCAGCAATAGCTGACAATAACTGCTCTTCGATTCAAAACACCCGGTCGCTCCTTCTAAAGTTGATGATTACGAAGTTGACTACAATGACAAAAGGAAAAAGAAAGACCATGACGATGATGATGATGACGAGGTTGATGACAGATTTGCTGCTGAGCCAGCTGCAGTGTTTTCCCAGGACCTTTGAAGGTCAGGTGATTGTAAAAGCATGAAACTGTTTGTATTTCAGTCAATCTAAGAAGGAAACGACTGAGAGAATGTAAGAGAAGTGCTGACCCTGAGGGCAGAAGAGACGGACGTGGACAGGTTTTGAAGAAATGGGTGGGACAGATAGAAGGAAGGAAGTTCAGAGTTCTTGAAGAGGAAGGTTACCACGGCAATGACTTCTGTATTGGAAACTGGTGACACAGATTGTCATAAAAAGAAAAACCAAAAATGCGTTAAAAAGAGTTATGTCTGCAATGTTCATCTTAGATACATTTCTGCTGCGAGAGACAGAATATGAAAAAAATCATTCAAGAAATAAAATTTTAGGATTTTAATAGATTTTTTTCTAGTATGATGGTCAAGAAAATACGTATTTTGTCAACAAAAAGTTTACCTAATTTCTTGTAATATAACCCTGGAAGGCAAGGACTAAGTAAGTGAACCTACTGTTTTGGTCCATTCTTCCATGCAGATCTTCTCAAGAGCTGTGATGTTTTGGGGCTGTTGCGGGGCAACACTGACTTCTTAATGCCTCCACAGATTCTTTATCAGATTGAGGTCCAGAAATTGGATGGGTTACTCCAGAACCTTGAAATGCTTTTTTTTTGTTGCCCAGGGGCCTGTCCACACACTCAGATGTTACAAACTTATCTGTTGGCTCCTAGAGTCTTAAAATAAAAACTTGCCAACATGTACACATTACAACAACAGTTCACACGCACGCTTATGCATACAAACCAACGCACGTAAAGCATTTAAATCTGTCACACATACTGTTTGTGCAAAGGTGAGCTGACACCTGTCTTCAGGTGAATGTTTATACTTTGCTGAGGCGGTTGATGGAATGTGAAAAAAAAGAAGAAAAGAAGGGAGAGTTATCTGCCATGCCCACACCAGGACCCCCGCCAAAGACGCAGCGGCGGCCAGGACCCCCACACCCGTACTGTAGGGCCCAGCACCCAGACCAGGGCCCACGGGACCGCCACATAAGGCCCCCAACTCCCGAGAGCACAGGCACATTTTGGTCTCATCTATCAAGCTGGTTGCCCTGTTTGGAGAACTGCAGGATTTGAATGACGACGTGTGGCGTAGAGTGTTCCTTTGCACACTCTACGCTAAGTGGAGGATAGAAGAGCTTCTTGGGCAAGTGATGGGCGTTCAAGAACGCGGTAAACGGGCAAACTTGAGTGTGCTTTTGGTATATGGTGTTCGCATTGGACTGTTGCTACCTGATACTAGCACGTTTACTTACAGTTGGAAGAGACTCAGTGCAAATCTCTCAAATCTTCTTTCGCAGCTCTATTCCGATACATGAAAGCCTATGTGTAATTACTTCCAGCTGGGCACAAACTATTAATTTCTCCTTCATGATCAATTTTCAAACGGTTGGCACTTCCGTGTGTTGAAAAGGACGCTACCCATACGTCGCTACCAAATCCGAGTCACTGATTAGTCAAAGTTCAACTGTGCGTTTCCAAAACTCAGTGTGAATGTAGCTTTGAAGAAGAAATAACAGGGCTTTGAGGGGCAAAATTCTGGCTTGTTTGTAGGCTCTAAATACCTTTTTCCAAATCATGTTCAAATAAATTCTTTAAGAATGAAACAATGTGATTTCCTGGATGTTTTTTTTTTTTACATTTTTTACATCACAGTTGAAGCGTACTTATGATGAGCATTACAAACCTTTCTCATCTTTGTAAGTGGGACAATTAGACGAATTGGTTTTTCACAATACTTTTTTGCCCCAAGATGTAAGTTAATGAACCGGCCCATTCTACGGTTTTGTCGTCTCAACGGATTGTTGGGAGTTTATGACTGACTGAACCAACTTCATCAGTATGGCTTTGTGCTCGGACACACATGAACCACGTGTCCATGTCACACTGTCTGCTTAACAGATTGTAATGGAAGTGCTGTGGCACATATTTGCTTGGAAATAGTCCAATCCCCTCAAAGTCCAGGACTAACCCAGTGTGGTGTTGCGCTTGTGCATGTGTGCGCATGTAGGTGTGAAGTTGATCGTGTGTGTGCGTGTCGGTGTGTATTGATGGAGGGGGTAGAGGAGGGGTGGTGGAGGTTCCTTATCTGCAGAGAACAGGCAGCTTTTGAGCTGTTATCAGCAGCCACCACATTGTACGAGCACATCCTCTTGTCCAGCAGGGAGCGGAAAACTCTCCTTGCAACACGGTTCCCTTTCTCCCCCCCCCCCACCTCTCACACTCACCTCTCATTTGCCAGAACCAGAACTCTGGCAACCAACTAAAGCATTGTGTCTTCCTGGCAAAGAGGGGGATAGGAATAGACAAGACAGTGAAAGACAGAGAGGTGAGGATGACAAATGGGGGGTGGATGGTGGAGATCATCAATAGAAACCCACTTTGTCTTTGTTTAAAGGAGCAAGTTCTCAACAGAAAGCTGAAGAAATTAGTTGGTTGGGACAATCCTGGTCTCAACTCTTTCTTTTTTTATAGTTATTTATAACTCCTAAAAGGATTCATGACAGTACGAGGATCTTTTTAAGTGGTGTCACACCGTTTGGCTCCAGTTCTTTCTTCACAAGCGGCTGAAAGGAGAACTGGAGTTCCAGCGACCTGAAGGAGGACGGAGGCGATGTCAAGAGCTGCGCAGATACAGCATGCGCATTCACTCAGAGGGATTTTGCATGAGCGGCAGACAAGACACGCTGGATGTCAAAATATGCCTGTAAGTACTCAGTATTCACTTTTTAACAGTTACATTTGAGTGATCTCATTTTGTATGCAAGTGTTATACTGCTTCTAGTTAAAAACAGCTTTTTTTTTAGATCAAGTGGTTTATATGCATTTCTGGTTAGCGTACCATATGGCACATGCATGACGTGAAGGGATCTTCGCTATAATATGCAAACATGTCAATATTCTGTTTTAAAATTAATATATTAAATCTTTATGCACATTAAAAAAAATTCAACCAATAGTGTAAATAGGGGGATTTTTTATATGTAAAACATAGACTTTTTTAAACATTTTATGAGTTAGAGATTATATTTAGCACACCATGTCACATGTATTAATGCCAAACTGAGACAGTGCACTAAGATGCAAGAACATATATGTTGAATAAATCAACATTTTACTTTTAAATTTGCATTTCACATGGTGATATAAAGTCAGCTCTAAGAGATTGCTATGCAGTTTTACAAAAACAAATGAGGATCTGCTTTTATCTAAACTTTTGAATATTTATTGCACCCTATTGCTATGAAATCATTGTCCTCAAGTACTAAATGCAGTCTTGCCAATGGTAATTTTAGCCAGAAATCTTTAGTAAAAGTTTACTACTTTTACTTCTTGGACATCACTTTGAAAGATGAATTGTTTAAAAAAAACGCAGTGGTGACCAGAAAAAACAAAACAGGAACAATTATGATTGCAAAAGCTGTGAAATTACTGTACAGTGTAAAAATAGTTAATTTGAAGTTAATATTTGAATGTGAACCAATGCTTTAGAAACATGTTTTTAATTTGCTGAAGATTTGATGTTTCTGTTTGTTTAACAGAGTATCTGAGTCCAATCTTCGAGGATTTGGGATGTTTTTAAAAACAGAAAGAAGTTTAAATCACATGTCCTGAAGGGGACACAGACCAGTTAAAGACGGCCACTAGAGACTCAATGAAAGCCTGAAATTGGCCACTTGGGGTGTCAGAAGATAAACACACCCATCCACTTCACGTGAAGTGGATGCACGCCGGAGCTAACGGTGCCAAAGAGGAAAAAAGTTCAAGGAAGCGTGGACGTCTTTTGAAACCCATTTAAGATGTTCTGAGGGAACACGCAGTTGCACAAGAGCCAGTAGAGGCGGGAGCAATGACCGAGGCAGTGTCAGAGTGACCTTTTTAATGGAGTGTGTTCATGTCAGAAACGCTAAAATGTAGCAACCAATGGTGTTGCACATGGAACAGACTACAAAACGTTTTAAACACGTTTGCAAACTGAAGTAAATGTTCTTTGAATAACAAATGGACAAGTTCTGACCCAGAGTTTCATCAAAGATGCAATGACATAAAGAAAACTGGAGGATTCTTTTTTTCTATCCAGAAAAAAAAATTTTTTTGAAGGAAAGAGGGAAAAAAAAGCAAACAGTAAGATAAATATATGGATCGAATTTGAAAAAAAAAGGACTCTTTAAAGCTAACCGGTGAAAATGAACATATGAGTTTAACTAAAAAGAACCTGAGAAATGTAAACACAAAGGCAGGGAAGAGGACTAGCTTGACACAGAGACACGTCACAACAATGATGGAGAAATTGAACTGCACGGAATCCTTTGCCTCACCTCCCAACCTACCTCGTCCCTCCTCTTCCTCCCCACCTTCATCCTCTGCCTCCTCGCCATCCACAGAGCAGCACAGTCCACTGGATGCTGTCAAAAGCCCACCTTCTGCTCACAAAATCAGGTGCACGGATGTCCTCACCACCCCCTCGGCTCGGTCTACCATTGCCCTGACAACAGCGCAAACCAATCACAAGACAGACACACTTAAGCCTGCTAAGATGGATGAGGAAGAAGGTATCTGGTCATCAAGCACAACTGGGGATGCTGCATCAACAAACATATCACCAACCCTTTCTTCTCCGCCTCCCCTCCTCCCGGCACCAACCAAGACATCCCCTTGCCTCCTACCAACTCCAACCACCTCTGCAGCCCTGCCTTTGTCCTCATCATCCTCAACTCTTCTTCAGCACATTCCAGTCATCAGTCTCAGCCACAGCAAGCCTCCTCTCCCTCTACCAAACACCACGTTGACCACCCTCCATCCAATTCCCAACCTGCTGCATGGGGACATTCGCAGCAGCCAACCGACGTGTTTGCCAATGCTCAGCTCTGCAGCATCTGGATTACCTGGAGGCCCCTCCTCTACCTCTCCTGGACTTCTGCTGCCTCAGCAGTACATCCCTGCACATCCATTCCTAACCAGGTGAGAGTACGCTAGAAAAAAATAATCACTTATAATGTCGCGCTTGATCCCTTTTTGGCTGAAACAAGAGACCAACAAGAAACCAACACTAAAAAAAAAAACACTACAAAACACTACAAAAAAACAACAAATGCATCTGTTCAACATGGTTGTTGCAAGTTTTGATTAAATTTAAAAAAGAGAAAAAAAATACCTGGAAAAAAACAACACCACATGTGCCAAAACTAGTAAATCTACTTTGCTGTAACTTGTGAGTATAAATGTACTGCTTCAAGCGGCTTTTTCTTAAACAAACATGTCTTCCATTGCCCTGATAACAGTTAAATTGCAGTGCCTGCACTGCATTGTTGTGTAAAAAAGGTAGCTGAAACTATGCTACATTTCTTAATGCATTTTTTTAATATATTATTCTATTCTATTCTGTTCTATTCTATTCTATTCTATTCTATTCTATTCTATTCTATTCTATTCTATTCTATTCTATTCTATTCTATTCTATATTTTGTTTGATTAATCTGGGCTAGACTGAGGTTTTTCCATACATGTCATTCCAAAATTTAAAAAAAAGATCATTCTAAAGTTTATCTTTTGTCAGCTAAATGTAGATTTTGGTTATTTTACTAGGCAAAACATTTAAAACTTAAGATTTTAATACCTCTGAGTTGGTGGCTTCATGCATCTGTTTATAAGGAAAAGCATTTTTGTTTTCAACAAAGAGCATTCTTCTCAGTTTTTGTGAGGTTAAATAGAAACGAATCCTCCTTTTAAATGAGCATATGAAGGTTTTCTTATCTGTCATTTAATCTTTCCCCTGTTTTCTTTGGTTTGTGTGTAGCAGCTCTGTCAGAAAAAGAATCTGTATGGGACAAAGTCCAGATTCTGAATCAGTCAACTCAAGAAAAGTTATCACATCCCCAATCATGGTTTCCCTCAACCCAAGAGCATCATCATTCCCTTATTGCAGGAAATTCCCCACTTTTACTTATCAAGGGGTTGTTTTGTTTGTTTTTTTCTATTAACGCCTCTGTGTGTGTGTGTGTTTTTTTTTTTGGCTAGTTCTTACCTCGGGCCATCAGGTGGAAGCTATGGCGTCATCAACAACAGTCGCATCAAGAGAAGGCCGTCATCACAATACGAGATGGAGATCTCTGAATGTGAGTCCCTGCGAGAAAAACCAAAAACTATTCTCACACTTTACACACCAATATTTACAGAATTACTTAATTAACTAAAAGACAGAGACAATTATCAAAAGTGTAAAAACATTATAAAACAGAAAAGCAAATAGATTTTTGTTTTTTTTCAGCATTTAATTGAAAATGAAAAAAGGCCTGTATTTGCAAGTTAGAGACTAATAATAAATGGTTGAAGATTACAGGATGCTATTTTGTGGTTCAGTAATGAGTACCTGGAAAGTGGCGAGGGCTTTATACCAGAGCAGAAAAACCTTTTATGTTTTTATTCCTAAAAATCTATATTCTCTGTCTTGTAATATATTGGGCACTTATGTAGTGTTCATGTATTTCTAACAGGCCCTCCTCAGAAACTGGCCCGCCGCGTCTTCACCAACAGCCGTGAGCGCTGGCGACAGCAGAATGTGAACGGAGCATTTTCTGAGCTGAGAAAATTAATCCCCACACACCCACCTGACAAGAAGCTCAGCAAAAATGAAATCCTGCGTCTGGCTGTGAAGTACATCGACTTCTTAGTCACCCTGCTCAATGACCAGGCCCAGGGCAAGAGTGGTGACTCCACGGAGGACGGGACAGAGGACCAGAGCCTTGATGTTGGGATGGAGGGCAGCAAACAGAAACCTCTTTTCCAGACCAGCACTTCACCAGAAACAGCCAATGCTGCTGCCGTGTCGAACCACAGAGACTCCGCAGACTCGGTCGTTGCCTTGGCTAATTCTCCAGCAACCTCCAGTTGCTATGGCGACACAGACAGTGAGGAAAGCTTTGGGGCCAAGACATCTATGGTGACCCACAGCATTCTTGGAAAGGTCAAAAGTCAAATAAGGATGGTGGCAGCCACTAATGATGAGCGGTGACACCAATAAGGCAGCAAGCAAAAATGTGACTTTGACAGACGGAAGATGCCAAATGTGTTTGGTGAGCCAAGGAGGCTTCAGTTTTAGTGAAACCAAGCAGTGTTGAACATTTTGATTCCTGATAGTATTTGGTAGTTTTGGTTTGTGTTTTTGTAGTATTGTGCAAATGTTTTGTGTGAAGCTCTTAACCCCCAACCATGGCTTTGGAGCATTCTGAGCTATGAGAATGCATAGATCAATCAACTGATTAAATGTTTCAATCAACTCGATCAATCTTTTTCCTTCATCAAAATACTGGGATCCTTGAGGATCAGTCCTTAGATAAAAACACAATTGTCACTTTTGACTTTAACATACACAATCTCCCTCAAATAGGCTCCAATCACATTGAGATTATATGAAGATGCATTTTATTTCAGTTTCACGTGCTCTTCTGTGCAAACACTACATGCTTTGCCCCATTTAGTGTCTCTACTGTGCAGATGACAATACCCTGAAGTTGTGACACACTTGTACCAGACAGAAATAAAGTAGGCCTTAGTTTGCTGTTCCTTTTTTTGACATCCTCTTACTCTGCTAAAGACTGCTCATTGTCAGCACAATTTTTCAATGTGTCCAAATGTTTTGTTGCCTTCATTTCAGGAACATTCAAACCCTTTCCAAGTTCACTCTCTGCGCCCATTAAAACAAGCACACTTCCATCTGAATAACTGCAGCAGATCAGTCAGCACACGTGGAGTCTCCCATGTGTGTTTTTTTGCAAATGTATTGTGAATATTTTTAAGTGAAACCATGTTTCCAAAAATGAATCTTCTTCTACTCTTGAAAATTGAATAAATATAAAACGCTAAAAAGGTAAAAGCAGTAAGACCAGAAGGAAGTTTTCTCGCCAATTTTTCTTCAACATCATCTATGGAAACATGGAAAAATCTTAATCTTGATTTTTTTTTTTTCACTTTGTGACAAGTAGAACAGCAGGATTAAGAACACATGGATTCTAATCAAGATGAACAACTTATTATAAATAAGAATTTCCATTTCAATATCAAGCTTTATTTTTGTTTTGACAGTCAGTAACGTAGTGCGGAACCCTGAACATGACATTAAAAAAAACAATTTAATAATTTGTGGACACAAATTAGTATTTTTTTGGTGACAAATGAGCATTTCCTTAGCAACTGGAGGGCACAAATGGGCATTGGTATTTTTAAACTCTACTAAGAGTTTGTGACCATAATTTACAAGTTTTTAGTAGTAGTTTTTAATAGTAATTAGAGTTCACAAAACACTCATTGGTGGCCAGAATATGCTAATGTGTGTACACAAAATACTAATTCGTAACTACAAAATTCTTAATTTGAAGGAACATTTTAGTTTTCTGTATGTCATGTCCGGGGCTCTGTAATGTCAAAGTAAATTCTCCACAAAAAAAAGCAAAGTACATATGGCGGAACTTGACAAAGATTTATGTGACAGCCAACAGTTTGGGACGTGTGGTTGAACTGAGAAAGATCAACCTGGATGTGGCATGTGGTAAAAGATGGGGTTCAGCCTGTTGCAGGAGGGTTAAAAAGTGTGCAGGGGGGGAAGTTGCAGCTGTAGCATCGGAGCGTCCCAGCATGCATGATCAGCTCGGTGCTGGTGTCAGGAAATGGCTACAGTTAGTGCTGTCTCATTGATGGCCAACGAGCTTCCTGAAGGTGCGGCGGCGAATGTGAGCGTTTGCTTAATGGACAGAAGTGAGAGGGCTGGAAAAAAATAAAATAAAAAAAATAAAAAAAACACAAAACAGCCACCAGGATGCTCAGGGAACCCATGTGCGCTTGGTTTCAGGATCACACAACAGGAAGAGCCGCTTTCACAACACTGCTGCTGCGGCTGCATCTGCTGCACTGACCCCTCCCTTTTTTCACCCCACTATAGAGGTCAATTTTTTTAATCCATCTCTCCTTACTGATGATTTTACAAAAATATATGTGATATACACACGTGTTAGATAGTGGCATCAAAACATAGCTAGCTTTCCCATCCTGCACCGAATTAGTTTCATAAGCAAAGTCTAAATGATTGTTAAATTGTAAGCAAAGCACATTGTAATAAAAAAAAAAAAAAAAAAAAAGAAGCTCTGTTGGTTATAAAGCGGGGGTTTATCTTGGGGGCCGGGCAACACCGGCCAACATGGCACTGAGAGATAATGATGCTACCTCCACCCCACTAAGCCCCACTGGATGCAATTGCAGTATATATTTGATCAATAGAAGAGTTTTTGGCGTAATTCAAATACGACAGAAATACTTTTGTCAAGGTTTTGTGTTTACAAAGCCTAAGGAAGATTCCCATTTTAAACCAGCAGCTAAACCTACAATGTGAAGTTGAGAAAAGAAAGAAAAAAAAGTAGTTTCTGAAAAAGATACCCGTCATTTGCTTTACTTTTGAAGGATTTCCCTCATATGCAGCAAAACAAGGAACACAATTTAATGAAACATATGAACTGCGTATAATTCAGAATTAATCAAAAGATAATTCCCCAAAATGTAAACAATAAAAGAAGGTTTTTCAACAGAAGTATTTACAAATTAAGAAAGAAATGCAACAAAAATATATATTTATACATGGCTTTCTCTTTTCTCTCTGATGTTTTTCTACTTAGTTTGATCCATATTTAATTGTGGATTTAGATCTTTGAACCAATTTTATTTATGTTTATTGTGTAGAATAAAAAAAGAAAAATAAATAATAGTCTTAGAGTAGTCAGTTCAGCATAGGTATTTTTTTATATGTTAAATTAAATGTATTGCAGCCATGCTTCATTAAGTTCTTTATTCAGATTTCAAACTTTTCCCTCTGTCTACACTGTTACTCATGCTTTCCTCCATGTTCCTTGCAGCTTCAGACTTCTCCTCTGAAAAGCTTCTGTTGATGAATTTCTGTCGGGCCATCTCAGAACCAGCAGATCCAGCAGTGGCTCCCACAACTCCCCAAAACAGCCCACCAAAAAACACACCGAGCAACAGCCCCAACAGCCCAGCTGCAAACACTGTTTTTGGAACCTGTCTGACAGCGTTTCCTATTCTCTCCCACAGAGAGCTCTCAGCCACCATTGTGACCCCTGCTTTTGCCCCGGAGCCCATCTTGCCCCACACAGGACTCTGCACCACCTGCTTTGCACCAGCACCAATCCCAGCTCCAACTCTCAACGACCCGCCTGCCACCAGTTTGGCTCCAGTTTTGGTACTAGCCCCTATTTTCTCCCACATCGGACTCCCTGCCACTCCTTTGGCTCTGAATTCTAACCATGCATCTGCCACCACCTTTGGAAACTTCTCTCCGACCGCTTTGGAAACATGTCCTGCAGTAGCTCCCACCTTTCCCCACAGGGAACCGTCTGCCACCATCTTTTGGATTGCCCACACCGGACTGCTTTGGTCCGTCCTTGCTTCTTCAAACTGCACTGAGCTATCTGCCATCTGTTTCGGGACCATCTTAATACCAGACTCCACTTTCTCTTTAAGAGAGTTCAGAAGAGAAGGGGACAAGTCAGACATTGTAAATAGAGGAATGCAGTCGATACTTGTCAGGCTTACACTCATTTCTGCCTCATCTCTTATTTCCTCAATGTCATCTAGTTCTTCTGTCTCAAATAAAGTCTGCATATATGGCTGCAAATTCATACTTTTTGGGCTGAGTGGTTGACCACTTTTTACTGCCTTTTGGTCTAGTCGTTTTTCTCGTCTCTCTCTTGCCATTTCTTGTTGCTTTTGCTTCACTTTATTCTCTGCTTCCTGAAAAGCAGGAGAGGAAAAATATTCCCCACCAGCTTCTTTGATTGTTAGCGCCACCAGTGCAAGTAGATCAGCCACACTCTTCATCTCACTTTGACCCCTCTCCATGATGTGAAGCCTGTCCCTGCACTTTTCAATGAGCTTCAACAAATCCCCCCTCTGATCGGCTATGTAGGCCTCCACGCCGCCGCTCCCAATCATCCCACTGTCCCTCAGGCGATCTGCGTGAGTGAAGAGGACAATGGTGTGTTTTGTGACTGCATCTGGGCCAAAAACCTTCTTCAGGGCTTCCAGAGCCTGCAGCTCAGTTTTTGCAGGTTGGTCTAAGGGGACGCACAGAAGGAAGGCGTGAGGCCCGGGACTGGACAGAGCAACACAGGAGGAGATCTGAGCTCGCACCTCCTCAGGTGTTTGCTCTGCATTGAACCAATCAGAAGTGTCTACTACTGCCACCTGCAGGTGAGATTAAAGACAGCAAGAAAGAGGGTCATTTTTCAGAAAATTATAAACAAAAATGTAAATATTTTGAGTAATGCAAGCTATGAATCGAACAAACACAAACCTTTTGCCCTTCAACCACTGCCTTCCTTTTCTCACACTTCTGAGTCACTGCTGTGAAACTGTTTGGTTCAGATCTGAAGACGTTCTTTCCCAGAATGCTGTTCCCGACTGAACTCTTCCCTGCTCCAGATCGGCCGAGTAACACCAGACGTAGCCCCGGAGAGGACGATGTGGAAGGGGATGGGGCGGATGAGAAGGATGAGGAACACACTGAAGCAGAGGCGGACGCGTTTGAAATCGGTTGAGGGGTGGAGGAGAGGATGGGGGAATGAGGATTGGAAAAAACAGGAGACATCTGGGAATCTGGTTCATCCAAACTGCTGCTTCTGTTCTGCACTACAAATGGTATGAAATAAAAATGAAATGTAAGAAACGTGGAAATCTTTAACTGTCAAAAGAATAAATAATGTAAAAGAATAGCAAAACATGGCAAAGTCTAGGAACTTACAGGAAGCCGGTGTTCTTGAAGATGTCATAAAGTCAGATATTTTAGAGAGAAGGGCTCCATCTACAGGAAAAATACAGGAAGTGCTGTCATTAACTGGATTTATTTCTAACCCCTGGAAATAAGCGATGTGCCACTAATGCATCGATATTTACCTGCTTTCAGGGAACTTGGAGTGCTGTTCAGCTCATTACTAGACCCTGAATGTGATTGCAGGCCTGGTTCTCGAGTTGAAGGAAGCCCGTTAGGAACTTGAACTTCATCCACACGTTTATCAGTTTCATTAATCTCTTGTTCAACGCTTTTTATTTTTGAAGTTATAATGGTCTCTTCTTCTTCTTCTTCTTCTTCTTCATCTTCTTCTTTTTCATCTTCTTCTTCTTCATCTCCTTCATCTTCCTCTTCAACTACAGTTTCAAGTTCACTTGTGCCTAAACACCCCTCTGCCTGACATTGAATAAATTCCAACAGTCTCTTTACATCATCATCTTCATCTTCTTCATCATCTTCTTCTACTACTACTTCTTCTTCTTCTTCTTCTTCTTCTTCATCATCTTCTTCTACTACTTCTTCTTCTTCTTCTTCTTCTAGATTCTCAAACTCTCTCATTTCAGCAGTTTTCATGTTGAATACTCCTTTTTTCTCCACCATGCGGTCCACCTATAAAAAAAGTAAGAATATAGATTTTAAAAAATGGTTGAAAATTGGTCCATTTACAGTCTTGGAAGGTTGGAAGGGTCATTTCCAGATTTGGAGAATATTTTACACCCAACCCATCATATTTCAAATAATCCAGATACAAAGGACTTAAACATGTAGATTCTGATTAAATGACTGGAAAAACGCTTAAAACACAAAATTTCCCTTGTCCCATCCCCCGTACTGTCCAAATTAAATCTTAAAAGAAAGTTCAAATTCATTTTTGGTTAAAACAATGGTTTCATTGGTGTTTCTTGTAACAGTGGGAAAATTTGTTTTAAAAAACAAAATATTTCCAATATTTATTTTTCGATGGATGGACACAACCCTGTTATCATAACCATTTAGCCTGGTAGAAGAAGAATCTAGCAGAGAATCATAATAAGCTGGACTTGACATCATCTGAATAGTTTTCCAAAAGAATGGGATCTCCTCTCTTCTACTTTAAAAAAATAGTTGATTTTTTTTTTAGGAACTTCCTCTGTCTGCCAGTGCTCCCACAAATCATTTTTGTCCAGGCCTGTTTCATTAATTTGTTTTTTTTAATAATTATGTTAATCAGCAATTCAAAAGTGATGGCTGATTTTAATTATTTAATTTTCAATAAATTTTTATTTATTGTTACTTTTGTAAATTTCAAGTGATTTCAGTGAGAATTGTGGGTTTTTCCTTCTTTAACTGAGGGGTACCAACAATTTTGTCCACGTGTGTAACTCGTATTGTTTTATTTGACTCAATGTTTGAATATTTTCTGACAATACTGGTGTGTTTCTGTGCAATTATTAAAAATATCAGCCTCTTTTCTAATTTTTATAAATGACTTAAGAGGCAGAGGCGGCCAGTTTCAAAGTAAAGTCAATGGTTTAGACCCAAATTGAGGTTCGGCCGCACGAATCACGTTCGGTGTGAATACACCTTAAGACAGTAATGAGTCAACATTCTTATGATACTTTAGCTTTGCACAGATGAATGTGGTTGTGCACCACTTTTTTTTTTTAGCATGAAAAAGAAAATAACAGAATGTTATTGTTCAAGAAAGCTAATCTTAGATTATTCAAGCTTCAATTAGTGTGACAATTACTAGAATATTAATTAAATATAATAATAATTTTAATAAAAATACAACAGCAATTTTTAAATTATTATTATATTTTTATTTTTGAGTGCTTTAGAACTGAGTGGAGCAAAAACATGCGCGACATACAGTCGAGCATGGTGGTTGAGGACTCTTAATTTGGCTATTATATAGTCACTGAACTTAAGCAAACTGCAGGCAGAGAGTTCACTGACAGTCCCTGAATAACAACAATATGAATAAATAATAACAAATAAACAAAACAAAGAATTTTAGAAATAAAAGTGACTTTTTATTTGTCTACCCCTGTTAAAGCGGTGCAAAGAAACGACGGTAAACAGAACAGAGAAAACCAAAAGTCAAATTTACCATGTGAAAGGCCAAATTTTAACCCAGGTCAGAACAGCTGAGAGGCGAAACTGTGGAGTGATGTGCATGATTGACGGTCTGATTTTGAAAAGCATTGTTACCACGCAACTGGTTTGATTTTGTTCATCTGGATCTTGACTGTTTTGGTTTCTATTGAATGTCTCACACTTTGATTTTTTTTTTCTTGTCTTTCAAACAACTTAAAAACTACTTTGTTAAATGCTGGAAATGTACAAGTGGTGCTAGACATGAAGGTTACATCCTTCTAGTTGGATTTCACTGCAAGTGTCTACACTGTGGCACTCTTACTAAGTTCAGTAGCCGAGTTAATATGGAGAGAAATAAGTATCACTCTGATTTGTGCGTGCGTAATTTTGATTTGTGCGTAACTTTAGGTTTGTTTGTGCATAAATCTTGATTTGTAACTCATAAAATACATTTTGTGCACGAGTACAAAATGTACAAAATTTTAAAAAATACAAAACACTTGCACAACTTAAAATTACGACAGCTTGAAACTAACTACACGCACAAATCTTTTAAAAATATGCACGAATCACTTGTTAGGCACACACAAAAACAAAATGTTAATTAGCCAGCACATCTGTTTTAGAAAGCTGGAAAATGTCAAGTTTCACCAGATCTTATTCACAATCGACGTTCAGAGCATCTGATCAGAAAACTCTGATGACCCAGCATTCCAGTAGCATTTAAACGCATCACTTACGCAAGAATCTGGGAGACGTAAAAAGAGTCTCACATGAGATTTTTGTGTAAATGCGGTTTTCAAAAGAATTTTCATGAGGGTAAAAATGAAAATGGAAGTGCACAAGTTCCAGGAGATCTTAAAAGCAAGATTGAGTCATAAAGAAAAGCTCAAATGGAAACTCCTCCGCAAGCAGAAAAAAATGAAGAAGCAAAAACACAACTTTGAATCTAAGCAGAAAAAAATGCAAAAAAGAACTAAAGGTTTTGATGTGAAGGCGTGTTAGGAAGTTCAGTACATTATTTGACACTTAAATCAAGGCCTGGTCTGGAATAAAAAAAATAATCATCTCATAGCTTCAAAACATAAGTGAGAAAAACTCATTTAGAATTTCCAAGGATTTATATTTTGATCCAGGAATAATCTTGGAAAAATTCAGGAGAGTTGATTCTGATACATTATTTAGATAAATCTGATCATTTTAACCGAATACGAAAAATACTAAACAAATACTATAAATGTCAGGTTGGTTTGTCTTTAACCAGTTTGCCACTTAGTTTTTTTTTTTTTTTTAAACTGATTTTTGATTTGAAACTGTTACTTTTCAAGAAGTTTCCATTCAGTTTTGGAGTCTTTAAGCAATAATACACAGTTTTAATAGATCTGAGGTTCAAATTGCTCTCTATGAATCCATAACAATCAGAAAAATCTAAACCGGCACTTCTTTTTTTAAACTTTGAGACAAATAGAAACTAGGAGAAAATGAACCGTGTTCAAATTATTGTAACAGCTTCCATTTAAACCACTCCTGAGAACAAATATTTGTGAAGTGAAGTTGATGCAAACTTCAATTGTTCCATACTCTGAATGGCTCACCTTCTCCAGCAGCTCGCTGACCTGCTCTCTGTCTTTTGGGTTACGATTATTCAGAACATGGAAATTTCCACCACAAGCTTTGATCATCTGCCTCAATCCTGGGTCTTCTTTCTGCAGGTATTCCTGCAAAACAACAATGTGACTTGAGTGAAGTAAGGCAAAAAAAATATCTAAAATTTCAGTTTTACGGAACACGGTTAATGGAAATGTACATGTAAAAACACATGATGGAGGAAACTGCAGGGGAAAATAAATCTTCCCTTTTTAAAATTTACCCCTTGATGCAAATATGCATCAAACCACTTTGGTTCCAAATTCCTTTTAGTTTAGCTTCTTGAAAGCAAAAACACCAGTGACTTTTTTGTTCTCATAGCTGAAGATGATTTCATGCGTCAAGGGGTTAATCAAGACATTTGCAGACTTACATTCTAATAGAAAACCTTCTCTAAGGCATTATTTAAAACCTGTTTGCCAAAGTGGCAAGTGTTGCGGAGCATGAAAAATCATTTCCATTCGAAGTTCACCACTTGCTGGAAGGCTGTGCATGCACCATTTGGTAGAAAGTGGTTTGAAAAACAAAACTTAAAAGGGTTAGTCTTTTAGAAAACATGTTCTTATATACTGTGTATACTTTATGGTGGTACATTTCTGAAAAACCTAATAAAAATGATTGAAAGGGAGGCATGTCGAAAGTGCAGCTGAAATGGGCTGAAAGGCTCAGTTGACTGCATGCAGGACTGGCACATGGGAATCCGGAATTCTTTTCCCATGAGGTGCAGTATTCCAGTGTGGGTCCTTTAGCAAAACCCTTCACACTACTGCCTAACTATGTAGCCACAGGGGGGCCCAGAGTCTGGGTCTCCGATGTAAAACTCTACCAAAGCAAATGTGTGGATCAGTGGGAGCTGATTCGCTGTGGCGACCTCTGACGAGATATGCTGGAAGGTAAACATGTCCAAAGTTCGGCCTGTGGGCCAAATGTGGCCCGCGTAGAAACTTCCACCGGCTTTTTTTCTGAAAATCAATCATATTCGGCGCCCAGCCCGGTGTGCAGGAATTCTTGAGTGTGGTCGGTACAATTTAGTTTTAAGCCATTGTAAACCTGTGGCAATACTGTCATGCAACACTTCTGTGACACTTCCCAGCTCATTTTGAAAATATCAACTGTAAATTAAAAAGATACATAAATACAACATGACAGTCGGGGCCACTGCTTTGAGGACAAGTGCAAATTGGGATGTTCTTTCAGTGAAATGAAACTGGCTCATGTGCCAAGAGACTGTGGCTGTTTTCAAAGAAGTCAATAGCAAGAGGGACAACAAGACCTGCTAACTACAACAACTGAAAATGAATAGTGTGAAATTGACAGAAATTATGATTAAACAATTATTAAGATGCATTTGTTTTATGTGAGGGAATAATATGTATGCTATTGCAATAAAACCTTGATTAAATAGTTCTTTTGCATTTAGTGTTTTTCAAATAGTTCAAAGAATGTCAAAACCAATGGTTGGCCCTCAAACATTTTTACCTCTTCTAATCTGGCCCTCTTTGCAAAAAGTTTGGAGACACCTGCTTTAAGTAAAGGCTACATTAGTAAATACCTCAATAGTTCTTCCTATTAAGTAGTCTCCACAGGTCAACAGCACCAGTGTGTGATCCAGCACTTCCTGCCCAAACATCTCTTGCAGCTCTCCAGGCACGCGGTACTCCATCTGGACAAAAAAAGAAAACAAAAGAATATATATTATTTCAAGTTTTCATTTCGAGTGTTGCAAAAAATGTGATTGTATGGTAGCTGAACTTTTTTCAACTTCATATTTTTATCTTGAATACATAGGTCATGTGCACTATTTAGAAAAAAAACTAACCTCAGTAAACTGATTAACAGGAACCAGCAGTAAAACAGCATGCGGTCCTGGTTCCACCAGAGTCACAGCCTCTTCCGTCTCTTTTCTGACGCTGTCGTCCACCTTTTCACCGGCCCAGTACCATCTCGGAGCCTCCACGAGAGCCACTCGTCGGCCCTCGGTGACGGCTTCTCGCAGCTTGTAGCTTTTGGCGTCGTCAACAGAGCGAGATGACGGCTGGTTCAAGATGGTGTTTGCAGTTGACGTCTTTCCGCAGCCAAAGTTCCCCAAAAGAAACAACCTCAGGTCTGAGGAGGCCTTGATGTTCTCTCTCATGTTTTCACTCATTCCTGACATGACATAAATGAGAATTCAGGCATGAAATGTGCTTCCTAATTAGGAATCAATATTTACGGAAGGAAACTTTTTAAAAGAAAAAGATCAAATCACATTTTTTCCACATTTAGAAGACGACAAAATACCTCCTTCTAAAGCAAAGTTAATAAAAGTTTGTGTAGGTACAAGAAAAAGAAAGAGAAAATGCTTTTATTCTTACATTAGTGACATTCTCTACACTGAAAAATGAAAACCACACCTGAAAAAAAGATCTGTTTTACTGATAGTAGATAAAACATCATCTTGTAGATAAAGTAAAGGTACTACTTTCTGTTTGGTGTTTCTGTGAATAGAAAGAAAACGGATGATTGGAATAAAAACACTTTGGCAAAGAAACTCATCAGAAACAAGCATCTCAAGTTATGTCTAAACTTATCAGGATACACTCGTTATGTTGATTTTGTTGTGAAAGAAAATTACATCACTATAATTGTTAAGAATTTTCAGGGTATAAAGACAAAAGCAAAACAATATATGCTGAGCTTGTTGTTTCTAATGTTTCACGTACAAAAATTCATGCATTTAGCGAAACAATTAAAGTCCCACTTCAATCATCTTTTGATTTATTGTAAAAGTGTTAGCTTTTTCAATTGTGATTATTAGTTTTTAGTAAAAAAAAAAAAAAAACCTGTTGTTTTCTAGGACATAGTTTCTGCAGAGCAGCACAACTTCACAAGAAATTCACCTATGAGTTGTTGGCACTGTTGGCATAGAGTAAGCCATCTTCACATCATCTGTTTGTTTACAATAGTTTACAACTAGTGCAACAAACATGGCGAACAATATTGGAGCTATCCAGCTTACAGTGTTTATCCAGATGTCAGCTCAGACGAGGAAAACGAAGACAAACATTTGTCTGCAAGTGGATGCATCAGAACAGAGTTTAACAGGGAGTTGAGGCCTGACAATTGTAGTTATACTTAACAACAAGCTTTTTCAGATGAGATTTTTTTGTCTGCTCCTGATACAAAACAATTTGAAAAAAAAAGAAATACTCAAATGCAATTTTAAGCTTATTTTTCTTTATACATCAAGAGAAAAATGCCAAAAGGGCATGTTAAAAACACAATTTTGATTGGAGTGCGTATATAAACTGTGCTTTTTTTAAACAAAACAAAAACTAATTTCAGAACCACACCAAAGAATGAGTCTATGTAAATAAAACAAGCAAATTCTTTTTCAGCATTTTTTTAACCTTGTGATTCCTTCATTTTTAGGCCTTTGATTCTGGTTCACGAGTTAAGAACAGTATAAAAAAAAAAGACAGAAAAAAATCAAACTGAAACCAACACTTCAGTGGAACATTTAACATTCCTCAGATATGAAAGCTTTTGATTAACCACACTTACCAGTCCAGTTTAACAACATTCAGCACAGACATTTAGACCAATATATACTTAAAAAGTCAGTTTAAAACGAAAAAAAAGGTCCCAAAAGTGATGTTAGACTCCATGAAACATTCAATTCACTGCGACAGCACCTTCTCATGTTCAAAATATGCAATAATTTAAAGTTATAAATAATAAGAGATGCACCATGATTTTGTTTCCACTTATTGCCAAGTTTTGTAAAACCAACCGATTTGGTCATAAAAATTGTGTATCATATGCTCAACTAGTTTGTAAGATTCAACAATGATTAACTAGACGTATGTTTGTGAAAAAGTTTAAATCAGGAAACATACTTACTGTGTTGGACAAGTTGTAGTTCATGCGATCCCTGAACGTGTTCAGCTGGCCCCAAATTCTGCCTTATCCAAAGAACTTCAGTACATGCTGGGAACGAAACGCTGCCGTCTCACTCTCTTCTTTGACTGCAGATGCACACAAACACACCCAAACACACAGAGCCTTTTTTTGAGAGTGTACAACAGGTTTCTCCGTCTGCAGAGTACTATGCATTCCAAGAGAAGGTGGCGGTTCAAGCAGCATCCTGAAATGAATCACTCCACCTCTGTGTCATTTGCTGCACCCTGAACTCCTGGGTGTCTTTCAGGTTTTGCAGTCACTGAGGTGAAAAGTTGGCAATCCAAATTCTAAGTAAATATTTTGTTGTCAGGTCAAGAGGGAAAAATGAAGCTTTGGTTGTAAACAGGCCAAGAATGTACCTGCTGGGAAATTTGAAACACACCAAATAAAAAAATCTTACATGTTTTTTGTTATGTTTACATTAAAAAGCTCAGATTTACTGATTCTTTTTTAAATAAGATAAACACAGTTGTTGGACTTCAGTGTGAAATGTACATGGCACATACAGTGGGGATCAAAAGTTTGGGCACCCCAGGTAAAATGTTATATTATTGTGCAAAAAGAACTCAAGGAAAGATTGAAAAATCTGATCATGAGACATTCTTTTCTCAGTTTTAGGACCCATCCTGTTTATGCTATACATGCTGCCTCTAGGGAACATAATCAGGAAACACTGTATTAATTTTCACTGTTATGCAGATGATACACAGTTGTATCTATCCATTAAGCCCAACCAGAACCGCTTACAGAAACTTAATGCCTGCATTAGTGACATCAAGATTTGGATGGTAGTTAATGACCTCTTCCTAAACCCAGAAAAAACTGAGGTCATGATACTAGGTCCAAAATACATCAGAGATGCCCTACCTGTTCAGATGGCCTCCAATATATGGCCTCTAGAATCTAAATCCTCCTGCTAACCTATAAAGCATTGAATGGAATGGCCCCTCCCTGTATTAAAGAACTCATAATGCCTTACCAACCAAACAGAACACTTCGCTCACAAAGTGCAAGACTGCGTGTGGTTCCCAGAATCTCTAAAAGAACAGTTGGAGGCGGAGCCTTTAGCCAACAACCCCGTTTTTTATGGAATAAACTCCCAGCTCTTGCCGCCTGGCTAGCTAGTAATCAGAGATTTAACTTACTCTCCACCTCACCTGCTTTAATGAAGTTTACCACACAGGCTCTACTCGCTCCTATCACCTCACGCTAACCAGGGTCTATATCTTTCTCCCACCCCCAATCCTCCCCTTCCTGTCTGTTTTTTATTAGTCACATACTTGTTATTCAACAATTTAGTTGTAGAATTAATTAAGCTCACTTTTCTTTAATAGTTCGAGCGCATCACCTGTCCGTCCGGGGTTGAGGATCTCTTCGTCATGTGGGCAACCCTGAGGTTTCTTAGTTTTTTCCCCAAAAAAGAGAGAGGGGTTTTTCCTCACCGAGAAGGAGGGTGTAAGGGCAGAGCTGTTTGTTCAGCTTAGTCTGTTTAATAGCCAGGAATTTTTTCACATTTTTATGTTTGACTACATAAAATCGACTGCATGTTTGGGCTACATAAATAAAATTCAATTGAATTTTAAGAATTAAAAAAAGGCTTTATTTCTATCATTTACCCTTTAAAAATGACAGAAAGCAACTCAAATCAATCTTTATTAATAAATTATATAAATAAAACAAGCACAAAATCAAAATAAAAGTTCCTTCCCCCAGATCAGCACAAAACCCACCACCCCTTTTACACCTGCCACCTCCTAACTGATGGAGATAGATAATGGTAAATAGCCTGAGCATGTAAATTGGTTGTTGGACATGCTAATAGTGGGGCCTCACTCTCTGTGAATAGCTGCATAACCAGCCAAAAGCAGCATTAAAGGTGGGGGCCCACCTCACCACAGCAAGGCGGCGACACAGGTCCCGCTGCATCCAGAGCTGCAGCAGCTGAACAGCAGCCAACCCAGAGGGGGAGGACCCAAATGCGGAAGCACTGGAAATACCAACTAAATAATTCAATAAAATGGGACAGGAACCAAACCTGTGATCTTTCGATCAGAGTTTGACTGCTCTACTTCTGCATCGTGGCAGGAATATCTAACTTTAGTTTAGAAAGAACTTCTAATCTGCTTAAGTGAACATCTGTCCAGGGCTACATCCCCTCACAACAACAAGGTTCTGGTCCAAACCACCTATGAAAACTTTCCTTTTCCTCTTCAATTTCTGGGTTCTGTTACTTTATGGCTTCATCTCACTGACTCTGCAAAATCCTAAATACTGCAGTATTGAGGGTACATGTGTGATTGTCTGCAGAATGCTGTGGTCATTTGCTCCATCATATCCTAAAAGATTTCAAAGTTTAATCTTTTCTAAGGCAGAGTTTTGCTCTATGGCTGCAGGATGTCTCATTGTAGAATGAGACAGCAGCTATCTGCTATCGTTTGTGGTGCAACATTTTTCCTAGGTCAGTGTGATAAGATTGAGGGACATCTTTCTCAGAGCCTTTTTGAGTTTGGACTGGTTTTTCAGTCTCTTCCTTTATCATGTATTTTCAAAGGATTTGAAGACAAGTTCCAGTCAACTTTCCAACATTTTCAATCAAAACTTCAGGGTAGCAACTACAAAACCTAATGTCATCTGTTAGATTTAATCATAGGCTGAACCATTTCAATTGTTATGATTGTTTTTCAGTCATTTTAGAAACGGGTAAGAACTTTGCCACGTTTTCATTAAATTGCATCTTTCATAAACGTCTTCTCAGGGGTTGTTCTGTTATTTGCAGAACACATCAAAAACAGGTCTATAAAGTATGTCGACACTGTAAAACTTATTGAAGCATTTTTCAGATAACTGCAGTGAATTTTGCAAATTTATTGTCTCTCTGACTAAAATTAAAATTAAAAGGAACCTTTTCTTAGAGTCGTTTGCTTTTCATTGCATTAAAAATGAATTTCGCGATGAGATGTGCCTTTAGAGTAAGACAAAAAGAAACCTTTAAAAAAAGATTCGAGTTAACATTAGTGTTAGTGAGTCAGTTATGTCTTCAGTAATGCCGTATTTTACATAAAATAGATCACACTTGTTCACAATTTCAAGAAAAAAAAGATTTTTGACACAATATCCGGGCAAAACAAATGTTTTTGCTTGTTTCAAAATTAAGAAAAAAATGTTTGAGTGGTCAGAAATTCAAAGGCGGAAGTGCATAAAGCAAGGGCCTGTGTTGGCCAACAGAGACATCATTTTGAAGTAATTCTCTTTCATCAAGTCAAAAATGTTCGTTTGTTCTTCTGTTCTGTGCTTTTAGTGCATTGATTTCATGCTTCATGTTATTTATGCTGAAGTGAAGGGACTTTTAGAAGACAAATGTCCTCGTCAGAACAAACGGTATCATTTTAAAATATTCTTTGCTCTTGCACAGTGTGCTGAAGCCTTCAGACAGCTAAGGATCATCCCATGATGCACTGGGTTCTGATGCCCTGTACACAGTTATAGACTGTACTCTCTTCACTCTCAATCTGCATTTACTTTTTTTGTAGGTGTTCAGGTGTCTCTTTCCTTCAAAGTGAAAATGTGTTTGAGTCTTCTTCCTGCTCTCTAGTCACCACCCTCTTGGTGGTGGGGGGTGTTGATGACAATACAAAGTCATGATATGAGATAAATACCACAAGTAAATTGTATGCGTTGCTGCTGTATGCATTGCATGTGCCGAATCTGTATGTCTGTATTCCATTTTTCAAGTCAGTAAAGATGTAAATTAAAGTTTATTGTGATACTTGCACAAATGTGAAGGCAAAGAAAATTGAGCAACCTTTCATTAGTGCTTCCAATGTGATTTTCTATCATCACTTACAGTCCAGGCATCAAATAAACTAAGTTTTCCAGAGAGGAAGCCTTAGAGAAAAGAAAAAAAAAAAACATTCAATCCTTGTAAAGTCACGGCAGTGACTAAAATGTGGTGTGCGTTTACGCGGTTGAAGGAGAACATCTCTCACCAGTGTGCAGTCTGTGCAGCCCGACAGCTCAGGTAGTTGAGAGGTGAGGCTCATCAGTGGAACCAGGGCACATAGCAGAGAATCCAAAAATAAAGAGAAGGAACTCGACATACACACCATTTTCTGCAGAGAGGCAGAGAGAGGCTGTAAAACTCTTGCAGAGAAGAAGAAGTGACCAACAAAAAAAATACAAATTCCGTCTGCTAATGTGACAGCATATTGCCACCTCTCCTTAAGATAAATTATTTTCAAAGTGATTGTTCAGTGGCTGAGTTTGTGCACGACATTCAGAAGAAATGTCAAATTACAAAATGTTGTTACCTTTTATTTGAATGAATGAATGAAACTTTATTTCTGTAGCACTTCACAACACCATCAGGATGTCAAAGTGTTTTACAGTTAAAAGAAAAATGAAATATATTTTAAAATTGAGCAAATTAACATATAACAATTATAATAATCAACATAACAAATTAACGAATGACAGTTTAATTTGTTTTTGGTCATGACAGCATCTTACTTTACATGCAGCAACAGTCAAAATCTTTAAAACACTGCTTTCAGTTTTTCTATTACAAAGTATTAATTCATAGACTTGTTTTACTCTAAAATGAATAAATAGCACAAATAAGCAACGAGTGGACGCATGCTCGGCAGCTCTCCTAATGGTCATCGTCTTCAAGCAACTTTGAAATAATAAAAAAACAGAGCTGACTTTGGCCCAAAGGAAAGCCAAGTGACAAACAACTACGATGATATCAGAAAGCGACTCGACAACATCCAAGCTCAGATAACTCCTTTACTGGAGTTCGTGGAAGAGATCTGATAGGTCAGAGCCCAGATGACCAACGAGAAAACCGATTCAGCCTTCTGGAGAGAAGAGTGGCCGACGTGGAACAACAAGCAAGAATGAATCACGTCATTCTCCCCGGATTGCCACTCAAACCCAGGGAAAGGGCTAGCAGAGCTGCTGTTAGCACTGAAGCTAGAGCAGCCGCTCCGGGAGGGACTGTGGAATTTCAGGTTGAACCATTTCTCACGTCTAAAGGGATTTCCCTGGATCTATACACCATTGAGATCTGTCACCCTCTTCCCTGGAGAAAGGAGATGGATAAATAAGCAATTCTTATAAAGTTTGTGAATCAAAAACACAAACTAGCTCCAATGAAGCAAAGAAAAAATCTGAAAGGATCTTCTGTTTATCTGAATGACCATCTGACCAGAAGGAATCCGGAAAATTCAAAAACATGTCAGGCTTTGAGGAAGCACAAGGAGATCCAAAACACATGAGCTGCAGGATTTTGATTAAACCACTCGGTCCACCGGACCAGTCTATGGTGCTGATTGTTAAAGCAAAATAAGAGTTAAATATGATTTCAAGAAAATCATGGCGCCTGGGATCTACAACTATCTCTAAAAGATAACTGTGACCCTGATTTTCAGCAAAGAGTTCTGACATTCAGACAACTTGACCTCAACTTACTTGTTGCGATATCAGCTGCAGACAAAATCTGCAGACGTTACAGCTCAGAGAACTTTATAAACTCTGTTTAAACCAGGATGGCTGTCAATCAGGCAGCAAAAGTAGGAATACCAACCTTAGACAAGGCACAGAATATGGACGTTTTATTTCACAGCATTGATTGGTCTCTAATCATATCACTTCACTTGGTTTCCCAAAGTGTGTTTTATAATACTGATTTTTCAAAAGAAAAATAACCTGGAAACTTTGTATTTCTGATAATTGATTTGCATATTCTATGATGAATTCTGAAATAGTGTTTTGTCTATTTACATAATCATGAGATTCATTGATTTTAAAAATTCTTAATGACCAGAATCTATCTTGGTACGGCATAAATATCTGATTAAATGTTATGAACCGGATGCTGATAATTCATCAGATGTTATTAAAGATTCTGCATGATGAACCACAGATTTCAACATTTTGATTCATTGGTCTGTAACGCCCTCTTCCAGTCTTTAGAGGTCTGGTGTTTCCTAACCCAGACAAACTGGTTTTTTTTTTTTCTTATCCTGAAACCTTAGCAACAACTTCCCTGCTGAAAACCATCCCATCAATCCTGTAGCTCAAAGTCTTCTCTTCACAGTTAAAACAGATCCTGGATTTAATCACAATGAAGCTTTACCTGAAGCTGTCATCCCGTGATCCACCCATCATTCAGAAACTTGTCGTCGTGGTTCAGTAAAACTTGGGTCTGCCAGACCCCTTCCAATCAGGTTCCTCCAGATTTCAGTGTCTTCTAATGGTGAAGGAACCTGTACCTCACTGACACCATGGATTTCTCTGCTGCTTCTCAAGACTGACCTAAAGTTTTCTGTGTTCTGATGGTCTATGTCTTCCATTGTTAGTTGCTTTTTCTCACAACTTTTAAAAACAGCAAATGACTTTTGATTGCAAAATACATTTCAACCAAAGCTCACGAGGGTTTGGTACTGCAGTGTGTTCCAGCTTTTATGTAGACAGAGAGAATTGAAAGCAAATAATGCTGAAATGACTGAAGGCCTAAAGAAGCTCTGTTTCACAAAAACACATTTAAATTATTGATTTATTTCGTGTTTCCTAGAAAGAACCTTTTAGTGTTATTCAACACAATCTTTCAGTTTAAATTAAAAAACTAATAAGTCAATTATGCAACTGAGCTTTAATGATTTATCAGTGAATTTATTACTATGCTGATGATGCCTCCTCACCAAAACTGTAGCGCTTCTTGCCAATAAAAATAGTCCAAGGATGCACAAACCATGAAAATGCCCCAAAAATGTCTTTACTTTCATTAATTTAAGTTGTCCAGCTAATATTTCAATTCTGTTTTCAGCTTCCCAAAAGCAAACGTCAAGTCAGGAAATGCAAAAAACTAAAAAAAAATTTAAAACTCAAAATATGTTTGTTTTTTTGTCTCATCTAAGACAAAAAAATACAAGAGAAACTTAATGAAACAGATACCTCATACCTTCTGCCTAAAGGTGGTGCTTTTGTTTAGGCATTTGAAACAAAGTGTACATGAACGTAGCTTATCAAATAGCACCACCTACCAGATTCTAACAGATTCTGAGGACAAGTGTTTCAGCATTTTCCTAAAAGCAGGATTTAATGTAACCCAAGTAAAAGTACAAAAATAAAAAGAAATCTGACATTAGAAATATTTGTGCTTACAAACTCAGACTCTAAAAATATTTTATTAACATGTCAACTTTCTTCTATCCAGTTTGTGTTTTATTAAATTTCCCTTAATCGTTACAAGTTCAAGCGTTTTTTTTTATTATTACAATAAACAACAAAGTCAAAAGTGTCATTTATTTTTGATGGGGAACAACTGACTTTAACTCAAATTAACCAAAATTAATTATCATAAATCTTTAATATCTAAAATTGTCTTCTTTTGATTAAAAACCTAAAAGGATTGGTAACTTAAATAACTCCTTTTTTTGAAAACATGTTTGATATATTGTGTGAGTTAAGATATTGTGCTCAATTGTGTGTTTGGAAAACTGACTCACGAAAAATAAAGCTGAAATACTAAAAATCCAAACCCTGCTTAGTCTTTTTGGTAAATATTATGTTTAAAACCTAAATATTTTAACAATTCTTTTTGGAAGAATTTATAGATAAATGTTAATAAAACAGAATAATATAATAATAATTAAACCTTGGCCTGGATTTTACCACAAAGTGGCCTCAGAGCCCTTTCAAAAATCGACACGGCAAACATTTTAATATTTGCAGAGTCTTTGACAAACACAGCTGCAGGGTTTCACGTGAAAGTCTTCTGTTGAGGTAAAACTGAGCTGTAATGTTTGAGCTTTTGGTTCGAATATTGGCAAAATAAGAGGGTGGAGTTATTTAAAGTGTGTGAGTGTAAAGCTATGCTCATTTTCTTACATATTACATACAAAAAAAATACTATAAAACTAAATAACTTGGATTACCCGTCCAAACAAAACAACATCCTTTGGTAAACTAATAACTTTAGTGAGCCAAACATTAAAAATATCTTACACTAGAGATTGATATTAAAGTTATTAAGACAAAAGGGTTCATAGTGGTCAATTTCATGGAAATATATATTTTAAAAAAATCAGTGATTATAACAATTCTAAAGAATATGTTTGTGATTTACTTACATTTGCTTCCTGCAGATGTTGTCCAATCAAAGACAGGGATTCCCCCAAGAGGTGCAGGTGAGCTGCAGCAGAAACAGGATCTCCAATTGATGGACTCAAACTTCTGGATGCAAACTTGAGGGCGTCCGTGGTTGGACAGGTCACAAAGCATGAAGAAGCAATGGGACTGCAGTGTTCGCTGGGCAGGCGTGGTACCACAAGGCCAGCCTTGGTGAAGGGATCAGACAGATCCGACCCGCTCAAAACTAGGGGCTCGGAAAGACTTTCAGCTGCATCCGGGTGACCTTCCACCATGGTGGTGTGGCCATCAAGACATGCCCAACTCTCCAGCAGGGAGGTACTATTAATCTGGTGGGAAAAAAAAAGAATTATAAATATAAATATATCTTAAATGAATAAAATGAAATATATATTCACAAAAGTTTATTAATGGAAACATAAAAAAACATTTGTTTTGATTATTGTTTACATTTGTTTACATAAAACTAGTCAGCAGCTTGTCAATTATCTTTGAGGTTTCGAACAGTGAAATAAATGAATGCAGTGTTTGTTCACCTCTTCCTCCTGTCTCATTGTCCATTCATCAGAAAACATGTAAACGGCACAAGCAGAGAGAGGATCAGAGGACTCTGACCACTGCAGTTCAGCATTAGTTTTACCTGAAACTACAAAGATGTGGTGTAAACAAAACATCATTTAGCTTAGCATTAAGCTTTATTAAAGGGTCTAGATAAATTAATATGAATGCAGACATGTTTTCCAACATACCATTGTGTTGTTTCTTTGTGCCATCCTGTTTCTGTGAAGGTTAAACGGTAGATTTGTGAGACACACACCGACTACTTTACTTCAGGTAAGTCAGTTCAACTTCACCTGGAGACATCTAGAGGTCCAGTGAATGTCATCAAGATATGAATGACTAAGCTGATTTAAGCCAACAGCCTGTCCCAAAGAAAACAAACTACCACAAACTAAATCAGAATACCATCTTCTAACACCTGGAAGCCAAGGCAGTGCTCTTGTTGGCTAAAAATTATCTTAAAAGAAGGAGAAAAAAATTACACGAATTTACCAAATTTGAAAAACAGAAGTTCAAATAAATGATGAAAGTGATTATTTTTGGTTTTTTTTCCTTGAATGAAGGTTTTAGAATTTCACCGAATCAGTATGAAAATGTCGCAAAATCAGTTTGATTCCCCCTTTTTCCCCCCATTCTAATACTGTTCAATTCAGCAATTTCTCTTTATTTTTGCAGTCAGAACAACCAATGCTCAATGCATTGAGCTGTCTATATGATCCATGTACACGTATGACTCAAAATAAACACCATGTTATCTATGAGAACCTGACAAAGGCTGCAAAGGCTTCATCCTGATAAAAAAATTATGTTATATGTAGGTTAATATCTAATAAACATCTTAACTCACAAGATACTCTAGAGCATCAGACATCAAATAAAACATTACTGTCTTATTAAAACCAAGTTTTAAATGTTACTGCAGCAAAAAACAATTGAAAAAGGTTTTTGGATCTACCTCCTGAAGTCCCTTTGTCCCAGAATTCTTAGCTTCTCCCAAAAGGCTCTCCACCTCCATGGTGATGCCTTTTGTTGACCCTAAATTTCACTGTCAGCTTCACCATCCATGTGTCCTGGAACAGTGAGCCGTGAAATAAACAAGACATTTTTTTAGCAAAAAAATGAAGCATTTTGAATTTGTTTATTGAACTCTCCTTCTAAATGAAGGAATGTTTCAAAACACCTTCATCTGTGGCATACTGAATGTCAATACACTAAGAGAAAATAGTAAAAAATATGAAAGTGTCTGATAAAAATTAAAGTTGCTGATGGCAAGACATTAAAATTGTGCAACACAGCTCAGTTAAGTTTCACTACAATCTAATCCTGACCTATTTTAAAAGAGATCCCAGTGGTCTTTTGATTATGATTATTTAGCCCAAACCAATAAACCTGTGTCGTTTTCTGGGATATTGTTTCTGCAGATCAGCAGTACTTTCTCAGAAATTTGCCCGCCTTTCCTATCATCCATCTGTTTTTCCCTCTCCCTTACAGCCACTGACTACATAAGAGAGAACTGGAAATAGTGTCTGTCCACTCAGGAGAATTTGTTGAACGTTTGAGGTGGGGGCCAGAAGGCACCACATGCTTTCATAAAAGATTTTGGCTTCTTGGAACCAGTGGGTACTTCCTGTTGGGGGGGGGCTGTTACTCAGGCCAGTTATCATATAAAGTCTATGCTTACTGCCCATCACAACCCCAGCTTCTACGTCACAGCTACAAGCATTTTCCAACTGCATTTTTCTTCCTGCTTCTGTTTTACAACGATTTGAATAAAGAAATACTCAAAATGCAATTTTAAGCTTAATTTTCTTTATTTATATCTTCCATCACGAGCAAAATGCATGATTTGTGTTATCATCAGGAAAATGTAAATGCTTGTTTGAAATTTAAGTAAGATGTAATTGCAAATTCAAATATAAACCTAAGGGGTGATTAAGACAAAGTTAACAGCTTTTGGGTTTTTTTTTTTAAATCAGAACACAAACATTTGATTTACGCCATTGGAATGCATTTGAGGTAGAAAGGATTTTTTTCAAATGACTTTTTTTTCCACGGATTTATAGCCTGCTATAAAATAAAAGTGCTAAATGTGTTGAACTTCCACGGAAAATTAATGTTTAACTCACTTTTATCGTCATCGGTAACTGGTGCGCGCGCTATGTTGGCGCGAGGCTCGTAATCAAAAGTCGCTCAACGAGAAAAGTTTGAGTTTACTTACTCTGCCGCACAAAAATGTGTTCCGGAGTCACAGATGTTCTCTGAAGAACACCTTTCTGACTTGTAAGGTCAAAAAAATGAGTCGACAGATTTCTCAATTTTGCCGGCTGACTTAATCTCCAATGAAAATCAGCTCTGCTGACTAAACATCCGTGACCCATTTACGGAAATACCCGACCGAAGCCGAGGTCTGTCGAACTGCCTGAAAACAGGCTATGTTGGAGAAAACTTGCTGTCTCACATTAACGCTTCTCCTTCCCTTCCTCCGCTTCCCGTTAAGACTGCCGTGGTGCCGAGTCATGTTATCTTGGGCTGTTATTAGTGACTCATACTGTTGTTGCCAGGTTGGAGGAGCTTCAGCCAAAATCCCTCTAGTGAAATGTCTGTTTTTGGCGTTTTTAACATGTTCTTGCAGCCTTGTTCTCATGATGTACATATATACAGAAAATTAACTTAAAAATACACTTGCTCAAAATTGTACGGCTGGATCACTCCAATGTTGCTTGCCTTTTTGTTTCACCAGTAATGTTAGCTTGGGGGAGTGAAGGGCCATAAACTAGAGGGAGGGATTATGGGAAGCGTGGGGAGGCTCACTGCACCCACAACTCAGGTAAATTTCTAATGAACTACTGTCTCTCTGCAAAAACTGTCCTAGAAAATTACACAATTTATTTTTTCTAATTTGGCTAAAAATTGCATGATCCTACTTTAAAGATCAGTGGAACACGATATATTTCCAAGTAGATCAAGATATGATTGGAGTAGGACTTCTGAAAATCGAAGTGGTTAAATAAATCTGAATTAATAAGCGGATCTATTTGGTTCTAAATTCTTTTGAGGCTTTTTGATACAATCACCACCATAAACAAATCCAAGGTAGTGCACCTCAAAACTCTAAAACCAAACCATATTTGTTTATTTATTTTGAAGTCATACATTTCTTTAAGTTAAAAAAAAAAGATAATTGACAACAATAATAAAAGTTGATCACATGTACAAACAGGTTTAAAATAATTGTGTAAGTTGTTTTTTTTTTCTCTCCAAATAGGGGTTTAAGCGTCATTGGATGTTTGCTGCATTTGCAGATTTATCTAAAGATGACTGATTAAAACAAATCCCTATAGTTTAAAAAAGATGATACTATCACTTTGTAATCTTGATAAAAATGTGTTTATAGATATTACATAAAGAGATATGAGAACGTTTTCCATTCTCACACTACTTCTCTTTTTCAAACTTGAAAACTCGGAGTCATGTTTGGAGCGAGCCCTCTTGTAGGTCTGGTTCAACTTTGGAATGTCAGACTGCACAGTCATGTTAAGATCTCAGCCTTCCCAATCCCTCTGGTTTTCCAAAAGCGAAATTCCTTATGTCATGCTAACTGCAGTAGTCCCTCCCTCAGCACTTTAAAACTGCAGCATCATGTTAACTCTCAGTGCCTCCCACTAAACTCATGCTTAGCTGTGACTGTTGTGGGAGGAGACTGAAGCCACCATTGTATAAAAAGACAGAGGAGGCAAACAAACTGCACAGGACTACCAGAGTACGAGGACAGGAAATACCAGGACCAACAACTCTAAAAGTGGTGAGTAAAGTTGCAACATTATAGTTCAGATTTCATGCTTTTGACTGTAAATCTTGCAAATTCTAAAATCAAGTCAATGTTTCCAAATTCATTTCTCACTGCTTTGATTTTAGGACCACAATGGAAACCAAGAGAAAGACTGAGTTTGGAACAGAGCAGACTGATGACAGGTTAACCATTTTATCTTCACATGTAATTCCTCTCTTTTACCAACAGAACTTATTAATTTATATGACAAGATTTCAAACAGACTTTTTATTTATGATAAAGTTCTTGAACGTTTTCCACCAACTGCATGTTTCATGATTATTTTTATTGATGGTTTTTCTTTTTCCTACCTGAGGTAATTGTGTGTCCTCCAAGCTGCCGTACATCTGTTTTCTATACATTCAAAAGGAAACTACTGCTCTGAATGGGATTCATTCTCTTTCTCAGGGATCTGTCGGAACAAATCAAGCAGGTAACAAAGGAGAGTCACGTCAGAGCAGAAAACACAGAGCTCATGCTGAGCTTCCAGCGGGCACAAGTGACACTTCCACAGTACAAGGTGATCAAATATCCAGCACAGATTTTGCACTTAACCTAGCTCTTAATCTGACAGAATATTTTCCTTTTGTAGCTCCTCCTGTGCTCCATGTATGAGATTTACAAAGCTCTGGAAGAAGAGCTGGATAGGAACTCCGGCCATGCTGGTGTTTCACCCATTTACTTTCCATCTGAACTGGCCAGACTGGAGTCCATTGAGAAAGACTTGGAGTATTTCTACGGCACCAACTGGAGAGAGAAGATTGTTGTTCCTGCTGCTACAAAGAGATACTGTCACAGGCTCAGACAGGTAAACCTCATTTCATAAAACAATAATAAATGCATTTTTCTTCGGAGTGCAACTGCATTAACACTTATTTTTGGATATCGCTCAGATCGGCAAAGAAAACCCAGAGTTTCTGGTGGCCCACGCTTACACCCGTTACCTCGGCGATCTGTCTGGAGGGCAGGTTCTTGGTCGGATCGCCAAGAAATCCATGGGGCTGAATACCAGCGAGGGTCTGTCTTTCTTTGCCTTCCCTGGAGTCTCCAGCCCAAACCTGTTCAAGCAGCTCTACCGCAGCAGAATGAACAGCGTGGAGCTGACGGAGGAGCAGAGAAACGGCATGCTGGAGGAGGCGGTCAGGGCCTTCGAGTTCAACATCCAGGTAAGACCAGAGAAATTACATTTGAATCAACCATCGTATTCATTATTTAGCCAAGAAGAGTTGACTTTTTTTTAAATCACTCGACTTGCAGGTCTTTGATGACATACAGAAGATGCTGGACGTCACAGAAAACAAGCTGCAGAACATTTTAACAAACTACAAGTCAGAGGTGAAACCCCTCCGTGTCCCGCTCATCAGGATGGTGCTGGGACTTTTTGTGGCTCTGGCTACAGTCAGTATGGGATTTTACGCTATATAGACGGAAAGTTTTGATGTAGATTTTTCAGTTTTCTTTACTAGGACCAAAATGATTAAATATAAATTAATCCCATTTTGTCCAAATTGTTCAAATCAAGTCTGTTGAGACGAACTGTAAATGTTACTGTGACACTGCAGCACTTTGTGTTAAAATGAATATACTGTAAAAACACTGTAAATACATTTGTAATAAAAAAATCTTTTAATGTTCAAGTATTCTGAATGTTCTCTTGATTTCTTTTTGTATTCTCAATTGATGTAAAGACTATTTGTTAGTTATTTGTGCATTTTCTGCTAATGTTTGTGCCCTTGAGGTGTTTAGCAAAGACAAACAAACAGAAGATTGGATGATCCAGACGGCTCATTTCTTTCAATTCTCAATTCTTCTCTCAATTCTTTGCTCAGTCATTGCAACATAGTTGATCTCAACAAGAGTGGGAAATTTTATATTTTTTGTACACAAAGTCACAGATGTATCAAACACTTTGTTCAGTAATGATATCAACATAAGGTGGTATCCATCTTTATTGAAGTTTCTTTTGTTTCTCAACATGCATGAATTAAAAACAGCCAGATAACATGTCCTGACTTCATCTTCAATTTGTCCATAATGGCATTTTTCACTACATGTCACAGTGTGGCTCAACTTGGGTGGGAAGTACTTGGTTGTCTTCTGAAGAAAATACTTTACGTGTGATACTTTACTGCCATCATTAGAATATTTGCTAAATTGGGAAAAAGTTTTAACTTCATGGTGTCAGTGTGGACACACGAACTTTGATTTTTTTTTTTTGCAAAAGGACATTTTCCCACGTTTTTTTTTTTAAGTAGGTCATGTCACATGACAATTCTTAACCATTCAGCAAAACGTGGTGTCTTGAGATAACCAACAACTATGGAATCAACTGCTTTTGGCCTTAGAAAGCCAGATCATAATATAAAAATCTTCACTGGTATGATAAAAATTGAACCACACCATACCATGCAACAGAAAAACTTTTCTATAGATGAAAACAGCTGGTATCTGTCTCCCCCTAGAGGACAGCTAAAGAAATACATTAGCAATTTCAGAAATGATTGTACTTCACATGAATTAGTCAACATAGACCTTAAAAAAGGCACAAGAAGTGCACAGTAAAACGAATTTCAGCTTCTTATCACTCACACTTGAGATCTGTGAAAAATCCTGCTATACATTTACGATACACTCCTCTCTAACAGCAGTATATTTTTCACAATTTAAAATGTGTGTGCTTTACATTACAGTCGCTTTAAGAGATCATAGAAGGGTCTGCACTCAAGAACTTTGAAAATGCATGGTTTCTAATAAAAATTTAAGACATCCTCAACCCACTTCAGGCTAAAGGCAACAACAGCATAAACTTCTGAAAAGAGAAATGAAACTTAGCTATTCTAAGCTCTACAGTGTTTCAGATTTGGGTTATATCAAGGTGCTTCAAGGAGATTGCACAGCATATTGTGTTTATGTAAAAGTTAGTGACAGATAAACAGAGGACACTTAAGAAATGGGTTTTACCACGCGACGTTAAAAGTAAACCCAAGGCAAATGCTTGGGATTTGTTTTCTGATAAGGCAAAACTTAGATTAATTTCTTAAAAAGCAGCTTTTAAAACAAAACAAAACAAAAAAGGATCTACGCAAATAAACCTTTCAAAAAAGAGCGCTTCAAGAAGGCTTAAAAGTTGTAAATTGACAACATTTTGCACAACAGCGCAGTAAACGTGAAATGTGGGATTTCACAGTATCGTTTCGTTCAAGAAGATTGCTGTCATCACCCTGTGTTTGGAGGATTGTATTTCATTCACAGCCGCTTGAAGAACATTCCGACTTCCCTTCATGCTTTCATTGGAAGTTCAGAAACCTTTTTCTCTCTGGTGACATTTGTACTTTACATCTTAAGCAAAGTCCACTTTAAAAATTATGACCAAAATTCTTTAATATATTAGCCTATTTTGTTCATCTTAATTCGTTTGGCACATTGCCCCACTGGAGACAAGTTTCACACCTCCAAAAAAACAAGGGCACATCAAACCTAAGCATTGTACTTCTGCAAAAACACTTCCACATCGGTCTATAAATACCTGCTTCATCCCACATCACCTGTTTGAGCAGAAACAGGACAGTCGTGCCTACGAAGGTGCACTTGTTTCTAGGCGGGAGCAGCCAGCGGGACGCTGCTCAGTTGGTTTCATAGGTGCACAGCAGGGCTGCATCTACAGGCTCCATGCAGGAGGGGCAGGTAAAGGAGCGCATCAGCCAAGGGTCGATGCAGTCTACGTGGTAGATGTGAAGGCAGGGCAAAAATCGAATGGGGTCTCCATACTCAAAATCCATCATGCAGATCACACACCTGAACAAGACAAATTTGAGGACAGAGTCGTACTTTGATGTTTTTCGTCAATTATATGTATAAAGCTGGACATGAGACACTAGTTTAAACATACTCTTTCACTTTCTTTTCAGAGGGGTCAGAGCCAGGGTTGAAGATACCCTTGGGAAGGTGGTGAATGAGTCCAATGCGCTGAGCAATCCGGATCTGCTCCTCCTCCGTCAGCTGGCTGACTGGGCGACTCTCACCAGGGGTGGGGTGGAACACTGGCACAGGATGGCTGCGCTCCTGGAAAAGATTTAAAACCAAACCGCTTGCATTATTTGAACTCCAAGAAGCAGTTCAAGCAAAATTAAAACCAAAAATCTGTGACATTACATAATACTGTTCTGCCCTCTCTCACCTTCAATGTCAGGAGCTGCATGGACTTTATAGAGTTGCCATAAAACTGATAACAATGTCAGCCTTAGAATAGTCATCAGGCCTGGAGTCAGATAAGACTGTTGGTGTTAGCTGGTCAGGTTAAAGCCTGTGCAGCTATTGAGGAAATACTGACATTATGTTTGCACAATCTCTCACAACTGAGATTTTTGTTAGGTCTAAGACTTCCAGACGTCTAACTGTTTCCATTAAGTGCAACTGAAGACAAGAATCTTTCCCAGTCCTCAGTCCTCTTTGGTTTTTCAGACTCCTGGTTGAAAGTCATGTGTTTGCCCAACATAACGCTGCTATAAAAATCCTTCACCACACAATCAGCAAGACACACTAAGTTTTTGTGAATGTCTTTGGGTGACTAAAAAGGGATTGTTATTACTTGGAACTGCCTGTAAATTTGCTTTTATATAAAGGGATTTCAAAATGGGAATTAATTGAACAGTCCATAGCTGATTTCATTAAATATTGTGGAATTAACTCAGATTTAGTTTATTAACTCAGCAGATTTAGTAGTCCGACTTGTAACCTTTTATTGCTTTATAGCCATTGTTTATTTTATTGCGTTTTAGGGTTTTTATCTACATTATACGTGCTTGTTTCATCGTATCAACACATCAAAAAGGCCCTGCAATTGTGTAGATTCCCAATTTAGTCAACTATTGGATAATATTATATAAAACCTTGATTTCTATCAAAATGAAAGGGTTTGCATGAGCTAAACAAAATAAAACAAATAAAATAATTAAACAAAAGGGGAAAACTTCAACGAGTCATATTTTTTGCAAAGATAACAAAGGTAATTGGCAGAATTATAGTCTTCAACTCAAAACCTGACTTTCAAAATAATAGGAGTATAAATAATATTTAAATTGATTAGTTACTCAGAGTTATATGGCTTTCAAAATCACAAAACACATACGTGACCATTATGACAATAATGGTCTAAATGTATCGTAATAGGACACAGCGTTTACATTTTCTGTTTAATCGTCTCGGGATTTAAATAAAAGCCTTTAAAGTTACATACCAGTATATTATGTTAACACGTTGCATAACATGTACTACTCTGATGGCTTAAAAAACAAGTGAATACACGCAAAAAATGTACTTGGAAGACAGGAGAATACTGTTACTAAATATACCATTTATTCAGCTCACCTGTTGTGCTGCAGTCGGCTCTCCGGGCAGACTGCCCCCCTCGGACTCGTTCAGAGGCGAGAGGTCATCCGCACCTTGTGAAAATAGACAGTTTCCCATTGACCTGACACAAACATGAGAGAGGGCGCTTTT